>OX459112.1:182006862-184984601 GCA_949775065.1 Brachyopa scutellaris | reverse complement strand
TACGTAACGTGTACCTATGCATGAGGGTTTAACTTCTGCATGGGAAGGGTGTTGGTAGGTACATACTCGTACTTGCATAACGTTGCGGCCCTTGAACTTCAAACTCGATAGCCTTAGTTGACTGAAAGTTTTCACTCGACAGTTGCTAAAGAGTTTCACAACTTTCCCAATAGGGAAGAAGTGATTTTCATTTGTGTATTGATCTCTTTGAGCAACACATAATCTTTCAATGAGGTAAGGTTCGTACGACTTTTAATCTTCATTTTCAAACAGATTGCATATATCTTTTGCGAGTTTTAATGTGTTTTTTTTTTATAATTTTGTAGAATAAATGTAAAGGGTGGACCATTGGGTGTTTCACCATGAAACTGGCGAATAAAATTCCAATGTCATCTGTCATCTACAGTCATTAACAATTTTAGTTATGGATAGATACTCGGTGGTACAACGTGTTAAAATTATTGAAACCTGTTATTAAAATGGCTTTTAAAAAAATATGTACATTTCGCGCATTACATGATTTTTTTGTGTTGATAATCGACCAACAGAGCATACAATTTTGAACTTAGGTACATCAACTCGTCATCATGCGCTAGAATTAAACCCATGACGAACCACATGAATAATTTTTTATGGACCAAACTGGATGATATGGATGTGCACGATATGAGATTCCAACAAGACGGTTGCCATATGCCAATGCTACAATAACCTTATTGCACGAGAAGCTCCCGAGACGCATTATCTTCCGAAATAGCGATGTCAATTGGCAACCGAAATCATGCGATTTGGATTGTCTCAAAAGTAAGGTCTATGCTAATATTCTAGCAACAATTCAAAAGCTGACGAGATAATAAGCCATTTTGGTAGAACAGTAGTGCTCCAAATAACACAATTGCAAGCAAGAGCTACAACTATGGCAGAAGACAACTAAATCACAGCGTTCCAACTGTGTTCAATGAGCTTCCCTCAAGATTAAAAAATATTATAAACCTCAAAACCCGAAAAAAGCGCTTAAACATTTTTTTCCTTGCTGAAGTATTAACGAGATAGCTTAGCTTCATATTTCAATTTAAAATATGCTCTTATTTTTGAACTATCATATAAGGATGTACCAGTGGCGTCTCGTCAGGGTGTGCAAGGTACATATCAAAAACATGCTCAACTCATACAAATATTTTTTAATGTTTTCTCCGCAACATCTCCGACAAAATATACACAGCCACGTATATACATACATATATATAGTATTAAAATCAGGCGTGTTTTTTTTTTTTTGTAACCTATATAGACTTCGAAAAAGCTTTCAGAGTAAAAATAAGACTCGATAATTATCCAGGCTAAGGTTTTGTTGCATTTTACATGGATAAACATGTTGCTGAAACATGTTTAGCGTATACAGGTAACAAAAAAAAACACATTCTTCCGCAACATGTTTTCAATGTTAAATACAACAAAACCTTAGCCTGCATAATTATCGAGTCTTTTCACGCCCAGCTAAATATACCGCGACGCCCTGGTATATACATATACTATTTCTGTAGTATAGGTACCATTTGCGGCTCTCACACTTAACCAATCATAACAAATGAGGTGTCAAAAGAAAGAGAATTTTTTGGAGCAGTGATGAATTGCACTTTTACTTTATAAAATTTAACAAATTAAAGAACCGATCAAAACAAATATTCTACCCAAAATGAACTCCCAAAAGAATAAACACATCCCGTATGATTTCCATTGGATTTCCATCAGTTGACAGAAACATATGCTAAGTCAATAGTTAACCACCAAAAAGGTTTTATATCAAATATTATATGTACATATATAAAAAAAACTTCTCACTGTTAATATTCCAACAGACTCTGCACTCCTGTTTAGATATTCTTTAGCAAAATTGCATATGAAAATTTGAGTACAACTTTCCAGAATACGGAAATATGTTGGTCAGATGCTACACAGTTTAGAGGTAAGCCTGTAACGAAGGAGCAGATGAACTGGCCAGAAAGGGCTCAGCCCTAGATAAGGAACAAGCAGATGGGACTCCACTCTCTTATGTACATTCGGGCCAAAATTAAAGAAACATCAGTAATTGAAGCAAATACCAGGTGGAGATCACTAACCACCTGTGAGGTATCAAGAAGATTGTGGCCAGGATACGACAAAATATGGACAATGAAACTCCTACAAAAAGACAGGAAGTCATCGTCAATGCTAATGGGAATGCTGAATGATGATGATATTTGCAGGCGATGCGGTACCGAAGAGGCACATAAAGACACAGCCAATTACCTCTGTCATTTCCATAAACTCTGTCAACTGAGAAATAGAACCCTGGGCATATTCTTCTCCGATCACATCGACGAGCTATTAGATGGATCACCACCTGACCTGCTTGAATTTGCTAGGGCATCAGGTTGGCTGAAACCTAGACAGTGACACCAAGAGCGGCAACACACTATGGGTATCACAATGGGTCCATATGGACCGAAGTGTGATGAGGATGTAACCATTATCATCAGCCCGCAAACCTAACCCAACCTGAGGTACCTAAGCGTTATGGGCATTGCCAACAAAAAGAAAAGTTTTTCTTCTTAACTTTGAATGGCATCTATGATTATATATATGCTGAAATTAATTACGATTTAGGTTTAAAATAGGGTGACGTAATTTATTTTGTAACATAATTGTTTAAATGGTGACATAATTTGAAAATCAACTTACATTATTTTATTGTTCTTTGTTACATTTGAATTTTTAATTTCATTTGGTCAGAGCTTAATTCCATCTACACTATGTGAATATAGTTTGGTAGTAATGCGAATGCTTAAAGTTTATTTGTAATATACTATAAGTAAATGTACTTACTTACTTACCTAACGGGCTCCCGACCCGTGAAGAGTCTCTACCTGTGACACGGCAGCCTTCCACTCTGTTCGATCCCGGGAACGCTGCTTCCAGTTGTCCAGACCAAGAGCACTGGCATCCGCGGTAGCTTGGTCCTTAATACGGAGGTTCGGTCTTCCTTGTCGTCTCGAACCTGGGGGCTGTGATTCGAAGATCCTCTTTGCAGGAGCATTGTTGTCCATTCGCTCGATGTGGCCGAACCAGTGTAGTCGACGTGTTTTGGCTTTTCGGACTACATCCACATCTTGGTACAGCTCATAGAGTTCGCGGTTGTATCTTCTCCTCCATTCGCCCTCCTCGCATACGAGACCGAATATCCGACGAAAAATTTTTCTGTCGAAAGTGTTCAAAATCTGCTCTGCTTTCCTGCTTATTGTCCAGCACTCGGCTCCATACAGCAGAACTGGCAGGATCAATGTTTTATAGAGCATGCATTTCGTCTTCCGAGTTAGGAGTTTTGAACCCATTTGTTTTGCCAAACCGAAGTAGCAGCGGTTTCCTAAGGTAAGTCTTTGTCGAATCTCCATTAAGGTGTCATTCGTGGAGTTGATATTTACTCCGAGTTAGGTAAACTCCTTAACCACCTCGAAGTTACTTTTGCCAACAGTGACGTTTTGTCCTAGGCGGTGGACAGATGTTTCTTTGTTTGTTGACAACATGTACTTGGTTTTGTCATCATTCATTTCAATGCCAACTCGTTTCGCCTGTTTTTCAATTGCCGTAAAAGCCTCTAACACGGCACGCTGGGAGCGACCGATGATGTCGATATCGTCTGCGTATCCCAGTAGCTGGACAGATTTGTGAAAAATAGTGCCCTCCGTGTTCACACCTGCTCTGCGCACTATCTGCTCCAGCACAAGATTGAAGAAATCACATGACGGCGCATCTCCTTGCCGAAATCTGGTGCATTTTTGGAATAGTTGATGATGGGAAGGTGGAGCTCCCTGCCTTGCTACAAAGCAAATCTGGCCTAGATTAGATCTAAACCGCTCTAGATACCTTTTGTCACTAAAAAGACTACATATCAGTACGATTATCGGTGTCATCACAGGACACTGCCTTATAGGCAAACACGCTACTAAACTTGGCGTCATTTCGAATGACTTCTGCAGAAACTGTAGAGACGAAGAGGAGGAGGAAAGTCCAACACATCTCCTCTGTTCGTGCCCAGCCCTTTCTCGTAGTAGGAAACTTCACCTAGGAGAATACTTCTTCAATGATCTAAGTGATCTAACAAAAAAAGACGTGGGAAGCCTTCTTCGCTTTGTACAAAGCTCCAAATGGTTCTCTTGAGTAGCGGGGTAAATATCCCCAAGATCCTTGGTATCACAATGGGCCTCTATAGGCCGAATTGCACGTTGCACCGCGTACTTTCCAACGTCATGCGGCATAGCTGGATCAGTTTAGCCGGGACCCGAATTCGGCCATTACCTTGTAGAGCTCAAGACAATGAATGCTATCATATGCGGCTTTGAAGTCGATGAAGAGATGGTGAGTCTCGACTTGAAATTCGTTGGTCTTTTCCAGGATTTGCCTTAATGTGAAAATTTGTTCGATCGTCGATCTGCCGGGCCGGAAGCCACTAACTGTAGTTTGCTATTAAAATAATAAGCTTTATTCTACTTCCCTACTTCGCGTTGCGTTTCCATGGAAATGCTTATACATATCTAATTTCACACTAAATAGAGATGTTCCATATTTCCTAAAAAAAATAAATAAAGGTGATCCGCAGTTTCAAATACTCATATGTGAGTAAGTATTAGTTGAAGTTTTTAATGCAGACTTTGTAAAAACAAAACCGAAACTATCATTTTAAAAATCATTTTTAAATGAAATACCAGCATTTTTATTTATCTAAC
This sequence comes from Brachyopa scutellaris, assembly GCA_949775065.1. Taxonomy (NCBI): domain Eukaryota; kingdom Metazoa; phylum Arthropoda; class Insecta; order Diptera; family Syrphidae; genus Brachyopa; species Brachyopa scutellaris. The sequence continues at coordinate 184,979,838 of OX459112.1, read as the reverse complement.
ACGACGAGTGTACCTACTGCAAGGTTTTGAAATACAAATTTCACAATTGAAACAAAACAATGCGGTTTTCGTGTTATCTGTTTTCTTTTGTTGAACAAAAATGGGTGTATTCGGAAGATATACTATTTTCTGTTTCCGCTTCCATATCAATCTGTCTAAAAGCGAATTTTACATTTTCATTTCAAAACATAAAACACGCTCATAGCGATACACAAAAATATTACCACCTACAGACACTCGGTCCTTTGTTTAGAGTCCTTTGTTAGGATTCATGCGAGATAGAACAAATATTAGCGATATGAAATATTAGAAAAAAATAGGATTTCATTATAAATACTCTTAAAGTGAAACATGAGTGCATATTGACAAAGGTAAGGTACATTCAAAAGACTGCATTGAAAGTGCCGTGAAAGAGTCGCAGTTATATGACTTTTTTTCCACCTCTGTCAGCTTTCACCAACCCCATAAATTGGCAAACAGCCTCGCCAATAATCATACCTCTATGCAGACAAGAATAACATAGGCAAGAGATGACAAGGACGACACTACAATTCACACAGCGGAATCCTTTAGCAAAAGATCCTTTTCATTAGTCAAAAGGAGAAGGATTAAATTGTTTGATTGAAAAATATGTAGGCGTTCAGATATCAGAACTGGGGCAAGTAGATACAACACTTCGTATAGCGGTATGAGTAAGACGCTGAAAAGGGACTTTTTGTCATTGAAGCACCACATGTCTGTTGAAGAAAATTCTTTTTAAATTATTTTACGTAATCCTTTATAATTTTTGATTCTCAATTTGTTTGTCTATATACATAAACCGATTAGGGAATTGAAATTTTACTTGCTACCACTCCCGTTCACTCGGTTTGACTCCTGCGCCGCCTACTCGGTTTGTCTGTATGTCTCTGGGGAAGGGTGTTTTTTTTTTTTTTTTTTTGTTATACATACATATTTATATAAGAAAACGATTTTATTTTTAGTAACAATTCAGATTTGCACTTGCTTTTGTGAAATAAAGGGCAGCAATTGGTTTGGGAATATTTTTGGAAAGTATGCCATGTAGGTACAAACATAGATGGGCATCTGCAGCTTTGTCATACTTATACTCTCTACCTAAGTTAAATAAATGTACGAAAACCCTTGCTGCATGAAATGATTCAGTTCCAAGATTGGCGAATCTGATTATAAGCTAATCAAAATGGAGCTACAGCCCTGCGAATCAATAGCTCAAATAACATAATCTAACTTAATACCTATAGATCCTGTAAAGAGAGTGCATAAGAACTTTGCCCTCATTTTAATATTAAAAAAGAAAACATGTAAGCAAGTACGTGCAACCAAGTGGTGACTTTATTGTTGTTTGCTTCTGAAAAAAAAGGATTTATTTAAATATATATCTATGTATTCACATATGTAGGTATACTGAAAGTACACACACACAACCTTATGTACGTGTGGTTGTTTGAGTTCAATAATGCTACGAGTTGTGTGGTTGGATATCGGACGTGCACTTAACTTTGACTTTTCGGTAAGAAGCTTACACAAACACAAGGACTACTTAAGCATTTGCTGGCAACATATGCTTGTATGGAGTTCTCAGAAATTATATTCCATTTTAAATTTAAGTATGTTTTTGCTTGAAACAAATTTTATATTTTACACAGAAGGGAGTACTGGTAGGCTTATGGATTGTATTGCTTTTGTTTTATTCAAAGAAATGAGAAGCAATAACCGAGAAAAATTTTGTCCAGAACAATAGAAATATTTCGGAACGCATTTTACACTGATACTTAAGGTCTACCTACTTTGACCAACATAAACCGCATGCATTAACAGTCTTTCAGCGGTCGGATATTAATTGCCAATTTAAGATCTTAACATACAAGTATTATATTCCATTTCAATACAAAGGACATCTAAGCACGCGAAAAAAGATCAACTGGAAACTATCAAAATAATCAAGACTTACAAAATATAGAGAGCGTAAAGACAGAAAACTTCAAACACATGCAAACTTTCAGCACGTATGTATGTACGACATTAGCTACACAACTTTTTGATAATTTTCAGCAAAATTATATGAAACTTGGGCCAAGAATGTACCTCAATTAGAGTGGTATCAAAATAAAGCTGATCGTTAGTATACATTTAAACTGTACATTAAAACTTTGAAGGTTAAAATCCCTCTTAAGGCGTCCATTTACAACTTCTACAACTCACCTACACATCGTTGTACATCGCGTTTTTTTTTGCTCGTAGTGTTGTTAATAATTGCTGATGATGTCCTCCCAGCAGAGTCTAGTGCTCTATGCGATTCTATGGTTGAAATTGAATCTCTAAAGACATCATTGCTTCTGAAAAACTGCCTCATCTCATCTGAAAAGCTTGTTCATTATTGAAGCATCCGAATCAGTGGTAGCTTTATTGGCTTACGGTATACTATTTCTATAAAACCATTGATGTTCTTCAGGTACATACCTAACCAGATAACTCCACCTTTTCAAATGTTGAGAAAAATAAAAAAAACTACCTTAAAAATAGTAAACCAAAAATATTTGCAAATTATTTTTGAAAAGAAAACATAGAACCAAATCAAACATTATAATTTTTAGTTAGATAAAAAATATTTTTGTTTTTGGACGTGTCTTGTTTTTGCACCGTTTTTGGTGAAAATTAATGGAAAGCTTCATTTTCATCTTTGTAGTCCGAGTTCTCAGCTTCTTGCACACAAGCCAAATTATTCTAGAAGGGCATATCCGCCGGAGGAACATCTTTTTTTTGCCAAAGTAGTCATATACTCATATGGGGGGTTTTGAGGTTCAGGAGAAGATTGTTTGGATACAATATTGTTCTTTCTTGCACGTTTGCTTTTGCTTCAATATCGTATGTCGTTAATGGCCGGTGGCGACTAATAGCAGCTGAAATTCTTGCAATATTCGCTTATTTTTAGGGTTCCGTACCCATATGGTAATACGGAACCATTATAAGTTCGCTCTAACTCAAAAATGTCTGTCACGATAAAAACATCAAGAACCGTTCTTCTTAGAAACTTGAAATTTGGCACACTTATACATTATGGTGGTCCACATACATGAATACTCAAAAATATTCTGAAACAACTATACAGGGTGGGTAAAATGTGAGCTAAAAAAAAAAATTCTGAAAAATATATCATGTGGGATATCTCAAAACAAAGATTCCAAAACTATTTTGCTCAGTTTTTTTCGTTAGAAACTTTGGGAGTTATTGCCAAAAATGTGTGAAAAATATCATACAAAAAGCACCAGAACTTTTTCTCGGAAACTACTTAAGTCAAAAATATGAAAAAATCATAGTTCGTAGGTGATTAATCATATTTTTGAAGAAAAATATAACGAGTCTCGTAAAGTGTATAGTTTTTGAGAAATTCACGTCGAAAAATTCAATTTTATATCGAAAAATTCAATTTCTCAACCGATTAACTCGTAAACTACTAGACCAATTTCAAAAAAAAACTATCACTACTCGATTAACAATAATTTTGGGAAAATTAAAGACTATCTAAAATTGTGCTGCCATATAAAAAAAATAAAAAAAAAATAAATGAAAATACGGATTTTACTAGTAAACGAACCTGAGACCCCTGTTTATCCAATTTCTCATAGTGAATAATATTACTGATTATAAGTTTGTAAAGTGCATATAGTCGTTTTCGTCGTTCTCGTTTTTTGTGTTAACGAAACGAAACAGTTATTTATCAAAATATATGTATGTAAGAGAGATTAAACTACGGAACCCTTTGAGCGCGAGTCTGACTCGCACCTGGCCGGTTTTTTGAAAATAAATCTTCGGCACCGTGTGTAGTTTTGATATCACGTTAAACTTTTTGGAACATTTTGGCACTAAATTTTGCCAGTATTTTGATAGATAAAGGCGTTCAACATGTCGTTTCTGTTTTTCAAAATGATGTTGCTCCGGTGGATTTGCCCTTCTATAATAATTTAGCGTCCCAGCAGTGTATTCAAGAAGCTATAAGCATGCTATGATCACAAAAGCAGGTTTACTGTTATTCTGTCTATGAAAAACATTTCACATGCGGAGCAAAAACAAAACGACTCCATGAGTTGTCTTGTTCTTGCTCAGTTTTAAAGTAAATTATAGCTCTAAAATTGAGTTTATGTACCTTAGAGTCAACGTATAGCTATGTATATTATTAATATTATACCGAACGATCCAGATTTTTCTTTTGTACTGTTCTGCATTAAAAAACATATTTCGTAAATAAGTGGAGTTATTGCACTGGGTGCTTCAATTCAAAATTGTTTCGATGAACTTTCGATGAACAGGCTCCATCTGTCATCACTGAAGAATACTCTTTCGCCTTTAATTGATCAACAAAGACTAATTTGTTAAATTCATTGAGAAAGCCTTGTGGCAACACCGAATAAAACAGCAGTGCCCTTTCTATTTAATAATTTCTGAAACTCAGCCTGTTGTGACCTCCTCACAAAACTGAATAATCCCATTCAAAATAAGTGGTATTTACTTTTCAGTCTGAGGACAAAGACAAAGCCGAGTGATAATACCATAAATATCACCCAGGATGAACATTTTAATCTTTTGACGTATACCATACCTACTCACAGGACAACATTACTTGGCCTTACATTGCATAGTTGACAAACATACTTGCAGATGCTTTCTGATTTACATAAATTCTATGAAGAATCTATGCCGTGCCTTTATATGGGGACACTGCCTAAAGGCGATAGAATTAAATGCACTTCCTCCCATGTACCACCTGCAACATATCTTTTAAACAAAACACTCCGGCATCCAAGGTATTCCCCCGAATAGGTAAATATCCATCAAGCTTCCACTAACGAGGATGAAATATTTCATTATAATTCTGAATAGACTTCCATTGCACATACTTGAGATATCAAAGGCTAGTATATACCTACGGGTATGTTATGTAGATGCCATTGCTTGAAAATCCTTCAACGACTCACGTCTTCCATTACTCGTGCAGCAGGTTGTAAAGGATATGTATGTACGCCGTAGATTAGTAGATTTAATTAATACTCTAACCGAATTATATTATCATGTATTGGTAATTAAATTATTTGTTGATTTTGGACTCAACGGCAACCGGGAGTCATCTTGCACAGAAGTACACTTTGGATTATATGGAACGAGTAAGGATGGCGCACTACATACATGTGTACATGCACGAGTGTATGTATATAATATGCACTCGTTCGGATGCACTTCACAATCATGATTGGAAATACCTTGGAGGGAAATGACATTACTAAATTTCAGGACAACATAATCCATTTGTGATAATAAACGTTGTTAATACGGAGACGTCGTTGACGATGACTATGATGCTGCTAGTCACCCCTACCCTGCACTGATATTGGAATGAAGGTGACCACAGTACGACGGTCATGATGATCAGCCACTATGACCAGTGTTGTATGTTTATATCTGGTTTGTTGCTAAATACATACATACATACAACGTGGTGTTGCCGTTTATTTCATGTGCGATGTGCAATGGTAAGCAGATAGTCATACATAAATACTCGTATATCAAGGCGAGGGGAGATTAAGGAATTAATGGTTTCACAACCTTTGCCTGGAAGTGTATTCAAAGCTATTGACAGTTCATTTGACGAGTGCGTTTCGGGTATCTACTGGACGAGGTTAGTAGGTCATTAATTCCTAAGAAAATCACTTCTGAATTTCTAAGAGGAAATGCACATGTTATTTGTGTGTGAGTGTATTTGGAATTTGTATCCAAGGATATAAAGCAAAGGAATTATTTAATAAGCTGATTAAAAGTATGATAAGACATAGTTTATAATACTTTTGAACCACTTGTAGCTACAAAGGACCATTTATGTAGTTTTCAAAGCTCGTTGATGTCATAAATAAAACGTGATAAGTAGATATACTGTAAAACTGCCTGTCCAGATCCATCTTCGTATGCGTCAGGTGAAAACAAAGACAGATTTGGCACTTTTTAAGTGTTCCGTACCCAAAAACAGAACACTAATGGAATCAGTTCGGTGTCTGTCCGTCTGCCACAGGCGTTTTCTCAGAGACTATTTGACGTAGACTATTAATTATTAGGTAATCTTAAACAGTTGAAGCAATTACTGGCCCAAACACAGACCAGAACTTAAAAAACAGAATTTCGACTTTCGAATTTTTCGACTTTTTTTTATCGATCAGAAAAATCTGAAAAAAAAAAAACACAAACATTGAAAATAAAGTGTGGATTGAACCAGGACAGTATAAGGTTCGACAGTTTTTTTTTTATTAATTTTTTTGTTCCCAACTGTTTACATATCCTGAAGTGACGTCAACCTATCAGAATTAGGGTTTTGCAATGAGAGGTATAATTGTGCGTGGCCCGCTATTTCGGTAGCTGTCACTTTTAAAGCTTTTATTCTTTGACATTTGACAAGTAGAAACTACGCCATTACTAAAAATGGAACGATACATGCTTCAACAACGCATTGAAATTATTAAAATTCACTACAAAAATGGTGAAAATCTTGCAGTCACAGTTCGCAAAACTAAAGCATTTTTTGGTCGTCGTGAAGCACATTGTCGGACCGCAATACAGAAATTGGTGGAAAAATTCGAGCTGTTGGGACAAGTTAGTGATGTGAAGAATAAAACCCGTGCACGTCGCTCAAAAACAATGGAGAATATTGCTGCTGTAGCCCAAAGTGTTGAAAAAAACCCAGGTTTGTCCATTCCTCGTCGTTCTTTGGTATTGGGTATTCCACAAACGTCATTACACCGTATTTTGCATAAAGACTTGGGTCTTAAGGCTTATAAAGTTCAGTTAACACAAGAACTCAAGCCGGCCGATCATCAACAACGTCGTGTCTTTGCTGATTGGGTCCTTGAAATGCATGAAAATGATCCGGAATTCCATCGAAAAATCATCTTGATTGATGAGGCCCATTTCCACCTCGGTGGCTCGGAAAACCCAAGAGTTATTGTTGAGAAGCCTATCCATCCTCAACGTGTGACTGTTTGGTGCGGTTTATGGTCCGGCGGAGTCATTGGACCTTACTTTTTCGAAAATGAGGTTGGATCAACAGTTACTGTGAATGGATTCTGCTATCGAGAGATGATTAATGATTTTTTATGGTCGGAGTTGGATGGTATTGATCTGGACAACGTTTACTTTCAACAAGACGGCGCTACGTGCAACACAAGCACCGAAACCATTGATCTTTGACGAGAAAAGTTTCCGGACCGTGTTATCTCTCGAAGAGGTGATCACAATTGGCCACCGAGATCTTGTGATTTAACACCTTGCGACTTCTTCCTTTAGGGCCACGTTAAAGATAAGGTCTACGCCACCAGCCCAGCGTCGATTAGCCCACGCCAACCTTTTTTTCTTCATCTTTGCTGATAGAAGTGGCTTCTTCGCAGGTGGACGGGCTTGAAGATCCACTTCGTTTAGCCGGCGCTGAGCACTTCGCGTGCTGATATCAGTAGCACATTTCTCGTTCAGCTCCTTTCTCAATTCGTTGGCTGTTGCAAAGCGATTCTTGAGTGGCATGCGTTCCAAAATCCTATCTTGCCGTGCTCTCGTCTTTTTCGGTCTTTCGCTTCCAGGTTGCCTCTCCGTTTTGCCCGTCGAGCTCAATTTTTTTAAAAGCCGCCTCACAGTGCTTTCGTGGCAACCCACAACTTGTGCGATTAGCCTGTTCGATAAATTTTTGCCGTCAAGAGCAAGAATACAACCTTTATCTGCTTCGTTTAAAATCATCGCGGAATTCTTTAGTTTTCACAAAACACTTTGACAAATTCTAGAACACTAATGCGTAGCCGCACTGAGTGCTCTATCTTTTGTACATGACAAAGACTAAGCAGGTCAACGAACCTGCGCAATTATACCAACGTATTGTGTTGAAAAATGAGAGAAATGCATCCGGAAGTCATAAAAGCATAACATTTTCTTAGTGCGGCATTTTTTTTTGGCACGGGGTGTATATTTATTCTTCTGAGCTGATAAGAAAGGGCACCAGATAGGTAATTTTATCTAGTTGCTTACATTTGTGTCCATTTGTCTATCAACATACTCGCAAATCTGTTGCATTTTGCATATGTATGTAAAAATAACTGATAGTATGGAACACTTATTGCGTCTTGCACTTCACCAGATTTTTTACACTGCAATAGACTAATTTATTAATATTCGATACCACACTAGACCTTTGCACCGCCCACCCACAACCAGTGGCGCCCGTACTGGTAATCTTTGCTCTATTCCATTGTCAATTTGATTCAATTAATGCAATAAGATGAGAATCCGTTCAAGACATTTAAGCCCACCCGATTTGTATGGCTATGTCTACCCAGGACAGAAGCCTACAATATAGTATAATCTTCAATCACTCACAAAAGTATATATGATTTCCGCACAAATTTATTGAATTAATCATACTTGCGAATAAGTTTGCTCATTCAACCATTGACACAATTAATTAGGATTAAGATTCTATCGGCAATTATTATATTACATGCACAATCTGCCTGCGGGCACGTATGTAATATACAAATGAGTATACCTCTACATACTCCACGAATGTATAGTACATACATATACACACACACAGCACAAGCTCTGCAACAGTGAACGTAAAATATTCTTCGGGGGCAATAATAAGTCCTGCATGGCTGACCGTAGTTAATTAATTTTCCTGCTGTCGTTCCGGTTGCCGTCGGAGGAGTTGTCATCCTTTCCTCTCGCATGAAGTTCGTATCTTTCTGTCTTCTCTCCATCGACGGGTACAGTCAGATAATTCAATTATTACGATATGTGTTATGGCAGGAACCAATTTTTTTTTTTCACCCCCAACCTATGATCTAGAATGGCGATACATCATACCTGATACAGGGTGGGTCAGAATAAAGACCGAGCTTGAAAAAGCAATTTTAAAAAAATGTATTTTCAACATCTTATAGGGTAGTTGCGCCAGTAACCAGCCACCTGAACGCTTTTCTAACTTTAACATGTTTTTTTTATATAAATTGTTGAGTATATTAAATTGAAACGAACCTCACATTATTCTTTGGAATATACATAAAATAAATAAATATACGGCGTCTGTTGTCCTATACAGAACCAAGCCGTGCTTGTCGCAACCATTTGTGTGTACGTGTTATTTTTTCCACGAATGCAAGGGCCTACAGTTTTTTGCCGACTCCATACTAAAAAAACTAAAACTAGATTGTGCACAAACACATAACGGAATTAAACCATTGATTAAATTATTAATGTCCCTTTCGAAAGCCGAGCCTCTCTATTAAAAGAATGAAACTCTTTACACAGAAAATGGAATTCAAACATTTCAGGTCACTGAAACGCTTTGTGTGTGATAAACAGCGTTGTTTGTGGAATGGAACAATTGGAATGGAATGGAATGGGGCAATTGATCCACATTGGATATAATGGGAAGGTTCTTCTGACGATATTACCTTAAAGGTGGGTATATCACCGCGTTCTTGGATAACAGCGGCTCCGTGTTATCCATTAGTAAACGGGCTTGTTGAGTGTGATGTGCAAGCTGTTCATTAATTTCATTGGCACGTAGATTAGCCACCCGTCTCGTATTTTAATTGCGAGCTCCAATGTTTGATCGTCTTATCGGTGGCATTATGACGCTAAGCCGTCAATCAATTGAGTTAAACACAAATTGGTCGTTGACGAAATACCTCATTGAAATTCGTTCTCCACAGAAGGAATGATCTTAAATTACCGAATCGCAGAAAAACAGTGGATGATTTTATTGATGCAATCCAGGTTCGATGTGCCGCTAACTTCAGTATTGGAAATCACAATGTTCTGGAAAAAAGGACAAAATTCAACAACAATCCATTGAATTTCACTTGGTCACTGAGCAAATACCTTTATTCACTTCGTTGATCGCAGAACAAAATACTTTCGTCGATTTAAAATTGAAAAAGAGCAATCACACTTATTTGGAGATTCCAATTTCAAATGATAGTCAATTCAGTGAAAATTAAAATTTGAAAACAAAAAAAAATTAAATAGGAATGCATTTTCCAAATTTGGAGATCTGGCAATTATTCACACTGTCGAAATGAAAAAAAAGATTTTCCGGGAAAATTTACCAAATTTTGAACTTTTGCAACCATTTGAACTATAACGTGTAGAATGAAAAAGAAAAAGAAAATTCCCCGTACAAAATGTATGGAAAATCTGAATTTTCGAATGTTTCCTTAAAATTTTCCTATTTTCGGATCCTTTGTGTGCTTACTTGGCTCAATACGAATCCAACAAAAAGATCCACATGCAAATCGGATGATGTTCAGCCGAGTTATGCTTGCACGAACAGACACCAATTCATTTTTACTAGAGTTGGGCTAAGTCGTGAATTTATGTTCACAGGTATAACTGTGACAGTTTCATGGCTCTCAATTTTTTTTACTCTCATTTGGCTCTCTCTTTGCGATGAATTATCTGCAAGACCAATTCCTCGAGGTGGGCCGAGCCAACTCTGTCAAACCAGCCATCTGACAGTTTGTGAAATGTCATAATCTTCATTGTTAGTGGAAAACAAAAACAATTTGATAGGTTTGACCAAGTGTTGTTTGAAAAGCGTTTGTTTACTTTTGTGCAAGTTTTCTTTGAGAGGAGTTCTCTCTCTTTGAGAGGATTCTACTATTTGACAGATCTCAATTCCGTGTGCCAAAAAAAGATACCAAACACACCTATATATTCAGTATACACAATCTCGTTCACCACGTTTTGCTTTGTTCTATTTTTAGCATTCGCTGCCTCGCGCTTTACGTTCACAATCACGAAATCGTTGTGAAATCGTTATTTGCGAATTCCAAACTGTGACGTGAAACTATTCACGTTTTAGCCGTTAACAGACCGCGACTGTGATTTTACGTTCACAGTGAATAATTCACAGTTAGTGATTTTTTGCTCATCACTAATTTTAACATACCTATTACATACTAAATACATAGATATGTGTTCTCGTAAAAAGAGAACATATAGTATGTGTCCCGTTATTACTGAAATGCTTAAACAAAGTTTAACATATATGTATATTAAGTAAATAAGCAGCCTTAGTTTGTTTAGTTAGTAAAAAAAAATTTAAAGCGGGCTTACAAATTACGAAGGCTCATTCTCACAATATAACGGTCTTGTATGACCGACGTCTTCTTTTTTGAGCCGGAACCTTTCTTCCGCTCATAATTTCCAGGATTTTCCACATTTTTCTTTAAAACCCGGTCCACCGTCGTACTATGGCGACCTATTCTCCTAGAAATTTCCCTCGCCGATAATCCACCTTCGGAAAGCCCCACAATCCGCGATTTTTCTTCTGGCGTCAACTTTGACATTTTTAAACTTTTTTTTTAAAATTCGTTTTTCACTGTTAATAACTTCCTTACACTTCAAAAGGTTGACACGAAATGAACAGAAAGTCCACATAGAAGCATAATTTACGTAAAATAAACCTAACGGTACCCCACAGAAGTAATGCGAAAGGGAAGAGTTAATTTTTGCTGGTGCTGCGATTTCATTGACCGACACTGTAATTTACATATAAAATCGTAGATAAATAGCGCTACAGTCGAAAATGGCCGAAAACTAGCTCAGACATTTCCAGTTATCGGCCGGTGGTGTGCACGTGTTAAAAAGCTCACACACTCAAGCGGTAGCGGTACAACGGTACGTAATTCTATTATGGAATATATAGGTGCCTTGTACAGCCTGTCAAAATGTGTTGTGAAAAATTAGTTAATATATTGAAAATAAATTCAATTTAATTTGATTTGACTTGTCCAGAGTAAAATAATATATGTAAGTACATATGTAATATGTGTGTAGGTAAGGAAAAAGTAGAAAGTATGGAAACATTATAGCAGAGGCGTTAAAACAAGATAATAACTGATCTCAGTGCTTCAAAAATTAAAAGTTTAAATTATTTGTTTAATTTTGAAAACACCGGTATATTAAAAGTGTATTTACTATCTGTGGGGAATATGCAAAGAGTTTATATTTGCATAGCTTTCCAAGAAAACTTACATTTTTCAAAACACCTCCCGTTAACAAAACAAAAAAAAAACAGAAACAAAAAGTACACACTTTTTTACACTTCGACGACCGCGCACGCACAATCTATCGGCTACTGTGTACACACAATCGAACTGAAATCTTATGTTTTATGTGTATCTTGCAGATATGTATGTTCGTCTTTTAATGTACATTCGTAAAACATTGAAATTCCTAGCAGTTATTAAGTTTTCAATGGATAAAGATAAAAGTGGCCGGTTACTGGAGCATCTACCCAACTACGCAATAACAGATTCCCAATAACGTGATCTCTCGAAATGGGGATACCTACCGCATGGCTCCGGATGGTTCATCGGACCTGGCAATGTGCGAATTTTACTTGTGCAGTTACATAGCCTCCTTCAATTTCCCTTTTCTTCAATTTTTTTTATAGTGATGAAAATAAAAGTTTAAAGAATTGATTGCGTTTTGATATACGGATTTTTCTAAAATCGCTTGTTATTCTGTCTCACCCTGTATGTATGTTTGTCACGTTTACGTACTCGTACGTACCACTACTATGTCGGAGCTTCACGTATCGCACGGTTATTTAATTATGAGACATGAAGAGTCTTCGGAAATGACCAAAGGCTATTTAATGTATCTGTACACAAAAGTATGTTGATGTATTGACATCAGCCGTATTGTAAATTACAGTACCTGCACATTTTTAAATTTAAAGGTAATAAGTAGGGAAGTATAAAAAAAATAATAATCGACTACAATTAATCGATATTTTTAACATGTATGTATGTACATATGTAACACGTAATATGTTTACTCCGTTTCGACACCTTGCCATTGACAGTAACTTTCAGAATGTCACAATCAGTCTGCATAAGGTTAAACATACCATATGTAAATGATTTAAGAGATAGAATAGTAAGTAGATGCATATTTGAAGGTTTATTCACAATGCAAATCAAACGTGGATACCAAATGTACATACTAGAAGAAAAATCGAACTGCAGCCAGAACTCGCACTTCATAGATAATAAAACAACAAACGAAAAAAAAAACACATCTCTCAGGACTACAATTAATGTCAGCTGGGAAATAAGGAAAAGGAGCTTATTTAAATGCCCGCCACTCTCTTTAACCCACTTTCCATTAGCACTTAAGCCTTGGTACACTCATTCTACTGCTAGGCGAAAAAAAACAACACATTCTTCTACAAAATACATATAGTACGCAGAAGAAAGACAAAACGGATACATGAGGAATCCTTTCTGTCTTTCAAGCAAGGACACTGAAGAAGCTGTAGCGCAGATGTTTTCCAGACTTTCGGTTCCCAATCGAAAGATAATATTTTCGCTTTTTTGTTATAAAATCGCAGCCTGACGAGCATCTTCCTTTCCTTTTCGTATATTTTACCACTTCCTCCAGTGCCCGGATCCTTGTACACGTATTATTCCGCATGGACTTGACTGAATTGTCTGGCATTTCTACTCATATAACTTGGGACTTGTTTGCCAAAATAATTTTTTTTTTTGTGTTGTTTGATTCAATCGGATATGGCAGATCCGCAGACATTATCTAGCATATAAATTTTAAGATGTGTACGAGAATGTTTGTATGTACAACGATTTTGTTTTACTGTTGTATCCTGCGCTACAAGGGAATTCATTCATCTGTTTTGCAAACTCGGGTATTGAGAAGATTTGAGGGTGGTCAAGATTGGATGAAAGAATGCTGGGATCGTGATAGTTATTGAGTACTTCGCAAGCTTCTTATCTATATGCCAACTTCAAGAAGCCTTTATTGACTTAAACCGGTTACACGCATGTTGCCATTAAACTTTTTTCGATTTTGAAAAGTGTCTTTCCAAATAGTTATGGCGGTATGTATTAAAAAATAGAGAGCTGATGCCAAACGATCACAGATTGCGTGGGGAGCTTGCTGATTGGGCCATTGAGCACTTCGAAGAAAATCTTGATTTTGCCGAAAATATATTTGTTAACAAACAAAATTGTTGTTATTTGTGCGAGAACAACCACAAGTGTAACATAGTTAAAATGCTTTTGCATCCTGAAAAACTCACTGTGTGGTGCGGTTTATGGCATGGCAGCATTAGCGGATCTTATTTCTTCCGAAATGAGGAGAGAAGAGCCGTAACCGTCAATGACAACCACTAAGTGGCCAGAAAGAGAACATCGATATCGATATTGTTGAGATCTGACCCCAACAAGAGAGTACTACGTACCATACAGCTAATGCTACCCTCGAATTGCTTAAAGATAAGTTGAAGAAGATTGGATCATCTTACGACGAGGATTTGCGATTTGACACCCCTAGATTATTTTCTTTGTGGCTAGGTACGTCAAAGCGCAAGTCTACGCCGACAATCCACAGATGCGGAAGCCAACATTCGTCAAACTATGTTGGACAGGGTGATCAAAAATTGGAGCGGACGGGTGCGTCAGTGTAAACAAAGCCCGTTGCTGCATTGTTCAAACTTCAAAACTAAATAAAAACTAAACTTATATGTCAAACCGTTGCTGTTTTATTTAAAACTAAAATCACATCACTCTAAATGAAAGACCCTCACATATGTAAAGGAGGCACACTTTTATTACCAAGGGGCAGTGCAAAGATATATGTTATATATATAGAGAGGTGTAGAGACACATAGTCTGATTATGTGAAGAGAAGATTATTGGTCCATTAAGTTTATAGTCCATGGATACAAGCTTCCTTCTGATTTGACAGCGAATGTCCTTAGAAAATGTACTCTTTATATAGACAACACAATGGTAAGTATGTGCATGGTAAAGAATTTACTCGTAATTATGTACCTAGTAAGGAACAAGCCCCCATCTGCCGATTTGTATTAGAAGAGCTCTATTTTTAAATAACACAACACTTAAATTGGGTCGACAGTTAGGTACTTTGATCTTTTATGAAATAAAAAGAAGATTTAATACATTACAGTCATTGGGTGGGTGGATTTGGGTAGGTATCCCTAAAACCCCTTAAACCATTTCAGCATATTGAAATTATTCCATTACCATTGGCCGTGCACACACAGAAACATCAGCTTCGAAATTATTCCGAAAAGTTGAAGTATTCAAACCCCTTAACCGCAAAACCATCTTGGCCATATGCATTGAAAAAGTTTTGCACCATTGCCCCCAAAACACACGCACACACGCGCTGATGATTTCATTTATATTCATGAAAATTCCAGTTTCCATGCATTTATGTATGCGTTTGAGGGTATTTTCGAAGCACACACATACGACCGGGTCGGTTTTCTTTTGCATAGTTTGTCAAGAGCTGACGGATACACAAACTTTTCTGTAGAAAGCACACATCACAAATAAACCGAATGTTTACGGTTTTTGGATAAAATCGTCACTGATTGAGTGCAAGAACTATGCAAACGGGGGTGGCTGCTTTTTCAACGTTTTTATTACGTTGAATCCTAAGTTTTGGGTACATGAATACGTATCCCTAGGCATGGGTGGTGAGCTGAAATGTACACACATCCATAAGAGTATAAATAAAGTGCTTTATAGAATTTTGAGTTTAAACGTTAAAAAAAATATTATGTTACTGCTGATGAACTAATATTGAATTTAGTCAGTTCAAACAAAGATAGAGGTACGTACCTAGCTAAAAGGAAATAATACCTTCTTTATGGTTTCAAAATCATGTTATTTTTGACAGTTCTTCCTCTGCACATTTTCCTAGTTTATCTGTGATAGATAATAATTAGCCCGGAAAGTGCAAGGTGGATTATTATAAGTACGTATCAAGGAATACGATGTAGCATTTTTTTGCTGTTTACGCTTGGTAAAAGTTACAAAGTGACCTTCTCTGAAACATGAAATTTTTCCCATATCCCATTTCCCAAGATGACTTGCAATACCGGCGACACTTACACTGCGGTTCATTAGATTAGAAGCAGGTAATTTCGGAAAATGAAAATGATCTATCTCCCGATATATGGCAGTTTCAGAACAAAAAATGATGGTGAAAGAAAGAGTGGTTTGTGCTGAATGCAACGGTGAATTCCAAAATGTTAAGAAAACAGGCTAACTGTACTTTTGAGACATTTTAGCTGAATCAGTCAGATTCGTATGCATTTAAATCGGTTCATAAGATTAGAAGCGCCTTATAAATAAATTAATGAAAAAAACAATGTTTTTTGATTTCTTTTAATGAAAATTTAATTTTTATTTTGAATTCATACTCCAAGTACAATTTTCAATAATGAATAGAATCACCTTTCTTAAAAATAACCTCAAAAATTCGGTTTTTTAGGTAGTTATACAATGAAGCTAAATAGTCGAGTGAAATCTCATTCCAGACAGGTTTAACGGGTTCGAAAGCGTTTCCTTATCATCGTATTGCTTTCCACCTTCGTATACTTTTCGTATGAGCCAGCCCCACAAAAAATATATAGTGTTAAGGTCTGGTGATTATTGGGACCATGGGACAAGTTCAACATTTTTACTAACAGCAAAGGATCTTACAATGTGAACTGTGTTTATAGGAGTGCTATTGTGTTGAAATATCCATGAAAATGGTCCGAAGAGATCGGTTACCAGATTTCATCACCACTGTGAAACTATTTCCTGTCATTCTAGAGCTTTGAACCACCAAGTCGATGGTGCCTTAATAAGATACTTTACCTCAGACTATTACGCTACCTTCTCTGCTATGATGGCGGTTTGAAGAGATTCTTAGATCGTGAAAGTAATAGTTATAGGCATCCGGTGCAACTAAATTGAATTTTGTTTCGCCAGAAAAGACCTCCTTTCTCCAGCTATTCGAACTTGCTCCTTATTGCATATCCAAGGTCATGTGGTTATTCGCGAATTGTAAGCTTTGAGAAGCATCAAGTGGTAGTTTTTCTTTCAGCTTAAGATGCTTGTCGTATTTGGCACTACGAATCACATGAAGAACAGTAGATTTACTTGCGGTAACACCAACTGCATCTCCGATCTTAGCTGTCGAAACCTCTGAATTGAAGGCTAATCGGACGATATTTCGTTTTTCCGGAGCTTTATGGGCCGTGGAAACATTTCCTTTGTATTTATTTCCGTACATTTTGGGATCCTTTTAAATGATAATCAACAGCATGATTACTCCGATTGATCCTGCCAATGATAGCACGCTTAGACATGCCTTTCGAATGGTAAACTTCTATTTTCGCCCTCTCTGACAATGTCAAACAATTTTTTTTATTTTTCTTGAAGAAAAAATAAAGCTAACCCTTTCTTATTAACAAAATTTACTTTTTACTGCTTCTAATCTTATGAATCGATTTAACCCTAATCCTACCAGGTTGTGACTTTGAGTCACATTCGAAATTATTTCGGCTGTATTTCTCGTAATAACGTCGGTTATTTACTTTTGGGCTTGTGTATTCTACTTTTAAACAGTTCTTAATATAATGCGCTAATTTAAATGAATTTTTAGTTCTTGGTTTGAACTGTTTTTTACCATTCTAAAAATACTAACGTTAACTACCACGTTGTGACTTACAGACACACAGTAATTTTTAATGTAGCCAGAATTTCAAAACATAGGATGCATTTTCAAAATGTGGTTGTACGTGTATTTGGTTTCGTAAACGACGTGTATCATAGTAACTACGGAGGGAGTGGGGGTAATATGCCCATAAATACGTTTATCCGCATGCATACTCGATAAAACGAAAAACAAGTAGATGCCCAATATTGCAAAATTATAATTTGGTGGATGTGTTTCAGAGGTAGCTTTCAGATTGCTCTAAAAATAAATGAAGATACAGAAATGATTATGTGAAAAATCTTCTTTCTTTAGGTTGCGCTACAGTTCGGGTGGAACCTGGGCCTACTTCTCGCAATCATTTTCGTGTGTGTGTTATATTTTTGCAAGAATGGAAGGGATCTACAGTTTTTTGTCGACTCCGAAAGGCGAGTTGAGAAGCTTCTCATGACGAATGATACTCTTTGATAAAAAAAATCTTTTAGGTATTTACTGGGATTGAACCCGGGCAGCATTGCTAGTAGTCTAACGCACTTACCACTACACCGCGGTGTGAAGTGGTATTGCCTCTTGGGTAAACACGCCAAGATGCCCGAACTCACAGGCACTGACATTTGTAGAAACACCCTGCAATGATACATGTAGGTATACCAGAGGATATCGCGCATTATGCTATGCGAATGTCAGAGCACAGCACGTTGTCGTAGGGATTTACTTCTTTAGTAGTCTGGAAGAGGTGGGCCTCATCAACTATAGACTCGTTCTATAATTTTGCAAGGTTATAAAATGCTTTGAGGAAATCCATTCTGGGATGGAGTAAGAACTAAGCCACACATCTGTTGAAGCTAACCCGTAAGATAGGTTAGGTTAAGAGGGGTCACGATGGATCCACACTGATGCCTAGTGGTTTGTGATTGCTCAACCTAACAACCCCTCTCAACCTAATCTAACTTTGCGGGGCGGCCTCAGCAGTTGTGTGGCTTTGTTTTTACCCTGCAGTAGGTCAATGGAAAATATTTGCCGCAAACTCTTTCTAAAATGGTTGGTTTAGGTCCTAGGATGCGATTGATTGCATCTAGCATTCAATGAAGAGGTCAACGATATCTTAGCAGAGCAACGCTCGCATTGTGAATTCATTTCTGACCATTGAAAGAACATCAGCAAATAGTGATACCACTACGCCGCGACGCCGTCACCATCGAGATCGACAGCATATAATATTCGTAATCGATGCCACATAAGTCCATTGAAAACAATGCTGTGCGAATAAACAGAGTTATTCGGAGTGTGGTCTAAATGTCTGCAATGGGCACTAACAGAAAACGTTACTTTGTCGTAAATGTATAAATAAGTAATTAAATGCTTAATAAAGTTCCTGTTTTGTATTAATTTGTATGTGCCAACAATTTTTTTATATGAGCATTCTTAAACATTACACATGTGACTGAGAGTCACAACGCGGTAGTTTGTGTAAAAAATATAACCTGGTACAATTAGGGTTAAATGCATGCGAATCTGACTGATTCAGCTAAAATATCTCATAAGTACAGTTAGCCTGTTTTCTTAACATTTTGGAATTCACCGTTCCATTCAGCACAAACCACTCTTTCTTTCACCATCATTTTTCGTTCTGAAACTGCCATATATCGGGAGATAGATCATTTTCATTTTCCGAAATTACCTGCTTCTAATCTAGTGAACCGCAGTGTATGTAAGCCTTCAATGAAAAGGGAGCTGGTCTGTAATTGGACAATAAAAATCAAATATTTGTAAGCAGACTGTTTCATATATTGAGATTCAATTCCCATGTGAGGAGTGGTAAAGGAATCGGGATTTGTAGTGGAAGTTAGAGCATAGAAAATAAACTATAAACGTGTAACCTATACAGGATTTCGATACAAAATACAATAACAACTACACCAACATGCTTAGCCTGGATATCTATCGTATCGTGTATTGTGAGTTAAGTCCCGATAAAATCAATGCTTCAAAATTACTATCGGGCAAATTGTATCGAATAAGTTATTGAAAATGTCTAAAATGACAAGACGTCACTTAAGGAAAAACATGTGCGTAAGAATCTCGCGCGTTAGAAGTGAAACTTCTTAGGTTCTATACTCTGGTCCACAAAAGTTGTCAGTACAGCGAAGATAGGACAATCACTTGCATAAATCTGTCCTCCTTATAAACACTCACTGGATAACCATAGTAGCATGACAAATCGCCGCAAATCGGAGAGCAATCCCTATAGGGTAACCATCTTATGATTTGAGAACAACACAATTCGTCGAACGAAAAAAAGATAATTATGTACAAAGTGGACACCACTTTTGGCATCGATGCATAAAGATACTCGAAAAAATACCCTCTACATCATACAAACATTTCATCAAAATCGAGGTGTTATCCATTTTGTACACAATTACCGAAATAGATCTTGTATTGCAATGTGCATTGCACAAGAAAGAAGTCTTATCTGCCAAAAAAAAAAACGTTCGACATATTCAAAAGGGTATTGCAAGCTGAATTTTAAGGTTTGAATTAAAAACGACGTTATTTATTCTTCATATTATCTATAGGAATAAAACCATAGAACATACAAACCCAAGAAGTTGCATCTCATATAAAATTTTTGTATGAAAACATTTTTACCGGCAGAAGAAATTGTATACATAAACCCCTTTTCACTGCGGTAGTATTTTTTTAGAGCTAAATATTTTGAAAGTTGTGTAGGTATGCATTCGTTTCCTACATCATTCAACCGCTCAAACTCCGTAGAAGATTTTCAGTCGTTTCTTACCGCAGACCAACTTAAACATAAACTTAAATGAGCCATAAATCATCTCGTGTGCGGTGGCCCAATGTTTGTTTGCATGGTGGGGTTGAAAATAAGAATTTTATTTTCTTGGTTTGTTTTGTTATTGTTTTCTTCGCTTTTGTGGCTCGATATGTACATATGTGTATTTTTTTTTAGAATTTATTTTACTGCCTGTTGAAGTTGGAGAAGGGGAAGCGTTTCACATTCTCGTCTGATTCAGGCAAATTTGCCCTACCGCGGTTAAAAATGTTTCACTTCAAAAATTCGACAGAAAAGGATGCCTTCAAAAGAAGAAAGGTAAATAATCAAAAATAAAAGCTAAATTAAAAAATGTATTAAGACAAATTTCCTGTTTTTAATTAGCTTAAGAAAAATAAATAGTACAGCTGAAGTAGCATTTATGTCACTACATATGCCAAGTGCTGCAAGATATGTACATGTATATTAAGAGAACTAGCGTTTTTTTTTTTTATCACAATACACGCCCTATGTAAATGTACTCTGGGCACCGTGGTGTAGTGACAAGTACGTTGGACTACTACGCAGTGCTTCGCGGGTTCAATCCCAGCAAACACCTAAAAAGTTTTTTCAAGGCGCCAACTTTTGCATGACAAGCATTCAAAGAGTATCATTTGTCAGGAGGAGCTTCTCAACTCGCCGTTCGGAGTCGGCAAAAAACTGTAGGTCCCTTCAATTCTTGCAAATTTATAACACGCACACACAAATGGTTGCGAGAAGCAGGCCCTGGTTCACCCCGAGCAAATACTCGTTAAGCCATTGAACATTTTCTTCTGAGTCTATGAGGCAGAAAACACCGGGATTTGGCCGAGTTAATTACGGGACAGTATACCTATAGATTTTCCATCGACAACAACACTTCCTCTGTCAATGTCCTGCTGATGCGAAATTAAGATTTTATATTTTGGATTCTGATACTATGGAGAATGTACATGATTTATGGTATGTATTCTTCTTTTTATTACAGTTGAAATTCCACTTTCGAAGTGAAACTTCTTATGTCGCGGTAGGGCAGCAAAATGAAACTCACAGAGGGGAAATTTAAAGGGGTATAGAAAAAACAAAAAAAATTGTGTGTGTCAGTCACACGCGGTAGAATTGAAACTATAACTCTAGCGGTAGTCCATCATCTTGGCGGACCACCATATTGGATTTCGAATGACGTCACTTAGTTTATTGTTTGCGTTGTTAAAGCCTTTCATTTGATACCCATATAATGGAGGTCGTGAAGATAACGGTAGTCCGCCATCTTGGTTGAATTTCGAATGACGTCCTTAGCGTATTTTTATTCTCAAACCCTTTCATTTGATAAGGAAGTCGTGAATATAATGGTAGCCCGCCATCTTGTGGTGTCCGCCGTATTGAATGTTTCTATGACGTCATATAACGTAGGATACTTTCCGGGTCATATCGAATCCAACGACACTCTATTTGTTGAAATCGGTTGATTAGTTTAGGGTTTAGGCTGTAGCGGTAGCGCCATCCACTTTCTTTTTCCCGCTCACTATCATCGCTTATCCGTCCGAATGCGCAGTATTAGTATTAGAGTGTCGTTGGATTCGATTTGACCCGGAGAGTATCCTAGGTTATATGACGACATGGAAACATTTAATACGGCGGACACCACCATTTAAGATGACGGACTACCGTTATCTTCACGACCTCCATTACATGGGTATCAAATGAAAGCGTTTGACAAGACAAACAACACGCTAAGTGATGTATGTAATTCGAAATTCAACATGGTGGTCCACCAAGATGGTGGACTACCATTATAGTTATAGTTTCACTTCTACCGCGTGTGACTGACAATTTTTTTTATTAAAAAGACTAAGTCATCCGAGTTGAAGCTTTTAAGCATGGACCAACTTGATATCTGGTTTCTATTTCTGTTTTCATCAATTAGTTCCATCTTCAACCACAGCCCATGATACAAAGTGACAGCCCTAGAAGTATGTGCAGCAGACTTTACCTCATTGAATATAGCATACAAAGGGAGCAAGTGGCTATGCAATATAATTATATATCCTGAGCCTGACTCATCTTTCATTCTAACTTATTACTACCGCAATTTACAAATGCATCAGGATGACTTGTGTTTTAAGCCTTTTCTACGTGTCGATTATTTAATTTACCTGTGCATGCACACACATAAATCGTCAGCTTATCCGTTGTGGGTAACAAATACATCAAAATTAAGGACGAGCCATTCAATTAACAAACAGAAAGGAGAAATATTCTATCCATCGCAATTTATCGCAGGCAGAATAGCGAAACACTGAAATAATTCATCAATATGACCACTTTTTCCGGTTGGGAGGGGACCATACTCGTAATAATGTTCTTGATGATTAAGCTACAGTAATTAGAGGATTACTTTTACGCTGCTATTTAAATCGTGTTAATTATCAATCAGTCGATGTGCGGGTGGGCCAGGAGGCAGGCATCAAGGCAGAGAGGGCGTATATGGACTAATTGCAAACCAAATGTTGACATCTGCGGTCAGATGTTAGCAAAATTTATACAGCTGCAGTTCGGTTATTATGGATTTCGTGCGGCATCTATTGGATTGCGGTTGCCATTTGGTCTGGACAATCATTCGAAATTAGTAGGCCACTCGAATTGTTGAATTACAGAACTGAAGATAATTATTTCGAACAGATAACGGCTGGAGGAATAATCTAAACGTTAGAACTAGCAGCACATGCATCGAATTAAGTAGTAGGAAAGTTAATTATAAAATGGTTAATATACAGTTATGTAAACTACGTTGTGTATATGCGCATATAGGCGATTGTAGGAAATGTACTGTAGTCATGATTTGGCGTCGTATGTCGGTGGTGTGGAGGGGGGTAAAAGAGTGGACAACAGTTTGAGTTTATTGCTAGTATGTGTCGTAGCTTAATTCTACTCGATATTTTAAGGTAGATCCCAAATTTAATTTTTACCACTTCGAGTGTAATTCTTTAAAGTATATTTTCGGCTTTTTTTATTAATTTACAAATATAATTACATTATGTCAAACAACTTAAATCAATATATTGTTATTATTCCCATTGAGCTTGGTTAACACAGTGGCATAAAAAATGTATATAGAATTTGTATATGCAAGTAATCAACGATTGCAGACTAAATATTTATATGTTTTTTTTTGTTTTTGTTAAATTTCAGTTCAGAACTCAATTCGAATTTAATTATATTTATAGTGTTAATTTTGTATTCAGTATGATGTATGAATATAGTGTTCGTATTTTGATTTGGAAAGTAAACAAATTTAATTCCACGTCAGCACATATGTATCTACAGTTAAAATAAATAGGTATACGTTAAAATTGTAAAAAATGCATGTACATTTAAATGAGAAAAGAATTCGGTTTGCATGTATGTATGTACTCTATTTCAAAAAGTCATACAACTAAAATGCTTCTAAATATTTACTCAGATTACGTTTCGAATTAATACTACATAATTGGCAAGAGTGTGCTTACCATCTTCATAAATTTATTGAACATTTTTACTCGGGTTACAAATAAAATTATATAAACGAAAGTAGATAGGTGGGTTAGGTTAACGTACTTCAAATCTAAATAACATCGCGTGGAGTTGCATTATTTGAGTTTCAATGAACTTTCAAGACAAAAATAACTGAAAAACGATCACGCTTATCCATTCGGGCAACTTGACAGTTCGTTATTTTTAGCAATTTTTTTTCAGTTCCAAATACGCCACACATATTGCCTTTCCGGCACTTAATCCAGCCAATGGACAATTTACCGTAGCTTTAGTTAGACATATTACATTTTATGCATAGCTTTCTGAAATATTAGGGGTATTCACGCTTCGGTGTATCTGGTCTTGTAAAAGTGCAAAAGTGTAAAAGTGTAATACTTTCTATACATACACTAGCTGTATTTTGTATTTGTATTTTTTTATTTATTGTAGCTGTAACTTTGAGGGTATATTTTTGACAGTTTGTCAAAGTTCTAATTATTAATTAAATTTCTTCAAAAAAAAAAAAAACGGTCGAAGGAAGTTTTATAAAAAATAAAAGGCGCCGAACCGATGTTATATCCCATATGTATTACTGATAGCAAATCTACAAATTGACTACGTTCCATCCTCAACATTTGGCGAAAGCTATCGTTGGCCATTGAAGTAAGGATATTTTCACGCCAATCAATTGACTTAGGTAGAGGAATTTCAGTCCCACGATGAGATGCTATCACGACTAGGATATCTTAGTTTATAGCTCATTAAGTATTTCACAAACCTCATTTTCACTTTTCTCTTTCCGTATCCGTAAAAATTATGTTTTTATTTTTTTCTATTTTTTATTTTTTAAATTATTTTTTTCCAACCTTCAATTCACGTAATTTTATTCCCAGGATCTTCGATTAAATATTCAATAATTTTACTTTTATCGCTTGTTTTTGGCATTGAGCATTTAAATACCGTACTTATTATACTATACATAAACTTTCTGAAAATAAAAGGTTTTTCAATAAGAAGTTCCGTTTTGATTTATAAAGAAAATATGTTTTTATTTATGAAATAAGATTTTATTTTAATTTTCATCTATATAAGACGGATTGCCATTAATATTCCATCATATTTGCGCACATTTGCGGCTCTATTTTATCGATAAAGGCTTTGAGTATTTTAATTGACTGGATTTCGTAAAAATAGACCTACTCTTTCACGTGGTCACCAGTCACCATTTCGAGAAATGGCTCGGTCAGGAAACTTTTCTCGCAAAAGAGCATAGTGTGCCTCTTGCGTGGCACGTAGCGCTGTCTTATTGGAATTTAACATCGCCTATATCCGTACCCGAATGCACACAAATTCCCTAATCAGTGTTCGATAGCACAATCCATTCACCGTAACAGTTGCTCCGCTCATTTACGTATTGTTTTATTAACGGCATAGTTTTTTCCTTTTTACTTTTTTTTTTAACAGATGACAAATTGACAACACATATTTTGACAGGTATTGGAAAACCATACTGGGTGACGCAGTTTTCTATGTTTTTCAAACATATTCATCTGAATTGAACTTTTTTCCACGAATAACTTTTGTCGGGTACTCAAACTTGTGTGTGGTCTCGCATTGTGGTGAAGGAATATAACTCCTTTACGATTAACAAGCTCTGGACGTTTCTGAATTATGTATTCATTAAAACTGCCGACAGTAAACATCGGAATTGATTGTTTGATTCCTTGGTAGGAGCTGAAGAAACACGACACCTTTAAAATCCCACCACACAGACAGCATAATCTTTCTCTGATGAATGTTTGCTTTCGATCTCGTTTGAGGCGATTTATCATGTTGGGACTAAGGCCGTTTGTGTACCACCATAACAATCCATTTCTCATCACAAGTTATTAGTCGCATCAAAAGAGGATCGTTTTCCTCACGTTTAGTGACTATATCGCGGATGTTTAAACGGACCTCTTTGAGTTTAAGATGAACCCAAATATAGAGCTTGCGTACGTATCCCAGCTTCTTCAGGTGGTCACGAATACTTGAATGATGGATGTTCCATTTTTCTAAAATCACTCGTATCGTGTAACGTAGGCTGAACTCGATCAATGCCTTTATTTTATCGTCATCAACCTCGGTGGGCCGTCCTGATAGAGGAGCGTCTTTGAGACTAAAATCACCCGCGCCGAATTTTTGGAACCATGGATGACTCTGACGTTTCACCGTTACCGTAAACTTTACGCAAAAGGCAAACATTCTTCCCTTTCCGGAGTTAAAGAGAAAAACATGACGAACACTTTGGTCTTCCATCGTTAACCTCTTGCACAATCCAATGACATCTGTCCCCGAAAAGCGTCATGACTTTTCCGACAGCCCAATATATGTTACATATATATACTCATCATACTAGCTGTAACCCGGTGCGCTTCGCTCCACCTATCTTTTCAAAATTTGCCCGCGCACATAGTTATTCGGGTATGATAGAAAGGAAGCACATAGTAGGAAGCAATCACTACTGCTCTATTTTCAACTTCGATTTCCATTTTTTTCTCTATCTGTCTGTCTGTCTATCTGTCTATCTATCTATCTATCTGACGGTCTGTCTGTCTATATTAATTTACCAAAATGATACACATTTCACCTGAAATTAAATTTTGTATGACAGGTCCCGAAACCACCGGTTGTTGAGTAACCGCACTGATGCTATGTTGTTTTCTATATTAAGAAAATCGTACGCTTAAAATTTTACCAAAATCGGTTGGGTTTCCGAGTCTATAAAAGGCAAACATACATATGTACATTCATTTTTATGGTATATAAATGTAGATCTAATAACTTGACTCCAGCGCCACGAAGCAGGTCTAGATTTTACAATTTTCTCTTTTGGCACTGAACCAACATATATTTTGAATATGAGTATTTTTGGTTCATAAATATAGAAGTTGTTAACAACTTGACTCCAGCGCCATCTATCGGGTCCAGATTTTATAATTTTCTCTTTTCGCACTGAACAACATATATTTTGAATATGAGTATTTTTGGTCTATAAATATAGAAGTTGTTAATAACTTGACTCCAGCGCCACCTAGCGGGATGAAATATACTTAACAAAGAACTCTCATGCTTACCAAATGTACACAAAAAATTTCATAAAAATCGGTCAAGCAGTTTCGGAGGAGTTCGATTACAAACACCGTGACATGAGATTTTTATATATTAGATTTAAAAATTCCTTCACAGGTGTTGTACATTTCCGAAATATCCATTCCTTGAACTACTGATCAACTGCAATTAATTATTTAATATTTCCTATGGGAAAGGCTAGAAATTAAACAAGAAGTCCTTATTCTCCTTCTCATATATTACCTGGTAGGTGCCGGTAGATGTCTTGTTTTTAAAAAGCTCCATTCCTTTTTGAACAAAATTGCCATTAATATATCTGAGTATACCTATGATCGCGTGTGCTATTTTTTGACAGTCATTAATTTCTTCCTTTTACTCTTTCTCCAACGACAAAATAGAATAAAGAAAAAGTGACTAACGCAATATGGGAATGTCTTTTGATGATTTATGACATTTGCTTATCTAGCGTCCATTATTATTTTCCAAAACTCTATGATTATTATCAACGGACGCGGATGGTTCATTTTTATGAGTTTATTATGTAGGTCCTTTCACTAACGTGTTTTTTGTCTTCTTTTTGTGAACGGATAAATTAATTTTTTATGGCACGATAAGCTCAATTTGACTGCGCCCAGTTAATTTGCCTTATTGGCAATAAATATTTTGCATTTTTTCAAATTAAGGCGGAGAGATTGGCGTGCCAATTCGTAATGAGCTTCCGCGCCGCCCCGTACTCCCGCATAACAATATGCATGCAAAAACTGTTTGTTAATAGAGGAGTGGAGCGAATAGACGAGATAATATATTTTTCTTTAAAAGCGAAAATATTTTGTTTATAAATGAATTGTGGCAAACAATTATTTTTCCTTATTTTATCGGTGGGATGGTGATTGATTTTTATTTGGTAGCGTGTGATGGTGCAACATTTTTTTTATTTTGACATCAGAAGCGTTCCAGAATTATTTTTTTTATTATGAAATTAGATACCATATTTTCACGTACACATTTATATTCTTTCGGTCATATACGTACACTGTTCATAGTTGAGCTTTCTGATCTCCCTTATACATTTTTTAGAAACCATCTTGTTTCCAGTATAAAACTAATTTTAAGTTCTGTTTTTTCCGGCTTCGGAATCGAATTAAAATATAGAGCAGGATATCAAAGGAAACGAACAGCAGCAGCCATGGAAACCAATTGAACAACTGAAATTGGAAATACGAATTCAGATGCGGATGTAGATACTGAATGGCAAAATAAAAAATACATGAGAAAAAAAGACTCTAACTTGTTTTGTAGAATAATTTATCCTTTAAAACAAAGTGCAAAACTAAGTTTGCAGAAAAATAAAGTACACAGCGGGGTCTTGCATTTGTGCTCGTATAGAATGATTAGTCTTTAAATTTGCTGAAATTTCAGAACAAAGCAAAAAAATCAGCAACAAGAACCAATTGATGACCTTGCATCAAAAGGGGGGCAAGTCCAAATTTAATTTTTTGTGGGAAATTAAAAAAGAATTGTCTTGTAACAATTCATTTCTGTGATAATAACCCTTCCTTTTGAATTAACTGTAATCGGGTTAACAGCAGAATATCATAAATCAGTTTAAATCATATTTGCTGAGCTAGCTATTTGACACTGTATAAATACACTGTGAGCGTCAAAAGAAAGTAAATACTTCAGCTACTCATATAAATAGTTTCATTACAATGAAATAATTACGTAACACAAAATAAAAAGTAAGTTTAAGAGCCGATAGTGTAGTCGGCCGATAGTTTGCCGATACTCTAGTGTGAAGGCAATGGTGTAGCACATCAAACTTATTTCTCGGCCGATACCGAATCGTTGTAGTGTAGTGCGCGCACTTTAATACATTTTCATACTGATTAAGAGCCCGACCAAACTATCGGCCGATAGAAAGTCGAATTAAAATAATTTAAAAATTTAAATAAGAGCTGAACTCAATATAAACAATAAATAAAAGTAACATACAAAAAATTAAAAAGAATTCACTTAAATTAAAAAAAAAACAAGATTTCACGCATCAAAAAGAAGTAAACAGTAATAAAAGTAATAAAATTTAAATACAAAAGGTAAACATTTTTAATTTTAATATTTAGTTTGTTTTCTTTTGGAGTATCAGTACCTCATTTAGTCTCCTAGGCATCGACTCGACAAGATTTTTGTTACATCAGCAAAAATGTTGCTCCATTCTTCCCTTAGAGCCTTTTTTATGTCCCTCTTGGTTGAAATTGCCCTTTGTCTTATTGTTAGGAGTTTGATACAGAAGCCACTCTTTCAGTAGTCCTGTTGGAAGATCCAGATTCCTGACAAGCTTAATTTTTCGACGCTAGAGAAAATAAAAATAGTCAATAAAAGCGAGTCAATAAAAACAAGATTCCCGACATCTGGCGCCAAGCAGCCCCAAACCGGCCAAACCATAACTGAATCTCCACCATATTTGACAGTGTTGGTAACACACTTTTCTTTAAAGGCTTCATTCTTAGACCATACACCATATTTTTGGTGGCTTTTCATACCAAAAAATTCGAATTTGCTCTCATCGGTGTATGGTTTTTTTTTCCGAAAAAGCTAGATCCTCATTTTTGTATTTTTTTTTTTTTTGCAACACCCATTCGTTTGGCCCGGGGCCTGTAACAGAAAACTACAAGTTAAAAATTCTACAGGCACTTAGGTTAGAGTAGCAAACTACTCTGGGTTTCCAACCCCACAGTGTCTTTCAAGATATTCACCTGTTATTAGGACTTCAAGTTATTTAGTAGTTAATCTCTAAATGGTATGGTAGTATATTCTGTAATATTACTTTTTATCGCAAGTCAATAATAGCTTTGTAATAAGACAATTTAAAGATAAAAAAAAATTGTGTTTACTTTATTGCTGACGTTTACATCACATTGAAATAATGTAGACGTAAAGTAATGTTCAAATATAAACTTAGCATCAAATACAGCCAACTTCCCCTAACTCAAAGTACCTCTAACTTGAACTTTGTGGCTTGACTAAACAAAATTTCATGCAAAATATGTTCTCTAAGTCGAAGAAATTTTTGTGGCTTATGGCGATTCGACTTAAGAAAAGTTTACTGCATTAATAACGCATACCTTTTAAGTATCATTATCACAATTTTGCCATGAGCCGACTTATGCTGTTATGACTTCTAGTCACCGATGATTTAAGTTTCTGCAGTGGAATTGATAAATACCGTTTGAAAGTCAACCAAATTTGTTTAAACTTATTCAAATCCAATACACACCCCTTTAAAGAAACACCTAAAGAGGAACTTTCAACAATGACGCTTTGACAGCAGATATTCTTTGCTCCAAACTTTGTATTGCATATTTTCTTAAGATGATTCCTTTCCTTCCACCCAAGTTCTTAGTATTTTTGAGATAAAAAAGAAAAACTAGCATAAACCACCCCTAATGTCTTCCTTCTAAGCATGTTGGCTAGGTGAAGTGCCAATTTACATTTGAATAAAAAGTATCAAAGCAGATCTCGCTCATTAAAGTTTATTGCTTGGTGGCTTTTGTGTCATTTTAAAACAAAGCTTTTTCAGATTCAGTACATTAGTTTCAATGAGTGTCATTATAGAGATGTGTTAAGTGGCACATGGCTGGAGTTTTTTTTTTTTTTTGTTTGTTTGATAACACAAATCTTTGAAGACAGGTTGCGCAAAAGTGTGACGGAAACTGGAGGGATTTTGAAAACAAAATTATCGAAGAACTTACAAACAATGGAGTGAACAATAATTGTTGTTTTTTTTGTTTCTTCTTTGTTTGTAAAGTAAAACTATGGAAGATGAAAACACGCCAAGAACGGTTTGCTACGAAGTTGCTGGGCGATATTAACGTTCATCTGAATTTTTAATAATTTATTTCATAAAATAAATTCATATGACTGGAAATAGTCTATCCATCTACTTCCTAGCCAGATTCATTTATTAAATTAAGATCCAACGAAAAGATAAGAATACCAAAAAACTTCGCAAACAAACATTCGTGCAATATTTTTTAAGATTCTCTACGGATATTAAGGATATTCGAAGCAGCTGTGGGTAGCACATCACCCTAAAGTTATGGTACAATCCTCGCCGGGCACTGTTAATCATAAATGTTCCCTCAATTGACAGCTCTTAAATTGATGATCGACCATGAAGTAGCCACGAAGTATTATTATTCCTTTATCCTTTCTGTTTGGTTATCATTCTTTTTTTATTTCTTCTGCAGGAAAACTTCTATTGGATAAACTAAGAGAATAAACTGCAATTTTTCATTTTCTTGTCAAAGAACAGAAAATAAAGGAAATAGGTGTGGATAAAGTTTTTCTTCGTAAAATATTGCACCACCAATCGATAAGAGCCCCAAGATGGATATTGGAAAGGAAATTTTTTTGAAAGGATTCTTTTCTCTATCGAGAATAAAAATAATCTTCTCTCGTTGCGATGGCGATGGTGAGAGTTCGAAATTGTTGACTGTGGAAATATTTGTGCCACAACATAACACTATCAAGTGGAATGTTCTGTAAGCTGTTTGGATTTTTTCGAAAACAACTTAAACTGCGGTGCGGATGTGGATGATGATATGGAACTTTATTTTTATAACCATGACCTTCTATGTTGTTGTTAATTTGTTGGCTACAGATATGTATGAAAACATGTATATCTTTGTTTGGATTTGAAGTTAAAAGAACCTTTTTACGCTGCTAGGAACTTACTTCTTTACAAGGTACTATTTTAGTTACAAACATTTACTGCAAATACTCGTTCAGCTTAAAATAGGAAAAACAAGAACAGGACAAAATTTGCATAAATTCCATTAAAAAGATAAACGTGGTGGATATTTATGCTTATGAATAAACGCAATTCCATTTGTTTTCGCGAATGGGAATGTCATTAATCCTAATTCTAGGAATTACATATACATATATATTTTCAGCAAAGACAACTTCAAGGCAACTTCAGCAGAACACTTTCGGCAAATAGCATCTACAATCGGAAAATGTATTAAATAGCAAACACAAGGATAATTGCTACTGTCTCAGATGTAGTGAAGTGCAATAAATTTCATCCTTATAACGTTTAGTGTACACCGTAGACCAGAGCACACTTCTTGTTCTTGCAAGAGACACATATGTATTATGTACGTATGTATGTATGTATATGTAGATACTCAAGTGACACTTTATGCAAATTTCTATCCGTTTATCATAATTATATTTGATGATATTTATTCAACCGTTCTACAGCTTCATTTTTATTTCTATACTTAGGACGAGTAGTATTTTTTTTTGTTGTTTGGTTTTACTTTTATTTCATGTTCGTACTCATACAACTTTACTTACACTTTACGCGTATCCTTCGTTATTCTTTTTCTTTCTTTCTGTCAACTGAAATGTAATTGAAAATGTTCATGACATCTAAATTTAGACGTGGCATTGTGAAGGGTATTTTTTGCACCTTGTTAGTTTTTTTTAACATGTGCACATAATGTACATATATACGTAACACATGTATGTTATAAGATGGATGATTGCTCGTTGTATTGACTTCCTTAGCCATCAAACAAAAATGGAAACCATTGATAGTTATTTGCTAATAATCAGCAAATTGTGCTCGCAAAAGGGACTAAATCAGCATAAAATAATTTTTTTTTTTCGATTAGTACATTATGTATACAGTATATGTAGTATTACTTATTTTATGCAAATAACAACAAATAAAATAAAATAATCAGCGAAATAGATAAGCTGTGCCAATGACAAAATTGTCCCAAATGTCTTACAACCTCTTTCGAATATCTGACAAGCAATCAAAGAGTATCATTTGTCAATGAGCTTTTCAACTCGCCGTACGGAGTCGGCAAAAACCTGTAGGTCCCTTCCATTCGTGCAAAAATACAACACGCACACACCAATGGTTGGAAGAAGCAGGACCAGGTTTACCCCGAACGGCTGTAGCGCCACTACAAGAAAATAAATTCTTACAATTGTGTGACCGACAATTTTAGTCTGACAATATTGTCAGAAAAATCATTGTCAGACTATTGCCAGACCGCTATCTGACAATAAATTATCAGGCCTCTACCAATCGTGTGGACACCTTTTTGTGACATTGTCAGGCTATTGTCAGACGTTTCGGACATTTGCAGACTCATTTTATATTGTCAGATGTACGAAGCTTGAAATATCTGCAAATAAAATTATTGTCAGAAATTTTTGTTATTATTTCAGTGAAATACATATATTATTTTGGGAGCTGAAACCTTGGTTAATTTTATAAAAAAACAACGTATTGAGGGGTGGGGGTCTATCTTCAACATCCGCGGAGCTACAGGGTGTTTAAAAAGGTTACTATGGAGAATGATACATTGGTCCATGTTATGATAAAAATAGCTTATGGAAAGGGGGGTACATCTTAAACACCCACGGAGCTACAGGGTGTTTATAAAAGTTACTTCAGAGAAGTAGGTACCAACAATTATACAATTATAACTTCTGGTGTATAAAACCCAGAACAACCACAGTGGGCTTGTTCGATAGACAATTGATGAATGTTTATCAGAGTTACCCACAGCTATTACCATCCGTGTTTTAATTTTCGAGTTATTGGTTTTCAAACACTATTTTTTTTAATTTTTTTTTAATAAATTTTTGTGAAAATCGCATTTATCTCGGGAAAGTGTACTTATAATTTTTAATTTTGATGCGCCATAATGCTACCTACAAATTCGCCAAACAAAGTTTTTACCTGGGGCATATAGTTTTCCATGTATGTATTTATAAAGGTATTTTAGCACAAAGAAAAGAGTCTGACAATGTCTGGAAACATTAACAGTCGACTCCGCTTATCTAACTAAAACAGCAATTTGCCACAAATTTTATTTCACTTAAGCGGTATTTTCACTTATGCGGAGGTTCGGATAACTGAAAAAACATTTAATTTATTCAATCCGAAAAAGGACTAACAATTATATATGTTACATACATAGTTATTATTTAAATAAACATGCTGTCAAATGTTTAATGTTAGTGCTTAAATGTGCTTAGTGTGAAGTTTTTTGGACGTGTTCAGTTGACAAAATAACAATTTTGAATAATGGGCGTGTTCAATAACTTTGTTTCAGTTTTGCGGAGCTCAATATTTCTTTCAAACGTTATAATTTTTTCAGCTTGCCAGGTTTTTCAGAAGTGGGTTTCAGCTCAGCGGAGTTGTTCATATGAAATTTATTAAAAAATGCTCCGTGCTTAATTAGGTGTTTCAATTAATCGATTTTTCAGTAAAGTTGCGTAGTTTAGAGTCGCCTGTATTAGGATTATTCAAGAGCCAACAACAAAATGATTGCAGACTAAAATTTAAGAATTTACTTTACAAAATTAAATGTCCAAAACAAGATTTGCACGAGTTGCTTTATTGCGTATTTGTATACAGTCCACATTCACTTCAGTCATTAATTTCAAATGAAACGTATTTTACCAGCAGACACTCTTTCATCAGAGGCAGACACTTAAGTGCACATTAAATCAGGAGGGTACACGATACTTGACCATTCAGTCAATAATATTTATGTGCTAAAAATAATTGTAATTGCCACTTTACAAGAATTACGAAACATCATGAGTTGTAACTCAAGAGACATCTAGACGTTTCTTTGATTTAGAAATAAGCACCTTAAGACATAAGTCATAGGATATTGAACCGTTTCTTTACGTATTGGTATCAAATAAAATAGATAAAGTGTGACTCAAGAGATCACTACAGTGTTAGTTGCCATAATAAGCACTATAATGGCTTGCCAGTCAGCCGTATGGTTAGATGGAGATTCCTTGTTTTTGTGTATTTTGATATTAATCGAGGCTAAGACTGACTATCAATTTAAAAGAAAATACTATCATTTGGTTGGTTTGGGCAACAAAAAAGGATTACAAGTGTTTTTTTTTTTTTGATCGCGCCAAGGGATGTGTAATCTTCGAAAGATACTAGTAGCCCGAGCTACAAGCATGCACGATTCGTAGACCCGATTGCTCGATTCCAGGAATACGCCTAC
Source organism: Brachyopa scutellaris (assembly GCA_949775065.1). NCBI lineage: Eukaryota > Metazoa > Arthropoda > Insecta > Diptera > Syrphidae > Brachyopa > Brachyopa scutellaris. The sequence continues at coordinate 184,944,747 of OX459112.1, read as the reverse complement.
GTACTAAACCACACCCTCCACTCTTCGACCACTCTTCCCGCGGGACTGCCGTTAGGTATTACTTCGCGGGGCTGGTAAGCAATCTCCTATATTTTCTCATCTGTACGTCTTATTTTTTCTATTCTTCGCAGCTCGTTTTGCACATTTGTTATAAATGTGCAGATCTCCAACCAATTTTCTTCTGACCGCAGCATTTGGTCTATTATTCATGTCTATCACAGAATCCGTCGTACTCGGAATTTTGCTACGAACCCCGAAAGAACTATCACAGAATCCGTCGTAGTGGAATCCGAATGTGCATTGCCGCACTTAACAACTTACCACTTACTACGAAATTCGAAATTCGTAGCAAAAATTTCCACTACAATGGATTCTGTGATAGTTCTTTCGGGGTTCGTAACAAAATTCCGAGTACGACGGATTCTGTGATAGACGTGATTGTCTGTGGACTTCGTATGTCAGTTCTCCATCCCAGAAAGCGTATGCAGTGGAATACTGCGTGCTCTGTGTCTTCTTTCTGATTGGGGCAAGTTGGACAAAAAGGTGATCTATCGTGCCCAAAACGGTGACCAGATAGAAACTGCATAAGGTGGTAGTTACAGTTTCCGTGACTTCGGTTTGTCCAAACGTCTATGGTTGGAATCAATTCATAGGTCCATCTGCCTTTCATTGTGGTTTCCCACCGAGCTTGCCACCTGGTCATTAAAGCCACTCTTTCTTCTTCCTTGATCCTTTTGATGATCGTTGCCTCTTGGTTACTAGTAGGTAGGTACTAGAGGATTACAAGTGTGTATCGCACTTTACGAAACTTAACGTGTACACATTATTACGCCAGCCCGGTTATGATAAATATCATACACGAGGTGTATTTCCTACCCCATTCTCTACTGCAGATTAGGCAGATGAATTTCTTTCGAAATATAGTAAAACGCTGGAATATTCAGTTACTTACTTCTTCTCGGAATTAAACTGATAGCTGAAATAACCTTTAGTAGTTTTTTCTCTTCGCACTTTTATGCAAAAATTTCTCTTATCCTCGTGTGGGTTACTTTTGTTCACTATCAAAGTTCAAAAGTATCACATTAACTTTCTACCATCAGTTGCTTAGCTACAAATCAGCCTGAGAATTCCCAACTTTCACACACACACGTGTACGATGTAACTTGCCTCAATCTTTAGAAAATTTGTTGTCTCATGGCATGAAAGAGAAGTATTGTACTAGTTTTTTTTTCCCACCACGAGTAGTGTTGAGAAATGTGACAGGAAATACTTTCATTAAACAATTTTAAACTTTCGAAATCTGTTTTCTTTTTGTTCACGTACTTGCTAATCCTATGTCAGTTTTTCTCCTGCCAATAATCTACTTCGATGCAGTTCTCATCGATTGCTGAAGTATGTATCTCAGTAGGAAAAAGTTTATCTTCACGTCATTTTTCATTTAAAAAAAAAAATGAGATGAAAAATTGCAGTTTGCACTCTTCGAACTCCACCGAACGCACTTGAGGTTATAAAGAATGAAATTGTTAGCCAAACCGAGCAGGAAGAACAGTAGTACTTGGTGGATACTTTTTGGTCGATGATCTATAATAGGACTGTCAGTTGTGCTGACATTTATGATTAACAGTGAAGAAGTACACAGCTGCTGTTGGCAAGGTTTTCAATATCCTTCAAAGTAAATATTACGTATTATAGCAGTTTAAGCTGCCAATACTTTATGTACGTGGTGCATAGGAAAACTCTGCAGCAGGTAGGTACTTTTGTTAGTGTACTTACAGTTTTCTTTTTAATTAAACCGTTTCAAAAAGTTTTCCAATCTTACGTCCATGACATCGAGAAAGATAACAGATTATCGTGGTTTCATTTGTCAAATAAGAATTTGAATCCAGGATATGTAGGTTCTAGAAAATGAATATTTGTGCATACATAGGTATCAGGTACTCATAAATTGATCAAGGAAATGCACGAGAATTTTCTTTTTTGTCATGACATGACCTACTTTAGATTTCAAGGTTTCGTGGGATCCACCAGAAAACCGGCATAGGTTGCCAAATGCCAATACAAATTCTGTTACCGACCCGAAAAGCATCGAAAACTCATTCAATTTGCATTATGGCTCCAATATTATGTTTTCTTGAAGTGCAGATTTCATTTATGTAGGGGTATATTTATTTAAATGGGAATTTATGCAGATTTAAGAGAAAGATGAAAAATTGAAGAAAGTTCAGGGTCGTTTTTCAATACTCGAAGAATAAGAGCGTGTATCGTGTGTATAGTTACGTAATGAGAAATTGCATTCAACATACGTGGGTATGTATGAAATATTTATTGTATGATTTGATAATAGATACATATGTATGTGTCTTAGGTTAATCTCAACGTTTTGGGTTCGAATGTCAGTACCGATACAAAGTTCATTTGTTCATCGTTATCACATAAAAAATCATAGCAAAAGCAGATACGTAGATTTCGAAAGCTGTCTACAGTTTCGTCATTAGCAAAGACAGATAAACACACACGCACCCGTGGGAATAAGCGTCAGTAATGCCCACCTTCAGGAGAATTATGAGGATTATGAACATCAAACCCTCACATCCTGTCAAATTGATTTATTTTGTCTAGACTTTGATGTGTGCGCGTGGGTTAGTAACGTTTCAGCTGGAAAATAAATCTTTTAAGCGGTCGTTCGTTAATGACTTGAGTTTTTTTTTAAGCCGGCACGTTTTGGTGTCTGTTGAATATTGCCATACACTCACATGTATATTTCAAAAAGAGAGTAAACACACACATACGTCTTAATGACAAATGCCATTTTTGCAGTATTTGATAGACGAAGACAATACTGAACTTAACTTTTCATCCTGAAATCATGTGAAGAGAGCGAGCTACTGAATAGGGAAGGAACACAAATAAGACTGTGCTTTAGGAAGTCCTTCTTGTCTCTCTTCTTGCAGTTTCTTAAATTGGAATGATATTTATTATACCCCGAATGTTAGTTAACTTGCAACTACATATGTCCCATTGATAACAAAGAAAATCGGATCCCTAACTTGCCCTGGTTTAACACTGAAAAAAAATGTTTTGATCGGGAAGAGAGAACGTTGTTTAAGAACAAACAAAACGAATCGGTCTGATTGTAATAGAAGGCACTACTGTTTTGGTCGAAATAAGGTCACGACTCTTAACCGTTCATCTAAGTGGTAGTATCTCCAAGGAAGCATTGATCCCGCACTTATTTCAAAGCATTTGTGGAAGCAAAAACAAGTCGAAGTGCTCCCTTAGACCTGACGTTATAATATCGCACTTTATCTCAAGTTTCGTCAGTTCTCCCACCTCGTTCGGATAACCTTATTTCAAACGAATCCTTTTCTTTAAACTGCATTGATATGGGAATTGTTTCAAATGCCGTTGACTCTGTCGAATCCGATGCGAGTCCCAACATTCCAGCAGACTTCAGACCGATAAACTCGCTGCCCTATCTATCGAAAGTTTTTGAAAAAAATCATTCAAAGTTAAATGCTTACTTACTTACTTACTTACTTTGTTGGCGCTACAGCTCGAGGGGGCCTGGGCCTGCTTCTCGCAACCATTTGTGTGTGCGTGTTATATATTTGCACGAATAGAAGGGACAAGATTTAGATTTAGATTTATTGAGTTAATAATTTTGTACAGTTAAGTAGATACTTTTTAAGGTTGTACAAACTTAATTTTATGTTACAATTGTTGACTCTAATTACATTTAAAATACAAACTATAAAACAAAATTTAATACTTTAACAAGAAAAAATAAAAAAAAATAAAAAATTTAAAGAATGAGAAAAAAGAGAGTTATGGAAGTGGCAATGAAGGACAAAAAGGTGCAGGGAGAGGTTTGCGGTAGTAGTGTACACATGAAAAATGTTCGTCAAAATATTTAAAAACTTCCTTTGCGAAAGCAGCTGTGTTATTCATACGCTCAATATGCACGGGTAAACAATTCCAAAGACGAATGGCATGAACAAAAAATTGACGACTGGTAACAAGATACTTATGTCTAGGTGAAATAATTTGCAAAGTTCTTTGAGTACTCGCGAATCTAATTTTCTCAAATAAATAATGTGGTTCTTTAGTCGTTATAATTATTCTATTGAATGCTAATTTTATTGAATGCTAACATGGTCCTATAATTTATTAGAGCCATTAAAGAACAACCCGTTATTTGTTTTGTGTAGTGATACTCTTTGATGCTTGTCAGATATTCGAAAGAGGTGGTGCCGTGAAAAAACCCTAGGTGTTAGACCCGGTCTGGAATTGAACCCGGGCAGCATTGCGTGGTAGTCCAACAACATGATCTCTGTCTGGCAATCTGGCTTTCGAAATAAAAAAACAGAGCTGTGAATTACAGTACACGTAGGTATATAAGGTAGTATTCTCTGAGTGTTCATTTTCTATCAAGTTCGCGCACCTGTCAAAAATACAAGAAGATGGCTGCCGTACGTGCCCTGCGAATGTTTGTTTATTTGATTTTTTTTGGTCCTTCATCAATTGGTCGTAATTTGACTTATTTTCAAAATTATTAGTTTTTACACTAACGCTGACAAATTTAAAAACAAAAAGACAAAAATTAACTTAATTTAAAAAAAAACCGCTGCCTAAAAGTTATTAATGACTATTCTGTAAAAAATGGGTGTTGCACTTTCTATGCTCACTATTGCATAAAGATAGATAGATACATAGTACGAAACACTTATTGCGGAAGTAGGTATAACTTGCACTTAACTGAATTTTTTTATTAGGGGGTTGTCAGTAAAACAATGGCGCAAATTCATAGTCAGCCCATGAATAGTACCTAGAGCCGACATTAGTTATAGTCGGCACTAGATAAAAAAACCGGCTATAACTTTTCGTTATTCATAAACACATTTTTGCCTATGTACAGTTAGTATCGACTTGAGAGTGTTATTGTAAAGTGATTTAAACGAACAAACCCAACCGTCAAAATATTTTATGAGAAATTTAGTAGCCGAGTCTAATTACTTAAAGTGACGTTTGGCTGATTTTAAATCTCGAGTCGACTTTAAGTTTAAAATCAACTATGAATAGCAAAACGTCTATTTTAAGCTATGTATGTAGGTGAATAAATTCTTTTAATGTTGGCTTTATCGGACTATGGTCCCTCTTGATCGTCCAGCAGAAGTCGGCTAACGTCCTTGAACTCCAACTACCATGATAACGTGTTTGCATCTTTGAGATGTCCTGATATCTTTCTCCCTGCTTACAGCCCCCAGACCCTTAGAGTTATGCCTGCTTTTTTTTGCCAATTCAAATCGCGAACCAAGTCATTCAGGTCTCCTTGAGCTATCAAATGTGGCTTATTAGCAGAAACTTCTTTAAACTCAGAGCCATTATCATCATTAAATTGGCTTCAATTGAAGGCTTGTAACTCGTCAATCTCAAGAAATGCAGATGGAATTGGTTTCGATAAATTATCACTATGAGGGACTGGTCCTATTGCTGAAGGTAAATGGTATTTAATTTTATGTTTTGCCTTTGGATGTATGCCTTTTATTGGAGTAAGACAAAAATAGCATTCCGAATTATGATATCAAGGCTCAGTCCAAATCATGGGAATAACAAACTGTATTATGACGTGATTTTTTCTTCGAGTAAAACGAAAAGAGTCATGATCGTTAACAAAAATTCTTGACTTTGCACATTCATAATATTGATTAAAACTACAACTCAATTTGAATTTATATAAAAACAATTAATATAACTCGGTGCTGGATCATCAGAAATCAAAAAATCAAAGTTCTTTGTTAGATAATCGCTTTCCCCAGGTAACGATGGGAGGGTTTTTCGAAATTACAATTTTTCACTTTTTGAGAACACTTTGAAGTGAAAAATGCGATTTTTGTGAAAAAAAATCGACTTATTTGTTACTGTAAAATAAAAAAATATTGACAAATGTGAAAAAAAAAAACTCTCCGGCGTTACCTCATAAATTATGTGCAGAAACAGTGTTCAAAATTTTAAAAGGATGAGTGCAGTAGTTTTTGAATTTATGAGGGACGCCGACTTTGAAAACGTTAGTTGTGGGAAAAATGCTTTAAAGTTTTAAACACTAAAAAATTTGGAATAAAACGTTCATCAGCGAGTTTTATGGGCTTACCTCACACTGAATCATCGAGGCTAGGTCGGTAAAGGATGTCGCTATCATCGTTTGTACTTGTGTTAAAATTTCTATTAGGAAAGGTAGGGGGTAAGGTTAGCGATTATACAGAGAGCGAAGCAGCTGTCAGGTAAAAATAGCGCGCTCGGGCGCTGAGTCATGTATAGGGCGCTGTTGCTTAAACCGCTGTATCTTCGTTAGTTTTGCTCCGATTCATCTCAAATTTTCACACAATACCTATTCATTCCAAAAAAAAAAAAAAAAAAAAATTTAAAAACGTTACCCCGTCCTTAAAAGAAAATAAGTACAGTAACGTAATATTTTAGATAGATATGTTTATTTGGTATCGTAAATTTACATTATAGGTTTGTTACCGCAGATTACTTAATACAGAGATTTGATAGGTAAATTCTATATCTTTCTACTGAAACATTATTATCATGTATGAACAATTTAGTAAGAAAAAATTAAAGTTATTTGAAGGAAAAATACCACAAAAACCTTCAATGTAATACAATTAAAATTTAGAAGTATTTTGTTAAATTCTTTTGTTAAATGAAATAATAATAAAATATTCTCCGAAGTAAAGAAATACTCTTCATCTTTGGATAAGAGTTCTCATTCTACTCTGATCGGTGATATCACCTTACAACTTTCTGTGTGATAGATCAATTAAATTTCAATTGAATTCAATTTATTTAAAACATAATGGTTTGTGCATTAAGACTTGGTCTTAATACATAGATCGTAGATCATCTGTAGGAGTTTATTGTGAGTTATTGATGGCTTTATCGTCAAAGAACTCATTTGCCAAACTAAAGGAATCGTTCGCATAAAAGAAAGCCTCAACCCTAGCCTGATAAACTGATAAACTATCTATCTGAAAGTGTAATTTCTTCCCTACACTGAAAAGGAATACAAAGTTAATAGATTCACAACTGTATTACATTTTTAAACTAAACTCTCCAGTTAATAACATTAAATAAGTGAGAATAAAATGAATACTAATAATCTCCTGGCAACATTTTTTTTAATGACAAAAATGTAAAATCTCTGAGCAGTAAAACCTTGGCTCAGATTCGTCTGCGCTTTTCCGAGTTCTTCCTGTTGTAGGTACTTGTATTATATCATCTTCAAAGTAATTATCAACTAATTTAAATTTCTTTTTTTTTTGCTCTTCTCAACATCTTTGATGGGAAAATTGGAGCGAAGTGAAGAAAATGAAAGCATTGTTCGTGGAATAATGAAAAAAAAAAAAATGATGGCAATCTTAAATTAAACTTAAAAGCCATTTTAATAAGCTCTAGCGGACAGGAGAACAAAACTAAAATCTAAAACATAGCCGCGTTGTCTTAAAGAATTAAAGTGAAATAGAAATTCCCTTGGGATGTTCTGTGTGTCCGATGGAGAATGATTATCTTTCCCTCAAAAACTGGCATAAATACTCGCAACAATGTCATTCATTTTTGTCCGTCTAATCCTTGGGGAAGTTTTAATCATCTAAGGCTGCCTTTTTTGTTTAATATAATCACAAAACTGGGCACAACAACTACAATACTACACTACTCTTTCCATTTGTAGGTCCTGTGGTGAAATCATTAAATCCGTAGGATTAAAATAATTAAAATTTCCTTAATGGTTTTCCAGTTGCTTGTCCTCAGCCGCCATCTTCGGTCGTCCGGTGTCACTGGTGAGAGTATCTTTGTTAACAGCTTTGTACTCCATTTCAGAATTAGGTTGTTTTAACTTTCAGCAAGAGTCACACATATAGAAATATGTAAACATATTATCTGCGGTTGCAAATAATCATTTTTGTTTTGTTTTTCAATTTGCTCCACAGAAATTCTTAAAGCACACGCAGGGATCAGGCACAAATTTCCGCACGCGTGGAGTGTGATTTTGTCCTTATTTATTTCTAGGACAAGGACTTCCTCTTTGCGTGGGTGTTAAATAACTTACCTCTATTTTCATTCACATAATGGTTAATCATAATTTTAATTGACTTTTTTTTTTTTTTGTTAACTCTCGCCTTCTTTGAATCTTGAATCAACCCAAATACAGTACTAACAAAGGGAGGTTCAATGTTCTCCTTGCTGATGATTATAATTGTAATTTAAAAGGATTAAGCTGTGGGTTATGAAAGAAGGAGTTCCCTGTTTGAGGCCGCAGGGAGTTTTGTCTGGGAAAGCAAATTAGATTTTGATGAAATTCTGATTTAAATACTTTACCCAAATAAGGGGCAGAGGAAGGCGTGGATTAGTTAGAATGAACAACATTATGAAACTATTGAATTGGAAATGGATACGTAGCTGGACTTCGGATGATGAATAATTAATTATAGTGGTTTTTATGTGTGTATCATTTTTTTCATAGTTTTTAGGTTCTACACCTCACAAAGAAAGTTTTATGGTAAAATATATTATACATCAGTCAAAATTTAAAAATTACAAAAATTTGGTTTACCTTCAAAATGTGGTGTACCTTCATATTTTTGGAGTAGTGGTTGAATTGGACAATAAAATTACATTGTTTCCAAACAAAAGGAAATACCATAGTCAAGTAGCTTTTGATATTTTATCCAAAATGTGCATTTCTTTACGATTTCCTTCTTAATTCCAAAGAGGATGATAGAGCGTCTACAGGAATAATGTGATATCCCAAACTCGACTTATTTTTAAGAAATAAATATATAAAACAAGTTGAGCCGCCCGGCTTTGCCCGTGCACACACACAGTCACGTCCGAACAAAATGAAAAAAAAAATTCTCATACAAAATGTATTTTTCCAATTTTCCTGGAAATTTTCTGGAATTTTTCTCCACATTGTCCTTCCTTGGGCTAATACGAATCCATCAAGCTCAAAATCGTGACAAAGAAACGATCCGTTCTCGAGTTATGCGTGCACACACGGACGTCAGTCTATTTTATATATATAGACTAGCTGAACACGGTGCGCTTCGCTCCACCTATCTTTTCAAAATTTGCCCGCGCACATTATTCTGGTATGATAGAAAGGATGTACTTAGAAGGATGCAATCATTGCTGTTCTATTTTTCCACTTCAATTTCCATTTGTTTTTTCTATCTGTCTGTCTATTTGCCTATGTGTCTGTCTATCTATCTGTCTGTCTGTCTATATGCCTGTCTGTTTTTCTATATATCTGACTGTCTGTCTGGCTGCCAGTCTATCTATCTATCTACCTGTCTATCTGTCTGTCTGTCTATTTGTCTGTTTCTTGTTTCTCTGTCTGTCTGTCTGTTTGTCTGTCTGTCTGTCTGTCTGTCTGTCTGTCTGTCTGTCTGTCTATCTATCTTGCTGTCCGTCTGTCTGTCTGTTTGTCTGTCTATCTATATGTCTGTCTGTCTGTCTGTTTGTCTGTCTTCCTGTCTGTCTGTAAACAGTCGCGTTATTTAATAGGTAAAACACTGTTCTATTAATGTGCTTCTGGATAGAAATAAGACCCGCAAAATTCAACAAACCTTGTTGAACCATGCCAAATGTTCAACATGTGAATGAACAACAGCATCATTTTTCTTTTATTTGGTTGTACTACAAAACAACAACGACAAAAGTAAAGTATGGAGTAGATGTGTTTCTCCTAGCGGGTCGAATAACTAAGCTTTAAATATATTTCTGATCGATTTTTTCTACTGACCACTGTTATTTTCGTTTGCTAACATACCAACGAGTATTTTCAATAAATTTCGAAAAGTTCTCGTCACAAGATTTTACGTAATTTAACATTTAAAATTTAAGATTTCATCTATCGCAAAACCACTCAATTCAAATTCAAATTTGCTTTCGCGCCGTTAACTTGAATAAATAAATCACTCACACAACCGCAATTTTCAACCATGAACAAGAATACCCGATTTAATACACAGAAGCTGCAAGAGAAAAAGCCGACGGACTCACCTTCATCACAAAGTCTCCAATCACCATCACTCAAAACCCTGACGTCAGAATGTTTCTCCAGCCTGCACAAAAAGATCACGGAACAGGGTGAGTTTATTCGACAGACCATTGTGGATCTAGAAGAAAAGCTATCCTCCCGAATCGCCTCTATAGAAAAGAATATTTGCGAAAAACTTACAGTGGTTGAGATGGAAGTGGAAGTTATAAAAAACCGCGTTTCTGCATTGGAAGATTGTTCAAGCAATGTCAGTCACTTGCAAATGGAAGTTGCATATAGTAAGAAGCAACTACAACAACAGCCAGAACACGAAAAGAATACCGAACTTCTGGTTATCAAAGCACAAATTGAAGCACTACACACTAAAAATCTCGCGTCCGATATTGTGTTAGTGGGAGTACCTTTCTTTCCGGATGAAAAACTTGAAACAATCTTTCACAACATATGCCTTGCTATAAACTGTCCACAAATCACCATAAACCGAATTTTTCGAGTGAAGCCTAAATCCGACTCCGTGGTAATAATCAAATTCTGCTCAGCCCACGACAAGATGCTGGCACTGAAAGCTATGTCGTCATTTCGAAAAACGCACTCGCGGCATTTCTGCTTGCGTGATGTTGGTTTCGACTCCGACCGATATATTTATTTGCACGAGAGTCTCACCCCGACCAACCGAATAATCATGCGACAAGCGATTAAGCTAAAACGAGCAAAACGAATTTTCTCCGCCTTTTCAACACGAGGACTTGTTTACATTAAAATAACACCAACCACAAGCAACGTACATATTGACAGCCTCGCAAAGCTTACTGAAGTTGTTCCCGATCGCGCTGACAAGAATGATAATAATGGGAATGGAACAATTCAACTGCCACAAACTGCCAGTGGCTCCCAAACTAACGCTTAAATTCAGCTCTTCTCCAATGCTTTATTTTTATTTTTATTCTTATATTCATTTTCAACTATATATATACTTTTATTTTCAAACAATAACAATACTTAACAATTTTTTTAAAACTTTAGCTAACTCCCATAAATCAGTTATGACTAATTATTTACTCTTTTTTTTTTTTTCTGTTGTTGTTGTCATTGTTGTTATTGTCTTGTATTGTCTCTTCTTTGTCGCTTCCTGCTTGTTGATCTTTTTTACACATTGCTCTGTTTATAAACATGAACGAAGAACGGAATGAAACCGAAAGCGTTGACCCAATTTCTTATGGTGATAGTAACAACAACTTTCATAAAACCGAGTTGATGCTGAATATTTTTTGTAGAAGATACTCGGGTCTTTCTGTTTGCCACATTAATGCTCAGAGCCTAATAAAACACATTGATGAGTTTAAGTTAGTTTTTGGTAATGGGAAAGTAGATATTATTTGTGTGTCTGAGACATGGCTTAATGCAAATATTAGCAATAAAACGATCTACTTGAGTGGATACAGGGCATATCGCGCTGATAGAATCGGTAAAAGAGGGGGTGGCGTAGCAATTTTTGTTAAGAGCTGTATACAATGCAAGCCGCTGCATGCATCAGGGGTTAACGATATCTTTGAGTACCTATTTATTGAAATCGTATGTGGACGAGAAATGTGCTTTGTAGGAGTAGTCTATAAGCCACTAAATATCAGAAATCCTGCTAATGTTACTAACCTGCTTGAAAGCATATCAACACAGCACAGTAATATTGTACTGTGCGGTGATTTTAATATAGATCTTTTGGATAAAAGAAACTCCAATGTGGATCGGTTTGTAAATAACATAAAATCACTACGACTGTTTCCAGTGAATGACTCAACACCTACACATTTTAGCTGCAGTAACTCTACTCTTTTGGACGTATTTATCGTTACCCAATTAAATCGTATTAATTTTTATGGCCAACTTGATGTTTCGGGGTTTTCAAAGCATGACCTTATCATTATTTTCCATAATGTAGACTTTAATAAATCTGCTCAGGTCAAAACAATTACATACAGAGATTTCAAAGCAATAGATGAAAGTTCTCTGCTCTGGGACACTTTTTCCATCGACTGGCAAGAACTTCGCCTCCTGTCATCAATTGATGACCAAGTAAATTTTTTCACTTCCAAAATTAATAGTCTCTTTGACCAGCATGTCCCGATAAAAACGTTTACCCTTCGCAATAAAAATCGTGAGTGGTTAACTCAGAATATCGAACAGCTTCTTGAAATCAGAGACAGGGCATACAAGAGATGGAAGAGATTTAAAATCCCCGAATTCTTCAATGAGTACAAGACTGCAAGAAATAATGCCAAAAGAGCAATAAGAAATGCAAAGATGAGATTGTACTCGTCTAAATTTAAGCCAGATCTCAATAGAACGAAAATTTGGAATAATGTAAGGGAGCTTGGTATAGGGGGAAAAGAGACAGCAAATACAGACACTAATGAAATAGATCCTGACGATTTAAATATTGACTTTGCCGCTCCTTCAGCATCACTTGACCATAGAAATAATACGCCTTATAATATTGAAGCGTTACCTAACCCGATAACCTCAAGAGACTTCTACTTTCAAAGAATTCATGAATATGATGTACTTAATGCCATCACTGCTATCAAGTCGAACGCAATTGGCCAGGACGACATGCATCCAAAATTCTTAAAAATGATAATTCACGGAGTATTACCTGAAATCACTTATATATTTAATAATATTTTGACTTACTCCACGTATCCGATGGCTTGGAAAGCTTCCAAAATTATACCAATTCCTAAAAACTCAGCCTCAAGGATTAAAGTCTACCGTCCTATCTCGATACTGCCATTCATATCGAAGGTTTTCGAAAAACTTATGAGCCATCAAATCCATTCATATCTTAATGAGTTTAATCTCCTTTCACCATACCAATCCGGTTTCAGACCAAAGCACAGCTGTACTACTGCGCTGTTGAATTTGGTGGACGACCTTCGCGTTGAAATGAATGAAGATCGAGTAACATCGCTTGTATTGCTCGATTTCTCTAAAGCCTTCGATACAGTGTCCCATGAGATATTACTTGCTAAGCTAAAAAACTATTTCAGCTTCAATACTACGGCATTAAAGCTAATGGATAGCTACCTTAAGGGTCGTACTCAAGCTGTACATGCAAACAAGAGATTGTCAAGCTTTCTTGTTACTAAAGCCGGTGTTCCACAAGGGTCGATAATGGGCCCATTATTATTCACCTTATTCAATAATGACATTCCTTCTACCTTAAAATACTGCAAGGTTCAGATGTATGCCGATGACGTCCAGTTGTACTTAAGCTATCCATTGGCTCTAGTTGAGGATGCCACTGAGCGAGTCAATGAAGACCTCAAATCTATAGTTTCATGGTCGCGGAAAAATAGGCTTATGCTCAACTCCGACAAAAGTCAAGCAATTGTAATCAGCCGATCAAGTCCCGATACCCAAAGCTTCCCCCAACTTTTTATCGATGGATCAGCCCTTACCTACGTCAGTACCGTGAAAAATCTAGGTGTAATATTTAACCGGAATCTTACTTGGGAGAATCATATAACGAACACAGTGTCTAAAGTCTACGGATCTCTGCGCGTTATGTATCAAGTAGGAAACTGTCTTCCATTAAGGATCAAAGCTATGCTAGTTAAGTCACTGCTGTTGCCGATTCTGTTTTACGCACATCCGATCTTTTGTGATTTAGACAGTTACAGCTCGCGGAAGCTGAAGGTAGCTGTTAATAGTACCGTGCGACTTGTCTATAATATAGGTCGAAGGGAGCACATCTCTGGTCATGTAAAGAATTTTCTGGGATTAGACCTACAGAAATACATTGACGCCAAAATACTGACTTTCCTATTTAATCTTAAAGAAAGCCAGACCCCAGAGTATCTTTTCCAAAGATTACAATTCGCTTCTTCCACTAGAAGTAGAAGTCTCATTCCACCAATATATAACTATAACGTTACAAAGAAACAGTTTTTCGTATACGCCGTAAGACTTTGGAATTCGCTTCCGGTTTATATCAGGAGATCTTCAGGCATACGCGACTTTCAGAGACAACTAACGCAACACTTTTCAACATAGCTAATAATAATTAATGACATAATAATTATAAATAAATAATGACTTAATAAAATATAATAATAAATGACCTAATAAAATAAAATAAAATAGACAATAACTGATTTCGGGTTTTTTTTTTTTTTTTTTTTTTTTTTTTTAGGGATTTCTTTCTTTCTTAATTCAATTACTAGACTAATAAACACTTAAGACTAATAAAATTTAAAATTTACTCATAAATATGTACATATGTTTGCTGTTAATTTATTGTTGTTTTTCTATTGATCTTAAGAAATTGTTATTGATATTATAATAATTATCTATTTTTGTTTCAACCTTTTAATAATGTTACACAATTAAAAGATTATATTGTATCTACGTGTAAACATAATTTCTAAATAAATAAATACAAATACAAATACATTCAATGTTCGATTTTAGTAAGAAACATTTAAAATCTAATAATACATTTTTATACCTTTATCTTTTATCAAAATTAAAGGGGTTTGAATCTACATCGCTCTTCCAACTTCACACGTCAAGTATAAGAATTTCTGAATTTTCAACGCAATGATATCTTTAAAGGATTTTATGGCCTTTTGCTTGGTATCGGAAGAGTAAGAGAATTTTCAATCCCAAATATAAGAGTTTTTGTACTGTTACACGTGAGGTATGGGGTTTAGCATTGCAATGTAATAGTATCATACCATGCCATTGCATGCACTACTTATGTATATCTATTTCCTCAGAAAATTGTATGGCGTTTTTCGTTTCTCGTGTTTAATGCAATGTAAAGTCAATCAGAATGTCACCATCAACTTTTTTTCTTTCTTTCCCTTAATACAGAATTTGTTGATAACTCGACTCCAGCGCCACTTATCGGGTCCAGATCCTTAGTTTATTCTTATTTATCCTTCCTCAGGTCCCAGACTATCTCTTTGCCAAATTACATTACAATCGGTTCAGCGGTTTAGGCGAGAAAAGTTTTTGTTAATAATTTGACTCCAGCGCTACCTAGCGGGCGGTTTTTCCACCTATGTTGTTCCTCATGTCCCAGATTATCTTCTTGTCAAATTACATTATAATCGGTTCGGCGGTTTGAGAGTGAAAAGGTTTTGTTAATAGCTTGACTCTAGCGCCACCTAGCGTGCGGTTTTTACACCTATGTCCTTTCTCACGTCCCAGACTATCTCTTTGCCAAATTACTTTACAATCGGTTCAGCGGTTTAGGCGTGAAAAGATTTTGTCAATAACTTGACTCTAGCGCCACCTAGCGAGCGGTTTTTACACTTATGTCCTTCCTCAGGTCCCAGACTATCTCCTGGCCACATAACATTACAATCGGTTCAGCAGCTTCGGCGTGAAACGTTTTTGTCAATAACTTGACTCCAGCGCCACCTAGCGGGCGGTTTTTATACCGGTGTCCTTCCTCAGGTTCCATACTATCTCCTCGCCAAATTACATTACAATCGGTTCAGCGGTTTAGGCGTGAAAAGTTTTGTTAATAACTTGACTCCAGCGCCACCTAGCGGGCGGTTTTTAAGCCTATGTCCTTCCTCAGGTCTCAGACGATCTCCTGGCCAAATAGCATTACAATTGGTTCAGCGGCTTAGGCGTGAAAAGTAAACGCACAAAAATATCAATTAATTTTTATATACATAGATTATATAATATTCTATATGGAAGCTTTGACAGTTTTTTATATGAGGTACAAACAACTAAGTTTTAAGTCCCTTAAAAAAATATCCAGTTAAGAACCAGGAAAAAAAATACAATTTTCAATTCGATTTATTTATTAAAAAAACCTAATCCTGAACCTTATCCATTGAACTTTAAAAAGTCCCACCTCCGGGCACCTAATGCATTGACCTGTGTTACTTTAATCTCAATCATTTGATATGACAAATTTCTTCAGCCACCCCAGAATAATTTCAGGCCAAAGAATAATTCGAATTTTATGACTTGCAAGTTGAAATGACCATAGGCCATATTATCCCTGGTCCAGCTGACAGTAACTTATCATCTGGATCAATATTTCGTGGAAAATATAAGCAATTTATTCAATGAGTAATCTTAAATACTAGGTTAGGTACCTATCTCGTTACTTTGGAAACAAGTTAATTTTTTTATTGTCACATAATTGAAGGAAATGACAAAGCAAAAAATAAAAAGACTGTTGGGAACAATATTCTTTTATCAAAATTTTTTTTAAGCATATTTAATACATCAAAACTTCAGTATTTTTCAAGTTGAACACATTTTCTCGGAATCTGGCTCGTTAAAATCAACAATGGTTACCTATAAGGAAACTTATTTTGAAATATTTCCGTTCGTTGGATCTTTGCCTGTTAGAACTGAAAACAGGGAAATTTTTTGTTTGCGAAGGGGGGGTCGTGAGGTTTAGAAAATAAGACATTTATGTGTTGTATAAATTACTAATATTTTTTTATTGTATTATAATCTATGTATCATCTTGATTTTGGAGGGGTTCAATACAAGTCCGTTGTCGTGACACCACTAAACAGTTTTATCAAACTCATCTTGCATTATGCTCGTAGCAGTGTCAAGACACTTGTGTTGGACGACTAAGGCCGTATCATCTGCGAATTCAAAAGACGCGAAGTAGCTCGTTTGTTAAAAGGATGAACAATATTGGTCCCAGTTTTGATCCTTGTGGTACTCCAAGGATATCTTGTGGTATCGTTACTGTAGTTGTCTCCCGCCTTCACCCTAAGAGATCTTTCACTTAGGTAGTCTTGTAAGTGCAACCAGTCAGCCAGTATTCCGGGGATGCCTAATCGATTTAACGCTGTAATTAGGTTTACATGGTTCAGCGTATCAAATGTCTTACTAAAATCCATGAATAAAACAAGGACATGGTGGTTTTGCTCAAACTTCCATTGATCGTATCTGCAAATTTTTTTTTTAAAGTCATACTGCTTTTCATGTATAAGAAAATGCGTTTCAACAAAGTCATGGAGCCTCCTTGTAAGTTGTCAATAGCTGGGAAGATTGATATCGGTCTGCATATTTACTTTATGAATTTTTAGTACCGCCTTTATAAATAGGGCGTACAACTGCAGTCTTAAGTGTTCGAAGAACTTTACCTTGACTTAAACTAAGTTTAAGCAGCTTCGAGATTATCGCAGCAAGAATGTCTGCATTATTTTTGATTTATTTTCATCCAACAGTTTCAAAATGCTTCTAATTAAAGCTTAAGGGGGGCAATCCCTTTAGAACGCTTCAAAATAACTCATTTTTTAACAGTGTTTTTAAAGCTGATAAAATAATTAAATCATTTTGAAGTTGTAAAATCATTTTATTCGAACTATAAAAATATAAAAACTATTTTTTTTTTTAGTTCACAAAATGGCGGCTCAGTTCAATTGCTCTTCAGGTGTCTTTGACGTGAGGTCCAAAAGTGCTGCATTTGTCAGTCTTTCTATTTATCTTTTTACCGAAAAAAATTACTTTCTATTTCTGACACATGTATGGGAAGGATAAACCTATAAAATCATAAAAAAGGTATAAAATTAAAAATTAGGTTTCTCTTTAATAAAATGCTCAAATTTTTACTGTTTTTTCGACATTTTTCATCCTCAAAAAGTAGTTTATTCAAATGAAATCTTTAAAACTTTAGGTTTATCCTTCTGGTAATGATATAGATATAGAGAAAAGCCTCACAAAATCTCAGCCAAATCGATCAATAGCTTTTTAAGTTACAGCACGAGCAGTTTTTGAAAATACGGAGGTAAAGTTTCACTTTGCAGTTTCACTATGCAGTATACTATATGCGCTCGACTATATGTGCAATAACTCTATAAACATTTATTATTTTAATTTTTCCTCGGGTCAATATATACGTACTCTCAGTACATTATATTTTCGAAATATGAAAGGAAAAAAAATCGATTTTTTTAAATTTCTAAAGCGATTGCCCCCCTTAAAAGGCTATTATTCACATACAAAGGTGATTGTATTATCTTTAAATAAAATTCGATACACTATGTTACTTACATCTTTTACAGTATGGATTGGAGCATAATCCTGCTGGAAAATAAATCTGCAGGTGTCCCCTGAAAGCTCTAGCACCCAAGACTCCAATATTATTTATTCAGCATTGTATTATAATACTTTCAATTAAAATTTTCAAGTTTTTTGAGTACATACATAAGTCTAAGGATAGAAATGCTAACAGACCATGCATCAGAAATATCATAAGACCTATCTATTTATTTACTAACAAAACGTTGTAGGCTCTATTCAACGATGATTGGTTCAAGTAAAACCCTTGAAATAAATTTACAACTATACAAAAATCAAAACAAACTCCGAGTCAAAATGTTGTCAACCGATTTTTTTCTTCAACTTGTCAGCTCCGCTCTTTGTTTATAAAGGGTGATTTTTTAAGAGGTTGAGAACTTTTTTTAAAAAAAAAACACAAAAAATTCGAAAAAATGAATGAAATATTTATTTGAATCGATAGTTTGAACCTTGCAATTTGTTTAAATGTTTAAAGATAATTTCATGCAAATGTTGACCGCGGCTGCGTCTCAGGTAGCCCATCCGCTGAGTCCAATTTTGGCATACTCTTTCACACATATCGGCCGGTATCTCACGAATGAATGCATGGATGTTGGCTTCCAGTGCGTCAATCGAAGCGGGCTTGTCCCTATAGACATTAGCCTTGACATACCCCCACAAAAAATAATCTAATGGTGTCAAATCGCACGATCTAGGCGGCCAATTGACCGGCCCGAAACGTGAAATTAACTGTTCACCAAACTCGCCTCGCAATTGCGCCATTGTTTCGCGTGCTGTGTGGCATGTGGCACCGTCTTGTTGAAACCACATATCATGCAAGTCAAGAACTTCCATTTCGGGCAAAAAAAAGTTTGTTATCATCGCTCGGTAGCGTTCACCATTGACAGTAACGCTGCCGAATCGACATTTCGCGGTCTTCTGTCACACTAGCTGATACGGCCGCAATATTTTCTTCACTACGCACAGTACGTAAACGTGTTGGTGGTTTAATGTCCAACAAAGTAAATTTGGTGCGAAATTTGGTCACAATCTTCCGAATAGACTGCTCAGAAGGTCGAGAATGCCGATCATAAAATGGAAGCAGCGCGCGATGAACATTTCGAACCGAGCACGAATTTTGATAGTAAAATTCAATAATTTGCAAGCGTTGTTCATTTGTAAGACGATCCATGGTTAAATTGCAAACCAAACTGAAGCTGTTTGACAGTGACACAAGGTACTAAACACACGTCAGCTGTCAAAACCAGTGTTGCCAAAACCAAACCAGCTAAAAAATCACCCTTTACATACAAATCCATTGTTTACATAGTTACAAGAAAAAAGTTGTTTCCAGGAATATATGGACAGTGGAAATATTGGAGCATTAAAACAAATTTACTACAACCATAACTTTGTTCGCATAACGCAATCTTAATCTACCATAAAATCCATTTTGCTGCATTAAGGTGTAATATCCTTCCATTAAACTTTCATTCCGTCCTCCTTTGCACTGCTCCAATGTGTGGTGGCTATTGAATAGCCCACCCCAGCACTATCGCATCCAACTGCCATTGTTGGTCAGATTATAACTTTTACAGCAACGCGCATTCATGCAGAACATGATCATAACGCAAGTCTTCGCTTTCGTTTAAAGTGAAAAGGGTAACAACCTTTTCAATCCCTTAGCACAGAAAGCGTTTCAGGTACATTAAGGTGTCCCTATTGAAAAGAAAAACAGTAATAAATCGGCATTAAATGTCTCGTCGGTGATATCTGTGAAACCCTACTATCACTCGGTGGGGATAATACGTGACCATTGTCGGTAAGTAGGAACAAAGAAAACTTGAAGAGCCAGAGATAAAAGGAATACAGAGTTCCACCCTATATCCCACTCCCAAGGTAGATACCATTAAAGATCAAAGAATGGTGAAGAGGCGGATTTTGTTTTTATCCTTAATATCCGACTTTCATTCATTATTTTAGCTGGAAGGATGAATTTTCAAGATAAGCGATATAATAAAATGTCATGTGAATAAACCGGAAGTCGCAAGTAAAAAGAAGAGTTTTAAATGAATCAGATTTAAATGAATTCAAAATATTTCCAACCCCTCGCGAATAGTTTCTCACGAGCCTTTTGTTATTATTTTTTTGTCCTTGCAGCTTTTATATTTTTTTTTTTTTAGAAAACTTCCTTAGTGTGGTGGCCCACCCTAAGCAACAAATATAAGGTCAACAAATTCAGAAGAGTCCAGAGAAAGACAAGTATAGATATCACTTCTGATGCTCTCATTGTGCTATTGCACCTTCTGCCAGTTGATCTCTATCAAAAGCACAGCGCTGTGCAGTGCAATCCGACTGAAAGAATCTGGGAGCTGGACAGCGAAGCCATAAAATCCGAGATACACTACTAAACGGTCTGGGTATGTCTATAACGGATAACAATATCCCCAAGCTTAACTTCAAGAAGCTCTTCACTGCAAGCTTTTGAGGCAGAGAGGAATGGAACCGAGTGAAAGTGGTGACAGATTTCGAACGGTATTTACCGATGCGATGGCTGAAAAATGGACTGCGGACTTTTCTCGCTAGCATATTTCAGGCGAAAGTACTAGCAGTCCTCGAGGCCTGTCACAACTTAATTAATAACACCTAAATATAACATCGCTATTATTACAGATAGCCAAGCTGCTATTTAAGCCATAAATTCGGTTATAACCTCTTCGAAATAGTAGATCGATGCCAGGAAAAATTCAATGGCTTGTCCAACCAGGCTAGAGTCACTCTTCTCTGGGTTCCATAGAAGGGAAAAAGAGAGCTGGCGAATCAGCCAGGCGAGGGTCAGCCCTTGACAACTCATTAGAGGAAAATGTTCATATTCCTATAGGTGCTGTTAAGGGCAATATACTCTTACACTTCCTAAAACTAGTTGGTCTCAAGTGGATCCGTCTCACCAACTGTGGCATATTCAGAAAGATATGGCCTAGCTACAATAGATCAAAAACATACGAATTGCTACGAAATTAACCCGCGTAGATATCGCTAGAGTAGTGTCCTAGTAGCAGTTAGTACAGGGCACTGGCCAATAGGGTATCATGCAGCTAAACTAGATATCCCTCACAGGTCCATGTCCTGTAGCTCCAGTTACGCGAAGGTTTCATGAAACCTATGACTCGCATAAATGAAGGGATTAGGTTAGGTTATGTTAGGTGGATCGTTTGCAGTAGGTGCAATTTTTACCCACAGGACATAAAGGCCCATTGTGCTAACCCTCGTTTTGCATGTTGGAACATGCATTGAACAAATCCACTTCGATCTTATAATTAATCTGTTTGGGTCTGTAATCGGTATCTTAGCCAGGTCTTCCAGGCAGTCGAACAACCGTGCTCCCATACTAGATAGGCATCGTGCTTGGACAGCCGGACTGTCACATAGAAGGTGTGCTGCAGATACTCTAGCTCTCACAATAAAGTGGGTACCTGGTCAAAGAGGTATTAAAGTGAATGAGGTTGCGGATGAGCTGGCTCGTTCAGGTTCTACTGTCAAATTCTCATTCCCGGAACCCTTTTGTGGCATAAACTGGGCAACAATTTCAGCCATAATCAAGAAATGGGAACATAATCTCCGACTCTCTTATTAGAAAAATGTCCTATGGCTTAGACAAGCCAAACTATTAATTAAGCCTTCGATCCACCACAGGGAACTTCTAACCTACACTAAGAAGGATATTAGGTATCTAGCAAATTTCCTCTTCGCCAGTAAGGCCTGTCTAGCAAACCGATTGTCGACTCTGTTTAGAAGAGGTCGAGATAGCCGAGCTAAACCTTTGTTTTGCCCGGCACTTTTCGGGGTCAGACATCGTACCCTACATAAATAACCCCTCAGACCTTATGAATTAAAAAATACGTCAACCAAGGACATATTAGCGTTTAATAGAAAGGTGGTTTGCCTCTTGGACTAATTAGAATCCTATGATACAATAGATCTTTTAGGTCGCAGTATCAGCCTTGTGACAGGATCCAGTAATAAAAACAAAAAAGATTCTATGTCATCCGTATGTTCTGGCCATGTTTCCTATTGTACAGTGCCCGGTTATTACACCGACGAGCACATGGATTTGGCTTCTACTCATTGAAAGTAGGGATGTTGATATTTTCTGGTCAGTAGCGGACCACAGGTTGCGGGTTATGGTACAATCGCAAGTATTACGCCATCGGTCCCCGGCCAAAATAGTGGTGATGAGGTATGTATATTAGATATTTATCTGTGTTAGAAGCCGGTAAGACGTGACTGTTAGCTAGTCAGAGCCGTTCATGAGCAGTTCATATGCTGATTCATTCCCTTCTATTCCTACATGGCCAGGTATCCACTAGAGTAAAACTCTGTGGTGTTTTATTGAGGCAGTCCCTTACGCATTTTGAATTCACGGAGTCTACATAGTGCTTTAAATGCAGCTTGACTGTCCACATAAATGGTGGTTTGAGTTGCGAGTTATTTCCTGCCAGGCCAATTTGTTCTGCTTTCTCAATAGCGTATATCTCTGAATAGAAGACGCTGCAATAATAGTTCTTCCGAGATGACGGTTACTTTATATGTTTTCGAGCCATCTGTAAAGATGGATGTTCCAATGATGGCTTTGTCGGAGTTATTCCAAATCTGTCTGTCTGGTATGGTGATCTTGAAGTTCTTGATAAAGTCAAGCTAGGGGCTTTCCAGCTGAATATTGTTTTTGACAGCATTGATCCTTTAGAAAAAAGCGTCTTTGAGTCAGACTCATCAGGTTCAATGTTTAAATTAATAGAAAGGCTATGATATTTTCGTTGACACTACAGAGCCAACCTTATTTCATTTTGTTCAATAAAAACTGTTTTTTTCCATACATTTATTAGTGATACAAAAACTGTTTGGCATTAAAGATTGTCAGTTAAAGAAGAGCTGTTTTTAGCAATGCATAAAATAGCAAAGCCTTAGTAAAATGTCTTCTGTTTATTTATACGATAATGTGTCGTGCAGCATTAATTTATAAATTCACTACTACAAAGGCGTAAGCTGTTTAAGAGAAAATTGAATTCCGCATTCTCACTACCCGCGAGTATGTAGGTATAAAAATATGACCATGAAACATGAAATAGTTGTTGTTTATTGGAAACCCATATAAAAGTGTCATTTTCTACACTATTCCATTTTTGTTTTGTGTGATATCATAAAACATACTGCTGACTACAAGTCTCGAAAATATTCGTCGAGTTTAAGACTTGTCAACTTGTATAGCGAAAAGCAATTGTATGGCTCTGATATATAGAATTATTTTATTGCCGAAACGACAAAATGTCTGCGACTTTTTATTTGTCTATTTTTTTTCTCTTCTTTTTATAAGACATGTTTATGTAGGAGAATAAAGATTTAACGACAGAAAGACGTCGTTATTTTAGTCCATAGGTCCTTTGGAAATAGCGGAAGGACTTGAGCAATAAAACAATCAGCATCGATTTTATTATATTTTTATTCACACTGTTACGTGCTAAGAAAATAAAGGAATTGAAGTTCTACCCAGACAACAGCAAAATATAAATTTTTGCCAGCATTTTTGTTTCACATTGCACATTCATAAAATTAAACACCAAAGTGATAACGATTTGTTCAGTCCATTACAACCGGAGCTGGATTTAAACTTTAAAACTGTTCACATTAGCTTTTTTGTACTAACATTAAATTTTTTTTTATAGTCAAACTTTCAACCGTTCAACTGCTTCTTGCAGTTCATTTCATTTCAATTTTTTAATTGAGGAACGCGGGAAATTAGAAACTCTGTTCTAATTAAATGAATAAGATATTTAATTGTTTCTGGTAATTCTTTTACCAGATTATGGTAGAAGAACTACTTTTATTAATTTTTTAACTGGAATAGATATGGTACATTACTTTAGTGTCTGTTTTTTTTTATTTTGGTTGCGCCAAACTTTGGTTAGGTTAGGTAAGCTAGCTATCCACGTATTCAGTAAGATTCACTTAAACCAAAGTAGGTCCATTGTGTTGTCACATGAACCATTTTAACCCTAAAAGCCTTATCTTCGCCTAAGAGGCGTACATGCAGTCGAAAATTGTTTATCTGTTGGTTCCCAACAATAAACTTATTTTCTTATTATTTAACTAGCTTTTATTAACTTTTTGAATTAATCGAGTTGCACTCTTAACACGTAAAAAACAAATTAAACATCGAGGAACTCGGCACATTGACGACGAAGGGAATAATTAGTACAGTGGATTAGTTGCTGCAATATGAAACGATTTGGCATAATTAATAAGCCCAGACATATTGGCAGCAACTAATTTCAATGCACAATTATTCAAATTAACAATGTCGCGCACGTTTAATAACAATTAATATGGAACATAAATTTCGCGACGAACCACCGACAATTAAACTTTAACGAGAACTGTCAAAATGTGTCGAGTATCGATCCTGCGAAGCGATCTCCCTCTCTGTCTAACAACCAGTAGAGCCATATAATAAATCAACTAATATAGTCCAACGCATTATAGGACATTATAGAATTCAATGATGGCCGATTTAAACTGAGAGAGAGAGATCGCTTTAAGTTATTTATATGTGCCGTCACACACACCCCACAAGAAACTTATATGGGGCATTAATGTTAACTTTAAAGGAGAAAGAATCTTATGTAATCATTGTTATGTAAAGGGGGTCAATGACTCCGAAGATACGTATGTATAAATCAGCTGTACTTCTTTTGTTAACAGAGATTTCATTCTAATAAGAAAAACCTATATTGGATTACTTGCGATTTGATCATCAAAGAGAAAGGAATAAACTTAATATTATAACGTTCGCCTAACGTATTTTATTTCTTCGTAATAAGTATACAGTCCACTTAACAATAAAATTTTAATTTCGAATTTTCATCTTGAGTTCGAAACATATCTCTTGCTATCGGTTGAAGTTAGCGCCTCATGCTCTTTAACCAACTCAGTGATGAACTGGAGCTTGTCGATAGTGAATGTGTCGCTAGGGTATGTACCGCCATTTTTGACATATTTATGCGCATACACGCTGCTTTGTGTAAGGCTGAGTGAACATATTTTTCAACTAAGGTTATTCATAATTTTACATAATCTGTAATCTACGGCCACATTATAATCAATACAAATAAGAAACCATTGAATTGAAGTGAATCTATGTAGCAGCTCGTAGCACAGATTTGGTCAAGCCTTGGATGGAAATGAGGCTTAGTGCCAAGACTATGAAGAGATCTTTACGGGAAAATATCAACCAAATTCTCGAAATGCCTACCGAATTAGGTAATGAAATTCAGTTAGTAGAACCAGAACCGAAAAATCGAAAATATTTTGCGTTTCACTTCTACAAAAAAAAAGAGTAGCTATCTCCAAATTAGCGTGCAATAATTGCAAAAAATCAGTACGTTGCGAGCACAAAGTTTATGTCTGTGTAGACTACGCTTAAATTATTACTACTCGTTGAATGTCTGATTACTTTTAATGATTATCTTAACAATACATATGTGTTATTTCGTTAAAGATCTGCCAACGACTGACGTCTCATGACGTCTCTTTATTATTTATTACTTAATTTAATACAGAGTTGCCATACATATACAACACCTTTCCTTTTAAGTATTCTTAAAACAGTTACAAATAATACAAAATTTTAGATTCATAATAGATAATCAAATTGACAATGATGCTTTTTGCATTCATAGTGAAATGAACAGTTTAGAAGTATTTACAAAATCTATAAAACTATTCTGTGAAAACGTTGTATTCGTTACAAAGAAATTAACTGAAATAACGTAATACGTATATAAAACAAACGTGTTAGGTAAATTTATAATCGTTTTCGCAACCATTTCGAGTTTCTTCGCAAAACTGTTTTGTCTTCGAGTTGAATCCAATAAGACCTCAATCCATTGTGGGTGCTCATGATTGTTGCCGGTATCCACCCTTTCTTAATGTGTTGGTACAACACCTTCTCTCCCTGATGAAATGGTTGTTTATACTTTGCGCTTCGATCGTAGTAGCGTTTGGAATATTTGTTCTTTGCCTCTATGTTGTTCTTTATGTTTGGTATAACCCTTGGTTGAAACAAAATTGTCCTGGCTGGTAGTAATGTTCTTGTTTTCCTACTCATGAGTAATTCAACAGGTGAAGCATCGACCTCCTTCAACGGTGTGTTACGGTATTCTAAAAGTGCGAGCCAGATCTCCTCGTTGTTTTCATGTGACTTTTGATATCTGTATGGCAAAACGCTCACATCAGCGCCCGTATCCAATTTAAAATTTATTATGCAATTATTGACGCGAATTTTCTCATACCATCTCTTTCGCTCAACACTGGGCTCAGCTATATTATGCAAAACAATATCATCATCGTCATCCTGCATTACTGCATCAAATTCTCTTATTTCACGAACCCTTGGTGCGAAACAAGCGACACTATAATGATTTAGACGACCACAGTTATTGCAACGTTTACCAAACGCCGGACACTTACGATTATCATGCGTTCCTTTGCAAAATTTACAGTTGCGAATTTGTTCATGTTTCGCACTACTTACGTTTTTACCGCTTAATTGTTTGTTGTAGGGAAAGCGAATTTTTTGTGAACTACTGGTTTGTGTGTGCCCATACCCATTATCAATGCGCTGTCCCGTTGGATTGACTGCTGTATGTTTGTTTTGCTGTTGCATGTCGTTCGCGTGTTTTTCCACCAGTTCAGATGCTCTCGAAATTTCGATTGTTTTAGCTAAATCCAGTTTTTCTCTTTCAAGCAATTTTTTCCGAAGCTTGTGACTATTAGTGCCGATTACAATATTATGGCGTATCATTCGGTCGGGATCAGCATATCCACAGCATTTTACTAATTTTCGCAAATCCAATAAATATGCTTCAAATGATTCCCCTTCTTCTTGTTTCCTAATATTAAATTTGAATGCTTCGTACACTTCGTTCTTCCGTGGTGAGCAATAACTTTCAACCGCTTTTACGACTGTATCATATTTCTTTTTTTCTGCTTCGGTCAAACCGAACGTGTTGAATATTTCAATTGTTTCCGAACCACAAGCATTTCAAAATGTACCAACCTTCTGTGACTCCTTTCTGTCCTCCAACCTAATTGCAATAGAAAATACATCGTAATTTTGTTTAAAAACTCTCCAATTTTCAGCGAGGTTTCCTTCTAATTTTAGGGGATCTGGCCTTCGCACATCAAAATTACCACCGTTCGTCGTCATTTCGGTCACTTCACTTTCGCTGCTGTCACTTTCAAGACTTTCGGTATCTTCATCCGAATTTTCATCAGAAATTATTTTTTCTTCTTTAACCTGTTTTCTTGTTTTAACCATCAATTCCTATTTCGACTGCGCCATGTGTCATTTCGTTAAAGATCTGCCAACGACTGACGTCTCATGACGTCTCTTTATTATTTATTACTTCATTTAATACAGAGTTGCCATACATATACAACAACATAATTTTTTTTTAAAAATCAAGACTATTTGAAGAAATATTTATGTTTTTGTCGTTTTTTATGAAGTTGTTTTTAGAGTTTAAATGTAAGCATTACTTTTTGGTTTATTCTTTTTTCTTTAAAATAAATTGAATTGAAACTGGGTTTTATTCTTAGTTGACATACTCAATATTATTCGAAAAATAGGATATAGTGGATATATTTAAGCCTACAGGCTGTCATTTATTCATGTACGCCTCAGAGAAGTATGATAAGGCTTTATGTATCTCTAAAATAGATTAGGCTTCTAGGGATAAGAAATGGATAAATTTCCATATTTTATTGATATCCGTTGAGGAAATATCTTGAAGGTCTATAAAGAAGTATTCTCCCAGAATCTTTTTTCTTGAGGAGGAGAGTGCTGGGCAGTTAGCTACATAGAAGGCGATAGTGAGATTCCTCCTCCTCTTCATCTATGCAGCTGTGACAGAATTCATTGGTGAGGACACCCAGCCTGCTAGCAAGTCTGCCTGTTAATATGCGAACTAGGATGCCGATATGTGCTCTGCTTGTTTTTTTCAGGATGTCATAATCTTCCAAAGATACTAATATAGCGGGATATCGGCATGCACGATTCGAAAACCCAAATAATCGATGTCGGGAATTCGCCTAGGTAGTAATTCACACTACACTACTACTTCCCCGCGGAGCTGTCCGTTAGGTATAACTTCGCGGGCTGGTTAGCATCTTATGCTGTGCCATTTCAGCTCTTCTAAATACTTCGAGTCTTCTTAGCTCGTTCTGGGTGCTTGTTTTGATAGTGCAGATCTCCAACCAGTAGTTCGCTGAGCTTATCATATCCGGCTTACTAAAAGCATCGGGATCGCTAGATTCATTCTGGCCTCTACAAAGTGTGCACAGCGCAGCATTGCGTGCTTCGCATCTTACTCTTCCTCTGGAAATATCGTGTCCAAATCTGTGAAGAGATTTTCGATAGCCGCCGTGACCGTGAGTGGGTGGTTCAGTAGTTGCAGTGTGCTTCCTTTGTCCATACCTCGATTGTGGGAATCAGCTGGTGGGTTCATCTGCCTGTTGCCGTGTTATCCCACTTGGCTTGCACAGCGCTACAGATGCTGCCCTTTCATCTGCTTTAACCCTCACATTACATAGTGTGTGTTGAAGCTTCTGCAAGTGAATGATAGTCTATGCTCACATCGTGCCTTATCATTGGAGTTAAAAAAAGAAGAATTAGACACATTTCCTACATACTCAGTGTTGATTAGCAGTGAAAATGAATGGAGTATCACTTAGAGTTCAGTTCAATTGCAGTATTTAAACTTAATTTGTATACACTTCTCAAATTAAAATGTTCTTTGCAGCAAAAAGTTGATTGGATACTGGAAAAAGGATACACTGCCCCTGTGAGCATATATACAAGCCTATGACTAAGTCTATGTATACAAGAAGAATGTATGTTCTCTAAACTTCACAGCTGAGCGAACTAACAAATTAAACGAGTTACATATGTATATTTATACAAGCAAGTTTGTGCCAATTAGTAGTCCATTTTATTTGTATTTTGATCCTTTTTTTTCAGTTAAGTTATTAACTACACCATTAGTGATTGCATTCATTTATTGACAGTTTACATATGTGTATGTGAAAAATGATTTTTTTGTTCATTTTTTGAATAATTGTGAAAGGGTAAATACTCGTACAATATTCATTGATTAGACACATGTTGCTATGACGGGCTCAACAACATTTTATTTAAGACATCACCATATTATTAGCAGATATTAGAACCAAACAAATTGCTAATGGATTTTTCTGAAATAGTCAATGAGGGGAGGAGAACTGTTCTTGGTTTCGGTTTTCAAGAATAAATTAGTTAATTGTTTAAGATAACTCCAAATATTTTTTTTTAATTGTGTAAATTCGAAACATCATACAAGAACATGGCAGTGGGTCTTGGCACTACTAACAAAGAATCTAGTAGGATTTCTAACATACCACAAAGTTGAAGCTAAATCATTAAAAGTCTGTTTGGTATCTTTTTTGGGTCAAATAATAAATAATATGAAAAGTGTGGGAAAATGCTCTCAGACAGTGGAAAATTCGTAAGAAAGTAATCGAACACGTTGAAACACGTTTGGGTAAAACTTGTAAATTTGTTTTCCACTAACAATGAAGATTATGACATTTCACAAACTGTCAGATGGCGGGATTGTGTTGGTCAAACTCACCCAAGGAAAAATTTGGTATAAGAATTCGTAAGGCTCTCAGTTGATGGGAATTTTTCGACACTCTCATTTGGCTCTCTATTTTACGAATCTTACAAATCTTTTGGGTTACCAAACAGGAAATTTGTAAGAATACTACGAATTTGTACGAATTACAAAGATACTAAATAGACCTTATAGGTATTTCGACAAAGTTGTGAAGGTTTGTACATATGTGCATATGAATACTGGGTCTTAGAACTAGATATTTTTCTATATCTTGTAACCCATCTGTTGACTCTTTAAGATCATCAAGTGCTCACTCTGTCGACACACCCATCCATTATCAACAATGTCCCAGAAGGGAAACTTTGTGACAGCTCTTTCTGTGCAATAAATTTCTTCTGATTTGTAACGTGGTCAAAGAAGGCTCTTTCATTGACGGGTGTGTGTTTCTGGATTTTGCAGGTTATAACCAGCTTCGATTTTCTTAACCCTCAAGTTCTTACCCAAACAGCATCATTAAGTTCATTCTAGAGTCCTTACTATTTCATAACTTGCTGTCTGAAAAATTTCTCTAGTAACAATAACGTTGGACACATTTTGATCAACAAGTGTCTGTTATCATATCCATCATCCACTAATTTCAGCAATCATTCTCATTGACACAATTTACTTAAGTGTAAGGCTAAGGATAACTCTCAGCCATCTCCGAAATAATAAAACAAAAATCCGAAAAGTCCATCAATGAAAAAACATCAAATTCAAAAGTTTAAGAACTCTAATTCGACATTACGTTTTAAATAAAAGTACTGCCAAGGGACTGTCATTTAAGTGTGCGCCAAATTTTATCTTTAAAGAAGCAAAGCACAAAAAACCGAACCGTCCCACAAAACGTATTTACTCGTACAAAGGTAGAAATAAAAACAAACTTAACAAAAGATGAAGCCAGAAATCCCCTTGCGTAAATTTAATCCGCCACTTGCGTTTTTATTTCAGACAAATAAGAAAACCTCCGCACATACGAGCAACACTGCTGGAGAAACTGTGAAAAGTTGCTCCGCCAACCCCCCACCCACCATACCACCCGGCTATAATGAAAGTACACAAACACAAGTGGCATGTCCTAATCCTGTGCACAACCGGCTTATCCTGACGCACCATATACGCGCAGAAAAAATGCGCAAATTGAACTCATATCGGATTCAATGTGTTGTTTGTACATCCGTTGGTGTTTTTGTTGCTGGAAAAGATATTGCCAGTAAACTTAACACGCCGCATTGCCTTAGAATTTTTTTTTTTTTGCTTTGCCAAACAATACGGTGATGGGGATATCCTTTGGGGCCTATCCGACACTTGTTTTGTTACCTGAAGTCGGTTTGTTTTCGGGGGTTTAACTCATTTCGTAAAGACATACTGGCATCTGGAGGGGAGGACGTTTTCTTCTTCTGACGACGCGTACGCCATTGTTGGAAAAGTCCTCGACTGAGCAGGTGGTCGAGGTTCCTTTATTGCGTTTATTTAATTTAATGTCCTCTCTTTTCTCAACTTTCACCTTTTCTTGTGTTGTTGCTCGAAGAAGTTCTACTCAACGTCTTTATATTTATTTCTTTAAATTGCTTTCGTTGTTTTTTTTTTTTTTTTTGAACAGAATGACTTTGGGGAGAAGAAACAATAATTTTATTGTTTTCATTTTAGATTTTTATTCTTTTATTTGCCGGAAGCGTATTTTATTTTTATGTGTCACACCTGAACTCTTTTGTAAGGAGTAACAAAAGAAAATAAACATACGCACAGGATTTTGGAAATTAATGGAATTTTCTGTTCGAATTACTTTCACATTTCAGATTCCAGCCAACAGCAGCAGCAGCAGCAGAATCAACAATTAAATTAAATTGGTAATGTCAAGGAATTCATTTTGGAATCGACAGCATTAATCTAATGTTATTATCCCGAAGGTGGTATGGTGGTGGCAGGACACAGCTTATGTGTTTAGTAATCCTGTTTGGATGGGATTTTTTTTTTTTTTTCTTGCTTTAACTCCTCCAAGTGGATTATGCGATTAACTGATTTTCTCATAAGGAAGAAGGAAAAAAAATGGTTCAGCGTTGGAAATATAAATAAGCTACAAGGATAATGGGAAAGGGTAAACGAAGTTGTAAGAAGTTTATAGATTATTTCCTTTAACTTTAAGTGTTTACGTTAAGTACTTTGGTGAAACTTCTCTTCTCAAAGGCCTAATGGAGACGTGTCAGCTTTATTCTAGTGACAATAAAAATTGTTTCAATCAACTCGTCGTCATTATTAATGAATGCGAATACTAGGAAAGGGTTTTGCCCAGAACAGAGTCAATTTGAAACTTAATCGGGGGATGTACAACGTTTGAGAAAGGATAACTTTAAACACTTTTAACACTTAAATGGTGCTGAAGTCTATTAGCTGAATAAGACTATAGAGAATATTAGTGTCATCTCATAAGTCTAGTTTCCTCTTCACAAACTCAATCAGCTCTTTTGCTGGCATTGGAATTTGGTACCAGCTTTGCTTAACCCTTAACGACACATACAAATGTACACACTAAAGTGACCATTTTATATTCATGATTCATGTGTGTAGGAAGTTTGTAAGCTCGACTAAGGGTGGAGTAGATCATATGGAGTAATACGACTTAAACTAATCGGTGGCCTTTGGCTTTGCTCTACAATATAATAATTGATGTTGCTTGTTTAGCGGCATATATTACACTGTGTAACAAAATTTCAAAAAATTTTTGTTTATGTACATTTTTGGATTGTTTATGCTTGGTATATGTCAGCTCATTTCAAAAATGCCAAAAGTTCTTCTTAAGTGTTAGCTATTGCTTCAGAATTTTAACGAAAAGTTGTAATTTTTGAGTATTTATGCACTTTTGTAATTAAAAAAAAATATGTAAAAGAAAACTTAATTCAAAATGTTACTTCAAATTTTAATAACCTATTATATATCCAAACAAAAAAAATATTGGCACTTCCGTATGCATTTAGAAGTGCAGAGATTTTCTTGTTTCCCTACTGTGAACTTTGGAATTGCCCCTTTTTAGGTGCAAGACGTAGTCGCCCTTCATATTAGCATCCAATTTACCCTGGTACCGGCTCTCCATTGAAGCGATGTATTGGGGAAATGTCTCAGCATGTTTTTCAATAATGCTTCCCACGTTTTCACTAAAAAAAAAAAATCTAAATGAGAGTGAAGAGTATGTAGTTTTAGCGATATCCTGCACCTATCCACTAAGTTTTCTACTAGTTCTACATAACTTTCTATTTTAATATTTCCTCTTTTTATTTCCCTGAATGCTGTCCAAGCATTACATTCCTTTAATTTGAAGCGGGGGCATAACTACTTTTCCTGATTCTACCAATAGGTGGAACTTTACTTTTTTTTCATCAGGTATAGTATAAAGGCTTCTCTTAGCGGCCATCTTTTTGTACGATAGTTTTCAGTGTCAGCACGACTTTTCCATGATTAAATGAAACATTTTTATTTATTTTCTCAACTAACAACTATTCACATTCACTTGCAGTTGTCGAATGATAGGCTTGCTCTGCTTGCATCTCCGTTAACACATTTCGCGATGCCGTTACCGTAAAGCTAACAGTTAGAACAAATGAATGCTCAAAATATACTTGACATATCATAAGGAAGCAGAAACTAACAAAAAAAGAACATAAACAAATTTTTGTTACACAGTGTTATTTATACTGAGCATGATCCAGAAAATGTCGTCGGAGACTTTTCCTGAAATAACTGGCTCCCGATCTATGCGTACGATCGATTGAAGTTTGGAGCTCAGATACGCTGACAACGCGAGTCTGTTTTATCAAATCAGCAATGGTTAGCGTATACTAGGCTCAAAAATCGCAAATATGCACTTCCATTTCGCTTTCACAACCAATCGAAGAACGAGATAGCACCGGTCGTTTGAAGGTGCAAGGTATTTGCAAGAAATGCTTTAATGATGGCCGTATCAAGAGAAAGGTTCGGAAACGTTGCCAAAATTGTTGTAATACTGTTTAGGTACCAACCGCATATTACACCTGCTCCGGTTATTTGCTTGGATTGTACTAACAATATCTATATCTATAAATATTATAAAACTGAAGAGGTTTTTTTGTTGGTTACCTAATGGCGTGAAAACCGCTGGACAGATTTCGATGAAACTTTTTTTGAAATGCTTCTTAAGTACCCGGGATGATCACAAGCTATGTAATTTCTTGCTCAGCCCACTGGGGCTTACATAGTAGTCAAAATAACTGTATATCGGAGAGGAATATTATCATTATACAGCCCTAACTCAATAATGGCTTATCGGATTGAAAATCAAAAAAACAGGTGAAATTAGTAAATCTGTCGCTGATTCATTTGAGATATAAAACATCCTCCTGCGTTATCCTGAAGCTGAGCAATGTTCAAAACAATTATTCAAAACAGCGCCCACAATTTTCCTTCAGTGGAGACCACCGCCAGCAGTCGTGCAGCAGTGGGTATCGTTGCAATAGTGTATGTGCGCGCTCTGACGTGACCATTTGTTTTGCATTTTAATGTGCTACAATCATCACAAGCATTTGCGGCTCTCATACTCAACCAATTTTAACAAATGAGGTGTCAAAAGAAAGATAATTTTTTAGAGCAGTGAATCGCTTTTCATTTTATTAATATTAGTAACAAATTAAAAAAAAACGATCAAAAACAAATATTCAACCCATAATGAACTCCTGTTGCTTTATTTTGGTTCATATATGTACATATGCATATCATCATCACATAAATTAATCATCTGGAAAGTATTGGTTGTTCATTGATACAAAGCCAAGGTAATATTGGCCGTGGCTGTGTCGTCGTCACGTCAGGGTTAGTAGCTACGTTATTCCCCGGAATAGTGATAAAGCCCGAGTTTTCCGTGACTGTTGTCTAATTGTGTGGGATCAATGCACCGTAAGGCAGTGGAAACCGTTAACAGAACCTAACAGAATAAACTTAAGGCAAACGTTATCAGTAGTACCATGAAGCACAAAAGTTGATGAAGTAAATCCCTGTCTGGAAAAGTCAAGTCTTTGGGGTCTAATGTTACTCAAACACTGAACCAAAAAGGTACGTAAATACAATAAAAAAGTTAATTGGGACAAGAACATTTTTATTAATATTCGTCCAACAAACGCGTTTATTGTGCCAATAAAAGCGTTTTATTAATTTAATAAACATTTATTAATACTATTAAGAGTTTGTTAAAACTGTTTATAATTTTTTTAAATTTTTAATAAACTTGTTCGTTGTGCCAATGAAATAAAACCTCTTTTCAAGTACAAGTTCGTTGAGCCAATAAACAATTTTATAGTTTGAACGAAATGCATTCATTGGGACAACGAAACATTTTATTGAATTGATAAAACATTTGTTGAGCCAATAAACTTTTTGTTCGATTTAATAAAAATAGTTTATTGATATAATAAACTCCTCCAAAGCCCTAAAATAGTGGTTCTTCTAGCTTCTCGAAACTTTATACTTACTTTTTTTACCTTTTCCGGGATTGCTCATCTGAAAATTAAGATGAATAAAAAAAATTATATATTTTCCATCAATTTATTTTTTTTATTCATTATTCGAACACAATAAATGGGTTTTTGCACAGCTATGTTTTCTTTTGGTTTTTTCTTTACAATAAAGAGTTTCACTTAAATTAAACAGGAAGAGAAAATTTGAGATAAAAATGAAAAAAATGTCTTTAAACATACACATAACGACACAGTTTTTGAATAGAAAAAACTTAAAATACACACTACCACTACTTACTTATATTGTTGAAGCTGAGAACATCTTCTCGTATTACCACGATACAAAGTGATTTTCTGCTGTCCGGTTCAGGAACTGGATGTGGTCTTCAACAGCCTCGAATGCATTTGCAACGAATAAAATCATTTCCTGGGAGTCTTTTACCGTATATCTTATCCTGCGTCTATTGCCTTCGTTGTCCACTTTCACTTTAAAATGCTAATAAACATACAAATAGCGGGAAATAAAAAAATCGCTTTAAAGTCAACCACCATTTAGTTCATTAATTTATATTAATTATACGTAGACTTACCTGAATATTTTGTTCGTTTTTTTAACTAATTTAACACTTTTTAGTCAGTCCTTTTTTGATTTTCGTTTTCGTTTAGATAATAAGTCTATTTTGTCACTTTTTCCACAGAATTCTTACATAACTACTTTTCGATTTAGTTTTATCCAAAGATGCTTACTGGTTCACGGAAAACACTAGAATGACTAAATGGCACAGTTGCAAAAGCGTTAGTTCGCTTATATAGGTACAGTTTCTTGCAAAAATCAAAAGGTTATTGTGACAATAAACTGTTTGTAGATTTGATAACTGTTTTATTAATTTAATAAAATTGCTTATTAATACAAGCAATGAGTGCATAATTTCAATGGCCATTTTTATGAAAATTTAATAAACTGGTTTATTATCTCAACGAATGCATTTATTAAGCAGAACGAAACCCAGACTCTTCACCTAACAAAAGATTTGCTTGGCACAATGTATGAATTTATTGTGCCAATAAATATATTCTTAAATACAAGCAATCGGTTATTAATTTTTCGAAATCGTTTTTTAATAAATTGTGTTTTATTGGCCCAACGAACTATTTATTAAATGGGTAGTATCAAAATAATAATATTTCGTACTATTAACAAAAGTTTTATTGAGACAGTAAAAAATGAGTTGATAAACGGCGTTTATTGATATTACGAACGATATTTTTTTCAGTGAATGCACTTGACCGTCAATATGCGGCCACGAACAGGTGGCAATCCAAACGCACAAAATTTTCTTATTTGCTACTTAAAATTGGTGGAGGAACGCTTCCGGAAGAAAATGGAAAAGTAATTTCATCACATTATTTGTGCCAAACAGTGTCTTCTCCCGAAGAACTTATCTCATCCTTTAACGGTTATATATTATATCACAACTAACAAACCGTGAGAATTCTTAGCTTTGTGAGCGAGCTATTTTGTTGCTTTGGAATGATCAAGTTCCAGCAATTGATAGCGAGATATTTTCACGTGTTGATGGTCAAAGTGCAGAATGTATTTCAATCAACCGGGTTGTGGAACAAGAAGTAACAACCAGCTATATGGTCGAATTTTTAAATTTTCTATCTGCTCCATCCAGGGCTTCCATCACATAAAGTTAAACTAAAAATGGGTGTACCTATTATTCTTCTAAGAAACTTGAGCCCACCTTAATTATGTATGTATACCCGACCTAGACTTACAATTCTGCAACGACATTTGGTAGTCTTGATGGGCTGCGGTGCGGTGCGGTTTTTGAGAACTATGAAATCTGAACTTAGGGGCTGAAAGTTACATATTGAAGCGTTTTTGATAAAACGCAGTTAATCAACAAAGTTTACTAAACACTTTTGTGGACTTAAACAAATACTTTGATGTTTCTTCGCACCCACTGAAATTGCATATTTGCATATGAGAAAGCTGTTAGAATGCGAAGCAAGGCGAGCACGGGTTCAACTAGTATCAAAATAAAATTACTTTTTAAAAAATACTTTATTCACAATTGATTTCAATGTGAATATTTTAGTTACAGATCCCGAAAATTTCGGGGTTAGGACATTATAATCCCGGTATTTTCGGGACCAGAAAATGACCGGGAAAAAATTAATGACATTCCAAGAAATTGAAAAATAGAGTTAAATGCCACTTCAAGGGGCCTTTACACTACAACAAATGCAACATAACAATAATTGTCAGACAGCCAAGCCGGTATCAAGGCAATCGGAGCTCATGTCATCGAATCTAGGATTGTCTACGGGAATGCCTAGATAAAATTAATCGACTGGGCGAAGGAAACAATGTCACCATCTACTGGGTAAGAGGCGGACAAAGTTGCCAGAAAAGGGGCTGCCGCACTCTTTTTGGATGTGAATCATTTTGCACCATAGGGAAGAACACCATAAACTCCCGTCAATGGAGAAGACAAAAGGGTCGAATCCATGGACAAAAGCTTGATCTAAGACAGAAGAAGAAACTGCTGTGTAATTACAACCTCAAGAGACTCAAAGCTTGCATTAGCCTGGACAAAAACAAACTCCGCATCCTAACTTCGTTCCTTTCTCTGCATTGTAAACTTAAGGGCCATCTCAGGAAGCTGGGTCTATCAGATGAAGACTCATGCAGATTTTGCAATGTAGTAGTAGTAGTAGTAGTAGACTATTTATTATTCATATGAAAAAATTATATACATATGTACATACATAAATATAGATACATTTACAATGTTAAAAACAATTTCTCAGTCCTTTTGGTTTGGCTGAAGGCCATCTACCAGATTAACATTTGAAAATTTATAAAGTAAATAAATAAAGTTTACCTATTCATAAAGTTTAGATTTTTTTTTTTTTTTTAAATTTCTTCGATTATGCAGCTTCTGTATCGTAGGGCATTTGATGTATTGTTATATAATTTATCTCAGCTTCTATCTCCATTGAGTATGCTTATCGCTTCCTCCAACTCCAAATATACCTACACGGAGTTCTTTAAGGATAGGGCATACTGCTAGAAAGTGATATACGTCCTCGCGCTCTTTCCGGTTGCATAGATTACACAGGATGGGAAGTTCTGGGCGGTGCGGGATATAATTAAGGGGTAAGAGTTCTTATCTTATCGGTTGATGTACCATCTAGAAAATATGTTCTATCCCGTATGTAGTGGTCCAGTCTGCTATAGTATAGTCTGTATTGCGATGCCTGTGCGTCGCTTACGAATTTGTCATATAATCTTTTACCTGATTTTTCTAGTAGGGTGTTGAACTTTTTCTTTATAGACACCAGCTGTTCGTTAATGGTAACCGATAGATTGAACTCGCAGTCAGACGCTTACTTTTCCCACTCTTCTACACAAAATCCTCTGGTCAATAATACATGCGATAAGACTATTATCGGTATTCTGTGTTCATCCATTGCCATTACTCGTACCACATAGTCAAAATGAAGCTTAAGTGTGTCCAGGAACAAGGGAGCTATACCTGTTTCTAAGTCGAGCTTGTATATGGGTGAATTACTTGGCAGTCTAAGTACTCTTCTTATAAAGAAGCGAAGAAACTTTTCGATCTCATCGTATGGTCGGTATCCCCATACTTATGATCCATAAAGAATAATGGAAGATGCAGTTGCACGGAATATTTTCTGCTTCGCACTGTGGGATATGCTTTTGTGGCTGATGCAACGTCCCCAAACTGAACCAACTGCTCGCTTTGCTTCTGCTCATTTGGATGTTAAGTGTTTCTTCATGTTCAGGTTAGATGTAAGTAAAACTCCTAAATACTTATATTCTCGTACAACTTCAATGAGCTCTCCATTATACGTGTATTTTTCTTTTCGGCAGTATCCACCCCCTCCATCCATGAAAATCATTATCTTCGACTTTGCTAGGTTAAGAGATAAATTCCAAATTTTACAATAGTTCTCCAATCTATTAATCATCATACCTTGTATAGTATCTGCGAGGAGAGCCACATCATCTGCGAATAACAGCGCTGGGATTTTCGATTGACTTATCTCTATTCCTCCTCTAATACCATCTACTATGTCGTTAATATATAAAATAAACAGCATTGTGCTTAGATTTTGCAATGAGTCAAGTGAAACCCCAGAACACATACTGGTGTGGGGCATTAACCCAGAAAAGATCCCAGTGCTTGGGTAAATAGAAACTTACAGCAGAGAATCTCCCAATCACACTAATATTATAAAGGCGAAAGTAACTCTCTAACAAAACCTTTTCACGCCCAAACCGCAGAACCAATCATAACGTAATTTGGTAAAGACATAGTCTGTAACCAGAGGGAGGACAAAGGGTGAAAAACGGCTCGCTAGGTGGTCAAAAGTTTTGTTTATTGTTTGTAAGTAAATACATTAACCTTTTTTTTACAAACAAACGTTGTTAAACAAAAATAAATGTTTCTCTCTATTACTCGAATTTTTCCAAAACTCTCTCTAACTCGAACAAATCTGGGTATGCTGTGAGAATTTGACTTAGGGAGAGTCGACTGTAAATACATTTTAAATCAAAAAATAGTAACTACTTTTCTTATCATATCCTCAAAATATGAGAGATATGTCAAAGCTTAAAAGAGTTGCAGATAAAAACACAAAAACGCATTTATCTCAAAATGCCAAAAATGTAGATACGTCAGTTCAACTTAACACGGCAGTGTAGGAAAATCCAGTGAACCATGGTTTACCAAACACACCCTTGTTTTGAAAAAAGATTAGCATTGTTATTCACCCACTGTTAAAGAACCCCTACAGGCAGGCACATATCTTCCCAATTCTTGCCAACTTTACCGCGTTTCACGTTTTATAACGAAAAGTCTTCAAAACAATTATTTGAGGATTTAAGATTGTTTTGATCAGGCTTAAGTTCGTTTTGTTTTCGCTGTCTTTGTCTTTCAATTAAAAGTTGTATCTCCCCATTTTGACCCACAATTGTTCTAATCAAAATGGACGCTTATACAACTCCTTTCCTTTGCCCTTGTATTCCCTCTTCGGCAAACACAGTTTGTGAATCATTATATAAGAATTTCTATTCATTACACGTCTTTCAGAGTTTTCTATTTACATCAAGCTCTCGTTTCCAGAGATTAAGTAGTCCAATGGTAAGTCCCGGATTAAAATAATTAAATTCCCTCCCCTAATCCATCCCTATTGTTGCTATTTTAGAAAATACAGTCGATTTGACTTCTATCGGTGTCACCGCAGAGAAGACAACAACTTGCGGCTAAGCAATTTCGCAGGAAAGGTAAAAAGCAAACAAAATTAGAGGAAGTTCTCAAACGCCATTGTTGTAGGCGCAAATTTTGTTTCTTGAAGTTTTCCCAACAATCAGTTAAGGGGTAAAGGAACTTCGGTTTAGTTTATTTTTTTTTATTCTTTCGAAAAAGCGGACGTCAACTGAGTTTATCTCTGGTTTTGTACAAGTTTACGCGCAAAGAAAGCAATTACCATTTTAATTGAGTGCTTTTATAAGCCGCAAACATTCCGCAACCAAGAAGATAACATAAATGATAATTAAGTCTAAGCTTTCAGTCAGTAGGTACCTATCTAATGATAATTAGTTAAAGTTTTTTTTAAATTGAGTAATGTGCGGGATCTATATTAAATTTATAAATCACTTCGTCCTGGAATATCAATAGAAATGGCATAGCACTGAAATTTAGCTGAAATCCTGTTTGTACAGAGACTATTTTATGTTTATTTATATATATTGCGTATATATTATATTAACTTAAGTTCTAAAGAAAAATGAACCGAATTCGACTGCAGATAGGAGTAAACAATAATAAACACATCCTATCGATTTGAAGCTAAAAAACGGAGGTTCCTGCTATCATATGTTACAATACAATGTAGGTTGTAGTCCTCGAGGAGTATGGGAAGATAAACAAAAATATAAAATCTTCAGATTTTGGGAAAAACAACTTCGTATACCCCCAAGCGCCTGGAGCGTGTACCACAGAAATATTTGATGAATGTTGTGCAAGGGGATGGGAAAAAATCAAATACACCAAGAGTGTTCAGAGTCATGCGGGACATACACACATATCCAATCAATAATACATTCATATGTAATGTATATAGATATACATATGAGTATGTATGATTATCCTGGAGAAGTGTTCAAGTTGTTTTTTTTTTTTTTTTGATCCTGTGACAAGGATAACATATTTATAGATAGTTTATTTGTAAATATGAAAATGTAATTCAATTACTTGATTTTGAGCACACATTCGTTAACAGTCGTAGGGGATATGCTGTGGTGTATGGAGTCGCAATTTAAGAGATTACGGTCATGCTGTGGCTCTAAGAGTTCGCACAGTCATGTGTATCCATTTTTAAGGTCGTTTTCCGCAATCAGAAAAGTAAATATGTAGTAAGAGTTTCTTAATTTTGGGTAACATTGCGTGGGTAGGTAAATCCTGTATCATAAATGTATAAAAAAAGGGACAAGCTATGAAAACGTGCTCTGAATTTTTTTTTTTGCGGTAGCTTAACATGGTTCAATTTAAAAATTGAGCTATTTATTTAGTGGATGTATACAAATTCTCAAAGGGAAATCAACATATACCTAATGGATATGGATACTAATTTGAATTAGGTCAAGGAGCTACCTACATTTAATATAACCAGTGTGCCCGTGCGAGAACTCTCACAGGAGAAAATCTAAACCTTCCATCCAACATCCAAACTTCCCAAATGATTTCTATCTGTCAACTCATGGATATCCCATGGAAACCATACGGAAAGTGCCGATTTTTTTGGGTAGAATATTTGTTTTGATCGGATTTTTAATTTGCTAAAATTTCTAACGTGAAATTGTGCTCCAGGAAATTCTCTTTCTTTTGACACCTCATTTGTTAAGATTGGTTAAGTGTGAGAGCCGCAAATTAGTAACTACAGAAATAATATATATTTGTCAACAAAGTCTATATCTATATTACTATGTATGTATGTAGCTTACGGCCATTAAAACCCGATCTTTAACCCGCATTGAACAGCTGATGAACAGGCTAAACAGGGAGTTCTACTTAGTTCAGAATCCGAAATCATAGTAGCACCGATCCAGCACTACTTCTCAAAAATTGATGCTAAATTACAAAGCACAGCTGACAATAAGTGGAATCAATCCACTTCTTGCAGAATAACGAAAATATTCTGGCCGTACTACAGTAGCCATAGAACCAAATACATCCTCTCGCTATCAAGAGTGGAATGCAATTTACTACTAGGCGTCATCACAGGGCATTGCCTTATAGGTTATCACGCTCAAAGGCTCAAACTAGTCTCGTCGGACATATGCAGAAACTGCGATGAACCGGGTATGGTAGAAACATTAGAGCACCTCCTGTGCGCTTGTCCTGCATTGGCAAAAAGAAGGCACAGACTAATGGGAAAATTCTATTTCAAGTCACTCGTAGAAGTGGCAGACATAAAACTTCACCTTCTTATTAAATTTGCTCAACAGACAAACTCATTTTGTTTAAACAAAGCAACAGAAATTAACTGATTACTCTGAGGAGTTGTGGTATCACTATGGACCAACACTGGTCTATGTAAGGCTAAGCCGCCACCCCATAACCTAACCTAACCTAACCCGCATTTTTTAGACCCGAACATTTAAACATATGTTCATAATATTCACTCAAAAACGTTTATTAAACCCGATGGGTTAAAAATTCATTTAATCCGGGGTAAAAACATTTTAATTGTCAAATTTGAGATAAAATGACAAATGTCAGTTGACATTAATTAAAAACTGAAAATTCTATCTCTATGCTTCCATCAATGAAAATGAACTTAATTACATATGTGAATGTGTGAACCTAAATGCATGAATGTGTGAACTGACAACGAAAAAAAGTCAAATGCGATGTTGAGGAGACCAGTGTTGCCAGCTACTTTAAGTAAAATTCCCCTCTTTCCCCTTTCTTTCTAGTGGCATTCTCCAGGGAATCCCCACAATAAATTTTCAAAAAGAAATAGGTCCGTTTGCAACCTTCTTGCGCCAAATATTGAAACATGTATGTGATTTGAAAGATTTGACAGTTTTCAGATATCTGCCCAGAGAAATTCCTTGTGCTAAAAATCGCACAAAAACGGAAAACTACAAATTTTTTCCGTACGCGAACGGGTTTTCGTTGTTTTTCATAGTTTTTGGGAGCGTTTAAACATGGTAAAAAACAGACTAGTAATCATAGCAGTGCAAAATCTTCTCTTATTAAATATCAATAAAAATTTCCGAAAATTATGAAAGAGAACGAGAGAATTGTAGGTATGCTTGATTATGTACGATATTGTTATATTAAGTTATCAAGAAAAAAAAAATGCCCCTAAGTGCGTTTAAAATTAAAGCAGCTCCACCGGACGTTCTAACCTATTCATTTAAATGCATTTGAAATGAACTCATGCATATGGCTCATTTTTCAATCAGGCATAGAGGTCTAAGACCTGCTACCTGCGTACGAGGAAGGCGTGTGAGTTACGTTTAAGCACTGCTATTAATACGTTGTTCTCTTTTGTTATTGCTTTGTTACTCAATTAATAGTTATTGACATTCTATTTTTATTTTCCCCACATTTCGTTCTAGAAGGGAGTAGATTCCCCTTTTCCCCTTTCATCAAATTTTGGACTGAAATCCCCCACGAACTGGCAACACTGGAGGAGACTGATGCCTATGTAATTGAAACAGTTGTGAATTGTGAGGATCTCTTTTCTTGTGGATCGGGCAATCGATACTGAGATGCCATTCATCAGGCATACTTTCATCTGACCAAATTTTAGAGATGAGTTCGTGTAATCTATGCAAACTCAATCCAAACAGTGCGATCTTTTTGCATTATTTTGCATATTTTGTCACATCATTGTTCAAGCTTGTTTTCCTTTGGACTTTTGGATACAATTTACAACAGAATATATTTTTCATTCATTTGGAAACGTTGCTATGTTCCCTTAAGTTAATTTACCTGATTTTTGGAATTCCATCCCTAAAATGTTAACCAACTCTCCATGTTTACGTATGTTCGTATATGTTGTATCAAAGTTTTATCATTAAAATTATTCTTATAAAATAACAAAACAGAAAACACAGAGGTATCATGTCGAACTTGAATAGAACTTTTTGTCGAAACCTCTTACGTTGGTTTTGTCTTTCTCAATCTCCACCCTGCTCATACTACACAGATCCGTAAGCATAAAAGCCAAACTCCCAACATGAGGATGAAAATTGTAATTCCCACATGAGAACTAAAAGTTCACCTGAGGTTTAACTCCATCTGTATCTCGGTTGTGGCGGCAGTGTTGTTGGCTGGCGGTTACTACGATCATCATGATAACGGGCACATGAGACCAGAAAAATGCAAAGCAAAAACTGTTGGCAGAAAAAAAAAAAAAATAG
This sequence comes from Brachyopa scutellaris, assembly GCA_949775065.1. Classification (NCBI taxonomy): domain Eukaryota; kingdom Metazoa; phylum Arthropoda; class Insecta; order Diptera; family Syrphidae; genus Brachyopa; species Brachyopa scutellaris. Next base: position 184,899,936 of record OX459112.1, on the reverse strand, counting down.
AACTTTCTCACATATCGTCCGCAGGGTATGTACACAAAGTTCCTTTTACCACTTATGTAAATCTACCACCGAGATGGGAATTTATTGCAAAAGTTTGGATTTTATTGTTAACAGAATTCTTTTTTTTCTCCTCGCTACCTACCATTCGTCGTTCTTCAAATAACAGTTTGTTGTTCTTGAGTTGACGAAAAAAAAATATCTTGATACCAAAGAAAGCTTGGCTTTCAGTCCTTTCGAAACAAAGAAATGGTACTCTTGTATTTTTCTCGCACTAACCAAGTCATAGGTACGGCCACATCATGGATATCCTTGGAAGAAAAGTTATCTTTTGGCTTTTTCCAAATGTCAGCCGTCATGTTACGATGCAGGAAGCACCGTTTTTGTTTTTTTTTTTTTGCATCCTTCAATAGAGGACATTGATGTATGGTCGAAAAGTCGAAAGATGAACGATACCATACGAGGATGTTTTTTTCTTTACAAAAAATTGAAGTTTGCCCTCATCTGCTGTGTGCGTTTTTATGTAAATTGGAAAAAGTTTGGAATTCCTTTTTTTGAATGTCAGTTTGAAGCGCGTGACAAATAGGACGGTTTCAGAGCGATGACATGTCAATTGTGATATGGATCAAAAGAAATAAAATTAAAATGTTGGCTGTGGTATTCGAAAAACTTTTAAGTAGAAGTGGTGACAAGTTCAAAACGGAAGGATTTTTTGAAAACGTGCAGTTGGTTCAGGGAATATTTAACGGAAGTTTTCGGCCAAAATGTACACTCCGTATTTATATATATTTTTGTTTGTAATTTATATAAATTTGGTAATATGCAATAATTGCAAGATATATATATAATCAAATTCAATGAAAGTTAACCAAAATAAACCCATTGCATGAAACTTCAAAAACTTTATATTTTTCAACCTTTAGCTTCATTAAGGAATACTGGAACGCAACTATGGTGTGGCATTTATTTATTTATTTATTTATTTATTTTATTCCATTTCATCAAATGAGTATACATCAACTGTTCTCTTTAGATTACTGGTACAGTTAAAATATAAACTTAGAACTACTGACTAAACCACCGGAAATGGAGCTCTAAAACTAATTTATTCTTAAATGAACTCCTACTGAGATGAAAATCTAAAAGACTACAATAATTATTTGACTCTCGTAGGCATCTAGAAATTGGTTCATTGTAACCATAATTTGCTCTATGAGAAGGTACATAAAATAAATAACGATTTCTAAGAGCTCTCGATGGAGCATATAATCCAATTAATGAAAGCAGAAAAGGGCAATCAATATGACAGTTAATCAAATCGCGAATAAACATAATAGAAAAATATTGCCTTCTTACGAAAAGAGGCAAAATTCCAAATAATTTGCACCTCGTTTCATAAGAAGATATTTCGATATTCCAGCGTAATCTACGCAATGCAATCCTTGTTAAACATTTCTGGATCCTCTCAATTCTGTTGGCATGTATGTTATAAAATGGATTCCAGATGGTACTACAGTACTCAAGATATGATCTGACAAATGCAAAAAATAGACATTTAAGAGTATAAGGATCCTGGAAGTCTTTAGAATTGCGTAGTATAAATCTTAGCATTGAGTTACCTTTGGCCACTAAAAACTAATTATGCTTAACAAAACTAAGTTTATTGTCAAAAATAACTCCAAGATCTTTTTTGGAGGAAATAAAGGACAGTGAGACATTGCCGATCAAGTATGTGAAAGGAATTGGCGAAAGGTTACGACAAAAAGTAGGGCTTTGACATTTAGAAACATTTAGATGAAGGTCATTATTGAGGCACCAAATCGAAAGCCTGTCAAGATCTTCTTGCAAAAGAGTACAATCCTGCTCAGAGTTTATAGGCCGGGAGACTTTTAAGTCATCGGCAAACATTAGGCATTGAGAATTTACAAAACAAGTCAGGAATGTCATTTATAAATAGAAGGAAAATCAAAGGGCCAAGATGACTGCCTTGAGGTACACCAGAACTCACATAAATAGGTGCTGATATTATGCCGTTAATACGGACATACTGTATACGTTCCTTAAGATAGGAGCTAATCCATTTTAGGAAGTTGGAGTTAAATCCAAATTTAGCTAGCTTGCGAATTAAGATATCGTGATTAACGCGATCGAATGCTTTAGAGAAGTCGGTGTAGATGACATCATATTGTAGGCCTTTCTCGAAGCCATCCAGAACATGGTGACAAAAAATCGAGAGATTGGTAGAAGTAGATCTTCCTGCGACAAAACCATGTTGACAGGGAGAAATAAAACTTTTCAAAAGAGGTGTTAGTTTATCACAGACTAGTTTTCAAAAAGCTTGGGTATTGCCGAAATCTTACAAATAGGACGATAGTTAGTGACATCATGTCTAGATCCGGACTTAAAAACTGGTTTTAAAAAGGAGTTCTTCCAAGTTTTTAGAAAATGTCCACTTTGAAGGGATAGGTTAAACACTAAACAGTGAGGTACAGAAATCGCGATAGAACACTTTTGTAGTACAATCGGCGGGATGTCATCGATACCAGGACTCTTGTCTAGTTTTAATAATGATAGGGCTAAATTAACCTCAGGGATTGAACACTCAAGGTTACCAACATTCAGATAATTACAAGACAAGATATCACAAGTAACTTGTGAAGTGGGAATACCACAAGTATAGACAGACTGAAAGTGACTAGCGAACATGTTACAAATTGTTCAAAGATTAGAAGAAGATACATTATAAAGCCGCATGCAGTTTGGAATACCATTGGAATGCCTTTCGATTTTAATTTAGACTCGACAGACTGAACATACTGTCTATAGAGGAACTTGTTTAAGACATCGAACTGTTTACTAAGTATCCGATATTGCCTCAGCAGTTCCGGATCGTTGGTTGTGGATACAGCATTCCAGGACTATTGAATGACGCAATTAATTGCAATTCAATGTGAAACATAGCACTATAAATACGAACTTTGTTATGTAGGAGTGGAGTGGGAGGAGTTAGGAATTTTGAAAAATGACAGGAAATGAGGATGTGGATGGGACCTAAGGATGGGATAGGACTGGAAAGGGAAAGAGGGTCGCGTACGAGGAGCACGGCACGCTTGTGGTTGCATGGCTCAACTCGCCGGAAATGGGGGGGGATCTTGTCCCCGTACACGACTAACCTACACACAAAAACATATATCGTGCCAAGAAACTACTACCTTTTTACCTACTTGAAGCGGACGGACGGATATACCACACTGAGGGGCGCTGGTGCTGTTATTCAGCGCGGCCATTTTCTCTTACCCTCCCATCCTGAAAATCCGTTGGCCATCTTGGATTTCCCCAAACTCGCACGGATGCCTCAGCTGCTCAAGCCATCAGCCGGTAGTGCAGCGCCTCTTCCACACCCCCTGAAACTTGTGACGCCTAGCGACTCATGTCACTATCGAAAACACCAACCACAATCATAATAAAAGGAAACGAACAATTTTTTTTTATATGAGGCGTAAACAATTGTCATTTTATTGCATTTGCATTTGCAACTTATGCTTCAAAAACAAAAAAATAAAATAAAGCTCAAAAAAAAATGTATCAATACACGGAAGAAATTCCCCTCTCACTACTGTAGGTACCTTTATGTCCACGCAAAAAAAAAAAACCAAATGGGGGCTACCTAAATCGAGCTCAATGTAGGTACAACAATAAACATTAACATTTAACCCGAATGGATAACGCGACGAGGGAATTAACTTTTACACAACCAAATTTACTTAACTTCTATGTAACCTAATATGTATGCCAAAACAAAAACGATCAAACAAATTTAGATACCCCACGCCTCGGAGTATGTTATAGTAAAGTAATTTCATTTACACGAATATTTTATTATTTTTAATTTTTTTTTTTTTTGATCTCTAACCTAATTTGGGGCGCAAGTGGAATGCCAATATTAATATTATTTTATCTTTATTATTTTTTTTTTTCTATATCAAAAGTGGATTATAAATAACACACATATTAGTTAATATCTAAATAAGGAATATTAAAGTTTGAGGGTTAGATATATACATATGTACATATATACGGCGAGTGGTACGTTCTTCTATGTGTGTATCATACGGCCTGAAGACCGCCAGTGTCGATTACTTGATCGTGGTTGACCTTTGTATCACCTTCACATACCCGCCGGTCATTTGTCGGAGGATTTCTTGGGTGCTTTATATTTCACCAAAAAGGTTGTTCGTAGGCCAATTTGTACTGCACATAATTGCCCATATATATAAAATTATACGTGCATGTGTGGTTTGTACATACGATTAAAGTTAAAGGTGTGGCGGCCACGATCCCAATATGGATTGGTTGTGACCGCCTTAATGCACTACAAAAAAAACACTTCCTATAACCTTATTTTGAATTGAATTTAACTTATATAAAAAACTGCCTAATCATAGGACTTTGCACACACAAAAATTAATCAGAATACCACATCGGCCTCGTCACCCACTGTCTTTCACTTGAATTATGATGTATTTTCTCAGTTCAAGTACCATTCAAACCGGACCACCCACACTCTCTCCTTCGTCCAGATCACCCGATCCTGGAAGTTTCTCTTAAATTTGGCCGTGCTATTCTATAGCCTTGGTTCTGGGATTGGAAACAGAAGTCTAATATCATGCCGCTACCAGCCACCAGGTGGATTTGACAATTAACATAGAAGACAGTACAAGGTGACATGACAGGCAAAAGTCAACTCCAACAGCTGTTGTGTAAAGGTTTGTTTATTGTATTATTATTTTTTTTTTTTTGTACCTACTTTCAAGATTTTACTGAATGTCTTATTAGATTTTAATTTTTTCCTTTACAGGTTGCCGTAACAACTTTATAATATGTATTTCGAAATATTGCTCAACATTTGTTTTGATTTTTATGTCGTTATATTGATTTTGAAATAAATGTTTGGTAAGTGAACTTAGCCACTGTCCGGATCTATGGAACAACAAATGTTTGTACCTACTAACAAAATCTTAATAATGATTTCCCTTTACAACAGTTTAAAACCTCCAATAAGTTCTGTAAAAAAAGAATTTGAGACTCTCGCGGGTTAGAAGTGAAACTTCTTAGGTTCTATACTCTGTTCCACAAAAATTGTCAGTACAGGGAAGGTAGAATGTTTGCCTTTCAGTATTGTTACAATAGCTTGCATAAATCTGGACTCCACTTTTGGCATCGGTCTCGATGCATAAAGATACTCGAAAAAATAAAATAGCAATAAAAATACACTGTACATCATATAAACATTTCATCAAAATCGAGGTGTTATCCATTTTGTACACAATTACCGAAATAGATCTTGTATTTCATTGTGTATTGCAGTTGCACCTATCTGCCACAACAAAAACTATCGAAATATTGAAAAGTGTATTGCAAGCTGAGCAAGCGGTGAATTTGAATTAATGTAGCCTTAAACTTTCAATGGCTGTATGTATTTGAAAGATTCAAAAGCTTTCTATTTCCAGAGATATTTTGAGTTGAATTTTAAGGTTTGAATTAAAAACGACGTAATGTACCTATTCTACATATCTTTAGGAATAAAAACTACTTATTCCTAATAAAAATCAAAATATCAGTATACCATAGCAAAATTCAATTTTTTACCCTTTTTTAGAAATTAATTTTTACTTATTTTTTACTTCAACAGGCAAAGTTAGTTCTCTAACGAAGCGTTTCACTTTTCGTCTGATTCAGGCAAATTTGCCCTACCGCGGCTAAAGAAGTTTCACTTCAAAAAATGTATTATTTATTTGAGTACATTGCGTAGACACATTTAAAATTATAGTTCACACTTAATTTTTAGCTATCACAAACTTTGTTTACGACTTAGCTAGATCCTTATCTTGGAACTTGCCACAAATTTCCATACTTTATCTCATCTCTCTTACTAAAAACCTGCAAAAATTAGCCAAGGGTAATTTGTGATGGATTTTGTTCCATCTTTTCGGTTAACCACAGCACAGCAAGTGTTCATTCTTGTTTTCTCGTGTGCAATATAGAGATGACTTTAATTCTTCAGTCTGTGACTAAATTCAAGGTTTTTAATGGAAAACAATCGAATATAAGCAGTGTTGTTATAAAGAATAAGATATGTAAGAGGAACATTTTTAATAAAAAAAAAATACACACCCTTATAAAATGGGCCACCTGTATAAGTTGGCCAAAAATGCTTGCACCGCAGATGGCTAACTAACTAAGGTGTCACTGTACTTTGAAATCTGATAGTAGTTAACTAAAAATTTAATTTATGAAACTATTTCAAATAAAATATTCAAACTCAAAAATCTTAATTATGTTATAGCTTCAATTCCAATTTTTGGCTGGGAAAAATCGTTATACTGGGAAAATCGAAATCGATATTTTTGGATATATGTATGTGATGATGTTCCGTCTTTGATTGAAAAGTCTTTGATCAAGCGGAACTGAAACGGAATAACCAAACTTAGCAGTTCCTCAACTCAGCTTTTCATAGCTTTTACGATTGGAGTAATCTATATAATAACGGTGTACTTTCTCCTTACGGACACCTCTCATAACCGGACACCTCTTATAACCGGACGGATTTCAAAGAACCGAAATAAATACACGATTTTTCATATAAAAAACTATCCCATAGCCGGACTCTCTCATAACCGGATACGGACACCAATTTTCGTAACCGCAATAGAATGTCGCTCTCTCTTAAACGGACAAAACACATCTACGTATGGCAAACTTTTTACATACTTTATTTTGTATTTGTTTTGTTCTCCTAGTCTTTACACTTTGCAAAGAAACGAAACTAAAATGTATCACGTTCGCGGACACATGATTTTCGGTGGGGAACGCTAGAATGACACACGCATATCTCCTGCATTTTGAGAGATATTTTGTATTATTTTGTGCGAATTTTGTATAAAGATAAAAATGATTCCGCTGGTTACAGTGAAGTGAAAATTTGCCTCTGGTAGGACAAATAATGCCGGAATATGGAAGTTTACCGTATTTCTCGTCAGGGTTTCTGTCTTGTCCTAACATATCTAAAATTGTCACGACCCGCCTATTTCCTCAACTGTTGATGGCATATGATGTCTTGTCCGCGAACGTGTTGTCGAACAACTATGTGCATTTAGAAATCCCATTGTATTTTTAAATAGGTTTGTATGTTAAGTATATGTATTTATGTATGTGTCATTTTACGTTTGATTCTCATAGACAGAAATTAGTATTTTTTTGGTAATTTGTGTTTATGACATAAAACTAAATTCCTTTATAAAATAAAATTAAAACCACATGACTATTGTGTTTCTTTTTTAAAGAACGTCAATTTATTTGTTTCTCCCATAATCGGACACCTCTCATAACCGGACAAATTTCTCTCACTGTAATTGTGATTCCTCCTGAGAGTTTATTTCTGCACCGATTTCTAACACCAATCGAAAGCTTATTGGACTTTGTTAAACAGTATAAACAATTTTGAAAAGGTGCATATGAGTCAATTTATTACGAAAAATTAATATTACCTATACCTACGGGTATATGGTTTCTACATGCGAGATTCGTCGCACTGGTACACTAGTATTTGTTTTTAATTCAAGAACATGTAAATATGTTAGTTTAAATATCAGATCGCAAGGAACTTACTATGGCAGTGTAATAAAGTAGCAAGGATTCAACATCTCTATAATATTTATTAATAACACTCTACCTCGTTTTTATGTAAGTCTTACTAATAGCAACCTAGATTAGATTGCTATATTATGTTCATATGTATGAATGTACATTGTACATGCATAGTCGTAGGAGACAACTTCCCCATACCAATGGCTTTCGTTACAGTTTCAAGTGAATATCCTTGTTTAAGAGTCTTCTTTATGAACGCAGAATTGCTGTATTTGTACTTGATAGTTTAAAGTACTGAGTGGTATTCTCTACAGAGGTAGATACTCCAAATGGCAATTGAAACAAGTCTGGGGTATTCCTTAAGTAGTTCCTGTATCGTTTGTTTGTTGTTTTCAAGTATAACACTGAAGAATGCTGTTCGAAATGTTAAACTGCTATGGCAAGAGGCTATTGAAATCCCTGAATATAATATTCTTCTTTGTGGATTTGTCAAGTGTGGGAATAATACTTATCTTTGTAGTTACTGCATGAAAACAAGTGAATGCTGTGGTATTTATCATTAGCTATAATTTTTCAGTGGAATAAGCTCAAAATTGAATACCATAATATTTTGGATGCCTTCTAACTGAACGTCAAGAAGGAATATTTTACTCCACTTGACAGCATTTTGTCATTCATTCTGATAAATGACTACTAAAAAAGCCGTAAGCTTTTTTCGTAACATTTAATATGTATTGTTAAAATTGAAACTACACGTTTTAAACATGCTGAAAGTACAGAACACACATAGGTGTTCCGAGCTCCATGCCTGCTCTATAGATGGAAATTTCCCTATCCCAATCTTACATGTTAACGAAATCATTTTCATTTAAATAATAAGCGATGCATTAACCAGCAAGGCGTTAATTTATGATTATTACATTAATTAAATGCCAATGTGTTCTTTGCAAAATGATAATTATCCACACTTTGATGCTGCTTTGCTTGTCGTAGGTACAGAGTACGAGTATGTTCACACTCACAATGTCCCTTGGTACTAGTTTATATGTATGTATTAAGAATCCTTTGCTTGAACATTTTATAATTGAAAATGGAACATCCACTCGTACACGAAATTAAATGAATTAGAGAGCGTTTGCCAGGTGTGTGTACCTACTTTAAAGCACGCCATCAAATTAATTGGATATCACTGTGCATGGTGAAGGCAGCGTTTTAATTATCATTCGAAAATTCATCAAAAAGCTGGGAAAAAAAGTTGTGTCAAACGCCAAGATGCTAGTGGTTCTTGACCTTATATGCCCGATGGATTTTTTATAAATTATTTCTTTGCTCTAAAGACTAAGTACATAATGTACATATGTATATAAATTTTACAGAACTAATTAAAAGGAAATTAAAATAACTACCAGTTGTTGAGTAACCGCACTGTTGCTATTTTGTATTCTATATTAAGATAAACGTATTCTGAAAATTTTACCAAAATCGGTTGGGTATAGTTTCCGAGTTTATAAAAAACAAACATATACATACATACATACATTAATTTCAATAGCTTGACCCCAGCGCCAACTATCGGGTGCAGATCTTATAATTTTCTCTTTTGGCACTGAACGAACATATACATAACATGCTGTGAATATGAGACTTTTTGGTCTTTAAATATAGAAGTTGTTAATAACTTGACTCCAGCGCCACCTAGCGAGCGGATTTTTATCCTATCGTCTTCGGCGGTATGTGCACAACAACTGACAAAAGTTTCATCACAATCGGATGAGCGATGAGTCCTCGCATACGGTACGAACAAACAAACACACATTAATTTTTATACATAGTCGAGAGCGGATAAGTGCACAACGTCCGGGCATCAATTTTTTGTGCACTTATCCGGTCTGTGCACTTATCCGTAAGTGCACATTTTTGCAATTACATAATACGTGCTTATTTAGTAGTACTTGTAGTTTTAAAGTATGTATTTAAATTAAGAGAAACATTTTTAACCCTTACCGACTCATATAAATTTACACACTGAAGTGCCCATAGGTGGTACCGCTGTACCACTGTATATTTCGATGCGGTTTACATTGAAATCATTCGATCATGTTTGCAGAAAGCGTGCATAATAACGAAAATAACTAATTATTATAACGTCTGAGTGCTTTTCTCTCCTTAATTTTTGTAGTGATCAACGATCACAGAGTGAGAGTCAAGGTCAGGTCATTGTCTATAAGTGACGAAGGAACAAGTTTGTGAATTGTAACAATTTTTTGACCGGAATGTCACCACAGAGAACGCCTTCACGTTATTACCTCTGCTAAATAATCTCAAGAGCAATGGATTGACGTTGCTGAGGATGGTTCGGAAAAATGAACCGTATATCCCAATGGCGATGCAGCCATCGAAAGACCTCGAAATCTATTCAACTTTGTTCAGTTTAAGAGCTGAGGCAACGATATGTTCGTATGTTTCGAAGAAAAAGAAAGCCGTCATTTTGATGTCCAGCATGCCCACATGCATTACGATGGGCAATCGATACGACAACTGCATCTATAAAACCACAAATCATATTCGATTGTAACTCGACTAACGGTAGAGTAGATCATAAACATAATGGAGTTATATGACTAAATGTAGAACTAATCGGTGGCTTTTGGCGTTATTCTACACTATAATTGATGCTGCTTCTTGAGATCATGATCCAGAAAATGTCCGAAAAGAGATTCGCAAACTTTTCCTGAAATAACTGGCTCGAGACATATGATTGCCATCGATTAAAGTTCGGAGCTTAGATTCGCTGACAATGCGATTCTATTTACCAAAACAGCCATGGGAAGCGTACTCCGCTCGAAAATCTCAGGTATGCACTTCTAATTCGCTTCCACAACCAATCGAAGAACGAGATAGCACCGGTGGTTTGAAGATGCCAGGCATTTGCAAGAAATGCGATAATGGTGACCGAATCAAGAGAAAGTGTCGGAAACGTTGCCAAAATTGTTGTAATACTGTTTACGACCTGCATATTACGCCTGCTCCGGTTAAATGCTTGGATTGTACTATCAATATCTCAAATAAAATTATAATAAACGTACATTACAAAAAAAAAATGTTTCTATACTTCGGCCCTAGGTTTGAAAAATGGTAAAAAACTACATGTTTTTTTTTACTTTTTTTAACAACTTTTAGTTTTTATTGCGTAAAAATGATTTTCTAGGAATCTCAAAAAAATCGGAACAGTGGAAAAAAAATATTTAGGTTTGAATGTCCAAAACGTACCCGGGTACCACTTATGGGTCGTTTAGGGTTAATTTAGGTTTGAATTAACGAACTAAACGAAACTAAATTCTTATCCAAATAATTTTTGTACAGTATCAAGAGAAGTTAGAACTTCTCGGCGAGTAATGACGACCTCTTCCGAGTGGCCTGGATGCTGGATCATCAATTTCTGATAATTATAAGCTCCCTAATATTTTTGTCCTGAATTGCAATTGCAAAGATTAAAAATTTGCATGTGCACTTATCCGTTTAAAAAACAATGGAAAACTTTGTTCGGGGATTTGAAAAATTGTTCACTTATGAGAAATTTGCACTTATACGTTTTGCACTTATACGAACAAATTTGTATAGAAATCGTGTAAAAAGGCTAGGGGTTTCTAAAGTCGTTGCACTTATGCGATTTTTCCACTTATCCGTTTTCCGCTTATCCGTTCTCGACTGTAATAGATAAGAAGTCTATGTTGCCAAGTGTGAAAACCGATAGAAGCTAGAATTTCAGTGAACATGGTAATGACTATTTCATGTAAAGCGTTTACTTTTTAATCATGGCATTGAAAAAGAAAAATGGAATGGAAAGAATGTTCCGCTTTTAGCTATTGGCTGATGGAAGAACCCAGAAACACCTTTTTTGGCAGCATTTGAATGTACTATTCCATTATGCGATGGAATTTCAATGAAAAGATACTTAAAAGAAATTGTTTGACTTGGTTACAATGTGTGTCTGATTTGACCGCCAATTGCAATGTCCATTTGATAGCATTGGTGTTTAAGGATTTCAGAGTTTCTAATTGACCACATTTTGTTTAGGTGGTACAGTAAACAAAAATACATTCAACATTTTACCACCCAATAATCCTATCGTACAAGCAATCTCGTAATGTAATAAAAAGCAAGAATCTTGTTTTAATGTAGTGACACGTGAATAATCTACCAACTTACGTTCGTAAAACTCACTCAACTCCGAACAGACAACCGACCTTCCTTTGAGATGGAATTGAAAATTAGTTGACAGTTGACACTAAAAATAAAACCAGCGTGTGTGTTATGGAAACTACTGGAATATTATCGATTATCGATTGTTATATTTATATTCCATCGCACATTTTCAATGTAAGTACGGCATTGGAATGGAACCATAAAAATGTGCTGCAAAGTATTCTCAAGTACAGTGCTGTGTTGAGCGACGAGTTTATAGCTCGTCGTAAAGTGAACAGCAGTTATTCGACTAAGTAAAACGATTTATATTACAGTAGGGAAAAACAATTTCACAACGGACTACGAATATATTTTACATGAAAACCTACTAAAGGTTGAGGATAAACATAAACAAAGTGACCGTAAAATTGCAAAGTTGTGCCAATTGCACCTTTAAAGGCAACAATATACTATATAGTACATAGTGTACATAAAACATATGACGCGGTAAAAATAATGGATATGTTTCAGGCAAAAAGAAAGGTTTGAAGAGTATGGTCGCAAAGGATAGATATTAAATTATATGATAGCTCTAGGAACAACATAGAAGTGTGTAGCCCTAAGTGGAGAAGTTGGTTTGGCATTGTCTATACTTTGAATGCGTTTGGTCCTTTAAGTTTATGATGTGGAAGAAGCTAAAATTAGAGACAATGACCAACCAACAACACTGTTATTTTAGATTTTTTTTTTATTTACATTTTTTGTATTTTCGGGAAATTTATTTTTTTACAAGTTTTGGGAATTAAAAAATTGCAATTATGTTCAGCAGTTCTCGATATTTTAGTTATTTAACAGTGATAGTAGTGTTTCCAAACAAGATTTATTAACAATTGAAGGAATATGTTGTGAGCACCGTGGTGTAGTGATAAGTGCGTTGGACGACTATGCAATGCTGCCCAGGTTCAATCCCAGCATAACCGCTAAAAGTTTCTTCACGGTGCCACCTCTTTCGAATATCTGACAAGCAATCAAAAAGTACAATCGGCCTACAGGTCTACGTGCTTGCTGTCTCTATGGGATAAATAATGTGACCATTTATTTTTTGGCAAAAAGCGGCGGGTTTTTTTTAAGCTAAACGCGGGCGTGTTTTAGCGGGTTTTAGCGGGTTTGGCGGGCTTCGCAAAAGTAGATCAGCACAGTCGATACATTGGTGGAATTTGAATACAAACTAGAAATGAACAACAATTACGTTCCCCGTACCGCTTTTCCCAATACATAGTAAAAATTGTACCACCACACGCTTCACATTTTTTTTAACTTCGAATTGTCATCGGTTTTTTTAATAAATGGAAAAGCGGCTTTAAAATCTGGCGGAAGCGTTACATATTTTTTAACTTTTGGGTTTTTTTACATTTCGGATGTGGTATGTCTCTCTTTATAAATTGCAGGACCGTTAGCGTACGCTCCCAAAACTACGAAAAGTAACGAAAAATTACGAAAACCCGTTCGCGTACGCAAAAATTTCGTAGTTTTTCGTAAAAGAGAGTGCTCACGAGAAAGTAAGAAATTTCCCCATGCTATGAATGTTAGCACAAGAAATTTCTTTGGGCTAATATATGAAAACTGTCAAATCTGTCTAATCATATGCATTTTTCATATTTTTGTTTTTTAATGCGTTCGTTTACCTTTCGATGATATTTTTTGACTTCGAGAGAATTTCACCCCCATTCTTCGGAATTTGAAAGAAATCACATATTTGGTGCAAAAAGTACGCGAACGGACCTTGTATCGTCAGATAGCGAATGAATAACGTTGGTTGTTTCTTTGACTCATGATATTTGCAATTTTCGCGCACTGTTGCGAACTGAAGTTCTCTACGGCAGTTTAGATCTGCCACCTTCATTATCACAATTTCAATGCAGAAGTATTGACATTGCTAACTTAGATAGCACAAAGAGGCATATACAACAAAAATTCTGTGGTCAGTACAAAATTCCAAAATATTCTCAAAAAGTGAGAAAATGGTTGTGGTGGCGGGTTGGGGGTTTTTGGATGAAAAAGCGGGTAAAATCCGCCAAAAGCTGGTGAAATGGTCACATTAGGGATAACCCCCCTCTAAATACAATCAAAAAGTATCAATTATCATGAGGAGCTCCTCACCTCGCCGTTAGAAGTCTTCAAAAAACTGTAGGTCCCTTCCATTCGTGCAAAATATAACACGCACACACAAATGTTTGCGAGAAGTAGGCATCGGTTTACCCCGAACAGTAGCGCCACCTAAGGAAAGACGAAAGAAGGAGAATGTAATGATTTATTGTCTTTATATACACCTAATATACCTCACGCTAGGATTTCTTTTTAAAGCTAGTCAAGAGAATTATAATTTTTTTTTTGAAAATACCTTTATATTGCCTATCCAATTTTTCGCAAGCATAATGAACTACGATTACATGATTTCAAAATTAAATTCTGATTTGTCACTCCCAACTTCCAAGGCTATGTAGATTCGAAGACAAACGCAATACAGAGTCAATAAGTGTTATATTGCCTTGGCAAGCAATGTGGCAATAAGCCATGCTGCGCACCATATTTACAAAGGGACTGTTGATTGAAAATATTTCTTCGTCAATTGATCTATTAAAATTGACTGATGAAAATCACTGAGGTATTACAGAATGGAGGGGGCTTCGCAATAACATAAAGCCTACATCTCGACATTCCGACAGAAAGAATATTACAAATATAATAATCCAATAGAGTGAAATGCCAAACTGAATTGGGGGCAATAAAATCGAAGGACGAAAATTTCCAATACCGCTTGTGCTTGGTAGGTAATTCGCTAAGACACACACAGCCATACCTACCCACATGCCTACATTCAGATGAAATTTCCTATATGTATCCTAATAAGCAAGAGTGTGACCTTAAGCCATACGGCGACAATAAGCAGATTTTCAATTTGTTCAAACCCATTCCTGTGTTTGCCGATGACGATGACGACGTCAATGATAATTAACTCGGAGCACAAAACTGTCAGCTGAGTCGACAGATGGAAATGAGATTGAATGCAAACACCCAGCTCGTACTTATTTAAATATTTGTGAATAAATACCAAAATTGATTTGGTGTTGAAACACTACCAACGAGGGGATGTATTGGAATTAAAAAAAAAAAAATAGACTACCGGATTATCGGCACGGAAATGACTATATTAAGTTTTATTGAATTATTCACTGAAAAGTATAGTAATTGAAAATTAAAATTAAATATGAGGAATTTGATTTGGATTAATAAAGTTATCACAATTGGTGCAAAATGTATGTTTTAAGAGATACCAACAACATCTGTGCAAGTGTACTGCAAACCATGCTAACGCGGATTCGAACCTCAACAGGCACCATTTAAAATTAAACAACAGAAATAGTTGTGCGAAATGTAGGGAAATTACTTCACATGGGAAATAACTTCACCTCAGGTGGGAAATAATGCACATTTCTGATGTGAAGTTATTTCTCACTGAAGGACAATAACTTCACTTTTTTGTGGGAAATAATTTCTCTTAACATGTGAAGATGTGGCCGTAGTGGTTAGTGCGTTGGACTACCACGCAATGCTGCCCGCGTTCAACTCCTGGTCGAGTCTAACACCTAAAAAAGTTTTTTCACGGTGCCACCTCTTTCGAATGTTTGACAAGCATCAAAGAGTATCATTTGTCACGATTAAGCTTCTCAACTCGCCGTTCGGACCAGTGTTGCCAGTCACTTTAAGCAAAATTCCCCATCACAGAACTTAAACTTCCCCTTTTTCCCCTTTCTTCGTGGTGGCATTCCCCATGGATTCCCCACGATACATTTTCAAAAAGCAATAGGTCCGTTCGCATCCTTTTTGCTCCAAATATTGGAGAATGTATGTGATTTGAAAGATTTGACAGTGTTCATATATTTGCCCAAAGAAATTCCTTGTGCTAAAGTTCGCAACGTCTTACGAAAAATTAAAAAATTTACATAGTTTTTGGGAACGTTTAAGCATAATAAAAAAACAGACTAGATAAAATGTAATCATAGCAGTGCAAAATCCGTGCAAAAATTGAAAAATAAATAAAAATTGCCGAACATTATGAAAAAGAACGAGAGAATTGTAGGGATGGTTAATTTGTATAGGTATCAAAAAAAAAAAAGAAATGTTCTTAAGTGCGTTTAAAATGAAAGTAGGTCATCCTTACTTATTCGTTTGAATGCATTTGAAATGTACTCATGCATATGGCTCATTTTACAATCAGGCGTAAAAGTAAGAGTCATGCTACCTGCGCACGAGGAAGGCATGTGTGTGAGTTAGGTTTACGCATTGCTACTAACGCGTTATTCTTTTTTGTTATTGCCTTGTGTCTCAACTAAGAGTTATTGACATTCTGTTTTTATTTTCCCCATATTTCGTTCTAGGAGGGAGCAGATTCCCCTTTCCCCTTTCATCAAATTTTGGACTGAAAAGGGGATTTCCCCCGAACTGGCAACACTGGTTCGGAGTCGTCAAAAAAGTGTAGGTCACTTCTATTCGTGCAAAAATATTACACGCACACACAAATGGTTGCGAGAAGCCAACTAAGTAAGTGACATGTGAAGTTATTTCTCACTGAAGGTGGGCAATATTTAACTTCACATTTTGCGATAATGAACCATTATGATGCGTGATTCACCCTTGCATTTTTAACGTAAACAAAGTACCGTAATTTGTTATGTTCAAAATTTCGTTGGGAAAGTTAACCACTATTGAACTTATTAAGCTCAGTCAGAGTTCGGTTCCTGACAAGGAAAAGTATTTAAATCAAGTAAAAGTGGCGCAAATTTTATACTTATTTCTCTTTCTTATGTTGAAAAACTAAATATTCCACTTTAAAATTAGATATTTTGTTTTTGAGCATTAATAGAGCAATAGTTTTGCTGGATAACCTCAAAAACTCAAAAACAAAATATCTAATTTTTAAATGGAATCTTAAGTTTTTAAGCATAAGATAGAGTAATATGAAGTAAAAAATTCGCGCGAATTTTATATTTTTTTCTCTATCTTATGCTCAAAAACTAAAGATTCCATTTAAAAAATAGATATTTAAATTTTAAATTTATCTTGAGCATGCAATCTCAAAAATTAAATATTTAAATTCTTTCATTTTTTTTTTTTTTGTTGGGGCCTTGTTTCATTTGATTGGGTCCTCTTTTTCCATTTCAGGTATAATTTCATTATGAACAATTATGAAATATAGTTAATTACGAAATATGTAAAATATGTTATGTGTTATGTCAGTTGAAATTTTGAAATTCGGCCTTGTCACGCTCGGCTTTATTTCACGGTACCCCTGTATTTTTCGACAAAATCATAGGTGGGAAATAATTTCACAAAATTTCTGGTGAAATTATTGCCCACCTTCAGTGAGAAATAACTTCACATCAAAAATGTGCATTTATTTCCCACTCGAGGTGAAGTTATTTCCCATGTGAATTTTTTTTTTTTTTTTATTCATTATTCTCATTTTACAATCTATGTCTACATTCAAAATAATATAATTTTAATTTTAATCAAAATTTACAATAGATAGTATGTAAGAGAATAGTTAGTGGCATTTATATTTATATAAATAGAGTTAATACCACTTCATAGGAACAATTCATTGTGGGGTGAACAATTTAAAAAAAAGAGTGGAAAATATAAAACAGACAAAAATCAAGAATAACTAGTCAAGAGAAAGAAAAATTAAAGTGTGAGAGAAAATAAATTAAAAGCCGTAAATTTATTTCCCTGCACCGTTGTGCGACACTACTCCGACCACCGAAAACGAAAATATATTTTTGTTTAAGCGAAACCTAATTTTGGTCTTTTCGTTTGAAAATTGACGGCGGACACGAAAGGTCAGTTTTTATTCTGCTTCATTTTAGATTTTAAGAGGATAACCTGGACGAGAACCTGTTCGTTTTCAGATCAATAAAACAAACAAAACATAACCAAGCCACGAAAAATACATAAAGACGAAAAAGTACACTGCAAGTTTAGAAAACATCTACATAATCATACATACATACATAATAGAACTGACGTGACGATGAGAAAGAAGCACTGTTTTGACAGATAAGATGTTAGATAAAAAACTTCGAATAACAATTAAAAACGACCAAACTGTTCTGTGGTCAAAATGCAAATGAGTCTCATGAAGTGTCATCGCAGAGATCACGTAGATACACACCGAAGGAACAACTAAATTTACACGTACGGTAGGAACGTCACAGGCCGTCTCCACGAGCTAAAATTCATAGCAAGATAATTAGCATGCTATAGCATATATGCAAATATCTAATAGAGACGGCAAATAGCAAGATAATTGAGATAGCAAGCTATCCATAGCAGGATATTTAGCAAGCTAAAGATATCTTGCTAATTTCTGACATTTGAGTGAAAATTGGTTGCATTCAATGCGTTCGAATAAGAATAAAATAATTATGACCGACTGGAAGATGTCACAAGAAGAGATAATTAATTTAATAAAGAATTTTCGGCAGTTTCCATGTTTGTGGAATTATAGAAGTGCTGAGTACAAGCGATTGGATCTAAAAAAAAAAAATGAAATATCAAGCTATAATTTGCCCAAACACAAATTTGACAGTTCTCTTTTTTTAGCTTGCTATGAAATCCTGCTATTTAAAACAGCACGTGGAGACGCGGTGTCAACGTTCGTATGGTGTTAGAAATGCAAACGATGCATTCGTCTGCCTAACCACAGTCGTTAGGAATTTTCGGATACTTTGTCGTAGACGTACGTAATCGTACAAAAACCTGTAAAGATGAGGAAGGAAACCTTGTCGTAGAAACACATTCGGTGCTGAGAATATGGCAAAACTACTTCTGCAAACTGTATAATGGCGATGAAGACCAATACTCCGCTATAAGGCAGAATGAACCATTCAATTTAGATGATGATAGCCAAAACTCCCATCCAATTGATCAAAATGAAGTGAGGATAGCAAAATCCGAGCTTAAGTCAAACAAGGCTGCTGGACCTGACGGATCTCTAAGATTTGATCAGATGAAAGTATGCAAGATGAATGGAAGCAAAGTTTATGCTGTCAACGAAAAGGGACACCCAACATCGACAGATTGGACAGAACGTCACAATAGACAGCTACAACTTTGAGGTAGAAAAGCACTTTGTCTACCTCGGCTCTGTATCAAAATATGACATCTTGTCGGGAATCAAGCGAAGGATTACTCTTATCAATTGCAGTTTCTTTGTGCTAAGAAGGTTAATGAGTAGAAAAGCCCTTTTCCGATCGACCAAGAAGACTCTATATAAGACCCTTATCATTCCAGTCTTGTTATATGGAGTTAGTATGGACTTTATCGAAAGCGGATGAAGATATCCTTCGTCGCTTCGAGAAAAAAATCCTCCGAAAGATATTCGGTCCCATTTGCGTTGACGGGTTTTGAAGGAGAAGATTTAACGACAAACTGTAAGAACTGCGCATTGAGCGTTTAAGATGGCTAGGACATATGGGCACGATGTTGAACAGCAACATCAGAAATTCTGGTGGCTGTTAGAAAGAGATGGAATTCCCTCGTCGATTCCGTTTGATCCGGGGTAGACCCCAAGGCATAGTTGGCCGCCTTTTATGTTTATTATGTAGACATGCCGTGGCCGGCTTACGTAGGTTTAGGTAGGATAGGTATATTTAAGTTTTATAAAAAAATAAAAAATAACAAAAAAAAAAAAAATAACAAAAAAAAAAACGCACAGCACTTTGCCAACAAAAAAAAATATAAAAAACAAATAATAAATCACAAAAAAAAAATATAAAATAACACAGCACAAAATCAAAAAAAATCTACGTATTTAATTACGTAGCTAGAGTAAGATAGGTTAAGTAGTTCTAAGTTTTATTATTTAAGGTAGTTTTAATTAAAAAATCAAAAATTGTCATTTTGCTAAGTTTTTTTCTGAAAAAAAATTTTTCTTAGCTTTAAAACTGTAAATTCAATTAAAATTCTATATTATAAGTTAGGTTACGTCGAAAGACATAGTATAAGTATTAAGTTTAGCTTAGAGTGCCCGTGTGGGGCCAGTAAGTTAGAGTAAGATAGTTAAGTTAGTTAAGGTAGTTTTAAGCACTTTTGTCTAGCATGTAAGTAATACTTGAATTCCGTAATAAAAATGCATTAAAACTGAAACTGGCTAGGACATGTAGAGCGAATGAACATCGACGCTCTGGCCCGCGTTGAAGTTTATTCGCTCAGAATTTGCGCCAATGAGTACAACGCATTTTGATTGAGTAAATCTTTTTAGGTTGTTATGAAATGAATCCACTCGACCACATCAAAATATAAGACACAACGATATTCCATTTTACAGTTTAAAAAAAATTAATTTTAATTATAAAAAAATTACGAGTGTATTATACATACATACAGACATACCATATATTATACCAATTTTTAAGCACATCATCAATGTAACTTTACAATACTACATGAAAGTTATCTTAATTAGCCTTATAAACTGTTAACTGCATTTCAATTTAAATACGAAACATGTAGGTAATTTGAATATCGGGTCACGTGTGTCTGCGTGTTGCTATTCACTAAAAATAAAAAGATACACCTTTTACTGATTTATTTTAATTAAAACATGGAGTCAAATGTACGCAAATGGAAGTACATATATATCTGATTGACATAGCTAATTTAATCGCCCACATGTCTAATTTAAATACAATTAACTGTTTTCATTAAATAACAGGAGTTTAATCGAACAAATTGAATAGATTGCAAATAAAACTTGAAGGTTTCTCCCTTTATTGACCGACGGATTGTTTATCTTACAAGCCTTAGATACTTTTCATTTCTGCATTAAGCTTAAATCTTTAAAACCGGGTTATTGTATATTTATTAATTAAATTGTACACCACATCCGTGGGGAGAAAAGGAACAAACAAAATAAATTTCAGTCAAACTCATTGGTTTGCTTGTACTTTACGCCTACTGCTTTCTTCACGTAGATGATTAAAACAAAACGAAATCGCTCTACAAGCGTTCAAGTGAGCAAATAACAGAGCAGAGGCAAACGGGAACGATAACGTTGGAGTTCACCAAACCAAACTGATTGTGTGTCTCAACGACTTGCGTATAAAGTTTACGAAAGCTCATTAAAAATTTGCATAATTAATTTAAAGAACTCATTTCCTAGTCTTGTTGTTATCATAACTTTCGTCCTTCATCTATAAAATGTGTTTTCTAGGAGGAAGTCGATATAAAAATTAACAATGCCACTGACAGTACGAGTAGTAGGTACCTCAAGAGTAGATACCTTTTTTGTGGTTAAATTGAAAACGCAAGGATGACGACGCTGACGCGCCGCACCAATGACGGTAAACTTTTAATTTTTAATTTCAAATTATTGCGAAAGGATATAAAATGTTGACTAATTATGAGGAATAAACGTAATCATAATCATAAGTGATTAAGGTAAATTTCCATTAGCTTAGGGTAGAAGAAATAGGAGTTCATATATTTGATAAATTACTCTAGACTCGTAACAGTGATCGATGAGTTAGCCTTTTTTTAGAGATTCCAGTTGAAAGTCCTTTTTAAAACTTGGTCCTTACCTCATATTTTTTATTTTATGGTTCTCCGGAATACATTTAGAATTAAGCACTTTGAATCATCAAAAAGAAAATACCTGACATTTTTGTAAATAACGTTCCTAAATACTTTTATAACTAAAAAAAAATGAATTAAAACTTATCCGCTGGTGCGGGTATAGTCTTATACAACAACATCATTCAAACATAAATCCGCTTTTAACAAGAGCAAATAGGTACCCATTTCATAGAATTTGAAAGCACAATTTTTCAAGGGAAGCGGAATAGGTTATGCCAAAGATGTAAATTGCAGCCTATTTGTGTGAATTGTACTCATCCATCTACATACCTTCCATTACCTTCATGATATTTACTTTTATCTTCAGGATATAATTCCCATGAAATAAGATTAAGATAGCTAGTGACAGGCGCCATATGTTCTGGAAGAGGTTGACGTTAGATAATACATGGATAATAAAAAGGTGAACGATTGCTTTCTTATTTTGGATGTCATACTTTCTTTTTTTCTAAGAATATGTAGCTTAGTTAATTTCTTGCATTATTATTTTTTATTTTTTTTGTTTTAAATACTTCAATTCTAACTAACGATTTAATAATGCTGCAGTTGTTATTTATTGCATCGTCGAAAGCCCGTTCTTTCTATAGCCATACTCTTACTTTGACAGTCGGTTTTGGTAATTTTAAAAGACATTAATTTGTGAAATGTCCAGTGGCTGCCAAGATCGTGCCCGAGCCTTTTCTTATTTAGGCTATGTGAAGTCCCTGGCGTTTCTCAATAAACCAGCAAAAAATAACGACCTGCACAAGAGCTTCATTCAATTACTTCACTAAGAGCCTTAGGTTAGGTAAGGTTAGGAAGGGTGTGTGAGCAATAATTTTCACTCGGAGAGCCGAAGATCCATTGTGAAACCCCTCATAGTTTGGGAGTAAATCCTCTTTTTTACCAACTCGTAAAACAATTTGTGCTCTTGATGAATCGTAGAAGATCCGATATCTTTAAATTTCTCAGCTCTGTTATGTCTTCCAAGAATCTTTGACCTAAAGTACAGAGGCGTCATTCTTGCAGGGCGGGGCAGTAGCAGAGTAGATGTTGGATCGATTCGCTTTCTTCCTAATCTCAACAGTTTCTACAGATATCGTTGCCCTCAGGTAGCCATTTGCTTGTCATATGACCTTTGGCACAGCGTCCTGTAATTATTCCGGTGATAAAGCATACGGAGGATTTATCCAGATGAAGCATCGTCTGTGTCCTATGAAGATCAAGTTTCGGCCATAAAGAACGAGATGTAACGCAGTATGCTCTTGAGAGCCGCAGAGCGTTGGTCTCTGTTTTCGGTTATATGGTCGATAATGCTGAACAGTGTTTTAACCGGTGGCAGTATGGAGGTGCCCGCATCACTTTTGCTCATTGCTTATCCAGCTCTAGCTTGCTCGTCTGCTATTTCGTTCCCTTCGATATTGATATGTGGTGATGCCTTATGGCGTTTAGTGCATTGCGACATTTTTGGACTGCATTTTATTATATTGTGTTTGATCCTATTGCTTTTAGAGCTAGCTGACTATCCACCGGGCACCGTAGCGCAAGTGGTTAGTGCGTCGGACTACTGAGCCAGCGGTCTTGGGTTCGAATCCCGCCGCAAACACCTAAAAGTTTTTCACAGTGCCCACCTCTTTCGAATGTCTGACAAGCATCAAAGAGTATCATTTGTCACGATTGAGCTTCTCAACTCGCCGTTCGGAGTCGGCAAAAAACTGTAGGTCCCTTCCATTCGTGCAAAAATATAACACGCACACACAAATGGTTGCGAAAAGCAGGCCCAGGTTCACCTCGAGCTGTAGCGCCAACTAAGTAAGTAAGTAAGACTATCTCCGACGGAGAGAGGCCGTTTCCTTTTATGAATATTGCAGCCTTATCAATCGCCATTTGTTCCGCCTGGAAAACACTGCATGTAACCGGAAGTCTGAAAGGTTCCCGTTTATTTAGTGTATCTGAGTAAAACCCTGCTCCAGTACCTGAGTCCATTTTTGAGCCGTCGCACAGTCTACCCCACTGTGCACTTATATATCATAGCCGGAAAAACATCAAAAAATGAAATGATAGAGAAGAATATATAAGGTTATTTTTCCGTTATTATATATTGCAATGCATCAGTTGCAAAATCCATTAAACATTTTACATGCTTTTTCACTCCATACAGTCAAATGGAAAATAGCACTTCAGTTCCTCTTACGACGCGTGTCTAAACAAGTGGTTTAATTGGCTAGTGTTTGCATAACTATAATTTCTGTTAAAATCACGTGACAGCATTACTTTTAAATGGATTCGATAGCTTCAAGTATGTATCTATTTTGTATTTTTCATTTTATGTATAAACTATAAAATCCATTTTTTTATGAATTTCAGAAAACATGCATACAAATTTCAATAAAATTTAACGTACATATGTAGGAACATAAATACTTTTATAAATTTTTAAAGTAAAAGTTAGTTTCCACGCGTTTCCACACTGACATTTTTGTAAACTTGACTTATTGTGTGCAGATTTACAAAAAAAAAAACCGGTGCTCATATGTGCTCCTTTTTTTTGTATTCAGTTTTCCCGAATCAACTGTATTATAATATGTGCTTAGTAGATTTTTACATATCTAAATGTCCATTATTTCTGCGTAGGTTCGCATTCAAAAAATTTGTTTTTAACAAGGATGGAGTTATTTAACCTTATGAAGGAATCATGGCTTAAAACATTCGATAAAACATTTTTTTTTAAAGACACGCCTTGAGGACCACCCGAAGATTAATATAAAAAATAAAAATAAAAAATAAAATGTTTAAAAAAAAATAGTCAAATCTCGTTTTTCTATGCATATGTAGCTGGTTTTTATATAAACAAAATATTTTCAGCAAAGCTAGTGCCACATGAATTAATTCCAGTTTTTGAGGTATCTTGCCCCACTGTGCGTTGGCGTCGGTGAGGAGTGCTATTTCTTGGTTCACTAAGAGCCTTATTTATTTGTTCATTAAAAGTAATATTATTGCGCATTGTAGTATCAAATCTATTATATTTAGTTCAGTGCAATGTGGAAGTACTTATGTATGTATTTTCCAAAAGTAACTTATACCTACTCGTACTCAGGAGTAAGTAGGAACTGTTGTTCCATTCTATGGGAACAATTCACGATCTCAACTAAAGCATTCTTAATTACATTTATTTAAATATCTAAGCAACTTTTCTCGTCCTTGCATCCACCGACATTGTACCGACATTGTACCGCATCCGCATACAAGTAAGAAAAGCTCAAACAATATGCTCCTAATGTATTCACAAACATAAACTTCACCATCTTCTGAATAGAGTCGAAAGTCATTTGTTATTGATGCCGTTGTTCGTTTTGTTTCCCGTCGTCAGCCTTCCTTTTTGGTAGCACCAAAAGTGGCTGTATTCTACTTTACATGAACGCTATACAAAAAGGTACACTCTCCATGGAGTCTTGGCCAAATTCATTGTGAACAATTTCATCAGGCTGTAGATGAGGTGCTGCGAGCGCTTCTATTGTACTCTTTCAAGACAAAATTGATTAGACCCTTCAGCCTTCATATCACCCTCGTTCGTTTGCCGGGGGGTCACAGCTTTCAGGGCCTGTTTGTTCCCCATATTTTTTAAATTCTTTTCAGATGAAGTAACTGAATGGCACTGCTTGACCGCTGCTGAAGTGCACAAGAAGTTGAACGTCTCAATTGTATTGAAAATCTTGTAAGCACTCTTGTATTCAGGTTAAGATTCTTTTTGCCATACAACCTGTCTAATTCACTTTAATATTCAGTCAGAATTATGTTGAAAACAATTCTGGAAGTGGTAGAAGTTTAATCCTTAAATATACATAAACTCGTTCTGGATGTCATGTTATATTTTGATGAACAACTAAATGAAACACCGGAAAGAGGGAAACCATTTCAAAGAGTTCGTAATAAGTGAATCCGTTTATTGAAACTTTAAATAAAGTATTTGAAAAACTGAGCGTTCGTTTTGACTAAATTTTACATCTACTCGTATGATAAGAAATCACACTCTGTGTCACTGATTGACAGAACGTCAGTTCCGCAAAACTTTATGAATTACTGACATCAGTAGGTATACCAGTGTGAATATATTTTGCTAGAGAAAAATATAGAATATCTTCGTAAACTGACAGTCAACAATAATAATCTTCATGCCGTCAATTAGAAAAGTTTTCACAGGTAAGTGGGTTTTGTGTTCTCCTTTTATTTGAAAGAAAAACTTGTTATCAAGTAAAGAAATCGCTTCAGGACTACAAACTTCGTTCGATATACTTCCGAATGTCCTTCGGCAAAAACATTCAGTCATTTTTTTTTTAGAAATTTGTTTCAATATCTTTGCGGTGGTAAGAGTATACCTTAGTTAAGCGGTATTCTTTAAACTGTATTTTAGAGATAGGGAATAAATAAGGAGAGAAAACTGCGATCAAATTGATAATTAGTTTTTGATTTATATAGGTACACATGTACTTTTGATCTTCGATATATGAATTCTGTAGGAAAGGCATACTGGTAATATATTGCGACCAAAAATTTTCGTTGGTTTTTAAGTAAACATAACTTATTTTGGTCCTTTTTCCCGGATGATAGGTACTTAGATTAACCCTAGTACAGGGACAAGGTCCATTTTCAAGTTTTAAAGCCTGGAGTAAAATTTTACCCCACGAATAAAAAACGGTAAGTACACGGTTAATGAGGGCTAGATGTGGCAAGCTTATTCACATAAAATTAAGCGTGATTCTTTTATAGACCAAACAAGTATAATTTAGCACGAAATGGACTGCTTTCAAGAAGCGGTTGTCAACAAAAATGACATAAAAAACAGTGCCCATACCGATAAAAATAAAATAAATAAATGAAAATAGCTTGAAAATAACTCGTAGACTTTTGAAAAAAAATATGGAAAAAATAAATGGAGTGCTCCCAGATCGTTGGAAACGTTAAAAATGGACTCAGGACAAAATTTGTAGTAGTAGCACAAAAATCCAGGCTTCCAAACTTGGCAGAAAAAAATTTGTCCGATTTCAAAATAGCGTTGGGGTAACATTTTACCCCAGTCCCTGTACTAGGGTTAAGAGTGTCGTTCGAAAAATTTTGTTCAAACTATTTTTTTCGACGTTTGGCGATTTGGTTTCAATAACTACATATTTTTAATGGGGTTTTGTTTTCTTAGGCATGTACACACTTCTAAAGCATTCGATTTTTTTACCTGCAGTTTAGGGATCAAAATGGTCTTAGGCCGAAAAATGGCGTCAATTTTAATAATAAATGAAAAATGCTTAATTATTGCATTTTTTTTTTTTTTATTTTTCTGTCCATTGTCCGTCCAATCAGCACTTTGTTGGACCTCCTCTTTCTTTTATTACTGTTGCACATCTGCGATTCATTGACTCAGATAGGTTTTTCCATGTGGATGCAGGTATGGTCTTTCAGATCCGGATAAGTAAATTGTTTAGGAAGTCAACTCTAGACGCTCTCTTGAAATCTTAAGTTTCATGATTGACCAGATATTCCCAATTGGATTGAGGTCTGGGCTATAGGGAGGCCAGCTTAGCACATCAATATTGGATTCTTCGAAGCACTTTTTAATATAAAAAATTAAAAAAAAATACTAATATAGTTTTAAGTCATAGAAGTTGTAGCTTATTTAAAGCTATAAATTAATCTTTAATTTGGAAAACAAGTTCATACATACAATTTTGGTTGTATGGTAAGGAGCATTATCCTGTTGAAGAATGAACTTGCAAGTGTCACTAAAAAGCTCTAGCACGGAGGGCTTTAGTTCATATTCTAGGACACTTAAGCCCCTTATTCCTAGAACAAAAATCGTTGCGAGAAAAAAAATCGTTGCGAAACAAAAATCGTAGCTTGTGGTGCGAGATTTTGAGGGTAAATTCCTAGAATTTCAAATTTCGCAACGAGATTTTTGACGTACGAGTTTTGATATTTTTCTTGGCCATTTGAGAACTTTTTTTTGTGTGTTATTTTCCTCCTCTTATCACTCATATTGAATTAAGAGTATTTTGAGTAACAAATTTAATTTTTTAAAAAAGGAAATGACGATTGAAGGCACGAAAATGTGTAGTTTCTCTTTATGCTGCTCAAAATTAATACAATTGTTTCCTCTTTCATTGAAAACAATGTCAAAAAATCGTTGCGAGAAAGAATGGTCCGGACCATTCATTTTCTCGTTGCGAGAAAGTATGGTTTCTCGCAGTGAAGGTGCGAGAATTTTGACGTTTTACGCTACGATTATTTTTCTCGCAACGATTTTTGTTCTAGGAATAAGGGGCTTTGGATAAATTGCTGCAGTGACTGCAGAGGCCATTCTAATTTGTCCATCTCCAGAGAAGCATCCCCTGACCATCACACCTTCACTTCTGGGGGCATCCGTAGGAGGCCTTCAGAGCTCAGACTTTCCTTTGATTCTCTTCGCGCTTCGGTTCTCCCCATCTCCAACATGCAGCTTTAACTTGGATTCGTCGGAAAAGATAACATTGTTCCACATGTCTTGAATCTTGAATCCAATTAAGATGTCTCTCAGCCCAAATTAATCGTTTTTCTCTGACTCTTACTGGAAAATCCGGCTTCGGGCTTTAGTACTTGCTTGAGTGCTCTAAGTCCGGCATGTTTGAGTCTTTTTTACACTAATCATTTTGGATATCCACTGAAGTCTTGAGCCGATGCCGACGGTTTTTGAGTCCAAAAAATAGATCTTCCACTGGGGTCGTCTTTTTGGGCTTCCCTCAACCTCCCAGTCTGGCGATATTTTCTTAAATTCCATACCAGGATCATTGAGCAACATTGAATCTTTCAGAAATTTGACGGGTTGCAAAATTTAGACGTGACATTGGATTCCTCTTGGACAGTTATCATGAGCTAAATGCACTTCTTAATTGGGGGACAGATCGCTAGTATTTATACCATGGTATAGCAATACTATGTTCTATACCACATGTCTGTCACTACAATACCACGTTTAAAGCTAGTATACCATGAAACATGAATTTGCATAGAAAATTGTAGCATTCAATTCTCAGATACATACTGTAGGCGATTCAAACAACAGTTCAGCTAAGAATGTTCTTTATTACCTCTATTCTTTCTTTTTTATAATTTAGGTATGTAGGTACATGGTAAAGTGTTAAACATTACATAGGTATGGCAAGAGAAAACTGTAACGAGAGTGGAGACATTTGGGCAGATTACGCGATATCGCTTTAACATAAGTTATGTATGCCAAATCATTACATAAGTACTAACAATTACAGTAGGGTCAAGAAAAGTTCGGACACATTTCAACAATATGCCTACAATACAATGGTCGTCGTCAAAGTATACTACCTAATACTACGTCAAAGTATACTACCTAATGCGAAAATCAGGGTGTACTACGAAATGCAGTCTGTCAGGGGTTGTGGTATTCACTATACCATGTTATTCATACCATGGTATCAATACCAGCAGTCTGTCCCCCACTTTTTTCATAGTTGCATCGACTTTTGTGCACTAATTAAAATATATTTTGCTTCCTAGTGCAGGAAAACTTCGTAGCTCTCATAAATTTGAAGAACTGCCATCCGAAAGAGTAAGAAAAGGTTTGAGCAAAATTTTTCGAAAAGCACTATATACATAGATCTTTGAAAGTTCGAAGAAGGGGCTAGAACCTAGAAGTTAGATCTGAAATTGGAAATTGGGTGGATAGCCCATTTTCAATTACAAAATGCATACTCTTAAAAGATATCTACAAAAACAAATCAGTAATCTAAAAAACTTCCAAATAGTGGTCCTAGTTCTGGCAGCACTGGTCAACTAATTAACAAGCGACGATATGCAGTTCTTGCAAGGTTACTAATAATGCAATGTGCTTCAAAATAATAAAAGCATAATATTAAGTGATCATTATTTTCTAAATCAGTATATTAGATCCTTATCCTGAAGGGGATATTTAGCCATAACATATATTTCCCAATTTTTACATGCAGTTGTATTGTTGGAAGTATAAAAATAATAGTTTTCTGTCGACATGTCATTTATGATGTCCGAGTCCCTGATAGTAAATTAAGAGTGTTTAAAAAAAATGGTACAAGTGTCAAGTGACAGTATTAAGTATTCTACTATGAAGCAAAAGAGAATATGAAATGTTTTAATCATAGCTTATATATTTTCGTCAAAGCTTAAAGTGCAATTTGGGACAGAATTGATTCAAATGACTGGAAAAGGGTTAACTAAAAAACTACAGACATTCTGTGGCGTCCCTTTTCAACAAAAACTTTAATGATTTATTAAATAGTGGTGACGTATCCATTTGAAAATACATTTTAAGCCAACATAATACGTACGTACACAGAGGGTTGAACCATAAATTTATTGAATTATAGTAGATTACGTGACTGACATTTGTAATAATCCTTTTCTATTTAGCTACACAGATACACGGATATATTTGTAGATTCGAGTATGTATGTGCATATTTTTGCTCTTGATAGAATGATTAATATGAAAGGATATTTCCATTTTGGGTCATATTTTCCACTTGAAACATTTTTGATTGGATAATCCTTAGAATAGTAAGTTGATTGCTTCTCCTCGTAGCGGAACATTGACGAAAATAGAATAGATTTGTGGTTACTTATAAATAAATGCAGATAAATCAGCACTACTCGCAATAGTTTTTGGGTTCTCATAGGACCACATATTAAGCAATTTAGATTTAATTACTTATGGCTTACGCATTTCGAACCCTTCTTCTAATTTTAGGTTAATTGTGCTTTCACTAAAAATTAAGCCTTGTATAGTCCTTTGCCGTAATACGGGTACATACTATTGTTATGAATAAGGTAAGCATATACATACGTAGTCATTTAGGTGGTTTCTTCAAAAAGGACATATTTTAATCAACCACACAATCGTATCGTCAACTTTTTCTTAGAGTATATGCCCATTCTTATAAGTTTTTAAGTATTCAAAAAAAAAAAAAAGCGAAACAGCAGACAATGACTAATTTAAGTCCGTCCACGTAGGCCTTAATGTAGCCGTGCTAGCGGAGCTATAAATATCTTTTACGATATCAAAATTTCTCCGCATGCTCTTTATAAAAATAAAATACATTTTGATTGCTTATTTTATCTGCGTAGGAGCAGACAGTCAGACTTCACACTTCAGACGAATAGTTCAGGATAAGAAGAAATTACAAATTAATAAAAAGAAACATGAGAAGGTTGAATGGCAAGCTTATTTTAGCAGAAGAAAACTCTTTTGCAATTTTAGCAATAAATTGGATTCAGTCAACAAAAAGTCCTTTCATTCGGCTATCACTTTCGAGTTCGCGTCCTGAGAAATTAAACATTCTTCACAAGTGAAAGTTTACACTTGTAAACGCTCCGGTGACCAGTTTCCTTCTTTTTATGAAATGTAATTAATGTGTTAATTGCACTTCACCATTCCATCCTTTCCCCTATCGGTGACACTTACATACATCTACTCGTACTCCACAAGTTAATGGATGTCATTAATGAATGCCATACATCCCTCTTTGATTTGCATGACATCAAAGTACGAGTATATTTAAATGACAGCTGGCAATTTTCAACAAAATATATGTTTTGCATACACGCACACGTTCGTTCTATGGCCAAAAACCACTTATATGAAAAAAAAAGTTGCAAGGATTTCTTACATCACCATTTGTGTTGTGTTTTGTATCCCCGTGTTATTTAAAAAAAACAATTTGGTAATTTATGACGTTGGGGAGAATTTTTTTTTTTTTGTTTCGAATGCCTGAATGTTATTATTGTTCATGCTCCAATGAACACCCTTCGAGTTTATTACTTGGAAATAATAACATGTCCTATTTTTATGAAGTTATAAAAGCAATGTCAAACATAAGAACATTCGTTTTGACTTATGCGCTGGAGTACATTTGTAATTATAAGTTGTATTTTTGATATATTTATCCATTGTAATTGGATATTCCAAAATTTGTTTATACATACATACATACATGTTTATTTGAAATTTAATTTAACAATTTGTAAATCGAGTTTGTACTTGTTGTAGGTAGCTACAGCTACACTCATGTTCAAATATAATTATATACGATTTCATTCTACGAGTAATTTAAATTTTTAACACGCCCCTCAGATTGTTTTAATTAAAAAACAAATTTAAATGCAAACAAAATACTTACATACATCCGATCCGTACTAATCTACGGCAGTGTTGTCAGGTGGCTACTTCGAAAAAAAAACAAAAAACCCGAATTTACCATGTATCCAGCAAAATATTAGTAACATTTCTTTAAGTATAGGAAAAAAACTATAACTCCGAGTATAAATAAATAAATATGTATGTTTTAATAAAAAATTAAAAAAACAGTTTGGATTGGCCTTGACTTAATATATGTTCTTATTAACATTTTTTAGTTCGAAGTACATTGTTTTTTTTTTTAAAGCTAAAGCAATGATTAGAGCCCCTCTACTTCTGATGTTCCGCAAGGTAGCCTTTTAGGACCGCTTTCGTCATTATTTTTATTGATGATATTACTCAACGCATAACTTTCTGCCAATGATTAATGTATGCAGATGATCTCAAGATTTTTCTTAAGGACAAAGCTTAGAAGACTGTTCGAAGATATAGATAGACCTTAACAATCTATCTGATTACTTCAGATGGTGCTACAGCTCGGGGTGAACGAGGACCTACCTGTTGCAACCATTTGTGTGTGCATTTTTTATGTCTGCACGATTGACAGCGACCTACAGTTTTGTACCGACTCCGAACGGCAAGCTGAGAAGCTCCTTGACGAATGATACTCTTTGATTGCTTGTCAGACATTCGAAAGAGGTGGCACGGTGAAATTTTTTTTTTTTATGTGTTTGCTGGGATTGAGCCCGGGCAGCATTGCATAGTAGTCCAAAGCATTTACCACTACACCACGGTCCTCATAATCTAAGTATAAGGTTACCAAGAAAGCGACTCGTGCACTCATGATATGTAAAAGCATAGCCGGCAATTCATGGGGCTGTCGAACTCATATTCTCAGATGGATGTATAGCATAGGGCAATAGCATGGGCAAAAAGAACCAGTCTGACAACAACGAGAAATACACTAAATAAAGTGCAGAGACTAGCATGTGTTTGCATGACGGGTGCAATGAGAACCTGTCCAACTGCAGCACTGGAGGTGTTACTGGAGCTTACTCCATTGCACCTGGTAGTAAATGAAACCGCAAATAGGACGTTTCTAAGAATGGCCAAAGAAGGAATAAGAAAAGGAAAATGCATCAGCTATAAAGACCATAATGCAATGGCCAATAAGCTTCCCCTTCTTGCCCTTTCTAGAGACGACGGGATTAG
Source organism: Brachyopa scutellaris (assembly GCA_949775065.1). Taxonomy (NCBI): domain Eukaryota; kingdom Metazoa; phylum Arthropoda; class Insecta; order Diptera; family Syrphidae; genus Brachyopa; species Brachyopa scutellaris. Next base: position 184,867,056 of record OX459112.1, on the reverse strand, counting down.
AAAATTCAGCTGGAGGAAAAACTTTCACATCAAACTCAGCAACAAGAAAGACTGGAGCAATGAATCTAGAACCTATGCGCTGAGTCCGCACACGGATGGTTCAAGAACTGATGAAGGAACGGGGGTAGGAGTGTTTGGGCCTGGAACTAAACTATTCGAACCCATGGGTAGCTATACCAGCATTTTTCAAGCTGTAATCTGTGCTATCGACAGATGTGCCAAACTCTTGATAAGCGCTACAACAGATGCAGCATTGCAATAATGTCAGATAGCCAAGCAGTCATCAAGGCAATAGGGGCTCAGATCATCAAATCGAGAATTGTCTGGGAATGACAAACTAAATAGACTGGGCGAACTAAACAAAGCCACCATATACTGGGTACCAGGACACCTGGGGATAGAAGGTAATGAAGACACGGACAAACTTGCCAGGAAAGGGGCTGCCACACCCTTTGCGGGCCCTGAACACTTCTGCATAGCATAGGGGCATAGGGGAGCACACAATAAAAGAGGAGCTCCGATCACTGGAGAAGACAAACAGGGCGAAGTCCTGGAAAAAAACTCAGGGTCTAAGACAGGCAAAAAAACTGCTGAGCAATTACAACCTAAAGAGATTCAACATACTGGACACATACTGGTGGAATGTGGGGCATTAACCCAGAAAAGATTCAAGTGCTTGGGTAAATACCAAATTACAGCCGAGGATCTTCCACTCATAGCACCCAATCTCCTGTTGCGATTTCTCATGGAAATTGGTCTGGATGAGGTGCTATGACCTATGGAATTCTCACTTGGGCTAAGTGTGAGCGAAGCTCTCTCTAACCGATTCCAATAGGAATAATGACGAGAGGGATGTTCCTTCGTCTAGGACTTGTAAGGGGCACAATAGATCTTAAGGTCGCGGTGCATCTCACCCTTCAATAATAATAATAATAATACTTTTATTACTCACATTGAATACTTACTTAGTCGCCAAAGCTAACTCACTGGTTGGATTTGTTAAAAGGAATTCCAAAATTATTTCTCATTCACATTCTTTACTATCTCTCTTCAATTCTCTTGTGAGGTCGGTACTTGAATATGCAGATTCAGATGTTATTTTGAATCCAATTTATCAGACGCATTAATATCGAATAGAAAGGGTTCAGAGGCGGCTTACAAAGTACATTTTCTGGAAAATGCGTTGGGATTTTTAACCTTATCACAGTGCACGATGCTAACTTCTGGGTATTCTTTCCATTCATGTAAGAAGACATGTCCGTGATATATTGTTTATCAGAGCCATTTTATGTAACTGCATAAATAGCCGTCTGCTTTTATCACGGGTCACCATTTATGCTCCTGAAAGGCGTCTCAGGCTGTGATCGTTATGAACCTTTGTCCAGAGCTCTTATATCTTATAATCAAATCAGCAGGCACGTAGATTTTCATTACTCTAGAGATCACTTTAAAAACGTTTTGTTTGCTTTTTTTTCTGTAAGTTTTTTTTTTATTACATTTTTTATAAATTTTTAATTTTCATTTAATTTTACTTTTTATTTTTTATTTTTATATTACGTAATAACAACTGAAATCTGTATAGCTAAGCTTGTAGATTAATAAATAAATAAAGTAACCAATAAATAAAGCAACCAATGACTAAAATGGTCGCCGTGGCCGTGGTGGTTAGTGCGTTGGACCACTACGCATGCTGTTCGGGTTCAATCTCAGCCCGGGTCCACATAAAAAAGTTTTTCACGGTCGCCACCTCTTTCGAATGTCTGACAAGCAATTAAAGAGTATCATTTGTCAATGAGAAGCTTCTCAATTCGCCGTTTGATGTCGGCAAAAAAATACTGTAGGTCCCTTTCATTCGTGCAAAAATATAACACGCACATGCACCCAGGTTCACTCCGAGCTGTAGCGCCACCTAAAGTAAAACAATGATTAAAATCCCACTCAACCAATAAGTGGCCGAAAATACACCAAATAGCCGAAATTCCACGACCTGGTACACTGCCATAAAGCCGCTGAAGTGTGTGGATAATATTTCGGTTAGATAATGCATTTTGGGTTGGGATTGTACCTACTTCTAAAAATTATATTAACTGAAATGAAAAGTTCATTTTTTTATAACAAGTGCTCCACTTAATCGGTCGCTTTGATTAAGCTTCAACAATGTCATTTAAATAAAATATTGATTTTATATTAGTGTTTCACCCGCAGAGAGTGGTAATTGAATTCATTTAAAAACCAAATAAAAGTTACTTTATTGATTTTCAATTATTCCAGCAATTGGCTGATTAACTATTTTTTTTTTTCTGCATATCATTTAAAAGTTAAATTCATACAAATCAGTTTATTTATGTATAAAAACCGATACTTACGAATTCATGAAATGGATCAAACAATGTGCTGCAGTTAAGTAAAAATATGTGACTATTGATGCGTTGTATGAGTTTCACACAAACGTTGTCGCTATTATACGGAACGGTTGGGTAAAAATTATCTGTAAAACATTTAACCAATTTTTCACTTCGAACAGCTACACCATAACCATTTACGATGCAATTTACTTTTATTTTACTGCTACTACATCGCACGAGGACAATTTCGTGGTATGTATGCGATGCGTATACTTCGACTTTTCTGAGAAGGGAAAAGACCAGAGAAAAATACACACACTTCCAAAGGAATGAAGACATAAGATTTGCTTTTTTTTGCCTTCATTCTTATCAGCACGTTAGACTGCTTCCAAAAGAGCATTCTCCTTTCTGCAAATACACTTTTTTCCTCCAATAATGTTCGTTCTATAAATCTGAAGGTTTTCATGGCTCAAATGCGGAACTTAAGAATATTGTTTTGCACGGATCAGTAAGATAGCCTGATGGAATCAGCTTAGCTTAGTTTATTGAGATACACAGGATTTTTTCTTCGTAAAAAAAAATAGTTCATGAGATATTTTCTTTCTATATCGCAGTTAGTTTTATTGTTATAAAGGAAGCTCAAGAACATTTACGACTCGTATTTAAATTAAAAGAATAAGTATCAAAAACATTTTCTCGACCTATTTTTCAAATGTTGTACTTGGCAGGATCAAGTAGAACTTCTCGCAACGGCAACATATCGCCTAAGGATAGCAAAACAATGTCAAGAAGGAAAATCGTATACTTATACTTTCTTTTGTATATTTTAACTTTGCACTTTTCTCAGTACGACTACATCCATCGTATTGAAAAGCAATAGAAATAAAAAGCACAAGCAGCTTCCTTCTCGGTTATAATGAACTTTATGAAAGTTCCGCAATCAAACGAAATGTAAATCATCTTTTACCACATACTTCCTTTCATCTCTCATATTGTCCCTTTGTCATGTTCATTTTGTATATATACAAAAGGGTTAAACTACAAAGGGTGCCTTTACGAAGTAGAGGTAAGAAAACACATTTATTATATCATTTTGTTTGATGCTATAATTTATTCATTGTGCCGCAAGTGAATTCACGAGAACGAGTTAGATATAGGAATACTCGTATAATGGAAGGATACATGCAAAGGTATTGCATTACCAAGTGTAATTAATAAGAAATTAAATATTGTACGATGAAGAACGTCAAAGATATTATCTAAAGCAGTTTTGCAATATCGAAACACAATCTTGTTCTTGTTCTCCACAACTAAACGTTTGAATCCTTCAGAGAATAAGTTCAATGTAAGCCACTACCGCTTTGCTGTATTTAATCAAAGGTAAAAGATATGATTACGAGTAGGGCTGACCAAAGATGGTCTAGCATTGTAGGAGATTGCAAGGCACTTTGGCCGGCACTGTACCGTAAAAGGACCAGTGAAATCCTTAGACTTGGTAGGGCACAAATGAGGAATAGGAATGGGCCAGCGCACACGAGATTAATTCTATTATTTGGCAGCTCTATATTTTAGAAACAAACTTATACAAAAATACTTTATATTTTTTGAAATTTTTCATATGTTTTGATCATAAAACCAAAGTAAGTCAAGTTGCGCACTCTTGCCCGAAGTCAGGGTAAGAGTGCCCAGAGGTATGGGTAAGAGTGCGCAAGCATTTTAAGTCACAGTTTTCGTGGTTTGAAACTTTGTTTTCACTCAAACCAAGTTCTTCGGCAGCCTTCCATGGGCTGCTTCCATTTCAAATCAGCTCCCTAGCTTCGCAGATTTGCTTTTGGGTTATCAATATCCTTTCCGTTTGTCGCTGGTAGATACGAGGCATTTTTCTGGAGCAACAAAAACAGAAAGATAGTTCAGCTACGAGTTATGATGTGCTCATTGCATCTTACGACAGAAGGTAATAGCCCAACAATTGTTATTATCCTAACTGTATTCTAATCAGCATATAAAAAGTGAGATACTGGGTAAGAAAGTACTGTGCAATCTTACCCACACAACGACTGCGCACTCTTTCCCTACACGCTACTTTTTTTTCATTGTATTGAAAATCTAAGGACGAATAATATAAGCCACTAAAATTGTATCCTAAATCAAGCACACATATACACAGTTTATGCCTACATACTACTTATGGGGTATCGAGTTGCCACGCTTTGCTGACACATTTAAAAATCGACTTTTTTTTAACAAAAGCCGGCTATTTTTTCCTTGTTGTTTTTCTTTGTACTGTCACTTGGGATATTTTCGTAGAACTTATTTTTTATTGGCGGTTAGTGAAGCACACATTTTCTCATTTAGCGTTTGCTGCTAATTCTTTCACTCTATGCGGACATTGGCTTCTGGGCAAACACGCCAAAAGGCTTGGACTCATCGCACATAATCTGTGTGAATGTCAGGGCATAGCACGCAGTCGCAGGAACATTTTAGGCTTCTTCTTCCTTGGATGAACTCTAGGTGATCGTGATGGGGCCACTCTGGTGCTCCACTCTCATCCTAACCTAACCTAACCTAAGCTTAAGTTAACAATGCGTGTTAAATCTGACTTTCTGAAGAGCATAGATTTCTGAGTACGTACATTATGTATATACATATAAGAACAGTGAAACTCGGTTAAGAACCACCCTCTTTACTGCGAAACTTGCATATCATCCTCGGTTTTTTGAAACAATAAGTTTATAAAGTAATATAATATAATATAAAAAAATTTCCTTTTAAGTACATATCGCTTAACTGCATTTCCCGTTTTAGTAATCTTTTTTTTCCTTTCTTTCGTCATAATGCACATGAAATATTCCCCTTGCCCTTTTTAATAAATATATAGAATCGAAACAAAACAAAGGTAATAATCTTAATCTTGTACATAATGTGGTGAATTCTGGTACTCTAGTAAGACTTTGACGTTTTCTCTTGGCTGTCAGTTTTCGATTGTTAGTTGTGAAGATCTTTCGTCTTTTCGCGGACTTGTCTTGTTCGTGGATAAGTACCTCTGTGCAGCTAAGCGGGTTTTCGTAATAACATATCCCGGATAAGTACCTCAAGACATTGGACAGTTAAGCTAATGCACTTATCCGGGTTTTATGTTGTTTTTTTTAAATAGTTGACCGTGAAAATATAAAAAAATAAATAAATATTCGGCGTCAGCAGTCCTATACAGAACCAAGCCTAGCTTCTCGCAACCATTTGTGTGTGCGTGCTTTTTTTCACGAATGGAAGGGACCTACAGTTTTTTCCCGACTCTGAAGAGCGAGTTTAGAAGCTTCTCATGACAAATGATACTCTTTGATTGCTTATCAGACATTCGAAAGAGGTGGCGACCGTGAAAAACTTTTGTAGGTGTTGGACCCAGGCTGGGATTGAAACCGAGCAGCATGCGTAGTAGTCCAACACACTAACCACCACAGCCACGGCCACCACGTAAAAGTATACCCAGACTTAAAATTTAAAAGCGGGCTATGACTGTCAACAATATTGTGGTTAGACACTTTTTTGTCCGAACGACAACGTCGAACATCCAAATTTCTCATTTTTGAAAAATCAATTTTTTTATCGATTTATTTGAAATATAAAGGCATGGCTAAAACATCGTGCCTATTTAATATCAACTTGTTTGCTCTTTTGTTTGTTCATACTCATATGTACATACTTCATACGTATGTAAATAAAGGGTGATTTTTTAGCTGGTTTGGTTTTGGCAACACTGGTTTTGACAGCTGACGTGTGTTTAGTACCTTGTGTCACTGTCAAACAGCTTCAGTTTGGTTTGCAATTTAACCATGGATCGTCTTACAAATGAACAACGCTTGCAAATTATTGAATTTTACTATCAAAATTCGTGCTCGGTTCGAAATGTTTTTTTTATCGATTTATCGAAAAATTGTGTTCAGCGATGAGGCTCATTTTTGGTTGAATGGGTACGTAAATAAGCAAAATTGCCGCATTTGGAGTGAAGATCAGCCAGAAGCATTGCAACAGCTACCAATGCATCCCGAAAAAGCCACTGTTTGGTGCGGTTTATGGGCCGGCGGCATTATTGGGCCATATTTCTTCAAAGATGATGCGAATCGCAGCGTTACTGTCAATGGTGAACGCTACCGAGCGATGATAACAAACTTTTTTTTGCCCGAAATGGAAGTTCTTGACTTGCATGATATGTGGTTTCAACAAGACGGTGCCACATGCCACACAGCACGCGAAACAATGGCGCAATTGCGAGGCGAGTTTGGTGAACAGTTAATTTCACGTTTCGGGCCGGTCAATTGGCCGCCTAGATCGTGCGATTTGACACCATTAGATTATTTTTTGTGGGGGTATGTCAAGGCTAATGTCTATAGGGACAAGCCCGCTTCGATTGACGCACTGGAAGCCAACATCCATGCATTCATTCGTGAGATACCGGCCGATATGTGTGAAAGAGTATGCCAAAATTGGACTCAGCGGATGGGCTACCTGAGACGCAGCCGCGGTCAACATTTGCATGAAATTATCTTTAAACATTAAATTGCAAGGTTCAAACTATCGATTCAAATAAATATTTCATTCATTTTTTCGAATTTTTTGTGTTTTTTTTTTAAAAAAAGTTCTCAACCTCTTAAAAAATCACCCTTTATATACATTTTGAAGCAAGAGTAATAGGTACAAAAAAAATTACACTTTTTTGCAGGTAATCTACAGCACGGAAATTCCTCGTAAACGGAAACAATTGAAACAATGTTAATGTTTCGACGAGTATATGCGAGTTATTATGTACCTATGTATGTATATGAGAATATGTTATATCTTCTCATAATTCCTATTAAGATTTCAAACAGCTATTGCAATTCCTGTGTAAGCACAAAATCCGTATTTAAGACTCGAAATTTGTAGCTTATTTTCTGTAGACATGAAAGTACGTAGAATATTTTACAAAGATAAATCATATGTTTAATATTGCTTGATGCTGAGATTTCTCTGAGGAACGAAATTTATTTTATTAACAAGCATCATTCGAAATTGTGTAGACAAATGTAAATCTCAATTATCCTCTTGAATTGCACGAACATTTTCAGATATTACTTTCAATGAATATTAAAACATTTTCGCCTTATTATTGGATGTGACATTGATTCATAGTTGTAGGTCTACCAACAACACTCAATTAAATCATCCATATCGAGGATGAAGCAATAGAATTTATTTGTGCAATATATATATCGTTCATTTGTTTATATCTAGAACAATTCAAAATGATGATGGAAGCCCAATTGAGGTTCTTTAGACATGTGTCGGAAACTATTTTGCCTCTATTGCATTATATGTAGTGCTATTCTGACATGACTATTCCAATAAGTGCGGTTACAACACATGCAAACCAATTGAATCGAATAAATCAATTGGATGGAATCACAATCCATCTGGAACAATGGGAATATAATTGTCCAAGGCTTGCAATATTCCTAAGATGTTTACACATAAATGCCTTCCGAATGGATGTCCACTCATTGTTTGAGAAACAAATACAAAACTTTACTGTTTTTATAACCTGTCCTCAGGATATTTCAATATTATATGTATACAGTGAAAGCTCACAAATTAGAACTCTCTGAAATTCGAATCTTCCAGAAATTAGAACATGAATAGCTAAAATTAGAACTTGAGGCTCTAATTTCTGAGCATTTTTGTTTTACGTTTGGTGAATCCCCATTTTTGCATTTATTTCAAGTTAGGCCGCGATCAAAAAATGAAATTAGACCGCGCGGGCTAAATTCATCAGACGATATGAATTTAGGCCGCGATCGGAAAATGAAATTGCTTTTTTAAGAATTTCAGTAAAGAAATTTATAAAATTGTAGTTTTCACGCGATTTTTTTAGTTTTATTTTTTCAAAGTCCGATCCTCAAAAACTAGAATTTTATAAATTTCTTTACTCAAACTTTCAAACCTCGATATCTCCTAACCTAAGCGATAAATCAAATATTTTTTACTCTATATTTTCTGCTTATTTCACCGAGATCTACAAAATGGCATTTTCAAACCTCGGCGCCCCGGTTATCATAATACTCCCGCGCTGCCTAATTTCATTTTTTCATCGCGGCTTGAATTCATGCCATCTGATGAATTTAGACCGCGCGGTCTAATTTAATTTTTTGAACGCGGATTAAATTCATGTCGTCTGATGAATTTAGACCGCGCGGTCTAATTTCATTTTCGTGTCGCGGCCTAAGTTCATATCGTCTGATGAATTTAGACCGCGCGGTCTAATTTAATTTTTTTATCGCGGCCTAAATTAATTTTGTCCGATGAATTTAGACGGCGCGGTCTAATTTCATTTTTTAATCGCGGCTATTCAAGCGGCCTTATTTCACGGAGCCGGGTAATTCCCTTCATATTTGGCTTAGTCTCGATCAAAAAGTGGAAGTATTTTTGTTTTAAGAAAAGCTTGGGATGTGTTGCTACAGAAAGCGCTAAAGCATTCCTGGTCAAACTTGTTAAACTGCGACTCTGACCAAAAATATAGTGACGATGATTTGCCACTAGCATAATTGGTGAATAAATCAAAATCTTTGACCAGAAATTGATCCAAGTGGAAATCGAAGAATGGAATGAAGACGTTTTTCAAGACGGATCTACAACGAATACGATGCTGTCAATGTTGCACCAGTTATTTCTCATTTTACAGCCATTGAAAATGTCAATAATTTAAATTTAATAAAATGGTGCAAAAAGGGCGAAATGTTTTCAACTACGCACATGGCCAATCTATTGGCCCTCCGTGACGAAATCGTTGTATCAAATTCCATTAAACCAAAAAACAAACATTACTGATTTATGTTAACCAAACTTTAATTATTTACCTACTAATAAAATATATGAAAAGATGTAAAAATAAAAGTTTTGGATGTTGTTTCAGTTTTAATTATTAATATTTCGGAAATTAATGGTTCGAATTTTTTACCGACCACTGTATATTTTTTTTAATGTTCAAAATAATTGAAGTGAATATTCTTAATTGAACTGAAATGAATTCAGGTTTGTTGTTGTATTCTGAAGCATCCCGGTAGAATTGCACTCACTAAAATTTTGATGAAACCAATCGTATTCGACTATAATCCAGTTCATGACAAACGAATACGTAAAACCAAAATGTATTTCACTGCATTGAATTGAATGACGCTTAATTAATAGATGATCACTTTAACCGCTGAACACGACAGCCATACATCCCATGTCCATCAATGTCATCTAGAAAAGTTAGACATATTCATTTAATTAATGGTTGAACACAATGGCATTCAGCATTTTTTTTTTTGTATGTCTACGTTAACGTCTTTTTTAAAACCCTCTTATTATTATCCTATAATACCCACAATTGATATAACAAGTACGTCTGGATTAAAGTGAAGTGGATTAAAGTGAATTCTCTGAATTTGCACATTAATTAAAATAATTGTTTTTGTGAAATAAAAATGTATTGGGTGCTTAAGCTCAGTCGTAAAATTAAAACCCCGATGACTTTTTCAATGTAGATATCGGATCTATGTAGGAATATTTTCTTTTATGTAAACGGACGAAGTTATTGCCCGAAAATCTTGAAATCGGCCTTTAACAACTTTCAAAATAAATTTTAAAGTTTGCTAAATAAAATGTATCTCCAGTGAAATGTGTCTTAGATTTCAAAGATGCATTCAAAGAAGTCTCTAGTTCATTTGCTTGGGTGAAAGGATATTAGACTCTCCAACTAGAACTTCATTTCATACTGTACTCATTAAGAACATTTTTCAAATAGCAATTCAAAATACAGCGGCGTAGAGTTTTGCCATAAACTTTCTATGGAGCATAATTGCAAAGAAATATATAAAATTAACTTCTTCCAAACGTTGGAAACAAAGTTATGTGCAAAGGTAGGTAGGTAAATATTAATTAAGTTAGATTTTTCAAAATATTTCTGAAGTTCTCGAAAGGTTCTAAATTTGGAAAATCAAGTTTTATTTCTCAGTGCCTTTGAGTTGATTGTTAATTGACTGCCATAGAAAGAGTAAATTGTGATATTAAAAAGTTTTTACGAACATTTGAACATTTCTATATATCGACGTTAACATGTGTTATAGAAACACATGAACATTCATATGTCCTTGTATGTGTACTTCTTCGAGCGGATAGAATTTGTAGGTTTTATTAGGAATTTCTATTAATATGATGTGATTGTTTTATCAGATAATATTTTTAAAAATCTGCAAACTACAGCAAACAAAACCATTCAAACTTTTAAAATACGAAATTTTTGGAAACTGCCCTGAATTCTTGTAACCAGAAATGGGGTAGGTACAACTTTTCAAAGTCAAAAGGTAAAATATAACAACTTGCTTACTTACTAACTTGACCCAACTCTCCACTTAGCCCGGTGCTTAGCTAACTTCCTCCTTAGACTTCCTCCTGAGAGGTACTTCTGGAAGGTACAGCGCAGTCATCTAATACTCTGTACTCAATACGCCGTCTTAACAGATACCGATCGTATGGTTCGTGGTTGAGTCTTCTCCTCCAAACGAGACCTAATATCTTATTAAGGACTTTTTCCCCAAAGCGACCATGAATATCTTCTTCCGCTTTCGATAAAGCCCATGCTTCAGCTCCGTATAGGAGGACTGGGATGATAAGAGTCTTATATAGAGTTTCCTTAGTCGATCAAGAAATTGCATTACTACTCAATTGCCTTCTAAGCCCAAAGAAACAGCGATTGGTAAAAGTAATCCTTCAAATGTTTTCTGATGAGGCTAAATCAAAGATTAAGCTATTTTATCTATTGTGTCGTTCTGTCCAATTCGTCGATGTTGAGTGTCCCTTCTCGTTGACAGCATTAACGTTACAATACCCTCGTTACCTATTTTAACCATTCCATTTTTATACTTTTACCAATAATGTAAATGTTATAGGCGTATACCTACAGTGTGTTGGATTGTCGTGGGATTCGAACAATTCTCTCAACAATGTTGAAGAAGTCGCATGGCAGTACACCACCTTGTCTGAATACTTTTTTGACATCAAAGGTCTCGTTGAGGTCATTATCGACTTCGAGGGAGCAGCGAGCTTTCTCCTGGCCATCCGGCACAGCCGGCCGAGTTTAGCAGGAATGTCAAAACTAGACATAGCTCTGTGCAGTTCGTCTTTACAGATGCTGTCAAAAGCGGGCTTAAAATTGATGAGCAGATGTATGTTTCTCATATCTGTGTAAGTGTGAATATTTTTTCTATGGCGGCCTTTCTTGGCCTTAAACTGGGAGTCGGACAGAATCCCGAAAACCAAGATCCCGAAAGCCCAAAATCCCGAAAATCCCGAAAGGCCAAAATCCCGAAAGTGAAAATGAAGATTTGTTTGTAGGAAGAAAAAATTAGAAAAATAAAACAACAAACTTCAAATAAATAAAACATTACAAAACAGTTCAAGTCTCAATGACAAAAAAACATTTAAGAAACGATCTATGACAAAGCAAGTTTATATCGGAATATAAATAATACATTGAAAGGTTTAACACAAATTTTCCTTAAATCAAATAAAAAATTAATATTTAAAAAAAAAAAACACGTAACATACATATAATAAATTATAAAAAACATTATCATACACAAAAAAAATAATATAAGTATTGAGTGCCACTAAGGCCATTAACTTTAATAAAAAAAAAAAAAAATATATATATAGTTTTTAAGTTTATTTAGACTAAAAAAAATGTAATATTGTTTAAATAAAATAAATAAACGCTTAAAAAGAAAAAAAAAAGTTTATATCGAACGTTTCGCGTAAATTTGGTCTTCATTTGGTCTTCATCTGAAAGAGCGATCAGTACACGCCAATGTGTGAAACTAAAATCTAATCTATCAGCTATCACACTGAATGAGATCAACACAACTGAATGCACATTGCGAATTGTAAAATATTAAAACACGGGAATGGACAAACATTTGTCTACTATCCTTTAAAAAAAGTGTCCCGAAAACGAAATCTCGAAAAATTACATTTGCATAATTTTTCAAAGTTTAAAATTGCTCTCCTGAAAAATGCTTAAAATAGACTTAAGCCTCTTTGCCTTTTGATTAAAGATCTTAACCGTTATTTAACCCGTTAGTTGTATGCTTCTTTATAGCGGAGAAGATTTTTGGTTTTAGTCGTTAACAATCATGGAATGGGGTAACATCAAAAACCGTGTCGTTGTGATCGGCTTACACAAATGTAATATGGCAAGAGGTGATATCTTACCAATCCACTGTTTTGAAAGACGTCGTTAAGCCTCAAAGCCGAACAATGTTCGCGAACAAGCACAGGACATTCCAACACTTTGAATTTCAAGTTGTGGTTGATTTTAGAGGGAATAGCCTGAATTGAGTCTTTGAAGCGAGCCCTTGCCGTACTGTCGACAACTTTCCAATGATGATGATAGATAGATTTTTATTGTAGCAGAGAAATAATACATTGTTCTTAAAACTATATTGCACAATTTACAGAGATATGGTATAAGCTACCTTACTACTGAAAAATTATTAACAATTGTGGGAAAGAAGATATTACAATTAAATTTTAGAAGGAAAAGCTACTTAAAAACCTTCCATTAAAACTAGAAGCTAGCCCAGCTACCCAGGGAGAGAGAAGAGGAGGCCAAACTTGATTTCGAACTTTTACAGTTTATCAAAGTGATGATAGTAAGTATATAATAACAAATTTTAAATATCTTATGAGGTGCATAATGCGATTGATGATTGGCCAGTGCGTTTGAGGTCGTGCTTTAAGGCAAATGACGGCCATTTAGGAAAGTATAAATTTGTTTCTAAAAATATCAGCACGTTATCATTTTGCATAAGTTTTTCTTAGATCAGTATTTTAGACTAGATTAGGTATACTTAAATCGCTAGCGCAAGAGCTTGTGATTTCTCCTGAGAGTTTATTTCTGCACCGATTTTAATGACGCTAACACTGATCGAAACCCTATCAACTGAACTTTGAACTATCAGTATAAGTAAGCAATTTTGAAAAAGTTCATATGAGTAAAGTTATTGCGAAAACATTTTATTTCAATGCAATTAATGAATGGGTTTTCAAAAGAAAGAAAAGGTTAACAGTGAATCTTAGTATGTATTTATCAGAATCACGACCACGAAAAGTAGCTTTTACATTTTGCCACAAGGTGAAGGTAGCCATTTTATTCGAAAACCGTATACGGTTGTAGGGTTTCCACATGCGAGTTTTATCGCACTGGTACAATAGTAAATATTATGCTATATTTTCAAGAAAAAAAAAATGGAGAGTGCTTTAAAATATGTTTTCAATTTTGTGTTTCAACTCCATACACCAAAAAAGCAGAAAACTGTTAAATGTGGAAACGCTGATTCATCTTACGTACGTCCTTAAACATTGCAAACAAATCACAAATGCTCCTTTTGTGATTTCAAGAATCTTTAAAGTTACCTAGGTACTTAGGTATTGAAAGCAAACAAGGAAGACAATACAATTCTCATTTGAATCATATTAACAAGAAAGAGTTCTGCCCTTAAGAAGGGAATATTTATATTCTAAATATTCCCTACTCAGAAACTTGCAACAAATTCAAAAACATAAAACTCTGTGTTAAACTATTTTATTGCAATCGGGAACATAGAGCCGCTTCACCGATATTTCGAGGCAAAGTGCTTTTCAAAGTACACTGTCACTAGCCGTGTTTTTTTGAAACGTAGCTAGCCAGTAGTTGCTAGCAAAGTCAAATTTCACACGTTAAACAAATACAACAACCAGCTGGCTACAACTCTTGATTTTATCCGCAGCCAAAAGCAGCTGGCTAGGAATGTTGCGATATCTCATGGCAAGGTGGCGCTTAAAGCGATTTGTAGAATATTTGACAGACTGCCGTGTACGAAAATTATATAATTTCAATTACTAAATGATGTTTCACAGAAATAATCCACTATATTATGATTTCATATCACTTTATGTAAATTATCCATTGAATAAATTGCCGAAATTAATTGTTTTCACAACAAATAACAAAAAATCGATTTGGTTGAATGCCGAATACTTTGACAGTTCACACTTAACAGCTGATCGAAATCACACACATACATATGACCGAAATCACACACACCAACTTGGAGGTAAGTCAGCTGGGTTCGGCTGGCTGGGAATGGTTTTAGTGAACGACTGGCTAGCTACGTTTCAAAAAAACACGCCTACTGTAAAAGCACTTATCAACTCTCCCACATTAAACTGTCAATGGCATGTCACAGATACTGGCGTGATAATTGGAGATGTGACATTTATTCCTGCCTTTTATTTAAGCCTCTATTGATATTTAGCTGCATAAGTCATAAGGAAAAGTCATCTAGTCGATTTTCGAACCGCATATTGGATATTGTTAGAAAATTAACTTTAGAGTCGTTTGGGCTAAGAGTGCGCAGCGGGTAAGAGTACGCAGTGCCATTTTCCCCAGCTATGAAAGATTTAGAAGAAATCGCTAAATGAGAAAATGTGTGCTTCACTAACCGTTAATGGAAAACAACTTCTACGAAAAGTTTCCGATTGACAATACAAGGAAAAACAACAAGACAAAAAAACCGGCTTTTGTTAAAAAAATAGTCAGTTTTAAAAGTGTGTCAGGAAAGCGTGGCAACTCGATACCCCTTAAGTAGTATGTAGGCATAAACAGTGCATATGTGTGTTTGATTTAAGATAAAATTTGATTGGCTTATATTACTCGGTCTTAGATTTTCAAAAAAGTAGTGTCTTGTGAAAGAATGCGCAGTCGTTCTGTGGGTAAGAGTGCGCAGTGTTTTCTTACCCAGTATTTAACTTTTTATATGCTGATTAGAATACAATTACGATTATAAAAATGTTGGTCTATTACCTTCTGTCATAAGTGGTAGGTGGTGTAGTCATAGCTCGTAACTGAACTGTCTTTCTGTTTTTGTTTTTTGAGAAAAATACCTATTATCAACCAGAAACAAACGGAAAGGAAATTGATAACCCAAAAACAAATCTGCGACGCTAGGGAGCTGATTTAAAATGTTAGCAGCCCATGGGATGCTGCCGAAAAACTAAGTTTGAGTAAAAGCACCGTTTCAAACCATTTAAACTACGAAAATTGTGGCTTAAAATGGTTGCGCACTCTTACCCTGACTTCGAGGCAAGAGTGCGCAACTTGACTTCCTTTGGTTTTTTGATCAAAACATATGAAACATTAAAAAAAAATATTAAATATTTTTGCATAAATTTGATCATAAAATACAGAGCTACCAAATGAATGGCCCGTTTTGTTTATTATCTATTGTAAATGTTTCAGAATTTAAGCCCGAAGTCCAAAATGTGCATTCTTGCCCCCGAACGACTATATAATGAAATACTTGATAAACTATGTGGCTATTGACAGACCCATACCTTTAAGAGCTATCGAGTAATGAAATCTTAAATATGAGATAATTTTAATATAAAATTAAAAATCAGTAGCAAAACAGTTTAAAAGTTCCGCCTACTTATTTCAGAAATCTTTTATATAGCCCAAAGAATACATCAAAACAAAGTGGCCATAAAAATTACGAACAATATACCAAAGTCCACTATTTCCTTAACATCCCTTACAACGAGTGTGTGTGGGTATTCGTTAAACCCTCATCCTATTGTATTACATTATTTGATGAAAACTTTTCAAGGTTAGTTGACTTTAATGCTCATAGTTGTTGTCTAGGATTTTTGAGAATGTGTTGGGGTAAATTTCAGTGCGCCTTCTAAATGTACAAAACATCCACTGTAATACTGAAATATACGTTTACGAGTACATTTTAGTTCCGTGTTGTTACGTTTTGTCCTTTGTGCGGTGGTAGATATGATGTTCATTGTCTCATAACTGTCCTTTTGCTAATTAGCTTACAAATAAACATAACTATGTGGTTGAATGTGTAGAATTGTTGTCCAAATTAATTTTAAAGAATAATTATGTGTTTTATGACTTTTATGTCCTTTTAAATTTTAAAAAATTAAACAGCAATTCTTAGTTCTTCTACACAAAATCTAAATTTCAATTTCATTACAACAATACGGGTCTCCCATTGCACTTTCACAGAGAGGAGTCCTATAGTCTACCACTCCGTTCACCCATTTTGACCAAGTGGCAAACGATATCCATTGAACCAATATCCGAATCACCAATGTATGATTGGCTAATTGGAAATATTTTGAGGGAGCTGTGATTTAAAATTCAATCAGGATATGGGTCGATTGATATTTCACTTTACAAATTAAATTTTGACCAAATTCATGTATGGTTTCATCTTAACGACCTTTTCTCGTAAAACATGTTTTTGTATGCAGTATGCAGTATCAAATTAATATGAGTAAAATATGTACAATGCAATTGTTTTAACTTTAATTGCAAGCAAATGTTTATTTTTTAGTTGAATAATCGAAGTGCAAATACTTACTCCGATGGAATTATTTCACGCTTCAATGGTGAACCAAATTTAAATAAAACAAATTAAATGCTTAATCACTACGAAAGCTTTAAGCAATAAACTAATTTCCATGTCTGTGCTTTCCAATTTCCTATTTTGCAATATTAATTAAATTCCTTCCAAGTTGAAAAGGAAATTGCAACTAGGTACGAGTATATCGTATACTCGTAGAAACATTAATGGAACAAAATCCTGATTGAATTTCCCAATCAAAGTACATACTCGTATGGTGTAACGTCTACGTCGAAAAACCGATCGAACTGCCAATGCACTTTATCCTTTCGGGACTAATAATTCTTAATAGGATAAAGGTTTGGATGCATTTACCTAATGTATGTACATATATTGTATACCTATGCATACCCGGTGCAATGGTATTTTTTGTATGTTTGCTGTAAGCGAGTGTTTTAATAGACTAGCTATATGCCTGCAAGTTGATGTTCGAAGGCGACTGACTCAAGTAAAATGTTTTTGAAGGCCAAGTGACGTCGTGTTTTTACCACAAAACATTACACACGCAGTGAGCAATTAAATGTAAGGATCAAGAAGATTCACAAGTTAGGGTTTCAGGTTTTTGAAATCTTTAAATCGTCTTCGGTGTCTCCTATAGTCCTTTCACCTAACATTAACTCTGCATTGCAATCTATCCAGAAATATTTTGAAGAAACCGGACAAAATTGGATCCAAAAAAGAGCACAAAACTAGGACGCATGTACTATTTACTACCTGACAGGCAACTTCAACTTATTGTCAATTGTTCAATTAATTTTGAATGACCACAAATATTTTGTTTTTATAAAAAAAAACGTTATGAAGAAATAAAATTATTTATCTATCTATCTATCTATCTATCTATCTATTTATTACAAAAAGATACTTTAATGGCGGTACTTCATGTCTTAAATGTTAAAAAACCTATAGTTCTCACTTTAAATTTGGTTCGCGGGTGGTTGGTAAAATTCTAAGACTTCAAAAAACCGCAAAGAAAAAAATCCAACAATTCCTAAAACGGGAAATTACCAGGGCCCTCGTCACGCAAGACAGTCGTCATCGTTTTCGCCATCGTTAACGATAGCGAACTTCACGTTGACATAAAAATCGACCGATCGTCCAATCTTTGGCAAAAATACGAATTTAATTTGTAAAATACCAAATAAAATTTGAAAAAAACGAACTTAAAGTCAAAATGCATAGTCTCCTTTCTGTCTACTGTCATTTATCATTAAAAAAAAATTAAATATAACTTAAAGATTTCATTAGTCTATTGTAAATGATCTTAATATTAATTAATGTGGGCATTCCAAGACTTAGATACTTGCAAATGCAAGTAGTTTAAGCCCTCTGATTGGTGGAGAGCCCGAAAAATTGACAGAACATCTAGTCTACTTTCATTGACTAAACGTCGAAAACCGCTGACTTATTTGTTTGAATATACTGCGTGGCTGTTGTTTGCTTGTTATAAAAGGCGCTTTTTTTTTGCAATTCTATATAGACTTCGAAAAAGCTTGCCAAGTAAAAATAAGACTGGATAATTATTATCCAGGCTAAGGTTTTGTTGTATTTTACATTGAAAACATGTTGCAGAAACATGTTTAGTTTATATAGATTTGGAAAAAAAAACACGCCTAAAAATAAAAATTTAAGTAAATTATGAAGGGGTATTTTTATATACAATCGATGAACTCTGCAAATTTGTAAATTGTAAGTTTGTTTTTGTTCATACTTTCTTTAAAAAAAATTAATTTGTTGTGATGCAATCACAATTCTCCAAACAATTTCAGACCGAAAATAGAAAGTAAATTACGTTTTTGACATTTGAACTGTCGACTAAATATTGTGTCATTGGGGGCGTTCCGAAACTTAGAAGGCCGTAAACTACTTGCATTTGCAAGTATCTAAGTTTCGGAATGCCCCCAATAATAAATATGAATATGAAAATGCCGCCGAAACAACAATGTCAAATTATGACTTCATCAGCAAATGTCAAATCGCTTATAAATGTTGTTTTCTGTGGTTCTCAAACTGGAAAAAGACGAAGGTGATGGACGACACGAGACTGATGGTGTTTCGGGAAGCATCGTTTCGTCGACGTCGTTTGGTATGGTCGTGTGATTGCGATAATTGAATTGTTTCTCCGGCTGTATGGCATATGGCACCGTCTTGTTGAGACCACATCTACATACATCTTGGAATAAGGCACAAGAGCTGGATTATCATATCGTGATAGTGAGTACCACTAACTGTTATTGCCTGACCAGCCGCATTTTCAAAGAATAATGGTCCGATCCCCCAAAATTCGCACCAAACAGTGACACGTTGTGGATGCATTTACTTCCCAACAACCACTCGTGCATTTTCTGAACCCCAAATTTGATAATTTTGACGATAAACAAAGCTATCAAGATGAAAATGAGCCTAATCACAAAGTAGCTGCCAAACCTTCATTATTTTTCAACTATTGCTCGTCAGTAAAAACACATTGTTCTTTCGTCTAGCACTCCATTCTTCATAACCCTGAGCTGTCAGATGTCACGCGGTATTTATTTTTTTTTTTGTGACAATTTGCCGCATAAATGGCGAAAAAATTAAATCTTGCGTATATTTTGGGACACACATCTTAATAGATTTTTTCTATTGCTAATAATAATAATTTATAGATAAGAGCCAAATATGCATTTTAAATGCTAAAAAATGGAAAACCCGGACAAACCCAGAAATTTTAGAAAAACTATCCTTGACGTTCCCGCATAGACGATGAAGAGTACCTACCTACATGTCCGGACAGGTGGCAACGCTGATCAAACCAAGTCTCCAATATTGCCCTTAGAATAGAATAATAATAGAATTCAAAAACGTCGTACAGTTTATACTATGTACATTATGTAGTTAAGATGAAGTTCTTCCGGATTTGAATTAGTTTTTATTATTTTATTCAAAGTAAATATAAGATCCATTTTCATATTTTATAGAATAACACATTCATCGAGCAACATCGTATTATAATTTCAGAAGGACATCATTCATTCCATAATATAAACTTATATGTAGGTGCAATCATAATTATTCATAAAAAAATATTCCTATGTACACCAATGAAATGTGCCCAACTTATGCAGTAGGTCTAGGTACCTACTTCTCGACATAAAAAACTATCAATGTAAAAAACTTTTAACTAAAACACTATTTATTTATTTTTAAAGAAACGCTGCGGCATAAACTGAATAGAAATTATTATCCACGAATTTCCATAGAAACTATCGAGAGTGTATTTTTAGTTATGCCCAACCTACCATACTGAACTTCCCTTTCCACGTGTAAGACAAATAATAATAATCAATATATCCATCGGCCATGGTGTGGAAAACACGTTCCGCTCGAAGATTATTTTAAACAAATGTTACGACAATTTCGAGAAATCTAATTTCCTTTGAGAATTATGACGGAGATTATCCAGAATAAAATTCATTCGATATTTTTTTTAAATTTAAAACAAAAATATGTACGTACATATGTATAATTAATATGGGAAAATAAAACAAATTTTGTTAAAAAAATGCCGTATATTCTGTGAATAAAATTTGCGTGCCTTAAGCCTTGTTTTGTATTTATGACCTCAGCTTTTTCGTAAACCAGAAAGCACTTCACACTCTGCCGTTATCATAATCCTTTTTAAATAACCAACCAAAATCTAAGACCTTTAAGACATTTCAACCAAAAACACGACAACACCGACAACGTGTCAATAATTCTATTCGTTTACCCATCGTTGCCACAATATCAAACTTTTCTTAATTGCATTTATGGCCAAAACACCACAAACCGAATATCGTCGACTTTTCATTACATAGCCGCAACATTGTGGTGTAAGTGCTTTAGCGAAATCACAAAAACGTTTTCATTCATCAGACAGACACACAAGAGGTAACTTTTTGCCGCACTGAGAAACAGAGACAATGCTTCTGCTTCTAGAAGTGGTTCGTCTGACATATGACGAACAACAACGACGAAACTTTTCAAAGAAGGAGCATTGTGCTAATTGACTTAAGGGTAGGACTGCTGCAATAGTTTGGCAAAAACTTTCACAATGAACTAAAGTAAATAGTAAGGAAATTTGATTAAGTAAGAGCTACGCAAGTTTATCAGTTGGTTGAGTGTAGTTTGGCTAATTGTGTTTTCAATACCGTTATTTATGAATGAATGGAGATGGCTTATCATACGGGGTTTGATTATCTAAACACCGCGATAAATAAGTCGTAGTGAATTTAGGGAAGCAAAGGTATTCAACCAGCAAAATGATAAATAATTTTAAGAAACTGTTAAGTTGCATGTTGGACACACACATGTGGCTTTACTCACTAATAGGCCATGACTGCGCAAACGTATGTTTGGGCAATCAGGCTTTGTCCACACATTACGTAAGCAACCTGCACCAAAATTAGTTGGTATCGATTTTTGCAGGTGGTCGGAGCAATGAACGACAGCGCTGGCATACTTGTGAACTTTACAGAATGGCAAAATGTAAAAACCGAAAAAAAATATTCAGAAAAATGTGTCAAAAATACATTTTACTAACATGAGCCAAAAATATGGAAAAATCATAGTTTGTTGATGTTAAGCTAAAAAAAACCGGCCAAGTGCGAGTCAGACTCGCGCTCAAATGGTTCTGTAGTCTTATACGCAGCCAATCTGGCAAAATGAATGATGCAGAGTTTCTAGTTTTGGTAAGGATCAAATCTTAGACCCGAGACGATGACCTGAAAAATGTCACACAATGTAATTGAATAAAACGCAATATTTGATCGAAATTTGTTGTTTATTCTTATTCTTTAAAGAAAATCTGCTTCTTTAGGCTCGCTGGCTAAAAGCTCGTCCCTATCTTCTTCTTCCTCGATATCTTCCATACTTCTGTTATTATCGTTTTCGGGAGGTATATGCACTTGCGATCACAGATCACGCATAAATTTTGTGTCCGCTCGAAGTCACTTTCAGGGTAGTTACTTACTTACTTACTTAGTTGGCGCTACAGCTTGAGGTGAACCTGGGCCTGCTTCTCGCAACCATTTGTGTGTGCGTGTTATATTTTTGCATAAATGGAAGGGAGCTATAGTTTTTTGCCGACTCCGAACGGCGAGTTGAGAAGCTCAATCGTAACAAATGATACTCTTTGATGCTTGTCAGACATTCGAAAGAGGTGGGCACTGTGAAAAAACTTTTAGGTGTTTGCGGCGGGATTCGAACCCAAGACCGCTGGCTCAGTAGTCCGACGCAGTAACCACTTGCGCTACGGTTCCCACTAGTTCAGGGTAGTTACCGATTTAATTCAGATTGATGCTAGTGATGAGAGAACAGCATTCTGGTGGGTCAGCGCAAAATTTTCTAGACGTGTTGTCATCATTAGTATTCCCAAATCCCGCTTTGGGAATATCTACTAGGAGTCCCATTTAGGGACGTTTCGATACCGCCATGGTATCGATACTTTTACTCATTACTCGTATCGAATCAAAGTATCGAAACTACTCATTTACTTGTATAAAATTATCGAGTATGTACTCGTATCGAATCAATTGTACCATTATTACCAAGTAACTACTCAAATCAAAGTATCGAGTACAAAAAGTACTTGGATCGAAACAAAGGTATCGAGTATATACTCATATTTACTTGTACCGAAACGTCCCTAGTCCCATTTGCTCTTTGAACGTACATACTTTGAATGTTCTGCTTTGTATATCAATTTTCTATTCTTGAGCAGATCGCGCTTGCCAGTTTTTGCATTGTTTTTTAATATAATTCAATACTTGTCTAGTAAACATAAAATAAAATGGCGAACGTGAGCGGACAGCTTTATGTTGGTATTAAAAAAATGTTAGCCCGGCAATGCCTCCCATATATTATTTATAAACAAATACTATTAGGTATCGTACGAGTTTTAGTAAAAATTGTGCTTTAATAGAAATTCATAAGCACCGTTCGTTGACACATTATACATTCAGAGAAAAGAGTTCAATTATATTTAAAACACAGAATATAATATGTATTTCCACCACACAAAAACACAATAGTCAAATTGTAAAAATTATCAAAAACGAAAGTACCGATCACCAATGTGGCAAGAGGCAATAAAGGGGGGAATTTTTTTGGATGCCACCTAATGGACAGGTTATCAGGCTTGAAGGATAACGCCGCTAACAGAAGTATTTGGCAACTTGATGTTTATCACTTTTGAGCGGTATTATCATATAAATACTCCATTGTGCGGCGCGCGGATGGACTGAGCGAATCTCAGCGGAACTCTAAAGCTAAAAAATCTGAAATCTATTTCTAAGGTCTTTAAAGCAACACATTTTTATCAATTCTCGCGCAAAATAATGTACATCTATAATTCGTAGGTGCATATGTACATACCTACAAACTGTTTTCTTTAACTCAAAATCAATTAAATTAAAATTAAATCAAATGTAGTAAAAAGTCTTACTCAAAAAATCAATTCAAATTTATTTTAACTTTTATTATTACTTTATTCGAAAATCTTTTATTAGCTCGTTTAGTCACCCTTATATCCATTTTGCCTCATGGGTAGAATTTTTACTAGCCTTCCCCCCCCCCCCCCCCCCCCAACCGGAAAAATTGGTTTGGATACCATTAAATAAAATGCAAATTTATTAACTGTCGCCGTCTGGCTTAAGGTAACATTTGCCTTTCAATTATAATTTGAAGAATTTTATCGCAAAGAATTTTCAAAGAAATTAATTCAGATAGTTTCTGGCAGCTCATAATGCAAACTTTTCGCTTCTCTCTGGTTAGGGCGATAAATTTCTATTTGTTTGACTTCATGGCTCACTTGTACAATTTTATCGATGGCATTATTTTTGCAATAATCTTTGGGGTGGAGCACGTTGGCGGGGGCGACAATAAAGCTCTTTTATAGGCATTTCCTTCTGCCCGAAATTTCTGCCAGAAATGTTCATATTGTTTGCAATAAGTCAGTTTCAATCAATGAATTGGAAACGGAAGGAAGGCGTGCGTAATCAACCCGCAGTAAAAATGGAACCTTAGGATTATGACCACCGGAAGGAAATATTATCAATTTCCCGTTGAATTTTTTCTTTTTAACCTTTTGTTTGTTTTTTTCAGCATTTTAAGGGTGAGAAAAATTGTCATTCAAAATCGTGACAAGAAATAAAATGACAAAAGAAGGATTTTGCGTATTTGTACTTAATTTTTATTAAATATATTTTTATTGCATCCAATTTAAGATATAAGGTAGTTTTTTTTTTTTAGAGTAAGGAGTCTATTAGCCTTCTAAGCCGCTTTATGCTTAAATAATAGCAGGGTACTGAAATTTATTCAAGTCCAGTTTTGAAATTTCACTTGTTCCATTATAAGCTTCGAAGTACTTCATGTAGTTATTATTCCTTTAAAGATACCTAACGAAGCTTGCCATACATCATGACAGGTTTTTCTTTTAATTTATTTATTAAGGGATTCAGAAAAAGGGGATACAACTTCTTAAAAATGATGGCGAGTTGTAGGAAAACTCAATTTGGAGTTTTTTTTAGCACAAATTGTGTTCCACCAAAAAACAAACTCTGAGTTTTGAATGGAATATGGATAGGATAGTGTTTGCGTCCTGCAACACTAAGCAATGTCCTTTAGGCGAAATCAATAACAAATGCCCATTGAAAACATTTTATTATCATCCAAAAACGGAACTTTTTTGGCGAATTGATTTTGATTCGAATATGCAATAGTCATCCAACTCCTTTTGTTTTTAACAATTTCAGTTACACGTTAATGGCCGAGAATAGGTAGCGGCTATTGCTAAGGACTCAGAACTAGGAACAAAGTAAAGTGAATTCACCCGTCACAAAAGTGCAATAGATTGTAAATTCGCCTTCAGGGCGACGAAATCCTCAACATCAGTTCATCACATATTCGGACATACAAATATGTACATAGTTCCACATTGCTTGAGCATTTGTGCATTATTCGATGATGCTCACCAGTTTGTAAACGTTTTAGGGGATTTTGTTAAAATCGATGTTGCAAGAGATGCGATGAGGTGAAAGTCATAGTTCACTTTTAAACATTTGTCGTACTGCTGGCACATATGTATGTGCATACGTGTGAGGACCTAACCATACATGTTGGTAAAACCTAAAGGCACTAAAAAGCGAGTAACAGCAGGTGTACAATTTATTGCCTTCAGATATAGTGTTAACAAATACACAATGTTCAATGTAGATAGTGTTTCGTTGCGGGAACTTTGTAGCGTTTGAATTCTTTTCAGCTCAATATGCATAAAGTATCATAATATAGACATATGGAAGAAAAAATCAGTACCTAACCAATGTACATAAAGCACATTGTTCACAAACTTAAATTATTTAATTTTTTAACACTAGAAAGACGGGAAAATCTTCTTACCAAGAAAGACCTGACCCCATATAATAAAAATGTAGATTTTGATATAGTAAATCATTTAAAAGTGCTAATCAATCAGTGAACAAACTAAAATATAATCATATTAAGTGTTTTATTTACAAGAAGTTTTTTATTTCTTACTACAATCATGAAAAATAATTGCTTTTGACTGATTACATTTTTCACGTAATGGAATTTCACAAATATCGCACACATAACTAGATTTATTATTACAGCTGGAAAAATAACAGTGACGTCTTTTACCTGTACCTACAGCTGAAGGCTGCATCGATATTGGTGGTTGTGTTAAAAATTAAAAAAAAAAGTTAAAAAAAGTTAAAAAAAAAAAGTGAAAAATTACTCTATATGGGTCGAATGACCGGCGCCGGCTTTGTAGGTAGATGATATGTTTATTTAATTCTTTATGAAGATATAACAATGAAACTATATGTAAAATTAAATTTACACTATTTAAATAAAAGTCACTAGAGAGCATGTCATACAAATTAAAACTTTTAAAATCATAAGACGCTAAACTTGTATTGTATTGTATTTGGAAGGGGGTTGTCTCCTTAGAGACAACAAGCACGTAGACCTGTAGGCCCATTGTACTTTGGTGAAGTACCACCCCATTCGCTGAATTAGCGATTTGTTGCTGAGCTACATGTCGATCTAAATCTGCCCGTCGCTTTCGCAAAGCGAAGCAATAGGGCGAGATTGAGCTCCAGTAGATCAACGTCCCGTAGGACGTAGCTGCCTAGAGTGGCCTTTCTGATTCGAGCAAAGGCCGGACACTCGCTAATGAAGTGCTCAGCCGTCTCATCTTCTTCCAGGCACATCTCGCAGAGGCCCGAGCTTCTGATTCCAATTTTGTTCAGGTGCTCGTTTAAGGGAGTGAACCCAGTGACCAGTCCTGGGAGGATTTTGAGGTCATTTCTACGAAGGTGTAACAGAAACTTAGTTCTGTTTGCCCTGGGCGCGTCTACTAACATTTTGGCCTGTCGGCATGACCTAAGTTCGTGCCAATGGTTGTAATGCTGTAGTCGCAGCAGTTCAAGAAGCTTGTTTTTAGCATAAGCTGAACTGCAGCCAATAACAGGCTGAGGACCGATAAAAGGGGTCGCTGATCCAGCTCTAGCCAGAGCATCAGCTTTATCGTTTCCCGGGATGTCAGAATGTCCCGGGACCCAGACCTCAACAATTTTTGAGTTGATCAACGCTGAACAGGCTTTGATAGCTGCTTGGCTATCAGAGCAGATGTAGATGGACTTGGATTTCCACCTCTTGTTAAGTGCAATGTGCGCTGTAGTAGCGATAGCATACACCTCTGCCTGAAAGACAGTTGTAAATCTACCCAGTGGAATAGACTGCTCAACGTGGCATTCTTCTGAGTAGACACCTGCTCCGGAGAGCTCATTAAGGATTCGTCCGTATAGAAGACTATACTTCCTGATGGGAAACCAGACCAACCTCCGCTGTTCCATTCAGAGCGATCTGGAAGGAGACATTGGAACCTTCGCCCGAAATTGTATTTGGAGCTTGTGGTGTCCAGAGCTCCCCCCAAGGCTCCTGGTACTAAATCGAGAAGCTCCCCCACCCTGCTACCTCTACTACCTTCACTGAAGGTAACTCGCCTTCCAAGAAGCACACCTATGCGGTATACTGCTTTTCTAGCTTCGTTTTCAATGAAGATATGCAGTGGAGGCAAGGCAAGAAGGATCTCAATGGCGGCGGTGGGTGTCCCTCTCATGGCCCCGGTAATGCTAATGCACGATAGGTGCTGAAGTTTTTCAAGGCAACGTTTGAGAGACTTCGCTTTGTACCACCAAGCTATCGAGCCATATACGACATATGGCCTGACTATACTCGTATAAATCCAGTAGACCATTTTTGGGCTAAGCCCCCATGATCTATTGAACATTCTACGGCATTGCCAGAGTATGTTGGTGGCCTTAGTTGTTCTTGCAACCAAGTGGTCTAGGAAGGTTAGTTTTGGGTCCAACAGGATACCCAAGTATTTCACCGTACTAGAAGGTTTAAGCTGGGTGCCTAGGAACGTAGGCCATCTTATAGGAGGCAACTTCCTTTTGTTTGTGAACAGCATCATCTCGGTCTTGGAGGGATTGACCGATAGTGACTGCTCACGACACCATGCTCCAACAATGCTAAGGGCGGATTTCATCCGCTCACAGAGTGCTGGTAAATTGCTACCACTGACGATGATGCATTCATCATCAGCGAATCTAATTGTTGGATATCCTCCCTCGTTAAGTTTTCTCAGTAAGGAGTCAACTAAGAGGTTCCACAATGTGGTCGACAGGACTCCACCTTGCGCAAAGCCTTTTACAGCTTGCACTGTCTTGGAGTAACTACCTAATGAAGCTGTTGTTGATCTGCTCTTAAGCATCGCCAGGATCCAACCGATGAGTGTCGGGTCAATTCCTTTTGATCTTAGTGCAGATTCAATCATTTCAAAGGTGGGATTATCGAAAGCTCCCTCAATATCGAGGAATACAGCGAGGCTATAGTGCTTCCGGTCGAGAGCGCGTTGCACTCTGCCTGTCAGCTCCACCAGCGCTGTCTCCGTCGACTTGCCTCTTTGATAGGCATGCTGGCTATCATGGATTGGCGCTACACTTAGCGTTCCTATCTTAAGCTGCACGTCAATCAATTTCGCTAAACTTCACGATGGGTCAAATGACCCCCGCCCGTCTTTCTAGTGTTAACCCTTTCGGGACTCGTTGGTACATTATATGTAGGTACCACCAAAAGTATAAACATCCCTAAACAACAAAATTTTCCTCTGATTTAGTTGAAATCTGTACCAGATCGTCTTCCAACATTTTAGTAACGGCATCTTAATGTATTTCCAGCTATTAGACATCAAATTTTTTAAGCTATATCGTTTATTTTGAACGTTTTGATTGTATGAAAATCACTAAACTTTTCTGCGTCCCGAAAGGGTTAAGGAGAAAATGATGTACCTACATAAGTAAAGGTGGCCAAAAGAGCACCTAGAGTAAATTATACATGCTCACAAGTAGTTTTACTAAATATGCGACATTTTTATTAGTTTTGAATGTAGATTTAATTTTTTATACTGTTTATACTGCTATGTATGTTTGTCAGTCGAATTCGTGGTAAAGGACATAGAAATCGAAAATAACGGCGGTATGCCAACCGTTTTCCGAATATTAGCTGAAAAACTTACTTACTTTAAACGGGCTCCCGACTCGTGAAGATTCTCTGCCTGAGACACGGCAGGCTGCCATACTCTTCGATCCCGGGTACGCTGCTTCCAGTTGTCTAGACCAAGCGCTCTGGCATCCGCGACAAATTGATCCTTAAAACGGAGCTTCGGTCGTGCTGGAGCATTGTTGTCCATTCGGTCGATGTGGCCCAGCCAGTGTAGTCGACGTGTTTTGCTTTCTGAACTACATCCCCATCTTGATACAGCTCATAGAATTTGCGGTTGTATCTTCTCCTCCATTCGATCTCCTCGCATACGGGACCGAATATCCGATGAGGAATTTTTCTCTCAAAGGTATTCTGAATCTGCTCTGCTTTCCTGCTTATCACCCAACACTCGGCTCCATACAGCAGGACTGGCAGGATCAATATTCTGTAGAGCATGCATTTCGTCTTCCGAGTTAGGAGTTTTGAACCCATTTGTTTTGGCTGAAAAAAGGAGATGTGGCAGCAAAAAATCGGAAACATTTTCGGAAAAACAAAGCCTATCCCTAGGCTGGTTTGTCAAGGAAAGACATTCCTGAAGACCGGTGAACTTGTTGGAAGATCGTACACTGTGGTTATGGATATTGTCCACAAGAAGGTCCCTAAATAAATGAGCGAAATTTGGAAAATAAGGGATAAGGTCGCAAGCTTTTCATTTCTGACATAAATAAAAGGCTCAGCGTTTTAGAAGTCTTTAATTTTCAATAATGAGAGTAAGTTTAATTTGTTTGGCAATGATGAAAAGCAAACGGTGCCACAAGATTGGATCTAAGATCAGACTACATCTTCCAACAAGACGATGACCCGAAACATCCTGTCTATAACGTTAAAATGTGGCTGCTTTTTAATGCATCCTCACAACTGAAAACACCACCACAATCACCTGATATTAATACAATCAAACATTTTTGATGCTCGGCAATTACTCTTCGAAAAATACGAGTATATTAATTTAATTTCCATTACAAAAGTACATTTCCTGTTCCTTTATGTTTCATTCCGAAAAACCACTGCGTTGTTGAAAAATAAATTACTGTTCATCAGTCATTCCAATTCGCGGACAAATTTTGATAACTTACCCCACTCAACCAACCCTTTTTGTAATTCTCCCCGCAACCGATACCCCTAGAAAAAAAAAAAAAAACAGAAATAATAATAATAAAAATAACAGAATAAAACTCATGTAGTTATAAATGGAAAGTAAATGCCTGCACGATGATGCCATCGTCATTTTACGAGTATATCCACGAATGCAATAAAAAAATGTTTCTTTTATTATTGACGTTAAATCCATTGTACTCATCTATCATTTTGTAGCCGCCATGAAGAGACACTGCCACTGACCCAGTTTTTGGGTCAGATTCTCGATGTGTCCGAAATAAATTTAATGACAAGCGACAGCGGAGGAATGCCGAAAACTCTTAACTTAGAAATGGGGTCAAATGTCGTACCCATGTTGAAGATTGCTGAGGTGAGGAATTTTCTTCTACACGTACGAGTAAATGAATTATTTAAATAACTTAAAGCAAGGATACTAAATACAGTATTCTGTGCTGAAAATGAGACGACTTAGTTGACTTAGTTTTTCCAAGTCGAAAGTGTAATTCAACACATAATGAATGCCTCAATTTTGTGAGACATTAGATCAAAAGAATGATTCCCTTTTGGATGAAATTTCACTCCTGCCGAGGAGAGTGTTGGGAAAAAAAAACTGAAATTGGACACAAATAAATCTCACGACAGTGTGTGTCAGATTTAAATCACCCTCCAAATGCATAGCCCGGAAAATGATTCGCTTTCTCTCACTGGTGCAACTACTAATCTGAAGGATATGCGGTCGAACCCCTAACACATACATACATACTCGTAGAAAGGAACAGCAAAAAAAAACAGAGAGAATACGCTGCAATTTTCCCAGAGTAATAAGCTCTTCGTTATGATTAAATTGCCTTGACGGTGCGGTGCAGCGGTGAAAAATGATGATGAACATGTTAACCACCTTCATTGGTTAGTATTTTGTATAATGTATGTTTTATGATTTAGCGGAGATTAAGTTATGACCATGGCAGCGTTAACAAGAACTGGGAGAAGATTATTCTCTTTTACTTTCATTTAAATGTTAAATTTTAAGTATTTAAACAATTTGTTTATGCATCAATTTAGAGAGTTTTTCTTATTTATAAATTGACTAGCTGTCTCGCCCGGCTTCGCCCGTGTACTGAAATAGTCGTGTTACTTATTAGGTAAAACGCTGCTATTGTAATGTAGTTTTGTGTAGAAATAAAGCGTGCCAAGTCCGACATTCTAATTTTTAATTTTAACTCCCAGGCGTTGTTTAACCCTTTCCCGTCTGTTACGCGATGGGTTTGAGTTTAATATGTTCTTTATCTGTATTTGATTAATGAATTACTGGAGTGAAAGAATGTAAAAAAATATACTTCCGCTTTCACATAAGCGATTATGAATCTCAATCAACGCTCCAACTCCAATTCGTTGAGATCGGCAGTAGTGGCACAGTGTATGGTTTGAGTTTCGTTTGGTTATTAAATGAAACTCGTAATTCAATGGCTTTAAATCTATCATATAAAAATGAATTTATATATGTTTGATTGTTTGTTTGTCTTTTACAGACTCGGAAACTACCCAACCGATTTTGGTAAAATTTTCAGAGTACGTTTTTCATAATATAAGAATACAACAACTGGTGGTTTTGGGACCTGTCATACAAAATTTTGTAATTTCAAATGAAATGTAAATATGACAGATAGACAGACATGCAGACAGACAGATAGATAGATAGATTGACAGATAGACAGATAGGCAGATAGGCAGACAGACAGGCAGACATACAGACGGACAGTAAGAAAGACAGACAGATAGATCGACAGACAGATAGACAGGCAGACAGATAGACAGATTGACAGACAGGCAGAAAGACAGACAGACATACAGACGGACAGACAGATAGATAGATAGACAGATAGACAGACAGACAGATAGATAGATAGACAGATAGATAGATATTGTTGACAGATAAAATAAAAGCTTATCAAAATTGTGATTACATTTTTTTTGTTAGTTTTAAATGACTTTTATTTCAAAGTGGATACATAAAACAAAAAATCATCCAAATCGATCGAGCCGTTCTCGAGTTTTAGCGAGACTAATGCACAGCAATGGATTTTTATATATACATATAGATAGATGTTACTTCATAAAATATAACTATTTTATTGCTTTTTATCTTAAAGGTAATAGAAAAAATACTATGTATTGGTACATATTATTTAAAATATATTGTAATAGTCTTCTGTGGGTTTTCTATACCCGCTGTGGGTAAAAATATAGAATTCGTTTGGATAAAAACTTATTCTGCATCGAAATATTTGAACACAAGCCTTTTTTCAGTTCTGGATACTTTGTAATAACTTATCGCTTCCCTCTTCGCAAATCACATTACAATTCACTTCTGCCGCTTTACAATCTCTTTATCATCTCTTTTACAATCGCTTTACTATTACACTTTAATCGCTTTACTATACAATCTTTTTCCAATCACTTTGCAATAACTATTCGCACGTGTCACTGCTCAAAATCCAACTCGTGAATGACTCCGCCTGCTGTTGGGGTGTTCTATTTATACTCAAACCAATTGCTGCCAAATATTCTAGGCAAGAACCTTCTAGACTTAGAATATGTACAAGTTCATATATCCAGTGGCACCGTGACGAAGCGGTTAGACTACTACGAATTCTGCCCGGGCTCAATCCCAGTATATACCCAAAAGAGCTTCGCAAATCGCCGTTCAGAGTCGACGAGAAACGGTGGATTCTTTCCATTTGTGCAAAAATATAACATATACAAAAAAAATTATTGCGGCTGTAGCGGCACCTGAAGAAAGAAAAAGCAATATAGCTTTATGATTTTTTAGATGAGTTCAAAAGTCACTTTTTTTCCTTATGTTTTATTTCCTCAAAATAATGCATACATCTAGCTAATAGGTAAATAGAAATTATTCCGATCAAATGGTTTACTGACAAATAGAATTAATGCGTCTTTGAAGTCCATTGCAATGTGAGCGGTTTTCTACAATTTTCCACCAATAAATTCATTGAATGCCGACATTATTGTGCGAATAATTTGATCGAACCTCAATAGATTAAAGCCAAATTATTAGAGGTGAACAAGACCTTTACATACGAGTACATCCGAGGCAGCTTCCACCGCCCTTTCCAATAGCGTCAGTACTATCTGTAGACTTGCTGTGTATTCCTATGCACTTTTACACTCATGTACTGATCACATTGACAGGTTTCTATCCGTGTTTTACACATTTTACAGCGAGTGTTTCGAAAATAATTACAACCCACCGCCCCACATCCCGTGTAAATGATATTCCCACTCACCCATTAAGCAAATTTAAAAGTCCTCTTCTTTGAAGTTCGTATCTTTTCCACTTCCACGAATAATTTATGTTACGATATACATATATCCCTGATGGTAATACCATATTTGCCTTGCACATTGTTAAAATTAAAAATTCAATTAACTAAGATTGTTTAATAAATTGCCCGTAAATGGCAAAGATTTTTCATTCAGCCGTAATGAGCGTCATCTCCCGCGGCCCGCGCCTAGCTGCCATTACCCCCAACCAGTGTACTATACTTGGCTGGCTGATACAAATGCGTCAATGGGGAGTGTTTAATTGTTGCAAAAAAAAAAGAGCTGTACAATGTAGAAGCAGCGGCAGGGCGCGTCAGGCTTCGTACTGGCTTAATAGACCATAAATTAAATCGATACGTGCAAGCAATTTGCCTTTTGTGCATAAAATAATTGGCGCTATGCTAACTAATTACGATCATTAAATTATTTTATGTCGATAATAAAATTGAAAAATTCATTAATTAAGCTATAAGTGCCGAAAGGATATTGTGGAGCTGGAATTTTCCTGTTATTTTTTGTGATCTGAAAATATAATTGGAAAGATAGATGGATGAAATGAAAGACAATTGGATTGTTTTTTTTCCGCTCGAAGTTTATTGAAAATTTAAATTCGTTGAGTCCTTTGACCTAAACATGAAAACAAGAACGTACACGTATGTACGTTGGGGTGGGTCAGCGAACATTTTCACCTGGAAAACCAATTATTTAAAATGTTATCAAGAGAATTTCGATTAGTGTACCACTTTTCTTAAAAGTATTTAGTTGTCTGCTTCATGAGGTGATTTTTCCAGATTCTCGGAGGATCAAATAGAAGATGTTCTTTTCATTATGTAGGGTGACCAGATAAGAACGATAGGAAAACATTTAAATAAAACAACAACGATGTGAGATACAAAATTGTTTCTGGCTTTATTTTGAACTTAGAGTCATGCCATTAAGTGTGGAGCAGCATATTATTTAAATGTTCGCCTTGGCTTCACTGGCAGTGCTTAAAGCGCTCGGTCAACTCTTTGATGACTCGGTTCAATATGTAAGGCGTTATTCCGGCAATAGCGTCTCGAATGTTGGCCTCAAGCTCGTCCAAAGTGGTTGGCTTGTAAGCGTAGCCTACGGCCTTGACGTAGCCCCAGAGTGTGGAGAAGAGAAGTGGTGTCAAGTCCCATGATCGCGGCGGCCAATTTGATGAACGATCGGCGATGACCCAGTCGCGAAAATCCGGATCTCCGGCCAACATTTTCAGCGCCCAATTAGCGTCCACAATCTTTTATGGATGTAGGCCCAAATCCAACCACAAAATGAGCCGGGTTGACTCTCTGGCGATGCCCAATTCAGCTAATCGGCACCGAATCGACATTTCTTCGATACTGGCCGCCAGCGTTACCGCTGGTAAAATTTAAAAAGAGTCGAAAAAAGTGTCCCGGACTAAAAAAAAGAGTCTACATACATAATTCGAATAAGATATTTGTACATATTTATTAAAGGAAAAAAAAAAACAAAAAAGCTTCTTTAAAATTCATAAAAAATACTATTTCTACTACATATTTATAAGAGAAAAAAAAAAATCATAAAAAACAGCAGACATAAGTAAATAAATTGGAAACGAAGTACTTCTGTTAACATAACTCAAACTCATACATCATTTTTAACGATTATTTCTCCAATAATTTTATAACCAAACCAATGCCTCAATGCGAAACTAGTACAATATGTAGTCACGAAACCAATCAGGCGCGCGTCTTTTCCAGTTGCTATGCGTATATGTTTTGCGCATGAGGGGGTTCACATATATAATATATCTGTGTGAAACACAATATATCTGACAGACCGGTTAGATGGATATCGGACAAACCGATGGATTGGTTCACTTTGTCTAACATGAATCGAAGAAAGATAAAGAAGGCGTATTTCGGTACAGGAATGTATTAAAAGGTGACCAAATTAATTTGGTAACAGAATTACAATTTAAAACTACAGGGGACTATCAGAATATTTTTAATTTCACGCCACGTTAGACTTTGTTAGGTATAACAATTAAAATTAATAATTTTCCGACAAATTTGATGTTTTTTATTCAAATATTGGAAAAGCGTCCAAAAGTGTCCACGATTTTCAAAAAGCGTCCATTTCAGCTAATTATCAAAAAATTGTGTCCAGGTATCCCTATCGCTAAGAAGTGTCCAAATGGACACCTTCGCGTCCCAACGGCAACGCTGCTGGACGCTACTGCGGCTATCTTTTCTTCATTTCGCATAAATCTCTATCTGATTGATGGCTTAAAGTCCAAAAGAGTGTAGGTACTCACGCTCAAACTTTTCCACGATGCGATGCATTGCCTGAAACTGAAACCATGGTAACGACCGTCCTGGCGATTAAATTCACGTCGCGTCAAACGAGCTGGCATTTCGATACTTTTTAATAATTTCCGCACGTTCGGCAAGTCTGAACCTATGCATGCTGAAATGGCGAAACTTACTGAATGTTTTGACTGCTGCGTTAACATAACAATTGGAAATAGTATCATTGCTATCTGGTCACCCTATAGCAGGCTTTCTTTTTGTGGCAAAGAGTATACTGTGGCCATAGACATTATTACCGGTCTAGTCTTAAGTTATTGTCTACTGTGTTGTTAGTAATCTTGAGACCCGCGTTTCTTGCTAATACAGTCAGCTTTTACTATTCCACTTATTTTTCTTTGTGCTTGTTATACTATGTGCTTGTACCCATAACAGAACGAGTGTGTTTAATAACTATCTATAACCCTTATTACCTTTCGCGAAATTTGATACCAAACTCCAGTCAGAAACAAACAAAGAAATAACTTTTATCCCAAATGAAACCGCCCTCATTAGAAGGTAACTGCGTATTTATAAATTCTTTGAACGTTTTGCAATTTCCGGAAAAATTAAATACATTTCCCTCGATAAACTTTGCCAAACTTGTTCTCAACATCAGTTATTTAATTATGCGAAATTATTTTCTGGTGTATATCCGTTCGCATTGCAAACTCCAACAGCTCCCTGAACTCCTTCTGCTATACTATAACCCATATGCCAGCTAGAACTACTCAAAGATGTTTATTTGGCTTCTTTCTCCAAAGTTCAATGTATGTTCATTTGTTTTACTATCTACTATAAAAATATAAATGCTCTCAGAACTAAATTAATAATTCACATAATAATTGGCCTTGTTAGGGTGGAGAAGGGCGCAGTGTTGGTGGACATTTAAAAAGAAATCAAAAACTTCTCAAAACAAAACCTTTCCGTTCTAAGTTCGAATTTACTTTTGCAATTCTTGATGAGAATGAGTTTTATTTCTGTTTAATAAAAATAAATTTAGACTTAACGAAATAAGATCCCTTTTTGTCAAATAAGGACGTGCTGTATCTTTAGGTATAAGAATAATAAGGAATCTGTTAAATGTTGTTGTGAATATGTACACACTCGTATGTATATTTATGTATTTCCAGCCCAGTTATTCCCAACTTGAAGTAGATATTAACATTATCTCACTCCTTTTTTTCTAAAATATGTACTTACATAATATGTACTCATATGTATGTGCCTTCCACACTACCGATATACGAAAAAAAAAAAAACCGAACGTGAGCATTACTTCCTGAATATAAATATTATGAAACCACTTAAGGACCCTTCATTCGCAGGAGATTATGATCCGAAAACATTTAAATCTGTCTAAGAATTTCTAACCATTAAACCGTCGTGCACAAAAGACATATGTATGCTGGTATGTCTTCATGTGTTAGATACTCGTATACCATAAGAGACAACTTCGCGTAAAAAAAACCGTGCCTTAGTATAATAAACTCTAGTATAGGAAGAACCGAAACGACAAAATGGATTTTATTATCTCTAGTCGTATGGCGTATGGTTTTATTATGCTTATCATATACCTACTACGGGAAACTCTTCTGGGAAATGGTGATGATAGGCATAACTCAATGCCTATATTTGTTTTATACTTTATATGGCTTTAAGATTCCATCACATACTATTTAAGAGTAGTTGAAATGCCGGAATCTAAATACTTTAAAAAAAACTGTACACAGAAAGGATTTGCCAAATACATATATGATTTATTATTTTCATATTTTTTTTTTTTTTAATTTAGAGTTTCTTCTATAAATAAACATTTTTCATTATTTTTGCAAATCTATTTAAATAAAGAAAAAAGTCTTTGTAAGAGTAACTGCCGTAAATGGATCCTGTAAAATCATCTGTCATATTTCTTTTGCCTGGCCCATGTCTTCGCACTTCCTGAATGGTGGTTAAATCTGCTTTGTAGCAGTGTGGGGTCTGTGCCTGGGATGGAAAAGATGATACTTGTATCGAATTCGCCTAAATTGTATTTGCCTAAATTTGACACAATTTATCAATCAATGAATATAGAGCATTCTTGCGAACTGCAAAAAAAAACTCAGCAATTCAAAAATTAGGCAATTTCAGATTTTTGAACTGCAATACATTTAATAAAGAATGCAGGTTATGAGTTGATGTTTGGAAATACTTATTTATAAAGTTGCTCAAGGCGTTCTATCTATTCCAGTTCATCAGCAAATGTTGAAAGCGTGTTTTCCTATTAGACACTAATACAGTCAAAATGTCAAAACCGACTTCAAGTCGAAACTTGCTCTGCTTTAATCGAAACTTGCTCTGCTTTAATCGAAACAAAAACTTAAGTAGGAACTCATCCTGTTATGAATTGAACGTAAATGGCAATATTTTGAACATAAATGTGTAGAAAGAGTATTAAGAGAGTTCACAGACTAAATTGTTAACTGAAAATGTGTAAAAACTAAAGTATTTTTTTTTTTGTAAGATTTTGTTAAAAAGTAATTATTATGTTCATTTATTGTTAATTTATTTTTGTATGTTTATGTATTTGAAAATAAAATATTTTGATATATTATTTTTTCAAGCGAAAAATAGTTTTTAATATAATTGCATCCATTTCAGTACAATCTTAATCCTTATTCTCCTATCGTCCTCATATGAGGACGCAAATGGAGTGTGTGGCAAATTCTCGTAAACTATAACTGTGGTTTGCTCCGCATAGCTAATTAGTGCAAGGGAATACTACTTTAGCTGAAAAAATACATTTAGCTCATAAAGTTGATACGGGTTGAAAAGTGGTAATTATGAAAAGTGTAATTATGTCACTTATTTTCAACCATATCACATTCTGTAAATTTCGTTTATTCCTGTTTTGAAAGCTGTGAAATATATTAAGCTATTTTATTTTGTTATAAAACCTTTGTTCTTTACAAATGCAATTGAATTTTTAAAATTAATGTTGTTGTTTGCATATAATAGAAGTCCCTAGTGACGTCATATGACGACACCAATTTATCTAACTTAATAAAAATTTAGACTTAGTTTCACACATGTTGGTCCATTAAGAGATACAGTGGCGTGTTTAAATACTTTTGGATAAGTATTTCGTTACTCTGAAGAATAAGGGTTAAAACAGTTTTAAGTGCATCTCAAAAATGTCATTTTCCAACCCTGGTCTGTGCTAATTATTCGGCTGCCCGCGGTCTGTTCAGTCTTCAGTGCACGAACATTCCACGTACAGTCCGAACGTCGTTATTCTTATTTCGTTTAGCGTGGTTATCAACACTGGATCCGTCCTTTTCCGAGATTATTGGTTGTTTCGGGACTAGTTTCTTTGTACGAGATGGGAGTGGGAGCGCCACGATTAATTAATAAATCTCGAATAACAAAATCTCGCATTTTCAAAATCTCGCATTTGAAATTCTCGCACTATCAAAATTGCGCATTATCAAAATCTCGCTTATTATTAAATCCCCGCTGCGGGGGTGTGAGTGCTGCCGTTGGCCCAATAGGGGCTCATCCGCCACCAACTCTTTTCCAAGACCCTGACTAATAGGTACATGGAAATCCTTATCGACCTGAGCTCCGAATATGTCGAAGTAGCTCAGATAGACCGTTGGTTCCATCGAGTGAATTCGTCTGCAAATGTATATTATACTGCTGCTATTTTCTCTTGATCAGCACTCGTGCTTACAAGATCAACAAGCCGAGCCCTGATGAGCAGCTATCAGTATCCGATGGTTACCACTTGGAGCTAAAATAAACACAATTGATGTGTAGAAACAGTAAGCCAGTCATTGTCTCCACAGCATTCAACCATCAGGATCCTGTAGAATACTTTACTTTATAAGACCTCAGTTTATCAACATCCTTCATCTTCACCTTGTCATTAAAATATAAAAAAAAGACGTCTCTAACTTCTCCTTTCAGGTAATGCAATTTTTCATTATTCAGAATTTTTTTTTCTGTGTGTTTGTCCAAGAATCTTCAATAATCTGTGTAATTAGAAATCCTTCAACTTAATTCTGTAATGAACAAATCTGTCATTGTTCTCGCGCTCGCCTCATATACTCGTACTTTTCTTATCCTTGAAGGAAAAATATCGTACGACAGAAACTTTTCGCTAATCACCCTTTCGTGTCCGCAAAGCACCACCACTAGAGCGTCAAAACGAGAACCAACAATAAAGGACAATTTTAATTAAGGGAATGACATTTATTAATTATATAAGAGAATAATTTTTCCTTACTTCAACTAGAGGGAGAAAATGAAAAAAAAAAGTTCAAAGTAGAAGCAACGAACGAACAACATTACGATAAGATTAAGGAAAAATTAAAAAAATCCACTCACAGTATTTGAGCTCTCACAATGACCAGTGCGAAACAGAACAAGGATAACAGCTGAGCTGAACAAAGCATTTTTCCACTGCGATTCTTAAGCCCTTGTAAGAGAATCCTGTATCTTTTTCCTTATTCTATTCCGTTGAACTTTTTTGAACCGGCGGGCAGCGGCGGTGGCGGCTATGTATGTAATCCTTAACCCAAGAAATATTCTTACGAGTACATTCATCCATTTTTTTCCTCCGGTTTTTGCTGTTCTTTCGAAGGATATGTTTTTAAGAGATAGGTACCCAAGTTTTATTTTTTCAAAGTCTAGTTCTATTAGTGCATTCCTCTTAGCTCTTACAATTGGTTTAGAGATTATATAAGTTCGGACAAATGAGTGGGATTCCTGGCACTTTTTGGTCGATACACTTTACAATAGAGATAAGGTTAGACAGTTAATTTCTTTAAATATTTTCGTTTATTTAGTTTTAGGCGGAAAGCAAATCTAGCAAAATAAATTAAAATTGATAGAAAGTGAACCAGTATTTCAGTAATTTAAAAATTAAATGGAGTGGATGGTAGTTACAGGTCCTAGGATACTGTTCATATCCGGTTAAAAAGTTCAATTTTTTGAAAAAAATCTGTCGTTGAAGTAAGGGTAGGAGTATGAATCTTAACTTAATTCCAAAAATCTATGTTCGAGTATAGTTAAGCCACCACATCTTTCCTTTAGTCCTGCACTTTTTTTTTAAATTAAACACTTAAACGTTCTCACTCACTTATTATCTTAACTTATTGCTGTGCTGATATCTTATAATAATTTCAAAGGGAAATTAAATATTTCCCAGCCTTCCGGGTCATTCATTTTAAGTTAACATTACGCCATGTATTATAAAAAAAACCGGGACACCTTGGTTATTATTTATTTCACAGCACAAGAGGGTCCTTTTGGAGCAGTTAACATACATAAATGAAACAACAAATCTGGAAAAGAAACTCACATTTCATTTCTATGGCGGGTGATGGAACTCAGCGAGTGGATTTAATTAAAAAATATTGCATTCAAATGGAGAATCATTTTAAGCATTCTGACGGTTTTTTTTTTTTTGTTTTTGTGTATGGAAACGTGAAGTGAAATAGGTCAAGATTTAACCAAAAGCAAATACTCGTATTTTGCAGAAAAGTAATTACATG
Source organism: Brachyopa scutellaris (assembly GCA_949775065.1). Lineage (NCBI taxonomy): Eukaryota > Metazoa > Arthropoda > Insecta > Diptera > Syrphidae > Brachyopa > Brachyopa scutellaris. Next base: position 184,826,224 of record OX459112.1, on the reverse strand, counting down.
AGTCGAACTTTGGAGAGTCAAGCATTATGAAAAGAGGAAAAACTGTCCTTTATTCCTATTAATGTGGGAAGTTAAGAGTAATGACAAGTTTCAAGAAAACTTACAGCAATTACTCAGTTGACAGAGGAGTGAAAATTCAATAGAATTTCAAGTCAAATGATGGGTTAATGAGTTGCTGACATACATATAAACAATTTTATTTTTTCATATTCCTTTAGTTGAAGAATGTTGTCTTTCCTGAATTTTTTTGTTGTTTTGTGCACATAGGATATGCTATTCCTACATCTAGACCGTTGTGGATTCCACTTAACTTGATGTAAATTTGTGAACTATTTTTCTTTCCAATTTTCTTTGAAATTTGAAACAATGATAAGATGATAGCTCAATGCGCACCAGTGTTATCAGGAACAACAAGACCAATCGAGTTCGACCTACGATTCTACACGTTTAGATTTAGATTTAGATTTATTATTTAATGTACTAATGTCACGGTAAGTATTTATATACTTATAAGTATGTGAACAAAAAATAAATGGTATTATATAAATTTAAATGAAGTAAAATTAACATTTTACAAATATTATTATAACAATTTTTAAAATTCGTCTGTGGGCATTTTATATTTATAATTTATAAGATTGATTGTGTTGAGGTTGCTTGAAGTTGCCTTGATTTGTAAAGAAAAACTGTAACTCACATTTAAATCGATTTATGGATAGATCTTGATATCTAGGTAGATTTAATATGCATTTATTCGCTTTCTCATAAACATAAACTTTTGACAAATACGAAGGTAGTGAAAAGTTCTTGGCCTGACAATGAAAGACTGCGATGTTCAGTTAAAAAATTATTTTATTTTTCTACATAATCTCTCTTGGCCCAGCGTTTCTCTAACATCAATATTCTTTCCCGGAAGCGAGAGTCTGAAAGACTGTGAAATTGCTTGTATTTATTCATTTCCGAAATAATGATTACACGTAGATACAATTTAATCTTTTAATTGTGAAACATTAGTAAAGGGTTGAGAAAAAAAATTGATAATTATAATAACAATTTCTTAAGATCAATAAAAAAAAAAACAAATATACATATGTATGTATATCCATCTAGGGCCCTCTCAACTTCTTCATTGGATGCGAAGCGCTTCCCAGAAACAAATTTCTTCAAGTGAGGGTGACAGATCAGGGGAATAAGGGCGATGGCCGAGCAGATCGTACCCCAAATCCCGCAGTTTTCCCATCGCCAACGCACCCTTGTATACAGGCGCATTGCCCTGGTTAGATGATTTTTTTTTCTTCTTTAAGCCAGGCCTCTTCTTACGAATTTTGGTATTCAGCTGGTCAGGAAGTTTGGGGTAAAATTCGCCTGTAATTGGTCTGCCTTTTTCAAGATAATCAATTAACAGGATCATTTTCGCATCCCAAAACACGCTGACCATGACCTTTCCGTTATTTTGTTTCTGGTGTGTAGTGGTGAACCGATGTCCCATCTATGGTGATAAATCACCGCACTAAATCGGTCGGATCCCTATTGAATCGGTCAAAAAATTGCTGGGAAAATCGTTTGCGCATTTGCTTTTGATCGGCATTCAGCAAATGCGGCAACCATCCAGCGCAGACCTCTCGCAACTCTTTTGTATTGTGGAAAATGTTTCGCACCCTTTCTTCCTATATCCCTACAGCCTCAGTTATCTTACTCATCTTCACTCGCCTATCGTCCGACATGATATCATGCACTTTTCGATGACTTCGGATGTGGTTGCGGTTTTTGGCCCTCCTTCACATGGGTCATCTTCGAGGGACGTGCGACCACGTTTAAAATCATCTGCCCACTTTTTAACGGTTGACATGGAAGGAACAGAGTCCCCGTAAACTTTGGTTAACTTTAGATGAATTCCCTTGGGGGTTAATCCATCCAAAACGTAGAATTTTATGGGGAGTCGGACAGAATCCCGAAACCCAAAATCCCGAAATCCCGAAATTCCGAAAATCCACAATCCCGAAAATCCAAAATGTCGAAAACCCAAAATCTCGAAATTCAGAAAATCCACAATCCGGAAAGTGCAAATAAAAATTTGTTTGTAGGAAAAAAAGATTAGAAGAAAATTTATTTAACATATTAAACAAAATAACAAACTTTAAATATAAATAAAAAATTACAAAACAGTTTAAGTCTTATTAAAAAAAAAAAAAAATTAAGAAACGATCTATGACAAAGCAATTCGAAAGTAATTCCCATTAAAAAGTTTATTTCAGAACGCTCGTTACGTTCCGTTTTTTTTTTTTAATTTTGTTTTCCTAACGTAACGTTTTCTTATTCTTTGGTTCTCACCGGAAATATATTTTCGATATAAGTTCATGTTTTCACATGAATTTGCTCTTCATCTAAAAGAGCGACCAGTGAATATACGCCAATGTGTGAAACTGAAATCAATTAATTGCAACTAAAATCTAATCCACCAGCTATCAAACTGAATGATTAACACAACTGAATGCACATTGCGAATTATAAAATATTACAACACTAACGCCAACGGGAATGGGCAACCATTTCTTTACTTTCCTTTTAAATAACAGCCCGAAAAATTATATAAAATGCAAAATGTGCGCAAATTTTAAATTTTAAATAATTTTTCCGGATTTTGGCTTTTCGGGATTTTGGATTTTCGGAATTTTGTATTTTCTGTATTTTGGGTTTTCGGGATTGTGACCCCAACCCAATTTTACAACCGCACGATATTCCAGTTTATCCATTTTAATAAAAAAAACACGCAGGACGTCTACTACTGACATGTGCTGTGCACCCAGGCAGGAAACATACCTACATTTTCTACATTTTTGCTGATTGGAACTCCATCTCTTCGTTGCGTCGGGGCGAGAACTTTTCAATTTAGCCTCGTATATGGACACCACTATGGCTTTTGTATTCATTTCATGTAGAAGAGAGATGTATTCTTTTATATATGAAGCATTTTGGAAAATCTGTTCGCCGTGGATGTGGTGGTTAGTGGGTTGGACTACTACGCATGCTGCTCGGGTTCAATCCCAGCCCGGGTACAACACCTTAAAAAGTGTTTCACGGTTGCCACCTCTTTCGAATGTCTGACAACCAATTAAAGAGGATAACTTGTCAATGATCTCCTCAATTCGCCGTTCGGAGTCCGCAAAAAACTGTAGGCGCCTTCCATTCGTGCAAAAATAGGCGTGTTTTTTTTCAAATCTATATAGGCTTAACATGTTTCCGCAACATGTTTTCAATGTAAAATACAACAAAACCTTAGCCTGGATAAATATCCAGTCTTATTTTTGTACGGAAAGCTTTTTCGAAATCTATATAGGTTTGAAAAAAAACGCGTCTAATATAACACGCACACACAAATGGTTGCGAGAAGCAGGCCCAGGTTTACCCCAAGTTGTAGCGCCACCTAAAGTAAAGTAAGTATTTTGCAAAATCTACAAGAAATATGCATGTTAATTCTTCTGGTTTAATTAAATCTACTAGTAAACTCCTTAGTCAATAGAATGAATGCCAACTGTTTTCTTCAAGACTAGTAAACAATTCCTTGCACAGGCAAGGTAAGCCAAGAACATAACCTAATGTCATTTGCAGAATACTCATTCAATTTGTCTTATTTTTGTTTGACATTGCTCTCAATTTAAATTGGCAGCTAAATATATTGAAAATATTTTCCTATAAATTGAGAAAAACCCACTATTTTAAAATAAATTAATTTGTTTCTACCAGCAAAACTTCTCCATCAATATAATTTAGTTGTTTTCACACTTGAAGTGAGTGACGCTTTAATAAGCCCCAAAGAATAATATGATTTATGTAATTTTCTATTCGGCCTAATAATTTTGACCAGACCAGCCTATCATCAACTAGTGCATCGATGCATTGCCACAAAATCTATTATCACTTCCGCACAACAATTAATTCCATTTCCCCTGTCATCATTATAACATATAATATTGCTACTCGTGGACTAGGTAGTAATAGAGGCATATCAATCACAAGTCTGCCATTGTATTGCAATGTCAGTCATTATACACTGCACACATGGAGGAGTAGTTTCCAGCCATGTCGTAAATGGGCGATATACATATCCATTGTATGCTTAATTTTATTGTTTCATTATAATTTACACAATAACTTCACATGAAATTACATAAACAGGACTATGGCACCATTTTGCCAGATTGATTTCATATTTTTAATGAATTCGCTTCAGTTGATTGCTTTATGGCCGAAAAGGTTGTGGTTTGTGGCTTGAAATATTTTTTTACGAGTGGCCTTGCGACTTTTTGTTAAATTGAAAAAAAAATATATATATCCGGCGCGGCGTCAGCAGTCCTATAAAGAACCAAGCCTAGCTTCTCGCAACCATTTGTGTGTGCGTTTTATTTTTTCCACGAAATGGAAGGGACCTTGGTCCACCCCGAACTGTAGCACCAGCTAAGTAAGAAAGTACGGAAGGGACCTACGGTTTGTTTGCCCACTCCGAACGGCGAGTTGAGAATGTTGCTTGTCAGACATTCGAAAACCGTGAACCGGCACTGTGAAAAAACTTTTTAGGTGTTTTTGCTGGGATTGAACCTGGACAGCATGCGTCCAAAGCACTAACCACCACGAATAAGCAACCATTATTATTAATTCATCCGTCGAAAAAACAACCCAGAACACCAACAGCTGGTACTCGTAAGTATATACATATTTTCTGTCGTTTCTATCATTTTAATTCGATTGGAAAAACTAAGCTTATTTTCGTATGCTGAGTGATAAAGTTAACCCATTAATGACGAGAGTCCAAAATGTTCGATACAAGCCTTAAAAAAGGCGCGGCTTGTATTGTGTGCAGAAAGCTAGATCAGATTTTTTTAAACTTTTTTTTTAATAAGGTTTGGTCACACTAGGCCGTTACATATATGTAACTTTAGTCCTGATACCACAAACATCGTATAAATAATAAGACTGTATACATGCAAGCAAATCATGTATTTTATTTCAGTATTAATTTACTTTAGGTGGCGCTACAGCTCAGGGTGAACCTGGACCTGCTTCTCGCAACCATTTGTGTGTGCGTATTATATTTTTGCACGAATGGAAGGGACCTACAGTTTTTTGCCGACTCCGAACGGCGAGTTAAGAAGTTCATGATACTCTTTGGATGCTTGTCAGATATTCGAAAGAAGTGGTACCGTGAAAAAAATCTTTTAGGTGCTGGGCCCGGACAGCATTGCGTAGTAGTCCAGCGCACTTACCACTACACCACGGTGCATTTTATTTCAGTATTATTTTTATTTATTTCATAAATTTAAAGATATGTAATGATTTTTCTAGAAGCAAGCTACACATAAGCCTACATCGCACTTAGAACACGTTGTAGTACAGTGTGATCTGCATAGCGAACCTGCACATCGTCATCTTTTTTTATTGGGGATCTTAATAATCAAATGGTCCACTCGATCGTAGCGAGCATTAGCATTTTCGGTTTCCATTTTATGTCTACGAAAACCATCAGGAGGTTTCGGGTCACCAAGAGTCCGCCAATAAAACCGTGCTATCGAATGCTTGAGCTGAAGTCCGGGTAAATTGGAGCCAGCTTTTTTGTGAAGTAACCAAGCGTTTTGATTTGAAACATCTATCAGTCAAAGCCAAGTTAAAATGGACGACCACCATTTCTTCCCTCTAACACTTATTCGGTAGTTGTTTACATTTCGGTCCATACGGTCCGTGCCACCCATGTTTGCATTATACCATGCAATTGAATAGGGTCGTGGAAGATCCATAGCTTATGCTCTTTCCGGAAATATGTGGACACTTTTGTATCTGGATTTTTTCCAAAAAGTATAGACGCAACACTCACAATGGAACTGTCAACCCATTTCAGCAGAATTACAATTCAATTGTACCACGATTTGCATTCTTCAACTCCTTTTTATTTCTTAAATGACAAGAAACCGGAATGCAATTTTCTCGGATGGTTCCGGTTCCATTGTAACCTCTTTGCTTTATCCTACCAAGACGAATAATACAAAAAGTAATCAGATACAAAGCCTGCTGCGTACGGGCTTATGTTACATAAATGTGTTTTCCGTCACAAATTATGTTATGTTATATGCGGACTAACGTTACATATATGTAACAGCATCCAAAAACCTGAGCGATCAGGCAAACGGATTTCCAAAAAATATTTTTGTTTCAGGTATTTGCTTCTATACATATGCTACAATAACACAACATTCATATACTTTCTTACAATATACAGTAAGTTCACTAAAATAATTAACAAACAAATGCCTACCTTCCGCTCATCCCCATTTTGCTATCAACTCAAATTGAAATATGTAAAAAATCTTCTATTGTCAAAAAAATCACAACCAAAATGCAGTATTTTCGTGTTATTCTCTTTAGAATCCTTTACACTTTACATTGCATAAATTTTAAACTCAGAAGTCGATGAAAAACAAATAGTAATTGTTTTAAACAAATAAGGTGACCCAGTGTTACATTTATGTAACGTTAGGCTAAAATGGGTTAAATAGACGTACACAAAGACATCAGTGTCAAAGGATCTATCCTTACAGATGACCGACACAACAGTGGGAGCTTCCAATTACATTTTAAAAATCACCTGTGCCGTGTCAACCTCAGGGACGCTGTTAAAGAATAAGGTAAGGTAACAGCAAATAAACAAAAGCTGCAAACCAAATCCAAAGAAACAAGAAAACTCCCAAACTGCTTAAAAATATCGTGGAAAAGTAAGTCAACACTGCGTCAATATCCAACTTTTTTCCAAAAAAAAATAAAAACAAGTTAATATTTAATTGTTTTATTATTTCTGTTTTTAATTTTCATTTGTGTCATTTTTTTCATCCTTGCAAATCTGTTAGTATAGGTATGGTAAATTATTGTTTACGTAAACGAAACAAACAAATAAATGAATAAGAAATAAATTAATAAATTAAATGAATAAAAAAAAAAAAATAATACCAATATACAGCACACCCTAAAATCGTAAAAGTAAGAGAAGCCAGGAATTTAATTCAATTTTCAATTGAAATAAATTAAATAAAAATATTTACAAAAGGATATCACAAATTAAAGAGTGAAATAAACCTTGTTAATTATTATTGTTATTATTTAAAAACATGTGCGTATGAAGTGTAGAAATGCACGCCATCCGATTCACCCACCACTCTTGTGTAGTTTCAATTAAATTCCTTTAAATTAGATTAACGTTTACTGTGTCTGACTGTAGAAGTAGATACTGGTTCATCTGATAGTTCTGTACTCCAGTAATTTGCGTCAAATAAAACGAGCACATTGCAGCCGCGTTATTCATTTATCTCCATAAAGGGTTAACTGAAGCGTATGAGTGCGTTCTGAAGCACGCACATGTTACTCTTCAGACTTTCCCTCTTAGTGTGTGTGTTTTTCGATTTCGATAGAAATGTGCAGGCCAATTAAGGTGGCCGAGAGTGAGGGAACAGCAGGATATCCTGGAAGTGAAAGCAAAGAAATTAATAACAACAGCTGTTGCTATTATATAGGTGAAGTGATTCTTGTTAGCTTAATGGGATAAAACGGATCCACGTTTATATGTTCCACCTTATGAAATTGTTAATTTGAATGTTGTCTCACATAGCATAGGGTACTTTGTTGTACTACATATGCAGGAAACACCTGTAAGGAAAAGTTGATTTTACACGCTAAGTAATTACAACAAGATTTAGAGTGTGGCATGGATGTACGCATCATGCATACAAAAGGATATTGTGTCAATCTGAATAATTCAAAGTCTCAACAGGATAAGCAAATGTCGAAGTTAGTACTATACATACATATACATACTCGTATGTAGTAGTCATTTTTTAATTAAAAGAAGATGCATTCCTATTTTTACGCTTAAAAAAATCAATTATTACGAGTATGTCATTGATGAATATGCTAACTTGAATTTTTTAAGTTTCTGCAATCGTTTACGTGTAAAATACTTAGAAAATTGACTGTTTTTTTTTTCCCTTCTCGCGCCACCACCGTTGACTCAGAGCTTTCGTATACTACCACATTACGACCTCAATAAAAGCAACCTTTGATACACGCAACTCCTCGATAAAAGCAACACTTAAATCTTACCATTGCTGACTCATTAATTGCAACTGTTAAAAAAAGTGACTCGATAAACGCAACTTTTGTGATATCAATTCTAACATCTTCAAGGACAAGGCGCAGTCTAGTGCAATACGAAAGTTCTCGTACCACTTCCACTTGATATATCCAAACACTGATTATGACAAAGACGAAATAATAATTTCATCAATTAAAACTTTGCTGCAAACTGGAAGCCGAAGAAATCGAAAGTGATGGCGAAATGCAGTTAGCATTTTCTTCAACTTCTGACACCAATATTTTTTGACTCGGTTTTTGTAAGAACCCCAATAAAAGCAACTGCCCAAATTTCTTTAAGTTGCTTTTATTGAGGTCGTACCTCGTACTGTACTGAACCCAATCCAGAACATGTCATTTATGAAAAAAAAAAAAAAACCAGAGTATAATGGGAATTTTAATATCTCGAGCTTCTCTAAAACTCGGAAGGCACAAAATTCGTTATATTTAAAATCTAACACTAGGCATCAAATTGCATTTTTTATGTTTTCGTACCAAAAAGGAAAACCGGAGCCAAATATAACTCTTACATCTGTCAGTCTACATGCATTCTCGAAACCGTTTAGCATGGAAATTTAAAATCTCACACATGTAGTTATAAATTATGTTGACCAAGTTATTGTCCAATACTTATCGCTTAGATTTTAAATGTAAATTCGAAAAAAATAACAAGTTTAAAAGTTATGGTCGAAAATTTGTGACAAAATCATCCATTCAAAATCAAGAAGCATTCAGGTAGACATTTTACAATAACATTTATTAAAGGGATAAAAAAACAAGGGCTTTGTGGAATACCATAGCTAACAGATATACATATTTCATCATCATCTATAAATCTATAAATCTATAAATATTATAAAACTGTAGAGGTTTTTTTGTTGGTTACCTAATAGCGTGAAAACCGCTGGACAGATTTCGTTAAAAATTTTTGAAATGCTTCTTAAGTACGCGGGATGATCACAAGCTATGTAATTTTTTGCTCAGGCTACTGGTTTTTACATAATAGTCAAAATAACTGTATATCGGAGAGGAATATTATCATTATACAGCCCTAACTCAAGAATGGCTTATCGGATTGAAAATCAAAAAAATAGGTGAAATTAGTAAATCTGTCGCTGATTCATTTGAGATATAAAACATCCTCCTGCGATGTCCTGAAGCTGAGCAATATTCAAAATTATTATTCAAAGCATCGCCCACAATTTTCCTTCAGCGGAGACCACCGCCAGCAGTCGTGCAGCAGTGGGAATCGTTGCAATAGTGTGTGTGTGAGTATATGTGCGCGCTCTAACATGATCATATGCTTTGTACTTCAATGTGCTACAATCATTATCACCATTTGCGGCTCTCACACTCAACCAATCTTAACAAATGAGGTGTCGAAAGAAAGAGAATTTTCTAGAGCAGTGAATTTCAGTTTATAAATGTTATTAATAAATTAAAAAAAAAACCATCAAAAACAAATATTCTACCCAAAGTGAACTTCTGTTGTTTTAAGAGTTCATTTTGGTTCATATATGTATGCACATATGTATTTGCTATGTGGAAGTCATCTGGGATGTTTGGTTTATAGTGCTATTTTGCCGAGACTTTAGACAAACGTTATCAGTAGTGCCACGAGACGAGGCACATCCGAACGCACAACATTTCTCTGATTTGTTATTTAAAATTTGTGGAGGAACGCTTCCGGAAGAAAATGGAAAAGTAAATTTATCACAAGGTTTAAGGTGATATATAAAAAATAAATAAAATAAATATTTGGCTTCAGCAGTCCTAGGTAGAACCAAGCCTAGCTTCCCACAACCATTTGTGTGTGCGCGTTATATTTTTGCACGAATGGTCCCTTCAGTTTTCTGCCGTCTCCGAACGGCGAGTTGGGAAGCTTTACATGACAAATGATACTCTTGAATGCTTGTCAGGCATTCGGAAGAGGTGGGCACTGTGAAAAACTTTTAGGTGTTTGCGGCGGGATTCGAACCCAAGACCGCTGGCTCAGTAGTCTGACGCACTAACCACTTGCGCTACGGTGATATATCACAACTAAAAAACCGTAAGAATTCTTAGCTTTGTGAGCGAGCTATTTTGTTGCCTCGGAATGATTAAGCTCCAGCAATTAACAGCGAGATATTTTCACGTGCTGATGGTCAAAGTGCAGAATGTATTTCAATCACCCGGGTTGTGGACCAAGAAGTAACAACCAGATCTGGTCGAATTTTTAAACTCTCGCTTTCGCTGCCATCACATGAATTAAAACTAAAAGTGGGTGTACCTACTATTCTTCTAAGAAACTTGAGCCCGCCTAAATAATGTAATGGCACCGGACCTAGAGTTACAATTCTGCAATGACATCTGGTAGAGGCGGAAGTGTTGACGGGCTACGGTTCGGTGTGGTTTTTGAGTACTATGAAATCTGCAGTTAGGGGCTGAAAGTTACACATTGAAACGTTTTTGATAAAACGCAGTTAATCAACAAAATTTACTAAACACTTTTGTGGACTTAGACTTTGATGTTTCTACACTCCCACTGAAATTGCATATTTGTATGCATAAGAAAGCCCTTAGAATGCGAAGCAAGGCGAGCATGGGTTCAACTAGTCATAAATATTATTATGTAATTAAACATGTTGGTATTTATCAGAGAAAGAAAGTCACTTTAAAAATAAAATATAAAAAGCTTATCTTGAAAGTTTTACAGCTAGCTTTCATGTGAAACTCTATCACAATCTTCGCTAAAATCCATATACGTAGATGCTATTCTCTGCTGAAAAGGTAAACTATCTTAAGTCGACTTAAGTAAATTTTTAACAGTTTATTGCATTAGGTTCGCCAATTCAATACGCGTAGTTGTATCTAATCCTCGTCCTTGTATCTATCTTGTAACCCGAGCTATAGAAAATCAATATCATCCTAAGTCGATAAAAATGCGTATTAGCATTTCCTAAATTATCTTAAGTCCACATAAGATGATATACTATTTACTTGTAAAAAAAGCATCTTATTTCAGTTAAGATGTTTTGGCCAAAATATAATTGGCATTTCGTGAAAAGCTAAAGCATCTTATGTCGATATAAGATTGTTTGCTCCGTGTAAGTTACTAAAAATTGTGTGCATAAGTCGATTTAAGATAAAATGCATGTGAAATGTGTATCAAATGTGTGTTTAATATCTTAAGTCTACTTAGGATAATATTCAAATTTTAAAAAAAATATTTATCAGATTTATGTTGACATAAGATGTTTTGCTAGGTGCATTTAGGCGAATCATTACTAAATGATAGTCAACTTAAGATGTTATTTCAGTGCAAGCATTTTAATTCGTCTCAGGATTTATGTATAGCAAGGATTATTGTCGTGCAGCTGCCATTCTTCGAATACTGAATACTAAAAAAAAACAGGAGGAAATAGGAAAATTTAAAAGAAATTCCTGAAAGCATCTTATAGCGGGCCTATTAACATAACTTCAGCAAAGACGAAAGATCTGGTGGACATATTAGATTTAATAAATATTAATTTCCATCATTTTTATTTAAACTTGAAAACCGAAGATGGGCTAGGGGCCTGTAACACAACGTGACAAGTACTTGTAGGACATGTGAATTTCGACAACTTGTACAAAATTGTATAACTCAAAACGACAAATCCGTGAATTGAATTGTCGAGAGGAAAGATGACAATTGTGAAATTATATGATTTCCCTATTTCTATAACAGAACACGAAAAGTATCAAGAAACACTTGTAGAATGGTTGGTGGTTCATTGATGACAGGTGATTTGAATATTGTCAAAAGCTGACAAGTGCATTTTTTATGTAATATCTAAAAGCGGAACATAATAATATAGAAATAAAGTAATATTTAATTAAAAATGTACTTTTTTGATTCTGATTTTGATAGTGATAAAAGTGAGCCTCGGTTGAAAGTTTTTGAGCCAAGAATTAATTTTGATGTAAGTGATCATCTGTTTATTGATACTTATTATTTATTGCTTGACACTTGTCGTATAATGCCGGCAAGTCAAGGGAAATTAATTCTTTGGACAAGTGCAACGATTTTAATTCTGTTACAGAATTAATTTATACTTGTCGGACAAGCATAGTTCGACAAGTGAATCTAGACTTGTTGACTTGTGATGTTGTATTCCAGGCCCTGACTTAAACGAAGAAGCTGATGATATGGAAATATTTTTTTTTCTTCTTAAGTTCTTAAATCACATTAAAAAGTGTAATGTTATTGTATATAGTGCTATTTATTTTCTTTTGTAAGTTTTTATTAATGTTTCCTTAGAAGAAAAAAATTATTCTATGACCTAAAGATTTGAATTTAAAAAGTACAAAACATCTTATGTTATGCTCATGTTTCATTAAACAATGCACTGACATTTGCACTTTATCTTAAGTCCATTTAAGAACTGAAACCGATTCTCTACAAAATTCGCTAAAGTATCTTATCTCAACAACTTAAGATTTCTTGAAGTGCAAAGACGCGAAAGGTAAACCATCCTTAGTAGTATTTTGATCAATATTTCCCTAATTTTTCAAAATATAGTTTTGAAATGTGGCTAGGAAAAAGAAGATAAAATTTCGCTTCTAAAAAGCCCTTCCCTAAGAGTTATAAGTTAGAGGCTTTTTTCAAATTACGTTTTTTGATGTTTTTTTCGCTCTCCTGAAAAACTATGAAAATAGACTTAACCCTTATGTGTGTGAAGAAAAAACGACTTTGATCCGTGTGACAAGGTACCCGGGTATCTTCATATGATTTTAGTTCAATATTAACGATTTGTTTTATGTTTTGATGGTAATTAGATGAAAAATCATTCACATACATAATATATTTATGTTTTTGCATGATTTGTTTTTTATTTTTCTTATTTTTTTAACGGTTAATGTGTTTTGACGACACTACTATGCCTTTACTTGCACACTTTGATCTCTCAAAATACAAAAAATAGTTTGAACATTTTGCAATTAAAAATAGAATAGTATGTATTGAAAAACAACCATTTAATACGTCTGTTTCGTTTGACAGTCGTTACGTGTTATTATTTAGTAAATAATTTTCAGTCGAAACGTATTGTAAAATTTTAGTAAAAACGTTCCTCATATAAAAAGGTACCCAGGTACCTTGTCACACGGTTTAAGGTGTTTAATTTTGTTTGGTTCAGTGATCTTCCCATTCGGCGTACTAACTTTCAATTAATTAAGATATGTACCAAACATAAAGTTAAGAGCTCTCATAAACTCAAGTGCATATAGCTAACCATTAAAGTAATGTAATTAGTGTTTGAAAATTGAAAAGGTACCCGGTCACACACATAAGGGTTAAGATAGTTTACCTTTTCAGCAGAGTATTAATCACTGAATCACAGAATTCGTGAACAATATTAGATTATAGATGACCTTTTTTACAAAAACATTTGGTTATTGTAAATAAATAAATTGACAAAAGAAGTTTTCCCTATCCAAGAAGGAAAATTCCAAAGCCTTTTCTTCACCGCTATAACGAAAACTTTTATGTAGCAAAACTAGACAGTTGACGAGATTTAACCGTACCATGATTTTAGGAACAACCTAATTAAAAAAATATATAATTTTTCGTGACATCTATGGCAGTGGATAAGAAGAAAATGTACTGCTATACATCCGTTGAAAAATATGTTTTTGCAAATTCAGCGAATTTATTGTAAATTTAGTTACTTTGTTCTGCGGACTATTGTCGCAAAAATTGAGAAAAAATAAATAACGAAAAACTAAGAATGAGGCAAGATGACACCACTTTCATAAATACCGGCAACATCTTCTTGTATACATATATAGTACTTGAACCATTATTAACATAAAAGAAATCATCAACTTTATCCCTCAGGCAGGACGTCGAAAAGTGGGCGAAGTAAATGCCAGTTTCCTTAATGGTTGCAACATATTTTCCAATAGTTCCGCAACCGTCTACGATCGAAATAATTTTTTTATTAGCCTTTTCCTTGTTCATCATGACATTGAGATGCAAATTGGATGTTCAATTTTTGTTCCTCTTTCCATTTCTCCTCTATAGATGTAACAATAAGTAAGCAGTAGCAGCACATGTTTGTATATGTAGGTATATGTTTTTTCCCTGCTAGAAAAAGGAAGTATTGTTAACAGTCCCATGTACATGACACAGAGTTTATGCTGAAGGCAAAATATCTTCGTTGGTATTCCTGACATATGAAGTGACAGGCGTTTATAAATACGACTACATGTACTATACTTGTATTAGGTGATGTATGTATGTAGTTAACAAGCACTCACAAATAACTTCAGGCTTATAGCATTTGTAAACCCACCCTTTTAAACACAGATGGATGGACGAATAGTTTAATGGGGATTTAATTTCAAAGGATTGCGAGCTTTTGCTATTGTGGCGATCTGCGGACGAATGATCATATTACTCCTGACATCAGCAGACACACACTGGACCTGTTGCGGGCAGTCGTTGGACAGCCGCGCAACTGTAAACATCTTAGGAATTCGATTGTTGTAATTAGAATAGTTTTGATTGCTTATCATCATCACAGTAAATAAAGTTAATTGTTATTTTGTTGTACCACCGGTACCCAGATGAAACCAGTGTTTTATTTATAACCAGGGAAGATTTTGCCTTTTATTGCCTTTTTTAACTCATATTGCCTTTTTTAATTCATACTGCCTTTTTTGCCTTTTTGGTGCTATTTGTCAAAGTAGCTGTGCACTTTCTTTTGACCTATACGATTTGTCCTTGCTCACACGAAAGAAATTTCAGTATCCACACTTATGAGCGCAGGTTTTTCTGTCGTATGAACATACATCTGGCGAGTATTTTTTTCGTAACTGTGTGCCTTTTCATCTAGATTCATATTCTGTGACATACTGGTCAAACTAAGTGCTAGTCTGTTGAAAGTGTTGTCATTGAAAGTGAAAATCCCCCAATTGTAAAAATTTGTGGTGAAATTGAAAATAGCTTTTTAGTCCACGCGAAAGAGCACATATTTAAGAGTTTACAAATAACAGGGCTCTCATTACGTAAGTCGTCATCGTTTTCGATTTCGTTAACGGTAGAGATGCTTCACGTTGATATAAAAATCCTCTCTCGTCCAATCGACCGATCGACTTCGCTTAGCAAGAAAATCTGTAAAGTACAATCGTCTCGGCGAGCGTGATAACACGATAGCTATTTAGCTGTCGTTCTCATCTGTTTAATGCAATTTCGGTGCGTTTTCACTTTAAATTCGTTTTTTTGGAAACTGAATTTGATTTCTTTGGCAAAAATACGAATTTCATTTGTAAAATAACGAATATAATTTCCAAAAAAAAGAATTTAAAGTGAAAATGCATAGTCCCCTTTCTGCCTACTGTCATTTTTCATTTCAAAAAAGTTAGATATAACTTAAAGATTTCATTACTCTATTGTATTGTAAATGATCTTAATATTAATTAATAATAAATATGAAATATGAAAATGCCGCCAAAACCACATATGTCAAATTATGACTTCATCGGCAAATGTCAGATCGCTTATAAATGTTGTTTACTGTGGTTCTGTCGGTACTGTCGTGTGGTTGCCAATCGTCGGTGGAATTATGTGATGAGAGCCCAGATGAGTTGAATTTATTTTAATTTGAGCATTGGAGCTTGGTGCAATGTGTAATATTTAGGAAGGCCTATTGAAGAGGTGTTAAAGACTTTGAACGGGATCGAGGAGAAATTACAACAAGCTAAAGGGCCAGTAGCTGAAGATGTGATGAAATTGTACGCGGTTTTTTCAGCAAATGACGCTGCAAACTCCGAATTGAACTCGAATATTAAAGTCAACGACGTGGCATCTTTTATCTTGGCTCCACTAGACTCTGTCCATGTTGAAAGATCCTTTATTTCATTCAAGGCTTTCCTGTGAGATAACCGCCAAGGGCTTTATTTTTAGTATAATTGCACTCAAAAATCCAAAAGAGCGCTTGTTGTCAGAGAGATTATAAATATACCATTCAGAAAGCAGTTAAATAACCAGAAATAATTTTTGGCGCTCCCGTACTTGCGTTTTCATAAAAACTTAGGTAAACTTTGTGATCTCTTCGGAACAGCTTTATACTTGTACTCTTACATACTAGTTAATTTTTAACACCACTTGCACAAGAAAGTAAAAGGGGTTTACCATTACCATGTGTGTTATACACTCGGTATTAACAAATGTGGGCACCGTAGCGCAAGTGGTTAGTGCGCCGGACTACTGAGCCAGCGGTCTTGGGTTCGAATCCCGCCGCAAACACCTAAAAGTTTTTCACAGTGCCCACCTCTTTCGAATGTCTGACAAGCATCAAAGAGTATCATTTGTCACGATTGAGCTTCTCAACTCGCCGTTCGGAGTCGGCAAAAAACTGTAGGTCCCCTCCATTCGTGCAAAAATATAACACGCACACACGAATGGTTGCGAGAAGCAGGCCCAGGTTAACCTCGAGCTGTAGCGCCAACTAAGTAAGTATTAACAAATGCAAACCTAGTATACTCTCACTCAACTTAGTGTCCCTCAGCCAAGCGTAAAATACTTTTGTATGCATGTACTGTAAATACTGCGAGTATACGTTAGATGCATGAGGATTAAGAACCTACATATCTACATTATATTATCCTGAGCGGCTAATTTTTTTTTACTACACTGAGGTTGATGACGGTCTATGAACGATTCACTTACCGACGACTGATGAATAGCTTTCACATCCCGAATGACCGGGGTGAAATGCGGTGATGGAGTATAAACATTTTTTTTCTCTAGCATAGATTGATGAAATAGGGGACATTATAGGAGAAACAACAAAAAGGCAAATAAATCCAATTACATGCTGCGGCATAGAATAATCCTGCTGCTACATCTGCTAGTATTAAATTTTATGTGATTGACATATTCAAAATAAACTTCATTCAAACGGCTTATGCGGATGCAGATGATGGAGGCAGTAGTAGTTCTTACGGAATTACCATCTAGCACTTCAAACTTAACTTTTTTTTTCTTCGTTTGTCTTTTTGTTTCTGTGTTTCAACGCATGGTCTGCCATAGCAGGCAAATTGAATTATCCTTAAATTCGATTTAGTATAAGGATTCTTCTGCCATTCTTGTTGTTGCCTTTTTTTTTTATTTTGTCTGCCGACTTCTTTTCACATTGCCTTTTCATTTGTTGTTGGGCAGGCGCTCGTTTACTGGAAAGGGGGAAGAAGTGGGCAAATTAAATTAAACTTCGGACCCGACACACAAACAGACATAACAACAGCAAAAAAAAAAAAACGTTAATCAATTTTATGGAAACGACGTGACGTATTGTTGAAAGCAAAAAAAAATCTCGTTGGACGAAATAAAAAAGGAACTATGTTCGAAAGGATGCCATAAATGACAACAGCCCTAAAGGTCACCTTAGGGTTGTTATTACTGGTTATAGAAGTTGTTTCATTTACGATCTTTAGAATTGTTGTGAGAAAGTTTTTTTGTTTTTTTTCTCTTATGATTATGTCCTTTTGTTTTTATTTCGGTTCATGTTCCGATTTTAGCTCACAGAATTTACTACTTAGGATTCCAGTTGGACATTCGAAAATATTTCATACGATTTTTTTATATTCAGTTCTGGAATAGGTACGGGTAAGTACTCGATACGAAGTGTTATACTTTATGCTTCGAATACGAACTGTTTTTTGTCTCGTTCACTTCGTTTGCTTTGGTAATGGATAGAACATTCGATGTGAGCTGGTGTCGATACTTTTTGAGAACCTATTTGTAAATTAACGTCACACGTAGCTAGAATTTTCCGAAACATAATGTGCAACATACAAAATCCATTTGAAAAGTCGAACACACGAGTTCCACTTTACTGCGGTTTGATTGAAGCGTACATATGTATTAAAACCATATCCGACGGAAGTGTACGAATACGAACGTACATATGTATGTTATGTTATATTAGTTTAGTTTTTTTTAATTAAAGACTCTGATGCTTCGATTTAGCAGTGCAATGCAAACATTGGAGTACCAATTGCTACCAATTTTCTTGATTCAAATTATTATAGAAAGAGAAAACGAAGTACTTGTCATGCAAGGACGTGGTCTGCCACACAACGAAAAATGCAATAATAATCAAATTGGATATACTCGTACCGACATCAATCGGTGAATATGAATAGCTAGCTGGTTGCACCCACTTTGCTGAGTTTTGAAACAAACAAACCCCGGTTTATCGATTAAACGTCGATCTCAGGAATCAATATCTTCTAATTACCAGTTGCATAATGGTAGAGAGTGCGTCCCTACTCATTATTAGCTATACTCTGCGCGAAATTGACTTTACCAGAATGTAATAGCACGAATATAATGTGTTTAAAGAAAAGAAATAGAAACCTATTATAACTATACGTATGCGAAGAACGAACGGAAAAGAGTAAGTTTCTCAACAGACTCATGATCAATGACACTGGTTTACCCACGAAAATAATAATTGCTACAGTTCAAAAAATTCGAATTAATGAATTATGCATAAGGTGACCATTCGTCCCGCTTTGGGCGGGACAGTCCCGCTTTTGAGCTATGTGTCCCGCTGTCCCCAAAGAAATGCAAATGTCCCGCTTTGAAAAAAATACAATCAGTTGCATTGATCAGTCACTCAGGAACATCTCTTCGATTCTTTACAAATCGAACCAAAAACTCCAGACGTCCTTCTATCACACATTGCTAGATGAAAAGTTTACCTTTCACTGAAAAAAGTTCGCTCAGCCACCCATCAACCATTTATATCCTTCGAAACTCGAAATAGACGGCGATGGAATTAATCAACTCAAAAACAATTTTAGCCTGAAATAAAATTCATGCTTTCTTCACCACGCTGTAGGTAATATAATGGCAAAACTACAATAAACTGGTGCTGTCAATGGGGAAAACGTTAAAACTAAAGCGGCTAATTTTTAATAAGCAGTAAAGAATACTTGAACCAAGTGGTGTCAGTTCAACAGAGAAGTAGACATTTTTGAATATGAAGCCTTATAAAGATCACCTCTGGGAAGGAAGTTAAAAAAGTGATGAACTTACTAATTGAGGAGGGTTTTTCAATCAATTAGGCACTAATTATAGCTGGTGATTCATTTAGAGTTCCTTTTTCAGTAGGGATCTTATGACAGATCACGCGTGAGTCGTGTCAAACTGTCTTGGTATTTTTGTTCAGTATTGTTTTTCCCACTTAAAATCGGCTTCCGGCTTATCCATGCCTGCTTGTCATTCGCCAAATATCACTCGAAATGCTCGAACGCGTCATCGAAAATTGGAACTTCAGAATGACTGATTGGAATGATACCAAAGATTACCGGATAGCATTGAACTTTTTTTTTAAAGTATATACATATCTCAAAAAGTAACAGACTGAAACACCTAAAACATAGTTGCTGAAAGTCGTCGGCTGAAAATATTTATTTTCGTTTTATTGTAGAGCACATTTTATGTCTGCCAGGCAGTTACGCGTTACGCACCAGTCGAAAGTGTGTGTTCTGATATGAATAAGATATGGACAAGTGAAAAAAATTAGTTGGGAGACTCAGTCCTGAAAGCTATTCTGATATTAAAGGATAACATACGAGTAAAAAAAACATGTCAATAGTTTCATTCATATTTAAACACCAAACCTGATATTTTAAAGCAGATTTGCTCATCTGAAAAATATAGAAAACCACACCAACTGCTTAAGATTAGTTCTATATTCATTAGATAAAAAATTAAATAGAGAACAATTACAAAAAAAAAGTATGTGTTTTCGTTTTTAAAATGTACAGGCGTCCCGCTCTGAGGGGAAAAAATTATGGTCACGTTAATTATGCATTAAAAGGTGCCTATGTTCTAATCCAGGACGTAGACGTTTAATGCGTGAAAGAGTAACAAACCTTCAAAATTTTCGCATTTATATATATAGTACAGAGTAAGTTAGGGTAATATGGAATACAGCTTTATTATTGTGAAATCACACCTACATTTTTGGACCAAAGTACCCATCAAGTGTTTTAAAATGACCGATGTATATTGAGGTACCTAAGCCAGACTTTCCAATAATTATATTAAAACTTACCACTTTTGAGTTATGGATTTTATTTTAAAAAAATGCAAATATCTTAATTCAAAAAAATGTGCAGGTAATATGGAATATTCCAAATTATCAAAATTTGGGTGCATTATGGAATATCCCATATTACCAACGATCAAGCTGTTCTCTTTTCCAATGTATTTTGTTTTTGGTTTTTGTAGCCATCTATTGCATTTAAAGTTCATGCGTTTGTATGATATTTGACATAACAAGGGAAAAAATGCTGACAATATGGAATACTATTCCATATTACCAACATCTAGGTATTCCATATTAACTCGTTTAGGCACATTTAAGAAAAAGGGTAAAAAGTTGCATACCGTTTATAAATTTTATCAGAAAATCAACAATAAATGGAAGTCCAATACAACTGCTAACAAAACACACCTTTTAACTTCAATATTATTTATAACTGAAATATTTTTTCATTTAAAAACTTCACACCTTGCAAAGTTCCGGTTGCAGCGGTTTTCAAATTTAATTTTTATTTTTTTAAGTTTGGCAGCTATTTGAAATCGAGCACAAGGTTGCTAAGATTTCTTACACAATCTAAGTTCTGAGTGTAAATAAAGAGATATCATTGTAGTAAATACGGGGGAAAAGTCGTATTCCATAGTATCCACATTTTCCATATTACCCTAACTTACTCTAAGTATGCAGGATGCAATAGATAGAGTTCTCCCTTTCATCGAGCACTAAACAAATTTAGTTAAAAAGCAATGAGATTTTATTTTGAATCAAGGTGTGTTTGAAAACGTTCTCCTGTTTATACATATGACTGAAAATAAATGTTCATGGAATAGTCAAAACAGTTCAATTGACCTATATCGCTCATTAGCTGGAGTAAGAAAATATACCATATATATATTTTAGGACACTAAATTAGTTGGACATAGAATTGGCAATGAGAAACTCTAAGCAATAAACTTAAAGCCATTTATTGTTTTTGTACTTAAATTCAACATGACGCAAACTTACAGAAAAAAAACATTGCTTTAAAATTTATAGTAGAAAACTGACCAGTCGTTTATTCTTTGGCAGCGTTTCCATACTCTTCCAAAGGCAAAGCGATATGGAAAATAGTAAATAAAAAATCCAAAACTGCATTTACACAAATGTAATGCAAACATGTGGTGCGCACCATGGTGCTTGTTTCTTGTAGCGTTAACTAACGTCCTTTGGTTGTGGACAGAGTATGGAGATGGTGAAGTTTGTCCATTTCTCTTGTGCTCATCACGGTTGTGGAACATTTTTAAATCAGATGTAAACTATAAAAGAGTTGGGTACCTTCTGGAAAAATGTTCAAGTTTGTCAGGTCACTTAAAAAATAAATATGTACATATACCTATAATATAAATCGCTTGAAATGATATTAAAGCATTTTTTTACGGTTTTTTAATTTAATTATTTATCATCTAGTAGAGAAACCAATATCAGAAAACTTTAACTACGCAACGATTGCCAAAGATCGTCCTCCGTCGTTATTCTGAATTTTTATACACCTCTTCATAGGTTTCCCAAAATCAACCTGAGTAGAGTCGTTATACAGCGCTGGCAAGCTAATTAGCACACCCCTATGAAAATTCAAACTTATGTTTTTTTCTGCAATTTCTTTTACTTGTAAGCGAACAAATGCTTAAGAGTTTAATACGTACATCAATGACAAAACTTAATCGAGAAAGAAATATATCGTTCTGCAATACGATTCCGTGCTATATAAGATTTACCGTAAGTGTTTGTGTTTTACTGTGGCATTTTAATTAGCACACCCAAGCATTCAAGTAATTTTTTAATGAAAAAATTCCAATTCTGTGATCAGAGCTATTTTATCGAATCTCCATTAGGTGTTCATTCTTTTTTTAAGATTTGTGAATAAATATGAGAAAAAAAAGAGTTCAATGAAGGCAGAATGAAATCAGATTCAGAATTTGCACCAAAAAGAGCAGAACATATCCGAAATTGCAAGATTAATCGGCTTTTCACCAAAAAAAAAAAACCGGCCAAATGCGAGTCAGACTCGCGCTCAAAGGGTTCCGTAGTTTTAAGAATAGTTACATTATGTACATATGTATATTTTGTTTAAATAACTATTTCGTTTCGTTAACACAAAAAACGAAAACGACCCACCTCTACATTTGCTTTACAAACCTATAATTCAGTAATATTATTCACTATGAGAAATTGGATAAACATTAAGAACGCGGCTGAGTGTGTAGCTGAGTTCAGGGGTCTCAGGTTCGTTTCCTGGCCAAATCCGTATTTTCATTTTTTATTTTTATTTTTTTTTTTATATGGCATCACAATTTTAGATAGTCTTTAATTTTCCCAAAATTATTGTTAATCGAATAGTGATAATCTCAGTCAAATTGGTCTAGTAGTTTACGAGTTAATCGGTTGAGAAATTGAATTTTTCGACTTAAAATTGAATTTTTCGACTTGAATTTCTCAAAAACTATACAACTTACGAGACTCGTTATATTTTTCTTCAAAAATATGGTTAATCACCTACGAACTATGATTTTTTCATATTTTTAACTTAAGTAGTTTCTGAGAAAAAGTTCTAGTGCTTTTTGTATGATATTTTTCACATATATATACAATAACTGACAATAAATTGACAATAACTCCCAAAGTTTCTAACAGAAAAAACTGAGCAAAATATTTTTGCAATCTTTGTTTCAAGCCCTTTCGAATGATATCCCACATGATATATTTTTCAGAAATTTTTTTTTTGAGCTCACGTTTTACCCACCCTGTATAGTTGTTTCACAATATTTTTGAGTAATATTTTGTCCATGTATGTGGACCACCATAATGTATAAGTGTGCCAAGTTTCAAGTTTCTCGGGAGAATGGTTCTTGATGTTTTTATCGTGACAGATATTTTTTAGTTAGAGCGAACTTATAATGGTTCCGTATTACCATATGGGTACGGAACCCTAAAAAAGTACAGAATGCACTTAAGCATTACCACTAACGTGGGATTTTTGAAAATCATAAACAATCCAGGTCAAAAAAGACCTAAAAACATGAGAATAGTCCGATAGTCAGACAAACCCTTAGGCACCCCTTCGCCTCTTCAGTGGAAATAAGAGCTCAAATGCACCAAAATTGCTGTGTGAATATATCAGCTAGGACTGTTAGAGCTCGGCTTTTGCAAAATAATCTTCGAGGATGCCAGAGTTAGTAGACGCGCCCAGGGCAAACAGAACTAAGTTTCTGTTACACCTTCGTAGAAATGACCTCAAAATCCTCACAGGACTGGTCACTGGGTTCACTCCCTTAAACGAGCACCTGAACAAAATTGGAATCAGAAGCTCGGGCCTCTGCGAGATGTGCCTGGAAGAAGATGAGACGGCTGAGCACTTCATTAGCGAGTGTCCGGCCTTTGCTCGAATCAGAAAGGCCACTCTAGGCAGCTACGTCCTACGGGACGTTGATCTACTGGAGCTCAATCTTGTCCTATTGCTTCGCGACACTCAGATTTAGATCGACATGTAGCTCAGCAACAAATCGCTAATTCAGCGAATGGGGTGGTACTTCACCAAAGTACAATGGGCCTACAGGTCTACGTGCTTGTTGTCTCTAAGGAGACAACCCCCTTCCAAATACAATACAAACAAACAATGCCAGAGTCTCAAAAAACCGATGGTTTCATAGTCTAATCGAAGACAACGGCTGGATTTCGGACAATGCCATATCTTCAATAGTCAGTTTCTCTGGAATTCTGTCATCTGGAGTGATGAATCCAAATTTATTCTGTATGGAACCGATGGCAGAACCTACGTACGACATCCTCACAACAAAAATTTGGACTCAAAGTACACTACGAAGTCGGTTAAGTATGGAGGTGGCAGCGTGATGTTATGGTGCTGCTTTACCGCGAATACTGTTGGGCCAATAGTCAAAGTTAAACGAAAAATGGATGGGCTTATATACCAGAGCATATTGGCCAACAATTTGGTACATTTCTATTATGATTTTCCACTTGCAACACATCGGCAAATTGTGTTTCAGCATGACAATGCCCCATGCCATACGTCCCGCACAGTTAATGAGTGATTTGATGCAAACGATTTTACCGCTCTGACTTGGCCCCACAAAGCCCGGATATCAATCCAATAGAAAATGTATGGGCCATCTTCAAACCACATGTAATGGCATTAAAACCAACCACGGCAAATGCGTTATGGACCACTTTTCGGGAAGAATGGTACAAAATTTCTCCTGAAGTCTGTGCTGACCTATTGACGTCATTAAGCAGGAGATATGCTGCCGTTATTGTTCAGAAAGGATACCCAATCAAATATTAAGTTAATCTGAATAGCCAAAATCACATTTAAATTACTTTTAAGTTGTTCTCACTATTTTACAGACTCTCTAAGTATCATTTTAGAGAGCAGCTGCCTCACATAATAACACGTCCATAAAGCATTGATCTTTTTTTATTTATTTATTTGTCACCAAAGATTACACTTTCATAGACAGAAGCAGAAAACAAAAATACAAAAATTTATAAATATACATGTATATGAAAAATAAAGTTAAAAACAGGGCAAACAATTATGACTGAAGACCATCAAGTAATATTCTTTTTATTGATGAAATCGATAGGTTAAAGTCAATTAAATGGACATTTACATTATACGAAATCATCAATCCATTAATTGAGGAAGAACGACCGTAGTTTGTACGAGAGTGTGCTATTCTAAAGAATCTAGAGCTTCGAAGATTGACTGAGGGAACGTTTAAGTTGAGAAGGTCAAGAATTTCTGTAGACTCAATCTCACCTATTAAAACCCTATGAATAAAAACAACTCGTGCCACCGTTCTCCTCACCTCCAGTGATTCTAAATTAATTAATTTTAACCTGGATAAATAAGGAGGTAAGTGATATGAGTTCTGCCAAGGAAGTCCCCTAAGAGCGAACCTAAGGAATCTTTTTTGAATTGATTCAATTCTAGATATATGAACTCTATAATATGGATACCAGACAATTGAGGCGTATTCTAATATGGAGCGCACAAATGCAACATATAACGATTTAAAGACAAACACGTTAGAAAACTCACAAGCATAGCGCCTAAGCATTCCCCATGTTCTGTTCGCCTTGTTTGTGATGCAATCAACGTGATTGTTGAAAGATAGCTTAGTATCTAATAACACACCCAAATCTTTGATTACATTAACACGAGGAATGACTACACCGTCAAAAGAATATGTATTCATGAAAGGAGATCTACAACGAGCAAAGCTAATGACGGAACATTTACTAACATTTAAAGAGAGATAGTTTTTAGAGCACCACAGATTAAACTTTTGAAGATGAGAGTTTAAGAGGTGAAAACAATGCGGCTCACTGCCCGCCGTATAAATCTTGAAGTCATCTGCAAACATTAACAAGGAGCATTCCGGGAGAAATTTTACAATATCATTTACAAACAAGATGAAAAGCAGGGGTCCGATATGACTGCCTTGGGGAACTCCAGAAGTGACAGAAATTTTGTCAGAAATATTGTTACGAAACCTAACATGTTGGAAATCTTGATCATTGTCTTTTTTTTCTCGAAATTATAGTTACATTTTCTATTTTTGTTTTTTATTTTTCGTAAAATATAATAATGTGTTCAAATAAAACTAAATATTTGTGTTTGAAATGCGTTAATGAACTTTTTTAATGCATTTTGTCGCCAGAAAGAAAAATTTTAATGGGTGTGCTAATTAGCTTGCCACCCCTGTACATACGAATAACACATGTAGATGCAAAGCTTTTGTTACCTATTTATTAAGTCTCGTTATATGTAGGTATATTGTGATATGTTGAAAACCTTAAAGTGCTCTTTGTTCAATTGAAAGGATATGCATTGGTACGTCTGTATATTGTAGATACATGCCACATGCGTCATCTTACGATTTCGCAATTATTGGTTAAATACTTTATGGTCAAAAATTACCTTCACACATATTTTATTTTGTCCCTCAAATAAACAATGAAAGCCAAGCAACCTTATAACCTATCTCTAGCTAATTCTAGCTCTTCAATTGAAAAATAAAAACAAAATTTCTTATCGTCTTCTCACGGTTCAATAATATCGTCTTCTTAGCAAGTGTATAAAAAAGTAAATACTATAAAAAAATGTCACTTATTTGTCACCGCCAATAATCCCACTGCAAAAAGATTGAGCATGCTCCCTGTGTCTTATATCGTTCAGCTTAAGGACATCATATCCTGCATTGGTTACAGGGTAGATTACATGCCTACCATTTAAGCGCTTAATTCATTCGGGAAATTGAGTTTTCTAACCACATCTCCTATACCTATTGTGTTTTAGTTTCTCTCTATAAATTGTTCTCTGTATAAATTGTTTTCTCATATCTACGAGTAGCTTGTGTATCGCCAACGACAACGTCGTCGTCTAGTGTTGTCAATGAAATCGATATGGATCAAAATGAGCTTGTTAGTGATAAAACCGGCAAATTGAAATTTCAACACCTAAATACACTTATCCGGAGAACTAGGTACCGTAGGTGGGAACATGTTTTTAATTTTTACTTAAAGCGATAGATAAGTGGATGTAAAGTGTTTTTTTTTTTTAAATAAGAATGTCTCTGCTCTACAACATCTTATTTAAAACGTAAACGTATGCGTTGGAAAATATAAAAATTAAGTTTGAACGAGCAAAGTCAAAAGGACGGCCACTACAAGTTTTCATTTAATTTCATTTATTTCATTTAAATGGTTCGTAGAGAATAACCTTTTTATTACTAAGTACTTTTACTTCAAATGTATAATTTCAAATTGTAGTTTTTTTTTTAACCAGATTAAAAACCATAAATAAATTTGTATGTAATTTGTTAAAATATCATGCAGTAAATGCAACCTTCCTTTATACATAAAGGAAGTATCCTCAAAGGAGAAAAAATCTCGCACATTCATTCATTCATTTATTTTACCCAACGTATATTTGATTTGTTAACCCATCAGCGGTTGATAAAATGTGCATTCATTGAAGTGGAAACAAAGTAAACGCCAAACGGAATACGGTGACATTTAATTAAAAAAAAAAGTAAAAAAATCAATCCTTAACGGTACGCTGAGATTTTCGCTGCAATCATTCTGCACACTTAATGGAGGATAGAAAACTTATACAGATACCTCCAACAACTTCCCGCATCAATGACTATACTGGTGTCTGTTTCGTTTGCTTTGGTACACTGGGTCGGAAAGTTATTTATTTTGAAACAAATTCAATATCCAAAAAATGTATCCTTAAAACATACATTTCTGGTTAAAGTTGAAACATTTTTCTAAATTCCAGTGGTTCTTTTCTTTTTGGGTAAATACTTACTTATCTTTAAAATCCTACTTGATTCTTTTTTTAATAAATAACTAGTTGGCCCAGGGCGGCAGACGTTGTTCT
This sequence comes from Brachyopa scutellaris, assembly GCA_949775065.1. Taxonomy (NCBI): domain Eukaryota; kingdom Metazoa; phylum Arthropoda; class Insecta; order Diptera; family Syrphidae; genus Brachyopa; species Brachyopa scutellaris. Next base: position 184,798,528 of record OX459112.1, on the reverse strand, counting down.
GCCCTTCCTGTATGCTGCGCGAGGAGTTTGATTTCTTAATTACATTTTGTGTCTTAGTTAAGATTGAGAAAATGTTAAACACGCTTCTGATTTCACTATATAATTTTATGCAATATATGTACACGTGAGCACAATAAATACATCTATTTCATATAATAAACATTTTAATTTAAGTATACTTTGAGTACAATGTAATACAATAAATAATATTGATTGATATACAGGAATACAGGGTGTCCCAGGTATCCTTATTGATAAATGGATAAAAATTAAATGTTGATTCTTAAATCTAAACAATATTGTAGTTGAACAATGTTTTTTGGTGAACAATATTTTTTGTCAATCCGTATTTTGCCAATATGAATAGATTCAATGGCACGTGACTATACAACGTATAATTGGCCATGGGAGAAACATGATTTTTTGAAGTCCAGGCCACAAATGGACATTATCTGCCCTTGTGATTTGTGGACTCTTGACTGTCCCTGCGAATGTCAAACGAATTGAAGCCGTTTGAATAAGATTGTAGTGCCCGACGGTATCTTAAAACTTTCCGTTCAAAATGTTTGCTTCAATAACATTTTCAGTGATCCGTTTGATTACCAATCGTGTGCAGTTGCATAACCTGGGTAGGTTTAAACTACGAATCAGAATTATCGGTGAACCAATCTTCATATCCAGTGAATTTAAAAATTTAGTTGGATTATTTACTGCTTCGTTTTTTTATCAACGACAGTTTCCGATTGATTTGAAAGGCGCTTTGTAACGACTGGACTGTTGTACCTGAAAGTCAATTTCGTCAACATCAACATTTCTCACTGCTAAAATAGCACGTTCACTGAGTCAATTATGGTTCAAGTAATAATTCAGTATGGCCGGGAAGACATTCTCAATTAATTTATGTTTTGAACTAAGGATAACGCAGCGCACAGGGATTGTAAATATAGAAGTTGTTAATAACTTGGCTCCAGATTCGAAGTTTGTAATTTTCTCTTTTGGCACTGAGCCTAATAGCTTAACTCCAGCGTCATTTATCGGGTCCAGAACTATTCAATCTTTCAAGCTGCAACCAACCATACATATTCACAAAATTTCATCGGAATCGGTTGGGCAATTTCGGAGATTAGCGTGTACGAACACAGTGACACGTGATTTTTATGTATGTACATATTAAGAAGATCAGATGAAAAACTTTATTTAGTTTAGTTTGCTTTAAAGTTTAAACATTTATGTAAATTATAATAATAATAAATGTTGATTAAACCTTTATTTTGTTCTCCCACTGTAGGTTTGATTTTCCACTCCAATCAATGATTGGATGTTCCTGCAAGTCATGGTGGCACATCCTCACTATCAGTCAACTGGAAAACACCTTTAACTATGATGATGGGTAGATGGTATACCTAATTCGTTCATGTATTCGTAGATGTAAGTACGTATATAGGTACATATGTATATGTATAACTTATTCTTATATTTTATGGTAGACATGCAATTCGGAACTGCTATCAGTTTCAAAATTTCTACCGACCATTTTCGCGTACACTAAAATAAAAGCGTTCAGTGAGTTTTTCTCCACTCTTTAGATTTTTGTGACGTGCAATGAATTGACACAACCTCAGAAAGAAAATATATTTTCACGTGAAAAGATTAATTCCCACACACACATAACACATTCATCTGATAACAAAAAAGGAATATGCGAGAAAGAAAAGTAACAGCATTTGACCCGTACACACGTCTGTCAACGCAGAATGTATATAATGTTTTACAATTTCAGTATGGCGTCGATTCTACCCTGTCGTCGACCACATCAATCGTCAAACGAAAATCATTTCCATGCGATTAGATAAATTAATTAAATTCGCTTCACATTTAATGGATTGCCTTCGACGACTCGTACCGTGGAAAGGGATAGCAACGGTTAGGCCCGCAGCTGACCAACTTGGCGCCCTGCGTTAAATATTTCAGATGCCGCCCCAATTTTTCAATTTAATTTATAAAAAAAAAAACAAAAATGCATCACTCTTCGGACTTAGAGATCTACCTTAAAATTTTACCATCTGCCGTGAAGGAACCGTCGTATGTACATGCGACCTAAAAATTCGAGATTTACTCAATTTTAATTAATTTTGTATACACATACATATGTACACATTTAATACAAGGTCGCCCCGATACACTTGGTGGCCTGGAAACTCGCCTAAATACACATTATGCTGTACGCGGCCCTGTCGATGACAGCAATGAAATCAACGAATTTTCAAAAGTGGGGTAAGGAGCTTTAGAGGGTTTTTTTACTTTTTTCCAATACCAGATATGGTGATGAAGCTACCCAAAAAGGGAGAAAACAAGTAAAAGTAAAAGAGCAGACAGACCGGGCTATGGAAATCGATTTAATTATCTTTAACGCACATTCGCTGCTGCAATTGGAACCAAGAATCAAAAGATATGGTCGCACCGGTTTGCTGATTTAATTAAGTAATTTGCGAATCGAAGTTCGATTTATGGAGGATTATTTTGAGAAATGTCGTACTACAGTGTTACATCCTTTTCTGAAAACTGGTCAAAGTGATTTAAAATGAAAATTAACTAGTAATCGTTTTGCATCTCGGCTTCTGTAATATATGTACTTTTTATAGTGATGCTTCTTTCCGTACGAGTAATAAATGGCCGGTAACCACTTAATATCAAGAGGATATGCATTCATGCATAATGCGTATGTACGTGTGCATAATTTAAACGCTACGATGTAAGTACTCAGGAAAAGAGAAAATCTGGAATAATAATGTGTGGATATCGTTTACATGTTTACAGAAAAATTGAAAGGTAATTACGAGTACTTCGTTTCTCATGGGAAATTATAGTCACTGGAAAAAGATAAAAATTTAGGGGAGAGGGGGGCGCCTTTGAACACTTTTTCGTTTAAAGGCTTCTTAACCCCAACATATTTGAATTATTAGTCTTTAAGTTATTCACACTTTGGGAAGTGAAACTATCGTTCTGTTTAAACCAACATTTGTGTAAATTCGATAAAGGCTTATAATTTATTTAATTTTTTTTAAAAAAAATAAGTCCGAATGTTCAAATTTGCCCCAACCGGGGGCAGCTTTGTACTGGCCTAGGACACATTTGAACTGTAGCTATTTTAATGGTTTATGACAGCAAATCAGAGGCTGCGCGCTTGTTTTTAAATGAATCAAATATTTCTATTTCAATAAATAATCAATAAACATGTTGAAGTTCCGGGAGTGGTGAGTAACCGCTAAAATGACTGTCTTGATGTATTTAATTTGCGTTAAGACCGGTAGTTCTTTTTTTTGTAGTTGCTAAACATTACTATACCATCAGAAATGAATTAAACAAAAAGAGGATCGACTTTTAAATTAGAAGGTGTCCATCCACCTTAGAAGTTAGAACGTGTTTAAAAGTGTCCCGCCCGTTTTGTTTAAACCTGCCACAACATGCGTAGTGATAGAAAATTCAGCATAACAAATTATGTATAAAGTATTTAGCAACAAGCTTACCTTATTCTTATTCCTAATGAAACCGTGCCTCCGATAAATGTTACTCACAAACAGAGATCCTCACCAACAAATTTTAACACCCTTAAAAAAATGTATATATGCATATATTCTGCACATACCGCTACTGGCAGACGAAGACTGAGGGAACCCCCGAAAGTATTGTTTACACTTTAAAGTATTTATTAATTGAGTTGTTATTAGCAAAGTTCAAAGCTGCCCCGCGTTCAAAGGTGCCCCCTCCACTATTCCTCTAAAATAGATCTTGCATAAGGTACAAGGTATTTCGAAAATATCCGGACATTTTTTTATTTATAACTAGGGTAGACCTGACTATCTACCTCGTCGTGGTGTAGGGGCCTAAAAGGTCAAAGACTCTCGGGTCACCAACCCTAGAGGAGATCTCAACCAAAGGATAGTCGACCCCGTCACACCATTCCCATCCTCCATCCATTCGCTCCCAACCCCGGGCCGGATTAAGGTGTCATACGACCCGTGCCGAGAATCGACCAGGCTGAGGGCCCTTCTAAATATTTAGCTCAGTCTTGTACGGAGTATCCGGAAACCTGGCGACATCCGTATTAGCCAGCCTTACCTGCATACTGCGGATCTCTGTGCAGGTGGACCTTCTTTCTCCGCTACTCGTGGGAACAAAAAATGAACTCTAACAAGAACAACAACAATAACAATAACAATAATTCCAAGACCGGGTCCTCTTCTATCCCGGCCAGCAGCAAGACCTCAGGGTATTCTGCTGAGGTTGCTCGATGTCAAGCAGTAGCAAAGAATCTGCTACCCAAGCTGGATTCTAGCATTGCTGGCAAAGGCGCGCATCCGCTTTTAAACACCCATTTGGATCCGCTGGGAAGACCTAAAGCTTCTGGCCCGTCTCCCAACGCATCCTCCAACAACCCACGTTCATCCGCTTCGGACGCTTCGGGGACGGTACGCCGGAAACGGTATATCGCCCCCTCCAAGCAGGCTTATAGGGACCGTAAGACTGCTGCCAATGTGCTGGAAAGAATTGGCAAAATTCCAGAAGAGGCCAGATCAGCACAACAAAGGGCCTCTCTTGATTGGGCGATGAAAATCACCAAAAGGTCACCCGCTGCGTCTTCAGACTCTACGTCAAAAAGACAAAGGTCGCTGGACGAGTCCCATCCGGACTCAAAAAGAGCTAAGGTGAACAACACCACACCTAAGACGTCCAGCATCACATCAAGGCCTTTCAGCGAGGTTCTTAAAGATCACTTGGTGGTTGCAGTCATTGACCGCAGCGATCCAGACGGTAGGATTTCCCTTGATAGGTGGCTGCTGGTCAACAGCCGGCTGCACAGTGGATTCCTCAGGATCATCAAGGACCACCCAGGTCCTCCCCCCCTATGTCGCGACAATGGATGGCATCAAGGCCATGTGAAGTTGGTCGCCTGCGCCGATGATAGATCGGCGCAGCTTTATAAGCTGGCAGTAAGCCAATTGGGCGAGATTTGGCCAGGCGCCAGGTTGGAGGTCGTAGCAAAGGATGATATCCCGAGCAGACCAAGAACCCGGGCCTGGATCCCGACCGAACCCCCACTTGCCGCCGATGTGCTTAGCGTCATCAAGCTCTGCAACCCGCAACTTCCGACGCACAATTGGAAGATTGGCAGGTTAGACGAAGCCAGGGGTCTCTTTAGGAGTGCCTGCATTGTCATCAATCAGGAATCCCTGGCTCCTCTCGCAAAAACTAACGGCGTTATAAGCTACGGGTTTGACTCCATCACCCTGAGAGTATACAAAAAAGACGAGGCACTAGCAGAGTCAAACCCTTCACCCAGTGACCTCACAACCACTTCGGAGCTACTGTCATGCTCACAGATGTCATCCAGTGCAATGACAAATGACTCAAAGACGGTACCCTCACCACTACCACCACCACCATCTCAATCCCACCCCCCATCCCTGGAAGAACCGCTCTCGGATATGGAGATTGAGCCAATCATATGCCTGAGTGAGGACGAGCTTCTAGCTTCGGACTCTGACCCAGAGGCTAACTCCACAGTAGTGGAGGTAAATCCGCCTGATTGTAGCTCCAATGCTGCGATTAGTTCAGATTAACCTCCACCACTCCAAAGCGGCATCCGCTTCACTTCTTCTCCGACTTCAACAACTAGGAGAAGACGTCGTCCTGATCCAAGAACCTTGGGTTAATGGTAACTCGATACTTGGACTCAGGACTCCTAATTATACTCTTTACCACAAGAGGAATGAAGGTAAGCCAAGAGCCAGCATTCTCGCAAAGAGTAATCTTATTATATTCCTACTCTCTAATTACAGCGATCGAGATACAGTAGTGGTAAAACTGGAGACTGGCAAGGACAAAATCTGGCTGGTCTCGGCCTATCTCGCCCATGACGAAATAGGCCCTCTCCCTCCGAACAACCTGAGGGAGGCAATCGCTGATGCAGAGAGGCGCAAGGATGGACTAATCCTGGGTTGTGACGCAAATGCGCATCACTCTATTTGGGGCAGCTCCGACACCAACAACAGAGGTGAGCTACTTTTTGATTATTTTCTTAATACAAGCCTCACCTACTGCAACATAGGCTGCACACCAACTTTTATAACCTGTAATAGACAGGAAGTTCTAGATATTACACTTGTATCTTATAATATCTCCCAATTGATCTACAACTGGAAAGTATCGGCTGAACATTCGTTCTCAGATCATCGATACATCCAATTTTCGTTAAACGACCATCCCCCAGCCAAACCAGACTTTCGGAACTTCCGGAAAACCGACTGGGCTAAATACAGGGAAACACTACAGGGGTTAATCCCTTCTTCAATACCCCCGGTCCCGAGCAGCACACAAGAGCTTGACTGCTTGGTAGGAAAACTCACTTCCGCCTGCAATAAAGCATTAGATGTGGCATGCCCTACAATAAGACCAAAGGGGAAACCGAAACCTCCATGGTGGAACTCCGATATTAGCAGCACAAGAAAAAACTGCAGACTGCTATTCAATAGGGCCAAACTCACAAAAAGTGCCCTAGACTGGACCTCTTATAAGGAGGCCCTCGCAGTATTCAAAAGTACTCTTAGGAAAGCCAAACGGAAATCCTGGAGACTTTTCTGCGACAACATTGAGAACTTCTCGGAAGCTTCAAGGCTACGAAAAATACTCTCCACCAATCCAAGTACTCCTGGCTATCTGATGAAACCAGATGGCTCTTGGACCTCTTCAAGCGAAGAAACAATAGACCTACTACTGGATACACACTTTCCTGGTAGCTTCTCTTCTCCACTTAGTAGTTCGTCTAACAGTACACAACCTACTCAACTTACACTAACTAACACAAATTGTCTGGTCACAAAGGACAAACTGCTTTGGGCACTACGCAGCTTCCAACCATACAAATCTGCGGGACCTGACGGCATAATACCTGCTGAATTCCAGTCGGCAACTGACATTATTCTGCCTTTGCTGAAAACTATACTTACGTTTTGTATAAACAATATTTACATCCCCAAATTATGGTTGGAAGTTAAAGTAGTCTTCATTCCCAAAGCGGGAAAGAGCTCTCACGCCAGTCCAAAAGATCTCAGACCTATTAGCCTATCATCATTCTTCTTAAAAACCTTAGAAAGACTGATCGATACCCACCTTCGGAGCAGCATCGAATCAAGACTGCTATCAGAATCCCAACATGCTTACTGTAAGGGTAAATCAGTGGAAACTGCACTGCACTCCCTGGTATGCACCATTGAGAAGACGATCTACTGCAAAGAATACACAATGGTTGTCTTCCTAGACATAGAAGGTGCCTTCAATAATATTAAATCGGAGGCTATAGTAGATGCCCTTTCAAAACTCAAGGTCGAGCACTCGCTTCGCAAATTGATTAATTTACTACTTACTAGTCGAATTATCAACACCAAGCTGGGCGAGTCCTCTTCCAGGAGATTTGTCAGCAGAGGTACCCCCCAGGGTGGTGTCATACCCCCCCTTCTTTGGAACCTTGTAGTAAACGAACTTCTGCTACTCCTGGAAGGCGTGGGATGCAAAGTAATCGCATATGCTGATGACGTCGCTATAGCTATTTCTGGCAAGCATCTTCACACGATCAATGAACTCATGCAAAATGCACTTAATAAGCTCTCGAAATGGACCGACAAATGTGGACTGGGGGTTAACCCTCAGAAAACGGAGTTGGTTCTTTTTACCAGGAAATACAAAATCCCTCAGATAGACCCCCCTTCTTTATATGGTACCAAGTTAGTTTTCACCGACAAAGCAAAGTACCTAGGTCTCATCTTGGATAGTAAACTTAGCTGGAAACTCAATATCCAAGAAAGAGTAAAGAAAGCTACCATAGCACTCTACTCCTGCAAGAAAGCCATCGGCAGCAAATGGGGTCTTCAACCCCGCATCGCCCACTGGCTCTATGTATCTATCATCAGACCGATTCTGATGTATGGCATAGTGGTCTGGTGGACCGCCCTAGATAAAGCTATACATCGCGACAGCTTGGGGAAAGTACAAAGATTAGCGTGTCTGTGCATTAGTGGAGCATTAAGATCAACACCCTCCGCAGCATTAGACATCCTACTATATCTCCCACCCCTAGACTTAATTGGTAAGCAAATGGCAACCAGTTCTGCCATAAGACTCAAAACAATCTCACAGTGGTCAAGTAACTACACTGGCCACTCCATAATACTAGACAATCTTACCCTTCCCGAAAACATAGACTACACTGCACCCAAGCCCAATTTTGACAAAAACTTTAAGGTCACTATTCCAGATAGGTCTTTCTGGGATGACCTAGGTGCTGTAACAGACAAGTCGATACACTTCTATACTGATGGCTCTAAAACCAATGATGGTGTAGGAGGAGGTGTTTTCTCAGACAGATTGGAACTAAATCTCTCCTTTCGCCTCCCTGATCACTGTAGCGTGTTTCAAGCGGAGATTATGGCGATTTCGGAAGCACTGTCCTGGATCAAGAGGAATGTAATATCCACTAACGATATTAGCATTTTCTCGGATAGTCAGGCGGCGTTGAAATCTCTGGAATCAGTCTCATCCACTTCTAAGATCACCTCCAACTGCCGTTCATCTCTCATAGAGATGGCTAAGCAGTTTAACATTCACCTTTGCTGGGTGCCGGGGCACAGAGACATTCCAGGGAATTGCAAAGCTGACGAGCTCGCTAAAATAGGAACAACAATACCTATTCTACCCGATAAGAAATATATAGGTATGCCACTCGCTACTTACAAGCTAGCACTCAAACTTGACACAGTCAATCAAACCAACGCTAGATGGGAAGGTGGAACCACCTGCCTTGCTACAAAGCAAATCTGGCCTAGATTAGATCTTAACCGCTCTAGATACCTTCTGTCACTAAAAAGACTACATATTAGTACGATTATCGGTGTCATCACAGGACACTGCCTTATAGGCAAACACGCTACTAGACTTGGCGTCATTTCGAATGACTTCTGTAGAAGCTGTAAAGACGAAGAGGAGGAGGAAAGTCCAACACATCTCCTCTGCTCGTGTCCAGCTCTTTCTCGTAGTAGGAAACTTCACCTAGGAGAATACTTCTTCGATGATCTAACACAAAAAGACGTAGGAAGCCTTCTTCGCTTTGTACAAAGCTCCAAATGGTTCTCTTGAGTAGCGGGGTAATTATCCCCAAGATCCTTGGTATCACAATGGGCCTCTATAGGCCCAAGTGTGCTGGTACTTGTTACTGGCAGCCACTGCTTCCTAACCTAACCTAGGGTCAAAGGGAGTAATTGTAAACGATTTTGCATTTTCGTTTTTTATTAAATTTATAGTATTTCATCCAGTTTAACTATGCGATATTGGAAATTGGTGTTGGTTGAACTTACATACATATAATTTTTTTCATCTTTACGAAAAAAATAATTGTAAGTGTGTAAATTTATTGGTTTTTGTAAAAATTGATGTTTACATTTCCCCCGCTTTTTGTAGGAAAAAGAGAAAAATGGGGTAAATGAAAACAAGGAACTCAATCTCTTAAGGCTGTAGAATAAAAACATTTGGGAGCAAAGCGAACTAAATAGATGACGGAGACGAATTTTGTAGACCGAAGATATTTTGAAAAAGTTGCTTAAAAATAAGTATTTTTTCTACCACCAATTCGATTAAAAATAACTGACTTTGGGAGCCCGTATGTTTCTTCGGCTTGTCGGTATGGCTTATTTTCGTTGTTGACGTCTTCCACTACATATAAGATATCTTCTGATGTATAAGGTGGAGGTGTCGTTTTTCGTTTATAAATACATGGCATCTTTTTGAATTAAAATTATATTAGATCAAGGCTTAGTTCAATTAAAACGCATGTTTACAATTACCACAAAGTGTTTACTTTTACCCCATTTCGGTGTTCACATTTACCCATGATGTAAAAAAAATGGGGTAATTGTAAACAGCCAATAACTTTTATAATTTGTAACAAAAAATTAAAAAACACATGCATTAACACTTATATTTCAACATATGTAATTATAAATGAAACATTTACCTACTTTGATCACTTGTTTTATATTTTAAAACAATTTTACTCAACACCAAAAAACTTGAAAATACAGAAAAATGAATAAATCATGGCCTGATTCTATGGAAAACCGGTTTTTTGAGAATTAAGTGCGCCCCTGTTCACATTTACCCCCCTTGACCCTATTTGAGGAAAATTCTCCAAAAATGGTTACTGAGCATATGTAAGAGACAGTTATTCGGTTCCAGCAGATTGGAGCAACAGATTTCCCTTGAAATCCATGCTTATCAGATTTTTAAAAAAAAAAATCGCTGATGTTTATAAAAATTCCACTTTTAAGGCTAAGTACTTGTCGTGGGTGATACTTGAACCGCAAACCTTCGGGTAAACTAAACCATTGATATCCATTTCCAAAATGGTTGGCGGGATTTAAAGCTGTAGATTTCAAGGGAAACACATAAAAAAAACGTAATTTTTTTTTAAAATATTTTTCTTAATTAAAACAAGTCGGTGCTGGAAATCCAGAAATATTATTTATGTATTTATATTCTTTGTATTCAAGGATGTACCAAATACTCGTGGAAAAAAACAAATAAAATTCGTTTCCAGAAAAAGCCCACAATACCAGACTATTTTAATATTATAGTTGTAGCCACAGCAAAGGATAAATCCGGTTTACCCTCTTCAGTCTCTTCGACGCAATGATAACCCTTCATCTCTCCATCCATATTCATGGCTGCACCCATTCAACTGTTAACAATGCCGCTACAAGAGTGTATATATAATGTATATGTACGTACCTATGTACCTGAACTCTTATAGTCTCTAGTCCAGATGTTCTTTTTATTTTTATCCAAAAGAGCAGAAACAGAGGAATGTTTGAAGCATTGAAAGCTCTGTGTACAGAGCAGATGTACTATAAGCTCAGACTGCAACGCATTTGGCAAATTGATTCACGGTTCTGCAGCCCCCGGAATTGCTAATTTCAACATTTTCCTTTCATTTATTAATCGAAAGACCTAAAAATGAAAAAAAAAATAAGTAAAAAAAAAACAAACACAAAAAGGGTATAAGCAAAAAACTGACCAACAAGCAATAGCAAAGCGCATTATAGCACTCATTCATCCAACCGAAAAATACATCAGCAACGTTTCATTAAAATATAATATTTTTGGATGGCCGGACACAGTCACACAGCAACCAAAAGCCGTTTCCATCGTTAAGCCGATGGATTTAAATACTTTCAGAAATTCCATTTTTGTTGAAATTAAATTAAATTTAATTGGAATAATTTCACAAAATATTGCTTATTGTACTTATTTATTTATTTGTATTGCGAATTATTGCTTATTGTTTTTTTTTTTTTTAATTATTTTTTTTATTTTAACATTTATGCACAAGTATTGCGAATTTTTTTATTTGTTAATGTGCCATCTATCGAGTTCAAAGCTCTCTTGGATAAAGAAATACAAATAAATGTTTTAACTCAGAACTGGATCTTGAAATAGGATCGGATCTACCGTTAGGTAAGGTTAGGTTAGAAGAAGGGTGTGTGATTGAACAAGCAATCATTTACACTCGGAGACCCGAAGGTCCATAGTGAATCTCTTCATAGTTTGGGACTAAATCCTCTTTTAACCAACTCATAAACCAGTTTGTACTCTTGATGAATAGTAGAAGATCCGATATCTTTAAATTTCCGAGTTCTGTTATGTCCTCCAATAATCTATGATTTAAAGTAGGGAGGAGTCGGTTTTGGAGGGCGGGGCAGTAGCAGAGTAAGTGTTGTATCGATTCGCTTTCTTCCTCATCTTCGCAGCTTCTACAGATATCGTTGGACTCAGGTAGCCATTCGCTGTGATTATTCCTGTGATTAAGTGTATGGAGGATTTATCCAGATGTAACTTCGTCTTTGTCCTTTTAAGATCAAGTTTCGGTCATAAAAAACGAGATGTGACGCAGTCGGTTCGTGTGAGCCACAGAGCGTTGGTCTCATTTTCGATTATAATATGGCCGATTATGCGAACAGTGATTTAATCGGTAGCAGTATAGAGGTGTCAGCATCACTATTGCTCATGGCTGATCCAGCTCTAGCTAGTTCGTCTGCTTTCTCGTTCCTTTCAATATCGCTATGTCCGGGTACCCAGTACAATCTAACAAGAGGAGCAAAATAGTCTGGCCTTGAAGGCGCATATAAAAAGAAAAGAGAGCAGTTTCCAGCAATTGATACGATTACAGAAAGTATCGCTTCCTAGCATGAGAAGGCAGTTCTTTCTTCTAGTTTCGAGAGATTTTAAATCCATCAAAATACATCTGTCTTCATGTGACGGCAAAATACTGTCAACCCAATCCAGCTTTCTCAGCGCAAATCTTGAGGACTTTCTCTGTACTGAGTCTGAGAGGTACCATATAGAGCAACCGTATGTCAGAAAATTATATAGAGGTACGCATTATGAATCCTAGTAATTTATTGGCTTTACAACTTGAATACCCACATTTTAACAACTTAAATTTAGAAAGAAAAACACAAAATTTTCTAATTGTTATAATGATATCTAATATCGAAAAGAGTATTTTTTTTAATGCATTAAAATCGGAAATGGAAAATATAAAAATAATAAATAAATAAATATTTGGCTTCAGCAGTCCTAGGTAGACCCAAGCCTAGCTTCCCGCAACCATTTGTGTGTGCGCGTTATATTGTTGCACGAATGGAAGGGACCTACAGTTTCCTGCCGTCTCCGAACGCCGAGTTGGGAAGCTTTATATGACAAATGATACTCTTGAATGCTTGTCAGGCATTCGGAAGAGGTAATCACTGTGAAAAACTTTTTAGGTGTTTGCGGCGGGATTCGAATCCAAGACCGCTGGCTCAGTAGTCTGACGCACTAACCACGTGCGCTACGGTGCCCGCATGAAAAATTTACTTGACATAAAAACTGGAAAAGTTGTGATCAAAAATAATTAAGTAGATACTTAATTTTAAGATTAAAAAAAATCACGACTGCGTCAACTGCGCCACATGATCATGTCTTCATCCTAGCCCGATGGGGACATGCTAACAAACAGGAAGGAACCGACTATCTAACATTGTGCATTTCTTGACATTGAAGGCGCTTTCGATAACACTGGCTATGCCTCTATTTCAAGAGCTATTAGCCAAAGAGGGATCGACGAATCGACCAATAGCTGGATTACGGCCATGCTGAAAAGTCGTATCATAAAATCGACTTCAGGAGATATTTCGGCAATAAAAGGCTGCCTACAAGGCGGCATGTTTTCTCCTCTGCTGTGGTCACTCGAAAAAAACAAGCATTTATGTCCTATTGAGAACAAATTTCTGCGTTCACCAATGACCTAAGGTCAATTGGGAATATCTTATTCGCGGAACCGGAGGAGGTACTATGTTAATAAAATGAAGATCAAAATTTGCATGGGGTGAAATCCGTTTATTTAATTAGCGGGGTGTTTTTTTTTTTTTTGCTTAACAGGTTGACTGGAGGAACGAAATTTGGTTTAGCCCAAGAGAGCAGTAAATATATTAGGACATGTGTCACAAAGGACTCACCAACAGTTATAGTGGTCAATATATGTAATCACTTAAAAGATTTCCATATATCATATTCTTCGATGCTTCAATATGACCACTGTCACATATTTAAAACTTATTTAAATCTACGTGTGTAATTTGATTCTTTTACCATCAATCAGCTTATTTATAAGGAAATTGTTTCACTGGATTCATATTCATTCATATCCACACCTACTAACGAAACCTCGAACATGTCCTGTAATATTCGCGCTTTGCAAATGTACCATCATTGTAATGAGAGCAGTAACTATAACATCATAGTAATAAGAGCAGTATACAATCAAAAGTTCTGTGTCATTAACATTTAATTAAACAGCCAAAGGAGAAATTACAATTTATAAAAAAACAAATACAAATACATATGTATGTATATAAGAATAAACAAAGCATTGCCTCTTTATTAAACAGGAAACAACACTATTTGACATTTATTTCAATTAAATGTGTGTTTACTCGTACACACAACAAACTCTGCAAATGGAAATTCAAGCAAAGAAAATATAAAACACTCGTCCTGCTGGTATAAAGGAATTACATCAAGAAATAAGTGCGAAGTACTTGTACTTTGGCATTGAATGAGAGTTTTTCCATGCCATTACACCCGTAAACAAATGCATTTGAGCAAGCATTTGACTTACATACATAAAAGTACATGTGTGCGTGTGTTTACAACAGAATCCTTGAATGTGCTTCGGCATCCTTCTTTCTGTATTTCTGTAAAAAGGGAAACGTTTTCTTTTTTTTTTCTATGCTCTGATGCTAAAAGCTGGGCGAGTTTAGTGAACTGATGCTGGTTTCTTCGAAGACGAAGAATTGAGAGAACGACGCGAATAAAAATATTCAAAATTATTGAATTGTATACACATCGGAACAGATTTGGACAGAGCTCTGTTACATAATCAGGCTTGAGATGTAGACAGTAAACAGCGAGAATTCATTTTTTGTACAAAAAAGAGTGTTTCAAAATCGACCAGTTAACACGGGATGAAACACATTAAATACGATTTCTACATATATAACTATCCAAACACTGTTTTTATGGTGATGCCAGAATATCTTTACAAATAAGATGTAGTCAGCAGATTCGAGCAGTCCTTTTTTAATCGAAATTATCTTGCTTTTATACGTTGTTTAAGTTTGTTTCTGAAGTTGGGTGTCCATTTGAGAGTAAAAATGCTGCGAGGAGCTCTCAAGCAGCTCTCGAGAGCAAACTCGCAAGTGGACACAGTCTTGAGAGTAGCTTGCGGAGAGCTGACTTTTCACTCTCGACATTCGAACTTTTTGAGAGTCACTCGCAAGTGGACACATTTTTTGTCTGCTATTAGAGATTAGCTCGCAGAATTCCAACACAGTTCGTATTTTGCGACTAGCTGTCGAGAGTCAATATAGCAAAACAGTGTATATCGTAGGATAGAGAGTTTGAGAACTTCTAATAAATTCACCAATTTATATTTTTTGATATATGCATTTTGTTCATTTTAATTTAAGCTTATAATAAAGTGTGTATTTTTATGTTTTTACTTCTAAATATTTATCGTTTGAACTGTAGAAAATTTCCGGACAGTTTTTTCTCACAATTCTTTCAGTTGTACATACTGGAAAACAGACATGTGTTCTGATGATATTCAAGTACGAAAAAGTTTTCCTTTTGGTGTCGTAGAAAATGCAGCTTATGAAGTTAACGAAGGTCTAAATAGAATTCTGTCCTGGTCACGATACAATGGCCTCTGCCTAGATCCATCCAATGTTTGGTTTTCTAAAGAAGGTCTATAATAGGTCTTCTTTTCCTAAATTATACCTGAATGAATCGCCGATTGATGTAATATATTTGAAAAAGCAAGATACAAATATTGAAAAAAACATATTATTCAATTAAAAATGAATAAATTATTTTTTTTTTAATTCAGAGTTCTATAGTAACGGTGATAAATAAATAAATAAATAAATAAATAAAATATAGTGATAACAGCGAACCTCGCAATAGTTTGAAAGTTCTTAAGCCAAGAATTTATTTTGATATTAGTGATGATCTGATTATTGAAAAAAGTTACTTATCTTAATCAACGCACATAATCTTGCTGCCAGACTAAATAGTATAATACAGTCCACTACTTAAATAGCATTTTTGTTGTCCGCCGTGATTTTGGTAATTTTCACTTGCTAAACACTTGTCGACAAATGCCGACAAGTCAAAAGACATTTCAGCAAGTGCAACGGTTTGAGTTCTGTTACAATATTTATTTGTACTTGGAGGACCAGCCTAGTTCGATAAGTGAATTTAGACCTGTTGACTTATCATGTTCTGTTACAGGCCTCAGAGGACAGACTTACCAAACTACAGATAACAGAAATCTAAGTGTTACCAATACATGCTCACGTGCTGGCATGGCTTCCCGGATTGTAATTCATTATCTATTTGACTAGTTGTCAAATGGCAAAAATCTCTTAATTGTCGAGCTTCTTCAATTTGAAGCTCTTTTGTAAAAGCCCCGCACACAATTGGCGTCAATGATCTACACATGGCTTAACCCAACTTTCTTTTCTTTTTTAAGAAAAGTACCAATAATTAAAACAGCTGCAACCTTCCACTTGTAAGAATAAATTTCATTTTCACTACTTTCAACTGATGACTAGCAGAAGAAATATATCAATTGGACACGGTTATGAGTACTCTCAGGAAATTAACTCTCAGAATTCTACCAGAGAACTCGCGACATTAAAATCTCGAAAATATTAGTCTCAAATGGACAGCCACCCGAGAGTAACTCTCGAGAGTTTACTAGCGAAAGTACTCTCAAATGGACAGGCACCATGGATTCTGTGGGTGGCCCTGGCCGTGGCGTAGTGGTAGTCGTCGTCGCGTGTCACGTTGAAGGTTCATGGTTCAAATCCAGATTTCGCCGAAACATTTATTTCTAACGAAATAAAAAATAAGTTGATCAGTTTCAGAAGCTATTATCAAAAACCAAACCTGTTGCGGAGGCATATCACTGGCAGTGGGATGGTGGTATGGCTGAAGAAACTGATCGCATAAAAAACTTCTGTGAATCATAAGCAATGGCATAACTTTCAATGATACTCTCCAGTTATCCTGGACACCACCCATAGAGTTAGTTGAAACCTACCATCTGAGTTTCCTATCACTACGTCGATCTGTCTGTCTCTCTTTCTTGTCCTTCATGTGCTCACGCTGTGTGTAAACATTATAAGGGTATTCATATACCCTTTAGCGTGTGTAGAATTCCTATAAAATAAAAAAATTAAAAATTGAGTTAAATCTCGAACGAAAGAAATCTCGAACGGAAACGGTTTAGAAAATCCATTTTATAAACCCCGAAAGTACATAAGTAAGTAAGTAAAACCATGTGTACGTCCGTCGGCGTTGTTTGTTTTGAGCTAACTCATTTACATGCATGAACAGTGAATCAAACACTTTTCTATAAAAGTAAATCTAGAATTAATTTGAATTCGAATTTTTTTTTCTAGATTTTTGCTGAAAGAGAGAATTTTTTTTCGAAAATTTTTCTTCGAGATATCCTATTTTTGTGATTTTTTGATGCCTCAAGCCTGAGGGGATAATGAATATTCGAATTAGCTTAGAATATGCCTGAGAGCTCTGCGAGGACTCAGGTGCACTCGTTAAAGTAAGCACTTATTTATCAAAACCATTTTTTTGAAAACGCGTAACATCATAATATGATGATGCTTCTTAAATATTCGAAATAATTGATTTTTTACAAATAACAAACGTTGAAGTTTCAAATCCATAACCGAAGTTATTTTTCAGAATATTCGATTTTCGACAACTTCATTCGTAATCTATTAAATAGTAGTTTACCTATTACTTTTATTGCCTACGCGCTATGCCATATATCTTGAAAAGCAAAGTAAATACAGAATACATTTCCAAAATTTTGTAAATTTTCAGAGCTACAAAGGTGAAGAAAAAATCCACTTATCGTAGACCAAGTACTACAAAAAGTAGTTAAATAAACTGCATGCCTGTCTTATCCACCTAAATGCATAGACCGCGCTTGACTTAAGATTAAAAGAAAGTTCCTATTAAAAATTACGATTTGTCTCTTCAGCTTGTCTGCATCATGTACTCGTATGCATTATGCATTTCCCATATCCAACCTATATAATATTCCTATTTCGAATCCACAAAATCTCATTTCCTATTTTAGAACCACTTTGTCGCCGTGTCTTGTGCCATGCACCATTGTAATTCATATTCATATGCTAAGGACATCCCATGAAAGCACACATAATCGAGTTTCAATAAATGTATACAAGGACGTAAACGAAAAAGCCAACCAAAAAAATTGGAGATGAGAGAAAAATGACCAAAGGAGAAGAACATTCTCCAAAGGACTTTAAAAAATGAAAAAAAAAAACTCGTACATGTACCTTAAAATTTTATTCTGCATTACTGATTATATGCATAGAAGATGGAATTCCAAATCCAGTTCAGCCACATACGCTCTCCATTTCTACTTTATTCGAACGAGTATGTTATCCTGGCTTGCAATCCATTATGCCACCAATGGGGAATTTTGTCTTGGAAGTTATATTAGTTTAATCTGGCAAGGACACACCGACAAAGGAGTACCTACTTGCATGTGGTCAGCTGGAAGGATTGTAAATTGTATTTATGCTTTGTTACATGCTGAGCTTTTGTTCAACTTAGAGTTAAGGAACAGGCACATTGAATGTCGACTTATAATGGGATTTTTAAGGTAATTGAAATGACAATGTAATTTTCTTTTTGTTTTCTCTCAAAGAAAATGTCTTATTTTCTAAGAAATATTATGTAGGTATGAGAACACATAAGCTGCTAAAGACTTTTATGGGATTTGAAATGTCTGAAACTTAAAATTATTTTTTTTATGTAATCAACGAGCTTAGCTACAATTTCGAATGAAAACATGTTCTGTGGCAACGCACAAGAAATTAGGAACATTTCAAAAGATATTTCCAGCATTTTAGTCCAGGGAAAAAACGTAAAAACTAATTGTCGATATAATGAGCAGGAGAAAGGGGCTTTCCTCACATTAGACGTATCTGAGGCCATGTTTTGATCGAAGCGACAATAATTGCTTGGATCAATTTGTAAACTGGCGAAAATCAGATTCGATCAATTTTGCTCACTTGAGAGATGGATAGTTTTGTTTGACAATAAAACTGTACCATCTCGTGTATAAAAATGTGTATATTTTTATTACAGTGGACGTCCAATATAACGGATTATATAATGCACAGCCTTTCGTTAAATCGATCATCTTACTAATAATCCCACGAATGTGTTTATTATAAGAAAAGAGAAATTAATTCACATAAAAGTGACAAACCGAGCGGACATTTTTTTGCATAATTCTTAATATAGAGTCATCAATGGACAAAAACCGGATTGCTTGTGTTCGGAATTCATAATCGGGTATTCGTTAAACTGGACGTCCACTGTATTAATATTACTAGCTGAACCCCGTCGAAAACGACGAACATTTTTATAGAGCTTAATGAGCAAAAATATATGTAAGTTAAGAAAATAACTGGGTGAATTATATTTACCAATAAAAGCTCAGTGTAGTGAGAAGATTCAATGCCTACCTCTGAAGATAAATAATTCGCTATTCATATGTTCTCGTATATTCCTTTCGCGTGCTTTTAACCGCCGCGTCGTATAAACTTAGCTTGAATTCATAGAATAAGCTATAACGCAGAATTGAATTGGGAGAACTGAAAGGAAGAAAAAGACAACAACAGCGCACCATCATCCGTTAGGCCCACAACATTACCATGTTGTTTTTTTCGACATTTCCTTCTGGTGCAAATTATGCTTTCGTTGTAGTTGTATGCGCGGCAGATTTTGAATTTGAAAACGATAGAAATTTAATTCAATCAAAACTCAATCAATCTTATGTACCCACTTTCAGCGCCATTATTGGCTGTAGCTAAATAAATATTTTTGAAAATTTCGTTGCACTTTTTAATAATTTCTTCCTCAAATTTATTTATAAGATGGATTGTTTTCTGTTTTAACTTAACCTAATTCATATGCATCCACTTTTATACCGAATTGTATTGCAAGAGGAGCAAAACATGCGAGGGGTACATGTAGGTAGGTACATATGTACATGCAAACATGCTGACGCACTTTTCACATTACATCGTAGTTCTTATTGCTATTATTTCACTTTTAAACAGTTACTATATGAAAATCGGTAATACCGATCGACTAAGCAATGTCCAAAAAAAACTCAATTTTAGAAAATCAGTTAAAAAGTCATGTACCGTTGTGGGCACCGTAGCGCAAGTGGGTAGTGCGTCGGACTACTGAGCCAGCGGTCTTGGGTTAGAATCCCGCTGCAAACACCTAAAAAGTTTTTCACAGTACCCACCTCTTCCGAATGCCTGACAAGCATTCAAGAGTATCATTTATCATGTAAAGCAGGCATGTCAAAGATAAGGCCCGCGGGCCATGACTGGCCCCCGAGACAATTATTTGTGGCCCGCGACGTCATCATTAAACTATGTATTTCACCACTCATTTACACGACTTTTAAAAGATCTTGATGAACTACATATATTCAGATATTCCCTACTTTACAGCAGTCGTGGATCAATGTTTTTTTTGTCGAGTTTCGTAAACATATCGTTACGTTTCTGACTCAAAGAGGCAAACCAATGGAACACAGTGATGTGGCTTGACTTTATGTTCTTAGTAGATATGACGTTCGGACGTTTAACTTCAAGGAAACAATAAAATCGGCACGTAACTATACTCAAGTGTTCAAGCTTTTGAAATGAAGCTAAGGTTGCGGGAGTCAGAGCTGTAAGGCACGTACAATGCCGATTAATTTTCGAAGCGTTTGCTTGATCTCATTGCTAAATTTGATATGTGTTTCGCAGATTTTCGCGAGCTCAATACGTTCAACTTTAAACAGTGTGTCAAAAAATATCCCGAACAGATGCGTTTTAAAGTTTGAATCTTTCTCTACTATCTGTCATGACATTTCACGATATCTGGTTGACATTGAACAATTATAAAAATAGAGCAGTTGTTTTCGAGTGGCATAAATGTTTTTTGGGCGGCAGAGAGACGCTGGACGAAATGCGAAAAGTTCCTTAAAAAATCAAGAGAATGTTACTGCCACATATTATCTTGAACTTTTGAAGCGATTGATGGCCAGAATCCATCGTATTCGACCCGAAAATCGCAATCCAGAAAGTATGTGTCTGTTCCACGATAATGGACTGAGTCACACAGCATTCATTGTTCGTCAATTTTTGGGGTCGAAATCAAGTGTGTGTGTTAAATCATCCGCCGTTATCATCTGATTTGGCACTATTTGACTTGAAGTTGAAAGTATGTTTTTTGACGACATTCCGACCATTCAAGCAGCTTCGACACGGCCACTTGAGGCAATTCCACAATATGAACTAGAGCAGGCATTTGAACCACAATTGAATCGCTGTAACAAGTGTATTGAATCGGAAAGAGTATATTTCGAATAAAAACACTGAAAAATAAACAGAAATCGTGTTTTAGTTATGTTTTCTAGAGCCAGTCCGAGATATTATTTGACACACTGTGTACTCTTTTTAATGTGTATGTACTTGCGTTCGATGTGAGTAAAGAACCGACTAACTTGCAAATGGAACTTTATAATAGATTTGCAGTGCGATTTAAAAAATAAGTTCAATGAAGTCGACATTGCATACAAAGTAGGTTAGGTTCATACTGCAAAAATCGAAATAGCTATCACAACTTAAGGCACATTGATGCTCGTATTTTATGTATGTTTTATGAAGTTTGTATGTGCATAGATGTTTTCCACAATGAAGATTAATAAATCTAAATACCTTGCAAGACTAATAGGTAAACATCTTCAGTCAATTTTGAAAATAAGTACAACATCGTTGACAGTTGCCACCAAATATCGAGGAGATAATGAAACATAAAAGAAGTCAAGTTTCTGGATCCTCAAAATAATATTTCGGTTCAATACGTCTCTACTTAAAAAAAAAAATATAACTTTATTTATATAAATTTTAATTATACGGGGTATTGTGTTACATTTGTATTTTATTTTTAATATGGCCCCCTCTCATACTCGGCACAAAAAACTGGCAATTTAAGAGTTTGAATTTGACACCCCTGATGTAAAGCTTCCCAACTCGCCGTTCGGAGACGGCAGAAAACTGTAGATCCCTTCCATTCGTGCAAGAATATAACGCGCACACACAAATGGTTGCGGGAAGCTAGGCTTGGTTCTACCTAGGACTACTGAAGCCAAATATTATTATTATTATGTACCGTTGTACAACTTTTTAGGCAAAAACCTGGTATGACATTTGATAGCATGTTTCTAAGCTAACTTAAATATGAAATTTTAACAAAATCGTTGGAGCCGTTTTCGAGAGAATCCGTTTTTTATGAAATCGGTCCTAAATTAAGTATAGGTACCTTAATTTTTGGGGCTAGAATGAAAATTCCAAATTGGCCTTGTGGTATGGTCCCACAGACCTCAGATATGAAGTTTCAAGCAAATCCGCCCAGCCGTTTAAGTTCCAGTCCGAGATACAGCCGTGTTTACAGAATGAGCGTAACTGCTTTATTATATAGTATGAGTATGATATGATATTCTGCTTTCACATCGAACTCCAAGGAATATCTTAATGCAACCTTCGAATTATGATCAATACGTATGCTCCAAAACAGAAGACAATTTCATGATAAAAGCTTTCTGAAATAAATTTCAAGATAATGTCATTAGGTATGCCTGTGTATGTGTATAACAGAGATACAAAATAAGAGCAAAACATAGTCACTCCAACATCAGGCTATCTGTGTAAAATATTTAAGACTTCAGTAGCTCTTTAATTGCATATTTTCATATGGCGTTTCCAAAAAACGATAGTAGACATAATTTGCATATTCATGCCACTCGGTGGTGGTATTTTAGATAGAGCTTCCGGAATGGGTGTTGGTCATTAAAACTGACCAACAACTGACTCATTCGGTGTTTGTCCGACATTCGCCCAATTAGTGTGGCAAGTGCAACCAAAAAAAAGGAGTTAATTGCTAATTGGTCATTGAAATTACGGACGATACCAAAATAGTCCTTTGAGGCTAGTGTAGGCAAAACCGAAAATGTGTGCTCGCAGTGCATGTGGCGAATTTTCATTAATCTGTGGAGTCATAGTTCATTGATTTTTTTTTTTGCTTTTGCTAATTAAGATACGATATAATTATTTATGAGTTTTACATATTTATGTACATAGTATACTTTTTTTGATTCCTAAACGTATATAGGTGTGCTTTCCTATTTAACGCAGTCTTATTTGATATACAAAAGGTGGCAGTAACGTTTTAAACTCTAATCATAAACAAATAAGTAAGTCAAATAAGTAAGATGGATTATTGATTTTTATCTAAACTCTAAAGGATACATAGACATGGACAAAAGAAATAGGGATACCCTTTCCAACTCCCTAAGAATTTTTCACCACCCCGAGAAGACTTGATTTCTTACCTTTCAATAAATGGAATTGAACACATCCGCATTCTTGTCTCGGCTACTTTGTCATTCTGCATTTTCATTCTTTCCTCCTACATAAGCGATTCGGACCGTTGTTCTCCTTCGTCGTTCGTTTATTTCTTCCTCTTTTTAAATTACATCCATTACGATTTTATTACCAGCAATCAATTTCTCTGTATGATATTCCCTCCAGCAAACAGTACATAGTTGAGCTCGAGCATGGAAAGTGCCCTGTCTACTATGGGAGTAATAATGCCTAAATGCCGAAAACGCCTAAAGTATCGTTCATGGATGTTATTGATCGATTTTCTTCTCAATCGTGTGTCCCCGCCAATGTTTTGTTTTGTGCTCTTCTAATATTTTACAAATTTCCACCTTCGGCTACTGTTGTTGGGTGTATGAATTTCTCTTTACACACGCTATTCAGACGAACATGCTGTTCAATATATTCTGTCACTGGCAATATCGGTAATAATCATTATTGATGCCTAAACGGACAAAAGGGGGGAAACGAATTTTCCGATTTATAGAGAAAGGCGATGGAATTTCGATCGATTTTTTTCTTCCACAAGGACACAAGCAAACGCCAAATATTTACCACCACCACCACCATGACCACATTTAACCCTTAGGAGGTGGACAAAAGCGAGCATTAATAATGCTCTCATTTTTACGCCCCAACAAATGCCGAAGGATTCGACGCAAAAAGTAACATCGGAATCAGTGACGGAATCCGATTATTGGACAGCTGAAGCGTACGCAACGGACACACGCATTATCAGTGCGCGTGCAGAATGAGTAATCGTTTAATAAAATTTTCGCGTTAATTGCACCCACATACTGGGAATATTTATGGGTACGCAGTACGTACGTAGTGAGGTTGGGAAATCACGAACTCAATCCCATGGTACGTGATGTGGTACATGAATAAAAAAAAAAGTACAAGAAAAAAAAAACAAAAACAGGATATGAACAACAGCCAAGAGCGAGCAAGGACAAACTGGTGTCATAACAATATTTAATTAATTAAACTAATTTGAAAAGAGGAATGGTGTTTTATCCGCTCTTGATAATGACGCTGATTGTGATATATGCTGTTGGTCTTTGGTTGATCGATGTCAATTCAGAGCCTTCAGAGTTTTTCGCATGTAGAAAATGTTGGTGGTAAAGTAATTGAATTCCTTAAAAATGGAACGTGGACATGATAGGTGCTCTTAGCTAGGGAGTCTATGATGAGCAAGCCAAAAAAAATCGAGGTTAATGACAGCTACAGACACAAATGCATATCCAATTCAATTCAACTCAATTTATTAAAATTCATGGTACAAAATATCAGTCTTCTAATAAACATGCTTTGTCATGGCTTAATGCTCAAAAAAAGTCACATAGTATCTGTAATAATTCATATGTATGTATGTAGCTTAAACAATATTATACAGATAAGAACGATAGGGAAAAAAGTTAAATAAAATAACACCGGTGTGAGATATAAAATTGATTCTGGCTGTACTTTGAAGCTACATTCATGCCATTATATGTGGAATAGAACATCATTTAAATGGCCACCTCGGCTTCGGTGGCAGTGCTTCAAGCGGTCGGTCTAATATTTGATGACTACCGGCAATAGCGTCTCGAGTGTTGGCATCGAGCTTGTCGAAAGTGGTTGGCTTGCTAGCGTGGAGAAGACTAAGGACTTGACGTATCGCGCGAGAACATAATCGAGTGGTGTCAAGTCACATGATCACGGCAAAATAAGCCGGGTTGACTCTCTGGCGATGCCCAATTGAGCTGATCGGCACCGGATCGACATTTCTGGGTCTACTTCGATACTAGCCGCTACTGCGGCTATGTTTCCTTCATTTTGCACTAATCTCTGTCTGGTTGGTGACCTTAGGTCCAAAAGAGTGTACTCACGCTGAAACTTTTCCCCGGTGCAACGAATTGCCTGCACACTGAAGTGATGATGACGGTCGATCTCATGACGAAAATCACGTTGCGTATTCACAACTGAGCGAGAATTTCGTTAATTTTTTAATAATTTCCGCACGTTTGCCAAGCGTGAAACAATGCATGATGAAATGGCAAACTTACTGAATATTTTAACAGCTGGATGTCATTGGTAACTTTGACAGTTGCTGAAATATAACAATTGGAAAAAGTATCCTTGCTATCTGGTCACCCTATAGTATGAGGATAAAAGTAAGAGTAAATGAGACGGAAGAGGGAGAAGGACGTCAAAGCATTAGAAACTCTCTGCGTAGTGTTCAAAAACATTTTTAGCGAACGTGCTGGCACCATTACTTACTTACTGAGTTGGCGCTACAGCTCGAGGTGAACCATTTGTGTGTGCGTGTTATATTTTTGCACGAATGCAAGGGACATACAGTTTTTTGCCGACTCCGAACGGCGAGTTGAGAAGCTCAATCGTTACAAATGATACTCTTTGTTGCTTGTCAGACATTCGAAAGAGGTGGACACTGTGAAGAACTTTTATGTGTTTGCGGCTTGATTCGAACCCAAGACCGCTGGCTCAGTAGTCCGACGCACTAACCACTTGCGCTACGGTGCCCACGGTGCTGGCACCATTAGAACGCTTAATGTGCAGCGATATTATTGGTGGAAAATCTTACAATTTGAATAACGAGAAGAATACAGTGAATTATAAGCAACGAAGTAAAATCTTCAAAGGCCAAAAATTGAGCTTCGAACCACTGACTGTACTGATCTCTTTGTCCGTCATTTATATAATGTTTCAAACAATATAATAACAATTTCTTAGGGTAAATAAATATTGCGTTGAACTACTACGCATTCTGCCCGGGTTTAATGCCAGCAAAACACCTACAAGTCTTTTCACCGTACCACCTCTTTCAAATGCCTGACAAGCAATCAAAGAGTATCATTTGTCGTGAGGAGCTTCTCAACTCCCCGCCCGTTTGGAGTTGGCAAAAGACTGTAGGACCCTTCCATTTCGTGGCAAAAATAACACGCACACACAAATGGTTGCGAGAAGCTAGGCTTGGTTCTGTATAGGACTGCTGACGCCGTATATTTATTTATTCATTTTATTTTTTAAATAAATATGAACATATTACATATACATACATATGTATAAATAAATGTGTGGCATAATAAAGCAGTATAGACTGTTAAGACATTAAACTATCCGACCACATTTTACTGGTCACTAAAAGAGTTAACATTTTTGACATCTGTGAAAAAAGCATCAATTTAAACTCCCTTTTCCTGTTCATACATTTTTTTTGTTAAATATAATCCCTATTATATAATCAAAAATTAAAGCCGTCTTTTAGCAAACAGTTGCAATGAACAATTTTTAAAATCCTCTGAAGCCCCTTTGGCTACGTCTCATTTAAAACTCACTCTCGACACATAATCGCCTTTGGACAAAAAACCACCCACTTATTAAATAGACACATCATTATAACGCCGAGTTGAATGACACCGAACTGAATGGAAAACTTATTATCCGGAAATGTATATAATATCTGTCGACTGTATCTTTGGTTGAATTTACGTACGCGAACACAATAGCCACCACAATAATTGAATCCCCGCATATAATGCCGCAAAAAAAAGTGTTTTTGTTTATACAATATCCTGTGTTTTTTTTTCAGCTTGACGTTGAGTACGTTTGTATATGTGTATTAATGATGCTATGGTTATTAGACGATAAGCAATTGAACGGTTTTTTTTTGCATTATCTAGTCGAGCAAATGGAGATAAATTTTTCATTTAACATTTTCCAACGTAATAATAATAGTTCAACCAGCGCGGTATCACAGCTGGATACACATCGGCTAATCAACGTCAGTATGGGCGCCGCGCCACTTTGACAGCCAAAGAGGGGGTTAACTTGATTGAAATGGGTAAAATCGCTACGTGACCCACTTGCATAATTTAGCTGCACTTAAAATCGGTATTCCGTATCTATGGGTTCGCACGTACACGTCATGAAACTACTCGTAGTTGGCGTGCACAATTGTGGGAAATCGCTATTTTCAAATGGAAGGACATCACTCTCCCCTTGGAGAGTAAAAATGGGTCAAAGAGGATACAGCACGGATTGTATGGTGCGCGTTGTATTGATTTGGCGAAGGGAATGCAAAATTTATGGATAGTCAATTATTAAAATTGTTTTAAAGGTAGGTAATTGTAAATGGACAGACGGGATTTTATCACATTTGTAATTCCTCATTTTCAATGTAAATGAAACCAAATGGTAAAACAGTAGCCGCGCCTACTAAAAATTCAGTGTTGTAAAACTAGTAAACAGCAAAGCAACACAAAATTAACAGTTAACATTTTGAAAAAATGCTAATGCCTTAGGTCAGATCTCGGTATTTGTATGCTTAAGTTCACGCTTAGTTTGTTTCCATGGTATCCCCTGTAATGACAATAGGCGTGTTTTGTTTGTAACCTATATAGGCTAAAAAAAAGCTTGTTATGTGAACTACAATAACAACTAAACCTTTATAGAATTCGTTTAGCCTGGAAAGCTATCGGGTGTTGCGAATTAAGTACCGATAAAATCAGACAAATTTTTTCAAAAAAGTTATGAGAAAATTTGGGCAGAGAAGGATATCTTCAAAATAAAAAGAGTAAATAATCAAAAATAAATGCTTAATTTAAAAATGTATTAATACAAATTTCTTATTTTTAATTAGCTACAGAAATAAAATAAATAAGTAGTTCAGGTGAAGTTACTGGAACTGGAAAAACTTTTTTTGTTTTTATTTTATTCGACTTTACAACTGATTTATCAATTATGTATGTCACTAAAATTGAAGTGTCATTTATAGGGGGGTTTACACGACCAAATCTGACAATATGTACGCAAGAAACGACCGGTTGGACAGACATGTCGGATGGTTTTCAATTTTTTTTTTTTTGATATTTTGCTGGTCAGACGTATATATCTGATAATCTGTCCGACCTAGAGCGAATTTCATTTCTGGAATAGATTTCAAGCGGTTTGGTTGTTGTCGGAGAACAAAAAATTGCTGTGTATGGATATTTTGAATTTTGGAAAAAAGAAATTGGAAATATGAAAAATATTGATAATCGCCTGGAGAATTCAATATTGTAATTCTGTTAGCAAATTAATATAAAAAAAACGGTGATAGCTTTGTCATCCATTCCTGTACGCAAATCCGCTTCCTTTTTCTTTCTTTTCTCTTTTAGATTTATTCTTCTAAAATTTTATCAATCATAAGTGCTGCTCTCAGCACGTCCGACATCTTTGAAATTCATTAACAAAATGAGGTCGGACAACATGTCAGACAATGTGTCCGCTAACGACATCGGTCTGTCAGACATCCATCCGACCAAGTCTGTCAGACCTGTCGTATCGTGTGTATCCCCTTATATCAAGCCAAGTGCTGCCAGGTGCTATGCCAAGTGCTGCCAGATATATATTAAGAGAACTTTAAAGCGTTTGTTTATCCAACCTTTTTCTTAGGCCATATAAGTTAAGTAGGTATTAGGACGGTTGAGACTGGGAATTCTGAGCCAGAGCGAGAGGGAAGATGTTTGTGTGAGAGTGAGCGAGATGGAAGATGTTTGTTTACATAAGGAGGGGTATCGGGTTACATTTTTGTTTACATAAGCGTTGGAACATTTTTAATTGCCCAATAAAGTGTCGTGGAATGTCTTTGATGTTTGCCGCTTCCGGTTTTTAATTACCCCGGTTTTTTTTTTTTTTTGACATTAGCGTGGGCGAGGAAGAGGGGGGAGGGGGAGGAAGGCTTTTGTTTGTTTATATTAAGAAGGTGTTGGGTTAAATTTTTACTTATGTCATGCTGTCTGTCTGTATGTATGTCTGTGTATGTATATACATGTGTGTATGTGTGTGTGTATGTATATATGTGTGTATGTATGTATGTGTATATGTATTTGGATATGATGTGGCGGCATATGAGTCATCTTCAAAGCAGTCGCGTGTCATATATGTATGTATGTACATATGTATATCGGTGTTTTTGTTTTGTTTATTGGACGAAGGAAGTAAAAAGCGTTAGAGGGAGAGGAAAGATATGCGGCTGTTTACGTTTGTGGGCGAAGGGGGAAAAATGATGAGAGGGGGGTGAACGATTTCCTGGGTCTACTCATCCAGATCAGATTGTTTATTTAGGGCAGCTGGGGGAACAATGGTGAGAGGGGGATGAGAGGGGGTGAACGGTTTCTCGGATCTATTTATCCAGATCAGATTGTTTATTTTGATTGTTGTCTGAAATAGGTACATTTTTGTTTTTCATTGCCGATTCTGGCACAGAGAGCCAGGAAGTGACGTCATCAAGGAGATATAGGGTTACATTTTTTGGGGGTGAAATCTGAGAATTCGGAGCAATTAGTGTCATGGAATGTGATTGATGTGTACTTAGTGTGTACTTAGTGTACTTAGTGTTGTACTTATACTGTACCTAGTGTGTACTTAGTGTGTATCAGAGAGTACTTAGTGTGTACTTAGTGTACTTAGTGTGTACTTAATGTACTTAGTGTGTATCAGAGAGTACTTAGTGTTTGTGTATACATACGTATGTATGTGTATATGTGTTTGCATAAGATCTGGCAGTATATGAGTCATCTTCAAAGCAGTCGCGTGTCATATATGTATGTACATATGTATATAGGTGTTTTTGTTTTGTTTATTGGACGAATGAAGTAAAAAGCGAAAAGGAAATTCTGAGTCAAAGGGAGAAGAGGGATATACGAATAGGGAAACAATACTGAAGGGGATGTGAATGGTTTCTCAGGCCTACTCATCCAGATAAGATTGTTTATTTTGACTGTTGGTTGAAATGGTTAGTAGTTTTGACTATATTGTTTCAAGGAAAATTGTTTTTGTTGGATAGATGAAGTAAAAAGCGGAAAGAAAAATTCTGAGTCAGAGGGAGAGGAAAGATGTGCGACTGATTTATATTCGTTGACTGATGTGGAACAATGATTAGGGATGAGAGTGGGTGAATCGTTTCCTGGGTATGGTTTCCAAGGTCTACGCATTCAGATCAGATTGTTTATTTTAGCTTTTGACTGAAATGGGTAGTAGTGCTGACTGTAATATTTCAAGGACAATTGTTTTTATTGGACGAAGAAGTAAAAAGCACTAAGCCAGAGCGAGAAAGAAGAAGTATATTTGCAGGCAGATGGGAAACAATGATGAGAGAAGGAAGAGAGGGGGTGAACGATTTCCAAGGTCTACTCATTCAGATCAGATTGTTTATATTCGCTGATGGAGGGGAAACAATGATTAAAGGGGGTGATCGGTTGCCAAGGTCTACTCATCCAGTTGGAATATTCATATTTCGACATGCTTAAAAGTCTTGGTCTCATTATCTTTCGACCATATTTATGGAATTTGCTGACCGAGGGCTAGTGGAATATTCAAGATCAACAAGTTATTGTTTTGGCTCATAATGGTCAAGCGTATGATCATCTGGTATTCAAGACCAATGTGTATGTATATGTTTCCGCGCTTTCATAAAAAAAAACTATTTGTATATGTATCAAATAAAAAAAAAATAAAGGAATAGAGCAAGAGGTCAACACATCGCTGACATCGATTTCAAACCATATCGTTTCGAATCATCATCATTATTATCATCAGAGACTAAGAAGCAGAAAGAAACAAATGTAAATTACCTAACAGAAGTTGAAAGAAGATAAAAAAAAAAAATGTTATTATGATATGTGAACAATGTTGGAGTGTTTCTTATTCATTAGTTTGTATGATGGGGATAAAAGATATGTTGATCGTGTAAATAAAAAAATAAAGAAACTTTTAATCAAGGCGCACTCAAAGCTTTGAGATCCTACTCTTTGCACTCAAGGTAAAGTGCTGCTTCAATGAGTTGAGCTAGATTAAGGTTCTACCAAAGATTATCAGATTATTTACTTTGATTGTTGGCTGAAATGGGAAGTAGTGCTGACTATAATGTTTCAAAAAAAAAATTGTTTTGATTGAACGAAGGAAGTGAAAAGCACGGAGTCAGAAAATGAGGAGAGATATACGAATAGGTAACAATGCTGAGAGTGGGTGAACGGTTTCCAGGGTCTTCTCATTCAGATCAGATTATTTATTTTGGTTGTTGTGGCAAATACATCAATGAGGTAAACCACTGTTTAACTGATTCCAATTGTAGAATGACGTCAGTTGTCTTTGCTAAAATGGATCAGAATGGAGCTAAACAAAATTCTAGTCTGAAGGATTTCATTCCTAAGAAACTATTGTATACAGTTTTTAGAAATCCCTTCAAATCATCATCATCATCATCATCATCATCATCATCATCATCATCATCATCATCATCATCATCACCATCATCATCATCACCATCATCATCATCACCATCATCATCGTCATCATCAGAAACTAAGCAGAAAGAAACAAATATTAAGTATCAGAAGCTCGAAGAAGATTAATAAAAAAAAATGTTTATTATGATAATGTAAACAATGTTGGAGTGTTTCCTATTCATTCTTTTGTATGATGAGAATTGAAGATTTGTTGATCGTGTAAATAAAAAACAAAGAAACTTTTTTTTTTTTTTAAATAACTGTGTTTTATTTATTATTCAATATTAATCAAATCAATATATCCATCCTTTTCTCTTATAATTCTACATTTAATTTTTTCATTAACCAATGGTCCATAAATTCTTCTTTTATTAATTAGTCCAAATCAATAATCCCTCTTTATTGTTAGGCAAACAAACAAGGTATTCTATACCTGTTGATTCGATGACAGTACACTCTAAGACTTTTTTCTTTTTCATAGTGCTTTCGCAAAGTTCTTTTTCCTGACGGATACAAATATGTTGTTTATTTATTATTTTATACAAAAGATTGGTGGAGGAATATTCATGTTTCGACATGTTTAAAAGTCTTGGTCTCTTTATCTTAAATTGATGGAGGAATATTCATGTTTCGACATGTTTAAAAGTTTTGCCATTATTGGTTTGTAGATTTTTCGGCTTTCGATTGGAACTGTCAAAAATTGATCTCATAGCATCTGTAACAGCTTGTGCTGTCTTATTCTTCAAAGGAATCGCCCATGCATACTTGGAGAAGGTATCGATTACTGTTAATAAGTAATTATTTCCATTATTTAGCTTGCTGTACGGTATCATTTCAACCAAATCTGCTTGCCATAGGTCATCTAGCCCTTTAATAACAACCCGGCGCCTGATGAAATTTCTTCGTGCGGGCTTGTGTAATTCCTCGACAACATTCCTCTTACTCATACCGAAATAGAATGAATTCCCATTTTGTGCAGAAAATAAAAAAAGCCCAAACGCAAAATTTAGTAAACTCATAGCAGACTTGAACCATAAAACAAAATATATCATACATTATAGAAACCTTCAACAGTGTGTTAAGCACGGAATGAAAATTTTAAAAATACATAGAATTTTAAGTTTCAAGCAATCATGTTGGTTAAAACAATACATCGATTTAAATACACATCACCGTAAATTGGCTAAAAATGAATTTGAAAAGAATTTCTTTAAATTATTAAATAATGCTGTTTATGGTAAAACGATGGAAAATGTTGATAAACGAAAAGATATAAAGATAGTAACAAATTGGGAAAGTTGTGGAAAACATTTAGGTGCTCGAGCTTGGATAGCAAAACCAAACTTTCATAGTTCTACTCAATTTACAGACAATATGGTTGCAATTCAAATGAGTCGCGTTCATGTAACTTACAACAAACCGATTTATTTAGGTTTTACTGTACTCGATTTATCAAAATGGAAGATGTATGATTTTTATTATGAATACATGAAACCAAAGCATGGTGGCAATTTAACTTTAAATTATATGGATACTGATTCTTTCATATATTCTATCAAAACTGAAGATTTCTATAAAGATATACTGGATGATATTGATATGAAATTTGATACATCAGATTATCCCACTGATAATCGATATAATATTCCAAATAAAAATAAAAAGATAATCGGGATGATGAAAGATGAGATGAATGGTGAAATTATTAGAGAATTCGTTGGGCTTCGATCTAAAATGTATTCCATAGATATCGAAAAAGAAAACAAATTAAAAAAGCTAAAGGTGTTAAGAAAACAGTACTAGATGGTATGAATATTGATGATTATAGAGATTGTTTATATAAAAATAAACGTTTCTATGGATATATGTTTATAATTAGGTCAAAGATTCATAACATATATACACAATGTGTTAATAAACTAGCACTAAGTTATATAGATGATAAGAGATATATTATGGAAAATGGTGTTAGTACACTTGCATGGCTGGTAATCTGTATCGAAAGTACACTCCAAGGAAATCGGGGTTTATTTTCCAAAATCTGCTATATTTGTTACTGGGCGATTAGGTAACAAGTTCAGTAGTTTTGTGAATCTTATGGCTAATGACAAAGCACCAAATCCGTTTTTGTATGGTTGTAGAGCCCATTACCTTCTGGAATTTTTACTGCTTCCATAGCTTCTTTTTGCTGAATAAATTAATTTGTTTCTCTTGAAGGAGCGATTTCGTCTTCTTATATTAGCAGTAGTAGTAGCACTTGTATTTTTTTATTTTTGATGCCCAAGTTAAATTAGATCCCGCGTTCATCATTATCATATTTGTCATCACTAGACTATTTAATCTTTCGGAAAAGGAAGAATGTTATGCTATTACCCTCTGCCGGGCCTTCTCAGTAAGAACTTTATTAGTAATATGTTGACCAGGTATGTTTTTACTATAAGCATATGCCACATTGTGTTCACGGCAGACCTCATCCAACTGATTGATTCCACGATCTCCCTTAGCAAGACGGTCTTTTAATTTAGTCCCAGGACCACAGAAAGTACATGACGGAAATTGTGTTTCGAATGGTAATTTATTTAATAATGAATTTACCAGTCCATATCCTTCGGATTAATGTTTTCGACTGACCAGATATACTCGATATTCTATCGTTTTATAGCACTTTCTTGTTACGGCTGCAGACTCTGCATTAACCGAAATATAAATATCTACGACAACTTGTAAAATCCATTCATGGAATACAATGAGTTTTCATATTATTGTGAAATTATTGCACCTTCCGAAGCAAAACGAAACTCAGTGTTTATATTTGATGACGAAGCTTGTGATAAACAAAACAACATTCGAGAATATGTTTATATGGGATGACACAACGATATGGATAGTTTCTACTTATGTCAATTTTATACACGCATACCAAAACATTTGTTTCGGGACAACGCAAACTACATAGTCATTTTCAAGCAAGACGAGCTAAATCTGAATCTGATCATATAAATTCCGATACGACATTCAATCAGTTTAAAGAACCATGCACAAACTGTTGGAAAGATGCATTATTTCTGATGGTCATCAACGACCTCCCACTAGTCTTCAAATATTCTGAGTGTCTTCTTTTTGCCGATACTCTTAGATTATTTCGCTCCATTAAATCTGAATATAATTACGATTTATTATATCAAGATGTCGCCGCGGTCAATGATTGATGTGAGCGGAATCACCTCCTTCTAAACGTTTCTTATTGTCCTGCTTACTGCAATCCGCTATCAGCTAACTGATATCCGCTAACTACTATCTGTAACCGACCGGTTAGCAACCGCCCTGTTTGGAACCGACCTGTTTGGAACCGACCTGTTTAGAAGCGGCGACCTTAAGGTGTATTGTGCCCCCTATCAGTCATAGACGCGCGTGCCACATATTCGTATGTATGTCTGTACATATGTATATACGTGTTTTTGTTTTGTTTAGTAGATGAAGGAAGTAAAACGGGGTGTGAGTAATTAGTTGTGGCGCCATATGAGTGAGAGCGAGAGGAAAGATGTGCGAGTGGTTTATATTTGTTGGTGGAGAGGAAAACAATGGTGAGAGGGGGGTGAATGATTTCCTGGGTCTGGTTTCCTGGGTCTATTTCAGTCTACAACCAAAATAAACAAGCTGATCTGAATGAATATTACTTACAGTATACAGTCATCAGAAAAAGTATCATGGAAATAGAGAAATGCTTAGAGTGTACTGTCCAAAGAACAACATGCGATATCTTGCTCGCTTTCCCAACAATAAAGAAGAGTTATTGATTTGGACTAAATATAAAATAAGAATTTATGGACCATTGGATTAAATTTTGATATTAGCGATGTAGTGACCTTTTGCTAAAATTATTTATCTGACACACACACAGTTCTTAATGAATAAACAGAAATATATAAACAATGGTCTTAAATACCTGATGATCATACGCTTGACCATTATCAGCCAAAACAATAACTTATTGATCATGAATATCCCACTCAGAATAAACTATCTGATCTGGATGAGTACACGTTTCAGCCAACAGCCAAAATAAACAATCTGATCTGAATGAGTACACCCAGGAAACCAGACCCAGGAAATCATTCACCCCCCTCTCACCATTGTTTCCCTCTCCACCAACAAATATAAACCACTCGCACATCTTTCCTCTCGCTCTCACTCATATGGCGCCACAACTAATTACTCACACCCCGTTTTACTTCCTTCATCCACTAAACAAAACAAAAACACGTATATACATATGTACAGACATACATACGAATATGTGGCACGCGCGTCTATGACTGATAGGGGGCACAATACACCTTAAGGTCGCCGCTTCTAAACAGGTCGGTTCCAAACAGGTCGGTTTCAAACAGATCGGTTCCAAACAGGTCGGTTCCAAACAGGGCGGTTGCTAACCGGTCGGTTACAGATAGTAGTTAGCGGATATCAGTTAGCTGATAGCGGATTGCAGTAAGCAGGACAATAAGAAACGTTTAGAAGGAGGTGATTCCGCTCACATCAATCATTGACCGCGGCGACATCTTGATATAATAAATCGTAATTATATTCAGATTTAATGGAGCGAAATAATCTAAGAGTATCGGCAAAAAGAAGACACTCAGAATATTTGAAGACTAGTGGGAGGTCGTTGATGACCATCAGAAATAATGCATCTTTCCAACAGTTTGTGCATGGTTCTTTAAACTGATTGAATGTCGTATCGGAATTTATATGATCAGATTCAGATTTAGCTCGTCTTGCTTGAAAATGACTATGTAGTTTGCGTTGTCCCGAAACAAATGTTTTGGTATGCGTGTATAAAATTGACATAAGTAGAAACTATCCATATCGTTGTGTCATCCCATATAAACATATTCTCGAATGTTGTTTTGTTTATCACAAGCTTCGTCATCAAATATAAACACTGAGTTTCGTTTTGCTTCGGAAGGTGCAATAATTTCACAATAATATGAAAACTCATTGTATTCCATGAATGGATTTTACAAGTTGTCGTAGATATTTATATTTCGGTTAATGCAGAGTCTGCAGCCGTAACAAGAAAGTGCTATAAAACGATAGAATATCGAGTATATCTGGTCAGTCGAAAACATTAATCCGAAGGATATGGACTGGTAAATTCATTATTAAATAAATTACCATTCGAAACACAATTTCCGTCATGTACTTTCTGTGGTCCTGGGACTAAATTAAAAGACCGTCTTGCTAAGGGAGATCGTGGAATCAATCAGTTGGATGAGGTCTGCCGTGAACACAATGTGGCATATGCTTATAGTAAAAACATACCTGGTCAACATATTACTAATAAAGTTCTTACTGAGAAGGCCCGGCAGAGGGTAATAGCATAACATTCTTCCTTTTCCGAAAGATTAAATAGTCTAGTGATGACAAATATGATAATGATGAACGCGGGATCTAATTTAACTTGGGCATCAAAAATAAAAAAATACAAGTGCTACTACTACTGCTAATATAAGAAGACGAAATCGCTCCTTCAAGAGAAACAAATTAATTTATTCAGCAAAAAGAAGCTATGGAAGCAGTAAAAATTCCAGAAGGTAATGGGCTCTACAACCATACAAAAACGGATTTGGTGCTTTGTCATTAGCCATAAGATTCACAAAACTACTGAACTTGTTACCTAATCGCCCAGTAACAAATATAGCAGATTTTGGAAAATAAACCCCGATTTCCTTGGAGTGTACTTTCGATACAGATTACCAGCCATGCAAGTGTACTAACACCATTTTCCATAATATATCTCTTATCATCTATATAACTTAGTGCTAGTTTATTAACACATTGTGTATATATGTTATGAATCTTTGACCTAATTATAAACATATATCCATAGAAACGTTTATTTTTATATAAACAATCTCTATAA
Organism: Brachyopa scutellaris; assembly: GCA_949775065.1. NCBI lineage: Eukaryota > Metazoa > Arthropoda > Insecta > Diptera > Syrphidae > Brachyopa > Brachyopa scutellaris. The sequence continues at coordinate 184,761,116 of OX459112.1, read as the reverse complement.
TCATCAATATTCATACCATCTAGTACTGTTTTCTTAACACCTTTAGCTTTTTTAATTTGTTTTCTTTTTCGATATCTATGGAATACATTTTAGATCGAAGCCCAACGAATTCTCTAATAATTTCACCATTCATCTCATCTTTCATCATCCCGATTATCTTTTTATTTTTATTTGGAATATTATATCGATTATCAGTGGGATAATCTGATGTATCAAATTTCATATCAATATCATCCAGTATATCTTTATAGAAATCTTCAGTTTTGATAGAATATATGAAAGAATCAGTATCCATATAATTTAAAGTTAAATTGCCACCATGCTTTGGTTTCATGTATTCATAATAAAAATCATACATCTTCCATTTTGATAAATCGAGTACAGTAAAACCTAAATAAATCGGTTTGTTGTAAGTTACATGAACGCGACTCATTTGAATTGCAACCATATTGTCTGTAAATTGAGTAGAACTATGAAAGTTTGGTTTTGCTATCCAAGCTCGAGCACCTAAATGTTTTCCACAACTTTCCCAATTTGTTACTATCTTTATATCTTTTCGTTTATCAACATTTTCCATCGTTTTACCATAAACAGCATTATTTAATAATTTAAAGAAATTCTTTTCAAATTCATTTTTAGCCAATTTACGGTGATGTGTATTTAAATCGATGTATTGTTTTAACCAACATGATTGCTTGAAACTTAAAATTCTATGTATTTTTAAAATTTTCATTCCGTGCTTAACACACTGTTGAAGGTTTCTATAATGTATGATATATTTTGTTTTATGGTTCAAGTCTGCTATGAGTTTACTAAATTTTGCGTTTGGGCTTTTTTTATTTTCTGCACAAAATGGGAATTCATTCTATTTCGGTATGAGTAAGAGGAATGTTGTCGAGGAATTACACAAGCCTGCACGAAGAAATTTCATCAGGCGCCGGGTTGTTATTAAAGGGCTAGATGACCTATGGCAAGCAGATTTGGTTGAAATGATACCGTACAGCAAGCTAAATAATGGAAATAATTACTTATTAACAGTAATCGATACCTTCTCCAAGTATGCATGGGCGATTCCTTTGAAGAATAAGACAGCACAAGCTGTTACAGATGCTATGAGATCAATTTTTGACAGTTCCAATCGAAAGCCGAAAAATCTACAAACCAATAATGGCAAAACTTTTAAACATGTCGAAACATGAATATTCCTCCATCAATTTAAGATAAAGAGACCAAGACTTTTAAACATGTCGAAACATGAATATTCCTCCACCAATCTTTTGTATAAAATAATAAATAAACAACATATTTGTATCCGTCAGGAAAAAGAACTTTGCGAAAGCACTATGAAAAAGAAAAAAGTCTTAGAGTGTACTGTCATCGAATCAACAGGTATAGAATACCTTGTTTGTTTGCCTAACAATAAAGAGGGATTATTGATTTGGACTAATTAATAAAAGAAGAATTTATGGACCATTGGTTAATGAAAAAATTAAATGTAGAATTATAAGAGAAAAGGATGGATATATTGATTTGATTAATATTGAATAATAAATAAAACACAGTTATTTAAAAAAAAAAAAAAAGTTTCTTTGTTTTTTATTTACACGATCAACAAATCTTCAATTCTCATCATACAAAAGAATGAATAGGAAACACTCCAACATTGTTTACATTATCATAATAAACATTTTTTTTTATTAATCTTCTTCGAGCTTCTGATACTTAATATTTGTTTCTTTCTGCTTAGTTTCTGATGATGACGATGATGATGGTGATGATGATGATGGTGATGATGATGATGGTGATGATGATGATGATGATGATGATGATGATGATGATGATGATGATGATGATGATGATGATTTGAAGGGATTTCTAAAAACTGTATACAATAGTTTCTTAGGAATGAAATCCTTCAGACTAGAATTTTGTTTAGCTCCATTCTGATCCATTTTAGCAAAGACAACTGACGTCATTCTACAATTGGAATCAGTTAAACAGTGGTTTACCTCATTGATGTATTTGCCACAACAACCAAAATAAATAATCTGATCTGAATGAGAAGACCCTGGAAACCGTTCACCCACTCTCAGCATTGTTACCTATTCGTATATCTCTCCTCATTTTCTGACTCCGTGCTTTTCACTTCCTTCGTTCAATCAAAACAATTTTTTTTTTGAAACATTATAGTCAGCACTACTTCCCATTTCAGCCAACAATCAAAGTAAATAATCTGATAATCTTTGGTAGAACCTTAATCTAGCTCAACTCATTGAAGCAGCACTTTACCTTGAGTGCAAAGAGTAGGATCTCAAAGCTTTGAGTGCGCCTTGATTAAAAGTTTCTTTATTTTTTTATTTACACGATCAACATATCTTTTATCCCCATCATACAAACTAATGAATAAGAAACACTCCAACATTGTTCACATATCATAATAACATTTTTTTTTTTTATCTTCTTTCAACTTCTGTTAGGTAATTTACATTTGTTTCTTTCTGCTTCTTAGTCTCTGATGATAATAATGATGATGATTCGAAACGATATGGTTTGAAATCGATGTCAGCGATGTGTTGACCTCTTGCTCTATTCCTTTATTTTTTTTTTATTTGATACATATACAAATAGTTTTTTTTTATGAAAGCGCGGAAACATATACATACACATTGGTCTTGAATACCAGATGATCATACGCTTGACCATTATGAGCCAAAACAATAACTTGTTGATCTTGAATATTCCACTAGCCCTCGGTCAGCAAATTCCATAAATATGGTCGAAAGATAATGAGACCAAGACTTTTAAGCATGTCGAAATATGAATATTCCAACTGGATGAGTAGACCTTGGCAACCGATCACCCCCTTTAATCATTGTTTCCCCTCCATCAGCGAATATAAACAATCTGATCTGAATGAGTAGACCTTGGAAATCGTTCACCCCCTCTCTTCCTTCTCTCATCATTGTTTCCCATCTGCCTGCAAATATACTTCTTCTTTCTCGCTCTGGCTTAGTGCTTTTTACTTCTTCGTCCAATAAAAACAATTGTCCTTGAAATATTACAGTCAGCACTACTACCCATTTCAGTCAAAAGCTAAAATAAACAATCTGATCTGAATGCGTAGACCTTGGAAACCATACCCAGGAAACGATTCACCCACTCTCATCCCTAATCATTGTTCCACATCAGTCAACGAATATAAATCAGTCGCACATCTTTCCTCTCCCTCTGACTCAGAATTTTTCTTTCCGCTTTTTACTTCATCCATCCAACAAAAACAATTTTCCTTGAAACAATATAGTCAAAACTACTAACCATTTCAACCAACAGTCAAAATAAACAATCTTATCTGGATGAGTAGGCCTGAGAAACCATTCACATCCCCTTCAGTATTGTTTCCCTATTCGTATATCCCTCTTCTCCCTTTGACTCAGAATTTCCTTTTCGCTTTTTACTTCATTCGTCCAATAAACAAAACAAAAACACCTATATACATATGTACATACATATATGACACGCGACTGCTTTGAAGATGACTCATATACTGCCAGATCTTATGCAAACACATATACACATACATACGTATGTATACACAAACACTAAGTACTCTCTGATACACACTAAGTACATTAAGTACACACTAAGTACACTAAGTACACACTAAGTACTCTCTGATACACACTAAGTACACACTAGGTACAGTATAAGTACAACACTAAGTACACTAAGTACACACTAAGTACACATCAATCACATTCCATGACACTAATTGCTCCGAATTCTCAGATTTCACCCCCAAAAAATGTAACCCTATATCTCCTTGATGACGTCACTTCCTGGCTCTCTGTGCCAGAATCGGCAATGAAAAACAAAAATGTACCTATTTCAGACAACAATCAAAATAAACAATCTGATCTGGATAAATAGATCCGAGAAACCGTTCACCCCCTCTCATCCCCCTCTCACCATTGTTCCCCCAGCTGCCCTAAATAAACAATCTGATCTGGATGAGTAGACCCAGGAAATCGTTCACCCCCCTCTCATCATTTTTCCCCCTTCGCCCACAAACGTAAACAGCCGCATATCTTTCCTCTCCCTCTAACGCTTTTTACTTCCTTCGTCCAATAAACAAAACAAAAACACCGATATACATATGTACATACATACATATATGACACGCGACTGCTTTGAAGATGACTCATATGCCGCCACATCATATCCAAATACATATACACATACATACATACACACATATATACATACACACACACATACACACATGTATATACATACACAGACATACATACAGACAGACAGCATGACATAAGTAAAAATTTAACCCAACACCTTCTTAATATAAACAAACAAAAGCCTTCCTCCCCCTCCCCCCTCTTCCTCGCCCACGCTAATGTCAACAAAAAAAAAAAAACCGGGGTAATTAAAAACCGGAAGCGGCAAACATCAAAGACATTCCACGACACTTTATTGGGCAATTAAAAATGTTCCAACGCTTATGTAAACAAAAATGTAACCCGATACCCCTCCTTATGTAAACAAACATCTTCCATCTCGCTCACTCTCACACAAACATCTTCCCTCTCGCTCTGGCTCAGAATTCCCAGTCTCAACCGTCCTAATACCTACTAAGTTACAAAACAAAAAACACGTGTAAACAGAGAAAGGAAATATCAGTACGGTTCTGGTACTATTGCTTTAGGAGTGAAATAATCCTTAAAGTGGTAGCTCGGGCATATGAGTGGTGTGTTAGAGATTGTTCAGTTCAATATCGGCATGCAACAACGATAGACATATATCCGAGTTCACCCGCAAGCAGTAAGTGTCGATTGACTAGTTGTTTGTGTGTATGTGTGTGAGTGTTTATACACGTCTAATAAATACTGATCTTAATTCAAACAGTGAAATAAATTTCTATTTCGCAAATGTTGCTACTAACTATATATACATATACATCTGTGAGCTACATACATCCCTGCAATACATATGTTGTACTAAATATGCCTCTCGCTATGGGTTGGTACTAAATCATCAAAGTTCCCAACGACATTCTCATATTTTATCGCATCAGTGACAAAATAATAAATAAAAAATTGAAAATATTTTTCTATGAATTGGGACGTGATTTGTCTTTAGAAATAACTTATTTTTTTTTTTCTTCAAATTTACTAGAGTACTTAATTTATCTTCTTTATGTGTCGACGAAATATCTGCTTCTTTTATTTAAGTTTCTGGATTGATGTGTGTGTATTTTGTATTTGCAACCCAACAGAATACGATAAATCTTAAGACCTCACTTAAGCCCCATTTAGATGATCAGTTCAGTTTCAGTTTAAGTTGAGATATCAGTTGAGCTTTCAGTTGAATTGCTATGTAAATTCAAAAACTGAAGCGTTTAACTGAAACTGAAAATTAAACTGAAACTTCTGGAATTCCGATCAGTTTTCAGTTTAGTTATCAGTTAAACTGATGTGTAAATAGGTTTCAGTTCAGTTCCCCTATCCGATTACAGTTGGTGGAGGATTCTCAAAGCAACGGATTTGAATTTGTGTGCTTTTTTTCATTAACCGACGAAGATTCATAATGTCAAGCTCCACTAAAACAGATATATCGGAAGTCTCCGCCGTTTTGGGCTACTTTTCCCAATTTCCATAAATTAGAATTTTTGTATTTCAAATTACACTTACCTTATATTTTGAATATATGAGTAGCTACTTACTTTAATATAATCCCTAAGTACAGTAATTATTGCTTTGAAAGCACTTAGACTTGATGCCGATATTGCGGTAGGAAATTGAAAGCTTTGGTAAGCATTTCTACTTGCTGGAAATCTGAGTGTTGCACAAAGTCTTCCGTGAGGTGATATAGCTTCTTTCTTATTGGTATATTGTTTTTTTTTATAATTGGCATCACTAATTGCAATAGCTTCAAGTTTATATGTATATACTTTCACTCATACGTAAATAGTTAGAAAAATCACTGTGTTCAAATCGCAATTCTCGCATTGAATTTACGTGCGACAGTGATTGTCTTTTTAAATACCAAGCTTTGCTTTATTTGCTTCTTTTTTTAAAGGCCTCTTTAGCGACAAAACTATTGCTATTGCAATTAAACTTTCTTTGTCCATCACGTATGTATGTCTTGCAACGTTTGGCCACTACTCAGGACTAAAATGAAAGCTCAACTGAATACAGAACTGACGCCTAAATGCACTCCCTTTTTTTAACTGAAATGACAACTGAACTGACAACTGAAACTAAAACGGATCATTTAAATGGGGCCTTAGAACAATCAATGAAAACCGAAATGAACATAGGTACACGTATAAGATTTAAAACTTTTGAAAACAGAACTTAAGTATATCTACTTAACGTATATTTTAATGAGAAACACACGTAGACATTTTCAACTAATTTATGAATCTTCTGTTCAAATCCTTAATAGAATTTTAATATCATTCGCAAAGCAAATGTTTGAACAGGAAATCGACTAATTAATACGGAAAAGTGGATTCGTCACGCTACAATCTCGCACAATTAAGTTATAAGTTGCTCAGCACAATTAGACATGCAAGTTACGCGAACACACGTACTGTTCACAAAGTCTCCGTAGATACTTACATGTACATATACATATGTACATATATATTGTATATCCTGACTTGAACTCTAACCGCCAGCAATAAGAGGGTAAATCCAAGCAAACATTATTTCTACCAATTAAAAAGAAATACGGAAATAGGTAGATATGTGTACGAGTATCGCTATGCATAGGTGAGGAAGCTCAAATGTGACAGCTTAAGACTGACATTAATTGGGTGCGAATACGATTGAAGGATATCTCATTTCATACTAAGTACACATGTGTGATGTGCCTTTCTTTGCTAAGCTATTTATGCATATTTATCATTATCACTCAACATAATTGAATAGAATTATAAATTTGATTTAATTTGATGACACAAACAGGATACGAGTGCTTGTTTATTTAGAATAGCGAATGTTCGAATTGGGGCTTTAGAGTTAAATTGAAACTTTCACTCACATTCTATAATCTATATTGCAGTTGTTTAATTTTAGACCAGCGCTAGTTTAGGATGTAAGTCAGTTCCCAATATCATAATGAATTTCCCATTAGAAATACGAGTAACAGTGAACCATGTCCTAATTGAATTTTAAATGAAAGCAGGCATCGATTAGTACGATTTGTTGAACAAAAAACTAGAACAGGCTATCAGCGCTCTGTCCCTAGTGGTCAATTAAATTCTAATTGAAAATACAAACTATACATGTGAGTATTTACATATATCGCCCACTGATGATACGCATTCATGTTAGTTAACATTCTGTATATGGAAAACATTAGTGTGATTAGCTGTTTCCATTAATTCACCATCAATTAACTAAATGGGATAATTCTGTAAGTGTTCGTCAATATTATGTTCTTAGGCGATTCCTTGTAAATTATTTACAATAATATACATGTTCATACACATGGAAGTATCTAAAGCAGTTAATGCTTCTGCTGTGTGGGCAGCAGAGAATTTCCTTTAATATTCAGAAAAAATCTAAATAAACGACGCGACGATGGAAGGTGCAAACACACTCTAAAGTCATTTAAAAACCGAAATCTTACTTATTTGTTTATATGGTATTGTGAGGACCTTGTTGGTTGGTTGGTTGATTTGTGGGGATAACGATAAAGATTTTTCTTCTTCTCTTCACGTAGGCTACCAGTCGGGCCCGGCCCGTTGTGCTCTCCTCTAGAACTCTGCTGAGGAAGAGGGTTGGGGTGTGTCTTATGTCGATTGCGATTGGGCAAAAAAAGCACTTTTTTTTTATCTCGAGCAATTTTTATCGCTCTAGTACAATTCTCATTTTCCAACCGGCCAAAAAAGCACTTTTTTTTGCTCTAGATCAATAATTGTTGTGAATCTCGGATTCTGCTCGAGATTTACACCTACTTGCACTAACACCATCAGATTTTATATGAAATGTCAACGCAGTACATCAAAATAAATATGAATCAACAAAAATATTTATCGGAAACTGTGTAGAATATTTAGAAAATATAAAGAAAGTGTTTTTAAATTGTATTTATTATATTTCTTTCTCTTATTTCTTTTCTTTTACGAACAAGATGTGAAATGTCACACTAATACAATTGCAGGAAAACAGATCAATCTCGTTTGTTTTCCAACCAGCACGAAAAATCTGAAATCTGAGAGCAAAATCTGAAAAGCTCAATCATCGAAAACGACATTAGTGAAAGTGGGGGTTATGTAGTGGAATGGAAACCTTAGAAGGAATCTGTAGATTCAAGAAAAACGCTCTTTGTGTCGTGTTAACTCCAGTGTTTTCGAGAAGTCGATGAATTTGAGCGATGTCAGCCCGGGTAGGATGTGTCTTCCCAGGTGTTTGTGCCTTACTTACTTACTTAGTTGGCGCTACAGTTCGAGGTGAACCTGGGCCTGCTTCTCGCAACCATTTGTGTGTGCGTGTTATATTTTTGCACGAATGGAGGGGACCTACAGTTTTTTGCCGACTCCGAACGGCGAGTTGAGAAGCTCAATCGTGACAAATGATACTCTTTGATGCTTGTCAAACATTCGAAAGAGGTTTGTGCCTTATTGAGCATAAAACAGGACAATCTCAGAGGAAATGCCTGATACTCCTCTTCTTCGCATCCCGGGCAGATGCTGTGATGCACTAGTCCTAGTCGGTTTGCATGTTTGTTCAAGTTGATGTGTCCCGTATATATGCCAATCACCAGTTTTAGTTGTGCTCTGCCTAGATTCAATACTTTCCTTGCCCGCCATGGGTTTGGGTTTTCTATCATTTCTTTGGCAGCCTTGCTTGTTTGGATTTGACTCCACATTATTGAGTGGCGCTAACAAAAGATTGGCGCTAACAAAAGATTGGCTTTAAGCCGTTTTCACTTCTTACACCTCCGTACCTATAGAATTTACTGTGAAATTTTCCACGTCTTCCACCCTTGCTCTAGCAAGTTCATCCGCCTTCTCGTTCCCCGGTATGTTGTTCTGGCCAGGTATCCAGAGTACGCTCACCGTGCAGGATCTTGCAAGGGAGTTGAGTTTTTCTTAGCATTCCTTCACTAATTTAGATTTAGTTTGTGGGTTTGCACGTGCTTTGAGTGTGGCTTGGCTTGACTGTCCGAGAAGATGTGAACGCAAGTATATCTCTCCTTACGGACACCTCTTATAACCGGACAGATTTCAAAGAACGGAAATAAAAAGACGTATTTTCATGTAAAAAACTCTCCCATACCCGGACTCTCTCATAACCGGACACGGACACCTATTTTCGTAACCGCAATAGAATGACGCTCTCTCTTAAATGAACAAAACACATCTACGCATGGCAATCTTTTTTAATACTTAATTTTGTTTTTGTTCTGTTCTCCTCTCCTTTGCCTTTGCGTTATTATCACGTTCGCGGACACAGGATTTTCGGTGGGGAACGCTAGAATGACACACGTATCTCTCCGGCATTTTGAAAGATATTTTATATTATTTTATGCGAATTTGAATGAAGTGAAAATTAGTCTCTAGTAAGAGAAAGAATACCGGAATATGGAAGTATGTATGTATGTATGTACACATATTGTATTTCTCGTCAGGGTATCCCGTTTTGTCCTAACATATCTAAAATTGTCATGACCCGCTAATTTCCTCAACCATTGACAGCATATGCTGTCTTGTCCGCGAACGTGTTATCTAACAACTATGTGCGTTTTTAAATCTTGTTGCATTTTTTAATGTGTAATTTTACGCTTAATTGAATAGACAGAAATTAGTATTTTTTAGTAATTTGTGTTTATTGCATAAAAATTAATTCCTTTATGAAATAAAATGAATACCATATGTCTATCTCATTTCTTTTTTAAAGAACGTCAATTTTTTTTTTTTCTCCCATAACCGAAAAAAGTGTCCGGCTATCGGAGAGTTCACTGTACGTCTTTTTTTATAGTCAATGTTTAGTTTCATTATTAATCTAAAGTCTAAACTATCTGCAGAAACTTCTAATATTGAATTTGTTAATTTGTGCTGGCACATACTGCCAGTAGGAGTCTCATACAACTTCATTAAAAATGTTCAAAGGTGGGCCTCACTTAACAAGCGGGTTAGGTTACATTCCTGAAAAAAATCGTGTTAAACAAAATCGTGCTAAATGAAAAAAGAAACCAGTGCAAAAGAGGAGTTACGTTCCATAATCTCAATAAAAAACCAAAAATATATTTTTTTTTTACTTTTGAGATTGTTTTTATTTAAAGCTCTTATTAATTTATACAATGTTGTCCTTTTTTTTTTTGAAGAAATCTGTAATTTCTGCTTGATTGTTAGAAAGCTTTTTGTACGCTTCCCTATAAGGTGACATGCATAATACTAACTCTCTCATAAATTTCAGTCGCCTTTCATTTGAAGGATCTGCATTTAAAAAAGGCGACTCCAAGCTTACTCCGAGGCCTACTCTATGTGTTAAGTCACAATCACCTATGTTTTTAATTCTCCTACCGTCCAGTCCTAGTAAAAAGAAGACAGTAACGTCACTGAGCAATTTATCCTCCACAGTTAATATGGGGAAGCCCCTAATTCAGTATTTACTTGTACATGTGATGTAACAACAATTACTAGGTGTCCAATTTGGACAGATGTAAATAAATAAAGGAAATAAACTTGTACACATTCTTAGAAACACAACAAGTTTAGGTACATAAGTATGCATAAGGCATAATGTGTATGTATGTATGTACATATTAAAAAAACTTTTATGTTCTACGTGTATGCGCATGTGCATAGTTGAAACAACTTATCGAGAAAAAAAATTGTTGCAAAAACCGTGTAAAACAAGGCTTTGGACCTTTTGCAAAAAGTGAACCGTGTTAAAACGAGGCCGTGTTATAAGAAGTACGTGTTAAGTGAGGCCCACCTGTACTTCGTAAATTTCGCCCGGTAGCGAATCCTTGTAATATCGAATCTCTAGAGAGAAATAAACCAAATAATTTATTTGCGAACAAAATACATACTTCAATAAGAAGAATACGCTGAATGCAAATTTTTTTAACGAATTCACATGTAGGTAGGTACTATATTAAAATACGCATCCTTTCATAACTGAGAAAATTTAACAGCCAAAGAGATAACATGAATAGATTCACCACGCATTTTTTTTTCTGTTTTAAAAATTAAATAATTACAATGGTTTATAAATTTACACAGGAAAGGAACAGAATCACGCCGCATAGTCATAATTTGCCAATCTATTATACCTTCTAATTTACCTGTGAAATTAATGGCAAACGAAGAAATTATCTTCATAGGAAAATGATACCGGAATACGAAATTTGTGCTCTGGCAAGATATCGATTTACGAATAAAAGTAACGAGGCTTCCTTGCGCTAGTTATACGAGTCTATGTATGTATATGAAAACAGGAGCATTGTCCCGAAGGGGCAATAAATACAAGTTCTTCAAATAAATATCACTTGCTAGCGATTAATGTAAACGACAGGTATTCTTAGTACAGTTATTGTGGCGTGTTTAAGTGGAAATGAAAATGCGTTTGGAATATTTATTTTCTGCACATGAAGTTGAAATTGAAATAGCGTTAATAATACCTCACTTTTGGCTTCATTAAACAAATTTGGGAGACATTTTGACAGTAATTTGTTAAAGAGAATTTAATGCTTGGATATTTGTGTAGTACGTTTAATGAAATGCTTACAAATTTTTATTGACAGTAGTGAAACGATCTAAAACTCTCATATATACATGCCAACTTGTTCGAAAAGTTACGGAGTAGCGCCAACGTCTCGGCGGTTTCGTTCAACCGATTTGAATTCATTTTTTTATTTTGTTATGTTGGTACAACTGTCCTGGACCTTCCCAGCATGACATTGGTGAAAAGTACAGCGTTGGGTTTGCAAGGTGGTATTCCGAGATATTTACTTACTTATTTAACGGGTTCTAAACCCTGTGACCCGTAATTTATGAAAACCAATACGACACACTAAACTTGAGAATTTAAATGAAAACACCTTGTACATTAATCAGCTAATACCAGAATAAGTAACTACTAAATGTCGCCATATCAGTTATTAGCTTGTAACCCAGCTACACCAAGGATACGAAGAATTCATAGAAAGGACTCATACTTACAGTATGTCAATCGTTCAAAAGTAAAACATATTAATTTCTAAAAATACATAAATACATATACGAGTACAAGAGCTAAGCATATAAATGCCTTTGACAATCAAAAGACATCCTCCAAGTGTAATCAGAAACCAGCTTCTTACAATTATGTTTGATAGAAAATTTCGCAAAATCTTTTGTTTATTATCTTACTTGTCATCTGTAAAGGTACACTTGTGGTTGCTATCATTACTTTGAGAGTGCTTATCCTTAATTTGTATTGTCAAGGACCACAGACTTACTTCCACCGACAATAACAATACATTGTTTATCCCTTATCTGTTTTTTTTTTTGGTAAGTGAAAATGTAATTCACATGTCATTCCTGGTATTTGCGATGTGTCATACAAGATTCGAATATCTGAATTATCGATTTGAATTCCACCAAAGAGGGAAAACATTTTAGTATTTTCGAAAAGGGGGGGAGAGAACAGTTTTCAAATGATGCATGCATCTGTCAATGCCCATCGAATTTAAAATCATGCATTTTCAGAGCAATTTTAAATATGCAGATTCATTCAATCGATGTTGAGTTACATTTTCAGCAATCTGTCTAGATTTGACATACACATTCGTTTGGTACATTTGCAAATGAAAGAGAAGATGTCATTCTCAGTTCATCGTTGATGGTTTGAAGTTTAAATATTTGTTTATTTTAGTTTATAGTTAACGAACTAATTCGAAAATGTTGCTTTACAATGACGGCTGGAGATACATATGCTCTTCAAGAACGGGATGGCCAGCGAACCGATTGAACTTTTAAATAATTGTTAGAGTTTTGAGTTAAAGAACAAAATAAGTGTAACTTATTTGGTTCACCCTTAACGACACAAACAAATCTACACACTTATGTAAGTTAACACACACGAACATCAAGCATCCAACACAACATAACCGGACACCGGACACCTCCGTACTTCCCTTCCTTTCCCATATATTCACCCCAAGCTCATTCACCCATTCACCTTGATGCAATTCACTGTCAGCACTTCCCAGCCGTTCACCCATTCACCATGATCAAATTCACTGTCAGCACTTTCCAGCCATTCAACCATTCACCTTGATCAAATTCACTGTCAGCACTTTCCACTTTACCCCATGCACTAACCATTTCCCTTACTTAGCATAAGAAATACATTGTTAGAATTAAGTAAATAAGAATAATAAAAGACAGACGGTCATAGACTGCGCAACCGAAAAGTAATTTTTTCATAAAAAAACTCAAAACAATCAGTCGTAGACTGAAGAATCAGTACTAAAATAACTGGCGCCCAACTTAATAAGAACCTGAACAAGCAACTCAATAAGGATTATTTAGGACCTCACCAATCAACAAAGAAGGAGACTCAACCCAAAAGGATTAACCAACGGAAAAAAAAACAGCAATAAGAATGAAATTTTTGTGAGTAACCAGAAAAAAGTGAAAATTAGTGATTATTTATTATTTGAAATATTGTAAGAGTTAAAATAGAAAGTGTAAATAGTAAATAATAGTGTAAAGGTATTCCAAAATGAGCATTACAAAAAAACAGATTATTGAACTTGTTCGTGCTACCGTCGAGCTATCACAGAAACAGTTCGCGGAAAAAATAAATGATTTGACATCAGCAATCGGTCAATTACAACCGCCTAGTGTTGAAACTTATGTGCCTGTATCTATTCGAAGCGGTGTTCTAAATCGTTGTGGTGGTCTCGATTTAATAAAATCATTACCCGAATTTAAAGGCGACTCCGCCTCATATCCTTCCTGGCGTACAGCAGCACATTTTGCCATGGGCTATTATCACGAAGGCTCTGAAAATTATTATATTGCAATGGGAATTCTAAGAAATAAAATAACAGATTCTGCAAACGCAACCTTATCCGCTTTTAATACTGTGTTAAATTTTAATGCGATTATTGCTCGATTAGATCAAGTGTATTCGGACAAAAGGCCATTACATGTTCTCGAAAACGAACTTAGTATTTTGCGTCAGGGTAACTTATCCATTAGTGAGTACTACGATGCAGTCGATAAAAATTTGACACTTATAATAAATAAAAATATTATGACACATAGTGGTAACAACGAGGTTATCGTCGCTCTCAACGAGCGTGCTAGAGAGAATGCTTTACGTATTTTCATTTCCGGTCTGCGAAAACCCTTATGCGATATATTATTTTCTGCTCGCCCACTAGACCTACCCACAGCTCTTGCGACGGCACAAGAGCTGGAAACAAACCATAAACGATACGAATTCGCACGTACGTTTGCAGCAGGCAGCTCAACAAAAATTAACGGATCACAGTTTCGAACAGATTCTGATCCACGTACTCGCAATCACCCACAGTATAGTCGTGTCCAAAAAAATGAACCAGTTCCTATGGAAGTAGATAATCGTACTTCCTATTTTAGAAAGCGAACTCCCGCACAAAATAATTTTCCAAAACAGCATTCTAGCAGAAACTTTACATATGTAGACCAACAACAAACCACGATGGCTAAACGCCCACGCGATGGAACACATTCTAGCCAATCGCCTATCCAAAAATTACAAAAAATTAACGCAATGCCAATAGAAAATTCCGAAATAAGAAGCGAATTATGTTGGGATAATTCTTACGAAGTTCAGTCGGATAATCAAATTTATGATGAGATCAATTTTTTAGGGTAAAATCACTCTTGCCATTTATTACTAAAACTGCAATAAATGGACAAGAGATACGAATTTTAATCGACACAGGAACTTCCAAGAATTATATTAAAAAACATAATTTTCTTAAAGCAGTATGTTCAGTAGAAAGCCCCTTTCATGTTAGGTCCCTCAACGGAAGTAACTTGATTACAGAAAAATGCAAAATGAATATCTTAAAAAATACTTCAACCTTCTTTTTACTCCCTTCGTTGAGTACTTTCGACGGTATCATAGGATATGATTTCCTTAAGCAAATAGAGGCAAAAATCGATACCAAAAATGAAATTTTATTTTATAAACATGGCGAGGAAAAACTACACCATCTCATTTGTCAACAGGTTAACTTAATTATTACAGACCAAAAATCTGTCCCTGATTATCTGCAAACACAATTTAAACAGTTAATCCAAGAAAATGCCTCTGCATTTTCAAATCCAGACAGGGCATTACCTTATAATACGCATATTAAAGCCACCATACGCACAGCAACTGACGAACCTATCTACACTAGGAGTTACCCATACCCTATTTCAGCAACCGAGTTCATAAACACCGAAATAATGTCACTGCTGCGTGATGGTATCATTCGAACATCATGTTCACCATATAATTCCCCAATTCACGTAGTTAATAAGAAAGGTTTAGACGAAAACGGCAAACCTAAATTACGAATGGTCATCGACTTCAGAAAAATAAATGAGAATACCATAGCCGACAGGTACCCCATCCCGGATACATCGGTCATACTAGCAAATTTGGGTAAATCTAAATACTTTACAACCCTGGACTTAAAATCCGGGTTTCATCAAATTCTTTTAGCCGAAAAAGATCGACAAAAGACAGCTTTCAGCGTGAATAATGGCAAATATGAATTTTGTCGCTTGCCATTTGGCCTTAAAAATGCTCCCAGCATTTTCCAAAGAGCTATTGACGATATTTTAAGAGAAGATATCGGTAAAATCTGTCATGTTTATATCGATGATATAATCATATACTCCCCAGACGAGCAAACACATATTACACACATAGACAGAATATTGAAAAAACTGGAACAAGCCGGAATGCGTGTTTCCACGGAAAAATCAAAATTTTTTAAAACCGAAGTAGAATTTTTAGGTTTCCTAGTTTCACAAAAAGGTATCAAAACCTGCCCCGACAAA
This sequence comes from Brachyopa scutellaris, assembly GCA_949775065.1. NCBI lineage: Eukaryota > Metazoa > Arthropoda > Insecta > Diptera > Syrphidae > Brachyopa > Brachyopa scutellaris. Next base: position 184,745,053 of record OX459112.1, on the reverse strand, counting down.
GTTCAGGACATTTTAAACTATAAAACACCAGAGACACTTCGAGCATTACGCTCATTCCTGGGATTATCAGGATACTATCGTAGGTTTATAAAAGACTATGCGAGAATAGCTAAACCTTTAACGAAATTCTTACGCGGAGAAAATGGTCATGTAGGAACTAATCATTCAAAAAATATAAAGATAACATTTGACACAGAGGCCTTACAAGCATTTGAAAAACTTAAGAAAATCTTAGCTTCAGAAGACGTTTTACTACAATATCCGGATTATGGGAAGCCCTTTGAGCTAACTACAGATGCCTCTTCGTCTGCTTTAGGAGCGGTCCTCTCTCAGAATGGCAAACCAATTACCATGATTTCACGAACGCTTTCCAAAACGGAAGAAAATTACGCCACCAATGAGCGCGAACTTTTGGCAATAGTATGGGCATTACAGAATCTCAGACATTACCTATATGGTACAAAAGGCATACACATCTACACAGATCACCAGCCACTTACATTCGCAATTTCAGACAAAAATCCAAATTCAAAGATCAAAAGATGGCGTGCGTTTATTGAGGAATTCTCGCCTAAAATCCATTACAAACCTGGGAAAGAAAATAAAGTTGCAGATGCACTTTCCAGACAATTCATTCATAACTTTTCTAAATCAAACACAGAAACGGAAACAGTACATAGCGAAATTTCACTAACCAGAACAATTCAAACAATAAAGTTCCCCGTTAACCAATTTAGAAACCAACTAGTAATATCCAGATGTAGCCATGACCATAAGAGTACAAAAATTTTATTTCAGAAATGTATCCGACATACAATAAACTTTAGTACTACTGCTGTATTAATGCAATATCTGCAAGAATGCGTTAATCCTAATGTGGTTAATGCTGTTCGATGTGATCTTCCAACTCTGGCCCAGATTCAAAATGCTCTAATATTAAATTTTCCAACCGTGAAATTTGTTCACACTGAAAAACTGGTAATTGACCTTTTAAACAAAGACGACCAATTAGAGACAGTTACAATGGAACATAATCGTGCACATCGATCCCTTCAGGAAAACTTTCAGCAAATTCTCAATGACTACTATTTCCCCGATATCAAGAAAATGCTCAGAACTATTATTATGAATTGTAAAATATGCTTGGAAAACAAATACCAAAGAAAACCTCCTAAGCCCGAGATAGGCGCAACACCGTTGCCTAGTTTTCCGGGAGAAATCCTACATATCGATATCTTTATTACAGATAAGCAGCATTTCTTAACATGCATTGATAAATTCTCCAAATTCGTAATAGTAGTCCCTATAGCCTCACGTTCCTCCATTGACATAAAAGAAGCATTACTTCAAATCTTAGGAAAATTCAAAAGTCCAAAAATAATAGTTTCCGATAACGAAAAAGCATTTTCATCAAGTATTATTACAACGCTCCTCAGAGATCACTTTTCTATTGAACAATTTTTCGTCCCGACACTCCATAGTGAGAGTAATGGCCAAATTGAACGATTCCATTCAACGCTTTCGGAAATTTCACGTTGTATCAAAGCGCAACAACAAATAAGTGATACAGTAGATCTGGTGCTTTTAGCAACTCATAAATATAATAATACAATCCACTCTATTACGAACGCAAAACCAACCGATATACTGCATGATTATCAAACAGAAAAGCTAGAGTTCATAAGGAAAAAACTAGCCACTGCTCAAGAAAAAACACTTGGCCGAATAAACAAAAATACATCCAATAAAATCTACCATCCCGGCGAAATAGTTTTCGTCCGTAGAAATAGACGCTTAGGAAACAAATTTGAAAAAATCTTTATTGAAAAAGTAATAGAAAAAGATTTAGGCACCACCGTTTTAATAGACGGCAAGAAGATTCATAAGAGTAACCTCCGTTAATACTATATTTTCAGTTTGTCACTCATCATCCTTCGGATATCGATAGCCGAAATTCACAATTACTCAAATGCACACTTCATAGCGGTAACGAAAGGAAAAACAGTCACCTTCAACGAATTCTCATATCTTGTCCATGTCACAAACCTCTCTGAATATAGGAACATTGCTTACGAAAGCAAACACGTTCACATTACGGCCCTGCAGAAAGGAAACGACATCCTAAATCAACAGTCTGAAGAAATATTGCACATCATTAGTACACTTGAAGTCCCAAGAAGATTCGCAAGGTCTATAGACTTTATTGGAAGTACACTAAAATTTATAGCCGGAACACCTGACCACAACGATTTTGAACTCCTTTTAACGAAACAAAATACACTTATTGAAAACAATAATAGGCAAACAAAAATAAATTCTCAAATACAAGACAAAATTAATGAAATAACAAATCAAATCAACGCAATAATTTCACAACATAGTGATATAAGTAAATCATCCGAATCAGAATTATTACTTTTGGAATACCTATCTGTAAGAAATAATCTTGTAATTAACCATTTAAATAATATAGCGCTTTCAATTGTGTTAGGAAAAAATAACATAATTAACCCATTAATCTTAGATAATATAGAAATAAGTCACTTAATTGATTCTCAAAACCTTCCGATAAGTATAAGTAACTTACTTTCCGCTGCTAAAATTAAAATACTTCAAAATTCAGATGTCATCCACTATGTATTGAAAATTCCTAAAATTGAAAACTTTTGTGATTTTATTGAAATTTATCCGGTAGTCCGTAATAAAACTATTCTTAAGCTAGATAGAAGTCAGGCTGCAAGATGTAAAGATTACATACTACCCGTAAAAGAATGCATTTATACGCCAGATGTCTACATTTGCCAACCTACAACTTCAGAATGCGTCACACAGTTGCTCAATAACAATACGGCTCTATGCACCTCCCAAAACGCATACCACGTACCCCTCGTACAACAGATTGAGGACGGAGTTATAATCCTCAACGATGTACCAAAAACAACAGTCATCGACCAGGTTCAGTTAGAAGTCCAGGGAACATATCTATTAACATTTTCGGATTCAATAAGGGTTAACGACACCCTATACCGGGTAAAGAAAATAGCTGCCTATGTCATACCGCATCCACCGAAGACTCTTTCTATAACGCACCTTGAGCATGAAGAAAAACTATCGCTTCCATATTTGCACCATATTCATATCGACAACACAAACCACATCAAAACACTTAGAGAAGAAATATCGACTCAAAAACTTCTCTGGTGGACCACTATTTCGTCAGTGGCAATAATTGCTTGCACAATAATATTAATTCTCCTTATACGCAACAGGCAAAATACAGTCACCTCAAACCAAATTGACTCAATAATTACGCAAGTCAAATGTCGAAACGAGGACGTCTCGATCTTATCAGGGGGAGGAGTTAACACACACGAACATCAAGCATCCAACACAACATAACCGGACACCGGACACCTCCGTACTTCCCTTCCTTTCCCATATATTCACCCCAAGCTCATTCACCCATTCACCTTGATGCAATTCACTGTCAGCACTTCCCAGCCGTTCACCCATTCACCTTGATCAAATTCACTGTCAGCACTTTCCAGCCATTCAACCATTCACCTTGATCAAATTCACTGTCAGCACTTTCCACTTTACCCCATGCACTAACCATTTCCCTTACTTAGCATAAGAAATACATTGTTAGAATTAAGTAAATAAGAATAATAAAAGACAGACGGTCATAGACTGCGCAACCGAAAAGTAATTTTTTCATAAAAAAACTCAAAACAATCAGTCGTAGACTGAAGAATCAGTACTAAAATAACTTGTACGTCTGCTATAGATTTCATAACACATGATTTAACAATTTGGAAGATGCAGCCACTACCATTAGGGTGGAGTATATCAGATGAACTAAATGCACGGGAATTATACGACTAAACGTGAAGCTAATCGGTGGCTATTTGCGTTATTCTTAGATATAATTGAAGTTGCTTGTTAAGCGTCATGTATTATTAACATATATTGAACATAATCCGGAAAATACTCGAACAGATCGTTGAAAGAACTGGCCCGAGATCTATGCTCGCCATCGATTCAAGTTTGAATCTTAGATCCGCTGACAATACGAATCTATTTTATCAAACCAACTAGTCGAAGAACACAACAACACCGGTCTGAAGGTGCAAGGTATTTACAAGGTATTTGTAAGAAATGCTACAATGAGGACCGAATCAAGAGAAAGTGTCGGAATTCGGAAGCATTGCCAACATTGTTGTAATTTGCTTGCGTCCCGCATAGTACACCTGCTCCGGTAATTTGCTTGGATTGTACCAATAACATCTATACATATAATAAAACTGTAGACTAAAAACTGTTTGTTCGCGTATCACGTTAGAACTACAGGACGGATTCTGATGAAACATTGACATAGTGATTGCTTATGTTCTTGGACCATATCATTTATACTTTTTATCCCGGAAAATGGCATTGTTTTAAGAAAATATTGAAAAAACTGCATATTTGAAAGGAAAATAATTATTATTCAGCCCTGACTCAATAATTGCTTATCGGATTGAAAAACAAAAAAACAGGTGAATTTAGTAAATTTTCCACTGATTCATTTGAGGTATAAAACATCCTTCTGCATTGTCCTGAAGCTGAGCAAATGTTCAAAACAATTATTCAAAGCATCGCCCACAATTTTCTTTCAGCGGAGACCATTGCCAGCGCAGTCGTGCAGCAGTGGGTGTCGTTGCAATAGTGTGTGTGCGCTCTCTGACGTGATCATTTGTTTTGCACTTTAATGTGCTACAATCATCGTAAGCATTTGCGGCCCTCATACTCAACCAATTTTAACAAATGAGGTGTCAAAAGAAAGATAAAAAGATAGAGCAGTGAACTGCATTTTTAGTTTTTAAATATTATTAGCAAATTTAAACAAAAAATACCGAAAACTATCCAACATTAACTCCTGTTGTTTTAAGAGTTAATTTTGGTTCATATATCGCACTAATAATGCAATACTGTCGGTACTCAAAATATGACTTCTTTCTAAACCATCGAGAAACTGAGTATTAATTTCCGATAATACATTATAAAAAAAGTAATAGCTTACTAGGATTATTAATAAATATTTTGTTTCTTGCACTATTCTAACGACAGCTTATTGACGCGTAGGGAAGTGAATTTTACGTTTGAATATGGTGATACATACCTATACAGCATTTGTTGTTCATTAGTACGAAGCCAAGGTAATATTGCCCTTGGCTGTGGCGTCGTCAGAAGCTACGATAGTTCTCACGTACTGGCACCTTTTGATGGTCAAAGTGCAGAATACATGTCAATCAACCGGGTTATGGACGAAAAAATAACAACCAGCTATCTGGTCGAATTTTTAGATTCTTTATCTGCTCCAGGGATTCCATCACATAAATTAAAACTAAAAGTGGGTGTACTTATTACTTACTTAGTGGGCACTACAGCTCGAGGTGAACCTGGGCCTGCTTCTCGCAACCATTTGTGTGTGCGTGTTATATTTTTGCACAAATGGAAGGGACCTACAGTTTTTTGCCGACTCCGAACGGCGAGTTGAGAAGCTCAATCGTGACAAATGATACTCTTTGATGCTTGTCAGACATTCGAAAGAGTTGGGCACTGTGAAAAACTTTTAGGTGTTTGCGGCGGGATTCGAACCCAAGACCGCTGGCTCAGTAGTCCGACGCACTAACCACTTGCGCTACGGTGCCCACTGGGGGTGTACTTATTTTTCTTCTAAAAAATTTTAGCCCACCTAAGTTATGTAACGGCACTCAATTTAGAGTTACATCTCTGCAATGAAATCTAGTGGAAGCGAAAGTGTTGACGGGCTGTGGTGCCGGCGAACATGTATTTATCCCTCGAATTCCGACCATACCTTACATTTTTTCGTTCCAGTTTAAGCGTGTGCACTTTCGCATCAGCGTCTGCTTTGCGGTGACAATAAATAAATATCGCTCCCACTGAATGCGAAGCAAGGCGGGCACGGGTTCAGGTAGTTCATTAATAAAATTGTTTGTTAATATAGATACTTTAGCATAGGCCCGCAGAATAATTTGTGATCCTACCAGTCTATTAAAGCTTCCCGATTTACTGGTGTATTAGAAAGTTAAAGAACATATTTTCTTAATACTTCAGCTTTAGAGACTCATTTAGAATTTCTGAAAAATCATTTAAATCGCTCTTGAGGAAATAGGTTTTGCAAATTAGTAAAAAGTTGCAGGCGGGCGAAGCGAGGCGAGCGCGGGTCAGCTAGTTTCTAATATAAAAAAAGTTTGTTTCTATGTGGTACCTATAACCTATGACACTTCCGCCAAAGGTTTGAAAAAATGGTAAAAAAAAACCTCTTGCATAAAGTGATTCCCTATAGATGTCAGGACCATGAGCCTCAAGAAAATCGGAAAAGTGGAAAAAAAAATGTAGGTTTGAATGTCCAAAAAGTATACCCACGTACCACCTATGATTCATTTGGTGTTAAACGATATTTTACAACTCATCCACTTCACATTTACATAATATATACCATATGTATGTAGTGTACTATTATACATACTCTACTCATACATTTCTACAAAAATATAAAAAAAAACATTTAGATTTAAACACGTATTACTTACACATCAATTGACTTTTGCCGCTCTCCTTTTAAAATTTCGATGTGGAACAAAAGGAAGATATCCATTTTATTGGATTCCACGAATAACAAAAGTATTAGCGGTAATAAATCACAATGCCATCGATAAGACGGTTTCCTTCCTGCGAAATGTCCTAAGTGAAATTCACATCTATTTGAATAGAAAACGAACAAAATGCTTTCGCTTTCACATGCAAAGGACGACGACGTTGAACGCCACACGAACATACACTCACATGCAATGGAAGCCACGAAATCTTGCAATTTTTCATTCATTCAACTGGCGTAGCGAACTGCAGAGCTTCCGTCGCGCAAGCAAGCAAACCTTTTTGCTGGTCTTACCCCAGAGCCATTTCTCTCACACGTAGGTGCGAGTGTCTGGAATTGAATTTTCCATAAGAAAAACAAAAGGCGAAAATATCTCAAGAATAGTTCGATCTCTATGAGTTTTCGTGGCTCACGACAGTTGCAGTGAGATGAGATTTAAAAAAAAAATGATTTCAAATAGTTTATTAAATAAAATATAGTTTTCTGTGTCTTCAAGGACTATTACGACAAAGAAAAAAAATGTGTTAGGTTTCTCTAGGAACCGGTATTGAACATATTTCTACTCACCATCGTCTAATGGAGGACTTGTCTAAGAAAATACAGTCGAACCTCCATAAGTGGAACCATCACTGGATTAAGTAATGTGTTCGATTTATGGAATCTGAGTGACGGAGCACCTAAAGATTTTATATGATTTGAATTTTGAAACTTTCTTTCTGTTTTCAAAAGCTACCCTTGAAGATATTGTTGATCTGTAACTTCCGTAAAAACCTACTATCTCTATATCTCAGTTAACTTCCGAAGAAGGTAAAAATGATCAGAGAATATTGCTTGTGAATTATTCATTGTTGTTATTTTTTGGCGAGAAGTAAAACCTACGCAATTAATAACAATGGAACGACACAGGCTTCAACGACGCAGTTAATTCCTTAAAACACTTATTGGAGCAGTTACTGAAATGACATCAGTGAGTTTTTCTTTAGAGAAGTGTGCAAAGTATAAAAAGTTGCAATGTCCCTAAAACAACAGTAAGGAATTATCAGCCGTTGGTTTACAGGCGAATGACACATTCGCTAACCATAATACCAAGATACGGGTGATTCGCAAAAGCGTTCGCTTCATATAGAATATTCGATTCACTAACCGTAATAGGTCTATATATTCATCTATCGAAAAAATTCTTGTTTTTTTATCTTTCTTATTAAACAATGTTTGTGCAATAAAATATATATGTGTTCTCAATTTGAGTTTGTTAAAAAAAATACAGATCTTATTAAACATTTTATGAACTGCTCCATTATTCAGGCGGTGCGTACGGTCGTGCACACTGATTTCCGTTTTTAATTTACCGTATTTTCTACATAATTGATGCATTTGCATAATTTAAATATTGTTTTAGAGTGACTGTTGCTCAAATTATTGACATCTGACAAACCGCATTATACCCGCTGGATACATTTTCAAATTCGACCTTTGTGGCAACTACTCAATTAAAAGCGGATACATTACTCGCCAAAATACCCAGATGTAAGCATATACGAGTCTATGATACCATACAATGGTCACCATGGTACAAAACAACACTCGCATGGTAAACCAGTTCGCCTTGGCTTCAAGTGTTGATGCATGTATGGATACCCGGCTTTGGTACCTCCTGCAGGCTGAGCCGTACCAAGGTGCTGCTACCAGCAATACTGTTCTGGACTTAGGAGTCGGAGGATCAGTGGTGATGAATCCCGTGTCAAAGCTACCAGAAAACTGCCATGTCCATGTGTATATCCATAATTTTTTCACGCCGATTCTATTATTGGCAGCAGCGTTGTGCTGAAGTACTCAATTAGGTAAGTAAAGGGTTTGTCTTGATCATCACGAAAGAAGTACGGCCCAATGACGCCGCCGGTCCATAAACCACACCAAACCGTAATTTTTTCGGGATGCAATGATGACTCATGGAGTACGTGTGGATTGCTGCCGGACCAATACCGCAGAAATGAGCCTCATCACTGAAGATGATTTTTCGATGAAAATCCGAATCATTTTCAAGTTATTGCTCAGCCCAATTCACGAGCATACGACGCTTCTGGTGGTCAAGCGGCTTCAGTTCTTGCGTCAATTTAATCTTCTCAGGATGTAGGCCAAGATCTTTTCGCAAAATTCGCCACAACGACGTCACAGAGATGCCCAACGCTTGAGAACGACGTGTGAGAGATACATTTGGGCTTTCTTCAACTGAAGCCTCAGCGGCAGCAATATTCTCGACACTACGGGCACTTCTTTGTCTCACTGGCACGGGAACATTTTGTACTGTGCCTGTGGATTCAAATTTTTCCACTAGACGCTCAATTGTTGATCTGCTAGGACGATTATGACGACCATAAATTGGACGTAGCGCTCTTAACGTTTCGGTACCGAATTTCGGTAGTAAATTTTAATAATTTCGACTCGTTGTTGGCTCGTATATCTTTCCCTCATAAAATGGCAAACCTTACTGAAGAGAAATGTCAAAAGAGCGGTATGGCGTCGTTTGCTGTCCCTGTCGCTCTACTTTTGTAGCGTCCCTGTTGAAAAACCCTGTATTTCTGATTTGGCTCAATGCTCCGTACCACAGAGAAATGGCTCAAATTTAGTTCATTTGGCCCAAAACTTTATTGTCTTCAAAAAAATATTAAAAGCAATAAAAACGAAATCAGGAAATAAGAATTCACTCTATATAACACTGAGACAAATAATCACAATCGCTTGAGATATGAAGTACACTTACTTATGAGTTTTAAAGAGCCTAAGGAAATGGTAGCCTTGTTTCTTTCCTTGGTTACTTATTTTTGTCTTTATTTATATGCTATGTTATGCTTTATTATGGTTAGTGAATCCGAATTGAATGTTTGAATTTTCGCGAATTGTAATAACTTGATATCGCATTTCGCCCAATTTCTGACTTGAAAAGCGAATATAATTTTTGCGATTTCTAAGTCGTAATACCAATTATCGCAAACGTCCTTAAGACCTAAAAAAAATGAAATTGTGATATGCTGTGGCTGTGTTCGTGTTTATAAAGAAGAAACATGAACCAATTCATTTTTTTGGTCCGCAAGATAACCGGCACAAAGATGGCAGGGGACATTTGATAATTTCGAGCACAGCACAAATCCGATGCGCGGAATGTCACAAAAATACTCTGGTTGCCACACTAACTGCTTTGAAACCCTTCACTCTTAGTTTCAATTTATTTTTTTAAATACTACTTAATAATACTTCATAAGATTTAATAAAAGCCATAGCTCTGATAAAATGTGTGAAATAAATTCTAAATTATAACTGGTGTCTTTTTATTTTCGTATGTACCCTTATGTGCTTATCGCCCCATTTTCGGGGCGGTCCAGAACCCCAAAAATTAAAAAAAATTATTTTGTGTTTCATACTACAACTACTATTTCCCCCCTAGCACGGAAAATATATAAAAAAAAGTTTATTACAACAAAAAAAAAGTTGGTCACATACGGGTTAAGACAGTTTTTGAAGGGTATCATAATCTATATTAGACAATCAAGAAGAACTTTATCAGTCGCAGCAAAAAGAAAGTTATATACTTATACCTAGTCGCCGAGATAGTGATGGTAATAACAATAAGCTTGCATTTGAGCTGGCCGATATGGAATTAGCTACCAATTTCTTAGGAGTGGATCGTTGTGCCGTTAACGGAACAACAAACATAACTACGATAAACGAATGCGAACAAGTTATTCTAAAACTGACCGTCACGCCAAGAAAGTATGTATACTTATAATGGTGTCTCCTTGGGCGTATAAGGTAAAAGAAGCTTAAGTTGTATACACCAAAAACCATACTTCACAGACACACAGGGTTTTCTGTATTGAATACAATGAACAGTGCTAAACTCAATGTCGCATCACTTTATAAATATGAACATATGTCAAAATAATTCGGTCTGGGCCACACAAAATTACAGCCATATGACTCACCTCATCACTGAATTTCGAATGGCGTTCATAAGTTCAAATTGCAGCATCTTTTTTTTTTAAAAATATTTACAAAATGATCCTTCGACTTAAGCCACTTATGCTATTATAGAGATTTATTTGACATAATTTTATTTTTTCCTGCCCACAAAAGACAGTCCTTAAGCTTACGTGTATTACAGCAGAAATTGCTTGATCTGTGAACCTCATAAGAAGTAAAAAATAATTCTTAATCCCTCTTTCGTCGGGTGCAGGTACTATCAATTTACAACTCTCGTTCTGATACTCCAAAAAAGAAGGATCAATTTGCTCACTATGATGAATTTATTGCTGATAAACCAATTTATTTGTACGTGATGCAAAGTACATAGAAAGATGTCATTGACAAAAAAAATCGGCATACTCTCCATCACATAAACAAACATTGTATAGAATTCAATAGAATCCTTTTATTTGCTATGTGAATAAAAATTCAATCGATAAGGAAATACGGAAAGAAATCCTTATAAACATAATACTTGTCTGAATATTAATAGAACATGTTTTCAAAGACGTATACATATATGTTAATGTAGATGTTCTTCGGTTTTTATGAATCATATGCGATTATACATACATAATGCCTGTACAAGTGGTGTATTATTCCCTATCTTATTGATGGCACAAATCTACAGAAATCGTTGTTGCGTTGAGTGCTTAGTAAATTTCACATAGGTAGGATGTTCCTATGAAACTTTAATCCCAATACTTATAGAACTTATAATTACAACGATGCGAGGTTGAGCATTCCCCTAAAAAGGATGTATTCCCTTTCGATAAGAGGTTTATAACTTGAAAATAATTATCCCAGGATTAAGATAGAAAGTTTTAAGCGGTTCGTTAACCGTTTTTGTTTTTGTTTATAGTGAGAAGATTTAGTAAGAAATATGTGTTATATTTATTGTTTTTATCATATACACGCATACATATGTACATACATGCATACAGTTGCATATAGTAGCGACTATAAACTCCTTTAACCCTAGTACAGGGACTGAGGTTATAAGTTACCCCAACGCTATTTTGAAATCAGACAAATTTTTTTCTGCCGAGTTTTGAAACCTGGATTTTTGTGCTACTACTATAAATTTTGTCCTGAATCCATTTTTAACGTTTCTAACGATCTGGGAGGATCCCATATATTTTTGCTATATTTTTTTTTCAAAAGTCCACGAGTTATTTTCAAGCTATTTTCATTTATTTATTTTATTTTTATCTGTTTGTGCATTGTTTTTTATGCCATTTCCGTTGACAACTGCTTCTTGAAAGCAGTCCATTTCGTGCTAAAGTTATACTTGTGAAAAGTGAAAGTGTATTTCAGGTATGAAATTTTTCATTTTACATAAAAGGAACCATATTTGACCATTGCAATTTTGAAAATATTGTATACTTATGTCTTAGCTACGCAGATTCAATCGCGATCAAACATTTGCCCATAAAATATTTTTTTTTATTATATAATGTGATCTATAAAAGAATCACGCTTAATTTTGTGTGAATAATCTTGCCACATCTGACCCTCATTTACCGTTTACTTACATTTTTTTATTCGTGGGGTAGAATGTTATCCCAGGTTTTAAAACTTATAAATGAACCTTGCCTTGTACTAGGGTTAAGTCATCCAAAAACATGACTTGCTGAACTCTGCAAAATAGTCTTCTGAAAACTGTCATTTAAGGCCCTTTATGGTTAGCTAATGGAACGAAAAAATCGGTTACAATCATAATTTGGTATTATACTATAGTTTGCGAATCGATCAAATTATTGTACATACGCTTCCAACGGTCAAAACTTTGGTGAAATATGAAATCATCTTATTAGCGGTTATTATTCCTCAAGTCAAAATGGTCGAATAATAATATTCGGCGATAACGAACGGCGAATGCAAAAGTTCGTTAGCCATAACAACGCGGTACGAGTGATTCGCAAAGGAATCCGATTTTCTTGTTTAAAAATGAACAGAAATCACAGCAGGTAAATTATTTTTCAAACCGAATTATTTTCCATTTACTTAATCAAAAAAATGGCCATCAACGTATGTACATAGTAAGTTTTACATTTCCTCAGTAAAAATTGAGCTTTGGAAATTAAAAAAATAAAGAAATTCATTTCGATGAAAACGCGTTTGCTGCGGAAATCCCACTGTTCCAAGGTTTATTGTGAATTCAACCAAACTCATTTAGGTTGCGCTTAAACCTAGTTAAATTGCTAACACGGCGGCACCATTCCACTTTTCTGCCATTTTTCGAACGAAAAATGCAATCAAATTTAACATCCTGAAACTGCTCTAAAAATCTGTTGACTTCTGCACTTTCTCAATAAAGCTATAAACCTAAGTAAAACTGACTATCACGGCATGCACTAAAGCTAATGTTATTGACTACCATTTTTACGATTGCCCATAAACTATCCAATTCAAGGGAGCACCAAATCTTTAAAAACGCTTCGACAGTATTGTAATGTTTTCGTAGCATTAGATCAGCCGGTTAAGTAACGCACTTTCTTTGTAACAAGTTACAAATGAAATGCAAATCGTATTCTGTGAATTTTTTAATTGAAAATTAATTAATACGGGTACTTCAGTTGGCGCAGGAATCTCAACTACATAAATACACAGTTGATGTGACGGTAACAGTGACGGTGAGATATGAGTGCGAGGTAAGCCAGACACTGTGGTTTCTGTTAAAGAAACAAGGGATGGTTTCAATTATGCACCGGCGTTAATGAAGCCTCGTAAATTGCAGAGATTGGTGTACCCAAATGGCAACCGCATTTCCTCCCACTGGTAACAGCTTCATTAATTTACTTACTCTGAAATGAAAGTTATTTAACCCTCTGATTAATAAGCTTTCGCGGTTTCTATAGGTAACGCAAAACGTGGCACACAAAATTTAGAATTTGCTGGTACCTACCTCATTTTGTTGTATTCTAAGAGAAAGGAAGCGTTGGTGTATTAGGACTCGTATGTGATGGTGGATAGGTTCTAGATATTTCCTTCGAAATTAATTGCTTTTGGTTCCATCCATTTAAATCCAGTTGCCTGAAAATCGGAACATGAATTGTGAAGAACGTGCCAGCTAAATATATGCATCCTGCTTCCATATATGTACATACATATATTACAAATGTATATGTACTTGCAAAGCTTAGCCAACCTCACCTATGGTTAATATGACATCTCGCACATAATGTACCTACGTAAATATGTATACATATATGTACTTATTTTATTGAAAGCAATTTCCACTTACAAAAAAAAAAAACGATTTGAATGAATCTCTTCGCAAATAAGTATCTTTATATCGAACGAATTCAGAGAAAGTATCTCAACCCCAACTCAGACATTTTATATAGTTAATGGGGCTTATCAGAGTTAAGTCAAACATTTTCAATTAAATTAGATATCTATAAATGTCGATTTACGAAGGTATTATCCAGTGGAAACTTCATAGAAAAACAAAATCATTTTCTTTATCGTGGAGATATATTTAAACCGCCTTCTTCATCTTCGACGAGATATTAATCTTTTGAGAGAATTATCATTCAGGGAAATGTATTAAAGTGTGATTTTACTACTAATCGGATTTTCAATAGAAATGTGATAAAACGAAAAAAAAAAGAGAAAATCGAATGCCATAAAGACTAATCCGAAATATTTGCAGATTTGCATTTTCTACGAAATGTTTTTCATCTTTTATAAGTGGATAACTAAATGTAGATGAGATTGGATAAATATATATACTCATACATAAGTTTGGTTAAAAGATGAACGCCTTTTGCAGCGTTAATATTTATAGATCCAACTAATTCTTTTTAATATTGATATTATCGGACACTTTTGAGCACAACTAATATATGTATTTATGTATTGGACTGTCAATTATATCTGAGATAGTCGCGGATAGATGAAACGAGTGAAAATAAATTTGGCATTGAGCTTTTATTCATTTTTGAAACTAGGATAATCCAAAAAAAAAAGAAGGTTGAGTAGTTGTGTCATAGTTATATATGTACATGCATAATAGTACATACAAAGCTTTAGAAAATGTTAAAGGGACATTCTTAAGGGTGTGGTTTGTAACAACTACCGGGGCATGTTGACTCTGGCAAAATTAAGCAAACTTCAACCAAAAAAGTTATATTATCCCTCAAGCGACCCTCAATTTTTTTTCCTTATCCAGATTAGTATCAGAAATGACCCTGCAGCTTAAATCTCAGTTCCGATGACACGCAAACAACAAAATCAGAAAATCTAATGATGCAGTTTTGTTCGCCGTTCTTTTGTTATTCTTAAGCAGAACGATTTTCGAATAGGCGTTGTTACAAATAAAAGAAAAAATATAATTTACGAGAGTCGAAAATCGATTATTTGAATAAAATAAATGGCAAAAAATTGAAATGAAGAAAAATCTAAAATGTAACGTGTACATAAACGCGCGGCTGACTTCATACACACGCATAAAAATGTATTTGGCTTATGCTAAGCATTATGCGCGCCAAAATCAGACAAAAAAAGGTTGATTTAGTTTGATGCTCTTTACATTTAGTACTGAAATTTAGCAAAGGGTCCTTTTTGATACTATGGGGCCTTTAATGTATAAAATAAACACTTTTGGTCTACCCATCAAGTAGAAGGACAAAATTGGTGTCAAATTAAAGATTCCACTGTCCTCCTCCTATCGCTTGACCAAAACAACCACGCAGTAGACCACTAATTAGAGTACCATATAACGGTGTGGTGACATAAGACCGAATACTACTTTGTAACTTATTATTCTATATGTATAGTTTTTATTTTTTAGTACCTACACAGATAGTTTTTGAGTGAATTGCGCATTTCTTCTCTTCTAGAGTTCTTAAATTTGCCCTATTTAGACCAAGGATTATTTTGGTCCTTTTGTGGTCTAAGGCCGGCCAAAGCGCCTTGGACACCCCATGTCGCTCTCTGATGCCGCACGCTGGTGGTGCCTTGTGTGCCATCTCGGTTATAGGCAGTGCTACTCCCCCCGCGCCCACATATTTTCTGCTAGTTCATCTGCAAGTTTATTTCCTTTTACACCAGAGTGTCCTAGTGCCCAACATAGTTTCACCCTGGTATGTCTGCTTAGTATTTTGAGCACAGAGTGACAACCTTATAAATACAACTGCCGATTTAACGATACACGATTTTAGCTCGGATGCGGCCGGACTGTCGATATATGTAGATGGTGATATCCTTATCTGATATCAGATTTGTCACCAACATCTAAAGTAAGCGCATTTAAAGTAAGTTTTACTTAAATCCAAGGAATATATCGTAAATATATATATTTCCCCCACTACTGAATGACAAGTGACTTAACGAGTACAAGCAAACTATTTCAGTCATGGGTCATAATTAAATCATTCGTAGGAAATGCGGTAGGAAAAAACCCTAACATAATTAAATTGTAAGCGAAGAGCAGCGCCAGGTCACGTTCAGTGCACATTGAGCTTTAGTTCTTTGTGTAGATAAGACAGCCACAATTCTAGAGGGATATCACCAGACTTCGTTGAGCGCTAACATTGTAGGATTTTGATGCCTGAGTATGAAGACTACTCTATATTTGACGGAGCCGCGTAAGAACTTTGATTTGCTAAAATCATCCTATTTTTATTCATTGAAAAAAACTGTACGTCTAATTATGTATTTACAAAAAAAAATAAACATTTGATTAAATTAGAACTTATAAATCAAACCATCATTTGTATGACTGATTGTCCTTACCTACGTCAACTGACGATTTTTATGTACTCTTAATATATAAGAAGGCCTTCTCATAGGTTACCAACTATTTTCTTTAAGGAAAACACTTTCCAGAGAGAATGTGAAGAATAAAAATTTCCCAAAACAATGCAATGGAAATTTTCACCAGACTTGCTCAGTTGAGGTGAATCATTCACACGAGAGCTTTTATAATTTTACACACCCTGAACTGGAAAGAAAAGTGCTTGCTACTGAAACAGTGTGCCTCTTGTGTGTCTCTTGAAGTCCTAAATTTATTCAACCACTCCTCATCGCATACCTTTCGCTCATGAATCATAGAATCGTTCCTACAGTATCCAGATACTCTTAACGAAATGTTTCGTCGAAAACTCTCTCACGAAGCTAATCCAACTTAACGGTATATTGCATATCAGCAGAGCAGCTGTAGGCTACAGCTACAGCTGCATTATCTTACACGCTCTTTGCTATTTTCTCTTGAATTCTGTTATTAATCGGTTTTTATTGCAAGTTCTTAAGTATTCAACGATGTGGATACGATGCCTCAAAAATTAAATGTCGTCGATGATTTTTTTTTACTTTGACATGCCTCTAAAGCGGCGCAGTTAATTTAATTAATTGCATTCTTTATACCTATTGGTACATCCTCTATGCTCTTTGCACTCCGTTGGTTCTTTCGTTCGCAGTTTTCATTTTATGATTTACTGTTATGAACAACCTTTGTGTTGGATAAAATGGGCATTGTGCTTCAAATTGCCGCTTCTTCTTCGAGCGTTGAGTTAGATTGTGGATAAGGACGAGTATGAATGTATGTGTTCATGTTTGATGATGTTTTTTTTTATTTACTAAAGTTGTCGACAATTTTCATTTTAATAATGAAAGGACAGTTTCCCTCACTCATCATAATAAATTGTGGATTTATTTGAGAGATTTTTTTTTCTTTTTCGCGGACGCTTTTGTCTTCGCAGTTCTTCTTTATCTTATGCTTAAATAACACTCAAGTGATTTAGTAAGTTCATTCACCACACACACATTATACATACATATACCTACATAATAATTTTATCTTTTGGAAAAATAAACGATTGCGATTCATAACAGAATATATAATAGGGTACCTATTGTACGTTGAAGTTTTGCATTTAATTAAAAGATTTTAAATTTGAAATGTTTTGAGAGAAAACAGCAGATACATAAATAGCTAACGGTGATGTGACTGTGAGTTTTATCTATCCGACATGTGAAAAGGTCGTTCATCATGTTAATCAGTTTTCAACTGATTTCTTTATTTTTTAATAATTTTGCACAAGCTAAAGGGAATATGAATACCGTTATAATGCTTACACACAGCGCACATGAAGGACAAGAACGAGAGACAGACAGATCGGCGAAGTGATAAGAAACTCAAATGTTAGGTTTCAACTAGCTCTATGGGTGGTGTCCAGGATAACTGGAGAGTTGTGTACTATTGAAAGTTTTGTCGTTGCCTATGATTCACCGAAGCTTTTTCCAGATGTTTCTTACTATTCGTTATTTGTGTGATCAATTTCTTTGCCCATACCACCATCATACTGCCAGTGTTATGGTTTATGGTTATGCAGTAGGTTTTTGACATTAACTGTATAATTCAGGTTAGACGACTCGTCCATTGTACACGTAATGCAAATAGTACCATGCTCTAAACCTTATTTTAATTTCAAATTAAATTTAATATACAGTAAAACTTGTGAATAGTGGAATGCTTCGGTGCACTTTTTTTTCTACTATTCGCAACATTTCTACTATTCGCAAGTTTTTCCACAATCGTCAACCTAATTTCTTTTATTATTTTTCGATAAATTTGTATATCGGAGTTCAGAATGTGTACTTACTGAATGTAGCCGCAAGCAGAATGAAACACACGAAAAGAAACAATTGAAATGTGAAAATTCTCGGAAAAGGAAACGAAGTCGACAAAACGTTAGTGAATTTTGGCGCATTCATATCTTAATTCTGCTATTGAAGAGTGAATTTGCATGGAGAAAAAACAAAATTCATTGAAAAATTTTCCAATATTCAGATTTCGCAGGTTTCCACTATATAAAAGCGAGTTTGTATGAAGGAAATCAAAATTGGCATCCAAAAATGTCCACTATCCAGGTTTCGCAAGATTCTTTTATTCGCCAGATTCCTTTATTCATAAGTTTTACTGTATTTACATTTGAAATTTCTACGTGGCTTAAGCCAGAACTACATCGGAACAAAAGTGATAAAAAGTACAACGAAGTCAAAACAATAGGTTGTACTCTTCCATCGCAGGCACATCTGTATCATTTCCTCTCAAATGAATAAAACTCACCGCGGCTAAAGCTAGAGCATACCCTAGCTTTCGCCGCGGTGATGTTGCACAAAAGCTTTCCAGTAGTTCTTCCAACCAAATACTAAAACCAATTCCAGTAGTTATAATTGGATTTCGTATAAAATGCTCGACAATAGAAGGCGCTCCTTCACTTTTTTGCATACCAGCTGATTTCCGATGAAATTAAAAGATGATTTTAGACGTATATTCACGAAAGCAAATACCGATTTTATTATTCCCGTACATTTTTTTAGAATTTTAGGCTTGAAACCAATTTTCCTTTTTATTATTCATCCACTATTAACGAATAAATGTGCATGGTTGCGGAGAAATACATTTCCTGGAGCTTTCAAATGTCAAACAAATAACAATTTCATCCGTTAATGGCGCTGTTGGTCAGTTGGAATTGAGTGAGCTTTCAGTGTGTGCACACTTCTACTTTTTATCACTTTTGTTCCGATGTAGTTCTGGCATTAGTTTCTCTATCTCCATTATTTTACCTTACATTGACAGCTGCCTGTCCGCCTTTTTTTGGTGGTACAGTTAGGCTCTGATGCATTATATCAATCAAGTCAATCACTTTCCCAGTTACTGTGAAACAACTTTAATAATGAAGATTAGAAGTGCGTATGTGGTTGCAGATTGAAATGCTTATAGAATTGTAACTTTTTTTTATTGCAGATTCCTTACTCGAATAACAACTTATAATTACTGACATACATATATATGGACAGTCGAACTCGGATATAGTCACATCAACCGGGCAGCCAAACTTTGTGACTATAAGCGGGCTGTGTTCTTATCGGGAAAAGAAAATATAACTAAATTTTTAATAGTATATGAGGCACACAAGTTCATCCTGCTGATTTCTGATTAGAATAAGGCTAAATCTAAACATTTTTTATTCAGAGACCTTTTTGAATTTGATATTGAAAACAAGAATCCAATAAGTGACAGTCCTAAGAAAAAAAATACACAGAGAATGTAAAGTGAAGCTCAAGTACCTAGATATAGTCGTTTCAAATCACGGTGGACTTTTGTACGGATGTTTTCCTTTTGAGAGAAAAAGCATGCGCGTGGAAAAGGGATAGCATGCGGACAAAAGTTCACCATTATTTAAAAGCCAGTATTGCCATCGCGAAAATGTGAAAAAAACAGGAGATCTTCTGTTGGACCTACCAAAGTAACAGGAGATTTAAAATTTCGTCCAAAAACCTCTAAAATACGAGATTTTTTTTAGTCAAATTAGTCCAGTCGAATTAAATCAAAAGAGGGGCTGACACGAAATTTCCTTCGGAAATCTGGCAGTCTACATTTCGGTTTTCGGGATTCTAGCCCTGTTGCGTCATCCGCCATCTTGAACTTGAGGGTGAATTTTTGTTTATTGAATACCTCGTTTTTTTTCGTTTTACAAATCAAATCAAAAATGGTCATTATCAATTCTTCCCTAGGATCGATAATGGGGGTGAAATTTTCTCAAAGATAGGAAAATTACGAAAAATTAAACAAACGCCTTGAACAGCAAAAAATGCACAATAAATGTGATTTGACAGTCACAACAGTATTGACAGTTTTGATGTAATCTGCCCAAAGAAATTCCTTGTGCTAAAATTCGCAGCCTGGGGAGATTTCTTACACTCTCTTTTACGAAAAATACGAAATTTTTGCGTAAAAGAACGGTTTTTCGTAACTTTCCGTAGATTTTCGTAGACTTGTAGTGCTAATCAACAACCCAGGGATATTATTGCTTTGGGTTTACACCGTAGATTATTTGTTGCTGTTTTTTTATATTAGCGTTCCATTTCGAATTTTGTTTTTAATAATAAAACAAGGAAACTAAGAGGAGAAATGGTCTTAAATTTTCTGGAAACAGGAAACAGTACAGGAAAAACGGCAACACTGTTTGTATCGGACTATAATAAGCACAAAAGATGAGGATGTAGTTGTAGTAACGTAATTAGTTTTGATTACACAAGCACATAAAATTATACTTCCAAGCAAATATGTGTGACAATTGCATTTTCTATAATAATGTGTGATATTGTTAAAAAATTAACTACATGTACGAATTTTCTAAACACAAGTGTGCTCTCATTCTAATGTAAATTTACTCACACACACACTTTCATTATGTTATATACTTGTATACTTTATTTCTTGAATACTTGAATTGTTACATTACATTGAATAAACCAGTTGAAGTAAAGAACTCAAACGATTAACATAGTTTTGACTTTGTTCGCAGATAGTTTGGCCGAGGTTTCCTTTTCGTAAGTAATTTCAAATATTTTATTACAGATATTAAGCGGAAGATGCTGTAAAGAGGTTTAATTCCAATACGAATTATGTAAAAAAGTCATCTGGCTTCAACATTTTGTGATATAAAGCAATTTGTGCTTCTAAGCGATGTGATATTATTCGGGTTCGACTGTATATCTGTCATGTTTTAAATATAAATAAATTTGTATAAACTACAATTAAGAAGTAAAGCTGTCAGAACATTATAATGATCTTACTAGATACCGCTTATGGTTAAACATAAGAGCGACTGAAAACCAAGCTCTTGTTTTTTTTAGATAACGTCACTAACTTACCATCTGATTGATCTGAAACTTACACTATCATTATCACCCCTGTGATCAATATCGGTCGAATTTCAATTCGTTCAGTTTTCAATATGTCAGTGTGCTTATTTAGACATTTTTTTTGGATTTATCCCTTGTTATTCTGTTCGTTTTCAATCCGGTCGGAATTGATCACAGGGGTAAATATATTTGTTATGTAGTGAAAAATGTTCGTAAATGAAACGCCAAATTTCTACTAGAGAGAGGATTTTTTGAAATTCCATGTAAATTGGGAAAAATATAATTTCTTAATTCGAATTTTGAAGGTAAACCGCTGTCATTGATCGTGAGTCTGTTAAGAGAGTATTGTTTATGTAAATATAATGCGAAAAGCCTAATTAAGAGCCAACGAAATTGGCGAACAAAGTGAAGTACGACGAACAACGGTTCGCAGACAGCATGCACTAGCTCGAGCCGCCGAAACAGTCGAACAAAGTGCAGTGCGTATTATAAGCTTACGAATTCGTATGTCTGTAATACGAGCATATGAAACATACAAAGCCAATAGACAACGCATTGTTTCATTTGTATTCGAATGATTGTATTCGATGATGATTCGCAAATTAACTATAGTGAACATGCATTAGATGTTTTTGGATCAATGAACCAATTATGTCGATATTGCCAAGTACTGAGGTACCAAGGTGAAACGCCAGGTATGAGCTGGTGCGAATGGAAAAATTGTATTGCTGGTATTTATTCCGCCACCACCAGAGTCATTACTGTTTTTAATGTGAGGAAAATGGATTCGAAATGATGTTTACGTATGTACATAAATATACCTACAGTAGAGCCTCGCTAGTCCGGACACTCGCTAGCCCAAACACTTCAGTAGTCCGGACACCTCTATATTTCGGACACTTTCAAAATTTTACCTCTACATTCCGGACAGAGTTTTATAATGCATATATAATTTGACTCTGTTCTATGGAAATATGTAAATACATGTATGTACATATGTTCATACAATTATGGAAGTTCCCCTACTAGTTGTGTCGCTTGTAGTCGCCACTTGAATCTAGACATTATTGTACCGTTGCGATTTTACTCATTGCAAGTTGATGTACATATGTATGTATATATATATCTGTTGATTGTTCATGCTCTGTTGCATTTCATGGCGAGCCTTCTCAGTTGCGTTAAGTTTTCATTATTTTGAAGTTCTTTCAATGATAAAACGTATTAAAAAAATATCAATATCATGGCCAAAATCCGCATCCCAATGGAATAATGAAGAGCTTATACTACTTGAACAGTTACGGCAACAAATTGACTCTGATTCTTCGCTTGCCGATTTAAATAGAATTCATGGCATGATTAGAATCATTGATCCAAATGGTAGCACATCTACAGATGAAATAAATAAATGGGCAACTGGTCAAAATGAACGACTTTTGTGATGAAGACATTATTCAGTCCACTTTACAAATCCAACTAAATGTCGATGAATATGACAAAAAAGACAGTGAAGAGGATAAAGATGTAAATAAAGAAGTTGCGAACATTTCAAGCAATGAGCAATGACATTATTTGCCAGCGGCATTCAGTGGGCTGAACAAAATAATGCATCTCAAATGGATGTCGTCCTTCTTAAGAGATTACGCGAAAAAGCTGAAAAGCGTTTTGTTTTTTCTCTATAGTCCGGACATTTCGCTATTCCGGACACTGCCGAAACTTTATGTGTCCAGACTAGCGAGGCAGTATTGTATATCAAAAAGTCTAAATTTAAAATCGTTCAAATAAATTTATGTATGTACGTTACACATTCGATTCCAAGCACTTCTTGAACAACATTCCCGAATATGATTCCAGATGACATCGTTCCGGGCATCAATAGTCACTCGAAAAAATGTCATGATATTTTATGACATAAACAATTGCACATTTATTAAAATGATTTCAGATCATTTTAAAGATTAAAGATACCAGGTTCGGTCATAAAGGCCATCCTGAGTTACTTCTACAAGTCACTTTACCCTTCCCCTCCCAGGGTAGCCATTTGGCTACCACATACATTTTTATAAATTACTATTACAAAAGAAATCAAAATTCAAGGAATTAATTTATTTTAATTTGGCAGGATCATATTCTCCCAGTTTATTGGAAACAATTTTGTATTTTTTATCTGGTAACGATTCTTTTTGACATTTTGCTCGTGAAAGTCGACTTCTTCTTTTGTGTTGTCGAAACGTGAATTTCGGTCGCGGATTTGAACAGGTAAATGTAAGTGCTGAATACTGCTGATACAAAAAATATATATTTTTGTGGAAATAATTTTTAAATATGAATTTTGTAAAATATAAAACAGAATTTAAAAGAAAAAAGTGCTTTGAATTTGAGTTAGCACCCCATGTAGCCATATGGCTACCATGTAGCCACCCAATGACTCCCACTAAAAAAAAAAATGATGCAGTTATGCAGTTATGCAAATGAATGCCCATATTATCCCTAAAACATCATAGTTAATTTATACACATTAATAATTTGGGAAGGAAAGGGTTAAGAGCCTTTCGCCGCAAAAGAATAGCCTTACCGTCCATAAGATAACATATATAACATATTGTTTATATGTTGTAGTTTTTTTTTTTAATTTATCCTAATTATCCTTTACTTATTTTGTCATCCTATGAAAATTAAATGAGAGGGACTCGATTGTAGGTAAAGTTTAATGCTTATTAATCAATTCATCAAATTTAAATCAAACATTGTCTACACTCTATACCAATGATATAACAAATGCACATGAAGGGACAGCCTTTCATATTAAAAATTAAAGTTGTCTACGATGACACTGATCATTAATTTTTAAAAGGTATAAAGTACATTTAAAAGTAGATATTGATATCCAATGCTAGACAATTTACAGACTCCTCCTAAAGTACGAGTAACTGCCCAATGGGCATTATTAATGAATTTAAAGCACCCAGATACCAGGTATACATTTCAAAAGGTGTGTTACCCCATCGAGTAGCAGTAGACCCTAAATTAGCATTGTTTTTATTTTATCCAAAAAATAAAATAAAATACCCAAATTGGTTTTATATTCTCCTCGGCTCAGACGTCGTCGCCAGGAGTCCTTATTCTTACTCATTTCTCATATTAAATCCAGTGAAATCCTTTTCTTTTTATTAAAGACTAAATATAATATTTGGACATTCTTTTTGTTTTCTGGGGCACGTATACAGAAGCTGGATTGACACCAAATGTGTCTCTATCGGAGACATTAGAAGTTTGAGATGCCACTTATTAATGTTTACTAAGGAAAAAAGCAAAACTTGCTTGTCTTTGTTGGCTGTAGCCTTCCGGCCCATCGTGTTCGTCGTTCATCGTTCAACATTCACTCCATGGATGGAACCATTATGGAATTCGGGTTATTCACATTGCCTGACAATGTACAGACAATAACAAATATTTGCCTTATTTCGCATAAAATTTGACAAAAGCAGAGACAAACAATGGGCTTGGCATTAGCAGGCGGAGCAAGGATTGTCGGCAATAGTTTCTATATACACTCACGCTCCATTTCTCTCTCTAGATAGAGAAGGCTCAATGCTCAAATGAAAGTCATAATGTAAAATGGGTTTCGCAATCGATGGGTTGGACGGTAGAATCGGATTTTCCTTTGTGTACACAATTGAAAGATAAATCATATTGTAGATACATTTTATTTTTAGGGCAAGAAATATCCTTAAAGCTAAGTCGGTTATGTAATCACCCGGTTTCCTTCAAAGGTGAACAGAAAAATCGTTACTAGGCTATTTCAGTGACAGGAGATACTAGCGTATAAAAAAGTTGTGTACTTAATGATGAAAAATATATGGAAATTTTGTGTAACAAAAACATTATTCTTATTTTATCTATAGCCATGCTTTTTTTTAAATGAGTACATACTTACGTTTGGAATCACAACAAAAAACGGGTATACTCACTTTTTGTGCACCTGTTTTGTGATTTTTAAATTATGACATTTCTATAAATTCTTGACATATGCAATGCATGTCAAATTAAATTGTTTATCTTAGTTTTCCAACGTTTTGCTGGTCAATTGTTTGAAAATATAGATGCATTATGTATTTAATTTATATATTTATATCAAATATTCAAATATTTACATTTTTTACTTTTGTTTCATATTTTTTGCTTAAAACCCATTTTGGACCAGCGTGTCGTATACCACACGGCTAACTTTGGATAAAAATATTAAATAAAAAATATTTAAATAAGTGTTGGACTTATAATTAGGTTTGGTATTTTGGCAATACAAAACTACATGTTTTGGACAATTCTCACCTGTCCATGGGTACACCTGGGCCAGTAGAAAAAGTGTCAAAAAAAAAATCTAAAAAAAATGTTTAAAATCAAAACAAAAATTGAATTTTTTGATATGGGATATTGTGACAACAGACCAAATAGGCTTTTGGTAATGTTTGTAGGCCCCACAGGTAACTCTACCTGCCGACAGGTGTCAGCGAAAAATGGCGTGTGGTTAACAAAACGGCAAATATTGAGAAAACTTCTCGCCAGATTTTTTTATTTTTAGCAGGAATGCTTTTTAGCATGAAATAAGACGATCCTGAAAATTTCACCACAAAATTGCAACCTTGAAGTTTTCCGGTTTTTAATGGGTTAATATCTAAGGAGGCTACGTTCATAAGCACACACCTTTTTTTGTTCTTTGTTTTATAATTCACTCACGATAAATTGGTTCAAAAGATTTATGATTAAAGCAGCTACTACGGAGAACTATTCATTGGTCCATGTTATAAAAAAAAAAACATATGGGAGGGTGGGTCTATATCCAACACTCACGGAGCTATGCACATGGGGTTTAAAAAAGTTCATTCAGAGAAGTAGGTAGGTAAATACCAATAATTATTCAATTTTAAATTCTGGTGTATTAAACTCATAGCAACCAAAGTGAGGTAAACAGTTGATCAATGTTATATATAGTTTTGCATGTACATATAAAGGTATTATTATAATTTTTTTTTAGGCTTCTTAATTCAACACAGCACGCAAAAATATTTTGTATCAAATGCTATAAAATAAATATTTAACCAATCAGAAAAAACCACTGCATTTATCAACTTCATTTAAGAAAAGGAAAACTTACGGACACATCCAATTACAAAATGCCAAAATTGTCCAACCTTTAACCGATTTCAGCGCCATTGACTTAGCAAAGAGAATCGCCAAAACACTTAATGTTCAAATTTCGCCCAACATCGATGCATTTCGTCTGTCAACAAAGTCCAACGATCGCCCTCTCCTAATTCGTCTCTCTTCACATGTGGAACAGAATGCACTATTGTCAGCTTTTCGCGCCAAAAAAGGGCTAACAACAGCACAGCTGGAACTCAACTCCCATGCGCACACATCCAATATTGAAACTAGCAGTGCTCGAATCTATTTAAATGAGAGTTTAACTCCGGCGAATAGTTCTCTTTTACGACATGCACTCCGACTGCGAAAGGAAGGATTACTGTTCTCTGTGAGAACGAGGAATGGGAACGTTTTCGTTAAAAAGAGCAAAGATGACACAGAGATTAAAATTATGTCAACGACTAATCTCTCGTAATGCTGCGTCCGTCTTCCAATTGTCTTCATCTGAATGCTGCGTCCGTCCACAAAACCAGCTCTCTTCATCTTTAACTATACTTCACTGATCACTTTCACCAACGTCATCTGGAGCAACTCTTCAATGCATAGTTATTTACTCACGTATTTATATTATTTATACTTACTTACTCTCTCTTAAAATTATGAATTTCTCTTATTTTAATCTTTATAATTCTTTCTTTTCTTTTCCCTCTTCCTCTACCTTTCACAATTTACATATTTCCACGTTCAAATGTATGTATGTCTATAATCAAATTTCATTTAATGTTTTGTTGCATATATTTGTTTTACTTTATGTACACGGGCACGATGGCTCGTAATGTGTCAACGCCTGGCGATATGGGCGGAGAATCGGTACAATCACTAATCAGAATATTATCCAATGCCCAAGATGGGTTCAAAATATGTCATCTTAATGCCCGAAGTTTAAATGTATCGAAGTTGGACTATCTGAACCATGTTTTTAATGATTCGGGTGTGGATATAATATGCGTCTCTGAAACCTGGTTTAAGCCTGATATAGCAGATAGTTTATATAACATCTCAGGATATAATTTATTACGCAATGATAGGATTACAGACACAACTGGGGGTGGTGTTGCTGTCTATTGTAACGCATCGCTTTGTACCAAAGTAATTGCAAGATCAGTAGGGGGAGGCATAGAATACCTTGTTGTGGAAGTAAGTGACAGAAATTTAAAATGCGTTGTAGGGACTGCTTACAACCCCAATCGAAGCTATTCTCCAGAGCCTTTTTTTTCTGTTGTTCAAAATATTTCTGCTTGCTATGAACACATTATCTTAGCCGGTGATTTTAATGCCGACCTCCTTAAAACTGATTCGCGAACCCTTCAACTTTTAGACTGTGTTGCTGCGTCTGGACTGGCTGTGTTAAATTTGTATGCAACTCGTTTTGCCCCAAATGCATCTCCAAGCCTTCTTGATCTGTTCATTGTAGCTGACTGTGCGAATGTAGTACTGCAAGATCAACTGTCATTGGAAGGTGTATCGGATCATGATCTGATTTTTTGCACATACAACCTTGATTTTCTGCGTACAACTATCCCTTTGTCATTTCAATTTAGAGACGTTTCTTCTATGAATTATGCTGCTCTGCAATGGGATGCAGGTCTTTTGCCATGGTACCATGTTTATAACCTTCATAATGCCAGTCAAAAAGTAGACCACCTTCAATGTTTATTATTCGCCCTCTTTGATAAACATGTTCCTATAAAGAATATTGTTGTGCGTAACAGAAACTGCCCGTGGTTTACCTCTGATGTCCTAAGGGCCATTAAAGTACGTAGAAAGCTGTACTGCAAGTGGAAAGCCAATCCAACAAGCCAAAATTGGGAGCTTTACTGCCGGTCTCGGAATCATTCCACTGCTACTATTCGAAGAACTAAGAAGAGCTATTTTCTGTCCAAACTGAGCACACAACTATGCACAAAAAAACTGTGGAGCAACCTGCGTTCTATTGGTGTAGGAAAGAAAAATACGTCTTGTAGTATGCCTGATGTAAATGATTTAAATAAGTCATTCCTGACACCTGGTGGAGCCGATGCACCACTCATACCGAACCCACGGGTAGCATCTGTACCTTCAGCTGTTTTTAACTTTGAGGTAGTTACGGAAATTGAAGTGATGGGAATAATTAATTCGATAAGGTCCAATGCCGTAGGTGAGGATGGTCTTCCTATTCGATTCATTAAAACTGTACTCCCCCACTTCTTAAGTTATTTTACTCACGTAATAAATTTCTGTATTTATTCTTCCACCTTTCCTGATAGCTGGAAAATAGCAAAAGTGATACCTGTGCCGAAAAAACAAAACCCCTCATCTACAACTGACTTTCGACCGATAAGTATTCTCCCGTGCCTTTCAAAAGTTTTGGAAAAAATCCTTGCTAAACAGATATCGAGCCACCTTAGTCGTCATTCAATGTTGTCCCCTTTTCAATCTGGTTTTCGGCCACGCCATAGTTGTTCAACCGCCATTGTAAAGGTCATTGATGACATAAGGATCCAATTTGATTTGGACAATATTACCTTGCTCTGTTTGCTTGATTTTTCCAAAGCTTTTGATAGCGTCAGTCACAGAATGCTATGTGCCAAACTGCGTACATATTTTGGATTTAGTGAAGGATCGGTAAAACTTGTCAAAAACTATTTATCAGATAGGAAACAAAAGGTCACAGTTGGTCACAATTCCTCTCAGCTACTAAACATTTTGGCTGGTGTTCCACAGGGATCAATTTTGGGCCCGATCCTATTTTGCATATTTATAAATGATCTTACCAACGTTTGTAAAAGCGTATCTTTACACCTGTATGCAGATGATGTGCAAGTATACTTGTCCAGGCCAGTTGGATTGATTGAAGATCTGGTTTATAGGCTCAATGAAGACCTAAGAAATATATATGACTGGTCAGTAACCAATTGTTTCAAAAAAACATTACACTGTCGATTTTTTACCGCCAGTATTTATATCAGATATGCCACTCAAGTTTGTGGATAAAGTTAATAACTTAGGATTCCGCATAAACGGTTCTCTTTCCGCTACTGACCATATTAATTTTGCGATTGGACGTATCTATGGTGCACTCCGAAAATTATGGCTGTCAGCGGCCTTTACTCCCGTTGAAACAAAGTTAAGGCTAGTTAAGACCCTTCTTGTGCCAATAATTGACTATGCTACAGTTGTTTATTGTAAGCTTGACTCGCAGTCGGAGCATAAGTTGCGTGTTGCATTTAATGACATGGTCAGATACGTTTATGGTCTCCGCAGATTTGATCACATATCAAATTACCATCGACTTATTCTTGGGTGTAGTCTTAAAGAATTTTTAGATGTGAGATGTTGTATTTTTATGCACCAGATAGTCCAGAACCGATTACCACCATATTTATTTCAGAAGATACAATTTGCGCAATCATCTAGGACATATAATCTTATTACTCCTGCCTCTAAATATTTAAATACCTCGCGTCTGCTTTTTGTCCACGTCGCCAGGCTTTGGAATTCACTTCCCACGCATGTGAAACAAATATCTGGAACAAAACCATTCAAGACAGAAATTTTGAAATATTTCAATCAGCCTTAATACTCGTAAATATATAATGATCTACATATATACATTTTCCTTGCCCCTTTCTTTTATTTCCCTATCCACAATTTTCCTTTTAATTAATATAATAATAAACAAATTTCAATACAAACATATGTACATATCTCCCCTTTTTCTGCCTATTAGTTATAAGTTAGTTATAATTATAATTGTAAATAACCAATGTCAATATTTAACTTTATAATGTACTATAAAAGACTTGAATCTTACTTGTACTTCCGAATAGTAATTATAATAAATTGAATTGAATTGAATTGGTATTCAGGGAGAATCTTGCCTATATAGTGTTATAGAATGTGAATTTGTTTTTGTAGTGCGGGTAAATTGAAAAGTGAGTATGTACTCACCCAACGAAAAACACGGCTTATAATAAGAGGCATTTAGTTGTTGTGTTGCTTTATATTAATGCCAGTGCATAATATAAATATTAAACAAATATACATATGTTTTGCTATAAGTGCATGTATGTAGAATGTGGTATGTACATATTTATTAAATTATTTTCTGTAATAAAACTTATATACTTATTATATCGAAAAATGTTGCTTAAACCTTTTCACACTATTTCCGATGGCAGTTTTCGGAATTAATGAGAGCTACCATGTTTTTTTTTACACTATGTAGCAAAATGTCGTTCAATAAATGCACAAAAGTCGAAGTAATTATAAATAAGGGGTGCATCTAGCTCGTGATTGCCGTCCAACATGAACCAAAGTGGTGAAAAGAACAAAAAAAAAAAAAAATGGAAAAAATCAGTTCGACATGCAAATCTAATATTTTGTCTCAGTCAGGTCTAAATTTGACAACCCGTTAAAAAATATCGTGAGACCGGACTACCAGCAGAATGAAAGGCTCAGCAAGGCCAAAAAAGACGACCCAGGTGGAGAATCGTTTTTTTGTGCCTTAAAACCGTAGGCAACGGGTTCAAGACCAGTGGATATCTAGAATGATCTATTTTGAGCTACACAAAACTGAAGGTGTGAAAGTTCTCCAGAGAAGCACTCCAGAGAAGACACTACAGCAGTCAATCAATGGGTTCTAGAATATGGACTGAGCCATCCGAGTTAGACTATTTTGGTGACACTTGCGGATTCAGTTTTCAACTGGACAATGCTCCTAGCCATACAGCCAAAATAAATGTAAATATGATATATGAAGTTTTTTTTTTTTTAAATAATAGATTAATTTGTATCTTTAAAATAAGCTACAATTCGTATGACTAAAAACTTCATTTGCATTTTTTTTTATTTCATAAGCTAAAAGGTGCTTTAAAAACAATGTTGATGTGCTAAGTTGGCCTCCCTACAGCCCAGACCTCAATACAGAGAACATCCGGTCAATCTTGAAACTTCAGATTGCAAAAGAGCGTCCAGAGTCAATTGACATCGCAAAGAATTTACTAAACTACTTACTAAATAAAATAATGAGGAGGTCCAACAAAGTACAAAAAAAAACAATTTTTCGGTCTAACAGAATTTGTGCTAGTGCAAGTGTCTATATATGTACATGTAAGTGTCTTTGGGTTTATGTCCTGAAGAGTATATTGCGTTTGATAGAGGAAATCTCTGGTACAATTTCCTTAGCGTAGCAAATTATGCTCCAGTACTAGTAGAATGCATTTCTGTTCGTCAGAATTAATCCTCTGCTCTTTTGTTGACTAAACCGAATTTCTTTTATACTATCTAAAACTGAGATGGATTACTTGATCTTAATTCGGCTTCGTTGCTCCAGTAGAATCCACTTACCTAATCAATTTTGGAGACAGTTAAAAACTGTTGAACAATTCTGACGCTCTATTCTTTCTTTGGCAACAGTCACACTACCTAACCAAATGCCAAGTGTTAAATTATTTGGCCGTAAATAATAATTAAATTTTTATAATTCCTACATGTATAGCTATTACCAAAGCTCTTCAAAAGAGTGCGGATGATATGCAAATGAAAAACGTCCTGTATATCATTTGAGTGGAAGAAGTGAGCTTCCTGAAAAAAAACCTTTATCCTAAGTTTTGGCGGAAACATCGTCCGTTAATTTCATGAAACATAACAAAAGAAAAGAGAGAACAATTTAAAACGTGGTGAATGCTGAAAAGGACTGCAAAATCCTTAAACTTTAGCACCCTTTCACAAATAATTAAATTCATATGCGGGTGTGAACGACATCACCTCCGTGAAGCTGGAATGAGAAAGAAAAGTACACTCATAGCGTTAGGTGCACTGTGTATGAATATGGAAGAAGTCACGTAGTAGGTAAAAATGTCGTCTAACACTGAAGACTGTTAGCGTGTTGTTGGCCATGTTGTTATTTTTGCAACACCGCCATAATTTCCGGCTTCAAAACATGCCAAAGGAACACAGCGAGTGTTGCTGACGAGTTCCGGGCGACGAGTTTTCACAGAGAAGAGAGCTTTGTGTCATCATAAATTCGCTATAATATCCCCGAAAATGACAAAGAAAACATTGCTGGTATACAAGTACATAATATATATGTACTTACGTAACGGTATGACGGGTGAAAAATAAAGAACTCTCCACTTGACAGGATATTTCTTTTTGTTGCTTCCTTTTTCATTTTTGTATCTTAAGTTGGAGTAATAATTATGGATGGTTTGATTTGCATATTTTTTTTTCACGGATTTCATTTAAGTAAGCTGTTAGAATGAGTAACCGGACTGACATAAAATGTGACAGGAAATTGTAAATTAATATTCAATCGAGAAAAAGGTTCTAAATAAAATAAAATAATGCTCACGATGTTAAAGTTTATTTACATTCAGCAATTATGGTAAAAATTTAAATAAGTTATTCTGCCTTAAAACTTTTATACGTATGCTTTAGTTATATAAATAAATTATGATTAATATTGTCAGTTTATTTTAAACCAGTACCAATGTTCTAAATAGATAAATTAAAGTGTAATTTCAAATCTAACTAAAATAAAAACGATCACCAATACCTAAGTAGTGGTGAATGGTAGCTCATAAAAAAAAAAACAACTTGGAATTACCCAAAACCACAAATACAACCCTCTTCAATTAAATCATTATTATCGAACTGTACAATCACACTCCTGTGAACAAGTCATTTCTATAAGCTATTGTCACCACAATCAAACGCGAATGAGGCTTATGTGGTCACATTAGGTGTTGATGATGAATTTTACTCAGACGTTAACTCCCCCCCAATCAACTTATCCAATGATAATTTTCAATTTAAGATACTATTGAAAATGTCTTCACGATGAATATTTTCTTAAAGTTTCTTATCCACATAATCTCTGGGAAAATATTGAAAAAAATATACACACACGCTTATAACTCACTTTTGGAATCACGAAAAAGCATTTACACTCACTTCAATACTCAGTTTTTATACAGTTGTTTTGTTATTTTCAAGATGACAGATTCGGATAAACTCTTGAAAAAAAATTTCTTGAATTTAAATTTGAGTTAGATGTCTACGTCCATTGGGAGACGTTCCAAAATCAATACATACGCTATAATTAATAAATGACAATTAAAATATTTACACGAAATTGATGCAATTTGAATTTTATTTAAGCTTTAGCTAGAGATCTGCATTTTATTTTTGTAGTCGATGATGTGTAGTAAATTTTACCCCATTAAAAAAAAAAATACCAAAATAAATAATATTTGAAACTATTTAATATTAACTAATTTTTATTTGTAAGTATTTAATATTTTGATAATTAAACTTAAATGAATATGACTTTTTTTTAATTTTACTAAGTTTGAAAGCACTGTTCTTGTATACGTCTAAGCGACAAATATTATCTTTTGCCTTGGGGTTAATTTTACCCAATATTTCAAGAAAAGCGTGACCTTAGTACAAGGAGGTTCTATATGCATCAACAGCACTTTCGGAAAAAACTAAGGTTGACTGTTTCTCAGTGTTTTAGTTTTAAACGTTTCATTTCATTACAACCTATTTGAAATTAATTCCACGATGAGTGCTACGGGCTAAGCAAAATATCCCCAATGAAGTGTTCTAGGATCAACGCTCTACCTTTTATATACAGCAGACATACCTAAACCAAGCAACTCTATGATCTTCGGACAAACGTTTCGAACTCACCACACAACAAGCCAGAATAGCACTTGACACGACAGTAGATTGGTTCCGCAAATAGGGAATCAAGATAAACGAGTAAAAAACAGTACAAGTAGTACACACTACAAAAAAGAAATTTTATCACAGAAAAGATCACCCTAAACAACAAACAAATTACTATTGACATTAAAGCTAAGTACCTGGGTATGGTGATAGACAAAAAATTAACTTGGAAAATACACGTATTATAAATATAAACGGAACCGAATAAAAAACAAATTCAGACAACTCTACTGGCTTCTAGGGAAGAACTCAAAGTTATCAATAGAAAGAAAACTTCTAATCTACAAAACCTTAATAAAACCAATATAGGGATTCGGGATTCAAATCTGGGGAACTAACTGCATGACAAATATCAATATCATTCAACGAATACAAACAAAAGTTCTTCGGACAATAGTAAATGCACCATGGTGCATAACCAGTGCAGACTTACACCGTGAGCTCAACATCCTCACCGTATAACAAGAAATAAAAATAATCAGCAGATGACGTCAAATAGCGCTTTGTGACCACATCAACTCTCAAATACGAAGTTTACATGAGCAAGAAACAAATTCAAGAAGACGACTAAAAAGACGCAAGCCCCTAGACCTACAAAATATTTATATTTTTGGTCGCCGTGGCCGTGGTGGTTAGTGCATTGGCAGTAGCGGCGTTAGGGTAGGGCGCGGTTGGGCGACCGCCCAGGGCGCCAGACATGAAGGGGCGCCGATCCAGTTGCATATTACGACATTGTTGCATTCGCGTCAACGGCCAAGTTACCTGTAAAAGTCTTAAATTCCCTAAATCTGCCTACAAAATCATTAAGGTGAACAGTTAAACTTTTTTTATAACTTTTTTTGAATAACATGAAAAAAAATGCAAAAAACCAGACCTTCTCAAACTCTGTGATGATCTCCAATTAAAATTAACTGTAAGCTCGATATCAGTTATAAATGGTTGTATGTTGTGTGATGAACTCATAAGCCGATCTGCGATCGAAATTATCTCAATCTAGATTCTAGATGGACAAAATTGGCAACATTGTCAATCGAAAATGAAATTGAAAAAAACATAGACTTCGGTGTTATAGGTCAGAAAATTTCAATTCTTTTATTTTTTTAAATATATAAATGGTTATTATTTCATTGTTTCCCTTGTCTTATTCTTTCCCTTTTTCACGTGGCTTTGGATAACAGATAGGGGGCGCCTTAGAAATCTCGCCCAGGGCGCTGGTAGTGCTTAAACCGGCACTGTGCGTTGGACTACTACGCATGCTGCCCGGGTTCAATCGCAGCGACAAAAAGAGAGTCATGAGAAGCTTCTCAACTCGCCGGTCGGAGTCGGCAAAAAACTGTAGGTCCCTTCCATGGGTATGGTATAACTCGCGGTTTTTTTCTCGCATTTTGTTATTTCGCTGCGATCATTTCGCAGTTTATTATTTCGCATATCAACAACTCGCATTTGTTTCTTCGCATTTGTTATTTCGCAAAATTTTATTTCGATTTGTAATTATGTCGGCATAGGTTATTCTGCATTTATTATTTCGCATTTTTTTATTTGGCAAAATGTTATTTTGTATTTTTAATTTGTTTGGCTTTAATTTTATCACATGTTATGAATTTCATTTTATTACATATTTTGAATTAAAAATAAAAATAATATTTTGCCAAATAAAATATAGCAAAACGGGTTAAGCATGCTGCAAAAAACCCGGAAACAGAAAATGAGTAATTAACATAACAATAGTTTTTGATTTCCTTTACAATTTTCTATTAAAAAAAAAACAAAACCTATTCAATATAAATAATCTTTATTTACATAAATTCAAACACAAGGTAAAAAGCTGCTAAATAGGCTTGGTTCTGTATAGGACTGCTGACGCCGTATATTTATTATTTTTATAATTTTGAAAAAAAAAATATGAAAAATTGTTAAAATGTACATAACGTTGAAAATTGGTCTGAGTTAACATATGTATCCCACCAAAAACTTTGTCGTTAAGACAGATGTTATATTTAAACTTGCGAAATAAATGAAATATAAAAGGATATTATTTATATTAAACTTTCTTGGACATTTAAGATGGCTGCGATATGAAGAATATTTGAGTAAATGCCTTGCATCCAACAAAAATATCACAGCAGACAGCACTTACAACTGGAAAATGGATTTCAGGACTGTTTGTGTTTTAGAAAAGATTAAAAATAAAGCTTACATTTTAGGGTAACTTTATAAAAATGGATGTTACGAGTTTCTGCTCTTTTGTTGCGTGATCTTTTACTCCCAGAACCTATGCTGATTCTTTTGCACTGCCTTTAATACTGCAATTAAGGCCATTTGAAATAATATAGGTGTTGTAAATTGACCGTGACCAAATCCAAATTTCATATTTTCTGAATCCACGGTGTGCTTAGCAAAGTACACGTTTGACCATAGTTCCGATATGACACTGCTCCAGTGTTCGTACCCATTATAATGATGGCAGTGATTTCCATCATGCTGATGAAGTATAATATTCTCGAACCTTCACCTGGATTTCATTTGAAATAACATTTCAAGTCCAATTAAAAGAACGAAGCTATCCTCAACAACTCTTACCTATATAGATGAGCACTCTCTCAAATGTTACCGTTGATGTCATTTAACCATCATCGCCGCTATCTCGAATTTAATCTCAACCGTCGTCGTAACAATAATTTGATTTTGAGTATATCAACGACATGCAAACTCATGATGGTGCATGTTGGTAAAAGGATGGCCATTGACATACCATAGACCCTATGGGTACTTCAAGCAAACAATTACGAGCTGTGAAATTCAATTAAAATTATTTCCACAGAAATCATCGTAACGAAGGTTTTCCAGTAGCACAGACATAATAATGTATACATATGTATGTACACTGCCGTCCATAAGTTTCCGGAAAAACCATTTTCGCCACAATTATACGTTAATTGTTCATTGCTTGGGTCAATATTAGACATTATTTCATCTCAAAGCAATTAAGGAGTTTTAAGATAAAAGAGCGGAATCAAAACATAAACCGATGTAGAGAGTAATAAAACAAAACTACAAAACGTCATTAATACCATAAAAAGGAACTAATTAAATTGTTTGTACAAAATTTTCCCGAAGACTGTAATTCAAGTACTTTTTAGGAGAATTAGAACTTTTTCTAACTATTTATAAAAGAAGGATGTGTATTCATGCGCCGCTAGTTAGTCCTGAAAATTTAATATTAAAGTCCAAAAAAAAAAACTCAAAAGGGAAGAAACAAAGGAAAAAGTGGAGTTGAACCTTGCAGGAAGTAGGCCATCCCATGCGTGCTATTGCTTAATATATCAAAGTCTGTTGTGCACGATACCATACCTCGCTTTAAAGAATCATCGACTCTTAAGACCCGGAATAGAAGCGGAAGCCCCAAATTAGGCCCACAACCGCAGGACCAGACTATAAGATTAATAATAAAGAGGGATCGACGGCTTACAGCTCCAGAAATCTGTACAGAGTTCAACCATTCGCACTAAAAGCAGATATAAGTTACAACGATAAAAAGACGTTAAGCTACCGAAGGTCAGTACCAAAACCCCTATTCTTTCTTCCTTCTTTAGGTGGCGCTTCAGTTCAGGGTGAACCAGGGCCTGCTTCTCACAGCCATTTGTGTATGCGTGTTAAACTTTTACACGAGTTGAGAACCTTCTATGATACTCTTTGAATGCTTGTCAGATATTCGAAAGAGGTGGGCACTGTGAAAAACTTTTAGGTGTTTGCGGCGGGATTCGAACCCAAGACCGCTGGCTCAGTAGTCCGACGCACTAACCACTTGCGCTACGGTGCCCACATAAACCTTTGTTACGACATCAAAAAAAGTCAACCGGCTATATTGGGAAAAAGAGCACCAGGATTGGATATCAACCGACTGGTCGAAAGTCATGTGGACGGATGATTCGAAATTTTAAATTTTTGGACAAAAAAAGAGAGTTTATGTTGGGCGTTCTGTTGAAGAAAATATGCTTTCTAGCTAAGTGGTCCCAACAGTAAAGCATGGAGGTGATTTAATATTTTTAATATTTTTCTTCTCCGCTGGTGTTGGAGACCTCATCCGTATCGATTCAATTGTAAAAATG
The DNA here is from genome assembly GCA_949775065.1 of Brachyopa scutellaris. Taxonomy (NCBI): domain Eukaryota; kingdom Metazoa; phylum Arthropoda; class Insecta; order Diptera; family Syrphidae; genus Brachyopa; species Brachyopa scutellaris. The sequence continues at coordinate 184,706,680 of OX459112.1, read as the reverse complement.
GAGAAGTACAGACAAATATAAGAAGAACACACCTTACCATCGTGTTTGCGATTAAAAGGCTCAGATATATATTCTTCAAAACTTTGCCGAGGATACGTGGATCAAGAAGAATAGAAAGGAACACTGAAAAATATGCAATGGCCTGCCCAATCACATAACCTCAACACAATAGAGCTAATTTGGCAGAGCGGTTCGAAAACAGTGTCCAACATCGAAAGACAAACTCTGGGAGATCCTTCAAGTAGCCTGGAGATCAACTATATTGGAAACATTAAAAAAGTTGATCGATAGAATGCCTTTCACTTAATGTGAACATATGGCTAGATATCCTTACATGTATGTAAAAATGAGCTGTTCGTTTGATACCTTAAAAGTCATAAACTAACAACCAATTGGGCTGAAATTTACACTATTATATTTGTAATGGAATTAAGAAATGTTTATAAATCAAGTTTTAAAATTTTTCGATAGATGGCACTGGAACTCCAAAATTTAAAAACCATCCTAGTGAGCTAAACCTTACACTATATATTTGCTAGGAAGTGAGAAATGTTTTAAAATCATTTTTTGACATTCGTAGAAATAAAGTTCATTAACGAAAGATGTCATGAAAGAAACTTAAATTCAAAATTGCAAACGTATGAATAATGGCAGTTATTTCGAAGGAATAGAGTCTCAAAATAGAAATAATGAATGAACTTTCGTTTCGTAAAATAAACTCTCTATTCCTTCGAATATCAAAATACCCACCGTTCGACATTTTCTCACTTTTGAATGAAAACGAATCTCAAAAAAAGGGTGAATATCTCAAAATTATTACTACAGCAATACACGGTGACAGCTAAAAGCTTACTTTGGATTTACATGCGCTTCTCGCTACATAACAAATATATGGCGTAAGTTTCAGCTCAATCGGATGATAAGTTTTTGAGTTTTTAGTACTTAAACGAACAGGTTATTTTTATGATATGAACATGGAGTAATGATTTTTGAGCCAGTGCATATAACCGAGAAGTTCATATATCCTATAAAGTATGAAATATTTTTTTTTTTAAATGGAACGAAATTTAAATTCGTTCAAATAGCTACAATTATGTTACACATCCAATTCCAAACACTTCTTTAACAACAACATTCGCAAATATAATTCGTGCTTCCAGATGACATCTTTCGGTGAACCAAGAGTTTCTCGAAAAAAAGTTCATTACATTTTTTGAAATAAATACAGACGCGAAGCGCACCAGGTATCCACTAGTACATAATATTGATGAAGCTATTTACAATAAATTTTCATTATTAAAATTAAAAAGACAAAGAGTTTTATATGGATTTCTCTGACAGAATGTACTGTCCGGAAACTTTTGGACGGCAGTATATACATAAGTGTGGCGGTGGTCAGTGAAAATGCTTCTCTAATGACATATCCGTCCGACTTAACATGCTAAAGCAAAGTTTACATTAAAAGGCTTTTCAAAATGCACTTTTAGATTTGCATAGGTACTATGGCATAAATGTACATTATGCATATACTATACGCGTATGCTATTTTGGGCAAGAATCGAGTATCTACATATCTTTTTGCAATATGAGAATCAATATCAATTTTGTACCTGAAGATAAGCTTTTATCGTTCAGAGGAATTCATTAATCAATTACGGAAACGAAATTGATCACAAAATCTGCCATTTGAATAAATAAAATAATTATTTTATGATATTATTCCATCGTAAGATGTATACGAATCGAGTATGTTACCAGGAAATATTCTTGCTACACTATTTTATGCTGATCATATTCAATGTGTGGTATTTGAACAGGTAAATGGTTTTCGTCAGATGTACTCACCTCATTTCCCAGCTCCGGTTGCCACTGCAAAATGCAGGTATTTGTACATGGACATCTCTAAATGCTTTTGCCAAAATCCTTTTGACACAGTACATACAGATGCATTCTGAATCGATCAATTTAACCATTCTCGACTACTTATTCGTTTCGATTTTCAAACAGAGAAAATCCATCAAAATTTTGTTTATCTGCATTTGCCTTTTTAGCCGAATAGAACACATTTTCAGATTTTAGCATCCCCTCAGCTATTTGGTTGAAAATGCAAAATATTTCACTTACTTTACAAACAATTCCTTGACTTCGGCATCTAGTGCCGTTGGCAGGGATCCCCAAAACGTTTTCAAAATGCCAACTGATGTCGTCATTTGAAAATTCACTTGCACGCAATGGCTCCCGAAACTGTATCAGCCAAAATAAATTTTAACCCCTAAGAGGTTTCTGCCACATACACACACAAGCACGCAACATAAAGCCCCTTAAGGTAAGTGAAATTGTGTCAGAAGTCTATGAAATGCCACAAATCTGCACAATCAAGCTAAAATGCAGGCAAATTTATTCCTTTCGTGTTGTACCTCTGGTTGGATGAGGGGTCATCAGAGAATTGCCTTTGCCTCTAAAATTAAGTGGTGCACCCGAAGAAGGGGTATGAAGACAGATGCCTGGTTTTCTAGAGAAAATTGGATGCACAATTTTTTTGGTGATGAGTGTGGTGCAATGCTTGTCATTTGCATAGCTAGAACAGGAGCTGGATTCAGGAGACAAAATCACGTTAACCGAACGATAACGTGAAGTGATTGTTGCTGACGTTGGAACAACGAAGGTCAGTTTTGTGAAATTAAATTCATGAATTTATAAGGATATGCATAGCAGACAGCTTTCATCTGAGTGGTATAAGATTTTAATTCAAAATTAAGGCGACTTGATATGGGGATTTAGGAGAAGTCATTTTGCAAACTAGTTGGAGTTAGGTGGCTTTTTATTTTATATATTTTCGATAAAAACGTTTAGCAATGACTCAGGATTTCTCTAAGCAATGAAGACATTGACTTAAATAAATCTGTTACTCTTATGGATACGGAGTACTTTTTTTAGTGAAGCCATTTATGTGTACTTCAAAATTAAATTTGAACTCAATTTGCTCTACGTAGTATTTCATAACCCTTATTTGCCTCCTGCGTCTTCTCATTTCCGGGAGAAATGAGAAGGAAACCTACCCCACCATACATCATTACTCGCTTTCATATATTCCTTTAAGGACGAAGCTGCGACTGGCCAATAAATATATTTCCTACGCACATACATATACGTACACACATACACAATATTAACCCAAGGACCAACGACAAATCATTTTGCCTTTTTTCTTCCTGGCTTTTTCAATTTCATCAATTTCTTTTATGTCTTCTTTGAACTTGGTATAGAGAAACCATAACCAAAACAATGAAGGGGTTACTTTTCATCTTACAATCGGCTTCCAACAAAAAGGAAACACCACCGACGTTTTTCCGCAACTTCCTTCCTTTTAAGCCAATTTCATTTCGCTTTTATGTTTTTGTCAGCATGTGAGCATTTAATCGGATATAATTCGAATGTGGTTTTAGAGATCGATTTTTGAAAGTAAAAGAAACAAAATTTGACTTACAGTGGCTTTGGAACTTGTCAAATTGAAGATTGAAAACTTAACAATAATTCAGAGCTAACGATCGTTTTGCGGTAAAGAGGTTTAGGTTAGTGTAAGAACTTCGGCTAATAGAAATTAATTTGCGTAACAAATGTCGGAATATTCATATTTCGAACAATAGTCCTTAAGGTGCAACTCACTCCTCCAATAATAAGAGATCGGATTAATTAACAAATTCAGATTAATATTTGGGCAAACTGACAGTCTCAGGGCAAGGTTTACCTAGAAAAAGTAGACGTGCTCTTGCTAAGCATAGAATATGCTCCGCATTTATTCGTCTTAGTTGTATATTCGACAGATACTCGTATTGTCTGTTTGACTCTGCAGTGCTCCGTCAAGAATCCGATAAATCGTAGAATTTGTTTAATTTTTTGGATATAAAAGACTGACATAAATCTTTTGACCTGTCAATATGTTTTTGAGGATAACGAAGGACGACCCATGACCGTTAGTAGTGGCCGATATCGTCAAATGATACTGATTTTTTTTTTGCCAGATTGGTGCTGCTTAGAAAATGTGGTTTCAAAAAGATAGCTGAACAAGATCTGGCTGAAATGTTTTGGAGTTGTTTGCATCCATTGATATGAGCGAGAAGGTGTTTAGATGAAGCGGAGGTGGAAGGGAGCTATTCTGATTGCGCCCGATGTACACACAATACACATGGGCAAGTCCGTGCGATATCTTTTCTTAAGATCATCCTGAATACATTGACTAATCGAGAAACAGTTCATTAAAATTATATGGATGTTTTCGATGAGAACATACTACAGTAAAATCTCCCATTATAGACAGCTCCCTTAGACGGACTGAGTAGGACAAATTTTCCAAGTATGTACGCTCTGCCAAATATCATGTATAGTAAAACTACTCCCAGTAGGTATATGTATGAAAAAATGCATACTTACTGTATATACAAAGCATTCCGTTATAAAAATAAAACAAAAAAACGGTCTATGCAGCGTTGCCAGGTTTTGGTAGAACAAATTCCCTTTTTTTGCATGAAAAACAAAATTTTTCCCCGTTTTAACGTTTCACTTTCCACAGTTTTTTTTCCCGTCTTTCATTTACTTGCGATTTCGTGAATTTGCCAATAAAACACTACTTTTTATACAGTCTTAATTTATTATTAACAATATAACAGAGAAATAGCATTAACAGTATATAAAATAACTGAAAAAACCATTTAAGTTGTACATACATACGTCATTCAATAATCGTTCTTTCTATAGATATAAGAGTAACAAAATAAAAAACTTAAAATAAAAAACAGAAAGTTAAAAACCCAAAGTTAACTTAAGTTCATAAATCACTTAATTTTAGTATTAAAATACTTTAAGGGAGCAAATACACATTCTTTAATGAAACTGGATATATTTTTTCAAATACAGTGGACGACCGATATAACGAATTATATAATGCACAGCCTTTCGTTAAATCGAACAAATAGTTAAATCGATCGTCGCTTTATCTATCCAATAAATCCTATCAATGTATTTATTATAAGAAATGAGAAATTAACTCACATAGACAAAGAATAGATAGATAGATGCACAAAAATGACAAACTATTTTTTTTAACCAAAAATTATAAAGCGTCCCTTACCGAGCAGACATTTTTTGCATCATTCGTTATATAGAGCCATCAATGGGAAAAGTCTGATTCATTGTATTGGAAATATGTTCAATCGGATATTCGTTAAACTGGACGTCCACTTCAGTCAGTGCCGCATGCGCTGTAGGCAACCTTCAGCCAAATGCAAATGTGAGATTATGTGTCTAAATATGTTTGCACTATATTCCTGTGATATTTTCAATCTATTGTTTTACTAAACAGTATTTATTTATTGAAAATAGTCAACGAATGGAAACATTCGTTTTGAAATCTTTTTCCCCGTTTCCCCTTTTTGGTTGAAAATCCCCGAAAACGGGGAAAAATCCCCCAACCTGGCAACTCTGGGTATATGTAACCTTCGAGTTGCTCTTTTGTATTTCAAACTTCGGTATTACCACTTTGCGTTTAGCTTAGCCAATTCGGTCACCTTATTGAATTTTCTGTAGAGTTTACCTTAAAATGGCTCATGTACGTGGTATTGATAATCACCAAGGACTTTTCTTTGTATTTCACTTTAAATTTTACACTGCATTCCGATCTGCAATCGATCTCATTATTTGGTGATAAATAGCTATGCACACAAATACCTATACTTATACATATATCCTTAAATTTCCATTTTTGTCACATTTTGCCACATTTTGGTTTTAAGTTGCAACGAAACTCTTGAAATTAATTTAGCTAATATTCAATTATATTCTTCCATTATACTCGTAACTTCACCCGAATCGATTACCATTATTCTAAGCAACAATAAGGCATCAATTTGATTGCGAAATAATGTACCATTAAAAGGACTCAGAATCAATGAAACCCCACATGGATACCTCTTGACTTGTCTCCATGTACTTGGGTCTGTGTATAAGTAGCTTTTTCATAGCCATAAGCTACCAGATGAAGAATTAACCTTACCGTTGCACACAACAACAATAACAAAAAATACCTGAAATAAAAGTTCAGTTGAACAAAATGCGAACACTAATATAATATACAACTGTTTTAGAACGAATTGCTTCCAATAAAACTGAAAGTTATAAAATGGAGAATGGAAAAAAAAATAATGGCAAAAATCAATGAAAAAACAGAGACCCATAAAAATGAGAAAATGTGCACACAGGCAAGAAGGTGAAGCAGTAGAAAAAAAAAGGAGCAACAGAAAATAAAACATCCCTATTCAGGCCGCTGATACTCGTACTCGTACACCCACATAAGCTACCACCAAAACAACATTATCGTTTTCATCCTGCTCGAATGGACGCAAACAATGCCGGACTCTCACTCACAACCTCATTGCTACTTTGCGGATAAAGGTGGGCGCGTATCGGGAGGGCGATTTTTGTTTGTTTTTCTTGCTAAAAAGGGATACCTATTGAATGGCTCTGTCGCGGACAAATACACTTAAAACGTATTGCACCTGGTCCAGTTGCCTTTACTTGTATTTTGTTCGATGTTGGAACCTTCTTGCTAGTTTATTCCGGGTAAAAATGCCAATTTTTAGGACTATGAAAGCGTTGTATTTTTTTTTTTTTTTTTTTTTTTTTTGTTATTTAAATTGTTCATTCCATGCGGTACCTAGAGGATTAAGAGAATTTAATTTGGTTGGGCAGGATTTTCCATTTTTTGTTTCGTTTTAATATTACTCCTCACTGGTCTGTAATCCGCGGTCGTTTCAGCAGGACGCTAAAATAGAGTGTTCACTCTTATGGGGTTTTCTCCATATTTAATACTTTATTTGAATAGTATAAATACTAATGCATATACGTAAATTTGTAAAGCAAAACAACATAGTGAAATCTCTCTTAAGTGGACAGCCGGGACCGGGACCAGAGTTTTTTTTGTCCACATAAGAGAGTGTCCGCTTTAGGTGAGCAATGTCGTATTTTACTTGTACAACCCTGTTATTTTATACCCATAACGGTAATCGCCCATCTTTGTGCGTCCACCATATTGAATTTAGAATCACGTCATAGCGTATCGTATTTTACTCGCCAAGCCCTTTTTTTGATACCACTATCAAGACTAAGATACAGCGAGATAAATGCCCAAAAGTAGAATATAAACTTTTCTTTTTCTCAATTAGAAGGTTTTTTTTACTGAAATAGTAAATAGTGTATATTGATTTTTTTACCATTTTATAGATTTAATCTAACCAGAATCGATTGCAAAAAAAACGCATTCAAATCCATTCAGTATTTTTTTTGTTTTTGCGGACACATACATGTGTACATACATACTTTTTTTAGACTTCGTTTTATAATAGTAGTGATGAAGAATATATATTAACAATAAATACATTGAAGCACTACAGCCTTATAAACGTAAATGAACACGGTAATATTGGCACAGTTGTCAATAAATTTGAAAATAAACCGTTAGAAATTGTTAAAATACGGTATGAGATGTAATTCACCCATTTTGGATGTAAATTTTTGATGTAAGGGCTATGCGAACATTGAGTGGGACATATGTGTCCCAACAGGTGCGAAAGGGTTCAATGACTTTTATTTCAGCGTAAATGTAATACCTACATTACCTAATAAGGTTTGTTGAAATACAATTATTCTCATTACTGGTCATAAGTACATTCCCATACAAAACCCTGATACAAAACGCAAATTTAGACTTTTTCGATTTTCCGACTTTTCCTTTGGGTTTTGCCAAATATTCCCTTTTCAAAAAAAGAATCATCATCAAATCGGTCGAGCCGTTTCCGAGCACGGCAATTGATTTTTATATATACAGAAGATAGATAGATAGAAGATATTTTATTCCATGCAATGACTTCAAAATGACTTCAATAATTTAGTGACTTCAAAATGACTTAAATGACTTCAAAATGACTTCAATGACTTCACTGAAATCATAGAGGATTGCATTCAATTTAATGCAATCTTTGACTTCACTAAAATGAATTCCCAATCAATGACTTCAAAATTAATGGTGATATCGTATTTTGAAGTTGAAGTTCGATACGAATTCATATGATTGAAGTCAATACGTAGAAGTTTTTCTTGTGACTTCAATGAATGCAATCGAAAATGATTGCATTCTTTTACAACTCTGCTGTAGACTACTGCGACCCGATTAATTCAGGACCTAATGAACACTGTCGTCAACTGTGCCGATATTTTTTTCGGAAAAACATTTTTGTTTTTGACCTAATTACATACATATGTTTATGAAGCTGGGATTAGTGCTTGCTAACTTCTTTCTATATCAGACCTACTCTTTTCCTAAAAACTCATCAACTTTTAAGAAATTTATAAATATCAATACTCCTCGAATCAATTTAACTTCTCAACAGAAAAACTAATTTTTCTAAATATTGGCACTGGATTAGATGTTCCACCTTCGTCATCATATTCATCATAGTCTGATTTTATAAAAAAAAAAAAACTAGCCGTAACCTGGTACGCTTCGCTACACCTATCTTTTCAAAATTTGCCCGCCCGGCGTTGCCCGTGCACTTAGTTATTCGGGTATGATAGAAAGGAAGTAGTAGGAAGCAATCATTGCTATTCTATTTATCAACTTTAATTTCCTTTTTTTGTATACCTATCTATAGTTATTTGCATTTGTGCAAAAATATAACACGCACACAAACTGTAGAACTGTAGCACCACTTAAAGAAAGAAATCCATTTCCATAGTTCCCCAGAAATCAGTTTTAGCTATCGAAATATTCGAATTATAGAAATTTGACTTATGAAGATACAAGAAAATGAAAAAAATTTCGGAAAAGGATTGGACTTAGTTCCTTAATGCAGTGCGGTCCGTAACGCAGTTTACTGTATTGATACCATGTATATAAAGGGTGATTTTTTAAGAGGTTGAGAACTTTTTTTAAAAAAAAAACACAAAAAATTCGAAAAAATGAATGAAATATTTATTTGAATCGATAGTTTGAACCTTGCAATTTAATGTTTAAAGATAATTTCATGCAAATGTTGACCGCGGCTGCGTCTCAGGTAGCCCATCCGCTGAGTCCAATTTTGGCATACTCTTTCACACATATCGGCCGGTATCTCACGAATGAATGCATGGATGTTGGCTTCCAGTGCGTCAATCGAAGCGGGCTTGTCCCTATAGACATTAGCCTTGACATACCCCCACAAAAAATAATCTAATGGTGTCAAATCGCACGATCTAGGCGGCCAATTGACCGGCCCGAAACGTGAAATTAACGGTTCACCAAACTCGCCTCGCAATTGCGCCATTGTTTCGCGTGCTGTGTGGCATGTGGCACCGTCTTGTTGAAACCACATATCATGCAAGTCAAGAACTTCCATTTCGGGCAAAAAAAAGTTTGTTATCATCGCTCGGTAGCGTTCACCATTGACAGTAACGCTGCGATTCGCATCTTTCGCGGTCTTCTGTCACACTAGCTGATACGGCCGCAATATTTTCTTCACTACGCACAGTACGTAAACGTGTTGGTGGTTTAATGTCCAACAAAGTAAATTTGGTGCGAAATTTGGTCACAATCTTCCGAATAGACTGCTCAGAAGGTCGAGAATGCCGATCATAAAATGGAAGCAGCGCGCGATGAACATTTCGAACCGAGCACGAATTTTGATAGTAAAATTCAATAATTTGCAAGCGTTGTTCATTTGTAAGACGATCCATGGTTAAATTGCAAACCAAACTGAAGCTGTTTGACAGTGACACAAGGTACTAAACATACGTCAGCTGTCAAAACCAGTGTTGCCAAAACCAAACCAGCTAAAAAAATCACAGTAACGTTTTGCAATACATTGCAATTTTATGTAAAAATCTTATGTAAAAATACTTTAAAAGTTCGATTAAAGTGAGGTTCCATCGAATGATTTTACATTTATTTCTTCGCTTATAAGTTTCAGTTTAAATTTCATTTAAAAAAGTGTACACAAGAATTAAAAGGAAGGTATAGGAACAACAAGCACAAATAATCTTTGAATTCTGAAACAAGAGCATTTAAAATAAGCTTGAAAGGATCCATTGAGGTTAAACGGTATCTTGATATCGTCCAAAATAAAAATAACGTAAGCCAGCGGGTAGAAAAAGCCTACTTTCACTAAAGAGAAGGCAACCAATCTAGGTCAATAATTTACTTACTTAGCTATCAATCCCTAGTACAAAGGTTTAAGGTTAAAGTTATAAGGTCAACTGGATGGAAATTTCAAACGGAGATACAAAACAAACACTAATGCTACTCATAAAGGGGAAAAAACAGAAGTGAGATTTTCTGTAAATTTCGACAAAAACTGTTTAGTCTTTTTTAATCGTTATACTTCCTGGACTTTATTATAAAGGAGTTTAATACAAATTAAATATTATATAAATCTCAAATGAAAAACAAAGATTCCCTTTTTTTACACTAGATTCTTCATGGTTGGTTGGTTAATGAGAGTGAGGATTGCTCCTCTTCACGTAGGCCACGAGTCGGGCCCGTTGTGCTCCCCTCTGGAGCTGAGCTGAGAAAAAAGGGGTTCGGGTGTGTGTTAGTGAGAGGGGTAGTGTAGTGGAATGGAAAGGTTGGAAGGAACATGTGAATTCAAGAAAAACGCTCTGTGTGTCGTGTAAACTCCAGTGTCTCCGAGAAATCGATGGATCTGAGCGATGTTAGCCCGGGTAGGATGTGTCTTCCCAGGTATTTTTGCCTTATTGAACATAGAGCAGGACAATCGCAGAGGAAGTGTTTGATACTTTCGTCTTCTTCTTCGCAACCCGGGCAGGTGCTGTGTTGCACTAGTCCCAGTCGGTAAGCATGTTTATTTAAGTTGATGTGTCCCGTATATAAGCCAATCAACATTTTTATTTGTACTCTGCCCAAATTCAGTACTTTCCTAGCCCGCCGTGGGTTTGGAAATTCCATCATTTCTTGGCAGCCTTGCAAGTTTGGATCTGACTCCACATTAGTGCGTGGCGTTTTGCAAAGGATAGGCTATAGGCAGTTTTCACTGCTTGTACCGCCGTACCAATAGTATTTAGAGTGAGATTTTCTATGTCTTCCGCCCCTGCTCTTGCAAGTTCGTCTGCCCTTTCGTTCGCCGGTATGTTGTTGTGGCCAGGTACCCAGAACAGATTTACCGTGCAGGATCTTGCAAGGGTGTTGAGTTTTTCTTTGCATTCCTTCACTAATTTGGAATTAGTTAATGGGTTCGCAAGTGCTTTAAGTGTAGCCTGACTGTCCGAGCAGATGTGCACGCAGGTGTCTCTGGTGTCGGCATTGACGAGTTCGTCTACGCCCCTGAGAATTGCAAAGACTTCCGCCTGGAAAACAGTCACCGAGGGTTCTAGGTGAATGGATATATTTATCGGAGGATCTGGACAGTGTACACCAGCTCCCGATTCCCCGTTAATGTGTGATCCATCCGTGTATAAAACAATGCCTTCTGCTTCGGCAAACATTGTGCCTTGTAGCCATTTTTCACGGGTAGGGAATTCGACTGAATAGTCGGTCTTGAAGATGTATTCTTTCTCTATGACATCACTTGGATTGCTGACAAGTCCAGAGGATGCTGAAACATCTTTCCAGATAGCTCTGTGTCCTGTGTGGCACCCGTCTTTAAAGTGACCCAGGGTCCGCAATCTGATTGCAGAAAGCCCCGCTGTCCTTTTGACCTCCAGTTCCATAGGAAGAATATTTAGAATAGTCTCCATGGCTGCTGTGGGTGTGCTGGATTGGGCACCAGTTATCCCTAGACAGGCCATACGCTGGGGGTTAGTTTGTAGTGTTTTTGCGTAGCTGTTATTCACGACTGGCCACCAAACTAACACTCCGTATAGTAATATGGGTTTGACTACAGAAGAGTAGATCCATTGGACTAGTTTTGGTTTCAAACCCCACGTCTTACCAAAAGCTCTCCGGCAAATCCAGAAAGCTCTTTTGGCTTTGTTAATTCTGTTTTCTAGATTTTTTCTCCAAAGTAACTTTTTGTCAAGTATGAGCCCTAAGTAGTTTACGTGGTCCCTTAGGTCTAGCTGAACTCCACCTAGGGACGGGGCCTTGAAGTCTTGAATTTTAAGTCTTTTAGAGAACAGCACCATATTGGTCTTTTCTGGGTTTACTCCTAGTCCGTTGCTGTCTGCCCAAGATTTGGTTACGTGCAGAGCGGTTTGCATGAGTTCCCCTAATGTGCTTAAATGTTTGCCTCTCATGAGCAAAGCGAGGTCATCTGCGTATGCTATACATTTGAATCCATTTGTTGCAAGGATTTTTAAGAGTTCGTCTACGACCAGTACCCATAGGAGAGGGGATAAAATCCCCCCCTGGGGGGTCCCGTTCCGGATGATCCCTTTCCTGCTTTCGGAGCCGAGATCGGCAAAAATGGTTCGGTTTGAGAGCATGTGTTCGATGAAGTTATTTATCGTTTTCCGTTTATTGTACTTAGAGAGAGCTTCCAAAATGCCCTGGATTTTAATGTTATTGAAAGCGCCCTCTATGTCTAGAAAAACGCCGAGTACGGACTCCTTATACGTAAAGGCATCTTCGATAGTGCTGACTATATCGTGGAGGGCTGTTTCTACGGATTTTCCCTTCATGTATGCGTGTTGGTTACTTTTTCGTATAGACAAAGGTAGGTTTGCTCTGATCATCTCATCGCAAATTCTTTCTAGGGTTTTAAGCAAGAAGGACGTGAGACTGATGGGCCTGTATCCACTTGCTGAGCTAAGATCTTTTCCCGGTTTAGGTATAAAAACAACCCTAACTTCCTGCCATAACTTAGGGTTATAGCCTAGGGCCAAGCAGGCTCTGAAAATTGTTTCCAAGTGCGGCACCAATACAGAAAAACCTTTTTGGAGGAAAATGGGCTGAATATTGTCCTTTCCAGGAGCTTTGAAGGGCTTAAAAGAATTTATGGCCCACCTGATCTTATCTTTATCTATGACTTCGCTAGATTCGTCCCTGAGTTCGCTAACTGTTCCTGCGACGGCTAAATCTGACCGAGAAGGTCCGGCGGGGGCCTGAAGGCAACCTGGGAAGTGTTTTTCCAACAGCAGTTCAAGGGATTCCCCAGAGGTTGCCGCCCCACCATTTGCTCGTAAAAGCTGTGGTTGGGCATGCTCCCTAGAGAGGAATTTCTTGAGCCTCGCTGTTTCATTAGTGCAGTCGATGTCGCTACAGAAAAGTTTCCATGAGTTTCTACTTGCGGCCCTGGTTAATTTTTTGAAACTACGTCTGTTGTCTCTATAAATTTCCCAGTCCGTTCCTAGTTTACTGCTCATAAAAGTATTAAAAGATTTCCTAACCTCCTTCCTTTTTTCCTGTAAGTCACTCGTCCACCATCTGTTTTTACTTTTGGTCGCGCAGGCTCTAAGTGGACAGGCTAGTTCAAAGGATTCGGTTATTGTGGTTTGAATACGAAGGACTTCCCTATCAAGATCCTCCTCCTATCCTGAATGAATTCAGTTCCTAATCTGTCTGTTAAGGTTGAGACGAAGAGGTCCCAGTTCGTGCTCCTCGGGTTTCTGACTAGGGTTCTAGTCTTTCGCCCTGTGGCAAGATCTATACAAATCCATCTGTGGTCAGACATGGAGGTCTCGTTTGAGACCCTCCAGTTTGAGATTAGATGTGTGACGTTTGGGGTAGCGAAGGTTATGTCTAAAACTTCCCTTCTAATTTTGTTTATAAAAGTTGGGGTACAACCTACGTTAAAAGTTACGAGATTTTCAATGTTTAAGAAATCAAAAAGAGACTCACCCCTTGGGTTTGTGTTGGTACTGCCCCAGGCTATATGGTGTGCGTTTGCATCCGCTCCCACAATGAGCCCCTCTCCTGATGTTCTGGCTTTGCTCAGCAGATTTTTCAGCTCTTCGCTAGGTGGTGGAGTTGGTGAGTCGTAGGGAAGGTAACAGGACGCTAGCAAGATGGTTTTGCCTGCCCCGCTCCCTTCCTTATACTCCAGTCTTATGACCGTGAGGTCTCCCGTACGCATCTGTGGAATAGAGAAAACGTTTAGAGATTTATTTGCTACAATACAAGTTCGACACTTACCCGTTGAGTTGGTAAAAATTTTAAAATTATTACCCCATCCTTTGACCCCGTTTTTGACGATCCAGGGCTCTTGGATCAGGGCTATGTCGGCACCTCCTTTAGATAGGAAGTCACAGAGGACGGCGGTGGCCACCCTACTGTGCTGGAGGTTTGCTTGTAGCAGCTTCATCCGGATTTCTTTTGTTGGACGGTATTGTGAATTTAACACGATAGAAGCCACAAAGGGCATACCCATCGCGTTGGTTTAATACCGCCACGGCCTTCTGGTGTATACCCATGAAAAGAAGTTGGCCTTTGCCTTCTTGCTTTTCGGCGTTGTAAACCTTCCAGCATGTAGTGTCCAGGTCTTTGTTATGCCTAGCAATTCTCTCAAGAATTTTCTGTGGTTCTTCGATTGGGCCTGGGACCCAGATAGATACCCTGGTCAACCTCGGAATCTCTGACATAGGGAGTATCCTAAAACTGGTTCCTTCCCATGTATCTCCTAGACTCTTGGTTAACGCCTCCAAGATCTTAATAGAAGGCTGATCACCACACGCCACGTGGTACCGATCATTTTTAAAACCTGCCCAATTGAAGTTGGGGATAACTGGAGGGTCTGAACACAGACTAAGATCAAGAGCGTCTCTGATTTCGCACTGAAATCTCTCCTGCAGATTCGACGGCATCTTGCCTTCGTCGTACCCATCACAGTATACTACCACCTCGAGTTGGTTGGCGGCTGCGTCTCTATAGGTACCCATATGGCGGGGCCCTCTATTTGGTGCTGGTGGTTTCGAAGTATCCCTAGGACCCACTACAGGCCTGCCTGGTGCAACGTGAGTCGCCCCTGGTAAGGTTCTGCTGGTTCCGGGATCAGCTTTTTGTAGGTGTCCCTAGCGTGTTTCGAAAATCTCATCTTCCTTTTACCCCCTTCAGCAGGGGTCTCTTCTGGAGATGTTAGGGAGAGATTTGTGTGGCGATTTGCAACTTCTACAGTCTTCGGAGGGTCTGATTTGGAACCTAACCTCCTGATTCAGAGTAGAGGTACTTGCGCCTTCTGGGATGTCCCCCGTCGTGCCTTTTCCCTCCTCCTCTTTCCTCCTTCGTTCCTTCGCACGCTTCCGTTTTTGGGCACCAGACAGTCTAATCTTTGGTCTGTCTTTTTCGTTGCGCTTTTCTACTGTGATCGGTGTCACGACTTCTTCGTCTTTGCGCTCGATTTCGGTGTTTATGTCCATCCGGACTTCTGGAAAGATGACCACTGGCGACTTAGCCCCTGACGGAGCCAAGCCCTCGCCGGCAGCCGTGGTTTCTGCCGACACTTGAATGGATATCCCCATTCGATTTTCATTGTTTTTATTCTCACTTTCCATGTTTTATGTTTTGTTTTTTAGGCTAGTGTCATTCTAGTTGGGTTTCTTAGTTTTCCGACGAAGTCGTACTTCAGCCCCTCCACCGCGACAAGGTGAAACCCATGGGGGGTTTCTAATGTTTATCAAAATAAAATCAAAAGACAAACTATAACTGAATAGCAATACAAACAAAATATAAAATAATAAATATATAAGTACCTACATACATAAAAAAATGTATCTACATTTATATGAAGGAATTAAGTAGACATGAAAAGCTAGTTAACGGAAATTAATTCACATTGTTTTGATGGATTTCCACACAAAAATATAAAATGGGATATTTTTTTATAATTTTCAATGATTCGATGATTTATAGAAAACAATACTTTTTTATGATGTTGCAAATAATTGTTTTTTTATTAAAAATTAAACAATAAACTTTTTGTAGCAGCTACAAACGAATGTTTATTGAAAACTTTAAATAATGGAAAACCAATAGAAGCCACATTTTTTACCTTTGTCAATATTGAAGTAGATTCATATCCGATATGTTAAATCCCATCGAATTTCATTTGTTCTTTTGGTCAATTTTAATAATTCATATTGTGAATGCACGCAATTTTTTTGTACAAAGAAATAAACCATTATTGTTAACTGTTAATATTATAAAAATACAGAAGACTCTCAAGAGTCAGTGACAGGAAAGCATTTAAATCAGAAGGAAAAAATAGAACTAGTCAGAGATATTGTAATTGCATGCTTGTATGTACTTGTTGTGCAAAATACTAATTTATTATAAAGGCACAGTTTTACTATATTAGTTACTACAAAACTTTTTTTAATATACCTACATAGTTGTTTTTCCTCTATGAGGATGGTTTTGCTAAGATGATGATCATGAAGTTGTGATAAACAACGAATGCAGGTACCGCTGCGCTGGTGGATAATGATAACGTCTGCAGTACAGCCACCAATGTATGTATGGTATGGTCACCAATTGATTGTTGATCCATAACTTGCATTCAAACTGGAGGGGGTGGAACCAGTATTCACTGTGCAAAAGGATATAAACATAAAACAAAAATGTTAAATTCCATAAACTATTTCGTAACAAAACTAACGATACCGTTGGGCGAGAAAATCGATGCATGCAATAATTTCATAGTTCTCCTACTCGAGGGTATAATTCGCTGAACGATGCACATGTGTGAAAATGAAAAATATCCTAAGCGCAACACTTGGCAATAAGCAATTATTAACTAATTGGAGCGCTAATTGGCAACATGTCGACATGGTAGTAAGCGAGCAAAATACGACATATGGAAGCTAACACAAAAAAAAAAAAACATCCTAGGAGAAAATGAAAATCGAAAATGTGTTGCCTCTGAGTGAAAATCGAAAGTTCACTTTAGTTGAAAGGTATAAAAACGATTATTCACAAAAGTGGGTTTCATGTATTTTGTGTTTTTATTTTATAAGTAAACTAAACACAAACAAAAATATTCTGTTTGTATGTAAATATGTGTATGTGTAATAAATTGTCCACTGGAAGGAGACTTTCAGCTAAATGCTATACTTGTCCTTGCACCTTAAAAGTTGACATAAAACCTTGCTCCACAATTAGCTTAGAACCAAATGAAGTCATTTGAAAAGAATTATTAAGGATAGTATAGACTGAATGAATTGCTTGGATAAGAGATTTTCCATAGATATTAAAGAAAAAGTGGCTCAGCTGGGCTAGCAATTTCTTCCTATCTAATTTTTCCACTTTCTTAAAAATACAGCACGTTCTTACCGGCTAAACGCCAAAACAAATTTTCACGGGATACCCAGATTTGTTCGAGTTAGAGAGAGTTTTGGAAAAATTCGAGTAATTGAGTGAAACATTTATTTTTGTTTTAAAACGTTTGTTTGATAAAAAAGGTTAATGTACTTACAAACAATAAACAAAACTTTTGACCACAAAGTTTACTTCGCAATAATCGATATAAGTTACATTTTTTGTTAATTGATCTAGCTATAAACATGCACATAAAGACTGCATCAGTTCCGTTGAACTGCCTAGAATCAACTGATTTTGAAATTTCAGCTGAAATCTTACTAAAACAAGTTCTTTTTATATACATACGCAGATAGATCCATTGAAAAACCTGTTTTGAATGCAACCAACAAAACAAAGAAAAGGATAACAATGTTTTTTTTGTTTTTGCGTTTCAACTTTTAAAAAATTGTATCTTTGTACCAAGAATATGAATATGAAGAAACACAATGAGCTGAAGATGATGGCACACGCGATATTTACCTACTTAGGATATTTAAGTGTGTAGGTACTAGAACTAGATGGTTAGAAGTAATATACTCAAATACAAATTCCGAAGGGGTAATGTATTTTTATTTTGTTTTGTGCTTAACAAAATTCGACTTAAGGGGTGCCATTAATCGAGAGAATGTGTTCGAGTTAGAAAGAGTGACGACTTAGGGCGAGTTCGACTTAAAGAATGATTTTTGTATGGAATATTGAAGGGAATGATAAATATGGCGAAAAACGTCGAGTTAGAGAGAAATTCGACTTATAGAGAGTTCGACTTAGGGAGAGTCCACTGTATATACATACATTAAAATCTTTGTTGTGAAATAATCTAAACAAATATGTTAATTTTATTAAAGTACGTTGTTTATGAACTAAGATTGGGCATTCAGCCCAAAAGTCGAACATAAACTTTTCTTTTTCTCATTTAGAAGTCTTTTATTGAAAAATATTGATTTTTTTTTATCTATGTATTTAATAGATCTAACCAGATTCGATTGCAAAAAACCGTTTTCAAATCGGTTCAGTATAATTTTTTTTTGGTTTTGCGGCATATATACATATACATATACATATATATATATGCACATACTTTTTAGCCTTTTATAAAAGTACCGATGATGAAAAATTAAACATAAAATAAAAATGTTAAATGAAAAAATTATATCAAATAAACAAAAAAAATCCATATTCGAATTTTCTTATCTCCATTTGAATGATTTTAATTGCTTTCATATTATTATACTAGCGGATACCCGGCGTGCGTTGCTACGCTTTATTTCACAGTGATTTTTTTCACTCTTCTTATGCCGATACAATGCTGCATGCGTTGTCTATAATGAACGTGGTTATTACTGGAAACTTCTTACACGAATAAGAATGAAGCTTTTTTGTTTTGTATAGAAATAAGAATCGCCAAAAATGGCAAACCTTGTAGAGAAACTCGCTAAAAAACAAATACAGTAGAACCTCGATTATCCGTGTTCCGATAATCCGTGTTTCTCGCTTATCCGTGTAAAATCCCTTGATTGTTACTCAATTACTTAAATTAAAATTACATATTTTTATTAACTTTTCGATTTTCCGTGTTTTTTCAATTTTCCGACAATTGCAATCGATCACTGTTCTATATACATATTTACGTTTCTACCCGCTTTGGTTTGATAATAATTTTTATTCCTACTCCTTATATACTTGTGTTCACAAACATGTATGTATGTATGTACGTATTCCGGTAAAGAGCTCATCGCTGAACATTCAACCGAATAGATAGCAGCATTCACATTACCCACACTATTACGTCACCCACTGGTGCATGACTTTTGGCTGCGATCTCCACTGATCGAAAATTATTGGCTATGACTTTATGAATTGTTTTGAGCATAGCTTAGCTTCAAGATAACGCAGAAGGATGACTTATAGCTCAAATGAATCAGTGAAAAATTTACTAAATCCAACTTTTTCTTTGTTTTCAATCCGATAAGCCATTGTTGAGTTAGGAGCTGTTTAAAGACAGAAAAATAGCATTTTACCCCCTTTTTGTCACTTTCTCAGCTCCTAGCACACCGATTTTGACCAAACTCCACAGAAACACTCACAGGAAAATACGGAAATTTTCCCCAAAATTTGAACTCAATCGGATCGGTAGTTTCGGAGTCTATAACATACATACAAACAATGTTTCATTTTTATAAATATAGATTATTATTATACATACACATACCTATATATTTTTATTTATGAATTTCTGGTCGCCGTGTCCATGGTGGTTATTGCGTTGGACTACTACGCATGCTGCCGGGTTCAATCCCAGCAAAAATACCTAAAAGTTTTTTCACGGTACCACCTCTTTCGAATGTCGACATCGACAAGCAATCAAAGAGTATCAGTTGTCATAAGAAGCTTCTCAACTCGCCGTTCGGAGTCGCCAAAATACTTTAGGTCCCTTTCGTTTCGAGGAAAAAATAAGACGCACAAACAAATGGTTGCTTGGTTCTGTATAGGACTGCGGACGCCGGCCGTATATTTATTTATTTTGATTTTATTAATTGGTTTCCCATTTGCGTTCACCGTGCTCATGTAGTGCTTTTGTATATTCGTATGTACTCGTACAGCTCGCAGCAGTTTTTTTTTTTTTTTTTTTTGTTATCGTTTCTAACCAGATAAAAAGTTTTTACTTTATATTCGCAATGATGAGTGACTTCGTTAAATGACAGCTGGTGTTTATTAGATAAGGAATTAGGCAAAGTTTGGTGAGTTTGGGAAATGTAAGATAGGACACTTGTTAATTAGTCGAATATCGAGTCGAAAAGGGTAATAAACAAAGTCTTGTCGGAGGAAATTTTCTTTTGAATAGCTGAAAAGAAAACAGAATACCCAAATATTTTAATTATGTATTTAACTTACTCATAAAGTACTGTAGACATACATACATTTATGTAAGTATGTAGGAATATGTTTGTAGAGTTTGACTTGAATGAAAAAAGGAGTGTAGTAAGTAAAGTTACGTTCGATTTAAGGAAACCAAGGGATCCTTCTAGTGGGACTTTGCCATCTATCTGATTGATGGTATATGAAAACAGACACTCACAGTTTTCAAGTATTTTCGTGAATCTATTATTACACATGATTTAGGCGACAATATATATATAGAACTTTCCTATTTAATTTATCGAATACGTTTTCATTTCATATTCAATTCGTGTCTTCGAAGTTTTCAAGTGTTTAGTTGAAAAACGTTCACTAGACAAGAGAACATCCTAAGTACTCCTTTGGTAAATTTAGATTTGTATGCAAACGAGAGAGATCTTTGCCGTTGAACACGAAGACTTTACACGTACGGCAATTTCAGAATTTGAGATATTTGGAAATTTCAATTTGTGAAGTTTTCGACGTTACTACTCGCGTTATACTCGTACATATATGTAGTTCAGCAACTACTGTAACATTTTGATTGAACTTTTCTAAAAGTTAGCTATATGCTATCGTAGTATTTGCATGAAACATTTGCAAGTTATAGCGAACCTAAGAATGAGATCAGCAACATTCTATGAATAAGTTTGAATGTGTAATATGAACGCTACATGAACTTTAAACAATTTTAATACAAAGGAAACGACATTCTTTTGTAT
The DNA here is from genome assembly GCA_949775065.1 of Brachyopa scutellaris. NCBI lineage: Eukaryota > Metazoa > Arthropoda > Insecta > Diptera > Syrphidae > Brachyopa > Brachyopa scutellaris. The sequence goes on along the minus strand of OX459112.1, from coordinate 184,685,791 downwards.
GAAGTTTGTCATCTTTCAAATTGGGTTGTTCCTCTGAATTGAAGTTTCTTGGTGTTTGTCTTAATTCAATGTCCTAAATAAAGTTGGTTGATTTTTGATGTATGTTTGCTGCACTTTCACTTTACTTCAGAAATACAAAAAGGGAAAGAAACAATTGGAAAAGAGTAAACATCAACTAATTAACATAATGTTACATAGTTATGAAATACAATGAAATCATCAAAAATCAAGCAAAATCACAGGAAAAGTTTATTCCGAGAAATATTTGAATATTCTTTAGAAATAGTGAAACAAAGGAGAGAAATGCAAGGAACTGGAACGAAGGAACTAAGCGAAAATTGCAGTAGGATAACTACGAAGAAAGATGTTTTTGTTATGAATTTTGATTTTGAAGTTTTTAATTTACCTTTATATACAGTGAACCAAAAAAAAAGTTGGACAGGAACAAGATGCAATTATAAAATTGAATAAAATCGCAAACCGTAAGGCTAGAATCAATAATAGTGCACATAAAACGTCATTTCTCAAGTTTTCCAAATAGTTTTCACTGCTTTTTTTATAACAGTAGTTTTCAAAGCCAAAAAAAAAATATGGACACTTAAGGAATTCATTATAGAAACCGAATACATCGACAAAAATTAAATACATTTTTATATTTAGTAAAGTGGCCCTTGGGTTCTAAAACAGCTTGTAGCCTTCTATTCATAGACATAGACATACAGTAGAATCTCAGAATAATGAACTATTCCAAAAAATTAACGGAGTACTTTCACCATTGCTGTATCCTGAAAGATGAAAGAGTTGATATTTGGACCCTCGAAAAGATGAACGCTCTATACATACATTTTTTTTTTGTCGTCTTTATTCGGTTTCAGTTATTCGTAGTAGATTCATATAACCGTTGTTCCTTGGAAAACTATTCTTGTCTGCTTGATTTTGCATTTTTGCATTTCATTTCGCTTGATTGCCTACCAGTGTGAAATTAACTTATGTAAAGGAAAGGTGCCACAAGTTAAAGGCAAACTAAAGTTTTTAAATTTAAAAGAAAAGTGTTGAAAGACATCTTAGCCAAAATTAAGTACCTACTCAAAATTAAGTACCTATTCCAAAAGATGATTATTTCGAAAAGATAAACAGGGCCTGTTTTTTATTAGTTCATCTTTCCGAGATTCTACTATACCTTGATTTTTTTATTACATTGGGCAGTTAATTGGCTCATATATCCTATTCCCTCGAATTTTTCTTTCATGTGCGCTTCCAGGTGCCATATGGAGTGGTGGAGGATGGGGTAGAACAGTACTCACGTTATAGAGCAACCATCCCCGTACAATATTGGACGCGTGCTTTGGGTCATTATTATTAACAAAGCAATAATGATCGCGTATGCCTAGCTCAGTAGCCATTGCAAGCCACACCACTATACTCCGTCCCAACCGAATTGTAAGTACAGGCCTTATGGGGGAGCTTTTATAAAAAGACTGCCTATACATGTTTTAATGGAACACAGCTAGCAAAATTGCCACTAAAATAAATAAAAACCAAACCACTGACTTACACAAGTTTTGTTTTTGCAATTTTCCTCAAGAGTGCGCAGCGGGTAAGAGTACGCAGTGCCATTTTCTCCATCTGTGAAAGAATTAGCAACAATCGCTAAATGAGAAAATGTGTGCTTCACTTAACTCCAATGATGAACAACTTCTACGAAAATTTTCCATTTAACAGTACAAAGAAAATCACCAAGGAAAAAAAAGCCGCATTTTGTTAAAAAAAAAAGTTAATTTTTAAAAGTGTGTCAGGAAAGCGTGGCAACTCGATACCCCATAAGTAGTACGTAGGCATTAACAGTGTATGTGTGTTTTATTTAGGATACAATTTTAGTGGATAATATTATTCGTTCTTAGATTTTCAATACAATGAAAAAAAAGTAACGTCTAAGGAAAGAGTGCGCAGTCGCTCTGTGGGTAAGAGTGCGCAGTGTTTTCTTACCCAGTATTTACCTTTTTATAATAATAACAATTTTTAGGCTATGACCTTCTATCGAAAGATGCAATGAGCACATCATAGTCGTAGGCGGTAGGTGGTAGCTCGTAGCTGAACTATTTGTCTGTTTTTGTTTTTCGAGAAAAATGCCTCGTATCTACCAAACACAAACGGTAAGGAAATTGATAACCCAAAGTTGATATAAAATGGAAGCAGACCATGAAACGCTGCCGAAGAACTTGGTTTGAGTGAAAGCACAGTTTAAAGCCATTTAAACTACGAAAACTGTGACTTAAACTGGTTGCACACTCTTACCCATACCTCTGCGCACTCTTACCCTGACTTCGGGGCAAGAGTGCGCAACTTGACTTACTTTGGTTTTTTGATCAAAACATATGAAACATTAAAAAAAATATAAAATATTTTTGTATAATTTTGTTCCTAAAATATAGAGCTACCAAATAATAGACTTTTTTGTTTGTTATCTGTTGTAAGTTTTTCAGAATTTAAGCCCGAAGTCCAAAATGCGCACTCTTGCCCCGAACGACTATATACATCCCATCATGATCAGCCTGCCACATAGCCAATGGCAGAATTATCGTGTGGGCATCAACCCTCCTGTGTGTGGAAAATATGAACATCAAAACAGTGTTACCATTATTAGGTTAAAGGAAATCGTTACTGCTTTTTCTGTGGTTTTTGCGCTTTTGTGCTGGAAAAATCGTTAAAATTAATTTAAACATTTTTTTCGCTTTTTGTGACTTATAATGAAAGTTTATTTGCGCGAGATAAATATTGGGTGCGGGATCGAATAGTGAGTATTTTAGTTTTAGTTTTAAACAAATTGTTCTTGAAATCCTAAAATCAAAATTCACTTAATGTAATCTAAACGTTTAATATGATTTATAATAAATTAAATGTATGTAGGAAACCTTATTTTAAAACAAATTTTATTTAAACAAATACGAATGAACAATGTAAGGTGAAAACAATAAAGAAGGGACTTCAATTAAAACAAATATTAAAATGCAATGATTTTCAGCTTGTTCCGGATCGCCAACCGCACCGTGTCGTGGATTCTATAAGACTCCTCGATTCTTCATGTCTTTTCTCCATCGTCCGCTCGCTCGCTGAACTCCTATCGGTGCGTCACCCCAGCCAATTCCATAAGTGCAGCGAACTTAATACTCTGTACCAAGTCCACCATTTAATTGCACATTGCAACGTAAACAACCCACCGCAAACGCCAAGTACGATCAGTATTAGCTTTCGTGGAGTCATCATCCTGCTATCGTGACGACACCCACAGTGTCTCTGCTTTTATTCTCGCAAATGTAGGTCAGTGCACATTCCTCATCGATACATCAGCTGGTGTAAACAAACAGCGCATAGGGCCAACGAACGAATGGGCGACGACTCAAATAACTCATAGCATTACTAATCAGCACAACCGGCGGTCAACGATCCAAAGGCAATCTGAGACGAAACATAATTAGTATCATGACGGAAAATAAATGAAAAGGAAAACAAATGAATTATATAAAAAAACTAAGACTACTACTGATACTCATTTCTTTTCCTACACGGCCATCCTGGAATTTTCCGACTGCCCTCAGTCGGACTGGGTATCATCAGGCTCAGATTTCGTCTTCTTCCTGCTCGTCATCACTGCCATCATATACCCACGGCTTCATACAGTCAGCGGAAGTGGATGTTGTGTTGGGCCCCTCGTGCTCTCCCACTTTTCGGACCTCATATCTGTCGTTGCCTTTGACCCTGGTTACTTCGTAGGGCCCCATAAACTTGATGCAAAGTTTAAGGCCGACTCCAAACTGTGTCCTCTTGATAGCCACTAGATCGCGCAGCTGGTAACACATGGGTGCTTTCCTCTTTCGGTTGAAAGTTTTACGATTCTCCTCCTGCACCTTCTGTATTTCTAACTTGGCAGCTTTCCTCATCGTATCTCGGCTATTCTCGAAATCGTCCAACATTGCTTCCTCCAACAATTCTCTTAACTGGCTGTCCTCTTCTCGTCTCATCAGGGTTCCGAACATAAGCTGGAACGGGCTTCGCTTGGTACTTCGTGATACTGTTGAATTTATCACTTGTTGGACGTGTGCGACGTGTTTGTACCATTTCTTGGGATCGTCTACGGACATTCGAGTGAGTACTTCTATGATGACGCGGTTCATTCTCTCCACTTGTCCGTTTCCGCGCGGCACTCCGGTTGTTGTCAAGAGGTGGTGAATGCCCTTCTGCTCGCAGAACTCCTTAAACACGTTGGCAGTGAAAGCTGTCCCTCGGTCCGATATAATACGCACTGGATTTCCGAAAACTTCGCTCTGCTGTTGCATCTTCTTAACGGCTTCCTCACTCTTTGTGGTTTTGACTGAATACATCCAGACGAATTTAGTGAACGCGTCGACTACTACCAGTAGGTAGTTATAAAATTTGCTCGTCGAAGGGAGTGGACCTAGATGATCCACGTGATAAGTGTGCAATGGCACATCACTTTTCTCAATCGGGTGTAGAAAACCCTCTGCTCTTCCTTCTTTCCGGGCGGCTAGTATGCACGGAACACAATTGGATATTACAGCATCAATACAGTTTTCAATTTTGGGGACAAAGTAGTCTTGCTTGCAGATTGCCTCCATCCTTTTTGCGCTCAGGTGACCAGCTCCGTGAATACCCCTCAAGATCTCTTTCTGCATAGACTTGGGCACCACAAGCAAATGTGCCCCTTCTACAAACTTGTAAAGCAGATCGTTTCTCGTCTCGTAATCCTTGTAAGTCCCCGTTGCCGAGAGAATATCTATAATTACTTGGCAAAATTCGTCCTTCTCTTGGGCCCTCCTAACTCTCCCAATGATACCGTCTTCAATTCGCAGCACAACCGGGTATCTGCTTAGTGCATCGACGTGGCGCATGGACGACCCAGCCCGGTGTAATACCTCACACGAGTATTCTTGCAGCATGATTGCCCATCTAGCTACTCGAGGGCATAAGTCCTTTTTGCTCATCGTAGCCTGGAACGCCTTACAGTCGGTGTAAATTTTGAACTTCAACCCCAACAGATAAACGCGCAGCTTCTTGATGCACTTCACTATGGCTAACACCTCGTGTTCGTAACTGGTGTAGTTCTTCTCCGCCGGCGTCGCCTTAAAGCTCATGTAAAAAACAGGGTGTAAATTACCTTCGTGTTTCTGGAGCAAAACACCACCGTACCCAACCATACTCGCGTCTGTATGTAGCTCCGTTTCCAGTATTGGATTGAACAGCTTGAGGACAGGCTCCTTACACAGTAGATCCTTCAGAGATTCAAATGCCATGACCTGGTCTGAATCGAAAACGAACGTGCTCTCCTTCTTGGTTAAGTCTGAAAGTGGTTTTGCATAGACAGCATAATTAGGAACAAACTTACGGAAAAATCCGGTCAGCCCCAGGAAACTCTGCACCTGTTTTACATTTGTTGGTTTTGGAAAATTCCTCACTGCGCTTGTCTTTTCGACAGAGGGCTTAATACTCCCATCCTCCACCACGTGCCCAAGGAATTTCGTAGATCTGCTCAGGAAATCGCACTTCTCCCATTTTATCACCAGCCCGTTCTCCTCTGCTACTTTTAATACGACGTTGAGCTTTGCTAAATTTTCCTCCTCATTTTCCGCTGCTATGATCACATCATCCAGATACAAAAGTAAGTAATCTTGTCTTATCAAGTCCCGAAAAACGGTGTTCACAAATCGTTGGAAAACTGCGGGTGAGTTGCACAATCCAAAAGGAACCTTCAGGAACTCGTACTGCCCGTCTGGAGTCACGAATGCTGTGTATTTTCTGCTACTCTCCGCCACATCCACGTGGAAAAAACCATTTCGAAGATCCAAGGTGGAAAATACCTTTGCTTTGTATAGTTTCTCCAATATCTCCTCCATTACTGGCAAAGGATAACGGTCCTTGATAATCTTGGTATTTAACTTACGATAGTCTACACACAACCGATTACTTCCATCCTTCTTTTTTACCAGAACAATAGGGCTAGCAAAGTCCGATCGACTGTGCCGTATTATTCCTTCGTCCAACCATTCTTCCACTTGCTTGCATACTGCTTCCTTTTCTGGCTGCGCCAGCCGCCTAGCCTTTTGATATGTTGGGTTTTCATCCTGTAGCACGATGTTCATTTCTATGCATGACTTCGAAATTCTCTTAGGAGAATAAGTCGAAACGATTTCGGAGATGACTTTTCTGTAGTTGTCGTTGCCAATCCGTAGACCGCTTCCACCTGTGTCCTCCTCGCCGTCAACCACTTCTATACTGAAAACATCATTCTCCTCCAGTTCGTATGTCTTTATTTCTATGGCTCTCCCTGCATCCACCTTCTTCATGTACTTTATTCTTCCGTGACTTATCAACAGCTCCACATTTTGTAAAAAATCTCTTCCCAGCAATATGCGATCTGCTATCCAATTGTCTGGAACCACTTGGAACCGAACGCAGTGCTCATCCGCACCGACTCGTACCTCCAGGAGACAGGAACCCATTGTTTTTTGGGGGTCATTACCAAAACCTTTCAGAATCATTCCTGGTTGATTCACCTTCACTCCCCCAATTTCATCGACGAATGACCTATGTACTATGGAAACGTCACTACCATTATCGACGAAAGCAAGACAAGGTCTCTCCGCAACGCTAATTGACACGTAGTTACCATCTGAGTCAATACGCTGCACTTTGCGAACACCTCTCGAATCGGTATCTTCCTTCTTCAGGTTCGGGCATTGGGGAGAGATGTGTCCGAATTGGTTGCATCGGAAACACCTTGCCCCCTTAGCCTTATCGGGACAGTTCGCCGCCAAGTGTGACGTGGCCCCACAGTTGTGACAGCGCCTAGCCACAACAGGATGTCCGCCCTGGGACGAGTTTGGCTTACCCGACGTGGTAGGCCTGTTGGCATCGACTCGATACTTCGGCATTTGTCTCTGCATCCTCTGGTACACCTCTAGTTTGGACTTGAGTTCCTCCAGCGTTGTAGCTTCGTAGAGCACCGTCTTGTTATTTACCGTATCAGGAATCCCGTTTATTATGTACTCTATCAGAGAAAACTCATCAACGTCTCCTTTACCCCGAATTTGCGACATCACGTATAAGTATTCCAATAGAGATTCTGAAGAATTTTTCCTCCTCGATTCCAGTTTTTTATGTATCTCGATACTCGATGTTTTTCTCCCGAACTCCTTTGTCAGGAACGTCTTCAGTTTAGCCCAATTAGTGACTCCCTCCGTCGCCTCTACTGCCAATTTTGCGGCTCCTTTCAATAATCTACGTGAGTAGAGATATTTCTGCACGTCATTCCACTCACAGGATGTTGCTATTTCTTCGAACTCTTTAACCCATTTGGCAAAATCCTTCCCTCCTTCTCCTGAGAACTGCTCCAGAGATTCTTCCACATCTCTGAAAACGAAGTTGTTTTTGTTTGTTGCTGTCATCGTTGCTTCTTCCTCAGTTTCCTCTAAAAGTTCGTCTTCGTCTATTCTTACAGTGTCTAACACGCCTTCCACTTTGACAGCTTCTTCTCCTTCTTCGGCTTCCTGGTGGACTCCCTTGTCGCCGTCGCTTGTCTCGGGCTGGTCGTTGCTTGCGTCCAAGAACTCGTCTTCGTCTTCGTCCTCTCGGATGGCTCTCAACACGTCTTCTGCCTTTATGATTCCTTCCCCAAAAACGCTGCGAATCCGATCCAATAGGTCAGTTTTGACGTTGTATCGGTAGGACAGACTTTCCTTTTTAAGGAACGCTTGCAGTTGACGGACAGTCAATGTCTGCAAATCATCCATTCACTCTTTGCCTTTTTTTTTTTTTTACCGTACACTTCACCTTCTTAGCTTTTTTTTTCTTAACTTCTCAGCTCTCTTTTCTTTCTTAGCTTTTTATTACTTCCTTAACTTGTTAGCTCACTTTTCCTTCTTAGCTCACTTGAATCACCACAGTCGTTATCCGCTTAGAAAACAAAACGAAAAAAAAATTCCCAATTTATCCGGTGAATCCCGGTTGAGCCCCCATGTAGGAAACTTTATTTTAAAACAAATTTTATTTAAACAAATACGAATGAACAATGTAAGGTGAAAACAATAAAGAAGGGACTTCAATTAAAACAAATATTAAAATGCAATGATTTTCAGCTTGTTCCGGATCGCCAACCGCACCGTGTCGTGGATTCTATAAGACTCCTCGATTCTTCATGTCTTTTCTCCATCGTCCGCTCGCTCGCTGAACTCCTATCGGTGCGTCACCCCAGCCAATTCCATAAGTGCAGCGAACTTAATACTCTGTACCAAGTCCACCATTTAATTGCACATTGCAACGTAAACAACCCACCGCAAACGCCAAGTACGATCAGTATTAGCTTTCGTGGAGTCATCATCCTGCTATCGTGACGACACCCACAGTGTCTCTGCTTTTATTCTCGCAAATGTAGGTCAGTGCACATTCCTCATCGATACATCAGCTGGTGTAAACAAACAGCGCATAGGGCCAACGAACGAATGGGCGACGACTCAAATAACTCATAGCATTACTAATCAGCACAACCGGCGGTCAACGATCCAAAGGCAATCTGAGACGAAACATAATTAGTATCATGACGGAAAATAAATGAAAAGGAAAACAAATGAATTATATAAAAAAACTAAGACTACTACTGATACTCATTTCTTTTCCTACATGTATAATTTATATTAAGTTATTTATATTAAATTAGTTATACATATTATAGAAATCTGTTAAGGTTTACCTGGTAGATAATAAATAAATAAATAAAATACCCTCTAAAATATTCTAAAATTTCATATAAATTGAGGTGGTATCCAATATCTAAGTAATTATCTTTATTTCGTTCAACAAATTGTGTTGTTTTTAAATCAGTGGTTGGTAACCCTACGGGTATTGCTCTCCGATTTGCGACGATTTGTCACGCATACTGCGGTAACCCAGTCAGAGCTTAAAAATGGGCCAGCAAGTTTATGCTAGCTATTCCAACCAGACTGAGAGGGAAACGTCCTATCTTGCAAGAAACCATTTTCTAAAACACTTGGATGACATAATACAGTAGACCTAGGTTTTGATCACAACTTTATTGACAGTTTACCCTGGTGTGGAGGTTTGCTTTTTATCCATTTTTAAACAATCGGTTCTGAAAATACGTCTTGTCACTACCAACAGAAAGATTAATTTTAAAAGAACATACAAAAACATGTTAAAATGTGAAAACGCGCCAATTATTAGAAAAAGGGACAAACTGTACAAGTCTACAAAATTACATTTTCGTTTAATTGTTTTAAAATAACATTAAATAATTTAGAAAAAGGATATAAGATTATTTGGATTATTTAAAGAATTAAGCTTCATTCGCAGTTTACCTATATTCACACACTGCAAGAATAATCGAGTTACAATTAGAGTGTAACTGCCGCCCAATTTTTTTTTGGTTCACTGTAGCTATACTTTAATCAGAGTTGCAGGTAGGAATTTACTGAACGAGTGAGAAATTGCAAAATGTATATACTAGATTGCATTCAATTGAAACTAGCCAGCCGAAACATCACTCTGATCAATTGATCAATTCTAGCTTTATTTTATTTAAAAAAATTACCCAAGCAATTACTAGAAGAGAAAAAAATGTTTTCATTACCGTTATCGACACAAGCAAAACTTATTAATGAACAACAAATCATTTGCAGATTTAATAATAATAATAATATTTGGCTTCAGCAGTCCTAGGTAGAACCAAGCCTAGCTTCCCGCAAACATTCGTGTGTGCGCGTTACATTTATGCACGAATGGAAGGGACCTACAGTTTTCTGCCATCTCCGAACGGCGAGTTGGGAAGCTTTACATGACAAATAATACTCTTGAATGCTTGTCAGGCATTCGGAAGAGGTGGGCACTGTGAACAACTTTTTGGGTGTTTGCGGCGGGATTCGAACCCAAGACCGCTGGCTAAGTAGTCCGACGCACTAACCACTTGCGCTACGGTGCCGTAAATTTGCAGATTTACATATATGTACATATATTCAATTCCAAGGAATAACTTTACGTTCAATAAACCCTTATAGCCAATTAATTCAGTGTGTAATGAATTGTGAAATATGTATATATTTTTGGTTTATCTCTCGAAAACATACCGATGTACTCCCTACAAAAAGTTATTAAAATACCTTAACAAAAAATGAAAAGAAAAAATCTAATTTAATCTTTATACCGTGTCACGATACCTTTTCTTGCTTCATATATCACGTAGTAATCTACCCATCCACTAAATCGACATAACACACCTCTACCGACACGAATACAGTCACTTGGGTGACCTAACTTAAGTTCACGTGAGTCCTACGATCGTACGGGTATAGTTTTGTTGTTATTTACCCATTTGTACCGTGTATGATGGTCACCATAGTTTTACGAAAGTAAAACCCCCTGAAGCCATTATATCCAATAACACCTTACTGCCTGCTCTTGTGTACGTGAGAGATTACACAAAAAAAAAAGGGAATCTCCACCAACCAAGGAATGTGTATATAGCAGGAATACTTTTCTCGCACCCTAAAGATTTAAGGTATAATCATTTTTGTGGGATTGTAAATTACTTTTTATTATTGTCCTTTTCTTCTTTTTGGTTGGATATATAATCCGAAAAATGTCCTCACAAGTATAACGGAGTACTCAAGATAGTATGTATGTATGTAGGTACTGTGTATAAACTGTGCTCATTGTGTGTCACGTCACGAACTCTGGATGACGATTGCTCATCATATAGCACTTCATGGTGCTTAAACATTAATACCTCCTTCACGGTGGCGAATATCAAGAAGGACACGTCAGGCCATATTGCACTCACCAGCCATTGGAATTGTATGGAATTATCTCTTGTTCTAGGTAGCAATGGTACAACCATAAAAACTTGTAATGCTAGATAATGATAGAGACGTCATAATAATACAAACGATATCCATTTTCTAAAAGTACGATACGTACGAGTATCAAAACATTAAACCAGCTCGTGCGTTGAAGCCAGTGCCTGATTATTATCATAACTGAAGTCATCTGATTCATTAGGTATACATATATCCTCAAATAAAGCCATCAAAATAGCATAGAGTGTAAAGAGGTTTCAATTACAAGGAAACCCCAAAACCACTTTTCGCCTTCGAACAAATGTATCACTCTCCCATCATTTATCGTATTTGTATCCCTAAAGATAAATTCTCCTCACCCTACTTCACCAAAAGTCATTAATTTATTTTAGAACTTCTGAGAGTTCCTAACTGCTACCTAAAGCTAATATAGTATCAACAACCAAACTGACAAAGGAATAGCCTAGTCTAGTATGAGTCTGCATGTGAAGTAAACGTGTAGGTTCTACGGCACCACGTCAAGGCTTGTCTAATAACAACAATTATAAACTCGACCCGATGCTTTATTAGTGTGGTTTCTGGTTGCAAGGTAAATGTTGGTTAAACGTTAGGAATTTGCTTACAACAATGCAATTAGTATCAATTAGGAAAAGTTGCCATGTGTGTTGTACATGTATCTGCAGGTATTTCCAGTGTGGGATGTGCATAGATGAGATAAATGTTTTAAGTAATTGAAACAATTTGAAAATTACACGCTACACTCATAGAGTGACACCCGTTAACTAAGAATCGATTAACGAGCAACCGAAAGTAATGTTTTAGAACAACCCCAGTGGTAACTAAGGTAGGCAGAAATAGTTTATTGAAATCACTCGAACGTTTTCAGGTATAGACAACCGTGTGGCAATTTGTATTCTATGGAAACTTATTTTGGTTGTGATAGTTGCTGTGAGCTGACAGAATGATGAAAGGCTTAAATTATTTGGAAAATGGGTTTCCAAGCAGTTTTTCTAAAGGCATTAGAAAATGGCGAACCCATTTGGTCAATTCATGAGTGGTTTCAGAGGACCGATCTACTATACGCTATACCTACAATAGAAAACCAATTGACGTATTATAAACGAGGGCGGTCCGATAAGTACTTAGCCTACAAAAGAAAAACAAACATTTTGGAAAAGTGGCGATTTATTTCTCAACATGGTCTCTTTTTAGCTCGATACACTTGATCCAGCGATGCTCCAACTTCTTTAACTCATCCAAAAAAAAAAGGTTTTCTCGAGGTGTGCAAAGTACCTCCTCATACTAAAATGAACTTTTCAAACTTAAATTCGCAGACAAGCTGTCACGTGACACGTAGTCAAAACAGAACTACGAGTCCGATTCGGCTGAAATTTTGACAGTAATCGTCTAAGAGAATGTACTAGACGATAGTAAATCTGTCTTGCGATACTAGCACCATCGGGCTGTGAGGCTAAGTACTTATCGGACCACCCACGTATATGAAAAATGATTATATTTTAAGGGAAAACGGTACAGAAATATTCTGAGCAATAACTAAGCCAAGTTTGGGATATTGATAATTTTCTGTGGATACTTCCTTTCCTTGGATCGAATTGTCTCAATGTTTGCAATAAATACTAGGTACAAACTACTCGTAACAAGGGGGTTCATTACTCCAAGGATATCGCTCTCTGTGCAATAACTCGCCTGCAAAAACTCAATTTCAAGATCCATAACCCAAAGAGAGATCAAAGAACCGACCAACAGATGGATAAGGGCCACTTTCCCAGCTGGAAAGTCGTATTATAGAATCTATTTCAGGAGATATGTATATCGGTGGCGGTGATGCTCACAAAGGGGCATCCTTTCTGCTTTGCTATGGTCCCTCATCATCGATGATTTGCTTGCAGAGCTTCACAACTCGGGTTATGCTGATGATCTAGCTCTCATGGTGAGTGGTAAATTTGACTCAACCATTATGAGTGTGATGCAAAGTTCACTACAAATCGTTTCAGAATGGTGCAGTAGGGAAGCATGGAAGGAGTCTCAGTCAACCCATGTAAAACCGTTATAGTACCCTTCTCGAAGAGAAGGATTATTAACCTTCGTCCAATCATCCTGAAAGGCACTACACTTGAGTATTCCAGTGAGGTCAAATAGCTGGGAGTTATCTTAGATATGCACCTAAACTAGAATTCTCATCTCAATTCTTTAGCAAATCGTGCAACTAGAGCCTTTGGCCCGACTGTATGGTAGAGCTTGGGGTCTCAACCCTAGAATTAAACATTGGTTGTATACCACGATGGTCAGACCTATCACTTCGTACGGGGCCTTAGTCTGGTGGCCTAAAGTTCTCGAAAGGACTAAAACCAAGAAGCTCAATGAGCTTCAATGAATGGCGTGTCTTGGTATAAACATTGCCATGCCGAGCTGCCTTTCAGCAGCTCTAGAAGCTATAATTGGAATCTCGCCATTACAGATCTTCATAAGGAAGTCAGCCACTAGAAGCGCTATTAAGCTACAATTTATTCGTACATAAGTAAAAACAAGATAATCTTACGGGTCACATAAACATTATCAGCAATATTCCCGATCAGGACATGCATTGCACCGTCGCTGATGTTACGATTAGTGAATACTGTTTTTGCAGAAAATTCGAAGTTCATATTGGGGAACGTACCATATGGTCAAACGGCGGACCCACCCTAGACACAAAATGTCTAGTATGGTACAATTGTCTAGTATCAGCCTTGGGGCAGGGTCCGACTAATAAAAAAAATAAAGGACCACCAATCTCATACTGGCATGCGAATATCACATGAATAGTTAAATATACATATATACTCTTACCGATATGTCAGAACATGCACGTTCCAAACTACGCGACATAACACATAATTTTATTTTATTTATTTGGTTAATCTTGGGTGCTTACACAATAAGATACATTAGCGCAAATTCATAGTCAGTGCCTATAGCCGACTATAGTTACAGCCGGCACTAAATAAAAAAACCGGCTATAACTTTTTGTTATTCATAAACACATTTTTGCCTGTGTATTAGTTAGTATCGACTTTGGTATGTTTTTGTAAAGTGATTTGAACGAACAAACCCAAACGTCAAAATATTATATGAGAAGTTTAGAGCCGACTATAACTATTTAAAGTGACGTTTGGGGCATTTTAAATTTCGAGCCGGCTATATGTTTAAAGTCGACTATAATGTGACTATGAATAGCAAACAGTTAGGTTATGTATGTAGGTAAATAAATTCTTTCATTGTTAGATACTATGGATTTGCGCCATTATCTTTTCAAGTAGTGATAAGCTTATAAAAAAGGAATTAGAAAATTAAGAAATTTTCCCAGCTCTGACATGCATTCCTTTTTGTCGTAAAAAGGTATCGCAAGACGGTCGGTACTTTACGTCTCTAACAATTGTTAAAAACTATTTCCTGGTCTTTATGTATGTCTAACGGTATTCCTCCAAATTGTTTGTGCGTATTTTTTTCCAATTTCCCCAAAAAAAACCCCAAAGCAATAAATCATAAATTAGATTTATTCCCTGTTGTACATGCATGTGTGTTTGGTACTCTCACATTCGATATGTATCTGTACATGTCCCTGATGACGGCAAAAAAAAACACAAAAAACAAAGTGCTCACTCTTGTCACACGTACTTCACATCACTGGCGCATTCAAATCAATCCATTGAAGTCAGACTCCTTAACCTTTAATCGATTTGGATCGATTGAGATACAAACGCGTTGACTTCGTAATTAAATTAATGCGCCATCATTGGCGCACAAGGAGCGTGTGCTCCTTTTCAATCCATTAGGATTGAGGACGATGGTGCGGGATGACGACAATCTGAATTAGAAATTAAGAAACCCGATTTGCTTTTCGTGTTTAGACTTCAAAGTTGAATGCCTCACCCGGGACCTAAGAATGAAGTCTCAAAAATTGGTTATTCAGTACAGCAGATACGTAGGAAATTAAATCACGGTACAGAGGTTAGATTTTGCCCCGAGAATGGGAAGAAAGGAGTCCTTTTATGGTGTGGCAGGCACCATTTAGGTATTTCAAATTCCTTAAAGTTTTTCAATAATACTAATAGGCATACAAATTTACGAGTTTTGTATTAGTGTTAGGACTTAAAATGAACTTCTGAATAGTGAACAGTGAGGTTCTTCGAAGCCGAAAATACCAATTAATCTCTTCCATTCGAACGAAAACAAAAAACACGCATGAAAGGGATAATACAAATTTGTTGATGACTGACATTCAGTACATGCATACATAAGAACTTTTTTAGGTAATGAGTGATTATCGGTAGAAACAAGCATTTCCGTCGGGATTATGGAGCTGGCGTATCTCAGAGAAAACTAGCCTTTGATTCGCATCCGACATAATAAAATAGACATCACCAGGAATCATGGTTTATGGTGAAGTGCGGGAGCGTTAGACTGCATGGTCTTAACCAAAGAATCATGACCTCATTATGTATGTGAGGATCTGTAATGGCAGCTAAATAGGAAAATACTAAATAGTAAATTTACTTGACTTCACACATGCCATTGCCTTTTATAATTGTAGCTTCAATTTTAATTGCTCCCTAGAGCAACCATTAAATATTTTGCAGAAAGTAATACGACCATTTCTACTTTTTCAAAGAATTTTAACTAAATTAATATATTTACCAAAAGTATGTATGTGCTTTGTTTCAATAAAGACACAAAAAAAATAAAATTTCCAGCTTACAAACTTTTTTTTAACTCTGACCTTCAAGAAATAAATTAATTCGAACCAGCATAAAATTGCATGCAAATCCCACTTAGTCTAGTTCGATGGAATTGGATATGAAAATCAATTCAAGTGAATTAGTCTAAACAGCCAATTATCCAATTGAATGGGAAAACCTGTCCCTTGGCTAAATTATACGCTAAATTATTCGAATAACTAATGATACTTTGAAATCGTCCGCCTCAAGCATTTCAATTCCCTAATCGTTTTAATTAATTCCTACAATTTGACACGGTCATATAATCTCCGAAATTATACGTACGTACGAGTGTTTTATGCTTGAAATGAGCTAATATAAAATGTTGCCTGTTTTGTTTAAAGAAGAGTACTCGTACTCGTACTTTGTGTCACAGAAGGTACGAGTGTATTTCATGATTCTTTCATTCGGATCGAATCTGAATGCATATTAACGTCCTTGAACTTTTACTGAGGAAAAAATAAACAATGGAAACGAAATGAAATCAAAGCACACAGATATGAGCGCTAAGTCAACCAATAAATTTTTTAATCTCCCGGCAAAGTATTGCCATGAGAGCTTTAAAGTACTGTGGCGGGCTATTGAAATGGCAGAAGTGATTACGAAATGAATACGCAACGCTCTTATTGGCATGGCAGGGACCCAGCCACGACGATAAAATATTATTATTCCTTTGGCCGCATGCATGGATTGGATGGATTGCAATTGCCTTTGAATGACATCAACTACTGGCCCGGCCAGGCCAGGCCATCGCCATATGTGTATCCGTGAGAGATATCTAAAACAAATATAATCGTATATATTCAGTTACTATCTGTATTTAAAGGGTTTACTAAGGCATTATATTATATTAAAATTTATAGAAATCGTGCTCAGACAAGTAGATATTTATAAGACTTGCTAATAGACGCCCAGAATGATTGGCATATCTTTTCTATTAATAGTATAATACAATCTATTCCATGACTGGCAACCTCTCTCACCTTCAAAAGTAATACTACGTTTACATCAAAACGAAATCCGAGATTTCGCGGTTGAAATCTTGGTGTCTCAAAAAGGTGTTTACACCGAAAAAAAAAGATCTCATTTGACACTTCGTGTTTAATTCTGCAGTTAACGTGGACACTCTCTTATCAATTGGGATGACGGAAGGCCCACTGAGTGACATGTCATCTTAGAAAACAAAATGAATAAAAATACATACACTTTTATAAGCAAGCGATTCGTTTATTTATCAATGACAATGCTGTCCTCGACGAAGTGTTCTGAATTATCTATTTCCAGTTCTCCGAGAATGTCACTTGTATTTTGGTATAAAGTGGCTATTCTGATGGAGTATATCCCGAAGAACCTTTTGCTTTTTTTTCTTTTCTACACAAGAATATACCTGTATTTATTGGTCAGATTTTGTAGTTAAATTTCTTCGGGCGAAAAATGCTATTTTTGTGCAAAATATGCTATTTCCTTCTAAACATGGTTGTATTTTCTAGTACCAAGGAGAACATCATATGTTTCCTCTTACAAAACAATGCTAAACTCTTTATTCTCCAGAGGCCAGATTCCTGTTTTTTTTTTTTTCCATTGTCTAAATTTTAATTTGTTCCCTAAAAATGTAATTCAATTATTTAATTTCACTTAGCAAAGCAATTCAAAACAAACTTTTCATAACTGTTTTTGATTTGTCACCATTTCAAAATGATGTGGTGAACTATTAAGAACGTATGTTCGATTTAACGACCTGCCTACTGCATTGAGATTTCGGCAGGATTTCACGAAATCTCGATGAAATCCGAGAAATCCGTTAAATTATCATAAAATGAGAAGTAATTGTCAACCTACAGTGAGAAATAACTTCGCATCAAAAATGTGCATTTATTTCCCACTCGAAGTGAAGTTATTTCCCATGTGAAGCTATTGCCCGTGAAGTTATTTCTCTGCACCGTGGAATCATAGAAATGGTAAGAAATGAAAATGATTTGGAGAACAATAAGCCTGCCCCTGCATTCAGCTTTTATCTTGCACGTTGATAACATTAAAATTATTATGACCGCATAGTTTCGTTTACAAAAAAGACAGTGACAATAAAACTACACAAACCAGAAGAATGATCAAAGTAGCCAACAATACTTATCATTTCTACTTTCGCCCCCGCTCACTCACCTACCCTTTTAACAAACAATAAATAGCAAACTCTTTTACAATTTCCCCCCATAGTGTTGAGCATTGCAATCAAAACATTAGATGGGGCAGAAGTGAATAGGAAGAAAAAAATATAGAAATACGAGTACAAGAGCTCCTGAGGACGTACAAGGGATAGTGTAGGAAGGATACTTTCGGTATGAAAAATGCGAGCAACAACTCCATGTGAAACGTTCAAATAGAATTGTGTCCTATTAATCATTTTAAAGTGAAACATGAAACGATTTTTCTGTATCACACATGTGCACATATAAACCATAACATGGATGAGTGGTGATAGGAAAAGAACTTCGTCCGACCTCACCACTCCTTTAGCTCCGGGCATTATAACACTCTCGGTTGGGGTTTGATTTTTCATGCGTTCCATGGTATACCTAAGCGAGTTTGCTAGCACAGCACTAACTAACTAACATGCAGCATTTCTTTTTTTTTTTGCAAGTCCCTTTCTGTCTCTGTGTAAACTTTGGGTATATTTGTGTGGCACTGTTGGTAGTATCCTGTTGATTTGGTCTCTAGGACTTTCTCGACGAGTATTCCATTTCCCTTTCGTTTGTTTAACTCCCAGCAGAACGTGTGAATTTGAGGTTGAGTGGTGCACAAGAAAACAAATTGTTGGTCATTTAGATAAATGGACAAGGCCTCAAATAGATAGGATTTGTTTCATTTCATTTTTGTCTTATTTCCTTTTAACATAGCAATGCGAGATAGATGGACGAGGAGAAAGATTAATGTCCAAATGGGTATTTTGTTCTCTCCTTTTTTTTTTTGCTTAGTTGTCTACTATGACACCGAACATGAATCAAAGGATTCTTTTCGAAAAAGAAATTCTATTTAGTTTCCTCTTTCCTTATTTGACATTGAATTATCGAAAGAATCGGCTGTGGGAGGCAACAGACAAAGTAAGGTGCAAACTTGGCAATTAAGGGAGGGAGGAGTTTACTTTGACAAGATAGCTTGGTTAGTGGCAAGTGTAAATGGAATCACGTAGAAGAGGATGCAGAGGCTACAGAGAACTGCATTAGGAAAGTTTAGATGCAATTGGTAAGTTTTCTGCTTAACAACAGTTAAGTAAACTTGGACTGATAATAATCCAATGAAATTAACGTCCTATATTTCAACGTGCATCTTCGTACTACTCTCAAATGGGTTGTTACCTGTTTTAATGCATATGTTCTTGAGTTCAAAAGCAAGCACAAACACAGAAGTTAAATTGTGATATTTATTACACTTTTAAATTAATTTACAATCTTAATTCTAGGTTTCGATATTTAAGTTATAGTTTACGATTTAGTTTATAAGGTATTTTATATTGTTACGATATTATGGTATAAGTCTTAGGATGTAGTACGTTAACAAAAGCTTTGTCCGCAGCCGCTCGATATGAGATCCCGAATAAGAATGCCACGATCTTTACCCAAAATGTCTTGTACTCGTCGAGCATACATATTGCGTTCATATTCTTGACCTATCCAAGAATATCGAACAAAGAAAAAATGAAAATGTAAATAAGTAACCCACTTATGAAAAATGGGAATGCTGCAGTATCGAAATGCAATGTCATTGCGAAGTGAGAAACGAAATGTGATATCAGCATTTTGCACTTTGACTTTAATTATCCAAGCGTTGGTTTGGGTTCGATGTTCAAGTGTTGTGCAATGTTTACTTAGGCCAAAAGAGTTTGTTTGACTTAGCTAAGTAGGCAATGCGAAGGGAAGTTTAAATGGGACAAGAGGAAGTTGCGATACTGATCGCAAGGGTAAATGATCTCAAGTGTTTTGACTCATTATAAGAAAGAACTATGATCGCATTAAAGGGGCCTACAGACACTGATACCTGGTACTAGTACCATGTTGAGCCTGTAGCGTACACACAGTCCAACCATGTTGATCAACCGCAGTGTGCGAGGATATTGCAACTGATTGACGTCGCATTTTGTATGCGTGTTTAATTTTGATAGAAAGGAAAATTAGTGAAAAAATTAAACTTTTAAAATATGTATATAATAATGAATGAGTGGTTACAGGAAATAGCACAATTTTCTCATAGTAAGCTACTGAATAAATTTGAATATGTGCTGCTTATGATTTTAAAAATGTTATTCGAATGTATACGATGTAAATTATTACCAATTATTGGAACTGGTGTCACCTCTTATCCAAATCAAAACTTTTGATAATTTTCCTAACCTCTCTTCCAGTCGTTTCTAATATTTTATATTTTTCGAACAATAAGTTCCATTACTTTTTTTTCTCCCGATTCTTGATATTCTGAATATCTGCTTTGACCTCCCAAAGTGCAGGTATAAATCTTTAAAAGATTCTAAAAAAATCTTTCCAACCCTCATTATCAGAAATACACGCTATCATACATAGTTGTATCTTATTTTATTGCTTTATTTTACTCGCACAGATAGACTTTCATCCCTTGAAAATCAACACTTGGGCTCAATGTTGGTCAACTTCGATACACACACGAAGACATGGTTGAGAAACCATAGGCTCCGCCCCCACTCAAACCACATTTGATTTTACTCGTACCAAACATCAACCGTCAAACTGGTTGCTCAACTTGGTTGAAGTGCTGTACAGACGAGCAACATTAACGAGACCGTACCATGTACTAGTACCAGGTATCAGTGTCTGTAGGCCCCTTTAAGAGAAAGAATTATGGGGTTCATAAAAACGAAGAACTATGTAAAAAGGGAAAGATTATGTAGAGAGATTATTAAGTAGAGATACGGTTGGTTGGTTGTAAAGTGTGAGTGGTGCACTTTACAACAGGAAATAGATACATAATAAACTTTAACAGATGCTGTTGATGGGTAATATACGTTTTCCCCGCTTAATTGATGTTCGCTTAATTGATTTTCACTGATAATTGAACGAAACAAATTAGCACGAATATTTAATTTCAATGTTAATGAGATTTCGTTAGTTAAAATCCCAGATATTAATCGGGAAAATCGGAATACTAGATAGTAATGTCTTATACGGAAGTGTTTTTACTGTTTTGATGGCATTGCACAATCCATAATCCCTTGCGGCCCGAATTATTTTTTTTTTCTTAATTTTGAAAACAATGAATTTAATAAGATTTCTTAAACGTTCTAAAGTAAACATTTACCTTGACATTTTTGTTTTGTTTTAAATTTGTAATAAATTTGGTGGTTGCTCAGAGAGACCACCCCACATCGCAACACTAGAGAAAATTTGCTAATTTGGTGGTTTTATGATGTAAACACCGGACAACGAAGGGTTAATGAATCCAGGCCATAGCGCTCACCCGAAGAACTTAAGGGTTTCTGAAATAATATGATCTTAAGCTATGCTATTACATTTAAGAGAGATAATGCGTTTAAATTCAGTAAATAATCTAGGCAGATATTGGCATTTTCTAGCGATGATTTACTTATCATTTGAAGATTTAAAAACGTTCACTGCGAACGTCTTCCTCTATTCAAAAAATTAAATTCCAAAAACTTAAGGAAATGTTTTCTAAAAGTACATAGTTACATGTTTAGTTCACATCCTTAAACTTTATCAAAGTATTTATATGCATATGTTTCGAATAAATGCATAAATGTATTTGCTTAAATTAAACTTAGTCCATCTCATAATTGTTTGCATGTGTACAGCTGCCATACAAATATGAGCCTCATGAATGGCTTCCACTTGTAGTTGTTTTGCGTTGACAGAAACTTTGGTCAAACAAAAAAAAAACTCATAAATAACAATCATGAGGAAACTTTTCGCCTTGTTATAATATTTAGTTTTACATCTATTGCCTGTATAATGCTTAACTTAGAGCATTGTTTTTATTTGAACAATGTGATGTGTTTTGTTTTACATTGAATAAAATATAGAAGTTGAATCGAACTTGTCATACATACGAAAGTTTTTCAAAATAAAAGTTAAACATGAAAATAGGAGATTATACATATACTATGTTATATGTTATGGTAGGTAGGTTAAGTGACATGCTTGTTTACAGCAGAAACCGCTGTCAAAGAAAGACTTTGTCGAATAAGTTCTATGAAATATTGCAGCCAAGACTATTTTTATGTGTATGTACATGTAAGTCAATTCTAAAAGAAAAACCTAGCTCGGATAGTACTAAATATTTTGCCTTTTTTCAAAATATGCGAAACCACCGCGCATCATTAACTTTCGATCGACACGACGTCTTATTGTTTTATGTTGAACCGTACCGTGTCGTGGGCACCGTAGCGCAAGTGGTTAGTGCGTCGGACTACTGAGCCAGCGGTCCTGGGTTCGAATCCCGCCGCAAACACCTAAAAGTTTTTCACAGTGTCCACCTCTTTCGAATGCCTGACAAGCATCAAAGAGTATCATTTGTCACGATTAAGCTTCTCAACTCGCCGTTCGGAGTCGGCAGAAAACTGTAGGTCCCTTCCATTCGTGCAAAAATATAACACGCATACACAAATGGTTGCGAGAAGCAGGCCCAGGTTCACCTCGAGCTGTAGCGCCAACTAAGTAAGTAAGTACCGTGTCTTGAACAGTCGTTAGCAATTTAAACCTTATGCGCATTTGTAGATATAGAGGGAGCATTCGACAACGACAACTTCAATTTAATGATGAGCACTAGACAAACTAGATGCCAATCCCTGCGTAATCAGGTGGATACAGAGTATGCTCGAGCACAGAATAATCGCAATCAAACTAGAAGACATAACAGTTAACATCAAAGCGATCAAAGGAAGCCCACAAGGAGGAATTATATCTCCCCTACTATGATCAATCCTAGTGGACAAATTGCTAGTTACTCGCAAAAGGAAAGGCTACAAAACGATAGGTTATGCAGATGGCATCTCAGTCATAATAAGAGGAAAGCATGATGGTATCATTGGAGATCTTATGCAAGTCGCACTTAAGTTAACATGGGAATGGAGTGTCAAAGAAAGGACTATCTATAAATCCAACCCAAACAACTATTGTCGCTTTTACGAAGAGTGAACTTCCGCACATTTAATGTCAATGGCAGAGACTGTCACTCCAAAAACAGAAACAAAATACCTAGGAGTTACCCTAGATAGCAAATTAACATGGAAATAACACCTCCATTCCATCTATAAGGAAGCAATAAAGGCACTATGGTGCACGAGGCAACTACTAGGAAAATCCTCGGCACTCAACCCCAAGATGACCTGTGGATCTACACACAAATGGTTAGACAAAGTCTACTATACGGAGCGATTGTATGGTGGAATAAAACTAACCAGAAAACTGCCATTAACAGGCTAAGCAAGATCCAGAGACAAGCATATTTGGGTGTAACAGTGTCACCAACTGCAGGTCTGAAAGCTCTACTGAACATCACCCCACGTCACCTATCAATACAGGAAGAAAAAGCTAAACAAGCTCTTGCTCTTCGTATATGATCTATAAATTCATCATCGGAGTGGGAATAGGGTGGCCAAGATGTCACACACACACATATCCCTCCACAGCCGCATAAATCCTAGTGGAGAGAAACTTGAACAAAACGAAGATAACCATAATTGCTGACAGCCAAGCTGGACTAAAGGTACTAGGATGCCACAACTACAAATCAAAAGCCGTATTCGAATGCCACTCAAACCCAAACCTGATGGGAAAGAAAAACATAGATAAACTCATGTGGATGCCAGCGCCTGAGGGACATGAAGGCAACGAAAAGACTGATATCTTGAGCAAAAAGGAGCTAACAGTCCATTTATTGGACAAGGCCCTCACTCTTCACAACAAAAGACACTAACAAAGTCATCGCGGAATGGACATCAAACCAACTAAAAAGTTACTGGAACCTAGAGGGCTTGAAGCACTCAAAAATGTTCCTCAAACAGAACAACAAAAGAACAATTGAAACTCTAAAACTAAACAGAGAAAATTTAAAAAATCTTTACGCCTACTTAATTTAACAGCCGCCTCTATAAAATAACAAACAAAAGAAACTACGGAACACCTGATCTCAGAGTGCCCTTCTTTAGCAAAAAGAAGAGCCAAAACACCAGGTAAATGCATATTAACGGAAGAAGACTACACAAGTATTCCACTCGAAGGGATTATCAAATTTCTAAAAATTCTGTATCCATGAATTCTAGACTTAAAACAAGGCTAGACGCTAGACAAACTCTGGTCGCAGTGCTATTGGACACCCTCACTGTACCTACCCCAGATTTATCATATAAGCTTTATGTCAACCGCTTCATATAAGACCTTTAAGCGAGACCCTTGGTACACCATTTCCCCTAGTTGATTTAATTTTCTTAAATTCAAGTTCTACATTTCATTAGTTTTGGAAGAAGTTAGTAAGAATTTTAACTTTTGAAAGACAATTGTGTGTGTACTCGTAAATTGTAGTTTTGAGTACTGTGAACACAACACATGCGATTTCTGCAAATCGAGCAGCATTTCGGGCTACTTGTTCTGTAACATCAATATCAGGATATTTGCGTTCATCAATATCGTTTTGTTTATTCGCCTATATTTCTTGTCGAAATCCGCCTTCTTCTTCTTCATTTTAGAGGAGTTCCGTCAGGCTCTCTTGTAGCCTTCTTCATTCTTCTGAAACAACAGAATCAAGTCTTCCCTTAAAGTGAACTACTTCATCTACGTATACTTCATCCATTGTACCGCTCTTTTTGCCAATACAACTCATACAAAAAATAACGAAGAAACCGATCTTACTGCAAAACAAGAAAAATAAACTTAAAGTTCTTTGCTCTCTTCTTTTTTTTAAGTTTTCGATCTGCTCTTGAAAATTTAGTTTAAAATTTAAATTGGTACACACGTACCAAGGGGTTGACATAAGGATTAAAACAACTATACAATATATATTCAACCCCATGACCAGCCCAACACCTATGTCGGATCCCATAACTTTATTATTTCAAAAACATGAAAAAGAAACATGTGTCGAGTACAAAAATGTAATAAAAAACAGAGTTCATTTGAAAAGAATATTATATTTTATTTCGGTATGAAATTTGAAAACACTTAATGATTTATAACATTTCACTCCCAATCAACACGCATAGTAAGTAAGTCAACAAAAAAACAAGAACTAAGCATTTTTAAATAATTAAATTGCTTATATATATTTCATTTTATGAATTACTTGTTGCCAGTACCCATACCCTTCACGTGTTCATGACGAATCAGGGTAGTATAAAGTGGAGTTGTGATAGGTCAAAAAAAATCAGCAAATGAGATTAGGAATTCTGTTGCCTATTCGTGGTCATTACCCACAAAAAAAGTACATATAAATCAAAGGGAGCTTGAACATATCCGCTTGCCTAGTCGAGAGTACCCGCGAAGCCATGCAGCTGTGACGTTCGATTCCGATTTTAAAAATACGGTAAATGATATTCCAATATTGCTAAGCTTCCGGAAACAAACTCTTAATTTAGTTCGTACTAAAATCAGTTCACGGGTTCCGAAGGTTATCGCGTTTTTTCTTAGAAGTAGAGATAAAATCGTATTAAATAGGTGTACTTAAATGGAATTCCTAAAATATTTTAACTAAATCCATTTTTAGTTGTTGTTTATTTAAGCTCATGGCATAAGGGTTGAAAATGCGAGCATGCTTTTAAAATCACTAGTACAAGGCGGTTTTGTACGGTGCTGCAAAAATTATATCTCCTTCTTTATTTAACATTTCTCTACCTTTTTCTTTGTTTTTAGGGAATATCTGTCACGAATACTATCTCAGAAACGGTTTTTGAAATTTGGCATGATTATGCATTTCTACAGTCCAGATAATATGTTTCACTACTTTTCTTTCTTTCTTTTTCTCTTATTTAGATGGCGCTACAAGTTCGGTGTGAACCAGGGTCTACTTCTCGCAACCATTTGTGTGTGCGTGTTATATTTTTGCACAAATGTAAGGGACGTACTGACAGCAATGAGTAGTAGTCGAAAGCCCTTACCACTACGCCACGGTGAACTACTTACTTATCACTCACTAATATTGTCGAAGAGCTATACCGAGTGGCGAAATGTAAACGCGAAAAAAAAATTGTCATGTGGGATATCATTCGCAAGGGTTAGAAGCATGGATTTCAAAAATGTACCGAAAATGTACCCCTGAGGCAACTTAAGTCAAAAATATGAATAAGTTATGGTTTGTAGATGTTTAGCTAAATATTGAACGGAAATTATAACACAGTTCCATAGTTTTGGAGAAATTCGCATCTGACTCGTCAATGGTCGTTTTTTTATTTCGTTTTTAGAAATTTTTTTTTTTAAGTTTTCGTTCTCGTAAGAACTAGAGGCTTTAATAATAGGCTATTAGTCACCAATAAAAGCAAATATTTGCTATTAATTTGGTTTTTTTCTTTCAACACATCCCTAACGTTAAAGCGAGGAATATTAAAAAAAAAAAGAAGCAAGATAAGAGTAAATGAAAACAAGACATGAAACAGGCTTTAACAAAACGTAATTTTAATATAAGTTTAGTGATTTCAAGGTCGCATCCAAAAGGCAACCGTTCATCCCTCGCAGTAGGCAGTTTAAGAAAATGGCAAGGTATTGTCAAAAGGAGTTTCACCAGAATTCTGCTCAACATAAGTTATAAGACTCCAGTAATTGAAGAGATATCGTAATAAAGCAAAAAAATAATATAAAAATCATGTGGAGCCCTGTCCACGTCAATATTAAAGGGAATGAAGAAGCTGGTAAGTCAACAACAAATGAACCACTCACCTTTTATACCATATACACACAACAATAAAGACCTTCTAGCAAAATAAAAAAAAATCTGGAACATAAAGAGTCGAAAACTGGAAAGATTACATCCCCAACTGCTCTATTATCAACCAGATACAGAAACGGCAGAATACCCCCCAAACTGTCGAAAAAACATGTTAAGGTCCTTCCTTCGACTCCGCATGGGACATAACCCACAGTCATATTCTAACCAATAATGAACCACCAATCTGCCACATTCGCATTTTATCTACGAAAAATCTACTGGAATGTGAAAAAATCAACGACACAACAAATACGCTACTCAACGCTAATGGGAAAATTCTATTTCAACTCACTCGTAGAAGTGGCAGACATAGAACTTCACCTTCTCATTAAATTTCCTCAACAGACAAACTCATATTGTTTAAACAAAGCAACAGAAATTAACTGATTACTCTGAAGAGTTTGTGGTATCACTATGGACCAACACTGGTCTATGTGAGGCTAAGCCGCCACCCCATAACCTAACCTAACCTAACGCTACCTTGAAAGACCTATTATAACAACGATTACAGAAAATAATTTAAGAGACGTTTTTTAAAGTATTAAAATATTTAACCCTTGATAGTTCATAATAATAACAACTTAAAACATATTTAACATTAATTATTTATAGCCCACAGTTTTTATAAGCATAGTATTTAGTTAGATTTAGCCGAAAGCTCTGGTAGCTATTGCTGTAGAGATAAATTAATAATTGTAATTAACTTTACTTAATAATAAAGGAAATAAATACATAAATAACTAATTTCTTTAATACCCATAGAATGTTTATTTATGTTTTCCCATTCTTCTTCATTATCTTTGTCAGGAGGGTAAAACATACCAAAGGCAAAGTCAAAGAAAACCGTTTCCTTTCTTTAAACTAATTAAAAGTTATTTTGTTTTTGAAGATTAAATTTGATATTTTCTTATATTTTTATATTCTTTTCTTCAACTTTGAGAGCTCACTATTTGAAGTAAACCCCAATACTGATCATTTAGTGGGGAAGCTCGAGTGTTCCCTTCTTTTCATTATCAAACTTTTTTTTATTTCTCAATGCGATTGAAAGGAAAAACGAATCGGCTCTTCTTTGCATTGGCTTTTTCGAAGGACTAAGGAAATACAACTTTTTAATGGGCGTCAAATCATTTTCCAAAACAAAGATTTGGTTTCAATTAAAATTTATGTACGCTACTGGCCCAAAAGGTACATACAGTTAATCACAAAAGTAAGTAAGTCAACTCAATTACACTTCGATGAAAAAAAGCACAAATTTTAGAAAGATGAAATGTTTTTTTTTGTTTTACAATATTCGAGTTATTCAAAAGGAAAAAGAAATGTAACAAAATAATAACACATAAAAAAGATAAATTCAACATGAACAGAATTAATGACTTACAAAAAATGAACATTTTTGTGGCTGTTATTATATAAATATTTTAAATTTTAATTTAATATTTAGTGGAGTATTCTTAGATTTAATTACCGATTTTATTCGGGATGACATCGAGTTGGTGCAGGGAAATAAGTCCCCAGGAACTAAGTCCACTGAGGGACTTAGTTCTCACTTGATGGGAACTTAATCCTCTTTAGTGAAGTGGACTCCGTTCCCATGCAAAGTGGGCACGAACTCCACTTTCTTATGGGAACTTAGTACACACTAAAAAATGTGAAGAGGGAACTAACTTTCAACAATATTCTACTTCTCTATCTTATGTTCAAAAACTAAATATCCCATTTAAAAATAAGTTATTTAGTTTTTGAACATTAGATGGAGTATAAAATTATAAATAGTATAAAATTCGATGTAAAGATACTTTGTATATATCCAACCTCGCATCTACTCCCACTCCAACAGCGAACAAGAAGGCGGGTTGCAGGGCGGCAGCATGCCCCCCGATACATATTTCACTGTTCTTGCACAACACTTTGCAACCGATGTTACGTCAAAATACCTGACTTCTTATTTTACTTCTTCTTAGTAAAAGTGGTAATTTATTTCGCATTTAAAGGGAATTAAAACCACACAGTTTTTTTGAAACTTAATTCCCACAGTGCATGGGAACGAAGTACACTTTACTAAAAAGAATTTAGTTCCCATCAAGTGAGAACTAAGTTCCTCAGTGGACTTAGTTCCTGTGGACTTATTTCCCTGCACCCATCGAGTTCATTAACTTTAGAGTAACACTTGGATCAACTTTTGCCCACTCTTCCTGAAGAACCCTTTTCAAAACTTCCTTTTCTTATTTGCCGTTCCAAATGCTTCCTTTGAGGAGTTAAAAGGCACTCATATCTGGTGATTGTGGTTGAGTTCTAAGTTGATTTCGGCTATTAAACAGCAGCCATTCCCTGATGACACGTGACGTATGTTTTGGGTCATTATCTTGCTGAAAGATAAATGACCCATCCAACCCCAACTTACTGACAATTTTGTACAGATTGATTCTCAATATGTCTCAATAATAATACTGATCCATTATTTCATCGATTATAACTAGATTTCTGACACCAGATGCCGCCATACACCCACTCACCAATACATATTCTCCACCATGCTTATTAACGGTGCCAATCATATTCTTGTGATCTAACTCAGCGTTATATATCCGCAAAACCTTACCGTGCCCATCTGATCCATGGATGTTGAATTTGCTCTCATCAAATAACACGATTCCAGAAAGCGGGGTAGCATTTTTCATATTCTTTTTCAAAATTTAAACGCTTTTGACGATTCACCATGATATCCGGCATTATAGAGCACTCGACAAATCGATTGGGAAACACGAGTTTCAATAATAGTTTGCTATCTCAGATTTTATTTGAGGGCAATTTATTTAGGATTTTGTTTTTAATGATAAGTCGATGTTCTTGTCCGTTAGCTCTGGTGGACGCCCAGTCCGGGTCTTTATGTTCATATTACCTTAAATTCTGAATTTTTTAATTATTGTCTGTGGACAGTCGAATGGCTCTTGGCTAAAATCTTAGCTATTTCCCCAACAGATTTCCTTACTGGAAGATATTTCATAATTACCACATTCATATCTTGCAAAAGTTGCTATCCTCGTGGTGCCATTTCAAAAAAAAAAACTTGGGTTTATTGTATAAGGAAAATTTCTGTCAGTAATAAGCCAACAAAAATAAAAGTAGAGAAGTTTTGATCTGACATCTTCTCCACTTAGAGTTTTCGCACAGAATGCAATGCGTACTTTTGTGATTAACTGTATACTCGTAATCTGTATATTTCAATACGTGGCGGCCCTATACGCAGGAAAGAAAAATATGACACTCCTGTCTGAGGACAAAGGATCCATGTTTGCAAAAGAAGCAATCACTATTTACATTTACAGTTTAACTTTAAATTTAATATTTATTTCGCAAGCCGTTAAAAATTTACCAATCTGTGCATCCACAGGGACTGTGCTTGCCCACCATCATTTTGTCTTTT
Organism: Brachyopa scutellaris; assembly: GCA_949775065.1. Taxonomy (NCBI): domain Eukaryota; kingdom Metazoa; phylum Arthropoda; class Insecta; order Diptera; family Syrphidae; genus Brachyopa; species Brachyopa scutellaris. Next base: position 184,655,756 of record OX459112.1, on the reverse strand, counting down.
CTTTAACTATTTTTTTTCCCCCGATTTGCATAAAATCTCAATTTATACAAATCCCCCTCTTTTAATTAACTCACTCATGACTCAATTCTTTTTAGACTGATACTTTTAAGTGAGTACAATTCATTTGAAATGGTCAGTTTACTCCTAATATTCTTCCATTTATTTTTCCCTATGTATAAACTTGCTCTTGCCCTGTAAGAGAATATACTTTAGTGCCATTGTAGCAGAGATTGAAACCCATAAAAATGTTCTTCAGAAAGGTTCTTGTAAAGTTGACGGGGTTGAAGAGGACTTTTTTTTGTCTTCTTCGCTTTGTAAGGGTAAAACTTTTGTTAGTGATAATGACCCCATGTCAGCGTCATCATCGTCACCAACAAAGGACGATTTTTTCCTCTATTTCTCAGCTCATCGTTGGCCACAGTTGAAGTGGTTGAAGTGGGTGGTGGACTTCTATAGAGCAGTTGGTCGATTTTCAACTATCCGAAAATCCTTTAGAAATTCCTTTCGGGATTATGGACTTTTCCATTTTCGCTGGTGTATTACAAAATTTTAGACTGTCAACATTTAAAAATAAACGTATATGGATTAACTTACAGTTTTAATATTTCGTCCTACAATCTTTCGTATTTATGTAGCAAAGCAAATACTCTACTCTGACGACCTTCTGCTGGGCAATCTTCTTTAAGTCTGCTGATACCTATTAAAAACAGTGAATTTTCACTTGGCTTGTCCAGACTCCAGAGGGTTATTAGCGTTACTAACAGAAGCCTCTGAATACCCGATGACTGTTATTTCAATCATACCATTCATTTGATTGAGCATAATATCATAAGATACGAATCTCGGGGGTTCATTAGTGCAATTGGGGTATTGTTTACATTAACAAATGTATCTACGAGTATAATTTTCCTATGAATCTTTCTTGCCATTTGGATAAGGATTTTCTATAGACCTGACGTTTACATTATTTTAAATGAAGAAGGGTTCTGCCGACGCTGGTTTTTTCTTATTTTTTATAGAAATACTTACTCGTGTAGGGTTTCCTATTTATACAACTGATTAGATTGATTTATTTTGAAAGTGAAAGCATAAATAAGTGATTTCATTTACCCAGGAATGCCTGGGGTGAACGACACTTTCGGCAATAAACATGCATGGCTCCATCAGAACAGATCTGAGGGTAATCCTTGTGGGAGTTTCTTCTTGAACAATTTCTACGAGTATAGCAAACTATTTGGTTAAAGTGAAATTGCTAGTATCCTGAATTTTTTAAAAGTGAATTTGGCCTCATCAGTTGGCTATGGGCTTTCTTACGTGTGATTAAAATTTAATTTAGGGTAAACACAACCGGATTAGGGGTAAGGGAATTAGATTTGAATAAGGAATGACTATCCAAGTAAGGTGTTATGCAGCGTGAAGATATTTAGATATTCGGTCGTACATGTTGTTGTATGTGCATACATACATACATATGTATGGATGTAGGTAGTAGGTAGGTATATGTACCTAGTTGAGAAAATTGCTTGGCATAATAGACTATATCTTGTAGTGTCAAGTACAACCAAATGTAATATGAATTTTGCAGTCGAAGCTAGATTAGATTGCCTTCAACAATTTAAGTATGATTTGATTCGATGAAAATTGTGGGTACCAATTAATATTATAACCAGGTGACGTTGTGAACTTGATTAAATGTTTTCGCATATAATAACGCACGTAGACGACTTTCAATTAATTGGTTTCAGAGCTTCCGCGTATCTTACCATAACATGTACATATGTACCTTGCTCTTCGTTTGTCAGTAAAGCAACACCATCAGCATACAACAGGGGTCAGAGTATGCGTCGTCTTGTATACCGCAGGTAAGACTATGCATTACGAGTTTAAAGAGAACTTAATTTCTAAATTGGTTGATGACACACCGCTAAGTATCTTTTTTATTTATTTTTTATTTATTTATTTATTTTTTATTTTTTTTTTTTTTGAAGCGGGGGGGGGGGGACAATCCATAGGCACCGATATTCTCAATATTGTACGGTAGTGTGAGATTCTTACTCACTAAACCTAACCTCCGCTAGCTCGCATCCTCACCCCGCGGAACTACCGTCAGATATTACTTCCCGGAGCGGATTTTCATTTTTAAACGGCTGTTCTTGCTTGCGCCTGTTCAGCTTTTCTATGGCTCTCCTCCCATCTAAGCTCGTTTTTTATGCGTGCTCAAAATGTTGTTATCGCATTCCATCTGCTTTCTGATTTACTAGCCGAACACAATGGTCACGCTGTAGTGGAAGTAGAAAGTTCAAGTTGGCTGAACTTTGCGTTTCACCATACAATTTATACTACAGCATCAGCTTCGCATTGTGTTCGCGCTATAGGGTTTATGTGTATTTTAACTTTGACAGCGCGTCATACTTCCACTAGAGCGTCGCCATTGTGTTCGGCCAGTTAAGCATCTCCGCTATAACATTTTCTGTATTCATTTTTTAAACTTCCTTTTTCTTCAAGGAACACCACTTCGACAATTGAACACCACATGTTTCGGGTCGTCGTCGCATCCAGGACATGCAAGACATTCTGACGAATCCTTGAATTTGAAGCGGTGAAGATAACGGCGATAACTGCCATAGCCTTACAGAAATTGTATCAGTTGGTTATTTACTTCCCCATGACTTCTGCTTATCCATGGTTTTACGTCCATCTGCCTTTTTCTGAGACATCCCATCGCTGTTGCCACTTTCTCAATGACACTGCCCTTTCTGGCCTTGTCATTTCTTTGCTTCTGTGTTTTGGACTCTACCATTTCGAATTCGTTTGGATTCTTCAACTAGTGTAGGGATTATGCTTCAACGCACGCTGCCTCGTATGAAATTGTTCTATAAGTACTTATAACTTTTAGTGCAGTTAATCTATAGACCATATTCATCAGCCATCAGTTTTTCTTAATGCTCAACGCATCCGCCCAGATTGGAGTCTTTTGCTACTTCTTGGCTTCTTGGCTAGTGCCGAGAATACCTTAGACATCTTCTCCGAAATATATTCCATGTGGCTTCCAAAGTTTAGTCTATCGTGAATTATTACACCTAGGTACTTGATATATTTTTTTTTGGAGTGTACTGTATAAGTTCCAACCTTGAATTTTATAGTCTCTCTTATTCGGCGGCTACTAAAAAGCACTGCCTCCATCTTGTGCTCCGCCAATTCCAGACTCCTCAATTCAAGCCATTGTTTGACAGCAGCAGTGATCTCGTTTGCAGCCAGCTCTAGCTCATCTAGGTATTTGGCCGTCACCACTATCACTACATCATCGGCGAATCCTATGATTTTTGCTTCGTCAAGTCGGGGATTTGTAGTTTCAATATACCATCGTACATAATATTCCAAAGAACCGGTCGGAGAACGGAGCCCTGCGGAATGCCTGCAATGCTAGTGTACTCTTTGGTCTCTTCGTCGGTTTTATACTGTAGCACTCTCTGGTGTAAGTAGTTGTCAATTATTCTCACAATGTATGCGGGGGTATTCATTTTTTCCACTTGGCTGTGTTAAACGCGTTTTTGACATCTAGCGTGCCGGTAATTATCTTGCACCAGACTAATTCGATTCTAGAGGACTTGTTAGCGCTTAAAGATTCGAAGTTTTTCTCAACACTCGACTAAATAAATGAATTCTTATGGTCTTTTAAAAATTGTCGGCTATTGTCTGCACTGTGTGAATAGCATTTTCGTAGATGCTCCTCAATCCAAACTGGTTTTATGTCACCACAACGATGTTTCACGATAGGATAGATAGAATGCACATTCTGAATCCTCGGGGCACCTGCAAGGGCGTATATTTTAAGTGGGTCCCCTGCATTGAATAACAATCACGAGGTCAGTCACATGCCATACGATACCAAAGTCATGTAGCAACACTACTGATAGTAAAGAATTCATAAAATGCCGAGTTCCATTTCGTTTATCATCAGTTTTATTACATCCACCATAACAAATTACAAGAGTAAAAATAAAAACAGCTGAAATTTGTTTATCTTCTCTATAAAGATAGAAAATAATGATTTAAAATTCATTACTTCAGAGTGAAAGCAGCCTCACAGCCCTTTCCATAGCTTTTTCATTCCTGGACATGCCCTTGTTGTGCACCTATGTATACATACGTATATGTATGTGCATATGTATTTCAAATCCTTTTGAAAAATGTATGAATGGCTTCTGGTGCTGTTAACCTACTCGCCACATAGCACCGAAGGTATTCAACAATAAATAATACATTTTTGTATCTTACTCGTACGAGATATAATATTTTTCACAATTTCAACTGTGCAATGGGCCAAGTGCCAGAAAAGATAAATGAAAATTCTTATGGAATAACTGCACCGAAAGTTCCCAGTAAACAATTTGCTACTATAGCGGCAGCGATGAGAAGACAATTGAATGAAGATATGTTCATAGCTGCACCTCCACCAACTGCAGCAGACATTTATAGGCTTTCGAGTGCATTTTCTGTGTCAAAAATTGGTGTAATATCAGAAATTTATTACCAACATTTCAAATAAGCTATCATTTTGTTGGGAAAGTGTAAAATAAATTCTTCGGCAACCCGTCCGATGCAATGATGGTGGAATGTTATTTTTAGTTTTGGTGTACGTTTTAAACAAAAGCAAACAATTACAAGTACATAGTTAAAGTTTGGAAAATATATTTACTGGTTTCTATGGTATAATAAAAGGAACTCCAGATGATATTTGTGAAGATACTCGTTATAAAAATTTTAGGACGAAAAAATACAATGGATACCTCTCACAATGCACTTACATATGTCGTGTGTAGAGAAAAGATGCCAGTTATATATGGTGTAGTATATGGTGACGAAAATGCAGTTAATCTATTCTTTATTTATTTATTTATTTATTTATTTCAACTTTCAACTTTTTTCAACTTACATATTTAAAACTGATTCATATTTGTTAGATATAATTATAACTTAATTATAAATATAAATTTCTTTATTATTTACAAATTTAAAACATTCAAATTTATAGCCATGAATTGAGCAATAAGGATTAATATGCACTATGTGGTGTGGAATACCAGTGGATAGTGCATTGTTTATTTAGCTAAAATTCAAATATTTGTTAGCCGCGAGAAGAACGAAGAGTTTGTTGCTGAGAGTATGAAGTAGACGTGCAATGAAAGGTAGACAAATGACAAAGCTGAGAATTTAAGGGTTGAAAAAGATGAGTATAGGGTTATAATTAAAAGACTAATTACGATACACTATAAGTAAAATTAATTTTAGATATAGTTGATTTTAGATGTAGCTGATTACGTTATTATCTCCATAAGATTTTCTATGCTAGACCTGGACAGTAGCCAATGTCTTAAGTTACTTAAGAAGCTGGATTTGCATTCTGCATGACTGCATATATCCGGCAGTAGTCTGTTAAATATGAACGGTGCGGCAACTGTTGCAAAGCGTCTGTAGTGTTCTTTATTGGCTCTTGGTACTACAACTGCAGAAGCTTGCCTAAGTGAATACGAATAAGTATCACCTCTTCTGGGACACAAATAACAGCCCCGCATATAAAACAATCTCAAAACTTTATAAACATTCACGTGTCTGAGTGAATCTTGGTTTGAACATTATTATACAGATTACCTTCTTCTGAGCTGTTATAATTGATTAAAGATTACTTACATAAGCATTGCCCCAGCACGAAATTGCATATTCTAAGCGAGAGTTCACTAGCGCATAGTAAATAGCAATCAGTAGGTTTGACGGAACTAATTTGCGTAGATGAAAGATCTTGTTCATTGCTAAATATACAGATTTTTTTACATTAAAAATGTGAGCTTTCCAATTTAACTTACTATCCAGGGTAACACCTAGATACTTGAATTCAGTGGCACATTCGATTGGAATGCAGGCATTAGCACAGTTTAATTTTTTACAATCTGAATCATGCAGACAGACATTCTACGCAGGTAATGCGCGATCTCCCAAAAAAGTTGAATCCCAAACAGGATAGTAAGGCAAGTATACATCAATTTGACCTGAGATCAATTGATGCATAAAAATTATATCATTATTGATACGTCTTCGAGCCAAGGGTTGCATTCGCTTTCTCCTATGCAAATATGGAGGCAGGTTAAAAGGATCGCCCCAGCGAAGACCTTTTACGAATGAAGCTTCGTTGGAAGGCTTCAATACGAGTATTGAGATTTCTATAGTAAGGTGTCCATACTTACGAAGCATAGACAAGACTGTTAAAAAGGAAGAGAGGGACATACGTTTTTTAATTCTTTACATCACGAAACCTAACATTGAGTTTGATTTATTCACAATGTGGCTTGAATACCTGAGCAATCAAGTTGAACGCTAAAATAAACACCGCGGTCCTTAAAACTATAGATAGATAGATAGATAGATAGATAGAAATGATTTTTTATTTTTATACTATTGTGAACAATAATTATAATTCAAAAATCTATTTGCATGGCATTGCCGTCTGCCTGATTGACAATTCTAAAAATTTCAAGATTAATTCACAACAAAATAAAGAATATACAAAAAAAAACCAATAGCAAAGTAATTTATTGTTATTTTAAAAACTTCCATGCAAAATTCTCTCCCTTAACCGAAGTGCGGTTTTGCAGTACCTAGTTATTCTTGAGAAGTCGCTTCCATTTAATATTTGAAGGACTTGATTTTCCGATAAGACATCTCTTTCGAATATCGATCTCCTCGTCTCCTTCAGAACTGGACATCGGCCAACAAAATGCAAGACATTTTCTCTCTCCGTCAAATTACACATGCTGCAGAGTATGGGTAAATCCTCCCTATGCGGAATATAATTAAGTTTGAAGGAGCTCTCCACGCAACTTTAGCACCGTGGATATTTCCTCAATGCTATGTTCATCACGAAAATAGTTTCTTTCACCCAGATTGTGACAAAGCCTGCTATAGACAGCTCTATGGAGTGAGCCTGTTGCATCTTCTATATATATTTATGTCTTATCTGCTTATCAGCACATTCAATCAAGTGATAAAGTTTGGGCTTCCAGCTTCTTGCATCATCGAAATTTAGCTCCATTCCACACCCACACCCTTAAAACTATAAACCCGACACATAGAGTTATTCGTTGCCTAGCCTTTTATTTTCTGGCAGTCACACATTCACAATTGTGAGTAACTTTCGTAATTAGCTCCTTAACTATTAGTTTATTGAAGAAAGACTTATGTAGACTGTGGCGAACTTAAAATGTTGCTAAAGTGCCCTGAGATATCTGTTTTTTTTTTTTTGTTTTTTTTTCAACTTTTAAATTGTAGTACAGTACACTATAAGCTTTTCAATATTATAGTGCGTGAATTCTAGAGCAGATTCGTTTAATGGTTTTTGGTAACTGTGCTACCATTTGGATGTACATGTAGGTAAGCGGCTCTAGTGACGTATTGTAGCTCTTTTGAGATCATTGGATTTAAAATTTATAGAATGCGGATATATAACTGCATTATAAGTAATCAGCGTGGAATTTTCTTGTGGATTGCTAGTCTTTAAGCGATGTCTAATCTTATGACAAACTGAAATGTATGCAACAATCCTTTCTTCAAAATTTGATTATAACCAGCAACTATCATTGCCTATGGCATCCACTATCTGACACTTAACATCATGTAAACAAAACCACCAAGAGAAGTCTAGTTGAAGTCGTATTGCAACAGTGTTACTGTTCCACCACCACCCTAACATCCTGTTACGAAATTTCACACCTCCATTTGGCTTTAATTCACTTCACTTCATTCTGTCTCTTGGTGTCATGACCAATCCCTAGCTCATAAAAGAAACGTCCAGCACATTTTTTGTCATTCGTCGGCAGGGCGGAAGAACACTGTAATGAACATCAGACATTACAGCAAATTACCCTGAAAGGATAACGCCCAATGTTGTTACATAATAATAATAATATCCAAGACTAAAGCGAAAAAGAACGAGAAGCAAAAACAAAATATCCCCAGTGAATTCCTTGCACGGGCCTAAATCAAAAGCATCCAACACTAAAAGGAACAACAACAGATAAGGGTGATAAAACTGTAATTTGTCTCTGTGTGCGGACAGTATCCATTACTTTTTCGGTTGGGTAATTTGAATCATCTGTAATGGAGACAGCAAAAGAATTAATCGTGAAATATGAAACAACTAAAAGAGTTATATTCATTTGAGGGACACTAAATAAAAGGACAATCGATCGTTTAAGGAGCTATAAATAAAAGTTCAAATATAATTTTGGGCGATAAAGTCCAGCAGTGTCCGAGCGGACAGCCCCGGGTAGCATTACGACCAAATGGAGTTATTTAACTTTGGCATAATAGATTACCAAGTGGGAGTGCGGATGGCTATGGCAATAAATTATCAAACTAATGCTGAAGTTTTCATTGTCCTACAAATCGAAAAGTATGTGACAATTGTATTGGAATTTATCATTCAATATTTATGTTTTTTTTTTTTTTTTTTTTTTTTTTTCTGAAAGGAAGTGACAGCCAGCTGCTGTGTTTTTATTAGTGTTTTCTATAATGTTTTGTAGAAATGAATAAAAGAGGGTGGATATAAATCGACTGAGACTTCAAAATCACTAGCGGAAAAATCAAGAAGTGAGGTGAGCTTTCAAAAAAGCTGTTGATTACATGTGCTTGTTGAAAGCATGTTTATAGCAAAAACGGCGCTGGTCTGGGAACTTTTGAAATGGTATAACTATATGTAAATATGTACATATTTTTTTTATACCAAATGGGCGTAAATTGAACTCGTGTCAAATATATCGTGTCATCATCGTTATTTCCTATAATTTGGTTTGTCTTTTATTTTACTATATTGAAATAAAATTCATATTTTTACGGCACAACTAATTTTTGCGTGGGCTCATGTAATACTATTCCAATCGCTTAGGAAACAATCCACCATACACGTGTTTTTGTAAGCTTTTATTGTGAATCACAATAATTGCCCCGATGCTGCCAAATCGGCGATTTTTTTTTATTGTTAGAGAATTTTAGTACTTTAGTGTTGAAGTTGTAAAAACAAGAGACAGAAGTGAATCTTCTTAGCTGTAGTAGTGGACAATTAAGAAGAGTTTGTGAGAAGAGGGAGATATTCATACAATTTTGAAATTTATCAAATTCACCATATCGAACACATAAAGCACTACAAAATACTCTGTAAAGTATCTAAAATAAAACTGAACAGAGAAAAATCTCCAATCAATACACAAAGTCACTATATACAGGGTGTTTCCAAGTTAAATGTCAAGACTTTGGCAACTGATTCTTGGGTTTATTCTAAGAAAAAAATCGTTCTACAGTAAGGGTCTATCTCCAATTTGGACATCATTTATTGAGAATTTAAGCAAACACCTACTTTGGTGTACCTTGACCCATAATAACTCAAATATCTTCGCTAATACTTACTACAGAAACTTCTCTTAAGGCTTTAATTTAAGAAGAAATAACACCCTTTTTAACTGCGTTTAGATAAATTGGATACCTTTTTTAGCTTTCCAGATATTTTATTTTTAAGTCAATATCATAAATCTTGCCCATACATTTTTTTGGCTTTCAGGTCGCTTTTCTACAAAAAATGCGTAATAAGCATACCGTTTTATTACTTTTTCTTGTGAACGTAACAATTGTTAACAAAAAAAATGTGTAGTAAGTATTCTAAAATATTTACAGATTTTATGATACTTGGAAAAAACCGCAGCAGGTAAAAAGCGAAAAAATGATTTTTTACCTATTTTTTTAACCACAGTTGGCAATTAGTGCGATTTTCTAACTAAATCATAATTTTTAAATTTGTTTTTTAAATAAAGTATGACTTTACGAAGGTTGTAAAGTATGCTCATTTATTAGAATACCCGTTGAAACCCTAATTTCCATACCATTTTCCCCTTAACATCCCAGACTCAAACCTAACTGAGTATGTATAGGCCAAGTTGGAAAATTTAACTAGGAAAAGTGGTATAAATGATTAGAAAACAAAATTCAATTTATCAGTTAAGGTTAGGATAAAGCTCACGGTATCTTTCTCGTGCTCTATTGGAACTTTCGTCACCCAGCCCATGGACGTAGATAATATCTGCGTATTCTTAGCTTGTAAAAGATACCATTTCAAATACCGTTTCTAAACAACCGTTGTGTAACCTCGGCTGTAAAAATTAAACTGAAAAATTGAATATTGTTTTCTAATCATTTATACCACTTTTCCTAGTTAAATTTTCCAACTTGGCCTATACATACTCAGTTAGGTTTGAGTCTGGGATGTTAAGGGGAAAATGGTATGGAAATGAGGGGTTTCGACGGGTATTCTGACAAATGAGCATACTTTAAAACCTTCGAAAAGCCATACTTTATTTAAAAAACAAATTGAAAAATTATGATTTAATTAGAAAATCGCACTAATTGCCAACTGAGGTTAAACAAATAGGTAAAATAGGTATCCAATTTATTTAAACGCAGTTAAAAAGGGTGTTATTTCTTCTAAAATTAAAGCCTTAAAAGAAGTTTCTGTAGAAAGTATTAGCGGAGATATTTGAGTTAGTATTGTTCAATGTACACCAAAGTAGGTGTCTTCTTAAATTCTCGATAAATTAAGTCCAAATTGGAGATAGACCCTTACTGTGGAACGATTTTTTTCTTAGAATAAACCCAAGAATCAGTTGCCAAAGTCTTGACATTTAACTTGGAAACACCCTGTATAACGTGTCCGTTTAACGTCTGAAGTCGATTAAGAACTTTCACTTCAAAAATGTAGCGATAGTGGCCTAAATTGGAGTCTGGCATTATTTTTTATTAACTTCCCACTTAATCTCCAAAACTAATCCAGCAAACTCAAAATTCAACTTATGAAGTTCACTTCTATATTTGTGTCTGCGTCAAATAGTCTCTGAGAAAAACGGGTGCTGCAGACAGACAGACACGGAGGTGATTCCTTATGTGTTTCGTTTTGCAAATTAGGAAGCAGCCAATCTCCTAAACTTGTAATGGGTGTGTAAACATCTTTGGCGTGATAGTGTAACTTCTAAAAGTATGCAATGGTTGCTCATAGAAATTTGCCCAAATATAAGCTACGGCATGAACCACGTTAATCCTATACACTTACGCGGCGTTTCATCCCAACGAGCCATTAAATGCTTCTCTTCAAAAAAATAATCAAAATCTGAGATGAATACATAAAAAGAGGATATTTTGAAATAAATTTCCTCACGGCTTTGGTATCAAACTTTCCATAAATCTTACTGAAAACAAATGTCACTTTTGAAAAATCTGTAACTTATATCTATAAAAAAAAAACACTCTTTATACGCGACTGTTGACATTTTAATTATCAGTATGTACCTACATATGTATGTGCGCACCATATGTATACTATATACACAGACAATAAATATACAGATGCCCAGCGGGAAATTTGGGAAGCGATCCTCCGAGAAGGTATTTGGAAGCAATGATTTTTTAGGAAAACATTCTATGCGATGTATAAGTGATGCATTGAGAAGCAATCACTGAGATGTGCTTCCGAAAAAAATCTTTTTAAAAGTGTGGATTGCTTCCCTCTGCAGACCTACTAATGTAAAAAGGATATGGAAGAGGATACGGAGAGTCATGCCTTCTAACCTTTCAAGAAATCGCTTCAGCATGCATGTTTGTATGTTTCCATTTCCCGCTGGGTACAATCACAACACATGATGAGAGGGAGAAGCTTTCCCCACGGAGTGAACGGAGCGAGTGAAAACAAAGAACTTTATTTGTTATACCCATTCTGAAGGCTATGTCGGCTAATTCCTGTCGGCTTATGCAAAAAAGTGGAACCATATTTTTGTACAGGCATGAGACATCTGTATATTTATTGTCTGTGCTATATATTTTTAATTTTATTAATCGCCATATCGAATACCTAAGATTAAAGTAACAACACTTTTATGACCTAGAATTTATGTTTAATAAGGATATTTGAAACAAGAGGTATCATTTTGTAGTTCTTAATGAACCTGAAACGTATGAACTTACAGCTAGTATTATGCCATTTTAAACTCAAAAGCGGCACTGTTATAGTGAAAACGTTTTAGAAGTGATTTTTATCGGAAACTGAAGAATCACCTTTAGAAAGATATAATGAAAGACAACAAGAGCCGTTGAAAATGACAATTTTTCTATTTTCTATTAGCAACTAATGATAACGTGCATTGACACCGTCTTTCTCCCTTTCTTTAGGTGGCGCTATAGCTCGGGGTGAACCTGGGTCTACTTCTCGCAACCATTTGTGTGTGCGTGCTATATTGCACGAATGGAAGGGACCTACAGTTTTTTGCCGACTCAGAACGGCGAGTTGAGAAGCTCAATCGTGACAAATGATACTCTTTGATGCTTGTCAGACATTCGAAAGAGGTGGTTACCTTGAAAAACTTTTCTAGGTGTTGGACCCGGGCTGGGATTGAACCCGAGCAGCATGCGTAGTAGTCCAACGCACTAACCACCACGGCCATGGCGACCGCATTGATACCGTCACGTCATGGATAATAGCATTCAAGCCGGATTGGCCAACAAAAATACATCGATCAACGACCATCAATATGGTAGAGTTAGGTACTATTTACAAAACAAAACAAATTTACTGTAAGTAAAAATAGGCGTTTTTTTTCTCAAATCTATATAGGCTAAACATGTTTCCGCAACATGTTTTCAATGTAAAATACAACAAAACCTTAGCCTGGATCCAGTCTTATTTTTGTATGGAGAGCTTTTTCGAAGTCTATAAAGATTTGAAAAAAACGCGCCTAATATAAACGTAAATATTTACATTAAAGCTCTGAAAAGCTGTATTGAATGCTGATAACTCAGATAATTATCTGAACATGATATGGCATTCTAAAAGCAAAACTATTTTGGAACTGGATACGCCATCTTTTGAAGATTTTCTACTTTTGCTGTTTTCTACAATTTTCAACTTTTTTCTTACCTTGAACTTTCTTTAAGTTGATAGCCAAGACCACAACCATTGCAATTCGTATGTCTACGAAATTGAATAACAAACTACTTTCCACATTATTGTAGCACAGTTAGCGATACCATCTCCGAAAATACAGGGAAGTTATTAGGATTGCTTTGCAACCCCTTTATCAAATGTAGATGGCGTAGGAACAGAAAGCTCGTTTAATTTAGCTGAAAGAGCTTTAAGCCAAAATAATAAAAATGAAATCCTTATAGAGGATGTCAAGATAATGAAATGACGACCCCTTAAAAGGACACATGACCCATCAAATGGAAATTTTGTGTTTACAGACGCATAAACCACTTTATGTTCTAACAATGTGTATACATGAGTTACTTGATGCCATTTTGAACTCCATGAATTCCCATTACGGAGCTCAACAGATTGCTGCTATTAAGAGCAGACATCCTACTTACTCGCTGCATTTAGTGCAAGTCATTCCTTGTATAAGCATTAATCATACCAAGCAACCATGCCGCACATCAAAGCATAATTCCAAACTAATGGTCATCTTTACGAGATGTTCAGCTCATTCTCATTCATGTCCTGTCTTCTCTTCGATGCTGCAACTGAAAAATCCCATACCACAATACATCCAATCGAAAGTAATAAGGATCACGTTTATCAACATCAACCCAAAAAGTCCTCTACACACAGAGGTCACATTATAAGCCCTGCCTCCACCTACCTATCCCCATATTCAGCAGACTCTTCTGCTCCCGGATCAAGAGTAGTCACCGCAAATTTTAACCAAAAATCTCGTAAACTTTGACATTTTATGTTGGTAAACCATTGAGGGGTGGATTATGTGTGTGCACTTCTGTGTACTCGTCCCTGCCCTTTGCTATGCTTGTTTTGTACTGTCGATGGATTATTAAGGGGACGATGGCCATTGTCATTATTGTTATCGACTCTACTTAACATTTTGATTGAGGACTAAAACTGTTGTGTATCGATGAGGACAATTGACTGGGGGTCCATCACCGACGATATTCAAGAAAGCAGCTCCATACCGTAATAGAATAATAGAAAATAAAGGGTAAAAGACGATCCGTAGCAGATAAACGTTTCAATTTTCTTCATTTGGTTTTTATACCATCGTCGTGTTGTCGTGTCATCTAAACACACAGCAGGATCAAAAAGGATACTTAGGCAAATAGTGAATTTTTATGACAACCCCAAGACACAAGGGAATCATTTAAGGATTAAGTGAAAATCTATTTTTGAAAAATTGATTGTTAAAAGGGCATCTGCATAGAAATGGCCAGGATTTGTGATCTCCTCTACTGATATGAAAGGTTGGAATTGGAATGGATTACATTTTATTAAGGATTCACTCAATGGACAGTCAAATTTTAAATTGGCTTCTTTTACGCTGTGAGTTAGAGATTACACTTCCATGTCATTTAATTGCAAGGATTTGAATAATTTTCTACATAAGGCCTGCAAAGGTACTGCGATTATCATTGGGTAGCCAAAGAAATTGAAATATCCTCTCAAAATGGTGGTACTTACATCACCTGAAGAAAGGTAGCACTGCGTGCCGATTTACGACTTTGGCTATGATCCGCGAAAAGGACTCGTATTTATATAGAAAAGATATATAGAACCGATTTTGGGAGTAAATCGGCTTATATGTGTGCACATCCTTACAATCACACACACCTAAAACATTCATTTAACGATAGTTAAATCCTACGCAAAGGACTTCTCGACTCATATAAAAACATACAAAAGCATACATACATATGCTACACTGATAAAGCAACTCAACCAAAATATGCATTTCTATTCCTCTATACTCGCTGGCAATATCTTGACCATTTTTGGAAAATATTCATCCAATGCTGTGGTGGCTGTATTGCTATTGCTGGCACTCCTTGTGCTGTGCATGCTTCATTATGAACCAACTGATAGCTTCCGCATAAATCCGATTAAACTATCAATTACTGATTAGTACTGCATTTACAGGGCATTCAATCATAAGAGTATAACGTAACACACTACTCAGTACTCAGCCAATTTAGGACTTAGATACTGCAATTGTCTATGACTTTCATGTTCATGATGATGATGATGGTGATTATATAATAGCTCAAATCTGCCTAAGTTCCGAGTGTCAGGATGTGGTAACAGAATAAATTTCGTGCAAAATAGCTCTCTAAGCCTAATCCATTCATAGAGTATCGATGAGTAATAACCGATTGAACTCATAACTCAGAGAAAATGAAGAGATACAATGGGCATACGATTCTTGTTAACAAAGACTAAATAAGGAGAGGAAAGGATTTATTACTTATGCAAAGTCAATCGTTGTAATGTACGAGTAGTTCGGCTAAACGAGGAAAATGGATTTCAAACAATTCGTCTTACAACGAGCAATGTCGGTATGGACATTTTCGAAAATTGATTCAAGTAACAAAGATGAACACCGAAGCAAAATTTGTATAAAAAAAATACTACACATCTTCTAGGATTTATTTTGCTGGGTCCTCGAGAGAATACTCATTTTAATTCGAAACGACTGCATCAAAGGTAAACTTTTCCTGAAGATAATAAACTAGGGATTTTTCAGACAAATTTAAAATTCCAAAAACTTGCTGCAAAGTTACAACGCAATATCAAAACTATGACAGCAATCTAAAGAAAATAACAAAATAAAGTAAAGCAAAACAAATCCTTACGAAATCCTTAACCAGGTCATGGATTTTCCCACTCGTACCGTTGTTCCGTTTTAATTGACAGGTAATAAATAATCAATCGTCTTTAAAGCATACCCAGTGCATGTGTGTTTTTGTTCTCATGCACACATATACACGTACTTAAAAAGAAGAAAGGATTTCACCTTGTGGGTTTAAAAGGGAAGTGCATGCAGGATAGATAATACCCGCACCAAGTAGGAAAGAACTTGGTGATTACAAAATCTGATTACAAATTTATTGGTGGCATTTGTTAGACGATACCGGATGTCGTTTTCTGTGTGTGTGAGTGGGAGTATGTGGTAGATGTGGGTTCTTGGGGCGAAACTCCTGCAGAAACTAAACAATGGATAACCGAACTTTTGTGGTTGCAACTCCTTTGGTATCTTGTTGTAAGGGACTTTAATCAGTTGCGTTTATACACCGAGTAAAGTGAAACTGTATACACACACACTGGTATTTGTTTGGGTGACCGATGTGTTTTGTTGTCACAACCTGTGGGTTTATGTAGTTTAAATGTGCTGTAGTTAATTTTCAAAGTACATACATACATACATAAATGTATGTGCATAGAATTAGTAAATTTAATAATTGAATGCAAGATAGTCACTAGTAATTATTATTAGATAGGGTTGAAAAATCTTTCAGAATTGAGTTTAAAAATATATTTTTTCAATGAAAGTCGGGAAAATAGTTTCCACTAATTTTTAAAAATCCTGCCAATAACATTGAAGTGAACTCACTTGGAAACGCCATGACATTATTCTGATCAAGACAACATAAGATTTATAAGCTTGCTCGAATTTAATCGCGGAAACTATGACTTACTCTTACAATATTGATCAAATTTCAAAAAGATTGAGAGCCGCATAGGTATCTTCAGTTAAGTTGGGCTTTCTCGATCGATTTTTTTCTATAGAGATTTCTTATTTCCCGATGCCTATCTTGGACTTAATTGAAATAATTGGTTTTAGAGGCAAAGATTATCAGTTGAAGTCCATTCGCTAAATTTCTGTTTGAATTTAACAATACTGGGATTGTGGTAGAAAGGATACTTGTAGGTAATACTCGCTTTTGTTGGACATCGACAGAGGGAGAGCTCCAAGATAAATCCTTGCAATTGATACAGGTTTAGTCAGCCTTACATAATATGCTGATTGTTTACATTCTATCAGTCCTGGAAATGATGAATTTCCCCTTTATTGAAACGTTGAGCTTTTGTTTTATGTTTGTTATACACTTTACTGTGGCATTCAAATTCAAAGACTGATCCATTTTACAACCAAGAAGCGAACCCTAAGGCATTTTGGTGGTGAGGAGCATATGTAGTCAGCAGTGACGTTTATTCTAAGGTGCGCAGGTGTTCTCCGCACACCCCAACGAAATCCATCTTTATGAAAAATTTATTTGTTTATATATGTACATGCGCTAACAATATCTGATTGAGTTACAATTCAAAAATACTTAATTAAAAATAATGCTTTAACATCCACTTTTGTTCACTCTGTTGTGCCGCACCGTCCATAGCCAAATCAACCAAACCAAACACCGCAGTAAAAATCGCAATACCAAAATGTATATAAACCATTCAACACAAATTGACGTTGAACAAAATTTTCGTAAGTAAATTGAACGGTGCGCGCCGTCATACACACATACTTTTCAAACCTCTATCCAGCAACCTATCCAAACCAACTTTTTATTAAATTCAGTTCGACGTCGACTCGCCCGGTTGTTCTCCACTTACTAGCGCACCAACCCAAAGGAAATATCCATATAAAAAAAACGTTCTACCCCATTCAAAGTCCCAACAATCGTCTGTACAATAACATGAATTTGGGTTCTCTAGCAAACTGCGCACCCGGGCTCGATACAACACATTTTCTTTAGCGATGAAGATGTTAGTTGTGGGTATTATGTTGCTTCTCCTATTCTGTTTTGTTTCGCATCAATTCGAGTTCCCCAGCAAACTGCGCACGAGTTACGATTTAAGATGTTTTGCGAAGATAAATGAAAACACAAACAACATATTTCCAATACATCTAAGTTTCTTTATTAACATTTAACAAATGGATTTATTATAAACAATATACAAATCGATAATTTACAAGAGACGGGCTTTATTCACGACACGTTACGAATTGCACAAGACTAATTATCAACTGGACATATTACTTGAAAACAGAGATCAACAAAACAAGAATTAACAGTTGTAACATAAATCACAAACAACAGAAAGAAACAGCTAAACAGAGCACCAGCCAAGTGCAAGACATCTGCACTTGGTTTTGTCAACACCAGCTTCAATTGTTTTTGGTGTTGCTGCTGGTGCAGTATGTATGTACAGAGCATACATATGTATGTACATATGTACGTACATGTCTATGTATGAAGGTGCAGCATATAACTCACGCAGGCAGGCTCGATACAATACATGTTCTACCCTTTTCTTTAGCGAGGAAGATGTTAGCTGTGGCCTGTGGGTATTTTGTTGGTTTTCATATTTTGTTTTATTTCGCATGTTAACGTTTGTTTGGTTGAATTTTGTTCGATTCTCTTCTCCTGATATTAGTTATTTGTTCGATTTCGATGTGCTCTATATTTGTAGAACATAATCGACTGAAGCGAAAGCAAAAAGCAACACAACAATAGGCGTGTTTTTTTTTCAAATATTTGCATTGAAAACATGTTGCGGAAACATGTTTATTTTTACATCATCATTGATCATTCGCATTTTGGCAATAGTTAGATATGCATGTCGTTCTTTTAAGCCAAATCGTATAAGAGAAAACTGACCTGTCGATGCGCTATTGAAAATTTATTGAAGAAACCATTTTCTCAATTAAATTCGGAAGAAAGACTGGAAATAATTAGTTTTGGAAGGCCAACACCGTCTCTTCCGGATTTGATTTGTAAGGTTTACCTAGTAAAGCTTTTACTAGACATTTTTAGATTCCTAACTATTAAAGAAAATTTTGGTTGTGTGGTTGCCCCGTTCTTAATAAATTATTTTGTTGGCCTTGTTTACTTAACATCCTCGTCGTGGTCCTGGAGAAAACTGAGTGTATACATATGTACGTTATTATTCAACAAAAAAAAAAGTAGAACACCCTGCTTAAAACATCACGCCACGTCCCTGGTAGTCAGCACTTACTACAGCAGGTTATCAGGAAGACGTTCAAATAAAAAATATTCCGCAGTGCTACCGGCTTTTGACAGAAGCCACATTAACCGAACACACTAAGCAAAATGTCAAGTAGCCCGTTGAAAGACGAATAAGATATCTGAAGCCTTTTCTGCTGAAGAAAAAAACAAAAGTTTCGGCGATTTCGTACAGATAGCAAATACCATTTGATTAGCATGCCTGCAACCTAGAAAATAGTTTCAACTTTGGTCATGGTGACTAGAAAAGTCCATGAAAGCACTGATAGAGGACGCCGGCAAACTGACCACTATTTAGTAGGCTCATTAGATCTCATTTCCTGTTATCCGGTTGTATCCTGGATTCCTGGAATCCAGATAAAATTTAAAGGATTCAACTATACAACCGATATCAAGGCGGTGACGGATGCCTTAAGCAGAGTTTCGACTGTCACTACGGATTAAAATACGTGGCTATCTAGTTGCCAGTAAGTTGCCTAGTGCTTAAGTTTCAAAACTCAATTTCATTAGCCATTCATTTAGGTGCATTTGTGGCATGAACGTGTAACCAACCGTTATTCAGTTTCCAAAGACTCCCCGAGAAATCCAGTGAAATTATAAATTCAAAAATTCGATCATTTTAAGCCGCACGCTATTAATTTTACTTTTAATTTGCCAGCAATTAATTGAACAAAAAAAAAAACAAAATAAAATAAATCCTCCTACATACCCAGCACACACACATAGAGATAAGAATCCGTTTTTGTAATCTGCACTTGTTCTCATGAATAATTACACGTGGTATAGCAGAACTAGCTGAACAGTGTGTTTGTATGGATACATACGCAAACTGATATCGCCTCGGTCTCCTCGTAGCAAAGCCAACTGGAACCCTCAGCCACCCTTTTTTCACTCTTCTTTTCCGCTTTTATGCATTAAACACTAATCGAATGCATTAGTTCTACGTTTAGAAACAGCCTTGTACCGAACTCCCCGAGAGTCACAGTCTCCGGTGGCAGCATACTAAAAGCAGCGAAACCAAAACCATTTAATTACCGCCGATTGAGGATGGAGTAGAAAAGTGCTACCACCGGAACCAATTTCGAATGCATTCGAATAGAAAATTCTCACCATCGGATCTGAACGAGGTCTTAAATCAACACATACAGTGCAATGATTTTTCCACATCAGCGCATTTGCGGAGCGAGAAAAGGACACGGATGCGGAAACAGCAGTAGCGGCAGCAAAACTGCCATCGAATAAATCTGCATGATGTCAATAATTTACAATACGAATCGATGATAGGTGCTTTTGTGGGCAGACGTGGCACTCGATTTTAAATTTAATTTGCCAATTGATATATGTACAAGTGCGAGTATGCATCGCGGGGATTCATTGATTTGAAATAGGTAATTGGAATAAGTGAATTGGTAAATAGTGAATAGTTCGTTAATTCGCTTATGAACTTGCGTATAAGAGTGGTTGTTGGTTGCCCCCGTATAAAGTATTTCATAATCATAATAGGCATTAACACCCGCAATGGATGTATTCGAGTGACAGCAGAGCACAATGTCAACAGAGGCAGGGCAAAGTATGAATGCTTTTTGTATCCACGTACTTTGAATGATAAGTATCTATGAAAGTGTGAAAGTACGTACAAGCTATTATTAACCTCTTCTGATATTCAGGTTATATTTTTTTTAAAATAGGCCTAACGTATTTTAATAATGTATTTTGTTTTATTTTTTATATAACCCATTTATGCCCATTGTTGCGTTAACGCAACATTAAAGAAATATTTTTTCTCGAACTTAAAACTTAACATTTTTGTTGCAAATCTCAAGAGCCTATAACGAACTCAAAAAAAGGTTATTTAAATGTTCATATATCCATAAATGAAGTAAAACTTAAAGTGCATAAAAAATATGAAGTTTTTAGTTCTTACAAAACATATTTTTTCGATGTTGCGTCTAAGCAACCATGGGCATAAATGGGATAAGTAATTATGTAGGGGAGAGTAGTGTACCTTGGACCAAGTGTACTTCGGTCCGAGCGGAATTTACCTAGTATATCTATGTTCTTTTGAGAAAAGTTCCTCTACGAATTGTGTGCCATATTATAACACATTGACTTAGTTTGAAATTGGCACTGTGTCGTATTAGCCTAGTGAGTAATTTGCTAGGAATGTTTCTTACCCCCAAAAGTAAAATTTTATGTATATTTGTAAAGCATGTTGTGGAAAAATTTGGAGTGAAAATAAGCTCCGGATAATTTTTATAAACAAAATACTGATTCATCTATTCAGTTGAAGTCAGGTTAATTTAAGTTACTAAAATAAAAAAAAAGTTACACTTACTAAAATAAATAAAGTGCACATGGTATACCTTGGTCCAATACTTTTGGTGTACCATGGACCGGTCCAACTAACACGTTGATTCATACTTCATCTGTAATCCTTTTGGATTTCTCGGTATTTGAATCTGGTTCACCTATATCAGGTATAAAAAGACCTCAGGTCGATAAAACTTCACTGGAGGAGACTGTAAAGGATGTTTTGACCAATAGTCGTACTATCATATGTGCTTCCAAGGAAAATAACTTTGCTTTCAACTTTTTCAGCATTTAATGTAAAATTTCTTTGTTTTTTGTAATAAGTTGTCAGTTAAGATATTTTTATATATTTTTTTAAGCTATAAAAATTAAACCTAATGTTACTGTTGTCGATAAAATTTGCAATTTAGTGTGTATGGTCCGAGGTACACTATGGTCTGGTCCGAGATACACTTACATAGTGTACCTTGGACTAAAAAAAAGACCTCAGGTCGATAAAACTTTACTGGGGGTCTCCGTGGCCGTGGTGGTTAGTGCGTTGGACTACCACGCAATGCTGCCTGGGTTCAACTCCTGGCCGGGTCTAACACCTAAAAGAGTTTTTTCACGGTACCACCTCTTTCGAATGCCTGACAAGCACCAAAGAGTATCATTTGTCGCGATTAAGCTTCTCAACTCGCCGTTCGGAGTCGGCAAAAAACTGTAGGTCCCTTCCATTCGTGCATAAATATAACACGCACACACAAATGGTTGCGAGAAGCAGGCCCCGGTTCACCTCGAGCTGTAGCGCCAGTTAAGTAAGTAAGGAGGAGCTTTATATGTTATCCAATGTCAACCTGGCTATCATGGAACTTGGCCACAAATTTGCATACTTTATCTCATCTCCCATATTAAATAACCTGCGAAAGTTGCCCAAGCGTGATAAATGTGATAAATGTTGTTCCATATTTTCATCTTGACATAGCGGTAAAATAACGAAATGTTTGTTCTTGCTTTTTAAAGTGTTTTTTTTTAGTGGAAAACCAGAAAATATAAGCAGTGTTGCTATAATAGATTAAACGCCCTTATAAGCATAGCAGGTGGCCAACTGACCAACGATTCACTGTAATACCAAGATTTAAAAACAATCAATTTTACAACATTTGGAAAATTATTAAATAACTTAAAACTTTTATAAGGTAAAATCTTTGGAGATCTATTTGTTCCATAAATTACATTTATATTGTTGTTCATCAGCAACGTAAACTATTTGGCTAAATAAATTGGTTGGTAACATTTTGTTTTATGTACATTCATAGATGGCCTTTGCTTAATGTTAAGCCATTGCAAAGCATCTAACAGTAAGCGTAGTAACCTATTGCATATCAGAATATACCTCTATTCTGCAATTTCCGCAGTCTATGGAACATTTGATTAGGATCTAAGAAAATAATTATTGAACAGTTTTACATTGTAACATACGTGGGTGGTCCGATAAGTACTTAGCCTCACAGCCTGATGGTGCCAGTATCACAAGACAGATTTACTATCGTGTTGTACATTCCCTTAGACGGTTACTGTCAGCCGAATTTCAGCCGAATCGGACTCGTAGTTTTGTTTTGACCACATGTCACGTGACAGCTTGTCTGCGAATTTTAGTATGAAAAGTTAATTTTATTATGAGGAGGTACTTTGCAGACCTCGAGAAAACCTCCTTTTTTTTTTTGATGGGTTAAAACAGTTGGAGCATCGCTGGATCAAGTGTATCGAGCTAAAAGAAGACTATGTTGAGAATTAAATTGCCACTTTTCCAAAATGTTTGTTTTTCTTTTGTAGGCTAAGAACTTATCTGACCACCCTCATGTATTCTTATATTGCACAAGCCGATAGTCGAGTTCCACTTACGAATACCTCCGATATCTCCGAGCGATCCGATCCGTAGATGGAACATGACTAATGATACTCTCCCTTTGTTCTTGCTGTTAAATTACAAATATAGTTATGTACTTCAAAACTTGAATTTTTGTCCAGAGTTATTATTTCGTTAACTTTATCAATTAACTCTCCATTAACAATAATATTCATGTTAGACTTCCTATTAATTAAAAAAGCTTGTTTCACCTATGTACGTTAAGTTCCAATTCATTCATTTTCGAGAAAACCGCAACACTCTTTTAATCTCTATGCACGTACATATGTATTGGAAATTGGTACTAGTTTAATTGCAATTCTTTATTCACATAATAAAGTTTATCTATTCAACAAAACAAAGCAATAACCATATACATTGTAGATATACGTAAATGTAGAATTAAAGTTTTCCACGGTATTTGTTACAAATTCGAGGGGATTATTATATTATATGGTAATTCAAATAATAATCAAATGCCAGACTATCGGGAATTTGATAGAATATGCGGTGGTAAACATTTCAGCTGGAATTTAATCAGCTTACAATTTATAATGAATGTAGTGATTGTGCATGAGA
Source organism: Brachyopa scutellaris (assembly GCA_949775065.1). Taxonomy (NCBI): domain Eukaryota; kingdom Metazoa; phylum Arthropoda; class Insecta; order Diptera; family Syrphidae; genus Brachyopa; species Brachyopa scutellaris. The sequence continues at coordinate 184,632,082 of OX459112.1, read as the reverse complement.
TTATGGCTTTAAATTAAATTATTGATTATCTGAAAGATATTAGAGCAAGGACAATTTAAAGGAATTATCATATAACATAAAATTAACGTTATAACTGATTTTCTCATTTTGTTATGACGTAAAATTGATTAAATGTTGCGTCGTATAGATATAGAGCCAGGTCTGGAGGATAATCAGTTCTTCAGTACGTTACTTGTGAAGGTGTACGATTTCGTGCAAAAGAAAGAGATATGGTATACCGATGTTGGGCCACATTTTGTCTACCAAGATAAACTTCTCTAGACAGTTCGCAGATAGTTAAAGGATAACGTTTCGCTAATTGTGTGTATTTGTAAACAGCAAAAATTCCTAACCTTCTACTTAAACTTAATTGAAATAAATATGTGCCACTTAACTACCACCACTTTTCTTCAATTTCCGCATCAATGTTAGAAGCTTCAGATTTAAATTAATATACCCGTACCCTTCTCGGAGTGAGGTATGTTTGATATGAATGTAACTGGCTTAATGCTTAATACCCTAATCTAATCCCACATGATCCCAATTTGCTTATACTACGGTGTATTTCCCTTTCATGTTACTTCCACTTGAATACGCCGCCCTCAGTAACTACACAGTATTACACATTGTGAAAAACATGTCTTGTACATGACTCGAAATTAATGTCCGTGATAACGGCCTTCCGCTCTAAGTAGGCCTATAGGATAACGTAGAGAATTTAAAATATATGTGTAGACTTTAGACATTTTGTCGACGCCCTACTCTAGAACGTGTATGTGAATATTTCAGATTCTTCAACACATAATTACTTGTGTGTTCATACATTGCTAACGTGGAACCACCATTTGACAGTTGAAGTCATTCTTACGCTTACGATGCGAGCCTGCTCTAGTTTGTTGACTTTATAATTTGCTTACATAGATCCATTAATGTTATTTAAATCTCCAATGAAAAATGTGTTTTAAAAATTTGCAATTAACATAATCTTAAGTACCTCACTTTGCTCCTTCATAAGTCCTGGTGTAAGAGGTTTTGATAGGGAACTTTGTTTGCATAAATCCAGGCAATATTGAATCGCTTATCTGTACGATGCTATTAGAATCATTAAATTCATTTAAATTTATGAAATATTCATCCAATTGCAGGATAACTTAATACTACATTATTATTGTAGCCCGCAGTTTTGCAAATGAGGTTGTCTATTGGTAAAGTAAGGACACCACAATATCTACTACATGGTTTGTGGTATGAACCAAAAACCACTAGGAAAATTAAATGTGGTCGGTTTGTGTTTTTTACAAAACCACTTAAAGGTAAATGTGTAAACAGAAAAGGCACTCATCGACTTTGATAAAGTATTTACCGAGCGGGAGTTTCAAATATTTATTTGTTTTTGTTTTTGTTTTTGTTCTAAAATACATAATTTTATTGCACAAAATCAGATTATCTAGGATTTTCTTATTTTAGCCAAGCAAAGTTTGCAATAATCTTTATCAATGTCCATTTGGGCAATTTTTGAAAAATGTTGTAAGAGAGAGTGTTAGAAATATTAAAATAAGTTGCAGCTTTAAATTGATCCCATTCCATCTTATCAGCAGGCTTTTTTAACCCTACTACAGGGGCAAGGTCCATTTACACGAAATGGATTGCTTTCAAAAAGTGGTTGTCAACAATGTTTTTGTAATTTTTCATCACATATCACCTTTGTACCGTAATTATCTACATTTTGTAAAAAAAAAACTAACTAATTTGGTTTAAAATCATGGACGGTAGAGGGTAACATCCGCATTTTGCCTCTTCGCCAGGCTAAAAAAAACAATTTTTCAACAATGTTTTTGTAATTTTTTTTTGTTCCAAAATGAGTTCCAAAATGTCAAAAAATGCGCATCGTGAATGCATAACTGCCATTGTAATGCGACATGACAATACTTCAATTTTGCGATGCATTACGATAGGTACTTTAAAATTGTTGACATTTTGGAATGGTTGTCCTGTTCATCTAACCGTTTTGCTTTAATCAATAAAAAATAAAATAAAATTAAACAAAGAACCCTGCTTGATTTAAATAGGAACGTAAACTTGAAAAGGGACCAAAAAGGTATTTGCAACAATTATTGAAGAAAGATAAAACTAGCTTTTATTCATTTTTTATAACGATTATTGAATTTGGAAACTTTCCTTATATGATGCTCTTTACACTTATGCTGAAGCAATCATTCAGTGAAGGAAATATGAATAGCCTCATACACTTTTTTACGGGAATCGCGCTTTTCTCTTTTATTTTCTCAGCGTTTTATAAAAGCGGTACTTTTGCAAGATAGTTGAATACTTTGAGAAAAGTTTCCGGCAAATGAAAAATTTCATTTGCGTCTGAGTTATCTTTCTACTCGCGTGGTAGACATTTTGGGGGAAATTTGGTTTGCCTCATAACAATTTTTTTTTATTTACTGAACAAAAGTTGATCTTTAACTTACAAAAATATTTTTAACGAATTGCCTCCTGTATCTGTTTTCAAATAAGCGATCGTATTTATTTAAACACACATAAAATATTATATGGTATTCTTTAATAAATCAACGTCTTAACTCTTCAACAGGCAGAATCGTTATGCGCACTGCGCATCTTCTTCCTACTTACCTCGACTTCCCCCTCGCTCTGTTGCTGTCTCTTTCAACGACAGCACTGCCAGGTCCTTGTTTGTTACATATTTGTTTGGATTTGTTTTTTAGCTATGGGTAATTTGTTTTTAGTTTGCACTTTTATTTTAAAAATGGGACGTGGAAAATCTCTAACTTCTGAAGAAATTGCTTCAGTTAAGGCTTACAACGAATGTAAACTTTCCAACTGGCAAATTGCCCAAGAAATTGGAAGATTTCCTTAAGTTATTCACAATTATTTGTAATTGCAACAAAGTTACGGTAAAAACTGGGTAACGCGAAGAAATATGCAAACTAAAAGGTGAATAATATTAGGTATTGTTAGTAGCGCCGTGAACAATCACATGACAGCCTCTGAAATTAAGGCATGTCTGGAGTTGCCAGTAACCCCAAATTTGTTCGACAAATTCTGCAAAAGCATCCTCAAACAGAATAGCGAAAAAGAGCACCAAAGCCCAAGCTCACAAAGCAACATTGCGAAAGTCGTCTCGACTGCGACCGAAAGTACATGGCTTGAACCAATGAACGGCAAAGTGTCCTTTTTAGCGATAAGAGGAACTTCAGTCTAGACCGGATGGTTTTCAAAGTTATTGGCATGCATTGAGAAAAGGACCAGAAACTAGACTAAGCCGCAATTTCGGAGGTGGAACAGTCATGATATGATGCGCTTTTTCCTTTAATGGAAAACTGCCGTAAGCTTGGATTACCCCCGGTATAAACTCGGAAAATTACATTAGTTTGCTGGAGACTAGTCTAATCGAACATGCTGAGACTGTAATAGCGGAGAACTTCACTTTTCAGCATACATTTACCAAAAATAACAATGGAGTGGCTTTTAGAGAAAAATATAGAAGTATGTACTTTAGTGGCCGGCATGCAGTCCTGACTTAAGCCCCACAAAAAACTTATGGAGAATTATAGCCCGGAAAGTTTACCACAAAGGCAAACAGTTTCAACCGATTCCTGAGTTAAAGGAAAAAAATTGGGAAGTCTGGAATGAAATTTCATGCGAACAATTGGAAAAATTGGTAAATTCTATGAATGACCGAATATTTCAAGTTATTTCTAACAAAGGAAAGCACACAAACAATTACAACCATAAAAATTAACATTACTTATTTCACAGGTAAGAGAATATCATTATTTTTAATAGTGAGGCTAACCGTATTTCCGTTTAAATTTTAGTTTTTCTCCACCTTATCGCATATAATTCTGAAATAATCTGTTCCAACTTTTTGTTTTCTTAATTTTTAAAAAGTTTAATAAATCCCCAATCACTTAATAAAATAAATAATTTGATCAGAAAAATAAAACTTAATTTATACAACAAAACTTCATTGAGGCTATTCATATTTCCTTCACTGTATAAGTCCTTTTTTCGTATATGCAATATGCATATGTATGTAAGTTTGTAAAGTTTCACATTGCTTCTTTCTACCTTTTTAACTGACACGATGCCAGGCTTCACCGATGTTTTGAGTGGTTTGCCGAACTTTTAAGCAATGACCAAAATGTTGAATTTCGAAATACAAAAATTGAAATTTTCAGAATTTTAGAATGTAGTAAGTTGAGCTAGACCTACCATAGTCATAGTTTGGCAAAAAAAAACTTTGCAGAAGTTAATAAGAATGTAAAACATAGAAGCTGATGGCGAAAAAATTGCAAAAACATGGCTTATGGCCCCAAATATAAGACTAAGGGAAATGCGATGTAAAATCAAAAATATTATTTCATTGCCAAATATGTATCCTTTCAATACTTATTGCATTACCTGCAAAATAAATCTGCCATGCAAATGAGTCAAAGTACGGCTATTAAGACACATTATATAATCTACTCGTATGATATTCAAATTGCAAACAAATTCGAATAAAACGTACTAATTGAATGAATAAAAGATAAACCGGAATAAAATCAAAATAAGCAATTGTGGACTTCATCAAGGTCTCTTCAACTATCCAGTCCATTTGAGCTCAAATATCCATTAAGTAGTCATTGATATAGTGAATCAGTAGAAAATGTCATTGACTTTATCTGCGCTTCAGAGAAGCCAGTCGAACCAAATCAATCGCTCATAAGCATATTAAAATGTCTTTAGCAAGTTTTCTTGTTCTCATTGTCATTCAAAGCACACATTACCATAGCCCAGAAGAAGAAAGAACTAAAAATAACCAAAAGAAAGTACATGTTTCACTAGAACAAGAACCCAAATTTATGATAAATTTACTCAATGCATGGTCATCGACCATGTCATTATGTCCTTATGAAATATTCATGAAGCCACCAAGCGTCTCGTAAAGTATCGTCCTCGCTGTGTGATATGTGAACAAACGCTGGTTAGAGCTTTGTGCGAAGACAAAGGTCTTCTTTCTCTGCTCTGACATGCTGGCCCGACGCGGCCCTTCTCCAGACTATTTTTATTTTCTGACAGCGTAAAATATCAATAAAATATGTCATGGCTTGTTACGAGTATCCTTATCCTTTGGAGCACATCATACGTGAACTGATATAAAAGTAAATGGCTATGTGTTGTGGAGCTATCCAAACCGAGCTGAGCACCAAAATCAAAGTACGATTAAGTGCGAATGAACTCCCCGGATAAGAGGTGAACTCATTTCACCATAACCGTACCGAGTGAATCCTTGATTTTGATTAATGGCTTCTCAGTGGCAAATTATCACATTTGATCTAGTGGGCTATATATGTGAAAGTCCGTGTAATCATGTGCATAATCTCAAAGACATAAAGGGTAATTAATATTTTCATTACACTTGAAGGACTCAAAGCGAATGTCAAATTAATTTTACCACACCTCCCCTGGGAAACTCCATCATGAAAGGAAAGGTGGATAGTGTGACATCGATAAAGCTAAACATACCTGTAATTTGTTTCTGGTCCTTATGAGCAAATAATACATCTGTATGTACATATATCGCGGTTATGGCCAAAAAGGGACTAAGGAGGGTCAATGTGCTATGCTGGTGTGCGAATTCGCCGCCACCGTTATCGTCGGTCCACCGACACGCTAGAATGGAACTAACCCCACATTATATGTATGTAAGTCTCCGTGCGAGTAAATGTGGATGTGTACGGTACGCTTGGATGGATTTGGGTATCCTTTCTGCATGAAAAGTTATAACAGCTAGAATAGAGAAGTCAGTGCGAGGCAAAACTTGTTGCTTTTGTTATTTAATTTTTCCCAGCACGGCTGAGCACTCCAGGAAGTTCGTTTAGTTTAGACAATTATGACGACACTAAAGGAGGATATTTATCTTACGGTATAACTGTAGTACGTAATGTGTGCTCCGACGAAAATGAGAATCAGTGTTGGAAAAGTGGAAATGTGAAACATAAGTGCTGAAATCAAAAATGGTTTTACGATCCTTAGTAGATAGGTACATAAGGTACGTATGGAGAGTCCTTTCGTTTGTGTAATTAATTTTTTTTCCCCGAAAGCCATTTATCATTGCGAGCGATCTGAATGCATATGCCTTGTAGGTATGTATATACAACAAGTTGTAAATATTTGGTCAGAAGTTGTTGGTTGGTTGTGGTACAGAGGTGTAAATTTCCGGACGGCAATGTGTAAATGGAGTTCAGTTGCGATGGTAAATCAGCAAACATATGTATACTAGCTGACCCACGTCGAAAACGACGAATTTGTTCGTGCAAAAATTGGTGGCGGCGATGCTGTTAATATGTATTTTTTATAAAGCGTAGCAACCTTAAAGGTTAGGATTTCATTTTATAATACCAGAACAATAACTGTGCTGTGTAGCGAGATGGAATTTTAAACAGATTTGTTTAAAATCAGATAATTAATACAAAACCTACAAATCTTTCTGCGTTCAGGTCCATTATGTTACCACATGAGTCGATTATTATCGGCACTCTTACTACTGCTCCTAAATGCCAACAATACGCGGTGTTCCCAAGCGGTCCTCCATCTAAGTACCTACTAACTGCGCCCAACGCTGCTTTATTTTGGTAATCTAACGAGAACCGATGTTTTCAGTGTGGTATGGTCGTTGGCTCCAATCGAGTTGCCTATTGATTGGTGGTGGAGTTTTTGGTATTTAATTATTGTGTTCCATTCTTTAATCTATGGAGTTACCAGAAATAAATAAATAATTCTGATAAGTCCAAAACTACATGATATAATATTAAATAACATTCCGTTGTATATGATCTCCTACTCAACTGAGTGCAAATATTTGTATTTTGTTAATCTTTTCCCCCAAAAATGGAAACAGAGATTTATAAAATTGACCAAATTTCGATGTGACCGTAAGATAATGAAATCATCACTAAGAATCTCTCTATGTGCAGACAAAGAATAAACGACAGTTAATGGTGCGACCTGATTTCGAATTTTGGTTCTGGAAACGTGAAGGAAAATTTAAACTGAAAATGCAAACCATACAAAAAAATGGAATCTTCTATTGTTTGGTGGTAACGAAATCCTTCACAAAAATAACTTTACAATCATCCAATGAGTTTACTTCAAACGCACCCGAAAGACTATACTTCAACATTAATTGAAAATGACCCATCCCCCGCTGCTCCCAGTTAAGTTCTAAATTGAAAATCCGTCTTTCCTACTTCCTTCGCAATCTAATTACAAAATTTCTCGCTTTTACGAAAATGTTTCGCGTTGCTATTAAAATAATGACTTATGAAAAAAATCACAACAAACGGAGTGCCATAGCATGGATAGAAAAGTCCTTGCTATGGCTCCAGAAACTGGATAAAAACCTCATATACTTAGAATAAAATAAGAACTCGTAAATTTAGTTTCTCTCGCTAGTCATCTACACTACATGCTGCACTCCGATTCATTTCAACGAAAATTAAAGTTAACAAAAACAATAAAAGCAAAAAGAAAAAAAAACATAATTAAATCCTTCGGTGGTTTTTCTTAAACGGAAAGGGAAAACTTTGCAACTTCACCCGCTTACTAGCACAGTCGCACACAGCTTACCATTTCGCCTGAAGATTTTCCCAAAGTTCTCCTTTTTTTAGCGCACACAGAGCTTTTAGTCCGCCATGGTAACGTAATGCTTCAGAGAGTGCATTTAAATTTCGTCGTCATTTCCCCCGCGGGGATGGATAATATTTAGTTAAAGAAACATCATTGGGAGCGGGTGTAATAATTAGTTGAACTTGTAAGAAACTTTCAAGTTGCAATTTTCTGCTATTATTTCATTCATAAACCTGTTTCCGTGCTCGACGGAATTTTGTAGAAAGAATATTATTCATAAGAAAATCGCTTTGGAGTAGAGTTCATTAAGAATCTTAAGTTCACGCACTACTTACTTCCTAACTTAATTGGCTTACGGAAGTGAAGGCACTCTTCACAAGACGTGAGATTCCCCCAACTATTCTGACATAATCGACGAGTAGTTTCGTAAACTTGAGGTTTTGCCGTCCTCATTTTAAACCGATAATGTGTATGATTTCGACTTACACGTCTTTGTTATATAAAATTTCTCAGAATGACTGAATTTGTGGGTTCAAGGACCATTATTTACTCGTATTTGTCACTAAATGTAGAAGAAATACAAAAAATAAAAAGCATATCCCTACATCCTTCGATGACCAAACTTACGCATGTGAATAAATAAACCACAAAACAAAAAAAACACTCATCTTATGCTTTTCTCAATGATATTTGCAGTTGCAATGATCCTGTTTTATTTTTCAGCAAGACAATTAAATTAATTTTCTACCCTTTTTGTTAAATCAACCAAATGTTATTTCGCAGTAAAATGTTCCACCCATTTGTAGAATGTATCCTTTGAGTGTCAGGTGCACCTGAAGGAAAAAGTGTAACACAACGACGTTAAGAGCAATATAGAATTAATTTGATGCAAAGTAATTTTTTAATCACGGTGTTTATATTTATTCCATAACAAAGAGTAATGAAACTTTATATTTTTTAGAGCCATTTCAATCGAAAGAAAGTAATATTGACGGTTTAACTGGGTTTATTATATTTTCAAGCTTTTCTCGTGACTCAATTTGGACTTAAAATTCCTCTGACACGAATGTTTGAATATAATAGCTAGTGGTTTTTATTAAGGCACACCAGCCCTCCCCATTGTGTATAATGTTTCATTTTCTACATGCAAAAAGCTCTGAAATCCGCAAAAACTTAGTTCAGTATTTCTTCTCATTTTCGAAACTGGGTGCTGTAGTACGGGAGCGTCACGATTGACCGCAAACCAAAATCTCTAATAACGAAAACTCGCATTTTTAAATAAATCCCGAAGAACAAAATCTCGCATTTCAAATTCCCGCATTATCAAAATTTCGCATTATCAAAATCTCGCATTATCACTTATTTTCGCTTATTTTCAAAATCTCGCTTACTATGAAAATCCCGCGTATTTAGAGCAGTCTTGTGTAATGTACATACATAGTACAGTAAAACTTGTGAACAGTGGAATCTGCGAATAAAAGAATCTTGCGAAACCTGGATAGTGGAAATTTTTGGATGCCAATTTTGATTTCCTTCATACAAACTCTCTCTTATATAATGGAAACCTGCGAAATCTAAATACTGGACAATTTTTCAATGAATGTTGTTTTCTCTCCATACATATTCACTCTTCAATAGCAAAATCAAAATATGAATGCGCCAAAATTCATTAACATTTTGTCGGCTTCGTTTCCTTTTCGTGTCGCTTTTCGTGTGTGTCTCATTCTACTAGCGGCAACATTCAGCAAGTACACATTCTGAACTTTGATATCAAAATTGATCGAAAAATAATAAAAGAATTTAGGTAGCCGATTGTGGAAAAAAAACTGCGAATAGTAGATATGTTGCGAATAGTGGAAAAAAAATGTGCACCGAAGCATTCGACTATTCGCATAGTAATACAATTATTTGGGTTTGGAGTATGTACCTACATAGCTAATATAGATTTAGAATCTCGCGAAATAAAATAGTTATTGATTCGCGCGAATTAATAAATATTTTATTTCAATGCGAGATTCTCGTTTTCGAGATTTTGATATTGCGAGTTTTCGATAATGCGAGATTATGATAATGCAAGATTTTGTTATGCAAGATTTTGAAAACGAGATTTTAAAATGCGGTCAATCGTACCCAACCCTGTAGTACATATTCTCCCCTTGTTTTACATATTCTTCGATTGCCTGCCGATTTTGTCCGCGGCTACTAACAACTAGGCAGATTTGTGTTAAAGCACGAGATTGAAGAAACCAGAAGAACGTGCATCACCTTATTTGTTATCTAGTGTCAAACAGCACAACTAGTGCTGATATTGTACACTTCAAAACGATGAATGCTTTGAAGTCAAAAAAAAAAGGGAAATGAACATCGGCCTGATATTCGTTTGTCCTTTCTTGGCTTTAATGAGAATATGTGGTCTTTGGTCAATCTGCTGAGCTGTACAAGTAGGTTAGTGCCAAAGAAAATAGACTGGGCGAACGAAACAACGTCACCATCTACTGAGTATTAGTGGACACCTGAGGATAGAAGGAAATGAAGAGGCGGACAAATTCGCCAGCAAAGGAGCTGCCACACCCTTCGTGGGTCCTGACCCCTCTGTAACATAGGGGAACACACCATTGATCACTGGAAAAGACAAACAGGACTAAGTCATGGATAGAAACGCAGGGCCTAAGACAGGGGAAGAAACTTTTGGGTAATTTCAACTTGAAGAGATTCAAAACTTGCATCAGTCTTGACAAACTCCCCATCTTGACTGCGTTCTTTAAGGGGCATTGTAAACTCAACGTACATCTCAGGAAACTGGTTCTATCAGATGAAGACTCATGCAGATTTTATAATGAGTCCAATGAAACTGAAAGAATTTATACCTCTTGTTGGCAGCAGTTTTACTTTAATTTGAAGTACCTAACTAATAATAAATACAGGGTGTTAGCCAGGAAGGTTTAAAATTTTATTTGATCGCTATTTTGGTTAACAAGAATGTTGGTAGTTTATATAAGGCGGTCGTGAGGCATAGACGTGGCTCAATTTGTACAAAAAAATAATAAATAAACATGTTTTAACGTAAAACCATTTCGTCTAAATCAATCGTCAATTATTGTGACACTTGGAAATTTATTGCGATTTTGTGTAGACTAATAAGAGGGCATCAAAACCCGCAATTTATTGTTTAGTGAAAGATTTTAAAGAAAGATGTACTGTAATAATACATTACTGCCATCCTGGAAGGGCCGCAAAACAAGACAAGAACTTTGTGGGAAATTGTGCACAATTTATATCCATATAAAATGCAGTTGGCCTAAGACCCTCTTCCATGGGGCACAATAGACCAACTTTGGTCGCATTGCTAGTGGATACTCCTACCGTATACCAGATTCATCATAAGAGCTTCTTCCATACGACCATATACGATGCCGTACATATGCATATAAGATGCAACAACTAATTCCTGATATCTTTTTTCAAGCCTGCATTCCATACGTAGTTTATTAAATAAAATATTATTGTATAATTCTGTAAAAATAAAGTTGTTAACCTTCTCTGCGAACACCCTGTATTTACAAATTTAAAGACTGATCAATCATGCATGTATAATGAATTAGTTAAGAGCATATCATAATTTATTTTAATACCACAAATTCCCCCCTTTAGCAATCAGTTCTCCTAAGTGCTAATATTTTATTGATTAATGCTCTTATTACAGTCAAGCATACTCGTGCATATGTGTCAATGAAGACCACATTAGGTGACGCGTCAGCCAATTTGCTACCGACTTCTGTAACACCCAAATTGTAATTAAATTCTACAATATGCATATGAGCGATATGTGTACATACATACTTGTACTCGTATGTCAGCCATCACCAAGGTACAGACATATATGTAAATACATATACCATGATAATATGCAACAGCATCATTCCACCGAACAATGAGCTGTCCAACACATCATATAATAGGCCCCAAGGCAGCCTTACCAAACAAAGATAAATTGCCTTATTAGACTATGATAGTCCGTAGTACAGCTAAAGACATATGTACTCTTCACTTCAGTAATTGCGAAAGGCTAATTGCACTTTTGACATTTTGCTACTGGCCACTTACGATTTTCAATTGATTTGCAGCTCTTCCTTACTTCTTATTAGAAAAGGATCACTAATGTACCAGTCGTCATCGTCAGCATCATAGTCTTAGGCACAAACAATGTCCTTCTAGGCAAAAACATCGATTGAACGATTCCAAGGCAATATTGGCTATTCACGAAAGGTCTGCAGGATTAAGCGAGTAGCAGCAGATTAAATGAAATAAATACCGGCCAGCAGAATGTTGTAGTGAAGGCATTTAATTACGAATTCTCTTCTTGTTCTCTTTTTAACTAAGAATAAAAAATGATTATTCTAATTGAAACTGAATTAAAAAAATAAAAGCGAGAGAAGAAGATGGACATTTTTCTTTTAATTGATTCTTTTTTGCTTCTGCCTCCTGGATCTGTCGTCCTTTTCATTTTATTTGTTCTGTTGAGCTCAGCCTTTTTGATTTGAATATTAAATTGGAATGTGGCAAAATAATGCACAGTGATAATTGAGATTAAAAATTGAAATTAAATGGTTTAATTTTTCCGGATTTCATTTTGTCTGCACGGAAATGAACTTATTTTCGTGGGGTGAAGTTCGTGCGGCAGTCGTAATGATAAGCAAATTAAATAATAATTACCTTGGAATAAAAATTCACTTTGAAAAGAAAATGAATAAATTGATTTATAACCAATGAATTTGACCTCAACACAGGGTGTGATTATGTGATGGAGTTGGGGGTTGGGATCATCATAATCCCGAAATCTCGAGAATCCAAAATCCCGAAAGGCCAATATACCGAAAATCCCGAAAACCACAAATACTAAGCAAATAATGCCGAAAACGAAATCCCGAAAAATTATATAAAATGAAAAATTTGCGCAGATTTTTTCGGGACTTAATTAAATCGAAAGTAGACAAGTGTTTGTCCATTTCCGTTGGCATTAGTGTTGTAATATTTTACAATTCGCAATATGCATTCAGTGTGATAACTGATAAATTCGATTAATGTTTCAGTTAATTGAAATTAGCCAGTGAATATCTTAATGCTAAGTAAGTTGTAATTGCATACCTTTATAATTGAAAACTTCAAACAGAATAGAACAAAACAGAAAAGAACAGCGTAGAGGCGTGGCACCGGGCGGCGCGGCGGCTTAAAGTTACCGCAGGACGTTTACACATTGGAGTATATTCACTTATTGCTCTTTTAGGTGAAGAGCAAATCCGAGTGAAAACATGTAAATCAAAAATAATTATCGGTAAAAACCATAGAGAAAACAAAATTAAAAAAAAATTACGCGGAACGAAACGAGCGTTCTGAAATCAGATTTTTTAATTGAAAATGGGCTCAATATGAGCTTGTGTTAGATATTGCTTTGTCATATACATATGTATGTAGATCGTTTCGTAAATTTTTTTTTTTTTTTTTTTAGTGTTCCGTCCACACCAAAACGGAACACTAATGGAATCAGTTCTGTGTTTGTCTGTCTGTCTGTCACAGACCTTTTTTTCAGAGACTATTTGACGTAGACTGTTTAAATTTGGAACAGTTGTAGCAATTAGTGGCCCAAACACGAACCTGAATTTTGACTTTGGGGGGTCAAATGGGAAGTTTAAAAAAAAAATTTAAGTCATCGTGTGTGATGTCAAATGAAAGCTCGTTAATGCACGAATTCAAAATATGTATGAAATATTTTTGTGTTAATTTTTTCTTACCACTTTTTCAAAAAACGTTAAAAGTAATTGTTCTTATCTCCTAAAATATCACTCAGAAAGATCTGAATAAAATCCCAAAAATGTAGAATAAAGTGTAGGTGGCGGGAAAATGATCAGGACAGCACTACGTTTGACAGTTTTTTTTAATTAATTTTTTTAATTACAACTACTCAACTGTTTGCATATCCAGAAATTTCATAAGACATAACCCTATCACAATCGCCTAAAAGCAGATATATTTGTATGTGCGAGAGTAAAAATTTAATTATTGATGGTATAAGTGTTACATCCGAAGCGAATTTTTGTGGCATATGTCTACGATACCGTATAACCATCGAACTTAGACTTGAAACAATGATTTTAAGTACATACAGGAATCTTGATGGTTTCCTATTACATATAATGCCGATTTCTCTATTTATTTGGGAAAAATTGAATTTGTGTACAGACACGAGAGGGAGAGAGATCGCAGAATTCCACACATCTAATGCAATTCAACGAATAACGAGACAAAGAATGAAATCTGAGGCACATGCATAAATTTCTTGTATTCTTTATTTGTTGCTTTTTGTGGATGTAGATGTATAATTATTCTTTTTATTATGCTGACCATACTCAATCGTCAACTTAGTCGGTTATTTTTTAAGTCAACCCGTGTGTGGCGTTGTCAAGTGATCGATTTGACCGTTGACGAGCTGGTTTTCGAAAAATTACAAGATTTTGATTTTTGAAAATTGATTGGCGAGTCTTTCAACTCAGGTGAACTGTGTGTGGGGAAGTCATTTGATTTGCTGTCAAATTAAGGAAAATTTGTGTGGCCGAATATCAATTTAGTTATACGAATATATGCTACTTTAGCAGATGAGAAAGGGGACCAGAAAGATAGTTTTATCAATTTGCTTACATTTGGGTCCATCACATACTTGTAAATCTCTGTTACATACTGATGTTTGGATGTATGTATGAACATTATGTACATAAAAATAACTGATAATACGGAACACTTATTGCGCAACTACGACGTGCACTTGACCGGATTAAATCATTTTCGGATTTTGGATATTCGGGGCTTTGGGGATTTATGTAAGTACCAACGCCTTAATTCATTCAACATTTACCAAATGTCGCTTCAAGGCGTTTCATATTTCGCGTTTGATTAGTTCAAAATAAAACGGAGAATCAAAAGCTATAGCTTATAAATTTGTCCACTAAACGGAGATGTGGATATGCATAAACAAACGTAATTGTACATCAATTTTTAGACAAAACCCATCTACTGTATCAAAGCTTCAATTCCAGCTAACTCCGTTTTAAAATGGCATGACCCCATATCAAATATCTCAAAATCTGCTTTCATAAAGTTCGATTAACTGTTAGGAGCAATAACACACATCACATTGGCGTAGCTGCCTCTCAGAGTTTTAAGGTACCATTAAAATTGTTTTGTTTTTCTAATAAAGGAATCCTGAACCAATGTTCTATGTTATAAGGCCAATTTGAAACAAACAATTCAGTGTCCACAAATAGAACCTTCGTCATCATTCACTTGCGTCCTGGAACTATCCTATTATTTTAAGGATATCTATCTTTTTCGTCTAACTTGCCATTATAACGAATGTTCCTAGCGCAGCATGGGTATACTCGTAGGTATACAAAACTTTTATATGTCCTTGTAAAATTCAACAAAACTCATTCGTTCGCAATTTCATTTACAACTCCAATTGCATTGCTTCAGGACGCTATACGGAAACCATTCTCCCATCGTCAAGTTAAACAAGAATAAGTACATAGTGTAACTATAAATGGAGATTCATGCTACACGAGATGAAGATCAAGGTAATAATTTTCCCAAAAAATGTTCCCTCACATGGTACAAGAAATACAACGATACTTATACATGTAGTAATACGAAACAGCAATGAACGTTATATTAAAGTGTCAAGTAAGCTTTCTTGCTTCATAGAATGGATTGTGTCATAGAATTCTAAATTATTGAATTGATGGACACTGTAAGTACATACAAGTGCAAATCCCAACTATTGCAGTGTCCTTCCACCTGTTATACAATGTAAGAAGGTGTTACAAATTAAAAAAAAACAAAAAAAAAACTCCTCTTCTGGCGGCAGTGAACTTTCATCTGCTCGCATCCTGTGAAAACAAATTCATCATGCTTATCTGGCGACATGCCAATTTAACTTGAAACTATTCGAGCCTCACACATTGTGTGTACTTGTGTGTGTACATGGCACAAGAATTGATGTCCTTCTACTGATGGTACCGAATGGTTTCCTCTGGCTTGGTCACCTTGTATGTTTGTGTTTTTGTGTTTGTGTATTCAGCAGCGTATTGTGCCTTTTAAAGGCCTTAGGTGGGCGCCGGCGCCGGCCGGTTAACGTATGTCACCTCTTCGAACTTCCGACAAACATTTGAGATCATAATTTGTCGTTAGAAGCTTCTGAAATCGGTATTTCGTTTAAGGGCGAAAAACAAGTAATACTCAGATCCCATACTTTCATCCTAAAGTAAAAATACATGTTTGGGAAATGATTGCGAAAAACTAGATCTATAGACGCACTTCGACTTGTAGAGCAGGGAAATACCGAAGAAGGCTTAAGATAAAATGTAATATCGGGCCTCAAAGCAGATTATGCTCGTAACTATTGTAAAAAAAATGAATTCATTACGTATACATTTCGTTTAAGTACACATACAACAATCATACTTTAATACAGTAGGAATCGGCTTTAACAATACCTCATATAGCGATGAACCGGATATAATGATGTATTTTCAAAGACCAGGCTAAACTCCGTTTAACTCAATGTAATTTGCAATCGGTTACAACGATGCCGGGATGCCGGATATAACAATGAAACCTGTTATAACGATGAAAATGTATCAGCTGATTTAAGTCGAAGTCGTTCTTATACAAATACTGCTCGTTATTTCCATCCTGTTTTTTAAATATGTAGCTACACTATGTATGTATGTATGTACATATATGTAGGCAATTGTTAAATTTCATCACATGCACTGTTTTAATTCCATATAGCGTTCAGTAATTGTTGATTTTTTTGGAAACAAATGGTGCTTGGAGATAGTTCTTAATATGACGACAATATAAACATAAGTGAAAATCATTTTCCTTTGCCCAACAATTATTTACATATATTTTTTTCAAGAATTGAAAGTGGTGTACGAATTTATTGTACGATGAACCGGTTATAACAATGAAATTCCAAGGTCCCAGATAAACATGAAAAAGAATTCACGGACGTGGTCGCCGTGGCCGTGGTGGTTAGTGCGTCGGACTACTATGCATGCTGCCCGGTTTCAATCCAAGCAAAAACACCTAAAAGTTTTTTCACGGTGCCACCTCTTTCGAATGTCTGACAAGCAATCAAAGAATATCATTTGTTATGAGAAGCTTCTCAACTCGCTGTTCGGAGTCGGCAAAAACTGTAGGTCCCTTCCATTTCGTGAAAAAAAATAAAACGCACACACAAATGGCTGCGAGAAGCTAGGCTTGGTTCTGTATAAGACTGCTGAGGCCGTATATTTATTTATTTATTTATTTTTTTATTTAGAATTACCGGAGGAATTCCTACTGTTGTTGTTTTGAAAGAGGAAAATATTAAAGAAAATTTATAAATGATGGTGTTGTTGTTATCTCTTTCTTTTTTCCGGTTCTCCCAATTTAAGTCTGCGATAAAGCTTATTCTAAAAATTCAGACCCGATTTATATGGCGCTCAAACGCACGTGAACGGATATATAAAAAGCGAATTATTTTTCTACAAAGGTAGACTTCTTAGAATTCTAACTGCACTGGTATTTCATTGGTTAATATAATGCACACAATGACTTTCTTATCTAACATTTCTATCCATTAGACTCTGTTGAAATGTCGACGAGGGCCAGTTAGTAAATTATGTATTAAACAAGCGCCCTAAAATAGTGATGCAATTGCCGGCCTAGGCAAATATCATTTTTGGCTACGATGTACTCCGGTACTGTGTATTTATTTTGACACAATGCGTTTTCAAATTTGCATGCTAATGAATTGGGTGCAGAGGGTGGTTTCCATCCTATTACAGCACGGGTAAGGTAGTGACGACAGGGGACAGAGATGTAGGTGTTTTTGTAATGAAAACATTGCAGTTTTTTTTTTATTGTTTTTTTAACTTACTTTCCCTATGTTTATCCAGCTGAATATCAAATTTAATTTTGCATTGTTTATCGCCGAGGCTAGGCGAAAGGTTACGGGAAATTAAAGGAATTAAAATACAATAACAAACAATATACTTACATGTATAGAGAATATCATGAATACATACATAAATAATGAAACAAAGGCCGGTTTTATGTGTCAGAAATTTAATTAGGTTCCATAGATTAAAGTGACGTAATAAATTGATTGTGCGCACAATTGGCTATGAGTATGGATAGACTGGTGATGTAGATAGGTAGATGATTGTGGGCGAAATAAGGATAGAACGTTTGTTTTTCTAGTACACTCATGCTCATGGAGCTATGAATATACCATTATAATGTTGGTTATGATTGACATCTATGAAATTAATTATCCAGAACATAGTTCTGCATTGAGGACGAATTCTAGTAATTTCTCTTGTTATTTTTATTTTAATTTTAGATTTTACTCTAATAAATCGCTGATTATTGTAGGTAAAGTAAAACAAAAACTATTAAATAAGGAAAATTTAAAATTATGTATTCTTAATGGAAATTCGCAGCCGAGTAATAAATGGAGCAAACACCTAAAAATTTTTCACAGTGCCCACCTCTTTCGAATGTCTGACAAGCATCAAAGAGTATCATTTGTCACGATTGAGCTTCTCAACTCGCCGTTCGGAGTCGGCAAAAAACTGTAGGTCGCTTCCATTCGTGCAAAAATATAACACGCACACACAAATGGTTGCGAGAAGCAGGCCCAGGCTCACCTCGAGCTGTAGCGCCAACTTAGTAAGTAATAAATGGAGTTGAGTCAAAAATAACTTAAAATACATATGTACATACATATGTACATTTGTATGTAGAATGTACAAAGACAAAATCATCTACTGTTCGAGATAGAATGGACTGTCACTGTAATAATTGAACATAAAAATCGATAGTTGATGCAATTTACTTTAATAATTTTGTACTTTTTTCTGTGCGTAAAATTGTACTACCCGTGGCGATTGCGACGAACATTGTGGATTGACTGTAAGGAATTCAAGAAAGAGAAAATAAAAACAGGGAAGAGTGGCCATTTACTTCGGCTTATATACCTAGTGCACAAATATCACTAGAATATGTGATACAATGGAGATAAGTAGGTAGAGGGCGCTTAGAATGATAAGTGTAACAGGGTGTTTAATTTCATTACAACATATTGAAAATAAGTATTTGAATAATTAAAGAGAAATAACATGTTAAGTTATACTAATATTAAACATCTACATACATACATGCGAGAAATCTCGCAAGAGAAAATCCAACTCCCAAAATCCAACACTTCCCATATGATTTCCATCTGTCAACTGATGGAAATCATACCGGAAGTGTTTATACTTTTGGGAGTTCATTTTGGGTAGAAAATTTATTGTGATCGGTTTTTTAATTTGTAGAGATTTATAAAGTGAAAGTAGAATTCGTCACTGCTCCAGGAAATTCTCTTTCTTTTGACATCCCATTTGTTAAGATCGGTTGAGTGTGAGAGCCGCAAATGGTACCGATACTACAGAAATAATATAATAATAATATACATACAGTGCTGGCAAAAATAATAGGGACAAGAGGACCCAAAACACATTTTTTTATTTTTTCTCAAATTTATTCCACTCTACGTTGAAAAATCTTCTACCATTTAACTGCAGTCATTTGTACATTCAAACATCATACCTCTTCTCGCGAATGCGATCTTTGTTTTAACGGTAAAGCGGAATATTTACATTTACCGTAGGGACAGCTGTCGAACTTTGAGCTACATCACAGTTGGCGCGATCAATTAATGAGAGGCAGTTGTGTTTTTTTTAAGAAGTGTTCAGTTTGTTGTATTTGTTATATAGTGTTCTGTAATTGATAACATTATGGGTAGAAATAAGCATTGCTCGGTGGAAGACCGTTTAAAAATTAAAGAGCTTTACAAAAAGCGGCTAATTGTGCGAAAGATAGCGGAACTTTTGAATTGCTCCAAAACTAAAGCTCATAATGTTCTCAGCGCACAAAATAAGCCGGAATCCCGTGGACGACCAAGGAAAACCACGGCAGCTTTTGATCGACAGTTGTTAAGGGCAAGTAAAAAAAATCCGTTTGCTTCTTCTAAAAACTTAGGAACTGAGCGAAATACCGCAGTCTGTAGCCGGACAATAAGAAACAGACTTATAGAAGGTGGATTGCATGGAAGGGTAGCAAGAAAAGTTCCGTTTCTCAGCACAGCAAACACTAAGAAAAGGAAAGACTTTGCAGAATTTAATCTGCACCGCCAGCATTGGAAAAATATTTTATGGTACGACGAAACGAAGATAAACCTTTTTGGGTCTGATGGCAAAATTTACGTGCGACGAAATCAGGAACTGAATCCTACATACACCAGGAAGACAGTGAAGCATGGTGGTGGCAGCATCATCATTTGGGGTTGTTTTTCGTGGTATGGCATTGGTCCCCTGTTTTGGATTAAGGACACTATGAACGCTGTGGTGTACAAAGACATAATGCAATATACGGAGGAAAACATGCCGCTTAAATGGGAATACCAGCAAGATAACGACCCCAAACACTGTGCAAGTCTTGTAAAAACCTGGTTTCAAGAAAATGACATCAAGGTTATGAACTGGCCGTCGCAGTCACCAGACCTAAACCCAATCGAACATCTTTGGCGGGTCTTGAAAAAGGAAGTTTCAAAGACCAAAGTAAGAAATCGTGATCATTTGTGGCAGATGGTTCAAGAAACTTGGAATGCTATTCCAATCATGACATGCAAAGCACTAGTCGAATCTATGCCACGTAGATGTCTTGCTGTAATGAGAAACAGCGGAGGAGCTACCAAATATTAAAAAAACAAAGATTAATTGCACTAAATGTAAGTAAAATTACTTAAAATTGAAAATATATCAATTGTCCCTTGCTGTGTGATTAGCAAGTAATACAGTACTCTGGTCACATTATGACCAACAAGAATCTCAGTGTATTCAAAAATACTTTCTCTACTCTATATGTACTGTACATACATAAGTATGTGTGGTGTGTAATCAAGTTATAAACAAAGGTTTTATGTCTTAACTAGTGTGCACACTATTGACAATTTGATGCAATTCAGTTCGTTCCAAATGTTATAGGCATGGTTACATTGTAATGGAAATTGTAATAAGCTTATTTATATGTACATATGTACATACATATATATTACATTCAGTGATCAGTGGTCATTAATGTTTATTGCCACCCTTTGATTAAATTATATTTCACTGCAATGTTCTGTCAACTAACTATTTTTTTTAATTTGATTACCTTTCAACTGTAATTCCTGCAATTCGTCGCTTACTTTAAAAAAAGGTTAAAATATGTTCACATTTTTTGTCATTAAAAAAATACTCTAGTGGTCTTAGTTGGACTTAAACTGTACTACTTCTATTTTTATTGTGATTTTTATGATGACCTACTTTCTACATATCTAGTTTTAAATAAGCTTTTCAATAAATGTAAATTTTAACATTACCAAAAGGCTATGAGCTCATTACTCAATCGCAGCCTATTCCATTATTTGTTAATCCTTCGACAACATGTTGAACATGAACATGCCACTGCCTAATGGTTGTGAAAACTTTCCGAAAACATCCATAACAATGAATCAACAAGCATCACCGTAATGGTGTGCTAATAGAATTTTCCAAAACGAAAACTCAATACTCTGGACTGTAGACTCTAAAAAGGATTTAATTTTGTAAATTCCTGATCTGGTGCCAAAAAACATCGTGAGGCCAGCTTTTGAATGCATTTTCTGGCAAAAACACACACTCTGCACTTTCACCATGCAACAACAATAAATTATTTCTTCGGGTCAGGTTTGCGTCCAGAAACATTTTCACATTCTCACACAATATTCATCATCAGCTGTGTATGGTAGCAAGGAGGACTGGTGGGATGTACGAGTCCAAGTACTTACTGCCTGAATAGTGAATAGTTCTTGTTGCGTTTACTACTCGTAGTTCGTAAAGAAAAAGCAGAGGGATATTGTAACATATTTCATTGCTTTTAATGCAGTTTTTACTGCTCACAATTCAATATGGATATGAAAGCGTAAGCAACTACATATGTATTTTGAAATAAATGTGAACATAGATTTGCCACTATAAATTAGGTTTCTACGTTTAAAAGACCCGTTAAAGTTTGGTCGACAAACAGTGCTCATGAAAAGACAACTTTAACTACAGACAATATTGTAGAGAACACTGTCAAAATATATGTTTGCGCCATTATTAGGAGATTTGTAACCATATACCTAGGCCATTTTAGTATACTCTTTAAATTGAATCTAAGACCGTTTATTTGAAATGAATAGGTAAACAGGCCAAACTCGAGAGACTACGAAGAGCAAAATAAAAACCTGTTGCATCATCATCAAAGAGTAACCCAAGACCGTCACCGATGCGTACCCGCTACAATGATCTATGTTAAGAACGGATAATCGAACCTCTGTACTGGAACCTAAATAAATAATATAAAAAGTTTTGCTTATGGAACCACATGTTAAGAAATAATAATGCGGGAGGCCATTCCCCAGTTGACAGTATTTGCTCTGGGAACTTGCAGACATCAGCTCATGATTTCATCAGTTTGATCATTCCCAAAAGACAAGACCTTTTCATCTAATTTTGTGATTATTTAAAATAAATACCTTATTTGATTTTTTCACCATGTCGACTCCACCCCCATCTGGTCGTTTTTATTAAATTTTCCTTGACCTACCCATAGCATATCATTTTCAGTTATTACCTTCTAAAACTATTCCCAGCTTCAATTATTCGCAATTTCACTGCTTCCCCAAATTCCAACGACAAAAACCTTAATATCGAACTCAACATAGCCTCAGGCCAACCAACCGACCTATAACCGTAACTGTGTGTACGTGTATACAAAACGCTTTATCGCATTATTTCCCAACACGGCTGTGTGTATTACTTGCGGAATGAAATCACTTAACATCGCCCTTGAGCAGATGACGTTTAGGATGGAAATGTTCGCTCCAATTGATTGACGACCACCATAAAACTTCAATAGTACAAGTAGTAGCGGGTCGGAGGAGAAGTGCCTTTGTACCGGATGACATTGGCGAATAGGAAATCTTCTGTCCGACTGGCCATCTGGGTCGAGGACAATCAAAGCAATTTCAGTCGATAGCCATAATGCCAAGAGAGTGGAATTATTGTTCGGCTTCGATTTGAGAGTTAAGATTCAGGGCAATTTCCCTGGCTGACGAAAAATACATTTTGCATTCTCTGCCTCTCTCTCTCTCTTTTCCAATTAAAGGAGAACAAGGACCACTTTAATATTCCTCCGCTAATCAGGATATTGCCATGAACATACATAAGTGAAATTCCGATTCTACGTAGGTATATATTGGATGGATGTATGGAAGGAAGAATAAAAGGCGTCACCAGTTGTGTGCGACTATGAATAACTTTTGTTCCTGTGGGTGAATCCTTTTGGGTGAAAACTCTTTTGTGGCGGTCGGTGAAAACAAATTGGCCGTCTGAAAGTAATTTGCCCCACAACTTGAATGGCCCATTTACAGTAGTGTGGTCTGACTGTGTAACTGACCGCAATAAATTCTTCCTGGAAGGAGCATTGTTTTGCCCGGGGCGGAAGGAGACTACCTCCATGTGAATGAGAATGAATCTCCCCCCTCTCATTGCAGAGTGTGTGTAGCGTAGAAATTTATTTTTCTATGTCCAACAATTACAATTCTGTTGCCAGACTTACACAGATGAAAAGCTATATAAATACGTATTTCTAGTTGTGGCCTATGCCACAGGGTGGAATTTTCCAGAAATACATCGGCCTCTGTTTGAAAGCGAACGACTGTTTTTGTGTGGTCCTTTTGTTTGTTGTTCCCACTTTTTGCTCTATTTTCTTGTTTTTGTTTTGCTGGCGCTTTAATGGGTCCCGCAGATTGAATACCGTGCGTGAATAGGGTCGAGGTGATATCATACTGTTAGGGGATGCTTAATAGGCTGAGAAATGTTTCCGGTTGACGATGCACGTTAGCCTGAAGTGCTGTTATTATTCTGTATCCAAAATGTTCAGACTTTTTGACCAGTTACAACGTGACACATATGTATATACAACCAGTGCTAATGGTTTGGATTTTTGAGTTGACTTAATGGTAATTCTTTAATGGTTATCCATCATCCACACAATATTTGTCAAACGTTGTCGAGTAAGCGTAAAGGGAAATTCTAACAACTGTGAACCCGAAAATAGTTACCCTTACATACACATACAGTGCAATAAGGGCAACTGCATATGTGGATGATATAGTGCTTCTTGCTACGTGCAAATTCCTAAATACTGTCAGCGAACTTGTACAGGGAGATTTAAAGAGGCTAAATGATTGGACGAAACAACGTAGACTGAGGCTAACCCTCAGCAAACTGAACTACCGCTGTTCACTAACAAGAGAACGATACCAGCCTTCAGGCGACCGACCATTGAGGGCACTACCCTTAAGCTGTCCGAGAGTGGAAAATACTTAGGACTAATACGCGACAGAAAACTTTACTGGAAGCTGAACATAAAAGAAAGAGTGAAAAAGGCATCAGTTGCCTTCTATACCTGCAGTAGAATCTTCGGGAACAACTAGGGATCCAGACCACGAATAACACTGTGGATCTATTCTGCGATAGTTAGATCCATACTAACAAACGGAGGATTGGTCTAGTGGCATGCTACCGCTAAAACCAGTAACCTTAAGGTAATGACTAAAGAACAGAGAATAGCTTGCACTGGATCAACCAGCGCAATGAGAACAACGCCAACAGCGGCATTGACAACAATTCTTAACCTTCTGCCTCTAGATCTCTATATGCAGGAAACTGCAGCAAAGAGCGCTTTCAGAATAAGCCAGTCAAAATACTGGAGACCGAATACATATGGACATACCAAGATACTTAGCTATCTTAGTGGTAATGTAAACTCAGACTACACTGTCTCATACTTGGATTTCGAAACACCCCTCTCGTGGGTCTTTCCAAGCAGAGAACAATGGGAGAATAACGAAATATCAAACGAGTCGAAGTCAATCTACACCGATGGGTCAAAAATGGAAATAGGCATAGGAGCGGGCTGCTTCTCGGAGGAACAGCTCCACACTATAAAAGTATTAGCTGCTACGCAAATAACATCTAAGCTTGTGAAATGTTGCCGCGAAGAGCTTAAGGTTCTTGCCACGCAGCACAACGTATATGCTGCTGGGTCCCTGGTCACAAAGGAATACCAGGCAATGAAGCCGAGAATGAATTGGCCAGAAAAGGCTCAGCCCTAGACATAGCCCAAGCAGATGGTACGGTTAAATCTCCACTTTGTAACCTCAATATCAAAATCGAACAAAAAACATTATCCGAAGCTAATAACAGGTGGAGATCACTGGCTAGGGCTACCTGTGAAATAGCAAGAAAGATGTGGCCAGAATACAATAAAGAAAAAACCGGAAAACTACTACAAAAAGATAGGAAATCGCTGTCAATACTGATAGGAGTGCTAGCTGGCCACAACATGCTAGGATATTACACGAAAAATTACAACTTAACTACGATGAGGACACGGCCCATTTTCTCTGACACTGCTCAAACCTCGACAAACTTAGAAACAGAACCTTGGGCAAATTATTCTTCGAACATATATCGACGAACCATCTGACCGATCACCATCAGGCCTGCTTAAGTTTGCCAGGACGTCTTTGGACCCAAACCACTGATACCACGGGTGGGAACACATAATGGATACCACAATGGGTTCACATGAACCTAAGTGTGATGAGGATATAATCACTCTCGCCAGCCCGCTTACCTAACCCAACCACATACTTATATATACATAGGTATACTGAACGAATGTGTAAGTTTAAGATTGAACGCGGACCTAGTCGATCCAAGGTCACCATTAAAAAGATATTCAAGTGTGTATAAAATCCAGTCATCAAAACGCGACGAGTAGTAAAAGCTTTTAAGGAAAACTACTATGTATCTTCTAAATATGTAATCGTTAGGCAAATTATGGTCTAGGCGCACTTAGACCTATAAAAAAAAGATATAAAAATGCCGAACAGTGCTGGTATTAAAACCGGCTTACTTAGAGAATATAGGCATTTTCCAAATATAGGTTCTACAAGTCAGTGGAATTTAAGCTATTTCCAAAATTATTTTCTCTTTTTATTTTTTTGCATATGAAACAAATACTCAAACTCCAATGAACCTATCCCAACATTTCACTTTCTGTTTTGACTCTCACCAAAATGTGTGTCACGCTTTCGATACATTTTCTTAAACACTTTGTAGCTTCCACAATTCATTTCAAAACTTAACAAGCAGAATTTCCCTTTTTACAAAATCCCCATTTCTCCTTCGATTCCCATTACAGCCCAAGATTCACTGACTCTTGTAGCTTTAAATTCATAACAGTTCGTAAATGAATTTTGGAAAATTATACAACTTCCTCCCTTATTGTCATTGAAATGCTCTGAATCTGAGCTCTGTAAAGTAGAATGTATACATCAATAAATTGAGGCTAAAACAAATTCAATTTGAATTTTCTTTTTTTTTACCAATTAGTGTCAAACCCGTCAGAAGGTGGTTTGCCTTCAAGGTAGCACACGACGTGGGTTAGGTACTCTTATGAACAGACTTTTTTCAGAGCGTTATAAATTAAAATTTAATTATAAATAAAGGGCCAAAACAAAGCTAACCACTAAAAGACGAAAACAACCCAAGAGTCTGATGGAAAATGCATTTTTTAACACTGGTTTTTATACTTCTAAGTGTAAAAGAAAATTTCTCTTAAGGACTGGCACGGCTTTTGGCAGCAACTTGCAAGTAACTCTATAACAGGGCAGTGTCATGCACGAAAAGTGGTTGTTCGTTGCTGACCCTTTTGGAAGCAAGCGTACAAAAAAATTAGGTTGATTGTATGCAGATTTGCTGGATGTTTTTTGTCTGGAATTTTTGAGGTGGGTTAAACGGGTTTGTATTAAATTGGCAGGTGGCCAGCATACACAGGCTTTTATCATTTAAGGATTATAATAAAGAAAGAATTGTTAAAAAGGTTGAATTGAGTGTGCTATTTAAGAGAGAGAGAAACGATACGTGGTGTTTTTTCCCAGGTGTCTATTATTTCGGATTTGATTCTCGGATCGATTATTATGTTATGAGAGGGTTAACTTTCACATAGCCAAGTAGAAACAGTTCAATACCCTCGTTCGTTTCTTTTTTTTATTGTCTTGAACATCTGCCATCCCTTTTCAGCCAGCTTGCGTTGTCACATACAGTGACAGTGCTAACTTTTAAAAATATAAATAATCACATGCATATGAATAGCTATGAAGAGCTACAGATTTTCCGATTTTTTCTTTTGCACATTTACTGTGCTGAAAACCGTTTTAGTACTGTCTAATAATTTCGTTTTATTCATCAAAATCATTCAGTTGTTTATCGCGGTCCTAGGATATTTGTAGCTTTATCTGTCTTCATGATGAGCAGATAAAGTAACCCTAAATTTGGGTAAAAATAGTCAGAAAATACTTGAAGCTTGAAATAAGGAATAATTTTGAATTCCAATGCTATTGTTTTTCTATTAGAACTGAAGATGTTACGTAGGTTGGTAATATTCGAACAGCTCAGAACCAATTTAACAATTCAGAGTGACATTGAAATTGGTGTTTATTTTGCTGCCATCTCAATGCTGGCAATGCTCCATTTCAAAGATGTTTGCCTGTTGCTGTCAAAGTTGCTGTTGCTGTGTCAGACTGTTCACATGATATCAATTTTGATTATTTTCTTGTCTGCGAAATAGTTGTTTTGCAATCACCCCAATTCCCACTGTCGTACATCGGCCTGTATTCATAGTCGTATTGAGAGTCGTATCGCATTCGAATTGGTATTCCCGAAGTCGAGTTCAATGTGCACGACAACACATCGCATGGAATGTAATTCAACGCACATTTGAAATGTCAAACACCAAGTGTCAAATAATATAAAATATCAATCAAGAATTTCTCGAAGTGTTTAGTTTTTTTTTTTTTTAAAGGAGAGTTCTGTAGGTTTAAATAAATTAAAAAATGTGAATTCAGTGGATTTATTTTTCGAGGATGAGGAAGAGGACATTGCGGATAATTTTGCATCGGCTCGCAGAATAATTCGTGAAGGTTCCACTCCATTAGAGCTACCGAATTCCTAGTACGTTTTAACATTAAATAACTAAAGTGCAAGGGTTCTGAAAAATTTCAACGACCCGTTTTCAAATGCCACGAGTTTCGAGAGTCGAATGCGGTGCTTTTTTTTGACAGAAGGCAATCTGAGTATGTTCGCGTAGTACGACTTTCGTAATAAGAACATTCGACCGAAGTCGAATAGGAGTATGAAATACGACATTGGGAACTAAGGAAATGTGTCATTTTTTATTTTTTTTTTAATTCCGTCACAATATTTTGAATGCATTATAGATATGGAATGCTAAGAATGCCTTTCATTAAATGGGATTAGTCATCAGAATTCATATTCCTTTGGGGTCCTTTAGGTATTTCACAAAGACTTTCAAAGACTTTGCGGGGACGAGTATGCGATTGAATATGTCCGTCACCTGCTGTGCGGTTGTCCAGTACTACCAATAGAAGAATGAGTACCTAGTAGGCCTAAATCAGCAGTTTACTCTCTTACAGTCTAATCCAAATTGGGCAGATTAAGCCACTAAAGATGTGTGCTGTGCATGACCTGATATTTAGCCCAAGTCGACGTAAATGGTTTTTGAATTAATAAAAGGTAAACGCATACAGTCATATCAAAAATATGTACACACATATGTAGGTAGGTAAGTACCATGTTACGAAACTAATCAATGCCCCAACATGTTTAGTTGTTATTTTTATACTTCCAGCCCTCACCCTCATCAGCTCAAAATCGACAAAAACTACAGGAATGTGCTAGAGTTCTCTTTGCAGTCTTGATGTTGCATACGGTAACTAAAAAGAAAGTGGAATTATGAAAATGTAATGCAAAATATTCACTGCAAAGTTACAACAACCTCCTCTAACCAACATACAAATTAAAAGCAACTGCGCCATCAAATACTCGTTATTCCTTCCCGGCTAACAGGTTAAATCTATTTCGCTGCCAAATGTCACGGTCTACGTCACTCGGTGGAGGTTTCCATTACTTTTTTCCACTTCGCTGCTCCTTTTGCGCTTCAATATCACATGCTTCCTCCGGTCGACAAAATGAAATTGAATATCTAGAAAATACCTTTGCCTGACATTTCGACAGCCCATTTATAGAGCCAGTGTAATTTCCCGAACTCAATTCCATTCGACAACTGAGAAAGACTTAAAAAAAAACAATTGCACACAAACGAATGCTTACCTCGTTCCGAAAAAAAATCAACGAAAAACCTAAGTTACCGAACACCGGTGCCGAAATCGGCTCTTAAAGCCTTTGCAGAAATGAATGGCATCTATATGCCTAGTCATTTTTGAATGGCAGGTGTCTTAAATGGTCGGAAGTCATGGTGGAAGACAAAGAGCCATGTATATACACCTTTTACAGGGTTCAAGCACGTGTTAAGCGAAAACGGAGAAATTGCCGTAATTTTCACATCCTTTTTCGCCAAGGTATCGCTTTAATGCTTGCTTAAATTTGTTCACCATAAACAAATCGATTACCTGCTTTAGTCCGGGTTTTGCGATGCGAACGATGGAGGTCCTCCCTCCATAGAAGATGCTGAAAAATTCTGTAAGTTACTCATGGCAGATTGATTGCTCATATTTTGGCGATGTTATGCACGTATTTCGAATGAATAAATTGGCTATAGGGATATGCTTGGTGTTGAGCATGATCGGGTATTCAAGTATAGGGGAGCGATTCACTGTTGTTTCAGGAATAAACAAAACGATTTTTCATGCCTGGTGAATGCGTCGCATTCATATCCAGCGATTTAACGGGTAATTTTCCTTAGCTTTGCTGCTTTCCTTCAGCTTCGCACGGTACTCGTTTGTATGGTGCTTTCGAGTTCACCCATTTTCTTAGTGTTGAAAATATATGATTGAAATCGCATACCAGGATATTAGCATATACCTACTTACGAATACATTTTTGCCCAAGGAGGAAAGTCGATTTGAATTTCATTCGAAATAAATGAGAATTTCCTTTTAGCCACCGAGTGGGGAGTGTTTGTATGTATGCAACATATAGTTGGCTTTTGAAAATCCATGTTAATGCTTCATGCAGGTACAATTGGAATTTGTGTTTTTAAAGTTGTAAATATTCTCACTTTTCTGATAAATTGTTTTTTTTTAGATATTTAGATTGTTGTTTCGTTTTAAAATACAATGGATTACTACCGCACAGTTTACAATTCAGAGATATGATATTACTATGTATGTATCTTTCTACTGAAGAATTGTCTTATTTATTCGGGGTCAGCTAATGTGCTTCACCCCTCCAAAACGTTAATATTGCAATATATTAGAGAAAAATTACTGGATGAGAGTTACTCTCAGTTGTAATAATAGGAGGTGTTTTCTTTATAATTGGGATGCTTTCCCACGCTATGGAATCCACGGCTAAAAACCCCCCCGGTAGACGATATGCCTTGGTACCATCGTCGGGAAATGGGGTTGGAAGCAGAGGTGGTTTTAGTTAGGGTTAAAGTCCCACACACTGGCTTTCGATGCTTTCCACCTTCCTTACAAAAAAATTGTCTTATTTTCTAAATTTATTTCCATAAGAGATAATTTATTTTTTTTTAGGGAAAAAAACCACAAAACCGTCAATTTGATAAAAAAAAAATTATGTTTACAACAAAATGTATGTTGAATATTAATAGGTATATACAAAAATTATTAAATAAATATTATGTTAATAAAAATAAAAAATATCACAGAAAAAAGGTAATTTGATTAACAAACAAAGAACAATACTTAATTTAATAAATTGGGCATAACAATAAATAAATTAAAAGAAAATAAATAAATTAATACTAAATAAATAAATAATAATATAATAATACTAATAATAAATAAATAATAATATAATAATAATAATAATAATAAATAAAAAAATAAATAAATAAATAAACATTTAAATCAATAAAGAAATAAGTAACAACAGAACAGAAAGATTAATAATAAACTTATCAATAATTTAACAAAGATTAAATAAAGTTAAGAAATATATATTTAAATAGATTTACAAGGAAACAAATTCATTAAAAGAAAGATTAAAAGAAAAAACATGATAATTATAACATTGACATTAAAAGGTATTATGAAGAAACATGTAGTTGATTTAATAGGCGATTATCGGAGTAGTCACATCGCATTATAAATGTTTCAGTTAATTTTCGTATTCTATCAGAGATCAATTCAGCATTGCTTAAAATATACAGATCAGACGCAGAATGATGCCAAGGCAAATTCAGCATCATTTTCAATACTTTGTGATATTTGCAGCTTTTTTATGTGACACTCTGCCGAGTCACGCCACACTTGGCATCCATATAGAAGTATTGCTTGAAAAATAATTTTGTGGATTATTATTTTATATTCCTTTGATAATAGGGACTTTCGATTAATGAAAGGATATAGCATTCTTATAGCTATATTTATTTTTGCCAAAGCTCGAGCTATATGTTCCTTAAAGGTCAATTTTGCATCTAAATGCATACCCAGATATTTTATGGAGTGCTCCCACAATATTTGCTTGCCATTCACCATTAGATGATTAGCGGGGAGAAAACAAGGTTTCCTTTTTCGAGTTGTTGTGAATGCAAAAATGTTTCGAAAAATTTGTAGGTACGGTGGAACATAATATTCGTAAATAGAAATGTCCGCGAACCCTAATATTTAATGTAATTAAAAAGCCTGTAATGAAAGTGAGCCTATCAGAAAAGTCAAGGATACCACTCTAAGAAGATGTTCTGTGAAGTCGTGAACTTTTATAAAACCTTCAAAATTATAGTAAACTATTGAATCTTGGTATGGAACTAAAAAATTTGTTCGCATAATTCACACAGTACAACATGTTTCGGTACGAACTTGAGACATCAGATAACTGATTTTTTTTTTGAATAAAACACCAAAACCTTTACCTCCAAAAGAGCTCAATTCACACATGCTCTGACTTATACCTATGTATGTTAATATGTATCTAAGCCTGTGTGTAAATCAAAAATCCCCCTGCAACGAACATAAGTTATCAAATTTGGCAAACAAATAAATTTATTCAGAAACTTTTTCGAGTACCATCCTGTCTTGTATCCTGCTTAGAAATGCAAGAATTTCCATCAACCCTATTCCCATTGTCATAAATTGTAATATTACCAACCAGAGTGCTAACATGACGTCGTCCTTTTTCTCCCCATCTACCATACATATATGCAAGAACAGTGGTAACATTAGGAATAGAAAAAAAAGTCAGAATAACATCATCACACAGTCACAGAAGTACACTTGAAAACACAGGTAATAACAAAAACACTCATCACAGAGCCCAACCATATTCTCTACCTTCACTCCCACAAAGGATGCTTGTCAACGTTATCATTTCACACGACAAGTGTCCTCAAAATGTTGCAATAAAAATGCAAAACATATGATTACCCCTTGCAACTACCCTACCACTTTACAATACACACAAAGCCAAACACATACCCACTTCACAGTTATATTCAGGACGAAAAAAATATTAAATGAAAGCACAGAGCAAAGGATATGTCGGGAGGAAATTGCTTTTTCCTTTGAATAGTAACAATCACCTCAGGCAATCTGGCGGAGTTGTTTTCGGTGATAACAAAACTCGCAGTGCAACGCAATCCTTTTGCTACGATAAACATGACAATCAAAAGGGAAACAGACAGAGAAACTACAATTGGAATGCAAAACAAAAACACGAACAAGAAAAAAATCCAAAATCTAAAATGAATCCTCCCATGGATATCCAGGATACGAATATATTTTGCAACAAAATGTCAGGAACATGGCATGACTTTTGCACCAAACCGCTGCTATGTATCTAAGTGCCCAGTACGATGATTTATTCCGCGGTTGAACTTGGCACTTTTAACTGAAGTTAACATTGGCATCACCAACAGTCAGCTGGCGACACGATGTCTCCAGAGAAGCGCGGTCGACACGGACTGTTAACCAGAAGGATTCTTTTCGTTGATACATCTGGCTCATGTGCTATTTATTTTAATTAGCATTCCAACCTGAACAGGACGAGATCCAAGGTAAATGATAGTGAATACAAATATTTTCAACAGGGTCCTTTGCATGTAAATAAGGATCATAGTACTACCTTGAGACTGTCAATTCCAGATGAAATTCTCTTTTTTTTAACATAACCAGTGATGTGTAAATACTCGTTCTCTCATACTTAACGTACAAGCAACCAGAAATGAATCCTCCGCCAAAAAGGAAATCCTTTCGCGAGATTTATGCATGCCTAACCATTAACATAAGCTTACCTGGAACGCTCCGCTCTCCGGTATGCCACATTCCTGTACGTCATTTACCGCATATTTCTTTCCTTCTGTAAATGCCTCTACCTTTGCGTTTACCTTCTGAATCAGATAACCAATGAAGTGTTGACATCCTGTACGGGGTACACGACCGAACCAGGAGGAAGTAATTGGTATGTTTGCGAAAGGGGGGACTGCGAATAGGAATAAAGAAGGATTCTGAAGGCACCAAACGCCGCGCGATAGAAGAAAGGCGTAAAATAAATTAGTTTCATACACAGGTTAAGTGAAAAAGTGAATCCAAAATCTGCGTCGTCGTCGTTGCCAATGGTGGTGCTGTAGTATAATAGTTGGTAGATTGCGTGTGTCTCAGTCTCAGTTCCACAGTCGCGTCGCTTTGACTACGACGAGTGTTTGTTTGGATTGCAAAGGAAATGAGCACGGGGTGAAAGACCATCAGTGAAGCCAAGCGGCCTTGATGTCTTTGGCGTAGGTAATTCCATTAAAATCCGGTTGTGATGGCACCAGACGAAAAGAGGCCACAATAAGACTAAACATCACACCGGTGTTAAGTGCGAGAATAATTGAAAACGTGATAAGATAGAAGTACTCGTGAAAGGCGATGGCATAGAGCAAGTAAAAAAAAATAGAGGTTATACTGAATAATGGGGCCAACTTAAAGCTTTCTTATTTTTACTGCCTGGGTTTGTTCTTGCTTGTTTAAATTTTTTTTTTTTATACAAATTTACGGGCATCGCGTGGGCTGGAACACACGTGTACCTATGGCGTTAAAGCTTGTGTAAAGAAACTTGGAAGTTTTTTTTTTTAATAAAATGGCAGGTGTTGGATAGGTAGGTAGGTAGTGGACTCAGTGCCAGTAAAAATTTATTTACTAAACCCAATGAAACCGAATGTAGGTCATCCATGTATCTCCTTCACATTTATTTACTAACTGTGTAAAGTTTTTCTTTTATTTTGTTTTACTGAGGTAAATTTATCATCTTGCCGGGTTTAGTGCAGCCATAAGTGAAATTGTTTTTATTCGTTGTTTAAGTTTCCTTGATCGAAGTTTCACTGTGCTACCTAAGTGTTCTGCAAATGGAAAGTCCTTCCAAGTGGATTTCAAAGTTCAGACCACTGCGTCGTGTTATCTGCGAAAAATAGTACTCATTCCATAGATTTTTCGCTAAATAACATTGACTGTGGAAATTAGACAGCGAAATTAATATACATAAGTCATCACACCAAATTTATCAGCAAACTACACCAGGACTCTGAAATCGGATTCTATTTTTAGGACCAAGCCAAGCCACGAAAATGATGCCCAAGCCGAAACACCAAACTATCAGCAAACTACACAATAAGGCCGGTAGCTATCGACCGCTCATAAGTTAAGAGCCTTATAAAACTATTCACCAACCGCTATAAGTGCGTATTTATGAGCGTTCATAAGACTTATAAGTTATGAGCAATAATATCAGAGACAATAATAAAAAATAAAAAAATAAAAATAATAACTTCAATGGCAAATTCATTTGGCAAGCCTTTACAGAAAAAATAAATAACTAAACAAAAATAAATAACTGTTACGTTCTAAAATTCAGGGCAATTCGGTGGTAATACCTGCCAAAAATTTGACAAATTGCCCTAAATTATTGAAAATACTTCGTTTTAATAGAAGATACTTAACGTGCATGCAAGAATGCGCAAATTTTTGGTTTGCGCAAATTTATTTTGCTATCCGGCTTTAGTTATTTAACTAAAATAAAATGTTCTTCAGTAAATTTGTATTTTTTCAAAAATTTAATGAACCACCGCATAGGTACAAAAATATTTCGGCGATTTTGAATTAAGGAGTGCGCAAACGGTAGGGATGTTACTTTATTTGGTTTTAATCAAATTCATTTGAGAGAATTGCTTTTTCTGCACTGCTATGGGGCAAAACAGTTAAATATAGTATAGGTACTCCGAAAGCGATGGCAGTTGAGGTAGGCGTAGAAGAGATATAACAATCATTTTCAGTTGTCATTTTGTTTTACTGTGCTGCGATTCAATCAATAATCGCAGTAGATTGTGAGTAAAGCGCAGTGGTGCAGTAGATTTGAAGTTTTA
Source organism: Brachyopa scutellaris (assembly GCA_949775065.1). Classification (NCBI taxonomy): domain Eukaryota; kingdom Metazoa; phylum Arthropoda; class Insecta; order Diptera; family Syrphidae; genus Brachyopa; species Brachyopa scutellaris. The sequence continues at coordinate 184,596,820 of OX459112.1, read as the reverse complement.
GACAAAAGCGCAGCAGATCTACTGCGATCGCAGTAAAGTCCGAACGCTGTCCGAATATTCAAAAAAGAGCGCATTCGGAAATCCGAAAATTAAGATCTCTCAAAGTCGAAGTAGCATAGACAGCATAGACAGAAACCTATTAGTGGTCGATGAACACCAACCAAAAATTTAAACTTAAGAGCCTCTTAACTTTAAAAGCGATTTATAAGCGATCGATAGCTACCGCTCTAACGGATGCATTCACAAATCAAAATTCTATTCTATTTTTAGGACCAAGCCAAACTACAAAAAACAATGCACATACATACTATATACATATATTCATAAATATTATCCAAAAATTCTGGGCACTACTAATACCAATTGTATCTTATACAAATAATGTACATTGTGCATGGACCTCTTTAACCCGGCATGTTTTAGATTACTTATAATTTTGAAACTATGAAAGGGACGTTGCCCTTCTTCTCAGTAGGTGAAGTTGTTGAGTATTTATATTGCATTTGACTCGGACTCAGTCGACCACGCAAAACGTGCGCAAAACTGAAAAAGGTAATTATAATGACCCATCCGCTATCCACTAAAACGACGTCAGGATGCAACAAACATATTTACATATTTTTCCGGAACATATCGTACCTTTTTGTGGCGATTGTATCATATTACATATTATTACTTTATTGGGGCCAAATCTGGGAATCGATTTTACACCCGCCCCCACATATCCTATCATGCTTAAATTTCGCACACGTGTATAAGTCCAGAGACAATACAATATGGGTTATTTGATGACGTTGTTAATCCAATATGGCGGACGCTTTTTTAACTTCAAGTTATCTTCACGACCTCTGTAATATGGATATCAAGTTAAAGTGATTGACAAGCAGAATTAGACTAGCTAAGTGACGTCATTCTAAATTCAATATGGTGGATGCCCCAAGATGGCGAATTACATTTTTCTTCACAGACATGGCATGGGTATCAAATGAAAGGGCGAGTCGAATCTCAAACATTCTAAACTTTCTCATATCAAACCCACCCTAGCTAATATTCGTATCGACGTTAATTTGTAAAAAAAAATCACATACTAAAAAGTAGAAAATAAATATAAAAATAGTTAAACAAGTTTAATGAACTAAAAAGTAAAAAAAAAAAATTTTTTCCGAGTCACCAATATGTGACTATTAATAATTAAAGCTTGGGGTGCCCAAGTTTTTTTTAAATCTTTGTAGATTGTTGATAGAGGTGAGACCATGTCACTGCGGACTAATGGGATCTCCTCCATTTATACATACCATTTATACTCATAGGTGACTCGGAATAAAACAATTTTTTTTACACTTAATATCGCTACTCCGGCCATAGCCGAAGCTTTATGTGTCCGGACTAGCGAGGCTGTACTGTAGTGCCAACTAGTTAATAAAATTTATTTCTACACTACTGATCCGAAATACCGAAATACATACTTCTCTAGATAGCATTTTATTTAATGTTGTTCTGAGGTGTGAGAAGTGATGTGTTCGAAGACAATTCTATTCAAGAGCTCTTAAGCTCTTCGTTTTTAATAGCATTGAAAACTATCCGGATGAGCTGAAGGTTATTTGGCAGTTGTTTTAAATACAGATAACGAGTTGCTTTCTTGGCTTTGGTATTCGCAACCACCTACAACCTCCCTTTGATGCCAACATGACCTGGTATCGCTGTTAAACTTAAACTTGCCATTATTATAAAGCATTTTTCGAACATAGTTGAAAGTGGTGCAATTATTTGTTGAGCTTTTAATTCCCCTTACAATACAAGCTGTCGTCGGTGAGTATCAATGTTTTCAATTTCCAAGTTTGTTCAATTGACAGTGCTTTTAATAATGCTGTAACCACGGCTAATTAGCTCCCAGCCGCGTTTGGGAGAATAACTTGGAATAAGAAGATATTTATTCGATTATGGCTATATCAATGATTTCCAGGTTTCTCTTTGATCTCCAAATGAAGTGGGTAGGTTCATGCTGGCGGATATCTTCAACTAGCGTTTTGGTAATTTAAAAAGCCGATTCTAAATGTGATGGATCTACCATAAATATATTATTTGTAGACCATCTTTAAGTGTAAATATGTAGCCTATAGAGGTGTACTAACTCAGGAGACCCTTGCGGTGTTCCATTTTCAAAGATTAACGTTTTGCTGTTCGTATTTTGCTTATTATATATTATTTTCTTATGTCATTCTGTTTGAAAATTGGCTAATGGATTATTTGGAAACCATTTTATTTTTCTTTAATCAAATATGCGAAGTGCATTTTAATGATTTTCACCTTAGCTTCCATGAGCATTGTAAGCAACTTGAAACAATTGCCTAAGAAAATGTTATAACATAATCCTGAAGATGTTTTCAACCGAGTTATTATACTCGTGGGTGCACAGAAAAAAAGTCATCCGCGCTCCAAATTAACTTAAGAAGCATCATGCCGAATATAATGTGTTTTTAATGGAAATGCATTACTAGCCGAATTTATGTGCGAATAAAACATTCCCTTACTCCACAATAAGCAAAGTAATAATTCTCAGGTACACCCAAAAAGATAATACACACAACAACTCATCGCAAAATCATAAAACGGAAACGTGAGTGTGAACAGATACGTCGAGAGTTACATGTACTCCCATGTATGACAGTGTTTACGTTTTTGTGGAAAGCTACACGAAGAAATAATTTCTTCTGTTCTTAAGACCAGAAGCGCACGTTGAGATATTAATAAAAAAAATTGTTGTTCACCTAACCCACCCCACTCTCCAGCTCTCCATGTGTGCTTTGTTGGCCTTCATGGTATTTATTTTTATTGCAGCATAAAACTAAACACGTTGAGTTCCTTATGGGCAAAGCAGAGCCAAGTTTCTTTGCAGGCAGTCTTTAAAATCCGATAAACCTTTATACTTGGATGCAGACTAAGTCGGACGGATACATTATGTAGCTCATGTAACAATTTACGTGAAAATAAAAGAAAAGGAAACCACTATCACATGCTATCATTACATCAATCAAACTGTAACCCAAAATTAATTATTTCCAATATCTATAATTTGATTTTCACATGCAACACCATTGTGATTTCTGTTTGCTTATTGGGTCCTGGGTTCGGAAGGGCTACAGATACACTCGTGGAAATCATTATACTGAAATTGTATGCCAGCACAGATAGAATACTTCAGTTGTAGTGTGTGCACTTCAATAGTTCGCCAAATACTATGAGTGGAATTGCTCTTTTGCCGTGCTACTGTTATAGTAGAATGTAAATTCCATATACGTTCTCCAATATCTATTAAAATTCATTGCAGTATCTAGTGCCTGCCGGTTATCCTGTTTATAGTTTCATCGATTCAACTCGTTCATACATTGGTATACGTTAATTTGATGACGGTACACGTTGGCCAGAGAGGCACATGCTGAGCTAAGGGGTACTGTTTCATTAGGCGCTTTTCAAACCTTCCAACCTGACGAGGTGATGTTCAGTATTTTAATGAGTCAATTGGTCTCTGCAGGTTGTAGAGCCAAACTGCCGTACTGGTCGCTTGAACTTTAGAACAGCTGCCAATGAGTTCTGCTGAATTGTTAGCTTTCCGCTGCGTTTGTTGTTGTTGAAATGAAATAATCGTCTACTGACTATGCGAAAGTAATCCGATAAATAACTTTATAATACCAGTAGATACGTGCAGCAGCAGGACGTCAATTAAATCACTGCGAGTAAAAAAATTGCAAGCTCTCCATTTCCACTGGTTACTGACTTTTATACTTGACCTCATTATTTGTATCATAATTTTTCATATTTCGTAGATTTCGAAAAAAAAGTTGCGAAAAAACCGCAAATTTATGATTTGGTAGTCAGCTTTTATAAATTTGATATGAATTACAATCAATGAATATAAGAAGTACGCTTTTACATATTCCTGTTTTATTACAAATGGGGTGGGGAGGAGCTATTCGTTAATCAACCAGTGAAACAAACGAAGAGGTCAATCAAAAAAACAAACGACTAACAATAAACGTTCCCGAGATGATTTTTTTTTCGTGTAGATTTTAATTATCTCGTATCTACTTTCACTGTACCCAGATTCTCCTGAAACTTTATTTTTATCAGAAATTGATGAATTTTATTTATGTACCAAATATTGATCTAAATAACAAAAAAAAACCGAATTATGGGGTGTCCCCTATAAGGGACAGTAGGAGTTCAAAGAAAATAAAACATTTCAATATTAAATTTTCTTTAATATGAAATATTTTAAATCATCGTTCATAAAGTCCAACGTCGCATTTTTCGCATCGAGTTGGTGATTTCAGATGGCATACTCTACAGCGAGTTCGATTCCCTTGCTCTACCACGTAATGGTCTACGATCTATGTGGTCGAATCTTAAGTCCAAATTTTCCAATGCAGATGGACGTGAAGGACTTCTTTTCTTATAATGACAATTAGACTCTAATAACAATAGAGCAATTCTTCGTCGAAAGGCAAGTACACGCATACATATTATCGCCACTTTGTTTTTGTAACTGCCAACAATTGTTGAAGGTTACATCGAGAAGATACGACACGAGCGGACTGTGCCACTTTTTCCCCCTTATAGATGTTCGGTACATACAACGATATGTTTTGATCAGCACATCATATCCCCTAAGGTCCAAGCAACATTTCGTGTAACGAAACATTTAAGCTTATGTTCTTTTGCATGGCGTAACTACTGGTGAGAGATATTGCCATTTCGTAGAATTTGTCATCGAAAAATTGATCTAATATCTCTACTAGCGTTTGATTACTGAGCACACTGCTATATATAGCGTCACCTGAAGTAACATGCAAATCTCTTTTGGTCCAGGTTAGATTTTCAATTGCATTTAATTAATTTTTTTTTTTTGTAACAGCTACAGATAATGGAATGTCGTCGTCATTATCAAATCCGTCATCATATATGCAACTTCAGCGCCCGCAAGTAGTTGACTGCGTGGTAAGTTGAATATAGCCACTTCATTTTTTTCCCATGAATCTTCATCCATCAAATCTCAACACGCATTATTTGGCGTTACCAAGGCTATTGTAGCCTGTGCTGAATTAGTATAAATTCGTCTTCTTCCAAAAAAGGCTAGGATCTCGTCAAAATTTACGCACCTACAAAAAAAAGCAGATATGAACTCTAATCTCCTACTGTCCCATATATGGGACACCAATAAAAAAAATCTTTATTTTACCAAATACAAAAAGATTTTCATAAATCTTACGAAGGAAATCAAAAACTTGAAATTCTAACATTGAATTGTTCAAATATTATGTATACACTATTTTTGTAAAAACGGTGTTAAACTTACCTTTTTGAAGACACTGTCCCATCAGTTTACTTCCCTTTACTCAAAAAAGTGAATAAAAATAAAATGAGGGAACTATTGCTGGTTTTTTCTATTGGTTACTAGGCAACATATCCAAAGGAATTAAATAGATTTCAAACATTTTTTGAATCTGGTCTGCTAATATAACAAAAAAATTAAAAGCATAGGTGTCCCACATATGGGACAGTAGGAGAATCTGGGTTAAAAACGACCTAATTTTTCCTCTGTGTAGCAGCTCTTAGTATCCGCTCTGTCCCTCGTCCAGCGGTAAATTTATTTATTTCTCTCTTAATTTATTTGTTACATTATTGTTCTAATAATTTATGGATTCGTTAATCTATTTATTTGCTAATTTATTTATTTTTTATTTATTTAATTTTTATTTATTTTTTTATTTTTAATTTATTTGTTTATTTATCTTTTTGTAATACTTTTCTGTTTATCTATTTTATAGTTAATTTATTTATATGCTCATTTCTTCGTATGTTATATTATTTTTCCATTAATTTAAGAATATATTTATTTATTTATTTATTTATTATGTGTATATTTATTTATTTATTTGCTATATATTACTTTTCTGTCTATTTATTTGTTAATTTATTTATATGCTATACTGGCTTTCTGTTAATTCAATTAATTGTTGTTTTATTAAATTTTTTTTTTTGTTACTTTAAATGAGACATTTTCTCGTTGTTTCCCTTCAAAAAAAACCATTGTAAGGTAAATATATAAATTTTTTAAGAACATCTCAGTTGAAAGATATACACATCATATCATATCTCTGTATTGTAAATTGTTGGGTGACTTGGCTTTGTGATTTTATAATGAAATAAAAATATATCTAATCATAAAAAGAAGTCTGGATATTCCCGTGCGTCCGCCATCATATTGAAATTTGCCACGCCTTTTTTCTGCCATTTCACCTTATAAGTTGAAACTAATATTTTTATCGAAATCTTCACGAAATATATTTTTCAACGATGGGTCATATATCCGAGAAAAACACTAACGCCATTCAAAAATAATCGCACCTGTGATTGCATTTTATATGTTTTTTTTTTTTTGTTTTTTGCGATAAACTTTCGGTTGAATGCGCCTGCGTCCCTTTTTGATGTCGAACGCAGCTGCCGTTTGTAAATTTGTAAACATTCAAAACGTCAAAATTCGTGTTGTTTTCTTTGCGCATTGTGACTCCACGTGCTTTATTTTCGGAATTAAGTTTTAATTATTTTATTGTTAATATTTTCTATAGAATTTTTTTTTATTTCTCAACGTAAATAAAATACAATACTGAAAAATGGGACAATTTTTTCAACCATAGAGTACTAAAATTTAGATATTAATACCTATTTCTGCTCCCTTAAAACCCTTCTGTACATCTTTTTCCTCGATGTCCGTCATACGGCTCAGTCAATCCGGATTAGTTGACCCTCCAGTACTTCTCTGTATCGGCATGCTCAACTAGTTTATCCCACACACGTATTGGTACTTCTAAATCAGTAAATAAATAAAGAGGACTATCAGACAGACTCGTATTTATTTTCTGACTTTCTGCTTGTCTTTTATATTTCCATTTACCAGTTCATACCTCTCGTTATTATACGAGCATTTGAAACAATATGCCGCAATAAGCTTTCTCCTCCCTCCAAAAATACACTCCCTTACTGGTTATTATGTAAAATAGTTGTACACTACGACTAGTTCCAAATTTCTGAATACGAGTAAAACAAAACAAGAAAAAAAACCCACAAATTCACATCACGTTCGAAATAAGAAAATTTGATTTATGCGAACACAAAATGTTGTCAATATTCAGAGCAGCAGACATGCTGTTCGTGTCCTTTTACCAAGATAAATGAAACTTATCGAAAATAGCCTACCATATTTATTTTCTTTTTTTTTTTTTGCGTTTGTTCTCTCATATTTACTCACCCTTATCAGTTGGCCGGATAAGGAAGTACACAACCGGAAAATATTGAAATAAAGCAGACACATTTTATTAACACACTCCTTCAACTCTACCACCAGAGACAGAGGGGAGGGGAATAGCGGCTGTGGGAATTAATAAGGAAAATCAATTCAATTCAATTTCACTGAGATGTACTCGGGGTGAAATTAATGGAAGCAAGATCTATTCTAAATGGACCTCAATTTTCATAAAACAGTCGTAGTAGCGCCCTCCTCCGAAATAGGATGGAAAATCCACTTCACAAATTATCATGAAAATTTTCTCGGATTCTCATTATGTTCAATTTACTTTGAAAGGTAATAAATTGTGCTCCTTCCTGCGGTAAATATTCGTCCGTCTAAGTGTGTTCTTTTTTCAATTTTTTTGTGCGTCCCGTTTTTGGTGTTTTTTTCCCGGCTCCCTCGCTGCTATGTTATCCAATTTCTATACTGGGTGTCTGATCCTTGTGTTTATCTTACCCTCATCTTGCGGTGGTCGGCATAAACTTAGAAAATGAAATGGAAAGCATTTTTGCTTTTATCTTTACCAAAGACGGATACGAATACTAGTACAAGAAGACGACGGTGGCGACGCGGGCGAAGCGACACAGCGAATATGAACATGGAAGCAAATTGTCGAAAATTATGTTAATTCATAAGCTGGAGCTGGAGAGGGAGCTGGAGCTTCCCAAAGCAGCGACACTGCGTCAAAATGCTAACTTGACTTTGGAGGATAACGATAAGGGAGGACTTGCTTACTTTCGTTTCACTCCACCTCTTGATGAGTCGCACTCGATTACGATTCCCATGTGCGTTACGTAAATACATAGGTAAATGAAAGTGCTGATGCGAATGTTGTTGTTTTTTCCTTCATGGAACGCGTCTCTCGTAAGTATATTTACTTGTAGGTAGCTCACGATGGAATAGGTCAAGCTATCCCAGTGGAGCTTACGATACTAGGATGAAGGTGTCGCAATTAGAGGTTTTGGTATCCATGCGAGAAGAGGAATCCGGAAAATGGAGACATTTCAAGTCATTAATTTTAATGGCGATTTAATGGAGCGAACCCGGTCGGCAGTATATGCTGCATATTGGCATAATCTAGTTAGCGCTGTGAGACAGTGCTTTGCCAGCACTTGAAGTGTAACGAAATACTGTGAGTATATTTTAAGCGGAGCTACAGGCGGAGTTTAATGGATAATGTGTTCTGAAAATGTTGCTAATTCGCTCAAGCGAGAATTCTAATGGGTTAAGGTAGTTACTAGGAAATTGCTGAAGACTGGTGCTTTTACTTTGAGGATAAAATTGAACGAACCTTTTAAACAGAAAACTAACAGATGGGTCATTTTAAATGGTAGACAGGTATAGCTAGTCCAAAAATGTCTCCTCGCCATAAAGGACGAGTTTGTTCTCTATGTTTGATATAGTAAATGCCTCGGGACTTATTTGTACGGATTGAAGCTCTAAAATCAACTTGCCAGTTTAGATACTAAATATATGGTTAAAAAACCTGTCAAATCAGACAACAAATCCTTCCTAGGAGTGCAAATTTGCTAACCGTTCTTTAAGCATTGATGGTTTCTACTTCCTTTCAAAAAATATAGGTCAATCGAAATGAAGTACCTTCCCAAATTAGGTAAAATAAAAAAACCCCTCTTCTGCAAGCCGATAAATCCAAAACGGAAACCCAAAGTGGAGTGCAGTTCTTAGAACCGATGTGGTTAAGGGTAAAAACTTTCACCAACCAATAACAAATTTATGATTTTGACAAATTTCCGGCAAGAAACTTCCGTTATTATTTCTGCTTCCACATCATGAGCTTAAAACAGCTTCACACACACACACATATTTCCAACGAAGAGCCAAACACTCCTCCAAAGAAACCATTTACATCCAGCAATAGGCCATGGCAGGAGTTCAGGCTGCAACTAACCATCGGATAAATTGCCTAAAAAAACTTTGACAATGGATGAAATTATTCGCAAAGTTTTGTGTTCCATAAGTTCCTCTCCAGAACAGGGTGACGACTATCACCCATAGAGCAAGAGCAGCTAAAGGTTATGAATTCTAAATGCATTGTCGGGAAGGTGTTTCATTTCAGTGCACTGTTCTAGTGTCACAGACTTATGCACCAGTATTTGGGAAAACTTTCCGTCGCCACCCGCCTACGCCACCACCGTGGTGCTGTACTTATTGAAATGGAATGCTTTTGTTTGTTTTTAACGTTGTTATCCAGCATGGTCGAGAGGAGCAAAGGGACGACTAAATTGAATGCGCCTCGGAAGTTGAGAGGTACAACAGAATTCAATGAAATTTTGCGGAGCGTTCTTGGAATAATTTCACTCGTCACAAAGTTAGTTCGAGCGCATCATGGATTTGTTTGTGAGCGGAAATCTGGTTCCCTTGTGTATTTACGTTTTTTTGGTTAAAAAATGTTCATCTATCAAATTATTGCACTCCTTATGAGTGAGGTGACCCTCCGGGTTAGAATTGAATATTCTCCGAGCCGGAACGTTGATGTCCATGCGCTCTACATGTTCTAGCCATCTTAAACTCCCAATGCGCAGTATATTGACCAGGCCGATGTCGCTGTACAGTTCATACAGTTCGTGGTTGAATCTTCTCCTCCAGAACCCGTCAACGCAAACGGGACCGAATATATTACGATGGATTTTTCTCTCGAAGCGACCAAGGATATCTTCATTCGCTTTCGATAAATTCCATGCTTCAGCTCCATATAGCAAGACTAAAATGATAAGAGTCCTATATAGAGTCTCCTTAGTCGATCGGGAAAAGGCTTAACAACTCAATTAGCCCAAAGAAACAGCGATCGTTTGATTTCCGACGAGATGTCATTTTTTGATGTTATAGCAGAGCCGAGGTAGACAAAGTCCTTTACCACCTCAAAATGTGCTTCTTTCATAAGGTCAAATAAACTCTAACCAAAAACGGGTATAAAATGTGAATTTAAAATCCGTCGAAACCAACGGATTCATTAATTCTGATGGCTTTTTAAATAAACTGACAATCGATTGTACTATACGTACTAACGTAGGATGTGAAAATGAAAAGTGTCTTTTCTTACAAATAATTAAAAGTACAATTGTACCCACCGACCAGTAGATTCCACTTTTACTGATTCAAAGAAGAGTGCCAAAAGTTCTGAGATAACCTAATTAATTTACTAGGTCCTTCAAACTTTAAAGGAGATAAAATTGACGCTAGGAAAGATGTTAACAAGGTCTCATCAAAAAAACACTTTTTTTATTTTATTTCCTTTTTTTATCGTAATAGTGTTCATAAAATATTCACAAAATAATTATAATTTAATGACTTCTCTTGTTGTGATAAAATAAAAGTTTCACTTGAGCTTTATGGCTAGGAATGCAAGCATAAATTCTTATTACCCAGCCATGTTATTAATCATTATGTAAACAAAAAAAAACTTATTTCTGGAATGTAATATACTATCCACAGTTAGAAAAGTTTTGAAGTTGCTGAGAGGAAAAAAGTTGATAAATTACTTTAAAATTAAATATTTTTGTAGGATCATTTATTACAATTAAATTGAATTTGATGCAAAAATTTTATGAGGATATGTTCAAGCCTTTTATAAACTCCCAAAAATGTTCATGTGCTGAACGGTTTTTAATGATTTTTTGTGATTAGGAAGTATTTGAGAGCAGATTTATCTGAAGCTACTTATTGTGTGGGAGTGGTAGTGTTGGAAAGAAAAAAATAAAACCCTTAACGTAGTATCAATTTTGATACTATTTCGTGAAGAAATGTTGAATAACTTTTTGCTCGTAGAGCTTTAAACCTGTGCTTTAGGGCTTTTTACTTTCGGTAGATGACTCCGTTGGACGGGGTCAGAATGCTGGACTAAAAGTCGTTCTCTATACATTAAAGGCCCCATAGTATTAGAAATGACGCCACGTATATTTTCAGTACTAAAAGGAAATAGCATCAAAAAAATTAAAGCTCTTTTGTCGGATATTGGCGCGCATGGTGCTTAGCATAAGTCAAATGAATTTTCACGTTTGAGCTCAAACGCGCATTTATACACGTTAAATTATGAAAAACATTAAGTTTGAGTTCAGAAAAATTTTGTTGTTTGAAGACTAGCCGTCGAAATCGACTTACATTGGCCAAAATTTGAAATAAAGTGGAAGTTGCATTTATATGTACTGAATCTGAATGCAGTAGTTTCCAAGATGATCAAGATTCATATGAGCGAACAGCAACAGAAATTGCAGACGCCGAAGCAGAAGATTATTCGTGTAACATTGGAGAAAGTGCAGATGAATTGGATGTGGCAATGTTGGAGGATTCTGCTGTTGAGCCAAGTGTATTGTGTTAATCGAAAGATGGCAAAACCTAATATACCTCAGAGCCAGCGGTTTCGTATGTATTGGACATATACATATCTGCACTGAACGCGAACATTATTTATTATTATAACAAACTTATTCCATTACGAAGAAGATACATGGCATGGAAGCTATGCAGTAACAATGTATTCTAATGGTTATTCGGCCACATCCAGCTTCGAGTACAACATCAGGTTACAAGCTTACTTGTTCAACGCTGCAAATGGCCAATATTGCTGATAACCATCGACCTCAATGCTTTGCGAAGCGTTATGTAAGTTCAGTTGAATAAAAATAACGTAAATGTGGTCGATGCAACGTTTGTCCGCATTCGCTTATCGCCAAAAAACATTTGGCCAAATGTAACAAATGCAAGAGTTTTGTTTCTCCGATGCGCCATGAGAAGAACATATTACATGCGAGTGCTATTCAGGTGCTGCAGAGTGAATTTTGCGGACTGGTGTCTTATGAGTTGTGATTTTACCCCATTTTGATTTTTCATCATTTTTGATTTTCGACTCTCGTAAATTATATTTCTTCTTTTATTTTTAACAATGCCTTATCGAAAATCGCTCTGAATAACAAAGGACCGGCAAACAAAACTGCATCATTAGATTTTCTGATGTTGTTGTTCGCAAAAATTGAGGATCCGTTGAGGTTTGAGTAATCAATAATTACGCTCCTCATCTTCAAAAGATGAACCTTCTTTTTAACTTTATCGAGTCGGCTAGTTGCCCTTAGTGTTTAAAATAAAAGGTTGTGTTATAAGATGCAAGTTTTGATGAAAGTTAAAACCTTAAAATATAAACACAAAAAGAAGTATACCTACAGACCCATATAACAATGGTGTGCTACGAGTTCTCTGGACAACACAACATTATCTACCCGTCAACACCACGATGCTTCTCGCCAAAACTCTGCTGATACCAATCCTAATGTTTTGCTGTGAAGTTTTTTTCGAATGTGGACTGCAGATCCAGGCAGTTGAACCTGGTCTTTAATAGTATTGCCCATTATATCTACAACATTCGTAGGCGCGAGCATATTTCCGCCTATTCCAAAACGATCTTCGGCTACTCATTCGACAACGTGCTCAAGTACCATTGCCTAGTTTCGCTTCATGAGATTCAGCGTACCCAGCAACCTTCCTACCTCTTTAAACAAGTTACTTTTCCTTCTTCCCAACGAACTTGCACACTTATAATGCCAAGATACACATGTTTGACATCCGAAAGACAATTTTTCGTTTATGCCACTCGCCTCTGGAACTCCCTTCCCATCACATTAAGAAGAACCAGAAACGCAAATCACTTTAAAACTCTACTTATGGAATGTCTGGCCAATGCTCATAACTAGTTCACCCTCAATATCCCATTTATAATTTTGTTTTTAACTATATGTTATTTTTTATCATTTTCTACCATTGCTATTATTTTCATTACTTTCATTACTATCGTTACTTATTTTTTTCCATTTAATTTTCATTTTATATCACTTTTGAATCTTTAAGTTTCTTCAAGCACTTAATAATCTTGCACTAGTTTATAAGATATTTTATCTTAATGTGTAAGCATATTAAATTCTTTATAAATACAAATACAAAGATATGTGAAGTTATAATACAGACTTTATTCCAATAAAGTTCAATAGGACGTGAGGCAGTAGCGACAAGAATATCTGCACTTCAATTGTATTTTCAAACTGAAACAACAATCCATGTAAAGTACTTCTCATACTCATAGCCATAACCTTCGTCAAATCACTTTAAGACAACTTCAAAAATTAATGTTCTCCGGAGACGACCATATGCCAAGCAATATTTTTCCCAAATCACTTACTACGCCACGACTTTCTTTCCAAATGATAAATAACGACCATAAAAGGGATTTCCCATGGCATATTTATTACGTTCACCAAATCTCGGTTTATTGAATCAATCATGATGGATTTGCCCAACAAGCAATAGTAAGCTAAAATTGAGTGGTAGACTTTCCAACCCTTTTAAACTTAATTTTCCCATCTAATCGAAAAAGATTCAACTGCTAACAATGATAAGACCTCTCATATTAACATCATGTACTACACTAATCCCAACATGTTACACGCTAGGTACCTCTACTTTACGGTGACACATTTTGATTCCATTCTTGTTGGGGTTCTCTTCTCTTACCCCAAAGGACCATCACAATCCCGGTGAATCTAGAACCGTAAAGTTCTATTTCCCTTTCAATTCCTTGGGGTCTAGGTAAATCTGTTGTTAATTTTCCTCCCACTTTTCTGGTTGGCTGAAATAAATCTTTTTATAATGACTACAGGGCAATGCCTAAATAATAAAACTGAAAAAGGTTCGGCTACAGTACAAAAAAAAGAACGGATTCCGCTCAAACAAATGAAATGTTGACCTTTTTCTTCACCCTGGACGGGTATAGCAAATTTCCTTTCGATTTTCTGTTGCGTGAATGTTTTATATCACTTCATTGGGAGCCTCACAGTCACTGTATAGGTATATATGTAGCATCTTTGCATTACGTCCATACCTGTAAAGGACGTGTGGTCGTGTGTGGATGTGTTATGGTTTTATGTCCCTTCGACGACCAGAACACGGGACCCAATTGAAATCTCATCGACAACATCAACATGTTGTCAATTTTCCAGACCGTAATTTATTTCTTTGGTTATATTAAAAAGAGATTTTTTTTCTCTGGGCAATATTGATGTTGATACAAGAGTTCACGTGTGGGACGTGTGCTTGCGTGTCTAAAGAGGCACGTGAAAATTGCTCGGAATTTGTTTTATTCAAGATTGAAAATGCAAACAGGTACTCATACAAGCATACGTATATCTATATGGCACATCAAGGGATGGTTATGAAAAGTTCACAGAAAGTTAACTTTTCAAAGTTGCTATGAAATTACCATTGGATTTATCTCAACCGAATGGAGACTTTAAAAACTTATTTGGTTGAGATTCAAATCAAGTTCGAAGACTATCGTGAGCAGTTCTTTGATTCTTATTGACTTTTGGTTACTGATTGCGACCTTTGAATAGTCAGTGTCAAGGTTTATCTTAACCAAATGGAGACTTTAAAAACTTATTTGGTTGAGATTCAAATCAAGTTCAAAGACTATCGTAAGTTATCTATCGATACGACTATCTTTGATTTTTATTGACTTTTGGTAAGTAAGTGTGACCTTTTAATTTAGTGTCAAAGTTTAGCCATAGAGATGGGCTTTGGCAGTAGCCTGGCCTGCTTGCCGGATAGGTTGTGATCGTGATATTGTATTTTTTTAAGTAGGCGTCACATTTTCTGTTATTTAAGAAATATAATTTGTTGAACTCACGTCACAAATGTGATTAATAAAAAAAAATCCTGAAAAATGCACCACACGACCATTCGTGCTACATGTCTAATATTTCCACGCGTGTATATAAAAGTCCTAGAACTCGCAAGGCGAATTGATGATTGCTGTTAGATTTTCACGCAATGTGCTTTCATGGAAAACCTGTATACATCTTTTTATTTATGTGATTCGAACATGTGCCAACAATCAACATCCCTAGGATAATGAAAAGGTAGGGACAGAAGAGGTGTTCCAGGCCTCGCCAAAGTAGTAAGGCATCCAAAAAGAGCAATATAAATATTATACAGAAATTTCAAAACAAAGTGCTTACGAACATAGTCGATGCACCCGAAACACAGATCTCCACATAGACTTGAGAGTAGAAAGTGCCACAGAATAAATTAAGAGCAATGACTGCACAACCATAAAGAAAGACTTCAGTAACACATGTAAATGTAAACGCCGAGACAATGCAATCACTAGAAAACGCAAACCTAGTGAGAAAGCTAAAATGAAGGAAACCATTTGAAATGGTTTAGTTAATTCTCCTAAACATATAATATATGTATAGTGAAATCCACCTTAGGCGGACAGTTGTCCGCCCAACAGATAGACACAATTTTTTTAAATAAACTATTGTAATCATCTACAATAACGGTCAGATGTAAGCCATAGTGTAAGCCGCTTTGTACCCTATGCATAAACCATTCACTTACGCTTCAGTGTACCCTATGATTTTGCTGCTATTAAAAGAGATGTTGATGTGATTCGTTGAAACGTGAAAACGTATCTGAGCAAGATGTTCTTGCAGGATCGCAATAAGTTTCTTTTGTTACTTATTTATTTATAAGCTTAATGCAAGCAACAACTTATACAAACTAAGACTTAAACAAACTAAGACTTAAGCTAACTTAGACTTAACCAAACTTAGACTTACACCAACTAAAGCTTAAAACTAACATATAGAGGGTAAGATGGTAAGGCGGTAAGTAGATCAGGAGGAGGTATAAAGTGCGTTCTGTAGTGTTAATCTACTGCAATGAAAATTAAAATGGTTTGGAATGCTGTTGGCCTTTTGCAGCATTCTAGACATTGGTTCGTTTAACCCATAATTGGTACGATGAAAGACAAGATGAAAGAGGGGAACGGACCTGAGATTACGCGGGTTAGTGTTAAGGGAGATCATTTGAAGGAGTGCGGGACAGTCGATGTTACCTACTAAGAGTTCTTGAATAAAGAGTATATCGGCAACATCACGACGTTTTTCGAGAGACTGAAGATTGATCAGGTTCAATCGGTCTCTATAGGGTGGAAGGTTGTAGCGGTCAACCCAAGGAAGACCGCGAAGGGCAAACTGTATGAACCTACGCTGGATGGCTTCGGTGCGTTTAGTATGGACTTCGTAATAAGGGGACCATACTTGGCTGGCATATTCAAGCAGGGGCCTAACAAAGGTAATATATAGGGATTTAGTGACATAGGGGTTCGAAAACTCCTTAGACCAACGCATAACAAAACCAAGCATAGAGTTGGCTCTGGAAATAATGCCATCAATGTGGGACAGGAAGGTGAGTTCTTTATCACAGATAATACCCAAATCACGTAATGAAGTGATCAAGGGCACGGGCTCGTTGCAGAGAAAGTAATGTCTGGGAGGTGGTGGAAGACATTAACGAGAGTATGTGATAGATTGGCATTTGTTCACATTGAGTACCAGGAAGTTTTTTTGGCACCAGATAGAAAACCTGTTTAAGTCTTCCTGAAGTGGGCGCGAGTCGGCGAGGGATAAAATGTGCCTATAGATTTTCATGTCATCAGCATAGACAGAAATATAGGAGTCTTTGATGATACAGTCGACATCGTTGATTGTCAAGATGAAGATCAGCGGTCCGAGGTGGCTTCCTTGGGGAACACCGGAGGTAGCTTTGAATGGATCTGATATGGAAGATCTAAAAAGGACTTTGTATTGGCGGTCTTCCAGGTAAGATTTATTCCATGTTATAAACCACGGGGGAAAAGCGAGGATTTTAAGTTTTAGAATGATTGTTTTGTGTGAGATTTTGTCGAAGGCCTTGCTAAAGTCAGTGGTAACAACATCCACTGTTTTATTAGATGCTCTATTTCATTTGAGTAATAAATGTATTGTTAACTACTGAGGAAAATTAAGCGTTTACACAATCTTTATTTATCAAAATATAAAAAGACTCTACTTTATTTGAAACGATTAACAAAACAAAACAAACAACAAAGATTGAGAATCCTCGCTGAGAGAATATTTCATAGACATTCAATATATTTTTTGAGCGAACATCAATAAAATATAGAAGTGTATCCAACTTTCATAATAGTTCTAACTCCAAGAGCCCCGATTAGAATCGGCTCACGTCGCAACACTATGGACCTACTTTGGTCTAACTAAGTGAACCCTACCGAGTACTGTGCCAGCGTAACTAACCTACATAAATACGCAGGCTGTATTCACGATATTTGAATATTTCTGATTTCTGCGGTAATTATTCGCTTGACCAACGATTTAATGGGAAGAAGAGAGATACAGAAGATCTTTTGAAAAAATACGTCATACACATTGGATCATATGGGAGTAGTTTTCCTTCAAAATTTATATTTACCACCGCCGGCCGCACCTCGCCGCCGCCCGCCCAGATAGTACTGTACTAAATGTGATCGGTATTTCTATTGTACTTTGTCTTTTCGTTGGCGTCTGTTGCGACTGTGAGCAAGTAACAAAAATGTTTATGTCCGTCTAATGGAATTAAATTAAATATTTTCTAACAGACATGTTTGTCCACATCCGATCAAGGGAGTGTCCGGCTAATGAAACGTAAAATGTATGCAATCTGAAACATAAGAGCTTGGATATGAAAATTTGTCCGTCTAAGGGATCTCTCCATTGGATTGAGCTGTCCGATTTCACTGTATGTTCTTAGATATATTTTCAGAAATAATGGTTAATGGTAAGGATCTCAAAGGGCATAGAATCTGGACTGTGCTCTATCCGAGCCAAACTTTCAGTTAAAGCCGCGACAGTCGCGCCGAATACCAGCCGCAGGTCTAAGAAATTCGATAAAAAAAACTTGTGAGCAAATTTCATGATTTTCAAAATGTGAGCTTGTGTTTGAAAGATTACTTGTCAAATTGTAATTTAAATTAGGAATGGCATTCATATTTTCTATCAGCATTCTAACATACACTCCTATTGGCAGGGACTTGAAACGTGCACTTCAATGACAAACTACTAATAGCTAGATAAAATTAAATGTCTGCATTTTTCATAAATTATTTTAAAGATATACTCAATAGCACGTATCAAAAATCTTTATCAATCCGATGACAACCTTTAATAGGATTTGTAGACATTTATCAAGGACTACTTACACATCTATACCCATTTCTAAATAAATTTACAAGGACTTTCAGCGAATATCCTTCACTGTTGATCTAACCGTGTAGATAAAAGAAAATCAATACTACTCGTATTACTTTCGTCTTACAAATCCGCACCCTCTATCAGGACCAAATTGGGAACTGTGCTACGATTGTATCAAAGCAAATCTCTAAGTGAAATGATGAAATCATAAAATCCACAAAAGCGACACACACAGTGAATTCGATATTTTTCTAATCGAATAAATGTTTTACTTATCATCAGCCATTGGGGTGAAACGATTTATGATTTTTTATTCAATTTACAGGATTTGATTTCACCGTTTAACTTTAGTGACAAAGAGCGATGACACTACCGAATGTACTTTGTCTTTCAAGTGTTTCAAAGGTTGGTTGAACAAGCATTTCAAGGGATCCTTGATATTCTTTATTAGGGGCACCGACTCTCGTCATCCTCAGCATATCCAATGGACTATTAAGCATGACATGATCACCCGCACCCGTACACTCACATAAAACCACTCAACTACCTTCACTTAATTACAACACATACACATCGTATAGAAACTCTTTGGAGTGGGACACAACACAGATTTCTCATTGAATGGCAGAAAGGACATGTGTATGGTCAAATTGTCTCACCCTCACGCCAATATCCTGATTGCTGTGGATTAACTTTAAGGCATTTAAGGTTAATGTTTAAATTTCCAAGTCAACCGACAGTAGTAATTTCGAGTAACAAATCTGTCCTTGATGTTTTCATTTAAACGGAGAATGGGAATAGATGCCCAGCAGAGTCTGACTGAATATTCCATGCTTACAAGATGGATAATATTGTTTAGGCTAAACACACACACTTGGTCATTCACATAACACTTACGCTTACCCTTGCTATCAAAACGCACGAAGGATATAGCTCAAATTCCAAAACATGCTCATCCTTATGCATTCATTTATGTAGACGCAAAATGGGACGTGACATGAAAACATATGTCACTCAATGCGAGTTAAATTGCAGAAATGGTTTATCCTTTCAGCAGGATGGTAGATTGAAACGAGATAGAATGGGGGTATATGAACCTAAATATTTGGGTAGATGAGTATTTGTATGTACGTAGGAGTATGTACCTATGGCTGGCAAGATATGAGCATTTCTTATTGCAGAGGCGGATTTAGATGGTATATCCTTCTGTTATTATTTCATTTGAAATTATTTGCCACCGCTGAAAAAGCAAGTGCGGTCGGTTATGGGGTTTTGTGCAGACCAATGATATGATGTTGGCAAAGCGAAGATATTAGGGATTTTGTACGAAATGCTTTGAGGTCCTTAATCAGAAAAAAATGTGGGCTATACGTGCATACATATGCGCAGCAATACATATACATAGCTAAATCTTTTTTAATAAAATGGTAGGCTTTCACATTTTTTCGCGCAATATCGCGGCCATGAACAGAGACGTAATATATGATTATAAGAATTGCATAAGATTCTAAGATACATACAGATGAACAGCAGTTCTAAAATTCATTATTTTCAAAGATGGACCTTCTGTTACCATCTTGTAATAAGTCCTGCAGATTCATGAATAGCCCATTTGATACACACCCATGTGCTTATATGTAAAGTATAAGGTATACTAAATACGCACATCTTGCTGGTCTATTTCTAAGAGAATTATTGATGGTTTACCATAACGTAACAGATGTTTCTCTCTTACATCAGCCAATACCTGCATACATTTGCATTTATAATTCCACCCATCGACCAAATTTCAAACTTAATTTATGCCATCTTTCATCACGATAGCAAATGATCCATTATGCATTTTGGTTTAAATGATCTACATATCTATAAACATATTCGTATGTTTATTTCAGGAAAAAAAAAACAACTTTTACGCCAATCGTGCAAGGAACTACGAACGACCTTAAAAAAAGAAATCGTCGCTATCCGGAAGTTGGTGTACATGGTCGGCACTATGAATGTTTTCCAAGCCAAAATATAATTGCACACTCACCACTAGGTGACATTTACACAGTTATAATGATTAATATTTAATTTACCGCAAGAGAGAGCAGAAACTTTATCAAAATGCAGCTTTGAAAACTATGTCATTGGATATGGGATATGTACATTGGTATTTGGGGCTGTGATTCATTTTCTAATTCACTTATTAGTTTTCCATCAATGTGAGAATTTTCTTGAAACATACAGGCATACTAGTTAACTTTAAAAAGTTTTTAAAAACTTTTGCAGTTCAGCATGCACTATTATTTATCAGACGAACCAAAAACGTGATGCAGTATAAAAGACGCGGAATAAAAATCAGAACATGGATGCATGTAAATTGCCCACAGGACCTATAACTAGTACAAATGTACATAACATACATTTCATTTCAATAACCAAGTAATCCCGTTGCATAGAAAAATATTACAAAATAAAAATAATACACAAGAAATATATTTGTGCTTCACTTTGCGATATTTTTATGTAAACTGAAAATCAGTTAAGCTTTTTGTATAAAATTCCAATCAATGATGGATTTTTAATCTTAATCCGCTCAATTAAAATGCTACAAATTTATTTACTATGCAGCTTGTTAAAATCACAATTATGCATTCAAAGGGTTTAGCATTAGCGAACTTTATTGCAAATCTAAACCCGATTGCATATGAATTAGTTTAAAATAAGCATACCCAAATTAAAATGCAAGTATACATATCATTATTTATTACTGTACAGATTCCTAATGTCATTAGCTTTTAAGCACCTTTTCAATTATAATTGATGCTAAACAAAAACTTGTACCAAATACAATTGGAGAGCAAAATCTGCATAAATTTCGATCAGAATCCACTTCTCCTTGGAATATCTAAGCAATGGTGTAAAGGTCATTTGTCGGTAGAACTTTTTTTGGCTAAAATTTTAATTCAGAAAAAAAATTGAATTATTTGAGGAAAAATATTCGCCAGACACATTGTACATATAGGACTAAAAAGTTCCACCTTTGGGAAAGAACATTGTAAATTATGATGAAATTAATGAGAAAATATTGTACATATTCATATGTATTGTATTGTATTGTAATATATATGCGTAATATGGCGATAGTAAAATAGTTTCACTCTTATCATGATACATCATCAGCAGAATGTACTCTTTGATCAGCAATAAACTGTCGAGACGATTTTCTTTGCATTTTATATTTTTTTTTTTATCTTTTCTCACACCTTGTATTAGATTTCACATTTGCTTCTCAGCCGATAAACACAATAACAAAGGTGTCATCTAGCTGACTGAGAGTTTTGTACAATTATAATATTAGCATAATTTTAGTATTAAAAGTCTTTCTTCGAAAACTTCCCCCACAATAAGTCAGGGTTCTTTGGTGTTATCAGAACATCAGCGAAACAAAACTTTCGAAAACAAAAACACGCAGAAATTAATTATTTATTTATCAAAAGAAAATCGGATTAGCGAAACAAGTGCATATAATGATGAATACAGGAATATTTAAGGATAAATGGTCAACTAAGTGGAAATATGTTTCTTATGTCGATTTCGATTGGGCATAAAAAGCAAACAAATTTTTAGCGTTCTAGTACAATTTTCATTTTCCAACCGACCAAAAAAGCATTTCTTTTTTGGCTCTAGATCAATTTTTGTGAATCTCGGATTCAACTCAAGATTCACACCAACATGCACTAATACCAAAACATTTTATACGAAATGTCAACGCAGTACATAAAAAGATTTATCAATAAACGAAATTATTATCAGAAACTCCGTACAAAGTTAGAAAATATAAATATTTATTATTTTCCTTTTTTTTTATTTATTTCCTTTTACGAACAAGATGTCAAATGACATACTACTACAATCGCAGAAAAACAGATCAATCTCGTTTGTTTTCCATTCAGCACGAAAGATCTGAAATCTGAGGGCAAAATCTGAAAAGCCCAATCGAAAATTACACTAGATTGAGATAAGAGAAAGCCGGCGAGTCAAGCTCACACTCAAAGGCAGGGTTGCGTTGAAAAATTTGAAAAAGTCGCAAAAAAGGGTCATGGAGCAAAAAAAGTCGCAACAAAAAAAAAATGTAAACATGGTAACAACGTACTCCATATCCATTATTATTAGGCCTGTTTGGGAACTGCTAAAAAATTACGTAAAATTAGCAAGAATCACTCAAATCGGTGTTTGGTAACCCAAAAAAGTCAGAAGAAATCAGAGAAAAGAGAGCCAAATGAAAGTGTCAAAAAATGTCCCCTCTGGTTATTTTCTGTGATATCTGGTTACAGATTTTTATTAGAGTGAGCGAGGGACATCCGTTAAACCCAGCAATCTGAAAGTTTGTGAATTGTCACAATCTTCATTGTTAGTAGAAAACAAAAACAAATTGACAGGTTTGACCAAGTGTTTCAAACTTTTTTGCAAGTATTGCACGCTCTGAGAGGATTTTCTTCCACTTTTCAAATTATTAACTATTTCACAGATACCCCATTTTGATCACAAAAAAGTAACCAAACAGACCTATTATTTAAAAAAAAACAAGAACGCATTGGATTATATAAAAAAGGCGTGAGTATGTAACAGTTACTCGTGAAATTTGATGTGTAAACATATACAGAGAACGTTGACGTTGCTATGCTATTGCTACTACTCTGTGTGAAGGAGAAATGAACAAAGAGAATCATATACTGTAAGAGATTTCAAATATGAAATGCACTTTAAATTTAATAAAAAGAATCTTGGCCACCCTGCTCTCTTATGGTAAAATACAGTTTAACTTTTATATACATATGTACAGTCAAATGACTTAGATCACAGTTTTCTGCGATCATTCGATTTCTTGCCGTTTGTTTTATTTACATAATGTAAACTAGGTATGAACTATTATGTTAAGTATAAAGAAGGACAGTCTTAATAAATCAATCATCCAAACCAGACGTGTTTGTCTTATTTTTTGTTCGTTCATTTTCTTTTTAAGCTAAAACAGTACACACATATACTACAACTATTCAGAAGTGGGATTAGCTGCCTGCTACGTTATTTTAGTTTTTTTTCCTGTTGCACGCTAAAAGTTTAATTCGCGACTAATTTTTTTTATATTTGATTTTAACAAAAAAAAGAAAAAATAATAAATTTTGTTGCAATGGATGCAAATGCTCGCGCAGCTAATTTTTTGCAATGTGCGACTGTACCCAAATTGAAAAATAAATTGGCCGAGATGGGTTTGGCCACGAATGGACTAAAAGCCACTTTGAAGATTCGTCTGGATGAAGCGATACCTCTACTTGATGATGGTCAGATGGAAGATTTTTTCCCGCATGATGTTCTTGGTGGCATTGATGACGAAGAAGATGGCGCAGATTTAGAAGAGGAGGATAGCGTTATTTCACAACAGTTAGAAAATTTGCGAGAAATGGTAAGAAAAAGAGAAGAAATTGTTTCACTGCAAAGAAAGCTAGCCGAGTTAAATAATCCCGTAAACGATATCCAAACATCGTATACATTCCGTGATGTTGAGGACACAATGCTGACGTTTTCCGGCGATGACAATTATCGTGTTACGAAGTGGATTAGCAGTTTTGAGGATGCAAGACTTCTTTACAAATTCAGTGAGGCAGAGAGCTTTGTTTACGCCAAGAGATTGCTGAAGGGAACAGCAAAGTTGTTTCTAAGATCAACATCATGTCGTTCTTGGGGTGAGTTGAAAGCAGCCCTGCAAGTTGAGTTTCATGAGCATGCTTCGGCTACGGACGTTCACAATATGTTGCGAGGCCGAAGGAAGCGCAAGGACGAAACGTTTCAGCAATATGTGCTCACGATGCAGGAAATAGCATCCCTAGCAGACATCGAAGAGCAAGACGTCATAAGCTACATCATCAAGGGGATTCCTGACTCAATTTTTAACAAACAAATTTTGTTGACTGCAAATAACATCGCCGAGCTGAAGGTCATATTAAGAAAATATGAGAAGATGAAATGTGAGCTGCAACCATCTACATCAGCGTATCAACAAATAGCCCCACAACCGAAAAGTTCAACAAGTACAAGTACTAAAATCATCACCAGGTGCTTCAATTGTAACGAAGCTGGGCATATTTCAACGGATTGCCCAAAGCCTCGAAGAGAAAAAGGTTCTTGTTTTCGTTGTGGGCAAAGAGGACACGTTGTTAAGGATTGTCCACAATCATCATCAGTCCTTGTGGTTCAACCTACCGAACTACAAGCAGACAACCAAATGTCTTCCTTCCTGCGAGATTTCCATGGTGTTTTCGAGTACGGATTTCAAGAAGATGACTCTGGAGCCGTCCGTTTATCAATGCATGTGATGACGATGATTGACACTGGAAGCCCTATAAGTTTTGTGCAGCAACGTTATGTTCCGCCTTTTCTGATGACATCTGTACCATCTTCAATGCATGACTATGTAGGTATCAATAATTCTAAATTAATTTTGTTCGGAAATGTATTTTGTAATGTTAAGGTTAAAAATAATTATGTCAATTTATGTTTGTTAGTTGTTAAAAACGATACCATGAAGAATGCGATAGTATTAGGACGTGATTTTCTAAAAAAGAACAATATAAAACTTTTTGTAGAAGAAGAAAAAAATAATTTTGTTAAAGAGAATAATTTACACGACTCTAATTGTGAAGGTTTTGTGAAAGAAATTTTAAGTATTGATACATCGGATAATTGCGACAAATCGGTTTGTCTAAAAATTAATGAAAATTTGAATTACGGTGACAAAGAATTAGTTAGAAGTTTGATTACGCGTAGTATGTCCACAAACGACGAATTTGCAGATGATTTTGAAATGAAAATAGTTTTGACGAATGAGAACAGTGTTTTTAATTGCGCGCCTCGACGATTGCCTTATGCCCATAAATTGGAACTTCAAAAAATTCTAGACGATTTGTTAAAACACAATATTATTCGCGAAAGCAATTCACCTTTTGCTTCGCCAATTGTCTTAGCAAAGAAAAAGACAGGCGAATTACGTCTTTGCATAGATTTCCGTCAGTTGAACAAAGTGACAGTGAAAGACAACTTTCCTATCCCACTTATTGAAGATCATTTAGACAGATTACGTGGCAAGAAGTACTTTTCTCTTTTAGATCTTAAAAGCGGATTTCATCACGTCAAGATGGCGGAAGAGTCCGTCAAATTTACTTCTTTTATAACACCCTTAGGACAATTCGAATATTTGCGCATGCCTTTTGGGCTCAAAAATGCGCCGTCTGTTTTTCAGCGATATATAAATATGCTCTTTAAGGATCTCATAAGTTCAGGAAAATTGCTTGTTTACATTGACGATTTGCTTGTCTCAACAGAATCAAAAGATGAACATTTTCAAATTTTAAGAGACGTTATGGATGTTGTTAGGAAAAATAAATTGCAATTGCGTTATGATAAGTGTCTTTTCCTGTTTGATAAGATTATCTACTTAGGGTATGAAGTTTCCGCTAATGGTATAGGACCGAACTTAAATGGCTTAAAAGCCGTTGCTGAATTTCCTATACCCACAAATATTAAGAACTTACATTCCTTTTTGGGATTAACATCATATTTCAGGAAATTCATAAAGGACTTCTCAACTTTTACGAAACCATTGTATGATCTCCTTAAGAAAGATGTGAAATTCAGCTTTGGTGAGAATGAGCTAGTAATCTTTGAGTCGCTGAAGCAAAAGTTATTAAATGCGCCACTACTTAGTATTTACAATCCTACTTCTGAAACAGAATTACACTGTGATGCAAGTAGCTTAGGATTTGGTGCAGTCTTGCTACAGCGACAAAAAGATAAACAATTCCATCCGATTTTCTTTTATTCAAAACGCACTACTGCTCAAGAATCTAAGTACCATTCTTATGAATTAGAGACCTTGGCAATTATATCCGCTCTAAGAAGATTTAGAATTTATCTCACTGGCATTCGATTTAAAATAATCACGGACTGTAAGTCACTGACCCTTACTCTAAATAAAAAATTAATAAATCCACGAATCTCACGATGGGCTTTAGAGCTTCAAGATTACGATTACGTCATTGAACATAGAGATGGTCAGAGGATGAAACATGTTGACGCTCTAAGCAGGTGTCACAATATTTTAATCGTTGAGACAGATTCGTTTGAATATGTACTTGCAGCCTCACAGCAAAGAGATCCTGTAGTAAAAAAATTAGTTACAATGTTAGAAGAAAAAGAAAGTCCTGCCTACGAACTTGTTAATGGTTTAGTTTATCGTAAAATTGATAAAAAGGTTTATTTTTATGTTCCATCTCAGATGGAGAGAAGTGTTATACAAACACATCATGACGCATTATGCCATGTCGGAGTTGATAAGTGTTATAATTTTCTAAGAAAAACATATTGGTTCCCGAGCATGAAAGCCAAAATAAAAAATTACATCAACAATTGCTTAAAATGCGTACACTTCTCTCCACCATATGGTAAAAAGGAGGCAGTTTTGCATAATATTCCAAAAGGTGATAAACCATTTAACACTATTCATGTTGACCATTATGGTCCATTACCATCCTCTGTGCGAAATTCAAAGAAACATGTATTTTTAGTCGTTGATGGATTTTCGAAGTATACTAAACTATTTGCAGTGAAAAGTACTAGTACCAGGGAAGTAATTCAGTGCTTGGAAACATATTTTTCGACTTACAGCAAACCAAACCGTTTAATTTCGGATAGAGGAAGTTGCTTTACTTCCGAAGATTTTGCCTTATTTTGTGAAAAATATTGTATTCAACACATTAAGGTTGCCACTAGTTCACCCCAGTCTAATGGCCAGGTGGAGCGTGTTAACCGGTGTCTTACTCCAATGTTAGCTAAGCAAAGTGAAGCTGAACCTGGTGACTGGACAAAACATTTGGTTAAAGTTGAATTTGCCATAAATAACACTGTCAATAAAAGTACAGGTTTTAGCCCAAGTATTTTGCTTTTCGGTGTTGCGCAAAAGGGTATTGTGAACGACAAAATTAAGGAGTATTTGGAGCAGAACATAATTATTGAAGAGCCTAGAAATTTGGAATTATGTAGGCAACAAGCAAGCAAAGAAACTGTTCATAGACAGGAATTGAATAAGATTTATTATGACAAACATCATAAGAAACCTCATGAGTATGATGTTGGTGATTTTGTCATGGTCAAAAACGTCGTAACTACTCCGGGTATAAACAAAAAACTTCTAGCTAAATATAAAGGCCCATTTGAAATAATAAAAAAAATTACAAAATGATCGTTATTTAATAAAAGATCTAGAAAACCTTCAGATTTCTCGTGTTCGTTATGAAGGTGTTGCATGTCCGGAAAATATGAAACCGTACGTTTTAACTTAAGTGAAAATGTCGAATTATTTGGATGTATCTAAACTTAATATCGTTTAAATTTGAATCGCTTTCATATAATATAATATTTTATAATGTCATTTTTCCATATTCATAAGATTAAAAAATGTTCGAAAAATTGAATTTTATTCCATGACTTATTGTTATTCTCGTAATATATGTAAATACACATAATGTATGTTTTGTTTGCATGTGATGTTAAATCGAGGACGATTTGTAATCAGGATGGTCAAGTTGTAAGAGATTTCAAATATGAAATGCACTTTAAATTTAATAAAAAGAATCTTGGCCACCCTGCTCTCTTATGGTAAAATACAGTTTAACTTTTATATACATATGTACAGTCAAATGACTTAGATCACAGTTTTCTGCGATCATTCGATTTCTTGCCGTTTGTTTTATTTACATAATGTAAACTAGGTATGAACTATTATGTTAAGTATAAAGAAGGACAGTCTTAATAAATCAATCATCCAAACCAGACGTGTTTGTCTTATTTTTTGTTCGTTCATTTTCTTTTTAAGCTAAAACAGTACACACATATACTACAATACAGAGTTTGGCTACGCGTGACAGCGAAAAACTCGTGAGGCCCATACCGAGAGCTAAGATGTTTACACACCAAAAACAAATTAAATTAAACTAAATCTGAACACATTGGAAAAATTAAATTGGTGAGTTTTTGTGTAATATACTGAAATTAGTGATGAATTAATTTTTTTTTATGAGGGATTGCTGATGGGCAATTAAATAGATTTTTTGTTGGAAATATATTTTTTGTACGAAAAAGTCTCAAAAAGTCTCCAAAAAAAACTGAAAAGGGTCAAAAAGAGGTATTTTTTAAAAAGTCGGGTTATAGTCTCTTTGCTTCAAAAAAGGGTCAAATTGCGACTAAAGTCGCATAGCGGCAACGCTGCTCAAAGGGTTCGGTATTATTTTTTTATGATATTAACGAAGACGTATTTATGAGGAGTGGGGGGAATGGTATTTTGCATACATTTTCGACAATAACGCCCAAAGTTTCTTACAGAAAAAAATTTAAAAAAAATCCAAGCAAATCCTTGCTTGAGCCCCTTTGATACACACATGACATATTTTTCAGAATTTTTTTTTCTCGAGTAGGTATAGTAGTTTTATAATTAATCTTAAATTATGTGGACCAGCTACAGCTCGAGGTGAACCTGGGCCTACTTCACGCAACTATTTGTGTGTGCGTGTTACATATATTATTGCACGAATGGAAGGGACCTACAGTTATTTTCCGATTCCGAACGGCGAGTTGAGAAGCTCAGTCGTGACAAATGATACTCTTTGATGCTTGTAAGACATTCGAAAGAGGTGGCACCGTGAAAAAACACTTTTATGTGTTAAACCCGGCCAGGAGTTGAACCCGGGCAGCATATCTTTCCGTTTTTAATTTAAAGAAGCTGTTGCATTTTTTCTGGACACTGCAATTAAGTGCAATTTCTTATATGTATGCATAGGAGTAAACATAATTTGAAATATTTACTAGGTTTTTTATGAAGCTATCATGATTTGTAAATATTTATGAACAATACATATGTATGCTGCCAGTTGGTCCCTTTTATTACAATAAATATCATCTCAAATTGAGCATATATTTATATATTTTTTTAGTTATGTATACTATAGTGAAGAAACATTTACATACATACTCGTATGTATGCTTAGAAGTATGCAAGAAAAGACGAATGTGGTATGAAATAATGGATTTTGCGGACTAGACAGATTCAATGGTTCCTTTTCCGTAATGCATCAAACCTACAGCGCTCTTTTATTGCTTTAACAATGAAAGTGCTAAGTAGTAGAATAGAGCAAATTGGAAATGAATTAGGCGACTCCACTCAACCATCATAAGCTGATAGCGGAGATTTCAAAGCCAATCCGAAAGGAATCTCCACCAATTCTACATCCACTCTATGTGATTGCTTGACTAATTTAGAAGACAAATTGCCCATTTCAGCCATCGGAGGAAGGAGGCATAAAATCTTAGACTCGAGGAAATCATTTTTCTTTTTTTAAATAGCAAAGCTTTGAATTTTTCCTTCTTTCTCGGGACCACAATTGAATTCCACATCGATAAGATGATATGTAAAAGAAATCACAAAAGAATAAATCTACAAGAAAGCAACAGAAATGTATTATTGATGTGAGTTTGTTCGGTTTTGGTTTTTTTTTTTTTTACTGCTGTTTATTTTCCATTCATTTCTTTTGATGAAAAGTGGAAAAGGAACCAAAAAGGCAACTTTTACTGATGAATATTGGAATTAAATTAATTTGTTCAAATAGGTTTCTGTTTGCCTGCGCGTTTCTTTTGTTAAATACTTTCGAGTCTGTCATTTCTGTAAATTGGATACATAAGCTTAATGTTTTATTTTCGTTGAAATATAATAAGTTGAGTAATTTTTTTTTCATATTCAAAGAAAAGGATGCATGGCGTGGCCTTGTTACCTTTTTATAATAATATTTACCTAGAAGTACATATAAAAAATCCCATTATAAAAATAAAGGATGACCTTTTAGAAATTATGAAACAGAGGTAAATTCAACTTGCTTTTCCTAAAGTCAATTACATAGAACAAACAAAAAAAAAGTGCGGGTAGACACCGTCCCGACTGTGCCGTAATGCTTGGTCCTGGTCCGTCAATTTTTGGTCAGAATACCTGGTAAGTGGGTTGCTTGTGGGTATTCGTTTGACATTTATTTATTTAGTCAGTTTTGGTGGATAAAATGTAATTACTTGATTTGTGGAAATACGAAGTAACCATTTATTGGCAATAGTCCTGGAATTTGCTAAGCAATCACTATGAATGACAGAGCACATTTCGATCACAGAAACTGCGTGAAAAGGCAAAATCATTTGAATACAAAAATAACCTTTACATCCACGCAAAAGGTTAGTTTAGATATATGTACTAAAGGGTGATTTTTTAGCTGGTTTGGTTTTGGCAACACTGGTTTTGACAGCTGACGTGTGTTTAGTACCTTGTGTCATTGTCAAACAGCTTCAGTTTGGTTTGCAATTTAACCATGGATCGTCTTACAAATGAACAACGCTTGCAAATTATTGAATTTTACTATCAAAATTCGTGCTCGGTTCGAAATGTTCATCGCGCGCTGCTTCCATTTTATGATCGGCATTCTCGACCTTCTGAGCAGTCTATTCGGAAGATTGTGACCAAATTTCGCACCAAATTTACTTTGTTGGACATTAAACCACCAACACGTTTACGTACTGTGCGTAGTGAAGAAAATATTGCGGCCGTATCAGCTAGTGTGACAGAAGACCGCGAAATGTCGATTCGGCGCCGTTCCCAGCAGTTAGGAGCGATGATAACAAACTTTTTTTTGCCCGAAATGGAAGTTCTTGACTTGCATGATATGTGGTTTCAACAAGACGGTGCCACATGCCACACAGCACGCGAAACAATGGCGCAATTGCGAGGCGAGTTTGGTGAACAGTTAATTTCACGTTTCGGGCCGGTCAATTGGCCGCCTAGATCGTGCGATTTGACACCATTAGATTATTTTTTGTGGGGGTATGTCAAGGCTAATGTCTATAGGGACAAGCCCGCTTCGATTGACGCACTGGAAGCCAACATCCATGCATTCATTCGTGAGATACCGGCCGATATGTGTGAAAGAGTATGCCAAAATTGGACTCAGCGGATGGGCTACCTGAGACGCAGCCGCGGTCAACATTTGCATGAAATTATCTTTAAACATTAAATTGCAAGGTTCAAACTATCGATTCAAATAAATATTTCATTCATTTTTTCGAATTTTTTGTGTTTTTTTTTAAAAAAAGTTCTCAACCTCTTAAAAAATCACCCTTTAGAAAGTCCTTTCTTCAAAGTCACAACGAATAATTTTCCGTTTAATCAATAACTCGAGATAGGTATCGGTATTCTAAGCTGACAAGAAGAATTATACG
Source organism: Brachyopa scutellaris (assembly GCA_949775065.1). Lineage (NCBI taxonomy): Eukaryota > Metazoa > Arthropoda > Insecta > Diptera > Syrphidae > Brachyopa > Brachyopa scutellaris. Next base: position 184,565,056 of record OX459112.1, on the reverse strand, counting down.
AAATTCTTCTAAAAGTACAGATTACATAAATAGGACTGAATGAAGAATATGCACTGTGGGTGTACATTTAATTAACTTCTCATGAGGGATAAGCATGTTTGTTATTGCGTATGGCTTCCTCAAAAATTAATCAACGATTTTATATAATTGCAAGGTACATTATACCTACCTGTATTCTGTGTTTCATGGAAAACCATATTGCACCAGTTTTTTATCACCATTTGACTTGGTTGGTTGGTTCTCTTGTATCTTATCCCTCTAAGTGATATGCATGTGCATACATACATACATGTATACTGTATTTTAAAGTGAGGTCATCTATAAAGACAACACACACGTAGACCCGTTATTACATTTTATATTATTTAAAGATATATTTATAAATGTAATAATTTGCCACTACTTGCACTTGGTTAAACTTTGTTAATCATCTCTCGTTATTGTATAGAAACTGCAACACTTGACCTAAAGAAGGTTTATTGCGATATTAATTCAAAGCAGAAGCGGTGAGAATTTTTATTAAATGTTTAGAATTGAAACTAAAACTGTGATGCAACTGAAAGTTATTAAGTTAATATAAGTTAAGTTTTTAAATGCCAAAGATCCATTAATAATGGAGATGACAACTATGTTCTAAGGGTTTTAACTTCATTTAGCTTCCAGAACTTCTAATAAATGTTAAAATCTAACTTTATAAGGTGACTATATTTTTTAAAACGGACGTTGAAGCCTATTTCGCCCTTCGAATTTTTGTATCCAAGCCTTCCTACTAACATAAATCACAGAGCTTCAGGGCATAAAATGTCAACATTACTAAAGGTGGTGATCACAAATTTCCCTGACTTCGGGCTTCCTGCAAACCTAGGAAATTATAGTGCAATAGAGGCAATCCCTAGACCCAAATCTGTGTTTCTTTCTAGGCTTTAGTCCGACACTTCTGTAGAACTTGTAGTTAAACATTTACTATCTAAAAACTTGATATTTAACAGAATCTCCTTAGCCAGATAGTTCTGCATCATCGTTTGAAATAGTTTGCAAAAATGGCATATATTCGTCACAGTATATTGAACTCTGAGTTCGTAGTATATGGAAAAGATCGTCATAGCTCCAAGGAGTTGGGTGCTGGGTGTTTATTGCAATTCGTCCCCACGAAAAATTAACGTGGGACATAGGATTATAAAAAAGTTCAAAAACATTGGAAAAAAGTGTTTTTTACCTGGCGAAGCGTGCTAGTTAAGCTAGTTAATTCTATATTAAAAAAAAGTCCACGCATCTTTACAAGGACTATTCTTATATGGATGTGAGTTGTTCACCGATCCTTATTCCCATTCGCTTCAAAAACTTCAAGTTGCTTTTAACTCTTGTTCGGTTTGTGTTCAATCGTCTTAGGTTTGATAAGCTCGTCTACTCCTACGATGTGATTTAGATGGTTTCTTCAAATCAGTGCTGTGTTATGCTCTTCAAATTTATTGACAGTAAATAAAGAAAACTAACTGTTTAATATACTTAACTTCTGTTCATCAAATCACTATATACTCGTAGTATTGCGAGCTTCTACCTACATCTGTCTGCCTTCACGTATACAGTTTTTCACTTAGGCTGTCAAACTCTGGAGTAGACTACCCATACCCATTCATCTGAAGTCTGGGATAGAATCCAGAAAATTCCATTTTGTTTGCTTTGAACACCTTTCCCGTTTGCACTGATTTAGTTTTTCATTTCCCTTTTTTCTTCTCTCTCTCTCGTCTAAGGATTTGTCATTAAATTTAGGTATTATATATTATATTTATTTTTAAATGTATTCTTTTCTCAATCCTTACTTATTTTTATTTAATTGTAGATTCATTTTTATTTTTTTACATTTAAAATATAACTTTTCTGTTTTTTGTATATCCTGCACATAAGTTTATCTAATGTAATCAATAAATCTAATCAATCAATAAATAAATTTTATATTGGATAAGTAGAGTTAGAAAAACAGGAGATATTGATTTAATAAGAAACATCTATACTAAGCAATTTCCCAGAGATGGAATAAGCTTCTTAACGTTCATTATGAATGTTTACCTAAAAAATGAATATTTTCCCGAAACATGGAAAAAAACCTGAAGTTGTGTCTATAAGCTCTCGAATGTCTTGATGGCTCTAGACCAATTGAAAAAAATCAATGAGATAATAATAACAAACTTCATACAAAAAAAATTTGTTTTATGCGAAATCACAGTACCTCTCATCAGCTTCTTAGAATTTATAACCACATCAAAAAAAAAATCGTTCCTTAGGCAGGTCTACTGAAGTGCTGTTTCTTGACTTCGATACTACCATTTGGCATGACGGACTTATAAATATATGCATATCTAAAATGATTAATTTCAACTTACCTTAATATAGCTAAGGAATTCTTCAAAGTTTCGTGTGCAATCGTTGTTTCGAAGTTCATGGAAATACATAGAAGTGTGTCTAATTTAATTTTTTTTTCATTCGGGTGTCACAGTATAAGACATATTGTGAATAAATTAAATTCAGTGTTTATTCTGAAGTTTTGTGTATTAAACGCTCGTGTGAGCATCATTGTTTTAGCCTTACCAGTAAAGCTTACCGTCTTTACTTGTAGTTGTTGCTGGTCTTAAGCATACCGTGGCACAGATTGTGAAAAAAAAAAACAAAATACTACCTAGTGGTTGAAGAACCAATGCTAGTCGCTATCTCAAACTAATATGTGACACTTGTTTATACATTTTACTTTCACATGACCATTAAATTTAAAAATAAACAAAAGAAGCAAAAAAGGAATTAAGGACATTGTCCAAAGTACTCCAGGCGGAGAGATCTTCATACTATACAGCTTCTAAAGTTCCAGACTCACCGTTGCCTTGTTACCTATCATCTAGGCTACAAGAAAACTCTGTACAAAAGCTAAAATATAAATATATGTACAGACATATGTAAACACAGATATTTGCATCTTTCATTTTACAATATCATGACAATAACAATTTCAGGTAAGAAATTCTTTGAAAAATCCAAACACTCATACCCATCGGGTCCCGTCCGGATTTCATCACTTTCTGGTCCCTTTTTACTTGTTTTCTTTGCTAAGCTCATCCCAAAGCGGACATTCATTCATACGGATGTTTGTGAAAAGTTTTGTAAACTTAATCAATTACCTTGTGGTAATCGTATTAGCCACACGATATGATGCGTTATTAAATCAATTTGATAAGACCAACTAAGAAAAGTTGGTTACTAAGCATCGGAGATGGCTGACAATGTTTGTGGTGGGTAGCTGGCTTCGAATATTCCTATAAATAGATTCTATATCAACAACTTTTCAGAATTTATCTTCTCGAATGACTTTGGATTGTAATCAAGTTAAGCGGAATTGTCCTATTTGGTGCGAAAGGTATAAGTACATGTACAAGCACATAACTTCAAAGGTTTCTGGTGGCCAAAGTGTGTGGATGTTTCATTGGATTAAAAACCATAATAATTAAAAGATCTCTGAACAAAGCACACTGTATACGTATTGTATTGATGCGTCAGTTTTGGAGTTCTTTTGGAATCAGGGACCAATTAAGGGGTTACATTGATTTCACGGCTTCAAAAAATCAACAAAATTCTACAACCTCTCTAGAATATTGTCCTAAGTTTTCAAGTCGATCGGAGTAATAGTTTCGGAGATAGAGCTTTGGGAAGTTGCGCGCTCAACGCCAATTGGGCTCAGTTTCATTATCATTCAAAACTTAAAACGCGTTTTTCTCGAAACTGTATTTTCAAAGTCGGTTGTCAAGTACAAAAATATATTGTGTACTTTCTAAAAAAAACATCCATTTGCGACTAAAACGTTTTGGGTGTTTATATCTTCGCTAACACTACAACATCGATGGCGTCACTGTACTAGCAAACAACAGCTTCAACAATGCTTATGTATAGGTAAACAATATCCCCATAAATGCGTAAATAAAAACATCCTTAAAGCCTATTCGCTCTCAACGGACTCAGACAATGGCCAAATATAAAATAATAAGGCACACACAATACAGCATATCTTAGCACCTGACGCCATCAAACAGATATACTTATATTTTCTTATCTTATCTTCCCCAGATAAACAAGGTATGTCAATCTTAAAACCACAGTAACCTCTCAGCGAGAAATTCGTTCACATCTGTGTGGTCGCAAATATAATTTATTTCTTTTTATCTCTGTCTGTCCTCAACAGTAAACACTGTCACGCTCGTCCTTCAGACATCTTGTAATAAATTCTCCCGCACCCGTCTCGCGCATAACCGAGTTATTAAGTTAATTCTTTAATGAAACGGAAGGAAGGGCAACATTTTCTCAGCAATTATTGTTATTGTTGAGTCAAATGAAAAAAGAAAAAGAAAAATATGATACTAAGAAAATGAAAACAACTCACCCACTTAATGGATATAAGGGTATCCGTATCCTGATTGTAGGTATGTACTTCAACTTATTTTGTTGTACCTATCGTACGCTATCAACATGTTGCAAAACATTTTCCCTTGATGCGCATGCCAATGGTATCCACAATTCATTTAGGACTACCCCTAACCGTATTTCATGAAGCATTTGCCTTTGAACTTCATCGATTTGACACGACAAACTTGTCAGTCCTTTTCGAGTGTTCAATTCGATCGGTGTTGTATTCCGGTAAGATGTGAGATCTGAAAATAGGAGCAGTCGAGGATACTCAGGAAGGATATTTCGAAGTTTTCGCCTTCGTCTTTGTCGTTGTCGTGGTTGAAGTAGTAACAGCTCGGGATGAGTTACTTTTAATATTTTAGCTTTTCCATCATAAGCATCGTTATCTGCTTTTCGTTTTCAGTTTGTTTTCTTTTTTTTGGATTTTTTTTTGTTGTTGTCGTTTTTCGATTATATGTCATCCCCTTATGGGGTTGTAACAGAATTCATAATGACGCCCGAGCACGGAGGATGATTATGATGTGGGAATGTGATATGGGAACATTTTCGAAACTTTTTTTCCAAGGTTTCTCATTTTATGTTCTAAAAATGGAAAAGTGAAGGGGAATCATTCTTGTTTTTCATTGCCCACCCATCAGTCCCAAATGGAAGATCAACAAATTAAAAAAAAAAAAAAATAATATAAAATAAAATTAAGTGAAATGAAATCCCAACCCACTTGTTAGGGGTGGTTGTAGGAAAGTATGAAATAGTGTGTGTGTTGTCGTTCGCCGTTGTAACATAATAGTGCTATGATGAGAAAGTATGAAAGTGCAATCCAATGGATACACTCTTCATCGATAGATTCAAGTGAATGTGGTTGCGCTCTTATAAGTTCGATTGCTGATAGTGGCTGCATTGCAGAAGTAAAACCATTAAAAAGTTATTAATTGATCAGCAAATATACACAATTTGTAAAGGCGGGTTGAGTGCTTTGCGGTAATTGAGTGTTCAATTCAATGATAAATTGTCGTAGAGGATATGGTGTTTCCCGGTGTTGTGTTTTTGAAATGTACACCCTGTTTAACCGTTTTCTCGCTGGCGGTTTCAGCGATAAATTGAATGATTTATAAAGTAGCTGTTACTATCAATGGTTAATCGCTGTGATGAGGTAATTTTTTAATATCACTTTTGGGATTTGATTTTTGATATTCGATATGTTCGAATATTCATGAATATACGAGTATGTATATTTGAATCAACATAATTGATGGAATGTAAATACACTTCTTTGGTATACACTGGTTCTTATGTAAAATAAAGTGATTGTCAACACTGCTGGCTGATATTGAAATTGTGTTCGAGAGCATTAAGTAGGTAAATGTTTGCTGGAAAAAATATTGCGTATACGCCAACGATTTGCTAGTTTATCAGTGATTTAGTGTTGATGGTTTAGATGGAAAGAATTCAGAAATTACTTTTTTATGTATTTTAACATTCTAAACTATTTTCAAGTAGGAGATTATTTTAATTTATTTTATTTATTTTTATTTTATTTATTTATTTAACTATTCAATTCGAGTAGCTTACATAAAAAGATAAAATCTTATAGAATAACGAAGCCCTAAATACATATTATGCAATATTGGATACAGATAAATTGAAACCAAAACTGATGGAAGAAAATAGATAAATGTATAAAAAGTATGTAATTTAGCAAATAAAAAGAGATTAAATAAACTATACAATGGTAGAAAACACAATAGATGTGAAAAAACATTCAACTTCAATTCTCGCTCATACTAAGTTGCTGCAACTTTATCTTTGAACTTTGCAGTGCTTAATATACCGTTATTTTTGTAAAGCACATTGGCGATCATTGCACTCTAAAGCGATCTCATTATTGAACTTGTGTGACTACAAATCAGAAGTGCAATGCTTAAAAGGTGGAAAAAAAATAGGTGTGTTTATTACAATTTTTGAAGAAATAATGGACCAAGGCAGACATTGCACCGATGAAGAGAAGGGCTTGATGTATAAACCTATTGCGATTTTACTGAGCTCATCTCAAAATATGGTGACTAATGTCCTCTTACCACAAAAGTTAAAAAAAGCAAGGGTGAGAAAGAAAATGCGTCTAAAAACGAGACCGTCAGGTTATGAGGATGGCAAAGAAAGACCCTTTTGTTACCTTTACAAAATTAAAAAAGGCATTGGGTTTGCATGTTACAACCAGAATAGTTAAGAATAGGTTAATAGGTTATAATTTTTTTATCCTGAGTCGCAAGGAAAGCACCGTTCATTTCCAAGAAACACATTAAAAGAAGAGAAAAGAATTTGCAGCCGACCAATTTTTAATAGACATGGTCTTAAAATTTTCAAAAATGTTTTATGGATCGACAAATCGAAGGTTAATTTATTTGGGGCGGGTAGTAAATACTATAATAAAACATACTACAATAAGAAATCTGACCCTAGATTCACAAAAAAAAATCAAACACGGTGGTTGAAATATAATGGTATGAGGGTATCTCTTCTAGTATGGTGTGGGGCCATTATTTTTGGATAAATGATACGATGAGGCAAGAAAAATATATTGAAATCTTAGAAACCACTACGCTGCCTTATGCAGAGGGTCACATACCACTGCTATTAAGGTTTCAACAAGATAATGACCCTAAGCATACCTCAAAAAAGACAAAGTCATGGTTCCAATGAAAAAAAAACACTATCCTCGATTGACTAGCGCAGCCACCTGATTTAAACCCAATCGAGAACTTGTGGAGAGATGTAAGAAAACTGCTGAAAAACTTATAGCTAAGTAGTCTTGTTTTCTATATTTTCACTTTTATAATGTTTTTCTTAGGCACACATATTATTTTTTCCACCACTGTATATTCACTGGTCGCTTCTGATCATTCTTTATTCAACAAATTGGGAGTTCCATTGACGAGTAGGGTAGGTAGGTAGAAGTGGTGGTTTCGATTGAAGAAAACCCAAATAGCGCAAAGAGGGCGCCGTTTTGATACCACAACCTCAGGTGGCCCATTTATTTGGATATAATTATGAGATAGGTATTTGTATCCAACCTATGAAGTTTAGAAAGAGGATCAGATCGCCAATCCTCTTCCCGGATATCTGCTTAAGATCGTCGTCTACATGTACAATGAACTGTCACTCAGAGGTTAAGCATGATCATTTTTTCAACCTGAAAAAACATTCGTGATCTTTCTGATTCTGGTTATACAAATGCCCTTATCAATCTGTCAGTTCTCTGTCATATGAAATATAACCTTTATTATCGCACACCTTCCACAACGAGAACTGCAAGAAAAGTTCATTCAAATATAAAGATTACTGTGACATTGACATGTCCGGGTTCCATCACAAAATCCTTAAAAACTGATAGAGTTGGGGTAAACTCTTCGAAAAACTTGAAACTAACCCATTTCCAAGCGAAAACTTTTACACTAAGAATGAGATAATGAAAACATTTACAAAATTATAAAATGAATATTAAATTGTTTAGTAAAAAGATAATAATATTAGTCGAAATGGCAAAGGTTATTAATCCAACAAATTAAAAATTACGTAGCTACTTTGCCTTCCAACCTAGAAATGTAGCTCATATTGCATGTGTGGTATTCGTGCAATCCTCGTGTATCACTGAAAGTTGTTGTGTTTACCTTTAGGCCATACTCACAGCTGGCTTCCATACATTTGTTGGATGAGCTTATCGTTCCTATTTCATCCGCAGTGTGTAGTTTTTTTTTTAATTGTTCTACTTTATTCGCTTCTACATACATACATTGGATTTGAGAACAAGTTTTTAGGCTTGATGGGAAAATTCTTATTCTTCAGCAGTTTTAATTTGTTGATGCCGGTGGTGTTTTAAATAAGACCTGTGATTTTATTGTCCTGACTATTCAAAAGGTTTCTTCCTTCCGTTCAATATGCCGACAGTAAAGTTATCAATATAAGGTACAACTATATTTATTTTAGTTGACTGCAATCCCCTCACATACTCTGATCTATTATTATTAATTTAATCGTGTAACGCATCAATTTCATATATTATGCTATTTTTCGAATTTGTTTTTAAATTATAAATAAAAATTATTATACTTCAACTCATACTTGCTGCTTTTGTTATTGTTCAAATTATATGAATTGACTTATGAGTAAAATTATAAATTATAAATTGTTTAAATTCTACATTCTAATGAAAAGCTTAACTGTGAACTCTATAGAATAGTATATAAGCCGATCCTATAAGCATTTTGTAGTAGACTGTCGGGTTCATCCACTGTTGATGAAAAGTACTACACCTGATGTTCTGAGCAAATTAATAGTCGCGATAAGTTTTGGGTTTGTTTGATTTTCACGACTATGGACCAGTTAATCACTTAGTTCTTTCATAGGTCCAGTTCCTCTATGCATTTTTATTAATGGTATAGCCAGCGTCGCCCCCATACTACAATTGTACTTTTTGAGTACAAATTTGGGAACTGAGTACGGTACTACTTTTACGGTGAGACGTACTACTATTTTATTATAATTTGTTTATTCCGACTTGTGTATGTTCTTCGAGCTATCTGTTTTTTCCTTAAAGTACATGAACACATCCCGGCCTTATGCCATAGTTCAAATAACTTTCACATTCCGCTTTCGTCTTAATTCACACTCAAGGCTGTGTCAGTTGCGTTAAAATTGTATACCCTCGCTAGTTTTTGACAATAGTTTGATTAATATAGACTTCAAAAACTTAGCCGGCTCTGGAGCTGCATAAAAATGTATCCAGTCACAAATTTTTGACTGCTTGTTTCGGTTTTCTCGGTGGACAAATGTAGCGCACTTGTATTCACATACGATTGGGGAACTAGCATTCGTGAAACTTATGTTAAAACTAGTTCTTTATAAAAAAAAAATGTAATTCATATTGGCTAAATCGTATAATATCATCTATAATCAGTTTGGTAATTTTAGTTGTAATAAAACTTAAAGAAAGGGAACATTTTCAACTTTCAAAAAAAGTGTTAAAAAAAATCCCATTTAATTGAATCGACACAGCAAAAAGCTAAAATTGTATCCACCTGTACAAACATCAAAAATTAGCCAGTGGATGAAATTTTAACACGATTGGGACCTAGTTTTGGTTTCAGTCGCATTGTAATTTTATATTTTTACCACTTTTTTTTAAATTTTTCCATTAAACATAGAGGCATAAAGGATATTTTTTTTTATAAAATAGAAAAGGTGAAATTTCTATTTACATCTTTCATATTGCCTGCTCTAAGTGGTTTATGTTCATTTCTGGTTTTGTAGGACAAAAGACATTCTTCAACTCAAAATACCTCTGAAGACATTTTAGTAACAACAGCAAATTAAGTTGCATCCAATTATAGACTCTTGGACGTAAATACATCTGCTGCGGTTAAAGGTAATAATTTTAGATTTTGTACTACTTTTAGTACTATTTGAGTACAATTTTGGACTCGAATGAATACTTTCATTCATCGAAATGGGTACAACGCTGGGTATGTAAAAGTGTATCTTTCCACCTGTATGCAGGTGACTTCCAAATTTACTTATCAAGACACATTGGATTAATTGAGGATCTGTTCCATCGGATAAATTTGGACCTTACTGCTATATACAGATGGTTTGTTGAAAACGAACTTACTTTTAATTCATCTAAAATCCAGGCGATTTTAATGTCTTAAAAATATTATGAAACAGAAATGTTACCTCCTATATTTATATCAAATATCCAAATAAAGTTTGTTGATAAAGTCACTTGTTTAGGTTTTAAAATAAATAGTAATCTTTGCCTTCGTAAATTATGATCATGCGCCAGGTTTATTTCTCGCGATACTAAATTAAAATTAATAAAAATGCTGCTAGTACCCATTATAACTTCCATAGAAGCTATATACTTGCTTGATTCTATTTCTTTTTCTATATCTATAAGCTGCAAGTTGCTTTCAATGGAATGATTCGTTATGTCTATGGCTTGAAAAGATATGATCATGTATCAGCTTACCAAAACAGTATTTTGGGCTGTTCATTGATGAATTTTCTCGATGCCAGAAAATGTATATATGTATACTCCAAATCTCCACGGTATCTTTATGAGGAATTCCAATTTACACAGTCGCCTAGAATATTTAATATTAAAACTCAACCTCATAATTATTTGAATTCGTCGCGCCTTTTCTTTACCCATGCAATAAGGAAAGCGAGGAGCATCTCAATTTAGGACAGCCATTTTTAAATATTTTTTCAGAACAGCGATAGATTAGAATTCTTTTCGTATTCATTATTTTTCTTTTAATTTTATAAAATCTTTCAATCAGAAAATTCTTTATTTTTAATATTACAACATTTATATGTAATTATATGAATACCCAATGTAAACTTAATTTTGTAAGTTCTTTAAAAAGACTAAGTCTTACTTATACTAAATTATTATAATAAATTGAAATTTATCACATTTGTTGCATTGCCTATTCAGCTGTAGTTTTGGACAGCACAGCACGCGGCAGAGAGTCCGACAAAGGGGCCGGCGTTGTTTTGAAGTGACTATTAACATCTCAAGCTGACGGTTTGATTCAGAGTTGCTGCATGAACTTTCCACCCCACGATTCTGTGAGACGAGAGATCTTACATTACAATTGGAGGCCAATGTGTTACATACGTTGCAAAGGTCTGCTCTGCATCGGAATGTATAGATCGCTACATGTTTTCTCATGGAACTTTATTTGCGTAATAAATTCTTATTAAATTTTTTAAAGTTTTAAAATGTTCACGAATTACCTTTTCTTCAAAGATATGAGATAAAAGAGCACTTACAATAGAACCTTTCTAGCTATAACATACTGGTTCAAAGACCAATTCCATTTCTAATCTCTTAAATATTGTGGCTTTGATTGAATACCTTAAAATATTCGAGCTTAAAAAAAATTTAGCCATTTTCAGATCGGCTCCCCAAGTAACTTTTACCTCGCGGTAATTATAAATTCTTATTCGATACTTTCGTTCATGCCCAAATAGAAAAGGCCTTTAATTTAAAAATGCTATTTATTTAATTTCAATTTATGTAAGGGATCACAAACCAATCGGATAAGCACCTCTGAACTGTTGTTTCAAATGCATTTTTTATTCATATAAATTTATTGTAAATTAATCACTTAACTACGACCTCCATTCATCACATATGTAAATATTTTCCAACACTATCCACTCAAATCGATTACTTTATTATTCCCATAAAACCCAAAATTGTATTTAATAAACATGCTCTTATATTTCAGAATTAAATAAAATTAATAAACCATAAAGTGATTATCACGTTGAGCCTTAAAATATACCACTATAGCAATAGTAAATTCTATAGCCATAATAGACATCTGTCCAGAACAGATATATATTGCATTATAAATATTTTACAAAGCCAATGTACAAGTCAATAAATGATTACGTTCAAATCCTTTCGCAATCAAATGCCACATTTCACTCATATGTACGAGTATCGTTACTCATTAATCATTGACTATCGACAAAAACGATTTTTGATTATTTAATCCTTTTTTTTTTTTGGGCTTCGCCTAAGGACACAGCCAACAGACAAATTCCATTAATAACGTTTAGGGACCCGTATTTGTAACAAATTCCTGTTCCTCATACAAACATAAATCGCACTTCTCCCAATTTTGGGGCGAACCAAAAATCAAATACCAAATCGGGAACCGTACGATTGATTTATGACTACCACAGATTTTCCGTATCGATATTTAGTGTTAGGTTAGCGTCCGGAACGGAACAAAATCAGAGTATGTACACACAAACATTCAGTTGAAAATCTAACAAAAGGAGTAACTATACATATAGATCCTGCAAAAGGACTGAGTTTTATAGGTAATTTAAACTGATGGTTTTAAGTACATACGGCGAGCACAGGGTGTGCTACAAGTATAAACGCCCAGTGCAATATTGTTGCTAACGACTTTAATGTAGAAAGTATATGAGTTGATTTTGTTTTAATTCACCTTGACACAGTATACATGTACCTATCTTGGTGATATTAGGCGACAGTCATTAACCGCCTCAGAAAGCTGTAAATTTTGAGATGTTCTTAATATCTGAATTTTATGGGCAGTATCGATTCGTCTGCCTTATTTCTGTCTTTGGCTGATAAGATTTTAACTTTTCATTGAAAATAGCTCATAAAAATTGGGGCAATTACATTTGATGGAGCAGGTGTTCAATTCAGCAGACTCGTTAAAACAAAATTAGATATGCAGCCATTTCACTTTGAAAATGCAAATAAACACATCTTATGAGCGTTCGATTTCTGATCAGCATGTTGCTTATTTCAGTGGCAAAATTCGTAATATTCTAAATAAATGAAAAATGCCCGGTTTCTGTTTCTGTTGAACTTATTAACAGACATTTATTAAAACATTTGAAAAATTTCGAAATTCTCTACAAAAAAATGTTCAAGCGTTATAGAATATAAATTTCAACCTATTAATAAGGTCTAAGAGTTTCGCTATAATATTTCCAAAGTAAGTTAAACTTTACCTTGAGTACGGAATATGTAAACAATTGGGTAGTTGAAATTAAAAAAAAAACAATAAAAAAAATGTAAAGATTAAAAATAATTTTTTAAAACAAGCTTTAATGAACTAAAAAGTAAAAAAAATATTTTTTTTCCGAGTCACCACAGTGGGGCGTCCACTATATTGAATTGAGAATGACATCACTTAGCTAGTCTAATTCTGCTTGTCAATCCCTTTAATTCGATACCCATAGTAAGGAGGTCGTGAAGATAACGGTAATTCACCATCTTAGGGCGTCCGCCATATTAGATTTAAAACGTCATTAAATATACTATATTGTTTGAGATTCTACTTGTCAAACCCTTCTATTTGATATTCATGCCTTGCGGGTTGTGAAGAAAAAACTAATCCGCCATATTATGGCATCCACCATATTGAATTTAGAATCACGTCACTTCGCTAATCGTATTCTTATTGTCAAATCCTTTCATTTGATACCCATATTTGCGAGGTCGTGAAGATAACGGTAATCCACCATCTTTGGGCGACCGCCATATTAGATTTACGGATATCTGGAAGTGGGTGTAAAATCCAATCCCAGATTTAACCCTCATAGAAATGGAAGTTGAAAAAGCGTTCGCCATATTGGATTTCTGTAGAGACACTCAACATATAGAATGTCATTCTTCTCGAACGAGCAATAACTGCCCATATTCAAATATGATACCATGAACATGTTGTACATATAATAAAAGAGAATTGATCCCTTTTCAAAATAGACCAAGACTGTTCAATCTGAAATGATTCCTTAACATAGTGGGTCAACAATTTAAATACCTGTACTAACATGCTACCGTATTTCCTTCTATTTTAACATGAGTTAAGTACTTTTCCATTAAACTGTTATTTTTTACAATCAACAAAACACTTAAAACCAAATTTAAATTGTTTTTTTTTTTATGAAAACACTTTGGCCATTAATTAGTCAAGAGGTTAAACAAAATCGAATTGTTTTTTGTTTTTTTGTTAATCACTTTCCACAATCAAAATGCCTGTCGATGTTGATTTATTTACAAAAAAAAAAAAAATATAAAAAAGACTCGATTTAATTTAATTCACTGAACTCAGCGACATTTTTTAAGTGCATTTTTACATGGTGAAGTTAATGGGACGAAGGATTTTTGTGTTACGTTTTTTTTTAGTCAACAGCAAAAGGGATGCCATCAATTGCAAACCGTTTGATTGTATTGTGTATGAGTGTAAAGCCTATTTTTTATGTTAAAGGGCTCAACTGATGTGAACTGCACCGAAGTGTATAAATTCATAGAAGATATAAGTCTGCGAAATTTATTTACACCATCTGATATGCGTGAAGTGATTTAAGTAATGCACATGCATTTTTCCGCCATTTTTGTGTGTATTGTTTGGATTTGAAGTGTATTTTGAAAAATGAAAAATGAAAAAACATCTAAATTACATATTTTTATATTCAATACCCACTGTTGGGCGCAATACGTTTAACGGTGTGGAGAATAGGCGGTTGTAAAAATATGTTTTTTCTTAAATCTTTTTGTTAGTTGATCAATATTTTAAAATTGAATATGTTTACTTTATTTGAACCTGGTTTTACTAGTTTTTGTGTATAGATATAAAAAAAAATTACACGCCAATAGCCTATTTCTTCAATTTCTTCGAAACTTCAAGGTCATTGAGGGACTCAAAAGTACTTTCCAAAATGAAAACTGTAGATGTAGCAATTAATTTTAGTCGTCAATGCACATTTTGAGAACTATTAGACATCAAAATTCTAAAGTTTAAAAATATGACACACCCTATTATACATGGCACTTTGGTAACAGCATAACACTATAACTAAAATCATCACGCTAAACATCTATTTGTAATTTTGATTGGAATATAAAGGGTGATTTTTTAAGAGGTTGAGAACTTTTTTTAAAAAAAAAACACAAAAAATTCGAAAAAATGAATGAAATATTTATTTGAATCGATAGTTTGAACCTTGCAATTTAATGTTTAAAGATAATTTCATGCAAATGTTGACCGCGGCTGCGTCTCAGGTAGCCCATCCGCTGAGTCCAATTATACATACATACTCTTTCACACATATCGGCCGGTATCTCACGAATGAATGCATGGATGTTGGCTTCCAGTGCGTCAATCGAAGCGGGCTTGTCCCTATAGACATTAGCCTTGACATACCCCCACAAAAAATAATCTAATGGTGTCAAATCGCACGATCTAGGCGGCCAATTGACCGGCCCGAAACGTGAAATTAACTGTTCACCAAACTCGCCTCGCAATTGCGCCATTGTTTCGCGTGCTGTGTGGCATGTGGCACCGTCTTGTTGAAACCACATATCATGCAAGTCAAGAACTTCCATTTCGGGCAAAAAAAAGTTTGTTATCATCGCTCGGTAGCGATTCGCATCATCTTTGAAGAAATATGGCCCAATAATGCCGCCGGCCCATAAACCGCACCAAACAGTGGCTTTTTCGGGATGCATTGGTAGCTGTTGCAATGCTTCTGGCTGATCTTCACTCCAAATGCGGCAATTTTGCTTATTTACGTACCCATTCAACCAAAAATGAGCCTCATCGCTGAACACAATTTTTCGATAAAAAAGCGGATCCTCGGCCAGCTTTCCGAGCACGAATTTTGATAGTAAAATTCAATAATTTGCAAGCGTTGTTCATTTGTAAGACGATCCATGGTTAAATTGCAAACCAAACTGAAGCTGTTTGATAGTGACACAAGGTACTAAACACACGTCAGCTGTCAAAACCAGTGTTGCCAAAACCAAACCAGCTAAAAAATCACCCTTTATTTAAGTATACGTAAATAATGTTAATTAGAAAAATTAACGTCGAGAATATTCGTTAAACAATTCAATTTAGAAATGATTAACAGAAGAATTGTGCAAATGTTTTGTAATATCCCCCCCCAAATGTATCCACACAGCCACGTCACTAGTTAAATTAATACCTTTTGTTCGTGGTCGGTTTATGATTAGAGCT
This sequence comes from Brachyopa scutellaris, assembly GCA_949775065.1. Taxonomy (NCBI): domain Eukaryota; kingdom Metazoa; phylum Arthropoda; class Insecta; order Diptera; family Syrphidae; genus Brachyopa; species Brachyopa scutellaris. The sequence goes on along the minus strand of OX459112.1, from coordinate 184,549,034 downwards.
CGTAAAAATTGCCGTTACGTATCTGAGAACAATAGTACCTAAGGACGATATCCTAACAACGGTTGAGGGTGTATGAGTGATTATATTTCCTTGCTGCTTTTGTTTTGCTGTAATTTATTGTTATTTTTGTTTCGTTAGAATGCACATTAATAAACAGACAAACATTAATTGCTTGACTTTTTTATACGAAAAGGACTATGTAATTATATGCATTGTTTCAATATTTTAAGAGCGCTTATAAATTCGTTTTATTTTATCCCTTCTGACTTTTTCTGTTACATCAATCAATTTATAAAGACAATGGTTGAACTTTGGACTAAAACCTTCAATGTGGCTTTGTTTAAGGCTCAACTCTGCTTTATTTGCTATGCACCGTTCCAAAAGTAGGAAACATATATGGATTTAGCACATCATGCATTTAAATAATCAAATCACTTTATAATAAAACGCATTTTAAACAGATCTGATTTCCCAGCACATTCATTATCTCTGTCAACCCATCAACTTGTACAACAAAACAAGTTTCTAGACAAAGCCACAGACTAACACATTTTGTATTTAAATTTTATTACCACATTACAGTCGTCCCTAAGTGGAACATTAGTAATTTGTACTGGCTTACAAATTCTATTTGTTTTGATTTGAAATCTCTCAACAAACGACCATATTTTCATCTACCAAAGGGAGAATAGAAACAATTTAAACCCCGTATCAAATTTTACAGACATTAAAGTGATTTAAAACAACAATTTAAGTCATTCCGTTTGCTGTTGCCTGTGTATGTCTTACAACTCATTTCCCCTTTGGTAATTGATGACAACTTATCACTACAGTCAACAACCCAACCACACTTTAAGCGCTCAGAGGACTTGTCACTCAAAATCATCTAAATCACCATCTGTTCAGACAATGGAACTTCGTCTTCACCGTCATTGTCGTTGCTCGTTTCTTGCTACCGTCCTTGCTGCCATCTGTTCCATCTGCCTGCGAGCGCTCGAAAAATTTGACAAAGTCATTGGGAGCGCTCTTTATATGTACATGGCAATGGCAAGAGCATACCGTAGACCCTTAAATGGGAGGAAACACAAAAACATCCGCATTGGGATCAGATCAACAAATGCGAGCTGACATTCATTTTCCTTTCTCTTTCCTCGCAATAACGAGGAGATACAAAGCTTAAAAAGCATTCAAACAACCAACCAACCATTTCCCACTTACCCCCTGTCCACCCAACCGCTTAACCATCTCATTCGCACCACATCACATTTATCGGTGCTGTGCAGTGTGAGAAAACTACTACCAGAAGTGGGTAAGGCATCCTCAACAAGGGTTTTATATTACAGTGGATTGTATATTAGAAACCCAGGAGTGGAGCGCCCCAAAAAAGGACTAACGCTCATGCATAGTTTGATGTCAGTCATTTAGTTTGCCACCCCAACACAACGTCGGTCCAGATACTTTTGCAAATTTTTTTTCTTTTCCAAAAACAACCCTCGCCCCAACCAAGTAAACAGTGTTTCCATCTGTCTTTACAACGCCTCTATACAACAAAAGGACGCAGCAAAAACTGTTAGAAAAGTTGGATTTTTTTTTGTTACCGCTATATCCCTGTCCACACTGGTGGTGCAATAGCTTTTGTAGTGCTGTAATTCTCAAGCCTTCAGGGGTATGCGCTTCTGTTATGGCTTTTGCAATATTTTAACTTTCGCTCAGCTCTAAACAAGTTGAAAATAAAACAAAACAAAATTATACAAATTTTTGCTCCAAATAGTTGTTTTCTTGTCAACATAGAAACGGTATCAATAGCCCTTTCCACCCTATAATTTTAAAGCATATTCAATCCATGTACTCGCATTTTCGTCATCCAAAATGGGGGTTACAAAAGGCTCCCTGATGTCTAGAGTGACCGTCGAAATTGGTAACGAAACTACTACGAACGAGTACATGTGTATATATTCAACTTGTGTGTTGGCGGCCGTAGTAGTGAAGTAGATAATTGTGAAAACTCATGACGGCTGATTTATTTCAAGTGTTGACAGATAATTGACTTTCGCTTTGGCAAATATCGGTACCATGCTACACGCACAGAGTTATTGGTTTCGCGCTTAGTATAGCCGTGCTCATTTGAGCTTCATTTTGACTTTTAATTAGAATGAAATTTAGTACTATGTATGTGTCGAGGTTTTGCGGAATGGTTTTTTGGTTTTATTAAACTTTAGAATGACAAGCAAATATGCATTTATTTGAAACATATGTATGTACCTTACCTACATATATTAGTAATATTATGCATCACTGCTAGAGAAGTAGAGATACGAAATGTATTATGTACAGGAAACGGATTTTGTTAATTTTGTCTTCTTTTGCCTCTTTTATTCATATTACCCTTTTTAGCCATTTTTAATCCACACTGCTTTTTTTACCTTTGTGGTGCATTTGTCAACATACATACATCCATAAATGCGTTTTTTTCTTGTACCGTACGTGCAATCTCAGGCATTTGCCGCAGTTTTATTTACAAACTTTTCCTCGTAAATGTGCGCGCTTCATATTCCGTGACATACTGGTCATACTTAGTACTAGTCTTTTGAATATTGCGTGTGCTAAAATGCGTGCTATTCCTAAAATATTTCTTTGTATGTTATTAAAAGTGAAAATGCTCCAAGACCCGTGAAAAGATTCAAGCCAATTGCAAATTTTTGGGATGAAATTGGAAAAGATTTTTAGTGCACATGTTTAAGAGTTTACAAATAGCAGGTAAGTCCTAGTTGGTGTATTTTAATACGAATATTTGATCTAAGTGCATTGCGTTATATTTAGGAGGAGGAGGGCACAGACTTTGAACGTGATCGGGGAGAAATTACAATAAGCTAAAGGGCGAGTAGCTGAAGATGTGATGAAAAAATTTTGCGCTGTTTTTCTAGTAAAAGAAGCAAATGGCGCTTTAAGCTCTAAAATAGACTCAACGTCAACGACGTGACATCTTTTATCTTGACTCCCCTAGTCTCTGCTCATGTTGAGAGATTCTTCAGTCCATTCAAGGCTATCCTGAGAGATAATCGCAGGCGAGTCTTACCAGATAACTTGAAAATGATAAATGAAATGTTCTATTACAATGATAATAATACATAATGCATAAAAACATTTATTATTAACCCTCCGTCCTCCAACTATGTTTTACTTACACGTTCCCCCCATCTGGGGTGTAACATACCCCAATCATAAATATTAAAAATAAAAATGTTTTTTCATTAAATTTAATGTTTATTAGTTTTTCATTTTTTCAGTACATCCAAATAGTTTTTAATATTCCACTTACCTTACAAATAATAAAACATATTTATATATAAAAAAGTTATTTAAAAAATAAATGCACAAAAAAATCATAAAAAACTAGGTGTTCACTAAAAGTCCAATTTTTCAAAAGTTAAAAACAAAAAAAATTGCATACATTTTTAGAAATAATATTCTATAATACATGTGCAAAATTTTACGCATTTTTTGTTGCAAACTATTTTTAGCGGTGTGTTTAAATTCATGCTGGAGAAACTACTAAAAACGAAGTTACTGTATTTAAAAACCTCTATGTACAAACTGTAAAAATACTTAGGCGAACTGCACACTGGGGTGTATGATACCCCATAGAAACTTTGAAAGCAAAATTAAATACTGAAAATTAATACAAACTGCGCGAAACCACCGCATACCTACTACTGCAGAAAATGTTAAACTGAATTTACATGCATATGATATGGCCAAAACAAAATTCAAATAGAAACGGCCTTGTTTTTAATTTTCGGTGAGGTATCTCACACCCCAGTAGGAGGACGGAAGGTAAAATGCCTTTTTGGCTTTTTTAGTTTTTTTTTGTCAACAAAATCTGATCCCTGATTATGTATATATATAATGCCGACTCTTCACGTCAAGGCTACCGAAAATGTACATATACTTTGATATACCGCCTGTTAAACATTTGATTGACATTCTGAATCCATTACGCTTCAATACCAATTTCTTTAATTAAGCTTTCTACTTTCAGAAAATGTTTTCGATTTCAATTTCAATCTCTATAAAACATAACTGAATTTACTTTCACAATGAAATGCTTATTGATTTAGTGTACAAAAATCCGTTCTACTTGTATACACGTATGTTTAAAAATTCGTTAGGTATATCGATCCCCACCGCACTTATTACTTACAATACGAACGCATAAGGTATCTCCAGGCGTTGTAATTCAGAATACGTTTACAAACTGTAGACAGTAGACACACACATGCAAGTATAGAAAAATTAAAAGTTTTCCCTTGAACATATGAACAAAGAAATACATAAGTGTAAATAAAACTGCCACAACGATGTAGCTTATAAGAATGGTTTCTGGCCAACGGCGATTTCGTTTCGAAAACTCGTTAAAAAATAATGATTATCCTCAAGGGAAAGCAGATTAAAGGGGCATTACAGTGAAAGAAGAATTACATACTTCTGCAAGATTTCATGTTACAATGACGTTTGTTTAGTGTGCACACAGTACACTGTCAAATGATAAAAAAAAAAACTATTCAAGTTTGTAGGAAAGCTCATTTTCGGATCATTTGGTTTCATGAAAAAATTGTTTTTGTGTATCAAAAAAAATTGAATTGACACTTTTATCAAATTGTTTTCGTTCTTATGATTTTTTCATAATATTCGTAAGTAAGTGGTGTCAGTGTGACCAGATCGGTTTTTTCTAGTCAACACACATTACGGTACATTATGTATATATTTTTATAAATACGCATATTTTTTATTTGCTTTTTGGGCAAAGTATAAACTTCTTGAGTATGCTACCAGGGTCACACTAGTTGCATACAAATCATTTAAAATAGAGTGAATGTGTTACGATAGTAATATTCTGTACTAAAAGAACTCAAAACACTCAAAAATAAGCACTATAAAACTTATCTTAAAATATGGCCCTAGAGGTGTACAAAAACAAACTGTTTTTAAAACACAAATACATGTACGTATTTACAATACCATTCAGTTGGACATCTATCGATTTTGTTCTCCATAACTTTTTTGCCATTCCTTTAGATTGTAAAATTTTATAAAAAAAAACTTTGAAAATTTTAAAACTTTGTCACAGGAAAAAAAAATGAAAAATCTCATACTTAATTCAATATGCCCCGAGGTTCGCTATTAGCATTTGTTAGATTCTAATTCCATGTTCAATGATTGGTGAACAAATTGAAAGAAAAGAAAAAACCAGCACACTTCCTTCAACTTTAGACACAAATCACGTATTTTAATGGATATTTCTCGGTGTCCCCTTGAATCCTGTGACAATATACCTACTCTCTCTGCTGTGGCACATACAATACGAAAAAAGGAAATACCAAGCTGTGAATTTTTTTTTTCGTCTTATGGTATCGAAAAATAATAGCAAGTTATACAAAGGAGGAAAGGAGGAATAGAATTTCAAAAATGAACGTCTGTATGTCTTGTGAACTGAACGTTTCACCTCTACATGCAATGCTCGCCTGAACCGTTTAACAAGAAGCAAACATATTAAAAGGCGAACCTTTTCCCTTACAGAGTGTCGGCCTTTGGCTAAACTGTTTCAAACTTTCACGTCTTCTTTGCCTTGAATTCATTAGGAAGCACAATTTCTGGCATTTATTGAAATCAATCAATGGTTGAGGTTTGTGTCTGATTTATTAAAAAAAATTAAAAGATTAAACCTTAACTTTACTTGTTTTTCGGTTCTCTGTGTGAAATACCCTATGCATTCCAGATGCATTACCACGCATTCCCTTCAGTAATCCGACAGTGAAAATTAATTATGTTTTCCCCATGCACATACACTCATTAAAGGATTATCCAACCACTGCACAAAGGATTGGTAATTAATATTTAATAAAAAGCGTGAGAGTAGCAATGAAAACGGTAAATAACGACAATCTTTGGTAAATCAGAATCTTTAATGCCGAGCGAATACAGCATCGAATAATAATGCCCCCGCTGCACACTATAAAAAGATATATACATACATACATATATAATTTAAATTAAGTAAAAAATATTTTATACATGTACTATGTATTAATATGAATTTAAATATCACTCCATCGTTCGAAATTCAGCATGAATTTAATAAAATTAATAAAAAAAAACACCAAACAACAAAAAAAGGAGATTTTGGGAACAGTACAACTTGAAAAATATAAAAAAATAAATAATCCAAAACTTCAACCTACAAGAGTATAAGAGATGAATCAACCCGGCTTACGTAGAGCATTCATGCGTGAATTAAGATAAAATTCAGTCCGTATAAAAATGTGTACGTGGATTAAATTAAAAATGCCCAGCCATTCGTATTGTTTTGTTATGTTGTGTCCTCTTGTTGTTTTGTTCTGCGTATTGACCATTTTTTTTGATTGCGCTTTTTTACACAAATTAAAATTGTTTTGCTACCCTTTTTTGTACCCCTGTCTGTTTAATTATAAAAACTATTTAAAAACCCTGGAAATTCATGTGTAAAATCGACGGAAATTTTGGAAATTATTATACAGGGTGGGTGGCAATGGGTCAACATGATATGATTTTTATGTATAACAAATATAAACATTTGTATTCCACTAGCGTACACTCAGACACTAGAACTTATATACATCGAGGTAAAAAATTCATATCAATTTCCTGCATTAAAATCGCCCTATGTAACATTAAGTTAACTGAAAAAGAATTCTTCTCAGTTTATTACAATCCCCTGCTATTTGTGATATCAGTCAAGTTAGACCAAGAGCCGACAGCAAATTTTGGACGTGGAGGTATAACCAAAATATATGGGTATCTATGTAAAGGTATTATCGTCGTGATATCCAATTCAATCGTCTGGCAGCGTTTTTTTTTCAGCCATGGCTAGATATAGAGGGCTAAAACCGTTAATTTTTCAGATTTTTTTCCCGATGGTATAACCACATATATGTTTGGAAATCAAACAACTCCTCGTGATAAGCTAGTAACTACATATACAAATGGAGTCATCATGGCTTCATGTGTTTACTTTTGAACTCATGGAATTAGTAAGTCTGATATGTGGGTCATATAACAATCACTATGAAATTCAAAGCTTAGACTGCTGGCTGTCGTGCAAAGTATACCATAAGTGACACCATCTTATTGCAACCACATGTCCTCCAAATCCATATCTTGCAATTTAGGCACAAAAAAATAGATTGTCATGTCGCCTAACCAGAAGCATAAAATCAAAGAAGAATTGTCTGATGATGCCTCCAGCCCAAAATCTACACCAAACAGTGACACGTCATGGATGCTTTTGTTTTTCAACAATCACTCGTGGATTTTGTAAACACCAAATTGACAATACTGCCCGGGTTCAACCCCAGCAAACACTTTAAAGCTTTTTCATGGTGCCACTTCTTTCGAATGTCTAACAAGCATTCAGTAAGTATTTGTAAAGAGGTTGAGAACTTTTTTTAAAAAAAAAACACAAAAAGTTCGAAAAAATGAATGAAATATTTATTTGAATCGATAGTTTGAACCTTGCAATTTAATGTTTAAAGATAATTTCATGCAAATGTTGACCGCGGCTGCGTCTCAGGTAGCCCATCCGCTGAGTCCAATTTTGGCATACTCTTTCACACATATCGGCCGGTATCTCACGAATGAATGCATGGATGTTGGCTTCCAGTGCGTCAATCGAAGCGGGCTTGTCCCTATAGACATTAGCCTTGACATACCCCCACAAAAAATAATCTAATGGTGTCAAATCGCACGATCTAGGCGGCCAATTGACCGGCCCGAAACGTGAAATTAACTGTTCACCAAACTCGCCTCGCAATTGCGCCATTGTTTCGCGTGCTGTGTGGCATGTGGCACCGTCTTGTTGAAACCACATATCATGCAAGTCAAGAACTTCCATTTCGGGCAAAAAAAAGTTTGTTATCATCGCTCGGTAGCGTGGGAACGGCGCCGAATCGACATTTCGCGGTCTTCTGTCACACTAGCTGATACGGCCGCAATATTTTCTTCACTACGCACAGTACGTAAACGTGTTGGTGGTTTAATGTCCAACAAAGTAAATTTGGTGCGAAATTTGGTATGAGGAGGGGAACGGCACAAAACCCCGACTTTCAAAATCCCGACCATACAAAATCCCGACAAAAAAAAATCGCATTTCTAAAAATCCCGACAAATGAACTTTTGTGAAAAAATTTTCGTTTCGCAGTGAATTTTTTTTGCTGAAAAAAAAAATGGAATCTTTAAATCTCTCATCATTTTTTTTTCCACATTCTTAAAAGCATGTGTTCGCCCACTACCCCACCATGTCACTAAGGAAAAAAAAACCAAGAAACTTACCAAAACACACTATGAATTTGTTAGCAAAATCGTTTGATTAAGTGCATCTGATGAGAATCGAAAAGCGCTGTTCTTTGTGATTCTCATTCGGTGCACTTAACTAAATGAAGTGTTGAGGGTGAGCGACATCGCGAGGAGGTTGTTACAGCGATGCCAGGTTGCGGGATTTTTCCCCGTTTCCGGGGATTTTCAACCCAAAAGGGGAAACGGGGAAAATGAGCTGCATTAAAAAATGTTTCCATTCGTTGACATTTTCAATAAGTAAATACTATTTAGTAAAGCAATAGATTGAAAATATCACAGGAATACAGTGCAAACATTTTTAGACAAACAATCCCACATTTTCATTTGGCTGAAGGTTGCCCACAGCGCATTCTGCACTGACTTCAACTCTTTCTATATACAGTGGACGTCCAGTTTAACGAATATCCGATTTACCAAATCTCCAATACAACGAATCAGATTTTTCCCATTGATGGCTCTTTATTACGAATGATGCAAAAAATGTCTGCTCAGTTTAACGGATGCTTTACAATTTCTGGTTACAAAAAAAATAGTTTGTAATTTTTGTGCATTTATCCCTACTTCTGTTTTTTTGTCTATGTGAATTGATTTCTTTTTTCTTATAATAAATACATTGGTACGATTATTGGGTAGATAAAGCGACGATCGATTCAACAAATTTTTCGATTTATCGAAAGGTATTTGAAAAATGATATCCAGTTTCATTTTAGAATTTGTATTTGCTCCCTTAAAGTATTCTTATACTGGAATTAAGTGATTTATGAACTTAAGTTAACTTTAAGTTTATAATTTTCTGTTTTTTATTTTAAGTTTTATATTTTGTTACTCTTATATTCACAGAAAGGACGATTATTGAATGACGTATGTATGTACAACTTGAATGGGTTCTCAGTTATTTTATATACTGTAAATGCTATTACTCTCTTATGTTGTTAATAATAAAATGAGACTGTATAAAAAGTAGTGTTTTTATTTGGCAAATTCACGAAATCGCAATTAAATGAAAATCGGGGAAAAAACCGGGCAAAGTGAAACATTAAATCGGGGAAAAATTTTGTTTTTCATGCAAAAAAAGGGAATTTCTTCCACCAAAACCTGGCAACGCTGGGTTGTTAGTGTCGAAACAACTTCCTTTCAAAATAATTATGATTCCTTAAGTATTTTGTGGTGAATATCATTTTATGAGAATCAAAAAGAACAGCGATTTTTGATTCTCATCATGTCTAGTAAACCAAACGTACTGAGCCGTATGTTAAATCGTTCTTATAAGAATGAGAAAAAAATTCCGCGAAGGGATATAAAAATTTTCATACAAACCAAAAAAAAATAAAAAAAAATTACTTGCAAAATACCGACAAAATAGTCGGGATTTTGGCAGTCGGGATTTTGAGGTCGGGATTTTGTAGTCGGGATTTTGTAAGGCGGGATTTCATGCCCAACCCATGAGGAGCTTCTCAACTCGCCGTTCGGAGTCGGTAAAAAATTGTAGTTCCCTTCCATTCGTGCAAAAATATATGTACGCTGCACACAAATGGTTAAGAGAAGTAGGCCCTGGCTCAAATTCAAAAATGTTGACCAAAGCCATCAAGATGAAAACGAACCTTCATTATTTTAAAAATTTTTCTCAACAATCAAAACGCGTTGTTCTCTCGTGTGGTACTCAATTTTTAATATTCCTGAACTGTCAGCTGTCACGCTGTATTATTTTCGTTGGCAACACTTTACCGTACAAATGCCGAGAAATTTTTATCTTCCCTGAATTTTGAGACACGCTTTATATGTATGTATGTATATGTAATGCTTTTCACCATGTGAATTAAGTATTCGTACCTACCTAACAACTACAAAAATTAGATTTCATACACACATGACATACAAGTATGGAACTCTGCAAAAAAGCAATAACATAAAATTATTCTTGCTGAAAAATTGAAGGATGTTCCCTGATTTAATAAGCAATCCTCTTTGGACGTCGGGTGCGTTTAAGGTTAACAAAAAAAAAATGTATTACATACAGCTATAGCATCATATCTAATAGCATTACGGGCTCGAAAGGAATTTTGTCACTTTTTAATCTTTGATGTACAACATGCTTGTACATATATTTTGTTCGTGACTGGATTTTATGTAAACAAAACGCCAGTCAAGTTACATCAAATAGCTTACTGTATGAATAAGTAAGATGGGTTGAGAATGCATGAGATCCTGTCTATCATTTCAGGTACTAGTTCATTATTCATTCAGTGCAATTTTAACTTTAAAATGGGCACACAAATTATTTACAAAAACGAAATCTTTAAAATGCAAACTTTGTTGATGTTTTTTGTATTTTTCGATCTCCAATAAACGATGAAAAATTAAAATTGTTTGCCTTTGTATTTATAATTTTTGATATTGGTAAGGAAATGGCATTTGTTCCCACGTTTAATATGCATATTAAGGGTGTTCCATTAAGGATTTCACCATGTAAAGTGTGAATAAAACAAAAGAATTTGAGATTGATAAATCAGAACGTGATTTATTGCAATCATGTATGGAAGAAATTGTCACTCAAATGTTTACCACGGCTCTGGCGGCAAAGCTCCATCTGCTAGTCTACATTTTGGATGACGCCGGGACGTAGTTGCGGCTCAGTTCCGTGTGTCGAATTATCTCGTCTTTCAGTTCTTATATGATTATTGGCTTCTTGGCGTGTACGTTTTTTTTTTTAAACTATCCCAAAGAAAGAAGTCACATGAGATAATACAACCAACGAACTTCTGCCGCAAAAAGTAATTTTTTAATTGCCTGTGTGGCAAGTGGCACCATTCTGTTGGAATCATATATTGTCCACATCCGTAGCCTTCAATTGTGACCACAAAAAATCTGTTATCATAGCGCGATAGCTTATGCCATTCCCGGTAACAGCTTGGATGACTCCTCCTCTGGTCCAAAAACCTCACCAAATAGTGACTTTTCGTGGATGCATAGCCATCTCAGCAATAACTCTTGGGTTCTAATCAGCCCAGATGCGAAAATTCTGCTTGTTGGTGAATCCATCGAGATGAAAGTTTGCCTCATCTCTGAAGATGCTTTTCTGTGGAGTACATTGAACCAAAAAAGTGCATGATATAAATGAAAAAATTCATATTCTAAATGAAAAAATTCATTAAAATTGAGCTAAGCATCAAATTCTTACAGAATATGAATCAACATTCATACGTGTAGGAATATATTCATAGAGCTATGAATTGTTTATAAAAAGCAAGAATCTGTGCAGAAAATTAATTAATGACATTCATAGCGCGAGCACATGAAGGACAAGAACGAGAGACAGACAGATAAAAAAAAAACAGATCGGCGTAGTGATAGGAAACTCAGATGTTAGGCTTCAACTAACTGTATAGGTTGGTGTCCAGGATAACTGAAGAACTTTTTTTGTACTTGCCTATAAGTAACAGATGTTTCTTATTATAGTCTTTGTGCGATCAATTTCTTCAGCCATGCCATATCAATCCTACTGCCAGTGTTATGCCTGTTCGTAATGGGTTTTGTTATTAACTTCTGAAACTGATCAACTTATTTTTATTTTGTGAGAAATAAATACTTGCATCTGGATTTGAACCGTGGACGTTCCTCATGAGAGGCGACGACGACTACCACTACGCCACAGCCATAAAGTAAATACGAACGCATTGTGTGTATGACTATTTAAGCATGCGAAACCTTTGAGTATGTACATACTTTCAGTTTATGAAAGAAATGCATACCCCTTATGAATTGTTACATTGCTTATGACTTGATACATACTTTTTAAGAATAGATACATATTGCGTATGAATCTATGCATTCATTTTCTTTTTTCTTTAATGTAATGATTATTTTAATTTATCCAATGTTTTTATTCTTAAAACTCATGATCGGCAGTTGTATGAATGTTCAAACGCTTATGAAAAAATTCATTAAAATAAGAATCAACGTTCATACCCAAAATCTCCCATACAAATGGATGCTCAACGGTTGCAAAACCAAATTTTAAAAATCTTAATACGCTCCAAATTCATACCAAATTGGCGAAGAAATAACCAAACGCTTAATTCAGAGCTTGGACTGTTAAGTCTTAAACAACTATTTGAATCTATTATCATTGAGGAGTACTACAATGACCAACAATATAAGCGGCCTATCGAACATGATGTTAACACCAGACGAAGCGCACAAGGTTTCCTACAAACACCAAGATACAACAATTCATATGGTAGACAACAACTATCTGTTACAATTCCTGACGTTTTCAACAGATTACCGAGGAGTTTACACAACGTTTTATCAGAGAGCCTCAGAAAAAAGCTAATTAAAGAATATCTACTTAATACATAATATACGTAACACCTTATAAATTAAATTAAATTAAATTTTTTTTCTCCTTTCTTATGTAACTCAGCACTTCACTTCATAGCACCAAGAATTATACTTAAATATTAATAAGCTAAGAAAACAAAAAACAAAAGCCTCTTTAGGGCTTCGCAGATTATTATTGTAAATAATTTAAAAAACTATTAGAAGTAAATAAAAATTTAAAAAATTGAGATATTTTTGAAACTAAAAAAAAAAAAAAATAAAATAAAAAATTATGAATGCAATTTCATACAAACAATGAATCATTCACAAAATCACTATTTTTTCTTATGATTTTCTACATAAAATCAATGAATAAGAAATATTCGGCGTCAGCAGTCCTATACAGAGCCAAGCCTAGCTTCTCGCAACCATTTGTGTGTGCGTGTTACTTTTTCCCACGAATGGAAAGGACCTACAGTTTTTGCCGACTCGGCGAAAAGAGAAACTTCTCATGACAAATGATACTCTTTGATTGCTTGTCAGAGATTCGAAAGAGGTGGCAACCGTGAAAAACTTTCTTAGGTGTAAGACCCGATCTGGAATTGAACCCGGGCAGCATGCATTGATATAATGTATAATAATTTTGTCAGTGTACAAGATGCGCATTTATTCATAAATATGTACGTGCATATGTATACGTTATTAACGCTGCACGTATCAGCTAGAATAAAATATATTTACAATAAAAAGAAAACTTATCTCCAAAAGCCAAAACCTTTAACTCTTTTTTTTCGAAATATATTTAAAAAACCAAACCGAACCGACTCTTTTATCACCGGATGTCAGGATATTTTATTTTAGAATTTCTTAAGGCTACGTTAGGGTTAAAAGAGCAATAAATTTGCTAATCGGATGATTTCATTCAGACAGTTTGTAACTTTTTTGTAACTTTTTTGAATCACATTGATTTTTCATTACCATGGAGAATTTCAATGTTAATGAGAACTAAATTTAATTTCCTTGGTTTCAAGAACCAAATATACTGATGAATTGTGAACTATCTATTAGGATTGGAATGTTCAATTGGAAGTTAAAGCTTTCAGTGGCGTTGAAGTGTTATCGATGGAATGAAATATTATACACTGGTATGTAAATGTACGTAAATAAATACACACAGCTTTTCTTGCATATTTTTTTGACTACAAATAAATATCATAGTTAGGTAGGGTTCATCAAACTTATTGTATTGCCTAACTATAGCTCCCGAAAAAGTATAACAGTTTTCACATTTTGCTGCTTCGCATTATTTAACATATCTACATGTTAAGTAGAACTACATGGAATCAAGTACAACCACAAAACATTTCCTGTCAAAGAAAAATAAAAACATAAAAATATACATTTTTTTTACTCTATAGAATCATTTATTGTTATGAACAACATCGAATCGAGAATTTTTCTAAGTTTCACTTTCAGAACTTATATCCATTATATCCATATTGATTAGCTACGGAAAAGAATAGAAACTGAAACAAATATCGTGAAAGGAATTGTTTTATTGTTGTTAACTACGAGTAATTGTATACTGATGATTGTAAACAGAGGAAAAGAAAACTCATGAGAATAGGAACACAACAATCATTTAAATTGCAAAACAATTTTTTTCTTGTTTACTCTCGAATGGAGGAACGATTTTTAAATTTGTTTTAGGGGTTCGATGTTGAGTTTGTTTTCTTTTGTTTATTTTTTTTTTTTTATATTTGTGAAAGGTTGAGAAATGATTTTAAACTGGAAGTTAAGCTCTAATGCCAGTTAAATAATTTCACAACCGCAAGCTTGTTTTCCTTGGCATAATGATTATATCGTTAACAGTTATCATACCCCAAATAAAAGCCCTCAAGGTTGTCAATTATTGAGAATTCGAATTATTTGCTATTATTGTGTAAAAACGATTAATATCTTTCAGTAATAATTTTTGGAAATTTGGGTACTATTCTCGGAATCGTTATTTTTATACTTATGCACAGCACATAGGTGTAATGTATTATTATTTTTTATTATTATTATAAATATATTGATACAAAATGTTAAAATACATGATCTTAAGGTTTTCCCATTATTTTATTATTTTTTTTTTTTTTTGTTTAATGCAGTGTCGTTCACACTGCACACACTTATTCGATTTGAAAAAACTTTCAATACATTTCACATGTCAGAAAGAACAACTTTAAGATATCGTATTCGTAAGTAGGTACATGTTTGAAATCCGAGCAAAAGGTTACAGATGACTTATAAAATATTACTCCTCTTATAATTTTTCAATATGAAAGGATATTATACATTTACTTCAAGCGTTAGATGTTCTTATCAGACAGGCAGTTTTCATCTTTATCTTGAAGTAGAAAGCGACGAGCACATAAGTAATCGTATTAAGGTGTACGACATGCGTAGGATATCAGATATCCTTGAAAATTAAATTATGAATGAGAATGCCAATTCTGATGAGATAATTGAAATCATCATAAAAAATATGTTCAGACGTATGATTTGAAAATCTGCTGAGTCTGTTAAATATTTTATTCGTATTATATTTCCAAATCTTACTCGTTGGAGCTTGAAAAAGATATTTGGAAAAGAAGATACGTTTTGATTAATTTTTGTGACAAAAGAAATCTCACACAGAGTCCCTTACTCATACTTTATAACCAGGCATTACATACCTACTAGTCAACCGACCTAAAAGAAATATCCGCGATTGATTTATATAGGTAATTATGTTAAAACTACATTCGTACATCAAAGACGAACCATCGTAGTACTTATTTTATTTCTTTACCGAAACCACACTATTTTTTTTTTAGTATTTAATGTTTATTTCGATTATAATTATTTACAATGCGTTATCGCACTATTTACAGGATTTGAGATGCAGAGATATGATAATTTACATACAGTACCGAGCAAAAAAAAAAAAATTTAAATTAAATAGTATGGATCCCTGAACTCTGCCATTGTATGTACCTGACATTTTGCAATTCGATGGCCGTCGCTTCCTTATCTCCAGATCTTCAAGATCTCATCAATTTTCTATGGGATTGAGGTCGGGAGATTGCGCTGGCCACTCCAAAAGATCAACATTCCCCTCTTCCAAGAAGCTTCTCACCAACCGACTGGTGTGTTTTGGGTAATTATCATGATGGAATAAGGTGCCATCAGGCATTCTCGACCGCAAATCTGGAAGCATATGGTTTGTCAGTATTTTCTGATTTGGAGATTCATCCGACTGCTTACTCGACACAATTGACCCACTCCTGGGCGAGAGAATGAACCTTAAAAATAGGTTTATTAGAAATGTAATTTGATGAATAGTTTAGATTGCTTTCCCAACATCATAGCTGATATATCCAATTTTCTCATAGTGAATAATATTACATACTTATTATAAGTTTGTAAAGTAAATATACAGGTGGAATGTTTTCGGTTTTTGTGTTAACGAAATGAAACAGTTATTTAAACAAAATATAACTAGTTTTAAAACTACGGAACCCCTTGAGCGCGAGTCTAACTCGCACTTGGCCGGTTTTTTTTTTGCTCGTACTTAATTTTTTATTTACTATAACTGAATGTAAATTTGCAAACACAAGTAGAAATTACATACTGCTACTAAAAATAAAATGTATACACAATGAGAACAAAAATATCCGAAAAGAAGAAATGCTATCGGTCTAACAAAGCAGAGTGACTCTTGAACACATAAACATTTTTAAAATCCCGGCTAATATTTTTGACGCTACCGCTTCTGTTGCCCAATTGTTGCTCGTACGTTATCACAGCTTTTTTGTGAAAAAATTTAGCCAAGCCACTGCTAACAATTTCAGCCACTACCAAAATATGTACATATATGTATGTATACGGAGTTGGCAAAAAACTGTAGGTCCCTTCCATTGCTGCAAAAATATAACACGCTGCACACACAAATGGTTACAAGAAGCAGACCTTGGTACACCCCGAACTGTAAGGACACCTAAAGAAAGCAAGAAGTACACTAAGGAACCCTAAAAATGTAAACACAAATATTTTATCCCATTCGTAAATTTTGTGGCATCTCATGTACATATGTTTGTTTACAAAATAAAAGACCCAGCAATTATTCGCAATGCTTTAAACTTTCAAATGAAAAACCAAATGAAACTTTCATGCGACTAACATAAGGTTTCGTTATAATTGTCATTATAAATTCATTATGTCCACTTGTTTGCCCATAAAATGTACATATGCATATTACAAATTGCATATCTTCTCCCATAGAATACGAGTACTTTGGGCATTATATACATTGCCAACTCACAGAATAAGTCGGTCGTTGGTCGTTGGTCACCACTACGTTCTCATTGCTGGACATTTGTTTTACTCGTAGTTGGGACATTCTGAAACGGATGTGATTTTGAATTCTCAGACTCATAGTCCTAACAAACGGGAGATTAAATGCACGTATTCATCAACTTGTATTTGACGCAGGACATTTGTGTATCTAGGAACTGTACAGTGTACATACGAGTAGTTCAAACTTCAAAGTAACTAAGTATTGTACATATATTCCAAAATGAAGTACAATTGTATGATATTATGACTGAGGATTATGGATTTGGGTATAGTGTTGTTGAGACTGGTGATATTTTTTCATGAACTCCCTTTTGTATATGAGTGGAATTTTAAAATGATTTTTACTACATCTTATGAATACAGTTTCAAGTGACTTTGAGTGTGCCTTCCTAATACGAACACTAATATTGTATGCCAGAGAGACCGAACGTTATGGTCACTTTAAGGTATTTTTAAAGCCCTGAATTCTTCTTCGATTTAGTAAACTTTTTTAAATTTTAAAAAGAAATATATTAGGTCCAACACACTGGATCGACAAATCGACTGATGAACGTTTTATGCCATCCGTATAATAAAGTAATACTTCCATTTATTGCTACGCAATATTGATCGTTCAGCATTTGTTTGACCCCAAGTAAGTACTGCTATAACGAAATATAAAATTGAACATGAATTGCTAATTTTATTTCTTTATTCGCACTTTATTAGGTGCTTCCATGTTATGGTTAGCACCTTATTTCCCCATCCTGCCCAATCATGTAACAACTTTCGCAACGTTAATTTTCTTTAGTTATATTTGAGAGCTTTTATGACATGCTTCGCTTGTCACAGGGAAGGATGAGAAAATGTTAAAACGCGACAATGACATGACAGGAAATTTTCCAACCATAAAATGTCCATTTTACATCCTTCTGTCCCAGCAATCATTTAGCCTGGCGCCACAGCACGTACATTTGATATAATGCTGTCTCATCAACGCTAATCATTTATATCCTTCATCAGGCACAATCACATATCATCGTGTGGTATCTCACTAATCCCTAATCGCCTTGTATTTATTGGCCAAATTATTTTCGGAAAATTAAATAAATAAGCCTCAAAAATTGGAACAATGACACCCGTCGTTCAGCATGAAGAAAGGTTATCAGGTTACAAAATAATAAATACAAGAAAACGAATTCCAATCGCCATCAAAGGGACAAATAAAGATCTATATAAGTATGTACCAACGGCATTGCCCAGGACTTCAGAAAATCCAAACGCCAATTGATTGCTGTCACTCCATACGGATCGAGGATTAAAATAGATACTATTCCATGAAATAGGGAACCACCAAATAATCAAGCAACACCACCTCCACTCCCCTATCAGTGCAGTCGATTCATAGATTTCCTTCCGACTTTTTCTTTTCTATGTTTTTTTCCTTTTCCGCCTTATGATGTTATGAAATTGACACTTGTGACACATTGCCGACATGGAAATCATCATTGTCATTTGAACAGAATATTGCCACTTTTGGTTCTGTATGACATTATCCTTGGAGAATTTTTTGATGTTAGCTCATTATAATTTATAGATGAGATCGATATTCAGGGTGTGACATAAGTCTATCAGATGTCTGCGTTATCCTGTTTATTTGCATGTCATTGGCTTCTCTATGAGTTTGTGATTTAGATTAAAGTTGGACGGTTATTATAAATATGTATGTTTTTATCTCTGTGCTTCGGAGTGCTCTTTTTTAGATCCCCACATGGGGATAACTCACATGAAGCCCTGGCGCAAATTAAGTTCCTTATGCCACAGAGGATTGCGAATGTCAACAGAAAAGTTTCTTTTCCGATAAAAACAAATCAACTATTGGTGAGTAGATACATTACATACATATATAGGTGGGGAGATATTCGTTTGTCATTTTCGGTTTATTTTGCCGACTTGCCATCGATTGTTTCGTATCTCTATTGATAGGAAGATGAAAGTTGCTTAAGAAGATTAGCATTTAAGTTGTCAGGGATTATTTGTTTATAGGGTGTTTATAATTTACAAACATAAACATTATTGCTTGTGAGATTAACGAAACGCTGAATAAGCTTTTGCGAGAGTTGACAGCTGAATCGATGGTTATATTTTTTATTACTTTTGTTTTCAACGGTCATCTACGGAGTTTTATTGTGTCATCTATTTTAGGGAGCCTTTACGAAAAAGTAAATCAATTTAACTTCAATGATTTAATAATCTAAGAAACAGCAGTAAAATATTGATAATCTTAGTCTTAAGAATGTTTCCACTGCATTTGGATTTATTTATTCCTGTAAATACCTATGTACACTCAACCGTAGCGCAAGTGGCTAGTGCGTCAGACCACTGAGCCAGCGGTCTTGGTTTTGAATCCCGCCGCAAACACCTAAAAAGTTTTTCACAGTGCCCACCTCTTCCGAATGCCTTACAAGCATTCAAGAGTATCATTCGTCACGTTAAGCTTCCCCACTCGCCGTTCGGAGACGGCAGAAAAATGTAGGTCCCTTCCATTCGTGCAAAAATATAACGCGCACACATAAATGGTTGCGGGAAGTTCGGCTTGGTTCTACCTAGGACTGCTGAAGCCAAATATTTATTTTTTTTACACTCAACCAAATAGGTACATGATATAAATAAAAAAATCATATTGTTATTGAAAAAATTCATTATAATTGAGCTAGACATCAAATTCTTACAGAACATGAATCACAATCCATACGTATATGAATATATTCATACAGCTATGAATTGTTCATAAAAAGTAACGATCTGTGCATGAAATTAATGAATGACATTCATAAATTTGCGTGAGCACATGAAGGACAAGAATGAGAGACAGACAGATGAAGAAAAAATAGATCGGTGTATTGATAGGCAGGGTTGCCGCGAGCAAATTTCAAAAAGCGTCCAAAAAGGGGTCCCACTTATAATAATTGTATGAAAAAATGCAATTTTCCGAAAAACTGTATCTTATTGCTGAACTTAAAATAAAATAAATATTGGGAAAAAAATAACAAAGATAAAAAAGCATGCATGCAGAACGAGTTTTTGGATGGAAAATTGTGACTAACAAAAATACTATGTTGATTTCGTCACTGGTTGAACAAAATGGGTGTGTTTTAAGAGTGAAGTACCATGTTTTACAAGTAAAAGAAACATGAAATGAAAATAAATTAAAAAAAGGGTCCTATATTTTCAAAATGCGTCAAAATCGGAGTTTTATTGAAAACTGGCGTCCCGGGTCCCATCGCCGAAAAAGCGTCAAAATGACGCACAAGCGTCCCAAACGGCAACGCTGGTGATAGGAAACTCAGATGTTAGGTTTCAACTAACTCTATGGGTGGTTCGTGGTTTCCAGAATAACTGGAGAGTTGTTTTTGTACTTGCCTATGATTCACAGAAGTTTTTTCAGATGTTTCTTATTATATTTTTTGTGCGATTAATTTCTTTAGAAATACCACAATCCTCCTACTGCCAGTGTCATGCCTTTGCAGTAGGTTTTAACATTGACTTCTGGATAACTGGCCAACTTATTTTATCCAAAATATATGTTTACATTTACCCCCAAACCCAAATTTACATTTCCCCACATCAAAACATTTTGTGGGGTAAATGTAAACATAAGAAAATAGAGCGATCTTAATTGATAACTTAAATAGTTATTTTTAAAAATCAAATTCTTTAAGTGTTAAGTATCTACATTAAATAAGACCTATACCTAGAAAAATTATTCAAAAAAATTTACTATTTCTTGTAGCGATCCGACTTGTAATCAATTTACTTCCGAATGTATTAAATGTATGTGGAAAAACATGTACATACATAGGTGTCCGTCAATTGACTCACAGTGATCGTTATAGAGGCTATACTGGTGTGTAGTATAAGTCGAACTTACATTTACCCCTATTTACATTTTCCCACATTGACCATACATATTGTGTTGGGTTTGTTAATATTTTTAACCCTTTAATGCATGATTTTTTTTTTTGTTATGAAAAAAATATGACTTAATGTATTTTGTTGCAGTGGTTTCAAAAATGGCATTATTTTTCAAAAATATTGAGCCCTTTTTGAGATATTGAGCTAAATCTATAGATATCATATATGATATATTATGCATTTAAGTCAAAATTGTCCGATCTCGTAAATTCAAGATTTTTCATAGTCCGTTATTATCAAAGTGGATTTAGATACAAAAGGTAAACAATACAAAAATCTAAACAATAGAAAATTTAAAATAAAATATGTGGAATAATAATAATTATACATTAAATGTACTATTTTTATTTTTTATGAAATGCTGTAAGACAATTTCTGTCTTTATTAAAACACAGCGCAGTATTACATTTTTCACATTTTACGTAAGATAGCTTTCCACAGTCAGGAAGTTTGCACGTTAGTCTTTGAGGCATCCAGATGGGCAGGTGATCAGTACCATCAACACGGATCTCTTTTGGGGGAACGGGTGCTGCAGTTGCCTTCTTCCGTTTCAGCTCAATTTTCTTGTTCAGTTCGGTTGATGGTCTTCCACGACAGGACAGTTGACCTCTTTTATTCCATGACCTTTTTCGAACCTTTGGGAGTTTAAAATGGGTAGCTCACCAATGAAATTAGAAGTAATTGTGACAACTTTGGTATCCTTCCAGGCGACTACGGTAACATCCATACCATCAATACTAGTAACCACTTCATAGGAAGCACCACGCTCTTGGCTCTTCCAGTATTTATCATCTGGAAGCTGACAGTTAGGCAACCGATTTTTTCTGACTGTTCCCAAACTTAAGATATCTACAATGACAAGTGTAATTGACAACTAAAAAGTTCAATTATAAGTTATCTATGCACCCACCTCTTTTATATAATTCTGAAATTAGTGGAATTGATGTAAAATAGTTATCAAAATATATTTTGAAAAACATATTTGATGAAATATCTCTGCTTAGGCGAATGACTACGTTAGAACTAGCACCCAAGTTTTTTTCACTAGTTAAACGGAAGCGTTCATCATTCTCTTGTCCAGTGTACAATTCAAAATTATAGGAGTAACCAGATACTCCACACAAAACGAAAAATTTGTAGCCCCATTTGTGTGGTTTTGCTGGAAGGTACTGCTTGATATAGTTTCTAGCTTTTGTAGAACACATTTGCTCGTCAACACAAAGAAATTCCTCAAAAGGTGTTTTTTCTCTTGGCAGCCATATTCTGTATCACAACTTCATAACTCACATCATCAATATCATTAACGGCTTCTGATTCGTCCTCACTATCATCCCAATTACCCACTATATCCATAATCTCAGCGTCGGTAAGAATTTTGTTTTCCATATTTATCTAGAAAGTTCTATGTCTTTATTGCATGTAATATCATATATGATTTATATATCATATGTGGTGTATAATTTTTAAATATCTCAAATGCATGAAATATCACATATGATATATTTAATTTTATTGGCAATTATCTTTGTAATCGTTTCATTTTCGTACTTAGAACTTAAATAAATTGAAAATATAATAATAATTTAACAGAATAGTAATAAAATGTTTGTACTTACCTCCTTTAATTAACTAAAATTATTCACAAAATAAAATTACTTTTACAACACAAATGCACACACGCTGACTTGCTACCAACTTTTGAAAAGTAACCGCATTTTCAACCAAAAGAAGTCGGTTGCTGGGGGTTACATTCAAAAATCGTTAGCATACTTAGGTTATTATGCTCCGACAATTGGAAACTATCCATTTTAATAAGTAGAAAATATTAATTTACTAAAGCATATCATATATGATATGCTATGCAGTAAAGGGTTAATTTTCTTTTTTTTTCATAAAAGAATTCCAAATAATATAAATATGTATGTACATAATTACGGTGCACCTAACTAAGTAAGTAAAAGTACGTATAAGAGCAAAAAATTTGCACTTACTGATAAGTGGACAGACAAGTGCGCAAAAAATAAAGGCCTGGGCGTTGTGCGCTTATCCGTTCTCGACTGTAATTGAAAAACAGAAGTGGCTTTTTTACATATACATATCTACAATATTCTCTAACACCTCACAGAGTTATCGTGAAGACTCTGAAGCACAAGTCTAAATTTTAAAACAAAATTATGTACGACATGTGTTTTTTAAATGAGATACAAGAACCAACATATGTATGTTTATCTCTGAAAACTTATTTAATACCAGCAAATGCATTACACCTACATATGTGAAATTATAACGAATTCTCCGCTCCGTAAAAGTTGAATACAAACAATGTAACTTTATCGATTTAGAAGATTGGAAAGTACGAAAAGTTGACTGTACGATTAGTTCAACGTATATTATTTTGTGAAAATAACATAAGCACTTTTTGTTTGCTGATTTTATACTTTCCCAATATTCTCCTCTTTAAAGAGGCGACTGATATTGCATATAACTACACAATATCAGACCTAGAAATTTATGTTAAAAAAAATTAAAGCAGAACGTGAATTCAAAGAATATAAAACAGTTCCATTAAAGAACTTTTTTAAATAATAAGTTTTGCCATAACCATAACTTCTTAGATCTGAAATGGCTTTGATGGACATCACCTAGCTAGAACCAAACACGTGCTGGTATATTCGTCAATGCTAACTGAGCGCATATTAAAGTTTTACAAATATCTCACAAGTACCAAAAATAAATTTTAACGACTACCAAAACCTGTGGTGTTGAATAAGTTTTATATTCACATCTTGCAATGAAGGTATAAGGATATAGCTAACCTAATAGAACTACAAATATAAAAACAAACCTCCCAGTCATACATACACACAAAACTGAAATATAATTATTTTGCCTTTCTAAATAGGAAAGGATATATTCTAAGAAATTTATTTCTCCTTCTAGAGTGGGCATGAAATATTTGCGCGTGTTGAAGAGAACCAACAAATAAAAAATAAACCACCATATTTTTGCGTTATCGAACAAATCAAATGTCTTGAACAGTTGTTGCCAAGACATCGATTTTCAATCAGTCTCTCCGGTACACATTTGTATTTCAATCAGTTTTGTTATTGATATTTGCTGGATGACGTATGAAGCAGTAGAAGGAACTTGCATACTATGGAAATTTACGAAAAGGTGTTTTGAACTGGTCACATACATACCTTTTGTATTCAAATAGTAACAGATTGAAAATTCAAGTAAGTGCTCTTAATATATTCTGCTCAAAGCTTGCAAGCGGAGTTAAATACTAAAAATAAAGACTTAATGGTTTTTTTAAAAAAAGAGTTTAAGCTTATATAAAATATCTTTCGTTTTCCTGGAACAGAACAGTATTAGAAAACGTGATGGGTATTTTTCTAAGAACCGACTATTGAAAGTAAAATTGCACACAAACTTCATAAATACCGTAGTTTGCTTCCACAATTCTCTTTTATACTTACCAAAACGACCGAATACATTGTTTACATTACATCACAGTTTATTTGAAAGTTTACCATCTGTTTACCAGGTGTAGTACTTACTTAGTTGGCGCTACAGCTCGAGGTGAACCTGGGCCTGCTTCTCGCAACCATTTGTGTGTGCGTGTTATATTTTTTTGCACGAATGGAAGGGACCTACAGTTTTTTGCCGACTCCGAACGGCGAGTTGAGAAGCTCAATCGTGACAAATGATACTCTTTGATGCTTGTCAGACATTCGAAAGAGGTGGGCACTGTGAAAAACTCTTAGGTGTTTGCGGCGAGATTCAAACCCAAGACCGCTGGCTCAGTAGTCCGACGCACTAACTACTTGCGCTACGGTGCCCACAAGGTGTAGTGCGTTGGAAAAATATATAGGTACTTTGATTTTCAAGACCTCAGTTATGCGGCTTAGTTGTTGTTTAACTTTCGTATACGCCAACATCTCCGTTTTACACAATTTTCTCAGAATTGAATATATACATTCCTCTTTTCATCGTATAAAAGCTTTATGCGGGGTATTTCTGGAAAAATATTCTTTGTAAATTTGTATTTGTATATTTTCGCAAGGAGAAAGGGAGCTCTACATACGAATACAAAAATCGTAGAGAACACAAAGGAAACTCTTCAATATTCAAAACTTGAACCTTTATTCGCTTACAGT
The DNA here is from genome assembly GCA_949775065.1 of Brachyopa scutellaris. Lineage (NCBI taxonomy): Eukaryota > Metazoa > Arthropoda > Insecta > Diptera > Syrphidae > Brachyopa > Brachyopa scutellaris. The sequence continues at coordinate 184,523,829 of OX459112.1, read as the reverse complement.
TTGACAAAAAAAAACTCTGAACAAGCTGATTTTTTTTTAAGAAAATACACATCCTGTTCCAGTTACAAAAAAGAAGGAAAATTGTTGTCATACCTTATTTCTTATACAATTGTACCCGGGTTTCTTCCTCCATTCCCATATATTTGCCTCTTTCAATTCATGCCTGTATTATTGCAACAAAAGGATACAGGACAACAAATTCTTTACTCTATGTGATTTCACAAAACAAAAATTAAGAATGTTGAGGAACTAGTAACACAAACAAGAATTTTCCTTTAACTTATATTATGTTGAGGTACAAGTGTATAAGGTAAAACCCCCTTGAATCAGCTCCTTTAAATTCAAATGTGTAGTTATTCTCTAAAGGGAAAGAGTCAAGTGTGGACATTGACGTACACTTGTTAAAATAGGATTTTATTGTATCAAAATAAATGGAATTTCATTGGACATTCCTTTCCTTACAACTTCTGTTTTACATAAGGTGAACACCATAGCCAGTTCTAACTTCCACAAAGGTGGAAAAAGTGGAGGCTTCCAAAATTAGTTTGTATGTATGTTTTACATACAAGTATTACTAAGCCTGCTACAGAAGAACATACAAACAAAATGTATGTAGCTCCTCACGAATATTTCTAGGTCTATAATACATACGAGGGCTGTTCGATAAGTCACATACATACATATTTTTATTTTTATTTTATTTATTTATTTATTTCATTAATAACTTAAAGCTATAAAAAAGTTTATTCTATAAACTGAAATAGTTAAGTACATTGTGTTGTCAGATTCTTACAAAAGGCGAATATACGATTCATACTTAATAAGATTTAGATTAATTTATCGATGGGGATGCAATAAAAAATAAGAATAAATTCAACTACAAAATAAATAAAAAAAAAAATTATAGATTCAGTAAATTACCAATTGCAGCGTAGTTTAAAGAGAAAAGCCAATTTTTTACATTTTTACGGTATACGGATCTAACTCGCTCACATCTCAGACTTAAAAGTGTTTTAACCCGCATCGGCGCAGTAACATTATAAATGGTGGAAAAATACGATTTATTGGTTGACGAGATTACTAGTGTTGACGCGTAGATTACAGTTTTCATTGAAGAGTTATACCCGGAGTTTTCAAAAAATATTTTTAAAACTTTACAGTAGTACAAATGCCCCAATGCAATGGTAGAAATCCAAGTTTTTTGAACAATCCAAGACTAGGAGTTCGACGGTTAACTCTGCACATAAATACAAACAGCGTGTTTTAGTTTGTTTAGCAAGGGCTCTATTTTATTATAATGCGTACTACCCCAACAAGCTGTACCATAATGAAGTTTAGATTTAAAAAGACCATTATATGTAGACTAGTTTCCAAATTGGCAAATCACAGTATTGGCTGAGTTGATTAATTTGTCTAACAACTTTGTTTAGATATTGCTTTGAGGATATAGTAATACCTAAGTACTTAAAGTTGTCGACGCGTTCAATTTCAAAGCAGTCAACAGGCATATGCATCGAAAGTGGCTGAATTATGATTGTGTGTGTGTTAAATGGAGTCTATTGTAATTGGGCGAATAGTATTGTAAAGGCATATCCTTGCAGATTTTACTCATAATGTTGAAAATTATGAAATTAGTTTTTTCACTTATGAGCAATTTATGAACAATCTCCGCTCTAACAATCTCCGCTCTGCAGTTCATAGAAAACGTCCAAATATGGACTAAAATAATATTTACCATAAAAAGACAGCAAAAGCTGTGAGTTTACCCTTAACAGGTTGAAGAAAAAGCGAAATTACAAAAATTAAAAACAAAATAGGACCCAAAACAGAGCCTTGTGGAACATCTATGTCAATGAGATATTTCTCACTTAAACTATTTTGAATTTTAACCATCTGACTATGGTTTTCAAGATAAGAATTAAACCAGTCATGGATAAAACTCTTGAAACTCTTTTCTAAGCAATGTATTATGGTCCACCATGTCAAATTATTTAGTGATATCAGGGAATAAGGAAGCAGGTATATCAGAAACATTTAGACTGCTATATATTTCTCCGCACGAATATAACAAGGCATCTTCAGTAGATGTGCCACTTCGAAAGCCAAACTGGGAAATACTAAAGAAATTTGTTTTATCTAAGAAACAGAGCCTCTCCCTTTTTCTCCCTTTTCAAAGACTTTGGAAAAAACAAATAAAAGGAATATAGGGCGGTAATTTTTTAAAGACATATTATCACATTTTTTATGTAGAGGGATTACAGCTGTTTTAAGTGATTCCGGAAAAATACCATTTTGTATATACTTATATTAAAAATATGACATAAAACATCAGAAACAAGGAATAATATTCTTTTTGAAATATTACTTAGGATTTGATCATATGACATTGAGTTAGATGCTTTTAGCGACTGTATAATTTTATGTAGGTACTTCAACGGGTGAAAAAAATTCAAAGAAAAAGCGTTGTGTTTGGAAAGTGCCATAATCATAAGAATTTGAATTATCACATTGACAATTATAATTGTTATTTATTGCCGAGTCCCGAATAGCCTCTTAAGAATATATAAGACTTTAAAGGAATTTTCACTACACCCGTAATTTCAATTAAAAATTCAAGACATAAGAAAGGCAACCAGTGATAGTGAAATTAAACTTTTTTTATTTCAGTGAAATCAAACTCGGTCCGAAGCATGGAAACACGTGAAGTAATTCAATTATATTAAAGTACTAGTCGAACCCATGCTCGCCTTGCTTCGCATTCTAAGGGCTTTCTTATGCATACAAATATGCAATTTCAGTGGGGGTGTAGAAACATCAAAGTCTAAGTCCACAAAAGTGTTTAGTAAATTTTGTTGATTAACTACGTTTTATCAAAAACGTTTCAATGTGTAACTTTCAGCCCGTAACTGCAAATTTCATAGTTCTCAAAAACCGCACCGCACCGTAGCCCGTCAACACTTCCGCCGCTACCAGATGTCATTGCAAAATTGTCTCTAGGTCGGGTGCCATTACATTATTTAGATGGGCTCAAGTTTCTTAGAAGAATAGTAGGTACACCCACTTTTAGTTTTAATTTATGTGATGGCAGCAAAAGCGAGAGTTTAAAAATTCGACCAAATATCTGGTTGTTACTTCTTGGTCCACAACCCGGGTGATTGAAATACATTCTGCACTTTGACCATCAACACGTGAAAATATATCGCACTTAATTGCTGGAGCTTAATCATTCCGAGGCAGAGAAATAGCTCGCTCACAAAGCTAAGAATTCTTACGGTTTTTTTAGTTGTGATATATCACCTTAAACCTTGTGATAAATGTACTTTTCCATTTTCTTCCGGAAGCGTTCCTCCACCAATTTTAAATACAAATACTGATAACGTTTGCCTAAAGTCTCGGCAAAATAGCACTGTAAACCAAACATCCCAGATGTTTCCACATAGCAAATACATATGTGCATACATACATATATGAACCAAAATTAACTCTTAAAACAACAGAAGTTCACTTTGGGTAGAATATTTGTTTTTGATCGTTTTTTTTAAAATTTATTAATAATATTTATAAACTGAAAATGCATTTCACTGCTCTAGAAAATTCTCTTTCTTTTGACACCTCATTTGTTAAGATTGGTTGAGTGTGAGAGCCGCAAATGGTGATAATGATTGTAGCACATTGAAGTACAAAGCATATGATCATGTTAGAGCGCGCACATATACTCACACACACACTATTGCAACGATACCCACTGCTGCACGACTGCTGGCGGTGGTCTCCGCTGAAGGAAAATTGTGGGCGATGTTTTGAATAATTGTTTTGAACATTGCTCAGCTTCAGGATAACGCAGGAGGATGTTTTATATCTCAAATGAATCAGCGACAGATTTACTAATTTCACCTATTTTTTTGATTTTCAATCCGATAAGCCATTCTTGAGTTAGGGCTGTATAATGATAATATTCCACTCCGATATACAGTTATTTTGACTATTATGTAAAAACCAGTAGCCTGGGCAAAAAATTACATAGCTTGTGATCATCTCGCGTACTTAAGAAGCATTTCAAAAAAAATTTTATCGAAATCTGTCCAGCGGTTTTCACGCTATTAGGTAATCAACAAAAAAACCTCTACAGTTTTATAATATTTATAGATGATAGATTTTAGCCGTGTTTTATTATCCCCGTGATCTGATCCGGATCAGATCAGAATAATAAAACAAACCAGATCAAAGTTCTGTGTTGTGGTGATTGTACAAGCTAAGTTCATTTTGACATTTAGTGCGAAGTTGCCATGCGAATGAATATTTTCTTTTAAATGAAAATTGAATGCGCTTGTTTTATTTTTTGGGAGGAAATTGTTAATTTTGATTAACAGATACCGAATGAGAATAATATTTTGCAGCTATAATTTCAGTTTCACATCGCTTAAATATCATTATGAGCAGAAAAATTAATTTATTCGAACAAAATAACATTAATGATATTTGGATTGCCAATAATATTTTTATATTCTAATCTGGCAACATTTACCCTTGGCAATTGTCGATAATACAGCAACATTCACAAACGAAAGTGTACCATAGTGAGAAATAGTCGAACTAATTTTTGGATCACGAAAATTGATCTTGACAAGAAGCAAGATCTCGAATTGTTGTTGTAATGCACACAAACTTATTTGTTGATCTGATCCGGATCAGATCACGGGGATAATAAAACACGGCTTTTATTTTCGTTATAAATATACATTGGAGTTGTCCGCACAATTTACACAGAGATTCGATATTGTCTTATCTTACTACTGAAGTATTATCTAATAACATAACAAGACTTATATAATTGAATTTAATTTAATTTTTAGAAGGAAACTACGAAAAAACCTTCCATATGAGGAAATAAAAAAAAAAAAAAAAAAAAAAAACAGTTTAAAAATTTGAATAAATCTTAATACATACGTACATGTATGTATAAAAATAAATTATATACTGGTAATAAAATAAATTAATATATTAACAAATAAATATATAATATGCAAAACAATAAATAAATCATTCAATAATAAATAAGAAAAAATAAATAAATAAATAAATAAGTATATAAATATATAAATATACATAAATAAATGAATAAATAATATAAAAAAAAAAATAAATAAATTATATAATAATAAATATGAAAAAAAAAATAAATAAATATATACATATACATTAATAAATAAATAAATAATATGGAACAAATAAATAGATAAATAAATAAATAAATAAATATATACAAATTAACTTTAACAGAAAATAAATAAATTACTATATAAATAAATAATAAGCAAAATAAATAACAAAATTAAATAAATAAGTAAATACATAAAACATTAAAAAAAGATATATAAATAAAAATTGACGTTATTTTAGTAGAAAAATAGAGAAACATTTTTAAACATTAAGTTGGTTTATATGATGATTATCTGATGTTTCACAGTTTCTTAAAAATCGATCAGTCAATCTCGTAATTCTGTCGGAGATCAATTCAACATTAGCCTGCCAATGCAGATCGAGAGTGGAGTGGTAGCATCATTTTTAGTATTTTGTTTTGTGATACTTGTAGTTTTTTAATGTGACATATTGCACAATCACCCCATACTTGACATCCATATAACAAGATAGATTGGAATATGACTTTAAAAATAATGATTTTATTTTCAATACTTAACAGCGACTTTCTGTTTATGAATGGGTAAAGTATTTTTATGGCTATGCTCGTTTTATGTTTTGTATTTATAATATGTTCTTTAAATGTAAGTTTTTGATCCAAATGCATGCCCAGGTATTTAACAGTTCTTCTCCAGTTAACACTTACACCGTTAATACTTATTGCATTGCTGGGAAGGTAGCAACTTTTTCTTGATAAAATAATCAGATAATGGATTTTCTAATCTGTAGTTAGTACGTGTTCGATTTACTGACGGTTAAATCGTTTTATCCTGTTAGATCTATGGGGTCATTTTTGAGTCCAACACAAGTTCTTAACAGTCAGTATTTGTTGCCAAAACCAAATATTTTCACCCTCTGTATCTCAAATAAATAATTGTTGCAAATTTGTTTTTACATAAAAAGACAGAGCTAATATTTTGTTGACATTTTCTCCTAGAACAATTTTTTCGTGTTCGACATTCGACTGAGTGTATTGTAGATATTCTAGTGCAGATCTGGGCATAGTTGTTGAAACCTAGGTTGGTATTTCCGAAGCGAATCACAATTTAAAACTTAATGGGCCTTTACTCACTGAAGAAAAATAATTTGAATAAATATTCCATGAGTTTTAATTAAACAAAATCCGGTCAAATGCAGGTCGTACTTGCGCAATAAGTGTTCCGTACTATAAGTTATTTTTACATACATACATAAGTAGACGCGTTTAATTCACCCGCCGCCGTTGATTTCGGAATCACGGGAAGTGTTTGTTTCCAACAGTGTTGCAGCAATTCCTGTAGTTGCAATTCCACTTTGAGCACGTATTACTGCTAATATCATCGACAACCTTCATCAGTTGATCATACGCACTCTTTTGCTGTTCATGCAACAGTGGAACATTTCTTTGTACTTGTTGTTGCAAAGTTGTCATGTCGTAAGCACGCTCGCGTTCTAATACACGATTCAATACATCTCTAGTTTGACGATTTGACGATGTCATATGAATTTCAGTCAATGGTCTGCCACTAATAAGCAAACACAAATCTTCAATCAGCACTAACGCTTCATTGTAGATGTCAAAAAGAATACAAAAGAATACCTTTCCAACAAAAACAGAATCATAAAATTCGGTGTTGCCAAACTCATGATATATATTTGTCTGTCTGTTTGTCTGTTTGTCTATTTGTCTATCTATCTATCTGTCTGTCTATCTGTATATCTCTCTATCTGTCTGTCTGTCTGTCTATATGTGTATCTATCTGTCTGTCTGTCTATCTATCTGTATATCTGTCTCTACCTATCAGTCTGTCTGTCTACCTATCTATCTATTTGTCTATCTGTCTGCCTGTCTATCTGTCTATCTGTCCGTCTGTCTACGTCAAATGGTCTCTGAGGAAAAGGCCTGTGACAGACGAATAGATAGACATACACCGAACTGATTCTATTAGTGTTCCGTTTTTGGGTACGGAACACTGAGAAGGTGTAAATTCTAATATGGAGAACCGATGCCCCTGTAAGTCGAATATGCCGCTGTGCTAGCTCTTTAAATTATAAGTATATAAGTATGGAGAAATTACTTTGAAATTTATAATATACTAAAAAATTGCGCATTAGAGCTTAATTTCGTCTGAAAATGAGTAAGGCGGTCAGGCCTTGTGACCAGAGATACACATACATACATATGTATACATATTATGTATTTTATTTATAGCGCAAATTTCAACATTCATTATTCAATTAACTGGTCTATCGAACAAAAAATAACTTATGTAATAAATATTGAATAGCATTCCAATCCTAAGGACCTTTCCAGTCGATTACATGTCATATTTACAGTATATCCAGGTCATATCTTATCGCATACCACTCAGTCTTAGACCTTACTCACTTTGCTATAATTCTTTCAATTTCCATTCTTTTTCTTTGATCGGCAAAATCTAGTAGATAGCTGATTTCTGTCCTTCGTTTTGTATGCATACTCCTACATTAAGTAAAATATTCACGTCCAACATCTCGGGGATAATGGCAGCAAAAGGGTTTCGATTCGACACCAATCTTTTATTTACATCACACCCTCCAAAGGAACAAACTTCATAAATCGTGCACCCTTAAATTCTTTTCTTTTCACCATGAGACTTTTTGAATCAGCAGCAACTCTGATTTGCAACTGAGAGGTGGTGGTATACAAATGGTCGTCACTGGCTCTCGAATACCATCGTACATTGTTCTATTAAATGCCCAATTTAACCCAATAGAACTACCTCTATTATGGAGTAGAAAATTGCTCCCAGCGGTGCTATTCGTTCAGTGTGATTTATTGCAATAGCTTGTGTGGAAGGATTTTCTTTCTTTTGCCAACCACTTCGAATACACACGTCCTATACACATGTTCCGTCTTTCGATCTCATTTTCACTCCTTTTTGTGTATTTTTTTTTTCTTCACAGGCTCATTGCAACCATCATTGTGCTCATCATAAAGCGACCCGCAATATTGTAGCAGTTATAAATCGATGTCATCGAACGACGTGCTATCAAAGATAGTTATCCTTTGGGATAAGGCAAATACATACGCACATATTCACTAAATCATTATATACAAATAGAAAAAGGACACACTCATATGTACACACTTAAGCGAAGATGCCATTATGACAAAAAGTTACACCAAAACTCTAAAAGCTAAGGATAATAACATTCGGTGGCAGTTACTTGTCGATTAGGAGGGTTTGGAGCGACACTACAATATACTACCATTGGATTCAAGGTGCGAACGTTGTCTCGACTTAGTGTCGTCTTCGTTATATCTTCAGAAGAAAAAAATACGAGTAGCAGCGGTGTCTGCAACGATTAGATAATGTGGATTCAGTTCCTTAGCTAACCAACTTTCTATAGTATCAAATGAGCAGGATTGCAAAAAAATCGTGACACATGGCTATGTACTATTATGCTAGTAAGATATCGGCAATCGCCTGCGGGACACGATGCAAACAGACGGTGCTGCAAAAATCCAGAGGACAACGAGATCGTGACAAATTTGATGCATTCGGATACATACACGATAACGATAATGCTATGGATATGGATTTTCAATGTCAAGAGGTAAGTACAGAATTTATTATATTTGCATTTATCACTAGTAGAGGACATTTTGGAAAGACAAATACAGTGAACAAGGAGCTAACGATTAGTCGAAATGACTGTGAAGTATCCTTGTGAATGATATTATTGTGTGACCTACTTTCGCTAGTAGATATAGGAATATGAGTACTCAAAGGAAATGTTATTGCTATGGCGCTTGGTAACTGGCTGGTTATCACTTAATGACAATCTAAATAACGACAGCGATATCTTTCTGTGATGTATTGTTACACCATGTGTGGTTTGCCAAACAGATTTAATGGTGGTTTGGCTACACATTCAGACTTATAAGTATCAACATTAATGTAAGGAGAATAATTATTTTCAAACAGTCGCGATTCAATTAGATGATGGAAACTGACTAAATTGCTAAATATTTCAATATTCTCCGGCATTGCTGATTTGTAGTGCTCTTAATAAAATTTATTGTTATTAATCACGGTCTCGTACGCTACTCTTTTAGTCTGTCTGGATATCGTTGCTTCCACCTAATTTCCATCAAGCCATTTATCCATCTGTCTATCAGGTCCTTGGTCAGATCTTCCGGCAAACGATGAATTAAATTTGTATGGCTATGGTGTATTAAAAATTGGTCTCATACTTGCCCATAACTTTATGGCACAATTTACAAACCTTTGAAACTAAATTAACATAACAAGTTCATTAAAATTTGTAATGGAAATCAAATGTTGTGTAATCCTGCTAAATCCCATAATACGTTTATTATCCACTACCCACCCAATTAATTATGCAACCGGCCATTAAGTTGACATAATATTATAAATTCACTATTTATCCAACCGCTAAAAAAACAACCGTTTTCCTTCAATAAAACATTCAACCCTAATCTAACCCCAAAAAATGTTCACATTAATCCGTTGTAGCTTAATTACACCATAATGAATTAATGAGACCTAAAATGTCGCCATAATTTCCCCAACGGAAATGATTTATTATTTTATAATACTCACATCCGTCGGTAGACATGTTGTTTTTTCATAGTAAAATGCACTACTAACATGAGTAGCTGTACCCCCAGCCACCACCCATTGGAACCGCAATTTATATATTAAATACATAATACCATATGTACACTTAAGTACTTAATGTTTTTATTTCACATTTATCCTATACTATCCAATACAATAAATTTCCTACAAGCACTCAACAGCTCTTTACCATTGTGTGTGGTAATTAATTCAAAAACGACAAATAAAAAACACAAAGCTGCCTCTCCGACCACGTATTGAAAATTGAATTTACTATTGTGGTGCGGTGCGGTGGTAGGATGTTTAAATAAAAGAAAACTCAAATAAATTCTGCATTGCCGCAAGGCAATTAAGAGTTTTAAATAAAACAAATTAAGTAGCATTTACGCACTTTATAGAAACAACTTAAGCAAATTTATTATTTTCATTCAAACGCGAAAAAGTTGCGCATACATATACGAATATATGTACCTAATGTATGTACGTTTTATTATGTGTCAGTACACATTAGAATCCACTGTTTTTTTTATACTTTTCTTTAATTAAAACCAACAAAATGTTATGTTAGCGAGTTGATGAGAATAGTTACATCCTCATCACACTAAGGTCCATGTGGATCCATGTGATACCCAAAGTGTGTTCCCACCCGTGGTTTAAATGTCTAGGTTTCAACCAACCCGATGCCCTAGCAAATTCAAGCAGGTCAGATGGTGATCCATCTGATAGCTCGTCGATGTGATCAAAGAAGAAACTTAGGGCAATGACAGACGAAATGGGCTGTTTCCTCATGTGCCTCTTCGTCACCGCATCCCCTTTAAATGTTATCATCATTCAATCGTAATTTTTTCATGTGGTATCTTAGAATGTTGAACCCAGTTAGCACTCGTATTATGATTGACAACAACGTCCTGTCTTTTGGTAAGAGTTTCCTTGTTCTTGTTCTGTCGTACTCCGGCCATAATTTTCTTGATACCTCGCGTTTCTGTTATTTTCTTGAAATACTGATCATTGTTCAATTTTCGTCCGAAGGTTACAGAGCGGGGGTTTATCGAACCTATCTGGGTGTTCTTTATTAGGGCTGAGCCCTTTCTGGCGAATTCATCTTCGGCTTCGTTGCCTGGTATCTCACTGTGACCAGGGACCCAGCAGAGTTTGACATTGTGCTGCGTGCCGAGAACCTTCAGCTCTTCGCGGCAACACTTTACAAGTTAAGATGTTATTTGCGTTGCAGCTAATGCTTTTATAGCCACTTAGGTGTCAATGTAAATAGTGATATCATCTCGTGATATTGTCATCATTGACACCAATTGCGCGTCCTTTGACACTGCTAGAGCTTCAACTTGGAAAACGCTGCTGTGATCTATCCATCTTTGACCCATCGGTGTAGATGGACCTGGCATCCTGAGATACCTCGTTTTTGCCCCACTCCTCTCTACTTGAAAGAGCCCACGAGAAGGGTTTTTCAGGTATACGACAGTGTAGTGTGAATTGATGTCACCGTTAAGTTAATTGCCAAGTATATCGATGTGTCCATATTCATTCGACACGCAGTGCTTTGACTGACTTAACCTGAGAGCGCTCTTTGCTGCTGTCTCCAGAAGAGATCCATCGGCAGGGGGCTAAGAATTTCTTCTTGGCGTTGTTCTAATCGCTCTGGTTGTTCCAGTACATGTACTTTGGTCATATCCTTAAGGTAGCTGGTTTTGGCGGCAGCATGCCACCAGACCAATCCAAACAAAAGACTTCCATATCCAATTTGACAAAAGTTGGATATAATTATCAACTGTTGTTTGTAAAAAAGGATTGATGTCAAGCACATGAACCACATGCTTATTTCTTTTTAGCTTTTTATCTAATCTACAAAATCATCTGCAGCACCTCTATAAGTCCTGCGTTACATATCTGAAGTGGTCAAAATATCACCTAAAATGTCTGTTCTAGCACGCAATTCTTACCAAAATCTGGTACAATGTTGAAGTTTAATATAAAAAAAAGCACCATGCGTTCGGTTTGCAAGTTCGATGGAAACACTGAACTAAACACAAAACTTAATTTTTGCACAAAATATGCGAAACAGATAGCGCTTAGATTGCGCACACTATGAAGCAAACAGTTTTGAAATGCAGTACAGTACAGCCTCGCTAGCCCGGACACTTCTATTTTTCGAACACTCCCAAAATTTGAATACTACAGTCCAGTCCGGACAGAGTATTAAAATGCGTATTCTTAAGAGTTTTTTTTTCATTCGTTTAGAGTGTTTTTAAGATATTTTTTCTGGTTCAGACTTAAATTTATTAGCTTGGAAACGTATTGGAGAGAAAAAAAAATCAAAAGGAGTTGGTCAATATTATGGTCAGAATTGTCACCCCAGTGGAATAATGAAGACCTTATATCTACCACACCTTCATAGTTACGGCAGCAAATTAATTGTGATTCTTCGCTTGCTGATTTAAATAGAATTCTGTACTATGAAGAATCATTGATCAAAATGGTAGCATATCTGCAGATAAAGCAAATAAATCTAATGAAAACATTATTTATTCCGCTTTACAAATCTAACAAAAGGTCAATGAAAAGAAGATGAAAATGTAAACATAGATGTAGAGACGATTTCAAAGAATAAATAAAGCAAGGAAATTTATTGCTAGTGGCTAAACGAAAAAATTCTTCATACGTAAATATCTTTATTCGAGGTTAGGTGACAAAGCTGAGAATATGTTCTCGGATAAGACGTTACAACGAACAGCTCGTACTATCCTGTCCGTACAAGCGAGGCTGTACTGTATATTGGTACATTGGCATATGTAGTAGTCCAACGTACTAACCACTTCTGCTGCCCAGGTTTAATCCCAACAAACACTCAAAAGTTTTTTCACGGTGCATCCGCTGCTGAATGACTCACAAACATTCAAGAGAATTCTGCCAAAAACTGAGGTTCCTTCCATTCGAGCAAAAATATAAAACGCACATAATAAAGGTTGCGAAACGCAAGAACTGATTCACACCGATCTGTAGCGCAACCTTAGGAAGAAAGAAGTTTAAACTAAGTTTTATTTTATACTGCTCAATTCACTTGCATTTGCTTCGCATATGATATTATATTTTTCAAATCCTGCAATTTTTTTTACTTGTACAAAAGTAGCTTTTCCTTTTATATTTTGTACTAAAGACTCTTAACTTTATTTATTTCTTTAGCTTAAGACTAACAAAGTTTTAATTCAATTTAATATTAAAGTTGACACACACCAGAATACATACATATATGACATTACCACGAACTGGAAAAATATCAGAAATGTGATGTGACAGATTCAGATTGTGAATCCATTACCCAAACCCCATTAGCAAGCAATATAAATTTTCAAAGAGGAAAATATATACATACAAACATACATATGTATGTATGCATATGTAGTATATGTAGATTTTAAGGAAAAAAATCAATTACAACAATTCTGATTGTGTTTACTTTTGAGGCGTTGACATGATAATTATTTTAAAACGAACAAAATATGTATAGCACGAATTTGTGAATATCAGCAAAAGAGTAGGTTAAAAAACAGAAAACTTTCAGGTACGTTTGACAGGTGACATTACCTGGATATACATATGTATTATATATACAGGGTGTCTCAGTTTAGGGGTATAATCCGTTAATTGAAGATTTCTGAAGTTCAAGCGAACAAAAAATCTTATCTAATTTCACACTCCTCCAAGTTATAGCCCGTTGAAGTAAGAGACCTCAGATTTGGTGGTGAGACCACTTTAAATGATATAACTTCCGAACTACTAGTGCTACAAAAATAAAACATATTGAAGACACAAAAAAGTTATGGCTCTTTAAACCCAAAATTATGAAAATTCGTTGTTCCAATTTTTTTACTTAAAATGCATTTTCCCTTACTTCGACGGGCTATAACTTGGAGGATGAACTTCAGAAATTAATTTTTTTTTTATTTTTATTATTATTATTTTATTTCCAACAAAATTCAGGTACATAATTGTTCATGGATTATAAAAATTAAGTTAAGAAATAAATGTAATGATATTTTTTATTTATATATATGTACTTCAAGTATTTAAATAGTATCAAATGCCACTTCAATGGGCTTAACAATAAGTAAATTCTTTTGTGGGTGGGGTGACCCCTGCCTTGAGTAACAAAAATTATACATTAGCGAAAAAAGAAACAAAAAAAGCGAGTGATGATGTGCGAAAAAAAGAAAAAAATAAGTAAAAATAATAATACGTTAGCGAAATGTACATAAAATATTTTACAGTTACTCCCAAAATTGAGCGTACACCCGTCATCCAAACACATTTTTCCTTTTTTCAATATCTAGAAATATTTTTCTAAATAATTTATTTACAGAATTCATATTTATGTACACAGATACAAATACATTTCGAAAGCTTTTAAAATTTTACTTTAGATGGCGCTACAGCTCCGGGTGGACCTGGACCTGCTTGTCAGACATTCGAAAGACGTGGCACCGTGGAAAAATTTTTGGGTGTTGAACCCGGGCTTGGATTGACCCGGGGCAGCATTACGCAGTAGTCCAGCGCACTTACCACTACACCACGGTGTTCACGAAACCTTTAAAAGGGGTCTGAATTAAAAATATATTGGACAAAATTCGGTTTCCGAATGAGCATTGTAACTAAGTTTCAAATTTCACAAATAAATAAAATACGTCGATATTTGACCGGGTTAGCATAACGTCTTGATAAAAAAGTCAATTTTTCAGGTGTACCGCAAGGAAGCGATCTCGGGCCACTCCTGTTTCTGTTTTCTTCAATGACTTATCTTCTATTATCTCATCTTCGGATGATTCAAAGATTTACAAATCAACAAATCGCACATTGAAAACAAAAGTGGCACTAAACAAAAAACCTGATTTTCGAATATAGCCGATTAAAGTTTTGGACAAACTTCAATGGTCGATAGCTCTAAGAAAATTTTTTTTAAAGTAATGTTACTTGGCCAAAGTATAATATCACTATATTTTTGTAAAATGGAATTTTAAGATTACAAAAAAATAACGGATATAATAAGAAAAAGGAGGCGTTTTGAAAAAGTTCGGTATAGTATCAGCTTTTGATTAACACTTTTACGCATTTTCTTATGGAACCGTTTTATAACAATGGCACGAATCAAAAAATCACTGTTATCACCTACTTTTTTTAGATTTTTGAAAAATGTTATTAAAAGAGTGGTTCTAAACCAAAAGTGCCTGTTAATTGATTTCACTGAATATCAAATCACTGTTTTTTTGTGAAGAAAACGGATACTAAACGAATAATGCCGTTTTATCGATTACCGACCGAGTGATTTACGCCAAAGTAATAAGTGACCTCTTGTATAAATTAGACGAAGTATCAGAACGAGTGTCTTCGCAAAAGATACGTGGTATATATCGGAACCTAGATATCGCTCTAACTCAAATGTGGAAAATTTTGTAAAGTGCCACTTTTGTTTTCTTCATTTGATGCCATTCAATTACAAGAAGATTTTAACAAAATACCGAGTTGGTGTATTATCAACGGTCTACAATTTAACATTAACAAATGCTCTGTAGTTAGTCTCGCAGGAATTTTGTCACCTCTTGTTTTCAACTACTTAATTTATCATTCAGTTCTTAGAAGAGTGCATCGCATTCAAGATCTGCGTGTTGTTTTTGATATTCATCTGAATTTCTCGACACACTTCGATTATATAATTTCTAAAGCTAACCCCCCATACTGGGGTTTTTAAGATGCTATTTTTTCGATTTCCGTGATCCTTATACTCTTAAGGATTTTAACACTTCTTTAGTGCGATCTAAACTTGAGTATTGCTGCGTGGTTTGGAGCCCATACTATCGCAACAGTTCAATACGTTTAGAGAAGGTTCAGAAATGGTTTACGAAGATTGCACTTTGAAAGATATATTGCAACGCTAACGCGCCTTCGTATGAAGCTAGAAGCTAGAGACGAGTTTATTATTCAATTCTCTTCGCGCGTGATATACTCACCGGTCACATTGATTGTCCAGTTTTACTATCACTGTTGAACGTATATGCATTATGCACCCTCTCGTTTTTTAAGGCCAAGGGAGCATGATTTCTTTTACATATCTAACCATAGAACAACTTATTGTCTCAATGAGCCTATATCGTATGTCTGCATTAACTTTAACAATTGTGAAAATTGACTTAAATTTAAGGAGAAATTCTTCTAAATTAATTATTTTGAACTCTATGTAGTAATCAATCATTGTAAATTTATGATATTGTGATCTATGAAAGTAACTTATCTTATAGAAAGATAAATAAATAAATGAAATAAATAAACATATTTAAGGGGACCATCTGGTCTAGCGCCATTGAATTTGACGAATTTTTAGGATTTTTTTTTAATGAAAATAAGGAGCATTAGTATTTTATCTTTGTAGATATATTTTACAACATTAACAATATCCAAAAATATTAAAAACAAATTATGTATTTTAATTAAACAAAAATTAGTATTACAGTTGCCCTATTAAAAAAAAAATTAGTCTTGCTGGTGTGTCATATTTTGGCTCTTCCACTAATCGAAAACAAAAAAAAAAAAAAACAAAAAAGCATTTTAATCAGTATGAGTGTAGTTATCGCAGGAACTAGAATGAATAAAAAATAAATAAAAATTGACAAAATGGCGCGTTGTTGAAATTAACTTTTCGAAAAAAGACCGTTTTTCATTACTCTTTGTATGTAGAAAGTAGGAAGTATTCAACGTAAAAAGATTTTTTTAGTTCCAACGATAAGAACTGGTTTACTGAATAACATAGTAAAATTTGAGACGAATCGGTTGGGTAGTTTTTTATTTTTGCCTCATACCGTGCAGAAAAATATAGTTTCCAAATAAATAAATATATAAAATAAATAAATAAAATAAAATGATTTAATAAAAGAAAAAAAAATGTGTTTAAATTTTACCTGCTCTTCTTATCTGCTTCTGTGCTGACCTGCTAAATAGGCTGTAGAGTGTAGAAGTCAAAATACTGGAAATATTAATACGAAAATTCAACAGTATACATACTTTTAAAAGCCTATACTTTTGAAATATCAAAAAAAGAAAAAAACAATTTTTTGAAAAATCAAGACCAGTCCCCTTAAACTATAGATCAACACCACCAAATGGTGCTCATAAAACCCTCAACCATAATCCCAAAATAATAAAAAACTGCATAAGGCTAACCCATTATTTACCAAATCCGTAGCTCAAAATGAGTTTTTCATTCAAATTTCTCAGATACTCAGACAGAGGCTATAGTACCGTTATCTTGTCTGAGAATAATGCATACTCGTTCATAAGCATATTATTTAAAGTGCATATCATTCAACGAGTACGAGTACTCGTATACGACTGTACTACACCCGTATTCCGTGTAAGTATTTTTTTTTATTATTTTCGAAATGATAATTCCATAAACTTATTATTCTCTCGACTCCCGGAGAATAAATAAAATCCAATAAACCATTGAGAAAAAATGAAAATTAAACTCGAAAACTTTCTAAAAATCTAAATATCCTGCATAATGCAGAACTACACTTCAATACACAACACATGCACATTTCGGCTTCATCCAGTTCTCGCAATTTCCAGGCACTATTCTGCCACACATTCGACATTCGTTGTCGTAAGAAAAACGATAACGACGGTTGATGGATCGTCGTCGGAAGTGTAGATTTCTTGCCTTGTGAGCATTTTTAAGTACGCAAATAAGTACGGGTATAGTGTGCATTTCACATTTGGATCCTTGAAATGCTCATTTCTGTTCCATTTTCTCATCCTGCATAATATGTTGTTTACAATTGAAGTACTTGCCATTAAAATATTAAGAAACAGAAATGAGGACATTTTCCGACTTGAATTCGTCGCTTGTTAATGTTTAATATGCTTTCCCCCGAAAGTGTCTGCTATAAATATTAAATGTGACAATCTCAAAGCCGAATGCATAATAAACGACAAAGTAGAGTAGTTCCGAACCAATTTGAAACCAATTTTAGATACATTTTCGCTTTGATCAACCACCTGGGTAGGAACTTTTTGGGAAGTTCCGCATTTCATTCTGTAAAAAAAAAACACATAAACACTAAACCATCGTCGATGGTCTTGTGATTTTCTTCTCTCAATGATGCTTGTATTCAAAGGACGAAAAAGAAGTCACTCCTGTCTTCTCTTCGCAACCATTCCTCTGTTTATTTTGCGGGCATCATCGTTTTCTTTAGAGACAATTTTATCTATAGGAATAGAACGACCAAAAAAGTGTGAGTACCTACCCGACCTGTGGCCTTATTGGCATTTATTTACCCCCCCTGTTTGCCGTAGCTACCAAGCAAATATTTGCGAATGCGGAATTCAAACAAACGGAAATGGGATTGAAAACGACCGTGAGCATATTTTCACATAAAATTTCACTTTCACAAAGTTACAGAGGTTGTATTTGAATGCGATGTCCTTTGGCAGGGATTTCTTTCTACTTATACTGCATAAATGAAGCCTATCGCAGACAAAGCCAATGGTGGATTGCACTCGTAATTTGAAATTAAAATAGCTTGTGGTGACCACAGCCACTTGGCGAATGAAAGTGATAGTCCTGAAGGATCTCTGGATGTGAGCCAGGATTTTATTTGTTGTTCTCTGCTGTGTTGTACGACCAGATATACATATGTAGTACGCTCCATCCTCTGTGCACTTTGCATGTACGAAAAGGAATTTTGTGGATTATCTTGGAATTTTGCAGCAATTGAATTAGCTAGAGGATGAGCAGATGTGTGGAAAAAGGAGCACTTATGTCAGATCGTGCCTGTAGCTAATTTCGTTAATGCATTTTGCATGTGAATTGCAAAGCTTATGCATGGGAATAATTATTTGATAACATCATCTCAAAACGCCTTCTACATATGATAGAAACATTTTGTGATAGCACAAGTGATTAGCATTTAAATGACGCTCAAACTGTGTATACGTTTGCGGTAGCATGTACATACAATATACATCTGTCGTTTGTGTACGCGTATGTGCTAGTGAATAATCCAGATAAAAGGCAATGTTGATGTGGCTTAAAGCATAATAATTAAATAGAGCCATTTGCTTAGATACTCATATTTCTGCAACACAAATATGGGAATTCATGTAAGGTTCCATGATCTGACTTTTACCTTTGGGGCTTTTTCTTTTTCTTGCTGAATGGTGTTTGTAGATAATTAAATCGATCGACCCCCTTCCTTTCACTACATCGTAAAAGGAGAATATATAATTTAGTGAAATAAATCACAAATGGCCTTTAAAAGTCAATGCCATTTCCTTAAGCAACCATATAGCATATCCTATTAAAACAGAAGGGAACTCTCCAAATCATCATTAACATTTGAAAGTCTTCTCACCCACATGCCGTTATTCATTCAAGGGTGAACAGAAAAGACCTGACATTTACACCACAATAACAAGGATAATTCTGTGAAATGAAAACCAAAACCACAACCTTCCATCCGAAAACTATTGACCTACTTCATATCCTCTTTGCCCATTCAAATATCTACCTCACATAATATCGCGAAAAACCTTCAAAACTGTTCTTCAAAAAACCTTCCCCTAAACCAATTCGCTCATAAAATTCACACCAGTTTTCATAGAAGAAACCAACAAAATAAACCTTCACCTACATGAGTTTATTTAGGAGAGTTCAAAAGGATTCCCATCCAATGCCTGCTCAAGGAGCTATATGCTCTCGCATCCCTTGCCGACTAACCACACTCCACTAAATTATTCTTAAAGCACTATCTCTCTTACCACAGCACCTGCCAGCAGTTGAACTAGGGTCCATTATAAACCCTAGAATCATGGTGAAGGCACAAGGGAAAAAAATGATAAAGGAAAAGCTGAGAAAACAAAAACATGTAAAATATTTTCAAGAATCTCTAAAGAGAAAATTGGAAAAAAAGAAGCTGGAAACGAGGCATGACATGGTGAGGCGAGGATAAAAATATTTTCCTAACGCTACCCGACCACAAGTACATCTTACGTGATACCACAACATCAATTGGCAACCATTGAATCGGAAAAACACAGAGAAAGCTGAAATCATTGTGAAGCACGTGGAAATTAAAAGAAAATTTCCCAAAAAGATTTTATGACACAAGCATTTCGACCACATTCCACAGTGGCAGTAGGTGGATCGGTGTCCCACCAAACAAAACAGCAAGGTAGCCGTGGGACATAAATGGAAGTGGGCCACCTGGGAGTGGAAACAAAATCGATTGCTCATTGAAATTCTGTTGGTGTCAAATAATCGTTATACACCACTTGCTGCTTCCACCTGCAACGTGAGGAGCAATGATTTTATAAGAACTTCCCTGGAATGCGTATCCTGGTACATTTGCCTGTAACAACAAATACGGACTGTGCATGCTTGAGTGCAGGATGTTATGGCAGATTTGCAATTTGCAAAAGGATTTTATTTTAATATCTAAAAAGGAGAATAACTCCGACAATCGTGCGATTGATCCTCCTTTATGGGAAGCTGTATGATGACAGCAATAGTCGGAACTTATTCACTAATAAGCAGGTTCTAAGTTTTCTTTTAAACTATAAGGACTCCAGCTATTAAATTTAAATCTACGGTTATAAAAATGAAATGCTGTTCATGTATATGAAATTACGGTAGGTGGCGCTGTAGTTAAGTTATAAACAAATTCAATATTTACTTTACCAAAATGACTCATACCCACAATATAATATATTGGTTTTGTTCCAAAAGGGAAAATTTTAAAATCTGGATCCGATAGGTGGCGTTAGAGTAAAGTTCTATACAAAATCTATATGTATTGACCGAAATGATTCATATATCTTTGTAATATATCTTTATCTCTGTATATTATTATATCTACACATTTAGGTATAATACCCAGTACCCACAGTCATTATACAGAATTGTAAACGTTTTCAATACAAAAATCGTTTTGTTTCCCCAAATTCCAATGATTCCAGCCTTGACATTTGATTTTAAATTACTTTAATTACCTGTTCGTCTTGCTGTTGCGATCACCATCAATAAGGCAGAAGGACAGTTTTTGAAAATCTGCCGTTTAATCTACTTCCTTTCTATCGTACTATGTACATATCCATACATATGTAAGTAACTTGACTTGGCGCGGGCAACGCCAGGCGCGCAACAGCTATATACTGATATACATATCGTCGCCCCAACATTGGGTTGCCGTAAGCGCCATTTTAATGTGTTTATGAAAATCGCATTTAAAGTTTTGACAGTTTTGCATGAAAACCAACCGCTGTGATTTTTTTTCATTTTTTGACACGGTATTCATACGGAAATTCTCTTTCAAAAATCTAAGAAGTTATAATGAAACACTTTTAGTTTTTAAGATATTTAAAATTTATTACAAAATGAGTTTGCCGTATACGCCACTAAAATCAAAATTTTCTTTTACTCATACACATACGTCAACAATTCCAGATTTTCGCAAACGTTTTCTAAGCTACTGTTTCCACATTTCAGAATTCTTTTGTCTTTTTCGGGTAGAGTATGCACGTACGGCAAAACCAAAAAAAAAATTATTTCCTTTCTACTGACGTACGTGCATAAGATTAATTAGTTTTACCTGGCATTTTGTAGGCACATAAGTCAAAACAATTCTTGAACTAGAATTTGCTTAAATTGTATGGAAAATTAGACGTCAAAACTATTCTGTATATCTTTGCAATGGAAAAATATAGAGCAAAACGGATAAAAGATTTGGAAAGGTCTACCCCGAAAACATAAGACTGCATACAAGACTCAAAAAGTGAATTTTGGCGTTTACGGTAACCCAATATTAGGGCGACGATATATAAAAATTTGCTATTCCATTGATCCCTTAAAATCCGAAAACTAACCATCCGATTGAGCTGAAACTTGCGCTGATGGCGCTGAACACCAAAATCTCAAACTTATTACTACAGCAATGCACGGCGACAGCTAACAGCTACTTTTTGATTCACGTGCACTTCTAACATTATAAAAAGTGTATAGTGTAAATTTCAGCTCAATCGGATTGTTTTGAAATTTTAGTGCTCCTGCGCCATCTTTCGGAAAACTTGAAAACCTTTGAGTGACGAACACATTCGTTGACGATCCGAAAAATTAACTATAGTGAACATGAATTAGTTTTTTTTTGACCAATGAATAAATTTTGTCGATATTACTGAAGTACAGAGATGAAACACCAGGCATTTGAAAAATAGTGTTGCCGGCATTTCATCCGCCACAATAAAGTATAAATTTGTACATTTAGGTTACACGTCCGATATCAAAAGCTTCTTGAACAACATTCGCAAATACACCTTGTGGTTCCGGATGAACTCGTTCGGTGCATCAAAAATCACTCGAAGAAATTTCATGACATTTTATGGAATAAACTCTGTTCTCAATTGGTGTGGGGAAGCGCACCGGGTTACCCCTAGTTTATTTATATTTTATCTTGGAATATACATATAAGTTTTTGAAAAGAGTGAAGCAAACATTTTTGGACATGTTCTAATTCCTCTGGTATCGGAACGCGAACACAAAAATGCTGAGACTTAATTCGAAGCTAAATCTAAACATATTACTGTTGGACTATGCGTATCCGCAGAACATCTTGCCTGCATAATATGTAAAGTTTAAAGAACCACAGAACTTAACTTTACTTATAAATACTATATATTTTCGCCTCATTTTTCCATTAAAAAAATCAGATCACATAAAGTAACGAGGATACAAATGAAAAAGCGTTGCGAAGTTGACAGGGAAAAATGAACAAGATAAAAAAAGTGAACCTATTTATCATTTGTTGACTGTGTTATTATCTAAAGTGCTTCTTACAATAATTTCTTTTGTACTCAAATAATGATAGAAGCACTTATGCATTACGGGTGGTCCGGAGTTGATATGCTGCGCCAACGTAATCCACGGTTAAATCCAAAGTGTATAATCATATGTAGGCTTAATGCATTGGGTCATTCAATAGCTAAGACTACAATCTGACAGCCGATTGAGGCAATGTTTGGAATGACAACGCTGTCATATTTTCTGATGCTCGTGTTCTATCATCATAACTATCATTTCATTTAGAAAACTGCACTTATTTTAAAAGTTCGTATTATATTATGAGTCATGAATGTCTTGCCAAGAATTCAATACAACGTATTATTAGATAAAACGAGTTCAGTTGGTAATTGAACAGTGCATGTACGTCTTCGCGAATATTGGTCCAACATGAATATGAGTGGAAAACAAAACCTCTCAGTTTTCTGTCGTTTACGCAGCGTTTCTTCGAGCCATTTCTCATGGCGGACATAAAAAAAACAAGATGGTGGAACGAACGTCAAATTGTTTGCGGTGGGCATTTCATGTCTGGCCATTTCATTTGATTTCAGTTCACAGCAAAGAGATGTCGACGCCGCAAAATAAATATTTTCAGTGCATTGCAGCATTGTGGGCACCGTAGCGCAAGTGGTTGGTGCGTCGGACTACTGAGCCAGCGATCTTGGGTTCGAATCCCGCCGCAAACACCTAAAACAGTTTTTCACAGTGCCCACCTCTTTCGAATGTCTGACAAGCATCAAAGAGTATCATTTGTCACGATTGAGCTTCTCAACTCGCCGTTCGGAGTCGGCAAAAAACTGTAGGTCCCTTCCATTCGTGCAAAAATATAACACGCACACACAAATGGTTGCGAGAAGCAGGCCCAGGTTCACCTCGAGCTGTAGCGCCAACTAAGTAAGTAAGTGCATTGCAGCACTTAAAATGTTAAAAGAGTTAAGCAAATTGGAGAAAAAAAGGAAATATTAGTTCTGGGTTAATCCGTTTCTGGAAAAACGAACATTACTTTCACAGCAAGAAAAATGCTTTGCAAAACTATGTCTTGAAAACAATCGCTTCTATCAAAATCTTCAGTCGAATGAGAAATTTCAACAAAAGCGACAGTTCATCTCCAGACATAGATAGCGGGGTTCAAAATCTATCTTGCTGATTGTGGTCTACACTAGATATTTTTCAAGCCCGACATAGTCCGCCATGAATAATGGCTATTGGAGACCACCGCCGTGCTACGAAAACAAAATTCTCTTCGTGACTTCAGCTTGCCGAAGTTTTTGTTCAATAGACAGTCTAACTCTAATATAAATATCAGAAAACAGCCAAGCTATTGCTGACTGGATTCTTGATCTTTGATAACGGAAAAACTTACTTAGACTTAGAATGTGAAATTCAGTATGATCCCCTAAGCAGACTTATATACTATTTAGTTTTATAACGTAGCTGACAGTCTAACCACTGAGCTCCAATTGACGATACATTAAATCGGAAAGATTTAAAAACAAATTTCTGGTACTTTGGAAAAAAAGCTCCATTATTAAATTTCACCAAAACATGTCATGACATATACATACATATGTATGTACCTACATATAGAATGAATACCATTATTACAAAATCAATTCCTGTTTTCCTGGCGCATTGACAGCAAGAACTCCAAGTTAGAAAAATCTCGTGCATATTGCATCATATTGCTCATATATAAATCAGAAAGTTTTATACATTATCATTTCGAAAAGTTTCAAGATTGAGTCTTCGAACTTTTCATAATTTAATATTTCACACTAATACTCGTATGCCATCGGCAGCAACACATCCTAACAAGTGAGAAATTGCTCCTCTAAGACTCCAGCTCGTCTTATTGGTTAACGTCATAAAATGTCAAAATACGTACTATTTCCAAACGTCTTATACTAAAGTCTACGACATCGTTGTTCCCCAAATTTATGAGGAGAATATGCTGAAGAACTCCCATGAGTAAAACAAATGCCTACCAGACCAACATTTTGGGCAAAATTTTACCGACGCCAACGGAAGGATATGTACATAAGACAATCTAAGAAAATTCCTTAAAAAACTATCCAGGGTGCACTTCACACAGTTTGGGGATGGTTGTAAAGTTTCGAGCATTTCCAAGTGAACATTAATGCTATTATTAGAGTTGGGAAATTCTTCAAAGCTCTGTGCATACAGCTGCTATGTTTTCATTCCACTTGAACACTTCAAACTGAATTTATTTACAAGGGTGCAATGGATATACTCATCGCAACAAAGTTTCTAAAGCCATTTCATCCTGCCTCTTGTTGCCTTTGGAGCTGCATGCTAAACTCTAATACTGTATTATTTAGCACACGAAAATGCAATAGTGCTGATTTTGTAGTTAAGCCCTTCTGGGCGGGTGAAACATAAAAGAAATTCCACTTCGGTCCGGTATTTTATTTGCAACTTTGCTTAATGAAAGTCAAACTCTAAGGAAGATATTAAATACTGCATTGGAATGTTTTCCGGTTGATTTCACAGCCATTTACCCATAAATTATACAGCTATGTCAACTTTATCTTAGCGATAGTTAGTGTTAGTATAGTATATAGTAAGTATCCTAACACTTGTAAGAAAGAGCACTTAAGTGATTTTGAAGTAAGAAAAGGAATATACCCGATTGTTGAGTGAATTTAAATAAAATTCGAACGTTCAATAGTGTAAGCAGTTAGCATTTAAGAAGTCGAAACTTCATGTCGCTGAACGAATACAAATCGAGTAGTAACTACCTGAATCGATTGAATGAAAAGTGTTTATTCTAAAGTTGGATGAAAGCAATGATCATATTGATTATGCAATTCAATTCGATTCAAATTCGAAGTAAATAAGCGTAGAACTCATTTCTTTGGGCTTTGATAAAAGTTTTCTAGAAGCGAAAATGGTTGAACGCAAGGAGGGACTTCGAAATTGATTATTTAAATTGGCGCAGGTACAAATCGGAGTACATATGTATGTAAAAGAATTTTTTCTTTAGAAATACTTTTAATTCGACGAATTTAGACGAAAGGGTAAAGGTAGCCATTTATTCACAGAAAGGAAACAATTATTTTATTGTAAATTTAATTCTTGTACATATGTATATTAAACTTTTCCATTAAGGGGCAACAAACAATTGCAGTACTTATTTTAAATTGCCAGGTTTTCAATTCTGCCACGAAATTCATCTAATGAATTCGATTTTTTTTTAATTATTTCCATAAATATCCTTCGGTTAAAAAAAGCTCCCTCAGCCACACAATTTAATTGTATTTGATTGTACTGTAAGAAGAATACAACGCACAAAATATACTATTTTCATTTAGCACGTTTCTATGTACAATAAAATAAAAAACAATAAGAAGGACCACATCTTCAGCAGCAGGGGTTATAATATCGCTTTCGACAATTTACTCACCATTCGTATAAATAGTTCTAGAATAGAAAAACAAAACAAATCATCTTTAAACTTTTATTTCAAGTTTTCTTTCGAAACCAATTGAAAAGATATGCTGCAATTTCGACCCGAAGTTGCTGTTTTATTAGATCAAAAGTTTCTTTATTTCTTTCGTAAATACGATTACATTCGGAGAGGTTTTCAATAGAGTGCCGATATGACTTTATAGTGAGATAATGTTTCATTATATTATTAAAGAATTGAATTTTAGACCTTTATGTCGATTGTTTGCATGAATTCAGTCAAAACTAAATATGTAGAAATCTAAATTACAATTTACGTGTTCTCTTTTTTTTTGTTAACTAATGTGTTAGTGCTTTTTAAAATATTGATTTCTCCAAATCATCAGACTTACCTGGTCATGTTTATGAAAAGCAAAAGTGTAAGGTCTGTTCACTGGCTGTTTCAGGCCAGCTCAGTCTGAACTTGTCTTTAAGACTTTTAATTTTAACAAGTAACAATGGTTTCTGTACCACAAAGCTACAAGTAAACTTGACAATAAACAAGTGTACAAGCGAACCTTTACAATTGGGAAATAAACAATTTCCTTACTTTCTGTACCAAAAAGCTACAAGTGTAGACAAAATTAAACAATTGATTGTTACATGATGAAAAAATTTAACGTGGGAATTGAGAATTGTAACGTCCTAACAAGTCAGGTTTTAAGAGGTTTCGAAAAGGTATTTAAATCTTAAATTACTCTTGTGTCATTGATGCACCAATTTTTAAATGAAAACTATATTTTCATTTGTATATTCAAGTGTGGGAAAGGGAGGTTTGTACTGAATTATAAGTATTAATATTTTTAACTTTTGTCAGTACAGATTCATGTGCGCCGAGTGCAGAATATTTTAAAGTGTGTTCAATGTCTTTTTTTTATCTATTTATCGATTTATCTATTTATTATTATAAATATTGTTAGATAATATAATAAGCATAAACATATTATGTTGTCTTATTTTGGCAAAACAAGTAAATAAACAAAAAAATTAGAGTGATGAAGATGAAACACAACTTTGCTTATTTTAAATCTTTACATTGGCTTGGTTCTGGAGCTCAGTGGCGTTGGTAAGAAAACTATTTGTCGTTGTGTAGTTGAAGTTACATCTGCCGGCCTGAAAACGTGGGTGACATTATTCATCAATTTATTTGAAAAGCGAGACATGCCGGAAGTTTACGGTACAATAGACGGAATTCTTATAATGAGCCATCGTTTGTCGATCACCATGGCAAGCATTCAATAAACGGTATGGCAGTGTGCGGACCCGATCTCACATTCTAAATATTATGAGAGTGCCAACTGGCCTGGAAGTGTCCATGACGCAAGGGTATTGTGCAACACTACCCTGTTTTAAAAAATGAAAAGAGGATGAAGGCCATTTCCTTATGCATTTATCTTAGGGGATAGTGTTTACCTGTTTATCCTTTAAAAACTTGGAAGTGAACCCCATGTACCAAAGGAAACAATAAAACACAAAATCTCTACGCAAGCACTGCAACAGGCTAATGAAATATGGCGTAATCATGATACGTGCAGCTACGCCGGACTGACTTGGCCACAGCTAAATCTACGTAAAACTAGACCTTTAAGATATTTCCGCAACAGATATCAATAGAATTTGAAAATGTATCTAACTTTCAAAACGGTTCCAAGAGTACCAATTAGAATTGGCTCACGTGGCAACGTAATGGACCTTCTTTGGTCTAAGTGAATCCTACCGAATACGAGGAAAGCCACCTAACCTAGCGCAACCTAAGGTCTGTTCACTAAAAATATGTTAGGAATTTAAATTTAAAAAATGCTGTAAAATTCATCACCGATATCACCAAAGAAGGAATTATTTCGAAACAAGTAAAAGAATATGTGCACATCTCATATACCATTAATTTCTGCTCGCGTGCGCTTTAATACTGAATCATATGTGATAAATTATCTCAAATAGGTCCTCGGAATATAAGTGTCATTAATAAATATTTACTCTTTCTTATCATTTTTCACTCAGAAATACAATGGTGTATTAAAATAAAGTGTCTTCGTCGGATATCTCGTCGGCAAAAAAAAAGTAAAAAAAGCAAGATACTCGTTTCCCAACGATATTCTGAATTTTCTGACATTTTGACAAATTGCAATTGATGATGCATAGCTGTAGCAAATTTTCTCGTAAAATTCCTAGAGCCAAACGAGCTAAGTTTTGCTTCCATCTCCATTATAGTGAACCGCGTGGGAAATTACAATTTGGAATAATTGAGCGACGCGCATTCGTATAAAATATACATGATATATTCCTGGATGTACATAAATCAAAATAGTTCCAAGGCTCTTAACTCTTAAGCTGTCGTTTGTCTCATTTTGATCGGCATTTAAAATATACGAGTATTTAATGAACATAAGAAAGAAAAAAGGAAAGAAACTGTTTCATGGTTCTTTAAAGGATAACAAGTTGTTTTAAATGTGAGTTCGCGAATTTAAATATAATATCCGCGAGTTTATTCCAATTCATCGTTTGTGCAAAAGATTTATTGCCGAAGGCAAGCAATTCTATGTGGAGTTTTTTTTTTTTGTCTAGAATTGTTGATGTTTTATTACCATAATCGATATTTCCCCTTATCAATTTACAGACATGATAACAATATGGTTGAAGATTATTTATGATTCTAAAAAAACATAATAGACCACTAGATATCGGCATAATGGGGATGGGGTCGATATCCTTGTGCAAAATTCCGATTCCTGTATTGTCTGAATTCTGTCGCTGAGTTTTTTTTTTATAAAGACTAATCGTTTAAGGTTTTAAGCCAGCTTCCTAGTATAGGGTGCTCCTTATGTTCCAGGTTGATGTATTTTTTAATAACTTTTAAATGAAATACAATTTTATACTATTTATTTTGTTGATCGAATATATGGTCTTTAACATTACCGTATGTATGGAATATGATGTCGGTCAAGTGGCCAACGCTGGCCGTGGCGCAATTTCTTCCTGGCAGTTTCGCAGATTTCTGGTGTTAGTTCTGCAATTTAATTTCGAATGTAGTTCTTAAACATCAAGGTTGTGCTTGGTTTGTTTGTGTTAATCTTTTTCTTCAAGTACCCGTATATGGATGGATGGGTTAAATCAGGGGATCGTGGGGGCCACTCGATATCACCACTTTTTGATATAATTTGGCCGGTAAAAATTTCTCGAAAAATGTTGATCCAAGCACCAGCTTTGTGTGATGTTGCACCGTCTTGTTGGAACCACTAGTTCTGTAGGCCTAGTTGATCCAATTCGGGCACAAGAAAGGTTTCTAACATGTGCCGATAGCGGTCACTAGCGGCCTCTAGTATCGAAAAATATGGCTTGTGCGCCGGCCGGCCCGAATGTTGCACCATGCAGTCTTTGGTGTATGAATTAGGGGTTTTCGCTGCCAGCCAAGTCGAAATGTGCTTTGATGACTTTTTTTCAAAAATGGTGGTCGTCTATACCTACTGAGCTAAAAACTCGAGCACTCCACGTTATTGCGATTTTAGCTGCTCGACCACTCTCTACGACTGTTAAATTGCCAACTGACAAAAGTCTTCCAAACCGAAATGGCGGACAAGCATATTCGACCTGGAACATAAAAAGCATCCTGTACCTGTGACTCATGATTAAAACTTCCGATCTTAAACTGTATTCCTTCTGAGCCGAAAGTCGACTTAATATCGCCTTTTTAAAATAAGATTTTATTTTTCTCTCAACTTCCAGTCAAAAACTTTGTCCCTGTGTTCTATTTCTTGTGCTGTATACCTGTATCGCTTGTTTATATTTATGTATGTATAAATTGCTGCATTTTTATTTTATACCATTAGTCCATTCCCGTTCGTAGTGGATATCCCAATAGAGTCTGAACTCCATTTTTTTAATAATAAGACAACTGAAGAACTTTTGCCGCTGACAGTGCTTTGCTAAAGAACTTTTAGGAAAAGTTCCTTCTGTAGTCTCTAGCTCGTCAGGCGTATGCGTCCAATTAAACATTGTTTTAGTTTTCTGGATGGTCGCTAATTAAATTCTTTTTTGTTATGAGTGCTTTCTGCGTTTAACGAATGGTCAGTTTTGTTCGCTTCGTGCTATGAGGGGAACCCCCACATTTAATTACCTACTCTTACTTCTATTTGTGTTTAAATTCAAAACTTTGTGACTGTACCTTGCGAAATTATTACTGGATCTCGAATCCTGAGATCTGTGTTAATCTTAGCTTTGTTTTATATTAATTAAAGTGTGCAAAATTTCAGAAAAAATAAATAGGTCGCTTTAAGGTAATATGAACAAGATAACAATTCGCTGTTACTTCAGTTTATCAAATGCACCTACATATATGTGTCTATACTGCACAGTTATTTTGATTACGATTTTTCAGTTTATTGACATTGTTGAACTTCGCAGTAAATAAATGGATTTAAAAAACCTACATACACGTCCATATGTATGCGTTTACATATCGCAAGCAGCGTCCTTTCATCCCAATATAAATAAGAAGAGTCTATCTACAATCACGTACTACTGAAAAATTTTAATTCAGCATGAACGATGGAATTGTAAACTTTTCCGACATGTCAAATGCCATTTAGTTTTCGTGCGTGCGGAATAAGAGCAACATGGTATTCTATTCTCAACCAGTACATATTATGTATGTACCTACAAATGTTCGTTCACTTGTATATCATAGGGATTTTGAGAACGAATAGAAATTATCTCTCACATAAATTTTGTGTCATAATATTCCTTCAAAACTTTAGCCCCATTAGATGGAAGCGTAGCGAAGTAAAACAGGCAAATAGAACGAATGAGAAACAATCTGAGGAAGACAAAGGATAAGCATCATGTCCTATACTTCATATGTATGTAAGTGAGCATAGTTTCGACATACTTGTCATAGTACTGGCCGTTTTCTTAACTGCCACAAAGTGCAGAAGATATTTCAAGATTTGCCTTCATGCACTCCTCATGAATATGTGAATCCTGTCCTATTTAACTGAATATCTAGGGGGAAAGCGTAGGTAAGGGATAAGGGTGTTTGAAATGCGGATAAGAAAATAGTTTATGGTTGGAGATTTGTCAGTTCATTACATGACATTTCCATTTAGTTTAAATGTATTTTATATTTCTTTCCTCTTGCTCTGAGCTAGTGCAATGAGTTATCCAGACAGATATGATTGATTGAATGAATTTCGCATAGACATGCGACTTATGGGAGAGTACAGACAATATAAATTGTTTTAAATTATGACACGTAGAAGCCTTTTGACGGACACTTAGAAATGAAAAATGACAGTTCGACGTTATGTATTAGGTATTACTTAGACATGTGTTCTGCATGACCTCAGTCTGTATATCATATCAACTTCAAGTATAATCGCACAGACTACAGGTAGGATGTTTTAGTTTATCGGTATTACTGTAAAGCAGGGGATACCACTTACGTACTTACGTGCGACTGTTTAAGCGAGATGACGGCGACCATTTTCACCCTGGTGAAGTACATCGACATCATAACTTTTATCGCTGACTTTTGTTGTTTGGCCTTTACTGGAGGATTCGCACCTTCTGGGTGCAAATGGACTCCTGTTTGGTTTCCGGGTCGTACTTGTAAAACCCACATTTATCACCTGTAATCTGATTAAAGCAGCTTGACTCTCCATTTTCACACCTATCCAGGAAATATTGAAATAAGCACGAGCCTCTTTTTGCTCTGCATTCAAAATTTTTGGAACCCATCGAGCTGACTTCTTCGAATATTTCAGCTGATAATTTAAAATTCGTGACACAGCCATGGCATTCAAGTCCACGCAATCCACTATCATCTACTGTGTCATCCTGGCATCTTCGTCAATGTTAGCCTTCACCAGGGCCACATTTGTATTGTCGGTCGAGGATTTCGGCTTACCTTCATGAGATTCGTCCCTTACAGAAAAATGGCTAGTCTGGAATCTTCTAAACCACTTTCGCGTACGTTTGCCTCCTTTCAAAATGCTTAAACTATACTTTCTAGCAGTCTAAAGGACACATTAACCTCTGAGAAGTTAAAAAGAAATAACAAAAAAACAACACACCATTTCCCCCGAAATACAGACTGAGAAAGGCATCATTTCCAGTCTCTTTAACTTATATAGAAATAGAAATGGTTGATCCAGTAAAATCCCCATACTCAACTTACTAAAGGATTTACTTCGAAAATCATATTAAAGCAGATAAAATTTCGATTAATTGCTTTTCCTATTACTCGTACTCAGTATACAAATGGATTCGGTTAATTGCTGGAAACATTGTGAGTGAACCAATTAGCACCATCGTGACAGGCTTCCCCCAACATCCATTTGTCTACAACATCGGTTCTCCATGAAGTGTGAAAACGGTCCGGAACTAATTTTGACTGCAAATTCGAAAAGTTTTCTTCGAAATTCATGCAACCAGAAAGAACTCATTCGTGCACATTAATTGAACCAAAGCACACTTTGTGCCCCAAAATGACATTTCGTTGCTTCACGAATACGTTCGGTTCCAAAAAGCATTTATCTTAGCTCAATGAAAATCAAGAAGAGGTAGAATCTGCCTTCTACACAATTCCTAGTCCAACTGTGTTGGTGTGTTGGAGTTTAATTGCAAAATGATTTACCTTATCTTGCGTAAAATATATTTTAATTAGGATCCCTGCGGTTAGTTCTGAGAACTTCTCGCAAACTAATTGGCAACCGATCAGTGTATTAACGCGGTTATATCTGCAGAGCTGGGAGCCAATTAAACATTTCGAGTATTGATAGTGGTTTTCCAATACAGTTTGGACCGTAAAGTAGTTAAACTTTAAAAGAAATTCCTGAAATTCATGAAGTACACTTTGGCAAACAAAAAAAAATGGATCACAAACGAAAGCAGAAAATAGAAATAAATTGATAACACGAAACCGCGCATTCCGCAGTTGTGCAGACAAAATAAAAAATAAAATAACCGCCATGGCAACTTTTAACTGAATTTATCAAAATTATTCACTTAGCTGAATCGAATGCAAAGCAAACAGGACGTGAAAAATTCGTTAAAAATGTGAGTACCTATGTATATTTTTATTTGAATGCTTCTGCGAATTTATTCTATTTTTGGGTTTTGTTTTTAGTCGAAGGTTGTTTTTGTTTACATTAATAAGTTCCGTGGTTATGGTTAACGAATACCTTTATGTGTCAATGCACATGTCGTTAAAACACAGCAAAAAAGGGCTTTGTTAGAAAATTAAATTGGGTTATGAAAGTCGGTTTATAAAATTTGGAATATCTATTCGTATGTAAAAAAAATAGAGACAAATATTGAAATTGAATTAGTTGCTTACTGAATATGATATTTAAATTACCTCAGTTCTGTTTTTGCACGAGTTTTTTTACACGGCTTTACTTTTACACGAATCAGTAAAAAAAATTTAGTTCTCTTTTTACACGCTGTATATTAAAATAACACGAATTAAACAGGAATAAATTTCAAACTTCGGGTGTCTCCCTAAATTTATAACGCACAATTCTAATGGAGTGCAAGCTAAAATTCTGCAATATGATCCGAAGATTCGAGTCAAGACGGCAACACAGCCATTTTTTACTAACTAGCTATTGCCTGCCCGGCGTTGCCCGTGCTTTAAATCAGTCGCGTTGTTTGATTGTAGTATGATAGAAAGGATGTAGTAGGAAGCGATATTATTTAAATTAAGATTCTTAAGAATTCTGAAGTCAATTCATAATAATCTGAACTTATTGGTTGTTCCCTATAGATGAAACAATTGCATATAAAACTGATGAAAATGTAATATACCTGTCTACAAACACATCTACACACATATGTCCATGATATGTATTTTATGAGCATGAAACAATGGTACTCTCTGGTTTCTTATATCTAAGAGTTGTACTAAATGTTCACAGTTAAAGTAACATTATGTAAATGCCGAAGATATTAGGCTTTGATGTAAGCATTGATCGTGGAGTAACTGGTAAGGTTTGTCTGAAATCACCAACTATATAGTAATTTTAAAACTCAACAACGCCTGCCTACCCCTACTACAATATATGTATTTATGAATTGAAATAGAAGGTAAAACTTTATTCTTAGGTGTCCACTGACTCAACCTTAAGGTAAACAATTACCACTGTAAAGTGTCAAAAAAAAGAAAGTAAAAAGAATCGTGCATTTCGTTGATCTAGATCCGCACGCTGATGAACCAGAAACACAAGACACAA
Source organism: Brachyopa scutellaris (assembly GCA_949775065.1). Taxonomy (NCBI): domain Eukaryota; kingdom Metazoa; phylum Arthropoda; class Insecta; order Diptera; family Syrphidae; genus Brachyopa; species Brachyopa scutellaris. The sequence goes on along the minus strand of OX459112.1, from coordinate 184,489,438 downwards.
CTTACTAAAGCCCGATTCACAATGTCGCGTTCGGGCGCTCTCGCATTGACAGATAAAGTAGAAACAATGCAAACATATGGGGTTATCTTAAATGTGACTTCAGGCGCTATATCGTAGATATCGTAAAGTTCTGGGCAACGGCGAGTAGAACTACTTTCTACTAGGGCGTGCGCTGTGACAACTCACAGCTGTTGTTGACATTATACTATTCGATGGCCTGTTCGATTAAAGTACAATTTTTTAACATTTAATATGTGTAAAAGATTTAAATGGCTAAATTAATTTTTTCAACACAAACTAATTGTGTGGGGTCTTTTCTTTAATTTACATATTCGCACAATCTTGTTTACAAAGCAATTCCTTACATTTTGTGTTTCTTAATAATACAATAAAAATTAAAAGCAATACACTTCAAATCTTCTTTCTATCATAAATTTGTAAATAGGAGATTTGAGGAAACAGAACATATTATTTGTCATACTCCTAACCTATGAACGCCTGAAGCTTGAAGCGGTATTTAGTTTTGCAAATTTCGACTTCGTGCGTTGGAAAGAAGTTATCGTAAAGTCGATATAAAGCCCATTTACGCGAGAGCGCCCGAACGCGACATTGTGAATTGGGCTTAAAAGAGTAAGCGTTAGCGATGGATTTGTGGCGAAGAAAAGAGCATAATACCTACCTACACGAACCACCCTCTCCCAACAGACTGGCCATCAATGACAATGGTTTATCCAAAAATAATGAGCAAATAATAAAAGCGGAAATTGGAATAATGCGAATTATGGAATCAAGGAATTGTATTTGTATAAATGTAAAAAGTAGCCTAATCTCTAATCCAGGAAGTAGACTATCTATTCCCGAAAGTTTCATTCAAATCTGTTAAGCCGTTGAGGTGTTACTGACCAAAAAGCATCCAAACATCCAAACATCCAAACTTTCACATTTATATATTAGTAGGATAGGATAGGATTTATTCATAAAACTACCGAAACTCGTGTCGAAACTGCTAGATTTCGCTCAGAGATCAATGAAATAATGGATCTAAAAAACGATGACCATGCTATTTCTGATCTTACTTAGCAGTGAACTTACACCACTTTTGTCAGACAATGACAACAAATACCAAATTATTTTTACAAATCCGCTTAATGTTTGTATACCTTCTTTGAATAATGACCTTTTTTTTGTTACAAATAATAGTTTAGTTTAAAATAATACATTATATGTAGTATCCTACACATGTACATATATATTTTGATTAGATAATAGAATAAAATTCCGGACTTTTTATATCAATATTATTTGAATTATTGTATTACTTTTATGCTAGTCTGGAACCAATATTTGGTCCACACAAATACCGGATTTTTTTACACGATTTTCTTACACGAATTCTTTAGGAACGTATCGTTCGTGTAAAAACAGAATTAGGTGTATATTATTATATGAAATATGTACTCTGTTTTTTATTTTATTTTTCTTAATATAATATTTACCTGCGTGTTTTTTTAATTTTTTAATTTTTTTAATATTTTACGGCGTTTGCTCCTTTTAACATTTTAACATATTATTTTTGTAGTATAGCTACCTTTCCCGGCTCTCACACAGGAAAGAAAATTTCCTGAAACAGCGACGAATTGTACTTTCACATTATAAAATTGAACAAATTTAAAAACCGATCAAAATAAATATTCTACCCAAAATGAACTCCCAAAAGAATAAACACTTCCCGTATGATTTCCATGCGATTTCCATCAGTTGACAGATGGAAATCATATGGGAAGTGTTTGTTGTTTTAACCCTTTACAGCGCCATGATGCAGTAATGCTACAAATCGTTTAAATGCTCACAAAAACGAAAAAATGTTTTTAAGTCTATTATAACTCATTGAATGTTACAGTATTGTCATATACCGTTCTATTATTTTTTTTAGTAAGTTTCAGCTGAAAGAGATTGAGTTAGGAGCTCGTCTCTGAGTTGCAGTTCACTTGTCGCGAAACTTGTGAAAAACCACATGTTGGTATGTAATTGAAAAAATACTCCAAAAGTGATACCCAGTGCATATTTTTGCGTAAAATTTTCAGTAAGTTCGGTGTATTATACTACAATAAGCAAAATAATTGCTGCAAAATATTCCATACTACATCATAGGGATACGTTATAACACAATGTGACTGACAGTGTCAAAAGCCCTTTTTTAAGTATTTTTTCAAAATATAAATAAAAAATGTAATTCTAAAAAATACGTGTTTCATTAAATTCGAAAAGCTATCAAATCAACTAGTACTTTGATTTTTTTACGATCTTGCGCTGTAAAGGGTTAAAATTTCACTCATTTTGGAATATATTTGCTATACGGAAATTATACGGGAACGATTTGTTGACAGATGAAAATCATATCGGGAGTTTGGATGTTGGATGCGAAGTTTAGATTTTAGGGGTTGGATTTTCTCTTGCGAGAGTTCTCGCACGGGCACACTAGTATACTATACAACTATGAATTGGAAATAAAACATGAAAACTAAAAGGAAAATAAATATCACATAACTCTTGAAAGAAAATGGTGTCAATTTAAGCACGAATAAGTACTTCTGTATGTAGAGCCTGGAAAAAAACTAAGGTAGTAAAGATCGCACATTTTCTGGTGTCCAGAATGATCTTACATTATATATGGTACGGGGACCTTACCTTAACGCAGTTTTAAACGATATTGGAATTGGACTCGACATTTGCATATATTAAAAAGCATGCAACTAAGACCGACTACTATAATAATTTTCAACCTTTTTTGATTTGTTTGTTTTTAACTAACAAACATTGGCCAACACCTCTAAAGAATGGAGATACAAGAGCAAAAGGTCATACTTCTTCCTTTTTGGTGAACCTCGGAACTAACGCCAAATTATATGGTGCTTATAAAAGTACAATTGGCCTTCGTCATAAATTGAATTAAAATTTAATTAAAATTCAAAACGTCTGTGTTTATCCTTTTATATATTTCTGGTTTCAATGAATTTCATTTTATGAATATCAAAACCGTTTCACTCGAAAACTTAGAGGGTAGAACGAGAAAAATGAAGACTGAAAGCAAACTATTTTAAATAATTACTTCCACTCAAAACGCTCTAAGATACTTCATCATTGCGGAGGTTTGCGTTTCTTTTTCTATTATTTTTTTTTTAATTCTCTCCGGAAATGTAAAACCATGTAAAACGGTAGAGTACACTGCCTCTGCCAAAAAAACTGGCACAAACATCAACATCAAGTGCTTACCCGCCACGAGAGAGAGTATGTACAAGTACTGTGTGCTTCGGGAATCCGCCCTCCAACTATAATTGCGCGCTACAAGCGCATAACATGTTTGCCATTCAAATAACAATGTAACTTCCTCTATCCAGGCATGGCGGATGCCTCCGGGCCGGAAGTTGGAATTCATATCTGTGTAAAGTAATAATACTGCATGCCCTATGTGCTATATGCAGTGCATGTCTTTTTTTCAAATATTTTTCAACTCTTTTTTCTGGCGTTCCAGTTCTAATTCTTTATGCCGCTGGTTGGTCCGTCGGTCGGTTTTTTTGGTACGTTGATACACGCACAACCTGGGAAGTGGATTAGTTCAAGTGAACTTTTTGACCATGGTCCATTTTTTTTACTCACATCCCTGGGGCTAAATATGTTAGTTCAGCCACATTCTACACATCCATCTAAACACCGGCGCATATGAAAGGTCAGAGAAAAAGGAACAAAATAACTCGTACATAGCAATGTTAGCTGCAGTCCAGTGGACCTCAAGTATCTGAGGAATGGCATTCTATTTGCAAAACCAATGAATTTTTGAGCAGGACTAATTGATTGTGACATAGATTGTTTAATATTAATAGACTTAAGTGCGATTCGGCCGGATGGTGCTTTGGGGACTTCAATTTACCAGGATATTTTTGTTTTTTCGAATGGTTGGGCCAGAAATACAGAATTGTGGTAGGTAAACATCATGTATATGTACAAACATACCTATATAATGAAAATAAATGCAAACTTTGACTAAATTATAATATTTGCCATTTATTAACGTGCTTAGCCTAATGTCTGCATATTCTTGGTCGCAAAACATAAACTATTCAATCGATAGCCCTGGAATAATACACAAATCATCATTCAACGGCTTTAGAAAGAGATATATAATAACTAAACATGTAAAATTTCCTCCTCAATACGTATTTCGTTCAGCTCTGAATGTAGAAAATGCAATTTTGATAAATTTGTCCTCCAGTACTACTCTACTCGTGTATTTGCTGAATACTCGTTTAATGTAACTTTTGTATTGCAGGTTTCAACTTTTAAAACAGCAAAGAGCTGCAGCGATTTAAATGCGGACGATATTGTACAATATGACAGACCGAAAATAACATACCCACAGGCTCAGGTTGTCAATTATGAGGTTTGTATCGAAAATAATACCTAAAGTTGGATTTGTTTTATCTTAACTTATTGATTGGTTTATACGATTCGATGGATTTTTAGTAATTACGAGATTTCTAATTACCAATTAATGTTATTTGGACATTTTACTAAAAAAAAAAACATAGATGAACCAAAAATTATTATTGCTCAGTGACCCAGTTGCAAGCAGTCAAAAGAGGTGAATAGAAATAACTTCACTGACAATTGGTTAACTTAGAAATAAACTCCACCGGAAGTGGAAAATAAAAGCATTTTTATAACGTTAAGTTCCCACTGAGTGGTGAAATGTTGTCCCATCTTTAATTTAAAGATTTGTATGAAAAAAAACTATTTTATTCGCTTAGGCTTTATAAATCTCATTAAAACATACAAAAATATCTATGAATAAATTTCGCTAGTTGTTAGGTACATATACATATTGTATGGTTTCTAGACAAAAACTAATTTTGCATCGGACATTTCTTTTAAAAAAAATATCAAATATCTTCATATCATTCATACATTTTTTATGTGTGACAATTTACACTTTAGGCCGTATGAATAAAAACTAGCAATCACTTCAAGTAAAATCTCTGAGAAAAGTAAAGGCATTTAGCATTTGATCGAAATTGGTATCAAACTTAAGTTTACTTGAGCAAGTACAAAAATTCGAAGTGAGCATTTGCTTGACATTCGACAGCATATCGCACAGCTGACATTTCGCAAACTATTTATGAGACACAAAAAATGTTTACTTACTTACTTAGGTGTCGCTAAAGCTCGGGGTGAACCTGGGCCTTCTTATTCAATATGGCATGTCATCAACAAATCACTTATCTCGTATGATCTCCAGCCCGTCTGTTGCGAAAAAAATACAAGCGGAATGGAATCAGAAAATTTTATCGACGAATTGAACAAAATTGACGAGGAATGTCATATGAATGAATGAATAGTTTGCATGAAGCAAAAGTGAAATATCTCGACGGTAGCCTTTGCCTTTGTCACCGTTTTTTATCGTATTCCATTTCTGCTACCTTTTAATTTATTTATTTTTTTAATTAACACGGCAAGTGCTACGCCATTTTCGGACAAAGCGAATGCCCAAGTAAGTTCTCTTACATACGAATCCGAGCAAATGCTCAAAATTTAAGCATTTGCTACATATTTAAGTAGTCAGGTTTTATTAATACGACCCATTATTATACATATATATGCTTACAAATGTGTATATGTAAATGCACAAATTAAAATTTTATGTAATACAACTTTTCGAGATATTCCTAAAAAATGTTCATTATAATTATTAAAGTATTTTATTCAAAGTTTAAATAATAACAGTATTTTTTTTTTATTTTATTAATAGTTACAATTAAAATGCGCATTTAAAATTGTATGAATTCTAAGTTTTTCTTTTTTGAAATTCTTCAAAAATTTAATAAATTTAAAACATTAAAAAAAAAGTCAATATATAAAAAGGTTAACTTACTTTTAAGAATGCCAGTAAAATACACGCTTACTTTCTTATGTAGCGGTACCGTCCGGGGTAGGCCAATACCTCAACGAACAACCCCTTTCAATTAGCCCGGTGCTTAGCTAACTACCTCCAGTTGCGCACTCCAAGTTAGTTGAGGTCCTTTTCCACTTGTGCGCGCCACCTTGGCGAGGTCGTCCTCTGCTGCGCTGACTATCTGGGTTGGAATCGAATCGAATTAAATTACATACCTGCTGTTTCTATTTTTATACCAGATTCACTTTTATTTAGTACTTTAAAAATACTAGCAACTGTATTTTTCATGTCTTCGTTGTTGTTTATTAAGTGCATTTCAGTTCTAGCGACAAATGGGTATTGGGATTGGAACTCAAATTATTATTATTATATTTAACTACCTGGTAATTAAAATTACATGATAATCTTAAAATTAATGAGCATAGCTGCGTGTTATATTTTTAGCACGAATGGAAGGGGCCTACATATTTTTTCCGTTTCCGTTCGCGAGCTGAGATGCTCGTTCGTTACGACTAATGATACGCTTGTATGCTTGTCGCACATTTGGAAGAGGTGGCACCGTCAACAATCTTTTGAGTGGTTGCTGGGGTGGAATTGAACTCGGACAATATGCGTAGTAGTCCAACGCACTATCCACTATGCTAAGGCGCCCGATATACATAAATTGGGTAGTAGGCTGCAGTTACACCTAAACATGTTTAACAAACCACAATTTATAATGGTTTAGAAAGATGCAACCAAAATAATAATATATTATCACATTTGAAGAATGGAATCTATTTGCCTTTTCTTATTTTCTTATAATTTAAAATCTTCCAAATATTTATTATTCTGAAATCTGAACGCAAACACCAAATTAACTTAAGTTCTTCAACACAAAATTTCAAAAACAAAAAGGTCACAAAATGAAAATAGTTGCGTGGAAATCCCTTTTTACATACATACATATATACAAGATACATGTATTTGCTTCTGAATAGAAAGAGAAATTACAAAAGACTTCTCGCTTCTTTCATTCATGGTACACCCAATTACGTAATTTATTTCATCTTAAGAATGAAATCTCATCTTAAATTTTGTCAGCTGTCAACTTTCAATATGAGCTAAGATTACTTGAAGGTATCACTCAAAAAAAATAGATTGAGTTTTTTTTTATTTTCTGACAGCCACCGTAATATCTTGAATTCACCGTATTTTAATCCTCATATAATGTGGAGCCTTCAACTAACATTCATGTAAAAGTTCTTGCACGAATATACTCGTACATACGACAGCCGTTTATAAAACTACCCTTAGTATAGTATTTATAAAGTCAATTATAGTATACACACTTACACAGATATATAACATATTAATAAACGTGAATTTTAATATAATAAAATACATTAGTGGAATTTTAATAAGTGTATATTTCAGCATCTACATTAATTAAATTAGCAAAATTTTGCTGATGGATAAATTTTCACTTATTATTTCGGATTCAAATTACTTAGAGAGGGAATTCAAGGAATTTCTTTCATATCATCGGAATATTATCTGCTCGTAGGTATCTACTGGCAGTGGCAGCTCTTTTGTTTGTTGTTGGTTGGTTTCATTGGTATGCAATCCTATCCTATCCTACTAATCCTACTAATATATAAATGTGAAAGTTTGGATGTTTGGATGTTTGGATGTTTGTTGCTCTATAACACCTTAACGGTTTAACAGACTTGAATGAAACTTTCGGGAATAGATACATAGTCTACTTCCTGGATTAGAGATTAGGCTACTTTTTAAACAAAATATATTTACAATTCCTTGATTCCATAATTCGAGTTATTCCAATTTCCGCTTTTACTATTTGGTCATTATTTTTGGGTACACCATTGCCATTGATCGTCAGTCTGTTGGGAGAGGGTTGTTTTTGTAGATGTGATACTCTTCTCTTCGCCACAAATCCATCGCTATCGCTTATTCTTTATTTTCTTTCTACCCATACGCGCATTGAATGATGGGTAAACCATTGCCATTGATCGTCATTCTGTTGGGAGAGGGTTGTTTCTGTAGATGTAATGCTCTTCTCTTCGCCACAAATCCATCGCTATCGCTTATTCTTTATTTTCTTTCTACCCATACGCGCATTGAATGATGGGTAAACCATTGCCATCAGTGCTGTCGTTTTCCAATTTTCAAGAGTATCAGAATTTGAGATTTTTTGGTATCATTTTAAACCGAAGGGTATCATAAAATAATACACACATTTTCGTCTTTTTAAAAATATATACACAGGTTGTTTCCAAATTAAATGTCAAGATTTATTTTTGTGTATAATTTAAGAAAAGAATCGTTCCACAGCAAGGGTCTAACTCCAATGTGAACATCATTTATCGAGAATTTATGAAAAGACCTACTTTGGTGTACCTTGTACCTTAATGCTAACATAAATATCTCCGTTTATACTTACTACAGAAACTTTATTAAGGGCTTCAATTTAAGAAAAAATAATACTCTTTTCAATTGCGTTTAAATAAAATTGATACCTATTTTTGGCCTTGCAAATATTTTATTTTAAAGTCAGTTTCGTTTATCTTGCCTGAATATTTGAACATATTTGAACATATTTGACTTTCAGGTCGTTTTTCTACAAAAAATGCGTAAAAAACATACCGTTTTATTTTTTTTTACTTATGAATTGTAAACAAACAAAACATTGCTGAAAAACCAACAGATTTTATGATGCTTGGGAAAATCTGCAGCGGGTAAAAAAGGAAAATATGATTTTTTACCTATTTTTCTGACGTTTAGTGCGTTTTTTCAATTAATTTATATTTTTGCAATATTTTTTTTTAAATAATGTATGGCTTTACGAAGGTCAGTGTGGTAGTCACTCCGCACTATCATTGAAAGAATTGGTGAGCAGTGATGGTAACTAATAAAAGGAAAAGTACCTACCAACGATGGAAAAAATCCCTACTTTGCTCTACACATTCGCAAAATTTCCCCTACAATTCCCAATACGTGATTTTTCAAAAGGGAGAATTTAGCACAATGCATTTTTTTTTAAACACTATCAGATCTGTGTCATGATATGCTTAATACAAGCAACAGCCATAAGCAGAAAATAAAAAAGGTAAAATTCTTAAGTTTATTTTATTTCTTTTCATAACAAACCAAAAACAGCACAAAATCAAACTTAAAAAAAGGAACGGAATTCATATTCCACTGGATCCTGCAAGTATGAACGAATTATGCAAATCGAACTGAGATTTTCGTGACTTTTACATACATACATATATTGAGGGTAAGATAACATTTCGGCATTCATGAAACCATAAATTAAAACTCTTGAAGAATTCAAATATGGACATAAAAAATAGCCGGGAGGTTTCAATATTGAAAGTCCCTACATATTCGCTTATTTTAAAAATCTGTTCTTTTTTCCCTACGCGTTTATTTTTGAGCTGAAAATACCTACATGTAGGGATTTTCCCCTACGTTTACCATCACTGTTGGTGAGACCGAATTTTCTTTCATGAAAATGGTTTCATTTATGGTTTTTGTCAATTGTTTTTGATCAAATATACATAGATATGAATTTCTGAAATAAATTGCTATTCTTCAAATAATTGTCTCTCCCAGCGATGCAAGCAAAGTCATGTGCTTTGTCGTTTGGATTAAGTTGATTCATAGTTTCATCTTATGTTGGTAAAGAATCAAAGTGCTGCGAACGCAGAGCGTAAGAAGCCAATACACCAAGGCAACAGAGCGATCAAAACGGGATTGAAAGAATTGTGCAAAAAAACACATTTCACGTTTGTTTTTGATTAAGAGTATCATTATTAAGCTTTGGGTATCACAGTATCACCAGCTCTGAAATAGTATCAAAAGGATACTAAAGTATCACCTTCGGCAGCGCTGATTGCCATTGATCGTCATTCTGTTGGGAGAGGGTTGTTTCTGCAGATGTTATGCTCTTCTCTTCGCCACAAATCCATCGCTATCGCTTATTCTTTAATTTTCTTTCTACCCATACAAGCATTGATTGAGGGAGGGGTAAACCATTGCCATTGATCGTCATTCTGTTGGGAGAGGGTTGTTTCTGTAAATGTTATGCTCTTCTCTTCGCCACAAATCCATCGCTATCGCTTATTCTTTAATTTTCTTGCTACCCATACGCGCATTAAATGATGGAGGGGTAAACCATTGCCATTGATCTGATCGTCATTCTGTTGAGAGAGGGTTGTTCGTGTTAATAATTAATGCTCCTTTGTGGGATTGTGACACAAAGTAGAGGAGGGATGATTTTGCTGATATTTGCTACCGACTTTAGTTAGTCGTGTTTCTGCTTCATCAGCGTACGGATCTGGATCTACAGAAAGGGGGAAATGCACGATTTTTTTTACTTTCTTTTTTTTGTCACTTTACAGCGGTATTTGGTTACCTTAAGGTTAAGTCAGTGGATACCTTAGAATAAAGATTTTCCTTTTATTTGAATTCAGAAATACATATATTGTAGTAGGGGTAGGCAGGCGATGTTGAGTCTTAAAATTAGTAAATAGTTGGTGATTTCAGGCAAACCTCACCAGTTACTCCACGATCAATGCTTACAACAAAGCCTAATATCTTCGGCGTTTACATAATGTTATTGTACTTTAAATATGAACATTAAGTACAACTATTAGAGACAAGAAACCAGAAAGTACCATTATTTGATGCTCATAAAATACATATTATGTACATATGTGTGTAGACGTGTTTGTACACAGGTATATTACATTTGCATACATTTTTTATGCAATCGTTTCATCTATAGGGAACAACCACTTAGTTCAGATAATAATGTATTGGCTTCAGAATTCTTTAAAATCTTAATTTCTAATATCGCTTCCTACTACTTCCTTTCTATCATGCTACAATCAAATGACGCGACTGATTTTTAGCACGGGCAACGCCGGGCAGGCAACAGCTAGTAGTAAATAAAATCTCCTTTCAACCGATTTTGGTACGATTAATTTATTTTTATAATTGAAAATTTAACTCAATTGTAATTTCGTTGTCAGAACTCAGTTGAGGGTAAAGAAATATGTAAACATTTATTTACCGGGTGCATAATTCGAATACATGCTGTTTATAGTAACAATCGCTTAATCATAATTCTAATAGCTTTTATCATCAAAGGTGAGGTGTTATGTTTGCATTCTATCTTAAATCAAATAAATGGAAAATTTTGGACTATGCAAAAATTTATTAATGAACGTATGGAGCAATTAAAATTTAATTTATTTTGTGGTGGGTACAGGTTAATTGATTTGAATATCAATAAAACGGTATATGTATACATAATGATACCAACTATACTGGATTTTCCAATACCATACTGGATTCGAGGTCCAGATACTGAATGAATTTTCATACTGGATTTTATACTGGAATTTCATAAATTTTATCAGTTTGTGCGTACTACGAATATTAAACAAGCTCTTTCAAAAATCGACACTCGTGCGCATGCCAAACGCACTCTTTCACCACACACAAGACACAGGAGGTCTATTTGGTAACTTGTTTGGGTAAAGTGGGCCGGCCAGCGCTGTCAAATAATTTGAATAGTGGGGAAAAATCCTCTCAGAGAGTGAATAATTCAGAAGAAAGTAACCAATCGCGTTGAACCACATTTTTGTTTTCCACTTTACAATGAATTTAAGACAGAAATTCACTGACAGAAACTGCCAAATGGCTGGTTTGATAGCGTTAGCCCACTTCAGCCAGAGAAAAAGTTGGTGTAAGAACTTGTAAAGCTCTTAGTTGAGGGGAACTTTTTGACACTCTCATTTGGCTCTCTCTTTTACGAATTGTTACGAATCTTTTGGATTAACAAACAGGAATTTTTTAGAATTCATTCGAATTCCAAACAGACCTAAGATGCCAAACATATGTAGCTGTACTTACTTACATGTGATTGTCAAATTTGCATGTTTTTTCATAGTTTTGTTCTTGTTCCACGTTCAAAAGCGATTTATTTCAAATTTCGTCTCAGGACAAGTATGCTTTCAAACAATCACAGACAGAGCCGCAGTCAGTAATGTAAACCTGATGTGAATGCAGTTCGCTGAATTGAGCACAAACTCAGATAAATAAAAAAAAATGTTGTGCTTTTTTTTAATGAAGTAATAAAAAAAATAGTTGAACTGAATATACTGGATTTATACTGGGTTTTAATAAAAAAAAAGTATTTATACTAAATATTCTGGATTTCATCTAGCAAGAGCTGGTATCATTAGGTATACATATATGTACTTTATATTGCATTGAGCTATTATTGAATAATTCAAACTGCTAAGTGCAAGTGTGAACCCATATTATGTAAGTAGCTTCTTATTCACAATTGGCCTGAAACATTACTCAAAATGTTATAAATTTTAATTTCAGAGTCACTTAAAACTCTGAATAAATCTATTTTATGATACCAGTCAACAATTTTGAATCAGCTTAAATTGAATTACAAGAAAAAGATTTTTATTAGCAAATACAGTTAATTGTATTTATTTTATTTATAACTAATTCATACTTATTAGTAAGCATGGTTATATTTTCCAAGGAAATAATCACATTTTCTTCAATTGGGCATATAAAGTTAGCTCTTCAATCTTAGAGCCCTGATATCTTTCAATGCCCAACGAATGTTAAGAGAATTTTGTCAGTTGTCAGTGAGTAACGCAAAAATGCAGATAATCAAGTTTAAGATCTTTTTGATGATGCTGACAGGCTTTCATAACCAATTGGTATAGAATTAGCAAAAACTTAACTTCGAAGACTTAAAATCGAACACAAAACAATTTGCCGATTTCTATGATATGACCTAGAGCCTAGATAATTTAAACAACGAAATAGGATTATGGTTTGATCTTTGGAGAGATAAAAAGTTGGATGGTGAGCTTCAAAAAAATTTAGGATAATGCGATGTGGTTAAGGAAGCAGATATATTTCTTCTTCCTGCGAAACTGGATTTGCAAACATCACTTGCTCAGCCCTGTACAACGTGCACAATTGAAAGATCGTTTGGTAAACTAAGAAGAGTGAAAACTTAACTGCACTCAGCAATGGGCGAACGAAGATAGACTCAATGGTAAAAAATGTAGGGTGCGCCACGATTGACCGTAAACCAAATTCTCTAATAACGAAATCTCGCATTTTATAAATATATCCCGAATCACATTTTCTCGAATTTTCAAAATCATTTCTTAACATTTTACATTTTTCAAATTAAAATCTTACCCTCTTCTGAAAAAATGTATTGTTTTGAAAGAGTACCTTTTTAAAAACACGAACTTGTGTAATTTATAATAATCATCCCATAGTAGTAGTAGTAGTAGTTACCAGTTTAAGTTCCTACAACACATTATTTACCCTACACCAACTGCATTTAATACCAACCATGACCGTCGAATACTTGGATGTAGCTTGATTAATTACCTACAAATCGAAACCTAATATCCTGATAGGCAGTATAGAAATCCTACGTTTTACTAACACTTACATATTTATTATGATTGTGTATAATATACATGTACATATGTATGTACATGTATGTATGTATAGTTTCTCATTTAAGCAACAAATGTTACACACATTATAAAAGTATACATATTTCATTTCCAAACATCCATCCACCCAACCAACCTATGCATACACACATGCATATATATGAAACCATTTGTAATTAAAATGGAAATCCTCTCACATTGAAATTAATTAAGTTTAATCCCATTCTCTAATCCAATTATATATGTACATATATTTGTTTGAGTATAGTAAAACGCACAGTTTCTACCACATTGCAAAGCTCACTTGCTATATTACCAAAATTAACTGCACCTTAACCTCCAATCAATCCTAGTCGAGACTGTTACATACAGATACATACGATTATAGCACTGAGCAGATGGCATATTCTAAAACTTAATCCATATTTGTATAAACTGCCAGATACAGTGACTATACTCGTATTATGTCATTTCGCATAAAAAAAAAAAAAAAGTTTCATTGAAGAAAGTTTAATTTTTACCAAAAACATGTATGAGTGTGTACCCTCTAGTCCTCTATCTGAACAAGTTTTAATTCACCCTACAACCGCCGCTATCTGAATGAGGACTAACGCAAAAGTTGCGCTGCAAACATGAAGCTTGAGGTATACCTCATTAAAATTGCCAACTGTGCCACAGGAGAACATTTCTCAATTTCGTGCAGCGAAAAACCTTTCAAATGACGAGGATGAGTGATTGCAGGAAGGAGCACAGCGCTGGGACTGTGATTGAGGTTAAAGCTGAAGCCGATGTTAAGGTCTCTACTACCAACCAATGTCATCCAATACAATCTCAACCCTCTAACCATCTACACCCGCACTGAAAAACCATTCACACATGAGATGCCTGTCATACTTGCAGCTTTGTAATTATTAACACAAACCTTCATCAGTGATTACAAGTTACAGGGTACATTATACTTTTCGTCATGGTTACCACATGTGAGCTTAGTATGCTGATGAATAATGGTGCAACAGAGATACCCTGATACCCATTGAAACGACCGACTGAAGGCAACGAGTGGGTTCCTGAAATAATGACTGGGTTTTAAGTTTTTCATTACGAGCACGCACGTTCTACACATAATCACACTGTTGTTGGTTGTATCCATATCTTATACTATTTCCTTTTTGTTTTGTTTTGCAGAATTCAGTTCTCGGATCAGGTGGTATTATGTACGTGAATGGGAAAATTGTTTCTGGACCGCTGGAATCTCTGGTGGATATATTAGTGCCCAAGAATGTCGATGAGTTGGATAAGGTAAGGTGTTTGCCGTTTGTGTTAACTTGTTTGAGTTTTTCACCTTTATCTTATTCATGTGGTGTTGTGGCTTGTGGGTGGCGAAAATCACCCTCAGGTTTTTTTATTCATGATTTACTATGTCCCGCATGGAGAGTTCTTGCGAAATTAATGAAACCCTTTTCAACCCTTTTGACTGCGCCCTCGCACAACACTAGCTGGCAGTGTAATTAGTTTTCTGGGTATTTGAAAATGTAATTTTGGACGCTCACAGGTGTTTCTGAGGGCAAATTTAGTATTTTATGGAATTATACTTTGTTCAGAGGACTTACAAGTATACTCGTGAAGAGGCAATATGGGCGCAGACCCTAGTGGTTAGTCAGGAGTAGGACATTTTTAAGCTTCATAAGTAAAAAATATATGGCAAGTTGCTACAATATATCTTGGAATAGAAAGCGACAGACACGTGGGAAGTGTACGAAATTTCTATTGAATTTCTAATCTCGAGTGTGACTTGGATAAAATGTAAAACTACTTTGCATAACGACAAATTTATATCAACTAGCCAGTTGGAGATTAGGCTAAAATTATACTTGGAATACTGGGATTTATAGAATTATGAAAATCATTCAATGGCAAGACAAAACATTGTGAAATCAATTGGACATACATTATGCAACCCAATAGCAAGAAACAGAAAAATACATAACACATTTTATAGGAATATAAAAGGAGGAAACCAATTTTCTGAGTTGACTGTACCCTACGCATTTCAAAAACCTAAAAAAATTATTAAGCAATTCGGATATACACATAAGAAACACCACAGAGACATATCCTACAACCGCCCTATCATATCCCCTTCTAAATCCATACTCATCTTGGAATTAAATTCAAGTCCCTTTGGTCGATGCCTTATAAATAATGCGTCACGATTGATGTCCTTTTCTCCTTTTTGATTTTTTTTTTTTTTTTTCAAAATCAAACACAATCCACTAAGGTTGTAATTTACTTTCCCAATGAATTCCTCATTTGATGTTTACCGTGTCCTTTTTTGATTCCTGACTCACTATGTCGTCTGCGCTTGAAATGCCGAAATCCTAATCGAATTCTAAATGACATACTGAGGGTTTAATGGAAACGAAGTGGTTGTTGGGCAGGAAGATCCTTTCACATACATACTCGTACATTTCCTTAGAAAGTTTTTCACCATAAACACAAACGGACAGGGCTCGTGTCGTCACTACCTATATCGACATACATACATATTTTTAATCCTATTAGTTTGATGTACGAGTATTTTTTCATGTCCAGCGGTAGAAAATTTTGTAATCTTCCAAAAAGGATTTAAATCGGCACAGTCAGTGATTCCGATTTTTTTTTTTGTTGTACTGTATATTTTTACCTCTACGTGACCTTTTGATGTATCTCTGTACATATATGTATATGTATATCTAAGAATAGAGGTGCTACATAATTCAAAATAAATTTAAGACCACCTCTGATGAAATGCGTATTCATCCTGAAAACTGTGAATGCTTTTTCCGACTGTATAGTTTTAATTGGCCCTAGACGAGAGACAACTTCATATTCTGTCAATTTGAATTCATGTTCGTTGCATTGAACTAAAAATATAAAATAGAAGCAACAAAGAGAGAGAAAAGTGGATAGATACGAGTATGCTGTGGAATCTGTGCATGATGGAGATTTTTAATTAAATTTACTGGAACTAGATCAAAACATCACTTAAACGGATGCACGTATGCAGATATTTCAGAGTTGGTGATAGGGATATCACAGCGTTGATTTTTTACACCATGTCCGCAAAAAGAGAAAAAAATGTTGAGCTATTTTTAAGTCTGAATATTGAATTGAGAGAAAATCAAAGAGGATAGTATTCTGACAGATTCATTTGACTATGTATACTAAAAAAAACTGATCTGTTGCCAGCTACGGTATTCAATCACTTTCCATGCCAAGTCCCTTAATTACGTGTATCTAAAGAAAAATGCGTTCACTATTGATGCAATGGACAGAGTTTTTAATTACCTTTATATGTAGCTTCCGACAGTTTGCTAAGCTACAAATAAACTGGTTCAGCAACAGCGTACTTAGGTCTATGTAGGTACTGAAGGGTTATATCACTTCCACAATCATCCTTCATAATCTTAAAAAATGTCTATTTAAAATAATCTTCCGGATCCTATCTAGAACATTAAATTGTTGCTCATAAAAAACACACAATAAAAGCGCTTTTTCTTTTAAATTGGCTTTCTCAAAGGAGGTCATTTCCTGAGCTCCTGGTGTCTGAGTTTTTTTTATTCCCGCTGACTGGATTAAATGGGAATCAACAGGATAAAATCTGAAATTCATTAAACAGGAAGAAAAAAAAACATTTTATCTCCACCTGAGACCATCATCAATATTGACGAGTTGACCCACCCACCTTGTTACATCAGAAACTTCACAAAGAAATACAAATAAAATAAGAAAAACTCCAACCCAAAGAAAAAAAATTAAGAACCATCCGATTGCGCCATCATTAACAATCAAAATTGGTAGACCGTCTTCTGTCAAACTCCAATTCTAAGGATGTACTATACTGTGTACATACAAAAATTCATTTTCTACTTAATGATAATGAATCTTCATAGAGATGTCGTCCAACAGAGGGTAGAAAGCAGAAACGGATGTGCTGCTAGACTGGAGTCCTCAAAGTGATACTCCACCTCTCGTTTACATCCGGCTAACCTCCGCCCGCCCAGTATTCCCCTGCCAACCAGCGAATGACTTTAATGAGCGCATAACGCTCGTAATATTTCCCAGCTGATCATAAGCTTCAATGTGTTTGTTATTTGGTTTATTTGTATCTTAGTGTAACATCATTCCGTTAGCAATCATTCCGTATAAAGTGATAAAATAATTAATATCGTTACAAATCCTGCATCATCTCTAATAAAAGTCATCTGACTTATTGTGTATTGTTGTTGGCTAATCGAATTTATATTCAACATAAAGATTTGTATGTATTTTGGTTTTTGGTTTGTGTTAAATGTCCTTTCACTTTTTTTCAGGAATTTGTTTTCTCATTTTTATTATCGTCACGTCTCTTCCTGCGTCCGCACGAATTATTGGGTAAACTGCTGTCCTCTGTACCTGAAAGTGAATCCTTAGACACGTTAGTCGCATTACTAGCCGAATGGACAAATCAGTTCCCATATGATTTTCGCGATGAACGGATCATGAGTCATGTTAAACATATCGTTTCGAGGTAAGTTTTGATTTTTATAATATTGGTTATTTAGTGGATTACTCTGAGGTGCACTCCCTTATATCGACAGATGTTCTAATACTGGATTAGAGGAGTTAGTTTCGGAAATATTGAGTGCCTTGTTAAAACGCCTGACTGAATTAGAAAAACACGAAGGAGATTTACGTGCTTGTCAGAATAATACCGACAAGGTTAGTTGTTGGCCCTAATTCATATAGAAATACTTAATCGGGAGTTATGAAACAACTAATCGAATCTTTTTCCAGACAGATATAATAGACTGCCCAACTGCATCGCAATACGCACAAATTTTATGTCGAATCGAAAGAAAACTTGCAAAACACGTTGGACCTGAAGAATTTCTACAATGTAGCAATAATATACTTCTGGATAAACAAGTAAGTTGTAGATTTATAATTTAATTTCTGCTCATATTTCAATAGATATATATTTTAGGCCAATTATAGGATAAATGTAATGTAATGTAATATCTTCCAAAATCAAATGGTTTTTCAAATAAGATAATTGAAGGAAACCAGAATTAAATTTCCCTTGAATTAGAAATATGATCCTCCTTACCACACTAGAAAACGTCGACTGTAACCGTATTTCCCTTTATTATCTTTTATAATAAGGTGGAGCGCCAATAGGAGAAAAAAATCCTCACACTTCGCTTAAACACAAACATAAAATGTAGCTTCGAAGAGACACAAACAAGCAGACTGGAAGTTAAAACAAAAACTGATAAAGTGTTTCTCAATGTGTGTCCAAACACTTCATAAATGTTTTAAGAACAAAGAAATATTTCTGAAATGTTTTTTTTTTTTGGTGTTTTGCTGTTGAAGCATTTCTGCAATGTTTATGAAATGTTTTTTTTATTTTCCCATTATTTTCTTCTTCCATTCAATGATGATAAAATTACTATAATCAATTTTTTTTTCACATGTCGTGCTCTGCTAAGAATCCATGAAACCTTTTGGATGAGTACCGCTAAATGATTTTAACACATGAGTATGCAAAGGAAATGCAGCATCTCTTACCATGATGTAGAACACTGGATTTCCTCTTCCGGGTAGAATGTCAGCATTTGGCAAATTCATTGTTCGGTTATTGAGAGCCGTACAAAGTTCTACTAGGGCCAAAAACACAATACTAAAGGTCGCTTTGTAGTTGAAGAAATCAGTACCACTGTTAAAAGGTGATGCTATAACTATATGGCGACCATTCATTGCACCAATACACTACCTCAACTGCCACCTACTATTAAAGCCATCTGCAACTTTGACCCATTTTGGTTTGGTCGTGATTAACCCACCTAATTTTGAACTCCATGCACAAGTACTTCGCAAACTTCCGGCGCAATTCAAGATAATGCTTCGCTTTGATATCCTACTAATATATAAATGTTTTAAATAAATACAACAAAGAGTGATATGAATCACCAGTGTCTTTGGCAGTGTTTTTTTTTTTTTCTTATTACTGTTTCATCTTCAAGTGCAAAAATGGGTAAAACAGAAACATTTCAGAAACGTTTCAAAAATGTTTTCATGGCGTCCACGCCAAAAGAAACAAATGGGAAACAATCAGGAAACATTTTCTAAACAATCTTTCTGAAGTATTTCTTTCGGTCTGGACACACCTTAATGAGAACCAATAATTATTCATATCCATACATACTTGAATACTTGCATACATATATTTGTATTCACGAACATGAGATAGTATATAAGCTAACATTGTTTTTTAACTTGTGTTAGGTTTTTTCACTGTGATGGTTTGTGACGATTCATAATATCGCAATCCATAGTACAGCGGAACATACTGTACTACTGCATAATATTAGAGATATGACTGTAATATAATATATGCATGTCGCCCTAGAACCTTTTCTATATAAATTATGGAGATTCAATTTCCAAACCATATGAATTGGAACTATGTTACTATGTTCTTTAGCACTGCTATCTTAGAAGCAACTTTTAGAAGACTACCGGTTCCAAATTACATTATTCTTTCTGAAATATTCAATCCATTTTCCTTTCCGATATTCCCGCTATGCTTGAAAATGGCCGAACGGATTGCGAAGATTTTTTGTAATGATAAGAAATTTGTTTACAGTGATTTTATTTTCCAAAACTGTTTTCTGTTAGATTTGAAGTTTTCGAGAGCCTAAATGAGATTATTAAACATGGTTCATCGATTTAGAAAGTTGGACAAACTATACTCTATTCCACAAGAATTGTCAGTACAGGCTTCATGGGGGAGCTTTTTTCTAAAGACTGGTGGTGCCCGTACATGTTTTTATGGCACTCAGCTAGAAAAATTGTCACTGAAATAAATAAATAAAAACTAAACCACTGACTTACACAAGATTTATTTTTGTAATTTTCCTCCAATTCGCATACATCCCATTACGCATGACCAGCCTGCTACACAGCCAATGGTAGAATGATCCTGTGGCCTCCATAAATCCTCACTGTGTGTATGGAAAATATGAACATCAAAGCAGTGTTACCATTACTAAATTAAAGCAAATCGTTACAGCTTTTCCTGTGGTTTTTGTCAAAGAGTTTTGCGATTTTGTGCTTTGAGAACCAGTAAATAAATTTAAGTATGTAAGGGGGGTTGCCGCTTGATTTTTTTTTTTTTTTTTAGTTTCTTGTTTTTCCGGAGAAATCGTTAAAATGCCTAAAATTTTTAATATTAAAGGTATATTTGCGCGAGATGGATGTTGGGGGCACAAACGAAGTGAGATTTTTTTTTTGTTTTTAGCTTATACATATTATATTGTAAGCTAATCGTTTCCGATATATAATATTTATACATCAAAATACTCGAAAAAATGCGATCTAAAACATTCAAAAATTTCATCAAAATCCAGGTGGTGTCCACTTTGAAAACAATTTTCTTTATTTCGTTCAACAAATTGTGTTATTTTTAAAGCAGCAGATGGTTACCCTATGCGTTTTGCTCTCCGATTTGGGCTGATTTATCATGCATACTAGAGTAACCCAGTGTGGACTTAAAAAAAGGGACAGGTTTATGTAAGCTATTGCAACCAGACTGAGAGGCAAACATCCTTTCTTTCATCTACCGACAATTTTTGTGGAACAGAGTATAGTTTGCTGTTAAATGAAAACAAAACAACAACTTTAGCACCAAGTTTATATTGCTGATGGTTTCCCGTTTCAACTTTCTACTCTCGATTATACAGATTAAATAGATTAAAATAAATGTCAATATAAATTCGGATATCACATTCTACACTCTCTTTGTTTTTTTTTATTATAAAGAAAACTCAATTATGACATTACATCGTTTCCCCAAATTACCAACAATTAGGTTATCAGGCAAATCAGTTTATCGTAAACACAGCAAACAACGCAACAATAATAATATTTATATACTCTTGTCTACAAGAGAATCACAAGTCGCACAAACATTAAGCAGTTATATACTATGTATGTACATATATGTATAACCGTTGCCTGTGGCTGGGCTTTGCACGCAACAATAATGATATTAATTCCCAAAACTGCCTCATCTACACTCGTCGCACGTTCCACGCATTGCAAAACATTTCAATTTAGTCCCGAAAATAAACACAAAATCATATCTGCCAAATATTTCCACTTCAGCGCCTACCGTCGCGACGCGTCGCTGCCACCCCTAAAAGAAGTGGTAATTTTCCAACGCCAATGAGAACGACATCGACAACACTCGTCAAACACCCCCACTAGACCACCGTCCCTCATTATAAGTGCCTACTTAGGGGAGCATACAAACACCACCGGTGGCGGCTGTAGCACCCACATGCAATTGATCCCTTTTCCACTTCAATTTAATGTAATTCGACTTCGAATAGGAAGTGAAAATCATTCCCCAGAATGAAATTCGCCTTCGCTGGGAAATGTAATTTGTCGCGGCGGGGTGTGGTACTGGGGATGGGGTTGTTCTGCTTACATAAGCAGTTCTGTGGAAGAAAAAAAAATTGGAGCGGAATCAAATCGGCACACTTACCATCCTCCCCCCAATTCGGCGGGGTGTGGTTGCTTGTAAGTAGAAACCAATGTAGCACACATTCGGTTATTCTTCGTTTGGCTTTTATTGTATTATACTGCGACGGGCTAAACAACGAAATTAATTCCTTTGTATTGGTTTCATCCTGTGGGTGTGCGAGCGCCTGATTGAAGATATACTCATTCGGTAGGTAGATATACGAGTAGTAGCTCGACAAATTTGTATAATGTGTTGAGATGTTAACATCCTGAAAGCGGGTAGCGCACACATAGGCTTTGTGGTAGGTTGGGGGATACGTCACGGCGCAACGCCCGCTGCCACCCTTTATGGTCCTAAAATGGAATTTTTAATAGAATTTAAATGTTGTTGTTCTTTTTTTGCCTCGATTTTGTTGAATTCCTTTGGCCTGGTTCGGTTTTATTTGCCTAACAATAGCGGCGCTACGAAATAGAATTGAAGCTAAGTAAAAGTTTGTTATCAATAGAGAGTGCCTAGCAGGAACTTGTGTGTGTCCCTGTTGGTGGAAGTCTCCTTTGCTGCGTGTATGTTTGTCTAATTTGTTTGTTTATTGTTATTTACTTGCCGTGCGAAGCTGGGGGAAAGACGGGAGAAATGTGAATAAACATGAGAGTATCAATTGCCCTTAAGGAATTCGTTGTATTGGTTAGGATTTGTCACTCCATATGGGATAAAATGGGGATGAGCTCTTGTGTAACAATAACAGAACGTCCTCGTTTTCTCATGTCTGCAATAGGTGTTATATTTGTAGCTACGACAGAAATGTGGGCCAGAATAATAAATGATTCATTTGTATTTGACACAGATAAAGACATAAAGGGAGGCGTTATTCTAGTTGCGACTGGTTTTCTAATTTGCTAATGTGGTATTCATAGGTGCCAATGCTAATAGATGGTATAAGTTAAAAGCAAATTACAAAATTTTAAATAAATTGTAATTGGTATGGGAATGCATACTCCTTGTAGATACATTATGTTCCTACATACATAATATATAAATTTACAGTTCTGGATTCCCGAACGAAATCAGGAGAAATGATGATTGGCGGTGTGGTAAAAAATTGTATATACAATTACTTTTCAATTCAAACGAATCCAATTTATAAAAGTTTCCATACCACATATACATACATATGTAAAATTTTTCCATAAACGATATGTTCATATGTAGATGAAATATACACGAATATATTTGTACTCATTCCTTTGATTAAAGAAAATTCTTTTATTCATATAATTGCCTCGAAACAGTTGCTTTTTATTTATTTACTACTGAACATTTTAATGTTTTAAGCACATATAACAAAAATGTAAATCCATATGTACAAAAGGCATTTTTACAGGAAAGATACCAGAAGTAAAATTCCTGTATCAAAGTCCTAAAAATGCGGTTAAATTGTTTAATATTTTACACAAAAATGTATTTATTATTTTATTTAATATACGTTTAATTAATTTTATTTTATTCTAGTGTGTGTGTGCACATTCCAATATATATAGTTGTGAGTACTGTAACACGAAAACCACGCGTTAAAAAAAATCGTGTGTATATACTACATGCAGTGGATGTAAAATTTTATCCCTTAATGCACATAAAGGTTTTTTTCAATAAGGACATAACAATTTTGTTTTTAAATAAAACAACATAACCCTTCTGTCAGTTACTAGGTTGGCCAGACCTTTTCCACATTCAAAGCCAGTTTGTCCTATTTAATTATGTAGCTATCATTCATCGTCCATCCATAATATTTATTTATATTTTATATTTATTTATTTATTTATTTATTTATTTATTTATTTATTTATTTATTTATTTATTTATTTATTTATTTATTAATTTATTTATTTATCTATTTATTTTATTTATTTATTTATTTATTTATTTATTTATTTATTTATTTATTTATTTATTTATTTATTTATTTATTTATTTATTTATTTATTTATTTATTTATTTATTTTTTTATTTATTTATTTATTTATTTATTTATTTATTTATTTATTTATTTATTTATTTATTTATTTATTTATTTACTTATTCATTTATTTTTTTATTTATTCATTTATTTATTTATTTTTTTTATTTATTTATTTACTTATTCATTTATTTATTTATTTATTTATTTATATAAGTTTGTCGTCGTTCAACCCCGAAATATGATACTAAATTTTTCATCTGCCAGGTTACCACGTTTTCCAAGCATTTTCACCTCAAAGAAATATTCCGATATGGTCTCAGAATGCTTCCGCTGACGACCCATCAGCTGAGTGTGAATATCGGCTGAACCAAATCAATTTTAAAATTCTCCCAGTCACAAAGTTGATCACCTTCGGCTTCCAACCAACACTTTGGTGGTCTATGGAACTTAATTATAGCCGCACACAAAATCAATGAATCTTGCCAGCCAAAAAGACTTCGTATCCGGTCCACCTGGCTTATCCACAGCGTCGGAGTTAACGATTTTATATCCCCAGGGATAAAATATGGCATTGATCATGTCTGATACAGACATTTTTATGAAGCCGTTATCGCCACCGGATGGGTTGTTAGACGCAAAACTCCGTTGGGATGCATCCGCCATCCATTCTCGGCGCAGCAAATCCAATTCGCTACGTAAAGCCGCCAATTCCAAATCTGCCGTTGACTTTCCCACGATGGTTTTATCTGCTTCATTGGCTTCTGAACCACTATCGTCGCTGCCAATATCTGCAAAAAATGCCCTAGTTTCCGATATCTTCTCATCACCTTAAAATTTAGACAATCTACTTATCAACGCCGGCTTTTTACCAGATGTACTTAATTTGTGTTTTCGCAGCTCGTCCCTCAGATTCACAATAGACATAACTGACAAAGCGCCCACGCAGTTCACATCTGTCGACATATTGCGTCATCGCCAAAAGACAAGACAGTATATATGTATTCTAAACACGCGATGTCCTCTGCCGCAAAATGAAATCTTCCAGCTACTCTTAGCTGCTTCAATATGATTTTTGATTAAATTTATTTATTTTTTTGATATTTTTCGCCAAGTAAAAGGTTTGTATCCGACTTCTGAATTAAAACGAAACCAAATACTTTTTCATTTAACAATAAAACAATCCTTCTTTTACACTCTCCTCCTTTTTCAACACTCCACAATTCTTCCAAAAAACCAAAACCATCCCCTCTCCATTAAAACCAAACAAACGTCAAATTTATCTCTGTTGAACACACTTATATAGTGCTACCAAATTAACTTTATTTTGCTCTGTTACATAAATAAATAAATAAATAATTAAAAAAATAAATAAATAAATATATAAATAAATAAATAAATAATTAAATAAAAAAATAAATAAATAATAATAAATAAAGAAAAAAAATAAATAAATAAATAATAGTAAATAAAGAAAAAAATAAATAAACAAATAAATAAATATGTATAATGTATTAGCTTTTCAACACAATTTTTATTTTTTTGAAAGCAATACGAGCACATAAAAACCTAAAAATAAAATGAAAAGTGCAAGTGAAAGCTCGAGTTCGTACTATATTTTATCAGATGGGTTACAACAACAAAGGATTTAATTAAACTTTCTGGTGTTCTTGTTCGGTTCCGAGTTTTCTTTCCACGAATTTACTTCATTCGGGTTGTTTGCGAACGATTCATGACCGTATTCTTTTTCTTTGAAAAGACTATGCACTGCTGCTGTTACAAATTCCTTTCTTACGTGTATTTGTGTTTTTTGTTTAGTTATCCGTTGCATGTTCCCTGAAGAGCGAAGTTTCAAAAGTCTGTTGAGTTTGTATCCGGTTGCAGTTCTACAGATACCATTTCTTCCGCTTCTCATTGCAGTCATCATGGGGAAAGTTTATCCTGAATAAGTTCAGCTATATAAGAGGGCAAATAACAATTTAACAGAATTGCAAGCAGGGTTGGCTTTGAATAATGTTGGGTTTGGATTGCATACCATACGAGTACCTACATATGAACGAGACCTATAATTGTGGCTTTTTAAATAATTTATTGGGGTTTTTATTAATTTTGATTTTGTAATTTAATTTTTAACTAATGCTAGAATCTACTGTATTTGATGAAAAGATAAAATACCATATATCAAACAAATAAGGCAGAGGAGCATTAGTGTACTCATGCAAATACTGTTTGCACACACGATTCATGATGATTAGTGAAACCGACCGACGGGTGATACTGTAAATCTTGAAACTCTTCCTACATCCCAATCTGGTGGTTCAATAAAAAAGATGGTTCCTGTAGAAGCATACGTCGATATGACGTAATTATAATACTGTGACTCTATATGGTTTAAGCTTTAAAGAAGTGCAGTATATTAAATGGATCAGTTGATCTTAATCGAAGGATAATGTTTAGAATTATAATCATCTCCTGTATTCCACACGTTGTACATAATGTACATCAACGTAGAAGCAAATCTACTAAAAGTGCAATTCATATCGCATCATCCTGTGCGTGGTAATAACTGCACAGACGAAAAATCCCATTATTTCGCTTCTTAAAAGATAATTTTATTTGTAACAAGTTTGTCTTTGACTTTATTTTTAATCGCCTTTTATTTTGTCATCTTTTCAGTCGAAAAAATGGGACCAACCATCAACATCAGGTGGTCCACCTGGTGTACAGGATCCAAAAAAGACCTGCAATCTGGAAACATATCTGGAGTGGTCAGCTCGTTTACGCTTATTTGTATGCAATGAAATTCTTCATGTAAGTAAATTAAATTTATTCCTTCAGGGAGAAAACTTCCAAACACGTCCTGATCCTGAATGTGAATTATAGCTCTCCTTACCGAAACACATCCTGCATTATGCAAATATCCGGTAAATCCTATATCTGTGTTTATCTGTGTTGGCATACAAATGCACATAGTAGATCATCAGTTGTAGCAGAACTCCTAACGTGAGTTAGATTTCGGACAACTTACAAACATCCTTTCAGGACGTTGTTGGCGAAAGTCCTACTTGATACATATACGAGTGTATGTGGGATTTTGGATTCGTGATAATGTTGGCGGTGAATGTTGTGGATTGCATATAACCACAATGTTGCCGTTCATGTTGTTGTTTTTGCTGGCAAACATGTGTGAGTTTACCTTTTAGCCACGACATTTGATGCAACCAGTACTCGGGTGTATGCATGATTAAAAAGACACGAATGGTCATGCTTTCACTAATTCTAGATATGTACACACATCTTAGCCTGGTGATTGTTCAGCTCATGCTTTTGTGTTTGTTTTTTTTTTTTTTTGTGTTGTTTCGAGTAAGGTAAGACAATTCAAGCTACATACACATTTGAATGGATTCGAGTTGATTGGATCAGTTGCAATCAAGCGATAACTGGCAAATGGGTCGATATTGGAAAGGACTTTATTTGGCGACGAGATCGCAAATGGGAAGCGTAGTCGGTATCTGTGAACAATTAAATTAAAATCCAAGTACATATCTCCTTCAGTGGACATAACATTCAAAAAAAAAACTTCAAACATGTTAACTTTGGAGAGCCGCAGATCATAAAAAACTTGCCACGGTTTGCAATTTACTAAGATATCTTCTAATGCAAAATTGAAAACCTAAACCAAATGATGTGAACGTTCGGATTCTATTATATGGATTATAGCATCCATTTGGCTCAAATAAACTTGATGAGAATACGTAGACAACTTGCTTCTTCGAGCCAATACGATTGTGAAGATTTTAATGTAATTGTTTTATTTTATAATCTACTATTATTCTTAGTCTAACAACTGGAAATCCTTTGCCCCAATGCTACACAGCATATATTGCTTGAATGCATATTTTTTTTCTTTAAAGCACTCAAGCTTTAATGGCCCTTTAGGAAACGTTACTAATATACCGATAAAATGAGCAGTTTCTCCAGCCGTAAAACCCCTTAAATTTCTACATCATTTCCGTTTAGTTCGCTCCGATTACTTTTATCATACACAGCTCTATGTATCGTATGTGGCTGCTTAAACGTTAGAATAAATGTACGAGTATACTTTAATTATTTTTTTTTTACTTTCATACTATTATACGCTGCTTGCACTCTTTGCTGCCGGATACCACATTCCAAAACTGATACTGATGATACTCTAGTGTAACGGCATCCGAGAACGCAAGAAAATCGTCGAACTATGGAGTGGAGTCGCCCAGTATTGCCTTTTAGTTGGTAACTACAATAGCGCAACAGCAATTTTAGAAACTCTCGAATCACCACCGATAGCTCGACTCAAAGTTACGGTAAGTACATACTCTACCTCTTACTCCTTTGATCCCGAGTATCCTTTTATGTAAGAGACTATCAGACAAAATGTTTCGAATATTTCAACCATTCGTCTCCTTTGAATGCAGTTTAAATGTAACCCTGTCTTTCTATGCATAGTGTATGTTGTACCAGTTTATTTGAGAGATATCTACGCCCCCAAAAACGGGATGTCCCCCCTTGAGACTTTGGCAAAAGGAAGGAGCCCATACCGAACCCTTTATCTTCTTGCTCGGCGCATAAACTGAATAAAGTGAATTTTCATCTACTAAATTCTCAGAAAATATTTTTTTTTTTACCATCCATGACAAGGGAGCGCCTCTACCTACAGTTGAGAGAATGGTTTGTTACATTGGCTTCCTACAGGTTCTTCTATCCAAGCCCATAACTCGATATGGTCGATATTGATTTATGGTATAGCTTTGGTATCGGTCCTAACCTGCATCCTGACGACGGCGACCTCTGGAGTTGCCCGACATTTGGTCTGAGCGGCCGGCGGCAGCACACACAGGCCAAAGTGTAAGTTACCGATTTCGGGTGGAAAATTTATTGCCACACTCATGGAGACCGGACCGGAGTGGTATTTTCGGAATTGATGTAATGTGGCATCGGAGCTCTGTAAACTGGTGTGAGACTGATGCAGAGTGATGGTAAATATTTTTTGGTGAATACCAAATTGGATTGCACTTTTAGCAATTAGTCTTTATGAACGGATGTGCGTTGCATGCAAATTAACCATACATACTGTTGATGGAGACTGACGATGACTTTTTGAAAAATGGATGAATTTTTAATTCAGAGAAACCGAGTGACAGACGGACGCTAATTAAACTGAAAATAAATTGAAATACTGGTCCGAACAAGAGCTAGGCGTAGATTGCTTTGCATATCATTTATTAGATTTCTATCATTCTTTTGAATGATATCTGTTCAGAGAGGATATCTGCAGCTGTTTTGATTTTTTTTTTTTTAAATATTCTAGTTTAGGTTGTCTCAATGAATTTGACGTCATCGCATAAAAGTGTGTGATAAAGTGTACTAATTAGTGCCGATTCACTTTGGAAACGCGTTGTCAAGATGAAAATTAATTTATGAGCTTCAAGAAGGCGCTACTGTATCTTTTCTCGAAGCGATTCGGCATATTTTTGAACCCTTTTAACTTCCGCCCAGATATTACCTCAGATTAAAGATTTTGTGACTCGGTCATTATGTAGCACGACGCTTTAAATATAATATTGCTGCATAGTGGGTACATTTTTCACATGAAATTTTTGTGCTGAGATTATTAATTTCTGTTTCAGATTTTCAGATGCTTTGAGATTTATTTTAATTGTTTTATCCGACTGTTAGAAACTCCAATAAAAGCTTATTGAAGACTAATCATAATTTCGATGAATGTTTGCATTGCATACAACAACTACTTCTTTCTGAGTTAATGATAAAGAAACAAAGTAAAATATTAAAGGAAATCCGTCTATTTAATGAATTTTTTTAGTGTTCCGTACCCAAAAACGGAACATTAATGTGATCAGTTCGGTGTCTGTCGCAGGCCTTTTTCTCAGAGACTAGTTGACGTAGGTCGTAGACTATTGAAATTTTGAACAGTTGTAGCAATTAGATAGACCTAAACTTAGCTGAAAGTTGAATATCGACTTTGGGGGGCTAAATGGGGAGTTAAAAAAAAACAAATTTTAAGGTAATCGTGTGGGATATCAAATAAAAGCTCGTTAAAGCATGAATTCAAAAGTGTATGAAATATCTGTTTATGCTACTTTTTTCTTCACACTTTGTAAAAAAACCATGAAAAATTGCTGTCGTTCCTTATCTCCAAAAACATCGCTCAGAAAAATCTGAATAAAATCAGAAACATTGAGAATAAAGTGTAGATTGAACCAAATTTATCAGGACTGCATTACGTTCGACAGTTTTTTTTATTAATTTTTTTGTAATTTCACCTTCCCAACTGTTTACATATTCTGAAGTGACGTAACCTTATCACAATCATATAAAAGCGAATACGTGAAGGGCTTTATGTGTGAGAGTAAAAAATTTAATGGTTGCTCTTAGAAATATGCCCCAGAAATTGGCTTCGGGTATAAGGTATAACCATTGAGCTTAGGCTAAAACCAATGATTTTAAGCACATGAAGGACATCTACATTATAATGTTACCTATACATTATAATGTAAGTGTCTCTCCTTTTACTACATTGGGAAGCATTTAATTTATGTACAGACACGGGAGGGAGACAAATCGCAAAATTCCATGCATCTAATACAATTCAACGAATAACGAGACGAATAACGAATTCTGATGCATATGCATTATTTCCTCGTAGTCTTTATTTATTGTTTTGTGTGGATGTATAGTTATTATTCTGAGCAGATGAGAAAGGGTATCAAATAAGTAGTTTTATCAAGTTGCTTACATTTGTGTACATAAATTTATCAACATACACCTAAATCTGTTACATATGTATGTAAACATAACTGATAGTACGGAACACTTATTACGCAAGTACGACATGCACTTGATCGGATTTTTTTGAACAGCGATTTAGTCAAATATTTGATAGCAAAATGCGAGGCAAAATGTTTTTAATGTTATTTCATATGTACCGGGTTCTATTATTCAATGTATTTTCGGCTGCGATTTATGATACTCATCTCATCATATTTCATTTCATCCTGCTTACCAGAATAAAATCACACAGCAGTATTTTATTATTTCATTCAATGTAATTTAATTTGTATTTTTATTTACATTAATTTTCTTATTTTCATTTGTTTTCATTTTAATTCACATTTATCTTCTTTAATTTTTTTATTTTCATTCATTTTCATATAACATATTTTTCTTTTTACTCATTTTGTTTTATATAAATAATTGCAATTTTAAATAAGCCATGCTTGAAAGCTTTCGTTAAGTTTAGTTTAAAACATTTATGGAGCGAGGTAAAGCTTTATCTGTATTAGAAAGCTTTTCTTAATAAATATAAGTAACCCGCCCGGATCAGATGACGGGCACTCTTGATCAATCGGGATTCGGGAGTAGGGACGTTCCGATACCGCCATGGTATCGATACCTTTACTCATTACTCGTATCGAATCAAAGTATCGAAACTATTAATTTATTGTATAAAAGTATCGAATATATTCTCGTATCGAATCAATTGTGGATACTTAGAACTAGAAGCTTTTGTTGCAATGAAATTACAGATGAAACGGCAAAAGAGTAGGCAAACGTTTGTAGTGTCCTCTTGTTTTTTCATTGTTGCCTTGTTTTTTATATGGTTTGAGTATGTACATATGTTGGAAAGCGAAGTTTGTAAAAACTTAAAAATTATGTCTATGTACATACATATTGTAACATAACGGAATTCAAGTATTCCTGTCCCTTTTAAATGAAAATAATTATAGAGTGGAAGTCGCTCATAACGACCTCGCTTATTACGACTAGTCGCTTATAACGACCATTTTCCTTTCAGTTGGTTGGTTTCTTTATATTTTAAGCTATTCTACCGTCGGATATTACGTCGTCGTATAAACGACGGTTCGGATATAACGTCCAATTTTCGAGAGTAAGGAATCGATTTCGTCGCTTATAACGACGAAGTGAGAGAGAATTTACTAAAAATTATATACCCATTCACGTATATGCATATGTATGTATGTATGAACGTTAATCTGAATATTTTTTGTGCATTCTAGTGATTTTACACAATTTTTTAGTGTCTTTTTTGCGCCGCTGATGATGGTCGCTCTACATTGTGCAGCTGTGTATCTGTTGCACATTATTATTATGTATCGCTAGGATAGCTGATCTTACTTCTAGTGTTTTGTGTATTTATTTGAGTTAACGCATTATCATTAAAAAGCTTGCATTTTACATAGTGATTATAGTAGATAGGGTATTAGTTAGGAGTTTATTGATTTAATTTTTTTATGCAGTCATGAGTTCTTGAAAACGTAGGACCTTTTCTGTAGAGGAAAAGGCAGCGATTTTCTTTCGTTTGGAGTCAGGTGAAAAAATAGCGAATAGCACACGAGTTTGGAGTGATTTATTTTGTTAAACTTCAATAAAAAAAAAATATTTATTTATGAACTCTGTATATTAGTCCTTCATGATTTAAAAAGAAAATTAATTAATTTTGTCTGTAAATTTTTTCTCTGAATACTTATGGAGGGCAGTCGGATATAACGACCGCCGGTTATAACGACCATATTTACTCGGTCCCTTCGCCGTCATTATAAGCGACTGTACTAGGAATTGGAAATACTTGTTACTTGGAATCTGGCTCCGATACCAAGTAACTACTCAAATCAAAGTATCGAGTACAAAAAGTACTTGGATCGAAACAAAAGTATCGAGTATATACTCATATGTACTTGTATCGGAACGTCCCTAATCGGGAGTTTGAACTAGTTTTCCAAGATACGGGTGATTTTCCTATTTTGCGAACTAATTCACACTCTCTGCGCGTTAAAGTAGAGTTCTTTTTGATTTGTTTTGGCAATTGCCTCATTCTATTTACCTTACAAGAGTTGTTGCTTCAACGGATACGGCAGTTCACGGACCGCTTACTCGTGGGTAAACAATTTTTTTAAGGCTTATTTCGCTTTACTCCTCCAATAATTTTTATTATTTTTTAATTCGTTGTAAGAGAATTAAGATTTTTTTTTTTAATAAAAACAACAAAAAAAAAAAGAAGCTCGGCGTTTTTTTGCACTCTGATAGTGTGAGGACTATTTTGGTGGAAAATTTCAGCGTTCGACAATCCCACCCAGCTCTACCGCAACCACTGTGCTACACGATTGCTTTAAATTAAATCATATTCGATCACAATCTGTATCAGAAATTATTACCCTCTCAACGAAGCACAGTAATTTAAAAGGTTATCAGCCTCTCTCAGTGAGAGTTTTCATTTTACAGCTAGAGTTAGAGCAATTCGTTCTAGAAGACTCGTATTATGGGGTAAATGCCATCACGCACTTATACTTTCATTACCATCAACGTGCACAGCCATCGCACCCGTTCCACATGACATTCATTTAATCTCTAATCCAAACAAATTTAATGCACCCCTGAAGAATCGCAAATGAGTGCAAAATCACTTTCTTCTCCTACCGGACCTTTAGCAGAGAAATATCCTTAAATAC
The DNA here is from genome assembly GCA_949775065.1 of Brachyopa scutellaris. Lineage (NCBI taxonomy): Eukaryota > Metazoa > Arthropoda > Insecta > Diptera > Syrphidae > Brachyopa > Brachyopa scutellaris. The sequence goes on along the minus strand of OX459112.1, from coordinate 184,455,945 downwards.
GAATTCCCTCTGCGACGTTGGACGGAACGTGAACAGGATAGTATTCGGTAAAATTTAATTGACACTAAGAGTCGAAATTATGCTTTTTCATTTCCTCTCCCTCTATTTGAATGGATCATAATTTTCCGTTAATTCCGCATTATCAATACTGAGAAATTTTTAAGTTTCAATTTGGGACTGTGTATACATACCTACGTTGAATGCACGACTCGTAAATTGGTGTTGAATAAGAAATAACGCTGGGATATCCCTTCAAAAAATCTTCATCATCTCCAGTGCAATGTTACTCGATCTCTTGTTACAGATTTATGGCTATGGGAAATGATTTAAATTCATTGAGAACATTTTTTATAGTACAAGTAAATATACCTTCCCAAAGGGAGGAAAGGAATAAATATTCACAGCTTTTACCGGTTTTAAAGTTTGCTCCGCTACTTCAATTCTTCTGTGAAAGACGAGAGGTGATGGTAAACTATATAAATTTGCGAACTTTATGAAGGTGTTTCATTTCCGCTTTCTAAGCACGTAGCGAAAATCTGAAATTATTTTTCAAATAAACGAATGAAATATAATTTATACGAGCACAGGAAGAAGTTATTGAGATAAAAGGCTATCACGTAGAGCAGAGGATATAATATATTTTTTAAAGACATACTACCTCTTTATTGCATCATTACAGACTTGAATGCATTTAATTAAAAACCTAATAAACGAGTTAGCAACGGGAGAATAAAAAAGTTTGTTTTGAAAACTTTTCGAATTATAATCGTTTGTTTTTTGATGTGCGGACGGAGGTACAGATTTTTGAATGATTTTTAATTCAAAGGGACTTAATAACTCTTGTCACAAAAATATTGCTTTTATGAGATTATATACCACTCAAGAATATGTGTCAAAAAGGATTTTTCTGGTTTGTAAGTAATAACGACCATAGAGTTAAATGAAAAGTCGAACACAATCGATTTTCTTTTCAGTTGCAGTGGACAATAGCCTATGCCGTAGACCGTGGTCGACTGGTCAAACGCGAAGGCATTTACAGTCGACCCCGATGCATATACTATAAATTAATGCATTATAACAGAAATGCACTCCATCACAGAAAGCGTATGCAATGGAATACTGCGTGGTCTGTGTCTTCTTCCTGATTTGGATAATTTGGGCAAAAAGGTGAGATATCGTGCCCAAAAGGGTGTAGGTATTTCCGATACCCACCGTGCAACGTGACCAGATAAGAACTGCGTAAGGTGGTAGTTACAGCTTCCATGCCTTCAGTCTGTCCAGGCTTCTATGGTTGGGATTAATCTGTAGATCCATCTGCCCTTTCTAGTGGTTTTCCAGTGAGCTTGAAATCTGGTCATTGAAATCACTCTTTCTTTTTTCTTTTTCTTCCGTTTTGTGATCTGCTAATTATAGGCCAGCGAATATTGGCCAATTTTTGATAAAGTTGATTGTTCCGTTCATAGCTGACTATATCTTGCAAATGTTCTTTGGAACAGTAACAATGGCTATGTCGTCGTCCAATCCGAATATTTTTACTCCTGGTAGCACTGTTAATTGCAAAACTCCGTCGTACATGATATTCCAAAGTAGGGAGCCTAGTACTGATCCTTTTGGGACTCCCGTGGAGACTTTAAAGTACTTTTTTCCTGTTTTGGTTTCATATCTCAACCTTCTATTGGTCAAGTAGCTGGATACAATCTTTCGCAAGTATTTTGGCGTACCCATTCTGGCTAGTGACCTTCTTATGGTATGTAAATATTTATATGTATTTTTTTATTTTTTTTTCAAAGTCAAAATAATGGTCGAACACACGGTCTGAAAGTTTGGCCATCCCTGGCCTATTACATAGTATCGTATTGTAGCATATAATAAGGTAAGTGTTTTTTCAAATGTTGGCAGTTTCAATATTAAAAAACTGGTCGTATCGTACTTACAGTTTATTGCTTTTCATACCACCTCCCAATAAAATAAAAACTGAATATACTCGTACTGTAAATAAAACGAACTCTTAAATTCAAAACGTTTTATCAGAATTTAGCATAACAGCTAGAAACCAATTAGTCTTATCTGTTTCATGCAAAATTACTGCACCCGAAATTGTTTATCTCAAATCCATGTAACGATTGAAATTCTCCATTCCACGTAGAATTTTTATTAACAAAAAGAAGATAAAACCGGAATCCCAACCGACGAGAAAGTGACTGCAACAATCTGTACAATTAAATTGAAATTTTATTGATTTGAAAAATTCGTGGTTCTGAAATGGAAAGAGATTTTTGTTTTTGAAGCCCTCTAAAACCGCCACATCCGTGCAGCGAAACGAAATTATTGTTGGAAAAAAAATCATTTTTGACAGTATTTCCCGGAATTGGTATAAAAGGCCAAAAGAAAAACCCGCCTCCAAATAAGCGAGTTTGAATTTTAATGGTAAATGCACAAAAACCATATGAGATACACAGAGTTTGTGGAATTTAGAGCCACGACGTTGTTTCCGCCCCTGTATTGACTCACCGTTGAGTTACGGAATGGCAAAAAAATTCTCATCAAATCCCTTGATCCATTTGACGCAGAGACAGCAGCCATCACATAGAGATGAAAGCCAGTAGGCAGAAGCACAATACTATGAGAAAAAACGTCAAAATTGCAAAGAAATGAATTGCAGGAAGCGACAGATTTTCAAATGCTAATAAAACAAATTTTTCAGTTTTCAAATGCATGCGCCTGGAAAAGAGTATTGAATGGAACTGTGCTTGATTGAAGACAAAAAATTTATTTATTGGCATATTTGCTAACTTTCTGAGTAAACTTTGGAAAGCATATTATTCGTATTGACTCAGCTGGAGCACACTAGTAGTATGGAGTTCCATTACTTCATATTCTTTTCTGGCCCAAAAACATTTTGAATATTTCAATTTATTCATACATATACAGTGTACTCTCTCCGTACGGACACCTCTCATAACGGGGCACCTCTTATAACCGGACAGATTTTAAAGAACCGAAATAAATACACGATTTTTTACACAAAAAACTCTCCCATAACCGGAATCTCTCATAACCGGACACGGACACCAATTTTCGTAACCGCAATAGAATGTCGCTCTCTCTTAAACGGACAAAACATTTGTATTTGTTTTGTTCTCCTCGTCTTTACACTTTGCAAAGAAACGAAACAAAAATGTAAACTGTGGAGTGTGCCTTTGCGTCATTATCAAGTTCGCGGACACATGATTTTCGGTGGGGAACGCTAGAATGACGCACGCATATCTCCGGCATTTTGAGAGATACTTTATATTATTTTGTGCGAATTTTCTATAAGTGAAGTGAAAATTTGTCTCTGGTAGGACAAATAATGGCGGAATATAGAACTTTACTGTATTTCTCGTCAGGGTTCCCGTCTTCTCCTAACATATCCAAAATTAGCATGACCCGCTAATTTCCTCAACCATTGAAGGCATATGCTGTCTTCGTGTTATCCAACAACTTGTACATTTATAAATCCCATTGCATTTTTAAATAGCTTTGGATGTTAAGTGTATGTATGTATGTATGTATGTGTCATTTTACGCTTGATTGTCATAGACAGAAAGTAGTATTTTTTGGTATATTGTGCTTATGACAAAAATGAGTTCTTTTATAAAATAAAATGAATACCACAAGTCTATTGTGTTTCTTTTTTAAAGAACGTCAATTTATTTTTTTCATAACCATAACCGGACACCTCTCATAACCGGACAAATTTCTCGGTACCATCAGCGTCCGGTTACGAGAGATTTCACTGTACATACATAAGTAGCACTATAAACAGTACTTAGAATAAAGAATCCGATTTTACCGCCGGTTATACCAACATACAAAAATGTCGGTGTGGAAACGCGTGGAAACTAACTTTAACTTAAAAAGTTTCTGAACTTACTTTAAATTTCATTGAAATTTGTATGCATGTTTTCAGAAATTCATAAAAAAATGGATTTTATAGTTTATGTATAAAATAAAAAACACAAAATATATACATACTTGAAGCTATCGAATCCATTTTAAAGTAAAGCTTTCGCGTGATTTTAACAGAAATTATAGTTATGCAAACACTAGCCAATTGAAGCACTTTTTTAGACACGCGTCGCAAGAGAAGCTTAAGTGCTATTTTCAATTTGACTGTATGGAGTGAAAAAGCATGTAAAATGTATAACGGTTTTCCAATTGATGCATTGCAATATATACTGACGGAAAAATAACCTTGTATATTCTTCTCTTTCATTTCATTTTTTGATTTTTTATCCGGTTGTGATATATAGGCTGCCCCACTGTGCGCCGTCGAAAAATGTCAACCATCAAACTGTCATGCCCGAGATTACCTGATTCTTGGTACATCAAAGTTTAGAGATTGGAATAACTCACTTCACGTTCAGATACAGTCAATTAGTCAACTTAAATGACATTTAAGATTTGATACCAGAATATCCGCAAGCAATTTGTAAACATGTCTGTTTAGATTTGATATTTCCTGGTTTTCTTGGTTAAAAAAAAATCGTATACAACGTTCAGTCTTACACGTTCTTGTATATTTTAATTATGTAATTAAATTTGACAGAGCGTACGGAAACGAGTAATTTGAGTGTTCTGTATCAGTTAGAATTAAGTGCCTAAATAATCTTTGTGTAAGCAATCTCGATTTCCTTAAGAAGGGAATGGCAAGAAAAGAGCAAAATTCCGTCTCTTATTCCCTACTCGTCCTTTCTGGAAGAGTACCGCTTTACGCAGCTCTGTTGGTGTAGCAGATCTGGTTAAATGTGACTGCCCCAACACATATTAGTAAAAGACTAAATACATACAAAGAGATTTTTTTATTAAATCTTGTTTGTTTTGTTTTATTACAAGTCAGACAATTTAATTAATTTATCATGTTTATGTACGTTATGTCACTCATTTAAATTACAAATAAAATAAAAATACCTTGCTATAAAAAATGTAGAACGCAGCACTGTTTTCAATTAACGTCTTAAAATAAACACAGAACTTAAAATAGGAACAAAAAAAACTCCCTATCCTATACGTAAGTGGATTATGCTGCCACTTGCACAAGTCGATAGTATCAATCATGATACACATCCAGCTCAGGAGATAAAGGCTAAATGCAATAAACTCAACTCAAAGATTACAAGAACAAAAATACAAGTACAAAAGCAAAATGCAATAAAATCGTCCTCCGTATCCAATCGAATAAAGGATAACAATGGCTCTGTTGATTTCCGACAGGCAATGCAATTTGTTCCCCTCCTTTTGTTCTCTCTGCTCTTATCGTTCGTTGCTACGTATAAGTCCAAGGCTGCCCAATAAAATTAATCGAATCATAGGGTAACGTTAGTGATGAATATATGAGGATTGCATCCAACGAAGCGTGATTCAATCAGTCCTTTCAACACCCAACAACACGTCGTCGATAAAAATGTGCACTGAAATAAAACAGAATAAAAAAACAAGGACAATGCAAATGAATCTGCAATTTGATATTCCAACGTTTCACTAGCACTCGTAAGTTTTATGTGAAAGTTTATGCTCTTAACGATTGTGACCAACAGACTAGTAAATGTCAAAATAATATACTTAATTGAAAAGGATCCTCTAATATTTTATAATTCATCGAATCGTTAACTGAAATGTTCTTAGGTCAATCTCAATATCATTCAGAGTATGTATGTATATCCCAAAGTCATAAATCCATACATCCAATAATTCGATTTACATTAAAATTTACATATTTTCTGATAAAGTGAAAGGAATAAAAAATTGAATTAGATCTTCAATATCGCATAAAAAAGTCGTTGAATATAATTTAAAAAAAATAAAGAGAGGAAATGGACATTATACGTAATCATACAAGTATATGATACACTATGGCATGTATGGTAATTTTTTTTAGAAAAAAATCTTTCCAGGATATGTATAAGAATAGCTACATAAATCAATTAATATGAATTGGATCCATTTTTAAAAATATATTTAAAAGTAAAATGGAAACACAATCTCTACTAGTCTAGGCTCTTCTCTATTTCGCGCTAAGTCCTGTTAAATGAAGTAAAACAGGGATGGAATTGAAGGGATGCTAAGAGACCTATTTTTACCTTGTCCACTTTCTGTCACAACATAATTTTAAACGATAAAACAATTTTAAAAATAGCACCATTTCCAGAAAACCACTCCAATTTAACTCACCCTGCCCAGCTTTTATTGCGAAGTAATTTTATGCCTATTTTTTACCATCCACAAGCATCTACAAACGCAAAATTGCGATGAGAATGGGATGTAATATTATTAATAGCCCGCAGACAGGATCTAAAATCGGAAATAAAAATTTCAAATATGTACCCCAAAATTCAGCCCCTGACATTAAATTATGGGATACGTCTACACTGCAGAATAGCAGGGACGCTCGTTATTACATCTCCTTAAGACAATAATTGACTAATGATCTCAAAATGTTTTTTTTTTTTGTTTTTGGAATACATTTTTGGATAACTTGACATTTGGTTTCCATTTGGGTAACCCAAACAATGCCAGAAAACGTACATTTAGAAACAACCACCCAAGACCCAACTATGTACATCCCTTGCATCAATGAAAATATAATTTTAATAAAAATCCACCCCATTCAAAGAGAAGAGAATGTAGATAGATTTCATGGCATTTAGCATGTCATAAAATCTGAATTACAATCTCCATTAGGGATTTACGAGTCTTATCCCCAATCGAACAATGAGTGGGACGTAGAAGTCCATCGCGTCTCGTCGGTCCGTGGAGTAACACGCATTTCCAATTGTACTGTTGCTCTATGTTGTTGGTGTCATTCACTATAGAATTTTGTTTCTGAAAACCCCAAAACTCATACACATCCTGCAATCCTGCTTATCAAAAAGAATCGAATTCTATCCCCCAAAAAAGAAAAAAATGACAGGCTTCCTTTACCACCACTGCTCAGTATTGCTGTTAGCTGTTACAATCCTTGTTTATGTAATTTCCTGATGGGTGGATTGTTTCTCCTTTTGATTTCGCTACTACGTTATATTGTTGCTACATGTGTAAATTTTCTTGTTTTCTTTCTCGGAAACGGAAATGGAATACGACAACACACACGATGATATGTTTAGTGGAGTAAGTTATCATCGACATGCCAGCAATTGGATTGCATGCAACGACATGCTGAAGGATACGTGGATTTGTGGACTAAACAAGCAATCGTCTTAAATGGAATTCAAAAGACTGATCCTGCGGCCGTTGTGGTGGCCGTATCATCTATATCTACCACAGCGACGACATCGGCATCATCGTCGGCATCATCAGCATCAACGGCAACCGTAACGACAGCAACAACAGCAACGACAGTGGCAACAACATCATCGCCATCGGGGAGAAAGGCGACGAAACCAAACGATTGGGTAGTCATACCCGTGTTTGCAGATATTGTTAAGCTGGCCATCTCAGGACGTGAGGATTGCCTGCAGAGGTAAGTTCATATACTGTTTTGATTTGATTTTTTGTTCGTCCTTGTTGTTCCTCCCTTAATGAAGCCAAAGTGGGCTTCCTTCCTTGACGAGATTGACCAAAGAAAATACAGATTGTAACTCTTGATAGTGACATCAATTTGATGGCGCATTTCCTTTAAGAGTGCGCTAAAATGGTGCGAATTGTGATCGGTTTCGGATATGATTTATTGCTATGCCGCTATGCGGATTTATTATATTTTTTGTTGGCTGCCGGCAAATGGTCAATTCTGAGCGGAAAATGCTATACGAATATTGGCACTGGTTTTATTGCTTTATAATATTTATATTCCACCTTCAGATTGGATTCGGCATTGAGTATTTGATGGTTATTCAATAATGTTAGCAATTATGCGATGGTCGGCGTTGGGCGCCAATATTAAAGTCGTTTAAAACACCGCAATTTTTTACATCAATAAGAGTGTAATAAAATTCTTGAGTTACGATTTTGTTTATTGGATGTTATCTATACATGAATTCCATCATTACCGCACATCAACACGAGAGAAAAATGTGTAGATACAATTTTATGATTCGTTTTTTTTACACACTGCATATGAGGGTCTGCTGTAGAGAATAATGATTTCTTACTATGTACTAGATAAACAATTTATTCATGGCAACTGAAAGGTTTTCTCTTTACGTTGATTTTGAATAGAAATTTTATTACAGTGGCTAATTCTTTTGGTTTTCTGAGCAACCAAAAAGGTATATCATAGCGCAGCGCATACATACAGAATTTGGCGGTAGTTAGAAACATTAACAGTTTCAGGAATGACTTTTAAACATACGAAATTTGCAATGCAAGATGCCAGTTAAAATAGTTAAGTCATAACATTTTTTACAGTCACATCTATACAATAACTTCACTTTAAGACGTTCGTCCAAGTATTTTCTTTTGAGTTGAAACAATAAATAGAATTGCCTCCTTCTGAAAACTTATGTATACTACTTCGCCCTTAAAACTTATTGTGAAAATTAAACCCTATAATATAGTAAGCCATACACATTCGCAAACCAATTTAAAATATTCTGCCCACTTTTTTAATGAGAACAAAATAAGATCCTTTGCCAATACGCCTATCTGGGCTTGTTTTTTACGACATACTATCGGATCGTAAAAATTGTCCACTCTACTGTTTGCAAACGAAATTGTCCTGGGATCTCATTTTTTTATGTTTATTTCTTCATTTCAGTTTTTTTTTGTATCATAATTTGACGAAAGAAAGAAACGTACGAAACAATAACATCGTCATCTGGTTTAATAAAAGGACAAAAAATTGTGTAAAAGATTTCTTTCTTTGTTCGACCTTACTATACAACCATATACATACACATTCAGATGTATGTTATATAATACGTATGTGAATGTAGCGATATTATGTTCTTTCAGTCCGCTGCTCTGATTCTTCCCGACGTATAGTAGACGTTTAACAACACGCTTGATTGGCTTCATCCATTTGTCCGATTGAGCAAATATTGAATACATACAATTGTACTCGGAATACGTACACACTATGTGGAGGGTTCGCCGTCAGGACGAGACTACCATCGCAACGTATTGGTGGCTTCGGGGTAAAGTCTGTTAAATTAGATTTTGATTGATCCTTGAGTATAATATGGTTTTACGGCGACGTTTATACGTTCTTAAGGCATTGTTTCACGAAACTTTTGTCGTTGTTTGGACATACTCGTTTACGATGTACGAATTCTAAGACCACGACAAAGCAACACACATTTTCATTGATTTCAAAAGAAGCATTGTCCCGGAAGACCTGAGATTTCTCTTTCATTGTTTTAATATTTCAACTAATGAAGCTTTGCCAGTAATATACATACATACATATTTAAGTAATTAAAATACTTTTCAATTAAATTAAAGGAAATTGAATTATGTGTATAATGAAAAACGTGAGTTTCTGATAACAAGACATTTATAAGTACCTGTTCGATAAATTAATTTTCAATATCAATTTTTGTACCGGGCAGCGATGAAAGGGTTGCTAGACTGTGGATAGGTAACCCTTATTATTCGTAAACCTATGTGGTTAGGTTATATGTTTCACTTGAATTTACTTACTTAGTTAGGTGGCGCTACACTCCGAGGTGGACCAGTCCTTAGCTAACTGCCTCCAGTTGCGCACTTCAAGTTGGTTGATGTCTTTTTCTACTTGCAAGCGCCACCTTAAGCTTAGGGCTGGAATCGAATACCCTGCGGGCCAGAGCGTTTATGTCCATTCGCTCTACATGTCCCAGCCATCTTAAACGCTCAATGCACAGTTTTTTGATCAGGTCGATGTCGCTGTACACCTCATATAGTCTCCATGTAGCAAGACTGGGATGATAAGGGTCTTAAATAGAGTCTCCTTAGTCGATCGGAAAAGGACTTTACTACTCAATTGCCTTCTTGCAGTTGGCAAGAGTAATCATTCCTTTGATTTCCGACGAGATGTAATTTTTTGATGTTTTGGCAGAGCCGAGGTAGACAAAGTCCTTTACTACCTCGAAGTTGTAGCTGTTTTTTGTGACGTCCTGTCCAATTCATCGATGTTGGGTATCCCTTTTTGTTGACAGCATATACTTTGTTTTGCCCTTGTTTACCGCTTAACCCATTTTAGCCGCTTCCATTTCTGTACTCGCGAACGCACCGGTGACAGCTCGCTGTGTTTGTCAATGATGTTAATATCGTCGGCGTATGCAAGTAGTTAAACTGACTTTTGAAAGATCGTTCCTTGTGTGTTGGCTTGTGATTTTCGAACAATTTTTTCAAGTTTGATTTTGAAGAAGTCACATGACAGCGCGTCACTTTGTCTAAATCCGTTTTTGACATCGAAGGTCTCGGTTGGGTCATTACCGATCCTGATGGAACAGCGAGTTCTCTCCATCGTTTGGCAGAGATGTCAAAACTAGACATGGCTCTATACAGTTCATCTCTCCAGATACTGTTATAGGCGGCATTGAAATTGATACACAGGTGGTGGGTATCGATTTGGACTTCTTGCGTTTTTTCCAGGATATGCCTAAGTGTGAAAATTTTGTCTTTGGTGGATTTTCTTGGCCTAAGACCGCCCATCAGGTTGTTGACGAAAGTTCACATAATATGGCAGATACGATCTTGTATATGCGATATTGAGGAAACTCATGCCTCTTGTGGATTACTTTCAAAAGGGCTTACTTTCCTCTGACTAAATCCTAAAAATGAATTGGTGTACGCTCTCTAGCATATCATCTCCAGCTGCTTTGAATAGCTCACTTGAATTTACAGCGAAATAATATTTTGCCCGCAACTTAGCAGTTTTATGCGTGGGTCAGAGTATATCTAATAATTATTATTATTATTATTAGATATACTCTGGCGTGGATACTGCTTGTGAATTCAAAACTGAAATATAGCGTCTCTCGCGCTCCGTTGAGTATCCAGGACCAGGATAACAAAATGACAAAAAATCGAAGTTCACTTATCGACAACATTGTATCAGTTTTAGATCTGTTTTGACTTTCGTAAATAAAATGATCTGCTTCTGTCACCCTTAAAAAGCTTTTCTATGCCAACACTACTGAGCTCTTCTGTATAAGGAATCAATTTCCTGATAATCGCCTCCTCTGGTGGTGTACACTTATGGTAAATACATACTTTGGAAAATTTCCTGTTGCGTATGTACAATCAAATGCATGTATTATACATAGGTATGTATACATATTTGTTTCAACTTTAATTAACTCATTAGCACCCCCGGGGCTTAACACGTTGTTTCCCTGTGCGCTTACTTCTCCAGTTTCTGCATAAAACTTAACCAATTATAAGTTTTGTACCCAGTGTTATACGTTTTCTCCGACTCTCCGTTTCGCCGCACTCTCCCTTTGTAGAATAAGGTTTTTTCGCAGCAGTCTTTGGTTCCCTCTGTGATATCGGGTGGAAGCTAAACGATGAAGTTTGTTGTAAGGTGACGCTGGAATCCATCATGCAACCGTCGATGTTGTTAAACTCTTATTGTTCGTTCCGCTTTTCTCTCCCATTATGCATGTAAATATGTTTTTTTTTTTTTTTCTAAACAGTTCCTACGCCCCCTTTATTTTTTGTTAACATTTTTTTCTTTTTTTGAAAAACAGCAGCAAACTCGAAGAAATTTACTTATAATCCTTGTTGATAAGGAAAACACCATTGTACACTTTCGTAAATCAGGGAACCTTCACTAATAGAAAGAATGCACTACGCTGAGGATGGTGTGCTTTGTAGCTGCGGAAAATAAACAAACATACAGTGAACATAAAACTTTGTCGGAGAAAAGTTCACATGCAAAGAGTGGGTGCGCACATGGCATGAATGATGGTAGGTGTTAGTTGGAGGCAAGAAACAACGACTTTTAGACTTTATCCCAATATTGTATGTATTTTGAAGGTATAAATCAGCAAGGAGAATACTTGAGATGCTCATTAAGGACAAAGGATGTGAGAAAATACCGTTAAAAAGGCAATAAAGGAAAAAGTGTTGAATTGAAAGTAGATTTATGTGCCTGTGTATGTACATACAACTAGAGAAGATTAATTGATTTTGAAGTATGCTTTCTTAATATGTTTACGTAGAATTTTTGAGACCAATTATTTTTTTAATAATACATACTTATGTACATACAAGTATAAGTATAGGGGAGTGAAGTACTCATAAAATGCAATGCTTCGCTGAATAATAAATATGAAAACTAGGTTATTATTTAAGAATTTGGGTTGAACAGAATGTGAAAGAAAAATAAATGTGTGAGTGCTATAAATGCTTAAATTACTAGTTTAAGGATTTTCCCCTATAGGTTCTTACTTACATATTACTACCAAAAAAAATTTAAAACCCGTCGGACCTTAAAAAACGTAAATAAATGTTTACCTAGATAATTAGGTACATTAGGCAACTTCATTAATCTAAAATCTAAATGAATTTGAATGATAAATCAACGAATGGTTCTATCATCTACTTAAGTGACATTTGTAATAAGTTCAGTTCAAACTGAAATACATGGAATTGTATTGCTTACCTACCACTTACGTTATAATAAATATAATAATAGATATCATAATTAACGAGACTAAGTTGGAAGTTTATTAATCTTGAGACTACCAGTTTGCTCTTTGGTACAACGACGTAAGAAAGCACCTGATTTGTATATGTTTTTGGCCTGTCGGAAATTCTAATTATATTTTATTTCACTGGTCGGGGTCGGCAGTGACCAGACCACGATGATGAACAAATTAAGATGAAGGCAAGATGGCGACGGCGTGCAATTCATACGACGGAGTTATTAGAAAAAAAGGGCAGCCAACTTCGCCCTGTGTGATCGCCCTCAAGTGGCAATTTACACCTTGAAGATGGGATCACACTGGACGAGTTGCTGCTACAATACTAGTTTGATTTCTACGTGAACAGTAGATTTCAAATGAAAATATATGTGCATATGCTGGTATTTATACAAGAATCTACCCCTGCGTCAAGCATCTACTACATTAAATTCTTAAATCCCTAATTTCAGACCAGAATTCTCATTTGCCACATTCTCATTTGTAGATAAATGTGTTTCCCTCTTGTTCTTTGTTACTGAAATCAACTTATTTTACACTTGGTAGATACCCTATTTTTCAGATCACGTTTTAAAGTAACTTTCATTTGACCATCTTGCCACGACACATGCCATACGTTTCATTCCATTGTACATGCTCTATCCCCACAGCATATGATTGTCTGTTGACCACTGCATTGGGTATCCTCTTGCCACAGATGCAATATGGATACAATCAGCATTGAGTTTCAAGAAAAAGGAAAGTAAAAGAACCTTCAGAGACTACGGGGAGAAAATGTACACCACGTTCCATCACTTTTTTTATGTTTTTCTACAAAGAAGTAAGATATTTCAGTGGTGCTATCCTCACTGTAAATGAAGACAATTTACTTCCAAATACAATAACTAAATGGAACTATTTTATTTGTTCCCACATCTATCACCAAGTGCAATGCATTACATAGCTCATAAGTTTACCAACACTCACATAGTAGGTACACGTGCATATTTGTTGATTTCATTTTTATGGCATTTGAAAAATGCTCATTTGGTGAAGAAAGGTACACATTTCAGAAATCTTTCATCGGCCTCAATTTCCTAAATAATCTTCTGTAATTCAATTTCCAACGTCTATATGTGTTTCTGTGCACGTATTTATCTTTGTATCTTCTCTTTCATTACACACATATAGATTGCCGAATGGTCACGTCAACGTAACTGCATTCGATCGGATGGCAGCAATCGCTGGAGCATTTACGAAGCACATGAGCGCAGTAAAGGCACTATCGTCGCAGGACACAACACCTGGTGAATACGAAGCCTTTTGCCGGCACATGCAGAAGACGTCTACACTAAATGAATCCGGTAAGTCGATAATTTAAACTTTTAGGTATCTTAAACAATGTACTGAAGGTGCATACATGTAGAAACTCAATTTTCGATTCACCGAGTTCTTGGCTCATGTGTTGTTTCCAATTTATAGGATTTGCCGGGCTGCAAATTGATGAGCGGAAAATAGAGTATTAATATAAATGGGGTTTTTTTGTTTATAAGACCTTGCCCTGTCTATCAAGTTACGCGTTAGTGAAAGGTAACTCTGCACCGTAAATGTGAAAGGTTGTACAAATCGGGTACCAGTGACTTTTTCACTAAAAAATACATATACAGTGAACTCTCTCATAACCGGACACTGACGGTACCGAGAAATTCGTCCGGTTATGAGAGGTGTCCGGTTATGGGAGAAAAAAATAAAATGACCTTCTTTAAAAATGAAACGGAATAGACATTATGGTATTCATTTTATTTTATAAAGAAATTCATATTAATGTTATAAACACAAATTACCGAAAAATACTAATTTTTGGCTATGACAATCAAGCGTAAAATTACACAAAATTACATACACTCGTACACTTAACATACAAACCTATTTAAAAATGCAACGGGACTTATAAATGCATATTATGTTGTTTTGTTGAATAACACATTTGTGGACAAGACAGCATACATATATGTATGCCGTCAATGGTTGAGGAAATTACCGGGTTATGACAATTTTAGGTATGTTAGGACAAGACGGGAAATCCTGACGAGAAATACAGTATACTTCCATATTCCGGTATGAATTGCCCTACCAGAGACAAATTTTAACTTCACTGTGACCAGCGGAATCATTTTTATCTTTATACAAAATTCGTACAAAATAATATAAATTATCTCTCGCCGGAGGTGTGCGTGTGTCATTCTAGCGTTCCCCACCGAAAATCATGTGTCCGCGAACGTTATAATAAGGCAAAGGCACACTTCACAGTTTACATTTTGGTTTCGTGTCTTTGCAAAGTGGAAAGTTTCCCGTACATATGTATATGTGTTTTGTCCATTTAGGAGAGAGCGACATTCTATTGCGGTTACGAACATTGGTGTCCGTGTCCGGTTATGAGAGAGTCCGATTATGGGAGAATTTTTTATATGAAAAATCGTGTATTTATTTCCGTTCTTTGAAATCTGTCCGGTTATAAGAGGTGTCTGAACCCAATAAAGGAAATAAAGGAAACTCCTTGATACATTTTAGAAAACTATCTGACTTCACTTCAGAACATACATATGAGATTTGTTTCAAGCTCATAATACAATACAATAAATAAATGAACAACAATGATACAAAGAACTTTACGGCGGTAAGATCAAATGTTTAGAAATATTTGGAATTACATTTCTAAATTCCTCTAAGCAATTCGACGAAACTTAAATTTCCTGGACACTATATAGACAAATCTACAATAGCCTTGTTTCCAGCGCCACCTATCGGGTCAAGATTTTGTTATTTTCTCTTTTGGCACTAAACCAACATACAGTAGACTCTCGTTAACGTGAATAACGGTTAATGTGAACTCTGGATAACGTGAACATATTTTTTTTTACATTGACATCTCTAAAACGTGAACAAATCCTGAACACTCTAAAACGTGAACTACAATTTCCGCTCCAAATAACTGTAAAATTAAAGCAAAATGCAACTTGAAATTTATTTTTTCTTTTTGTAAAACATCTTGTCTTGTACAGTTTAAGTTAGCTTCAACTCAGTTTTGTCGTGGAGAATGCAAAGGCACTCTTCGGTGCTATTAAACCTGAGGTTTGATTAATACCTATATTTTTAAGATTTTTGTCTTAAATAAAATCGTTTGCCTAGGTGGGCTGTAAAATTGACGACATCCATGAATGAAACGAGGATATAAATAAGTCCAATGTCGTGTCCAAAGTAACCAACATCATAAGTGATACAGAGGCCGATGATGGAGATGTGCTTGAATTGCCAAGAGGAAAAATTAAGCCTAGTGAAGTCATAGGCTGAAGATTGTTAGCGAAAATGACTTAAATATCTTAAGACGCCTCAAGGAAAGGGTGGTAGGAAAACTTTCGGACAATAAGAAAACAAGTAAACTGATGACCCACTTTTTTTTTACTAAATTCCATAACGTTATGTCCAAAACATTGTATTTACGCTCCTTTGCCATAACTTTTTCTTGAAAATCTATTAAAAATACAGTTATGTAATTATGTAATAAATAAAATAAAAATACATAAATAAAAAAGTTTTTAAATGAATTTCTTCTGTGGGATTGTCCTATTCTTTTGTTTAAAATGCAACCTTCACAAACGTGAACTCTCTCGCAAACGTGAACTGGCTTGGTTTTTAATTGTACACGTTATCGAGAGTCTACTGTACATATATAGTGAATATGGTTCGAATAGTCTCCTTGTTGCTGTTTAAGGCCTCTTCCATCATTCTCGGTGAAGCATTGCGGTCTGTTGCAACAAATTCACGTACTTTTTGGATAATTTCAGCCGTCCGAACTGAAATTGGCCTTCCTGTGTGTTTGCCATCCTCCAGCGTCTCTCTGCAGCCCAAATAAACATTTATGCCTCTTAAAAGCGACTTTTCTACTCAAACAATAATCACGGTACCAGGGTTACTTTTGGGACCCTTTGGGGTCAAATGGACCCTTTTTGATGGCACGGATCCCAGGATCCGCCTTTTTGAAAATCATCGAAATTGAATTGATTTTTGAAAAAAGGGACCCTTTTCGGACTCTTTCTGTAAATTGAGAAACAATTGACATGACACATTCAACCGAAATTCCTTCACTTCTTTTAGTAGACAATGTACCGACAGCAATCACACTTTTGCATTAACCGGATTTCTATCTATGAATTTTTTTGCCAACGCCAAAATGTAAATTTTCCTTGTAAACAGACACATTCAAATAGTTAGTTTGTCATACTTCATCGCATTTAAATTGCTCGTATCCTCATATAGTGTGTAATCACTTTGTGTATTATTCTTTGTTTTGTTATCGTGCGCAACTGGATTACAAGTACAAAAACTAATAATCAGAACCTTTTGTCCAAATACTTTTCTTGTTTCTTTTGTTTATGTTACTTGATTTTTAAATGAATTGCTTTTATTTAAATGAAATTATTTTTTTGTTTTGTTTAAGAGTTTTTATTCATAAGCTTTATATATTTTTAAGCAACTGGACAAAAATACAAAAAAAAAATTAATAAAATAATACTTATCCTACCCGTCTTATTCTTTAATTTCATATGGGACCCCTTTTTGGACCCTTTCCGGAAATTTTCAGAAGTAACCCTGCACGGTACACTATATGCATCAATCGAAATGTTTCCGATGAATTTGTGCGTGGAACGTAATGACCGCTCTTTTTTTCAGATTGTAGAGAAAGATTCAAACGAACAAATAGCTGGCGATCTTGGGTGCTGAGATATATATAGGATAGGAGTTCATGTCCGGGATATATATACGATAGATAGAATATAGGATCTGTTAATAACTTGACTCTAGCACCACCTATCAGGTCTGAATTTTGTAATTTTCTCTTCTAGCACTAAACCAACAGATGTTGTGAATATGAGACATTTTGATTAATAAATACAGAATTTGTTAATAACTCGACTCCAGCGCCACTTATCGGGTCCAGAACTATAATTTTTCCAAGCTGGAACCAATCATATATCTTCACAATACTTCACCCAAAACAGTTGGGCGGTTTCGGAGATTAGCGTGTACGAACACAGTGACACGTGATTTTTATATACATACAAGATACAATACATATGTATTAAAAAAACCTCACCACTCGTCCATTACTCTGTGCGATGGTTCTTATGTGAATTATTTCCATCCTCTGGATTCCACAGCTTCTCTAAATAGACTATACAATATCGTTTGAATCGTAAATTTATCTGAGTAAATCTTTATTATGTACTACTTAAGTGGGTATCAGCCGCAAGTTAAAATGCGTTTTTAAAATAATTGTACATCTAAAACCGAAGAAAACCAAACAGTAATGCCAAGTCAAACCGAAGATATAAATTATAAAGACCTACTTTCCAAAAACGTTGTTAGCTATCCGTCTGATGGTCTTGAACTTACTGCATCCACTTAAAAACAAAAACCAAGATTAACATCACATGGATATAACCTTTTATTGGCTAATTCAAAAGATGTTTACTATCAAATAAAATAAAAGAAATGGAAACTTCTAAAAATTCTTTAAAAAAAAAGTAGAAAAAGAAGTTACTGTGTACATTTTCTAGCTAGACTTTCATAGCTAACAGCTGGTATTTCATTTCATATCAAATGGAATCCTTTTCTACTTTAGCAGAATACTTACTGTGCATGTGTATAAGTGTGTTACAAACAATATAGCCTTGTATCAGTGATATCCACATCCATTCTGACCTCAATTAAGCGGTTTTTTTTTTTGCTTTCTTCCTCCTTCCTTTTTATTTCCTCATAGTGTGCCATACATGGATAAAACTTTATTAAAAAGTAGACTAAAGAAAAACAACAAAGCAGCCTGAAGTGGATTCAAAAGATGAGTAAGCGCAGTAGACGGATATGTATTTGTTGCACAGTTGTGCAATACAAATCCTGCAGGCGGTCAGAAACTTAAACAAGCCACCCGAATATATATATGCTTTGTTAGAAAGAGTGCAGAAAATACATACATACGAATTCATGTACATAAGTCAAGTTATGTTTGACTTCTTCTTTTGCTTATGTGAAAGCCCGAGTGGTAGGTGTTCATTTTGTGTACACTTCTAGATTCTGTGCATCCGATGTAATATCTGAAAGGAAATATTTTATGGTTGAGATACATATACACTGTTTGTTTATAGACACTATACAAGTGTCTGTCATCACAGCTACGGGCGAATTTCTAACAATACACGAATACAAATGACCAAATATTTACGATTCTGTTTCGACATTTCAATATCGTAAATCATTTGTTTAATTAAAACTCAAAGTACATATCTAAATGTGAAACGGATCGATGTACATTGTACAAGTGGGGTGTATGTATATATGTTTTTTCGTATGCGTATTAAAAAGCGAAATACTTAAACCCATCTGTAAGCGACATAATGACAACGATTTGATTGAGTAAGGTTGGCTTCTGTTGATTATAACCAAACGAACTTAAATACACATTGTATACATGCATATGTACTCGTATGTGTGTATGTATCAACATGAATAGTATATTTATCGTTTTCATGGATACGGATCATTCAGCAGACATGAAGTGTAAACAAGCAGCGGCGGCATATGCTCACGCCAAAGTTCAAATACTGTGCGGCTTTGATAGCTCTGTGTAACTGCGCTCCACCGAACCGCTAAGTGAATTAATACGGAATAGCTGAGAGCCACCCAGCCAGACTCTACCCACATGGCGGCAAATGTTTCCCGCTTTATAAATTAATTGCGCTTTTAAAATGTATATTCCATTTCATTTACCAATTTGCATTGGTACGAGTATAACTCGTACATTTTCCAATTTCAATTATGTACATTCTTGTTTAAGCGACGCGTCAAAAGTTCGCTTATACTCGTAAATGCCTGATCTGAATACATGAAGCATAATATAATTCTTTTGTACTATATGCTAACGTCAGTCGTGACGACTTGCAATCGCCTTTATTCTCGGCATTTAGCCTTTAATTTTATTGTTAATTTTAAATTCAAATGTACGCCATGCTTTAATACAGAGTCGTTGTTCGTAAAGTAGTATTAAAAGCGTGCCAACTTTAATTCTCATTTGTTATTGTGTTTGGAAACAGATATTTCATTTAAAAAAAAACCACAAGACTCCTGATGTGCCTATTTAAATCGTATGTATGTATTATACAGGGTGTTTCCAAGTTAGATGTCAAGACCCTGGCAACTGATTCTTGGGTTTATTCTTAGAAGAAAATCATTATACAGCAAGGGTCTATCTCCAATTTGGACATCATTTATCGAGAATTTAAGAAAACACCTACTTTAGTGTACCTTGACCCATACTAACTCAAATATCTCCGCTAATACTTACTACAGAAACTTCTGGGCTTTAATTTTACAAGAAGTAACACCCTCTTTAACTGTGTTTAAATAAATTGGATACCTTTTTTTGCTTTCCAGATATTTCATTTTTAAGTCAATATTCTAAATCTTGCCCATACATTTTTTTGACTTTCAGGTCGCTTTTCTACAAGAAAAATTTAACTAGGAAAATTGGTAGAAATGATTAGAAAACAAAATTCAATTTATCTGTAACCTGGAATTGAATTGAATTGAATTTTGTTTTCTAATCATTTATACCACTTTTCCTAGTTAAATTTTCCAACTTGGACATACTCAGTTAGGTTTGAGTCTGGGATGGTAAGGGGGAAAATGGTATGGAAATTAGGGTTTTGACGGGTATTCTAATAAATGAGCATACTTTGAAACCTTCATAAAGTCATACTTTATTTAAAAAACAAATTGCAAAATTATGATTTAGTTAGAAAATCGCACTAATTTCCAACTGTGGTTAAAAAAATAGGTAAAAAATCATTTTTCCGCTTTTTACCTGCTGTGGTTTTTTCCATGTATCATAAAATCTGTGAGTTTTTCAGCATACTTAGTACAGATTTTTTTGTTAACAATTGTTACGTTCACAAGAAAAAAATAATGAAACGGTATGATTATCACGCATTTCTTGTAGAAAAGCGACCTGAAAGTCAAAAAAATGTATGGGCAAGATTAATGATATTGATTTAAAAATAAAATATCTGGAAAGCAAAAAAAGGTATCCAATTTATTTAAACGCAGTTAAAAAGGGTGTTATTTCTTCTAAAATAAAAGCCCTAAAAGCCCTGTAGTAAGTATTAGCGGAGATATTTCAGTTAGTATGGGTCAAGGTACACCAAAGTAGGTGTTTTCTTAAATTCTCGATAAATGATGTCCAAATTGGAGATAGACCCTTGCTGTAGAACGATTTTTTTCTTAGAATAAGCCCAAAAATCTGTTGCCAAAGTCTTGACATTCAACTTGGGAACACCCTGTATACAAGGCTTTAAGCTATGAAGGCTTGATTGGTCTACCCTATATTTGATTTAGTTGGAATGGCTTATTAGCCATTCGCAAATGAAGCGAAAGAGCAAACAACATGTAAAATTTGTTCAAAAACAAATATCCTTCATCTAAAATGTGGTCTCCGTCTTTACTTAGTAATTTTGGATCTATGTATACTTTGCTTATACATTATATCATGTTTTTCTTAATCATTTTATAAAAATGTTATGTCAAATATTGGACTACAGTACGAATAAAGAGTTACCCAACTGCCGCACACGAGTTTTCTTAACCTGTCAAACTTTTTCTGGATTTTTGTTGACAGATCGTTAACATATTGTTTACATTTGGAAAACACAAGTGACTCAAGAAGTACCATAACATATTTCCATACAAACATCTAAAGTGACTGTGTGGTGTGAATGTTAGGGTGTCGCGATCGGGCCGTAGTTCTTGCAAAACGATGAAGGTGAGATACTTGCGACCAATAGCCAGCGGTAGCTAATTTTTGTGGACAAATTTGGAGGAGCTTAACTTGGGAAACACTTTTTTTTAACAGGATACCTATACAGCTGGCAAAAAATCGCTCCATTGGGGCAGAATTAATTTCAAAATTTGGCGACGTCAATTAGCCATTAAGATAGTACAATGTAACATGTTAGACTTCTACCTCGGTGGTAATACAAAGGGACGTATCGATACCAACCGTCCACAAAGCATTGAGGCGCTTAATAACTAACAACGTTCGTCAATTTATGGCCGATATAGAGCCATTACTTTGTGAAAAAGACATAAAAAAAATCGAAAATAGCGGATCATGGCCGAGTAAGAGAATTCATAGTTGATTTTTGAATGATGTTTAAATGTAGGGAACAGCCTTTTACCTATACGAGTTTATGGAATGAAGATATCTGAATTATGTATTTTAAAAATTAGGTGGTTTCCTTAAACTCGTACGTTTCCATCAACTTCCTAGCCTTTTTTCAAATGGAATGAGAAATGATATTTGCTTAGGTGTCTGTTGTCTAGAATAAAGAAAAAAACATACTTTCAAAAAATATATGTTTCCTCAAATCGTACTTCAATATCACGATTGTAACTAGAACACACAGAAACCATTTTAATCCACACAGCTACTGTCAATTTGTTTGACTTACAAAGTAAAATGTTTGTAAACTTCTAAGATCTCAGTTCTCTAAGTCCCATTTGGAAAAAGTAAAACTTAAGACTCTAAAACTTCGATAATCCCTTCACCAAATGCACTATTTCATTCCAATGGAAAACAATTTTTTTTTTTGTTGCTGCTTTTTTTCGCTCCTTCGTTATCACATTCTGTCTTCTCGAATTTACAGATTCAATTTAACTTCAGATATTTTCGACTTTTTCCATCATCGGAAAACTTTAACGAATTCAAACATACACATACATAACTGGGGTAAATCCAAAAACAAAACACAAAAAGAGAATACCCAAACCATCCTTCCGAAACTTATCATGGGATATCTCAAAAAGTGCACAAAAAGCATCGAAAGGAAAACCGATGAATGTAGTAAATTTGAAAGTTTGTTGACATAAAATAGATGCGTTTGCTTAAAGTTCACGTGGTCTTCCACTTTTTTTTTTGCGAGAACTTTACGGAAATGGAAAGTTTTTCCCTCCAGTTATGACCAAAAAGGATACTTTATTCTCCAAGCTATCGAAGAAGTGATGCGGTCTTTTTTTGTTTCCCTGTGTAGAAATGCACTTTTCAGTGAAAAGAAAGCAAACAAGATGACATTCTTCTTAGGTAAACTTTTTGACCAGTACTACCACCTCTATGAGCATCATTAATAATCGAATCAACGCCCCGTCAGAAGGAGAAGAGTTGACGTTTACGGACTACACATTGTACTTCTTGTTTGTCATCGGTAGTCAGGGTACAAAAAGGAAGACATCAACTTAAGTCACAACGGAGTTTTTTGCTTTTAATTTCCTTAATGCAATAAATTCGTTCTCTTTGACGTCCTGCGCTTAGTTTTTCTTGACCACAGCACCACATGTGGCTTCGTAAATGGAAAGATTGACATGAAATATTATGCTTTCACTTGGAGTACGGGTACATCTCTGTACACAAGAAAATTGAATTTATATAGCAATGCTGAGAACTTTTTACATAATAAGTGGCATACTGGGAAGGAGTTGGAACTGGGACATGAGTTACTATACCTGAAGGGTTGTTTTGTTGAAAGCGACTTTATTTTTTAGTTGCCTGCCAGAGTTGTATCATGCAGAGTCTTTTTGAAGAAATAGAATGTGGTAATGCAATTTCTAGATAAATAGCAGTGGGATAAGAAGCTGTCGGACTCTTTAAATAAATTAGCAAATAGAGTTCTTCACTTGCGTTTCTGTTACAAAAAAATCCAAATATCACAGAACAGGGTGAAGGAACTAATTTGAATCACTTTAAACTGTCATTGCTAATAAGTGGAGAAGACTCAATCAACAGGCTTCTTCATATTACCAGTTTTAGCTCTTACTTCCTTGAGTTTCTTTGCCATGTGCTACATACTTATATTTATAAGTATGTTATATCCTTTTTTCGTCCTCCTATTTAACAGATGCCTTGGATAAATCCTAAAGTATTTGATTATGATGGTACACCCTCGTACTTCTTATTATTTTTGTGAACTAATTTTCAACTGAAATCAATGAAAATTTAATTATTTCTCTCCCCTACTTCAGTTGTACTAGTATCCATGTATGTACTTGTATTCGTATGTTTGTGTTTTTGTGCGGTAAGTTTTGGGCACAACTCATTTATTGTTGTACTCTGCGGAAACCACTTTTCGCTTGAAAAAGAAAACTTTTGCAATTGTCTCAACTATGATAAATGAATATAGGACGTGATATTTTTGTAAAAGATATTTTTCTTCAAGTGGTAGTGTAAAGTGGAGTGGCACTCCATTATTGTTTTCCTTTTTGTTTTCGTGACTCATTTGGAATTTGGTTGCCCGAGGGTCCATGGAATTATTGTATTTTCTCACTGTGTGTGGTGGTAAAAGCAATCAGCTAGCGATGAGAATGATTGTCAGATCCCTTTTGCGCCCTTATTACATTTCTGAGTTTATCACACAATTAAGAAAGGAAAACTTAGAGATTAAAGCTTTTGTGTTTTTTATGTCACCGATAATGATGGGTCATCTGTGTGAAATTTGATGTGCGACATAAAAGTTTTACTATCCTGGATACTCGTACAGGAGCTTCGATTGTATTTGTATTTGTTTCGCGTATTTTATTATCATGACTAGCAATTAGAAGTGGAAGAATATAAATGCTGCAAAAGAGAGAGTTGATTAAAGAATTAAGTGATAGTCTATTTATAGTTTGACACAATGATGATCTGAGTGTGATGTGAGATTGTTTTGGATTAATTTACTAACCCATCAAATGATTCGCTGAAAAAGTTATTTTTGGAAAATAATTAGTATCAGACCAAAAGGCTGCCTATCTTTGCATTTAATTAGCTTATAAAGCTTTCGTTTTACGTACTGAGATGCGTTTATTAAACAAATGCATACGTAAATAGGTATGAAAGTATGTATTTGAAATATGTCAATCATCGGTGTTTTGTAGGACTATTTCGGAAATTCTTTGTAAATTTCAATTTAAAAAAGAAATAAAAACTTCTGGTCAGTTAAGACTTACGAATTTAACTCGCATGCTGAGGTCTTCAAACTACATATAAAGAATTATATAAGGATGAGGGGTTTGTATTTATGTTTCCTGATTTTTAACTGAAACCTCTATCAGGTCTATGAAGTTCAGATCTACAGAAAGAACTAGCTTAAAACGCACTTTTATGTGGCCTTATCTGATGTGAGGGTCCTTCCCTATGTATGATAACCCATTTGACTGCGTTCGAAGAATAAGCCGCACAGATACTCGATTTGTGTTAGTAATTAATTATCATTTACCAACTATATTTTCATATCTGGATTCAAATACACAGTACAATACTAATTGAATTGAAAACTAGTATATTACAGTAACTGATAAAAGTTGACTATGGCTTACAAAAAACTTAAATATCATGATCATAACACCTTTCAAGCAACCCATTTATATCATTAAATCACTCCAGAGTATAGTAATTTAGCATCAATTAATATTTGCATTAATTTAATAGTTATGCATCATTTACCACAAACTGTATTTGACTCTGATCTTATGTTATGCCATCTAAAATTCAATCGAAAGCAATCCATATTTTTGTATTGTTTCATACGATTTCAAGTTTCAGTAAATCACGTCCTAGATTAAAACAAAGGGACTTATTATCTATAAACTTATGGAACCGACCCAATATCAGATTTAAATTAATTTTGAAAACTTTCTTAAGTTTGCCTTCTATTTTCGAATATAGTCTAGTTATGTTTATATGTATAGACATATCGATGCATAACTATCAATAAAACTTAATTAATCTTGGTCAAAATGTGCATTCAATTTACTAACAATTTGGAAAGTCATAAATTAAAGATATTTTTCAAAATAATTGTGTTTTATTTTTAATTCGGTGGCGTATGAGTAACAAAATAGCTGCGTAAATTTCCTGAATGGTACAAATAAATAACCAACTGTCGTTGCAATTAAAATTCAACCAACCATTCATGTTGTTGGTTCAAATAAACTCTCACTTAAAAATCTCTGACATTAAATATCGAAATAATTTACTATCCTCTTCGCTTTAATTCAGCTCTTGTAGTACAAGGAGCACCATAAATCACAGGCATGTGTCAGTAATACATGTTCCCCAGTTTCAGTGTAAATTTAAGTTGTCCATTTGTGTATCTTTAAGCTCTTCGACGAATGTAATTCGCCATAAAATTGACCCAGTATGTAGGTACTTTTGATTTTGAGTTTTATTTCCCTACTGGTCGTGCTCTATGTGTGCATGTGCATACGTAGGATGTGTGTGCTGGACTGCAATGGAGCAGATCCTTTCAATTTGCGATTGATGCTTTTAGTATGCAGGTGAGCAGATGATGTTTGAGGGTGATCCCCACCTGAGAGGAAGGTATTGGGTACCAGTAGTCAGGATAATACACTGCATATATATAAATACATATGTATATGTATATGTACATATGTGCTGTGCATATATCAATTGGCTTGAAGAACCAACTTTTAAAGCATTGATTGATTACTGAAAAAGTATGAACTCTTTTGAGTATTTTTTATGTGCTCAATTTTTTTTTTATTTTCCATGTAAATTCATATTCTTCAGGCATAAGAGAATAATTGATCCCTGATTATCCTTGCCATAATTGAGTTTTCTTTTTCTCCTTTTTATATAACCATTTCTTTTTTTTATTGGAAAAATACTTTTTAATGCTATACATGCGCAAATACATAAATGTAATTTTAAGAGCAATATTTTAAAACTATCACATGTATTGTAGAAGCTTATCAAACGAAAATAGATCTCGTGGTCGAATTTGCTCGAATTCATTATTTTTTGTCAGATAAGCATAGTGGCGCCGCGGCGTAGTTGTTAGTTCATTGGACAAACACTGTACCACCTCTTCCGAATTTCTGACAAGTATTCAAGAGTATTTTTTAATAAAGAGCTTCTCAAATTGCGGTTGGTCTCTTCTATTCGGGAAAATATATAAGATGCGCACACAAATGGTTGCGAGAAGCAGGCCCTGGCTTAATCCGAACTTTAGCGCCACCTAAGTAAGGGAAGCCTAGTTCCTAAAGGATACAGAACCTCTTTCTCTATATTGATTTAGGTATATGTATATTTAATACACAGAAAATTTGTTGGGTCATTTGGTTTTATAAATATAAGTCAAGCCTACGCTTTTATACATAACCATCACCAGCTGAGCATGCATATCTTGAAAATACCATCACTAAAGATTACATTTCATATTGCTTCACATCAATATGGTTCAACTTAATAAGCCTCCTATAAGCAACCAATCAAAATGTCCTTACCATATCAAATCGCTGTAATACATGCTGACACTTGGAACTTTAAGTCAATACGTATTGATCAAGTGATTCCAAAAGTGCTCTGTTACATATCCATATCTGGAAAGTATACTCAGCGCGTTATCGTGCGTAAATATACTCGTTCGATGTAAAATGATACAAATTTTCTCCTGTAAATATGTATAAACCCTGATGTGATCCGACTTTTTCATCTTCGGATTTTCCCTGTCATTTAACCTATTCTCATACAGAAACCGTGCAGCATCATCCTACTTATCCATAATCCTTTCACAGCCTCTTACTTCAAATAAATAAAAAATGGAGTAAAGGAGTATTAACTGAAAGTAGGAAGTAATACAATTGTCACAAATAAATCAAATAAGGAAACGCATGCTACGCAAACACACATTCAACGCAAACACACATTCAACACCGTAAATAAAACGGATATAAAATGAAATGTTACTTCACGCGAAACAGTTCCTTTTTCTTGCCAAACACCACTGCCTTCAAGATAGTGATGGGGTGGTTCACAGAGGGGTCCTGTCTATCACATAGCACATAAAACATTGAAAATAATTTCGCGCATAGTACGAAGGAGTTAGGGAACGAACGTCTTATTTACCATCGCGTATACTATGAAAATCGCAAGCATATGAAGCGAAACTGTGTTTGCAAGAGAAAACAGTCATAGTGGGTTTTCTTATATTTCTACGCCATCACCAATGCCTTCTTCTTTGACTGCACTAAGGAACTTAACGAAGTATGAAATCAGTTCATAAACTTCCGTAATATGATCCTTGTTATACTCGTAGAAGTATGTTTGTTTGTTATTTTTATTTTCCTTAACTCTCTCTATCTCTCTCTCTCTCTCTATTACTCTTTTTGAATACATTTTTCTAGGTGTAGCATCCGTTTACCCTTCCTGTATTCACTGTTGAATAATCCTTTAAAGCAACTAATAGTCTACATAATGTAATTCATACTGATTCGCTTGCTGTGTTTCAAGTAAGGCCACAGAGTATCCTGTTTCTTCTGTCTCTGGATCGAGTCGCACTGTTGTAGCCTACAACTGCTGTGAAGCTGTTCTGCTACCACATTCGTTTGTTTAGAAAGCGCAAACAAACGACAGCGGAACAATGAACAAACATTGAAATTGGTAGATTATCCCGCCCGTGGGGAGTTTATACCGTTTCTTTCTCCATTTTTTACTATTTCTACAGTCGTAGAGCTGACTCGCATACAAGTGCGATAAAATACAAAAAGAATACGACTCTGAAAAGACAATAACAAAGTCATTTAAAAACACGATAGACTCCATGACTCAGTGTGAAAGCTTAAGGCGCGCAATGCAACTTATCCAGGAGCAATGCCAAAAGGATTTATTTTACTTCTGGCTATGAGCGAAATGAGGCATTCAAAATGCACGATGGTATTTTATAAGTTACCCGACACTGACACATGAAATGAAAAAAAAAAGTCCTTTAATGACAGAGCAAACAGAAATATTTTATGAAGACTCCTTCGAAAAGTCAATCTGAATTAGAACAATCCTAGGTTGGAAGTATGCGGCTTACTTTTATGTGAGCCTAGGGATAAAGAAAATATCCTCTCTCCAGAGAAACTATGAACCCGGATATAACGATACCGAGTAATTACTACGTAATGTGTTATTAATTTAATTACGTGAAACTATTTTATATGTATACATATGTATATAATATATATCAACGAAATAGTGTTTGTGCTAGTGTCTTCGTCGGCTATATAGTGGCATCCAAAAGCAATATTGTGTCTTGCTTAAGTGGAAAATGAGATATTTATTTACTTTCACGGGGGAAAAGAGAAAAACGTTACGTCTGGCATGTGGTAGTCCACGATGGTTTTCGTTTCACAGCAGGGAGTAATAAAAAAAAACAACACAAAACCATTTTACGATGTGTTAGGATAATCGCGAAAGGAAGAAGGATTTGCGGAACGGATATTGCTTGCCGGTTACAATTAGAATAATTAAATAGAAGTGATGATGAAGAAATAATGATTTATGTTTTTTGTGGTATCTTCTTATCTTGAAAAATACCAACGAAGGATGGGAACGAGCTCAGTATTCCAAGGGAGTGTACAAGATTGATGTTAGTGACCTAGTTCGTGACACATACTCTTATAGACCCCTTGTATTATTACTTCAGTCGGAAACCTGCGGTCTGTTTTGGAGTTTCTTGTGCATAATTAGTCTTGGATCTCGTGTGGCTTCGCCGTTCCTTATTTGCGGCAATATTGCTTGTTAACGGCACCAGAGAGTATGATATGGGCCTCGTCGGTCATCAAAATTTGCTTCCAAAAATCAGGTTAAGTGTCATGGTGCACCCTGTAGGTTTTTACAAACTACTCGATGCATTTGACATTCTCATAATAAACGTTCTAAGCCGAAAACATTAAAATATTTCCATAACTTTTTTCAACTGCATATTGACTGTTATATTGTTTTGTAATACTTTTTTTATGTAACAGAATGCGGTATTGGAAACTCTGAAAATCGTCCACACATTATAATCGTTCCCTTGTATTATTACTTCAGTCGGAAACCTGCGGTCTGTTTTGGAGTTTCTTGTGCATGATTAGTCTTGGATCTCGTGTGGCTTCGCCATTCCCTATTTGCGGCAATATTGCTTGTTAACGGCGCCAGAGAGTATGAAATTGGCCTCGTCGGTCATCAAAATTTGCTTCCAAAAATCAGGTTAAGTGTCATGGCGCACCCTGTAGGTTTTTACAAACTACTCGATGCATTTGACATTCTCATAATAAACGTTCTAAGCCGAAAACATTAAAATATTTCCTTAACTTTTTTCAACTGCATATTGACTGTTATATTGTTTTGTAATACTTTTTTTATGTAACAGAATGCGGTATTGGAAACTCTGAAAATCGTCCACACATTATAATCGTTCCCTTGTATTATTACTTCAGTCGGAAACCTGCGGTCTGTTTTGGAGTTTCTTGTGCATAATTAGTCTTGGATCTCGTGTGGCTTCGCCGTTCCTTATTTGCGGCAATATTGCTTGTTAACGGCGCCAGAGAGTATGAAATTGGCCTCGTCGGTCATCAAAATTTGCTTCCAAAAATCAAGTTAAGTGTCATGGCGCACCCTGTAGGTTTTTACAAACTACTCGATGCGTTTGACATTCTCATAATAAACGTTCTAAACCGAAAATATCAAAATATTTCCTAAAATTTATTCAACTACATATTGCCTTGTTGTATTGTTTTGTAGTACTTTTTTTATGTAACAGAAACTCTATGGGAAACTCTGAAAATCGTCCACACATTATAATCGTTCTTCTAACGCAAAAGTTTAAAAAAAATTTAAATATTTAACACGATAAAAATAACAAGTATGGAAAACTCTTACAAGCATGAGAGGGAACCCTCTGCCATTTAGTTCCCAGAAAATACTGGGATAAGCAAATTAAATTTCATTAAAATACAATCAAAACTATTAGATCACCTATAGTTTTCCAACTTAAATTTTCTTGTGAACTCTCTTATTTTCCAGCTAAGGAACAGCAAAACGTTACAATAATATAACAAAATACATAATGTTAACTCATTCTGCAGTTCCAGGGAACCAACCATTCATTATCCAACAATGATAAGAAATTCAGCAATAAAACTAATTGTAATGTTATTTGCAACAATAGAGTATTCAGTATACATAGGCCAAGTTCAGGAATCCTCTTCTAGAGCTTAGTGCACAGCACAATATCCTATTTAATGCAAGTAAATAAAGTGCAATCAGACAATAAAAAACAAACGCACAGAACATCATACTTATTTTCTGTTGCTGGCTTATCTCAAAGTCGTTGGCTTATGAGAACAAGTATCTAACTCCCACATCTCATCCTTTCATCCAAATGGGATTGAATCCTTTTTGTTCACTGCTGTATTGCCTCTGCGAAGGAAAAGAGCTACTCCAGCAACAGCAGCAAAATGTGCTTCGGTATGCGGTAATTATGTAACAAATTCCCTAATTAAAGTTCTATTCATTGGACAAGGAAACAATGAGAGTCAGCCGAGCCTCTGCTGCCAAATCGCTGAGATCTTCTTTTCACAAATAAACGATAAAGTTTCTACTTTAATTTGCCGAAATAGTCTTTATCAATCTGTAATAAAATTTAATTACCAAAAGAGAGTGAAATTAAAATCAAAAGACAAAGTTTTAATTCGGTGCAACATCAAGTTGTTACGCGAGAGAATCTAATTTAAGGAATAGGAATTGTGCTTCAAGCGAATTAAAGGGACAAAAAAAGTACGAGTATAGATACAAATCTAAGAAAGGCGGTAAAACACCATCTTTGCTAATCTGAAAAGATTTTCTGGTGAATTAAAATATTTCACTTCTTTTTCTGTACGATGCTCCTTTTGTTTTTTTTTTTTTTTTTTGCTTTTGTGGACGCGACGACAAACTTTGTGGTTAAAGTATTTGCATAGTATTTTTGTCGTTTAGGCGTCGCTGTTACTGTTCGTGAAACATCCTGGTGTTGGGTGGTGAAATTGGATTCCGCTCTTTTTATCAATTTTCTTGTGATAAGTGAAAAAGTTTTCTTTGAAGAGAAGAAAAAAAAAACATGGTTATGAATTTTTGTTCTCGATGCTTAAATGTTCTTGTTTTGTATTTTCTTTGTCTTGTCCGCGGTGATTTTGAGATATGGTCTGTTGTTTTGTAAGTAATTGCAATTTTATTTTTTTTTTCTTTTATGAGAAGCAGGGTGCGTATGCTTATTAACCCATTTATACCCAAAGTTTTTTTTTTTCTAGTTTTTTCTGTTTTTTGCAATAACTGGTCTCTGTTATCATAAAGTTGACCGTAAAAAATGTATTTTCGTTTGTTTTATTACTGATAGTGGAGATAATGGGTGGTGCATTAATGCACCATTGGGTTTTGGAAGGACATTTTTTTTTATTTATATAACCAACATTTTATTCAATTACATACGTGTATATACATACATATGTATGCACATATATGAATCTAAGTTATACAGTGGAAGTCGCTTATAACGACCTCGCTTTTTACGACCAATCGCTTATAACGACCATTTTCCCTTTAATTGGTCGGTTTCTTTATATTTTAAGCTATGCTACCGTTGGATATAACGCTCTAATGACCACATTTGCTCGGGTCTTCCACTGTAATAAAATTGTTTTTTATTATATGTACATAAATATCGAATTGCAGACAATAGCCTAGCCCTAGACCCTAGAGGATGAGCAGCAATCCAAGCTTTGTATTCAAATACCAAAGGCTTATTGCGGATAGACTGTTTGCAGGTATTTCTGCCAAAATATGGTATCATGGCTTCATCTAGAGAAATATTCATTTCGAATGATTTATAATTTTAAAATGTTGTATTCAAATGATCCACAAATGGCATTTCTTTCCCCATTTTGTCTGCTGTATTTAAGGTGTCATTATCGCCGAAATGAATATTGCAAAAATATGATCAAATTTGTTTCAACGCATAAATTTGGAAACTACAGAAAACCTCCTATTTGGTACACTTCATGGGATCAGGAAAATGGGAACCAAATTGGAAGTGTCGCGATATGAGAGGACCTTCAAATTGGGCTAAAATTAATTTTGTCCCACTAATGGTCGTTAAACAGCTGTTGAAGGTACATTCATATGTATACGTACATACATTATGTTTCCGATAATCCGAGGGAATCCCCTATTTTTATACATCATGGATGGCATGCACATTGCACATACATATGAACGTACACACAATCAGCTCTCTTTGCTGTTTGTCTCTATTGAGGTTGTTTTTCAAGCAACTCTAATGCAGTTCGCAAGCAATTCTTCCAATTCAGAGGTACCCCGTTTTCAGAGGATCGCTTACATGAAGTTCGGTTCATTTTGGAGGTGCCCCAATTACAAAGGGTTAATTTGGAAGAATCTTCGTTCACACACAGAAGCAGGAACAGATGATTCGCGATCCATAAGTTCCAAGTCTTGTTCATCGCCTTCACCAACTTCATCATAAAAGAATCCGACAAATGCATCGGCCAAAAGCTGGTTGAAAACCCCTATTCTGTGACTTATTCTCAAGTTCTCTCAAAATTTCTACAAATGATAACTTTCTTTTCACAAAAAAAAATAATTCTGCCCAAAACCCCAATGGTGCATTAATGCACCACTTACATTGCTACTAAACAAAAGTATTAAAAATAATTATTTTTCACAAATATTTATTTACCACTTTTAAATTTAGCTTATTATACAAATAAAATATTTATCTGCACAACAATGGATAAAAAAATAACAAATTTACCAGTAATTTACATTTTTTACATCTATAATAAATATCCTTTTAATATTTTGAAAAATTAAACATAGATACAGAATTTTCAAAAACAGAATCACCCACGGTTCTTTTAAAAGAGCTTCTACTTTAATGTTCCTAGAATATTATAATGAACACAATTAATGAATTTTGGCCGAAAACTAATTTTTAGGCGCGCTTAACGACAGGCGCCTTTTTTGGTGCATTAATGCACCAATGGGATGAAATGGGTTAAAGCGTAGAATTACTTTAAAAATAATTTGTATAACTTCATATTTTTAAAGGAACGTGGGGCTCTATTGAAGGAAGACTAAACTCAAAACTAATAAGGCTTTCCTAATTTTGCCATGTAAGATGAGAATGAGAAACTATGAACAAATCTTAATGAAATTTTTGTTAATTAGAATGTATTCTTGACTTGGCTTATAAGATAAACTCCCACATATAGGATATGGGGCGTGTACAAAGTGAAGTAAAGTAATTCGGTGAATAGATAAATTTATTGATTCAAGTATGAAATTTCTAGTGTGTGATTTCAAAAACACGCTAATAAAATGTTGGTAAAAGTTTAAAGAACAAGCTTGCTTATTTTAGTTATTTTTCTGCTGTTAATTCTTTTAAAATTAAGTTATAGTAAATTATTTTTATTGATACCCATATTATCAATTACACAAAATATTAGATACGAATTTCTCCTGAGTTACGAATATGAGTTTTGCGTACTGAATAAAATATTAAATCCTACTTATAGGTAAATATACTTATAGTAAATGCAGCAGAAAAAAAAGCAAAAATTGACTCATAACATACTCCACTCAAAGAACAATAAACATTTATTAAAAAAGATTTTTAATGTAGATTGTACTTTATTCGCTGAGGATTTCATTCTCTCTTTACTAGCTTCACTGCTAGTATTCATTCCTGGTCTGTATCCAATGGATTACTTCTGACTCCAAATAAGGCTCAGGTTATCCCAATATCAAGTAAAAAACTAACCATCAACACCTTATCTGATGTCAGGCTCTCTGATAATAAGCTGAACGTTTTTCAGGCTGTAACCAGTTTGGTATTTGTTATCAATTTGAACTTATCAGGATATGACCATACAGACTATGTTATAAGAAGAATCTATGGATGCCTTCGAATATTGTGGGTCTTATCTTATCCTTAATTACATATGCTGAGGTTGTATACTTCACCGTTGATTATATGCATATATGAAATTCATTTTTTTTCACTTTTCAGCGGACCAACTACGATGTTGCTTATTGAAATTAAATTTGTAAATGGAAAAAATGAACTTAATTTTTTTTAAATAGCATTTTTTTTCTAAGACCTTTTTGGCAGATCCTTTTGTGTAAGTATTTGCTCCTTTCTTGGTCTGAAATTTTTTAACCAACTTTCGATTGCTCGCGTACGAACTGCACATCAGTGTTCAAATTAGGCACTTTTACAGTTTCAGTTGAATTGATGATCGGTTTTTTTAAGATGAGAGAACGGATTTCTGTTTCAGATCGACTTGAGGTTATACGGTGTCGCCCGCATTAACGTCAGATCTGTATTGCTCCTGTTACTCTGTTCTTATTTATTAGCCATGAAATAATGAATTTGTAAATATTAGCCTTATTTTATTTTGAATTTACAACTTTTTACCGTTATAATCCTCGATTTTTTTTAATATTCAACTGTTCTGTTACTAAGCTCCAGCCATTGGAGCGAAGTGATGTTTCTGGACATAATATCAATACAAACTTAAAGCAAACTAATCCTGTCATTAATACACTGCATTTAGAGTCCAAACTATCTGCAAATGTCCCGTTAAGTAAGTTTTTTTTGGCGTTAGAAGAAAAGTTGCTTATATTTTGCACAGGTATTTTCATGATCTTCGGGTTTATTACCCATTTACAAGACCCCAGATTTATTTTATTTTTCAAAAGCTAGGAATTTAAACAGCCTCACTTAATGGCTTAAGTCTTCATATGTTTTATATTTTTCTGCTATATTAAAAGTATGAAAAAATAAGACTTGAAGTACTAAGGCCAAGCGGTTGCTTATATTTTGCATAATACTGTATATGTTAGACTTTGTTTCGCTTATTCCCTTAGAGCGCTCTGTCTAATTCCATACCATTACCACTACTTGAATTCGTCCCGTTAATTTTTTATTTATGCTATTAAATTATGAAACTCTCTACCAAATAATATCAGAACTATTTCTAATGCCACTCGCTTTAATAGTGCCATCTTTGATCCATCCATCCTTAATCTCTCTTACCCCACCTTCTCTTATTTCATCCTCTTAAAAAATATTTTGGTAAACTTAATTATTAAGACTTGCACATTGTTTAATTAAAATTTATTGAAATCTGAATTGAAAATCTAAGTACTGTAAAAGAAATTATTTATCTAAATGTACCTTATAATGTATACTAAAAAAAATAAATTGAATTTAAATTGAAATAACAAATACTATTTAAGAATGCAATTGAACATTAAAAATATAGAATGTAGTTTATTTAACAAAAAAAAAAACAGATATTGTAAAGATTATGAACAGTTTAAAAGATGCAAAATAAATCAACATAATCCACTATTCAACTATACATCTACGTGGTCTGCTTGAATCACTTCCAAGGATATTTACCAATTCTAAACTGCCACAGTCATTATACTCTAAAGTTCTGAAATTATTTGTGGTAATAAAACACTTCTCTCTTTAGCTACTTAACATACAGAGAACACACCCAAAACAGTAAATCTCTTCATTATTTTATCTTTTTCATTCATAACGAATGAGCTTTGAATGATGATAAAATAAAATAACAAATCAATATTCCCATAAAAGTACATAATGAAGTCTGATTGAAGTAAATGAACTGCGATCTGAAGAAAATAAATTTTAATAAGCGAAGAAATGTAAAAAAAAATAAACTTCTGTGTCGGTGGTCATACTATTACTAAGGATTTAGTTTAACTGCTTATGGATCACGTACAATCCCATGCATTCCTATGGATTCGTTGTTTAAGTCCTTATTTGACTAAAAAACAAGAAGAAAACCTCAAAAAATCTCTAGGTTAGGTTAGGTTAGGTAGCAGTGGCTGCCAGTAACAAGTACCAGCACACTTAGGCCTATAGAGACCCATTGTGATACCAAGGATCTTGGGGATAATTACCCCGCTGCTCAAGTGAACCATTTGGAACTTTGTACAAAACGAAAAAGGCTTCCTACGTCTTTTTGTGTGAGATCACTTAGATCATCGAAGAAGTATTCTCCAAGGTGAAGTTTCCTACTACGGGAAAGAGCTGGACACGAGCAGAGGAGATGTGTTGGACTTTCCTCCTCCTCTTCGTCTCTACAGCTTCTGCAGAAGTCATTCGAAATGACGCCAAGTCTAGTAGCGTGTCTGCCTATAAGGCAGTGTCCTGTGATGACACCGATAATCGTACTAATATGCAGTCTTTTTAGTGACAAAAGGTATCTAGAGCGGTTAAGATCTAATCTAGGCCAGATTTGCTTTGTAGCAAGGCAGGTGGTTCCACCTTCCCATCTGGCGTTGGTTTTATTGACTGTGTCAAGTTTGAGTGCTAGCTTGTAAGTAGCGAGTGGCATACCTATATATTTCTTATCGGGTAGAATAGGTATTGTTGTTCCTATTTTTTATCTCTAAAAATGATTCCTGAATAAAAAGTGAAATGTCAATAGAACCAGATTTGTTCCGAGGAAATTGCAAATCATTTCTCCACTTATGAAGAGGATTTAACTACCTATCCCACTTTCATTCTCTTCCAGCGTCAAATTATATCTTTTTGCACTAGCATTTGGCAATTTGTTTTCCAGTTCCTTTGCCTGCAAGCGAGCTTCGTAGAATCCGATTTTTAATTTCCTACACAATGCCAACGAAGATGAAGCGAAATACAGAAGGGAATGGAAACATCCTGTATGTATACTAGCGTTTAAGTTTCTTCTTCTACAGTTGCACTTAATATCGTATCGGAAAAGAGAAAAGCAGTACAATATTACTCCAGGGTAAGTAAAATGTTTTTCCTTTTTTTTGTTGGAAGTATTCCATCCTCCAATTCGATGTTTCAGCTGTTCAGCTGCTCAGCGTTTTTATTTTACAAAGAAAACCGATCCAAGCCACAACGTTGAATCATCAGTGATTTATGTTTCTTGAATTTGTGCGCTTATGGCTAAATGCAATCGTGCCCATCTGGACCCACCGTGAAAACAGAGAAACAAGGAAAAATTCAACCAGAGACGATGGATGAAAAAATAAACCAACGAAGTACGATATAATATTTCTTTTCTTCGTGGCAGTTTCTGCTCGCTCGCCTCGGGAATCGAGAAAGTCGGTGAAAAGCCTCGGAAAGCTCTCAGAGCACGCTTGTCCCTAATGGTTTCGTTTGCCATTTTGATTGCACATACTACGTATCAGTATCTCTGTGTTTGCAGCTGCAACGAAATATCGACCTCAACTTTTGGGCAAAATAGCGATGTAATTCATTCGAATGGAAGAGAAATAGAAATTCTTCAAAGATATCCTCCTTCTTCCGCATTTTTCTGACTTAGTGAGTACAATATCATTGAAATACACTCTTGTTGTTTTTTTCTATTTGCTTCTTCTGCTGGTTTTCTTTAACAAGTTTGTACACATCCCATGGCAGAACAAACATCTTTCAATCCCAAGACTACTGGCACTGACTATCACTGAAACGTCTGCAGGGGTTTAAATATACGAGTATATTCGAGAATATTTTTTGTTTTTTTTCCCTCAGATGTGGTCACGTTAAAGGATGACATCTCCTTGCTCTGTCGGTTCTGACAGGATAAAAAAAAACGAATGCAAAAAGTATGAAAAACTCCTTACCAAAAGAAATGGAGATGAGAAGAAAATCGGTCAAGCGACTTCAGCGATGACAAAAAACTGTAGACATGCTCATGTTTCGCGAAGATGATAACCGCGAGGACTCTTTTATGCTTTTCGATGACGAGTTTGTATACAGAAAACAAACGGTATATCCTTTGGTATTTTAACGTATAGTTTCTGCAGACTTGACAATAGATTAAATAGCAACTCGTACTTAAGAATTGAAATTGAAGCAAAACGTTGCAGTTCAGTAAGCTAATAAATAATTCTAAATATACGTTGGCGCGTACGTATGTCTGACCATCACGTCTGATGTCAAAATGTAATTCGGCAAAGAGATAGTCTGGGACCTGAAGAAAGACATAGGCAGCGAAGTACAACACCCCGCTAGGGGGCGCTGGAGTCAAGTTATTAATAAATTCTATATTAATTGACGAAAATTATTCATAAAAAAATATATGATGCAATATACATATGTTGGTATGGTGCCAAAAGAAGAAAACTACAAAATCTGGACCCGATAGGTAGCCCTGGAGTCGAGTTATTAACAAATTATGTGTGTATGAAAATACACAAAAAAAAATAAAATACGGATCTAACCCGTTTTTATGTTGCAAGACGAAAAAGGTAGGCTCTAATAATTAGAGTCTAATTAAAGAATTTTGGCACTGGATAATCACCTGTGGTGAAAAGTGGAGTATGTATGAACCTAGGCAGTGGTTGGATGTACATAGTACTGTTTATGCAAAACTAAAACACATCCCCAATTCCACTCTTCACCGAGAAAAGTTTATGGTGACAGTCTGATGGACTTTTTATTTCATTAACCACGAACTACCATAAATGCCATACAATTTTCTGAGCGAATCGACATATGTAAGTAGTGCATGCAATGGCATGGTATCACGTGTAAAAGTACAAAAACTCTTATATCTGGGATTGGAAATTCTTCTCCATCCACGGTACTATCCTGATGTTTCAGTCAGCCTAAAGTCATTTAGCTACCAGATAGTCCATAAAATCCGTTAACCCTCATCCTGTAAAGAAAAAAAATTGCATATTTAGTGTTTTGAGTGAATTGTTATTAGCACATTTTTTTTGCATTATTTGCACTTTTTACAATTTATTTCCGTAAATTAATGTTTTTTACGATAACTTTATTACATTGGTAAAATTTGGTAGCATACATATTCTAGAAATCACGCGAGCTTTTTACGTCTTCAAATGCGTTTGGGCAAAATTTGCCCAAAATACAGGATGAGGGTTAAGATATCATTGCGTTAAAAAATTCAGAAATTCTTAAAAAAATTAATACTTGCGCTTGATGTCGTTGTAGATGCCAACGCCTTACATTTTGATTTAAGATAAATGTTTAAAAAATATTAAAAGTTTTTAAATGTTTGCGCCAATGGCTTGGGTAAGAACTCCAAGAATACTTGTTCACAAGGAAATCTATTTATGGCTCTGAATGCTTCTAGACAAACACGATGTAGTAGTTTAAATGGTCTACACACGTTCAACTTGGTTGTCAACCAGGTGGCACAGACACTCCAATCTAGTTGTCAAAATCATTTCCTTTTTAGTTGGAGTGCGTGCTGGTTGTAATTGTCGGACATTTTGAAAAACTAATTTTTTGCTTATATAATAAGTGAGTGCTTAGCAAATATATTAGAATAATAATAGTCGTTTGAGAAAAGAAGTGAAAGTAACTAAAAAGAGGAAACAATTGTCAAAGGTCTTTGAAAATGTCCGATTTTACTTTCCATAAATCAGGCAGTTACTTCAATTCGGAATACAAGCCATCGCTTGGAAATCACTCCAAGTAGAATATTTCGCTACTTAATACACCTTAATACATAAGCTCTGAACTAATGGTGGTTGAATAGTACTACCATACACATTCAACTTGGTTGATAAATATTAAACTCGGCCCACAAAATATCAAACACTTGGGATTTTACTCCAACTATTCAACCAACACATAATTTCAGTTGCAAACCTATCCACAGACGACCAACATCGAAAACTTAATTGACAACTAAGTTGAATGTCTCTAGGCCGCTTTAGGTAAACAGATGCTTGATAAAAATCTATCTAACTATATTTCAATGTTTGTAAAGGTTATGAAGCAAATGAAGTGTAATTGCTCTTGGACTCGTTTCCTTGTTTGCCTCTTGAGCTTCTGCATTGTTTTCTTAATCGTTGGTGTTTATGTACATACTTAACTCGCACGACTAGGTGAAATGCCACAATGCGTTAATTGCAAAAAAAATTAAACTAAGGATTCCT
Source organism: Brachyopa scutellaris (assembly GCA_949775065.1). Taxonomy (NCBI): domain Eukaryota; kingdom Metazoa; phylum Arthropoda; class Insecta; order Diptera; family Syrphidae; genus Brachyopa; species Brachyopa scutellaris. Next base: position 184,415,478 of record OX459112.1, on the reverse strand, counting down.
ATTTCAAAGCAAATACACTGATTGGCCCAAAACTTCTTCTAAATTGACGGTAAAAGCAAAACAGTATCTGTGTTTATATTTAAAAATTCAGGTTGCCTTTGACCTTCACCCATTTCGTAAGAAAATTGTATAAAAGAAACGCGTTCATTTTATTTTATGTTTTGCAAGGATCATTTTGGTGAACTACCCTAATTAACTATTCTCTCTTCACTCGGCCGGCCGAAAAAAATTAACTAGCACTCATTTAATTCTTAATTAGAACGATTGCTACTTGAATTTTAAAAGCCATGAGATTCAAGGTCGCACTAGATATGATTGCATCCATTAGCCACCCACAGTTAAAAGATGAAATATACTATACCAGTTTACTTAAATAGAAAAAAAAAACACACCTTTAACTAAATATTCACAAGATTTTGCAAAGCTTGCAAAAGAGAATCAGAGAAGCAGTAAGAAGTACCAAGGTCACAATTTTTCGCAGCTATTGCAGAAGAGATGGACTCAAAATTATAATTACTATATTTTTCTATGTCAGATATAAATTACTGTTAAATGAATATTTGTCAGAGAGAGAAGTAGAAACCCACCCGCAGTCCCATCTGGGGATATTGTATTTTACAGGCTTTTTCTCCTTGAGTTCTGGTTCTGGTTCATGCTCTCGTCTCCATCTCAGAGGGAACGCTCATCTTGAGGATGATGATGATGATGATGATGATGATGATGTGATGGTGGTGATGAAAAACAAACTCAACCGCATATTGCATTTATATCCTACTAGCCCAACCTCACCTCCAGCAAGCCCACAGATTATCTTGTGCTCAGCATCGTTAAATCCTACTTTATGGCTTTGGGTGGTTACTTTTTTTACTCGTATACACTGTCTGCCTGGCATCTTCCTCGATACGGGGTGTACTTTTTAACTCTTTGCGTTACCTTTTTTGCACCTAAACTTTAAAGATGATGGCGGATTTCTGTTTATGTTTCCGTGTTGTATTCACATTAGACAGTGAGTAAAAGGGATGGAAAGAAAATCCATTTATGTACATCTACTCCGATAAACAAGCGGCCATCAAACCCTGTTCAACCATAACAATTACCCCGAGAATCATGAAAGAGAGTATCCAACCGATTGGTCAATGTTAATACTCGTATTAAAAAAATTATTAAAACTTGTGTTATTTTAAAAGCTAGATGACTAAAAAGGGCAAGAGGAAAATTAATTTGGAGAGCAGGGCCTGACTTTGGTAATAAGTCTGAAAGTTCGGTGTGGTAAAAGTTTAATGCGTGATGACAATGATCATTTTAATATACCAAACTTGCTATGCTTAACACGTTCTTAGTAAAGGTGGTTGGCACCTTTTTCGCTAGTAACTGACTGAATATTCAGAAGCAAATTCGTAGTACTAATCTAGATTAACCATATTATGTTAGTCAGATAAGTTTCAACAACAAACACCTGAGTTAATATAAATAAATGTCGAATTAAAAGAAAAAAGTGGTTCATTCGTTAGTCTCTCTAAAGCTATAAGAATACACGACATGCAAAAACCACATTTAAATGAATGCGTGACGTCAAAACAAATATAAATAAATGCTCTTATTTATTGTTCATGTGAAAAGTAAAAATATAATGAGTACACGGCATGTAGACTTCACATTTTGTCATGTGTATTCAAAAAAAATATTAATATCACAAACATAGCCTGTGAGATTCATATCATAACATTTCCTTTTGCCGAAAAATAAAATGAGCATAGAAAATGAAAATGAAAAACAAAAACTCATCGCAAAATTTAAAAAAATTGATTTTGATGTCAAAGAAAAATGCGGCATGTGAGAACAAAAATGTCTTGGCAACACATGCGTATGACACTCACATTTAAATGTCGTCTCAGTTCGAGTTTGTACATGCGGCCAATTATAGCGAGAACACAACACATGGAATTTCACATTTTTTTCATGTAAGAATCTGTGCACATGAATACCCACATTTTAATGTGGACGCATGTGACTGTCACAAATATAGTGACGTCAAAATTACGCCATTCTCACATGTACATGTGATCGTTGCATGTCGTGTACTCTTAACTTAATAATAGAAATTAAGATAAGTGTGCAAAAGCTATCGATAAGAAAGTACACTCAAATACCACAACTAGAAAAGAAATTCAAAGGGGTTCATCTCCGGTTTAGTGTACATTTTAGGAACTTGAAACTCAAGCAAAACAATCCTTGTTGCTATTGGAAAGCAAAGAAAATTCGAAAGAAAATTATTTTTGCCGATTTAAAATTTATTAGCTGGTAAATATGTGAAAAGATGCGTACATTTGTCTCTCTACATTTGTATGTACGCATCTTTTCTCAGGTAATGAATTGTATTTATAAATGCAAATCCTTCCGGGACAAGCCTATACCAAAAAAAACGAAGCATTCATTCCAACTTTCTTCCTTTTAAATCTTAAATCTTTTTTTATGTCTTTCAAAACTTTTAGAAAATTTAATGTTTTTCTGTACGAATTATTATAGAAGCTAAATTCATTTTTAAAATTTTCTTGTCCTTCTTCAATTCATTAAAAACAAAAAAAAAACTTTGACCATAGCTCCAGCTTCCGAGGAGACAAATTAAAACGTTTTACTGAACTGGTTTTATAACCCCACTCACTCTGCAGCAAGACCAACAAACCATGAAGAAGATCCCTATTCCGAGTATGAATTCACTTTGCCACAAGTAAGCCATAGCCTGATGACGACCGACCTATGTAGTTCCTGGCGAAGGGACTGACTAAAAAGCGCTTGCATTTATAATCAGGCTGTGACTTTATGCCTCTAAGGTATCCATAGAAAATAGTAACCTCTTTCAAGTTATTCCTGCTGCACAGTTTTCCCACTCTTTATTTTCATCTTTTACTAGGGCGGATACAGCCACACCGCATAGAATGATAGCAACCGGAGATAGGATGCTTGCTGCTGCTTCCCAGTTGCAGGAGATAATATTAAACACTAAACAAGAATTGAACTTGCTATATAAAAGTAAACAATGGACAACAATGAGTGCACTTATAACAATTGGAGAATAGGTTAAAGAGGCTTCAACGGGTGAAGTTAAAGCGCATTCGGGGTTATATTCGCTAGGGCTAGGACAATGGGCTGACATCTGTGTGTATTGGTTGGCGTAGGTTGTATGGGACGACTTGTGTTTTGAGAATACGTATGCGCGCTAAATTTGAACTCACAACATGAAAAATTCCACAAAATACACAGACGGACAAATTTGGCCGGACATAAACGTTAATGCTCGTAGTATGGGTAGCATGCATTGCACCTTTAGTTGTATCGTTCAATTGACCTATTAAATTAAATAGAAATTCTCAGTTGGATACCCTCCTTAGCCATGCACTTAAAGTCGCTTCACTGCGAAGAAACGAATTGTCACTGTACTTGTTGAGAGCAACAAGGACGCGCGTGAAATACACAGCGAAAGTTTTCGCATATTATACTCGCCATTGTGGAATGGCTGTGGAATAGGATTGCGATAGGGGAGCAAATGGTAGAACGGCAACACAAACAATAACAGTAGCAGCTAGGGGTTGTAAAAACGGCTACGAACCGGGGATGGTCGGATTTATTTTAATTGCTCGCTTAAGTGGATGAAAGGAAGAAATTCTTCTGGCATTGAATAGCATCGATACAAATAAAGGACCGGGTCCTGATCGGGTTCCACCCATCGTATTGAAGAGCTGTGCGCTTCCGCTATCGACTCCGCTCCATCTAATTTTCAACCACTCCTTATCTTGTGGACAGTTTCTTGATGAATGGAAAGTTGCTTACGTTTCTCCAATTCACAAGTCAGGTCCAAAACATCTGGTTGAAAACTATAGGCCCATCAGTAAGTTGTCAGCAATACCGAAGCTTTTCGAGAAAATGGTAAAAGATAAATTATATTTTCAGGTTGAGCAGCACATTTCCCCATTGCAACATGGATTCGTCTCTGGGCGCTCTACTATGACCAATCTAACTCTTTTCACGAATTTTTGTGTTAATTCAATTGAACGCGGTGTGCAGGTTGATGTGCTTTATACAGATTTTGTAAAAGCATTCGACAGAATTAACCACTCAATCTTATTGAAAAAATTAGCTATGCTCGGTTTTCATTCAAATATTTTGAATTGGTTATCGTCCTATGTTTTAAATAGAAAACTAGTTATCAAACTAGATAATTTTCTCTCAGATGTCGTTTTAGCCACGTCGGGTATTCCGCAAGGAAGCCATCTAGGTCCTTTGCTTTTTTTGTTGTACGTTAATGAAATTCCTGAGCTTTTTAAAATGAGTTCATGCTTGTTATTTGCTGATGATTTTAAAATGTTTTCTATAATATCAGACTCTACTGACTGCCTTAAGTTTCAACATGAGATAAACCTGTTTTTGTCCTGGTGCGACGAAAATGACCTAGAACTTAGTCTTGCTAAATGCAAAGTTTTTTCAATTTCTCGTTCACCCAGCCCCCTCCATTACTCCTATTCAGCCAACAATGTAAATTTTAGTCGTGCTTTTGAGGTTAAAGACCTAGGGGTCATCTTTGACACAAAGTTAAATTTTAGTTTGCACATTGACCGAATAGTGTCTAAATCCTATTCGCTGCTGGCCTTTATTAAGAGGAACTCTCAAGATTTTCGTGACCCATATGTACTTAAGACGCTTTACTGCGCTTTAGTTCGGTCCAGATTAGAGTACTGCTGCGTAATCTGGGACCCCTTCTATGAAGTTCATTCATCCCGTATTGAACGGGTCCAAAAATCGTTTACCCGCTATGCACTTCGTAGATTCAGTAGAGGTTCTGAGCTTCCACCATATAAGTCACGATGTTTACTGCTTGATCTAAGCACTCTTTTTGTCAGAAGGAAATTGCAGTCCTTAGTGTTTTTGAATGACATAGTTTCAAATAGAATACAGTGTGCTGAACTGCTTTTTTCCTTGCCGTTCTACGCGCCTTTAAGAGTTTTAAGAGAAAGGCCTCTATTTTATCTTCCACTGCATAGGACCAACTATGGGCTGGCCGAGCCAATAACTCGATGCATTCGTTTATTTAATTCTGTTACCGGTCACTTGGATGTAAGCTCAAGACGTGATTGTTTTAAACAAAATGCAGTTGAAATTTTAAGAGCCAAATTTATGTAATTCAATTTTTGAAATGTTTCTCTATTTTGTATGTATATATGTATAGTAATTATATTTATGTTAAGATCTGTTAAGGATATTTTGTACCTAGTAGATTAAATAAATAAATAAATAAATAAATAAATAGAAAATGAACGGGAGCACTGCGCTAGCTTGGTGGGCGGCGGTGGTTATATTCAACGGTTGTATATAGTAGAAGAATATATTAAAAAACCTTATGTCGCCTTAATTTGAGCAGAGGTTAGGGATTACCGCCGCTGCTTCGCCGTAACTGCTTTCATTTAGAGTTCTCAGTGAATTTATGCAATTGTGTAATGTGCAGGATGAGCTCAAGTGATAGGGAAGAAACAAATGCATATACCTCTAGACAGCACGTAAGAGAGGTGGTGCTAATTGTATTTTACTTTGAAATTAGATTAACTTTGCATGACTTGCAGTAAAACGAGTGGCTGATGTAAATGACTCCACAGAGTCACGAGGTGCAGAGTGTTTAATTATTCTTCTCTGTCAGTAGATTATGATGTAACGAATTTTTTTGTATGCTTGAAATTAGTTCGTTAATTGGATTTGTCGTGGGTTTTAACAATTTAAAGGAAAATGTTTTGACTTAACTGTAGTGACAATGTCCTTTAAAGTAAAATTTAACGAGGAGAAAATGACTGTATCATATCGGTGAAAAAGTTCATTAAACTTGTTTAAAGTTTTGTCGTAGTATGTTGGTACCATATTATTACTTTCATGTTTAGTGACTAAAAGCATTTGCCTTAAAACAAATGTTTTAAACTTAATTTAAAAACCATCTGCAGATTTAAAGAGCTTTTCCATTACTTTTGAAGATTAAAATTAGCTGGCTTAGCATGCAACAAATGTGTTGAAAAATGTCTTTCAAACTAAAGAGAGTGCGATGCGTATTAAAATGTTAGCAAAGAAGAAAGTAAGCTTTAAGAATTACATACCGTAGTGGCCAGATAAAAGTTAACATCCTTGAAAAAGTCAAAAAAACTGAGTTTTGTGAATTATTTGTGTACTCAATAATAGGTTCGCATTTTTTTGGTTTATTTTGAAAACAATTCCGTTTAAAAATATCATTTTTTGGAATAAATAAGGTAAGATAATTTAGTAGGGAAGAAAAGTTGCAAAAGTGTTGAATTTGATATTTTGAAAATGTTTTCGAAATTAATTTTTTACTTTAAAAAACGAAAAGCAAAATAAGTATTTTTAGAAAATTCAAACCATAAATACATTGTAAAAAAAATTAAGTTAATTTAATATTTTGTATGCCCCCCCTCTAGCCTTGATAACGGCCTTAATTCTGCAGAGATCTTATTAAGTTTCGGCAATAATCTAGGGATATAACATTTTCTCAGGCTCCATTACTGCAAATTTAAATTCTACCCTACTTCTCGAAAATCGGTGTTCAATTTTCTGGTTAGGAATTGCCCAGCAATTCTCAATTAGGTTAAGGTCGGGCTCTTTCCTGGCGGATCAAGAGTTCTGAGCCCGACCTAGTTTTCGAAATTCTTTATATTTGATTTAAAAAAAATAAGAGATCAACACCAAACTTTTGTTTTTGATAGAGTAAACATATTAAATGTTCCATATTATCAAAATAATAAAACTAATCCTCCGGACCCGATAACATGGCGTAGAGTCAACTTGAAAAATAGGGTCGACTATTACTGGGAATATCCTGTCTATCGAAGGAATGAGATGCTCTTTAAATATTTCAAAAAAAAAACTGTCTCAATTCATCGATCCATTAGCAAAGGGTAAGTTACAAGTTCCGTAAAAGCTTTTGCTGCCCCAGAGCATGAACCTAACGGGAGATTTATTTCTAGTGAGAGTACACTAACTTTTTAGATCTTTTTCGAATCTTCGACGAATGTACCGAATTCTATCGCACTGATTAAGATTAGATTTCGCCTCTTATGCGAAGATGACCCTCTTTCAATCATTTTCCGTCCAAATCCGGCGAGCTATCTTATTTTAGTTATTATAGCGTTTTTCTCCTCTGCCTCCTGACTGATAAACAAGTATGCTTCATTCTGTTTTTGAACTTATCTGTTTTTGCATTTGTCCTTAAACTCAAGACTCATTTCTTTAGATATTGTTTTCTTTCCTTGATACACAAATTTTCAAGCAACCTACATGGCTACATCCAACTCTTTCAGCAATAGCGCTTAAAGATAAATTTTCGTTTTGTAAGGCGTGAATCACACTATTTTCCTCTCTACTTAACTGACGCATATTGCAGACAATTTAAGCTTGATCATATTTCCCGTAATCTGAACAGGAAATAAGACAAATCATCATGCTTGTGAGTCACATCACAATAATAATGGAAAAATTTAACAGGTTTTCGAAAAAAAAAATTACTATTAACTTTTTCCTGAAGTGAACAAGGAGAGAAAAACTTACCACTTTCGAGATTTTTAGCAGGAGTTAACTTTTACCTGGTCACTACGGTATATTAAGGTAAGTCCAAGGAGATTTAAAACTAGGTTCTATCTTAATCGCTCCATGGTAGGCTCTTCTTACTTAATCTCTTCTCTCTTCTCCAAAATAGAACCTCTCAGAAGACAACTTCCTCAATATATCAAGTAAAATATGTCAATCTGAGTTGATAGATACCACAAACTTTGTTGCGAAACTCCAGGCCCACCCACACATACATACACATTTTATTTGATTGACAAAACTTTTCTTGTGTCTAAATAATTAGCTTTCTGGAAATGCTATGTCGCTTTTTCGAAAATAGAATCGAATCCTTGAATTAAGTAGATTGATTATTCTTGCCCTCGTAGAAATCGCGTTTGAACTATCATCATCAATTCGCTCATTTGTCCTGAATAGGGTGATAGAAAAAAAAACTTAAGTGCCATTATCGACTTAGATATAGAAAAAAAGAAATTCACAGACAAAAATAAAAAAAATAAAAGACGAAGAACGTAATCAAAGGCCAAACCCGCCCCGCCTGTAAATTTCCACCATCGAAGCCCAACCCATTCTACCCCCAATTGCAAGTACCTAATAAAACGAAAGCCAATTCCAAACGCCTATTTTCTCTACTACATCTTAATCTATGGCTATTTGGCAAGTTCAACGAAAACTTTTCGATTGCACATCAATGAATAATTTCATGGGTCATCAACTCGAATTGAGGAGGACAAATCTGATGCTGCTACTCCGGCTGCCATCATCGGCAACATCATCCAAAGCCCTAATATCAATATCACACAATGATGGTGGAGGTATACTCATACTATAGACAACAGATCGAACTCCACGACGATGAGACACGGACAAAGGAATTGATTAGGTCTCTCTTTGAAATGATGAAAGTTTCGATGAGATGTACATACGGTGTTGTCGATGTTCTACTGTTGTTCTGGAATGTGTCTATTTCGGACTCAAGCTTTCTGTATCTATTTATCACTGGCGCTGCGTGGATATATGGAAATAATCAAAAGTAGCTCATACACGTATATTTACGAAATATGTCGGCTTGATTTGTTGTAGAGCACAAGCAAAGAACAGCCACATGAAATAGAATCCTCTGAAATACAAGGACTCAATCCTGGTTAACACGTTTGACTTCTATCTTAATAAGCAATCAGGGTGGTATATCTCGTAGCGTATCGTTGCGTTTGCTAATTTGAGTGCCTGAATTTCAATAATGCGCTCTAGATGGAAATTTTTCTGCACTTCATCATGTGTTTACCACATTTCTTTGAAGTCGTATATCATCGGGGATACCCAAAATCATTTGAGATGTGACTACATGAGGGTAGGAAACACAGTTAAGATTTAAGAGAATTGGTACACATTGGAGCACCTGCTGATTCATAAGTTGATTTTAGCCATAATTTAAAAACCAAACATAAATTCATACGTACATATATTACATATGTACATATGCTAGTGAAAGCAGATTCCCTGTACGATGTACGAGAAAGGGCATTTTCCCATTTTGTAATGAATCTATTACTCACCCCTAGTGGAACTCCCGTCGACAATTTATTGGTATCAAGTGTGAAGGTTATTTATTGGAGATTTTTCGTACCCTATGTTTTCCCGGAAATGGATCATATTTGCTTGTGATTTTCTGGCCTTATGGTTTAATGACATTATTACGAGTGTCATAAATCAGACGCAGTTGGAAAGGTCCGAAAATTATGTAATACTTTAAATGTACCATTAAATTATTGCCAAAACGTTATCGAGAAAAAAAACAATTTTTTGTTGTACAAATATTAGGAAATGAGTATTGTGGAATAATAAACTTAAAAATACTGACCGGTACCGGAACAAGGATAAATTTTAAATATTTTGTTCACGGCTACAGTAAATGAAAATACCAAACCTGCATAGTGATAAAAATTCCAAAAAGTACATAACTGTGGTTCACTAGATTAGAAGCAGGTAATTTTGGGAAAAATAATCTACCTTCCGATGTATGGCAGTTCGAGAAAAAAAAGGATGATGAGAGAAAGAGTGATTTATGTTGAACGGTGAATTCCAAAATTTTAGAAAAACAGGCTAGCTGTACTTTTGAGATATGTTAGTTGAATCATTCAGAGTCGTATGCAATTAAATTGGTTCATAAGATTAGAAGCAGTCAAGTTACTATCGTTGTTTGTCAAGTAAAAAGTAAAAACTTAAATGAAAAGTAAATTTGGTCAATAGTAAAGGGTTTGCTTTATTTTTTCTTCAAGTATGGTAAAAAAAAATTGTTTGACATTGTCAAATGGAAATGGACGATTACCATTCGGAAGGGTACTATCATTGGAAAGATCAATCGGAGCTATCATGCTGTTGGTATTTATTAAAAGGATCCAAAAATATACGGAAAAATACAAAGAGGCTTCGACAGCTACGATCAGAGATACCGCTATTGTTACCGCAAGTAATTCTACTCTTCATCATGTGATTCGCAGTGTCAAATACCGCACGCGACTTAAGCTGAAGAAAAACCACCAACTAATGCTTCGCAAAAAATCTAAAGCTTGCAATTCGCGAATAACCATATGATCTGGGATGTGCAGTAAGGAGCAAATTCGAATAGCTGAAAAAAGAGGTCTTTTCTGAAGAAATAAAATTTAATTTAGATGGACCGGATGACTATAACTATTAGAAAAGAAAAGCTCTTTTTAAACCGCCAACATAGCAGAGAAAGGGGCGTAATGGGTACAGTATCTTAGTATGGGCTATGGCACCATCGAATTGGTGGTTAAAAGCTCTAGACAGGAAATAGCTACACAGTGGTGATGGAATCTGCTTTTCCAAAGATCCACGATCTCTTCTGACCACTTTCATGGATATTTCAACACGACAACGCTTCCTATACACACAGCTCTCATTGTTAAATCGTTTGTTGCCATTAAAAATGTTATACGCCAGACCTTAACATTATAGAAAATGTCTGGGGCTGGCTCATACGAAAGGTATACGAAGGTGGAATGCAATACGATGATAGAGAAGCGCTTATCGAAGCTGTTAAACTTGCCTGGAATGAGATTTCACTCGACTATTTGGACTCATTGTATAACTCCCTCAAAAATCGAATTTTTGAGGCTAGTTTGAAGAAAGGTGACACTATTTATTATTAAAAATGGTTCCTGAAGTATGAATATAAAATAAAAATTAAATTTTCATAAAAACAAAACAAAAAACATTTTTTTCATTAGATTGTAAGTTGCTTTTAATCTTATAAACCGATTCAAATGCAATTGTTTCTGACGCATTAAACAAAAAGGTCTTCAAGGTACCGCTATATCAGTGTGAACATTTTTAAAACTTGATTATGAATTAAACACAAACTCATCTAACTTTCACCATAATTTAATTTTTATTTTTTTTCACTGAGATTTAACAGGAGAAATATCGATTTTGTCTCCCAAAGTTATGTGCTTCTAATCTAGTGAAAGTGAACCGCAGAGTATGTAGTACATATTAAATATGTATGTGTAAATATGTAAAAATTTGAACGTACATGTAAATTTTACATGTACGTACAAGTATTGAAAAAGAAAGGCTATGCAGTTTAGCAAAAAAAGAAAATCAAAACGAAAGAAACCACTAGTAGGAGTCTTTTCGTATAATCAAAATTATATCAAAGTTTTAAGATCTTACAAATTAACTTTTTGTACAACGACTCGACATACTGATGAGGATAATCCAGAAAGTAAAAATTCTCTTTTTCGTCTCTTAAGAAATATCTTCTCGGAGTGTTTATAAAAATGAATAGCGCCTTCAGTGGCATTACCTTTTTTAGTTTTAACCCTAGAAAGATAATCATATTTTGATGTATAAAATTACACTCATGTATAAAATTTAGTCACATGGTTGTGAGTATTTCCAAATTGATGAGACTTAACTCAATGAGACGTGAGTTTTCTGCTCTAGATACCTACTGGCTGGAAAGTCACGAACGGCCATCCCGTGATTCATAATAATTAGAAAAAGAGCGGTACATTTCGCTCGCGAGTGAGTCATTTTGACGCAGATTATCTTTCCAGGGTTAAATACGTATATGTGTGTTTGTACCCGCATAAGGTAGTTTTCAAAATTAAATTCCAGAATTTAACATAGAATTTTACAGAAAGTGACAAACGATCTCTTTACATCTCCAAATATAAAATAAAACAGATATGAGTAGTAAGTGCATCCAAATGTTAAGTAAAAAAAAAGAGTATGACATGAGATAGATTGCGGAATGCTTTCAACTGATAAGGAACCTGCCATTCGCGAACTATTTACCATTATTACAACGCACTTTTTTTCTTGGATTCATAACGCCATTTTAGAAGGGAAAGGATTTAAAAATAATAAAAAAAACGAATACCGCCATCCTTTCCGAGCTGGTCACACACTATTCACTATTGATGGCATGAAATTGCTTGCCATTCGGTGAAAAGGATCTCTTGGTTGACAATTTTCGATAACCTCGACGACAGCGATGGCGATGAACAAAAGACAATAAAATGAACGTCAGAAAATATTTTTATCTCAATGCTTTCAGACACTTTTGTCATACAACTGAATTGAGTTTCCATTTTTCAATTGGTCTTTTTGACTTCCAACATACGGTGTGGCGGTGGGGACAATAAAGTCCTCAGTTTTACCGTTTTTTTTTTTTTAACTTTTGGTTTGCCTCTGGCACGAAGTGACCATGTGTGTTCTGGCGACATGAGTACGGGGGAAAACTTGTGTTGAATTTTTTTCCACTCATGGTCATGACTTTCAACTTAAAGTCCATAAGGTAATATAGAGTTGCCTCTAACTATCTTTGTAGTCATTATTAATACTAGTTACTCGCTTATGTAAATGGCAAGCATAGGTTTTGTTAAAAGTTTGAATGCCAATAAATTGAATAATATCTACCATAGATTTGGATTAAATGCAACATTTTTATTGTTTTTTGATTTTATTTTTTAGTATTACAAACTTCAAGAATAGGGGAATTTTGTTCATATGGGCAACTAATAGGTCTGTTTGGTAACATGCTAGTTTTCGAAAGTTCTACGTAAACTACATAGAATCTGACAGTTTCATGGCTCTCAATTTTTTTTACTCTCATTTGGATCTCTCTTTGCGATGAATTATCTGCAAGACCAATTCCTCGGGGTGGGCCGAGCCAACTCTGTCAAACCAGCCATCTGACAGTTTGTGAAATGTCATAATCTTCATTGTTAGTGGAAAACAAAAACAATTTGATAGGTTTGACAAAGTGTTGTTTGAAAAGCGTTTGTTTACTTTTGTGCAAGTTTTATGTCTTTGAGAGGAGTTCTCTCTCTTTGAGAGGATTCTACTATTTGACAGATCTCAATTCCGTGTGCCAAAAAAGATACCAAACACACCTAATTTGTGTCATTATGAAACGATGTTAAGTTAGTACACATTTTTCTTGTTTACTGAAAGTAATGCTATCATTCAGGCCAATAGTTTTCCCATTTTTTTATATGTCATATTTCAGACTCCATTCCCCATAAAATAAAATTAACACGTTTGTCATTTTGAGTGTCATTAGATATGTATTATTTAAGTTTTTTTTTTACTTTTTTTCTAAATTACATACACATACATAATCCAAAATTAACTTTTGCTTTTCATTTCAGTGCTTATGATGGCATCATTCGACTGCGAGGAACCCAATAACGCAGAGAAACTAATGTATGACTTGAATTAGTCACCCAACAAAAGTTATTAATTTCAATCGGGCAGAAAATACTCGTAAGAAACTAAACTAAGCTGAAACTCCTGATTAGTAAAAAGAAAAACAAAAACAAAAATACTAACTACATCGCGACTAATCATATCATATTATCAGTTCAAGATAGCTTTCAGTTTATTCTACCCTTTGACTAATGGTAACGAATTATACAAAAAAAATATTTAAGAATATTGTAAATAAATTTATCTGTACAAAATATGCGAAACCGATACTAAAGATAGGATTTTCAAACTGTCTAAAACTGTTAATAGGGGCATACATGAAACATGGTCTTTAGAGTAAGGCATACGTTGGCATAGGAACTATGTACATACTTACTACATACATATGTATATTGGTGTAAACTTTTTTTTTTGTTTTCCTATTATTGTTAATGCACTTTTAAATTGTTTTCAAAGCGCTGAAAAGATATAAATAAAAAACATTTTCTTTCTCGGAATAATTACGAGTTTATTTCTTGCAATAGTATTTTATTTTTATATCAATAGCTACATAAATATTTACAAGTTTGCATTAATAAAAGTATGTACATTAATTTTATAGTGGATATTGAATTCGTTCCTGTAGAAAAGAAAGAATATAGTGTAATATGGGTAAATAAGTTTAGATAAATAAATTGAATAAGCGAAAATGAATCGATTTTGTTAACAAACCTCTTGTACATAATGTAAATAATAATAAGATTAATACTTTTGTGTATAATGAAATAAATAAACATTTTATATAAATTAAATCGAAAAAAACGAGATGTTTAATTTCACTTCCTCACCTTAAGACGAATGGAGTTTATTTGAAATAGCACCAATTGGGATTGTGAGTGATGCTCGTATGTTGCAAAAAGATGTCTTGAAGATATCTTATTAGATATTTGAATCGCTCAATCGCTCTTACAAGCAAGAAGTTATATGACTGCAATGATCCTGCCGATGGAAAACCTTATAAAATTTATTGAATACGTTGGTATTTAGCAACTCTATAAAAATAAATATTTACAAAGTAGAGAATGTGTTCCTTGCATTTGATTATTATCATTACATTACACAAAACTTCTTCATTACCGGATATAGGCGCCCAGTTGTAGGTTAATTTTCAAATATTCGAGCAAATGTTTACTGTCCGTGCTGAGGATGGTAGAAATCTGTGCTATATTTTACTACGTTCAGTGTATATGCTAAGAGTGTATAGCAAATATATACACCTATTGCGCAGTTTGAATATAATCTGCAAATATCGGTAAGGTAGAGTATGCACACTGTGCTTGCACAGCAAAATAAAAATGTTTTGAAAATTTTGATTGAAGAGCCTTCCAAACTCTTATTCAATAATAATGCTGCCGGTAAGGTGGGTTTTTTAATACTTTTTAATACTTTTTAATACTTCGATTTTTTTTAAATTAGTTACGAAAAATTTATTGTTTTCGTCACTTCTTTTAGAACACATTATGAAGTGACATCCACGCTGTAGTAAGAAACTTTTTCGTAATTTTCGTATCTTTGAGAGCATTTCACACCCACTCTTCGAATTTTGTCAGTAAACACATATTTGGCGAAAAAAGTACGCGCACGGACCTAATGCCTAATTTAAATATATCAACTTGCTATCTCTTTTCGTTTAAAATGTCAAAACGGTTGATCTTGTAAAGGGTGATTTTTTAGCTGGTTTGGTTTTGGCAACACTGGTTTTGACAGCTGACGTGTGTTTAGTACCTTGTGTCACTGTCAAACAGCTTCAGTTTGGTTTGCAATTTAACCATGGATCGTCTTACAAATGAACAACGCTTGCAAATTATTGAATTTTACTATCAAAATTCGTGCTCGGTTCGAAATGTTCATCGCGCGCTGCTTCCATTTTATGATCGGCATTCTCGACCTTCTGAGCAGTCTATTCGGAAGATTGTGACCAAATTTCGCACCAAATTTACTTTGTTGGACATTAAACCACCAACACGTTTACGTACTGTGCGTAGTGAAGAAAATATTGCGGCCGTATCAGCTAGTGTGACAGAAGACCGCGAAATGTCGATTCGGCGCCGTTCCCAGCAGTTAGGCCTTTGTTACAGCACTTTTTTTTGCCCGAAATGGAAGTTCTTGACTTGCATGATATGTGGTTTCAACAAGACGGTGCCACATGCCACACAGCACGCGAAACAATGGCGCAATTGCGAGGCGAGTTTGGTGAACAGTTAATTTCACGTTTCGGGCCGGTCAATTGGCCGCCTGGATCGTGCGATTTGACACCATTAGATTATTTTTTGTGGGGGTATGTCAAGGCTAATGTCTATAGGGACAAGCCCGCTTCGATTGACGCACTGGAAGCCAACATCCATGCATTCATTCGTGAGATACCGGCCGATATGTGTGAAAGAGTATGCCAAAATTGGACTCAGCGGATGGGCTACCTGAGACGCAGCCGCGGTCAACATTTGCATGAAATTATCTTTAAACATTAAATTGCAAGGTTCAAACTATCGATTCAAATAAATATTTCATTCATTTTTTCGAATTTTTTGTGTTTTTTTTTTAAAAAAAGTTCTCAACCTCTTAAAAAATCACCCTTTATTACCGAAACTAGATGTATAAGATTTTAACGCTATAGAACAGAATTATGAAACCGTAATATAAGACAGGAATGTATTACAAAAAAACTTACTTAAAATTTAAACGTACTACAAACGAGTGCCTTTTATTTCATATCAACCCAGTACCCAATTTTTCCATTTTTATTCAGTATTAATTGCAGAGTGCAATTCATCATAAAACCATTTACCTTTCGGAAAACACACGTGTGGTGTATTTCTTTTCAGCAATTCGGAAACGCCTAGATGTATGCAGCACTTTTTTGATTTACCAGTTTTCACTTTGAACCGTTCGAATAAATGTGCTGATGCCGACCCATATAAAATGTCTCTGGTTTACTGGAACCAGAAAACAGTGAACATTTTGGTTACCGTGAGATGTGAGGAATTGATTTGTCCGAATTAGAGTGACGACCACCCTTTTTGTAAACTGTTGCTTAAAAATTCATCAGCTATGTTCTCGCAGTATCATTTGCTAAACAAAAATGACAAAAGTACATATATGTACATAATTATGTAAACTTCAGCCAATGTACATACTTATTACGTTGATAGGTAATATAACGAACTCTTGGATCAACATTAGCAATTACCAAATGGGATTTTGTTCAAAAACTCAAAGAATAGTTTGGAAACGGTTTAATTATTATTGAAGATGTATACTATTTCCGAGAAATTTCGATCGCTCTTTATCTAGCAGAATTACCACCGAACATTCTTAAATTAAATGCGACACATACATTACTACCCCTATTATGATTAGCGAATCAAACGTTCGATATGAAGGGAACGCTTTTGCGAATGTTATGTTATGTTACCTTTATCTACTAACTTTGTGTTATTTAACCAGGTTGAACGTCTAGGTAATACGTTCCAACTTTATTGGAGGTCTACATATTTGCTTCGCTATAAAAACTAACAAATCGCAGGGCAATAAAACGTTTAAGGTCTAAGGTCTATATATTTTAGTAATAGAAGAAAAAACTTCAAATATATAGTAAGTATGTAAGTAAATTATGAACAATTCAAACAAAGTCCGTTTTTGAAAACGCCGTTCGATCACAAATTTGATCAACATTTTCAGCAATAAGGGTTACGTTGGCAGCTTGCGTTTAAGAACATTTTGAGCATAGCAATTTGATGCAGATGACGTTTTCGAAAACAGCCAAACCCGCGGGCATCAGCTTGTTTCGTATAAACTGATAATGTGGTGGAGTTTAAAATAATAAATAAAACACCATTAAGCACATATCATATCAAACAGCATTTTATTAATACATACATACATATAAATATTTTGTTTGTATATTTGACATTGTCACGAATTATCCATAGTGGCTTAATTCAATAGCAATTGTATCAATAATACATATAAATACATACACACATAAAAAGTTTATTTTTTATAATTCATGATACAACATGTTATATAAGTTCTCTGCTTTAAAAGACAACGAGATTTTATAAAACCATCTTATAAATTGGACATCTAATTATTTAGTTTTCCATTTTAAAAACATACATACACAAGCCGATAAACATTTTGCATACATTTATAGTTGAGTTTTTATTTTGTTGATTCATTATAATTTAATTTTGTAATCTAATTGGTTTTTATTTATAATATAAATCACAGTTAAACGACAACGTAACTAACTTATTTTCTTAATAAAAGAGAATTCCATCATCAATTTTGGTATGAAATATTTGTTGTTTTTTTTTTGTTATTTTTCGTTTATACAAAGAATTTGTTAACATATGCAAATGTGTTTAAAACATATACATTATTGAACTGGTACTGTATTTCAACAAACTACATAACCTCTCTAAAACAGAAACCGGAAATGGATCACTTTGATGTGAAATCTGTGCTATAAATTTCTTCCGAAATGAAATAATGGATCCACATCAGTCTTTCAGTAAGAGTGTTGGCTTTGGAATTAAAAATTTAAAAATAATAATACATTTGAGAGTCAATGCTATGTAAAGAATCGCAGTCAACATATTTCAACTCATTAAAAAAAGCGATGTACATATTCCTTAAATAGTAATACTAAGACCAATTCAGATAAAATAAATTTAATTAAAGCAATAAATAATTTATAAATAGTATTCACAAATGTTGATTATAGGAGAAGTACCCTATTTTAATGTGTAGCTTCATTTCGAATTTCTTTCTCTTTATCAAACGTCTGTAGCTATAAACTTCAAACATATAATTTTCATATTTTTTAAAAAAAATTCAATCCGAATCTACTAAGTACATGATAACTTAAAAATACAAAAAGTTAAACTTAGTGAAAATAGATTTCTTTTATGATAAAGTAAAAAAACAACAACCGATATAATTTTGCTCATATTGAGAATACATAAAATAATGTCGACTTGCAGCTGTAATTATGTATATTGTTTTTTTTTTACATTTATTATTTATCTCAAACATTTATGTAATTACATATATTAAATACAATATTTTGCGCTTTTTTTAAAACAAGTTTCCAAATCTATAAATAAATTTGTGTTACTGAGCGAAATGTGTTATCATTGTTTTCGTTTGCAATGCAGTGATTTAAAGTCATGCTTTTCAGATATGAAAAATTAACAGACGTCAGCCGTTCTTTGAAGCAAATGCTGTTTGATCATACATACATACATACATATGTATTTATAAAAAAAACTATTACATATTTTATTTATTTATTTGTGTCGTTTTATTTTATAAAAAGGTTTAAATAATACATATATGCACATATCTGCATACTTTGTCGAAATTTGTGTTTTTTTTGATTTCAATAAAATTGTATTCAAAAATTAATATTCATTCATATTATTTTTGTTACAGGGTTATTATTTTATTAAACTTTGAATGATTCATTTTTACGCTTTTTTATTTATCGTTTTATCTAATTTATATGTATAACTTATATTGAGATCTTCCGTGATGTTGGATCGGCGTGTATCATCACTATCGATCCAATCATAGCAACTAATGTGCGGTCCAGCCAGGTCACAGGATTGGGATAGATCAATCCACCTTCATAGAAACCTAAATGTCCGCCATGGGCTAGTTCAACGTAAGCGGCTTGATTTCTTGTAACTGCAAAAAAAAAACAAAGTTAACATTATAATCATGATGTTAAAAATATCGATTTTTGGTGTACATTGTCTTTGTACTAACCAAATGTTTAAATTTAAAATATAACAATAATAATCTAAAAGTCTTAAGTTGTAGCCAACTCTACCATTTAATCTAGCTTACTGACACGTAGGGGGCACTCGATGCTTAACTATATTTACATTATGTTAATCTAACATTTACTTCCAAAGTTTGGAACTTTTTTTTTCAAAAACCAAAAAACTTTACCTACCTACCACGGCGACGACGGTAGTATAATACCAGAATACAACCTTTTTTTTTTAACTGACCCTTTTAATGAAGTCGAACTTCGATAAGTCGAACTTCGGTAACTTGAATATTTAATAACTGGAATGAAATTGGTTGGCAATAGCGCCACGACTGAAATTTACATGTAATTTTTATTTGATAACTCGAACTTATATTACTCGAATGTCTTGATAACTCGAAGAGATTATTTGGCGGCACATTCGATAAGTCGAATTCTGAAGGGCAATTCCCATATTCTGCGTGTTTTTACAAGTTCGTTTTATAATGCATCGCTTTCGGTGGCACTGTGTTTGTATCGTGTATGTCCCTATGACCTAGCATACATACGTGTAGAAAATTGTTATTTCGTTACCTATGTTCTATGTATGAGTAAGAATTGTCAAATTTCTTCTTAGTAGGGGTTAGAACACACATTACTATACTCTGTTCCACACAAATTGTCAGTACATGCCTTATGGGGGAGCTTTTTTTAGACACTAGTGCCAGTACACATATTTCTGGCAATCAGAGAAATTGCCACTGAAATAAAAACAAAACCACTGACTTCGACAGGTTTTGTTTTTGTAATTTTCATCCAATGCGCATACATCCCATCATGACCAGAACTAATGGCATACTGTGGTCGTCTGGCCGCCATCAACCATCGCTGTGTGTATGAATATGAACATAAAAACAGTGTTCCCATTACTAATTTCAAGTAAATCGTTACAGCTTTTTCCTCAGTTTTTGTCGAAGAGCTTTGGGATTTCCTGCTTTTGAAAACTAATAAATGAATTTGATTAGCCACTTGGCTATTGTTTTTTATATTTTCTTGTTTTTCGTTAAAATGCAGCTTAACAATTTTTCGATTTTTGTAATTTATAATGAAGGCCATTTGCGCGAGATGAGTGTTGGGTGCCGAAACGAAGAGTGAGTTTTTTTTTTGTTTTTAGATTATATCTCGTAAAGTAGTCGTCTCCGATAACAGTGATACATCAAAATACTCGTAAACATGACCTTTACAACATACTATAATTTCATCAAAATCGAGGTGCTTTCTACTTTGTACACAATTATCTTTTTTCGTTCAACAAATTATTTTGTTTTTAAATCAGCAGATGGTAACCCTAAGGGTATTGCTTTCCGATCTGCAGCGATTTGTAATGCATACTATGGTAGCCCAGTGAGAGCTTAAAAGAGGGACAGATTTATGAAAGCTATTGCAAACAGAATGAGAGGCAAACGTCTTATCTTCCCTGTACTGACAATTTTTGTGGAACAGAGTACAGGTCGATACGAACTCAAAGCTGTTATTATTTTTATTAAAATTGTAGGCGCCTAAGAAAACACAAAGAGGAAAAGCGTTCGTTAAAAACGTTATCTCTTGGTGAAAAGTCACATATTTATACATATTTATATCAATTTTGTATTATACTTAATAACTCAAAGTCTTGATAATTCGATTTTTTTGTGGCATGTGATGGTTCGAGTTATCGAAGTTCGACTGTATTAATAATAGGCGTGTTTTTTTCGTAATCTATATAGCCTTAGAAAATATTTGTATTTATTCAATGCCTATATAGAATAACGAAATCCAGATAGCTATCGAGTCTTATGTCCTTAGCCTGGACAAAAAAAAAGTTTGTGTGTCAGTCACACGCGGTAGAAGTGAAACTTTTTTTAAAAATTGTGTATATATTATTTGTGTTGGTCATATAATTTTACGAATGAGATAAATACGGAAAGATACAGATTGCGAGCGAGCGAAGAGCGAAAAGGACGGACAGAAGAAAGATATCATACATATATCATTCAACACGGACAACTGAATTTAATATACCTACAAATATAGTTTAATTACTTAGTTATTTTGATTCACCAAAATTACCAAAAGTCTGAATAGCTATGTACATAACTTCATCTACAAAATGTTTCTCAAGTTGACTTTATCAACATTGCCTTGGTAAATTTTGAGATTTTAAATGATGTTTCATAAATAATACATAATACTAACATAATTACTTCTTTATGTGACGATATAAACGACGATATAAAGATCAGTAAAACCGTTACAACCATAAATATCTGTAGACTTCTGTTATCAGATATTGATAGTTTCAGTATCAGGTGCAGTAAAAATGGCTTAGTCCTTAAACTAATCAAGTGTCAGTACCTACATTACAGGAGAATGATACCGAGTGTTCCAGTAATTCGTATCAATTCATTCTTTCTGTTGCCGTATTTAGGTTCGCCCCAAACTTTAACAAAGCATATAAGCCACATTGTGAATAGATCATACTCAATGTTAGGTTTTGTGATAGAAATGTAAAGAATTTAAACGACCTTATGTCACTCTTTCACTCTTTTTTAACAGTGTTGTCCGTCCTCCTCTCGAACATGCTTCGCAAGTACATATGCACACCTTACTGTAAGACCACAATTACCTGCGTAGATTAGTTACTGCATGCTCCGCAACCATATGAGTAAGCTCCATAATTTAAATATTAGCTTCGTTAGCTTTAATTTGAACAAAATTACAACTAACTAAAATAAACTATATGCATACTATGTATGTACTATGAATTATGCTATACTTAATAAAAACAAACAATAGTTTTTAACCATCTTACATGTAAAAATCAGTTTAATCCTCGTTCAAATAGTCAATAATCATACTTTTGTTATAGCCTGCGCAATGTTATGTTTTTGAGCACATAAACACTCCACACATACAATGGGTTTTACTCATGTGATTTCATTCAAATTTCTCCATTCTACTTGAAAGAAGAAATAAATCCGTCATACTCGTAACTCGTAAGTCGTAAGCTCGACAGCTCGTACGTAGTAAAAGTCAAATCCAATATTTTAGTTCTCAATTTCATTCATATTTCATTCATCACGCTCTCAATATTTCAATTCGAAATGAGCTTGATGAGAGTGATTTCACATACAATGCTATCATGTATAAGCGCGCTAGCACTGTCTGTATACCACCCGAAACCCCACCAAGTAGCACACACATGCACTACGTGAGCGGTGAGCGGCCGCCCGACTGAGCTGGGCTGTGCACAAAGCTGAGACTGAGTGTAGACTGTAGACTCTGTAGAGTGTAGGAATTTTATCTCATTCTAACGTGTGCTAATACGTTGGGTTCTGAAAGAGATGCAATGTTTTTCGTGACGGAATTTCGTTACACGATTTTGAGTTCACACCGCGAGCTAAGAAGTTTCACTTCAAAAATGTGCTACCAAACTATTTTCTGTCGATTGTTATCGAAATGTTATCGAAAATGTCAAATATGACGTGTAAGTGACAAATTTAAAAACAATTGCGGCGATGCCAAGGAGTTTGGAAAACAAGTGGAAAAGTGAAAAAGAAATATTAAAAGTCAGAAAAATTACATTTTTCTCTGGCAAATCATTAAATAGGGTATCCCGCCTTTTTAAAAAGAAAAACAGATGTTTAAATGTCGAATGTCAATTAGCATAGTGCTACCAAATCACCGAAGAGCTTTTTTTTTACACATACTTTTTTAAGGCTGTATAGATTACCAAAAAAAAACACGCCTATTAACAAATACGTCCGGCCAGATCTATTCAGACACCTTAACCGCTCGGCCACGACTGCTACTGTCGACATAATAGCAATGTTATTTTGCTTCACTACACTTTACCTTTTTTTCGAAGTAATAAGGCTTAAATACTGCATACATACATAAATAACAATTGTACTTTGCATGAGTCTAATTACATATGAGTACTTATGTACATATTTAATCGATATTAAACAAAAAGTTACAAAAGGTAAGAACTACTTACGTGCATAATCTTTTATTGGTAACAGCAACTCCTCCGGTACGAGGGGATCATCTTTGGCATTGATATATATCATCGGCTTTTCAATGTTATCTAAATAGTGAAGTGAAGAACTCCATTGGTAGAGATCGTGTGTTGATTTGAAATTATGCACACGTCTAGTGTATGCTTCATCAAGTTCGGGCAGTGTTGCAGCAGCAATAATTTCCCTTTCATTTAGGCCATATTGCGTTTTAACCTCATCAGAGAGAAGGACATGACGGTGTTTAAGAATAATGTTTTTAACATTTTCTGTCATTACATACAAATAGAACCGCCTAAAGTTTTGCCAATTAAGTAACCACCTTGTGCCCCTAAAACCAAAAAAACAAAAAACAATACGTGAGTCACAATTGAATTTTAAAACAATATAATTCTACTTACTCAACCGCATTGTATCCCTGACAGATTGATATGCCACCAATGACTGTTTTCGGTCTGGTTATTGTCTTCTCTCCCATATACTTTGTTATTAAATTACCACCTAGACTGAAACCTACTGCTATTATGTTAGTGGACGGATATTTTTTGTGCAAGTTCTCAACCATTGCTGAAAAATCGTCAGTGTGCCCTATAATCGTAAAAAAATCCAATCAATATTGAAATTTACTGGAATGGGTGACAAACTTACCGTATGTGAATATGCGTGATGAAGTGACTTGAACACTGGGTAAAGCTCCGATGTGATTTAAAACTGCACAACGGTACCCATGGCATTGAGCGTAATGAACAAATGTACGAATATATACACTTTCTGATGAGTTTCCAATTCCTGGGCAAATGGCCACGGTGATATCATCTAGAAAAAGCCATAATTCATTATGTTTACAATTTCAAACAAACTTCTTTAACAATCACAAATTTAATAGAACATTCATCTGCATTAATTACAATGAACGGAGAAACCCACAGTAAATTTACTGTAGTCAACCACCACTCAATAACTTAAATTGGGGTTTGGTTGATTACAATCGTTCCAATAGTCTAGTTCGGTTTGTTATATTTCAGTCCTCAGCGTGACTGTATTTTAAAAGACGCAAACGCCACACCTAAGGCTTTCAGTGAGAGTTTATATTTTCCTATAAAACTCCTAATGAGTATCTGTGGGCACTATTTGGGTTTTATTTGATTTAAATAAATAACATTTACCTTCGTGTTCATTCAACGGTTGATAGAGATCATAGGTCAATGTTGACTCGTCGAAGAGTGACAGATAAACTCGTTCACCCAGGGGCCATGGACACTTCACACGACCCACTATACTATGCAGAACGGTCTGAACATGACCACTAAAACCCCATATTCGAGTTGGCACATATCTGGAAATAAATAAGGGAAAAACTTGATAGTTAAATTGTTGTGTTGATCAAAATAATGAAATCAATAAAATATAGTTTTCATGCTAATGATAACTGAAAGAAAAAGCGGGAAGGATACTTCAACATTAGAGCATTGTTTTATCTTTGGTACTTGATAATGGTTTTGGGGCACGCCGAAGAAACGCCGTCGTGTCTGTTGTTACATGATTACTCGTCCCATTCAGGTTTTTAAGTTAAAGCTTAGTTTTTTAATTAAATTTTAATTCAGAAACAATTACCTTCGATAAAAATAATAAAGGACATACATGTATGTATGTATGTTGTTAAACATATTTTAGATACGTAGATATGTACTACATACATTCATATGTAAATTTCAATAAAGGAGTCAATATGCCCACTTTGCGCTACAATCGCTGACATGAGTTAATATTTGGATAAAGAGGTTGCGTACAAGATACTATCCAATATACATACGTATGGTGTGAACATTTTAATTCAGTCTGCGTCACATTGATTGGTTCAGAGCAATGCGGTTCCGGTACCGCAGAACACCAATCGAATGATTTTTCTCTCTAAGGTAATATGTATATGTAAATATATAAAGACTAACAAATTTGAAGTCTAAGTCCACTAAATTATATGAAACTCAAAGCAGCATTTGATAACATTAAAACACACATACATATGTGCATAGTACATACATGTATATGTACATACATAAATACATATGCATCTGCTTCTTCAATAAGCAAAAAGAAAAGAGATAGAATTTGTAACTGATTAAAATTAGCACATTAGTTTATATGTAATAGTTGATAAGTAGCTTAAAGAAATATATATTTATTTTCGCTCCATTAAACACAACGCGATAATATTTTTAAATATGTAATCCTAAAATATGTACACCTACACTTAGCGTGTTTAAAAGTCAAAAACTTACACCTAAACTGAATCATTTAAAGTTAAACTTCGTGGGTACTCAATTTGATTCAGTCGCTGACGTACAGAATAAAACAATTTATTAAAAGTGTAAACGTTGTTTTTATTCGCAATGACATCAGGGATCGTGAGCGTGACACAGTTTTATTATAATTCAACAGCTGAATTGGCATGAAGTGGTTGTAACCTCCGCAAGCATCGGTGGTTCAGTGGTAGAATGCTCGCCTGCCACGCGGGCGGCCCGGGTTCGATTCCCGGCCGATGCATAGTTATCTTTTTTTTATTTAAAACAGAAACCAGTTTACTGACTTGTATTGTTATACAACTTCACAGTTATATTTTTTATGTACATACTATGTATGTATCACTAAATATCTAGCAACCAACAGCCGTATACAAATAAATGAATGATCTCTTATCTGATTGAACTTTGGAATTAGCCAAACGTTCCTTCGATGAATCGACATGTTTTTGTTTTTTTCTTTATTTCTGACAATAAGACTCACTAGAACTAGACAATACCTGTAAATAAGAACAAGTAATCCAATTTATTTTAAGTTTTACATCTCTTTCACAGTTGCGACAATTAACTTCAAATATTAGATTTCGATACACTTTTATAGTATCGAAGAGAAACTGTTCTATAATAGTATCTAAGAGAAACAGTGCGAAAACTAGTCGGTTTACTTATCCGGTTTTTGAGTTGGAAACTTGGAACAGCTCATTCCTGCTTAGTATGTATACAAATTAAAGTGTGAATGGAAATCCATACAGACATCACACTGAAAGTGACAATATAGTCACCGTTTAGAAGCGTTAAGCGTTTTTGAACATCATAAATATTTTTGTTACCTCAATAAAGACACCGTTGATAGAGAACGCCTAAAACCCAAAGTATAAAAGAAGATTTCAAGGTTATTACAAATAAACTAAAAGCGTACCCATACTCTTCTTATCGGCTGCAAAGACAAACACTTTATATCCATTAAGTATGATTAAGCATTTATCTGGCAGTAATTACATGTGTACTTATACATACATACATTTAGTTCTTGGCATTTTTCCAACACCATTCAACTGAAGAACTGTGGAAATTGTAAAGAATACGTTCCACCAATTTTAAACATCTATAAAAATACATTTACAAAATTAAACAATGATATGCAAGCAATTGCATACTTGAATTTAAACAAGATAAATAAACAGTACATGCAGCAAAGTAATAAAATCAAACCTATCCAATGTACCTACGAGTATTTCAATAAATGTAATGCACTTGTTGTTATTAGAATGTGTGTGCATGAGTATTTGTAGGAAGCTCATCTAAAGGTCACGTTGAAAATTACCAACTAAAGGAGTCTTCCTACAATTTTTGCTGCCCCATAGAATATGGAATATACAATATTTTGATATTTATGAAGACAAAACGGAAACTATTATCTTCTACGCATGAAGGGATATTAATGGATGAACAATCGATTTTCAGACCACGGTGATACGGGTTACTTAATAAGGTGTGTTTATTTTTTAACCTACATAATGTACATACATATTAATGGATATAGGCTAAGAACAAGTTAGCATACAAAAACATTATCGCGGATTAAGTTCTCTTAACCTTCAAATGCAGTATGTATTACTTTTGTTTGGCTTATTAAAAAGGGGAAATTCGTATTAAGATACGATGATAACCTTTTCTCCTTAACCCTTCTGTCATCAATGGAATAGGTCTGGCTGGAACTTCATACATTTTGTATGGAAATTATTAGAATGCAATGAAATAATTTTTATGTGCGATGTTACAAAGTATTTTGTTGATTTACACACTTATGGCATTTATGTAATAGAATACTGTGTTGTAAATTTTTGCATGAATTTTGATCCGAAACTCGATTTTTCTATTTGAATGAATAAAGCAATAAATAATAAAAACTTCAATCATAAACCCCCTTGATATCATTAACCGATATAAGATACATGTAGGGTTTTCCAATGAGAGGTGTAATTGTGAATGGCCCGCAATTTCGGTAGCTGTCACTTTTGAAGCTTTTATTCTTTGACATTTTACAAGTAGAAACTACGCCATTACTAAAAATGAAACGATACACGATTCAACACCGCATTGAAATTATTAAAATTCACTACAAAAATGGTGAAAATCTTGCAGTCACAGTTCGCAAAACTAAAGCATTTTTTGGTCGTCGTGAAGCACCTTGTCGGACCGCAATACAGAGATTGGTGGAAAAATTCGAGCTGTTGGGACAAGTTAGTGATGTGAAGAATAAAACCCGTGCGCGTCGCTCAAAAACAACTGAGAATATTGCTGCTGTAGCCCAAAGTGTTGAAGAAAACCCAGGTTTGTCCATTCCTCGTCGTTCTTTGGTATTGGGCACTCCACAAACATCATTACACCGTATTTTGCATAAAGACTTGGGTCTTAAGGCTTATAAAGTTCAGTTAACACAAGAACTCAAGCCGGCCGATCATCAACAACGTCGTGTCTTTGCTGATTGGGTCCTTGAAATGCATGAAAATGATCCGGAATTCCATCGAAAAATCATCTTGACTGATGAGGCCCATTTCCACCTCGGTGGCTACGTCAACAAGCAAAATTGTCGCATCTGGCTCGGAAAACCCAAGAGTTATTGTCACAACTGAGAATATTGCTGCTGTAGCCCAAAGTGTTGAAGAAACCCCAGGTTTGTCCATTCCTCGTCGTTCTTTGGTATTGGGCATTCCACAAACATCATTACACCGTATTTTGCATAAAGACTTGGGTCTTAAGGCCTATAAAGTTCAGTTAACACAAGAACTCAAGCCGGCCGATCATCAACAACGTCGTGTCTTTGCTGATTGGGTCCTTGAAATGCATGAAAATGATCCGGAATTCCATCGAAAAATTATCTTGACTGATGAGGCCCATTTCCACCTCGGTGGCTACGTCAACAAGCAAAATTGTCGCATCTGGCTCGGAAAACCCAAGAGTTATTGTTGAGAAGCCTCTCCATCCTCAACGTGTGACTGTTTGGTGCGGTTTATGGTCCGGCGGGGTCATTGGACCTTACTTTTTCGAAAATGAGGTTGGATCAACAATTACGGTGAATGGATTGCGCTATCGAGAGATGATTAATGATTTTTTATGGTCGGAGTTGGATGGTATTGATCTGGACAACGTTTACTTTCAACAAGACGGCGCTACGTACCACACAAGCAACGAAACCATTGCTCTTTTACGAGAAAAGTTTCCGGACCGTTATCTCTCGAAGAGGTGATCACAATTGGCCACCGAGATCTTGTGATTTAACACCTTGCGACTTCTTCCTTTGGGGCCACGTGAAAGATAAGGTCTACGCCAACAGCCCAGCGTCGATTCAAGACCTCAAAGACAAAATTCGTGAGGCTATCGAGGACATAGGGCAGCCACTTTGCGATTTGGTTATGGACATTTTCATGAAAAGGATATGGTCCTGTATGCGTGCTCGTGGAGGCCATTTGGCTGATGTTGTTTTTCATTATTAACGGCATACTTTCCTCTTTATTATGAAATAAACATCCGATCATTTATCTCAAAAAATGGCATTTTTCTTTGAATACCAAAATAACACCTCTTATTGGAAAACCCTTTACATACATATATTCTCCCAACATTTGGTCCATGTCTACTTTGTGTTTGTTATAAAACAGAATAGCTTGTGGCTTTCTTGTTTCTCCAATAAATTCTGTGTCATAATGAAGTGATGATAGTAAAATCACTGCCTTATATTTTTTCGGCACATTAGACACTGCTGTGATATTATCCGTAAATCCAAAGATAGTAGTTTATGCTAGGCGACTACGGTCCGGAAGCATTTCTTTAGAAATGCATTTCTTATTCCATTGAATAGTTCCTTAAAAACCTCTAAGTAAGTTGTCAGCAACAACAGTCCTCCCGCTGGCTCTGTACTTGGTCATACAACACCTTCCCACCCAAATTTACAGCTCTCTGATTTGCAATCAAATAGATAATGCTCAAGTGACCGGATGTATACGCCATAAAAACTAGTAATTAGCGGAGAACCTAAGGTAATAAATACTAGTGTACGTATTTGGGCACGAAATTAAATATCTTCTAAATAAGATTAAATTACATATTTTATTAATTTATGATGCGATTTACAAAACTAATTATCTGACAGATATATTCAGGTAAAAAAAGACGTTTTTCCGAATGAAATAGGAAATAAATACGTTTCTCCATACAAGGTCTGGCCAGACCTATTCCATTGAATTTAGGGGTTGTTTTAGAAAATCCCTTTTTTTTGCACCCACTTACATCTAAAAAATGTTGTCTAAACTAAAACATTAAAAATATGAATGCTGACAGAAAATTTGGTAATTATAGCTACATAATTAATTGGAAAAAAATGATTTTGAAAGTGCAAAAGGTCTGGCCACCGTAGCGCAAGTGGTTAGTGCGTCGGACTACTGAGCCAGCGGTCTTGGGTTCGAATCCCGCCGCAAACACCTAAACGTTTTTCACAGTGCCCACCTCTTTCGAATGTCTGACAAGCATCAAAGAGTATCATTTGTCACGATTGAGCTTCTCAACTCGCCGTTCGGAGTCGGCAAAAAACTGTAGGTCCCTTCCATTTGTGCAAAAATATAACACGCACACACAAATGGTTGCGAGAAGCAGGCCCAGGTTCACCTCGAGCTGTAGCGCCAACTAATTAAGTAAGTAAGAAAGGTCTGGCCAGACCCAGTCATTGACAGAAGGGTTAAAAGACATTCTTCTCGGCCCAAATTTTTCCATAATTAACTAGTGATTTTTAACATTTTCGATAAAATTTTTCAATCAAATTTAACCCAAAGCAATTTGGAAGCACAAAGGCTTAACTCACAACACCCTATAACTATCCAGGCTAAACTAATTCTATGTAGTTTTAGTTGTAAGTGTATTTTACATGGAAAGCCCTTTTTAAGCCTATATAGGTTACAAAAAAGCACACCTGTTTTATTGGTATGTTGTTCTTTGCTTGTGAGTAAACGATACAAGATAGTCATGTTTGTATTCATGTATTATATGCTATTTACATATGTATGTATCTAACTAAGTGAAATAAATATGCCGTATAGGTAGCGCCAACTATTTATGTAATGCCATTAGCGAATTACTCTTTACAATTGACTTCACTATCTACGAACCCATTGCGATATTCTCCTTTGCTTTTGTCAATTGGATTTCTCTTTACGTTCTGCAATTTCTCCAGAAAATAAAATCGTATTATAACTTAATATTATAATGTCGTTCAGCTCAGATCAACCTTTGTTTGCTTTGCTGCCAACGCAAAAGCACTTAAAATGATTCTTCCCTTAAAAGGAGGACTCCAAATCAATTATCCCCTAATGAAATGACAGTCTTTTATGAAATCTTCCATAAATATGTTTCTATTCTTTAGGATGGGGATGTAATTTTATCGATTTAGAATGTTTGTTTAATTCAAGATTTAAGGAAAATGCAGTACTCGTATTATTTTAAGACTAGCTGACCCGTGCTCGCCTTGCTTCGCCCCCCTGCCACTGTTAAGGCAAAACAAGTTGTATTGGAGATGAGTGCCGAATTATTTTTCCGAATTCAACCACATAGAGATGAGATTTCAAACAATTCTCTCTAAGTGGATGTTTCTGTTATTTTTTTTTTTTTTTGTACTGTCCAAATTTCAGCCTTTAGGTCCATCGGTTTGCTGTGTGCCAGTCAGTCAGTGAACTGTTTTGTACATAGAGATAGCTGACCCATGCTCTCGTTGCTTCGCCACTTCGCCCACCTGCAACTTTTAAGAGAAAACAAATTGTTTTATACATTTCTATAGCCTACGTACAGATGTTGCCCGCCCGCCATTGTCCGTGTACTTTTTTAAAATTTGAATTTGCTTTTACAATCATATTTATCGTAGTAGGCCGGACAAAAAGCATCAATAGAATTCTATTTCAGTAAATACGCAGAAATTCAAATATGCCACATACACACACTATGACGTCAGCCACTGCTGCATGGCTGTTGGCTTCGGTCCCCGCTGATGGAAAATTGTTGATGATGATTTCATGAATTGTTTTATGTTTTCAAAATAGTTATTTATTTATTTCTCAGCATGTACGTTATGCAAACGTTTTTTGTTTGCCAATTCGTTTAACTGCTTTAAAGTTAGGAGTTAATATCTGGGTCAACCTCAATAAAATAGGTATAAAAAAATAAAAAAAAAAAAATTTTCTTAAGAACAAACAACATTTAAACAATAAAAACATAGCCTAACTTGTTTTAACGAAAATAACGATTATAATTGAATTTATTTTACATTAATCGGTGCAGTATTTGCGGAGATCATCGGTGACAAAGTTTTTTGAAGTTACGTCTTTATAGAATAGTAATGATAATGATGAAGTAATGATAATGATATAACAAAAAAACAAATACAGTAGCACCCGGATAAAGCGAATAGCTACAAATTGGTCGCATGAATAAAACATAATAATTATAATTAAAAAACAACAATCAATAGCCATACTCTTAGTGGGGTGGGTATACCTGCCAACTACCTGCCATTATACATACCTACCAAATTTTCTACTCATCAATTCGTATAAACCCCACACAACTCCTATCGAATAAATAAACTAACACGCAAAGTTAGCGCGGATTTGATTCGGCATAGTGCGGAGAGTTACTATTAAAATGCACTTGAAGGAGTGTACATACTCGTATACTTGTCAGCTAGCTAATCACGCAGGAAGCAATTTATATTTCGGTATACCAAATAGCTTACAGCACGCAATATGGCGAGCCGTAAAATGACAAGTCATCAACCACACTGATCGGGGTTAGTGAAGAAATAGAGTAGTAGCGGCTTGTCAGAATACAAACAAGTTTCACTTGAGTTGCAAAAATAAAGGGGATACATCAACTCCATTCACCAGAAAATGGCAAGATATCCTAATTAAGGCAATTTAACGCGTTGAGAGCCCGCGTCATCAAAGAATATATATCTCCTGTTAGTCAAAACGTGATCCCATCTAATGTAGCATCACGTGGAATTTCTAAGAGGGATGATTGTACTATGTTATATATAAATATATCGTATGCCCATACATATGTACATAAATAAATACTTGATTTACTAAAGATGGCAGAGAGTCTGGAATATATTCATTTTCGTTAACGTAATGAAATTCATTTAATCAAATAGATGAGTTTTTTTTCTGATATATTGAGGTGCACAGTTTATAAATTTAAGATGCGTATGACTATTGATGAAAAGGGGCTCGTATGATATTCACTTATCGGAGAACACTTAACTGAAACCAATCAAATTTCAATTAGGTCGATTCAAAGTTCTTGCCATGATGTCTTTTAGGAAGACGTTGAGGATGGAAAATCTCAACTAGAAGAGCAAATTATTCAGTTTTCCCATCCACTATGCCACATTCAATTGATGGCAAGGCATGACATTATATGTATGTACATACGTGAAACATTGCAACATATTTATTATGTAAAAAGTACATTTTAATTAGACATTGCAGCACATATCATTGCATGCCTGTGTTTCTGTTTGAATTCTATTCGGCCGATTTTAATGCGATCACTCAAGTGCAGCAAAAATATGAAAGAATATACAGTCGCCTCTCGTAAATTCAAACCAGCGATAATTCGAAACTCTCTATAATTCGAAGTTACACGAGTTCCCTGGAACATCTTTTTATACAGTCGAGAACGGATAAGCGGAAAACGGATAAGTGGAAAAATCGCATAAGTGCAACGACTTTAGAAACCCCTAGCCTTTTTACACGATTTCTATACAAATTTGTTCGTATAAGTGCAAAACGTATAAGTGCAAATTTCTCATAAGTGAACAATTTTTCAAATCCCCGAACAAAGTTTTCCATTGTTTTTTAAACGGATAAGTGCACATGCAAATTTTTAATCTTTGCAATTGCAATTCAGGACAAAAATATAAGGGAGCTTATAATTATCAGAAATTGATGATCCAGCATCCAGGCCACTCGGAAGAGGTCGTCATTACTCGCCGAGAAGTTCTACCTTCTCTTGATACTGTAATTGTTATTTGGATAACAATTTAGTTTCGTTTAGTTCGTTAATTCAAACCTAAATTAACCCTGAACGACCCATAAGTGGTACCCGGGGACGTTTTGGACATTCAAACCTAAATATTTTTTTTCCACTGTTCCGATTTTTTTGAGATTCCTAGAAAATCATTTTTACGCAATAAAAACTAAAAGTTGTTGAAAAAAGTGAAAAAACATGTAGTTTTTACCATTTTTCAAACCTAGGGCCGAAGTATAAAAACATTTTTTTTTTGTAATGTACGTTTATTATAATTTTATTTGAGATATTGATAGTACAATCCAAGCATTTAACCGGAGCAGGCGTAATATGCAGGTTGTAAACAGTATTACAACAATTTTGGCAACGTTTCCGAAACTTTCTCTTGATTCGGTCACCATTATCGCATTTCTTGCAAATGCCTGGCATCTTCAAACCACCGCTACTATCTCGTTCTTCGATTGGTTGTGGAAGCGAAATAGAAGTGCATACCTGAGATTTTCGAGCGGAGTACGCTTCTCATGGCTGTTTTGGTAAATAGAATCGCGTTGTCAGCGAATCTAAGCTCCGAACTTTAATCGATGGCAATCATATGTCTCGAGCCAGTTATTTCAGGAAAAGTTTGCGAATCTCTTTTCGGACATTTTCTGGATCATGATCTCAAGAAGCAACATCAATTATAGTGTAGAATAACGCCAAAAGCCACCTATTAGTTCTACATTTAGTCATATAACTCCATTATGATCTACTCCACCGTTAGTCGAGTTATAATCGAATATGATTTGTGGTTTTATAGATGCAGTTGTCGTATCGATTGCCCATCGTAATGCATGTAAGCATGCTGGATATCAAAATGACGGCTTTTTTTTTCTTCGGAACATACGAAAATATCGTTGCTTCGGCTCTAAAACTGAACAAAGTTGAATAGATTTCGAGGTCTTTCGATGGCTGCATCGCCATTGGGATATACGGTTCATTTTTCCGAACCGTCCTCAGCAATGTCAATCCATTGCTCTTGAGATTATATAGCAGAGGAAATAACGTGAAGGCGTTCTCTGTGGTGACATTCCGGTGAAAAAATTGTTACAATTCACAAACTTGTTCCTTCGTCACTTACAGACAATGACCTGACCTTGACGCTCACTCTGTGATCGTTGATCACTACAAAAATTAAGGAGAGAAAAGCACTCAGACGTTATAATAATTAGTTATTTTCGTTATTATGCACGCTTTCTGCAAACATGATCGAATGATTTCAATGTAAACCGCATCGAAATATACAGTGGTACAGCGGTACCACCTATGGGCACTTCAGTGTGTAAATTTATATGAGTCGGTAAGGGTTAAAAATGTTTCTTTTAATTTAAATACATACTTTAAAACTACAAGTACTACTAAATAAGCACGTATTATGTAAGTGCAAAAATGTGCACTTACGGATAAGTGCACAGACCGGATAAGTGCACAAAACATTGATGCCCGGACGTTGTGCACTTATCCGTTCTCGACTGTATTCCGAAAAAAACCTATTAGTTCATTCGAACTCATAGGCGTCAAACACTCGACAATTCAAAATTATCAGATTGCATAGAGGTACATTTTGAGACAAGTTCAAACTTGTATTGCTTGTATCATCGTTTTTTTTTTTATAATCTACACACGCTAAAGGGGATATGAATGCCCTTATAATGTTTACACACAGCGCGATCACGAGTATTTTGTTATTGTAATGATTAATTTGACACACACGTCCGCAAATTTGTTCGGTTAGTTTAGTTTCAATTACTCTTTCGTTGTATACAGATTAAAAGTTTGTATTAGTTATGAGTTTTTGTTAAAAAATTAGCAATAATCAATCATTCGAACTTTTATATTTGTTCGCTCGAAAATTTCGAACCATTTGATATTTGAAACTCTAGAGTCTAGATAATTCGTAGTATTTTAAAAGTCTTTCGAGTTTCGAATTGACGAGAGTCGACTGTATGTACTTTCTGAAGCAAGAACAGTGAGCAAACCTCTTGTGGTTATCCGCTCTAATGGAACTTAATTTAATCTACTAAGACAGGTTGATAAACATACATAATTGCATATATGTACTGGGTAATATTCTTCTTCTTAAAGTTCCACTCCGTTCCGGTGGTTGGAAATCATCGATGCATGTGTTTGTTGGTCACTCCTCTAAATATTTCTACCGTTGAAAGATTGAGCCATTCTCTTAAATTTGACAACCATGTCGACCTTTGCCTTCCGACGCTCCTTTTTCCTTCGATCTTTCCCTGTAGAATTAGTTGGAGAAGTTGATATTTGTTATTTCTCATTATGTGTCCTAAGTATTCAAGTTTTCTTTGTTTAATTAACAGAAATATTTCGTTGTTTTCTCTTTATTCTTCTTAGAACTTCTGCATTTGTAATTCTGTCAATCCATGATATTTGTAAAATCCGTCTATACACCCACATTTCGAAAGCTTCTATTTTTCTTATTGTTGCGCTGTTTCGTGTCCATGTTTCTGCTACGTATAATAGAACCGACCAAATTTAGGAGTTGGCAAATCTTATTTTTAGATTACCTTGCAGAAAGCTGCCCTGGCCTGTTCAATTCTGCATCGGATTTCTTTATTAGGGTTTGCATTGCTATTTATAAATGTTACCAGGTATTTAATGGTGTTAACTCTTTCTACCTCAACGTTGTTTATCTTCAGTTTTTAATTTCCTGCTTCCTGACATTTATTGAATACTATGAATTTTGTTTTGCTTATATTTATTTTCAAACCGTATTTGAATTTTCCGCACTAATTCTGTTCTGTATTTAGTTCATTAACGTCATTTCCATTTGCCATTACCATTATTTATCTGGACTCCATTAATTTTGATTCCTCCATATGGATTTTCTATTGAGTTCTTGAATATTTCTTCAGAGTACATATTAAAGAGGAGCGGTGATAAAATGCAGCCTTGTCTGACTCCTCTGCGAATCTCTATTTGCTCGGACTCTTCACCTTCTATGATTATTTTTGATTTTTGGTTCCAATAGAGACTCTCAATGACTGTGACATCATACCTGTCTATGTGTTTGCTTCTCAAGATTTCCACCTTTCTTATGTTGCACTTTATCGAAAGTCTTTTCGTAATCGACGAAACATACAAAGACAGTTTTGTTCATCTCTAGGCTTCTCTGAATTTACATATTGAGCGCATATAGTGCTTGACGTGTTCCAAAACCATTTCTATACCCAAATTGAGAATCACTTATATCTGCCTCAAGCTTATAGTATATCCTTTTATGAATTATTTTCAGGAAGATCTTCAATGTGTGACTCATCAAACTTATTGTCCTGTAATCCGAGCAGTTTATTGCTATGTTCTTTTTTGACTGCGTGACAAAAGTTGATTTCAACCACTCATCTGGAATTTTGACATATCTTTAAATAGCGTTGAAGAGTTTACCTGTTGGTATGTTTTCTTCCCCGAACAGAACTTAGATCGGTATTCCATCCCGACCTGTCGCTTTTCGGTTTTTCGCTTCTTGAAGCGCTTTTTCAACCTCATCTTTTATATTTTCTATACGGTTCTAGTTGGACTTTTTCATCCCAAAATAGGCCCTCAGTATATGATTTCCACTGTTCCAATATTTCCACTGTATTTAACATAAATCGACCTTCGTTTTTTTTTCAAGACATTGGACATTAGGATTTCCGTTCAACGCCTTCATTTCTTCGTTTCTCAACTTTAGCGTTGAAATCGCCTAAAATGAACGAAATTGCTTTCTTTTTTGTTAGTTTAGTTGTTTCTTCAACTTGATTGTAAAATTCTTCAATAACCGCTCCTTCACAATCACTTGAATGATGGTTATTATATTGCCTTCGACTTTTAGTTGCATAAGCATTACTCTCTCTCTCTCTCTCTGATAAATTCAGAACTCCTATTATTGATTTTTGTTCATTTTTTCTGAAATTAGTATTCCTACTCCATATCTATTTTGGGTTGCGTTCGAACATGAATAATGAAATTTGTAACCGTCTTTTGTTATAATTCCATTTCCTTTCCATTGCACGGCTGTAATTCCCATAATATCTATCTTCATTATTTTCGCTTCTTTTATAATATTTTCAATTACCCGCTTGAATGATACTTCGAACGGTCCATTTTCCCATTTTAAAATACCCACCTGGGATTCTTAGCACCGTCTGACCATTTTGTTTGAGTCTACATGATGATTTTACTAGGGAATAGTTTTATTTCAATACTTAAGAGAGGTGGTTTCTCGTTGCCTTCCTTTTTTTCTACTATTTGCCGTGCAATTTGTTTCTTATTGAATTTTAGTTCAATTTTGCATACTCGGTAACCTTATTCGTGCCTTTTCGTGTCTATTACCATGATATCTTTCTTGTTGAGTTGTGAGAAGTGTTCTTTAAGTTGTTATCGTTATTGATGATGAATCTTTAGCGTTTTCCCTATTATTTTATATCCTTCTTCCTTTACTGTTTGAGCTCTTTTGTTTTTTGTTGTTATTTAATTGATCCATTAAGCTTTCTTTTGTGTTCTTGATCTCCTCTTGTTTATCTTCTGGAGATCGGTTCCTTTTCTGCATTGTTTCTTTATCAATATCTGTTTAATTTTTTATTTTGGCTGGATCCAGTATCTTTCCATCGACAAATATGTATATTCGTATGTCTAAACATACATACATACGTATTAAAGAAAATTAAAATGTAAACAATTATTATTTTCTTCAGTAAACCCCAATTTAATTGATCGTGAACCTATTGAGCGAGGGTTGTTTATGCTATTATTGTACTCTTTGAGATAAGCATATGACCGCAATGGACAAGAGCTCATTATAGTGTATTTCCCGCAAATGGAAAAATTTCCTTTTACTCATCAATAATACTGCGATTTCGATCGAAAATTGATGAATTTTACATATGTATGTGAGAATTATTTGTATTCCAACATATGAACTCGTACCCTGTTCTACTACAACTTCTTTTCGATTGTGAATAAAAACACTCTTTTATGCTAGTGAAATATCGATTGAATTCTTTCGACCACCTGCATAAATGTGTATTTTTCCGGGATAACAAAAAGAAACTACACAACTAATAATACATATGTATGTATGTACATACACAATTCATGCAAATGGCCACTTTTCTGGAGTTATTATATAGTAAAATATTCAACGATATTGTATTCAAACCCAACTTTACGCAGTAGCATGTTTACATAAAACGTTATCAAGAAACAAATGCAAATTATCGGTTAAACCATTTTATTTCTTAAAGGCATTGAGACAAAAATACATACATACATATATGTATGTATGTATGAACATACACAGTAATACAAGCAATAAATATAAATGCCGGCCGGTTGACTAGCTGGCATAGCTTTCATTCTCAGACAGGTAGGTACATATTTATTATTATTATTATTACAAATTTATTAATATATGTATAAGTAAATTAGATATTAATAGAGAATTGTAGCGCTAGCTACGATGGCTTTCGGCTAAGGTCCATATTTATAAAGCAAAAGTACATATATAAACAAAACCATCGATTGCTTTTTTCTTATTTTGCAAAATGATTGAAATAGTAATAAACATTCAAAAATAAATGTCGTGGGATTCGTGTGCTATTAATCAAAGTGAAATGATTTAAACAGCAACGCCAGACGAATTTTACGTATTAATTGTTGATTTAAAAGCATACACTGCAATTCAAACGTCTAGCGACGCGTCTGTACGACACTTTCTTTATTATTAATTTAGATTAAAATGTAGTTTTTCACCTTCAATTGTAAGCAAATGTGTTAGGATGGGTAGGTCTAGGTACTAAGATATATGAATGAACTTGTTAACAAAAAGTACATGTCTCAAAATATGAGACCATATTATGTAAATTGTATTGTTTTAGGTTTAAAGACAACTTTACAGGAATGCTGGAGGCTAAGTGGAACTTAGTTAAATACTACGCATAGGTATACATAAATACTTAAGTAAATTAATTTTTCTTTAATAAATCTTAGGTGAGACAACTCTGCCCGTCTGACTTTTGAAAACACATTGAACAAATGACATAAAATAGTAGGTAGAGTGATGGCATGTAATGTCGGCCCCCTCTAGTAGTCGGCCGCCGCGTCATATATTGAAGCGTAACAGTAAATGCGCGTGTGTGATCACGCAGACATTTTTTTCCAATAGCCTAACGTTTCTTCTGTCTGTGTGCAAAGGGTTGGTGCAGTACAACAAACGGTTTCTGCACAATAATTGTCACTTTGATTCTTACGAACGAAGTTCTTACGAGTGTTAGTTTTTGTGAATTTTACTTTGAAAAAAATAGTGGAAGTGAACAGCAAAAACTGTTACAATCAGCAAAGTATTGAAGGTAAAGTACATAATTTGATTTATTTTGGGTTATTTATAGTTTGGTTTTGTTCTTGTTTCTTGCACAAAAATGTAATTAAAAACTTTTTTTTAATAAATACAGAGGGGTCCGACATTAGGAGACATTTCTTGTATGATTCTCCTAAGCGCGGCCCACCGGCCTACTACTCCATTTCGAGTTTTTATTTCGAATTTTCAGTAGTCGGCCTCAGGAATGAATGGTGGCCGACTAAGGAGACTTGTGTTTTTTATGTCGGCCTTATATGTATCAGATGAAAAACGGATAGTAGGTACGTTATAACGGAACCAACGGCTCCTAAGGGCAGGAAATACATCTAGAATCAGTCCTGGAAAAGAGAAGCAGACGATTACCGTAACGTAAAACGTCATCTCCATTAGTCGTTCTTCCATATGTTCCCTTGCGTTAAGCACCCCAGATAAATGGATTTTAGAAATGCCAAAGAGTGGCTGGATGCGATTCAAGACGTTTTTTGAGTACGTGGCCAAACGTTCCAATGACTGGCTAACTGAAAATAACATCAAACGGCCAGTATTGTTTCTGGTCGATGGTCATAAGTCGCATCTAAACATCTGAACATTAGCTAAATACGACTAACATCACCCAACCAGCCGATGTTGGTTTATTTAAAAGGCCCAAAACAGAATATAAGAACACCGTGCATTTCTGTTAACACAGGTTAGGCTGTTCCGAAGTTAAATATAATATAGATCATATACGTACTATGTTGGAACACATAGGGAATTATTGAAGTGGATTTGTTTTTTTTCGTTATTGTGTTGTTTCATTAACTAGGGAGTAAGTACCTTCTTTATATTGTGTTTAATTAATTTTTAATATCAATAAATTTGTTTTTTAATTAAATTATTCGTAATGGTTTTTATTAATTATTAGATATCGAAAAGTTTCTTAACTTTGATCAATAGAACGAAAACATAGAACTAAAAACAATGGCCCGACTACTGAATACTCAAATGGCCGAAGAAACAGACTTTGATTTGAATTTTTGTCAATAGTTTTTTTTGTGTAGGAAATCCACTAAAAATGCTTAGCATTCTCCAATCTACACATTCCAAATATTCAGATAAACTAAATACTCAATTCATTATTTGAATAACGGAATTTTAAAGACCAGTCAAACGTAAAAAAAAAAGTTAAACGGCCGACTACTAGTGCCATCACCCTACCTATTTACCTATGCATTTACCAAAAA
The DNA here is from genome assembly GCA_949775065.1 of Brachyopa scutellaris. Lineage (NCBI taxonomy): Eukaryota > Metazoa > Arthropoda > Insecta > Diptera > Syrphidae > Brachyopa > Brachyopa scutellaris. Next base: position 184,374,280 of record OX459112.1, on the reverse strand, counting down.
ACAACTTATTTAACTTACGACTATGTCACCAAAGTTCTTCAATTATATTAACTTTATTGACTCATCCACACTTCAGCAGGCACCAATAGGTTATAAAAGAATTTGGTTACTATCTCATAATCAGCATCTTTAGAACAAACTGACTTTTATTTTATTTCATACCTTTGCACAATTAAAATAAATTAACTCAATTGCACAAAATATATCCGAAAATTCAAAGCTGATGTTAGATGATAAAGGGGAAAATGAAGTATCTCATAAATAGAAGAAAAAAATGTTGACACCATAATGAATGACTCACATATCAGAAGTGGGTAAAGTTCGCTAATAACTTGCGACGTAAATAAACCGGCAACCACTGACGCTGACGTAATGCTATTGCTTGTTGACACAATGTTTTCGTATTAGCACTCAGTTTTTATTAAATTTTCTGTTATGGATTTAAATTCTTATGGATAGGTAATACCGGTGGTATTAAACTGAGGTATTGGGACGGAATCGTAGAATAGTGCAATCACTTTCTAAGTACACGAGTATTATTCCGTATTTTAAATACTTTAATTTTCATGCAAAGAATAAAAATTATATCTTATAGGTATATGATAAGTAAACGCCGAAGAATTCGGTCAAATTTTTCGTAAGTTGATAAATTGTGTCCAAAACGAATGATATTATACGAGTAGGTATCAAGTTAATTTTAAAATAAATACTGCAACAAAATCAAAAAAAACGTTTCAGCAGCATAAAACACAAAGTTATATCCCCAACAAATGAGTTCAAAATAAAAAATATGAAGATAAAAAATTATTTTTAAAAGCAAGCTTTAATGAACTAAAAAGTAAAAAAATGATTTTTTTTCCGAGTGACCAATTAAAGCTTGAGGCGTAAACGGAACTTAAACGTACCGCATTCTAAAGAAAGGGGTTATAACCAACAATTCTTTTTTTTTTAGGTGGCGCTACAGTTCGGCTGAACCAGGGACTGCTTCTCGCAACCATTTGAATTTGCGTGTGTTATATTTCTGCACGAATGGAAGTTTAAAATTGATTAAAATAAATTTAATAATTGTGCTTGAGATAAGTAATGTTAAAAGTTCCCACTTGACGTTCTGTTATACCTTCATACGTAACAATTGATTTAACTAGACACCATCGTTGCGAGTAATCAAATATGTACGTATATATACCTATGTATGTATGTATTCTAAATTGCCTGGTTACAACTAAGCGTTCGACTTGGGAAAAGTTATAAGTAATCATTGATAAGAAAAAATGCAATTATTATATAAGTTTCATAGAACATGTCAGATCAGATTCTACTTACTCATATTTAAATACTCGCATGTGACACGCATCCAAATAAATAAATATTTAGAATCTTAAAATTCCCATTATCATACTATATATGTAAATATATACAATATAATGTATATACATACATACGGGTGTACCTGTACAAGTACATATAGAATTTTTGAAATAATTACCTAAACAGACAATTGTTTCTCATTTTGTTAAAGTGAATATATGTACTTAAATTTTAAATTTCAAGTACCTTCTCGTACGGAAAAACTTTTAAAATAGATAATTTAATGATAAGATAAAGACCGTAAATATAGGTAAATACGGACAGTTCTAACATAACATTTTTCTGGATATATACATAACTACATATAAAGGGGCAAATATATTATATATATATAATGTGTTAATTCGAAACATTTAAGGAAGCGTTTTATAAAGATATGCAATCTTATTTCAATGATGTTCCTCTCCTGTTATATTATAAATTCAAGTGTAATTGAAATGTGTAAAAATATAAACAGAATACGTACTCAATTCAATATTTTAATGTTAGTTTCTCTTCATTGTTTTTTTCCGCCAATCGAATTATACGCGATATTCTAATTGATTCAGTTCTTTAAATGCATTTTATAAAATCTACAAACCAACCTCAACCGTTATTGGCATGTGTAAACGTAATTCCTATACTTCCGTTGGATTCTTCTCAATCGACTTACCTTTAAAGCTGGTACAAACCACTCAACAAGAGAGTGTCACACAAAACTGGTATCATTTTTGCGTGATTAAGCGAGTGTATACAGTGTACGTACAGTGTATAGGTTTTGTATGACACTCAAATCATCATTCAAGTTGTTATTTTTTCGTTGTGTTGTTCGTAAATCTCTACCTGTGTTTCCTTTTTGAATGACAAAATTTGTGAAGGTATAGGTACACAAAATTGAGCAAAAACAAAAATTGCCGCTGTGTCACGCAGTAGCAGCAGCAGTCAATCATCATTTTTATATGATATCCTTCAAAGCTGACACTCTTATTAGAGGGCGTGTACCCGGTATTTGTGGTTAGTGCGTTAGACAGACTACTACGAAATGCTGTCCTGGTTCAATCCCATGAAACACCAACAAACATTTTTTCACGGTGCCACGTCTTCCGACAAGAATTCAAAAGTATCATTTTTCGTGAGGAGCTTCTCGAATCGCCGTTCGGAAGCAACAAACAAAACCTGTAGATCTCTTTCATTCGTGCAAAAATATAACACGCACACACAAATGGTTGCAAGAAGCTAGGCTCGGTTCTGTGTGGGACTGCTGACACCTAATATTTTTAAAGCATGTCCACAGGTAATCGATGTGGGTTTTACAAAGTTTCATCTGAAATGAAATTGTATAGTGTTTCTACAAAGCGATTATTTTAAATTGTGAATCTTCTTAAATTAATTTAAAGTCCCATAGAGGTAGTAGTCATCGTCAAAACTCGCATCATCACATTCACATGAATTATCGCGCTAAACTCATTGTTAGTCAGACTCGTATGTGTACAGAGTTTTCTTTTTATTACAACATTGTATTCGTTGTTTTTTGCTTCTATACTCGTAACAGACGTACAATAGATCAAAATTCAGCGATTATATTGTTGTTTTCTTTTATTTGTGTGTAAAACTGGCTATAATACGTATATACATATGCATATACAGTATGTATAACTATGAAAGTACAGATTGTATTTTGTCTGATGAACTATACAAAATAGCTGTCAATTCTGCTTCTTTTTGAACCTATAAATGTACGAGTAGGTGTAGTGCGTGGTTGTACTTATAAATTAAAAAATTATTAAATTGACGAACTATATTTACAGTATTTTGGGTGGGCGCCGCGCTGTGGAGTAGTGGTTAGTGCGTTGGACTAGGCACCTGAACAGATATAGATCTGAAAGCGTTCTTAATGTCTCTGCAAGGAAAGCTCAACAGTTCCAGAAACAGTTTAATCGGCCCGAATGATGGGTACACAACTATGGTGGGGATATTCCTAGGTTTCAGGTGTTTGAAGCGTAAAATATCTGCATTTCTCTTCATAGTAGGAGTCGGATGTTTGTATGCATGTGATGCAATGGGATCACCTCTAATTTAGAGCTAAGCTTGAGAAACTTTTTCGTTGCCTCCAGCTTCAATCCGAGAAAACGTTTACTCTCTGGCCGGATATCGGCATGGAGAAATAACGCTCCGGACACTAGGGTTATACTTCTATTCAATTGCTGGAGCTGTTATACAATTGATTACAAACAAGATTTGTACGCGTCGGATATCTCGTCTTTTCCAACAGCCAGTGCATTTTTGGATTTAGCGCTTATGGACGCTAGACTTGAACTAACTGACTATGGACGCGCCGCCGCGCCGTAACGTAAATCAGTCTTTCGAATTACCGGTCGAAAAATACTCGTAGAAATGGTATCTGGACTATCAACACACAACTGTAGTTTTTGGAATACAAAAATTATGTAGTTCACGAAAAAAACTATATTTGTGGCAACCTATAGTCCTCCAGCTCAATGCGTATTAAAATTTAACTTTAGGTTTACCTACATATGTAGGTATGTACAAATATGTACTGGTACGTATTTTTCGGACAATGTTCTATTGTCTAACCACTGCCGCAAAGATGTAGATTAAAGAAAAAAGTAAACTAAACATTGTAAATCAACAACTTCACCAGCAATTAAACCAAACTTGACATTGAAGTTAAAGGTATCAATACATTTCCATAAACAAACCGATTGTTTTTGTTAAAATTTACATGTCCATACATACATATTGTATGTATGTACATATATCTACCATAAAAAATACTAAATTCAGAAAATATAAATTACATGACTTTGAACGACTTTGGTTTCTCAGTTTTTGGTTGTTTTTAATGCGAAGCGGAATAACCATAATAACTTAATTAGGTTAAAATTCAAATTCCTTATCAATAGCAATTTCACAGACACAAGATGTCAACATGTTCGAATCAAAAAAATTGCTCGCTAATAATAAAAAATAAAAGTTATCTGCGGATGCATATTGATGACTCAAAGAAAGATTAAAATACCGTGTCAGTTTTAATGGTCAACCCCGAATTGAATTTCACATTCACATATGCCTTTTTCTAATGCCAGCATTGCACCTTTTGTTTTGCAACACATAGCACTACCTAATACCCCTAAGAGTTCATTGAAACCAATTTTTATTTGGGCCAGAACACGTATCCGGCTTCTGGCAAGCAATATTTTAGAAACAAATGCAAAATTATACTTACGGCTCTCGTAGCACTGGTGCAATCTTATAAATGCAATCCAGGAACGTCTCGTCCAAACACCATACACTTGGTTTTAATGGTTGGCTGTTCACATTCAGTATCCTAAATAGAATGCACAGAATTACTGCAATTGCGGTCAGGAATGCTGTCGACATTGTTATTAGATTTCGGTAGAGATGCGTCCGATCAAATAATGAAAACTCTGCGAAAAGTCGGCTATAATTTTGTTGACTTTGTATGTAATTGTCATAGAAAAAAGACGAGTGCAACAACTGCGTTATGATCATATGTGATTTTGCCGCAATAGGAAATAAAAAATTCTTAGATTAGGATTTAGATTTATATATTTTTTTTTGTTTTTTTGCAAACGTATAAAAATGGGGTTGGGCACTCGAGAAAAGAAAAACAGGGAAAAAATTAAGAATTTAAAGCTACACTTTTGCCACTAAAAACCAAGATTTATATCATATTTCAATTTTTATTAATTAAGAAATAAAAACAAACAGAAATTTGCAATTTGATAAAAATTATAATTCTCCTTTGGCAGTATTTCGCGTCCGATGAAGTTTTTTTTTTTCTTTCTTTTCTGATCCGTGCTGACGCGTAGAAAGTTTTCAATCGTTTGATAGGGAAAAGAACGAAATTCTTGTTGGAAGCCGAGAAAAGACGAAAGAATTTTTTGGTTTTTGTTTTTCACTTTTATTCGTAGGGGAATCTGAAGTATTTAGTGACAGTTTGCCAAGTTACCAAACAAAACATTATTTCCAGTCGGTATTTTTAACGACTGGAAGGGAAACTCGTTAAGTAATTGGTTTGTACCCGTGCTAAAGCGATATAAGCACCGAGATTTTTTTCCAATTCTTCTTTTGTTTCATAGATGAGTCATTTCATCAAGGAATAATCAATTGAATGGGTACAATATGTATTTATTTAATTGGTGTATGCACTACATTGTCCATTGGAATTGTTTTCGAACTGTACGTACCAGAATGTTTTTTTTTTACCGAAGGCTATTTACTTGAAGTTGGCAAGTAACCTCGCGTCGGGAAGGTAGTGTGGAAATAAGTACTTTGCTATTCATAATTATTTTCGCCTAGCTCAATTCTTTATCAGATAAGTATAAAGTTGTGGCAATATATTATAAATCCTTTTGTTTAGCAATTAAATAATATTTATTATCTATATATACATATAAAAATTTGATGTTTGATGCCGGGGATGGTTACTAAAATAGTACAGTAACATAGGATAGATTAGGTGGCAAGCGAGTTTCATTTGTGTCTGCAGCAATTGTGCCACAACCACCATTACCCACGACTTCAGCAATAACGGCGGTAAGGCAGAGTGGCGGCTATCTTCTATACATAGTATAAAAGGAAGTCCCAAAAATGTGTGCCTGCATGTACAGACAGGATTATCTCGAGAACCACTGAACGGATTTAGATGCGGTTTTCACTGTTATGATATGCATTTCCTTTAGTGACTGTACTCAGACTACACCATTACTTATAGGAGCTGAGAATTTGATATCGAAGTGGCAGAAAATCAATTTTTTTTTATTTTTTTTTTCCAATTTAAAACCAAAAAAATGGTTGCAGTAGATTCCTTTAAAGTTCATTTGAAGTATAAATCATCCTGCGTTACCCTGAAGCTATACTCAAAACAATTCATGAAATCATTGCCAACAATTTTTCATCAGTGGAGACCGAAGCCAACCAACAGCCATGCGCATGCAGCAGTGGGTAACGTTATAGTGTGTGTGTATGTGGCACATTTGAATTTCTGGTATTATAAATTTATAACTGAAATAGCATTCTATGATGTTTTGTGCCCGGCCTACTACGATAAATATGATTGTAAAACAAATTCAAATTTTAAAAAAGTGCACGGGCAATGCCGTACATTTCTATACAATATACATACCTATACTATAGAAATGTATTAGAAGAAAATAATAATTTGTTTTCCCAAGTTGAAGGTGGGTCAGCTAGTCTTCTATATATAAAACGGTTAACTGACTGGCAGACAACGCTAGGTTTGCCACCCGTCCTCCTTTGAGGAGGTCAGTTCTCCTTTGTAAGGTGATATCCTCCGTCCTCCACAAAAAGAAAAATGTCTATCCTCCACACACATAATTATTAAAACAAAATCTAATTCCTTTCACTTCTCAGAGAGTCAAAGAGTACGATTTTTATGATGACGCTTCTCAAATTATCGAGACCAAATGGAAAATATGTTTTTAAGCATTAATTTTGCTATTATTCTGACATGTTTATTTACTTAAGAAACATTTTTATTTAGTGCGCTAAAGAAGAAGCATTTTTGTTTTTATTTTTTTATTTTTAGGATTCCGTACCCATATGGTAATGCGGAACCATTATAAGTTCGCTCTAACTCAAAAATGTCTCGATAAAAACATCAAGAATCTTTCTTCCTAGAAACTTGAAATTTTGCATACTTATACATTACGGTGGTCCACATACATGGACAACATATCACTCAAAAATATTAGGTCTGTTTGGTGTGCAGTAAATTTACGTAAATTTACTGAACCTGTCAAAAATCAAGAGAATAGAGAGCCAAATGAGAGTGTCAAAAAATTTCCCCTTCTACGAAATCGTGCTACTCCACATCCATGTAGTAGTCCCGGGACATCTATCAAACAGCCATCTGACAATTCGTGAAATGTCAATCTTCATTTTAGTTTGTGTAATTAGAAGTTTCTGAGAGGATTTTCCCCCACTTTTCAAATTATTTACTATTTGACAGATGTCCCATTTGGATCACGAAAAGCACACCAAACAGACCTATTATGAAACAACTATACAGGGTGGGTCTAATGTAATCTCAAAAAAAAAATTCTGAAAAATATATCACGTGGAACATCACTCGAAGCAAAGATTCCAAAAATGTTTTTCTTAATTTTTTCTGTTGGAAACTTTGGAAGTTATGGCCAAAAATGTGTGAAAAATATCAGACCAAAAAGCCCCGTACATTTTTCTCGGAAACTACTTAAGTCAAAAATATGAAAAAATCATGGTTTGTAGAAAATTAGCTGACTATATTTTCAAAGATAACTTAGCGAATCTCGTAAGTTGCATAGTTTTTGAGAAATTCACGTTCAAAAAATCAATTTTATGTCGAAAAATTAAATTTCTCCAGCGATTAACTAGTAAACTACTGGACCAATTTTGAAGAAATTAGCACTATTCGACTAACAATAATTTTGGGAAAATTAAAGATTATCCGAAATTGTGCTGCCATATAAAAAAAAATAAAAATAAAAATCGGATTTTGCAAGGAAACGAACCTGAGACCCCTGAACTCAGTAGTATAGCGCAAAAAAGGTTAATGGACGCGCTACATACTCAGCCACGTTCTTAATGTTTATCCAATTTCTTATAGTAAATAATAATATTACTTATTAGTTTGTAAAGTGAGTATAGAGGTGGGTCGTTTTCGTTTTTTGTGTTAACGAAACGAAACAGTTATTTAAACAAAAAATAACTATGTAGTTTTAAAACTACGGAGCCGTTTGGGCGCGAGTCTGATTCGCACTTGGCCGGTTTTTTTTTTTTTGTATTTTTCTAGTCTATTTATTTATCCGGTTTTCACTGAATTGTTATTTTATTATTATTAGGATTTTTTTTAAGTTTCATCTCTAAGTGTGTGAATTCGGAAAAATCCTTATTATATAAATTCTTACATATAAAACAGTTCATTGACTGACTACCGGACAATGCACAAACCAAACCGCTGGACCTAAAGGGCTGAAATTTGGACAGTACATTCATATAATGACATAGACATATCCTAAGGGAGGATTTTTTGAAATTCCAACTCAAAGTCGCTGGATTCGGAAAAATAAAATTTCTGAATACAGTAAAATCTGTGAATAGTGGAATCTGCGAATAAAAGAATCTTTCGAAACCTGGATAGTGGACAGTTTTGGATGCCAATTTTGATTATCGTCATACAAACTCACTCTTATATAGTGGAAGCCTGTGAAATCTGTATAATGGAAAATTTTTCAATGAATTTTGTTTTTTCCCCATGCAAATTCACTCTTTAATAGCAGAATCAGGATATGAATGCGCTTTTCCGAGAATTTTAACATTTCAATTTGTTAACGGATGGATGCCTTTATCCACACGTATTAATTAATCGGTCTTAGGTGCTTGAACCTAGGCTTTGTGGTAGTGGTCTGATCGATGCGTAAATCAATTAGCCGTAATGAATTTCAACCGCCTTCAGCAGACTCACTTAAGACACGTAAATTAATGTCTTGTGTTCAGTTGGTGAATGATAACAATCGATTCTGATATTCTTTAATTCTACTTTCTTATTTATACTAAATAATAATCAAAAAAGTGCTTACATAAAAGGCTTAATAATACACAATTTGCAATCCGAGAATTCAATAAACTAAAAGCAATAAATGCAATCCATGCAATTCTAGAATACAGTGTACATAGGGTAAGCACTCCATTTGTGGGCACCCCCCCAATGGTTAGCATGCAAAACTTAAACATTTTTTTATAAGTTTTTTTAAACAAATATTATTGTTTTTTTTAACCTATAATTTTACCTGAATTTTCAAGTACTTTTTGGCATAACTATTTATATTTTCTTAACGTTGGCAGTGTTGAAATATAGATTTGTTATAAACGTCATTACAAGTTCGCGCCATTTTGTAGTGAACGTTGATAAAACCGTAGAGTCGTGCGTGGCAATGGACTGTATTTAGGTACTATAAAAAATCGGCAATCCCTGATTTTGAAAGTGCTTTTTACCAAACAAGCATATATAAACGTGCATCTTTCTATTGTTGGAAATATTTAAATATTGTAGAAATAACAATGAAGAAGCAGTTAACGAGACCAATGTCTTACAGTGCCAATAATGGGCCAGAAGACTACCAATAACTAGCAAACTATGCCAATAAATGGCAAAAATGGAATTTTATTTTGTTTCGTTAGTTTTATGTTTATTTTTAATAGATTCTAAATCTTTTCATGTTATTTGTTATTTTTTTTATGTTTCTAACAAACCAATGAATAAAAAAAAAATAGGTAAAACAAAGTTTGTATTTTAGTTCGATCTTTAAGGATTATAATTATGGTGAGTTTTCTTAAGGTCCCTATCACTGGGTGGCTTACCCTACGAAGAGTGCAACAGTGCAAGAGTGCGGTTAATGTTCGTGGTTTGGGTATGGGTTGGATGATCTTCCTTTTGCGCGCCTTCAAATAACACTGGAGTGACAAGAAAATGATGACAGCAATTGATAGTAGAACTCCTACACTTCCGATGGTATGGTGGATGCCATGATGTGGTGGCTCATTTGGTAACGTTTCGCGGAGAGTTTGAATATTTTGCCTCAATGCTTCGACTTCCGTTATGTGGCTCTGGTACGGCTGGGACGGAAGATTCAACATAATATCTTTGTCTGGGACTATGACCTCGGAAAGGTTGCCTAGCGGTATGTATGGTATCCTCATGGCAGAAGGGTATGTATTATGCCCTTGAATGGTAAGAAACTCCTGTTTCACTATGCAGTCCTTCTTGAGGTATGTAGTGTTTGGGCGGCATACTATATTTAATGTGGTTTCTCCTGGTAGACGGCCTTCGGCCAAACCATAAAGGACTTAAGTCAAACTTAAAGTTAAGAAAATATAAATTGTATTTATTTTTGAAGTCAATAAATCTAATCTAATCTAATCTAATGTGGTTTCTTGTCTCAAGGCATAAATCCATTTATTTTCGTCCAGTTTCTGTGTTTGACATTTGTCCACATATAGCAGGTGGTTAAAAAATTAAATGAAAACGAGACGAAACCATCAGGCCTGGGATGTTGGTAGCCATAAAAGATGATAACCTTCAATCCCCGGATATGAATCCGATTGAGCATTTATGGGCTGTATTGGGAGAAAAGGTGGCAACAAGACGGCCAAATAACATAGCGCGCTTAAAAGAATTGTTCTTCAAGAATGGATCCAAATCTCAACATCTCAAAACAGCAATGCTGGTAAAATCGATGCCGAAACGTCTGCAACCTGTAATCAGGCAAAAGGGCTTCACTACAAAATATTAGAATGGCTATAATATGTCGTTATTAGAAATAAATTGTGTGTGTTAGTCACACGCGGTGGAAGTGAAAATATATGTAACTATAAAGGTAGTCCGTCATCTTGGTGGACCGTCATGTAGAGGTGGACCGCCATGTTGAATTTCGAATGACATCACTTCGAGTATTGTTGGTCTCGTCAAACCCTTTCATTTGATACCCATATAATAGAGGTCGTGAAGATGACGGTAGTCCGCCATTTTGGTGAACCGCCATGTTGAATTTCGAATGACGTCACTTAGAGTATTATTTGTTTTGTCCAACCCTTTCATTTGACACCCATATAATGAAGGTTGTGAATAAAGGTAGTCCGCCATCTTATTGGACCACCATGTTGAACATCGAATAACGTCACTTAGCGTATTGCTTGTCTTGTCAAACCCTTTTACTTGATACCCATATTAAGAAAGTCGTGAAGATAACGGTAACCCGCCATCTTGCGGTGTCCGCCGTATTGAACATTTCTGTAATCTATATCTATACTATTTATAAAGACGTAACTACTTTTATGTATGTTCTGGCTAATCTCGGGAACTACTGAACGGATTTTGATAAAACCTTCGCTAAAATATTTGTTGAGTTCCTCTGTAATGGATTGCATATATATTATCGTGCTTTATACTTTTAATTATGCACAACATTTTTTTTTTTTATTTGTATGCTTACAATTTAAACACTTACATGCACTTTACGTAATAACGCGTGCACCTATTTCAATGAAATTAATTTGGTTGATTTCAGCATTTCTTGCCAAAGATTATAAGGTATAAATCATATTCCTACGTTACCTAGAAGCTGCGAAATAGACATAAATAATGTGATTGTTAATGGTTTTAATTAAAAAGCACAGAAAACCATTGAAATTGTCCGTCAACCTGTTGGAAGAGGATCACGTTGTTGCATTACGAGTATGTAAGCTTTTCTCTTCGCTTTTGCTCTTGCAGTATGCTGGGTAACTGGCCGAACACAATGGTGAAGCTGTAGTGGAAGTAGAAAGTTGAAGTTGCCTGAACTTTGCGCTTCACCATACAATTCATACTACAGCATCAGCTTCGCATTGTGTTCGCGCTATAGGGTTTACGTGTATTTTAACTTTGACAGCGCTGTCTACTTCCACTACAGCTTCGCCATTTTGTTCGGACAGTGAATCGTGTTTTGTTTTTGTGTGGTCGGTCTGGCGATCATTTTCATCGCTCATCCGATGGTGATGATGATGGCTGATGAAACTTTGGGGAGTTGCTGTGTGGGTGTGCATACTGGTGAAGGTTATACATAATCTTTATTCATACATGTGATATAAAAATTAATTTCTGTTTGATTGTGTTTTTTCGATAAATTCCGATTTCGGAACTACTCTGCCGATTGAGCTCAGACTTGGACATAAAGTATGTTTTGAAGAGAGAAAGCCTAAGCACATAATACAATTACTTTACGGTAGGTGAACAAATTTATATTACGGACAAAAAAAATCTTTTTGCACAACTGAGTTATAAGGGAGCCAATCGAATTTGTACAAATTAAAGATTGTTTGTTCGCATCGTTCATCTGATTGCCATGAAACTTTGGCAAGTTATTATATGAACCGCGTTCGGAAAAATTCTGGAATCGGTTCAGTAAATAGTTTCAGAGATTACCCCTTACATACAAATTTCACCTCTTATTTCAGAAACCAACCCCGGCGTGCGTACAACAACTCCTTTTGAAAAATGATGCTTAACCTACCTCAGTACCACTCCGCTATTGACCTGCATTGTGCATATTGATTGTAATCCCTGTGACCAGTCCCGTGAGAGTTTTAAGGTCACTTCTGTGTATGTATGTACTTTTTTAAGAAGATAATGACAAATGAAAATACATAATTCATAGAATTAAAGGTCATTCATCACACTACCAAACGCGTGCCGTGCGTGGATATGACGGAGAGTGGCCGTTCAGGTCAACGCAACATATTTAAAATAATTAAAGTTTGACAGATTTTTCAAACAAAATCAAGCGATGAGGCGAATTTTTATCTTGATAGCTTTGTTAACCATCGAAATTGTCGCATTTGGGATTCAGAAAATCCAGGAGTGATTGTTAAGAAACAAATGCATCCACTAAATGTCACTGCATGGTGCACATTTTGGGCTGGACGCATTGTCGGACCATTTTTCTTTGAAAATGCGGCTGGTCAGACAGTAACAGTAAATGGTGCTAGCTATCGCGACATGATAATCCAGTTTTTTGTGCCTAAATTGCAAGATATGGATATGGATGACATGTGGTTTCAACAAGAGGGTTCCTTTACTTACTTTATGAATCGATAAAAAAAATAAGAACCGGTATTTTCTATCAAAATTACTTCCTGCAGAGATGTAGAGACCGGGATGGCCCCTCTCTTTCTTGAAACACTAAAACTGCACTTCGACTACATTATAAATGTCATGAAGATGGAACATCAAAGGCTGCCAAAAATAGTTCTCTCCCACCTACTTTCAACAAGAAGTAACTGCGTGGATGAATGGGATAAGTTAGCAAGTAATTGTGGGTTTAACATATGTATACCAGAAAATGAACAAGCAATAACTCTGAAAACTCAATTTTACAACAGATTGGAAAAAACAGGAAACCTTCTTTATGACTCATATGTTAACGAAGCTCAGTCATCGCAACACAGAGCGTATTATAGCAATTTGAGGTACAATCTGAACGAAGCAACTTATTTTACAAACAGTAACTCAACTATGACAATAAACACTATTTTCAAAATGAGAGGTGAACTAATTAACTTAAATTATATACCACACAGACCTGAACTTCCAATTATATGTAGCCTCTGCAATCTAAGAGAAAGAGAAGACATGTTTCACTTCATCGCAAAGTGCCCTATTCTCGGAGAGTTCCGTAAGACGTTCTTTGGATCAAAGATACTGGAGTTGGAGGATACAATACGCATTCTGAACGGAGAACGTGGCTGGGCGGTGCTGTACAAATTTGTTGTGAAAGCATTACATTATAGGAGATGCATAATTGATGAAGATTTTTAGGAAAAAAAAAAAAAAAAGAAAAGTTTTATGTATATATTTAATTTTAACAATACATATTCTCTCTTCTTTCGTAAATTATTGTAAATGTCAATCTGGTAGATGGCATTACGCCAAACCATCTAGGCTTTAAGGATAATTTTTGTAAGAAATGTATTAATGAAATATTGAGTCAATAAAAATGAAAAAAAAAAAAAAAACTACTTCCTGCATGAACCTTGGGACACCCTTTATACATATACAGTGAACTGTCTCATAACCGGACACTGACGGTACCGAGTAATTTGTCCGGTTAGAAGAGGTATCCGGTTATGGGAGAAAAAAATAACTTGACATTTTTTAAAAAAAGTAACACAATAGACATGTTGTATTAATTTTATTTTTTAAACGTATTCATTTTTATATGGTAAACACTAATTACCGAAAAATACTTATTTCTGGCACATACATGTAGGAATAGACAGAAAGAACAAAAATTAAGAGAGTCGCTTATTAACTTCCGTATGAGTCGCACGACACTCTCCTTTGTACTTCATTTTTTACCCAACAACCTTTTTTAAGTTATTAATAAACAAACATATTGTTCCTTTTAATTGAATTGAAGCGTTTTGTTTTACATCGGAATCCTACATTTGGTATCAGAAGTGGGATACCGTTGATTTGTGAATTTGTTAAGTGTGCCACCGCGCATGTGTTGGGTGATTATAGAGGAACGAAGTACATAAGCGGCGCACACGGAAAAGGGACGACGAAGCAGACTCCAATATGACGAAAATACGCAGCTGCAGCTGCGACAATTTTTCGGCGAAGACGACGTGTGTGTGTGTGTCACACACTAGAAGTAAAATAAAAAGACGACGAGCCGACGACGCGACGAAAGTAATATCTGTTCTGCAAAACGACAGGTACCTGGTTGAAAAAATTGGCGAACATGAGGGTCCCGTTAGTACGAGTTCATCCGTTGATTACATGAAGCCGTACCCTTCAGCTCAGGACAGCTGTTCAGAAGAAGAAGAAGACGAGGCCGATGTAGTTCAACCCTGACATGCAGTTCGGCTTTCGGGAGAAGCATTCCACACTGCACCCGCTCATGAAGTTCCAGCATGTCATCACCGTAGCTCTCAACATGCATCGTGTCACCGTCGGATGCCTTCTGGATGTCGAGAAAGCATTCGACAGCGTATGGATTGAAGGACTCATCCATAAACTTCATTTACTAGGCTTTCCCTTAGCACTAATCCAAATAATTTTTTCTTTTCTTTCTTCCAGGAAATTCTTTGTACAACTGGAGAAATGCACATCATCAGTGAAGAACATCAGAGCCGGAGTTGCCCAAGGCTCTAAACTCGGACCGTTCCTGTACAGCATATTGACGTCTGACCAGCCCATCCCAAACAGCTGCGAGAACCTGCTCTACGCCGATGACTCCATCACTTATGCCACCTCGATGTCACCATTGATAGCTGTCCGGAAAGTTGAAGCCCACATCCACAGACTTATTGAGTACTACCGAAAGTGGGGAATCAGAGTCAATGCCTCAAAATCGGAACTCATCTGCTTCAGGAGACCAACGACCACCTCAGGACGCAGCCGACGAGCAGCGAAGTGCAGAAGCATCACCCTGAAACTCCCAGATGGATCAACACTGACAACCAAACGGAGCGTGAAGTATCTGGGGATCCCCTTCCACGAGCTGTTAAGGTTCAACCCTCACGCAAGGAACGTCCTAAAGAAAGCCAACTGGGCCTTCCATCGTCTCCACCCACTGATGAAGAAAAGAACCGGACTTAGCCAACAAACCAAGACCTTGATGTACAAGCAACTCCTGAGACCAGTCATCGGATACAGCTTTCCCGTCTGGTTCTCCATCTCGAAGACAGCCATGAGACAACTCCAAGTTTTTGAAAGGAAGATACTGAGGATCTGCACCGGACTATTCTTCGACCGACAGCGTCAAAAATACTGCAGGAATGACCATCTGTACTCAGAAGCAAAGATAATACCAATCGACAAGTACCTACTACTTTTGGCTAAGAAGTTAGTAGGAAGCGCAGCCAGCCACCCGAACCAGCTAATAAGAAGGATGACAACCCAACAGCGACTACCCCAGCCGTGGTACCTCAGCGCCCTGGACACCCTGGATGAAGACATCACCCCAATCGACAACGAGGAAGCAGTTGTATTCTACGCTGACACAGGGTCAGCCCACCGCCGTGGCTAAACGCCAACCCCCCTCACAACCCACACCAAACTCGCCACTAACAACCGGGACGGAAAACCCCGAGGATATCTAAGTCAACTGACTTTTAATTTTAAGTTTACATGTATAATATATAATTATATTTTTTATTTTAAGTCAATGTAAAGGGTGATTTTTTAAGAGGTTGAGAACTTTTTTTAAAAAAAAAACAAAAAATTCGAAAAAATGAATGAAATATTTATTTGAATCGATAGTTTGAACCTTGCAATTTAATGTTTAAATATAATTTCATGCAAATGTTGACCGCGGCTGCGTCTCAGGTAGCCCATCCGCTGAGTCCAATTTTGGCATACTCTTTCACACATATCGGCCGGTATCTCACGAATGAATGCATGGATGTTGGCTTCCAGTGCGTCAATCGAAGCGGGCTTGTCCCTATAGACATTAGCCTTGACATACCCCCACAAAAAATAATCTAATGGTGTCAAATCGCACGATCTAGGCGGCCAATTGACCGGCCCGAAACGTGAAATTAACTGTTCACCAAACTCGCCTCGCAATTGCGCCATTGTTTCGCGTGCTGTGTGGCATGTGGCACCGTCTTGTTGAAACCACATATCATGCAAGTCAAGAACTTCCATTTCCTTCCGCAAAATTTTCCACGTAGTGCTGTAACAAAGGCCTAACTGCTGGGAACGGCGCCGAATCGACATTTCGCGGTCTTCTGTCACACTAGCTGATACGGCCGCAATATTTTCTTCACTACGCACAGTACGTAAACGTGTTGGTGGTTTAATGTCCAACAAAGTAAATTTGGTGCGAAATTTGGTCACAATCTTCCGAATAGACTGCTCAGAAGGTCGAGAATGCCGATCATAAAATGGAAGCAGCGCGCGATGAACATTTCGAACCGAGCACGAATTTTGATAGTAAAATTCAATAATTTGCAAGCGTTGTTCATTTGTAAGACGATCCATGGTTAAATTGCAAACCAAACTGAAGCTGTTTGACAGTGACACAAGGTACTAAACACACGTCAGCTGTCAAAACCAGTGTTGCCAAAACCAAACCAGCTAAAAAATCACCCTTTATAAGGTTAGGCCCCCAGTGTGCCAACAAATTTGTATTATCAATGTATCTTATAGCTGTAAGTTTAAATTAAGACAATTGTATATATATTTTGTTCAATAAAAATCGTTAAATCGTTAAAAACAAAAACCGATGTAGTTCAAGATGACCGAGAGATGTAGGTACAGACAGAAAGAACAAAAATTAAGAGAGTCGCTTATTAACTTCCGTATGAGTCGCACGACACTCTCCTTTGTACTTCATTTTTTACCCAACAACCTTTTTTAAGTTATTAATAAACAAACATATTGTTCCTTTTAATTGAATTGAAGCGTTTTGTTTTACATCCTACATACATTTAAAATACAAACCTATTAAAAAAAATGCAATAGGATTTATAAATGCACATACATAGTTGTTGAATAACACGTTTGCGGACAAGACAGTATATGGCCGTCAATGGTTGAGGAAATTAGCGGGGCCATGACAATTTTAGGTATGTTAGGACAAGACGGGATACCCTGACGAGAAATACAGGATGCTTCCATATTCCGGCATTATTTGTCCTATCAGAGACAAATTTTCACTTCACTGTGACCAGCGGAATCATTTTAATCTTTATACAAAATTCGCACAATATATAATATAAAATATATCTCAAAATGTCGGAAACATGCGTGTGTTATTCTAGCGTTCCCCACAGAAAATCAAGTGTCCGCGAACGTGATAGTAAAGCAAAGGCACACTCCATACCTTACATTTTTGTTTCGTGTAAAGAAGAGGAGAACAAAACAAAAACAAAATAAAGTATTTGTCAATTTGTCCATTTAAGAGAGAGAGCGACATTCTATTGCGGTTACGAAAATTGGTGTCCGTGTGTTATGAGAGAGTCCGGTTATGGGAGAATTTTTTATATGGAAAATCGTGTATTTATTTCCGTTCTTTGAAATCTGTCCGGTTATAAGAGGTGTCCGGTTATGAGAGGTTTCCGTAAGAAGAGAGTACACTGTATACATATAGCAATATATTAGAAGAAAATATTTTGTTTTCTATTCAAAGTTGCTGGAAGGCGAAGCAAGGCGAGCACGTGTCAGCTAGTGTCATATAACCTAGGATACTCTCCGGGTCAAATCGAATCCAACGCCACTCTATTTGTTGAAATTGGTTGAGTAGTAGTAGAATAGGTAGCGGTATCAGTAGCGCTATCCACTCTATTTTTCCCGCTCTCTACCATCGCTTATCCCTCCGAATGCGTCCCCCACTCCGAGCGATTATTCTCCTCTGTGAATATTGTCGTTTACTTTTGTCAATAATTGTCATTTCTCATTGTCAATAAACCAGTAGACTGTTTTTTTTTTAAATTATTTCATTTCTATAATACCCCTTTAAATTTCCACTCTGTGAATAGTTCCGTTTCATTTGAGTTTCATTTTACTGCCCTACCGGACCGCGACATAAGAAGTTTAACTTCAAAAATGGTTTAGGGTTCCAACTCCCAATACTTTTGTGACATGAATTTTGTGCTTGAAGTACATTTATGTAGATTTTTGTCTAGTGTTATTAAACAGAAATTGATTTAACTGTTTTTTTATATAAACAAGATAGCAAATAAATAATTAATAATCATAACATTTAAAATTTGAAATTGATTGGTATTTTTCAAATTCTATTGGGATCTTTTGTTTGATCCCTCAGGTCCAATTAGTTTTGTGAGCTACTGTATATTTAATAAAAGTGTAATGCTGTTGGTTTGTAAGCGCATCACTTGAGAACCGCTAAATCGATTTGGCTTATTTTTTGTTTTTAAATGTTCGCAATAGTCCGAATGAGGTGAACAATTCGATAGGTGGCGCTGGAGTCAAGTTATTAGCAAATTGTATATTTATTGACCAAAATGACTCATATTCACGATATAAGTACATACATAATGTGTTGCTTTGATGCCAAGAGAGAAAATTACAAAATCTGGACCCACTGGAGCGCTGGAGCCAAGTTATTAACAAATTCTATATTTTCTTGTATTAGAGCAACTATTCGGCAGGGCAATCATGTTATAAGTTTGTGATTCAGTTCAGATAGACCACGATCAAGACTAGCAGATGAGTTCAATGCTTTCTTCAAAGCATAACATATTTGGCATTATGTAGGTATATAGGAAACAGAAAAGTATCACACAAAATATATGAGGTAGGTATTTCATTTCCATAGCATTTTTGTGTCATTTTTCATCTATAGGGAACAACCACTAAGTTCAGTTTATAAAGAAAAGAATAATGGCGAAAATTTATAGTCAACCCCACTTTATTAATTTAACTCCATACTAGTTATACGCAACTTTAAACTTAAAAGCATACTTTATTTTTTGTTTAATAATAGACATAGCATACTAAAATGCTGCTAAATAATTTCTTCTTCGCAACGTTCCGATGAGAAATTTTATTCGAACACACATAAAAGTGAGAGTTTTGAAAAAAAAAAAACTTAGTAGTCTAGCTAAATATTAAATATTTAATATGAGGTTCGGGTGATTTTGACTTTAATACGAGGCGCTAACGATGAAGTGGGCTTTATGACGACTATAATTATGAAAACACTTAGTTCCGTGCTAAAATAACTTTAAAGTGTACTTTAATCGACTATAAATTTGCGCCAATGTATATTGACTCAAGAAATTTATAATTTTTTTCTTGAACTAAATGGAACTTAAAAAATAGAAAAGCAGTGATTGCTTCCTATCATACTACATTGTTATGTACTTCCTTTCTATCACACTATAATTAAAGCGACTGTTTTTGGGCGCGGGCAACGCCAGGCGGGTAACAGGTAGTACAGTTATATAGTTTCTCCACGTTTTAAAAAGATTAGAAGTTATTAAATAAAAGGTTTTTCAAAATCCAAATGAATCCGCTATTTTATATTAATCTCTTTTAAGTGGCGCTACAGCTCGGGGTGAGCCTGGGCCAGGTTCTCGCAATCATTTGTATGTGCGTGTCGCACGAATGGAAGGGACCTACAGTTTTTTGCCGACTCCGAATGGCGAGTTGAGAAGCTCCTCATGACAATTGATACTCTTTGAATGCATGTCAGACATTCGAAAGAGGTGGCACCGTGAAAACTTTTAGGTGTTTTGCTGGGATTGAACTCGGGCAGTATTGCGTAGTAGTCCAACGTACCAACACCATGGTGCTCACCGGTGGAGCAATCATTTTAATTTCAGGAAGACCATTACCACTTTCCAATCATACAAAAATCAAGACCAGTTTCAATGCTTGCCTAACATTTAAGCAAAAGATTGGGTGCTATGAGTGGTAGATCCTCTGCTGTAATTTGATATTTACCGAAGCACTTGAATCTTTTCTGGGCTAGTGTCCCACAATCTACCAGTATATGTTCTGGAGTTTCACTGGACTCATTGCAGAATCTGCATGAGCCTTCATCAGATAGATCTAGCTTCCTTAGATGTCCTATGAGTTTACAATGCCCCGTGAGGAATGCCGTCAGGATGCAGATTTTGTTTTTGTCAATGCTGATGCAAGCTTTGAATCTCTTCAAGTTATAATTACCCAAAAGTTTCTTCGTCTTAGGACCTGTGTTTTTGTGCAGGACTTAGTCCTGTTTGCATTCTCCAGTGATCGGAGATCACTGAGTTTAATGTGAAAGTTTTAGTACACGAGCAATGCCTGCCAGGCGGGCAACAACTAGTTTAAATAATAAAAATAGATTTGGAAAACCTTGCTTACTAATTCTATGTTTGAATTTAAGATGTTGCAGAAATTAGAGGGAAAGGTGATTTTTCCTGTTCCTGTTTTTGTGGGTACAGTGCCGTTTCCGACCTCGAGTAATTGTCTTGAAAATATGTCAGCTGTTGGATCGGTTTGAAGCTGAACTCTCATATTTGTTGTATTTTTTGACTGTGCTCCAAGAAGTTGAATATTTTATAAGCAAGCATGCAATTCATTAGCTGATGTTGAGCGAGATATAACTGGAAGCGTTCGCCTATCGTCGATAAATTTATTGTCTGTGCTAATAGGCTTTCTTACTGAACTCTGAAAGCTGAGAAAACACCTAGACACAGAGGAACTTCCCTCACTAGACACCCTGAAGATACAGAGGTTCGGGTATACATGCATACATATCTATGTACATATGTCATACGTATGTAATGTACAGACACACATTTCCAGGAAATCTCTCAATGGCTTTAATAGACTCTAAGGTTCCCTAAAGACGTCTTCTATGCGCTGATGTACCTAACTAAAAATTAAAAGACAACTTTTTTTAGCAACAAATGAAATTTATTTTTTAGTTCAGGAATTTTTTCTGTTCTGTTATTTTTGTCCATCAAAGTACGGTTTACATAATAATAATAATTAATAATAATCAGAATAATTATCAATAATTTCTTATCTTAATAATTAATTTAAATTAATTTTATTTATTTTTTCATTACATTTCCTTTATGTCAAAAGTTCCCTTTTATCTTTACATTAATCTTGAAATTTCGCTTTCCGTAAAATATTTGTTTTTTTTTTGTTCTCTACCTTTTTTAATTTAATCATAGTTATACACTTAAAATTGATGATACATAATTATAAATAATTGAATTTTTTGTTATTTTGTTTTGTATTTCTCTTTTCATATGTAAAAAATGCGAATCGCTTCAAAAGAAATATTTTTACTCCTGAAGTTATGTAGGTATGTATGAAAAAACAAATAATAAAAAAATTATACCGTCAGACTTTAATTTTTAACTGAATGCGATTTCAAGTTTTCCTCAAAGAAAAATTACGTTGCATTTTGATTTTCTGTAGTTTATTTACTCGAATTTGAAAGTTCTAAATGATTTTTGTTGCTATTTTTAAATTGTAGGTTTATTTACTTGGTTTTCTGATTGTTTTTAACCTAAAACAATTTATTTTCTGCATATTATTTATTTATACTTATGTATATGTTTTTTTTTTCATTTGCGATAATAAATAATGTATATTTAAAATACATTTTTAATAAGGTAAAATCACAGATATAATTATATATTTTTGCTATTTTTTAATTTTATTTTATTTGTGTTCGATATTATATAAAGTAAAAAGGCTAAGATACACAAAAAGGGTTTATTTGTATTATTTGCATTTATCTGACAGTTGTTTTCTTTCTATGGCAGATAAAGACTCAATAATTTAAGATTCATTGTTTAGGTGTTGTTTTTTTATTTCCTATATTAAGGATAAAGAATACCGTATAAGTTACAATTTCGTAGTATTTTTTATTGCACTTAATTTAAATTTTACCTGAGATTTTAAATGTGGTTGATGGTCTATTTTTTTCATTTGTTCTTAAATAAATCTTAAGTCTATTAATTGTTTTAGAGTCTTTAAGCCCTGAGATAGTTATAGAAATGCAAATGGAAGTTGTTAGTCGTTTTTATCTTTTAATTTTATTTCTTCTTAATTTAAGAGCATGGTGAAATGGTTTCAAAGTAAAGGAACGTTTTATTCATTCTTAAATTTAATCAGTCAAATAAGTTAAGAAGGATTCAGTAGATCAGGCCTGAAATTATATGTTATCAATCTGTTTTAGTTGCGGAAACACAAGATTTTTTTCGAATTCCAAACACAGTTGAAAGAAATTAACTTTCCATAATCTAAACTAGAACTCAGATCTAAATTGTTATTGTTGGCTTGAATTAATCCAAACACACCCGTCTGTGAATTATAATTCAAACACCCAAACTTTGTGAGTGTACCGATAAAATTGTATTTTTCTCAAAATGCTTAATTGACATTAGGGTGGTGTAAATCATGCTTTTAAAAACGACTATTATCACGATAATTAATCCAGGCCAACCCTAAATCAAAACTGTCACAAAATGAAATCCATTAATATGCAATTCAACGAAAAGTGTATTAGTCATTTAATAGTTGAATTAGAGTTTTGTTTTTCTTAGGCATTTTGAACTAAAGTTGGAAATTTTATAAACTGATAATTCTATTGTTTCAAGCAACTAATCAAATCCTTTAGCTTTTAAAACCTTCAACGCATGCTTCAACAAACTGTCTTTAGAACAAAATAAAGAAACAAACTTAAAAATTTTAACTAGATACACAAAATCATCATTTTGACATTTCAAATATGTATTTGAAGACTTCAAATTTTCATTTCATGTATATATATGGTAGGCTTGTTTTTGTTGTTGTTTGTTTCCAGTTCAGAACAGTTTAATTTTATTCCCCTCATAACCCTAAAAAAAAGAATAAAAAAAAATAACATTTCCAACTATTTATAAGCTAGTGAAAAATTTAACCAAAATATTGCACTAAATTAATATTTTGTTAAAAAAAATTAATAATAATTTTTACGTATATCCTTTTTTCCAAAATTTCTTAAGTCTGTCAAACATTTAATTTTTCTTATATTCTAATTATTTTTAATATTGTAATTTTTTTGTGTGTTTTTTTTTAAATACATATATGCAATCCCAACATTTTCAGTATACCGAAATAAATTTGTACAGGAATGTTAATCTACATATATATAAACTTTTACATTTAAAATAAATTTTTTTATGAAATTCTGGTTGGCACAGCAAATAGCTGTTGTTTCTTACTTTAAATTTAGATAATTTTTTTTTCTTTTTCACTTTTTTTACGAAATTTTGCTCCGAAAAGTTTAAGGTATCCCTGAAATTTTTGTACTCCGAAATATTTGCTTTTTTTAATTTAATTTGTACTTTAATTTTTTTATGAATGATGGTATTTTGCATATATTACAAACATTTATTTTTACCTTGAGTTTATTATTGTTTCCATTTTAATGCTTAATGCAACACCAATATACGAACAATGAAATTGTTCAATAATTTTGACTTAGGATTTATTCCAATATTTAAAGAAGCATTTATCAAAAAATATATTTTGAAAAAATAAATAGAAAACTATTTTTGGGAAATGATTTGAATGTAAAATAAAATAGATTTTTATATTGTTCTGAACTGTTTTAGTGTCTTAGTCTAGTTTTTTGTTACTATTTTATTTTATATACATACATGCATTAATTAATTGTAAAGTTTTAGTATACGTATTTCATAGTTCTTAAAAGATTTTTGTAAACTGAAGTATATGAAACTATAGTAATCCAAATTTTATATTTATTATTATGTTATCGAAATATTTGTTTACATTTTTCCTGTGTATTAATTAGAACATACGAGTACGTTATTAAATTAAATTTAAAAAAAAAAAATTTAATCAAAATAAAAATTAACTAATATAAACAAAATAATGCAATACTAGAGAAATAGAGAAATACATCTATACATAGGTATATGTTTTCAAGTGGCACTGCCGAAAGAACAGTTCATTGAAAATGTTTTCAATTATTGTAACCCGTTGTACGAGTATGTATCTTCAATTGGTTATCGCATCTCACTGATTACGAGCGTTAGAAACGGTCGTCTACAGCAATGGACAACACTTACCCAGTTTATTTATTCGAATAAGGTGATATTCAACAAACAGTGTCAACACTATCCAAACGGTTACTTCAATAGCACTGAATAATTCGAAATGCACTGGTAATGCTAGATATAAACCACAGCAAATAAAAAAAGTCACTGTTCTTCTTAGCCTTTGTGCGGTGCTTCTATAAAATGACATCTTCCCTTAACCTCACAAAGTAGAAACGAATATTTAAAGAACATGAGTTCATTAACTTTGAGCTATGACGGGGAAGGCATTGGTTCCAAATAAGCCCTGTTTTTTTTTTATTTTAGGAGATAGTTTGGATTATTGAGATTCGTACGTAGTCAAAACATTCAGGGTTATCGCGAATAAATTCCGATGGAAATATTTCCCTTGTCAGCAATGTCAATCGGATTGCTGAATGGGAAAAATTTCCAGGGAAACTTTGTTCCCGATAGGCCTGATTGAAACAATCAATTTCTAACCAAATAAAGACTGAATTGTGGGGACTAGGGCTAGAGCTCGTGTCACTTTCGTTGATTTCCCCTATTAATCGTTATATCAACTTTAACACGTATAATAATGGAAATACAGGAAAAAAAATTAAATGGAAATTAAAAACATCAACAAAAAAAAAATCATGATTCAAATTGAAAACTTTTATTTTTCTTTCACATTTTCATATTCATTAAAAATATATATATATTAAATAAAATAAAAACAGTTTATAACTGAACAAAATATAGAATTTCTTTCATTGTAATTATTACAAAAAAAATCACTAAAACTAAAATTAAACTCGATTTAAAACAAAAAAAATATAAACTAAAACTCAAAATGCAAACGAAATTGTTTTAAACATTTTCGACTTAATTCATTTTCACAAAAAATATACAACATTATTATTGACTTTTAATAGTGTACCTACATATGTGTGTATGTAGTTAGTTTATGTATTAACTCATTTTTCTTTTCACTATACAAATTTACAAAAGTATTATATAAAGCTAATTACAACAAAAAAAAAAAACGGAAATTGCTCCAAGTTACATAAAATGAATTAAAACAAATTAAATATCATACAGAACAAATTATACAAAACAATTGTGTATACATATGTATGTATAGTTTTCTTTCCTATAGTAAAACAGATCAAACCTGATTTAAATAACACCTCTTTTCTTATTTGAACAAACATTTCAAACTGAAAATTGATTTTAATTTTTCTGTAGCAAAACAACTTTAATTTTAAAGTAACCTTAAAATAAACAAAAATTTAAATTTATTATTTTTTTTTTTTTTTTTAAATTGAAGACATTTGTTCTGAAAAAAAAAACATTTCTTTTGTGTTGGTATTCACTTTACATTCTATTGTACCTGAGTGTGTTGCACATCTGACTAGTTGAGTTTGTTTTTTTTTTTTTTTTGTATATGTTGTATAAGTGTAAGAGGTTTTTAAATATAATTTTATGTTTTTTCTTTTAGGTTTCTATTATATTTTATATTCACTGGAAAAAAACTGTTAATATTAGAAAAATAAGTACATACACTCCTCCTTTTTAGTATGTTTAAAGAAATTTAACAAGCATAATTAACAACATTAATTTAAAACAAACAAAAAATATCTTTTTTTATATTTTCTTTCTTTAACGTACGTTCTTAATTTACAGGAAAATTCAAAATTATATATTCAAATGATAACCTAAACTTAAAAAGCGTGTGCATTTGAAGAATACAAATATTTTCACGATTACTTCAAAATTAAATTTTTACAAATAAAAAGTTAATAGGAAACAAGGATACGTATGTGTGTATAACAAAACTATATTAAGTTTTTTTTTACAAAATAAATTAATATTATTTATAATATTTATATTCAATATTTTATATTTTTCCTGATTATTAATTTCTTCTTGTTTTCTTTTGTTTTTATATATAAATGCAAAATGGCGACATCTTCATTGTATTTTTTTTTTTACAATTACTTTAATTTAGTTTTTACAAAGAAATTATTTTTTTTTGTTAAAATCTATACTTTAGTGACTTACTTTTTTTTATAGATTTTTTGCATTAAATTTTGCCTAAATTTTTAAAATTCTCATACATACAGTTTTACTTATTTTTTTTTTTTGTTGCATATTTATAATTTTTCTTACAATTTTGTGTTCTGTACATTTTATGCCTAAATTTGGTAAGTATGTATATATTTTTTACCATAGTTGGTTTTTTTTTTTTTATTTTGGGACTATCTCATAAAATTTTGAATACATATTTATATAAAATCCGAAATTATAAAATTTTTCTATCGAATTGATTGAAGTTTATCTCTGAATTCTTGTTGTTCACTTTCATTAATTCTTAATTTTATTCCAAAAAGTTGTCTAAATATGTGAATATTTAATATATATGTATGTACGTTTATAATTTATGTTTATTATTACAAATGTATACAATATTTACTCGAATTTAGATTTTAATTAAAATAATTTCTTTGTATTACATACAGAAATGAAATCATTGAATTTTTGGGATCTCGTTTTCTAATCTATTCTCCCAAAAATAAACTCGAATCATCTGTATAAATTTACCAAACTACAAATTTTTTTACCTTTATGAATAATCTTTAACACCAGTAATTTTGAGTTTTTTTGTTTCTTCATAATTTTTTTTTATTAGTACACATAATGTAATTTTGCGAATATTTACAAAAACCTATCTAAAAACTTTTTGTTATGCATAATTTTTTACATTTTTTTATTTTTAATTACCCAAAATTTGTTAATTTAATTCTTTTACATTTAATTTTCTTTCATTTTTACTCTAAATTTTTAAAGTTTTATTTTACTTTTAAAAAAGGGTCGTATTTCTTAGTTTCTTTTGAAGATATTTTTTTCCTTTGCTTTTCTTAAATCGTATATCCAAACATATCAATTAATTTTATTTCATTTTCTTTTTATATCAGTTTTGTAAATATTTTTTGTAGCCTAAATGTTATTAATGTAAGTAATTTCTACGAAAGTGTTTTTTAATTAATATTACACATATTTTATATAAAAAAGAAATTATTATTCATAGTAAATTTGCCTTTCGATTTTTACTTCTGAAATATGGGATAGAG
Source organism: Brachyopa scutellaris (assembly GCA_949775065.1). Lineage (NCBI taxonomy): Eukaryota > Metazoa > Arthropoda > Insecta > Diptera > Syrphidae > Brachyopa > Brachyopa scutellaris. The sequence goes on along the minus strand of OX459112.1, from coordinate 184,346,696 downwards.
TTGTCTAAATATTAAATGTTGTTCTTTTTTTTATTGTTTACTTTGTTGTAATTTTTATTTCTTTTTTTTTTATTGAAAGTTTAATTAATTCGGTTTCGCCCTTTTTGTCACCATTTTACTAAGATTTTTCTGTACTTTCTTGTTGAATTCCATACTTGTTTAACTGTCTGGATTTTGAGTTTATGTTTTCTTAATTCCTTTAGTTGAATTTAAAATCAAAAATCACTGTAAATGACTGACTTACATATATATAAACAAAATTAAATAGTTTGTTACAAAAAAGAAAACAAAATATATATGTATGTATGAATATATTTAATAAAAAAAAAAAAAACAAGTTGCTATTGGCTATTGAGGTAGTTCAGTTACTATTGCAGTTCTGTCTTTTATCAGTAAAATGTATATGCTTTTGGCTTTTATGTTTTGCTTTAAGAAAATAAAGTAAACACTTGTATAACAACATAAAGAAAGTATTATATTATAACTCTGAGGTATATGAGTTCCTATTGTAAGTTCTTTGTAGTTTCATATTAGTTATAATTATTATGTATTTAAAACAAGAAAAAAAAAATGCAGGGAAGTTGCAAATTAATTTTCATTTCCTTTTTCACATTCACAAAACCCAAATAAAAAATATATAATTCAGACTCCATGATGAGAAATGTGAATGTGAAACGTGAAACTGACAGAAAAGCAAAAAGAGAATAAAAAAATAATCAGGCTCAAAAACGGACCTAAGCCCGTTCATTAACTAACATTATTAGTTGATTGTTATTTCATAAATAAAATCTAAATAAATTAATTTGATTTCACCGGTTTTCTTTTGTGCAAATTGAAATTCTGACTACATTTTTTTTTTGTTTTACTCCCTTTCTTTTCTGTTTTTACAAATTATAATTAAATGTATTTAATTAAAAAATGCATTGGTTTAAATATTAAAATTTGAAATCAATTTAATTTTTAATTACATTTATAACTATTTTTTATTTATTTATTTGTTTAAATATATATATTTATTTGTTAAGTTAATATTTAATTATGGTATGGTTTGCTCGCAAGGAAGTATTTGCATATAACATTCCTTACAGAGCTGATCACAGAAATAAACTGGGGTTGGTTGTGTGTTTTATTTAAGTTGATTCAACTGCATTTAACATTTATGTTTCTTTGATTTTCTTCAACTTTATGCATATGACTTTAGATAATTGAAGTAATATTTTGGCTAACAAAATTAAAACACTGTATCTATAGTTGTTTGTATCACCCTGTATTTTTTTTATTACTATTTTTTGAGTTGCGAAACACCCACTATTTTTGTCATTTTCTATTGTAAACGGCTGTTTCAGTAGATTTTTTTTTCTCTTTTCTTAAAGGCTTATGGTTTCAGAAACTTAAAACGATATCAACTATTTGCGTATATTTTTTACTATTTCTTAATTAAATTATTCAATTATTATTATTTTTCCTCTCTTTTTACAACATTAACTATTGTGACATACTTTTTTTGTTTTTTTGTTATTTTTTTCTCTTTTACTTTGTTTTAATAAGATTGTTTCGTTTCAATGTTTAAGTTTAAGTTTGCAACCTTGTTGGGAAACCTTTCAATTCAAAAAAAGTATTCTTCTTTTTAGTAAATTTAGAATCAAAATGAAATTTGGAATTTATGTTTGTTTTTATTTTTGATTGACTTGAAAAATTGTTTCAAAGGTGTGATTCTGATATTTGAAAAATGCAAAAAAAAATTATAATTTGTAAGTTGGCTGATATATTTCTTTAAGATATTGTTGCAGAACGTTTTTGAGAGGCTGGACTATTGCTTGTTGTCGAAGGCTGTGTAGTGTGAGTTGTTATTTTTTCTATGAAAACAGTATGAAGTTTTTTTCCCTGTGTAAATATTTTTTCTTTTTTTTATTTAGTTTTTAAATATAAAAATACATTAATTGAGGCACCCGTTTCTTAATTTACATTTTAAGTTATATTTTACTCGACAAAAAAAAAATTTAAATTGAAAACTAAACAAAATGTGCGTATGGCTATGGAACTTTTTTGTAGTTTATTTTGTATTAGAAAACTTTGATAGGGAAGGGATTTGAATAGGAGGGGGAAATTTATTTATCAGGGGAGATAGATGTTAGAGAATTATGCAATGTTAATTGATATTTTTATTTTTCTAAATAGTAATAAGCACTTATGTATTTGTACGTTTTGAAAAAGTTAAGAACTGTTTCTATTTTTATTAATTAGCAAAAGCTATGCATAATTTAAAGATTATTTTACTTTTTTATAATTTGCTATTATAGCATTATTTAGTTTATACAGTTTCATATTCAGATGATCATGTTTAAGTTTATTATTTTTAATTATTTTGCAGGTACTTTTGTTCACTATTTTTTCTGATTTATTAAAAAATTATATGATTTATTTATTTTGTGTTTATTTATTTATTATGGGACTGATGATATAAATACACATGTATATATGTATGTAGATATAAACAGATGCATATAAAGCCGTATGTACATATACATATATATACACACAAACATATTATGTATGTATGTATGAGTACATGCATATGAATGGATGCACTTATATGGATACGATGATGTGACTCCAGCGTAGCGGGAAAATTAATTAAATTCAAGGACATACACATTTGCATACATATGTATGTATGAACATACACATGTGCATACATATGTATATATGAACATATGTATAACTTTTTTTCAAATATTTGATTAATTTCTATGGATAATATTATTACGAATTTAAATACGAGTATAATTTGGAATTATTCAGGATATATAAAAAAATGTTCTTACTCTTAAAAACATTTTAGAATTATTTTTTGAATGCTAAGATTACGAGTCACATAATAACAGCCAATTTATCTGCATCATTTCAATACATTTTTAGTCATGTTTTTCTTTCATTTATTCATCATATATATTTTTTTATTATAGTTGTTATATGGAATTAATATTTATACATATATGTATAAATTTTTTTTAATGACACTTGTGGTGCTAAGGTATGTACATATATATATTTATTTATATACATACATAGATATATATATATATATATATATATATATATATATATATATATTTAAATGTATATGTGTTTAAACTTTAATTGTGTTAAAAATTAAAGTAAAGGAATACTATTTCTTATTACTTAACTTAATGTGTGCGATTGTATGTAAACTGTGGCTATCTATGAGGAAGTTGATAAGAATGGGAACGTGAAGATTAGGACACAACAATAAATAAATAAAAAATTGATATATGTATATATTTGATTTTTGTAGTTTAGTTTTTACCTATTTTTTTTTAGAAGAATCTATGTAACAGTTATTTTATACTATTGTTAATTAAAAAAATATATTCTTTCATATAAAATAAAAAAAATATCAACAGGAGAAAAATATATATAAATCTGTGTGTATATTTCATGTAAATATATGTAAATATTATCGTATATTGTATATTCTATTTCCTTAATATTTTTGCTTGTAGAGGGAGAGACAGAGAAGAGATTAACTAATAGAGGTACTTTTGTTTATTTATTTTACTATTGCATTGTTAAACTATTTGATTGTTTTTTATCATTTGTTTGTATATGTTGAGACCAGTCAAAAACGTTCAGCCTTGTAGTTGTTATTGCTTTATTGTGATTGTTACTAATGGTTTCTTGTATTATTTAGTTTCTGTTCACTATATGTAAATGTTGTATATGTTTGTTGCTTTCTTTATATAAAAAAAGCTAAGTTTCTATACATCTATGATGCATGCGTTTTTTTTATCATATAGCACCCTGAAAACTATTTTCAGTCGGATTTTAAACTGAATTAATTATTTATTTAAATAACAGGAAACAAATGAATAGAGGTTGCATTGCATATTATAACAAACAAATTAATATTGGGTAACTATGATTATAATAATATTTTTACGACATTATTTTCTATTGCAGTTGGATTGTTGTTTTATACAAAACTTTTTTGAAATTATTTATTTTTTAGTCAACTGATAATTATTTTAAAAAAAAATATTTTACTAGGCATAAGTTGTCTTAAAACGATGAAACTCCACAATTAGATGTACTATTTAAGTAGAAGTAATAGGCTTGCTTGAAGGAAAATCTTTCTTTTTCTTTCTTTGTTTTCTTCCTGTTGTTGTTTGAAACAGCACGCTGGTATTGTACTCCTTGTTTTCTATGCTTTCTTTGTTGCAATATAGATGTCACAGAATTAATTGCGACCTTTGAGGATCTTACGTTGTTGTTGTATGCACCCCAATGGTTGAACCGAAGCCTATTGCGTATGATTCGGTTGGGGTAACTGATCAATACCGATTTCCTGTTTATGCTCGCGAGCAATATGCCGTCTTACTGTATTATTACGGGTGAATGTTCTCGAACAGAATGGACACGGCACTCGGATACCTTGATGACGTTGTCGGATGTGGGCACGTAAATTTGTCTCGTATCCATATAATCGATCACAGTACAGGCACTTTAGTTTCTTTCCTGTAGGGGGATTGAGGGGGGATTTTGTTGATTTAGAAATAATAACTTATTAATGCCAATTTGAGGTGAGGTTTAAAGAAATAAGATTATTAATGGAAATTAAAACTAAGTAAAAAAAACGAGTCCTACATGTACTCGTAATATAATATATTTTATTAGGAAAAAACTACAAATATGCTAAATATGTGTCTGAAAATAGAAATTACATGTTAGGATCAATTTCAATAATTATTTTTTTTTATTTTATGTGTGGCATAAAATAAATATGTATGTATGTATGCACATATACATATGTAGTAACACTGTTTTAAGACATAAAACGAACAAATTTCGAATAGTGTTATACTATAAAAGTATATAGTGTTAGACGAAAGAAAGAATTTTGCTAATCAAAAAAGTGTTGAATAATGTAGTTGACAGCAAATGAAACAATAAAATGAGACAAACCTGACACATTTTACGCCATAAATCGTATTGTTAAATTATTGTTAAATCGTAGATTGATAAATCTAAATAAAAAAATAAATAAATAAATAAAAGCTAGCCTGCAGACTCCAATAACCAAGAGCATAAAAAGCTTTTCTTATTCCTTGATGAACCATCAAATAATTTCACTACCAGGCACATATATGTACATATGTATAGTTTACTTGTATTATTAGTTGTTATTTTAACAAATCTTAAAACTCACCATCCGCTGTGTTCACCATTCCACTATTTTTATTATTCAATTTCGTAGCGTTCCAAACGTTCAACATATCAGCAGGAGCAATCGATGCAGCAAGTCCACCAGCCAATGCACTATCGGTGGCGCTCTTTAAGTCCAGGATAGCAGTTGGCGTAGATGGCGTTGTGTTCGATGTGGGCGGCGGCGGTGGTGGTGAATAGCTCGTATTTTCCATTTTCACTCGTAAATCCTCAGCTCCATTCTAATAAATTGATTTGAAATTAGATCACTAGATCATAGCTTGGAAAACGTTAAAAATAACAAAAAATTTGGATAAGTTTTGCGCTAAGGTGTCCCGACATCAAGCATTTTTTTTTATATAAAATAAACAACACTTCGCAAAAACACAAAACTTTATAATGCCGAAAAGGATATTTTATCAAAGAAAAATAATAGAATTAAGAACCAAAAGCAAGATACCTTCAACGCAAAACTACTCGTATTTGTAGCACACTCCAAACCTATCCTTACATCATTTGATTCGCGATCTTCCTTTTCATCTTCGTTAGCCTCATTTGTACTACCATTATTGCGTTCAATTTTCACCGGCCGATCAAGACAACCTATACCACCGGCACTGCTGGCCGCATTTCCATTGCCGGCTGTTGTACTCGGACTGTGATTTTCATACCGACTAGAAGTTTTTAAGGAAAGGAAATTAATAAAATCATTTCTTTATATGACGACGCTTACCTTGACTGAGGCGAAGCTCTCTCTGATTGCATTGTGTCCGCTTCCGTCGCTGCCGTTGAAGATGCACTGCTCGACGGTCTGTACGGTTTATTGATGGGGCTTGCACTGTCCGAACTATTCTTTGAACCATCTCGTAGCACACTGCCGCGTACCTCTTGTTCGGCATATGGACTGCGAAGGGCACGTTTTCGCGGAGGCTCAAACGACAGCGGTCTGTACATTTGTGGCAGGTATGGGGAAATTCCGCCTAATGTTGAGCTACTTGGATGCATTAGTGAATCGCATTCCTGTTTTAAACATCCTAAGCCCAATGGACCACCTGAGGTGTTATTATTACCACCACCACTACCTCCGCCACCGCTGCTACCTCCACCACCACCTCCGCCAGCACCACTGCCATTACCACTTAAACTGTTGCGATTATTTCGCCTACCCGATGGAGATTCAAGGGGTGGTGTTTCGTGTTGTTGTGCCTGTGCCGCTGCTAATCTACCATGTTCTGTTGATAGACCTTTCACCTAGAAAAAAAAACGAAATGCTTAGTTGTTTCTTTAAGATTCAAGCCAAATTAAAACTCACTTGTAAATTTTCCGCTGATTTAAGAAAACTATTTAAAGCCTCTTGTGATACATGCACTTCACCTTTATACATAAATTCTAGTAGTGCGGCCATATTATCTGGTGATGTGGCCTCCAGTATAACCACGCATTGACCATTTGTTGGTGTTGTTTCGAATAGCTCTGCGAATTTTTTCGAACATGCTGCCAATATCAGTTTGTGTGCTTTAAATACTGTTCCTGTAATTAAATTAAAGAAACGAAAATTAATTACAAAAAAAAAAACAGATGTTTTTGGAGCTAGAGCAGATATAACATAAGAAAGGGTATCGCTTGAATACCCAGAACTATTTATTACAAGTCCTACTCGCACTTCTCGAATAGGAGACATACATACATTATTTATTTTTATAAATGGATGGGCGATTATACTTTAGGCTTCTTACTACTTTTACAAGTGTGTATAATAATGAACTCCTTCTAAGTTTTTTTTACAAATGTCAACACAACATCAATAAGAAGTTTCCTTCAAGTGGCTACCTACGTTCTTAAATTAAATCAAACTTAGGTCGATGGTACTAATGTACACAACTGAGGCAGCATAAATCAGAGAAAAATTCCTTTCAATTCAAATAACATAAATAAAAGAAAGGAAAGTTTTCAAATAAATCATTCGTATCGTATACCAAAATACAAAAAATTAAAAAGGAAGAAATCATCTTCCATTGAAAAAAAAGACAAGCAGGTAGACCGTGGCCCTGGCTCCTCACAACCCATTGGGACTCTGTAATTGGGGCACCTCCGAAAGGAACCGCCCTTCATTCATAGGGTTTTTTTTTATTTATTTAAGCGAACCTCTCATATCGGGGTACCTCTGAATTGGATCTGTGGCAACGAATTGCATGCAAATTTCGTTATATGGTATTCTCACCAGGGCAGAACAGCTAATTTCGTTGAGAATTTCCAAATTAGGCTCGAACTGAGATAATTTCCCATACGAATTGACATATCGAAATTCTTGAAATTCTTGAAATTCGTTCAAAATTATGTGAAAATAAAATCGAACAAGCTTAATTTGAATGCAGTCCATTTATTTTAGCTCCGCGCCCATTGGGGCACTTTTCTACAGTTGGCTCTATAGTCGACTTGATATCCACGCGCGTGCCTGGCAATCGTTTATATACCCGGAATCCCAAAACCCACCCGAAAAGTGATATTTTAACATATTAACCCGAGGCAGCGCTGCATCTATCCAATGTTAGCTATATAATAGTCGACTTTATCTACCCAACTGTTTAACAATAACATCCAACTATTATTATTATACGTTATAGGTGCGAATACCTACACTCCGCGCCAATTGAATAGAAACAACCATTTTTCTTACGATTTAACCGTTTAGCGCTTTGGTAAGCTTAAAATGCATACTCAGAATAATACAAAAAGTCATGTTAGATTGTTATTTTATGCATTTTTGCATTCCTGCGAAAAGAAACACTGTTTTTTTTTTTGCTCCACTTGAATAGAAACATTTGCTTAAATTAATTAAAATGAAGAAATAGTAAGACCAAAGTTATTTTTTTCTTCTTTTAATAATTTGTAGCACTTACTACTACCACCTTTATTTAAAATAGCTTCATAAACCCTTTTTGGGAAGTGAATCATGAAGTTTCTTTAAATGGTTTAACGAAATGTCACTCCAATGCTGCCTTAATTGCAGTAATGAGTTGTTCACTATTGTCAAATTGTTGTCCGTTATCGTAGGCTCTGCGAACCATCCATCCCCACCCCACACGTTTTCCATAATATTATGGTCCGGTGAGTGTGATGGCCATTGTAGCAAGCTCACATTTTGCTCGGGTATACCATTTTTAATGACCCTTGCAGTGTGGATTGGTGCTTTATCTTGTTGGAATGTCAAAGATATTAGTCCAAAGACATTGGTAAACTTAAGGAAAGCTACTTCCAATATCTTCTGGTAGGAATTTGCGGGAATTTTTAGTGTAGGAAACTCCAGATCAACAGTTTTTTACCTTTTCTGCAGAAGTCAATGCATTTGCTCTTTTGCACTAAATGAAAAAAAAATATTTTCAGTCTGTAGACTTATTACTATCATAAAGAAATGCAGCGACTACCGTTAAGCGAATGTTTCTATTCAAGTAGAGCACAAAAAAAAACAGTATTTTCTTCGCAGTAATGCAAAAATTCATAAAATAACGATCTAACATGACTTTTTGCATTATTCCGAGTAAGTATACGGCTGAGTTCCAAAACATCAAACATATGCGCAATATGCCATTGTTATGCAATGTTACGATGCTTTCATTTTGCAATGCATCATGATGCTTTAAAATTTTTGACTTTTTGGAACGGTTTATCCATTTCATTTCATCAATAAAAATGTCTAAGAAATTCTGTCCATTTTTTCTGAAAATTGTTCAAAAAAAATCAAAATAACAAATAACTAAACTTAAAATAAGCATGGTGGTGTCTTTTTTTATTTTGGTTTGTCGCAATAAGAAAACAAAATCCTCAAATCACAGCACATCACAATAAACAATGATGCGTTGTTTGCTTTTGTTTGCGCAGTGGTTGCTGATGTGATGCGTTTTGGAACGCGATACATTGCATCACTGCTATATATTGACGATATGGAACGCTTGACTTTGCAGTACTGCGGAAGAACTGCGTTTTGGAGTTCAGCCTGCATTGTTTTTCGGAATGAATTCCTCTTTGAAACAATAAAACAATAAAGTTGCTATTTTAATTTACCAAAGCGCTAAACGGTTTAATCTTGAGAATAATCCTTGTTTCTATTCAAGTGGCGCGGAGTGTACGTATATAAAAAAATTATTTAATATTAAAAAATTTTATAACATGGCACCGTCATAGATTTACTTTCGGAACTGAATGCATCTATTCACAAAATTCGCAAGCGTAGGTATGAACACTTTTTATTTGAAACTCGAAATTATCTCATTTCGACGCTAGTGTGAATACCGTGTTAGAATTGCTTGAAAAACAACCTCCTGTTGCCAAGCCTGGCAATGCCGACGATGACACTGATAGACCTGTCAAACAGCAGCAAGCGAATAATTTGGCGGCAGAAAACGAGAGACCACAGAAAGAAGTTGCCGCGTAAAGACGAGAAAAACAAAAAAACGAGATTTTTAGTTTATTCTTAAAATTTCGGGGTTAGGCCACTCAGAGGTCGAAAAAATAGGCTTTTTTATGATTTTTTTTTTTCAGAAATACTACAAAAGAAATCGAGATTCTAATAAAGAGTATTTATTATACATATCAATGACTGTATAGAATAAATTTCAAAATGGCGGCTGTGCAGCGTTTTTTCGATGACGTCTGCGTTTTTTTAAGGGTCCGGCCGGACACAGAGCTCCTGTAATTTTTGAATTGCAATAAGCCAATTTATTTTTTCTGATTTTATATAATAACTGCTATAGAAGTACGTAGGATTTTTTCGATAGACATATTAATTTTTGGCCAAATGGCACACTTCTAAAGTGAAAAGTGATAATTTGCCTAAAAAATCATCAGATAATTGTTAATAACAAATGAACTATTCAATATAAAAAAAAATCCTACATACTTCCATAGATAATGTATTTTTCAAGACACATTCAAAATTTCAAGTAAATCGGTTGAAATTTGTCTGAGTTATGTTTCCGGCAAACTAAAAAAATACATTTTTGAGATACACGCGTTTGAAGTTTTGATTAGTAGAAAATCATAAGAAAATTTGGCAATAACTTAAATCTGCGATGCCTGCACCGTGTACTTAGAAATATTTCCCGCCCATAATATTTTGGGACATCATTTTAGAGGGGACAATTTAAAATAAAATCCATTTTTCTAGGGTGGCATACCCATAATTTTTCACCATTGTTTAACTTTGATTTAAAAATAATTACTTATATTGTTACACTTAATCGAATAATTACATTTAGAAAAACTGAATTATATTGAAATTACTATAAACCTAAAGTTGTCTTTTTTACTGCGGCAACATTCGACATTATTTCTTTGGGACAAAAAGGAAAGGCAGGGAGGCATTACAAATACCAGAGCTGATTATGTTTATGTGTAACATATGCATATGTACGAACAGTAAGTTTATTCTATGATGCATAAAAATAGGGGAATCCCGGGAATATCGGAAATGGGTTCGTAGGAAAATATCCTTGCTCTTATGCTGTTGTTGCCACAACACAATGCACAAAGCACTCATTCATTTTCGTAGTGTTTTGAATACAGGCAGCAGTATAATTGGTACAAAATATTTTGGCCGATTTGGAGGTCCTCTGAAATCGGGGCACCTCCAATCTGGTTCGCATTTTCTCGGTCACCGGGAGTGGACCAATTAGGAGGTTTCACTGTATATTTTAACCATTATAAAAAAAAGCAGAAAATAAAGACATCAGCGAAGTAGAATCAAACAATTGGGATGTTTGACTTTACCGCACTATAAAATTTCACTAAATAGAGATATTTAAAAAAAAATCAAAACAACTTTAATATGTGCATACATTTGTATGAATGTATGTTTATACATGCACTATGTCACATGGTCAAACTTTCAGGCCATGTGTTTGACTTTTCGCTAAAATAGGTTACGCGTGCTACCTACCCATTATTTTTACTTGGGAGAAATTACATACGTACACACAGCATAAGAGAGTCACTAGCCAGAATAGATACGCCAAACTTCTGGCGAAATATTGTATCCAGCTACTTCACCAAAAGAAGGTTGAGATATGAAACCGAAGAAGGAGAAAAATACTTAAAGCCTCCGCGGGAGTCCCACAAGGATCAGTACTGGGCCCCCTATTTTGGAATATCATGTACGACGAAGTAATAATAATCGTATTCGCAGATGATATCGCTGTTGTTACTGTTGCAAAGAACATTTGTGATATACAGTCAGGTACGAACAATGCAATTAACCTCATCAGGACAGATCACAAAACAGAATCTGTCCTAATAATCAGCCGGGAAAATGTGTAATACGTGGACATAAGGGTAGAAAGTCAGATTATCAGATCGAAAGACTCTGTCAAATACCTAGGAGTTGTACTCGACAATAGACTTAGCTGTAAGCCTCGCATCGAATATTTGGACAAAAAGGCACCAAACATTGGAGCACCTGGATATGCTGGAAGAAACTTAAAACCCAAGGTAGTAAGCTCAGTCCTGTTCTACGCTGCCCCAGTTTGTGTTTGAGCCATAGCGACAAAGGAAACAAGGAGAAAGTTATCTTCAACATATCGACTTAGCGCACTAAAGGTAATCAGTGGCTTTGGTGGCAGGGTCGACCTTGCGGACGAGATGCAAAGAGTCTATAATAGGAGAACTTCTAGTAACCAAGAACCGACGGTCATCAAAAGGATCAAGGAAGAAAAAATCCGGTCAAGTGCAAGTTATACTTGCGCAATTAAGTGTTCCGTACTATGTATCAGTTATTGTAACTACACACATAAATTTGCATGTCATAGATTTATGTTGATAGATCTATGAACCCTCTTTTTACGATACGATGCCTACTAAAGATACAATGATAATTTCTTCGATACTCACATATGTACATACATACAAACACATATATATATATAAATAACATATACATATGCACTTGCATATCTGCAGACGCGAGTAAGTACATACATACATACATAGTTTTATGGTGCACAGCACATTTCAATACAAACAAATTGAGCACAATTTGCGAAAAATAAATTCAAATTTGTACCTATGTAAATAAATGTATACCAACACAAATGTAAGAAACTTGATCAAATTACCTACCTATGCATGTATGTGTACATATGTTTCTGATGTCCTTTCTCATCTGCTCAGAGGAATAATTATACACACACACAAAAAAAAAAAAAAAAAAACAACAAATAAAGTATGTACAATTGTACATATATACATATGTATTTACAAGAAATATACGCATCAGATTTAATTTTTCGTCTCGTTATTCGTTCAATTGTTTCTATTAATTGCGTAGAATTTACACAAATTCAATTTTTCCCAATATAGTCAAAGTAGAGACACCTACATTATAATAGGAAACCATCAAGCTTCCTTTATGTGTTATATGTATCATTGGTTTAAGTCTAAGGTCAATAGTTATACGGTAGAAATATGCCACGAAAATTTGCCCGGGTATAACACTTTTGCCATCAACTATTCAATTTTTACCCTCGCACATACAAATGTATCTACTTTTAGGCGTTGTGATAGGGTTAGATCATTTTTCTGGATATGTAAACAGTAGGGTAGTTGAAATTCAAAAATTAATTTAAAAAAAACGGTTAAAGTAGGGCAGTCGTAATAATTATGGTTCCATCTACACTTTATTCTCAATGTTTGTGATTTTATTCAGATTTTTCTGGGCGATATTTTCGGAGAAAAAGCTCGGGACAGCAAGTTGTAACATTTTGTGAAAAAGTGTTAAGAAACTAGCCACACTGTTTTGGGCACGTTAGCTCACCTTTTTGCCCAAATCAGGAAGAGGGCAGAGCACGCAGTATTCCATTGCATTCAATGAAATCTACACATAGTATAAAAGGAAGTCCGCAAATTGTGTCTTTCTGTATAAACACACTAATCTCGAGAACCATACTAAACGGATTTGGATGCGGTTTTCACTATTATGATCTGCATTTCCTGGCAGTATTTATGGATTCCGAATACTCTATTACTTATAGGAGCTGAGAATTTGAGATCGAATTTTTTTTTGGCTTATTCACAGTATGTGTTTGTATACATACACCCCTACACACATACAATTGGTTTTACTCATATGGTTGCATTCAAATTTCTACCAAACTCGACAAAAGCCATAAATCTTTCATACTCGTAACACTCAAATCTCATGTTTTTTGAGCTTTTTAACTCTCCTTGCTTTTGAGTGAAATTTGGAAGGCATAACCGATTTTACCCTATTCCCACTCAATATTTGATTTTTACTCAATTGTCTCAAAGCGTAATATATTTTTCCATTTTTTCGCGAGGAATTTCGATGCGCCCTCTGGCTTGCCGAGTAACAAACAAAAAATCTTGCTTGATGATAGTACACACTACACACTATTAGTTTCATATACAATGGTATCACCAATAAATCTTTGTATGCACTCATGGTGGTGAGTATGAAAACCAGGCAAACATATTTTTAATTATTCCAAATCTTAAGTAATTAAGAATTTTATTACCTAGTTTACAAAAAGGAATATCATTAAATACTACCTAATATTTAGAAATTTTGTGAGGAACACCCAGATTTGATTATAGCAGAGTTGGCCTTTTTTAACAAGGTGGTCATTTTAACTGAATTCAACTCCATTTAAATATGGAATGCATATTATGTATGTATGTAGTTTTATTAGGCTAACGAAATAGGCCCACTAAAGATATTTTAGATGGATTAAAACGATCCATTTCGTTTCAAAGCTCATGATGTAGATGTCTAAAGTTTCTGGCTAAATATAAACATTGTTTTATTTATCTCTTTTTCGCTTCATTTTTGTTTTATCAAAATATTCTTAAAATAAGTTCACAATTAAAGAACTTTGCACCTAACGTAATACATAGTGCAGGTGTGGTATACAATTTTGAAACAGCTAAATTTATAAAAAAAAATACAATGTTTATAGAAGCGCAGCAATTTTATAAGACTATCCACACCGAAATGTCTAATTAAGTTTGATGAGAAGAAAAATATTTTAAGCGTGTTAATTTGAGAGGTTTCCAAAAGTATCTTCCTAACTTCCTTAGAAAAGCCCCTGGACGAAATTGCATTGTGGTTTTAGCACTGATTTATTTACATTTTTAACTTTGATGGTCCAGTTGTTATAGGCACTGAGCATTAAAAACAACACATGCGAAGTGCTGCAGAAATACAGATAGAGGAAAATTTTAAAATTGTCAGAAAAGTTTATCAATAATTATGAACACGGTTGAAATGTCCTAGCTTATATAATTTCCACATCACATCTTTTTGATTTTGTAATTAATCAATGTACGTAAGCTTAATATTTTGTCAAATTTCCTTTGTTTGAACTCTCTTTGCCACAGTGAGCTCTGTTCGGCATACTCGCAACTCATGCTTGTATCACATCTTTCCTAGACCACGAATGAGAAAAATTGACTGCATCAAATAAAGCGTTTAGACTTATACATACAAACATATGTACATATGTTAATGAGGTGACTCTTTTAGTATCGTACATTTTTCTAAGGTCTTAAAATTATCCAACGACAAAATGTGTGCACGAAAAAGTCTAAAAAAATTCATAACTACTCGTTTTTATGAAAACTTTTTCCTGGTAAAGCAACAAATAAATTGTACTACCACCGCATGTGCATAGTTTGCAAATTTGACCACCGAAGTACCTATGAACGCTGTTGTGTGTTTCTTTTATTTAAATACTTCATGAATGTTCTCTCTGAATTGTCGTGGGGTGCACATCTCTTAGAAACTTAAATTAACTCTCTTTCAAAATGAAGTGTTCCGTGTGTAGTCAGAAAATTGATCGCAACTGTCTCACTAAAATACATTGTGGTGACTGCATGCTTTTTTTTCATTTTTCATGTGTTAATATCACCATACAAGACGCTGAATATTTCGCATCGAGTGGAAATCCATTTCGATGTGATAAATGTGTAGTGCTTAGACGCCGCTCCTTACGTGCGCCCGTATCGGTTGTACCTACGCATAACAACAACAATGCACCGCCTTCTAGTGCTATCAAACATATATCGGCCGACAGTAATGTTAAATCTATAGCGAGCGGTTCGTCTACACATATGGGAGACGGCGAGAGCGAATGCACTCTTCAAATGATATATGTAAAGCTATCTAATATGGAGGAAACAAACCGTCGTTTTCTACAAGAACTGAACGAGTTACGTAAAGAAAATGCAGAACTGAAATTTAAATTGGATCATGTAGAAAGCAAGCTAAACTATCAGCAACAGCACCTTTTAAGTAACTGCATCGAAATTGTTGGAGTGTCTAACGCCAATGACAAAAATGCTATCAGCAAGGCAAAGCAAATCTTCAACAAAGCTTTGTCCATCGATGTTACTGACAGCGAAATAGAAAATTGCTACGTAAAGAAAGTGCAAACAAAAATATATAACAACGGTGTACTCTCCACGTCTCCAAAATTGAAATCAATCATCTGCATGAAGTTCTCTGAGCTTTCTACGAAGCAGCGAATCATGAGCGCAAAGCGGACAAACAAAAGTAATCTCAACACGCATGTGACTGGTATCGATACCGTGGGCGACGTTAGCAGCAACAACAACAGCAGCAGTAGCAAGGGAAGCGGTATTTATATTAACGATTCACTTACTAAGTACACTCAGGCTTTATTCTATAAAGCTAAACAAGCAAAAATAAATAAATGTGTTAAATTTGTTTGGTACAAAGATAATAAAATTCTTGCGAGAAAGGTTGAGGGTGGAAAAGTCATTGTAATTAGATCCTTTAATGATCTTGCACTTATTTAGTGCATTATCGGTTTTCCATTTGCATAAATGTTTGATGAAAATGATCTTTTTGATGACTTTTCTACCCATGATCTTAGTAGTACCAACTGTGATAATTTATTTGGAAATAATTCTTACTGCGACGACAAACTTTTTATTGTCCACCAGAATGTTAGAAGTTTAAGAGAAAACTTTCAATCTCTAGTTACTCAACTCGCTTCTTTTTCGTGCATTCCAGACATTGTTTTCGTATCTGAAATATGGATATATGATTTTGAAAAATGCGATTACTCTTTGCCCGGGTTCAATTTTGTTACTAAAACTAATGAGAATTACGCTGCAGGAGGTGTTGGTTGTTTCGTGAAAGAGGAATACAAGATTCTCGATGCAGTTAGTGTTGACTTTTTGAGTGCTGATGTCTTGAAAGTTTTCATTGAAATTAACCATGAAGTCTATGTTTTTTTATGTTTATATAGACTGCATATGTTTAACGTTTTGACATACATAGAAGAATTTTCAGGTCTTTTAGAAAATGAAAAATCTAAGAATTTAATTATTGTTGGGGATTTTAATCTCAACAATTTAGAAAATAGTGAAACTGTTTCTAGTTACTTGGCTTTGCTAGCATCGAATGGCCTAGCATGCTTTATCAATGAGCCCACTAGGATTGTATCTGGTAGATGTCTAGATCACATCTACGGACGCTTCAAAAATGTTTCGCTCGGTAACTGTGAGAAGTTTGTTTTGGATTTAATGATCACTGATCACTGTATGACAGGACTTTTAGTAAACATCAATAGCAAGAATAAAAAAAATCCTAAATTTGCTAAAAAAGTGACAAAAATTAACTTCAGTAAACTTAAAAACAATCTTTTTTATGAGTCTTGGGAAGTTGTTTTCTCGTTCAGAGATGCCTCTAAGGCATATAATATTTTTATGGATTGCCTTAAGAAACACATTCTTAGCTGTTCCTCAGTATTGTCCTCAAAAAAACGTGTAAAACGGCTTAAGCCTTGGATCTCAAGGTACCTGTTGAATAAAGTAAGAGGTAAGAACAAACTTAGAATTCAGTGCAAAAAGTACCCTCATAATCTAAGTTTAAAAAGAAGATATAAAACATTGTGCGTTGAACTTAAAAAGGAAATTCCGATTTGCCGAGATACTTTTTACCGTACTCAATTTAATTCTGCTAAGGGGAACTTAAAAAATGAATGGCAAATAGTAAATAGCTTGCTTAATAAATCTTCCTCTTCTAAAAAACCTACTTCGATACGTGTTGATAACTTCGACGTTTCAGACGAACCTGCCATTGCTGAAGCCTTTAACAGCTATTTCACAAATATTGCCAGTAGCTTACAACCATGTCCAGTCCTAACGCCTTGTGCCTGTTCTTCGTCCACTTGTAGGTCTGCTGATCTGTTACAAAGTAACAGTTTTGTATACAAGCCCATAACTTCTCTTGAGATATTAAAAGTTATTGGTACTCTTAAAAACTCTAACTCGTGCGGAGCTGATGGTATCTCAAATCTGTTTGTAAAAACAGTTGCTTGTTTCCTAGTGGATGTCTTGGCAGATATTTTTAATCGTTGCATATTTGCAGGGGTTTTTCCAGAAGCACTGAAATGTGCAGATGTAGTGCCATTGTTCAAGAAAGGTTCTGCTTTTGAAATATGTAACTACAGGCCTATATCACTTCTTCCGGTTTTCAGTAAAATCTTTGAAAAACTTGTAAAAAATAGAATTGTAAGTTTTTTAAACAAAACCAAGTTTTTTAATCCAAATCAATTTGGCTTTCAGAAAGGTAGATCGACCGAGGATGCGCTATTGCAGTTTTGTACTCATATAATGTCAAACCTCGATGGGAAAAAATATACGGCTGGTTTATTTATTGATATTACAAAAGCCTTTGATATGGTCAATCACAATATTTTGCTGAGCAAACTGGAAAAAGCCGGTTTTCGCGGTTTCGTACTGGATTGGTTTAGGTCATACTTAAAAGATAGGTCGCAGAGAGTGAAGATAGATGAGATTAGGAGCGAAGTTAAGTTCTTCAATTTAGGAGTACCCCAAGGCTCTGTTTTGGGACCAATTCTGTTTCTCATTTATATTAATTCACTTCTTGCACTTAATTTTAAAGGTTCACCTACAGCTTTTGCGGATGATATAGGTTTTTCTTATGGTTTGTACAGTCCTTTGGATATTGTTTCTGACATTAATTGGGATCTTAATTTATTGAGAAACTGGTTTGCTGAACACAATCTGATTATAAGCTCTAAAACAAAAATACTTTTTTTCAGTTTGTCATCGCTCAACAATTTGGATGCGAATGTTTTTTATCACGCACCTGAGTGCCTAAAATTCAAACTTTCAAATTGCAATTGTACGCATTCTCCCATTTTTTGTGAAAGTTCAAATTGCAGTGATAAGTGTTTTTTAATTGAGAAAGTGAATGAATTTAAATACTTGGGACTTACAATTGATTCTAAAATGAGCTTTTCGAATCACACAGAAACTCTGAGGAAGTATTTTCGTTGCACACTTAGACATTTCTTCTATTTGCGAAACATCTGCTCAACAATACTCTTAAAAACAATATATTATGGAATTTTCCATTCGAAACTGCAATATGGAATTGTTTGTTGGGGAGGTGTTTATTTAAATAAAATTAAACCATTGTTGATTCTTCAGAAATATATTTTACGTAATTTATGCCGTAAACCTAGTAGACATCCTAGTTTTCCATTGTTCTGCGACCTGAAAATTCTGCCAGTCCGACATTTGTACTGCTTTAAAGTGTTGAAGACTTTCTTTATGAAGTCTGGAAATCGCAACTTTCGTTTACTTTCTAATTACAACTTGCGTGGAAACTTTTCGTATATGGTATCTGTTCCAAACTTTCGCACCACAGCATTTCGTAATTTTTATTCAGTTTTATCATGTCGTTTATTTAATAACCTTCCCCAGTCTATCAGGACAATAGCAATGCCTGGAATGCCTTTAAAACTTGTAAAGCATTGGCTTTTCAATTTGAATTATGATAATTTAGAATCTACTCTTTCTAATATTCTGGTATAATTTTAATTTCAATTATTATTATTAATTATTTCTTGTAGTTATTAAATCTTTATAAGTGAATTATTTATTTTGTTGTGAATTCAATTTTTTTTTTATTTTTGTGACAACTCAATTTTCTGAATCCAATTTGTTGTTCTAATACATTTTTTGCTAAACTTTATATTTGGATAATACAATTTTTTTCTAATAGGGTCACCCCACCCAAAACTAATATTTGTAATGTGTATAAGCCCATTGAAGTGGCATTCAACACTATTTTAATTACTTGTATACATAAATACAGAATGTCACAAATATTTCTTATATTCTATACTAAAGTAATAATTAATTTATATATTAAGATTTGTGAATTTATAAGAATTTATAGGAAATAAAATTATATCTATCTATCTATCTATGTACCTACACACACATTATCTGTACACACATTTCGTTTTAATCCACCAAAGTAAAAAGGATGTGCTAAACTAAAGTCATAACATTCTCTTGTGTAGAAAAGATATTATTTCTATTTCGGTTTCTATGCTTATGTCCTGTAAAAAAAAACTGTGATGTACTGCTCTTATTTGAATACTCGAGTAGTCAAGAGCAACGTTAGCGACGATAGCAACGGCAGCAAGTGTGTAAGCATCAATAGTATGCACCATATATCGCATATTTTCCAATATGACTTTTTTGTGGTTGTGGGGTTTGTGCCACAATGAAAACGTTGATCCTTCATGAAAGGATGAATTTTCATTTCTGTCAATATGATGTAGCCGACTACATACATACAGTGGGGGTTGGGTGAATTCGTATCGCAGAGCAACGGAGCAGAGATGAAAATACTTTAATATTTGCTGAAGAATACGTCTACCATTTATCATCATGTATGGATGTATGTATGTATATGTTTAGATTTTATACCAGCGTTCTGCATTTTTCATGGAGAGCAAATGACAGAGAAGGTATCCTTTGGATTTAGATTTTTTTTTTTTTTGAATTCGATCCAGCATGCAATCCACCTATTGCATGATTCATGAAGTGCGTTTAAATAAGATTTGCATAAAACCTCGCATAAAACAATAAGTTATGGATTATGAAGGTGTGATTTTAAAATAATTTTATGTTCTGACAAGTACGCTGTGTCCAACGTGAAAGCGATGCTTCCGATGCAGGCGATGCGATAAACTTTAACGATCAAACTGCTGGTACGCATCGCGGTCACGCTGGACACAAGATTTGGCTCTAGAGTCTAGACGATTTCAAACCATTATCATATTCACTTTACTTTAGGTGGCGCTACAATTCGGGGTGAACCAGGGTCTGCTTCTCGCAACCATTTGTGTGTGCATATTATATTTTTGCACGAATGGAAGGGACATACAAAGACTCCAAACGGCGTGCTGATAAGCTCATCGTGACAATGCTTGTCTTGAATGCTTGTCAGACATTCGAAAGAGGTGGCACCGTAAAAAAACCTTTAGGTGTTTTGCTGGGATTGAACCCGGGCAGCATTGCGTATTAATCCAACGCACTTACCACTACTTCACGGTGCTCACTCCTTATCATATTTACCTTAATAATAACCTACAACTATTTTACATATTTACCTTCAATTGATCAAAGCTCTCTTATTGTTTTCGTTTTTTATGTGTCTAATTTTTTAATTTGTACTGTATTGAGTTTTACTTAATGCTAGTACATACTTTCTTTCCTTTTGTCACAAGGAACTTTCACATCAAAACAAATCGTAAAAACAAATGAACTGAACTACGTATGTACATATTTATCTTATCGCGAGCCAACCAGCAGATAGAAAATAACTTGTTGCATGATAAACAAAAATATGTCATTATTACATAAAACTATCTTGAAGGTCATATTAATTTTTAAAAATAAAAACGAGTACGAGTACGTATGACATATGTATGTATGAATATGTACCATGTACAAGCGACATATTTTCAATTCCTGGTGTGAGCCAAGCATTGCAATAAAGTTGTTTTGTATATAACTTCAACCTACTCGCCACTTGAAACACATATGTATGTACATATGTATGATGTAGTACATACACATCATGCATGCATATGTATGTATGTATATTCATAGATATATTCGAACAAAACTAACGTATTACAGAAATTTTCGAAGAACTTTTTTTAATTATAAATTATTCTTAAAATAATGTACTAAGCGCCGTTAAGCCACCTCTTCAAAGTAATGTTCATAAGCATGACAATCTGAGTTTTTGTGCAAAACAAAAAAGAAAACAAAAAATTAATAACGCAATAAAAAATAAATTGTGACGCATTTTGTTTTGGGAAATGCACAAAAATGATTGTATAACTCTATTAATACACCACGTGTGTGCTTGTTTGTATATTTGTGTGAACATACATACATTTGCCAATACATATACATTAGAACCGAATTTTATACTTTATGGTTGATTGGTTCAATGTGAAGTGGTGTTCAATGCTTTTTCTTGCTGCTACTGCGACTGCTGTTATTTTTTTTAAGACGTGAATACTTAGAAATAAATTTCTTATTGACGTTAGTTTTTGAGTAAATAAAATAGTTGTATGTAGGTACATCGTATACTAGCAAAATAAAAAAATAAAAAAGAAAACAAAATATATGCTGGTTATCAAATTTGCGATGGGTTGTTGAAAGGTTGCAAATGAACCGAGTTGCATGTATAAATGTTTTATACATACTCGTATCTACTCGTATATTTATAGGCATCATTGGCAGTATACATAGGAAGTAGCTTGAGTTGAACATCAGATAGTTTCATGATGTTGATTTCCGTTTTTAGATTTAAATTATAAGGAAATTAGCTGGGTTTTATTAAATAAGCAATTGTTTAATAGAACTTTTCATAATGCAGATATAATACGCAGCGCAATGCTACCACTTGCAGGGGATACATAAATTATTTTATACTTAACGTAATATATTTTATAACTTATAAATGTAAAAAAATTTAAATGAAATTCGATAACGAACTAGCGAATGTTGACGAATGAATTGAGATCTTTTGAGCTTGGCGTGTATCACGAATATCTTATTTTGCTACTTTATCGTAATTCACGGCAATTCAAATCATGAGCTATAGAGTTAACAGAATCACCTACTGATCACTCTTCTAAACATTGCCCTTTAAAGGTTGTTATGAATTTGATAAAAAAAAAGTTGTCTAAAGATGTCTGCTTTTACGTGGAGCTTCAGTTCGCGGTAATACAGGGTCTGCTTCTCGCCATACCTTTGTACGTATATTGTTCATGAATAGAAGGGACCTAGATATAGTTTTTGTTTGTGTAGGACTTAATTCAAATTTTCTTCATAAATATGAAGATAATTACCTGCCAATATACAAGAAGGTAATTTTGTCAATTTACGAAGTTTATTCTTTTTTTTTATTTTTATACACATATTATGATAACATTGGTGCCGATTGTGCCTCAGGTCGTCAGTGCATTTGAAGGCTCAGGGTGCTAATATAGGTTGTTAACTGCTACTGCGAATTTTATTATTTAAGTGATCGCCGACCACTTCAAGTTAAGATCGCCGAATTCAAAAACAAGAAACTACATCTGACATCTTTAAATACAAACAAAACCAGCATGTGAAAATAAGAACCCTTAATTTTCCCATAGTCGGGTAAAAATAAAAACAGATGATGCCTTAAAATTTATGAAATAAATCGCTATTGGCTTTCTTTTGAATGAGAATGGTCCAGAAATAGGGACGCGCTTTTCGCGAGCTTTGACAAATCAATCATGTGTCAATGTATTGACCTTCTTCACCTCCGACTGAAACCTCCGTTTTTGTAGCTTATTCGTAACAGTGGTGCTCCATTCAGCAAGTAACGATTTTTTGTTTTTCAATATACTGGTCTCATACGATTTTTCAACCAACACTCAATCTTGTTCCTATAGAGTGCACTAAGGACCGGCTAACGCAGAATTAAAACTTATATAGCAAAAACGAAATACTGTTCGCCTGCTGCTAACAAACAAAAACTTGCTATTGATTCTCTTGTACATTATTGAGATATATTCCTTCAAGTTAAGTTAACGCTATATGATCAAAATGTACTAGATGCCGTTAATCAGACACAAAGTCTGTTAACTTACATATTCATTCCTTTTAACCAAATGCGAAAATGAGAAATTTTCCTGTACAATTTGTGTGTATAACCCCGTTCGCACATGCATGCGCTTGCGCTGCTGTCAAACAAATACACACATCGATCTTTCGCCAGAAGCGAAAACGCGTTGTTTCGTAAAAAAAAAAAATCATTCTCATACGAATAACTCATATCGGATATTTAAGGGAATGTTTTTATTCAAATAAATGTAAAAATACTGTCCATGTCCACTTAATAGAATCGTCCACTTAAGAGGAAAAAACTCATACAAAATCATACCAGCCAACCATTAGAGTAAATCTTGTCCACTTATTTGAATTGTCCACTTAAGAGGGGTGTCCTTTAAGAGAGATTTCACTGTATTACTATTCTAAGGATTGCCCAATCTAGAATAACCATTTCAAAAAAAATTAGTATGAAAAGCAATCTTTAATTACTCAAATTACATAATATGCGTATGTACATATAAATATTATAATCGTATAAATCTATTCAAAAACAACTTATACATTTTATTTACCAATTCAAATAAACTGCAACCCTGAATTTGCGTCATAAAATCATTAAACTACAAAAATACAAATACAAAATCTAACATAGAATCACTTTATTTTTTGATCGCAGAGTAAAACACAAAATCAAAATGACGCTAGTTGGAATGTTCATCCATAGTATTTCACACATGCACCTTATCTGATGTGTTACCCCATCTACCAAAAAAAAAAAAAAAAAAAAAAAACAAATTGAACACCAAATAAGTCAATTAGACCCCAAAGAGCATACACGAATGGTTATAATGCGCAAAGCTAGTAGTACACGCATAGTGTGCGCCAGTATGCGTTGAAAAGAAATCCAAATGCGACTTTGAAAAACAGCAGCGGCAGCAGCAAAATAAAATTGGGAGCTCTTACCCCGAATTTTTTTTTGTATAACTCTGCTTTTTTTTTTAACTTATATGCGGAAATAGCGCATACACGCGCTGTCGCGAACGTTAGCATTTGTTTAAACAAATGACGTGCTTCATTAGGTTTTCATCTTTTTTTTTTGTTATGAAAATATACTTTTTTTTTGCTTCGCTTAAGAGTTTTGGTTATCTTTACAGTTATACATATGTACATATGTACATAATTTTTTTTTATTTTTCTCATTTCATGCATACACATGTGCATAATTTTGTGGGGTGTATCTGTGTGTTGTTCAAAGAGTGAATTTTTCAGTTGTCCTATTTTTATAAAAAAAAATTTCATTAGGAAAAAAAACTAGGTCACAAATATGTACAGAATGCGCAAAAAATACAGCGTATTATCGTTTTTTTTTTTTTGTTTTGTTATTATTTTCTGCTTGCTTTTTGCACTGCAATTGTTTTGGTTGTACAGGAAGTGATTTTGGTTTGATATCATGTACAAGAGGTAATGTTTTGAGATGTTGATATGAATTTATGTAAGAATACATAAATGAGTTATATAAGTGATCTGATATAGAATTCAAATACATACTTATATACATATATAGGATGAGTAGATTTAAATAGAATTCGGGGTGAATTCTTACACTGTGCACCTACAAGCAGTTATTGTTAATTTTATTATGATGAATCTCCACCCGATAAGTTGTTCAGCTGATGTGAAAACAATTTAATCTTCATAAGAAAAATGAAAAAATACATAACAAATTGTTCTAAATTCGGAGATAAGTCGCAACTGGTCAAAACGAGAGACAAGCAAGACTAGATCTTCCACAATGCTGCCGGTGAAAATCTTAGATATCAAATATTAGTTAGGAGGACCACATCCCGAACAATGAAAAAAATAATTAACACCAGATAACTATATCTATGAGAAATAAGCAGCTATGCAAAGTTTTGCCTAAAACCAGACCCTTTGTGTATGGCTGACCTAAAACAAATCTGGGATCAGAAAAATCGATAGCCTTATTGGAATCTTTAACATATGACTTTGATACAATTTCAATCTGTTGAAAAACATCCCTTGAACCTATTCGAATTTCTCTCGCACACCATCGAAATACTCGTAATAGTCGACCGCTCCAAAATCAATATTAGAATGGAACACCTGTAAGCTGCTGGACTTAATGTCAGCTGTCATATTTCAGAATTTCTGTTTTTTTTTTAGAAAGCTTAAGAAATTGTTTTACCTTCAAGTACGAAAGCAAAAATCAATTTCAATTCCTTTTTATTCTTTAAAAATATATTTTGTGATTGGCTTCGTACATGGTAGGAGTAAAGGCATATGTGTATGTATGTATATGTACCAGTAATATGGAAATATAGGTAGAAGAATGTGAGAAATTGAAGACCATTTGTGCGTGTAGTAGAATATGATCCAGGCAGAGGAAGTGCATATATACTCGTACTTATAGAATACATTTTTTTTACTTTTTGGGTTCAAAGTCATCCACTTCCAAAACGGAAACTATTTCTTTTGAACTTTTTTCCCATTTTATCTGAAATGAAAGCTGCGACTTTCTCCACAAAACTCGCTTTCGACAATTTTATTATCATAATTATTATACTCTTCCATAGGTTGGGTGATTGAAGACATGTGGTGGGATCCGAACATTTAAAAAAAACATGCAAAAAAAGTTTTCGTCAAGTTTTCAAAAGCAAAAGCGAGGAAATAATGTTATCTCGAACAACTAAAATCTCAAAGGAAAAAAAATCTCGAAAATCCATTTGATAAATCTCGAAAACAAAAATCTCAAATGGGCTAAAATCTAGAAAGTAGGTACAAATATCTAGAAAAAAAAATTGATTTCGAGATTTTTAGAATCCCTTCATTTTACTGCAAAAATAGTTAAAACTGTTCCAAAATGTAAATTCGGTAAATTTTTTTATTGTAAATAGGTAATAAGAATTTAAGAATCTTTTTACAAAAAAAAACATTTTTCTTTTTTCCAATTTACTGTCTTTTCTTTATACATGAAATAATTCTGAACATTACACTGTGTAAATGTGTGTTTGTCTAAATACTAATATAACTCATTTATTCACTCAAAATACGTACATATTTACATCATTACAAATGCATTGATATTATATAAATATTTGAAACTCACGTAGGCAATGTCCCTTATATATTCCATACAGCTTTCTTCTTCTTTGTTTTAAGTTTTTAAAATATTTTTTTTCTTTTGGATATTGGACAGACGTGCGTGAACTTCCTCCCAAAATGTTAAACGTTCTATGCCAAGACTGAAATCTATTTTGTGTTCTTGGTAAGCTTAGTTGTGCTTGTTCAGTAAATTATCAAAAGGAAGTCAAGTTTGTTGGTTTATTTTTGTTTGATCCAATTTAATTTCTGTAAAACCATGTCCACGTCGATCAGATTTTAAAAGTATATATGTATATTTTCAGTATTTGTATGCATGAACAGTGAATCAAACACTTTGCTATACAAATAAATCTAGAATTGATACTATACTCAAAAATTAATATCAATTCGAGATTCGATTTTTCTAGATTTGGTTTGAGATTTTTTTTCGAGACTTTTTCTTGAGATATCGTGATAAGCCTGGAAATAATGTGTTAGTCCTTTATCCGGTTTATGCAGACAAACTATTACTTATCCGATGTCAAGGTGACTGATACATCTAACTAATTTTTTTGTGTATGTACGTATATATGTACGACATACCTAATTAATGTACATATATATATATGTTTTCTGATCCTCCTAATTAAGTGAGGACAAGATGCTGTAGTTTTTAGATTCATTTTAATAAGCTGTATTTCTTTTCGAAGTGTAGCATTTCACAATCATCTCAAACCTGACTTCAGAGTCAAAGAAGGTATCATATTATCGTGATCTTATACCTGAATCCAATCTAAACAAAATTACTGAATCCAAAATGTTATAAAATATGTGTACCTGGAAAAATGCCACCATTATCACATTAAAGTTATGTATAACCTTTTAAAACCAATGCATTCCAAATGCCCATGCATATGTTAATACATATGTATATGTAGGACCATATGTACATATATTTTATGTATCCATGTATCCAAACTATGAACATCTTGAACATCACTCTCTACTTCTAACATAAAAGATACCTAGGCGTATACTTGTTTTTTTTCTAACATACTAGACTTTCGGAGGTTTGACTGTTAATCATTCTTTAAAACTGATGCACGCAGACCAAAATGAATAAATACCTTTTCATATGTATGTATGCATGTGTACACTTCGTTGTGAAACAAAACCGAGAAAAAAATTTACCAGGACCTCCAGCGTCACCAAAGCAAAGGAACGAGGAGTAACAATAGTTCGATTAGACATCATTCTAAAATACGCTACTTAGGTTCTGAACTATACACGATTAGCGAAGTAAGCAAATATAATTTAATTACAAATATAATTTATAAGCAAGCATAGGGGTTGTGATGACAAGACTAAAAACATTTTTAATACTTTTTTTATCAATCTTTTAAGGAATCAAATAAATATTTCCCTTTTGATTCAGCAAACATGGAACGTGGAAGAAATGAAGAAGAAACTTGCTCCGAAACAACATAATAAAAATACGCAGATGCATATATGTATGTACATATGTATAGCCATTTTCATTACGCGCTTGATAGACTCCAACGTTCCTCACCCATTGCTTTCATCTCCACATAACCACATTCAAGTCCACCCGCGGCCGACTAGACTCTTTGGCAAAGAAATTCGCAAACAATCGGTTAGGTTATGGACAAACCACGTATCTACCTCCATAAAATGCCAAGGATCAACACGAGATTCAGTTTTCCTCGGGAAAAAATTAAAAAAAAAAACACAAAACAGAAAAAAATTAGAAAATGATATACCAAAGGGTTGAGTATAAAATGTCCTGTCTGCTTGTTGGGTGGTTGGTTTTGTATCTACCATTTTGTTTGGTTTTTTGTTTTTAATGGTGGTGAGTGAGTTATGCGTGTACACTGACACTAGAAGCATTTCGCATTTGTACTTTTTTCCATTGAGTTGTTGTCGTCCAATCGCATAAAAACAGAAACGTATGAGTTGACATAACAAAAGCCAGTATCAGCCCTTTCGACGGAAGCAGACTTAGATGGTTCAAAATAATTCCAGCAACAAAATAAAAATCCGAAAAAAAATTTCAAAGGACGACTGGTAGTCGTACCTTTTCTCTGTGAGCTTTCATTTTACCATACATTTATTGGAAGAGGAATATTCAAGTCCTTTGGCGATTTTTGGTAAAATCAATCAAAAAATGTTTCTTGATTAAAATTGGTATGAGTAGGTGCTTCTACAAGAGATTTGTTTATAATCTTTTTTCTTTGCTTGGTTTCTATTTTTTTTATATAAAAGTATGCATTATGTTTGTACGTATGTACATACATTTACAAACCTACATATTCATGGATGTATATAACACTGTCTTCATAAGCAACGTGGTCTACCGTACGCTGTTGGCAACACATTCTGTTGTCCTACCAAAACAATGGATACTAACGATTGTTTTGTTGTTCTATCAAACTGAATATACAAACAAACATACATATGTATGTATAGTATGTACACCTTCATAAAAATCACAAAAAAGAGATTTGTAACCACCGACCACGGAAAAAAGTGTTTATATCCTCTTTAATTTTAATTCTTGAGGACATTTGCACATGAAGACTGGGTATGGGCAGTATTTAACATTAATATGTCCTGGGGGACTTTTTGTAATCTTTAACAGAGATTTTTGACTTTTTGTTGTAATTATGACAACTTTTTTTGTACCAAGGAAAGGCTTTGTTTGTTTTTAACAGTTCAGCTATATTGAATTTTTAAATCGTCTCCGTTGTAGTTGAATTTTTTGGTAGATTTGGCGCTTTTAAACAGAAAACTATTATGTTTTGAACGAAGGAAGGCGCTTAGCAAAACGACTATGGGTTCGTTCATTGCATTTCTTGAAGCCTTATCTATTCCTTATTCTACTCCAAGCCAATTATGTGGAAATTACAACAATCACGTACCACAGCTTCTCCCATAAAAACAATTCTTACAACATTGTACCTGACCTAAGTCAATCATAGTCAAAAAAAAAAAACACAGTACGCACAAACGCCGCCGCCGTTAAATAATATTTAATATTCATACATATATATGTATATTGTACTAAGCGTAAACAAAAATCAATATACACAAACTGCGGCCTACAGACGCGCAAAATATTGATTCAAGAAAACCGCACATAAAACCATACGTTCACTTAGAATACATAATACAGTAATACCTCATGTTTCTTTTCTCAGACGGAACATGCTTCCCGCCCGAAAAAAAGGAGAAAAAGGTCTCATAACGTTAGCAATAAAAACAAATCCACCTTGTTTGAATAAATTCAATGAATGAAAGCATAACAGATAAACTCATCAGACATATCAAATATATATGTATGTACTCGTATAATAAAATAAAACAACACTCGTAAAACCACCCCCAATCATCAACTTCCCCGCCCGATGAAAGAAATCAAAACTTCTCTACTCTGAGTGATAAGGCAACACAACAGACACCACAAAAAGGAAAAATACAAGACGCGTGTATGGCTGGGGAAGGGTGCCAGGAAAAAGCCCAAAAGACAGGAAAACAAAACATAAACATACATAAATTATCTAGCAAGGACATTGAACTTCCACCAGACCCAATGCGTACACCCACCCACTGCCACAGCCGTCGCTGACGAAAAGAGTAAAGTATCAGAACGACCTCCCCGGCAAAGAAAAAAAAAATAACAACAGTTCCCTGCCTCAAAAGTGCGCCCAATAACCCAACAACCCAAAGAACCAAAAACATTATCATCGTCATCAACATCATCATCATTTTTTTAATGATATAATAAATGGTACTGCGTATACGTAACGTTGTAGTAGTACTCGTACACATGGGTGTGCAAAAGGCCCTACATAACTTTTTTTTTCCGTGCCGCCTTTATTTTTATTTTCATATATATTTTGAGTTTCTTTTTTTATTCTTGTGCCGTCTTCGTCGCCTTTACTCACCGCTACCGTCACCGCCACTGCCACCACGACCGTCCTTCTGTCGATTTCTGCTTCTTCATTCTGATTATGAAATCGGAGCAGAAGAAAGAAGTGAGTAAGGTCGTCGAACGAAACACAGAAGCACATCACCACACAACACACACCGGTTGTAATCTAAGAAAATGAATAAAATTGAATGGGAAAAGAATCCCGAAAACAGGAAAAAAGATCCAACTAGTGTTGGTGAAGAAGACATAATGTATCGTACGTACCCCTAGAGTTAAGCCACATTATGCGTAATGCTTTCAGACAAGATGGGGATCTGTGGGACATGCTCTTAGTTATGGTGACATAAGAAATTCGCTGCTAAAGTAGTGGAAAATTATATGCATGATAATAATGAGTCTGGTGTATGAGTTCAACCATTCAACATTAGCTCTTCGTTAAGAAGAGGATGGACTTAAGTTGGTTATCCTATAAGCTCTTTGCCAATAATATGATACTTAATTCCAGTTTCCATTTCCACTACATCCAGACGACTAGAAGATGTTTTAAGAGTGTTTGGAAAGCGAAGAGTGTATGCAATTTTTACAAAACAATTTATGATTTAATTGGAACAACACCTTTTCGTTTCGTCTTGTTTCGTACTTTTTAGTAAGTGTTTCCCTTAGTCGAGTTCTAGTTTTTTTAACTTAATTTTTTATTTACAATTTTTTTGTTTCAGAAAATAGGTAGAGTAAAAGTAGGCAAGCAATGTGGTGTTCTACTTTCCGAACCCTTTCATTTGATCCCACTATCAAGGCGGTTGTAAAGGAAAAAATCTTAACCCTTCCTTTTGCCTAGTCGGGTAAAAAAATGTAATCCGCCATCTTGCTTGGTGCGTCTTTCATATAGCATTTTCTAAGACATCACATAGCCTAGGACACTCTGCGGATCAAGACGAATCTAACGAAACCTCATTTGTTGTAATCGCTTCCATAGTTAAGGCTGTACGAGGTGATATCCTTACATACAAACAAACAAACCCAGCCTGTTCAAATCATAACCCTTCCTTTTGCCTAGTCGGGTAAAAATGAATTGGTGTCGATTCATACGCGCATAACTCTGCTGAACATCGTCCGATTTGCGTAGGGATTCATATTTAACCAGGAAAACACACTACAGTACCGAAAACTGGAAATATTCACCGGAAAAGTCGGAAAGTCGTGAAAACCAGATATTGTATACTTTAAGGGGATGGTGGCGATATCTTAAAATTCCATTTATATAGTATTGTGTATAGTATAGTTGTTAATATTCTTTAACATACTATATATCTATGTAGCTTCTGGGAAACACAGATAAGATCGCTCCTAGTCCCAGCATGACGTCATGTAATTAACGATTTCAAAGTACGGATGACACCCTACTGGAGATTTGATTTAGAAAATCGCTGCTTGGGAAACAGTTTGAAAATAAATGGATTCTAAACTTCTTACTCTACGAAATAGTCAGTCACCCCGCCATTTGCATAAAAGTAACAGAAAAACCTAACATTTACATATATGTATGTACATAGGTCTACTACTCGTAAGATCAGCCAGCTTATTCTCACAAGTACGCCCGATTTATCATTTCGACATTACTTGGAAAAACGTGACAACCAAGTGACAAGACATATCCCATTGCCAAGTGATAGGCATATGTATGTACATACATACATATGTGCGAGAATGTGTATATACATAAGTATGTATAAATACAAAGAATTATGAATATTTACTACCATGCCTGCGATAGTACTCATGCGGTTCGACATATGAATGTGGGTGGAAGTGGGTTGAAGCACGGCACGTTCCTTTTCTTAAATAGGTCGGAGGTGGGTGAGACACATTCCCTCCCCTACCACACAGATGTGTAAATCCATGTCTAGTACGGTACGCGCGACCATGAATTGAATGGAGCGACCGCCAAAGTGCGAAAACGACGAAAGCGACAATGGTGATGGTAAAATGCCATCAAATAAAACAGGACGAAGATTACTTAACGCCAATGACTGAGTTGCTACTTGTACCAGTTATATGTATGTTTGTACGAGTATGAGAAAGGCACCTTAACCTTGTGTCTTAATTTGATTGTTTCCGTTTTTTTTTTGCTCCTTTGCTGTAGCTCTGGCTGTGTGAGCAATTGTCTCCGGTGGGAGGAGAATATTTCTTTTACATTTTCCAGTTGTCTTGTCTTGTTTTTTGTTGCTTTCTTTTTTTATTGGCATTTCTTGTTAAGGGCAAGGCTGCGAAAAAAAGGGAAGACTTTATACGTCCGTTTGTTTCTTTATACATAACTGAAGTTGTGACATGGAAGAAGGAAGCTATTTACCAAATTGGGTCATTAGGTTAGATTAGAGATTACAACCATTAGAGATGGTGAGACTTTAGAATATAGGTCAGTTGGATATGTATTACCCTGCAATTACTTCTTTTAAGGGGTGAACATTTTCATGAACTGTCAATTGTGGTGGCTGAGTTTGTCATTCTATTTGTATCTAACCCTTTCATTACATGTTTTTTGTTTTAAGGGTTAGCAATGATTTTTTTTTATTGCCACAGAGGCTACTAACAAGGATGAAAAATAATTTTTGTTAAATTTTAGTTCTCAAGTGGTTTTTGGAAGCAATGCCCTAAGAACACAAAAATGATGTCAAATTGACCAGACTTAACTTATACGATTATTTTTATGTTTAACCTATACGCCTATTATCAAATTAAATGCTCGAACAGATACATCACGAAGTTAGGAACAAATTTGAAACATAAAATAAACTTTCATAGAGAAAGATTGGGATTTGGGAGTTACAAGAAACCGTGAAACGTTCTAAAGATGAGGGATATGTCAAGACTTGAATTCATTAGCCGAGTCACCTGATCTCTCTTTTTAGGAAGAATCAGACTAAAAAAACCGGTTCCATGCTTTGTAGCTCATGGTACGAAGCAGATACAGATATACATAAAAGCTATAGAACTCCAATTATCCGTATATATGTATTTTCAAAAAAAAACAAGTAGTCGATCAAGTATAGTCCACTTCGATCTGAAAATTATATAAATAATCCTTTCATTGGCTTGGCACAGCCACTCTTAAATTTTGGGCGACACTAAACGCGTACAATATACAAAAATTCAAATTCTTAAAATCTAAAAAAAATATAATTTGTTTATGTATTTGTATAAAAAAAAATAGACTTACCATTACAAGACAACGTCACATCGGCCAATAAATCAGATTTGAATAAATTTGAAAATGTCATTGCCAAATTCGACGAGTAACTGTTCCATTTTAAGCAAAACTGCTGTTGTGGATCCATGTTGCGTTTTTATGTTCTCCAGAGTTGCCCAACAGTAAATTAAATTAAATATCCCAACTAACGCCAAGTCTTGGGAGTAATCGCGATTGTAGTTAACAAAATAAAAATAACTCTAATTGGTGGGTCTTAAAATTTAGGGTATGTTTTGAAATTAACAATCCTTCTCAGTGTTTTGTAGTAGTTATCGGGCGTCCTTTTCTTGCTCGTATTTATTTTTATTTTATTTTTTTTTTAATATTTCTCAGAATTCTTTTCTAATCTAGAATTTTTTTTTCTCCAAATATATTTTTTCGGTAATTGTTGCAATTTTCGTATAAGCCAAACGGAATTTTCCTTTTTTCCTTCCTCTTTTCGATTCGAGCGCTGTTTGCATTTAAAATGTTTTTTAAATTGTTTGTTTGTTTCTTGCTATTTTTACTTATTCTAAGTTCCAATTTTCAGTTAATAAACCGCAATGAAATTCCTGCAACGATACAAAGAAAAACAAAAATGAATAAAAATTCAAAGCTTAAAAAAATTAATACGAACTGAAATGAAATGAAAGACTACTAAGTGCATTTATCTGTGTGAAAAGTGAAGTAGCCTTGAATGGACTTGAATATTTTATACCAAAACCCCGCTGTTGCGGAGAGTTGCGGTAATCCGAGCCACAACTGTGATCTAATTTCATAAAGGCATTTCCGAAAGATTATTTTTTGTTTATTTTTTTTTTAACAAAGATCTTTGGAGATCTTTGAAGTAGCATCATCAATTCAATTCCTGGAATTCTGGGCCACAAATAGCCGCCGATAGATGCACTATGATCGAGGACATACACATATAGGGTATGAGGAGGATGAAGAAGTAACGAATAAACGAGTAAATGGTTAGAAATCGTATCAACTTGTTGTGAGACGGAGATGGAGACAAATTTTAGGATCAGACCTTTGACTCGTCAATTTCAATAACAAACATCTTTGACTATTTGTTGTCCTTTTGTGTTAGATATCTGATCCTGTTAGGACTGTTTTGCCTTTTTTGGCAGTAACTAACACTAAACTTCAGCTGGTATAGAATAGTGGTTTGCTTTTAATAACTGTTAGTCATGTTAAAAGGTGAGGAATGGATCAGCTTGATGGGAGTTGCCATGAGACAGGACTTTGGTGCTTTTTTTTACAATTATGAAAGTGAGAGTATTTTTTTGGTAGGACTAGCGCGCAGAGGACTGTGTACATCTTTCTTACCTTAATTCTGGTGCACATTTAATGTACTTACTACATTCTATGTATGTACATAGGTACATATATGTGTATGTACTTAGGTACATATGTGTGTATGTATGTACATATGTACATATATCCAGACTTAACAAATCATTCTGTCTTAAAAGTGTAAAATAATTTATCTTAAGTGCGAGGTAACCGAAATGACATTACAAAAAAAACCTTTCGACAGGTGTGCATTTTATTTTCTCACTGTTGTGTTATATTTTACACGCTATTTAAGCACCAATAGCAACAGTTCACCTTCTTAAAACTCTTAACATCTTAGGTGGACTGCGTTACAAGCAAGGCAATTAAAAAAAAAACGTATAATCGCTGCAGGTAGAGTCATGAAGTCGATACTCAAGTGATTTTTGTTTTTTTTAAATGCACACGTTTTTCAAATTTTTTTGCTGTCATTTAAATATTACCTTGCATTTCAACGTTCCAACGCACAAGCACCTGACATAATTTGCTTGCTTGCATTATGCCATCTATAAACACAAAACTTACTATCGTCAATCAGAGATTTAGTTTATCATTATCCAAATCAAAACTAGTATCTGTTTACGATATCGAATTGAATAAATACTCGTACGATAATGACGATGACCTTCACAACAAAATGTTGATACATCTTATGCGATGCATTAAATGCGCCGCCACGCTACCTTTTTCTCGATAAAACAGCATTAGATGTGGATACGATTTGGTCGGTGTTACCGTCAATGTGGTCGTGCCTGTTGCTGTTGCCCCGCCGCATAGTTTATCAGGGTCAAACGAAAAAGAAAATGAAAACAAACACGAGATACATTTTGTCATCGTTTAGACCCAAAACGAGTCATTTAACGGAATTGACGGTCCCACCATATCAACAAAAAAAAACCAAAAGAAACAATGAACGAAATTCAAAAACAAAGAAAACGAAATAACAAATATGCAGACTACATGCAATAGTGATGAGATGACCGCAATGACGATTACGATGACGGACCTCAACGTTTTGGACATTGAATGCATCAGTCGGAGAATAGCAGAGCAAACTGAATAAATGCGAAGAAAGAATAGATTAAAAAAAAATAACGGATCGGATCGCCAGAAGGACAACTAATAACAACGGTGAGCGTATATATTTATGTACGAACATACATATGTACATACATACACATAACCTATTAAATGCCATACGGTTAGGATAGGTTATAAAAACAAAAAAATAAAATAAACCCCGACCAAAAAAGATGCACAAAACATGAAAGAAAAACAAACTGAAACAAAAAACCTAACAAATCGACAAATAATTTCCAGGAAATCTCTCACTAATGTGAAACATGATCGTTCTTTGTGCATAGTTTCACATTTAGATTTTTATTTTATCCCTTTTCTTTATCGATTTTGAGTTTTTGACTTATGTAGACATACATACATGCATACATATACATATATATGTATGCAAAAGAAAAAACGAGACCAATATGGTACTATTCTCTAAAAGACTTGGGATTTAGGGCCCTGTCCCTAAGGGGTTTCAAATAGACCTAAGAGACCATGTTAACTATGTAGGGGTTTACTTGGTAAAAAGCTATTTTGGAGAAAGGATCTGGAAAACAGAACTAACAAAGCCAAAATAACCTTCTGGACGTGGGGTTTGAAACCAAAACTAGTTCAATTGATCTACTCTCGTTTAATCAAACCCATATTACTCTACGGAGTGTTAGTTTGGTGGCCAGCTGTGAACAACATCTACGCTAAAACACTACTAACAAACCCCTAAGTGGAGCCCAATCCAACATACCCACAGCAGCTATGGAGACAATTCTTAATATTCTTCCGATGGAACTTGAGGTCAAAAGGAGAGCGGGGCTTTCTGCTATCAGACTGCGGACTCTGGATCACTTTGAAGACGAAAGGATCACCGGCCACAGGGTCATCTGGAAAGATGTTTCACAATCCTCTGAACTTGTCAGCAACCCATGTGATCTCATAGAAAAAGAATATATTTCCAAGAGCGACTATGCAGTCGAATTCCCTAGCCGTGAAAAATGGCAACATGGATGACACAGCGATTGCCGAATTAGAAGGCATAGTAATATACACGGATGGATCACACATAAACGGAGAATCGGGAGCTGGTGCACACTGTCCAGATCCTCCGATAAATATATACAATCATTTAGAACCCTCGGTGACTGTTTTCCAGGCGGAAGTTTCTGCAAGCTGTACATGGATTGATAATATTTATGTTCTCGCTTTCGCGATTGCGAACTCAAAACAAATATGTTATTTCTAATAAATACTTTTTTTTTCAATTCCTCGGTTTTCGTAGTACCTACTCGGCACTCGCAGTAGTCGCTCTCGCTTACGTTGATTTTCTGTATTCAGTATAGTGCTGATTAAAAACTTTTTTTTTAGGTGGCGTGTCCCGGTTACTCGGTTCAAAAATATGGCAAGCCTCTTTTTACGAGGCACATCAACTAAAGCAAATATGCAGACAGACTGGGACCAGTGCAGCACAGCACCTGCCCGGGTTACGAAGAAGAGGACGAAAGTATTAACAACTTCCACTGCGATTGTCCAGCTATATGCTGAATAATTCACAAACACCTGGAAAGAAACATCCTACCTGAGCTGACATCGTTCAGATCTATCGATTACTCAAAAACACTGGAGTTTAAACGACATACAGAGCACTTTTCTTTAGAGATAGAAGAAGATTGGAGAACTGGTCCGCTTCTTAAACTCCACAGGGCGGAAATAAATATCTCAAACTACATCCATATAAACGGGTCACTTGAAGTTGTGGTATCAAAACGGCGCCCTATTTGCTATTTGGTTTTCTATTCATCGAAATCACCACTTCTACCTACCTATGGTACCTTATTTTATTTATTTTTTAGTTTTTTTTAACAAGTGAATTGCGCTTTTTTTTTTCTTAAAAGCTTTTATATTGTTTTAATTATTTTTTTTAATTTTTAACTTTAATTAATATTTATTATTATTAAAAACACTCATGATACAAGTTTTCATTTTTCGTTACAACTTACCCCGGCTTATGTTACAACTTACACTGTAGTCGCTGTAAGTTATAACAACCCCTCTTGTGTTTAAATGCGATATTTTGATATCTTCTGAGCAGACTGTTTTTTGGTGGATTTTGTAGGTGAAATATTGCTTTTAGGAGCAGCATAAAATTAAGTCGAAAATGTTTCTTCTAACCCCGCTCTCCCCTATTCCTACATACATACATACGGCGGTAACACAATTTGACAGATTGCGCGCATCAAAGCGCATAATGATGATGCGATCCTTTTCCAGGAACAATGTCCAAGTTCTGCAAATCGAACTAGGGTGTATCCTATGGATTAAAATTCACATGAATTAAATTTTAGAAGCAGCATACGAGAGTCGGCGAAAGGTGTAAGGCATGGAACCAGTCGCAATATAAACAAGAATTCGAGTGTATACTGTTATGTTTCGCAGAGATACAAAAATGCACGAAAAATTGAAAAAATAAAAATCCTATTCTCCTCTCCATTAGACAAATTCGCGGAAAACGCATTCGCATGATGATGAAACCTTTATATACAAACATACATACACGTACATATCTGATCCGCTGTTTCTTCACATCACAGTGCCTTGATGGTCATCTTTTTTGGATTTTTTACATTCGAGTTTTTTGGACTGCATAACATGATATTGGAATGAAAGAGTTTAAGGTTAAATAGAACTTAGACAGTGTTGTCGTGTTTCTAAGTAGTAGTCAACTAAAAAAAACGAGATTCATTAGCTGTTAAAATTGTACATGCATAAAATAAATAAAATAAAATAAAAGTATGTATCTGGGCACAATAATTATACTCCTGCCTATAACGTCAAATGCTTTTAGCATGACGACAAAGTGCTCTGATTTCCTAAAATTACATTCTACGCGATAATATACACACAATGACGACATTTATTTCACGATCTAATTCGAATTTATATCAAACGCAGATTAGCAGAGCCTTCATCACACACGCAATACGATCAAACTGCGTGTGAATAATCCATATGGACAATGGGTTAAGTAAGCGTCTATTGAATTCGAGTTTTTTGTAATTGTTTTCGAATGAGCGTAATAAAAATTTGTCTTTCAAGGATTAAATACGCATAAAGCCATCTTACTTCCATGTAAGTGTGTGTGCACAAACACCAGTTAAAAGAAACCACGACGCATCAAATAGAACACGTTTATTTCGCAAATTCAAAGGATAATAAGAACAGAAAAAGAAAAACTCGGTACCTTCTGTCAATGGACAAAGGATGGAAGCACTCAAACAAGGGTTCCTAATGCATGTAAACAGGATTTACTTTCAACGCAATACGCAATGCAAACGATTGTATCCCTTGCACATGTTAAATTCAAATTTATGCATGTAACTGTGAAGAAGGACTAGAAGCTCTGAAACAGCATAACTGGAATCACTGCAGGCATTCTGCAAAAAAAGAAAACACAAGTCCCTGCTTCAGACACAGACGTTGATATTTATAGGGCAAGCGTGAGGTAAAGGATTTAAGCTTCTGTTCTATTGAATTCTAATTATACTCGCAGGATAGGAAGCTCCTATTGCAACTGAAATGCGCATTACCAATGTGCGTGTTTTTTGCGTATGAAAAACCTACATCAACTCACGTGCATACATGTACAAGTGTATGTATGTATTGTATGTACATATATCATGTACAAATAAATTATTAAAAAACGAAAAATGAGAATCATTCTGTTCTTATTCGCATACACTTGATAATATCCTTTGGCTTTCAGTCTCGGCACAAATAGAAATCAACAATGAAAACCGAGACAGTTGGATTACCCCTTATCATTTTTACCGTCTTTTATGCTACTCACACAGTGAACAGCGATGTCACCGACAATTTGCATGAAAAGGATTCACCACCACAACTGCTCTGCGTTATTTTTACCCCAAAGCGTTTTATTTTTTACGACTTGATCTACTTACGGTGCGCGGTGCGTATGCAATAGTGAACAGTTTGAGGATAATTAGAGATCTATTTATTTCGACAGGACAATATCGTAAAAACTGGTGGGAACGGATATTTCATTAATTTTCTTCTCTTTTATTATTATTTTGGTGTTGTTCCTTTCGTTAAGTTAATTTAAATGGGCATTAGGACTCGTAAAAATTGTTGAGCCTTCGCTTTGCTATTCCTTTCTTTTTTGTTTGTCTTACAACGAAGAGGATATTGAATGTAGGACATTCTCCTAGATGAGTGGGAAGAGATTGTGTATGGTTTTTTTTTTTTAAAGTACGGATTTCAACGAAATATACGAGTGCAAACAAAAAGGGTGAGAGCGAGAAAAAGCACATTGAAAAGAAGTGATTTTTATTACGTTTTAATGTCCTTAAATATCGTTTAATCGCACGAAAAGGGTTGTTTTTATGATTCTTCAACATGTTGATTGAGACACTTTGGGGAGCTTAGGCAATTTTATGTTTTCTTTTTTTGTCTTTTGTATTTCTTCTCCACTTATTCCAAGGATATTTGCTTGAGATTCAATTGTGTAAATGGAATGAAGCTGGATTTTGAGAAAGAGTATTTCATTTTCAATAAGAATGGAAAATACAGTAGGTAAGTTGTAAATTTAATTATTTTTGTCGTTTTCCATACATCTTTGGAGTGGGAAGTCCTTATGAACTTCAAAAAGCTGTCTTAGCTCTCCAGACTATATTTTGTTTGATTGACACCATACGCGATAAGCCTATTAAAAATATCCCCGATATCAACACTAGATGACACTATGAGTTACATCAGATATTTGAAAACTTCGATACACATACATATGTACATATGTAGACCAAACCATCTACAATACGTTTTAAGATTAACATAGAGATCACTAGATATAAAAGAAAAAACTCTAAAAAATGTTAAAAATGTACCATATGCATTACAAATGAAATTCACAAAACCAAGCTTTACTTTCTCACTAACCAAATTTATAAAATATCAGCCATATGTAGATATTTTTATACATACATACAAATATAACATTTATATACATATGTTCATAACTACTGGTGCGCCAAATAGTAGCAGTGCTATTTTGAAAGCAACATTGTCCTTGATTATTTTTTTTGTAATAATATCGCTCTCCTGAAAAGTTGTAAAAAACGACTTATGCTGTTTTTCCTTGTTGCCACAGAGTTTATTATTACCTAAACTAAAAACAAATAAATGTACATATTATAAGAAAATAATGCATTTTATTATACTGGTAACAATTTTTAAAGACTGTTGCTTAGTTTTTCTTATTTTTGGTTAATGCCACTTCGTTACTGACATTACTATTTTTTTGCTTGCAGTTGTACATACATTCATATGTAGGTATGTACATACAAATATACAAAATTGGTTCCCAACGTAAAATTTGAAAGTCAAACAAAAACTGTACATCTACATCATGCCCATAGAAATGTACATATGCATATGTACATACATATATAAGTACATATGTACATATTTCCAATAATAAACTCACAAGCAAATACGAAAGTATTAACTCAATTCCATCCTCGATCTCTATCACCAAGCAAGTACACACAAGCGGAAATGCTGCACACCAAACACTATGTCACATGACGAAACGAACAATTACAATCGGCGCGGCGGTGGGGTCAATAGAAATTAAAAAGTCCCTGCATCAAATTACCTGGAAAAAACCTTAAGCCGTCAATTAGCAACTAAATTAACGTACATATGCACATGCATATGAGTTGAGTGCTTACATATGTACATATAACGGATGACACATGACGTATAAACCAAACGACAATGTGCATAAGCTGCAGCAGAAGTGATCCACATTTATTTTCGGACTGTTCTACGTGACACAATCCGCGGTTGTCAAAATGTGGGTCAAGTCTATACCAGAAAAACATGCGTTAGGAACTTATTTTAACATTTCGGTTTTCAACAATGCAATGACGGAAGCGTAATGCAAACCTACACCAGCGGGTGATGTGCTACAAAACTCACCAACAACAATTATTGTCATGCTATGCCTCTTGCACCGCACAACCACGCAGTGGAAGGGAGCAAAGTGCCTACCAATTTAAATGATCTGAATGTTTTTCTACGCACTACCGCCTAGGTTGAAACTTATAAGCTCCGCACATAATCATTTTGCCCTCCAGCAAGCTTTATTCGGTTAAAAACGAAACAGATGCAGTATCGCCAGTGCGTTAGAGAAGAATGAGGAGATAACTTACTAGGGAAAACTTCGAGCCCTCAATTGATAAACGTTGCGATGTTTTTGGCTTTGTGTCTGGTATCATTTTTTGACACTCGATGACGATGAGCATTATCATTGTGTGTTTTCAGCTTGAAACACTATTTATGTTTTGGAAGAGGAACAAGGACGGCAATATAAAGTAAATTATCTAGCTGTTGTCGAGTGAATTCATATGCGTAGAGAATGCGTAGAGTAGATTGCCTTGAAATTCACCTTGAAATTGAGTATAGTTTTGACTAACAAAAAAAATGGTTTGTCACACTTGCCAGCAAACATTTTTGTTGTAGGCTACAACATGAGTATTATTCGTTGACGTTGGCGAATTTTGCATTTTGATTACCAACTGGCAACTAATTAAAATAGTATAAGTGAATCTACGCAATCGATGCGTCGACTTTTTTTTATCATCTCGTCGTCGTTTAAATTTTCAGAAGGCATCGCATACATACTCCGGGCGTCCGGGCCCTAAGGCTTTTACTGAATAATAAATAGTAAGATATATACATATGTACGCACTTAGTATTTTTATGAACGTACATGTATGCACATACATTTATCTACACTTGTCTTAAGGCATTCAAATTGGTTTCTTTTATTTTAAGTCATTTTTTAATGACATTTGGATGAATTATATGGAATATGTATGATGTTATTTGGGTCATCGCATTAGACACCTATTTTAGTTTGTATTAAAAAGGGTGAAGTGTTTTCAGTTGACATACATACATACATATGTAAGAGTATTCATATTCTGGTGGAGCAGTAGAATTTATTAATATTTGACATTGACAGGTTAGTCTTTAATGCTTAAACAACAAAAACTATTTCTTAAATGTATTACCCGACGCATTCTGGTAAAAAAAACATACATACATACATACATACATACGTGATACGTATGCATGTAATCTGTTTATATCAATGCGGGAATATGAAGTAATCAATAAACATAGTATTCATAGTGCAGGCACCAATTATTTTATCAAATATTAATGCCATTTAAAAATATGTACTCGAAAATTTCGAATATTTAAATATGAACGTAACGTACATACATACATGTACATTAGGCCTATCTACTTAGGCCTATCCCACTTTTACCTTTAATTAGTAAAAATTTTGAAAAAGTTGTAAAAAATAGAGTGGTGAGATTTTTGAATAAATCCAAGTTTTTCAGTTTGGTTTTCAGAAAGGCAAATGTAGGTACAGAAGAAGCCCTTTTACGATTTTGTTTTCAGATATTTGCCAACCTAGTCCTAGATAATGGGAAATGTACGGCCGGATTGTTTGTTGATATTTCAAAAGCTTTTGACATCGTCCACCATGACATATTGCCGGATAAAATTGAAAATGCTGGTTTTCGGGGCTTTTAAGGCTCACACGCACCACCGCGATAGCGATAGCGATTGCGATAACGATAGCGATAGCGATAAACAACAAAACACACCAGCGCGATAGCTATAGATAGCGATTGAAGTTTTGACAGTTTTATTTATGTTCTTTTTTTACTTTTTAAAACATTTTCACTATCCATTTGCAGTATTTACTTACATTCTAGAAAAAAAATCCTCAAATCTAATTTAAAAACTACCAAAACTGACATTTTAAAATAATAAAAATTACAAAATATTACGCGATAGAACGATAGAATACTATATGCAGCGATAGAAACGTTCAATCGCAGTCTATCG
Source organism: Brachyopa scutellaris (assembly GCA_949775065.1). Taxonomy (NCBI): domain Eukaryota; kingdom Metazoa; phylum Arthropoda; class Insecta; order Diptera; family Syrphidae; genus Brachyopa; species Brachyopa scutellaris. The sequence continues at coordinate 184,302,891 of OX459112.1, read as the reverse complement.
CTACATTATCGCACTCGGTGAATGAACAAACTTGAATTCACGTATTGCTATAGATCGCTATCGCTATCGCGGCGGTGTGTGTGAGCCTTTATGTGAGTGGTTCAGATCTTATCTCAGTAATAGATCACAAAGAGTAAAAATTGATAATACCAGTAAAGTGAAGTAAAGTTTCTCAATCTAGGAGTGCATAAGGGTTCTGTTCTAGGACCCATACTGTTTTTGGTTTATATCAATTCCCAATTTGGTTTATATCAGTTGCCCATTAGTGGGGTCACTGACAGCCTTTGCGGATGATGGCAGTTTCGCTTACGGCTCAGACACTGTCTTAAATATCAGCGCTGATATAAATTGGGATCTTTATTTATTAAGATTATGGTTTTGGGGCATTAACTAGTTATTAGTTCAAAATCTCAAATAATGTTTTTTAATCAGTCAGCACAAAATGGTGTTGAGCCTGAGGTCTACTTTCACGCGACTGACTGTGCTAGATTTAAACTTTCTTACTGCACTGACAGTTTTTTGGCCGACTACGAACGGTGAGTTGAAAAGCTCATTGACAAATGATACTCTTTGATGCTTGTCAGACATTCGAAACAGGTGGAAACATTTTTTAGGTGTTAGACCCGGGCTGGGATTGAACCAGGGCAGCATTGCGTAGTAGTCCAACGCACTTACCACCACGGGCACGGCGACCACTTGATTAGACGCATTTAAAATATGTATTTCCATTAATCTTGATTATTTCTTCTTATTTGCATCGATAAGCAAAAAATTGCATTTTGCAGAAAGGTTAGTTATTTTATTACTCTGTAAAATAAACAGAAAAATATTCTTGGTGGGGGACACCTAACGGTACTTTTGTTATCTTTTCTCTCAAACATGTCAAAACAGCAGCATTTTTTCGGTTCATTTGATTAGACGCGTTTAGTTTAGTTAATAGACAAAAAGTGATCGAGAAAACTGCAGTGAAATATTAATTTATGATTAAAGGAAGTGTTTATCTTTTACTTCAGAAAGAAATGGGCAAAAAAAAACTGTTAATCTTAGAGGAAAGTGCAAATATCGATGCTTACCATTCGGAAGGTCTTTCAAACCGCAAAATAGCCCATAAAAAGAGCGAAGTGAACATGCTGCGTGAAATTACAAAGATCACATGACATGGGATGTGTAAACTAGAGGTGTTGTAAATGACTGGGGCAAAGTTGTCTTTTCGGATGAAAATAAATTCAATTTAGACGATATTCGAAAGAACAGCAACCGTAACCGTATGGTCCGATCAAATTGAATTTATTTAACTGCAAAAAACTTGTGTAAAAATCGATAAGCGGTTTTAATCTACTGAATTAAAAAAGATCTCACCGTTTATTTTTCATTCTCAGATTAGGCATGCGTTACACAGCTTTTAGTTCTGAATTTTTTGTCATCTTTGTCATCTTCTTGCATCACTCTGGCTTCTCTGCAGTGTCGAATAAATCTTTCTCCTTTCATCCCATTGCATATGTGCATTTCTTTCTTGCGACTTAAACTTTTTATTCTCAGTTTGGATCTATTCAATGTTTAACTGATGCAAACGAGTACATAAGCTGAGGCAAACTTCATGAGTAAACATTGCAATAAAAGACATGATATTAGACGCTTTGTGGTTCTTAAATTACCTTTCCTGTTCAGTAGGTACCTACATAAAAATGGTGTATGCCTCAATAGTTACACACTTTACCTGCTGATCAATTAACTCCTTTTAACCTCCTGTCTCCAAAATTACCAAAACCATTCAGTTAAAAAATTATCGTTAAACAAAGCCGTTCTAAATGAAAGAAAAACACACCCACCCAAGTAAATTACTAGGAAAGGAACCTGTAAAGTTTTCTATATACCTATTGCTGTAAAATTATGTTAAGATAGATATATACAGATGTATACATATAGCAAAGCGTATAAACATTTTTCTTCCAGCATTCTCTTCGTCCATCATCGCCGTCGCCAGCAGAAAATTACAAAATTTCAAAGCAACTTTTCAGCACCAGAAGTAGTATGTATTAAGAAATTCAAACTGTCAAAAACTTTCTTCAAGTGCAAAGTGCTATATTTTCAATTCCACCATCCTCCGGTGTTGTGCCAGCCAACGATCGGATATCACGCAGGGTGCTTTGAAGTTCACACTGTCGGCTACCTAACTTTTAACTAACCCAACCCAACCACCCATCATCCATCAGTTGTCCATTCTAAAATTCTAAACCTCTAACACTCTAAACATCAATATTACCGACAAGAGTTTGCACCCTCACTGCGTAGGACGAAAGTTTTCATAAGTTTTCTTCTATATAGACCATGTACAAGTACATACACATGCACACTTTTGTGTATATGCAACTCTACTCTATTATCAAACAAATTCAGTTTCCCAAAAGGAAAAGACGAAACGACGACTACGACGATACCAAAAAAAATGTATTTGTCCCAATTTCTTAACAACCCCCATTGCTTGCACCATCTGAGCAACCATCCCTCTTGGGAAAATTTTCTTCTTGTACTTTAATTCTTCTTGGAAATTTAATTCCGATAGCAAAAGCAAAAAAGAGGAAGTAGAGACGAGCTCATGGCAAAACGCACCATACCCACCACTGGCTGTCATGTTACTGCTGAACAAGAACAACCAATAGCCACCACCACCAGCCCCTTCCTCACTTTCGCTTGAATTCACTTTCACTTTCACTAAAAAAAGGAACATTTTTCCTTAGCTCGTTTCTTATTACATAAGACGAACGAGAACGAGGGAAAACTTTCACTTTCCGTTTTGTTGTATGGAGTCTTTCCTTTTGCGTCTTCTTCCTCTCTGCTAAATAATACAGTTGCCAAAGAAAAAAAGAAAACACATCCACCCACCCCCAGCATAAGGCTGTTGCAACACACTGGCGCACACAACAAAAGCAATTTCTCTCCTCGTGTCACTTTTTCTGTACACTGACACACACAGCTCCCAAAAGGAAAACCAGTGCCACAGTTGCCGCCCCCACCCGCAAAATGCGAACACCATCGTACACTCCACTGCGGCATCATCCAACACCAACTGTTCGGTGTATTATCGAATTTAAAGACGACGACAAGGACAAAGACGAATACGAAGAGATAGACGAGAAGGAAAATGCGTAAAGGAAAACAACTTGAAAGTTTTCCTTCGCTACGTTTGCAATTCTACGAATTTTTCACGTAAACGAAGTGGGGATGGGCGGTTATGCCTGTGTATTTGTGTGTGTTGTATTCCCAGTGTGTCAAAAGTTGTACACCTCCCTACAGAGTTCCATTCGCTTATTAAAGTTTCAACAGGACTCTCATTTTCTATTACATCTTCAAAGATGAAAATAGTAGAAAAGCAGTACCACGCGAATTCCATACACCACCGCCACCACCACCCCTTCTTCTAAGTGTACTCATCCCTTTCAGATAACTTGCTGACGAATTGCTATTGCTTGTGCAATGAAAGGTACACGCGCATTTTCCAAAAGAGAATCCCCAACTCTCCTGTTAGGATGGTTGGGAGCAAGAATACTTTGCTGTTTCCCTTCTGCTTGTGTAGGTAAAAGCGATGGGGATGCGATGCTTCCTTCTTTCTTCGGTTTATTTTTAGTTGAATCATCGAAGCAACAAAGAAAGAACAAAAAAAAAAGGATAAAAGTGAACAACTAAAGTGCTTCTTATCCTTTTGAATGATGAGAAAGCACTACGACAACACACGGTGTAATAGCAACAACGTTGACATTTTCCCTTTAAAATGAAACACACACAGGATACACAAATTGATAAGACAAAAAGTACCCAGCCCGCACACCCCCACTCTCCAGTGGTTGATTGTAATAGGAAAAGGATATCTTTTGAGTATATTTCCAGGAAACTTTTAGAGCAAAAATTTGGTCGTCCTCGTCGTCGGTAGTTAGTGACGGTGGTTGTGGTAGTGGTAGCGAGAGCAACGCATTCACCATTGATATAGTTAAAGGATACGACAAATTCATCAACGAGGAACATTTTCGGTGTGCTGCTCTTCTGTGTGCCCTTTCATGTTTTTGGGATATTTATATAAAAATAACTTTTACTAGGTTACATGGTTACCTAAATGCTTACGATAATGTTCATCCTTTATCTATTGCCCCATTAGAAATGCCGAAGCGAAAATTTAAGCCACAAAATACCTACTATTACACAGTTTGAAGTTTTGCGAAACAGTTTTTAGAACTTTTCAAATGGGAAAGGGGAATAACTTGAGGTAATCGACTTAATGAATCCTTTTTTGGGAAAATAGTTCACAGGGGTTATTGTTAACGGAATGAATTTTTAGATTTTTCTATAATCTATTTTAATTATTGAGCATCGAGCAGAGTGCATGTGGGCGTTGGTTGTCTTTTATTTGATGTAAACGGGATGAATTTAATAAACAGAAATTCTGAAGTGAACCAGAAGTTTCCTTTTGAATGATAACAAAGCAATAGCGTTATAGAGTGGGTCACATCAGGCGATTGTAGTGGTGTAGTGTGTAGTGTAGTGGACAACTCGCATTTACGGACACCTTTTCTAATTTCCCATACAAAGTGCGTTCTTTTAAACGGACAGCTCTTATTACCGGACAGAAAACTTTAGTCCCATGGCTGTCCGCTTAAGAGAGATTGAACTGTATGATTTTTTTAGTTTCCTAAACTGAATACAGAGTAAAAGTTGTTAACATTGAATAGGAATTTTTAGAAACAAACTTTAGTGCAAACACGTCACTTAACAAAGTTGTAGACATATTTACGTACATATGTAATTCCGTTCTTATCTAGGTCAACGTTGTTTGGACAGTGGTGGCTTGTTAATTCGGACAGGTTAATCATCTATACCCAACCTCTGCACTGTTATAATTTCACATTTCAAAAGTAATTTCTGCAAAACTGAACATCTTCTTCTGCCTTTGTAGTTAAAAAAAAGAAAGGACGATAATAAATTCAGTCCTCTTTAACAGTCATTGAAACCGAGATCTTTAAAGGACTAGACATTTTTTTTCGATGGCGATTCATTCCGGGCTGAACTTGGCACTCACTTCCGCCAGCTTGTCTTCTTTTTGTTTTTTGCTCTCAGGAAACCATCCCCTTTTCTACAATTATAGGAAGAAAAAAAACCTCTTTTATGGCGTTCACACCCACTTTCAATGAATTTTGAAAAGTTTTTACTCCATCGAAGTGTCAAAAAATATTTGTTTAAGGATTTTCACTAATCAGGCGGTTAAAATATTAACTGGGTGTTGAGCTATATAGTATACCTATAAGTTGAAAAAGTTCAAAATGGGAAAGTATTGAATAATGCAATAATTATATTATAATAATATAATATCTGTACACTTAGCTACAGTCTGCACATAAAGACAATCACTTTAAACAAACATCGCTTCACATTAATTATCTTTTATTTTCATTGCGCAATCACTTTTACAACATTTACCGTTAAAATAAAACACTAAAGAACCAAAAATACCCCCTTCCGTGTACATGAAATCTACATGATTGTGATAATGATCGCACAATTACAGAGAAAGAGTCTCCACACATCATGCACACATTTTTTTTTCACGTCAGCTCGAGAATGATTTCTGTTCTTCTTCTTTAGACTTTTCCATTCTTCTTTCTTTCCCTACTTCTAGACCAATTTTAAGTTAATCAGAACAAGACATAATGACATAAAAACTGAGACTCCACCTGAGAATGATTCGGCACTTTTTCAGTTCACTCTTGACGGTTTTGAGGTAATTTAACATGCAAGATGCGATCAGTTTACATGGAACCCCCCCAAGCAGGTACGCATGCAACATGCGTTAATTTATTTTCTTTGTTACCAATGACACTTTTCTGAAATGTTCTATCTTCTATTTATATTTTTTAATGACCACAATGAAGTAATTGCTAAGAATGTGCAGTCTAAGAAAACAAGTAGAAATTGGGAGATGGGGAGTAGAAGAACATAGTGTATAAGTGTCATGCGTTTGCCTTTCCCCTGTAAGTTTTTTTTAAATAGACGAACTTGTCATTTCTAATTGTAGTAATGTAGTATGTATATACATTGTTTCTGCTAGAAGTAATCAGTTTAAATAATTTTAGAAAAATTAAAAAAGCACGAAAATGTGAAGTGATGGGAGTTTCAAAGCGCAAGTTTTATGGATATTTTTCAGTGTTAAATGTAAACGTTTGTCATCTAAACGTTTGTCATCTAAACGTTTGTCATCTAAACGTTTGTCATCTAAACGTTTGTCATCTAAACGTTTGTCCAACAAATGCCAGCAACTTTCGCTTTTTTTACAGTGAAGATGCACTTCCAATTTCTGTGCAATATTTTTAAAGTAATATTTTCCGACGACACGTATAGAACAGAGATTTTCCCCAGGATTAAATTAATGCATGTTCATACAATACATATAGATACATATGTACATACATATGTATGTAGGTCTAGATATAAAGTTCAGTATTCCCCAGTGAAATTCAGACAAGACCTGCGGACATATACACACATCTTTTTTTTTTTTCAAACAGAAATGTATCCCCAAAAAAAAAGTAAGTTGTGCACCGTTGCATTAAATTCCAAGCCGGTGTCCATCCATCCATTCATGCATTTAAATTTTATTCATTCCTCAGCAAAAAAAAAGAAGGAATTCCGCATACGTATACACATATTCAAAAGCTGGAGACAGTCGACAACCCCCAACAGTTCGAGATAACGATCATAACGATACAGCAAATGGGAAAATTTGAAAATTCAATAAAAATTCAAACTTGATTTACTAATCAAGTGCTGTGCATGTACGCCAGGAGGTTTGATTCGTACATTTATACACGAGTACGAGAGTATGTGTAGCAAATCGAATAGGGTTAAATTCATTTGATTCATTCCAATTCCAACAGGACTGGCGGCGTGATACAATGGGCAAATGATTCATCCTCTGTTTCGACTGAGGCTCTGTTCCGCCAGTTGGTGGCACGGCCCAAACGAATGAAAAAAAAAAATAATGCCTATCCTGATCCTGGAATCGATTCGGCTGGCTTAATCGAACACCAAAAACCACTCTGCCCCTCCTCTATCTCTGCAACCGTCCGGTAAGGTGGTGGTTTACAATCAGCATCCCCCATACGGCATTTGACGATATACGCCATCCCCCAAAATTTAGATTTTTTTTTTTTTTTGGTAAATCCAATGATGTCCGCTTGGACGGATTTTGACAGATCTTCACGTTGAACCCTTCTTCTCTGAGGGTGGCTTTTCTGCTCTGTTCTTCGATGGACTGGAGCAGGTCTATGTTATGACTTGGCGCATAAATATTTTTTCATTCCATCAAAATAATACGTAGGGGTAATTTGCAGATATGTATGTATGCACATTGCCTTTTTTACTTGCTTTGTTTTTAATTTTTAGTAGGCAATCGTTTATTACCATATAAAACCTTCCTTTCTTTTTTTACTGGTAAACATTCATTGGTAGGAGTTCGACGATTTCACATTCGATAGCCATCAATTGGTCCTTTTTTCGTCGATACTTTTTTGCTGTTATTTTTTTTTATTTTTCAGTTTGTGGGGAAACTTTTTGATAATTTTTGTTCAAACGTTTTGGTATCCTTTTCAAACTTCAACTAACCGTGACATTTAACTTGCCATGCTGATAAAAAAAAGGAACTCGTTTCGGCCTCTGATGTGGTGGCATGTTGTAACTCTTCATTTATGATAAAATATTTTGTATATGAGAGTATCTCTCCTCAACGAGTATACATACATATGTAGACATGTAGAGTTACGAGTACATGCCGCGCGCACATTGAAATAGTAGCATTAGTTGTCTACCTATTTGACATTTGATTGAGATTTGTTATCGAGCCATCAAAATGGGCTGGAGAGAGTTCTACCGTCTACGGCAGAGGCCTACATACATACTATGTACGTATGTATTTATGCTGATTTTTTTTATATTCATACATCCATACATACATATGTATGTATGTACTGTACATTCCCATATTTAAAAGGATCTTTCGCAACACTTTGTTTAAACTTATAATAATGGCAACAATAGTTTCTAATTTGACATAGTTTACGTGAGAGGACAATTGACAACAACAACACATTACGTAAATCCGCACCTGAACAGAGTAAGCTTAATAAGAAGAGCATCACTCCTTCTAGGTACTACAATGTTCTACTAATAGGCCTTTTGCAAATAATGAAGCTCATTTTATCGAAAAGCAGTTAGTTTGTAGTTTTAACATTGTTTGAAATTCTGTTTTGATTTGTTACCAGTAGCGCAAAGCGTCTCACCCCCTCAGTTGATGAATGTTAATAACGACTTCAAGCTGGCCATACTAATATAAAGTCAAAATATAAGCTTCAGCATACACAGTGCCTCACGATATACATATGTACAGTATATGTAGGTACATATGCACATACGTACATTAGATATTTTCCATCTCTGTCCTTTTCCATTTTAATGCTAGGAAGAGAAAAAAAAGGAAACCATTCGGTAGAAAACTCAAAAAAAAAGATTCTAATACTGTTGGAGTATTTCTATTTTTTTATATCATTATACCATAACTGAATACCGTCCACCATGCATGCAAACTGGCGATATGGGCTAGCATCGCGAATGTATGCATGTGCAAAAAAAAACCGTGCTATGGAGAGGAAAAAACATCGTGGGGGGACAGCCAATAGAGTGCCAACGTAAAGGGGTTGAAGAGCAAAAAAAAACGTCCAAGCTACCCAGGATGCAGAGTACAAGTAAGTAATAAAAGATTTTTTTAAAACTGAAACTCACATCCTCACAAATATCCACCCGCGTGTGAGTGGAGAATTCTGCGAATCCTTTTTACTTTCGCTAGCAGTTACATAGATCTATCTCCATGTGGGCGAGAGAGACTAGTTCCAGAAAGAGTCTGGCAGTGTTTGTGTACAAATTATGATTTTTTTTTTTATCCTTTTTGTAGATAGGGATAGGAAATATGATTTGTTTTCTTTTTTTTTTTTTAATTCTCAACATTGGGGTAGCCGTCGTTGATTGCGTCGTCAGACATCAGTGATAGCGTTCAGCCAAGTATTTGATGAGTTTTTCGCGTCCTAGACATAGGCGAAGTGCGCCAAAAGACTTGACCAAAGGGAGGAGGGGTAAAAATTGAATTTAAGTGCTTCTATTTGGGAAAACAAGAAAAATAAATAAAAATATGTATATATTTTTAAAACGTCGAGTTTAATTAGAATTATTTTAAATATTTTGCTATGTCTATCTTGCGACATATAATATAACCCTTAACAGCTCAGATACTCTGAAGGTCCTTTGTTTTTTTATTTTTTTATTTTTTTTTAGATTGTCCTTAACAAAATGAAATATGTAGGTACGTATGCATTGTTGTTTGTGCTTAATATACGCACATTTTTATGAGATTTTTATATTCAATGAGTTTTCGTGGGGGTAGCCTATTATGAGGAATGGTCGTGCGGCAATGTACACGGATGATGTTTTGTTTTCCCTTTGTTATTCACGATCACAGCTCATAATGGAGTAGAGGTGAGTCAGAGGGGAAAAAAGTAATGTCAAGAGAGAAATTATTGTTTTTTTTTGCGCCCCCGTTTCCAACTGGACACAAAAGATGTGAGGCATGATGAAGAGGTTGAGGCCTTATTGTTGGTGGGACGCGTTTTCAATTTAACTGTCGATATTATTCTTTCGTTTCTATGATATTTTTTTTGTAAATTGCGAATTTTACCACGTAGTGTGAAAAATATGGTGGCCAGTTTCATACACAGGAAAAAATGGTATAAAAAAATATCCTGATAGCTTTTGAATAATTTTGGGGGCAGCACAGTTTTGATTTCCAATACCCCATGCTCCTGCCATAGCAAGAGATCTTATGGTATTCCATCTCTCCGCTGGTCTACTGTTTTGTATTTCGGCTTTTTTGTATGACCATTTATCGTTGAGTGACAGCCGTCGCGGAAGCACACCATCACAAGGCCAAAGGATGTTGATGGACGTCGTCCTTTTATTGATGCTCTTGATTGGTTTTTTACCTGAAGTGAATGTAGGCATCATACATGCACGGCTGAAAGGAATGTGTGGAGGCACAAAAACAAAATAACAAAAAATAAACCAAATTACAAAATAGCAAATATCACCCAAGCTCTACCCTTCCGTTTTTGTAAGGGTTGAAGAAAAGAATTCTCTTCTTTTTTTTTTTTGTTAATTTTACGATATTTCACGTTTACTTTCGTTGGTTGGTTGGTTTATAAGCTCGCCAATTTGTAATCGGTAAAGAAAATCTCAGGCGCAACACTTAACGATTGAATTGCATGCTAACAAGGTATTTAATTAATGGCAAGAAATGTGGTATGCCGTAGCACGATGGTGGGTCGGTGTTTTTATTTGGGGCGTCAGTTCTTAATGGAATTTTTAGCTAAGAACTTTTTTTTCTAATTTTTTTTGCCAAATAGCAGACAAAATGATGCAAGCGCGCGCTAATGAAGTTCTCTAGTTTTTTTTTTTTTTTCTGATACTATTTTTAAACTACTCCCACTCCACAAAAAAAAGAGAGCGGGTGCATTAAATCCAATTAAAATATTTTCCTTTTTAAAGTGGGGGGTGGGTGATGATGGTGATGGTAATGGCACATGTTTGTTTTTCTTGAAAAATATACGTCCTGCTGTAAATAAAAGTAGCGGAGAAGTATTTTTTTAGGATTTTTATCGTTAAAGATTCGGCCAGCAGATAGGAAACGTAAAAATGAATGTTAGATGGAGAGTTAAATGGACTACGCGGAAATAATTTTGCAGACATTTTTATTACTATTGATATTTTAAGCTGACTTATGTATACAAACCTTTAATCTGTTTTCGGTTTAAGGGGGGCAATCCCTTTAGAAATTTAAAAATCGATTTTATTTTTAATTCATATTTCGAAAATATAATGTATTGAGAGTATATTGACACGAGGAAAAATTAAAATATTAAATATTTACAGAATTATCGCACATATGTATAGACGAGCGCATAAAGTATACTGCGTATGGTACAGTGAAACTTTAAACGCGATTATCTCGAGTCAAGTTATTGTTATTGTTATTGATCGATTTGGCTGAAATTTTGTGAGGCTTTTCTCTATATCATTAGCTGAAGGATAAACCTAAAGTTTTAAAGATTTCATTTAAATAAAATACTTTTTGAGGATGAAAATGGTCGAAAAAACAGTAAAAAAATTGAACATTTTATTTAAGAGCGTACCTAATTTTTAATTTTATACTTTTTTATGATTTTATAGGTTGATCCTTCCAATGCATGTGTCAGAAATAGAAAGTATTTTTTTTTTTTTTTGGTAAAAAGATAAATAGAGAAAGAGTGACAAATGCAGCACTTTTGGACGTCGCTGCCATTTTGTGAAAAAAAAAAATTGTTTTTTATATTTGCAAAGTTCGAATAAAATGATGTTACAACTTCAAAATGATTCAATTATTTTATCACCTTTAAAAACACTGTTAAAAAATGAGTTATTTTGATGCGTTCTAAAGGGATTGCCCCCCTTAAGGGTGACTGACTCTATGAAGAGTTTTTATTCAAGTTCTGAACTAACGAAGTACCATGCCTAACGTTGACTGTATTCTATTAAAAATTTGATATTCCTTTGGCGAATGTGATGAATTCGATAGGATAAAGACATAACGATTTAAAATAACTACATAGTAGTTTGTTAAAAATGTTTATACTTATTTATGTAAGATTAAACTGGTACGTAGTCTAAGATTTCAATTTCGTCGCTTACAGGACACAAACTAGGTAGGATCTCGGTATCTATAGGTATGTACTTTAAGCGGGGAAACAGGTGTAGGATAGTGAATTGTTTTTAACACATAAGTTATATATATATATCATTGTTATCTTGGGATTATTTTATACATATACAGTAATGTCTCGCTAATCCGAATTCATTATTGCAAGTGAGTATTCGGATTATCGAATTATACGGACTGGGGAGTCATACGTTAGAAAAAAATCCTTCTTTTTCAAAGAAAACAAATCAATTAATTAAATATTTGTTAGCCATTTTTCAAAAAAAAACTAAAAGAACAATCTGTTAGAATAGAAACTCAGACGGAAATGTGTTTATCCAACGAGAAAAGATAGATACTGCACGTATGAACATGTTCGAATGTATATTGCATGTCCAGTAGGTGTGCATATAGAAAGAGTAATGTGACAGAATAACTGTAAAAGCCATCTGCATTCTTAGGTAATTTTTGTAGACTTCGGATTGTAGAATACAAAAATTGAGAAGGTTCGGACTGTAGAATACATAATGGGAAAAAAGGGTCATTCGGATTAGCATGGTATTCGGATTAAAGGTGATTCGGATTAGCAAGACTTTTCTGTATTTAACAATATTTCTTGAAATGTTCAAAAATGTTCGTTGTAAAATCACGGAAATATCAGCTGCCACGCATTTTTAACTTAACTTCAATCTTTACAAAAAAATTTAAAATTTTCATGTTTTTGAGAAATGTGAAAGCTAAGTACGATTTTTGACCATTTTTTGTACTTTTATTTGCAATAAAAAAAAAGAGATATTGTTTAGAATTGAAGTTCACATAGAGCGTATATTCACACATATGTATATAAAAAAAATATGTGCCAAGTTTGATTACGATTGATCAAAAACTCTACGAGTTAGAGTGTACACCAATTCGACAAAAATGGTTTCGAGAAAAACGCGTTTGAAAATGAGGTTCGCTACAATTATTTGACCGAAGTACACTTACTTAAACGCTTATAACTTTTAAACGGCTTGAAATTTTGCTTTTTCAGAGTATATTTTTGAACAGTTCTACAATCGATTTATGAAAAACAAAAATGAATTTTTTTAAATTCTCTACTCCTGTTTCCCCACTTAATATAACTTATCCTAGACCAAATCTATAACAATTCAAATTTCCTGTAAGCGTGTGACGATTGCCCTTCGTATGTACATACGTAACATATAACGTTTTCACAGTGCAGGTTTAACGATAGACTCCACTTAACAACTGGTTTAGGTTCAGCTACCGACTACCATGGCTTAAGTTGCAATCCAGAGAGTACATAGCTGCCGTTAGTTGTTTAGTATACTAAAATAATATTAACCCCAAAATACATTACAGAAAACCTACCTAAACAACAAAATATTTTGTCTGGCAATGCGGCTGGCATTGCGATTCTCATTTAATGGAAGTAGAGGGATGATTCTGCTGATTTTCGCTGGAGACTTAAGTTGTGTACCTATGTTCTGTTTCATCAGCATGCAGATCGAGGAGGAGAAGGGAATGTGCTTTTTTTTTGCATACTTCTGCTTCGACGTTTTTTGAATCAAAAATAAATTACTTGAATTTTTTTTTTTATTTCCAACCATGCAGCAGCTTCTTCGTGAAAACGAAAACTTCTGAACCCATTAGTGCATATGGTCCGTTTAAACGGACGTCATCTAAATGTAAACTTGCAATGTTTTCTCTGCATAGAGTCCGTTTAAACGGACACACTCTATTTACTCATAAAAATACAAAATGATCTGATTTCGTATTTTTTTTTAAAAAATAAAGAGTGTTTTACTGCAAACAAACTACAGAATGTAAAAAAAAAACTTCAAATTAACTTCATGCACTAATGGGTTAAGTGAAGTTTATGTTCAACCCTACACTTAAGCTCGCACTGTGAAAACGGGCAGTAGAGCATCAACTAGCTACCACATGAAGGTAATGTGCGAAGCATTTTTAAACAATGTTTATTGACATCCTGTAGACTTCAATTGTAATGCCAACCAAAAAGATTACCTACACTTCAACAAGATGAAAGTGCAGAAATAAAACAAAGACCGCTCAAACTTCTAGTTATGCCCTCCTACTAGGACGACGACGACCATCACCACCCAAAATCACCTAGAATACGTTCCATATTCGACTCCTTTTTTTTCATCCTTCAAACACTTTGTTATTGTTTTGATGTTATCCAGGCTTTTTTTGTTCATTCGCATTCTTTCTTTGTTTTGTACTTTCCACCCCATGACCCCCTTCTCATGCAATTTGCGTGAGTGGAGCTAATAAAGATAACGGTGTATTTATATTTACTTCGTCGTCTTTTCATTTGCTATGTATGCCATGCGCTGCTCTGTGGTAACCCACGTGGTGTCAACACGAACAAAAACAACATAAGAAAGTGTGAAAAAAAATATAAGAAAGCCACCGACGGCGTAAGAGAGCTTCTTACAAAAGAAGAAATAATTTGAACACAAGGACACAGAGACGCGGAGTGAAAGTGTGTACCTATAAGAAAAACCTAGTAACCGCTGTAACTGTATCTGCATGTTTTGCTGTATGAGTGGGATAAGAATGGAACTTGTGCACGGTTTCCAAGTAAACAGTGGTATAAAGGAAATTTCCTTTTTTTCGCTCCTCTCTATTTACACTTTCTTTTTTCTGGTTGCAAGGTTACGCAAGGAAATATATTAAAAGTTTTTTTTTTCTTTGGTGGATGAAGGTTGGGTTGTTGGTGGTGGATAACAGACAGAGAAAGGGTGGCTATGGCTAGGGGTGGTGGTGCGGGCATACGATTGATGTGAAAGTAAAAGTTAAATGCTTGAGCTTTCTCTTTAACTTAAGAGACTGAGCAAAAAAAGAGAAAGAAGGGTTGTTTCGTGTGCATTCGAGGTTATAATTGCATATCCACCCCTAATGTTGCCATTAAAAAGTTATTATTTTACGGGAAGTTATTAAAACTGGGCACTTACCATGTTACAAATTTACTGGCGCGCATATCTATGTATGTACCTACATTAAAGATCGAACAATGTATACATAGATACAATTGGGTGGTCTCAAATGCAATGCAAGTTGTTCATATTTACTACTTGGTATACATATGTACATGTATACAGTATACATATGTATTTATAATCTCCGGGTAATTTCTGCTATTTAACTATACATATGTACATAAAATATGAAATGAGTGACATACCATAGAACCAACATACATACATACGTATACCCCGATCCCCAACCTCGTTCATATCAGTTACGCGCAAATGAAACTTGTCTAACCACCAACAACTACCACCGAATTTTTAAATGATGTTCAAGCACAGCTCTCAGAAAAAAAAATTACGACCAGCGATACTATCGTTGTTTTAACGGGCCAATGGCCAAAACGACAGGCTCCCTATCAAACCCAATAGCTGTTGTAAAAAATACCCTGCAAAAAAAAACTCAACCCTCCATTGGCGGCGGTTCCAATGAATTATTTCCCCGAGCGACCATGTCCAGGCAAGAGCTTCAAGGTTCAACCTAGAACATATCAGGATACACAAAGGAAACTGGAGAATGGTTCTTTGGTGTGTGCGTGTGGAATGGGTTCGCATGCAATGGCAGCTTATATTTTTCTGCTGTAGGCCATTTTTGCTTACGTCATTGTATACAATTTTCATCTCTCTACCACCCCACTCGTGTTGGTATCCCAATTTTTATGCAACGCGAACATACTCGACACACACATACCGACACAGGCTTTATACTCATACTATATCCCTTTCCAGCGATTATGTGCCTTCCATATTATTTTGGGAAATTTTTGCTGTCACAATGTCACAGGGGAATTTCGTCGTCTTCTTCTTCTTAGTCTTGTGCAATTTAAGGATGACGGCTGAATACATACTTTTCGGCCCGAAGCGGACGATGAAATACCGAACCACCGACGTTGCATAATCCGCGCACGTAAAGATACGAGTACAATATTTACGTATCTACATTTATATACATTTGTATGTACGAGTATATGTGTGTTCTTATGTGCGTCAGCGCCAAAATTCCTGAATGGCTGTAGTTTCCCTTATTGCTCTAAAACAGATTTGATCTGTTCTACTGCTGATATTTGATGGGGGCGACCTACTATATTTCGGTGCAAGGATACCGAACACCGTCCCCCTGTCTCCCCACTCTCTATTTATCACCAGGAAATTATTTTCAATTAATCAACGCTTGTCCTTAGAGTTTTAACGGATGCAGAACCCTTTGAGCATTACGTTTTTCTTTTTGATGTTTTATGTCAGACGTTCTCTGCAGGAGCCTTAGGCAAGGCGCTAGCGTTAGTGAAAATATTCTCGCTTGGAATTTATTTTACAATAAAAATAAAAAAAGGAAATTAAAGTAAAATAAAATTGGTTGTATGCTAAAATTCCGATTAAATAGTAGTTTTTTTTTACAATTTCAAACACATAAAAGCTAAGCAGACGTTTTTTTTTTTATTATCTACATATGAATAAATTAAAAGAAAAAATTGTCTGCGTCATTCAGCATGGCGATGATGACGTCCTGAAAATGCTACCCTTGAGATACTCAAACTTAACTACTTCAAGAAACTATTAAGAATCTTGGAAACGACTTGAAGGCAATTTATCCAGTAGCAATAAAATAAAATTCCTGTGAACAGCAAAGCTTAAACCGATTTCTCAACCAGTAGTACCAATAAAAAGCTCATTCAAGAAACGTAATAAAATGATATCCATACGTGGGTTCTTTGCACTCTTCCGATATCAACTCCTTTCGAATGAAGAGGTACATAAATATGCATACCTAATATCCCCACATAAAGAAAACATTTTTAGCTAATTTATCATTTCAATAACTGCCCGTGGTGACAGCAACGCACAAAAGTAATCACCCCACTTTTCATCTTTCACCCAACCCCAGTGCTCCGAATGTGTAGTGCACACACTTGACACATAATACATACATATAATCGCATGCGTATCCTTATGCGAAGAGTGTCCTTTCAACGTATGGGTAGAGTGCGTTTTACGGCTTCTCTTCCTTAAAGTAGAAAATAAAACAAATTGTTTCTGCTTTTGTTTTTCTTTTCCTGCCTGGAATTAAGTTAGCCCACCCCTATTTTATGCTCGCCACGGTCGTCCTTATCACCTTTACCATTGGATTTATTTTGTTTTCTTCAAATTTTTTGAACGGAATCGACTCTTAAAAAGCAATCTGTCCCTTTCGTGTTTTTTATGCATGTCCTGACATTAATCCGCAATTTTAATGGACGGCTGAACGCATGTCAATGCAACGCGTCTGCTCATAAAATATAAAAAATCCTGCGTAAGGGTTGCAGAAAAATGTGTTTGTGTGTGCGTTTATTTGCATACGGCGACTGCGTGTGCTCAGGTTATTCGATGCACGCACAATGGGGGTGTGCTTAGTGATGTATATGTAGGTGTATGGCGATGCATACACACATGTTGAGTGTGTGTATTGAAAACTAGTTTGTTCGTGGCTTCCAGGGGCGAGCAGCACAGAATACATATTTTTATTGATTTTTTTCGCTGTCCATTCCTTGCACAAGTTGCTTATGCAATGAACTATGAATTTAAAATAAAATTAACTATACAGATACACCCTTTCAAAGTAGTACACATAAATGTTCGCCGCAGGGATAAAGGACAAACTACCCTTTTCTAAAGCGCAACGATGCACAGTTCATTATATTTCTATACGAAGGTTAGTGCATTGCGTATTTCACATTTATTGTGGGGTGAGATTTTCTTTTTTTCAACGGCACAAGGGTTGCATTTGATCCATACGGAGAGAAATATGTTATTTATGCAACGAAATGCAAGGGATGTTGGCTCGTTCAACAACTGCGCTCCAGATTTTGAATATAATAATCGGCTTCGTCGCAGCACGTGCTGTTTCGGTTTAGTACTTTCTTTTTTGATAACCCCATTTCTTCCCTCTTCCGTTCCATCGTCCCTTTGTCATGTACCCATTTGTGTGTATGTACATCCGTATACTTGTCAGATACCCGATTGAAATGCATCCGCGAACAGGAAAAACGTTTCTGATGTAAGCTGTCAAAGATTCTGAAGGGCTATAGAATAAGTGTTGGCACAATGAGAGCACAAAACAGACAGGGGGCGTAAATGGAAGGGGTGTTCAGTGTTCACAGTACCTACTACCGTTGTTAAGGATTAGGATTAATAAAATGAAACGAAAGGAAAGAGACTGAATTTAAATTTTTATGGCTACCAAGGCTGTATAGCTAAAGCAAAACTTTCACAGGCTTCACAAGCTAATTAGCCTGATTTCTGGCCGTCGTTTTTCTTTTTGTGCTTCACTGTGGAATGAAATGACAGAAGGACATCAGCCGGGTGGTTCCGCGTTAAAGATAAAAAAAAATACTAAACCTGGTCCAAGCATGGGGGATGGAAAATTTCATTTTGAAGTAAATGAAGTGGTTTAGGATAAATACGGATGGATGGATTCTCTGTGATAAGGATAATGGGCAAATCTGGTTTTACTTGGAGAATTTACTTTTTTAGATTTTTTTTTTTTTTTTTTTGAGAAATGGAATAGACGTGTACTTCAGATTAATACAGTAATCGATAAGATTGTTTAGTTAAAGAAGTTCTATTAATATGCACATTATGTACATATATTATTCATTTGTGTAAATTATTTGTAATTAACCTGTTGAGTTTATAAATATTATTAAAATTCCCGGTTAAAACTACGTAGGGACTGACAAAAGTTCGCTTAGTTTGATGAAAAATAAAAGCACAAAAATAATATTATCTTTAGATTGTTCATCCTCATCTTTTGTATTCTCTCCACATATGTACCTACATACATAGGTACATAATGTATGTAATTGCCGGAAATGTCGATATATTTTTTTCAATCGACAGATCCATCTTTCAAAACAGCTTTCAAAATCGCCTTTTTGCTGCTTCCGATCACGACATTGACTGTATTGGATGCTAATATGTTAGTTTCCTAACAAATTTTGGAAAACTTGTAATTAGCAAGTTTCCGTATATCAATTAGCTGGCTGACCAGTTTTTCGCGGGATGAAATAAATCGACATCATGAACTTTGTTGTTTGGCATTTATTGGTGGATTTGCACCTTCTGGGCCCCATAGCCCATACCATGGGCTGCTGTTTGGTTTCGGGGTCGTTCTTATAAAACCAAAATTCATCACCTGTTACGATTTTGCTAACTTTTCCAGAAAATACTCGGAAAAACGTAAACGTGTCTGTTTTTGTTCTTCATTCAAAACCATCGAGTTGATTTCTTTAAAAATTAAGGTGATGATAAAATATTCGTGATACGTACAGCTATGGCATTCAACCTCAGTTCACAGCTATCATTTCGCTCTGGGATCTTCGTCAACTTGAACCTTCACCAGAAACATATTTATATCGTCGGTCGGGGATTTGGGCTGACTTTCACTAAATTTGGCCCCTAAAATTGCCCAAAATGGTCGAACTTCAACGTCTCTAATTCTATGTTTTCTCTTCACCATTTCTTACCTATTGTCTGAATTGTGGAAATAAACATCAGCAGGTTTTGTTTTTTAAATTCTAAGATAGCTGAGTTGGTGTCAATTTACCAACTGGGCGTACTATTGTTAGTCCCTACGTTAGAATTTCCAGGAGGGCAGCACTCTCTGGATTTTATCTCTTAAGGCACGACTTTGGCTTTAGAAATCCGTATTTCACAAAATGTTTTACTTGACTCGCAAATTAGCAAAAAAATGATCCAGTTTCGCATCCCTTTTCCAATGTGAATAGATTATCGAACTATCGAACGCAGTACCGTTGCTGCGCAGCGCTTGCACGCGATATGAAGGGGGCTTAATGTAATTTGCTTTACAAATCTGATTTAAGTCTTCTTTTTTTTTCAAGGAATTTGTTGGGCTATTTGTCATTTACGATGTTTTACACCTTGGAATTTCGGGCCATGTGTCGGTTTTTGGGCGTTATGACATTTTCCAATTTGAGCGTTATGGTTGTGGGCGATAAGACCTAACGCCGTCCAAATCATAAGAACAGCTTAGCGTGGAGGCCAGCTTAAAAGCAACAATACAATTCCGAGAAAATCATAGGATCTAACCATACAATGTGCCCGAGAACACAACCAATGGCCACTGTCAAGAAATATTCTCTGCACATGAGTCCAAAGTTAAAATATTTAGCTCTAGTGGATCTTGGGAATACGTCACAAGACCGGCTAGTACAAAATACCAGCCTCAGTTTACTCTACCAACTGTTAAGCATGGATGTCCCCGAATGATGATTTGAGCAAATTTCTCTTGTAATGGAGTTGGCTCATTATTTTGGATAAGAGAAGAAATTACCTAATTCGTGTATCGTGTATATTAAAATCTTTCCAAATGTTATGCTGCCGTATACTGAAGAGGTAATGCCTCTTCAGTGTGTATTTATGCAGGATAACGATCCGAAGCATACGGCGTAAGCAATAAAGAATTGATTTGAGGAGAAAAAAGTCGATGTAATGCTATAGCCACCTTAGTCTCCAGATTTAAATCCGTTTGAAAATGTTTGGACTGACGTAAGACAGCTTTACGTAGAAATATTAAGAAATTGTGGGAAGTGGGTCAAAAAGCGCGGGAGGCTATTCTACTGAAAAGGTAGCAGAATTTTATTAATTATATACCACACCAGTGCGAGGCTTTTATAAAAAAAATAATAGATAAACAACAAAATATTGAAGTAAGTCACAGTTGAAGCTGAAAACAATTGAAACAATTAACGTTTCGTATTCATTTTCCCGCACAGCTATTTCATCGAACACCAAAACAGTGGCATTTACATTCTTTTTGTTCATTTTAATACTTTTTTTTAAATGAATTACTGTCATATAACTTTTGTTATAAGTCTTAGGTTTTACCAAACTAAAAAAAAAATAATATTATTGATAAAAAAAATGAAGTAGGTATGTATATGTATTTCAAAAATGCCTTCTAAAGTGCATTTGTAGATGCACTGCTATTTTACTAAACACAGCTGTACATATGTACATATGTACGTTTACCATTCCAAAGAAGCATCCATTCTTTGCTTCTGAAAGATTCTTCAAAAATGATTTACTAACGTTTAACAACCAAACGAATATCAAAAACAAAAATTTGAATTTTCAAACGGTTTGAGGGAGTTCTCCATTTTTATTTTTCAATTTCCATTTTCAATACAGTTAAACAAGTAAAACTAGCCATTTGTGCTCTACATATACGAGTATCTACACACTTGTAGAAGCAGAAAAATCAAAATAACGAATTGCAATTTTATTGGCTACTTATACAATTGCATTCTGCTCTGTTTACTTGCAAATTTCTAAAAATAACTATAAAACGCACACACTGCAGTTAAATTCAATTCGCCGCAACGAATCAAATTTAGTCAGAGCATTTATTTCTTATTCATATTTGCACTAACATTGATGCAAAAAACGCAACGGAACAATAGCCCCAAATCTCCATTTTGCAAGCCATTGCACAAACTGCAAATGTATTGAGAAGGCCGCTCTATCCCCACCAAAATATTATACCTGTGCTCGCAAAGTAATATGAGAACTTAAGAAATTATCGCCAGGCAAGAAGAGTTAGTGAAGAGAAGGCATGTTGATGTAGAGAATGTTTTTCAGCCCATTGCCCATTTGCAAATGTTTAAGTGAGAATTTTATACCACCGAACCGACCAAACCACTGCCCTCGTCTGCACTTCAGTGGAGTGCATACACGACGATCGGTGTTTTCTTATTTGTTTACTTTTTTTTTCGAATTCACTTTACTCTTATCTTTTCGCTTTTGAATTCGCCACAATGAGGATGTACGTATACACATACAAACAATATGTGCACAGAGAAAGATTCACGTTTGACTAGTTTAAGTCGTTGGAGCTTGGTCTGATCAAACAGTCCAAATGGTAGTGGGGGGATGTGAGTGTTGAACATTTTCTGGGTATCATTTTACTGTTGAGTCAAAACCTATAAAAGTGACCGTCGGCTTTTTGAAGAGCACGGAGTAATGTGACTTGTCGTGAAACCACGAATTAATATTATATAATGCGCATTTTTAAGTGCATTATAGCTTCTGATTATCTATCCAAATGACTAAATTAAGTGAACCTAATATATAAAAAGACTTGGGTAATAAAATAGAGTTAAACCTCTTTCTTCAACTTCTTGATAGTTTCCAATGTTATTGATCTCTAAGATACTTGAAGGATCTCCCAAAGTTTGGCCCCTATTATGAGTGTCGATTAACGATCATCACGACAATTGACGATTGCGTGGATTGATTTTCGCTTTGGTAGAAGAATAGATTAATGTGAATAAAAATGTGAATATTGTGAATACATCATACTTTTGACAGTGTTATTAGGCTATTGTTTTCATAATTATTTATTTGTATATGTTTTAAAAGTAAATTTAAATAAAAGAGTTTAATTAAGTTGTTGTTTTGCGATGGTCGAGGAATAAGGGAATGCACCATATTGTGGCGAAGGATTTTTTGGAAACGAAGAAGCGGTATAGATCAGAAAATATTATTCTCAAACCCATTTCTATATAATTTGTAGAATAAAGCAAAAACAAATTAATTGAAATTGCAACTTATTTAATTTAATTTCTTTTTCCATCGCATATCTGCTTGGGTTTTCGCACAAACTCCCTTCGCGATATCAGGATTTGTTGCCACAATTAAAATCAGAAGCTCTAATTGCTCCGCCCTGAATTTGAATTAATAACTAAGTGGTGGTGACCAAAATATTAAGAGTACGCAGTCAGCTTTTAATTTTTTAAAAACACTTTTAACCTAAGCATTTCTTAAATAGTTTAAATAAGCATTTATCACGAATCCAATTGTTCACTCTTATTATTTTGACCACCACTGTTACGGATCAATAAACGTATAATTGTGGAGAAAATGGTTTGTACGGAAACTTATGGACGGCAATGTACATATAGTCATTCGGGGCAAGAGTGCGCATTTTGGACTTCGGGCTTAAATTCTGACAAATTTACAACAGATAACAAACAAAAGAGCCTATTTGTTGGTAGCTCTATATTTAAGGAACAAATTAATACAAAAATATTTTATATTTTTTTAATGTTGATCAAAAAATTAAAGTAAGTCAAGTTCACTCTTGCCCCGAAGTCAGAGTAAGATGGCGCAGAGGTATGGGTAAGAGTGCGCAACCAGTTTAAGTCACATTTTTCGTAGTTTATATGGTTTGAAACAGTGTTTTCGTTAAAACCAAGTTCTTGGGCGACCTTTTGAAAGCCTTAAGTTTCCAATGATAATTTACGGTTACGAACTATTTTCAGACATGGATCATGAATCCAAAAGAAAACTTGAAGTAGCCTATAACAGCTGCGCGAAGTTTATATTCGGCATTGGAAGACACGAACATATCTCTGACCACACTAAATTAATAACCGGCTGCTCCTTAACTTCGCTTTTAAAATATCGTACTATATTATTGTTACATAAAATTATTTTCAGCCTTATTGCGAAGATCAACTATCAACCGATTGACGGTTGATAGAATTTATCAATTCAAATAAAAATCGGTATTGTGAACTTGAATTGATAAAATATTGTGCTATTGTGAATGCCTTCAAAATATTTCTTTTATTGTGAATGGAAATGTGCGTCTGACAGATGTTTGTTTGTTTTTTTGAGGAACGTACAAAGAAAATCATTAATCGGAAAATAATAATTAAAAACAAAATACAAAATGACTTCAACTGAACTATTTTTTGATGAAGATGAGGAGTTAAATGATCCTGCTATCCACGAAATGGCTAGAATGCCACTTTTCTGAAGTTCGTTCTGGAGACCCCAAACTATTCAGCTCTACGGCAATTATTTCCCACTTTGTATTTGCTACAGCTTTGGAAAAAATCCTCTAGCGAGTTCTACATTATCTTCCATCAACTGGACCAATCTGCATAACTGTTTTTTGTTAGTTACTACTTTTGGAGACCTTTGGAAATAAACAAAATAAGAATTTTAATTTAATTCGAAACTCACATTTTTTAGTTATTCTTTTAGCTAGCAAAAACTCATCGACTGCAAATTTACGATTGAAAGAAAAATTAACAGCTGACAAGAAAATCGATGAAAATTGTAGTTCATAATACCGATTTTTTGCATTCACAATAGATTACAAAAAAAATTTAGAATGTATCAACAATATTGACAGTCGATAGTCACAATACCATTTAATAAAATTGATTGATAAATTTCAATTATTAATTGATAGTTGATCTTCGCAATAAGGGTGTTTAACTAAAGAACCAGCGTACCTACATAGTAAAATTAAATTCGGAAGAACACAGAGAACACTACAATTAATACCACCCATACGTAAATATCTTGTCTCTATACTCGTCATTTCTTTGTTTACGCTATTCAACTTTGGAACCTTCTACCCCTCAATATTAAAAATGTAAACAGCGCCAATGCATTCAAAAAAAGAATTATTTGAATACTTCGCCGATAATCTTTAATGAAATGATCTTTATTCTGTCTGCTTTAACTTATCTTCCCTTCCTTAGCTACATATCTCAGTCCTAAACTTTCTGTAACTTCCATCTTTTTCTTCTTTCTCTCTTAAAATTGTTTTATTATTTTCATTATATTTAAAAGATTTATCTTACATGTACAATGGATTCTTTAAATAAATAAATAAAAAAAAGCACTTCTGCCGAATAGGTTTCTGGCATCTATTCTGCACAGATGGAATGCCACAGGAATAGCTTTCCAGACAGCTTCAATATTAATATTCAACATGCCTAATGATGTTGATATTTTTAGGGCGACTTCCTTTTTGTCATCCCCCCACAGATGTTGGTTGAAGTTGAACCCCTTCCATATTTGATAACTGCTAGAACATACGTATACGTGAGACACCGTGGCGTAGTGGTTAGTGAGTTGGCATATGAAACCCCCAAAAGTTTTTCACGGTGCCACCTCTTCCGAATGCCTGACAAGCATTCAAACAGTATAATTTATCAAAAAACTGAAGGTGCCTTCTATTCGGGCAAAAATATAACTAATACACATAAGTGATTGCGCCAAGTAGGCCCTAGTTTACTCCGAACTGTAGCGCTACCTAAAGAAAGCAGAAAGAAGAACATATGTACCTGGGATTCAAACCGGTCGTAGTTCATATCTAGCGCCATCTTGTCCCATGCGGACCTTTGTTTCATCGCTCCGACTTCGCGAAGTCAATTCGCGACTTGACAATCCAACCGAGATTTTACCAGCTTCTTCTATTTCACTTGCCAGCATCACTTGCATCACATGTGTCAAACAAAAATTAACATTGTACTTTCTAAGCTCTTCAAATACCAGATATGGAAATCGAACAGGACGTGTGATGAAATTAATCTTAGCCCTAGATGTAGACATGTAAGAATACCACAGACCAGTCACTGCAGTCGCTGCATATGAACGTAAGTAAACATTAACAATCTTAATATGTACATGTGTATATGTATATACATACATATGTACATACTTAAATCTGGTACCTACATTTTCATTAGGAAATGATTTTATCGTTTTATCCGGTTTCGCTGTTTGTAATCGATTGCCGGCCGACTTTGAAAAGTAAAGTCTCTCTTAATGGGACAGCCACGGCCCCACGGGACCGGGGGTTTCTGTCCGCTTATGAGAGCTGTCCGTTTATAAGAACGCATTTTGTATGGAAAATTAGAAAATGGTTTCCCACAAAGGTGTCCGCTAATGCGAGTTGTTCGCTAATAAGAGATTTCAGTTATATCGTTAATCCCGGTCATCGCTATATCAGGTTATAACTGATTTCTACTGTATATACAAAAACGTACACATACACACATATGAGTGTATGTATGTATCTACCTAACTATATATGTATGTACCTACATATATGTATTCACATTCGAAGTAAAATAAGGGTCCATTCCTAAATAAATATGTACATATGTACATATGTATATTGCGCTAAGCAGAGTTCACAAATGCACGAATTGGCATCACTGGTAAGCAGAGCATTGAAAAATGCAGGACAGCTTTTTTAATTTGGAGCGCTAACGATGTCATGCCTCATGCACAATGCACATGAACTTGCTTTTGAGTGAACTTATACATAC
Organism: Brachyopa scutellaris; assembly: GCA_949775065.1. Classification (NCBI taxonomy): domain Eukaryota; kingdom Metazoa; phylum Arthropoda; class Insecta; order Diptera; family Syrphidae; genus Brachyopa; species Brachyopa scutellaris. The sequence goes on along the minus strand of OX459112.1, from coordinate 184,276,885 downwards.
TTTCTTTTGCACAACTTTGTATTGCGTTTGATTTGCAAAGAATGGGTCCATAGTTAATCAATTTCCAAATATACATACCTAATGTAAATAATATTCCACACACGAGTTTTCCTTACGCGTGCAGTAAACAAACCCTTCCTCTGTCCTAAAAAGAACCCCGTTAGACAAGCTAACTTCCAGAAATCTCACTCAAAAGAAAAAGCCCAACAGAAACAAACTCTTAAAATAACAACTCAGAACTTTTTTTAGCTGCGAATTCTCTAACTCACACATAGCGAAATTCTCAGAATTTTGTTTATTTGCAACAGAAAAAAATGCAAAGAAAAGGAGGGAATAAAGTGAAGTAAAAAAACGAAGACCGCGCGAAAAATGTATAAGTATAGATATACACACAAATTAGAAAAATCCTTAGAAGAGACCCTAAGATACACACATGCAAACAGCGTATAGCTCTAGAGAAACACGCTATTGATTTAGATTTCAGAGATCCGAATTCTCACTGTGTCCCACAGATTGATATCTCTACTCCAGATCGAGAGAAACGGCAACGATAAATAAAGACCGGGAACGGGAAGAAAATAAAATTGCATTTGACCTTGTTTTTGGCGCACATACACATGCATTTAGCTGGACGCGAATAAGCGAGGAACACACAAGTGATTCGGTGACCGACGACGTTGACTGCGGTGCTGACAGAATAATTTATTTCAAAAATTTCATGTTTTTATATTAATTTAGCTAGAAAGAGAAACGGAGCAACAAAACCCAGAAATCACACAACACAAACACAAGCGGCCAATTTTGCGAAAGGGGTGTTGGTGCGGTTGGTGGAGATAAAAAAAAAATTTAAAGATAAATGACGTGGTATGCGAGAGTACAACACACAGATGCAATTGTTATTATGCAATATCGTGAGAACGCGATCGGTGATGTTCTTCTAAATTGTCGAAAACATCCGTGTTGCTGTGTGTGGTTTGTGTTCATGAATATTGAGCTATTTAGTACTTAAGATCTTCAACAACTAAATAAATAAAGTTGGGAACCATTCAATCATTAGAATTGAAATGAGCATTAAGCTTATTCTCTAATCATACCTAAAAGTAAATATACAGCTTGGGAATTACACTGTTGATCTACCCGCGACTGTTAACATGTCTGTGCACGAGTACTAGCAGACTTAGGTATATGCATCTTTTTTAAAACGACATGCATACATAATATGTACATAAGTATGAACATATAGTTTTCCAAGATGTTGAGCAGGTGTTTGTAAGCAGTGTACCTACATCCTTTTTTAGTAAAAGGATCTAATAATTCCAATATTTATTGTATGGCCTACAATTGATATCCAAATAGCTGGGCCGTAACGTAAGGTCAGTTGAATATGGACGAGGAAAATTGTTGAAAATCAACTGAAATAAAATAGATTCGAAATAAATTTGCTACGCGCTGAAATAATTCGGAAACTGCAAAAATCTAATTGATCCTGTTTCAAATCAAATGAAACGTGTCTGTCACTTCTTACACTTCCTACACTTTAAACAAGATTTCAAGTAGTGATTTAAGTGAGGTAGGAAAAACATAAGGAAGCAGCATTTTTTTGTCAATAAACTCACCTTTGAATGTTAATCAGTAAAAGAATAAATTCATATGACAACACTGACACAATACAACCGAACTTAAATGTAAATTTGACCACTTGTTACAATTCGCACAACGGCCAGTTTCGTTACAAGGAGAATCTAACATATAGTTAGCTAATCGCTATTGAAAAAAAAAAATAATCCCACAATAGTCATTTGACACAATTTTAGTTTATTAAAGCTGTTTAATAATGTTTGCGAATAGCTATACATAAATATATATGAACAGATGAATGTCATACTACACGTGTACTTCATATGTACATATGTAAAAAAACAACTTTTTTCTCGCATCGGTTCTAATTGGTAGATAGATATTTAACTGCATGTGTCATGGAGTACTATATTGCAAAAACATTTGGGTTTAGGGGATGCTTAATAATGAATTCAAAATAAATTGGTTTCCGCATTTCGGCACGGTCAACGTACAAAACCAAAAGCCAAAAATGAACCAAACTATCGGTTAATATTTATGTGATGATATAATGCAATGGCAACTCCAGTATAATATTTTTCACCATGATACATATGAATTATGTACACATGTATGTGTATTGTAAAATTGCCAAAAAATAAAAGCAAATATGTAACTACATAAAACGCTAGATTTATTGCTTAATAATAATACATACAAAAACATCACTGTTCCGTGAACGGCAAATGATTCAGAAACACTAACTCGGAATCTAACGAATTCCGCATTCATACAAAACTAGCACGCCGAATGAATAGGTAAACATTCATTTGAGGACGCAGATAGAAAAAAGCAGGATTTCATGTACCTACTCGAACATCACCGCGGAGGTGTAAATTCATTAGGAACTACAAACTCACGATCTCAGTTATCATTGGTCACTATATTAGTCACAACAAATTCAAATCAATTAAACAGTACTCGTATCTATAGACAACTACTATATACTAGCAAAACCGACGACTTCGAGAACGCACCCATTGACTCACACACAGAAGTGCACCACACTAAACTAGTCACTAGTGATTTTTTGCAAAAATATTTACTCATTCAATTGGTTTTTGTTTTCATTTCCTTTTTTGCACTGCGCCGCGCAATGTCGACGATTACGAATCAGAGAAATGAAATTTCACTAGCACTCTTACACAATGCCGCTGGTGGAATTGCGCCGCACCACTGCGCCAATGTCGCGGTTCTCAGCCCACTGCTATTGGCCGGGCGCACCACCGGAATGACCTTGAGTGCAATCTATCGCTTATTGTACGGCACGCGGCATGCAATTCGCAATAAATATATTGCTCCTTCTACGGCCCACTCTACCCTTGCGCTCGGCGCGGCAGTGGTAATTTCCATGCCAATGAAACAACACAAGTGATCGTATCGCGCGTTTTACTTAGTTTTCTTATTGGAATTTGCCTTTTTTCAGTTCTCTTTTGTGGTTTATTTCGCCGGCTATTACGAGCGAGTAAGTGTGTGCGATATTCTCCCACACACCGGTAATCGTGGAAGCATTGCACATGCCATGCTGTGACGCAGCTATAATACGTTCCATTCCGAGTATCTATCTTTTGGCAAACATTTCTGCCAAACTATGCTTTGCTATAAATTTCGCGCTTCGTATGCGCTGTTGGCTGCTACTAGCTGGTTTAATCACCGCTGCCGACGCTGACAGGCTGACGCACGGACTCGTACTCTAGCGCTGTGGTTAATGGCGTGGTATTTTGTGTGGTGTTCTCTTGTGTGTTGTGTGCTCGAATGACATTGAAGTTGTGACATTTTTGTTACCGTGCAGGATCGCGTGTGTTGCGATTTTTTTTTTTTTGCGAAGACTACCTAATCAAGAAATCGCTTGCACACAAGTGTCCCACTTCCAAATTTTGCGTCGTTTCGCGTCGCACTCTCACCCCATTCGAATATGCAATCATGGAATAAATTTAGCTATTCGGTTTGCGATTTGTTTTTTTTTTCGTCTCCTTTTCTTCTTATTATTATTTGTTTTGTTTTGTTAATACTTTTCAGTTTTGTACTAGCTGAACAATTGTACACTTTGCGCTATTATTTTGGTTTTATGGGTGTATTCTTCTTCGATCGAATTAACTGGCATTAGATAGTCGGTTGTGCTTTGCAGTTGGTGGTTACAATGTGTAGGTATCTGTTTGATAGCAAAGTGTGTACCTATTAACTTTTGAAAATTAATTGCTGGCAAATTTGGGATTAATCAGCTGAGTTTGTATTCCTTAGTAGGTATGTAGGTATAACATACAAATGTAGGAGTATGTATTGATGTATGCATTGAAATTTTCACAAAAGGAAAACAGGAAAGTTTCTTCTCACAGAAAGCAGCGTTTTAAAATGTTGCTAAGGCTCTTACATTGAACTTGGTTTTAGGCATTTATGAATATGTACGTAGGTAGGTACCTATATGATAAAATACAATAAACATTAACATATTCACATACATATGTATGTACACAAGTACCTACATATACAGAACCTAACCTATTAATTTATAAACAATAATAAAAAACTGTTCGGCAAACACTTGGTCATTAAAAATAACGATTTGGTATTTACAATAATAAACAAATTAAAATATTGTTTTTACATCGAATAGTCGATCAGACTTTACCGCACTTAAGTGATATTGTTTTCAACTGAACTCCATTGAAATAATAAATAAAATCCACTAAGCAAAAATGCAATTTAACAATTAATATATGATCAATTGATGTATCTACATATGTTTGTATGTATATATGTACATATATGTGTATTGTACAAACGTCCATATGATTTCTATTTGGACGAAAGTAAAAAAAAATTAAATTCGTATTCCTTTTTGACACACAGTGTGACAAAAAATTAAAAGGACATTGAAAGATACCAAATAATTGATGTTTTTTTTTAAATAACACAAGCAATAAACAATAATTTTAGAAAATAGGTTATTTTAAAAATTTCATGTTTTCCTGCAATCTGTGTTAAAGTTTATTGTCATTTAAAAAACAAAAACAAATAAATAAATATTTCCACTCGTATGACATTTATGTAACTTATCTACAAAATTGGTACAGAATATTCTTGGAGTGACTGTATGCGCAATCGGTTTTAGGAAGCACAAATGGCGCAAAAAAAAACAACAACACAAAAATAAACAAATCGTGTCATTGAAATGCTTGCGGTTTTGTTGCAGTTTCATTTGTGTTTATGTATTTTTATTTCGTTCCCCCAATTTTTTTTTTTCTTTGTATTAATTTTTTTTTTTTTGCCATTTGCTCCGCGCATTTAACGACTCACTTTTTAGCGGTTAGGTCATGCTTTATATTAAAATTTGCACAAAATTTTGCGTATACATATGTAGTTGCATATATAGAGTACAATATTGCATAGTTTATAACAAATGAGATATTATTTTTGGCTGTTTCCAGTCAAACAGCTGAAAAATATTTTTAAATTACATTTTTTAACGAGTCACGATAATGCATAAGTAATATCAATAACAATAATATGTACATACAAACATATTTATGTACAGTACACATACATATCTGAGTATTTATTGAATATCGAATGCGCACAATTATAATATATATGTATGTATGTATATGTATTTTCAATGCGATTGGTTTAACAGGATTTTGTTATACTTAATAAATATCAACTTCTGGAAACTCCTCTATGTCTGTACTTAGGTTTTCAGGCAATGTTTCACTCAGTTATTTTATACGAAACCGTAAAAAATCATAAATTTGTTATTTGACACAGAAACATCATGAAAATATAGTAGGTATATCTGATTATAGTCGTGGATAAGACTCAGGTATATTATGTGAACAAAGATTGAGTAGGTACCTACTATCAAAACTTGGTCAAAATATCGTAATGGACTTCAAAGGACTCAACGTTTTTATCCTACCGAGTTTTTCCTTCTGTTGTTACATAGTTCTAATACCACCACTTATGATGGGATCTGTTCTTACCTATCTTTTTATTTAGACCCTGTATCATAAATCTTCGTCCTGCTTTAGTAAAAGATAAATAAATAATACATAATATGTATGTATTTACACTACACATTTCAATACGATTGTTAGGCTGTTTCAATTCAAGCTTATTTGATTGAGTCAGCTTTATTTCCCAGTACCATTTTATGTACATATGTACAATTGATTATACATATATTTATATGTTCTCTAGGTGCATGCAATGTGGCTTACATAAAATTCAAAAGATACGCAAAAGCTTAGTTAATTAAAAAAAATTAACTCCAAACCTACCGCTCTATCTGTTTTCCCCTATTAGAAAATAAAATGTGTTCATACATAGATACATAGATATGTACATCTATAAACACACTAGCTAGAGGTATGTAGGTGTACTTCGCAGTTATGTATCACACGTCACACTTGCTGCAGTGTCCCAATATACCAACTGAACAGAAGTAAACTACAAAAAAAAAGTTAACACAAAAAAATTTAAATAAAAAAAATTTCTTTCAAAACCAAATCTCTGCAAAGTTATTTCGGTTGCTTGCATTATGTTTTTTTTTGTTTGCCTCTCTCTCTCGCACTGTCTTTCTTCTCTGTGTGCTTTTTGTTTTCTTTTTTTTATCTTTCTTTGCACAAATAACCTTGAAATTTCCATATCCAAACATTTAATAAGAGAAATAAAATAAAAAAAAGAAAACACCATTTCAATATTTTATTTTGTGGAAAGCGGCACGGATAAGACGCCGAAAACAGATGAAATTCTCTTGAACTTGAACTTGTGAGTAAATGCAAAACATTGCTGTTGCTCACACTTCTGATTGTTTTTTTAATTAAAAAGATACATATGTAATGGGCATACTTATGTACATATGGACATGTATGTATGTACATATATTTTCTTGATTTGGGTTTTTTGATTGTCCGAGCTACTTGTATTATTATGAATCGGAATTTTAATTGACGACCAAGTAAATATTTGGATACTCGTATTGTGCATTACAAGAGCTCACCATTTCATAACATTTTGTATGCCAAATCATAATACAGGTAGTAGAATAGTAATATGGCTAGAGAAGTAGATAGCACAAACAGTGAATAATAAAAAAAAAAACATCTGAAAAAATGTACTGAGAATCATATCATAAGCAAAGACAAAAACGAAGTTAACTCCTGGACAGCACCCATTTAGCATCTGAGTTCATTCATTCATTCATAAATTGTTTTATTTCTTCAAATGCAAAAATAAATGTATCATATTTTACAAGTTGTATTGAGCATCTGAGTTTCCTACTACTACGCTGATCTGTCCTCATAAGGGTACTCGTAACCCGGCGATCGTGAGAATTCTAAAAAAAAGCTATGTGTCAGAGGTGTATTTGGTTCGACTAGTTAACCAATATTCAAATGACTAGAATGCATACTGGCGGCTTCACGTTTATTCTAAGGTATGAATGAATAAAGGTTAGCTTAGTAACAACCATGATGACGAACTTTCTCTATCGTTACCAGACAAAGATTGATATCCTTTTTTCCAGAATATCAGCACTTTAGCAAAAACGACACAGTGAAGTGTGTTAAAATCACCATCGATTTTCTTTGAAAAAACACGACTTTTGAAGACCACGTTGGGATTCGAAGTAGAGACCAGCTACTGAACAACCCGGTTTGAGCTTACACTAACTAGTCCCACTTTCGTTTACTTTATATGAAAATCAGCGAATGGTGTTTATTTTTGTAAGGACGGCTAATGTGTGAAAAGTTATTATCACATTTCAAAACTGTAGTTAATAGTGATTTTATTCACGCATTAATTTTTATAAAGATTACTCTGCAATAAAATCCAAATAAAGGTAAAAAAAAGGAATTGAAATAAACTTTTATTTAATTGATAGGTATCTACATATGTACCTATATACATTAGTGAATGTATACAAAAACAATGAGAGTTCAATTTCCCATTTCTTTACACCCCTCGACTTAACAAAATCGAAGCCAAAAAAAAAATTAATTAAAAAAAATATTCACAATTTCCGAAAAACACGTCTACGTATTTCCACCACCTAATCTAATATTGAACCTCTTAAATTTACCAAGTATACGTAAGTGCACACAAAAGCTGGCAGGACTATTTATTTTATTCGTTCTGTGTTTTTGTTCTTTCAGCGCCGAGTTTCGCTTTCGTTTTCTTTTGCATGCAAGGCATGTCGTCTGCTGTGTCTGGTGGTCATATCAAGGATTTATAGATAAAGGTTGAAAGCACATGTACACTACTATACGAGTATAGTAGCTCTGTCTCCTTCTAGCTGTATATAAAAAAATGAAACCACCCAGATATACAGTCCAAACCCCACCGACAACAAGCAATTTGAATTATTTTTCCCGATTGCACAACTTCCTCTTTATCTCTTTATTTCCGTCGTCGTCCCCAGTTTTGAGAACTTTTCCAACCCCTTATGAATGCATTTCTCTATGTATGGGTAAAAATCAATGCCCACCAGGCGGCGCCTTGCAACAACTACTCGTACCTACACACAGATACGGGTTTTCCTCAGGGTAAAGCGCAAAACTTTCACTTTCCGTCGTAGTCGTCGTCCCTTGTCGGCCGGCGTTGCAAGCTAAATTTAGAAAATATATCCATACATACATATACGTATGCATGAATAGAAAAGGGTAACGTCATCGTATCTACATGCGCCGCAGAGTCATTTCACCCCACCCCTCCTACTGTGTGCGATGTAGAACTTCGTTGTGCGCCTCATGGCAATGAATCGGATGTTACCTAGACCAGTAGTGGTAGTTGCTGTTGATGTAGCTAGCTGGTGCTGGGTTGGTTGAGGACGACCTCGTTGTCGTTGGATATGCACGTTTACTCTACACCAAAATAATAAAAAAAAAAAGCGCAAGGGTTGGAAAATCTGCTGCAGTGACTAACTGGTCGCAGAAGTGTGGATGGTTTACCATCCCCGCCAACGATCGTTGTTAGTAGCAGGCAAAAAGTGTGGGGCCCACTTAAATGGAGATGTGCACCTAGCAAAGTCTGCATGCAGAAGCTTTTCCACAAATAAAGCGGTAGTGAGTGGTAGTGGTAACAGAGGCAATATTGGCGGGAGTTTCCTTCTCTGGCTGCACCACTAGGCAACACTCATCCACGTTTGCTTTTGAATGTGTGCATTGCTGCCCCCTCATAGTCTAGTCATATAAAACTCGTACTGCAGATACTATGCTATGTTTATGCTACTGATGATGACTTTTAGCGTCATTTATTGCTTTGAGTGGATACCACCCTATTGCTATGTATCCTGGTAGTGGTTGTTTGTTTAAATGTGATCCGCCCTGCTTGCTGCTGGTTTTGCTCAAGTTTTACCTCGTTATTTTTGTTTCCTGCTAAAAGTCGACTTCCGGCTTTTTCCCCGCACAAGAACATAGAATGGCAGATAAATTAATGGAAAGATGGTTGGTTGGTTGGATAGATACCATTATGCACTCACTATTGACTCATCTAGCGTATCTCACTTTGGATACGATGCAAGCGTAAGTTTGAAATTGCGCGCTAGACAGGGAGGGATGGGTTTTAAATATATTTAGATACATGTACATGTGTATGTATTTACCACTGAATACAGTAAAAAGTATTGTAGGTACTTCATTGAATGTACCTAATTAAATTGTCTAGATCTAGAAGAATATTGAAGTTAACAAAATTGTTGTTACCTGTTGTAGTGGAATGCAATTATTAAAATGATTTCCTTCTTCTTCTTCTCTCTTTCTCTTACCTGTAATTAAATAAAAAATACACGGTTGTAGTAGTATGTACCAACATAATAAAATATTTTTAAATCGAATAACAAATTTCACAAATAATACAACAATGAATCATGCAATCGTGATAACTGATAACTAACAAATTGCACTAAAAAAAAACTGTACTGCTCAGCGACTTATCAGTCACATGATAACGATTTGCCCAAAAATACAACAATATTAAAGTATCTCACTTAATGCAACTAATCGTAGTCAAATTGCGAACAAAAAATAGGTTAATGTTGGTATAGATGTTACGTCAGAAGTGTTTTCCTGAGTTTATTCCGACGTCTTTAGAAAACTTTTGTTTAGCTTTTTATTGGTCGAAAAAGTATACATCATACATATACAGAGAACAAACTCGTGTGCATGTGTGTGAGGGGTAAATGTTTATACAGTTTATTATATCATTATTATCATATTTTTTGGTCGTTTTTGTTTTTTTTTTTTTAATTCTTGTTTTGTGTGAAATGTTCACGCTATTATTTAGGACACTTTTCTGCAGCGCGGCATGTGGGTAAACAATAGGTACACGAGTGTAGATAATTTTTTTTTTGGTTTTGCTGTCGATAAAATTAAAGCATTTTCGCATAAAAACAAAATGCAAGGTCGACGATGGAAGGTGGGTGATATCGGGGACGCTTAGATAGGGGAAGTAAGTAAGGCAAGTATTTCTTGTTGGCGCGTTATCTTCATGCGAATTCATTTTTCTTGTTCTTTGGTAGCAAAAATTAGCACACATACTTAGTGGATTTGTGGCGGCAGTGATTAAAGGATTATCCACAAAAAAACAAATCGTTGGATTAGACTAATTGATTCTTTAAATGCAAACAATTGCATAGCGTTGTTTCTCTCGCTGTTTGTTTATATTCCATCGCATAACACTGCCATATTATTTATGATAAACAAAAAAAATGGTTTGGTTAATATAAAACGTGGTTTCCCCATACAAAACGTGACAATTGCTCGAATTTCGACCATAGGCGATACTAGATAACTTTCAATTTAGTCGATGTTCATCGTTTTTTGAATGTCAAATAATAAAATATCTCAACTTCATGAACTCTAAAGTCTTAGATTTTAGGGTACTTTGAAGTTTGAACTACTAAACAAATAAATTTTACTCAAATATTCTTAAACTTTTGAGAGAGAGATAGAGAGAGAGAGGGGGGGGGGGAATAGAGAGAATACCTATTTACTTTTGGGGGTTGTGGCTAGTGCGTTGGACTACTACGCATGCTGTCCGAAGTTCGAATTCAATACCAGCAAACACCGGCACCTCTTCCAAATGCCTGACAAGCCATTCCAGAGTATCTTTTGTAGTGAGGAGCAACAAACTTTAGTTCCCTTCCATTCGTGTAGCACGCGAACACAAATGGCTGCGAGAAGCCAGGCTTGATTCCACATAAGACTGCTAGCTCCAAATACTAATACTATTTCCCAGAATCCACACTACTACGCTTTGTTGTTGACATCGCCATCTTGCAGGTTCACCTTTAATTCAGCTTTCATTTCTATCTATTCACATACTCATATTATATAGTACATAGCCTCGTATGCAAGTGCGCTAGTGCGTGACAGAATTAAGAGATGTGCGTGTACAAACGATCATTGTACCATCACAAATATACCGGTAGTTAACAAACTAAAAGTATCATTTTGGAGGTCACCATCGAAAATCAAACCTACCTTAGAAGGTGAAATCCGTACCTTTGATTTTATTTAAAGTGCATACAATACACACATTCGACCGCGCTTTAAGCGCAATCTTTTGCTTTCATAAATGTGTGCATGTTTAAAACAGCGCGTTTACTCAATCTTTAAATTGTATATGCTTAAAATGACCGTTACCTTCAATGCAAAAAAAAAAAACGAACAACATAACCAACCATAGAATGTGTGAATACACGCGGTGAATAAATATAGATACCTACCTAGATTCAAAGGCTTTATGGAAAAAGATGCTTTTTCTTCAAGCATCCGTCGCTTCGCTGCCGTTGCCTGAATTTTGATTCATTGTTATTTGATTGTTTCCTGTGTGTGTGTTTTTTTTTCATTGCTTTTGTAAATGCAAGCATGTGCAAGTTTTACTTCGCACAATTCGTTGAATAGAAAGAAGGGTTAAGTTTAACTAATGCAACCTGTGTGTTCGTAATATAAACAGCACACAATCAGCACGACAAACAATGGCGCAGTTTTCCTGTAAATAAAAAAGTGTTTGCTTGATGGGAAAGTTTTCGAAAGTTTTTCTTTATTTTTCGGTTTTGTGATTGCAATGGAAAACGACGGACGTTTGCGTAGCTACTTATACAATGTACCTATATTCAGTCGCATAGGTACTATAAAAATGTAAGAATGTAAAAGGGACTGCGTATGTGTGTAGCCCAAGGCAGCTAATGAATCTTGTTCCCTTGTCAATTCGAATCAATTGGTTAAAAATCACACTATGCAATTTGTTGGCCGAGGTCTGAAGTTGAAGAAAAAAATACTTCTTCCGCTTTTTGTAATTTCTTTATTTCTTTTTAATTGTTGAGAGATCCATACATGTACATATATACATATGTACATACATATGTATATTCAGATGTGTGCCATAAAGAATAGAAGACATAGAGAGATATAGAGAGATAGTGCGAAATGAATTCGGATTGCTTGTTTATTTTAACCCTTTAATGCATGCTGATGCATATCTGCATCATACTCTTATATATGTGCCCTCGTAAGCTCGTAAGAGAATATAAACAATTATCTATTTTATTTTGGTCTTGACTGTTCTTACGTTTTTACGATCATTTTCAATTCCTGGAAATGGTTTGTGTGTAAGTTTTGGCACGAAAAATCAAACTCAAGTCAGGAAACTGAATAAAGTAAAAGTCAGCACATTTTGTCAGTTTTGTTTATTCTATTATTTATAGTTTTTCTTTCGTATGTTATGTATGATGAATATCTGCGTTAGGCAATAACGCCCAAGGAAATAACGCCCAAATCGATTTGGAAACAACGCCCAAAAAAATTTCGAACAATTTGTTGTTGTAATTTTTTTAGTCATTTTGGGTGTAATTTCCTAGTCAGGGTTCATTTTATAATAGGCAGTAAAGCCCAAAATAACAAGTGGAAATATTTGAAAAGGAAATAATGCCCGAAAAAGGAAATATCACCCAAAACAATTAAGACAAAATGAAATAACGCCCAAATAAAATTAAGAATTGCCCAAATGGCAATATTGTTGAGTAATTTCTACTGAGAATGTAGAATGTCATTGAAAAATGCAACCCACTCAAAGTTCGATGACAGATATTGCAAGCCTCTCCGCAGTTTTGAATAAACTGGACTTCACAATTAGTTTGCTTGGTTTTTTAAAATAAACAAAAAGAACGATTGTACCAAACTAAATGAATCCCGCGGCGTGGCGCTCCATGTCAGCGTGTGACGCGAACGGGCCACCCGCGTCCCCCCCCCCTCCCCCTCCGCGTTTTTCATTATTCACTAATTTGGGAACAACATACGCATTGGTTGCAAAGTTTTATTTTTAATGGGTACTAGCTGTCCCGCCTGGCTTCGCCCGTGTACTAAAACAGTCTCGTTAACCATCAGCCAAATGCAATTTTCTTTCTGCCTGGCACAGCGGTTATCGAGTTATAACGTCATCGAGTTTCGCACGCCGAATGAATTGTATATGTTATAAAGAAGACTTGCAGTTTCTTTATATCGCTGTTTCGCATGCTTACGCATACATATAAAGAAACTTAACATATACGTATGTTATACTCAACCTCGCATCTACTAATATGAATTGGAAATAAAGCCCAAAAATCTGGAAATATCGCCCAATTTTTACAAAAACAATTCCCATTGAAAATTTTTGGGCGATATTGCCTTTTTATAACTTAGGTGATATTGAGTTTTGGGCATTAGGCAAAGTCTTTTTGGGCTTTATTTCCATCTTCTTGTTCATTTTTGGGCGTTAGAAATTTGTTTGGGCTCTATTTCCAAATCGATTTGGGCGTTATTGACTAACGCCATATGAATCAAGGTTTTTGGAAATATGAACTACATTCACATTCATGCTTGTTTATATACCGTAAATGCATCGGGTTGCATACCTGCATCATAGAGAAAATTCGATTTTTTATTTTTTTGAGTTTAGATTTTTTTTATATAACATTTTTGTATTTAATTCGCTTAAGATAAAATATTTAACCATTCGTTGGAAGTGAATTGCTTTACCTTGCATCTTTGCAGTTAGATTATGATATTATAGTTGCAGCCATTTTTTTGTATTAGCCAAACCTCATGCTATAAAATTGTAATTACATTGCGGTTTTGAAAATAACCGTAATCGGATAAGGCTATGAATTATTATTTATTATTATTATTATTATATTCAAAATAACTTATAACTACGATAGACATATTTTATTTTACCTATCATGCATAATTTCAAATATTAAATGCCATTTATAATTAGCACTTGTCCCAACCTGTGCTCATGAACGGAGGTCTCCTCTTCAACACGGTTCATTATTGAATATTTAAACAAAATCATACCTGAGCAAACATACTGGCAAAAAACAGAAAACAATTAAAAAGATAATTGCCAGAAAGTTTACTCATAGTTTTTATTTTTCCCCATCGTGGGTTTTAAGTGTAGGTACTCTCGTAATATGTATATTTCGAAATATTTATTTATACATAAAGTACTTTAGAGGGCTTATTAACATTGGAAGTTGTGGAAAAGTGCAATTGTTTGTTAGATGATACATGTAAATAAATAAAATTAAGTACATAATAATAATAATAGAAGAAAAAATCAAAATAGATTCGTTTTTTGTTTTGTTTGTCAGTTGATTTCAGAGTTTTGTATGTAGACTGTGAAATGAGTATATGTAACTGATGTAGCTGATGCGATGCATACCATAATTACCCACCAAATAATGTAACTGCATCACCACCCTTTTGCAGTTCACATCAAACACAATATATACAATTGTTAAAGTCGTTGTGTAAGAATAACTCTCTCTGACTGAGATTAGCCTTTTCGTTTGTAATTCACCGATTTCAAATTGAATTATCCTTGAAAATAAAACACTAATTATTTCAGGCAACTTCAACAAGGACATGGCGCCCTATGTGATTGTTTACCCATGTACGAGTATGTATACGTATACATACATACATATATAGGTAGTGCATATACATAAGTATGTATGCAAATATAATTTTCAATCTCTTCCATTCCACACCATTTTCGATTCCCCCGGTTGCACTTGTTTTTAATCCATCTTCGGTTCCCCGAATAATCACAAAAGGAATATACATATATACGGTATACCCCCCTATGCGCTACTCTAATTAAATTCATACAGGTGAACTGACTAAGTAAGCAGAAAAACAAAAAGACTGCCACTGCAGTATGTGATGCATATGGAGTAGAAGTACACAATGGGCGCATTCATGAAGGCCGACCGACCCATCTTCAGTCTTTTTTTTAATTTTTATTTTTTTGAGTGCCTTTGCGGTTTGTCGGTGGAGTTGCTCTTGAATTTGTTACAATCGACTGGGTTTTGAAAAGGTCTCTCTAGATAAGATTCATTAAATGCAATCTCGTTCCTTTTTTGTAACTCTTTGATGCATAGAAGTGCAGGTTTTTTGGGAGCCTCCTTCTCTTCCTCCCCATTTACCCGTCAAAAGTGCAGCATGCTGCTAATTAACATGTTTCCCTAGAGTGAGAGTACTTTAACTCTTTTTTTTTATATGCCAAAAACAGGTAAAAAAAAGACAGCTAAAGAAAGAAGCATTTTGTTGAAAAATTGAGCGGGTGGTTATACTCAAAAGAAAGGCAGATTCCTTCGCCCGACACGATTCCACCCAGCGCACTAGTGAAGAGTGGAATTTGTTGCTACTTCTATCTAACAAATTAGCATTGTAGTCGCTGTTGCATGAAATTATATGCGATGCAATTATACTTTTTTGGGTATTTTATGTATGCATAGGCCTGTTTTCTTTTTTTTATGAAAAAAAAAAAAAAAACAAATGTTACTTTGAACTCTTTTACTTGAGGATTCTTTTTTTCGAGGTTACATGAAATCGTGGTTGAAACGTAAAACAAACTTGTCGGGCGACGTGATGTCCCCACGAAGTATTTTTGAACCCTATATAATGTATGTACGTACTGTGCTTTAATTAGAAGTAACAAAAGCGCTTTTGCCTCCTGTATATTTTAATTTGCTTTGAAGTGCACTTCAATTATGATGCACAGTTGAATACGACAACAATGGCAATGGGGGCTTTCAACTGAAAACACACTTTTTTTTCTATAATACTTAAATATTTATTTACCTAAATACATACATATAATGTACCTTACCTTAGTATGTATAGGTTCAACCTAGAAGAACAATTTGTAAGAATGTGGAACTATTTCTAATTCATATAATAGCGTATTTCAATGTCGCTTTTTCTGAATTTTACCCTAAGAACTCTAAATTGTAATCAATATCTCCATTAAATATAGTCTCCAAAATAAGCATAGGTTTACAATTCAAGTTAAAAGTGACACAGAAGAATAATTAATCATTAGCCATCACATTAGAAAGGCTATATTTTCAGGTTGAGTTTGGATGGAGATGAAGATTTTCCAACCCAATTCTATCATCGCTTATACCATAATAAGTAGAGCGCAACTTGTAGAAGATGAAACAACCCTTTCTTGCAGATTCTTTTTTGTATAATGTTGTTTTTGATGCGATGATATTTCATGATTTGATTTCTCATGAACTTTTGAACTAATTGGAATATTATTTTTATCATTATTTAACAAAAGAATGGTGTACAAACCCAACTGATCTTGCATTTGAAGTAGTTTTTTCCAATGTTTAATTTTTGCATAATTTTAGCTAAGCACTAATTTATAAAAAGTATTCATTAAATAAATAAATTTAAAACTAAAACTAAAACTAAATGATATGGAAACAAAAAATATCATTGCAAGTTTCAAACCTCAAGCTAGTACTTCGTCACTGTTTTTCTTAATGAATTTCTTAATGCATTGCAGAAGCATAAATATTCGTATTTCAGGTCATGGGGTATAGGTACAACGTACAATAACAATAATTAGATGCTTGCAAATATAAATTATATTTTAGTCGTACGTTTTATCGACCTTCTGGACAGAGCGAGCTTGCTCGATTTTATTTTGTTTTCTTTAGTCATAGCTTCTAGTCCTACAAAAGGTCTGATAAAGTCAAAATTCACTTCACTTACGTATACATATGTTTGTACGAGTATGAACATTTACATATATGTACATATGTATAACATAATATGACTGATTTGTATACTTGGTGTTTTTGTTTGTAGCCTAAAAAACGATTATCGCGGCTTAAAGTTCTCCTAATGTATGTACATATGTATGCATATCTGACAGCATAAAGAAATGCATTACCTCTTTAAGGGAAAATCTCTTGATTGCGGATGTATGAAAGGGTAGTCATTAGCTGAACTTTGAAAGGATTGTGTTTGTTGTTACATCAAAACAGCATTACTGTTATGCATTTGTACCAGTTATTGACATTGATAACGGGGAAGACGCTAACTAATGAAACGAAGAAATTAATGTGCTTTTACTTCTTTTTCTACTTTTTAACTTGAATAGTTTTTTTTATTAACTTGCTGAATGAATGAAATAAAATGTTATAAATTAGAAATAATATTTTTAGGTACATTAATTAAATATTTTACGGAAAATGCGTTCGATATTAAGAATTTTTCAATATATTGAATGCAAATGAATTCGTTTTATTGGACCACCACTGCATTTACATTTTCCCCTTTCGAAACATCCTTTCCTGCCCAGTTTTTTCATAATTGACATGCGTCTTGTCTTTTTTGATATTTTCGTACAAATTTGGAAGCATAGGCTTTATAACGACTTAACTTATAATACATGATAACTGTCGAAACTTAACTTATTATATATACCTGTGTGTGTACATATGTATATGCTGGTACATAGGTCTAGTTGTTATTATATTTTACATGGAAACCTTTTTTAAGCCTTTATAGGTTTAAAAAAAACAAATCTATTGTTAGTTGTCTGTAGCAGTTGTCTATCTTTAAAATCTTCAAAAACAAACACTTCCTCTAACCGAATCTTCTCAAGTAATTACCGTTCTAACTAGCAATAGCATTACTTGACAACTAAATACATACATATATAGGTACATACATAATATACCTACATATGTACATTGTATATTGCAGGCGGCAACCTCTTTCCATCAACGAGTCAAAAACACATGAATAAAAATTACATCCAGTGACCTACATTCGAGGCTACGCATAATTAAATACGTATGTGTACCTACATATGTATGAAACTTATATGTATGTATATATGTACATACATATATACTAACCAAGAAGCTGATACTGATATAGGTATGTATGAACATGTTTGTCTTCCTAAACCAAAATTAACAACTATCCACTACTCTTACGAATCCATGTAGGTACATATGAACATACATATATATGTACATCACGTGGTAATTGTCTTTCTCTGGAAAAAAAAACCCAACCAAAACGCACTTAATGCAACTTCCACCATCATTGTAACTGAAGCCAGCCATCGCAAGAACCAACCAACCACCAGTGAAGTGCAGTGCGTATAAAGCTACTCGTAATAAAGACAATCAAAATGCCAGTTCTCTATCATGCCACTCGGTTGAACACGTTAATTAATTAAAACGCATTGCCATGGCAGAGGGGGAAGGGAGGGGAAAGCCTTCGAATAAAAATATGTCACGCATAGCATTTCATTTAAGAGGACCGGCGACATCGCCCCAAAAACAAGACCCCAAACACACTCGCTTTGTATCTATGAGCCAACACAGATTTCCCTCTATCTGTGTGTGCAACATATTAGCAACATAGGCAAAGCGCAAGCTTTGCACATAAAAGGCCTGGGTGTAACACTCAGAAGAGAAAAATATCCAGCCAAAATAAACGAGTCTATCTACAGCAGCAAATGCACGAGACATTTATAGATACTGTCGGCGGGTGGTGGCATGGGGGGTTTTGTACTATGTATTTCAGCTGCCAAAGCCAACGATTTCGTAATTTTAATAACTCATTTATCTGGTGTGCGGACGGACACGTGCAAAAATAAAACCCAATAAAATCCCACAGAAACACGAACTGTATAAAACTACGATTATCGCCTAAAATATATACTATGTATGTATGTTAAAAAAAATTAAACAGATATATATACGAGTATCTATGTATTTGAGTATGAAAACTTTGCACAATCAATTTTTTGTTCGTTTAATCAAAAATAAATGCGTGTATATGCGTAGATCTTCGGCTCACGCACACATCAAAGATAACAAAGCTTACAAATATGAAGAAGAAGCTTACACGCATAGACTTAGATGCATACCTATAAAACACAGCAAAGCACAGTTCATCGGCTGAGACAATTTATGCGCGCATGTAGCAATAGCAACACTTGCCCGGATGCGTAAAGCGGCATAACGCAAGTCTGACATTTAGACCCCACTGCTTAGCGATGTGTTAGTGCCGCTGAAATTGAACTACACACACACAGTGTGCGTTTGGCGTTTGGCCGCTAAAGTTTGGCTAATTATGAAATGTGCGTATAAGCACTTGGACTGATGTGTGCTTTGCTGCTGCGCATAGGCCTTGTTTTGCAATCGTTTGAGTTGTTTAGTTATATCTCTCTACACTATGCGTTGTGCCGCTGCCTGCTGCTATGTGCGCCGGAATATTCAAGGTTTTTAGATTTACACAATCGATGCGTGAGTGCGTGCGTAAAGCTTTTCCGCATGCACTTGTGTCTGTGCGTGCGCTAGCTTTTTTTTCGTTAAGCATACATGTATAGGTTATAAAATATTTTAGTAAAAAATGCGTATGATGTAATGCTGGTGAGGCGATGGCTTTTAATAAAAAAAAAATTATTATTGCATATTTTTATATACCTATTGCAGTTTCATTTTTTGGCAATATGCTATTCCAAATTGCTTTGTCATTTAGCCAATTGCTTTGTTTTTATTCTTATTTTCAGATATTGTAGGCATGTAAACAGTCGTATAGGTATGTATGTATGCACATGTACATATATACTTATGTTCATACATGTATGTGTGTAGATGTGTTTTTATGAGAGCGCATATTCAAATACACAGGCACAGTTTTGTCAACATAAAAATTATATGCAAATATTTAATACAAACATGCATTATGTATAAAAATAGTTTGCGCTTCAAGCAACTCCCTCGGTCACAGTTGGTAGACAATTTTTTTTACTTTTTGTTTAATCATTTTCTAATTTTTTTTATTGAAAAAAATTTCCATTGTGATTAGTTTTAGCAGAAGATTTCAATTTGAATTATTTTGTGATTTGTTTAATAGTTTGCTTGTTTTATTACTGTAGTAAAACTTTATTTTCAAGTTGTTATTTAGTATTGTATTTATTTTTAAAGGTGGGGGTAGACTGCTTCTTTCGTCAATCCATTAATTTAACAATAAAGCATCTTATCTATAACATTTTTGAACTCTACCTTGCAGCTTTAACTACGACAGAACTGTGATCGCCTCGATGCGGTGGACATTAATGAAACTAAATAGAACTTTGTGACTTCGAGGCATTAGGTAAAAACATACATTGTACATACATATGTATGTATAGACAAATGTACATTTAAAACTATAGAACTATGTATGGTGTACTGAGTACTGTAAATCAGTATACCGTAGTGGCCAGATCAAAATGTACACCCTTGAAATGGTCGAATAGTTTATTTGGTCTGATTTTGAAAACAATTCCGATTACAAACGCACACTTTTTTGTAATAAATAAAACTAGATAAATTAGTAGGGAAGAAAAGTGTAAAATTGGATGTATTGAAAATATTTGCGAAATTCAATTTTTTCTTTAAAATACAATTAATACAATAAAAATTTTTAAAAAATTCAAGGCATAAATACATAGTAAAAATAATCAAGTTAATTTAATATTTGGTATGTCTCTTCTAACTTTGATAACGGCCTTTATTCTGCAAAGCATGGACTTTATTAATATTCGTCAATAATCTATGGTTATATCATTTTCCCATTGCAAATCTACTTCTCGAAGTTTGGTGTTCAATTTTCTGTTTAAGAATTGCCCAGCAATTCTCAATTAGGTTAATGTCAGGGCTGTTTCCTGGCGGATCCAGAGTTCGTTTACGAAATTCTTTACATTTAAAAAAAAATACTGAGAGATCAACACAAAACTTTTGTTTTGGATAGATTAAATGTTCAATGTTATCAAAATAATTAAACTAACCTTCCGGCCCGATGAAATAGCGCAGAGTCATACTGAAAAATAGGGTCGACTATTACTGGGAATAACCGATCTATCGAAGGATTAAAATGCTATTTAATAAAATTAACAAAACTATCTCCATTCATCGATCCGTTAATAAGGGCGAAGTTACAAGTTCTCTAATAGCTTTTGCAGCCCCAGAGCATGAAACTAACGGGAAATTTATTTCTACTGACAGTGCACTCACTTTTTTCTCAGAATCTTCGACGGATGTACCAAATTCCATCGAACTGATTGAGATAAGATTTCGTCTTTTCTTCGAAGATTACCCTCTTCCAATCATTTTCCGTCCAATTCCGGCGAGCTTTAGCAAAATTTAAGCTCAAAATCTTTTTTCTTGGCCTCCTGACTGATAAGGACCTATCCTGCAATCTTTTTCGTACTGTTTTTGAGCTTATCTCCTTTTGCATTTGTTCCTCCAACTCAAGACTTATTTATTTAGATGTTTTTTCTTTCCTTAACACAAGAATTTTTAAGCAAACGGCGCCTTCTTTCGTTGAGTTCTTATTTCCCATCCCGATCCGAACTTCCCTCCGCTCTGATAAAAATAAACGACTTTTCTTTGAAACATTTTGTACACTGACATGGCTACATTCAACTCTTTCAGCAATCGCCCTTAAAGATAAATGTTCGTTATGTAAGGCATGGATCACACTGTTTTCCTCTCTATTTAACTGGCGAAAATCTCGTGCTCTTAGAATAAATACAGAAAATTCATTATAGCAAATATCAGCACCAGTTGGAATACCAATGTCATTTCCGACTCGATAGTAGAGACTGGACTAAATTTTGTTGGAGATCAATTTTTTTCTACATTATGTAGGTATGTATGTACATGAGGACCTGAATCTTGAGCAAAGTGGCTGCGTCGCTCTTAAAGTAGTAAGTGGGTCGTATTTTCATTATTTTAGTATAAGCGGCTTAAAAAGAGTCTAGATTTGTACTCTGCGTAGACTACTTTAAGCAACAAATATATAAGTAGTAAAAAAATCAGTAGGCAAGTGCGTTTAACTCATAGATTTATTGTATGTTGGAACAAGCAAATCAAATTCGGATTCTATTGATAATCTTAATCATTATATAAATAGGCGAAGGCAAAACAGTTCAACCTTCTATTAACACACGATATTCGCTAGATTTTTTGTTGGAAAGGTTATGAAATGGGGCAGTGCAGTATGTAATTTATTTTTCCAATATGTTCTGTCTGAGCCAGGTAAAATAATAATTATTAGCACGTGCGTTTCTCTCGCACTTTTGGGCGAGTATCGACCACAGGCGATACTAGTCTAAATAAATAATGCTTTGATATACATATGATTTTAACTCACCTAGTTTTTAAAATTATTTCCGATGAAGCCAAATCTCCGATCCATAGAATTTTGAATTTTGTTTTGAAATTATCACAGTTTATTTTTGAAATTTTCTTTTCTTTATAAACTTGAATGTTTTCACTCTTTTATTATTGATTATATTTTTTAATAATACAATTTAACTTTTTTTCGTATCCTTTTATATACTCAGACACATATATGTATGTATATTTGAATGGGTTTCGATACACGTATTTACTTTGCGAATAAATATAAACCGAAACGAAATTTTTGATATATATTCACACACACTTATTAACAGTGTAATATTTTTTTGTGCGGTGCTATAGATTCCAAACCATTAATTTTGAAAATGTATTAATTACTTAAGGGATTAAATTTTTTCTACTTTATATTTTCTCCGTCCACTTGTTTTAAGAAATTTTATTTTTGTTCGGTTAGAGTAGTCTTAACTTTTGTTGGATTTTTTTTTATTTAATTTTGTTCAATAAACTTACATGGAGATAGACGAGATTTGTTGTTTAAATGAGGTTTTGTATTTTTTTTTTTTGGGTTACTTTTTTGTATTACATTGAATTAATTTTTTTTAATCGTTTTTTATTTTTTCATTTGAAACTTTTTTTCGTTATTTAATTTTGTCCATAATGTGTTGTTTATTTTAAAAGATTAAATTTTCGTTTACATTTATACAACCTTAATAAATAATTTACTTGAAAGCATACGTTTCAAAAAATGTTTACTTCAAGTTGTGTATCATTTCTAAAAAGTTTTTATGACAAAAAAAAATATTTTAACACCAGCAATTTTTTTGATGAGTTTTCTTCGTTGCACATTTCTTCTAAAATCTAAAAAAGATATATGTGCATAGTAAGTAGGGAACACTTTTTTAATGATACGTAAATGACTTTTGTGGAAATATTTCGTTGAAGTAGAGCGGAATTAGACGTTGATTTTCTTGTTGGTATGTACTTTGGAGACCTGGCACAAACTCTTAAATATTCGACGTCATAGAAGACCTAGCCTAGCATTTGTGTGTTTTAGATCATTCACACAAGAACTTAAAACAGGGTGAAATCAACAGGTAAGATGAGCTTATTTACGAGAATTACGAGCCGCCTGGATATTACACGAGTTAAGAGATGCTCCTTTATACCCTCTGCAACTTTTGAAATACCCACCGACGGTATTTCATAAGTTGCATTTTAAAAGTCAAAGCGCAAAGAATTTTGCTCTACCATATTTTTTTATTTTTTCATCTTAATCGTCTAATTACGTTAAGGTCTTTTCATTCTTAAAGACATATTCATATAGAGGATTTTCGTAAGCCTTAAGTAAAACACTTATACTCGTATGTACCTAGGTGGAATGGTCATTTGCACTGCGACGTACAGTCTTTCATCATACGATGATAACCTAGTGTTATAATTACTCCAAAAGTAAACTATGACGCTGTTTACATGAGACATATGAGCTTTTCAGAATGAAGGCTTTCAAAAAAAAAACTTACAATACACGCATATGTACCTATATGTTCGTTGTATGCTATTATGTATAAAAACATTCAGGGTCAAATGTCATCAAAAAATTGTCACTTCAGTCTTACATCCAAATTAAGCTGAAAAACTAAAAACAAAAAAAAAGGTAAGTATGGTAATCTTGTCTCCCTATGTAGCATATAAACTCCATGTACTAAAACTTGATTCTCCCATATCTCGTTTAAATTAAGTTTTTACCTTGATTTTCGTCTATGCAGTGAAGGTGTTACTACTAACGGTTTAACAGATAACATCATTATCGCTCATGACGTCACCGTCAAAACCAAAACATTATGAATAGTGAATAGCGAATACGAATGTATAAAAGGCATTCGAATATTCAACCGCAATCTCTGTCTAACTTTTCAAAATCTATAAAACTATCATAATTGACGATAAACGATAATAAATTCGTCTTGAATAGTGCAAATAGACCTTGAAAGTATAGAAGCATGTTGATACTGTCTAGGGCTAGAGCTAATGTTGATTAAAAAGATATGTTAAAGGTGTAAGAATACTTCGTACCCTGATTGACTTTGAAAAATCGTATAAAAATTACTTCAAGTCTTGTGTTTAAAACTCCTAGGTAGTTTGCAAAAAACTGGCAGTAAAATGTATACAGTACCTGCAAAGGATTCGGAAGTAATAGTTAGTGTATATTAGTTTATGACTTGATAATGTATGTAGTACATACATACTACAAACCACAGCAAAGAAGTTCGGCAGTCTGAACATGTTGACACCCATATGTAGGTTGAAGTGGTGGCTTTAGGGTCTAGACTCTAGAGTCTAGACCATTTACCTATAACGCTGCTTACGCTTAATAGGATAAAAATCCATAAATATAGTCATTTACCTGTATCTACTACGGTAATAGTATCAAAGGGTTTTTTTTATATACACACATACATATGTATCTATACAATGACTAAAAGGGAACATTTTACTTTAATCACAACTATCATTCTACTCACTATCGTTATTTTTCGATTAAACGATGTGTAGCCTTCACAACAACCATCTTTGTTTTTGATAATATTCGCGGATGAGAATCCAACAGAAAATACCTACGTTACACGCCATCTTTCCAAATTAAACCCATATTGTCGTACAACTCTTTTCCTTGGTATAGGAAACTACCGATAAGAGGGTAGTAACAACAACTTTTATTGTTTTTACCCAGAAAAAGGTAAATTATAATGGTATAGCATGTGCTATGACAAAAGAGCATAAGGAACCGTATTGTAGTACCCTATGAACCTTACACATACAATAAGAATGTCGTTGATGATATGAAATTAAATCACATTTTGTGTTGGGTGCGAACAAAATAAAGGTTCAAGAACTGTTTTTTTTTTTTTGAAAACAGTTGCTTTTCTTATGGTATGGCATGTCAAAGAAAACAAGATACAAATGTCGCTCTCCGATCAAGATTTTCCGCCATAATATCACCAAAATAATAGAAAAGTATCGTTTTTGCATTGATTCGTAGATAAACGAAATGTTTCTTCCCGAAATTTGTGCATTTTTAATCGTTCTGGTTTACTTTCGATAAGAAAACAACACTAGATTTAAAACGTCAACATTTTAAGCTATAAAGATTCGGTCACATACTCCGTCAATCTTTGACATAGAAAATCGAAAACGATTACATATTGAAACGTAGGTGTAATTCATCGCAACGTTAATAAATCGGGTCTCTTTTAGGTATTTTGTAACATTTTTACTAATTTTAAGATCCAAGTGCTTACATACTGATTGACAATATTATGTCCAAATTTATATTCGTATACACCCTATGGGTAAGTGTAGTGCGTCGCGGTGTAACCTATGAGTTGTATGTAATGTTCGCAGTTGGTCACAGGAGCTGCTGTAATGTAATGCAAAATATCATTGCCCATTTTGATAATCACACTATCTCTCTTCTAATAGAGAAACTTAAATACTCTTTAGGATTTTACTTTTGAATTGCTGAATAAGGTCCTCAATTCGGACGGCTCTTGCAAATGACTAAAAGCCCTGTAGGTTTTGATCCGCAAATCTACTTGCAGATACAATCAACATAATTACTTTTTAGCTACGAAAATGATCGCTGATAAGAATATTGTGCGAGTATACTCGAAAATAAAAAATAAAAACAAATTAGGTACATATCTACATACATATACGTATTATGTGCTTTTTTCTATGTTGGCTATGCTCACTGATATGTGGAGTAGGTATAGTGAACTCAAAGTTTGTTGGGAAAGGGGTGTGATTTAGAATCGAGCGCTTATGCCGCCATACTTATGAAAAATTAAATATTATTTTGTTTTGGTTTTGTTTTCTTATACATAGACATGCGTAGGTATAATTTGGAAATATGAATATGAAAGAGATAGGTCGGTTGTCGCACTTTATCAGACGATGTAGTAACCTACATTTTTTGGAAGTCTTTTATGAGTTTTATTTTGTCGTACAAACGTATGTATGCATTATCAAATGATTATGATTACATTCGATTTCATACATACATTTGTATCTCTGCTATTGTTTAGTTACAATCTATACTTTTCTCTTTTGTTTAAAGTTTTCCATTTGTTTTTGCTGAGAAATGGTCTTAAAACGAGCTAGGGTATGTAAAAAGCTTACAGATTATTTTAATCTAGTTTGATTGAGGCAAAATTCGTAAAATATTTTGCGGGATAGTTGACACGGGCCACAAAAGCTATAAAATGTAGTTTGAAATTTTTAGTGCACTGAGAATCGACAATTTAGAATTATGTTTTCTGGGTTATCGTTCAAATATTTAGCACTAACCTTACCAAATAAAATGTTGATAAGATAAAAGATAAAAACTATAAAAAAAAAACACATGTTTTAGTATGCAGTTGAGCTCAGCTTATAATATTTGGATTTTTTATCAGTTTTAAAATATATAGGTACATACTATGTTAGTATTTGATATTTGTTTGTAGATAAATTTTCAACACCCAGAAATCACGTTTATCAGAAACGAATAAATGGGAAGTTATTGAATCCAATTGAGCTTTAAACATATCTCTAATACGAAATCCTTTAATTGATGGTTTTCGCAGACTTGCACAAAATGTCCTCTGGCAGGTGGGTAAAGACAATGCCAAAATCTGACGATCAATATCAATCTCACTCAGCAAAAATGTTTCGCCTATCTACAGTGTACTCTCTACTTACGGACACCTCTCATAACCGGACACCTCTTATAACTGGACAGATTTCAAAGAACCGAAATAAATACACCATTTTTCATTTAAAAAAACTCTCCCATAACCGGACTCTTTCATAACCGGACACGGACACCAATTTTCGTAACCGCAATAGAATGTCGCTCTCTCTTAAACGGACAAAACACATCTACGTATACAAACTTTAAACATACTTTTTTTTCCTTTTTTTTGGATTTGTTTTCCTCTTCTTTACACTTTGCAAAGAAACGAAACAAAAATGTAAGCTGTGGAGTGTGCCTGTTATGAATGTGCCTGTTATGATCACGTTCTCGGACACATGATTTTCGGTGGGGAATGCTAGAATGACACACGCATATCTGCGGTATTTTGAGAGATATTTTATATTATTTTGTGCGATTTTTGTATAAAGATAAAAATGATTCCGCTGGTTACAGTGGAGTGAAAATTTGTCTCTGGTAGGACAAATAATGCCAGATTATGGAAATTTACTGTATTTCTCGTCCTGTCTTGTCCTAACATATCTAAGATCATGACCCGTTTATTTTCTCAACCATTGACGGCATATGCTGTCTTGTCCACGAACATGTTATCCAACAACTATGTGCATTTATAAATCCCATTGCATTTTTAAATAGGTTTGTATGTTAAGTGAATGTATGTACCTATATGTTTGTGTCATTTTACGCTTGATTTTCATAGACAGAAATTAGTATTTTTTTGGTAATTTGTGTTTATGACATAAAAATGAATTCCTTTATAAAATAAAATGAATAGGTACCACATATCTATTGTATTTATTTTTTAAAGAACGCCAATTTATTTTTCTCTCCCATAACCGGACACCTCTCATAACCGGACAAATTTCTCGGTACCGTCAGTGTCCGGTTACGAGAGAGTTCACTGTATTACTATTACATATAAGTGTCAGTTTTTATAGAACCATAATATTGGGATTCGTAAATAAACATGTAATAAAGGAATAATTATTTGAAAGTTTTATTAGCCCTTAGTGTACAAATTTAGCCATTAATGCGATAGCTTGATTATTTTTGAAAGATTACTTGTACAATAGTGAATTTCAGTTTTCTCTTTAACTTACTTACTTACTTACTTACTTAGTTGGCGCTACAGCTCGAGGTAAACCTGGCCTGCTTCTCGTAACCATTTATGTGTGCGTGTTATATTTTTGAACGAATGGAAGGGCCCTACAGTTTTTTGCCGACTCCGAACGGCGGATTGAGAAGCTCAATCGTGACAAATGATACTCTTTGATGCTTGTCAGACATTCGAAAGGAGTGGTACCGTGAATAAATTGTTTAGGTGTTAGACCCGGTCTGGGATTGAACCCGGGCAGCATTGCGTGGTAGTCCAACGCAGTAACCACCGCGGCCACGGCGACCATATATTTTCTCTTTAACTATTGTAAAATTTTAGTAGATTTATTGCTCATATCTTGGCATTCAATACCAGAAAATTTGTGCGATGCTTAAATCATGGAAATAACAAACTCGTAATTAGATTTGTTGCAAATTTCATAAGAAATCATAGAAATCTTCTGCACAATTCGCATTTACTTCGCTTTCTGATCTACTGCATACGATCTTTAAAAAAAAGGAGTGGCAGCAACTAAAAGTTTTAATAAATATTTTCTAAACCTACCTTCAATTTGGAACCTACTTAAGTCTAAAAATAAATTAAAATTGTACATATGTACATACATATAATATAAATAGGATGTACATACATATGTATCAAGGTACAAGGAATTTTACACAAAAACAAAAGAAGTTTTCTGTTAACAAATACTATTATACCTACATAATGTATGTCTACTTTAAACTTTATTCCTAAACATAAGTTTAAATTTGTAGAACTTAAGTTATAATTGAAACAAAAGCTTTATGTCCTAGAAACTGCCTAAGAATTTGAAAATGTTTACCTATCTGGCCAATGTTTGAAATGCACCTTAGTGGGACTCAAGAAAAAATTAATGTCAAAAACATAAAACAAAACCCTAATTATGCTTTTTATTCGATGAAAAGACATAAAAAACTCATCTTTATGTTTAATTATCGGGTTGTAGAAAGGCGATTTTATTTTCACGAGACAAACAAATTTCAAATAGCCAAATTTCTTATATGTAGTCATTCTTATAAGAACCCGTGTTGGAAACTTACATAAATGTATTTCCCTTTCTAGTTTCATACTTGTACATCTTTTTTTTTTTCTTTACCTCCCAATAATTTATAGAAAGAGTATGTGCAGATGCGGAATATAAAATTTATGTACCTGCTAATTGGGCTGCACACGACGAGTGTACCAAACAAATATAACTGAAGTACCAGGAGGAGAAGTAAAAAAAGCTTTTTCGCCAAAAAAAAAAAAAAAAAAATTATTTAATTACACAACTATGTAATGAGAGAGAGAATGCGTGTAGGGATAGACATACACGATAGAGTTAGACTTAGAGTACCTTTCCTTATTCTTACTCATTGCAGATGAACACAAACACACTACTTTGTACCAGTGGAACAGAAAAAGCAGCTCGACTAGGCGTGTGTATCTGCAGGATATGAATTTATTTTTAGAGTAATCCTTATGGTATCCTGGGTGTTTCCTTTTTTTCTGTACTAATTGCGGGGTAGTAATCCAACAGCAAAGAAATCTTTATCCAACGAGTTGCCAAATACTAATACACAAATATTTCCACAAAAATCACTTCAATCAACTGTTTGCGATTCACACAATCATTTCTTTATTATTTGGCCACTATCATTGTACATAGTACATATGTACACAACCGCCATAATGCACTAAACCGAATTACCAATTGCCACCCCTTTGAATATTTATTTTACTATTTTTTTTATTCACATATTTCTCGTTCTCACCATTTTCGAATGTAGTGCAGTTATTTTTAATCAATTCATCGACATTTCACTAAGATTAATTGATTTCGCTTCTTTCTTTTGTGCGTTATTATTCTAACGCACTTGTACGACCGTAACGAAATAAAATAAAAACGCCGAAACAGAAATGATAATAACAATAATTTCTGAATAAGGGTGAAAATGCATTCACCTAAGAAGAATCCACTTTAGTTTCACTCATATTACGGGCACAAGAAGAAAATCTTCTATTTACTTCATCCGTGCGATACAAAACAAAAAAAAAAACAATAATATGTATCTTCACTCAATTTTGTTGTTTATTCGATATAACATTTTCGCGGTGATTGCTAATTGGATGTTTAATTTTTTTTTGTGAAATTTTCTTGTGTATAATTTTTTTATTTGGAAAGAAGTAAAACGTTACAATGACGACGACAACGACGAGTGCACACTACTGCGCTGCGAGCACCTCCGAAACCTAGGGCCGAATAGACAAACATGAATTTCGTGAATTGCGTTTTTGGGGGCCCACAAACCAGAGTTACCACTGTGTGTGCCTGCTACTAGCCTGCTTGCCTGCGTTGTGTGGTTGAATGCTCTTCAGTACTGCCGCTGCTGCCTCTAATGCTGCTGCTTTTTTGGTTGTGTGCGTGTGCGGTGGTGAGCGCTGTGCTTTACTTTGCTAAATGCTTTGCTCGGCGAACGTTTGTGGATGTATAGGTGGTTTCACCGATACGCCTATGGACTTTATTCAACCCTCTGGCAATTTTTTTCGATTCGGTTTGAAATATTGCCGAAAAAATGCGATAGACCAAGATGGGGCGATGGCGCGAAATGCGTGCGAACGAATGAATGAACGAGAATACTGTGAAGAATAGAAATGAATGAGGAATTGCACGTGTGGATACATTCTACGCACGCACACAGAAGGAGTGCAGTTTTTGTTATTCAGTTTAAAAAGTTATAGGAGGGGTGGTGAAGTAAGGGAAAAGTGGAAGCCAAAGAACATAAAAGAGAGCGGAGAAGCTGATCTGGTGTATTAGGTAATTTGCCGAATTTTGTTTTTGCTTTTCTGTCCTCTCCTTAGAAAAAAATTTGAGTGCTGTTCTGTTGGTCGTTGAATTTTGTTTGTTGAGTTTCTGAGTCGAGTTGTTGGGAGAGGGTGGTAATGGTAACTGGTAAGTTGGTTCGGTAGGTAGGTCTGATGAAGAATTAGAGAATAGAAAAACTTTTGATGGTGTTGCCACTTGCCGATGATACATTGGGTATGAAAAACTAGAGGAGTAACAACTTACGAAAATGGCTTTGTAATGAGAAGGTTCTGAATAAAGTTTGTTCGAATTAAGCAGCAAAACTGTTTACAAACAACACGAATATTTATGAAAAGCAAGTGCTTTTGTTGCTGGTAACTCAGTTGTTTGTGCCTAAATTGCAAGATTTGAAGTCTGTTCCCGTACCTGTCCTAAGCGCTGTATCAACGAAATCCAGCCACATTTATGGAAAACGGTACCTACGCTGCAACTGCAGTTCGTTGCATTATTTGGGTGCATAGCGTTCTCTTTGCGCAGCCCAGGTAGAAGGGCGTCCATACATACATACATACATACATACAGTACGCCCTCAGTAAAAGCAACCCTCAATAAACGCAATACCTCGGTCAAAGCAACACTCAAATTTTTACCATTAGTAACTCAGTAATTGGAACTTTTCAAAAAAATGTGACTCAGTAAACGCAACTTACCATGCATGATCTCTTATTTCGTTTTATATTTGTTTCTATTTGTTGGTGTTTGGTTTTACTATAACTGGACAGTTACTTCTCTTAGAATTAAATGCACATATTGTTTTTCTTTTCTTTTATGACGAACATTATTCTTTTATTTTTCATACTCTTTTGTGATTCGGTTATTGCAACAACATCAATTAACGCAACTGCTCAAATTTGTATCGGTTGCTTTCACCGAGGGCCTACTGCATATGTACATATGTATGTATTAGTGCAGTTCAACACTATATATTGCAATTATGATTTATTCCATAAAAAAAATCACCTGTTTGCAAAGCCAAATTTTGTGAGCAGTAATTCCACCTAATTTAGCCGGATACCGGATATTCGGCATGTAATCAGGCCGGATAACTGGATGTAGGGCGGCCAGATATTTTGGCGACCCATATATTCATATTTTATCCCGAAAAAGATCCAAATTATTTTGAAAAAAAAAACTCGGCCGTCTCATTAGCTAATTTACAAATTTACTGGCCAAACGTAGTCTCGGAAATTTAGTGAACGTGATCGGAACACTTTTGCTAGAGACTCTTCGGAAGCAGACATCGAAAATAACGGTAATCGTTGATTACCTACATTCCAATGCAGAAAACCTTGTTTTCATCCGCCATAATTTGCCTTAGTAAGCTTTCAGTAGAAGGACTATCAAGCAGCCGGATACCAGGAGACTATTTGGCGATGAATCGGATATCAAAAAAGGGCGCGATATGATAACGGAAAGGTACTAACCGGATATCCGTGAAATCTCTAATTCTACCCCAATACAATCCGCTCCACAGGGTCACCTTAGAATCTTTTGATTTTTATAACTTAAAATTTAAAATAGCTTTTTACGGTTTTTGATGAATCTTTATATCCCCAGAGTTGCATACAGTCCACCAAACAATCCTACTCGAACGCTTATCTGTAACGTATTAGAAAATCAAAGTTTTAGTACTAAATACCATACTGAAAACTTCAACAACAACCCTCAGAGATGTTACCACCAAAATGCAAAATATTGAAGCCAAATGCCTACAAAAAATACTCAATAGCAAAAAAGAAAAAAAAATCTTCAAATCAAAGTGAACTGATGAAGCTGCACGTGTAGTTGCTTGCAACGGCACTGTAGTAGTGTAATATGAACAAGAAGCTCCTAAATTCTAAGAATTGCCCACTCACACACACCCATGAATATTCTTTTCTTTTCTTCATTCCTAATTTCTAAGCATCATGGGCTCATGGCTTTTGGCAAGTGCAGATCTGTGAAAGTGTACGTGCACGCGGACTGAATTTTCGGCAATATGAGGTTGTATTGGTGTGGTTCTAAAGTTAACTTTTCGTGTTTCTCTTCGTTTCGTTAGGTTTTTTTTTTTTGTTTTTTTCCTCTGGCACTAATTTTGCATAAGCATACCCACACATCGTCAACGAGATATGTTGAATTGCAATTGTATGAAGGAGCATAAAGAAAAGGGGTAGATATTGTGTTTTTTTATTGAGTCGAACTAAAGAGAGATACATTTTGAGAGAAAATTAACAAACACATTCAATAGTAGAGTTACTGTGTGAGGTGTTTTTTTATTTCTTATTTTTTTCTTATATTCTTTTACGTAGGCCATGGTTTTGGGCGCATTGCGCTGCGGAGCTGGGCGCTGGGGTACTTGCGTTGCGAGCGATGACATAAGAAACATTAAAATGAGAGAATTTTTGGTTTATGCGTAAAGCGTAAGAGAAAGAGCGAGAAAACAAAAATGCGTTCGGTTGATCCTTGATTTGGATATTTTCTCTTGGAATGTTCATTCTGGATTCAAGGATGAGGCGTGCATGCAGGATTGATATTTTTGTATGTGCGAGTAGGTACATCTCATTTATGTTTTGTGAAAATTAATATTTTATGTAACAGTGATGGAAACATAAATAGCACCTTTATGAACAACTTTATTAAAACTCATATAATTTTCTTCAAACTAAAACTATAAATATTTTTTTTGATATCTGTATGCAAATTGAACATAACTGCGTGTAGGTATAACGGTACTTTTCAACCACTAAACAAACTAAGAGACATGTCATCATTCGAGTAATTGAAGTCAGTGAAGTAGCTGGAAAAATAAATAGCACTTTTTCTTGTTTTTCATTAAAATATTTGATTTTGACCATTTTATTATTGTAAGCTTAATTTTATTTTGTGTATTCTACCAATCTAAGTAGTTTTGTATAAGTTTAATATTGGGGAGAGGAATCCTTTTTTTGGCATAAAAGCGGATTAAGGACGAATATGGCGTTAACATCAAGTGAAGACTTGTCCGCTACCGCCTAAGCGAGGTAGGACTACATGGATGCATTGCAAGAATAAAGCCACTTGTTACAGTCAAGCACTTGAGGAAACGTTCGATATTTGCCAAAGAGCATTTCAATAAACCTCTTCAATTTGAGAAAAATGTTTTGCCGAGCGACGAATCCAAGTTTTCAATAGACTTGGATCTGATGTCCCTTTGTCGCCCAAAAGGTCAAGACATTATTACGAAGTATATGAAGTATATGTATATGAAGACGGTCATATACGATGCCGGGTACGTTATGGTCTGTGCAGCCTTTGCATGGCATGGTTTTGGTCCTATAGCTAGAATATCTGGTAGGAAGGATCAATATCAGTACAATGCAATATTTTTAAATCATACAGAGTCTAATGCCTCCGAAATGTTGGCCTTAGCTTGGAGGTTCGCCAATGATAATGACCCGACGCATATAGCCAAAACAGTGCAAGTTGAGCTTTAGAATAACCAACTTCTGATTTTTAGTTTGCTATCACAGAGTCCGTACCAAAACCCAATTGAGAATTTGTGGAATAATTTGGACAAAGCTTTAAAACCAAACAAACCAAAAAAAAAATTGGTTCTATTATGGACGTCCATCAAAGAAGCTTGGCATTTCATTCAAAAAGCACGCTGCCAAAAACTTACGGAAATTAGCCAAAAAGACTTGCGGCCGTTTTGGACAACAAAGGATATCCTAATCAATATTGAATGTAAAAAATATAAAAAGATTTAAAAAGATTAAACATTTTGCAATTTCTTTGTATTAATACTCTGCAGTGCTATTTATATGTCCACCTAGTTTTCCATCCCTTTTAATTTTTTTTATTTTGTATTGTGATTTTGCGAAATTGTTACTGAATTATGTATTTAAGTTAATAGTGAAAATATGAATAAGTCATTTTTAAACACATTCGAGTTTTTCTTCCGTTCTTAGTCTTTGCAAGGTTCGTAGGAGAAAAGTGCTATTTATCTTTCCGCCACTGTACCTTCATAATGTAGATGTTATGAAAAATATTTTTACTATAACTAATACTAGAGATGGCTCACGGACTATGAATTATGGTTATTATTACCTAATGTAAGGTTTCGGTGGTAAATAATAAATGTTTGTAATTTTTAGAGCCTGAAATTGCCCAAGTTTTGTTAAAGACGAAGAAAGAAGAACAAATCACAGACAGAGCTCGTTCATCTTTTCAAATTTGGTTGGGTAGGTATAAGAGGAACCTAGCTTAGGCTGCGGTTATATAGCAAGCGTGTAATACAAGCGCTTGCTCGTCGCGCGAGCTCGCGCTTTAAATTATCAGAGCATTTTATCTCGCTCTTGCTCGCGCTTACTCGCGCTTTTATAAATTTGTTACACAACCACCATACTCTAATAAAATGCATTTAATTTAAAGCGCGAGCAAGCGCTTGTATTACAGGCTTGCTATATAACCGCAGCCGAAGACTAAACAAGTAGGCATGTCTCTTTGTAGATACAATAGCCGTGTCTTTTTGAAACGTAGCTGGCCAGTAGGTAGTTGCTAGCAAAGTCAAATTTCACATGTAAAACAAATACAACAACTAGCTGGCTACAACTCTTGATTTTATCCCCATCCAAAAGCAACTGGCTAGAAATTTTGCGATACCTCATCGTCAGGTGACGCTGAAATCGATTTGTAGAACATTTGACAGACTGCCGTGTACGAAAATGATATAATTTCAACTACTAAATGATGTTTCACAAACCAAATCAACTATATTATGATTTCATACCACTTTTTGTAAATTATCCATTGAATAAATTCTCGAAATTAATTGTTTTCACAACAAATAAAAAAATACATTTGAAACAAACAGCTGATTTCATATGACCGAAATCACACACACCAGCTGAGTTTGGCTGGCTGGGAATCGTTTTAATGAAGGACTGGCTAGCAAGATTTCAAAAAAACACGGCTAATGCAACCATCGAATCAGAAAATTTTCCATATTCGACATTTCTGATATATGGTCTTGCGTTTTTCTGCTCCTGAAATTGATGTTTTGTGTTTTGCATAACTATAGCTATAGCTACCTACATACATACATACATATGTATACTCTGGAAGTGATTTTGTTTTACTTTTCTTTTTTATCCTCCCGACAATTCCATATTTTTTGCAATGGACTACTCGCGTTCAAATTGAACGATATAATGTAGGTATATCTATCTGTGAAGGAAGGCAAAGACTGAAAAACCTTACTACATACAGATTAAATGAGTTGTTTGACAAGCGTTAAAACATAATGTAGATAGAAGAAAAATAAGTTACAACGAATATCGTTATGTTTCCATATTTTTTGCGCATCTATTGCCAGATATAGTGCACGTTCAGATTAACGAATACCCGATTTAACGAATTTCCAACATAACGCATCAGATTTTTTCCCATTAATTAATCCCTACTTCTGCTATTTTGTCTATGTGGATTTATGTCTATTTTCTTATAATAAATTAATAATAAATTAGATAAAACGACGATCGATTTAACGAAATTGTCGATTTAACGAAAGGTTGTGCATTACATATACATATGTATAATTTTTAATAGGTATTGGACGTCGACTGTATATTCAAAACTGCTGTTACAATTTTCTTCAAGGTTGCCATTTACAAATGTTTTCATTCAGGGTTCAGAAAGAATATAACAAGAAATTTAACTTCATGCTAAGTTCCGAAGGAGATTCGGGGGTAGAGATAAAAACGCAATCGTGATGGTGATGACTTTTTTTTACCAACTTTTTTCTGGCACTCTACTATACCTATACATCATTATTTACATGCAAACATCGTGTTGAAAGGAAATAAAATATCTAACGATGGGACCTCATTTACAGCTACATTTGACGAGTGCAACTCCCCAATTATCGCAAACCGAATGAATACCTTGATAAGTTCAGATTTACATACCTACTTTATAGAGATACATATGTATGTACATATGTACCTGCAAAAGAATATGGTTATCGGAAAGTTGTGTCTTTTGGCGCCCAATAGCAGTTCACAGTTCTTATGCACTATGTAGGTACCTTTTTGCTATTTATGGCTTATGGAACTATAAACACACTATGTACATATGTATGTATATGTATGTAGTATTTATATACATATATGTATATGTACATATGTGTGAAGTATGTACAATAGAATGAAGGTATGTACACTATGTACTTTTATGTACATGTACTGTTTATACATACATACATATATGTTTGTAGGCGGTATACTATCGTACGTACATATGTATGTACATACCTACGTTTGTAGTTTTCATAGCTTTTGAATTTCGATGTTGATAATTACACAATTTATTACATCAATTCGGAAGACACCTAGGTACCTCCATACATACATACATATGTATGTACATACATACATAGATACATACATTTTTTTTACATACAATGTACCTACCTACTAGGTATTGAGCAAGTTCCTATGTATACATACATATGTATGCACATGACAAAAAAAACAACGCGCCTAACCCAATTTTTTTGCATTTTACTCGCCTCAAACCCATCAGTTTAGCAAACGACATAAATATGTATGTAGTAAGTATGTATGCCTATATACGAAGATAGGGTAAATAATTAAGGAAATTCACAACATCTCTTCAAAACGCATTTTTTCCCATGAGCCACCACATTTCTCTTAAAACTCCAGTCACCCCCATACGCATACACATCCATACATATGAATGACTCGTGTATTTTATAAAGAGAGCCGCATGCAAAGCATAAAGAAAAATGTCGACCTTGTGTACAGTGAGAGAGCGTGGGAAAATAAAATCTCTCAATTTTTTTATTTTTATTCCTAACAAAATTATAGGCAACCGGCGAGCCGGTCAAAACACACACCCACCCACCCAAACATGAAGTTTTATAGCTCTATCCTTCTCTTGCAACCGTAGAGAAGAGCTAATTCATACAGCAAAGAGGACAAGAAAAATATTCACTCAAACACACACTATCTCAAACAGTCCCGCATGTAGTTCACTATCAATTCATTTGCAATTTATCTTCTCCTCTTCTATCCTCTTATAACGAAGCTTTTGTAAGGCACTTTACTCTTTCATTTTCGTATGCCTGCCATTTTATAATTAAGCAAAGTTTGCTCTTACTCGTGTATGATTGTGTGGGAGATAACGCCTATAGCCTACGTACATACACTGCTAAAAAGCACGCACTATTTTGGGGCTCACTATCTGGTTTTACATACATGCCAGCTCCCTCATTCCTCTGCGGTTGCTATTGTATGCTTGCGTGCTGCGTGTATTGCGTAGCTTCCTATTGGAAAAGCCCGAGCGCCATTGCAGAATTCGTTTGCTGCTGCTGCCAATTTGAATAAGAAAAAAAGTCTCAAAAGGAAACAACAAAAACAAATTGAACGCACTTATATGTAAAGGGGGAAGCATGTTTGTGTGAATTTATGTATGTATGTGGGTATTTGTAGGGAGTACATGTGGGCTTTGCTTTGGCTTGTACCTAAGTGCTTAGAAAAAGAAATGAAACGATGAAAAAGAAACAGCAACAACAAAATAGAACAAAACTTGTTTATAAGGTAGCTCTGGATGTTTTTGGTTTAGAGCCTACAGCACATATAGGGTGTGTGAGGTCGGTTTTTTATTAGGATTAGCAATGCAAAACTAGAACGTATATAATGTAAGAGTGTTGAGCTTGAGCCCCATGCATATGTAGGTACCTAAGTAGATACAATTGTAATGTAATATAAATATTTTCGAATTAAAAGTAAGAATTTGAAACATAAGAACACCCACAGAAGTGGGATGGGAAGACTAGTAAAGTGTGTAATCAAATGAAATAATGTAGTATATAATATGTACATATGTACACAGGCATAAGTGCCTTTCATATGATTTTGAACAGATTAGTTCAGTTCATTCTTAATACCTTAGACTAGACTCAAAACTTCAGCTTACATACAGCTTGATGTACAAATATGGAACAGTAATCATTAAATCAACGCTGCAATTTTCATAAGATAATTTTGAAAAAATCGAGGTAAAAAATCTATAATGTCCCGAAGGCAAGGCCCCATTTTATTAGGAGAAGAAAAATCAATGATGATAAGCTGCAAGAGACACTGGATCAAATATTCCTCAGGCCCGATTCAGTACCTCGAGTTCTTAGCGATTTAAGTTTCACCAAATCCTAAATTCAGATTAGGATGTCCACGCTTGTGTTTAATTAGAACAGCAGAGTTCTACAATTACACTTCATCTCTACAAGCCACCGTAAATGGCTAACGTAAGTACATACATACACACATACATAATGTATGTTTACATGTGGTAGATATGCATGGCTACTTCTGCGATTAGGCTGTCATTATCTGACACTTGAAGTTGAAGTTCGACGAAATATTGTGGTTTATGTAGTTTTTTTTTTGTGGTGGTCTTAATCGGAATTTTGGACAAAATGCCAATATTTGTAATAATTACAAAAATCACCGCTAGTATCTATTGTGTACTCTAAAATATACATACAATAGATCCATACATATGTACATATTAGTGTACTTGTAAATCTAAACGGCTACCGTCAACTTGGCAAACATTGACCGAATCTCAGCTTAGAATGCATGTGAAATCTTTATATATTATGTATAACCGAATTTATTAATTCTATATTAGGGGCTCCATTTAGTACTACAGTATTCATAAATTTATTTAAATCAAAATTAATATTTTAAACTAGTTTTTGACTAAAAACTGAGTGGTCAATGTTACACTACCCTTAGTCTAACTTTGACCGTACCTTATATTTTGAAATTAAACATAATTTTTCTACTGTGAGTTAATTTATTTTATTTGTTTTGATTTTTTTTTTGAAGTAAGTTAATTAAAAGTAAAAAGTTTCTATTAAAAATTTTGAAAATTGAAAATTTGAAATTTTGGGATTCATAAAACGGCAGGAAAAAAGTCAGTGATAGAAAATCCATATGTCTAACTTTGACCAGGCCGGTCAATGTTTCACATACGCCGGTCAAAGTTAGGCGTTGAGTATTAAAATTATTCACTTTTTTTAGTTGTTCTTAAAAGCAGTAAAAAGCGCAAAATACTTGGTAAAAAAAGTCCTAAAGTAAATAAATTGAGCAACCCACCTGTCTTAAAGCAATTTTGAAATTGCTTCCGTTAATATTAACAAAAACTAGAAGTTTGGACCACAAAAAAAAGCGTAAAAAAGGTACTAATCGAAAAAATTGCACTAGTATTATTAAAAATCATTTAATCTCTTAAACAATTTTTCTACCATCTCTGAACGAATAGAGCACTCATATTAAACCGTAATAGCAGATCTACTTATTAAAATAGGTCAGAAGAATCAATTTAAAGAATTGGTTGTTTTTCGGTCAAAGTTACACCATCGGTCAAAGTTAGACCAGTTGACGGTAGTATTTTAGCGTCTATTAGAGATCGAATATTTAAACTGAATTTTTTTAAAATTGCAATTTCAGACTTGAGCGTTTATCGCTTGTGGGGCAGAAACAAAAAATACCTAGAATGATTGTACTAAAAAGCCTGTGGTGGACTCTACCCCAAATACATTCTAAAGATTACAAGACTCATTATACATACATCTGTACGGTACGTATGTACCTTCTGTTTCCTTTATTTATGTAGGTATGCACGATGTAGGTAAAATTACAATAAAAACTAATCGAAAATAAACTCAGAAACTCTATTTTAATTATGAAATTATAAAATTTATCAGTCAGATAATAATTCTTTTATTTTGGGGTTACAAGAAACTAATAGCTTAAAGTTTTATTAAATTAAATAAAGAATACATTCCGAAATAATTTTTAAAAATGCTAAAACATAGATTTAATTTTCTTAGTTCAAAATTTCTTACTGGAGAAACACGGCGTTAATGAAGATTTTATAAAAGAATACGATAGGGTATCGTAGTTCTAGTTTTATGAGATGGTATTTGGTTTTTTTTTTTTG
Organism: Brachyopa scutellaris; assembly: GCA_949775065.1. Lineage (NCBI taxonomy): Eukaryota > Metazoa > Arthropoda > Insecta > Diptera > Syrphidae > Brachyopa > Brachyopa scutellaris. The sequence goes on along the minus strand of OX459112.1, from coordinate 184,236,048 downwards.
AGTGTAATGCGATCTATTGCTCCAGGGCTCTATGAGTTAGTTATCTAAGACCTGAAAAAAACAGCATTTACCAGTTGTCTACATTTTTTTGCCATAGAATACATAGCGCGCATCTTTTTTTTTACAGGTTGGTGCTAGGGGAATATCCACGCTCATTTGTGTGGGATGTTAGCAACAACAACATTCAACACCGTCAACTTGCCATTTGGTAATCAACAAACGCACTTTTTCACCTTCTTCCCCGCCGAGAAAAAAAAAATAAACAAAAAAATGAATTCCCCGCCCCAGAGTGTAGAGGGACACTGCATAAAATGAATCCATTTACTTTTGGGGCATTGTGTATCTATGAAATACGCATGTATACCTACCTACATACATAGTAAGAAAAAAGTAAGAAGAATAGAAACATAATAAAAACGCACTCTGATGGTTGTTTTTTTGTTTGTTGTTGTTGTTGTTGTTGTGGGGTTGCATTTGTATTGTCATTGATGTGCGGGGGTTGAAGCAATAGGGGTGGCTGATTTATTATATTTTCGTCGCTGACTATAGAGCATACAGATATACATCATGAAGAACGAAAGTAAACACTAAGGCTTCCCATCGCCTGTGCCTAGGATTTGTTGAACACCTCCCTGCAGCATTGGAATTTTCGGTTATTTTCGTTTTTTTTTTTTCGGAAAATATGGGATAGGCCCCAACAGGCACAAAGGATGTATGAGTACGTATACGTACCGGAGGGACAAGGGTTGGAATTTTTGCTAGGTCGTATATCTCCACTAAAGCAGGGTTTTTGTGCCATTTTTTGTTCGTGGCTTCATTCACCATCGAGTGGATGTGTTGTGCACATATACGTACATTTATACAGACTTACATAGATACTTATATGTATGTAAGTATATGATCTGAGTTCTACTTGGTTGTTTTTCTTTCCTTCTTCCAATTTTTCGTGTATCTGTGCTTGAAAAATAGGCAAAAAGAAGTTCCTTTTTTCGGCTTAGATTGCTATTTCCGGAATTAGTTTTCATATAGTGTGCTAGTGAGGATTTTTCTAAGAAAACAAAACAGGACCCGGGTATAGCTAGCAAGCTACCGGGTAGGGAATGGGTATATTGTTCGTATCTCGGTGTGTGTGTGCGTATACATATCTGTAAGTTGAAGTGTGTACAGAGTATTACTGCATTTGCATTTGGATGTTAATATTCACAGTAGCAACAGTAGACAGTTGTGAAAGGAAAATCAAATTAACGTGTGTAGGCACAGGAACGTTGAAAAGCTTCGTTCTAAATGGGTGGTGATTGGAATTTTTGCTGAGGCCACTGAAATGCACCATTAACGAATGGATATGGTATGTTTGTTTTTTTCTGCATAATGTAATGTACAAAGTACCTACATATTGTCTACTACTACTAGAGTTTTACTTTTTCACATTAATCCGATTTGAATGGCCGAATTCACTTGAGAATTCAGTTTAAAAGGAAGCGGATACAAATATTAATGGGATGCAGATGTGGGATTTGTTTTCGTTACATACTACCTATATACAAAATATTTTTAAAGCTTTCAAATAATACATATAACATTAAGGCTGGTACTTACTATGCACATATGTACATATGAATTATGTACATTATGTATACATACATATGTATATGTATGAATGTACATACTAAATTCAGGCAACATACCTAGATAAATGTTTTATAGATGCCATTCAACTTTTATTTTTCAAAGCTTAAAAAGTAGGTAAATGCATTAGAAATGAAATCTATAAAGTATTGATTTTAATATTGAGTATAATATCACTTATAAGTTACTAAATCCTAAATCACACAAACAAACTTTACCACATGCTTTACCGCTTTGGGCTGGTTATGGTATGCTTTGGGTCATTGTCGTGCATCTGACGTAAATTTAAATCGGCTTTCAATATGCCTTCTTAGGAATAGTGGCTTTTTCTTAGACTTTTTCCAGACAATCAATATCTTAAAGACGTCTTCTAATTTTGCGTAAAAATTAGCAGGATTGAACATAATCCTAAGCGCGACGTTACAATAAAATGCCATTCCTCTGCAACTCAACCTTTCTGCGACCTTGTCATATGTAAGTCCGTAAGTACATAAGTAAAAAGCTGTGATCTCCATCTTTTTTGAAAATTTATTTCAGCGCTAAGGTGTTACTATCTAAACCTAAACCTAGTCTTTCCTTAATGTGCCTGTCCATTTGAGAATATGTATCTACCTACTTTCGCTATTAAGCGCTCGAGAGTTACTCTCGGGTGGCTGTCCATTGGAGAGTAATATTTTTGAGCATTCTGAGAGTTTATTGATATATTTATTCGGCTAGTTATCAGTTGGAAGTAGTGTTAGTGACATTTATTCTTGCAAGCGAAGGTTGCAGCTGCTTTAACTATTGGCATTGTCCTTACCATTTATTTTACATTTACCACTTACCATCTCGTAAGCCAGTTCAAATGTAGGGGAGAGTGGGGTTAGACGTTACAGTTTTTACTAAAGTTGATGGTGCTTCTAAGATTTCGTAAACAACCTGTTTCAAATCAAAGAGCAATATTTCGCCTACAAAATCCACCAAAAAAGTCGAACAAAGTCTGCTCAAAAGATATCAAAATATCACATTTAAAAAAAGAGGGGTTGTTTAACATATGTATGCACTTATGTAGGCCGGGGTAAGTTGTAACAAAAATAATGAAAATTTGTATCATGAGTTTTTTTAATAAAAAATATTAATTTATTTCGAAAACTTATTAAAAAAATATTAAATCTCTTAAAAACATAAAATCACAATTCACTTGATAAAAAAAACTAAAAAATAAATAAAGTAAGGTATGTCCATACATTTGTTTGTGATCTATTGTAATTTGGCCATACCTATCTTTCTGGATATGACACAGTTTGTAAGACCGGTCCACCTGAGACCAGCTAGTTTTAAGAAGTGTGGGAGTATATTGCCCTTAACAGCACCTATACGAATATGAACATTCTAGTGAGCTATTAAGGGCTGACCGTCGCGTCGTCTGGCTATTTCGTCGACTCTCTTCCTCGTGGAACCCAGAGAAGAGTGACTCTAGTCTGGTTACACAATTGAGTGAGTTTTTCTTGGCTTTTTGCAACCAGTTTTGATGAACTGATGAATTGTAACATGCTACAACCTGCCCCCCAAAAATCAACTGGCACTATTATATCTCTTGCGTGTAAATAGGAATGGAAAAAATACAAACAAAAAAAAAGTTACAAATCTCTCAATTTCGTGGACCCCCCACCCACAACTTTTTTCACTGACGATCAATTCAAAAAGGGAAGTAGACCCTTCGTCTACTTTGGATTGATCGTCATTGCTTTGGAAAAGACGAATATTTTTCACTTTCACGCGACCCTTAATTTTCAGTGGAACCCTTTATTTTTTAGCTGTTAAAACTTACCCTGTTACTTCTTACCCCGCTCTCCCCCCGAGGTAGAAAAAAACACATTTTACTATTAGCTTCAGTTGAAATCAACAAAATGAATATGTATGTACATCAAAAAATATAAATTGGTGAATTTGTACAAGTTGTCAAATGCTCTATGTGTTGATTTGTTTCCTCCGCTCCCATATCCACCGTTTTGCTATGTTGGCTCTCGACAGCTACTCGCAAAATACGAACTGTGTTGGAATTCTGCGAGCTAACCTCCGATAGTGATTCAAAATATGTGTCCACTTGCGAGTGAAAAGGCAAATCTTCGCAAGCTACTCTCAAGATTGTGTCTACTTGGGAGTTAGCGCTCGAGAGCTTCTCGCAGCATTTTAACTTTCAAATGGACACCCACCTTTACATGTTCAGATACTTATATTTCCAATAATTACAATGTAATCTACAAAAAAAACTATTTAACTTTGTACACAATCAGTCTCTACTTATCACATTCAACTTAACAGTCTCATCATTCTCATCCAAGCGAACTAATACTCTTAGCGCAAAAATGGCGTTTCGCGTATTTTTATCGCATGTAACGAGTGGAGTGTGCACATTGGAGGCGGTTTTGATGCAAAATGTATTTTGTTCGAAATTTCCTCCGCCTTGTTGTTAAACTTTTTTTTGTACCGCAACAGCAACTGACTGACGAATGGAAAATAAAGCAAATCACGTGGAGGTGGAGCACCCTAAAGATAATCTGTTGAAAAATATTATCCTCATGCACTGTCAGTGCAGATGCAAAGTCATAAGAAGAATATGTGAATATGTTTAGCAACAGATGCAGATACATACATACATACATAACATACATGTATTCTACATTGCTGGTATTCAATGCGTTTCTTTCCACAACACATGGTTTTCAACTTCCGTACTCATATACCTCGGGCTCTGGCTAGACCAGTACTTGTATTTTAACAAACATATAGGATATAGTTGCTGCTCTAGCAGAGCCAGATGCGCTTTTGCCCTTACAAAGAGACTGTTTTATAGCAGCCAACTCGGGTTATCTGCTGCTACATGGCCCTTGTACGGGCAATGATAGCATATGGTTGCCCCGTGTGTTTCAACGTGGGACCAAGTTCGATGGAAAGGATTCGGGTGTTTGAGAGGTCTTGTCTTCGGCTTACCTTCATTTATACAGAACACCAGGGTCTGAGTACAAAAAATTCTATCCCAATCAGATCCTATACAACAGGGCCAGCGTAATAAGAGTGGATAATTTCCTGATCAAGATGACTCGAATGCACATTGCAAGAGCAATGAGTTCGATGAATAGCCAGATCTTCGGGGCGTTCCTTTATTTCGACCAACAGGGTCTGATCCAGCATAGATCAGCGGTGGCGCTAATCTTCCATGTTGTTCGCACGACTGTGGATAGGCGACTCAACTACGGCAGAGACATCGCACAGAGCCAAGCCTCCGATTAAGTAGGTCGGTTTGTCGCAGGGACATAAGTTCCAATATTTTCATTTGGGACTTATGTCCCACTTAAGTGAGACATAAGACCCAAATTGAATCTGGGACTTGAGTCCCATCCCATCGGGGCATAACTCCCAAGTAAAAAAGTTTGGTCTTATGCCCCACCTAACAAATTTGTTTTGGATAAGGTTAGGGTATTCGAATACCCAGAAGAGTACGTAACAAGTAAGTCTAACCAAAATTAAATTAAATAGCATAAGTTAGGTTACGTCGAAAGATATAGTATAAGTATTAAGTTCAGCTTAGAGTGCCTGTGTGCCGCACACACAGTAAGTTAGAGTAAGATAGTTAAGCTAGTTTTAAGCACTTTTGTCTAGCATGTAAGTAATACTGAATTCTTTAATGAAATGCATTTAGAATTAAAAAAAAAAAATTAGTGCGTTGGACTACTACGCATGCTGCCCGGGTTCAATCGCAGCAAAAACACCTAAAAGTTTTTTCACGGTGCCACCTCTTTCGAATGTCTGACAAACAATCAAAGAATATCATTTGTCATGAGAAGCTTCTCAACTCGCCATTCGGAGTCGGCAAAAAACTGTAGGTCCCTTCCATTTTCGTGGAAAAAATAACCCGCAGACACAAATGGTTGCGAGAAGCTAGGCTTGGTTCTGTATAGGACTGCTAAAGCCGTATATTTATTTATTTATTTTTATGCATCCATTTGATTTTTCCTAGATTTTTCAGTATAAGAAAACAAAATGGGTAAATGTCCTTATTGGTTTAACCCTTTTTTCAGAATATTGTACACCAATTGTCTACTAATTATGCAAGGAAATTGATGAGTAGACCTATGCTATAAATCTATTAATATATGTATATAAAACTAAGTGGCAAAATGCGTATGTTTCCCTCTGCCGCCCGTAATTTTCAACTAATTTAGTTGATTTTTTTTAGTGTAGATAATAACGGTACATAGTTGATAGGCAAAATTACAAGAACATTCAAAAGCATTGAAAAAAAAATGCAGTCGACGAGAAGGTGTATCGCTCAATGATGCAAATTTTTTGACAAGGATACGACTTTTTCAGTGCACGGGAAAAGCCGGGCGGGCAATAGCTAGTTGAATAGTGGATGCATTTCTTTCTAAGTATTGAGTAAATATACGAGTTAATAATATCAAGGATATTCATTTTTCAATATCAAGCTAAAGATTTGTTTTTAATTAAGTCAATCCAAAAAAAAAAACAGGGAAACGGTTACAAGTATTCTTCCACAAATGTTTGCTATTAGAAGTCCAGAATTTGAAGATTAAATAAAACTGGAGCTACAGTTTGGACGGAGCAGACCTGCATCTCAAAACCGCTCGTGTGGCGCTTGTTTTATTTTTCAAACAAATTGTATAAAAACTGATATGAGAATGTTGGATACGATTTTTTTAAAATTTTATGTTAGCTTTTTTTTAATAGGAACCGTTTCTTAATAATTTTAAACATGAAATCACAGACTTCGTAGTCTGCTCTGATGATGTGAGAAATAGTTCTGGAAAAAATAGGTTTAGCATGTTTAAGTAACGTTCTCCATTGGCCGTTGCCGTTTTCTTCGAAAAAGTAAGGTGCATTACCTTGATGAAATTTCAAACCAAACAGTGAAACAATCTGGTTGCAGTCTCGTCTCATGGAACATCTCTGGGTTACTGTGACTCAATCTTCCATGATTTGAAGAATTATCTAAGTAATTTCCAAGCGCTTACCCCAATTGTTCCGTAAAAAGGTTAACTCAATTGTTTCATATTAAGTCCCGCAAGGTAGACCAAAAGTTTAACTAAGAAAAATTGGTTGGCACATAAAAATGGATGCATTTTTGCGGGGCTTGGGGTTAATGTTGACAAAAAATGTCATACAATCGAGAGCGGTTTGAAGTATCACAAACTATACCAGTGTTTTTAGCAATACCAGGGGCCTATACCACAAAACAAAAAGCATTGTACAAAAGGCGAATTTTAACAAGTACCTAAGAAGAGTTTCAGTACGACGAACAGCTTGCTACTTATTAAGATTCGCCTTTTGTACAATGCTTGTTGTTTTGTGGTACAGGCCCTAGCCTACTAAAAGCCGAGCTTGATTGATGAAAATATTGAATAAGATCTACATTACTAGAGGGTTAATTGAAAAATAAAATTATATGAATACCAAACGCTTATCATTTTCAAGAAAACAACTTTAGATTTTTAGTAATTCTTTATCTATTATATCAGCATATAGTTTGTACCTACATACATATATGTATGTTTGTATAGGTAACTTAATACAAGAGTTTTAAATGACTAACTTCCACAATGAAAGCATCCGTTATCGGATAACCTTCTTTAGACCAAGCAGAGTCTTCTTCCTCAAGCAGTTTACTAATTGGCTGTTACCCCCATCGATCATCGCCTAGCTCCGGCAACAGATTAGCCGCAATGCTGCAGATATATAGATACTCGTATATTGCTAGTTGAATGCAGACGCAAAATCTTAATCCAAATATAATTTACATTTTTTCAGTTTTCAAGCTTGCGGGTGTATTGTAAGATGAGACAAAAAACAAATAGACGATAGACCGTTTCCACCGCTCGGCTCTAATGAATGCGTTTGCCTTTGGTGTGTGCATGTGCGACCGACCAACGAAAACCAGCCACCCATCAGGCAAACAGAAACACATGCAACGTTAAGCTTCCATGTGCATTAGGAGAAGACGAGGGAAGAGCCCCAAAATTTATTATCAGACCATCAGGGTGCTTATTCCACGACTGTTCGTGTTGGATCCGCCGTTGAATGTGTGTGTCGTGAAAATATGTATGTGCTGCTCCGTTCACTGTAAACATTAGAATTGGGGTCACGAAATTAGGTCACAACAAAATCAAATTTTGTTAGGCGGTCTGCGTTTCGTTTTGTATGCACTTTTGGGCCAATTTGTTTTTTTTTTTTGTTTTGTGGGCCTCTTTATCGCGCGCACAAGTGAATCGTTGAAAATGAGGCCAACGCATTTTGGTGTTCTTTTTATTGTGTGTGCTTGGTTTTTTTTTTTGTGTGAATGTGGGTGGAATGCGTAAGATGATGCGTAGTAATTATGAATACGAAAAAAGCAAAGCAAACAAACAAAACAACAACCACAACGAAAAGTCTAAAATTACTACGAAGGGATTGTTTATTTTTATATGTGAACATTTTTTCCGGCTCTTTATGATTATTTTTGTTTAGTTTGCCTCTAATTCTTTGCGTCATTGCCCATTGGATTGCGTGCGCAGCGGGTTCATCTATCGAAAGAAAAGTGCGCAAGGGCGTTGTATGCGTTTTCAGATTAAAAATTGCGTAACACAAAAGGAAATGGTGCATGGGGAACACGATTAATGGATTAGAACATTGCAATGGAGAAATATTTTTCTTGTTGGAGTAGGGTCTGGAAATAGTGGAGGTGTGAACATGTGAGATACATATATTATATATTGGTAATCAGACATCCATAGGTCAAAATGGCGATTTTCGAAGAAAAGACTAAAATAAAAAAAGGAGATTGTGAAAAATTTGTGTGCAGTATATATACCTGCAATTTTCGCTGCTAAGCAAAAAGAGGATAAACGAAATAACAATACAATACAATACAATGACTGCAATAAAAATATACCTAATTCTTTAAAAAATACGCTTAGATAGGATGCCTCATACTAGCAATGGCTGTAAATATAAATGTTCAAAAAGTGCTTAATATAGTTTTTCTTTTCTCTCTCCCTGTGAGCACACCTTATACCCTGTGAGCAATGTCAAGTGTAGGTACAAATACTCTTTCCTAATCATGCTAGGATTCCCATTTGATAGCTTTTCCACTAGGTTCTTGTTTGCCAAATTATTTCCTGGCTATAATTGGGTTCGAACCACGCTAGAATTTCCACTCTAATCCTTAAAAGCAGAATGTATTAATTTAAAAAAATCTTCCCAATTTGTATTAATTATATACATATGTACGTATAAACGAACGAGTATGTACGTCTTAATTTAGGGTATCCACATAGTTTAGTTTTACCATCTATCACTTCCACACAACTTCACGCTTGGCAAAACAAATCATCAAACCACAAGATGCGTGCAACTAATGCGATACTTAACCTGTAGCTGTTTCATGGCCTAAGGATCTTAGCACGCACCTCACCACGGGTGCTACTTTTCAGGTTATTTCTAATTAAAACATAATTCATTCTCCACTGGTGTCCTCGTAAGAAATCATTTCTTTAGCCGTTTCACAGGCTTTTCACGATTTCGATATGCCGCATTGCAATGATGGTGTGGCGCGGCGCCCCCCTTTCGCGGGACAGGTAGCAAGCAGAAAAAAGCAAACATAAAATACAATAATTATCCCGAGGAAAAAAAAAGGAATGCCGAAAATGTTCATGTTCCCATGATTAATAACCAACTTGAGTGTACGCACCAAAGTCGTATTCGTGGTAATTTCTTTTGCTCTGCTTCTATTCCGGAACCACCTACAGCGCACTAGAAAAAAAAAACAGAAGTAAACTCCCTTCGTCATACTTACGCTCCTGCTGAAAGGGTTGTGTGATGTATCCACTCCTCGAAGGCAAGCAGCGGGAAACCACAACAATAGTCTTTAATTTTAAGGACCGCAACCAGTGCAAAGTTTAAGGAGGAAAAAAACTTCGATGGTCATAAATATGCGTAACAACCCACCCCCCAGCCACGACCTGTCACCTAGCGTATAGGTTAAGGAATTTTTTTGGTACATTTGCGCGCGTGTCCAAATTATGCACGCGGCTCCAGAATTGGTCCTAGAAACGCACAGCAGCAATAAACCGGTAAAATTTATGCGATTGACCTGAGAAAAAGTTGTTTCGCTGGAAAATTGCGCCCAAGAAATTCACCCGTTCGATGAATGTCAACGAAAGATACACGTCCGGCAGTCGCACCTTTGAGCGCCCGGGTGGCGGCGGGTGGTAAATTAAATTTCTTTCTCCACCTATTTTAGCGGGTTACCCCCCGCCGCCACCGTGGTGTGGTTAAAATAAAAATCCATCCCATAAATGGGAAATTACTCTATAAGTAAATGTAATTCGTTGAAACTCGAAACTGACCAAATGATGTGTGCGATGTTAATTTTGAGATCGTTCATCCCCTAAACTAGTCAACCCTTAGTACCTACTCGCTCATACGCATTGTCGGATGATTTATTGAAATTTTCACTTTTATGCTAGTTTTATGGGTCACGCCCCTTTAATTTGTAATAACAATTCGTATGCAAATCTGTTTTTGTTCGAAAGTATTCTTCGAGTGATTTTTATGTAACATCGGGGTTAAATTTGGGGGTTTGGTTACCTCTATTACTATTACTTAATTTTTTTTTACATATTTTCCTATCTTGTGGTTTTATGATCTGTAGCGAAAGGAGTGACAATGAATCAAGTGATTTAAAACGTTACGTAGGTGGCGCCTTTTTAGTTCCAAGCTTATATGCATAAAAAGTACATAAACGTAGGATGTTCCGCATACTTTGAGGTTTGTGTTATTCTCTTCTTGATATAGAGCGTCCTCTATTCTCTAGGTTTTCTATTCTGTTGATTTAATTTTGGATAGTGCTTAAAATATGTATGTACATATGTAGGTTATTTTAGTAAAGGTTTGGCACGACAAAACAGAGCAATTCAGTGGATGAAATAGGGTTTGTCATATCTGGTGAATTTTAACATGCCTACGAAAAGAAATGATGTTCGCAAATCACTATATGTACATGTATGTATGTACATATATGTACGTATGTTAATGTTTCTTTTGGAAGCAATGCATTTCTATGTTGTAACCTACTGATCTCTACACAAAGTATAATTTATCTTTAGAGATGGTTGAGTTAAGATCTTGGGGGCTCGTGGATAGAATCATATTCATAAAAGTTATCGTTTTACCTTTTTCTCACTGGTTTTGCAAGAGAGTTTGAAAAAAGCTAGTTGTTCTACCCGTCACCCTTTTAAAGGCTCTAGCTTATGCAAGGGCATTCAAACTTTTGCACCAAAATAATTGTCGCCACAAAGTTTTCGCCTGATAGATAGTTACATACATTACATATTTGTTGTTCGGTTGTACTGCCCCTTGTATACTGTTCACATCTTCAATGTCATACCCAATTTAACGTACATATGTACATATGTATGTATTTGTAAGTAGTACATTACCCCATCCGTATTTGTCAACAGTAGATACTTTGACTTGTGCTCCAAAGCACCAGTAAACTATCTCAAACTTCCTACATTGCTGGCCCATAAACCTTATTATTAATTCCAGTATGTATAATCAAAACAAAAAAGCCAAAGAGAGAGTGAGGGAGAGAAAACTTCTACAATCTACAGCACAAAGTTACATAAAACAAAATCAATTGCAACGGAATGTGAAATTTCCTTAAAATAACAAAACTTCTAACGATCTCCTTCATGTCGCGCTGTGTTTATGTTTTGATTCTTTCCTCTCGACAAATTTTTCTCGTTTCTTATGAAAAAAAGGAGGAAATAAAACGATAAAAAAAAGGAGAACAAAATCTCCTTCAAAAGAGTCACTTTCAGTTTTATTTATCGCAACTACAACAAATCAAATCAGTTCAAGAAGGCAATAAAATCAAAGGACAACACAATGACATGACAGCCAAAGTTTAACCGATAATAGGACGAAATATGATAGTGCTTTGGCTGGTTTGCCACCCCCCTGGACCGTCACCACAACAAAGATGTTGTTTCCTTTTTCTCCAAATGAACCTAAATGACTGTCGTCGTGTGAGTTTAGATGCGAGAAAATAAAAAGGAAAAAAAAAACTAAAATGAATAACACGAAAGGACGAAAGAAGAAGGCACTACGAAAAACAACTATTCCGAGTACTAAGGCAGGACATTATCATAAATATGAGCAGAAAATAGGAAAAAATTTTCTCGAACTCCACTAGCAGCGAATGTGCCTACTAAATTGAATATATCCTTTATATCCTGTGCCTGTTCGAACAGCAACGACAACAGCATCAGCAGCAAAACAGAAACAGGGGAAAAACGTATATCTAAGTAAAATAAAAACAACATCAAAATAAAGGATATAGGCTGAAAGGCACTTGCAAAAGACTGATGGCGCCACACAAATCTCGCAGTCAATAAAAATCTTGTGCTCTGTCATAGAGCCCTTGCGCGCCTAGTTGGAGTTATCCTTAATATGTTGTTGTTGTTTTCTCTTGTCGTTTTTGGTTGATAATTTTTGTTGGACAAATTTTTCCTGGCTTGGTTTTTGTTTTCTAATGGGATGCTAGGATATGCTACGATGCTACTGTGCGAGACGTCACAAAGCCGCCGCCGTCGTCGTCGAACTGATAAGGACATTGGTTTTTTTTTTGTGCTTGGCCAGAACCGATGTCAGAAAAATATATAAAAATAAAAAAATAAATTCTTTGGGTAATAGAAAAAATAGAAAGTAGGATGCTTGGTGTATGAATGTAGGGCTATTCGTAGGCACATCCGTGCGGGTGAAGCGAATTTTCTACTTCGATGGAAATTATTTTTCTATCTTTGCGGTTATTTATTACAGCTTTCTTGTTCTGGTTCTGCGTCTGGTCTTCAAAGGAAATTTGGTCAATTGACTTTTCGTTGGCGGCACCAGAAGTAGCAGTGAAAATGTCATTAATACTTAGTTTTGACGGCAATATTCGACAGTCAGTTGGTCACTGGGCGAACGACCAGTGAATTAATTAAAGTGATTGGAATGGGTGGCATTGGACCTTGAAATCGCAATTGAACTGGGGCGCTGTTGGAGTCGTATCCACGAGTAAAATTGCTTTGTGTATACGTTACGCATTTTTGTATTATTAAGAAATGATTTTAAATTGTGGATTGTTAATTTGCTTAAGTGCTGCAGTAGCATTAGGGATTTGCAACATTTCCAAAAATGGATAAACAATAGATAATCTAAATGAGTGGAAAGGGAACGGGTAGCATTCTTGTTGATCTGGGGATGTTGCAAGTACATAATTTGATTGCATGATTTACAGACGAATGAAAATAATTGTTTTTTGTTGTTCCCCAAAGAAAATTAAAACTGAGATAGCAGCTGATGGTTTAAACATGCCACGATTTAATTGTTCCTTGTGTCTTGTGTGTTTAGTGAAATAAAAAATTCACGCTGTGATATCCTTAAGATGGCTCATTGCAACTCGTATAGTTATTACCACACGATACAACCATTTTCTAGATACATATATATGTATATACAGTAGAAATCGGTTATAAAAATACCTGATATAGCAATCGATGAATCGAATACAACGATACATTCTCAAAGTCCAGGAAAAACTCCGTTTAGCTCAAAGTAATTTTCAATTGGTAACATTATATTATTTTTTTTTTAATTTTTTTAATAAAATATCGCACAGTTTTTTTTATCTGGGTCTGAAAGGGCTAGGGCTAAAGTAAATTTCATCACATGCCGTTTTAATTCTATGTACATACCCATATCTCGTATCCGAAAGTTCAGTGAGTGTGGACTTTTGTTTGAAGCAAAGGGTGCGTTGAGATACATAGCTCTTAAGCTGACTACAATAATTAAACCACAATCATTTTCTTTTGCCCAAAAATTGTATGTTATGTCAAGAACTGTAACTGCGGTGTATTAATCTATTGTACCGGATATAAAGATAAAATTCAAAGGTCCCTGTATATATGTATGTATACATCTTTTGACATATGTGTCTTAAAAAATATTTCAAGGGCCGTAGACCCGTAGATCACGGGTGCAACTCTCCTCAATGGTTTCTCAAACTAAAATCAATTCTAATCATTGTCTTCAAAAAGTAAGAAACGTATATTACATTGCGGCTTGTTTAATTTCCCTTACACAATTAGACTTAAATGTAGATAATTATAATTTACGCCATAACAAATTCTCCAAATGTTCAAACTAGACAAAACCTGCTGTTTCATGCAATTTATCATAGAAACACCCACCCACATCCTGTTGCTCTATTTCAGAGAATTGCGCAAAGTGAAAATTCATTAAATTTATTACAACAAGTGCGTGGCGTGCAATGTAACCAATAGGCAATGTATACAGTACACTTACTTCCTCGTACTTTCGCTTTCCTTTGCGTGCATGTCCTTGCGCTCGAACCATTAACCAACAACGGCGCGGCTCTTACTCGTAGTTGTACCTAATTTGCAAGAGCGAGTATTTTTGTGGCGAGTTTATTGTTCCATCGAAAGAAATTTAAATAAAAACGCAGTTAATCCTAAACAAAACCGTATGGGTAGGAGTGGGTGGTTCATCCACCGCCCAGGTCAAAGTTTGTGTAAGAATACAAGCAAGGATATAAAAAAAAAACATAGATTTTACATAAAAGTGATATAAAATTTTTTAAAAAGTTGTTTCTCTTTTTTGTTAGTTCGCTCAATTTTCCTTTTATGAGTTGTGTTTATTTGATTTTTATTTGAGTTTTAGTAAAACATGAATAAAACTGCCTTTCGTGGAACTTCAATTGATGACACACATCTGAAAAGTTATTTGCATAATTATGTTATTGATTTGATTTTTTATTTTTTTTTCAAATGTTTGAGAAAATTTGTTACAAACTATCTACATACCTACACAATATCACATTTTTCTTTACAAGAACTATGCATGTATTTAGTAGATATTCAGGTCCTGTATTTACCATTATTAATGAAATTTGATTGGGAATGCCTTTGTCGATTAGTAATAGACATATACATATGATACGATTATCACTTCTAGTTTGCTGAAACTTCAGGGATTTAAACGTTATAAAACCACAAGTAAACATCTGAATTTTATAATTCTATAATGGCGCGCTAATCCGAATTAATTATTGCAAGGGCGTATTCGGATTATCGAATTATTCGTATTAATGAGAACAGAACAATGTTTGGGTTTTATGATTCCCCTTATTCACTATTTCTAGAATAAAACTAAATAATTAAAAAGGAAATTAATTAAAGAAATAAAAACTACCTATTGAATTGTCTATACACATGTTTTTTGACCAGCAAAAACAAAACAATGGAAATGTGTACGAGTACAATTGTGTATATGGTGCTTAGAACTAAATCTTAAAATCAAATTACTGTTAATGCCCCCCTTAACAGTAATTTTCCCTTTAGAAATTTAAAAAAAATCTATTTTTTTTTTAATCATATTTCGAAAATATAGTGTATTGAGAGTATATTGACTCGTGGAAAAATTAAAATATTAAATATTTACAGAGTTATCGCACATATAGTCGAGCGCATATAGTATACTGCATATGGCACAGTGAAACTTTAAACGCGATGATCTCGAGTCCGTATTTTCAAAAATTGCTCGTGCTGTAACTTAAAAAGTTATTGATGGATTTGGCTGAAATTTTGTGAGGCTTTTCTCTATATCATTAGCGGAAGGATAAACCTAAAGTTTTAAAGATTTCATTAATAAGCCACTTTTTGAGGATGAAAACTGTCGAAAAAACAGTCATAAATAGAAAGTAATTTTTTTTTTTGGTAAAAAGATAAATAGAGAAAGAGTGACAGATGCAACGACACCTGAAGAGAAATTGAACTGAGCCGCCATTTTGTGGAAAAAAGTAACAATGTTTTTATATTTTCATAGTTCGAATAAAATGATGTTACAACTTCAAAATTATTCAATTATTTTATCACCTTTAAAAACACTGTTACAAAATGAGTTGTTTTGAAGCGTTCTAAAGGGATTGCCCCCCCTAAAGCCTTATACATTTTGTATAAATTTTATTTTGCAGCGTACAAAAATTGACCAAACCTACCCCAAGGCTCGGATTGTAGAGTACACAATGAACTTTTTTTTCAATTTTTTCAATTTATTATTTTTGGAGATTCGGATTATCGAGACATTACTTACTTACTTACTTAGGTGGCGCTACAGTCCGGGGTGGACCAAGGCCTCAACCAACAACCTCTTCCAGTTAGCCCGGTCCTTAGCTAATCGCTTCCAGTTGCGCACTCCAAGTTGGTTGAGGTCTTGTTTTACTTGGTCGCGCCACCTTAGGCGAGGTCGTCCTCTGCTGCGCTGACCCTCCGGGTTAGAGTTGAATATTCTCTGAGCCGGAGCGCTGATGTCCATGCGCTCTACATGTCCTAGCCATCTTAAACGCCCAATGTGCAGTTTTTTGACCAGGCTGATGTCGCTGTACAGCTCGTACAGTTCGTCGTTGAATCTTCTCCTCCAAAACCCGTCAACGCAAACGGGACCGAATATCCTACGAAGGATTTTTCTCTCAAAGCGACCAAGGAGATCTTCATCCGCTTTCGATAAAGTTCATGCTTCAGCTCCATATAGCAAGACTGGGATGATAGGGGTCTTATATAGAATCTCCTTAGTCGATCGGGAAAGGACTTTACTGCTCAATTGCCTTCTTAGCCCAAAGAAACAGCGGTTGGCAAGAGTAATCCTTCGTTTGATTTCCGACGAGATGTAATTTTTTGATGTTATGGCAGAGCCGAGGTAGACAAAGTCCTTTACTACCTCAAAGTTGTATCGAGACATTACTATAGGTATATACATACATACATATATACATATGTTTAAAAATTGTCTTATAATACTTTTTCTCAAACAATGTTCCAGTCGACCTTTGTTTTATAGGTTGACGTCACCCAATAAAATGAAACCCAATCTAGAACCAAAAAGGGTTATTCTCGCTTTTAATTTTGCTAGAAAAATCTACAGTTCAGCAGCTTTTTTAATGGCTTCAGTTAAATTGGTATTATAGGTAAATTGCATATCTAGATAATTACATATTTTTTGTAAATGTTAGAAGATCACTTTACTGGTACTGGTACCTACACGTTCATATTTATGTACGTATGTAAATATTTGTGCCGATAGTTATGTCGGAGTTATTTGCACATGGTGTGTTGAATGAACTTGAATTCTAATTCCAGTTTTCACATTCAGATTCAGAAATAAAACTTAGGGTTCCTTTCATTCGTGCGGAACAAAAACACGCACATCACGAATAGTTGTTAGAACCTAGTTATTGAATCTTGCCTGTTTATTTAAATTATTTAAAAAAAGTAAATCAACGTACAACATACATTTCAATATTAATCTGATGCATTAAGTTCTTTACTAGAGGTTTATTATATAAACAAATTAAAAAAAAAGAATAATACATACTACATATGTATGTATTGCCATTGTTTTTTCAGTTTTGTACGCACTCCATTCATACATATTATTTAACGCACACAACACAATGCAATCATCATCAGCTCCAACAGACTGTATTCTTATTAATTGATACGATGAGGTAATCGTCTTAACAGGCTCACTTACATTTACTACTGTATGCGTGCATTCCATGTGCTTACAACGTGTTATAGAGTACGAGTAAAATGTCTATGCCCTACACTATGATGGTGCCACAGAATTTCTTGGCAATGAAAAGTTTTCTTTTCGATTTCAACAACCGAGGCCCTTTAGAATATAAATAAGAAAGAACTTACATCGCCACATCAGGGGGTATTCATTAATTTGGGGTTTCCTATCCGTATTTATGTATGTACATATATACAGTTGTAATTGTGACAACTTTACTGCTTTTTGCACACGCTTTGCTATTATTAGTCGATAAGCACTAGACCAACGTCATCGATATTATTGTTGTAGCCACAAACGTCGGTGAGGGCATACCAGTGTGGAAGGGCCAGCATTTTAAAAAATCAAAAACAAATGATATTTGTATATATAAATATGTTAGTGCGTATGTATGTATGCATGTTTAAAAATTTTGTAATAGAAATATTTCAAGTTCAATTTTTTTCTTTTGTATTGTGTAGAAGTGATGAAGGTGAATACAAAGGGGAGGGATCGTCTTATAATGCATGTTCATATCATGTACATATATACAATGATATATATGTATATATTTATATTTATATATGTACGTATGTACACATACAGTGGTGGTCAAAATAATAAGAGTGACCCGTCAGCTTTCAAATAATCATTTATTTCAATTTTTTAAAAACACTTGTGATATTAATAAATTGCTACAAAATGTATTGTGCGTTATTGAAGTATTTATTTTCATGTATAATTTTAGTTAAATAACTTACCAGCGAACATCAATACTTAGTGGTATAGCCTTTATTTTTCAATATGGTCTCACATCTAAGTGGCATTGAGACGATAATATTTTGCCAAATTAGTAAGGGTATTTCATTCCATGCTGCCGTTATTACTTCTCATAATTGAGTTGAATTTGTTGTATTCTTATAAGAAATTCTTCTTTGTAACTCCTCCCATAGATTTTCTATGGGTTTCATGATGGAGGATTGATATGGCCAGGATAATACTGAAATTTTGTTTTGCTCAAACCAATGTTGCACTACCTTCGCAGTGTGTTGGTAGATCCAAATAAGTGGCATATTATCATCGGCATAAGGTCTCATGAGATTTTCTAGGATGTATAAATAAATTTCCCTGGTCATATTTTCTTTTATCCAATAAATTAAAAAAAAAAGAAAAACAAACCCACATGTTACAATACATTTATTTTAGTTTCATTAGTAAATAAAATATGTTTCCAGTTACATCGAGGTGGTGTTCATTCCTTCTAGCAAACTCAGCATAGGTGCTTTATATGTTTGTAACTCAAAAAAGACGGTATCCCATGCAAGCCAGAGTATTGTAAATGCCTCCTTATAGTTCTATTGCTAATCGCTCTGAATCTGTGTCGTTGAGTTGAGAAAGGGGTTTTTACCTTTTCCCTCATGATCCGCTTATCAAGGCCGGGCATTGTCTTTTTCGGCCGTCCTTTAGTTTCTTTAGTTTTTGGTGAAAGTTTATCACCTTTTATTACCTTTGCGATAACACATTTTGATCTTTCTTGTAAATTAGATTACCATTTGAACGTTTTTCCTTGAGCACGTAGTCTTAAAATATGCCCTTTTTCTTCTTCTGAACTATGTTGTGCTCGATTAATTTTTTTTTACTACATAAAAAATAACAGTATTGTTTTAAAAATACTAACATTTCAAATCACTTCTTATTTTTAAGAAAAAAAAACACTTTGAAATCTACACTTTTATTATTTTGTCCAAATTGTATACATTTTCTATAAAAGAAACGGATCTTTGATAAGCAAAATAAAAATGTAAAATTCAGTTTAGGAATACAAACTTCAATATCGCTCCAATAACATTTGTAGCAATTAATTAACCTAAGTATTTTTAAAATAGTTAAAGTAGTTAAGCGGTTATTTCAAAGACAGTTGTTCACTCTTATTATTTTGACCACCACTGTATGTATGACGTACACTATGATACTGCAAAATTGATTGTAGTATGGATTAACTATATGTGCTTTTGATAAAGGAGAACTGATGAGATTACAATGGGGTACCTACGACTTTTTTTGTTCTATATAATTTCTAATTCATTTCATTTGTAGTTGTGACCTGTGAGCACCGTGGTGCAGTGGTTACTGCTTTGGACTATACAACGCATACTCTCCCGGGATCAATCCCAGCCAACACCCAAAGACTTGTAGACCTTCAAGATATTTCCTCAACGGATATCAATAAAATACGGAAACTCATCCAACTCTCAAATCGGTTCCAGGAGATTCGATAAGAGTCGGCTCATGTGGCAGACAATGGACCTACTTTGCGCCACCTAAAGAAAGAAAGAATAATTTCAAGTTAGATACAAAATGCTTTTATGAAAGCCAATGTTGCAAAAAGTTAATGTTCTAAGATATACAATATAAAAAAAAAAAATATTCGGCGTCAGCAGTCCTATACAGAACCAAGCCTAGCTTCTCGCAACCATTTGTGTTAGCGTGTTACTTTTTCCCACGAATGGAAGGCCCTACAGTTTTTTTGCCGACTTCGAACGGCGAGTTGAGAAGCTTCTGATGACAAATGATACTCTTTGATTGCTTGTCAGACATTTGGTGGCAACCGTGAGAAACTTCCTAAGGTGTTAGACCCAGGCTGGAATTGAACCCAAGCAGCATGCGTAGTAGTCCAACGCACTAACCACCACGGCCACGGCCGCCACTAAGATATATACAATATAAAAGATTTAAAACAGTAACCATCCGAAAAAAAATCAGCAGCTATAGGTAGGTAGTTGATTTCCCATTTGATCTTCACGCCACCCGCATCAGAAAACCTAAAGCCTGACAGCTAGAAAGATTTTTTATTACGGATTCGCAATAATTCATGAAATTGTGATCACTTTTTAAGTTAAAAATGTTATTAGCTATCTAGAAGTGTCAGTTCTAGTTTAAATCATTTCCGTTTGTTCCTAGGTACAGGTAGTATACCTACCTACATAATGTACATATGTATGCATGTATGTATCCTTGTTTTAATCTTTTCTAATCTGTTTTTCTTTATATTCTAAATTTCACACAAAATTAATTGAAGCTGCATATAGTCCAATTGTAAAAACCACATGTACATATGTATGTGCATGTATGTAGTTTGAAATATGTTTGGAAAAAAGACAATATAATTCTTATTCTAAATTCACCAAAAAAATAAAAAAAAAGCTAATATACTCAGCATTACGCAATCAATTCCAACCCTGAGAACAAGATGAATTCACATTCAGAATAAACAAAACAAAAAAAAAACCGCTCGGTATTTAGCATTCAGGCAGCCATGCATGTATGCATGTTGTAAATATCAATATATACATATGTACATATGTACATCAAATAACTTACAACAATGAAATGTATGTATCTCTATCTACCCACCAAATTATGTATCTCTTAAAAATCTTTGCAACAAATATTAGCGCAAAATCTTTTTTCTTTCAACTTTTATTTTATTTTAGAGATCGCGTCTGTTGTAACGTGTAATATTCTACTGATAGAGCTAACGAAGGGAAGAAAAGTTCTTCACTGCATTTGTATTTGTAAACTGGATAGCCTTGAGTTGTTTTTTTTTTTTTTGTGTAGGTATAGGTATACAAAATTTGTGTATTCTCTGTATAGTACATAGGCTTTTATGCATGTGAATGGTGTTCAGAAGCGCGACATGCGTGAGATTCACGCAACGCATTGAGATTAGCTAAATGCTTTTTGTTACGTAACCACTTGTTCAGTGTTTCAGTCTTTCATGTTTGCAATTTGTAAAAAATCTGAATTTTTAGGGAATTTATAAAACGTTTAAACAAATAATTGAAATTGACTCAAATTGATTGATTTTTAAAAACCATTTGTGCCTACGCACAAATGTGTAAGCGCACCATTATTATATGTTTGCATTCTCTTTTTCATCACAAACAAATAAGCCGGAACAATAGATCTAAAAATAGCACAGCGGTCAATCTAGATTCTCTAATTTGACCCCATCATCTGATTTAATCATAGTATTAATTAGTTACACGATAATAATTTGGGGTTTTTAATTTAAATATTGCAGGCACAACTTGTTCAGTGTTAGGTCGTATACATGTTTGTAATTCTACTTTTAAAATGTGCTTTAGATTCGAGATCCTTATATCACGGATATGTTGTAACAGTTCTGGGCAGACTTATGTATTTAAAACAGATACGAACTAATGGTACATACATATGTTTTTTTTAATCTACACAAGCTTAAGGGGATATGGATACCCTTATTATGTTTACACAAAGCGCGAAAACATGAAGAAAAAGAACAAGAGACAGACAGATCGGCGTATTAATAGGAAACTCAGATGTTTTAAGTTTCAACTAACTCCATGGGTGGTGTCCAGGATAATTGGAGTTGTATATTATTAAAACTTATGCCATTGCTTATGATTCACGGAAGTTTTTTCCAGATGTTTCCTATTATGCGCTTGCGCGATCGATTTTTTCAGCCATACCACCATCCTACTGCCAGTGTTATGCTTTCGCAGTAGGTTTTGTTTGGATATAAGCTTCTAAAATTGATCAACGTATTTTTATTTCGTGAGAAATAAATGTTTCGGCGATATCTGGATTTTAACCGTAAGCCTTCAGCGTTACAAGCGACGACGACTACCAATAGGCCACAGTCACCCAATATTTATTAAGAGTGCTTTGTGTTAAATATTTCAAATCCTGTTCGTTTTATCAAAGTATCTACTAAATAACTTACATCCGTAGTTTCGTTATAATAGCGAAAGATTTGATACATAAAATAGTTAGAAAGGTAAAGGAAATTCGAAAATAGTGAAATAATCCACATCATATGGATGGACCCAAGTTTTTAAAGAGCGCTGGAAACCGGGTTCAGATGTGGATTTTTTGAGAGATGAGGCGCAAGCTACTGACCTTTCTATCCTTGCTATAAAATCTGATTATCGTTACACTAGTTACACTAGTCACTATAATCCATCAATATCTAAAAATAATCTTACAATCTTCAGAATTCCTAATATAAAAATAACTTAATTAACCTAATTTAAAAGTATTATTATCGTAGTTAAGAAAAAAAAATTAGTCAGTTAATTAAAAGAAAAAATCTGCATAAATGTTCGCTTTTGAAAATTCTCTAGCATCGCGATTTATAAATATTAATTTAAGATCAACAAGTCCATAACAATTAAAATAGGCAAATTTATCATGTTAAATTAGGTGTTAGTATTTATTAGCTAAAGAAAAAAAGTATTTATTAGCTAAAGAAAAACATAAAAATAACATGTTGCGCCTGATATTAACAGGTAAATTATCTTGATGGACTTGGGAATGTTTTAAGACTTATATTGACATTTTGTAGCGTTCTTTTAAATTGCTCAAATTGAAGATACCACCTGGAATATATCTTTGGAGTTACACGTGCTTAAAACCGAAAAAGGCTTGCGATAGTGTCGCAACTGCACTGCGGTTGCACTCCTTGGTGGTAAATCAAAACACACCCATTCAAAAATATATACCAAACTTGAAAGTTTTCAAATTATACGCTATCGAAGTTTAAAAATCATTGAAGATATGATAAAGCACGTTACGTCAAAATTATCTCGTCTACTGGATATTGCACCTGATTTTCTCGCGTTAGACAATCGGAAAGCAATTTATTTTATTCTTGTAGTAGGTGGGCACATACTATATATGTACTTACGTAGTTGGTGATAGACAACACCCTCTTCTTTTTTTTTAAACAGCACAAATAAAACGATCAGTTGTAGCCTGGCTTATGCGAGAGTTGATTCATTATCATAAATCAAGTATCAACTGTAGTTCTGTTTATAATTGAAAAATGCCTTTATCTTCTGTTTTCGAAAAGTATGAAAGTCAATGCAATTCATAAAATCGCATAAAGTTTATTTGTAAACTTAACTGTACGAAAGCTTTTCTATCAATGACAAGCACCCGTACATCGATGGAATTACAATGCAGAAGCGCATACTCGCACCACTTCCAGCATGATCGGTGCAATGGTTTGCACCTTGAATGTTAGTCAGTGCGGCTGCGGAAAGATTTCGAAGTACAGTTAAGAAAACGCCCAAAAATGTGCAACAATGCATGTACATATGCATTTGTTTTTTGGTTTTGAAAGTTAATGATTCCAGTCGTAACGGAATTTCACAGAAAGACAAGTGAAATTTATTCGAAGCCAAGTACAGACGAGTACTTCCGCGACAGTAAATATGCGAGGGAATAATGGTTTACCTAAAAACCAACTAACTTAAGTCCGTAATCATAATACGAGTCAGTCGGTCGACCTCACGCATTCATTAGCGGACGATAAATGAGTTCATAATGCGATTCATTGTTGGCATTTGAGCTTACGTACACTTTTAGAATGCTATCTCAATACAGACGCATGTGATTTTGAAATCGCACCAGTTCCTGCCTCTCGCATACATTCGCATGTACAAACACTGATGTGTGTTCAAATTTTATTAGTTTTTTTCCCCAATTTTTCCTTTTGGTGAATTTCGTGGCATTTGAAATCTAATGTATAAAAAAGAAATAACGATCTTTAAAATAAAACTTCAAGGTTACGTTCATGGTTCTCAGAGAAGCAGTGACAGCCAAAACATAGCAGCAATCACTTTATGATCATTTGCGATACGCACAAATTCGTGATGGTAGCGGCGTTAGGGCTGCTCTGCCTGCACCCCGCTGTTGTATTTTTCTTCGGTTTTTTTGGACTGCAGAGTAATTTATTGCTATTCGTAAAGCTTAGGGGAATTTAAAGTTTGCTTAAGTGTGGCGACTTTAGTGCGCTCGAGCTATAATAGTACGTAGGCGTGTTCTCTTTTCTTTACATATTTTGTTTTAATATTGTATGTTCATACATTAGTATGTATGTATGTACATAAGTTTGTTAGTTTGATGGGAACATGCATAAATAGTAAATGTATGAAATTACTGAATGTTGTTTTCTCAGATAGTTAATTTTTTATATTGTTTAAGTAATTAGTAGATTAGGCCTGGTCGGAAGAAAAACTTAAAATAAGAAGCTTCATCTAAAATATAGACTTTTTTTTGTTCTATAGTAAAAATTTCTAATAGTTAGGGTAGTTTAGGTAGCAGTGACTGCCGGTAATTCAAATACCAGCACACTAAGAACTGTAGTGGTCCACTGTAATACCAAGAACATAGGTATGTACTCGTATATGTATGTACATATGTACATATGTACGTTTGTGCCCCAATATTTGAATGGTAATAATATTTAAATAAAAATTTAAGATATTGATATCTAATAATTACATATGTATGTACGAAAATCGTTTAAATGAGCCTAGCTAACTTAAGTCATGTTTCACTGTTGATTTGTAGATTTAGTTTTATATTTTTGAAATCATAGCCTGTAAAATATTATTAAATCAGAAATTCGAATTATGTAGAAGGGAATTCAATGTAATTTAACGTAATATGTAACTACATATGTATGCTTATGTACAATGTCCATATGTAGAAATAAGGATTTCGGATGTTGGAACAAACGAATCATAGCCCATCTGAATAATTTAGATCACGTAACCAGTCATACCTTTGTTATAAACATTTGCATTTGAATGTAATGTAAAAACAACATTCCTGCGAACTACGAGTGGCAAACGCTGTTACTATGATTAGTAGATTCGGGAACCTTAAAGAAAGTAATACTATGCGAGTTTTAGGTATTTGTTTACTAAAAAATATCTCGTTATGACCTAAAACGCCAATCGTTAAACTCATTGCCATTTATTCAAACAAGAAGATTATTTTTCAAGTCTATCGTTAGTTTATCTACAGTATCAGAATTAAGAATGATCTTGTGACCGGAATAACCACCAGAAACTAGTTCTAACTCGAATGCAAATATGAATCTATTATTCTGCCTAGGAAGCCCATCAGACAATCTCGTCGCCCTTAGCAATGTTTGCATCAATTTTATAAATTGAATTCGGAGTTTATAACAAAAAATAAAATTATGCGCGGAAGCTTCAAGTCTGACCTTGCAGGCTAACAACAACAATAGAAAAAAAGGCCCAACAACGTATGTACATATGTATATGAAAGGGCCTTGTAGCTATTACAAGCGCATTTTACATGTAATTCCACAGAATTAGTGTGTGTTCATTTTACTTCCTGCTTCGATAACTCGATTTTTAATTTTTTTTTGTTTGTTCAATTAGAAGTTGGCATGTTCCGAGTGTTTTCCTGCTCTAACCCACACATTTCCTATACATATTTGTCGCCGACGCATTGTGCGTTCCTGGGGGGGCTTTTCACTTTTCCGAATTTTAATTTTTAATTCGAACTCAATTGACGAACCGAGAATAATTATATAGTCACGAGTATAGTTGGGCATTTGTTGGATGGTGCACATGCAGCATTGGGAAATAAAACACTTGTGTGAATATTTAAATAAAGTACAACTGTATAGACGAATTTATATAGTTAATGGTAGAAACATTATTCGATTAATCTTCTTATCACCGTTAATAAATTTCAAGGTCTTTATATTGACCTTTATATGGTGTGAGGTTATACATAAACATACATTATATTGATTTCACTTATGTGGCGTTTTGTTTGTTGAAGAATGTAAATCATGTGCCTTCCTAATTCATAATATGGGAGGTACGTCGAGTTTCAGGTTTATATAGCTAATGTAACTAACTACAAAACGTAGAAATTGTAACTTAATTTCAAATTTTATCTAGTAAGCAATAGCCTTACACACTGAGATACAGTATCTTAGAAAATATCGCAAGCTTGAATCTTGCATTTCTATATGTATTATCTTGAGTGACAAATTAATAGTAGGCGTGTTTTTTTTTAAGCCTATATAGAATAAACATGTTTCAGCAACATGTTTCAGCAACATGTTTTCAATATAAAATACAACAAAACCTTAGCCTGGATAATTATCGAGGCTAAGGTTTTGTTGTATTATGTATTGAAATTTTTATTTTTATTCTATATAGGCTAAAAAAAAACACGCCTAGTTATACATAGTTTAATATTCAATAATTACATCAGTAAAAAACAATCCAAAAAGGTTTGGGTAATATTGTATTGAAATCTTTTTTACTACCATCCTTAATACACTTTTCTCTCCAAACCCATATGAATGATTTCGATTAACCAATTTCATAGCGCTTTTTTAACAAATGGAGACAAATGAAAATAAATTTAAATAATAAAACCAAAATTCTACGATTCCTATCTAACTAATTAATTGGCAATAAGGAGACGCAAACATCTTAATTAATACTAGCATTTTCAAATAATATTGTACAAAAAACCCCACCGAGAAAATAGTTTCGAAAATATGTCCAACCAAAATAAAATTCCTTAAATCCATAGGCCAAACCTCGGAAAATTCCGCATGCAGAAGAATCCTTCAACACTTTTCCAATCTCTTATCCAATTCCGAAGCAGAGAAACCATGTAGCGTGTACCACGTAACAGCCATCAACGCTATGATTTATGTCCTTGCTCAAGTGAAAATCCTTAATGGGTAAAAATTCACACAAAGTATTTTTTCGGCACTACTTCTACCCCACACTCCGTGTTCATGTCCATAACCAAGGTGGGGAGTGGTACCAAAATTCAATCAAATTTAAATACTCCACCCAGTCAAATAGCTCGATGGTCACATCGACATTGCAAGCCAACTCCCAATCAACTTCAGTTGACTTTGATTTCATGTAAGCATGAATAGTTATTTGCGGAACAATTAGAAAATCCGCGGGCGTATACGCAATATTATCGCCTAACTTCATCATTATGTACAGGTATGCTTACAAGTATGTAGTACTGCACAATGGTGTTGAACAATGCGATTAGCTGAATGTCACTAGTAAGCCGATGCGATGGAGATGGATTGTGGCCAGTAACGCGAACATGATTCAAATGTCCTTTAACATGCGGTGCGGTGGTGTCCTATCAAATCAGTAAACGAATATTAATTATATCTCACATGTGTGTTGGCGCTAGAATTGACATTGGAATAGTGCCCCCTCCCCTCTATTTAATTAATGTGTTTGGAATAAGTAGCGCGCGAATATGACGTGAAGTAATTGCAGATGCGTAGCGTATCGCTATTAAATTCATTATTCATATTCTGATTTGTCTAATGCTGGATAAAGCACACACCCTGTGATTACTAAATTATACAAACTTGCGCATGGTATTAGGGGAATGGGTGTATGATAAAAGTCACTGTTGAAAAATTAGCATAGCTGGTTAATTGGATTGAGATTTATACGCATTGAACACACAATCTTTGTCAGATGTGGCACCTTATTTTTTGGTAATAAAAATGGAATGTAAAAGAATGAGTTATAGGCTTAGTTTGTTTGCGTTTTTGATTTTTTTTGGAAATGAATACAACAAGAACCTATTCTTTAAAGATTACGAGCATGGTGTGCAGTGGGAAGAAATTATTGAGTCGATGGATACTATCAAGTAAACTTCAGTATTTTAAATTGAAATGTGTACGTTAATACTTAATATTAAATGCTAAATACAAATGTTATATTAAATATAATAATAAAATACTAAATGTTTATATATAGATCTAGGAATTTTATTTTTAATATTTCTTATTTAAACCTATGTCACGCGAGCTGTTTCGGCTGGCATTTTAAGAATTTATTGGTACACGGTTCATTGTACTCCTTAAGGGGATTAAATAGAAAACTCATTGGGTATGTAACATTTTCTGGAAATTACGTTCGTACAAAGTAAAAAAAAAATGTATATATATGCATAAACTTCACAAACATAATTATAAGTGCGATATTTTTGTTATTTTGTTAACAAAATAGCATTCATTTAATGCTAGCTGCTTTTTCTGATACTATAAATAAAATACCTTGAACTAGTGTGTCATTAACGCAGCTATTTTGTTTTTATTTTAAACGTATGCGATAAGATTACGCATTTTGTATAAGTACGCAGCTTTTTTTTTTTTTTTTTAAAAGTCAGCCTATCGCTGAAGACACAAAAAAGTAAATAAATAATTCGACTTTAATTTGTTTCTTACTCATTGTCACCCAAAATGTGGGGAGCTATTTGTTAAGGTTATTGTATGTGTGTTTATTTATAATTTTAAATATTCTAACATTACTGTCTTCGATTTTTCGATTTTTACTTAATTAGCTTTGTCTAAATATTGTTCCTGTCCAATAATCTAAAAGTTTGAAAAAATTAATAAATTTTTTTTAAATGTAAATACAGTGGATGTGGACGTCCAGTTTAACGAATACGTGATTTAACGAATTTCCAATATAACGAATCAGATCTTTTTTTCCATTGATGGCTGTTAAGAATGATGTATAAAATGTATCCAATTTATTTAAACGCAGTTAAAAAGGGTGTTATTTCCTCTAAAATGAAAGCCCTAAAAGAAGTTTTTGTAGTAAGTATTAGCGGAGATATTTGAGTTAGTATGGGTCAAGATACACCAAAGTAGGTGTTTTCTTAAATTCTCGATAAATGATGTCCAAATTGGAGATAGACTCTTGCTGTAGAACGATTTTTTCTGAGAATAAACCCAGGAATCAGTTGCCGAAGTCTTGACATTTAACTTGGAAACACCCTGTATAATTCGTTATATTGGACGTCCACTGTATACTACTTTTCTATTAAATCCGAACTTTATGGTTGATCCCTAGCGAGCTATGCATTTTTCTGGAATAAAAGCATCTTGTGTGTTATTCTAGGATATAGACTATCTATCCACGATTGTACTTACTGTTTCATCTGCAGTTTTTCCTTGCTGCTAAAATACATAGCTCATTCGCAGAGCCAGTCATGGTTATTGAGTTAATGGCGAAAACTTTCTCAATCAATTCTTCAGTAGATTACACGAAGACACGAAAATTTAATGTAACTGTAAATTATATATTTTGTGTTGTTATCAAATGGTACTTTTCCGTTTCCTATATCTAAGAGTTACTCTGCAAGTTGGTAGTTGAAGTAATATTTTATACATAACGCAAATAATGTTCGACTTGGGGGCAAACATTGAGCTCATTTGTTGGTGTTGATCGTGGTATGATTGGTAAGGTCTTTTTGAAATCATCAGCTTATAATATGAGTGCTCCACCTCATAAACATAAATCTTGAAGAGTCGGATTTCATGCTACAAGAGATTTTGGATGCGCGATTATGAATTGATCCTTAAGAATGAGCTTGTCAACCTGTTTCAATGGAAATATGCATTATATATGTACCTATTGTATATGAATCGTGTCTTAATTGTTTTTTCCACTTTGCATCAGAAAAACACTTCAAACTCAACACTTAAGCTTAATAACATAACAACGCCTACCTAAATTTACGTATACTACAATTTACTTATGTATAATTTAGAAACCATTGCCGACACGTAAACAACCATTTGCCAAAGTTTCATAGCAGTCGGATTAAGGATATAGGAGCCCATATGGAACAAACACACGTGTCTTATGTTTCAAAATCATATGAATGAGAGTAACAAACATCTTTTCCCGAAACTATATCAGCTTTAAAAACTTATTATGTCAAATTTTATGTAAATATGTATACTCGTAGATACCTAAAAACTAAATGAAAGCAAAATAAAATTATGCTTAAGAACGACAAGCATTTGCACAACATTTTAGTATAGGAACTTCGTCTTGATTAGTTCCACTATAAACTATGATAAGGATCTGCAATATTAGAGTAAGCCTGTTTGGAAAAATGATAAGCGTCCGATTTTAATTCGAACTGTAGCACATTCTAGGTTTCTAAGTGAGGAACAATACTTTCTCAATTATAAGTTAAGTTCGCATAATATGACCGAGTATTGTATGGTATTGTCGCCAAAATAAAACTATGCTATAATACTAGTAGAAACTGAATGCTCCTCTATCTTATGTTGGTGTGTAAATACCTCTAAAAAATAAAAAATTAGCATACATACATATGATTACAAACTCTGAATGTATGAATGAAATACCAAAGAAAGTTCACTATAATTATGCAAACTTCGGAGACCTAACCCAATTCCAGATATAAATCAATTGATAAGATATACACTTTTTTTTATTGTTGACATTTGTCAAAATACTAGTCTTATGTATTTTTCATATTTATTTTGTTTACAGAGGGTGTTCCCAACAAGTTGCCTGCTTATAAGTGAAACCGCAGCGTCAGCAATAATCCGAGGATCGGTTCAAGTATTCGCACCAACAAACGAATAATAGTGTCGACCAGAACGATCTAAACAGCTCCATTGTGGAAGCTTTTCTTGCCACTCTAACACTCTAACACTCAAACATGAAAACTTTTCTAGTGTTTTGTTATTCTCCTTATTCTTCACGTATTCTCAGACCACGAAAAAGCTAAACTTTTATTTTCTTCCATTCGCTCGCGCATAGATCTGCACCACACAAGCTTCAAGGTTAGAGGGTCACTGGCCTTAACGTGTAGTTTTTCAGTACTATCTGAATGCGCGAATGTTAAATGCTTCGCTGTTTGTGTGGAGGTTTATTTTTACAAAAAAAAAAAATTGTTTGGATCACCCAGAAACGCATACAGAAAGGAATTAGAAATTATTAGATATCTGCGATCCTAATAAAACTGCCAAGCAACATAGACAATAGTAGATTTTGTCTTCAAGTTGACTGAAAAAAAAAACTATTCTCTTGATTATATCTTCTATTTGGCTTAAGTAGCCGTATATGCTGTGAAATTAAATGCAAGAGGTAAATAGTTAGAGCAGCTTTGTAGATAGATCAAGAAGGGACCATTCTAGAACTGGTTTTACCTATTTTTTGTTGATGTCAATTTACGTTTGAGCACATCTCGCTTAACGCTGACTTCACTGTTGCAGAACTACGTAAATTATGTATGTATGTATGTATGAATGTATTTAATCTTAATTTGAGCAGAATTTACATGACAAATATGATCATCAAACACGAGGGGAACAAGTGAACAGCAAAGAGCAGCAAATAACTCGATTAAAGATTTTCCAATTTAGAAAAGGTTATTGCACTTTCAAGCCACGAACCCGAACATACTCATACGATAAAAAATAATAAAACAAATAAAAATCGAGTATCTAGCGCGAATATTTTTTTTAATACATTTGAATGTATATATCCGTTTGTTTGTGTGTAGATTATATGGTGGGTAAAAATATATGTAAGTACATAGATATATAAATTGTGTGATGCAATATGGTAAGGCTCCCGGCTATCCGGCCCACTGGCATGCGGTCGATCAGCGTTGTTGGCGTCGTCGTTGGTGTTCTCTTAGAAGTTGCGTCTGTCGAGGTAACACTAAGAAGCTTTGCAATGTATGAGATAAGCGCTTGAAAAGAAGCCCAAATTTCGCATGCTGTGTCTGTAAGAGTTGTGTTACTATAACGAGTGTATTTTTGTGTGTGGACGTCGTTGTTTTGTTTATTTATTTCGTTTTGGCAATTCATTTAGGTGAACTTTTGCACAATGCTTACGCAATACACAAAATCGGGGGCATTAAACTTTGCATGTGCGCAATGCGATAACTCGAGAGGTGCGATCATGAGTAGTGCAATGACTAGCGAAGAATTTATACATATGTATGTACATATATTTCCCGTGTTAATTTTTTGTACGTTAACGAATCGCTATTTTAAATTGAGTATATGTAGTCAAAAGTTCATAATGCATAAAATAGAGTTCTTTGTTCTAAGTTTAGGGTTGTTGTGTGTGTTAGGAACCTAATTCGAAAGGAGGCCTTACTCAGGCCATGTACATAAATATATACTTGCATGTATTACACTAAATTGTGCAACAAAATAAGAGTATGTTTGCTGAAGCACGTGACACTTACTACACCAATCACTTAATTTAAGAAGGAACTCAAAGAAAGAATGGGGTTAAACTCTATTTTGGGGAGGAAAAAGAAGTATAATGATATTCCTCATATAGAGGCCGATAATTCAATTATGTATATCTGATCCGTGCTTAATAGCAAACAATTCAAATTACTTATGGTCAATATCTCTGAGACATTGAAACCCTCTGAGCCTCTCTCTAGTAAGAAGTAACTGTAATATTGTATCGGGTTTAGTTGAATATATGGTAGAATGATATAGTTTCTGTTTTCACCTGTTCTCGTCCTATAAATTTTTTAGCTCAATTATGGCTTTGCAGAACAGAAATATATGCACTAGGTCATTCTATAAAAAAAATAGCTTGGGAAATTGTTGATGTCCTGTGTTATCTCTTTAACCTCAGTATCAACAACGGTAAGTTTCCTAACTCTCCAAAAAAGGCAGAAAATATACCTTTATTCAAGAAGGGAAATTGCAAAAATAAAGGCGACTACAGAGTACAGACCTATTTCCCTACTTCCTACGATTTCAAATCAAGAATGCTCTCGTTCTTAGAACAAAGTAATTCTTTATCAAGATCAGTATGGTTTTAGATCAGGTAAATCCACCAAAGTGGCTATTTTAAAAGTCTGTTGCGATCTGTTCAGTGGTGTTAACGAAAGTCAATCAACTATGACTCTATTCATTCATATTGCCAAAGCATTCGACATGGTGGATCTGCCAATATTATTACATAAACTAGGTATATAAAGCTAGTTTTAGAGGAATGGCATATGAATGGCTAAAGTCATATATGTTGGAAAGGGAACAAAGGGTGTTAGTCAATGGTATTTCCAGTGCTTCACTTAAGCTTAAAAATGGTGTTCCACAAAAATCCGTGCTCGGTCCCATATTATTCCTTATCTACATTAACTTTATCTACACAAAACTTTTCACAGTATGCATTTGCATATAATATCGCTTTCACCTTTCGATTCATGAATGCGTCGCAAAAGTTTACTCTGAGCTCCTGTCTGATGAATGTAATTGAATTGAGACAATCCACCGCTTACACATACATACATATGTACATACATAGATTAAAATTATTTTAAGTTCCTAGGCGATATTACACCTATTAGATATGAGTCTTTTGCATATTCTTCAACTTTATCTATTTAAATAAGAAAGTAGTATCCAACTGAAATGTATTCTTTAATTTTTTTTTTAATAAATACGACTCTACAAAGAGTCACAAAGGTCTACAAAGGTAAATTTAACGCTTCAACCTTGAGTCTTTTTAAAATTTCAAAACGTAACAATCTAGTCCAAAAACTAATCTCCTCTGGACATACCCAGCTCTGTCTCAAAAATGGAAGCTTCACCTAGATACGTGATAATTGGTTCGACAATGTAGCACAAATAGATGTCAGAAGAATATCCCGCTTTGTACAAAACTCCGAATGGTTTCACGAAAAGCGGGGATGCATATCCCACAAGATCCCCACAATGCATCCTTTTCTTCAATGTCGAAGTGTACATGTACCTCAATTACTGCCTTTCATTTCAATGGGATAGGTAAGTTAAATTTACTTCTACAACAAAAAACAAAACGGATTTCTATCAAACTACAAAAAGAGCCATAATAACATACATACATATATAGCATGACCTTGAAAAGGTTTTCAATTCTTTTTTTGTTTCACTATTTGTAGATACTAAAATAACAACAAAGAACACTTGAAAAGAGAAAAAAATGTACTCCCTTTTTGTTTATGGCCGTTTTTTTTTTAGTCAAATTGCTACTCACGATGACCTATAAAAACTCAGCGAACTTCGTGTCTAGTATGATTAAAGCCGGGCTCAAGCTAATTAAATATCTTCACGTACCCCTGGGTTTTATTTCGGGCACTTCAGTACCACAGAATTGGACTCAAATTTCTTTCAAAGAAAATGAAAACAAATATCTTTCGAAAGTGAATTCGCTTGATAAAATTTAAATATATTTTATAAAAAGAGCAGCTACATATCTATCCTATATACAATATACTACATACGTACATACATATGTATGCACATATGTATGTACGAATATAAATTTGAATTTAGGAGAAAGTATTTTTTTTGTTTAGCATCGGCAAATAAACGAAAAAAAAAACAATACAGAACACAAAAACAAAAATAATATATTCTTGAACAGGAAACAACAATAGTACCTTACCTACCTATTTTATTATCCCAAAAAGACATACATAAAAATGTACTATATATGTAATGTACATATTTACTTATTATGTATGTATATGTATGTATGAATGTATGTGTGGAGTTATATGTAATACAAATTCAAAAATTAAATACATATTATCACTTATGCAAATAAAGTCTCAACCAATCTATAAAGCTGCGGTCAATAGCAATACACCCCTGCCTAATCGTAAATTCCCAGTTATTCAAATGACCAAAGTTTCTCAGTTGTATAAAAAAAAATAAATCTAAGCAACTGCCATTGTGTACTATTACTCCTTTTTTCTTATTTCTGGTCCGTTTCAGTGCCGTGGTAGGTACGAGTTTCTTTTCCGTGACCTTCAAAAGCCGAATTCGATCATTGCACCCTGCATCAGAACAAAGCAAACAAAATAACAAAAATAAAAAACAAATAAAACAAAGTAATATTCTTGAATTCTAGCATTCAAATGACTATAATGCTCGGTGCGTGCTAAGCTACCCAGCGAAGAAGGGGAGAAAGAGCGCGTCGTCGGGTTGACTTATAAAAATAACCAAAACAGTGCCAGTGTGTTGTCAACAAAATATCAAAAGATCCTCACCCCCAGCCGCAGCCATCCCCCAAAGCGCCTAATGTCATCGTTGAGTGAAATAGCATCAGTCCACTTCCCCACATTTTTACGTACGATCCCTCGAATCGGAAAGCTTTATGATAGATAAATAGTGGCGAGCTTAACGATGCGCGTGCAAATTGAATTCTCGATGACTAAAAAAAAAATACTTAACACCAACAAATATACAAAAAAGCTTTCGAACAAAGCAGCAGCTTTGATTACTCCCAGCGGCGTCGGCGATCGAGGGCTTTTAACACGCACTACAGCATTGAAATTTGCAAGAGTTCGATGCGCTGTGCCAACGCAAGTTTTCGTTTACCTTGAAAAAGTTCATTCGCCGATGTGTTTTGGACGCATACGTAAATATGTATGTGTTGATGATCGCGTGAAACTTGTGTAGAGCGGTCACACTCGGCGGTGTGTGGGGTGTGTTGCGGTGATCGGTGAGCAATGTGAATAGAAGTATAAAACTATGGTAAGCAATTTTTTTCAGGGTATTCACTGTCTATCTAAAGTTTGTGTTTTGTTCTACAGTACGAACTGAATCTTTTCGAAAGTATGTCTATTCTTTTCATCCCTAAAAAAGCCATGCTTAATCACCTTCATGGTTGCTTGAATACAAAGCTGTACTGTGAGTCCTTCTTCATGGGTTGGAAAATCTCAAAATACCAAAATCCCGACAAAAAATCCCGAAAACGAAATCCCACACATGGCGCAAATTTTTCGTTGTATGTACATACATATGTACCTATAATTATTCGGGATTTTGTTTTTAACGGGAATTACGTTTAATATGAACTATATGTATGTACAATATATTAAATATTGCTCTGTCATAGATCGTTTCTTAAATGTTTTTTTGTCAATGAGACTTAAACTGTTCTGTTCTGTGGTACTTATTTGGAGTTTTTTATTTTGTTTAGTTATGTAAAATAAATTTTACTCTATTTTTTTTTTCTACAATAGGCGTGTTTTTTTTCAAACCTATATAGGCTAAACATGTTTCCGCAACATGTTTTCAATGTAAAATACAACAAAACCTTAGCCTGGATAATTATCCAGGCTTATTTTATGTATGGAAAGCTTTTTCGAAATCTATATAAATTTGAAAAAAAAACGCGCCTAATAAAACCGTCAGTTTCATTTTCCGTTTTCTGGCCTTTCGGGGTTTTGGATTTTCGGGATTCTGGGTTTTCGAAATATTGGAATTTCGGGATTATATTTTTCAGTATTCTGTCAAACTCCTTTTCTCTATTCGTAATTTTTAATAAGTTTTGAGCATTGCTGAAAGCTGACCCCACTAGTAGCACAGTATAAGAGTAGTCTTTCTTCTCATAACCTTGCCGCCTTACATATTTGTCAAGCTCAATATCCAGGAAAGAGTAAAGAAAGCTACTTCTATAGCCCTCTACTCTTGCAAGAAAGTCATTGGCAGTAAATAGGGAATTCAACCCGGCATAACCAATTGGCTCTATGTGTCTATTATCAGACCGATTCTGATGTATGGCGTAGTTGTCTGGTGACCGTCCTAGACAAAGCTATACATCGCTTCAGCCATATAACCGGTAAACAACTGGTAGCCAGCGCTGCCACAAGACTCAACACCATCTCATAATGGTCAAGTAACTACACTGGTCACTCCTCATATATCGCTTAGCTCTCCCCGAAAACATAGACTATACTGTGCCGACGCCCAATTTCGATAAACATTTTAAGGTCACTATTTCCGATAGATCCTTTTCGGATAACTTAGGACCTATAACAGATAAATCGATACACTTCTACACTGATGGCTCTAAAACCAATTATGGTGTAGCAGGTGGTGTTTTCTCAGACCGATTAAATCTCAATCTCTCCTTCCGCCTTCCTGATCACTGCAGCGTTTTTCAAGCAGTGATTATGGCGATTTCAGAAGCACTGTTCTGGATCAAGATGAATGTAATATCTTCTAATGATATTGAAATCCCTGGATTCAGTTTCATCTACTTCTAAGAATACCTCCTACATCGTTCATCTCTTTAGAAATGGCTGAGTAATTCAACATTCACCTATATTGGGTGCCGGTGTACAGAGACATTCCAGGGAATTGTAAAGCTGTTGAACTTGCTAAAATAGGAACAACAATACCTATTCTAACAGAAAAGAAAAATAAAGGTATGCCCTTGCTACTAACAAGCTATCACTCAAACTTGACATAGTAAAAAATCAATGCTCGTTGGGAAGGTAGTTCCACTTGCCTTGTCACCAAACAGATCTGACCTAGACGGGATCTAAAGCGTTCTAACTACCTACTGACCCTAAAAAGATTTCACAAAAGAACGAATATAATTATTGGTGTCATCACAGGACACTGCCTTATAGGCAAGCATGCAACTAGCCTTAGCGTCCTTTCGAACGACACGAGGAAGAGGAAGAAAGCCCAAGACATCTCCTCTGTTCATGCCCAGCTCTTTCCCGTAACAGAAAACTACATCTAGGAGAATACTTCTTCAACGATCTCAGTGACCTAACACAAAAAGACTTTGGAAGCCTATCCACTTTATACAAAGTTTCAAATGGTTCTTATGAGTGGCGGGGATGTATACCGCCAAAATCATTGGTATGGGCCTTCATAGTCCTAAGAGTGCTAGTAATCGTTACTGGCAGCCACCGCAACCTAACCTAACATAACCTACATACTTGTCCTTGTAAAACTGGTAAGTATATGCCCTGGAAAATAATTTAAGGGGCATTGCTATAGCTAGAGTCTTGTGATGGATTTTTATTTTCTCCCACCACATCGGCCATAACACTGCACAAATACAAAAATTAATGATCTTTGAACTTTACAAAATAGTACAAAAAAACAATATTTGAATATAAATAGCAATGGTTAGATGCGTGTGTGCGGATAGCGGGGTCGTCATCCTGGAATATTAACAACGAAGTTGATGATTGCAATGCCAATTTCGATAGATAGAACATAGAGGACGGGAGTAGTTAGCACTAAAAGATGCTAGAGACCCATTATGAAGAATGCTTCAAAAGCAAATGGTAGAAAACTAATGATATTTCTTATGTCATCGTCATCTTTTTCAAATACGCATTTATATTATTCAGAAGTAGAAACACATACGCATACGTACATACATAGGCTGACTGTGCGAATATGTAGGTACATATGTAGGTGTTTGAAATATAACTAGAATGTTTGCTTTGTTAGAGAGGAGATTAGATTGGATCCTGTTTTCTTTTTTTTTTCATTTTGTAATTAGAGTTCCTGTTTTTCAACGGCAATGACTACAACGTCGTTAATTATAAAAAAAAACACTTATACCTGGACCTTGACATTAACAGAAAAACAACATTTCTTACTGATATTTACAATCGATCCCTTTTATTCAGTCTATAGGATTTCATCACTAAATCATTAAAAGAATTGGAAAACTTTGATTGTTCAGTGAAATCTTGGTAAGTTGGCCAACTTATTAGGGTGTGAGTGTATATAGGTAGGTGCCCAACTTATAAGGATGTGCATTTTTATTTTTGAATAAAAATAAAAACTGTCCAATTAAAAAAATTTTAAACATTTAAACCATTGAAGTTAATCACAAACTAATGAAAAAGGATTAAAGTCGACTTTGTATTGCACACGATGAGACAAGAACGAACATTTTGTTATTTTACCGCTATGTCTAGACGTTTTGTTCAGTGGTTGACCGAAAATATGGAACAAAAGCCATCACATATTGGCCAACTTTCACAGGTTATTTTATGAAAGATGAGATACAGTATGAAAATTTGTGGCCAAGATCCGAGATAGGCAGGTGGACATTGGACAAAAAATAGAGGTATTTTGAGAAACATTTGTATGCAATTTTCTTGGTGCAGGTAAAAATTGGCCAACTTTGTCAAGTGGCCAACTTATAAGGGTGGCCAACTAGACAGGTTTCACTGTACATAATATGTATGTACAAACATACTTACTACACGAGTTACGAGTTAATACTCTATGTAATAAGTCCGCTTAGGCTTGTATGCAGCTACATATGCAGGTATATTAAGGTACACATTGGTATTGACCGCTATGATGCTTCTCCGGGGATACATTTTCGTTTTAACCATCTGGTTAAAAGATCGGACCTGTTACCGAATTTTCACAGTACCAGATATTATTTTCTTAAGTGTTGGTGAAATAAGGGACACTCTTTGGATCAACCTCGGTGATAGCCGTGGTTGCGTGCTTACGGCTTAGGTACATACATACATACATATGTATGCATGTACATATAGCTCTCAGATTATCAAAAACATGTAGATACATATTTCAATATTTGTTTCTCTTTTCCTCTTAAAATGCTGGTATTTACCGAAATCATTTAAATATTATTACCCAGCAGGCAAGTACGGTTTCTACTACTTGGAGAATCGAATACATAATTAGTTATTATAGATGAGAAATATAATGTATCCAAAAGAATCGACGTGGTAATGCCATATAATAACAAAGCAAATTGTTTACCACGTATGTATATTCCCACATCTGCAGGAAATGTAGTGTTTTTGAATTTAACGATTTTTCGGTTACAGTTGTCTGTTACGACCTTCATGTCGCCTACAAATTTTGCGTTTTATACGCGTGACCCAAAAAGAATATGCAAGATACATTAAAAAGCATTCCACCTTGTAAAAGTACATCAATTTGAAAAGATTCACTTCGAAAAGACAAACTTTTTATTTTTTTTCAAATTCAAAAAACTGCTTATGTGTTGGTACTGCGATCTGCGACTACAAAGAGTGGAGTTTGTGTTTTTGTATTTGATATCACTAAGCAGATTGACACCATTTTTAAGGCTTCACTTTAATTTAATTGCATTAATTCATGTGGAAATTAATCTTTTATATCTTTTATATGCAGAGCAATCCCTATTATTTAAGTATGTATACTGATTATTTGTAAACAACCAATATTGTAAACAACAAATTGATTATTTGTTTAATCACAATTGTAAATGTCGCAAAAAGGAATACGTAAATAAAAAGTTCCAAAGCAAATATAATACATATGTATATTAAAACGTCGAATCCCTCTTAAATGTCTAAATCGAATTTCCACAGGAGGTCAAAATTAGTTTGAGTTTTTAATATGTAAACATCGCTCGGAAGTAGCGTCCTTAGAATATGTTTTGTTTTATTATAATTTATAAGTAATGATAGCTAAATTTGTATTGCATACTTTTCGGTGTATACGTTAAGTAAGTACTTCCGATAGTGGGTGTCCTGGGAGCCTAGATTTGTTCTGGTGTGTGGCGAATTGGCGATTTTTCGTGCTTGTAGCAGAGAATTTAGACATTTCGGGATTATAAACAAAGCAAAGGTTTTTTCTATAAGGACATATAAATTTTGTATTTAAATAAAACACAGAATAATTGAGATATGGGGAATTTACCATTATAATTCGGATTTTTCAGAGATTGTGAAGTCAAGTAGCGTCGAGTACATGGGGGAAAACAGAAACGTAAGGCTGCAAAAGAACTGAAAGTCCACAACTCCGATAGTTCAGCCTCGTAATAGCGCTGTGAGGAAACGAAACATGAGAGAGCGTGTTGTGAACTCAGTCGCAAATTTCGCAGCGCAGTTCATAAAATAGAAGAATAGACCAATGGATTTGGTACCTACATATTTCTCGAAGAACATTAACTACCTATCTCAACGAAAATCTAACCATCACTACGAAGCGGAATCAATTGCCACAGACGCCAGCCTGTGCTATGACACTCCATAAATCACAGATTGGAACGTTCGATTTTATCTTATATGTGTATGAGAAAGGACATGCTCAACAGCTTGCTTATATTGGTCTTTCACAAGTGACGACAATCGAAGGTCTCTTCATAGTGTCTCCTACAGAGGATAATGTCTTTTATCATAGACGTAAGAATGCACCTTTAACGGTTTCCCTCTGCAATGAGTTCCAACGTCTTTCTACAAACCCTCTGAGTACATGTCAAGAACTTATCCCCGATTTTATCTAGGATAAAATCTTATCAAGGATAAAATCTCATTATTAACCTTCAACCACCAGAGTTTGCAACGATTTCAACTACGAAGTAACGCAGAACTGTACGCTACTGATGCTCTCCGAGACATGGGTCAACGATAACGAGCAGAGTCTTAAATATATGCTTCCTTTTTCAGTTATCACAAGCCCATTGTATCAACTTTACCACAAATTTAACTTATATAAACAAATTTCAACAAATCATTCATAACTCAATATTGATATCATGGATGAGATCCGTACTGCGGCGATGAGATGTTTACACATAGATCTTGAGTACGTCCAGCATGGCTCGCTCCGACACGATAGTCTGTTTCGATTAGTCTGTTCCAGATCCTCTCGATTTCATTTGTGTCTTTGTTTGCACATCTCGTTAAACTTTGTGGAATTAAATCTTCATTGTCCCATGTCGCGGTCTCAAATCCGGCACTTTTGAAACAATTTTTAGCTAGTTACATTTCACGTACACAGTTGAGTAGTGATACGTTGTAGTTCTGTTTGTTTGTTTCCTAAACGCTTACAGTCTTAGTAAATAGGCGACGCTTATAGCGTACTTCTAAATTTTGTATTATACCTATTTATATTTATGTAACATATGTCCATCGGCTGAACTATTGAGGTTTATGTTAGGTGGGGAATACTCAAGTATGATAAGCTTTCATTTATCCTTAGCTTGTTTTGGGTGAGCTGTATTATGAATAATACCTTCCGCTTAGATCTTCCGAATTTTTTATGAA
This sequence comes from Brachyopa scutellaris, assembly GCA_949775065.1. NCBI lineage: Eukaryota > Metazoa > Arthropoda > Insecta > Diptera > Syrphidae > Brachyopa > Brachyopa scutellaris. The sequence goes on along the minus strand of OX459112.1, from coordinate 184,194,267 downwards.
GCTGTTAAAGACAACCAGTGAAAAGATCTCCCATCATCCAAGAACGTTGGTTGGCTACATAATTCACCGGAAAAGATTTTATTTTGTTAAAGTAGCGAGGATTTCTGTTCCTTCCGATGATTAGGAACTTTAGTTTTTCTGTTAGATCCTACAAGGCATGTTACCCTTTCTTTACTGTGCGTACCTCCAAAACATTTTCTCCTTTAAAATCCAAGGTATACGTCGGCATGCATTTAGGTAAAAGAAAATCCCGTTTCATTGACATTGAAAATATCGCCAGCATTGTTCATGTTTTCATATTCACACACCTTGTTCCGCATTACCTAGCCACTAATACTAGAACTACTAATCGTTCTCTCTTAGACCATATCGACGAAAGAATACTGCAGGGAATGCCGAAATCATCACCGATTTTGTTTTTGTTTGGAAGTCCCTTTTCAATTTCTTCAATCATTTATTTGAAAAATTGTTATTATCCTTTAAGAAATTTTCTCATGTTGAATGCATTAGCAACCTAGCAGCGAAGTTCTTTATAAGTTAAATCTGCTTACAACACTGTTATCTTTGTTTTAATCCCTACCTGCATCTTTTGCAAATTTTCTATTGACATCAACTGCAGCAGCGCTGTTGAATTAGATAAATAACGCAGAGAAAAAGATACAACTTGCGTCAACTTCTTTTGAAATTTCACTGGTATGGAACTTTTTTTGTAGTAGATTTCGAAAACACTGTAACCAGAAAATTTCAAACATAGTAGATACGGATTATTTTGAAACTTGAAACTACCATTACTGCATTTTATAGACTATACGTAAACACATCGCAATATTTTTATTTTAAATTTTGTTTTTCTCAAAAGAGTGTTCAGGTTAGAGGAATTTTAGGCTTAGAGATATTCCGACTTAGAAGATGCCTATTATATGGATAACTAGGAATTCTATAGTAGGGTTAACAATTTTGAATTAAAGAGAAATTTGAGTTAGAGGTGTTGTATTCATAAGTATGCATACCTTCCCTTCAACATTTCATTTTAAACATGTAGGGGACTATCTATAATAGACATTAAACGAAAAAAAAAAAATATATAAAAATAATAAAAATCGAATTTCGTTGTTGAACGCAACCCAAACATGCAAGTGCATCACGTACAAAAACCGGAAGAAAAATAGTTTAGAATTTGAGCATAAGTGCGTAAAATGCTGACAACTTCATACTAGCGAAAACTAGTACCCGGCAGCATAGGTAAATCCGCCTACACGAAACCATTTTTCTTTTCAACTTTGGTTCTCGGCGATGGTGGTGGTACTCTCTGAGCAATAGCTAATAGCTTAGCTTAGGTAAATACACAGTATATATACTGCATAAAAGGTAAGTGCATTATTTTGTACGTATCCTTAAATACATATACAAATGTTTTATTTAAGCAGTGCTAAAGGAAGTGTTGGGTTCAAATGATTTAAACACCTGTGAAATAAGCACACGCTCGCCAATTTTTTTTTCGTGTGCATGGAGGCATCGTGAAGAACGAGTACGTTACGAATAATTCCACGAGTGAACCACAACCGCACGAATTAAATGTAACCACCATCGCCCACCATTACAACCTTGGTTTTCTGCCCAAGTGGGCTTAGAACGACCCTAAAACCGCCTTGTCTTTGGCCCAAAATTGGCTTTAAATCGGCCTAACACCGAGCAAGAATCGAGTCCAACCTCAATCAAGCGACAGCCACATCAAGAACGTAGACGATCGATCAGTGGAATAACACGACCATCACGCTCTACTCCATCAGAAGCCATTGCATCTTAGTGATCCACGCCGGCGATCAGCGCGCGTAAGGTCTCGGATCAATTGGATCGGCCCAGGTACATGTGCAGAGTATTAAGAATGCCGGAGCAATCCAGGTAGGTCACTAGCAAATCCCCGGCAGAACGCCAGCAACACCATCAGCAAGCAGAACCAACAAAAAGAAGAAAAAAAAAAAAACCAACAATATCAGCGCCCAGAAGCGGTCAACCCAATCGTTGACAGTTCATCAGCAACGACACCACCAATCCAGAAGTACAAGGAGCATCCACACCAGCAACCATCACCCACTTGACGGTGTAATTGATCACACCTGATCGAGCTTTATTGCTCTCCCCACATGCGCCTGATTTAATCTGTCACCTAAATAACCCTTCTCAGTCGTACAACTCTAAGCATATTCACACTTGCAAGCAATTAAATAGAAAAAAAAAAAAACAAAAAAAGAGCTAAGTATTATATTTCTTTGATCATAGTAAGAAGGTTCAATTGTTTAAATTTTGGTTTCATTTCTTTCCAATTAGCATCATATTTAAAAATCAGAAGATCCACCAAAATGCTGTGCACAACATCTTGGAGCATCGACAACAACAAAATTCAAATCTCTACATAAACACAGAAAAAAAAATACCTACCATAAATGCGGTGAGTCCAATTTTTTTTATCTTTAAGCAATTGAACTATTTTGTTTTTGCCTTTGCGAATTATTTTTTTTTTGCGGGTTTTTGCTATTTGTTTTGATTGTGCGACACGTCATCGGTGCATTAAAAGAAAAAAAAAAGAAAAGGGGCTTTAGCCAAATGAGAGTGTACATAATTACATGATTAGTTTTTGCTTTAGTACGCAAGTTTTTCGTTCTCATTATCAGAGTGCCATTTAATAAATAGATCGGTACAATCGATATGAAATTTTTTTTTTGATATAACGATTGAAGTGGTGATATTTGTGATCGCCAAATAATGAATACATATATATATACCTAAAGCATAACAAATAATTTAGAATCAGAAGAGAAGAAAGATTGGATTTTAAGTTTAAGAAATTGATCTCGGTCGCATTGATTTAGTTTTTTTTTGAATTTTAATTGATTGAGAGTAAATCTTCATCTTGTTTTTGAGTGGTGTAACACTTTTTCATTATTCTTTAATTAGGTTTAAGTTTTGTCTTATTATAATAACATGTATAGAATTTACTCTTTAATTCCAAATAAATAATTTGTTTTCATTTTATATTATGGTTAAATTCATATGTTTTTATTTGGTTTTTGGTTCAGGCTGAATAAATTTAGTATGATTAGGAATTAAATCTTGTTGTGTCAGTGGGAAGGTGAGTGTTAGGGTGTAATGTGTAGCAACAAAAATGTGAGTGAAACTTTATAGTTCATTCACGGTTACATTAGGGGCTATCGCGAATATTTTAAGAGTGGAGCGGTGGCCTAGGTAGTCCTATCCTATTACAGGATAGTGGACAGTGGGAGGGTCACACTCAGGTAAGCCAACTCCATCTTTGGGTTTACCAACCAGTTTTGGATTTCAACTTTGAATTTTTTTTTTGCGGATCTTTTGATAATTTTTTTTAGAATGTTACTTCTCCTAGGCATGTAAAAACGTACGGTAGTTTAGCGGCGAGTGCAAGAACCCCCCCATTTCGACGAGCTAGATTCGTGCTATACGCAAGCATGCCTATCCGCACTCCGTCGACTGAACCCCCCATCGAACCACCCATCGATTTCTGCAGGATTTCCTGTGATCCTGGAAGTTGATGGGATTGTCAAAAGTTGTGTTTGGTGGGACCAACAGCCGTTACACAGGTGGCGCCCAACGTGGGGCCCGAAAGGTCTTTTATTAAGATCTAACGTGTTCCATTATAGGTCCGATTCAAGTAAAATCATTTTTTTTTGAATTTTAGTTACATACAATCTTAGTCCGGAAGAAGGAAGTTCATTGATAACTACTTCTTCGACTGTAGCTAGTTTGTTTTAAACTAACTATAAAAGTTTTTATAGCTTGAGAAGCATTTGAGTGTTTAAATATTTTTGTTAGATGTCCGGGAGATATCGGTTATTTGAAAATCACTTCTCTGACTGTTGCGCCTGCAAAGTATTTCATCAATCTGCTCAATGAACACCTTTTGATTTTATCTTTACGTCAGTCCTACACATAAATCATGTTAACATTTAAATTATCTTTATCCTTAGCACCTCATTGTATTTTCTTAAAACATTTTTCAAGTAACACCGTTGAAATTCAGTTGAGTTTTAGATGTCTTTGAAAAGTTATATACTTTTATATGTTTAGTGCTTTTCAAAATGCGTTGAATCTTGATTTGAATTTAAATTTTGTTTAGTAATTGAATTGCTAGACAGGAAAACTAAACACAGTTTGAAGTGGATATTGATTACGAATTCAGGTTCTTAGATGTCCTGGGGATCACGGTTCATGGGAAACCACCTCTTCATCGCTTGCATCAAGAATTTCGTTCCGTACAATCATTATCTTAAACTTCAGATTTTAAGATTCAAGTTATGCAATATATTTCCGCTATTAGAGTTTATTGGGGTCCATAATGTTTGTCGTGCAAAAATACACTAGTACCTATTACATGTCACTTTCCCACACACAAGTATCTATATTTATACAATTTTTGATTTTTGTTTTATTATATAAATTGTATTTTACAATTATTTTTGATTTTGATTTATTTTGATTTTTTTTTTATACCATACATAATCTTTGATTTGTTTTTGACCATATTATCTGTACATCGCTTATGCAGTAAGCAGATAAATAAATAGATTGGATCATTTATTCCCCCCCCCCCCCCTTTTTTTTGAATATAAAATTAAATTTATGCCTCCAAAAGGTCCATATCGAGGTAATTTGAGTCAAAACCCTCACAATTTACGTGGTAATCGTAGACCCAAGGCAGATCTTCGCGAGGATGGGGAAAGACCTAGTACGTCTGGTGTAGCCAATTTACCATCTCGTGTGGTAAATCCCGAAAACGAAAGCTACGCATCGGATGGGCAACCAGAAAATTCGGTAAATGCTCAAAATGATTGTCATCGCGAAAATTTTGCTACCAATAATAACCATTCTGCAAATCAGTCACTTCATGATAGTCAAAGCTTAACGCGCTATATTCAAAAAGTAGTTACAGCTTCGATAGGACTTGGTAGATCTGCAGAGCTCCGAGCGATTCGTGAAGAATTTGCAAGGGAACGACAAACGATGAAAGAGCAAGTAGCAGAAACAATTCGTGAGGTACTCCGAGCTACTACTCCTCAATACAATACTGAAGAGTTTGAATTAAACCATCCATCTCACAGCACCATACATAGACGTGCGACTCAACCTGGCATTGCAAATGAGCAAAGAGCACCTGAGAATCAATCAGATGAAGTTCCAATTCATCTCAGTGCAAATGCTCAGAATTTTATTAATCAACTTAATGCTATGAATCTTAATCAAGATTCTCCTAGAGCAAGAAATAGTCCGTCATGTACCTCTCAAAAAACCATCGAATTCCAGAAATGGGGTTTGAAATTCGATAACCAACATATGACGGTTGACGATTTCATTTTTCGGTTAAATCGATTGAAGGAATGTTATGGAGTTTCGTGGGAAGATATCTTTCTACATTTCCATCTTTTTGTGTCAGGTCAGGTAGAAAGCTGGTACTGGATGTATCTGAAATCAAATCCAGCTGCCGACTGGCGTACACTTCAGATTGCGCTAATAGAGCAATATCGAAGTCTCGAAACCGATTCAGAACTTTCTCGTAGAATGTTTGACCGACGACAGGGCGACAAAGAAAGTTTCGATGACTTCTTTAACTCTGTTTCGCTGATGAATACCCGTCTTCACCACCCTAAGACACATAGAGAGCTTATTGATTTAATCAAACAAAATGTGAAGCGGCGTATTGGCGAACTTCTTGTTACGTATAATACCAATAGCCTACCAGAAATGGTTTACATATGTAGGAATATAGAAAAGTACGTAAACCAGAGTGATAGCGGGCGTACAAGACAGTTCCCTCAACCCAGCTTCAAAAGACATGTGAGCGAACTTGAAATACCCAGCACAGATCAAATGACTTTTGATGTAAATGCATTACAAATATCTCATACCAAGCGAGACCCGAATTTATTAATTTGCTGGAATTGCAAGCAAAAAGGTCACTCCTTCGTTCACTGTCCTAGTCCGCAACGAAATCTCTTTTGTTACAAGTGCGGATTAGAGAACACGACAACACCACATTGTGTTAAGTGTTCGGGAAACCGGACACCGGGCGAACCAAGGACCGGGGAGTTTTGCCCGCAACTAAAAAACCCGGAGAACAACCCTTAGACGTACAACAAACATCTGATTTGCACATCAATGTTCAAAATACCCAAGATTTACACTTTCAACCTGACTTACAAAATAAACCCGGCATGTCAATAACACCTGATTTTTCAAAAACAACGGATCTTCAAAAGATTGAAATTCTTAAGAAACCAAAAGATATTAGCAGTTATCCATCTTTCCAAAAGGAACCAAAGTCTCTTCACGAGCGATTGGTAAATTATTACACTGTTTGAAGTCGAATTTTCGGATGCAAAGTTCCGAAACATATTTTGAAGCTTCGTGAACGCTTCAAAAAGAAAAAGAAAATTTACCAATCTATATCGGCGTCGGAACTTTGTAGTGTGAATGATCCACGGCCATATGTAAATGTACAAGTCTTCGGCAAACAAATACTTGGACTATTAGATAGTGGAGCAAGCATTACATGCTTAGGTTCAGGATGCCTGGAAATGTTGGAAAGTGTAAACAAGGCTTTTAAACCTTTCTCATCAAACATTAAAACTGCTAGTGGACAATCACAATCAATCGTAGGAAAAGTAAAGACCAACATTACATATAAAGGAGTCTCGAAAGAGATAACTTTGTTTTTAGCTCCTTCACTAGAACAACAGCTGTATCTGGGGGTTAATTTTTGGAAACTCTTTGAGATAGCGCCTCAAGTGATTTCGGAAATCTCGTCCAGATCACTGCAGACCTCATGTGATTCGGATGTGCACGATTTAACGAGAGATCAGTCCATGAAACTTGAAAGTGTGACGAGTTTGTTTCCGTCTTGTGCTAAATTTGGGCTTGGACGAACAACTCTCGAAGAACACTATATTAACACAGGTAATGCTGAAGCCATTAAGCAAAGACACTATCCTGTTTCTCCAGCGGTACAAGCCCTTGTATATGAGGAACTGGATAGAATGCTCGATATGGGCGTAATTGAGGAAAGCAGTAGTGCCTGGAATTCTCCGGTCGTTTTGGTGCGGAAACCGGGAAAAAACCGCCTATGCCTTGACTCCAGAAAAGTTAACCAGGTTACTAAAAAGGATGCGTATCCGCTTCCTCATATAGAAGGGTTGCTGAGTCGTCTTTCGGAGACACACTACATTTCTAGTGTGGATCTGAAGGATGCCTTTTGGCAGATTCCTCTGGAGAAGTCTTCACGGGAAAAGACGGCGTTTACGGTTCCGGGCAGACCCCTGTATCAGTTTACCGTAATGCCCTTTGGCCTCTGCAATGCGGCTCAACGCATGTGTAGGCTCATGGACAAAGTGGTACCACATAAACTGAAACAAAATATATTTGTGTATCTGGACGATCTACTTTTATCTCAGGTACGTTTGAAGAACACTTGGAACTGCTACGATTGGTTGCGGCTCGACTAACCTCAGCAGGTCTTACCATTAATCTATCGAAATCAAGATTTTGCTTTAAGCAATTAAAATATCTAGGCTATATTGTAGGAGAAGGATGCCTCAAAACGGACCCCGATAAAGTTTCGGCGATTAAGGAATTCCCTATTCCAAAAACACAGCGACAAGTTCGTAGATTTTTAGGTTTGTCCGGATGGTATAGGCGATTCGTGAAAAATTATTCCACTCTTGCCACCCCCATCACAGACACCTTAAAAAAATCGAAATCTTTTATCTTTGGTCCAGAAGCTATTGAAGCATTTGAGCAAATTAAGATAGCCTTAACATCAGCCCCGATACTTGTTAACCCTGACTTTAGCAAACAGTTTTTGATTTTGTGTGATGCATCAACATCTGGGATTGGATGCGTTTTATGTCAAAAAGATGAAGATGGCGTTGAAAGACCCATCTACTATTTTTCATACAAGCTCAATCCGGCACAGCGCAACTATAGCGTCACCGAATTGGAGTGTTTGGCTGCTGTTTTGGGAGTCGAAAAATTTCGATCTTATGTTGAAGGACAGGACTTTACTATAGTGACTGATCATGCGAGCTTGAAGTGGCTCATGAATCAGAAAGACCTAAATGGACGTTTGGCGCGGTGGAGTCTAAAACTCCAAAGATTCTCTTTCAATATAGAACACCGAAGGGGATCACAGAATGTAGTGCCGGATGCCTTGTCAAGGGTATATGCTCTTGATGAAATAATATCCGAAACGACAGAAAATGTGAAATCCTCCGAGGTCCTATATGTAGACCTTACTGATCCGTCATTTAAATCGGAAGAGTATGTAAGGTTGATAGACACGATAGAGAAGAACAGAAACCAGCTACCAGATCTTCTTGTTTCAGACGGTTTTGTGTACAAGAAGGTCAAACACTGCACAATGAATCTCAGAGACGATGACCTTGTGTGGAAACTCTGGATTCCAACTTCGCTGACTAAACGCCTGGTTCTTCTGGCACATGATCCTCCGAAAGCTTCGCATGGTGGAATCGCTAAGACATTGTACCGTCTGCGTGAGCGTTTCTACTGGCCTAATATGGCGGCCGAAGTGAAAGCGTTCATCGCGAACTGCAATGTTTGTAAGTCTTCGAAAGCACCTAATTCAATTTTGAGACCACAAATGGGTCAAGCTTTTACAGTAGATAGACCATTCCAACATATTTATATAGATTTTCTTGGCCCGTATCCGAGATCGAAAAACGGAAATGTGTATATGATAGTATGTCTTGACCAGCTAACAAAATATGTAATGGTCGCTGCGTTACGGAAAGCAACGAGTGAAGCGGCCATAAAGTTCCTTGAAGAACAAGTTTTCATTACATTCGGAGTACCTGAATCAATATTATCTGATAATGGGAAACAGTTTACTGGAAAAGAGTTCGCCAAGTTACTATCCAACTATGGCGTTAGGCACATCAAAACCGCAGCTTACTCCGCTCAAGCTAATGCAAGTGAGCGTGTCAACCGCTCAATACTAGCAAGCATAAGATCGTACATCGGAGAGCACCAAGGAAATTGGGATAAATATCTTCCACAAATCATATCTGCCTTACGCACGACGATTCACTCAGCTATTGGCATGTCACCTCATGAAGCCTTATTCGGCCAAACAAAGATCGAACATGGCTCAGATTATGCGCTGCTGAAAAAACTAAAAGCACTTAACAACTCAGAGTATGAAATTCTTCCTAAATCTGCAAAAATGAATATAATTCATGGAAGCCTAAAGGATTCCTTAGCGAAAGCACACGCCACTTACGAGCGTATCTACAACACCAGAAGTAACAACCTAAAATACAAGATAGGCCAAGTGGTGTGGAAAAGAAACTTTGTGCTAAGCGATGCGTTTAAGAAACGCAACGCAAAACTTTGCCCGAAATTTATACAAGCCAAGATAAAAGATATAACCGCAAATAACCTCTATGAGCTTGAGGACATGAACGGAAAGAAACTTGGAGTCTTTCATGCGAAAGATATTCGAACATAAAACAATCCATTCAATTTCAGGGGTGAATCGATCTTCATCAGACCTACTCAAGCCCTTTTCATTCAATTTCTCTTCACTTTCGCTCGAGCAATTGAACTGATTTGTAGGGGACTATCTATAATAGACATTAAACGAAAAAAAAAAATATATAAAAATAATAAAAATCGAATTTCGTTGTTGAACGCAACCCAAACATGCAAGTGCATCACGTACAAAAACCGGAAGAAAAATAGTTTAGAATTTGAGCATAAGTGCGTAAAATGCTGACAACTTCATACTAGCGAAAACTAGTACCCGGCAGCATAGGTAAATCCGCCTACACGAAACCATTTTTCTTTTCAACTTTGGTTCTCGGCGATGGTGGTGGTACTCTCTGAGCAATAGCTAATAGCTTAGCTTAGGTAAATACACAGTATATATACTGCATAAAAGGTAAGTGCATTATTTTGTACGTATCCTTAAATACATATACAAATGTTTTATTTAAGCAGTGCTAAAGGAAGTGTTGGGTTCAAATGATTTAAACACCTGTGAAATAAGCACACGCTCGCCAATTTTTTTTTCGTGTGCATGGAGGCATCGTGAAGAACGAGTACGTTACGAATAATTCCACGAGTGAACCACAACCGCACGAATTAAATGTAACCACCATCGCCCACCATTACAACCTTGGTTTTCTGCCCAAGTGGGCTTAGAACGACCCTAAAACCGCCTTGTCTTTGGCCCAAAATTGGCTTTAAATCGGCCTAACACCGAGCAAGAATCGAGTCCAACCTCAATCAAGCGACAGCCACATCAAGAACGTAGACGATCGATCAGTGGAATAACACGACCATCACGCTCTACTCCATCAGAAGCCATTGCATCTTAGTGATCCACGCCGGCGATCAGCGCGCGTAAGGTCTCGGATCAATTGGATCGGCCCAGGTACATGTGCAGAGTATTAAGAATGCCGGAGCAATCCAGGTAGGTCACTAGCAAATCCCCGGCAGAACGCCAGCAACACCATCAGCAAGCAGAACCAACAAAAAGAAGAAAAAAAAAAAAACCAACAATATCAGCGCCCAGAAGCGGCCAACCCAATCGTTGACAGTTCATCAGCAACGACACCACCAATCCAGAAGTACAAGGAGCATCCACACCAGCAACCATCACCCACTTGACGGTGTAATTGATCACACCTGATCGAGCTTTATTGCTCTCCCCACATGCGCCTGATTTAATCTGTCACCTAAATAACCCTTCTCAGTCGTACAACTCTAAGCATATTCACACTTGCAAGCAATTAAATAGAAAAAAAAAAAAACAAAAAAAGAGCTAAGTATTATATTTCTTTGATCATAGTAAGAAGGTTCAATTGTTTAAATTTTGGTTTCATTTCTTTCCAATTAGCATCATATTTAAAAATCAGAAGATCCACCAAAATGCATCTTGGAGCATCGACAACAACAAAATTCAAATCTCTACATAAACACAGAAAAAAAAATACCTACCATAAATGCGGTGAGTCCAATTTTTTTTATCTTTAAGCAATTGAACTATTTTGTTTTTGCCTTTGCGAATTATTTTTTTTTTGCGGGTTTTTGCTATTTGTTTTGATTGTGCGACACGTCATCGGTGCATTAAAAGAAAAAAAAAAGAAAAGGGGCTTTAGCCAAATGAGAGTGTACATAATTACATGATTAGTTTTTGCTTTAGTACGCAAGTTTTTCGTTCTCATTATCAGAGTGCCATTTAATAAATAGATCGGTACAATCGATATGAAATTTTTTTTTTGATATAACGATTGAAGTGGTGATATTTGTGATCGCCAAATAATGAATACATATATATATACCTAAAGCATAACAAATAATTTAGAATCAGAAGAGAAGAAAGATTGGATTTTAAGTTTAAGAAATTGATCTCGGTCGCATTGATTTAGTTTTTTTTTGAATTTTAATTGATTGAGAGTAAATCTTCATCTTGTTTTTGAGTGGTGTAACACTTTTTCATTATTCTTTAATTAGGTTTAAGTTTTGTCTTATTATAATAACATGTATAGAATTTACTCTTTAATTCCAAATAAATAATTTGTTTTCATTTTATATTATGGTTAAATTCATATGTTTTTATTTGGTTTTTGGTTCAGGCTGAATAAATTTAGTATGATTAGGAATTAAATCTTGTTGTGTCAGTGGGAAGGTGAGTGTTAGGGTGTAATGTGTAGCAACAAAAATGTGAGTGAAACTTTATAGTTCATTCACGGTTACATTAGGGGCTATCGCGAATATTTTAAGAGTGGAGCGGTGGCCTAGGTAGTCCTATCCTATTACAGGATAGTGGACAGTGGGAGGGTCACACTCAGGTAAGCCAACTCCATCTTTGGGTTTACCAACCAGTTTTGGATTTCAACTTTGAATTTTTTTTTTTGCGGATCTTTTGATAATTTTTTTTAGAATGTTACTTCTCCTAGGCATGTAAAAACGTACGGTAGTTTAGCGGCGAGTGCAAGAACCCCCCCATTTCGACGAGCTAGATTCGTGCTATACGCAAGCATGCCTATCCGCACTCCGTCGACTGAACCCCCCATCGAACCACCCATCGATTTCTGCAGGATTTCCTGTGATCCTGGAAGTTGATGGGATTGTCAAAAGTTGTGTTTGGTGGGACCAACAGCCGTTACAAACACCATATGTTTTTCCAAGACAAGTGCACTCGCATTTTCTTTTGAATATCCTTGCAACTGCTGGCTGTTACTCAAACTTCTGTTTGAGTTCGGATATTTTTATTTGAATTTCGTTGCACATGCTAGGACTCGAATTCCGGTAATTCATTGTTTTTAGCTGGTCACTGCCAGCGATCCCAAAAGTGTCATATATCGTCTTTCAGATATATGAAAAAATAAATATGTATATGTTCATATGTTCGGAGGTAGAGCAGAGAACAACAAAAATAATTATTAAATACGAAGAGTTGGCTTCAAGACGCGGTGGTGTACAGACGCACACCACCGAAAACAACATTAAGACAAAAGTTTAAGAGTTGGTTTTAAGTATTGCTGGATTCTATAAATTAAACTGAATAAATAAAAACTTACTAAGCCAATAGTTAGTGTGTTTTTTCTGTGTTGTTGTGTTATTTCTGTGTTTTACAAGTTAAAAATAAATAATAATAGAAGATTTGTTATATCGAAGAATACCCGTCGTTGCCTTGTCGAATTGACTGTTGTGTAATAACAAGTAAATCGTTTCTCCTCTTGTGTAAATAAATACAAATAAAATATAACAGAGGAGATCCGACTTAGAGAAATTCGACCATGTACAGTAGCTCCAAGCCAAGCTCCTACAGCCGAAACTTTTAGTTCCATTTGGTAAAAACAACTCAATAACGAGGTTTGAAAACAAACTTCAAATAGCTTTTAATAGTATATTACATTACATTATCAATGACAACAAATTGAACAAGAAAAGATTCAATATTCAATGACTCCATAAAATACAAGCGTACTTCCGCATATTGTTATTTCATTTTTTACTATACTTCATATAATATAATATATGTAAGGACTATAATCTAAAATTTTAATAGTTGCACATACAACCATTGAGACTGAGCTCTATTGATTATGAAACGGCAAATTGACCTCTTTGAGGTCTTGAACTGAGGAAGTTGATTATTATTAAACATTTTCAGAAAGGAAAATCTTTACGTGAAATGAGCAAAATTGTAAACAGAGGTCATTCCACAATTCAATATAATTTAAAAAGGTTTAAGAATAATCAAATGGTAAAAAATAAGCCTTATACAGCGCACAACAAAATTTTTACAGAAGCAGATGAGCGATACCTTTACCCGAAAAAGTAAAATTTTCAAGTTATTGCCGAAAGTAAGCTGGAAAAAAGGGTGTGCCCTCAAAGCATATGAAATGTACTCTGTAAGGCCGATTTGTATGGCAGGAACAAGGTAGAAGCCACTGGTAAGCCAACGGAATCGAAAAGCGCTATTGGAATTTACTAAAACGAAAGCAAATCAAACATATTTGGGTAGGATGGCAGGCCCTATGGAATAATACACTACGTTACTTGTAAAAAACATAAAACCAAATGCAAATCATGGTGGAGGCTCCGTTATGCTTTGGGGCTCTTTCTCCGCAGCTGGTCCTGGAGTACAGCTCTTATTATAAAACTTATAATGTAAGGTCATGGCTTCTGTACAATTGCCTTTATGTTATCGACATTCCAACTCAGAGTCCTGATATACTTAAATCCCATTGAGAATTTATGAAGGTTTCTGGACAATAAAGTTTGCCATCACAGTATTTCTTCCAAAGCACACCTGAAACAAATTCTTCTGCAGAAATGGCAGAATATTGAACCCAGCATCTTAAAAATTGTTGGACTAAGTGACTACACACAAAGTACATATTAACTCATTAATAATTGAATAATTTTATAAATAAGTAATTGATTTTTTTTTTTAAATGTACACGTAATCAATTAGTCGCCTCAATTATGAAAGTCGTATTTGCGATTCGCATACGAGCATGGTCGTATTTTGTAATAGCAAATACATTACATTATTCGTATGCGACTCACAAATACGACTTTCATAATTGGGGTGACAGTTTTATCATTCCTTAAACATATGTTTTACTACGTTTTCATTGTCTGACCTAATGTTTGGTACAAGTTTTGCAATTGATTTTACACTAACTTCCCGATGAGCTGGAGACTTGAAACTTTAAACATAATATGTAGCTCAAAACTAGATGACAATGCAATTTTAACTCGCTCTCTTGTCTTTTTGTTCGTGAGGGTTCCGTACGGAGCTTCAAACACAATATAAAACCTGCAGATATGCAACGTTTTTCTGGTGTTTTTATTTTTGTGATTATATTTAAAATTTTGCATTGCAGTAGTTACCTAACTAATGGTATTTTTTTGGATTTTGCATTATAATTTGTGAGTTTTGACGGACCAGGAGTGAATAGGGTGCTAATTATAAAAAAAATTTAAATTTTTAATATACCACGTTTTGAAGGTGGACTAACAAGCATAAAATCACTATTTAAATAAAAATAAATGTTTAATATACATACTACATACGTTTTTAAATGGAATAAAAAGTATAAAATTATTTCCTGAAAATTTGTAAGTGTGAATTTTGAGTAACCATGAAAGTACTTGTAAGATTTAAAACGAAACAGGGGTAAAAAAAATACCAAGCACTTATCAGTAGTCTTGATAGATATTTAGTTAGTTAAAGTATTGAAAATATTTTAAAAAATATATACATACTTATTTTTATTTTCACCATACATAAATTGGCTCCCGTTGGAAAGGAGGGAATATAAATTATTTCGATTGTAACGGTTTATATGTATGCATATCAAAACCTACAAAAAATGCAGTTGTCTTTAAACCAAAGTACTATAGTTGTACATAAGAATTAGTTACAATTTACATGTGTATGAGTATGATAGAGAAAATCGGAATCAAATAAAATCCATTAAAATCCGAGAATGACAGTATCGGGTTGGTATATACACACACCTAAATATTTTTTAAAATTCAAATTCATCGCCAGCTCTTTCTAGCTGCGTACATACATATGTATATACACGGCAGGATAAAACAAGCACACGAACACATTCATACACATACGAAAAACAACACAATCCGCATTAATTCTATTTGCACGCGTAGAAACATAAAATCCTTGAACTGGGTCATCAACATTCGGCAACAAAAACAGCAGTAGCAACAACACACAATCCAAGTGAAGCACATCAAAATACTTATACATAGAAATGCAGAGAAGTGTGTACGGACATCATTAGGGTTGTGGGTGGGATAGAGGGTTGACGGAATAAAACTCGTTTAATGCCTTGCTTTGCACATATCTCTCAAGCCTGCATGTGTTTGTTCCTTATATGGGGTGGGGGAATCCTAATATGTTATCTATGATCTAACAGGCCTTTGATTAGTCCACCATCTAAAGCGGCGGCATGCAAGAATGCGTGTGCGGGCAAAAGCTCTACTGGATCTAACACACAATGACTTCAAAATGACGCATCTAGTACTAGAAATTCACATTAACTTCACATTTCTAGATAGTAAATTGTAATGCCTGTGATAGCTTCTGAAAAGCAATAAATTTAGCACTAGAAGTTTTTAACCGTTTTTTGAAATAGTATAATTATTCGTTTGGTAGATAGTCCAAAAGTCAGAATGAGTATATGTATATTACAGTAAAAGACCGGATAACGAAAAATTATGTTAACTGTTGCCATCTGTTTTCAGTATTAGAACAACATAGAAGTATTAGAAGAACATTTGAATTATATTTTACTGTGCGTGGAAACGTTACGATTATTTATTGAGAGCATGAGTACACTTGGCCTAGTACCAGTAAACACTGATCTTGCAACACATTTTTCGCAGCACGGTGCCACTTTACTTGACCCAACTAACAATCCAGACAACACCCTTTTATTTTCGCAACTATCAGCACCAGCCTTTTCAAAACATGATCTAGTTTTTGCGACTTATGACATTTTACCAAAAAACGTAGTAACTTCTTGTGAGTTTAGGGACTTCAAAAATATAATGGACTGGAAAATGGCATATTCCAAATTAATTTGCAACAATTTTATTTGACACACTCGTCAGACGACCAAATTAATTTCCTTCAAGATGCTATTAGAGCCCTCCTTAATAGATATGTTCCACTAAGACAAACTACTCGCTTGTCTGAAAATAACTCATGGTTCACTCCAGAAATACGTGAGGCAATACAAGGGAGGGATTGTGCTTATAAGCGGGATTCACATTGAACGATTTGTTTGACAGACTTGTTTGACGACTGACCAAATCAATTCGTACGGTCGTTCAAACAAGTCGTCCACCTTATCGTATGGTACATTTTGAACTTTTTGCCATGCTTGACACACATATCGTTCAATGTGAACGCTTGTCATCAAACTTTAGGTAGTTTTTTTTATTTTTTTATGTATTCAATGAGTAAATATCTAAAATATGGTGTCGACCGCGGACAAAATGTTTTCAAATTTTTGGTATTTCAAAGATTTAAAATTCCAAAAATACCAGGAAACAGAATTGGAAGGATTGTCTACTATTCATTTGGAATTCCAAGAAGATAATGCTGCAATTAAAGAAGTAAATAAAATACCCGCCCCATGTTCACAGTTCAACATCTTATCAGAAATGATGTTTGTCAAACATATCGTACAATTCGAACGCTTACCCTAATTTGGTCGTCCAACAAGTGTGTCAAGCAAATCGTTCAATGTAAACCCCGCTATAAGCGATGGAAACGGTTCAAACTTACTGAGCATTACAATATTTTTCGGAGCCAAAGAAATAAAGTTACTTTTAAAATAAGAGAAGCTAAAAGACGTTTCTATCTTAATAAATTAAATCCATATCTACTTTCACGAACTCTCTGGAAACACGTTCGAGAGTTAGGCGTTGGTCGCCAAAAACAGCAATGTCCTCCAGATGTAAATCCAGACTCACTTAATATCCAGTTCGCAAAGATTCAATCGGGTCCACAAAGTGTTTACCAGTCTGATGTTTTCCCATGTGATAACGAAATCGATGGTTGTTTTTATTTTGAAAGAATAGAGGAACAAGATGTTGTTAAAGCTGTTTTTGATATTAAATCTAAGGCTATGGGATTAGACGAAATACACCCACTTTTCATTAAAATAATTCTACCACATATACGTCCAGCTATAACACACTTTTAATACACTTATTATTTTAACAAATTCTTTTCCGCAGTTATGGAAGATTGCAAAAGTAATACCAATTCTTAAAAAAGCTGGCACTCGACTTGCAAATCCAGAATACAGGCCTATATCAATACTTCCATTTCTGTCAAAAGTCTTGGAAAAAATCTTACATAAGCAAATATTGGTTTTTGTTAATGACAATAAGCTTTTAAGCAAATATGAGCCTTGTTTCAGGGAAAAACATAGCTGTGTTTCAGCTCTACTTAAAGTAACTGACGACCTAAGGCAATCTAAGGACAAAGATCTCGTCTCCTTTCTCGGGCAGTAAATCACAAAATTCTTTTATCTAAAATGAGGAAATATTTTCGATTCTCAAACTCAGCCGCCAGTCCTACTAATAGAACACAAGCAGTTATCATTAATAGGGATGTATCTAACTTTGGCCCATTGTTGTTCTCCATGCTTATTAATGACCTAAAACATGTGGTCAAGAACTCTTCGCTGCACGCTGATGATCAAGGACGCCAATCGGGAATATTGCATAAAGAATATGCTCTGTGCATATTCTTGCTATTTTTCAGCGTAAGAGAACATTATTGAAACTTTTGCTTTCAGAGAATATTTTGGCCTTTTCGTCGCCGAAAGATTAATTTTTTGCGCATGTAATTCTTGAAATCATTCATTTGTTAATTTCCAAGTCCGAGACCATTCACTCGGCATTAAACTTACTGCGTCAGTATGTCGTATGTGGTGTAATGTGTCAAGGCGAGTTTTTCGATATAACCGATTGCATTTAATCAATTAAAAACGCGCGGTAGGTAGGTATGTCAATTGATATTTCCATTTATTTGGTAGAGAGCATTTGTAAACGACTAAGCCAGCTCAAAGATAGAGCGTATGTATATTACAAAATTGAATTTCATGATTGGAAACAACTTTGAAACATTGAGACGAATTTGCAGCATTTTGGGCGGTGCGAAAGTGAACTGGAGAATTTGAAATAGTACCTATACTTTATCGCATACCTCGGCATTCCAATTTGCCCCAACATTAGATGCTAAAGCTGAACCTGTATTCAGTGAATACAAGCAATATTTCGTTACAATCGTCACAAATTCAATTTTCAAAATTTGAAGCACGGTGTTATTGCTAAATGCAATGCTGAGTTGGAAGACGATCAATAAAATGTGTGCATTCGTACAGTGTGTATATATTTATATTCATATGTATGCATTGCAATAAATCAGTAAAAACCAACTTTGACATATTTTTTGGTATTTTTCTGATGTGAAGCGCTAATTTACATTTGATTTTCTCGAGAATATTAAGAGCATATTTTAACACCTTTTCCGGGAATATTTTGGCGTCCCTGCTGATGATATACAAATTTATTTAAGCTGCAGGCTTGCAATGATAGAGGATGGTGCCGACAAACTAAATAGTGATCTAAAAAGTATTACGACTTGGTCAGAAAAGAACTGCATCCAACTTAATCCATTAAAATCTAAGTGTTTAATAATAATAGATAAAAACAAACTTGACCTTAGCTATTTTCCGAGATTGTGCTTAGGTACAACAGTGCTCGAATACGCCGAAAAAGCGAAAAACTTCGGCATTTGGTTCATTCCTACGCTTAACTGGGATTATCATATGCGTTTATCGATCGGTAAGATCTATGGATGTCTGCGAAATTTGTCTCTTTCCAAGCATTTTATCCTTCAACACGTCAGAATGCGAATAGCCAAATCAATAATTATACCGGTCTCAACATATGGGTGTGAAATTTTCTGTTGTCATAGTTCTGAAACAAAATGAAGCTAAACTGCTGCAGATAGCAATGTTATCCGATACATATATGATCTCAAACGCTTTGATCATATATCAAGTTATCCAAAAAGTATATTTTGATGTACGATAATTTGTACACATATTTTAAATACTGCGCACTAAAAACTTTCAACAACATTTTGATAAACCAAGAACCAACTAACAGCTACACTAACGACAATTTTTTGTCTATGTCATCAAACAGTGGAATACCTTACCTTTAGATATAAGAAGACATAACGGTACCAAACGTTTTGAAAGCGTTTTATTCAGATATCTAGTCAATAATACTTAACTATCAAAAATAATTTAATTTACTACGTTTTGATTTTTCTTTGTTTTTATATCATACAAATAAATTATCTTGTTTTTCTGTTTTAAATGTACATACATAAATATTTATCTGTTTTGCTTTAAATTGTCACTAAATTAAATTAAATTAGTAACCTAAATTGTCAAAATAATTAAATATTAAAATTGTATTAACTATTGCTCTAAATGGACTTCAAGTCTAATGTAAAAGATACTTCAAATTAATAAATAAAAGTAGGGATTTAACAGGATTTAACAGAAACTACATCTAGGTATGTACATATGTAGGTAGATACATATGTACATAAGTAGGAGTGGTGCTTTCGATGGAAGAAACCCCAAGAGTTACACGCTTTGATGCTATGTCTCTGGCTGCACTTTCGGAAGCCTGCAGTAGCTAAACGACATAAGCAACAAGCGAGTTGTCGCAAGCTAACTTAGCCACGTCGGCTGTGCCGTTAGCATGCGATGATGCTACTTGTATGCGCTGTACACGAGCTGACTGCACTTCCGAAAGCGTCAGTAGTGAAGGGCATATGTTTACAACGTGATTAAGCGTCGGTTGTTGTTGTTGTTTCTGTTCTCTCATTTCTTTGTTAGTTGTAAGTGTTATACCATATTAAGTGTTATATTAAGTATAGTTAAGGATTAGTCTGTAAGCCGAATTTAGTCAGTTGTTGGACTACTACTGAACAATAAAGTTGAACATTTAAGCCATTTGCTCTTTTTATTAAATAGTTTCTTTGATTAGAATTCGTTTTTTGTTTGCTTGGTGACGACTCATTACTGGCGCAGTCGGAAAAAGTTTTTAAGCTAATTTTATTATAATAAAAAGAAAAAAAAAAAAACTACAAACGTTAACATTACCAAACAGTGAAAGAATAAAATAATAATTTTAGTTAAATAATTGTTTATAAAATTATTAACTAAACTAGAGAATAGTGAAACAAATAAAATACATATATATACATTTAACACGCCGAAATTGGCGAACACTGAAAAAAAAATATACGAGGAAAAACAAAAATCAAACTAAATTAGTAATTAGTGTAACAACAGTAAAGAATATACATATTATATACATACTAGGTATATATAGTTCTCTTGTCGTCTGGTGGAGAGACGCCATTTTAACAATTAAGATCCAGTGTCCCTTGAACCGGTTGTATAGAACTGTCATACGAAAAGAAGACATCAGCAGCTGATACGTATATAAATACTAATAACGAACGGAAGAAGAAGGTATGGCGAATCCCATTTATCTTTTAGAAATAGTTGAAGGTATCCCAATATTTAGTGGATTACCGGAAGAACTCGGTTTATTTATAAAAAATGTAGAAATTGTTTATAAATTTTATGAAGATCTAGACGAATTGTCCAAAGGTCTTTTAGATCTAAAAATTAGACAAAAAATTAAAGATCATGCTAACATTGTACTTTTAAATAACAACAATCCAACAAATTGGATCGAAATCAAAAAAATTTTAATAACTAATTGCTCAATTAATCAAAGTGTTGAAAACATAGTCAATGAAATAAAAATTTTAGAATTTCAAAGCTCTGTTGAGAATTTGTTTGAAAAAATAATGAATTTGTTGACAAAACTAAACATAAAAATTTCCTTAAACTCTGATGTTCCTGCGTGGTTTTGTAGCAGTCAAAATGAGGCAATGGTTTGGAAAATATTTATAAATAAACTACCCAGTGAACCAAAATTAATATTAAATGCTAGGAATCCATTAAGTATGGGAGAAGCAAAGATGATCCTCATCGATACCGATTATTTTTATCGCTCATTCACTTACAATAACCCAGTTACTAGGACACAAAATCAAAATTTTTTATATCAGAATCCACAAAATTACAGAAATACTACGCTAACACCTTTTAGATTTATGGGGCAAGGTAATCCAAGGTATCGTATAGAAAATTCCAACTTCCAGAACCAAAACTCAAGACAATTTCGGCCAAATAGTTCAGATAGGTTTCGAAGTGATAATTTGCAGGGCCCAAGTAATTACGGTCGTGGTAACTATCGGCAAGGTAGCTCCAGATATATACACAACACACTCAATAATTCTGGAACTATTCAGAATACACAAGATTCAGGGACTTTCAGAAGCAGGCGGAGTAATATGGAAGTAGACCACTTTCAAACAGATAACTGTGTAATCGATGTACCACCAAACGATGACGAAAATGACAACTCACGTTTCCAACATTTTCGGTTACCCACATCAGAGCTCTTCCCTGTATAATAGTGAAGACGAAAACAATTCCACTAAAGTTACTTATTGACTCTGGAGCAGGTACATCGCTTATACAAAAAGGACTTTTTCATAGTTTCTTCAAAACGAAACTTGAAAGGCCTTTGCTATTAAGGGGTATTTCTTCCAAAACATGTGTGGATTCAAAAGTCACAATCCCTCTTTTTGAAGAATTTAAAAGACCTTCAACCAAAATAGAAATGTTAGAAACAGAGTTAGTAGGTGATTTTGATGGAATAATTGGTTGCAATATTTTAAAGCCATTGCAAGCAAAAATTGATTTCCATAGTTCTCAGCTTTTAACAAAAGAAGCTACACTACCACTCATTTTTAGCAATTCTTCTACTCAGCTAACACAGGACGAAATGTATACCCTAAGTAAAGATTTTTTAGAAATCAATTTTGACAAACCTAATATTGATGTAATTACAAGCAGATTAAAACTTGATAGCCTTAACGGTGAAGAAATCCAATCGTTAACCAATACTATCAGAAAATTCAAAAAAGTGTTCTTCCTGGAAGGTGACAATTTATCAGCCGTGGTTAAATACAGCCATAAAATACCAACAAAAAATGATATCCCTATTTATTCTAAAACATATAGATATCCAGAAGCACACAAAAATGAGGTAGAAACACAAATTTCAGAAATGCTTAGGTCTGGTATTATCGTTGATTCTTCTAGTCCATACAATGCTCCAATCTGGATCGTACCTAAAAAAGTAGACAATTCAGGCCAGCAAAAATGGCGCATTGTAGTGGACTATAGGAAATTGAACGAAGCAACAATTGAAGATCGATTTCCAATCCCTAATATGGAGAATATATTTTCTAAATTGGGAAATGCACAATATTTTTCAACTATAGACCTTGCGAAAGGATTTCATCAAATCCCTATTAGTAAAGAGGACAGGCACAAGACCGGATTTTCAACTGCGAACGGGCACTACCAGTTCACACGAATGCCGTTCGGATTGAAAAATGCGCCTGCATCCTTCCAACGAATGATGAATGAGGTCCTTTCGGACTATATCAACATAATCTGCGTAGTGTATTTAGATGACATCTTAGTTTTTTCTACTTCGCTTCAAGAGCACATAGTCTCTCTAAATAAGGTATTTAAAAGGCTTCTCGACTACAATCTTAAAGTCCAAATAGATAAATGTGATTTCCTTAAACATGAAACAGAATATTTAGGACACATTATTTCTGAGGATGGTATAAAGCCTAACCCAAAAAAGATTGAGGCCATACGCCAAATAAAAGTACCACAGACAACAAAACAGATAAAATCGTTTTTAGGGGTAACTGGATTTTATCGAAAATTCATTAAGGACTACTCTAAAATTGCCCTTCCAATGACAAATTGCCTTAAGAAAGGCAATAGAATCAACTTAACTAACAGACAATACATTGAGTCCTTTAACAAGCTTAAAGAGCTTATATGTACTTGTCCTGTTTTAGTTTACCCGGACTTTGAGAAAAAATTTACCATGACAACTGATGCAAGCAATGCAGCTTTGGGAGCCGTCCTTTCCCAAAACCAACACCCAATAGCATTCGCTTCTCGTACGTTAAATCGTCATGAAACTAATTATAGCGCGATTGAAAAAGAACTTCTCTCAATAGTATGGTCAACCAAATATTTTAGACCGTACTTATTCGGTCGAAAGTTTAAAATACAGACTGATCACCGGCCGTTGGTTTGGCTTAATTCCTTAAAAGAACCCAATTGCAAATTGCAGCGTTGGAAAATTAAGCTTAACGAATTTGACTTTGAAATCGAATATATAAAAGGCAAAGAAAACTTTGTTGCCGATTTCTTAAGCCGGTTAGATGCTAACTATGTAGATAAGGATGATGTTAGATCTCATTTAGCAACAATACATAGTGGTAAAGAGAACCTTAATAATCACATTTATATTACGGAAACTCCGGTGAATATTTACAAACATCAATTGATCCTGGAGAAAAGTAATTCAAATACGCGTATAAATAAGTTTTTATATAAACAAAAAAGAAGAACAGTGATTAATTGAACGGATTACAATGAAGATTTTGTATTGAATATATTAAAAGAACTTTTTCCAGTAAAAGGAACAGTAGGAGTTTACTGTAAGGATGATAAACTGTTTATAGAATTTCAAAAGACAATAGTTAAGTACTTTTCTCACTCACCAAAAATGAAGGTACTTAGGTGCACACAGTTCTTGAAAGATATTACTTGCAAGGAAAAGATTTTAGAATTAATTGAGAAAACTCACCTAGAAAATAACCATAGAGGTATTGATGAATGTTACCTAGAGATTAAAAGTTTATTCTACTATCCAAATCTTAGACTTGAAATACACAAATACATCAATAACTGCATTCTTTGCAACATGTGCAAGTATGACAGAAACCCAATAAAACCCAAATTAATGATTTCTGAGAGCCCTAATCAGCCCAATGAGATATTGCATTTGGATATATGGTTCCTAAATAAAAATCATATGTTTCTAACATGCATCGATAAACTAACTAGACACGTATTCATTCATACTATAACAGACAGGAACTCCATAACAATAGTTGAAATTCTTAAATACAGATTTGCAATCTTAGGTAAACCCAATAAAATAGTAGCAGATAACGAATTCAATACAGCATATATTAAACATTTTTTAAATCAGGAAAATATTTCTTATCATTTCACTTCACCAAACACACATACAGGCAATTCCACAATAGAACGATTCCATTCAACTCTCAATGAACATATCAGATTACTAAAACTTAATAAGGAAAATAACGACAGCGATAACAAAACATTAGTCTTTAAAGCTATCGAAATATACAACAACACCATTCATTCAACAACCAAATATAGACCTAATGATCTTCTTCACTCCACTTTAAATGAATCCGAATGGGAGAAAGTGAAGCTAAGAGTCAAGAATGCTAAAGAAAAACAAATACATAAAATAAACAAAAGTAGAAAAGATCATCTCGAATTTGGGGAACGAGAGTTAGTTAAAAATGTAGGCTTTCATAACATCAAACACCTACCACGGTATATTATCAAAGAGGTAAAAGAAAAACGTAAAACTAATTTTATAGACAATCAAGGGCTAAAACGTGATAGACAAATAATAAAAAAAACTTATAAGTACCAGAACCCAATAGAAAACCTAAAATTTGACAGAAAGCTAACAGGACGGGATTATTCTAATAGAAACAAAACCACCATGAAACACAAAAAAAAAAAAAACTTAGAAAATCAACAAGTTCTTAAAATAAATAACTTATTTCCTTCCTACGTACTTACACATATTATGTATATTTAAAATGGTTATATTAAATTTTTTTTATTATTGAATACAGTTTTGCACTTTTTTCAAATTTTTTTTCAACACTTTTTTAAAATACGAATATATATAACGTATTAATAATAGTATAATATTCTTATAAATAAATCGTGTATCTGAATTCTGAATTATTAAAAATACACAAAATTAAAATGAAATCAAATTAATCATTTTAAACGAAAAACAAATTATTTTGAATATGTTATTAATTTAATGAAATAATATGAACTTAAAATTTAAAGCCTTCTACTATTTATCCAAACAAATTGTTGTGAAAAGCTGAAAGGATAGATACTTACATAATGTTTCCAAGAAATAAATGTTTGAAATATAAAAAAAGAAAAATCTACAAATGTACAAAAATTACAAAATATAAAAAGTACAGATTTGAGAAGCAGAAATAGCATGCATACGCCAAAGTGAACACACGAAAAAATAAGATAAAATAAAGAAATACATTTTTTTTTGCGTCAAATCTGCTACTGTTAATAATGAACATTCACGTGTCTCATACACATTCTGTCCATACTACGGCCAGAGGAGTTACACGCTTTGATGCTATGTCTCTGGCTGCACTTTCGGAAGCCTGCAGTAGCTAAACGGCATAAGCAACAAGCGAGTTGTCGCAAGCTAACTTAGCCACGCCGGCTGTGCCGTTAGCATGCGATGATGCTACTTGTATGCGCTGTACACGAGCTGACTGCACTTCCGAAAGCGTCAGTAGTGAAGGGCATATGTTTACAACGTGATTAAGCGTCGGTTGTTGTTGTTGTTTCTGTTCTCTCATTTCTTTGTTAGTTGTAAGTGTTATACCATATTAAGTGTTATATTAAGTATAGTTAAGGATTAGTCTGTAAGCCGAATTTAGTCAGTTGTTGGACTACTACTGAACAATAAAGTTGAACATTTAAGCCATTTGCTCTTTTTATTAAATAGTTTCTTTGATTAGAGTTCGTTTTTTGTTTGCTTGGTGACGACTCATTACTCAAGTAGCGCAAATTCCGCCTAGAAGACGCTAGCGAAATTCGGTAGGCGATAGGATTTCGATATGCCGAGTTTTTCCGAGAAAATGTCGCGCCTACCCAATGCCCATTTTCAAGTCATCGGTGAACACCGTTGTATCGAAATCTCTCACCACTGTCCCTCGATTCCATTGCTCTCTGCTTGGAAAGCTAACACCGAAGAGCATCTTGAAATTAAGCTGGGGGATATTGTAATCAGTTGGAGACATAGCCAGATCATTTGATAGTGTGTCCTGGATTTTACATATGGCTTAGCAGTTCAGCACCCAGATTCCTTCAGTCGAACTGCACTGCACAGCGCTATGCTTTTGATATGGAGATCAAGTGGCAGATCAGACATACATTCTCTATAGATGTGATAAGTGAGTGTTCATTAAAATCTCCAGCGACTCCGCAGTTTAGTCCGTCCATCCCCCGTCCACCTTTTTGAGTAGAGACGTGACTGAGTGTACTTTGGACAAGATCTCACTCAATCGTGCAGACTCCTTGATGGTATCAATGGATTGGCAGCAGTCCACAGGACTGTTTCTTGGACTTTCTGATGAGTTTTTGGTCTATTCTCAGGCAATCCTGCTAGAAATTATAGTTGTAACATAAGTATGTATATGCTAAAAATCACTCTGTTCATCCTCCTGAGGTTTGAGAGGTCTTCAATCCACCACGTTGGGTACAATGTTTTACTGTATCTGAATGGACACGAGACGGTATTAATTGCTTTTTCGAAAGTCTTTATATCCAGTTCTGAAGTTGATACGATGTCCTGGGTTGGCACATTGCCAAGTTTTGATCCAATGACCTGACCGAACTTACTTTACTTTAGGTGGCGCTACAGCTCCGGGTGAACCTGGGCCTGCTTCTCGCCACCATTTGTGTGCATGTTGTATTTTTGCATGAATGGGAGGGACCTACAGAACGGCGAGTTGAGAAGCTCGTTGACAAATGATACTCTTTGATTGCTTGTCAGACATTCGAAAATGGTGGGACCGTGAAAACCTTTTAGGTGCTGGCCCCGGGCTGGGATTGAACCCGGGTAGCAATGTACCACTATTTGGAATATAATATGAGCGATTTGTAAGAAAAGTCGAACGATTATGTTTTTTTATTATGAAGATGGTAATGGGAAAAGACCGGATATACTGGACTACCAAGTTAAATAATAATTCGGGCTACTGATCGAAATATTACATTTTCTCGATTAACATTAAAGTTAAATGTTGTCAAGTGTCAACTGTTTTCTGTCATATCATTATTTTATAATTATAACATAGTCTTTCAATATAAATCGATATATAATTGGGCTAGCATAAGAACTTGTACATACCACCCACTTGTCAAACTATATAAAAACAATTGCACAAGAATCAAAAATCATTTTCAACCACCGTTTCAGTCATCTCTCATACAATGATGATTTATTAATAAATTACGCACATCCAAAGGGCCATTATATTAATTGCAATTTATCGATTTCCAAATTGCAGTATCATCACGGCGCGCTCTGATGAATTATTGCGAAACACCGTCTGTGTTGTTTGACTTTTCATTTACTCCGTTGCCTTTCACCTCCATCTACAATACCATTTGGAATGACAAACAAACATTCAGTTAGAACAGAGCCCACGTTGAAGCTTTCACTACAAAAAAATCCCCAAAAATTGCCATTAAAATCCATCAGATAGCAAGAGTTCTTTCAAACAGCATCACTGTTTGTGCGCTGTTATCTTTACGATTGCCTGACATCCATACGCACAGACACGATGGGACGACCATCGCACATGGCATACCAGCAGTGTCCAATCTATGGAATATCGTTGTCCACCCTTACATAATATCGTCAGCCCCTTTAAAAATACCTAGAGTATGGGTGATGTCGAAACAAAAAGCAAAAAATGGAAATAGAAACTGTTTTCACAGCGCGCACATAACAGATAAACTTTTAAAACATAAATGAAAGTTAAAAAAATAAAATCAGAGAACTTGGAAGCCTCTCTAAATCAAAACACTGCCGCCATGTTCCATGTGGGCGAATATTGGGCTACAAAAGCATGAGGGGTAGCCATAGTGGAAATCCTGCGTTGTAAATTCCAATATTCGGCTGTCGCTCGTGTGGAGTATGTACTTGCAATTAACGCTCACTCCCCTCGTCGCCGTATGTGTGCTCTTTCATTTTTTTCTCCTACATATCCTGACTGAGCACTCTCCGAGATCGCAAGCACGCAGCGATATCCATATCCAAAGGTAAGGCATTTGGCATTTTTAAACGTCCAGTCCGTAGTTAGGTCTGCCCTGCCTGTGGGGTTTATTGTCATAAGAAACGAGCTAAAATACGCCCATAACTCCATTCGAAATTTAATTCTTT
Source organism: Brachyopa scutellaris (assembly GCA_949775065.1). Lineage (NCBI taxonomy): Eukaryota > Metazoa > Arthropoda > Insecta > Diptera > Syrphidae > Brachyopa > Brachyopa scutellaris. The sequence continues at coordinate 184,165,845 of OX459112.1, read as the reverse complement.
TTCATCCCCAAAACTCTATGAAATTGTAAGCGAGCGGTGTTGTATTTCGCTGGAGGCATATAAAGTACACACTGAGGTGTGAAAGTTTTCATACGATTCGAAGTTAAATCCGTTTGCATTGCAATTTAATTATGAATTAAGTATGTACATACCTACATAAGCAGAGATTTTTTTTAATTCGGAGAAAGCATTCGTGTCAGTTACGTACAAGTACATAAACTAGTACATTCTATAAATATGCTGATACTTTTGGAATATTTTTTTTAGTTATATAAGGAATATTTTAAAGAGTTTTTAAAGAGATGGGACACTTTCGGGGCAAGAGTGTACATTAATGGGACTGATATCAAAATAAAGCTGCTTTTTAGTACATTAAAACTGTGAAGTTTTATGTCGTATAAAATTTCGACATGTAACTTCTAGAAGATATTACACATACATTCTTGTTAGCAATGAGGAAAATATTGCTAATAGAAGCAAATTTTATTATTGCAGTTGTCTGGTTGGTATGAGAACTGTTGAAGATTGTGCTCATTGATTGTTTTTCGGTATCTCGGGTATGCTCGTCATCAAACAAATATAGAAATACCGATTGCAATTTTCCTGCATAACATTTAAATAGATTACCAAGCTAATGAAGAATACTATAATGAGCTGTAACTAACTAAATAAAGGGTTTTTCAATAAGAGCGCTACAAAAGTTTTTTTTAAATAAAACAAAAACGGTTTTGGATATCAGTGAAATTCTTTATTCCTGTGAAAGTACATACGTTCGATGCCATTATGTATGGAACTCGATTTCTTTTGCATGGCCACCACGGGCACGCTTGCAGAAGTCCAGACGCTGAACCCAATTTTCGACGGTTTTCAGGCATAAATCGGCCGATACTGCTGCAAGTTCACGTTCGATATTCGTACGAAGTTCATCAATCGTCGCTGGCTTATTGGCATAGACCATAGACTTGACGTAGCCCCACAGGAAATAGTCTAACGGCGTCAAATCGCACGACCGAGGCGGCCAAGCGACTGGACCATTTCGTGAGATAACACGTTCTCTAAACTTGGTTTCCAATAAATTGATTGTGACATTCGCTGTGTGGCTTGTGGTGCCGTCCTGTTGGAACCACATGTCCTCTAAGTCTATATCATCCAATTGGGGCCAAAAATATTCGGTTATCATTGAACGATAGCAATTCCCATTCACAGTAACGTGCCGGTCTTGATCATCACGGACGCCCATAAACCACACCAAACCGTAATTTTTTCGGGATGCAATGATGACTCATGGAGTACGTGTGGATTGCTGCCTGACCAATACCGCATATTTTGTTTATTGACGAAGCCATTTAGCCAGAAATGAGCCTCATCGCTGAAGATGATTTTTCGATGAAAATCCGAATCATTTTCAAGCTGTTGCTCAGCCCAATTCACGAACATACAACGCTTCTGGTGGTCAAGCGGCTTCAGTTCTTACGTCAATTTAATCTTGTAAGGATGTAGGCCAAGATCTTTTCGCAAAATTCGCCACAACGACGTCACAGAGATGCCCAAAGCTTGAGAACGACGTGTGAGAGACACATTTGGGCTTTCTTCAACTGAAGCCTCAGCGGCAGCAATATTCTCGACACTACGGGCACTTCTTTGTCTCACTGGCACGGGAACATTTTGTACTGTGCCTGTGGATTCAAATTTGAAAAAAATGACGACCATAAATTGGACGTAGCGCTCTTAACGTTGAGGCCACTGACTCCGAATTTCGTTAGTAAATTTTAATAATTTCGACTTGTTGTTGGCTCGTATATCGTTCTTTGAAATGGCAAACCTTACTGAAGAGAAATATCAAAAGAGCGGCAAGAAATATGGTGTCGTTTGCTGTCTGTCGCTCTACTTTTGTAGCGTCCCTGTTGAAAAACCCTGTATTTAAACACGGTTTCTTGCAAACTTACCTTAAGAATTTCATTTCATTTTAATTAATTTTTTCTATATTATGTATGTTACAGTTATTGCCTTTATATCTTTATATAGTACAAACAAAACCACAATTATTTTTTCTAGTTCCTGTAAAAATAGCATGTAGGATCTTACCATTGAGCATTGGTGACTGACCATTGGTTATTGATTTACACCACCTAGAATTTTTAAAGTGATTTTCTCAGTTAATTTTGGTTGAATCTTACATAATTGTACCCTAAACTAAAGCTCGAAAGTCTTTCATGTAACGGTTAAAAAGGTATGCCGTCGCTGAATATTTTCCAGAAATTAGTGATTTTAAAATCTTTAGAGATTAATTGATTATTTCCAAACTGAAAATCTTAGACCCATAACTTTTAAGCCATAGGAAAGATAGGAAAATCTGCTTTCATTTGTGCTTTTGAATGATATTATGATTTTATAAGTATGTAAAAGAACAAAAATCATCAGAAGATCTATCCGCAATATGAACTTCATACAAAAAAATTTCAAAATCCCCAAATACTATTTTTATAAAATTTCACAGTTTTAATGTACTTAAAATCAGCTTTATTTTAATACCAGTCTCATTGATGAACGCTCTTGGCCCAAATTCCATATAATATTGCCACATCTACTTTTACCCATCGAAGGCGAAGGTAGCGATCGATGTCCGAATGAATACTGACTGTACTCACGCTAATCAAACCTTTATTATACGAAAGGAAACACCGATACTAGGACAGAATTGTCATAATTTCTAATATTTAATAGAAGTAAGAAAACATATGTGCGCTTTTAATGTGTTATAATAAAACATAAATCGGCAAAGAATAATTATTTTGGAAAAAACCCTAAATAACTAAAACTAACTAAACTGAAAATTTGTAGAAATTCATATACTTACACATAGTGAGCTCGTATGTACCTACATATGTATGGATGTATGTATGTGCGCTAAGCTTTCGCCTAAGTTTTTCACCACAACATTTTCAGAAAAAATGTTCCTTCTATTTTTATTGCAAATATATTTTATGGGGTTGGAAACTTTCAAAACGTACCCAGGAGCCTTAAGTATCTAAACTGAAACACTAAGAAGAGTATCTACATAGCAACCTACCTGCATCTGTCGTCCCACCATTCACAGTCATCCATCCACCATCCTGCAACCCTCTTCTATTAAGAAGTACTCGGGTAGTTGTTGGGTGCTACATGCGGCGTTTATGGAAATCTAATGGTATTGGTTAGCAAGTGCGTGTGCATACAACACCATTGACAGGCTGAACTCACCGGGATTCCTTTCATTTCCCATTGAGCACGTCCTTACCTTCCTCTGACAGCTCTGCACTTCTTCCCTTATCCTCAGCATCCAACGAAAAGGTACTCCCGCACTTCGCAACCGGGGTAAGACCATGCGGGCGTACTGGCTTACGGGCAGACGAACGGATACTACACCTTTACGCATTGTTGTTAGGCTATGTATCTACGAATATGTACGTACCGAGTGGTGTACAACGATTTTATTGATTTATATCTTTCCAATGGTAGTAGTGAACCCGAAAGGAATAAGCACGAGAAAAGCGTTCGAATTTGATGGAATTTCTAATTCCAATGAAGCACCCCACTGATGGTAGCTGGTAACTTAGCTATTCTGTGATATTTGTGCTGCCGGTGGGTGTTGGCATCAGGATATATTTAAACTCCTACAAGTTCAGGCCCCCGCACAAGGACGACGCATACAACTACAGTTCATCGTTTCATCGTAATTAGAACATCGCAGTTGATTACAATTGTTATACGCCCTGTGTTCCTTTTGCTTTTGCTTATCAGCGCAGCGTTGTCGTATACCATCTCAAAACCATTATCCCCTTCGACCACCCCTTGGGTGCGGAACAAAACTTTTCCACGGTATTAATCACTTTCCCTAGATATAATACGGTGAGGATTCGCATAGTGAATAAGGAGATGGGCATGGATGCGTGCGCGGTGGTGGTGGAGGTTGAATTGGCGGTGGCGGGAACTGTGAGAAAGGATGATTTTAAAACCCGAAATTAAATTCGTTCGTTGCCGCATCTTTGAACTAATTAACAGAAAGTGGATAGAGAAAACGAGAGATAAAACAAGGGGTATGTGTGAGAATAAGAGAGATAGAATAATTGAGACAGGAAGGTGGGTATGGCAGAGGTAACGAAATATGAGCGCGCTGGTGGAGAATTCAATCGAATAGTGAAAGTAAAAGTGAACGTAATTAAAGTGAATTCCAGGAAAAATGAGGTCAGCACTCTACTAGAGGGATGTAACCAAACAGATTCGTTTTATATAACGCTCCCAGTGTTTGTGTGTACACACCATTCGGTGCACGTTTTTGGGATTTTATCTCTGTATTACGGGCCATACACGAGTACATGGATTTATATGTACATATGTCTGTAGGTACATACATACATTTCAAGATAATTTAAGGGTTGAATCGAATTTACATGATTATAGAATGATGGAAGCTGCTCTTCTGTCTTTTCATCTGACCGTTTGGGATGTGTAGATAATGTGATATCTGTCAGATGCATTTGAATCAGCGAGGAGTATTGCAGGAAAAAGTCTTGAAGGGGCGCACACGCTGAGGCTTTTAATTATGAAAAAGTTGACGTGGAATCAAGTCAAACTTGACTTGTGAGGGATGGCAATCGAATCGACGAATATGAAAATGAAAAGTTAACAGAATTACAACAGTCATCTGGACTTGAAGATTCGGTGCAGTAGATATTTTTCATAACTAGAGATTCAAAAAAATATTGAAAAGGATAAGGTGGAATTGACTATGAGCTAGTCAGTTAAGAGTGCTTGATGTTGTTATCAATAAAAGATAGATACTTTTATCCTTTCAACGAATTGAAACGCTTGACAATGCTTAGTTTAGTGTTCACTATCACTTTTGACCAGAGATTCTTCGAAAGTAGTCAAGATTTCAGCTATAAATAGTTGTTCTGGCTAATATTGTAAAGATTTGGATTTGAACTTGTTTTCAATGAATAAGAAGGTTCGGAGTCAAACTTATTTTCAAGAAACATTGATATGTTCCAAACCTCTTGCTTCTTGAGTTCTGATTTGTAAAGTTTTTTTTTTTGATCAGAGTGAAATGACCGAAATCACTATCAAGGTTTTAACCTCCAATATTTTGTATTTTTTTCTGTGTGAAACATGCAACAATGGTTGTAACTAAGAACATCATCGGTGTAGTGCGTTTTGATAGGAATTTCCAAACCATTGGCCAATATGATTATCATCTTAAGAACCCTTACCCTATTAAGAATCAAGATGAAAACCGAGCTCAATTCGTAAGAGGAACACAGCAAATACGCACGTATGCAATACCCAATTGACCCAAATACCAAACCAACCCATCTTCCCCGAAGTAGAATGAACTACATATTCAATTTAGATTCCTCCTTTCTTTCCCCGTTGTCTTCCCAAAAAGCATCCAAATGAACACAAAGAAGACCGTAATGAAGTGAAAGAGAAAATCTCCCCGAGTTTCCATATATTACAAGCGGATCTATTGCGAGATATCGTCGTTTTTTCGACTTTTTTTTCTACAATCAAATGCACTACCCAGGATGGTCGTCACTACTTTGCAGGTAGAAGGGAACTAAAGAAGGGAATCCTCTTAAAAGAAATCTCCCACTCGAGCATACTAGAAAAGGAAATTGGTATTTTGCTATTTGTCATAAGCAGGAGCCAGAGGGATATACCATGTACGCGTATAGAAAATCTGGAGACACATCGAGTGGCTTTCACTACCCTAGCACCCACCCCAATGGCTTTTCATCGGAAAATTTTTCTTTTAAGAATTCCTGTCCTGTCAGAAATTTTGTGCGTTAGTTGCGCCTTTTTTTCATGAGTGCACATACATTATATAGAACTTGGGTGACACTCGAAAAGGGATATTTGCAGAAGTCCTTGGTGTCGGGAAAGCAATCGAAAGGGAAACCAACGCACATATCACGTTGTCGTCGTCGGCAAGGATAACATAGCTTCTCAGATCAGATGAATAAATTCGTTTATTTGTTTACTGTGCATGTACCCACAAGCGTGTATATCTTGTAGACCTAGATTGTAGCAGGCAACCACTATAAATATAAATTTCCTTTTGGTAGAGCTTCGCTTAAGCTTTACCTTCTGGTGCGCCGTTGGCGTATCCACACGCCTTTATTACCGCCACCGCCAATGTTACCATGAACCCCACTCTGGTTAAAAGGATGTAAGAAAAATGCGGTTAGCACACTACGAAGTCATGCGATATCGCTTGAAGGATATAGCACTATGTGCACTTCGGCTCCAGCAGTGCGAAAGGCAAACAAAGGAATATAATACAAATGTACATACTATGTATGTATACAGGAACAGGGTCTGTGCGTGCCCTTCCTGCGGCAATATATCGTACTCGTATACAGTCTTTTCCAGATAAATGTAGTCAAGATAATTCTCCATAAGGAACGCAGATTCTACATTGAAATCGCATCTTATTTGAGGCTAGCGAATGATGTCAACCAAATAGTGGCATAGCAATTATTATGAGATCGCGTGCTATCACAATCGATATCACAAGCATTTTGATCGTGTCTGTCTACAAGCCGAACCCAAAGTGTTCTATCGAGGATACATCGCTCTCTGTATCATTAGATAATTCCTCTACGTCCCAAATCCACCAATTTGGCATGAGGAGGGCAGTTAAAAAGGGACACCAAATATTTGGACTATATATACATATGTTTGTACATTCAGCTAACTTAGGAACCCATAGTTCATAGTTTAAGGCCATTAAGCCACCCAAAACTACTGTGCGGAACCAGATTTAAATGTGTTATTAAGACTCCCGGATAAGGATATTGATATTTACATCGACAGCCAGGCTGCGCTTAAGGCGCTAAAATCGTGTAGCGTTAAGTCAGCACTAGTCAGGAGCTACCGCACAATGTTCAGGGCATTATGTACGCAGAACCGAGTAAGACTATGTTGAGTGCCTGGTCACTCCGGGTTAGAAGGCAAAGAGTTTGCCGATGAATTGGTAAGGAAAGAGGGAAACTGTCAGTACCCGAAACGGTGGAAGTAGCTCCACCACTTTGCTGCATCAAATCAAAGGTTAAGGATATTATTACAAGAAGGGCTGATCATAGATAGTCTAACATTGTAGGATACAGGATTTCCAATGCACTTTGGCCAGGTCTGGACCGTAAAAGGGCCAGTGAAATCCTTATACTCAGCAAGGCACAAATGAATATAGTTATAGGAATACTATCCGGGCATTGCCTTCTGGGCAAACACACCAAAGGCACGGATATTTGTAGATACTGTAATGATCTAAGTATAGCAGAGGATATTACAAGAATTCTGTTTGAATGTCAGGGCAAAGCACGTAGTTGCAGATACATTTTAGGCTTCTACTTCTTTAGTAACCTGGACGAGGTAGGCCGAATCAACCATAGATTCGTTGTAAAATTTTGCAGGCAATAAAATGCTTTGAGGAATTTCTGGCGGTTAATGTGCCATCCTTGGATGGATTCTTAGGGAATCGCGACGGTCCCACTCTGGTGTCTAGTATTTTGGGATAGCTCAGCCTCTCAACCCCACTCAATCTAACCTAACCTAAGCCATGAAAACATATGGTGGCTCTGTTCTATTGAAAAGGACTGTACTCGTATGATACGTATTTTTCTACAATTTATAGATTTTCTTATGCTTTGTCTATGTATTTGTAGCAATGTAGCGGTTAAGTTTAATAAAGGATTTAATTTTACCCAGTTAAATTGAGCATGTAATAAATAAATTGCAAAATTAATCTTAACTTAATTTCAACTTTATTTTATGTAATAACTTAAGGCCAACATTCTTCATATTATTACTAGGCATATTAAAAAACTGAGTTAAAATGAGCCTTAAATTAAGCCTTAAGATTACAAAGTAAAAATTGATGGGCTGAATATGAATTTATTAAAAGACTAGCTTATGTACCCGCTTCGCTGCGCATACAAAAATATTCTCTTTGAATGTAGATATATGTATTTGTAATAAATTGTCAACTGGAAGGAGACTATCAGCTAAGTGCTACACTTGTCTTTGCACCTTAAAAGTTGGCATAAATACTTGCTTCACAATTTGCTTAGCACCAAATGACTGAATTAATTGCTTGGATAAAGAATTTTCCATAGACTATTAAAGAAAAAAGTGACGCAGGTGGGTTAACAATTTCTTCCAATCTAACTTTTCCGCTTTCTTAAATATTAAAGCACGTTGATCGAACAATTACAATACATATACATACGTTAGCACGAAACAATCCCAATCACTTATAATGTACTACACGCCTGACGCGCATACATGCATACCAGCTGCCGTTGGTGCATTGACGAAGGCAATGGTCTCCACTGATCATTGTAGCGAAAGCATACAAACAATATTTCTTTATGTTACTACTTTTCTCACAGAAAATGTACAAAAAAGATATATATATATCAAAATCTTTGTTGTGAAATAATCTAAACAAATATGTAAATTTTATTGTAATACGTTATTTAAGAACTAAGATAGGGTGAGATAAATGCCCAAAAGTAAAATATAAACTTTTTTTTTTCGCATTTAGGAGTTTTTTATTGAAATATATTAATTTTTTTTTGATCCATTTTATAGATCTAATCCAACCAGATTCGATTGCAAAAAACCGCATTCAAATCCGTTCAGTAGTTCTTTTGTTTTTCTGGCACATACATACATACATACTTTTTTTTTGACTTCATTTTATAAAAGTAGTGATGATGATAATAAAAATAAGAAAACAATAAATTAACTTATAGTTGTTGCATGTGTTGTTTTCTGATTTTGATGCATTATTATATTTTTCGATGAGATCTTTCTGTTGGTGGTATCGGTTTTTGCCTACCGTTAATAGTTTCCAAGATAAACCGTGTTAGTTTATCCTATGTAGCCTATAAGTAACGGTTTTAGTATTTATTCGTCGCACGCAGAGTTTTTTTTTACATACGACGAATTTTCATACAAAAACTTAATTCTTTTAAGTAAGAATTTAACGGTCGGATGTAAAGGAAACGCTTTGCATACGACAAATAATTACTACAATTTGCGTGATTATTTGACATGCGTACGTATTGATAGTGTTAAGTAAATTTAATAAAATGATCAGTTGCGGTGATACTTTCAAAGTGTTAAGATCGTGGTTTTGCAGCTTAAATTAATTTTTAATATATGTAATATTTATCGTATTTTAAGTAATTTTGAAGTTGTTTTGAAATGTGCAGTAGATTGTCTTAGCTAATAATAAATAGTATAATATACAGGGAATTTACATACGTCACGTCGTAGGATATTTGAGGTTTCCTTGTATCAAGATAAAAGTTACTAAGCATAACTTATTGTTTCAATTATGTAATCAGGTAAAATAGAAAATTCTCGTGCGTCACCACCATCGTTTTATCACATTATCACAAATTATTGCGGTAAGATTTTTTTAACGTTTTGTTATATGAACAGAAAATATGCTTTAAATCATTTATTATTATTTGTTTGCCATGCACCTGGGAATAAATATATATTTTACTTTATTTTCTAAATTTTTTTATTTATTTTTGTATTTATGCACTTCTTGTAAAACAAGTCTAATTAAAACTTTTTGTTCTTATAAACTAATAAAAAATAAAATTTAACAATAAAAAAAAAATTGCATTGTTTTATTACATTATTACAGGTATGTAAAAGAAATTTGAATTTTCATCTTCGTACCTACAAACGACAAACTTGACTTACGTAAATATGTAGTATTTTATCGTATGCAATGGTTTTTGTCGTATGTACATATGTATGTATGTAAGCATTTAAACATTCAGAAGTGCTTACATACTACAAAATGATTTTACATAGGTTTTATTATAGCTCAGTAACTTTTTCACTTCTCTAGATAAAGCATTATGTTAGAGTAAAATATTATATAGAGTAAAATATTTCTAATATTCATAAAAATTGGTCCGCTAGAAAAAAAGATATAGTAAGTCAAACTTCCAATTCAATTTGTCGACAATAGGTACTTTTCACATACGACGATTAAATTCTTTGCCGACGATATGTATGTACGAGTATATGCAATTTAATAAAATTTCGAAAAGTAAAATTACAGATCAATAAATCAAACTACATATGTATAACATTAATTTAATAATGAACTTATTTCTTCGTGGTTGAAGAAAAAAGTGAAAATGTGAAGTTTTTTAGGAAACGTGATTTACGTCTGTCACATCTTAGACTTACAGGTAAACTATTAAATAAATAAATGAGGCGCAGTGACTTTATAGATAAGTGAAAAGTGTAAATTCTGTATGTTGCATAAATTAAGTAAATACTGGTCATTTATGTTAAACGTTAATTATGGGAACCCGGATTTTTCACAAAATATTTTTAAAACTATAAAAATTTAAATGCTTCAGGGAAGAACTTCAAGTTTCCTTAATAACTCATAGCTAAGCTATGAGTTCTGCGGTTAACTTTACACAAAATACGAATCGCATGCTTTTGCTAAGTAAGCAATGGTTCAATTTTATTAGAGTGAGCATCACCCCAAGATGTTAACCCGTATTGAAGCTTAGATTTAAATAAACCAGCATAAACTAATTTTTGACATGCTGACTACAGTAAAGGCTGGGGTGATAAGACTGCCTCAACACGTTATTTATGTATTTTGGCACATTTGAAGTTTGGTCTTTTCAGCTTAACCTTTTAACCAATATTATTCTTAAATACTTAAAGTTGTCAGCACGTTCGACATTGAAGCAAGCCACAAAACATAGTGTTTGGACCATTTTAGCGGTTTTGCAACATTGACGTAGATAACTAAATGAATAATACCTCAACACCATATCTTGACATATGGAACCCATGATGTTGAATAACTTGAATTTCTCAGTAGTAAGGTAGATTATACCATATCTCTGTAAATTGTGCAATATAGTTTTAAGAGCAATGTAACAAATTTGTATCAAGACTTATAAGCTTATTATCGATTTATAAGCAAGTTGTCTAAAGTTAGTATATGCAGGTATGTAAGGAATCTGTTGTGCATCTGACTTTTTATATATCTGGCCCGAAAATCGACAAATCGATTTGATTAGGGAAGGACCCTTATAAAACTAACTAGACTTTTACCACAATTAAGCACATTTTGCCACATTTACCACAATTATGCACATTTTGTCCGAAATGCTTAAATTTTCCAAAACAATAATCGGGTCAAGAATGATGTAGATTTGTATAAAACGAACCACAGGAGTCCCTCCTTCTGTGTGTGCTATTCAACACTTGACTGTCGATGCTAACAGTAAAATACGGAACCATATTTAGGCTAAAAGGATACGAATGAAATAATTAGCATTTAAATGAAAGTCGCACAAAATGTAAGACGCAGCTAAAACCTTTTTATCTTCGCTGTAAGTGTAACATTTAAAGGCACATAATCGAAACGTGTTTGTGTTATCAGCGAGCTCCAACTTCAATGCTAAGTCGAACAGCTTGCATTGCCTTGATAAAGTTTCGCATCATTAATTGCTTCACCTCGCCTAAAATTAGCAGAAGCTGGATCACCCTCGAAGTCTAGTTAAAAATTAACATAACCCTGTGTTATCCATTCTATTTCAAGTTCTACAATATAACCGAGTACTTTATATTTTGCACTCGCCCCTAACTTTTGTAAGGAACGTGCGCTCAGGATTTGCATTAATTTAAGCCCAAATCCTGACAGTTGCCAACTCCTAAACTTAGCGTTTCCTTAGCATTTCGGAAATTTTACGAATACGAAATTAATTAGGCCACTAAGGCAAAATAGTGAGTGAAAGTGGTGATATACATTATACATATGTACATACATATATGTGTACATTTTCATACATCTACGTATTTTGCAGGTGCTGACAGGGCGCTCTTGAGTGCATAAAAGGAAATCGTCTCCAAGCAGCAACGAACAACGACACATCGCTGAGTCGCAAGTGCGAACTCTTCTTTCCAATTAGAATCATACAGCTGCTATCTACGCACGTATTGCAAGTGTGCGTGTGTCGTAAACGTCAACTTACATCCGTCCCATGCCATCATCCATCCACCCACCAAAAAGAGGAAAGAAAACAAGAAGTCGAAGGAAAAGGGAAAAGAGAAAAACAACAACAGCACCGTCAACCGGCAAAAATAACGAAAATTTATAATGCCCCCATCCCTTCGGGTTGTATTTCAACCATCATCGAAGATGTATCCTGGGATACGGCAAAGAAATGGCTCCGTTCTTAAACGTCCTTGATCCTTGCAACCACTACCACTGAGCTTTTCATTTCACGGAAGAAAATAAAAGCAAATGTAGTGAAATCTTGAGCACTGAGATTTTGAATGTGAAAGTGAAAAAGTACGCATGACGCACAGGATATGAGGATGGTGGAAGAGAGTCATCGTGAGAAAGAGCGACTGTCTTTGCCAAGGACTGCACTTGACCATTTAGCGTTCAAGTTCGTATGTTTCCGCTTTGCGTCGTTTTTCCAAGAGATTTATCTCGCCAAGCAACCAAGGATTTGGCGAAAGAGAACCACTTTAAGAGAGACAACAGGCACAGGACGTGCATACAGCCTACCATCACCATCACAACTTCCAGTGCCGAGGTTGAACTGCAAGCTTTCACTTTTTTATGTCTCGAATGTCCTTGGCAAAGCGCAAAAGGGTATTAATGACGATATCTCATGTCCTTGTCTCGCTTTCACTTTCGTTGGTTTTGCAAGGAAAGCGCTGCACATACACTATCGCCGAATAGCTTTGCACTTTTTTGTGACCCGCTTGGGAGGTTGGGTGAGAAAGTGGGACACGTTTATGTACTTTGTAAGAGCTCAGGGTGGTGTTGGAGAGGGTGGCAAAGTTGGCGGTGGGCTATGAAGCAACCAGGATATACATATGCTAACTTTATGTAGCATTGCATTTGGCGCTGTATCTATCTAAGTATTTATATGTGCGTGCGGGCGTATATATGTATGCCCTGGTGATAAGACTGTGAATTATGTTCGCTTGTAGGAGAGCTTCACTACAGAGAACATACTAACCACCCAACGGGGAGGGTTTGAGTTGTTTTGGAAACAGCACAACATCCCAGTGTTATATTGCTGCGCGCCGATAATAACAGTGGCGCCACGGGAATTACTTTCGGTATTAGGACGAGAAGACGACGACGACGGTCGCTACGACCACGACGACGACGTAACAGGGATCTGATGATGTTGCCAGGAAACAGCCTCGTAGTCAGTTCTTCGTTCGGTCCGTTTCCCCTTTAGATTTATAGAATTAGGAGGCAGTGCGTTTCTTAAAATTGAAAATATATGTGTAGCAGTTGGTGTGCTATGCTGTGCTGTGGTGTGATGTCGGTTTAGGGTTAGTGCAGAGGGTTTGAGTAGTTGGGGGTAGGTTGCTTTCTTCTTAAAATTTGTTGTGAGCGTTGTTGGTAGGATGTATGATTGTCGATGTGCTTCGTTTGCTACACGCACTTCTGGGATTCTCGTCGTTCCCTTGTTCGTTTTTGCTTTTCTCGCAAATTGTCCGTTGCGCCTGCTGTTGGAGTGAGAACGCTAGGATGGTAGTTTCGAAAGTAGATCATTGTCGAATAGAGTGGAGTGGGTCTGCTGTTGGTTGTGGCGGTGGTCTGGGAGGAGATTTTACTGGGTTTTGAAGGAAATAGAATGATGGTTCTTGTGCTAGTGAAACTTCCGAAAAGTTTTTGAATTTTCATTCGAATGACAACTTTGTTTTTCTCTACTTTTCTGCTGGGGTTGGCATGTACGTAACTTTTCCCATGGCGGTAGGGGATTACATTTTACTTAACATAGCTCTACATAGATGTACATACATACATACATATACATATACATACATATGTACACAGATAAATATAGAATTAGATGGATGTTTTGTTGTCCATAACAGAAATAAAACAGATAGGTATTACTGTTAGTTTATTACTTAAAATTCAGTGAGTACAAATTTTATTTTTTAGAGAAGGCGATATTATATTGTTTGATTTTTACATCAGAAATGTATGTTTTATAAGAAACTAGCGGACCCGCCCGGCTTCGCCCGTGCATGCAAAAAGTCGCGTCACTCACGTAGCACATCTATGTATACTATTACAAATGACCCGGCCAACATTGTACCGCCTAAAATTGAATGAATTATTTATGTCCCTTTCGAAAGTCGAGCCTTTCTATTAACAGCATGAAGCTCTTTTGAAACTTAATTGAACTCAATGCATTTTATTTACACGGAAATGGATTTCACACATTTCAGGTCACTGTGTTATAAACAACGTTGTTTGTGGAATGGATCAATTGGAATGGAATGGGATGGGACAATTGAACCACATTGGAAATATGGGAAGGTTCGTCTGATGACATTACCTTATAGGTGGGGTTTATCACCGCGTTCTTGGATAACAGTGGCTTCATGTTATCCATTCGTAAACCGGTAAACGGGCATGTTCATTGTGACGTGCAAGCTATTCATCCATTTCATTCGCAAGTAAATTAGGCCCCCGTCTCATATTTTTATTGCGAGCTCCAATGTTTGATGATCGTCTTATCGGTGGCATTATTACACCACTAAACCGTCAATCAATTGCATTAAACACAAATTGGTCGTTGACAAAATACCTAATTGAAAATCGTTATACACAAAATCAATAAATATTCTAAATTACAAAATCGCAGGAAAACGTATAATCAATAACATTTATTTCGAAGGAATAGAATCTCAAAATAGTAATGCACTTTCCGAATTTGGAGCTCTGGCAATTATTTTCACTTACTTACTTACTTAGTTGGCGCTACAGCTCGAGGTGAACCTGGGCCTGCTTCTCGCAACCATTTGTGTGTGCGTGTTATATTTTTGCACGAATGGAAGGGACCTACAGTTTTTTGCCGACTCCGAACGGCAAGTTGAGAAGCTCAATCGTGACAAATGATACTCTTTGATGCTTGTCAGACATTCGAAAGAGGTGGGCACTGTGAAAAACTTTTAGGTGTTTGCGGCGGGATTCGAACCCAAGACCGCTGGCTCAGTAGTCCGACGCACTAACCACTTGCGCTACGGTGCCCACAATTTTCACTGTCGAAATAAAAAAAAATGATTTTCCGGGAAAATTTTCCAAATTCTGAACTTTTGCAACCATTTGAACTA
The DNA here is from genome assembly GCA_949775065.1 of Brachyopa scutellaris. NCBI lineage: Eukaryota > Metazoa > Arthropoda > Insecta > Diptera > Syrphidae > Brachyopa > Brachyopa scutellaris. The sequence continues at coordinate 184,150,644 of OX459112.1, read as the reverse complement.
TAATATTACGATCAAATTGAAAAAATTAAAATTCTCCATACAGTATGGAAAATCGAAAATCGGAAAATTTTTCTGAATTTTCCATTTTTTTCTTTTCAAATTTTCGACTATGTTGTGCATTTACCTGGTTCAATACAAATCCAACAAAAAAAATCCCCATGCAAATCGGATGATGTTCAGCCGAGTTATCCCAGTGGCAAAAGTTGTAACTGCTTCCATGGTAAGTGCATATTTCTTTAAAGAAAATATTGAAAATATAAAATCTTACCAAAAGTAACGCCTAGTAAGCGAATGTGTAACGCATCGAAAATCTTATTTTAAATATAATTGAAATTTTACATCGATGCCATTACTTATTCGCTTACCAGGCGTTACATTTGTAAGATATTTTACTCTCGAAAGCATTCTTGGAATGAAAATACAGTTATTCGACTCAGGAAAATACAATCATGACCAACTCCGTCAGGAATTTTTTCGATGCGGCATCATTTGAAGTTTTTTACTGAGTATTAATAATTAATAATAATAACAATAATTTTAGAATGTAAGTAAGTGCTTACACGCCAGGTAATCTTTTCAATAACTAACTTTAACTGCTAAGTTAACTGATTCCCTATAAGGCAAATAGTAAGTGCTTACATGCCAGGATGTAGTAATTAATGTTTTCAGCAATTATCATTCACCGCGGAAATGAGTGATTACCGGTAAGCCAGTTGATAAGTGCTTACCACCCTAGGACATCCTCATGTAAATGTAATCGATTCTGTAATAAGGAAAGTAAGCGCTGGTAGCTACTAATCAGCACTTACAGAATCGATTCGGTAAGCAGTAATTTCCTACTGGGATGCTTGTACAAACAGACACAAATTCATTTTTATACATATACATACAGTTAATCACAAAAGTAGTTATACACCTATGTGAGTGTAACATAAGTCTTAAGAAAACAGTGTATTTCGTTTGGACCACTATCCGTCTGACCTCATGTCTGTTGTTTGACATTTGCACAGTTGCTCTAAAGTAAAAATAACGGTATAACTTGCCTAGGTTCTAGAGGAGAATAACTTTTGTCTGACGAAATACCAAAATAACGTCATAAAAGTAAGTATACATACATGGTATTTGAGTGCAAAACACGGGTCAGTAAACACTTGTTGTTATAAATCTGCTCTTTTTCAATTAAATTGTTTCAGAAATATGTATATAGGGTGAGTAGAATATATTGAGTTTACATATGTAATTTCGTTAACGAATTTCTGTGCGTCTACCAGAAATGGCACCGCGTGGAAAGAGCTCTCTATTGACCTTAAAAATTTGGTGATGACAGTTTCTAAGGAAGAGAAATCCATTCGAGAAGTGGCGAAACTAGTCGACAAAAGCCCTGCCACGGTAAATGAAAATTTAGAAAAAAATAAAACCTCCGGTATAATAGAAAATCGGGCTAGAAGTCCGAAAAGTAAGGAATGATCCTAAAAAAAAGTACCCCAAAACTACAAGCAGAGATCACCAAAGAAGCATGAAAGCAGTGCAAGTTCTAAACTATTCGCCGTGTTTTGCACGATGCTGGGTATAACGGTCGATCTATCACGAAAAAACACTTTTGTCAGCGATGTGAATCGTAAAATGCTTGAATTTGCCAGAAACCATCTAACGTCTGATATTACCTTTTTGAAAAGTTAAATTTACAAACGAAAGCAAATTCAACATTTATGGTTCGGATGGGCACATCAACGTAAAGAGAAAACCGAATACAAAGTTGAATCCGGAAAATATGGCTGGAACCATAAAACATGGTGGTGATTCCGTAATGGTTTGGGGGTGTATGGGGGCCTCTGGCGTGGGTTATTTGGTGTTTGTAGAAGGTAACATCAATCATTTTGAATATTTAAATAATTTCGAAAACCATCTCTATCAGAGTGCGCAGAAATTGGCATTGGAAGGGTCATTCGTCTTTCAACAAGATAATGACCCTTAGCATACTTCTCAAATAGTTAGAGAATGGCTGCTATACTATATACGCAACCAGCTTAAAACACCAATCCAATCACCAGACTTAAATGCTATTGAGCACTTGTGCGATCACCTCAAACGCCAAATACGAAAACATGATATTCGAAAGAAAAATCAACTTGAAACCATTATTCAAGAAGAATGGGCCAAAATAGGCCCCGACGTGAACCAAATGCTCGTAAATTCAATGCCATCCAGAACAAACGCTGTTATTAACTCTAAATGATATCCTGCTAGGTATAAATTTAATTTTTTACTTACTCTTATTTTGTTTTTTCTTTGAGGTGTGTACTTACATTTGTGATGTGTTTTTTTTATAAATTTGCTTAATTCTAATATGTTTTGTTTTTTGTTAATTTTACTTTTTATATAAAGTGCCTATAATAGTTACTAAATAAATACATATCACTTATTTGGTTTAAATTTATTTAAGTGGTAGTTTTCGTTCAATAAACTTCGTATACCGTACTGTATACTTACTTTTGTGATTAACTGTATATAAAATAAAATATAATATATAATAGATAATTGAAAAAAATATAACTATGTACTGGAAAAAGGAAATTTTCTGTTTCCAATAGCGATTTGGCTATCTGTGTTAATGAAGATATGTGATAATGTATTCCCAATTGCCTTGCCCTCAACCAGTGTGAAATTTTCAAAAATTCTTGGGAGGCGCTACACGAGTCAGGAAGGTGTCAGCAAATAAGCGGAGTGGCAGATTTATTCTTTGCTATTAGTTATGTGAACTAAGTATCAAGACCAGGCAAGGCATAACTTTCTAGAACACGCTATGCATGAACCTGGGCTTGCTTCTCGCAACCATTTGTGTGTTCGTGTTATGTTTTTGCACGAATGGACCTACAGTTGTTTGCCGACTCCGAATGGCGAATTGAGGAGCTCATAGGTAAATGATACTCTTTGATTGCTTGTCAGACATTCGAAAGAGGTGGCAACCGTGAAAAACTTTTTTTTTATGTGTTGGACCCGGGCTGGGATTGAACCCGAGCTACAACAATTATACCTAGTATGGTGTGACTATCGAACTTTAAATATACCCCCACCCAGGGCTGCCGTTTCAATTTTTTGCTTGGGAGTATAATTCGATCCATTTGAGCAGTACCCCGCAGTACTCTGGGCTCATTGCGGTAAAAAAATTTTTTTATGATTTTTGTTTAATTTAAGTTATTTTAAGATATTCAAAAGTGTTTGCGAAGAAACTTATTTTACTATTTTTTTTAAGTTTATGATTATGCAATTTTATTTTTTATTAAACCAGTTGAAGAAATAGCCCCGCATAGCCCGGTACTCCTTCAAAATCATGATTGAGGCAGCTGTCCATAAAAAAAAAAAAATAAATATTTGGCTTCAGCAGTCCTAGGTAGAACCAAGCCTAGCTTCCCGCTACCATTTGTGTGTGTGCGTTATATTTTTGCACGAATGGAAGGGACCTACAGTTTTCTGCCGACTCCGAACGGCGAGTTGGGAAGCTTTACATGACAAATGATACTCTTGAACGCTTGTCAGACATTCGGAGAGGTGGGCACTGTGAAAAACTTTTTTTTTTAGATGTTTGCGGCGGGATTCGAACCCAAAACCGCTGGCTCAGTAGTGCGACGCACTAACCATTTGCGCTACGGTGCCCACGGCAGCTGTCCATAGTTTTTTTTAATTCGTGCGCAGCTCGTCACGCACCCAATTATTACATAGCATGCAACATGCCCCCATACTTATTCCACTGTCCACCTCCAACATCTTCTACATTTAGGGCAGATTTTTTCTCATCACCGTATTTCATGCAATTTTCTTATAAAATTATCATTTTTTTGCTATTTTGAAGTTAGAATTGAAAAATGGAAGTTAATTTCCTCGCAAAAAAATATTATATTTGTGCTATTTAGACCATAGATTATGTTAGGTTAGGATAGTCGCTTGCAGTAGGTGCAATTTAACCGGATGTTGGAGCACGCATTTGCGAAAACCATTTCGATCTTAAAATGAATCTTTTTATGTCTTGTAAGCGGTATCTTAGCAAGGTCGATCAGGCAGTCGAAGAACCGTGTTGTCATAGCCAGAGCCGGGCAGTGACATAGAAGGCGTGGTCATCCTGGTCCATGCAGCTTCTACGGAAAATATTTGTAAGGATACCATAACTACTGGCCATGTTTCCTATTGTACATTGTCTGGTTAAAAAAACACATTTAGGCCAGAAATAGAAAAAAAAAAGAAATCTATCGCAATTTCATAATGGAAACCCGCCCTAAAAATCTAATGAAAGCTGGAATATACGGGAATGGGTTTTTTTTTAATAGTTTGCAATATTTGTAAATCACGAATAGGATGCATATACTTTTTTATTACAATATTATTTGAATTTGCATTGGAAGTTCAATTTTGTAATTTGAGCAGTATAATCTAATTTTAGGCAGTACGGAGTACGGGATGGTAAAATAGCAGTATAAAACTGCTATTGCAGTACTTTCGGCAGCACTGCCCCCACCATCAAAGGACAGCTGCAGTCACCAGTCACCATCACACCACGAAGGGTGACAGAAGCCGTTGATCGCATACCGCAGCTGAGTGCAGACCGCACTATTTTTTATCTAACTCATTCACAATTCTCATTAAAAGGGAGTTTATAACAGTAGCAGTAGTGCTTTTATTGTAATGGAAGCTGCAATGCATGCGTGATTTAAGGTGATTTATAGACAATGAAAATATCTTTTGCAGATGCTTGGAAGTTCTGAAGGTAATAAGCAGCTGGATTGAAATGAATATGATTGTTCTTCCATTTGCAGATTCATAAAAATATACCTTAAATGGTGAAGCTGCAAATGCCAATGAACGTATGAGACTTCGCACAGTTAAATAAAATATTCCGAAAATTAAAGACGTTTGAAAAAACATTCCATTGCGTGCATTCGCGAGAAATGTATTTCTAGCCCCATTTCAACCCCAATGGTTTATCGTTCCCCATCTCATTTATCAAAGAATTTTACCCAAATTCGAAATTCCTTTTACGCTTCCTTGCGTTTTATCTGAGCCTCCCGCTGTATACAGGCAAATGCCCATTATACATATGCACATGTTTACGCACACAATCCACTGGGGGATGGTTAGAAGTTGCATGATGCCCAACAGCAAATGCAAAGTGAAACATGCGCATTTGCCTGCAACATGCCGCACTTCCGACACACTCCGCTTCTTCTCTCATCTAATAATAAAAAAAGGACCACACACAAACTGCGTATGGACTAACGCACAATGCGTTGTCATCGTGTTTACTACCACCCTTTGCTAAGGGATGCAGGAACGGAGCACGGGTTGCGATGTATAATATTCTATGTACTATCCCTTATCAGTTGTACTGTACTGTAAAAGTGAAAATGTGATTATGTGTATGTGTATGTTTATGTACTTACATACATACATATGTATGCTTGGAAGTGTGCAAAGGGGGGAAATGTGGAGCAACGCACAATGACTGAGGACAGAGCTGAAATGCTTCTTATTTTCCAATTCTCCCAAAGTGGGGGGTTGCAAGCAAGTTCAGCTCTCTTCTTTTCTCCCATCCGACTCTTCGTTTGCATAATTTGTATTTGTAAAGGCTGTCTGTAGCCTGTATAACGTAAGGTGAAACTTGATCTAACCACAGAGGCAAAAAAAACATCATCCCCGAACTCCTCTATTTTGAGGCTCAGTCATCTGATTCTGGGTGTTCCATCTGATTATAATGGCTCTGTGTATGAGTTTAAGGTAACCATTGCATGTTTTAACTCTGCATACATACATATGTATGTACATATGTATTGTACATATGTACAAACATGCCTTTGATGTGCATGTAATACAGAAATATTCACAAAACTCGTGGACGTGAAGGACGAGTGATTGAAAGAGATTCTTACTGAAATCAAAATATACGACACAGTTTCAATATTTTTCTGCAGAAATACATACATAATCATACACTGATTGGAACCACTGGCAGTGGTCAGCTAAGAATGAGCCTAAAGTGACAAAAAAATAAAAAAGGGAATATTTAATGTAGATATAGGTACCTATAATCAATGACAATAAATATATTTATATATATGTAAGTTATATTTATTGTCTGTGCTATAATGATCATGAATCAAATGGCGAAGGCATTTGCATAATATGTATGTACTGTACATAGATAGGCATCTGTTGTGAATTGTCAAGACTGTGATTAAGTAGGAATTTATGAATTTCTCCCATTTCTTGCAGATTTCTGTAAAAAGATGCATAACTATCAAAATATCAGAATTAGTTTTTAGTTTCCATTTTAATCTCGAAACGTTGTGCCTGAAAAATTGTAAAAAAATCCTGGTATCGAAGATACATTATGTTATTTCGTAAACTATCGCGCTAAATATAAACGAACGAGCACATCTTTTTTCGCATCAAATAAGTGTTATACATTAATTATAAAACTTAAAAGTTGTATTATTAATGTGTTATATAGAACGCTAGTATTTAAACATTTCCGGTTTTATAATAGAATATCTAATACTCTAACCGTATAAAAGTTCAACAGATGTCACTATTATCGCTTATCCAATGCCACCACCTCAAATTATCTTGACGTTAAACCTGATTCCAAACTATAATTACGTGTTTGTGAACCGCAGTTTGAGAAGTAACTTAACGAAGAATCCATTTTTATTCTAAACTAAACGTCAATCAATACGACTGACGTCTGCTCGTGTCATTTTTTTGCTCGGCCGAGAAAAAGATCCTGAGCACCGAAGAGGTGTCTTCGCACTAAATTTTGGACCTAAAACAATAGTGAACGAAATATTTAATTTTCCAAATCTGCAAGATGATTAACGCCGCATCACGAGCATACTTGCGTGCCTCTACTCAGGCGGTGCCCAACAGCCTGAAACCAACTGTTCTGTCCACTACTCAGAAAAAATCGGTCGTGGTTAACAATGCTGTGAATAAAAACGCTCCATTGGTTACAATCGTGGCCAAAACTGGCTTGCAAAGTGATTATTAACGTCAGAGAATAGATGTCCATCAAAAGATTGCATAATGCATACAAAATTTGCACAGGAATTCTTAACTACTAATGCATATTATGTAATTTTTTGAGGTTATCTCGAAACTGTCATTGTGTAGTTATCATTTTTTTTTCAATATTTGTAGAACTAAACATTTTTAATTTCACAGCCACAACACAGGTGCGATGTGCCCATACTGACTTGCAGGTTCCAGACTTCTCACCTTACCGTCGCGATGGTGTCAAGCGAGCCAACAGGAAGGATGATAGCGCTGAGAGTCGCAAGGCATTCACTTACATGTTGGTTGGTTCTGGTGCCGTTGGTGCTGCTTACGGTGCCAAATCATTGGTCACGCATTTCGTCAGCTCGATGAGTGCTTCAGCTGATGTGTTGGCTTTGGCGAAAATTGAAATTAAACTTGCGGATATCCCAGAAGGCAAGTCCGTGACATTTAAGTGGAGAGGAAAGCCATTGTTTATTCGTCATCGTACCGCTGGTGAAATTTCCACTGAACGTGGGGTTCCAATTGCTGAACTTCGTGATCCTGAAACAGATGATGTAAGTAATTGGTTTCAAGTGCATTAAAGTGTGTGCTTATGTTTTTTTTTTGGTTACAGCAACGTGTTCAGAAGCCAGAGTGGCTTGTGGTGATCGGTGTGTGCACACATTTGGGTTGTGTACCAATTGCCAACGCTGGTGATTGGGGTGGCTATTACTGTCCATGCCATGGTTCTCACTACGATGCTTCTGGCCGCATTCGCAAAGGACCTGCCCCACTTAACTTGGAAGTGCCGACTCACACGTTCCCCAATGAGAACCTCTTGGTTGTCGGCTAGAACGGATCAACTAAAGATAAATTATTTAATAAAACGCGAGGCGAGTTGATGATTGTGGGTTGCTTTGCATAAAATATTTGATGTTAGCTGGAAAACATTTGATCCATTCATGCCCACTATTGTCAATAAAAAGAAACTAAGTAATAAAAGGTAAGCCTAAACAGGCTATACGAATAATGGTTTTATTATAATAATTTATACGGCTCTTACAATTAGAATGATGGCCACTGTGTCTACTAATTTTTTGGCTGCGGGCTGCAGTTTTATATAATAGTAATAATAGAAACAACGTTGAAAATGTTGACATTTCTTAACAATAATTGATAAAGAGTAAGTGGAAGCGCGCCTCGCCCGATTTAGCCTAGCTTGGATGGTAATCTGTAGGTAAGAAGTTAGTACTGTTTATGATTTGTGATTCATACAGAACTGTATTAATCTTGACCCACAAATGGAATAAAAGCGGGTAATACACTTTTGTGTAACGATGCTATAAGCAAGGAGGGGAGAGTTAGAATGAGAAAGAAGTTCGGCTCAATTCGAAGTGGACTCACATTCACTTTTTTGAAAGCGTTATGATGTTTCACATTTTTATTTTAGAACGAAGGAAAATGAGAGCAAACAGAAATAATAATTTTTTTATTCAGTTACTATTAGTCCCAGTAGTACACAATCAATTTCGGAATAAATATATTTTATTTCTCAACAAGCCTCATTTTACTTCAATACATTTGTTCCCAGAGTTAAACATCGCTGCTGTAATGTCTTTATTGCTGTTAAATATCGCTAAACACTTGATTGGATGGAGAGTACTGAGGCCTTTTTTCCATTTTTCAAATCTATTGAGAGCGTCAAACAAATTTAAACATCTGTTAGCGAATCTGGCAACGTCGAGCCTTTGACGAATTCGGCGAGAAAAAGCGAAGAGAAGAGAATACCGATAAGAAGGAAAATATATAGAAGAACGGCGGAGTCGAATTTGAAAAGCGAAACGGCATAGTCTTGTTCTGAAATTATTTGATTTTGTTTTTTTTGATATTAATTTGGAAAACTGATAATTATTGTTTGTTGAAAAGTTCTTTTTGTTTTCTATCCTTAATGTGCATATCAATTCATTTTTTTAAATTAAAATAAACGTAAAATTGAAAATTGAAGTTGAGCGTCAAAATTATTCCAAGAAGTGCAGTGGATAAGGATATACATACATCGGTTAAATGGGAACGTCACAAAATCCCGAATTACGAAATCCCGAAATAACAAAATCCCGAAAGAAAAATTCACGCATTTCTAGAAATCCCGAAACACAAAATCCCGAATTACAAAATCCCGAAAAATGAACTTTAGTGAAAAATCCCGAATTTTTCGGGATTTTCGATTCGCGGTGGATTTTTGCGAAAAAAAAAATTGAATATTTCATAACTCTTAATAATTTTTTTCCACATTCTCAAAAGAACGTTTTTTTCCACTACCCCTCCATGACACTACCAGAAAAAACCAAGAAACTTACCAGAACACACTATGAATTTGCGAGCAAAATCGTTTGCTTAAGTGCATGTGATGAGAATCGAAAAGAGCTGTTCTTCTTGATTCTCATGGAACCGTATACCTCGGAACTAATTCCTCTAGCCAAGTAATTTACTCATATGTATTTGTATGTGTCTACAAAAAACATTTTAATTAATTAAATTTCAATGCTATTTAATCTCTTTGTCGTTTTGTGGTCCTGAAAAGGACCTTTGAAATAATGTTTGTTTATATGTGTGTATTAAAATTAAGTTAAACTAAAAACTTTGGAATTCATTACAAATAAAATAAAAAAAAGAAACTTAAATCGAGGAACTCAAAAAAATTAAACTCATATTTCTATTAACATAGACCAATATTATGCGCTATGCACTTTAAGAATTCTTCTTTATCCATTAATTCTTTTGTTTGCAAAATGGATTGAATCCGGTTGGCTCTTGCAGCAGTCTTGGTTTTATTGTGTACAATCCCGCTCTTCACTTTGTCGATTGTGGTTACGGCCATTACCAACTCTTTCGACAGGTCCTCGATTAATTTGTAGAGACCGGCATGTTGTCTACCGACAATCACCTTCAAACGTCGGTGCCACGCTTCCACGCTGTTCTGTGTAGTTGGCTTGTTAGGATCGGCCATATAAGTTGCCACAGACCAAAATTCGGGACTGTATTGGGGTTTGCTTCTGGAGGACTTACCGGAAATATAATGTTCCTTTAACCACTTAGCAATATTTTTGGCATCTTCGTCTACCATCTTGGCATACAGAGCGTTGTAATATGCCTGAACTTCACTTGGTGGCACATAGGCTAAACTTTTCAGCATTCTTATTTGGAGGCTGAACTCCTCGCAGTTCCCATACTTTGTCCTTAGGCCTTTATTTTGCACCCTACGCCAAATTATTTGCCCAAAGTGGAAAAAGCAGCCTTTATATTCAGCTGAAGGCATAAATTCTTGGGCTGCTGTCGATATTGCCTTTTCAAAGTCGGTGACAATGACTTCAGGATTTAAATGTATATTTGCATCGCACGCAATTTTGAATAAGTCGTAAAAAAATTGACAGTACGACCCCTTGGTCTTGCGGCTCATTAGGCAAAATAACAGCGGAACTACCGTTCCTTCTATGCAGCCGTGAATTGAAAATAGCTGTTTCATTATAGATGGCACGACGTAGAAGGTGCCATCCATTAACCAGCATTTAGCTTCTGAAAGGAGCTTTAAACTGCCTCGAGTTCCCAGGATGATATTCTTTTCCCCATTAAAGCTGCTTTCATTTAGAACAAATAACTCACCCTCTAGGTACCGCAGATTATTTGGGATGCAGATTTCTTCCACAGAGGCTGGTTCTTTTATAATGGTGGACCGAACTCGGGCGATTCTCATCTTTTGCGCACTCTTCGATGGTAAATACACTCTGCAATTCTTTTCAGTTGCGTAGGTTATTTCCCGAATAATTCTCGAAGGTGGCTCAGATTTTTCCATAGCCTTTTCTTTTATCGCATTGTTGGCAATACTCACATGCTTCTCGAAAGCCAGCGGATCGTGGCTATGCTTCGTGGGCTGTTTTACAACAGACGTTCTCCCATCTTTTTCGGTGGTCGTCAAGCGAGCCTTGCACATATGGCTTTTCCTTTTACTGCAGCACCAATAACTTGAGCTTTGAAATTGTTTTTCAAGGTGGTACGCGTAACCATTCAGCACTATATTTGCCTTTCCTTTATTTGATTTTACTATTTGCACTTCCATTTCACTTCGCACAACTTTTCACTTTTAAAACACATATAAAAAGATCACACAAAACTATGAAAATCTTTGATTTAGATATTTCTTAGCTGCATCATCTGAGAATCAAAAGAACTCCAACTGCCAAATTCTAAGAAGTATAATTTCAAGTTCTAAGAAATCAATATTTCATCACCATATACAAAACATGCAGTTCGAAAAGGTATATGATATCATGAGAATCACGAAGAACAGCTCTTTTCGATTCTCATCATGTGCACTTAAGCAAACGATTTCTGTGTCTGGTTTATAGTGTTTTGTTGTTCTTAATTTAATTTTTTTTTGTGCGAGGTGAGAGGGGAAATCGTTCTTTTAAGAATGAGAAAAAAATTCCGCGAAGAGATAATATGATATTTCATTCAAACGAAAAAAAAAAATAGCCGCCTATTCAGGAATCACCATATCATTCGCGCGCGCGAATCTTAAACTATTATTTTCTCCAAATTCGGGATTTCGTGTTTCGGGATTTCGTAGTTCGGGATTTTGTGTTTCGGGATTTCGTGTTTCGGGATTTCGTGTTTCGGGATTTTGTTTTCGGGATTTTGTTTTCGGGATTTCGTAGTTCGGGATTTCGTACCCAACCCCGGTTAAATATATCTCTAACATTTCAGAAGTGGGATGGACGGAATTGTATCCTAATATTTCGAACGTAGATAAGTACGAAATATTACCACGCGCATATAATAATTAGTAGAAATTTGTGTTTTTGAGTACGAGAAGTTAACGGTTGTTGTCCATCAAAAGAAGCGTCATGTCGGATCGGGATGAAAGAGCAGCAGAACGTGAAAGGCAGCGTGAGCGAGAAGAAGAGTTGCGGTTGGCAGGCGAACGCCATCAGCAACGTGAGCGAGAGGAAATGATGGGGTTGGCAGAAGTACAAAATCAACAAGTAGAGCAGGAGGATATACAGACGGCGAATGAAGTACGACAGCGAGAACGAGACGCGAACAATGGACGGATGGATGACAACGGCAGCGAACAAGAACATTTGAATTTTAACGAGCGAAATTCTGGAGAAAGATTTCATTTACGATCGAATATGGCGCATCATAGTGATAGCAGTTGGGACAGAATGATTGGCCATATGATTGAAGAAAATCATTTGCGAAATGAACAAATAAATAAACGCGACAAAACAATCGACACACTTATGGAACAATTACAAAACATTACAAGAATTATACCAAATGCTCGCAGTACACCGAGACTAGACGAAAATACAACATTTAATTATAATGTAATGCCGGACGTAATGAAAAACATTGAGCAATTCGATGGAGAAGATGACGGAATGACGGCAAAATCTTGGATTAATACAATCGAAAATATGCGACAACTTCATCATTGGTCTGACGCTTATGTGTTGGATGCTGCAAGGATGAACTTAGTGGGCGGCGCCAGGCGATGGTTTCGAACAAGAGCGGATGAAATTGCAACATGGTCGGACTTCCAATCAGCGTTCAAAAAAACATTTATCATAGAAGAAAACCGGACGAGTCATTGGCAACGAATGGTCAACAGAGTTCAACAACGCAACGAGACAGTTACCACATATTTTCACGATAAGTATGATCTTTGCCATTATCTTAAATTGAGTTTTGACGAATGCAAGGAATTAATTTTGACGGGACTATGGTCTAGAGACACTGCGAATGCGCTTTTGGGTTGCCGACATTTGGATGCGGATGATTTACTACATGCTATTATTAAACAGGAGAAAATGTCGAATCTACGAGGAGAACGCATCGGACTTTCCAGGGCGGAACAAACTGTCGAAGTTAAACGTAAAGATGATAATCGCAGAGAAAACAACAATATTGAACACCCAAAGGATTTTAAGTGCTATAACTGTGGCGTGGATGGTCACTTATCACGAAACTGTCCAGAACCGAAGCAAGAACCGACATGTTATAGATGCAAGAACAAGGGACATCTATCTCGTCAATGTCCAGATCTGCAAAACCGTGTAAGCCAATTAACAGGATATGCCAAGAACGGAGCTGAGAAGTATCTGAAGAAAGTTCGTGTGGGTGGTACAGTATTAAATGCATTCATAGATACAGGAAGCTCAGAATGTATCCTTAAGATGACAGCAGCGTTGAAAAATGGATTCCGAATTCATCATGGAAGTTTAGAACTGAAAGCATTTGGACCTGCAAACTACAAAATTGTTTCTCCAGGATGGATTAAGGCATCGGTTATGGTTGATGAAGTATCAGCGGACAGCGTCATATTCAGGGTAGTTCCAGACGATGTGCAAACATTCGATGTAATTATTGGACGAACATTCACCGAGTTGTCTCATGTGGTATACCAGAAAATCGGCGATGACTTAACATTTCTAGAGAAGGAGGAATTTCAACCATATAAAGAAATTGAAATTAACGAAGACGACATCATAACCATCAATACAGAATCGCCACTACAAGCTGGATCAGTAAACTTTTTAAGTGCAGTTCAAAATAAATTACTTTTGCTACCAATCGTAAATATCAGCGATGAAGATGTTCCTGAAGACGAAATACTTACCATCAAACAACAAACAAAATCAACAGAGACTGAAAAGATAGATAGTGATAACATTAGTCGACTTGTGCAGTTAGAAGATGTTTGCGTCGGTGAAGAGCAGCCTCCACAGGTAGTCAGCGAATTGGCTGGTACTTTAAACAATGTCCGTGACTGTTCATTAGAAGAGAATGAAATTAGGTGTCATGCAGATTTTAACATGGTGATTGAAAAAGTTCCAGGAAGTAAATCAGTACAATCGAAAGAGTTTCCAGCAAATGAGTTATAGAAAGAAAAGCCACGTTCCATCGATAGTGATTGGAGAAAGCCAGGTGTGGTGACTGGTACAAATTATACGTATTCCAGTCCAGTTCTATACGTACGCAAGAAAACCGGAGATTCCAGATTGGCGGTGGATTATCGACGTCTTAACAATCAAGCAGATAAGATACCAAATGATAGAAAGGATCGTCATAACACAGCATTGATCAAATCGGAGAAGACGGATAAAGTTATCGAACCGGCGGGGGAGCGAAAATTGCATGCTATCGAAGAATATTCTAGGCCAAGGAACAGAACCATTAGCAATCCTGCCAAGCGACTCATATGTACGTTTTTGAAAATCATTTATCAGTTAATGTTTTTTTTGAAATTGGAAAATGGTTTCACATTCAAAGTGATCCTTTTTGTATTGTTTATGTTACTATAACTTTGTTTAGAGCTTAACTGAAATTTAATATTAAGATATTGCATAATTCGAGGACGAATGTAAGTGAAGGATGGCCGAATGTTAGCGAATCTGGCAACGTCGAGCCTTTGACGAATTCGGCGAGAAAAAGCGAAGAGAAGAGAATACCGATAAGAAGGAAAATATATAGAAGAACGGCGGAGTCGAATTTGAAAAGCGAAACGGCATAGTCTTGTTCTGAAATTATTTGATTTTGTTTTTTTTGATATTAATTTGGAAAACTGATAATTATTGTTTGTTGAAAAGTTCTTTTTGTTTTCTATCCTTAATGTGCATATCAATTCATTTTTTTAAATTAAAATAAACGTAAAATTGAAAATTGAAGTTGAGCGTCAAAATTATTCCAAGAAGTGCAGTGGATAAGGATATACATACATCGGTTAAATATATCTCTAACACATCGTAGCGTCTTCAAACTTCAAACTTAAGCTTAAGCCCCTTATTCCTAGGACAAAAATCGTTGCGAGAAAAATAATCGTAGCGTAAAACGTCAAAATTCTCGCACCTTCACTGCGAGAAACCATTCTTTCTCGCAACGAGAAAATTAATGGCCCGGACCATTCTTTCTCGCAACGATTTATTTCTCGCAACGATTTTTTGACATTGTTTTCAATGATAGAGAAAACAATTGTATTAATTTTGAGTAGCATAAAGAGAAACTACATATTTTCGCTTCTTTAAACGTCATTTCCTCTTTTAAAAAAATTTAAATTTGTTGTTCAAGATACTTTTAATTCAATATGAGTGATAAGAGGAGGAAAATAACACAAAAAATAAAGTTCTCAAATGACGAAGAAAAATGTCAAAACTCGTACGTCAAAAATCTCGTTGCGAGATTTGAAATTCTAGGAATTTACCCTCAAAATCTCGCACCACAAGCTACGATTTTTGTTTCGCAACGATTTTTTTCTCGCAACGATTTTCGTTCTAGGAATAAGGGGCTTTAGTAAGGTTGGTCCTAAAATTTATAGGTTCTCAAAATTCAATGAGTAGGGGTAAAAATCTGTCAGAGAGAGGGAAAAGTGTGCAAAAGTACAGAGGTCTGTTCGCGTACCCTCCCAAAACAACGAAAATCCACGAAAAATAACGAAAAGCAACGAAAACCCGTTCGCGTATGCAAAAAGGTCTGTTTGGTAACATGCTAGTTTTGGAAAGTTCTACGTAAACTACATAGAATCTGACAGTTTCATGGCTCTCAATTTTTTTTACTCTCATTTGGCTCTCTCTTTGCGATGAATTATCAGCAAGACCAATTCCTCGGGGTGGGCCGAGCCAACTCTGTCAAACCAGCCATCTGACAGTTTGCGAAAAGTCATTATCTTCATTGTTAGTGGAAAACATACGGATAAGAGAATTTTGGCCTAAATACTCAAATCTTGAAGAATCAGAAAAACCCAGCGCTTACCTGGGTTTCATTTCTTCACTTGTGCCATAATGTTAAAATTCCTCTCAGTTAATGTAAATTCTTTAATCTCTCCAGATAAATCACTAGAATTAGAACTTCTCTTAAGAGACATTTCACCCACTGCTGTACTTTTGCAGGAAACTTGCCTTAAACCGAAACATAGGAGGCTTTTTAAAAATTATGTCATAGTTCGTAACGATTCAGGTAGAGGTACGGCGGTTCTGCTCAAGAACACTAGCAAATTTTCAACCATTCCCTTTCATAGCCAAACAATTTCTGCAACTATAACTACATTGCAGCTAAGCCAATCTTCCGGCGGTATCAAAAAACTTGCCATTATCTCAATTTATGTTCCGTGTAACTGCGGAGTATCTTTATATCAAGCACTAGATGACATTATGTCCTCTATAGCCCAAGTGGACTTCTTCATAATAGGTGGCGATTTCAATGCTAGACATAGTTTCTGGGGAGATTCTACATCAAACTTTAATGGTGTTCATCTTTTTAATTGGTTTCAAAACAGACAATGGCTTTTGAATATTTTAGCACCTTATGGTCCTACAAGACCCACTTCTTCATCCCATTTGGATTTTTTCTTAGTGTCATCTAACCTTTTATCCCCGCATCCTGTCTCCAACAACTACCACTGCACAACACTCGATCTAGTGTCGGACCACTTTTCTATCCTTCTCTCATTGAAGCTTTGTAACTTGTCCCCTTTGACCTTACTTCCACCGACTAACACCTCTTTTCGGAATACTGACTGGAACATATTTAACTTTGACCTCGAACAGAAAATCAATAGTCTGCAAATTCCAAATGAAAGGAATCTTTCAAATGTTGAAATTGAGCACTTCAACCTCCTTATTACAAATTCACTCCAGGACTGTATCAACGCCCATTCTCAGAGTTTCCAACTTAAGACATATCATCAAAACATTTCTGAACCGACCCAACGTTTTTTGAAGCTTAGAAAGATTTGGAAAGGTCAATTAAAAAGAATTTTTCAGAGAGAAGGGAACAGGATTAATCAGGACTATAGGGAACTATCCTCCCGAATTTCGTGTTTGAGTAAAATAATTCATGATAGAGTAAAAGCCGAATTAAACATCCAACTCCGAAACAGACTTAAAAAACTAAGACCCTCACCGGCAGTGTTCAAAGAGATTGATAGAATAACCGGCCGCAAGCGCAGTGATAACCAAGCTTCTGTCCAAGTACCTCTATTGGCAAATAACACCTCCTTTTACTCTATGACAGAAAAGCTTCTAGCCTTCGAAGATCATTATAACTCTATCTACACCCTCAAAACCCCACAGGATTACCCAGAACACTCATTATCTATAATTACCAGTAATAGTGCTTATCTTGCTTGGATTCAAGACTCCGTAATCACGCATTTTTCTCAGTCTAACCGTTCTGATTCCCCCTCCAGCGAGGAATTTGCCAACACGGAACTGGTCAAATCGATAATTCACAATCTAAATTCTAAAAAATCTTCCGGAACGGACAAAATTTCAAATTTTATTATAAAAAAATGTCGAGAAACACTACCGAAAAGTCTAACCATAATAATGAACAATTGCATCAACAATAGTTACTTTCCATCTCAATGGAAATAAGCTAAACTTATTCCCCTGAAAAAGAAAAACAGTTCCAACGATATTGATAACTACAGACCCATTTCCCTTCTTTCCAATTTAGGTAAAATTCTAGAAAGAATCATCTTACTAAAAATCGAAGATTTCGTAAGAGATCAGGAAATTATTCCCTTCGAACAATTCGGATTTAAAAAGAAACACTCAACAGAGCACGCATTACTTCACCTTCAGGACATAATCCTCACGAACCTCAGGGATAGGAAATGTACCGTCGCATGTTCCTTGGACCTCAAAAAAGCATTCGACCTTGTTTGGCATGAGGGCCTTATCTCAAAAATTATTGGTTTAAATTTCTCTCCACACTTCACTAAAATGATTAAAAATTTTCTATCAAACCGAACACTCAGGATCCACCTTGGGGACGAAATTTCCTCGCCTGTTATAGTTGCATCTGGGGTACCCCAGGGTTCGATCCTCGGACCTTTTCTTTTCAATTTATTTATCTCTGACTTTCCTACGGTATTCCAGACATCGAAATCCATTTTGTATGCTGATGACACTATCATTTTTGACTCGCATGAGAGACCTCATTCAGCCCTTGATGGCGTTAAAAAACACCTAGAAATAATCTTGCCATTTTACAAATCCTGGGGCATCCACCTTAACCCAAACAAATGCGAATTAATTTGCTTTAGGAATGCTTCACCGAAAGGTCACCACCTTGCAGTACGAGAGAGTAAGCAACTATCTTTAAGAGTTGAAGGCAATGTTTTACCACTTAGATCGAAAATAAAATATCTGGGAATAACTCTTCACGAAAGGTTGAGAATGAACTATCATGCTAGAGATTCTCTTAAAAAAAGTAAAGCAGCTGCGGCCAAACTGAAATTTTTGTTAGGCTCAGCCGACGTAGAAATAAACACAAAATTGTTGCTTTACAAAACACTTATTCGACCGATTATTGCCTATGGTTTCTTAATTTGGTTCCAGATCTCACCAAGTGTCGCAAAGGAAATGCAAAAATTTGAACGAAGTATCCTTAGGAAATGTATTTCTAAATACAGACGACCGTCTGGTAAATGGTATCAAAATGAAATCATATACAATGATTCAAAAGTTATACCTTTACTTGGCTATCTGGTTAGCTTAGCCAGATTAAGAATACCTAACCTAAGTCGACATGAAAATCCCATACTCAGAAACTTATTTAATGGTAACATAGATTACTCGGTAAATGACCGATATTATATCTCACCAATAAGTCTGGTAAACCAGCGATCAGATGACTCTTTCGTGAATAGAGAAGACAATTCATTCTTAGCTGACTTTTATAAAAGAAGTAGTTTAGAAACGTACAGGGGATGAGTTAAGCATTGCGGAGATCAACATCCTATAGCTACCCTTCATCCTAAATTGTAAACACTTGAGCTCACTTCCTTTGTATTAATTATTATTGTATAAATGAATTTTCTTTGATTGTTCATTCTAAAATTAATTTTTATGTATGTATATACTTTATATATTAAAAAAAATTGTTTTATATATGTATATAACATATTATACTTTTAATTATGTATTTTAATTTTCTATTATATCTCTAAATTAACTTGCTGCATGATTATTTTTCTGTTTCCGTTTAAAAAAATTAGATATGTTATTATTATTATTATAAGTTATTAGTATTAATCACTTTCTTTAGAGTATTGTTCGCCGCTTTTGTACGCCGATTTGGTATTACTGGCCTTGTGACCAATCTCCTTGTCTCCCTCTTTTGTTATTTTGTTATTTAGTTTTAAGTTTATCTCACACATATTCTGTCAATGTTCCTTTTGAGCAAACATGTTATAACAATAAATTAAATACTAAAAGTATCATAATTATAAGCCTTCCTCCATTTGGATAACGATTAATAATCTATATTTATAAGCCAGACCAATCCTAAGTCGGCAATTAAAATAAAAAAAAAAAAAAAGTACTATTATTATATTCTCTGTAAAAAAAAAAGAAAGTCTCAATAAAAGTATACATATACATATATAACAAAAACAATTTGATAGGTTTGACCAAGTGTTGTTTGAAAAACGTTTGTTTACTTTTGTGCAAGTTTTCTGTCTTTGAGAGGAGTTCTCTCTCTTTGAGAGGATTCTACTATTTGACAGATCTCAATTCCGTGTGCCAAAAAAGATACCAAACACACCTAAAATTTCGTAGTTTTTCGTAGAAGAGAGTGGTAACGAGAGAGTAAGAAATTTCGCCATGCTACGAATTTTAGTCCAAGAAATTTCTTTGGGGCATATTATGAAAACTATCAGATCTGTCAAATCACATACATTCTTAATTTTTTGGTGCTTAATGCGTTCGATTACTTTTTCGTGATTTTTCTGTCTTTGAGAGAATTTTACCCCCACTCTTCGAGATTTGACAGAAAACCCATATTTAGTGCAAAAAGTACGCGAACGGACCTATTACCAACAAAAAACGGAAAATGTATCACGTTTGACAGATTTGACAGTTTCATAAAGCTGCCCAAATAAATTTCTTGGGCTAAAATCGGCAGTATGTGGAAATTTTTTACTCTCTTGTTAGCCCTCTCTTCTGTCGAAAACTACGAAAAATCTTCGTACGGGAACATGATTTGACTGATTTTCGTAGTTTTGCGCGGTTTTGGACAGGTACGGGAACAGACCTCGTGCTACACCTTTTTCATGGAGTGACCTAGGGACATCTATCAAACAGCTATCTGACAATTTGTGAAATGTCAATCACTATTCCTTAGCGAAATAAAAGAAAATTAGTTTTTCGTGAAAATATTCAAAAATTTAAAAAGAAGAGAGGATTTTCCCCCACTTTTCAAATTATTTACTATTTGACAGAATGTTACATTTTGACCAAAAAAATTACCAAACAGACCTATTATGTATCTGCATGGATGGTGAATAAATGTCAGTAAAATTTGTCACTCTTTAACTAAAATATTGGAATATACCTTTTGAACACATCCTATCCAATATACCCACCAAAAATATGTTCTAAAAATAACCCAAGTAAAAAGTGATCCCATGACGGAAAAAAATCCCAAACATAATTCCTTCGTCCGTCATCTATATTTTGACATTTATAAAAGACCGCCTTTCGTAGTCGGACAATCACAACAAAAATAATGGGCTCTGCTACAAAAGTAAGTTGAATATAATAAAATTGGTAGTTCACACATCGCCCAAGTTCTCCCCTACAAAATTGGCCAGCAAAATCATCCCCTCAAAAACTCCAAACAACGCTATCCGGAACCCCATAAGGAAGTGTGCAATCCTTAGCATTAGTAGCACCAGCAAAAACTCTGTTTTCAAATTTTGAATCTTCATATTCTAAAAGTGGAATCAACCATAATGTTCTTATTTACAGGTGGGAGAGATATTTACGGCTGCAGGACAGGCTTTCAATCGTCTGGGAGAACTCACAATGCAGTTGCATCCAAGTTCGGACTCTCCATCTGGGTAAGTATAGTACAAGAACTAAATTTTGAATTTTCAAAATTAACAATTTGTGTGTTTCTTCTTCTTTCACACACCACCACATGCTCAGGAGCAAATGGACAGATGAAGAAATCGAAATGTTGCACTCCTCGATAGCCCGCTTCTCAGAAGATCTAAGCAAAATTAGCTTACGAATAAAAAATCGCACGGTGTAAGGACACACTCATTTTACTTCATAATAATTTGCTTTCTTCATCTGATCCTAATGAGGGCGAACTGATGGACCTTGCCCACTCACTACCTATACTTTATTTCCAGATCACAGATCCGACAGACTCTCAAGAAAAAAGCATTCGAGGACGCAGGCATTCCCGCGAAGCAGATACCAGCCAATCAAGTGCAGCATATTATTCAATCAACGCCAGTGCAACCGGCAACCCAGACCTTGCAGCAGCAGCAGCAACAACAGCCAAAGCAGATCCAACAGCAAGTGCAGCATGTGATAATTCAACAAGCACCACTTACTGTAGCCACTCAACAGCAACATCAGCAGCATCCGCAACATCCACAGCCGCATCAACCTCCTCAAACAGTTACCATTCAACAGCTTCAAAAAATCAAAAATGAGACCGTGGTAGTGGACAACAGTGCAGCAGGCATAATGGCGAGCACTAAATCTGGTGATATGATGATGACTCTAAATCGACTGAATACGCAAGAGAACGAGGTAGACGTTGAGTGTATGCCTTCTGACGTCAAGTTGGAGTTCTCTGGCGAACAGGTGGCCGGGTGAAATCAAGCCCAAGATGATGATTATTATTTTTTCAAAAAATAAACAGGACCATATGTTGTGACCCCTTTAAATGAAAATTGGCCTCATAGCCCGCGCCCCTCATTCAACGAATTCACACGGCATTCTTCCTCGATTAATATAGTTTAGTAAGATTATATATTTAATGAACCTATTTGATTATAAATCGTTTGAAAGACGACCAAATTTATCTTCTAAAATGTAAAAAGAACGACGTTAAAAGTGGATTGTATTCTTATTTAAGCAATGGCATTTGTTATTGGGCTTAGTTCTCTTAACTAAACCATGGGCTATTAATCAGCCAGGTTGCAATGTTGGCTATGAATAAATGTGGCAGGCCGAGCCGAACTAGTACAATTTAAAAAAAATGTAGGTACTTCTTAGTTTGATTGCGACATTATGGATAAGGTGGTAGAGATAACCCCTGGTTATAACGAGAATGGGCTTAAATGTTATGTTCTAAAGAAATACCGAATTAATTAAATTTTGTTTTTTATTAGATATTTCGGTCGTCTTGTTAGATAAATTCACCAAACAATTAACATTATTCGTTTACTCAAAAATCAAAACATCCGCACTGCTCTGGGTTCAAAACGAAATTTACCACCCAAATCGGGAGTTAAATCTCATGAAGTATTGTCGCAGTGATCAGGCAGGCACACGCTGTGGGAAAATTCACACGTCCGGTGGGAACGTCTAGAATCGCAAGGAGTTAGAAATGCAAGCGATGCATTTGGCTGCCTAATCACTCGTAGTTTTTTCGGATAATTACGTAGACGACACTTTACAGCACAGGCTGATCATACAAGAGTAGGAGCAAATGCTTTTTCTGAGTAAAACTGAGCACAGGATCTTAGAAAATTCATTGGTGTTTGTAGACATGTAAGATTAAGAAATATAATCTTAGGTCTGCTGGAATAAATTTGTCTTTATTTTCAAAACCATGTAAACAACATTTTACGGTATTCAAATTGATGCTTTTAATATTACTCGTTAAATTATAACATAGGTATACATATATATTTTATCGAAACTAATCCAGCGACGAAGGACGAATAAGTTACCGATAAAAACAGATTTTCCTCATCCATTTAGTTGGACATGTTTCGTGAATCTTATTTAGATGCAGGTCCCCTTCCAAGTAATTCTGTATTTCATTCTCAACTTCCGTTCTCCACTTCAACTCAGAATAATTGGGAAAAAACTCATTAGCTGAACGTTTAAGACGGCGCACTGCTGTTCGATAACACTTCCACGCTTGAGGTTCAACAATAAAGAGCTCTGCAATCGACGAGCACTTCTTAAGAAATTTTATAAGACCATTATCACTGTGATTTAAATGAATCCACATTGTTATGGAGAAGCAACAAACCGCGTCGAATTTGCAAATATTTCGTGATTTTAAGTACTTTTCAATTGCAAGACAGTCTTCGTCCCTCATGATGTCAACACATTGTAGTTCAACGTGCCCAGGATGTTTGTTTGCTTGTTTTGCTCTATTGATTAGAATTGGATCTATGTCAACACCTAGGACGTAAATTTCTCTTTTGATTTTCTTGGATAGATATTCAAAGAGCAATTGGGTGAAATCCCCTGCATTGCAACCGACATCAAGAACGAAATAAGGCGACTTATTTGAGTAAGGTTCATTTGTTGGCAACCACACATAGTCTGGAAGGAGATCTACGCGCTCCTTTGCGGAGTTGAACTGGTAGTAGTTTATAAAGTTTCCAAATTGTACAGCTCCTGGATCATTTGCACGGAAATCCATTTGTTTAAAGCACGTAGAATGATAAATTACGATACCCAAGTGTTTCATACATTTTGACAGATGTTGGCTTGGCTGAGGTATTTGAAGTCGTCATAATATAAAACAAAAACAACATTTAACAATCACGATTAAAATCGTGGTACAAAAATCTAACAATTTTTAAGAATAAAAATGTCATTGGATTTAATAATAATCTCCTTAGTAGATGTCACTTAGAGTGATAGAAAGAAAAAGTGCGACCAAACCTAACGACATAAAGTCAAGTTCCAAATGCCGACTAGAATTCCGGAAACAGGAAATACATTGATTAGTCTGGTTACATACCATCGTTTAGTGGTTAATAAGTGCTATCCTAGTACAGATGTCACTTACATCGCTCAAGATAATTTTTTCAGCGCCTACTTTACTACTTAGAATTAATGAAAAAAATCATTTGGCATTATTACGATAACCGGACAACATTTAACAATCACGATTAAAATCGTGGTACAAAAATCTAACAATTTTTAAGAAAAAAAATGTCATTGGATTTAATAATAATCTCCTTAGTAGATGTCACTTAGAATGATAGAAAGAAAAAGTGCGACCAAACCTAACGACATAAAAGTCAAGTTCCAAACGCCCACTAGAATTCCGGAAACAGGAAATACATTGATTAGTCTGGTTACATACCATCGTTTAGTGGTTAATAAGTGCTATCCTAGTACAGATGTCACTTACATCGCTCAAGATAATTTTTTCAGCGCCTACTTTACTAATTTAGAATTAATGAAAAAAATCATTTGGCATTATTACGATAACCGGACAACATTTAACAATCACGATTAAAATCGTGGTACAAAAATCTAACAATTTTTAAGAAAAAAAATGTCATTGGATTTAATAATAATCTCCTTAGTAGATGTCACTTAGAATGATAGAAAGAAAAAGTGCGACCAAACCTAACGACATAAAAGTCAAGTTCCAAACGCCCACTAGAATTCCGGAAACAGGAAATACATTGATTAGTCTGGTTACATACCATCGTTTAGTGGTTAATAAGTGCTATCCTAGTACAGATGTCACTTACATCGCTCAAGATAATTTTTTCAGCGCCTACTTTACTAATTTAGAATTAATGAAAAAAATCATTTGGCATTATTACGATAACCGGGTTGCCGAAGTTTGAAAACGCCATTTTGTAGATCTCGGTGAAAAAAGCACAAAATATTAAAAAAAAAAATGTTGATTAATCGCTTAGTTTAGGAGATATCGAGGCTTACGCATTTGAGTAAAGAAATTTTATGAAATTGTGGTTTTTGAGGATCAGATTTTGAAAAAATAAAACTAAAAAAATCGTGCGATTTTTTTTTCAAAGTCTAATCCTCAAAAACTACAGTTTCATAAATTGTTCTACTCAAAATTTCAAACCTCGATATCTCCTGAACTAAGCGATTAATCAAATTTTTTTATTTAATATTTTGTGCTTATTTCACCGAGATCTACAAAATGGCATTATCAAACCTTGGCGCCCCGGCTATCGTAATATTCCCGCTTAAGCGGAACACTGACTCTCTTATTGTAGCCTTCAAAGGGGAAATGGATAAAATTCGTAACGAATTATTACTTAAGGTGTATGACATCGAGACGAAAACATCAAATACACTAAATCCGCAATCCTTGATGTGACCCACCGCACCGCCGAAATGAAACTCAAGGTAAACAGAACTCTCACCGAGGTTTCCGAACTGCGTCGTCGATGTGCCATGCTTGAAAAAAAAAATTCTTGACCGACGCCGTTGTTTTCGGCATTCCCACACTCATTGATGAAAATTTGAGCAATATTTACAATAAACTCTCCGATACCATTGAGATAACCCACCAGCACTGAAGAATGTTTTCCGAATTCCGAACCAATCACCGAAATAACAATGACGAATCACACCTATCATTCTCCAGTTCATCAGCGTGGGAGAAAGGAATAAAATGCTAAAAGCAGTTGCTTGCTATCGAAAAAAGACTAATCGACCGTTCTCTTTACATGATATTGGATTTGATTCAAACATTGACTTAACAATTTAACATCTGTTAATTCATCGACTGCGACACACTTTGCATATGACCCTGCTACTCTTCTTGAAGTGTTTTTTGTTAACGATAGCAGAGAAGCCCTGCTTTTCAGTCAACTGTCAGCGCCGGGCTTCTCCAAACATGATCTGATATTTTTAACCTATGATATCCAATCTGATTCAAGTGACTATGTCAATACTTACAGAGATTTTAAAAATATTGATTACCTACCAAAGTTTACGGTCAGACGTTATCCAAATTCAGTGGGACGATATTTTTTTGATGGCATCTGTTAATCAGCAAACATCATTTCTAGAGCAAAATATAAAAATACTGTTTGAGCTGCATGTACTGCATGTACTGCAGGCATGTAGTCTTTTGCAGTAGTGTGGCTGTGATTCCCAGCTTTGGGGATGAAAACGACATTGACGTCTCTCCATGCTTTGGGTATCTGGCCACATTTAACACTACTTTGAAAAATTCTTTGTAGATTAGGTGAAAAATCCCATCAATGCTTGGTGATTTGAATGGCTGAAACGATTCAATTGCATTGCCCATTGGATCTTTTCTTCAGTCACCATTCCTACTAGTACCATTGTCTCCGATTCTAGTTTATTGTCACTGTGCACACTTTCAGCCTGAGTCGGCATACAGCCTGAGAAATGTGTGCTAAGCAATAGTTCTAGGGATTATAATTATTTTTTTTTGTTTCCATCACAGAGCACACTACGTTCTCTAGTGTATACTCTCAGTATCGCTTGACACAACTGTTGTTTGTTGCGCGACTAAGGATCATCTACCGATTTTCAATCTCATAGACTACTTCAAATAAACAATAAGTTAATCAGAAACCAATGAAAAAACGCGCTTTCTAAATTCTGCTCGTGATAAGCAAAAATCAATTTCATTGCACAGTTCATTGTAAGTGCTTATGCACCTCGTAATAGGCTCATTAGAATCATAATTGGTTCTATGCCCATCTGGAAAAAACAAGCTTCTAGCCCGCAAAGACCATAGGGAGCATATATATATATATATATATATATATATATTTAATAGGAGATATATATAGCATAAATATATATATTATAGGGTATTGCCGAAAGCTTGGATATAGCTCGATAGTTTTCCACTTTTTGCCTAAGACCACCTTTAAAGATAGGAATAATAAAATAATTCCGTACACGATTGCGTCCAATTACCATTAGTATCTTTGAGATAACCTGGTACTGATGGTTCTTTGCCAGGATATTTCTTAGTCTCGCTGTTTCTGTTGTGTTTTCAATTTTGCTGGAGAACATACGGCATGAGGTACGCTTAGCACTGCTTATTGAACTTTTAAATTTCCTTTGACTGGATTTATATCTTTCCCAGTCTGCTTTCGTATTGAGTCTCTTTGGCGCGTTGAAGAACCTTCGCGTTTCTTTCCTCATGTCTGGAAGCTCCTTATTCCACCACGGCGGTGATAATTTGTCACGTATAGTTCTAAGTTGACATGCCTTCTTATAAGCCTTGATGAGGATGGTACATATTGAATCAATTCCTTGAGGTGTCTCTCTTACCTCGGACAGTTCAGGGCTCTTGAACTAGGGCTATGTCAATATCCAGCCGCCTTACTGTGATGAAGATTTATTTGAACTACCTTCTTCATCATGTTTGGAGCCTTCATGCTTTCTTTGCTGGATTGGTCCAGCAATTGCTCTGATCTTGCATTGGGTTATCCCAACACGTACCTTATAGTTTACATCACGTAGTGGCTTTTTTTTATATAATCTACACACGCTAAAGGGGATATGAATACCCTCATAATGTTTACACACAGCGCGAGCACATGAAGGACGAGAACGAGAGACAGACAGATCGACGTAGTGGTAGGAAACTCAGATGATAGGTTTCAATTTCAACTAACTCTATGGGTGGTGTCCAGGATAACTGGAGAGTTGTGTATTATTTTTTTGTACTTGCTTATGATTCACAGGAGTTTTTTCCAGATGTTGCTTATTATAGTCTGTGCGATCAATTTCTTCAGCCATATCCAACATCCTGCTGCCAGTGTTATGCCTTCGCAGTAGGTTTCGAGATTAACTTCTGAAACTGATCAACTTATTTTTAATTCGTTAGAAATAAATGCTTCGAAGACATCTGTATTCGAACCGTGAACCTTCCGCATGACAAGCGACGACGACTACCACTACGCCACGGCCACCCACATAGTAGTGGCATCGAGCGTTGACTAAGAAGAATGGTTACTTCCATCCTAGTCTCAGTATGCTCCCCTGCCTCTATCACCTCCCAGTCCTTGCTGTGAAGTTCTGGGTTAAGTAGCCGCAGGTTACGTTTTACTCTGTCTTTCGGAGGTAGGGTCCCGGTAGGAGGACACGACCTCTGGGTCTAGTAAGGCAGATGAGTTAATTTTTATCGATCACCGTAAAATCGGCATTAGACCACGCAGCTTTGGTGTCGGATATGAACTTCCTAGCCAGTTCAACGTGTTTTCATCGTCACATTTCATGACCTTATCCCTTGAACGTGGTCAGCTGACCGAAGAGCGGGAAAGGTTCCGCTCCTTTAAGGAGAGCCTCATTCACACCGTTCTTATTTCTAACAACCTCCACTGATCATCAGTCAGTTTTCGTTCTGGGTTTCCATAGTCTACTATATAGCTACCCGAAGATTACCCCTAACTACGTCGGAGTTGGAGAAATCGACTCGCTTTGCCTCCCTCTTTCGAGCATCCCGCAACTACCTCACATCAGTCGCATCAGTCTGCCGCAGATGAGGCGGGAGGCAGTGGGCCGCCCCTCCTCGCCGCAGCCAGCCTACTGCTAGCCCATCTAGAAGTGTGCGCGCTATGTGTTTTCTTTTGTCCTATAGTCGACCTAGCTGAAACTGCACCTTCTATTTGTTTAGCGTTGGCTAGAGCCTGAGTGTCCTTCTCCGTGTAGGATGAGGGATCTTTCTTACTGAGTCGTTTTATAAGCCGCTTAGCATTGATTCTTTGCCTGTACTTCCTACCAGCTGATGCGCTAAATCCTTCACAGTTGCTGCCGGGATCAACCCCCGTCTCGACTAGCTACGACAAGTCAGAGACATGGGTGGTCCCATCAGCCCCAAAATGCCCGAACCCTCCGCAAGCTCCGCGACTCTCGAGCAGCTAGTAATAGGCTCACTTTCTCTTGATGGCAGATCCTGCAAGAAGGCTCGGGCATTGTGAAGCCTCTGCCTAACATTTTCCGACTACTCCTTCCATTTTCCCTCCCTTATCTCTTTATTGTGAGCTTCCTATAAGCTATCATACTGCGATTCGACGCAGTGGATACAGATTGTTGATACAGAAATAGAGATGAGAAAAAAAATATTTTTATACAATTACTTATGGTTGCGTTAGTTTCGTTAGCTATTCGATCATAAGAACATATGTCAAAAGCTTCCGGAAAATCTTTACTTATGCTATTTTTCCATAAGAACATTTGCGGGAAAATTACTCATGTTGTTTTTTGGTGGTCTATAACTCAGCAACCGCTAGAGATAAAAATAAGAAAAAAATATGGCAAATAGAATCGAATATTGCGCATCGACTTATGTCGTTTTTCCTTGTGGCCACAGATATGTATATAACTGTACCAACCTATTTGTAACGAACCCCAAAAGCCTTATGTGTCAAACATATTACCACGGGCACAGTTTTGAGTGTGGATTCATTGAGAGATTCATGTGGATTAATTGCGTGCGATAAACGATGAACGATGAACACTCTACTCGACTACTTTTTGTTTGTCTGTATGATAACGTGTGCAAAACTCACAAACTAGGAGTCCGATTCAGCTCAAATGATGGAATTTTCGCTAAAATATTTATATTTGAGTTCCTCTGCTATTGATAGGCTATATATTATCGCGCTTTATTGCTTTATATTATGCTAAAAAATTTATTTTTTTGTTTGTATGCTTTAAATTAAAACACTTCGATGCACTTTACGTTACAACGCGAGTGAATCGTGTTTTGTTTTTGTGTGGTCGGTCTGGCGGTCATTGCTCATATGCATATCCGATGGTGTATGGTGATGAAACTTTGGTGAGTTGTGGTGCGCATTCCGGGGAAGGTTAGATCTTCATTCAAACATGTGCATATAAAAATTAATTTCTGTTTGTTTGTGTGTTTTCGATAAAATCCGAACTACTTGGTCGATTGAGCTCAGACTTGGACATTGGTGATCAAAATTGACTGCCCAGATCATGCATTTTCAGGCCGTTGAGTAAACTGAGCGCTGTTTAAACCCATTTATGCTGAACGGTCATGGAAAATTTCTACAAAAGCACAGCAAAGCCTTGGAAGCCATATTTCCGATATACTATTACATAGATAACCTTATACTGTACTACACTTAAGATACTTTATGAATCAATAAAAAAAAGATAAACCTATGTTTTCTTTCAAAATTACTTCCTGCGTGCATTGTGGGACATCTATATATCTTTATCTATCTATGAACACGCTAATCTCCAGAACCACTGAACGGATTTGGATGCGGTTTTCACAATTATGATCTGCATTGCCTTGCGGACTTTATATATATATATGTACCTATATTCTGAATACTCTATTACTTGTAGTAGCTGAGAATTCGAGATCGAAGTGGCTGAAAATCAAATTTTCTGTCACTACACAGCTCAAACCCAACAATGACTGATTGGATTTAAAAAAAAAAAAAAAAAAAAAATTGGTTATAGTAGGTAAATTCTTTTACGATTCATTTGATGTATACATCATTCTGGAGCTGAGCTATGCTCAATACAATTCATGAAATCATCGCCAACAATTTTCCATCGGTGGAGACCGAAGCCAACAGCCATGGGCAGCGTTGCCGCTCAGAAAAAAATATCATGCCTCATCCGCTAAAACACCGTGCCATTCTAAGCAATAGCGTGTCTAATAAAAAATGTAGGTTTTTCTATATCTTCAAAAAGCTTCAGTAGACCAAAACTCAAATTTTTTCCTCATTTTAGCAAAAAGACGTTCTTTTTCGCGAAAGTTGTTTTATAAATTTGTTGGCAATCTTTCACCTCATTTAATTTTACTCATATGAGTTTCAGTTCCATTCAAATGGTGGAAATAATTTTCGTGCCTGCTTGCCTACAGGAAATTACCATGTCAAAATGGCACGATTGTGCCACCTCGGCAACACTGCATGCAGCAGTGGGTGACGTCATAGTGTGTGTATGTGGCACATTTAAATTGTTGCGTATTAACTGAAATAGCATTCCATTGATGTTTTGTGCCCGGCCTACTACGATAAATATGATTGTAAAAACAAATTCAAATTTTAAAAAAGCGCTCGGGCAATGTTGGGCGGGCAACAGCTATACTATTATAGAAATGGATTAGAAGAAAAAAAATAAGGTGGGCGAAGCAAGGCGAGCGCAGGTCAGCTAATGTATTAAAAAATGAATTGGTGTCGGTTCGTACGCGCATAACTCGGCTGAACATCATCCGATTTGCATGGGGATTTTTTTGTTAGATTCGTATTGACCCAGGTAAACACACTGAAGAGCCCAAAATTGGATTTCGACCGTGAAAACCCGAAATCGCATACATTCAAGGGAGGATGGCGGCAATATCTGAAAATTCCATTTTGTATGGGAAGGAGAAAATATTGATTTTGATTCTAAGGAATGGCAACACTACGGAATTGACAGTCGGCTAATTCTATCCCTCACGAAAATGGGATCACCAACAGATGGCGTTACGCTCTCAGACTCACCTTTGACAGCTGAGTAGTATATTCGATCTTCCACATTAACGATTGATACGAAGCGGTTGTGTCTCGATATAGTGCTGTGATAAACGAAGTGAATAAAGGTATTTACCTACTCAGTGACCAAGTGAAATTCAATGGATTGGTGTTGAATGGTGTGCTTTTTTCCAGGACATTGTGATTTCTAAAAGTGAGGTTATCGAAACATCGAATCTGGAGTTGCATCAACATAAGACTATATTATTATTATTATTTTTATATTATTATACATATAGTTAAATCGCTAGCGCAAGAGCTTGTGATTCCTCCTGAGTGTCTATTTCTGCACTGACTTCAATTATTCTAGCACTGATCGAAAGCTTATCATCTGAACTTTGTTCATCAGTATAAACAATTTTGAAAAAGTGCATATGTATAAATTTATTACGAAAAAACTTTATTACCTATACCTACGTTCTCTTTTTTTTTCATTCTCTAATCTACGTGCGAATAAAACAGACGAATATTTTTCACATCACAATGAACCAGCCCGTTTAACATGGAGCCACTGTTATCCAAGAACGCGATGAATTAAGATAATGTCGTAAGACGCTTTCCTATATGTCCAATGTGGATCAATTGTCCCATTCCCCTTCCACAAGCAACGTTGTTTATCACAAAGTGTTGCAGTGACTGAAATGTATGAAACCCATTCCCGTGTAAATAAAATGCATTGAATTCAATTTAATTCAAAAAGAGTTTCATTGTTTCAATAGAGAGGCTCGACTTTCGAAAGGGACATAATCAATTTTAGGTGGAAGCTAAAATAGTGAATTCTATTTTAACAGGAATTTTGTAACAAACGACAGACAAATAAATGCTTCTGAATTTTTTTAAATTCCGTCTGTGTCTCAACATTCGCTTGTTTACAGAATCTGAAGTTCGTTGCCCAACTAAGGCAATAATAGTGAAGACGCATTCGTTGTTATTGGCCAAATGAAAAAATTGTATCGATACTGCCAAGCACTGAAGTAAAAAGGCGAAACACCAGAAATGTGATGTGCCACAGTCAAATATAAAAACTCTGAAAATTTCGATAGTGTATACATACATATACATAAATAAATACATATACGTGTATGTATACATAATATAGCTACGGTTGGCGACAAGGTTTGTAGAATATCGGATTAATAACAACAAGCATATTGCATTGTAAAATATTTCAATCAACCCGCAGCCGCAAACGCGTTTTCTAAAAATGTCTTATCGTGATCTTCAATGACAGAAGCCATGCTCCATATCATAGTGCCATATTTCCTGTTCCTATAGTCAGGCTCAGATCAAAAAATAAAAAGAGGTTTATTTGTATTGTGCTAGCGTGATTATGTTTATGTTTTTTTTATACATACCTAAATAAAATAATCTTTAAAAATACTTTTGCCCAAGCCTTCGCTCATACTTACTTACTTAGTTGGCGCTACAGCTCGCGGTGAATCTGGGCCTGCTTCTCGCAACCATTTGTGTGTGCGTGTTATATTTTTGCACGAATGGAAGGGACCTACAGTTTTTTGCCGACTCCGAACGGCGAGTTGAGAATCTCAATCGTGACAAATGATACTCTTTGATGCTTGTCAGACATTCGAAAGAGGTTGGCACTGTGAAAAACTTTTAGGTGTTTGCGGTGGGATTCGAACCCAAGACCGCTGGCTCAGTAGTCCGACGCACTAACCACTTGCGCTACGGTGCCCACAGCCTTCGCTCATGCTTTGTTTTTATCTTGGCACTATCAATATCCTTCTTAAACGGTGACAATAAAACACAATAAATACACCAAATTGCCAAGTTCCTTATCTAGCCGACAATGTTATGTCCTTTATTCTCAAATCTTTACATCAGAAAATAAAATACAAAAATACTGTCAGATAAAATGTGTATACTATAATCATTTACAAGAACCAGCGAGTAGATAGAGGAGAAAAACTTCACACCCGTAAATACGCTGCTTTCGTTATCTGCGCCTTAAAAGGATAATGCTTTGGAGTTTAATGAAAACCAAAAGACCTAACACCACATCCTTGGCATTCATAACAAAATGCAGATGATATCGGCGAATATAAAAATTCATGTGTTCAGATCCTTGTTGCCATTCCTTTCGGGAAGGCAACGATGTCTGCAGATAGTCCCACACACCCTCAGTAGGATTCCATTCGATTGAAGACAACCCAAAATCCAGCTATACGCAGCCAAAGTGTTTTCTTATACGTGCAATATAAAATCATATCTGGGCGGATGGTTGGAACGGAATGGTGGTTTAAGGACAACGAATGTTGAGGATGTATTGTTGTCGGCTTGCTCTTTATAATGCTCGATCGTATATTTGGATTGTAATAAAAATGAAATTGGATCCACATTCGTATATTTGAGCTCATATCAGCATATTGAGCAGATTGCGTAAGGTGGTATGGGGTGGTGTGGCCTCCATAGACGAAGGGAGAAACCGAAAAAAATGTGGAATAAAAATTGTTGCCGACATCCTCCCATTCTCCTGGAGGCCATGAATCTAGGACTTCATTCTATTTTTATGAAGGCGTTTGAACGTTAACGCTGAAAAACAGCACAGCGCGCTTTCCCACAGAAATAATGATATTCATTACTCGAAAGGGTGCCTCGTGTGTATACGGTATTATACACGAAGACAGGCAGGCAGGCAGGCAGGCACAGAATATAAAAACCAAGCTCCAATCATCAGTGGATTTATGGAACAAGAATATGGGTGTGACAACACCCCGACGATACAAAGGATAACTGGATATTTTTCCTACTGCACCATTAAAGAAGGATACGTATGTATGAAGGGAAATATGAGGAAAAAATGCTGAATTCCGCATGATTATAATGTATTTAAGTTTATACGAGTATTACATATGTATTCGCATATACATATGTATGTACGTTGCTATATTTACAAATAAAGTATAGCTGTAAAAAATGTAGGTTGAAAGAGTAGGGTTGGGCAACTTTTGACTTGAACACTCATAAATATCAACCTCATAATACAACTATGAAACTGAGATCATTGGAAGGAATGGACATCTTGTTTTTAATGAAATTTGAAAAAACTGAAAATATGTATGTATGTAATCAAGTGTTATGAGGTAAGTTGGGCCAAGGGCTGAAAAGTTGAAAAACGAGCTCCATTAAGGACAGAAAAGCCAGAATTTATAACAGAATTTGATTCAAAACAACATTAAATAAAGAATTCAAAACAAAAAATATTTCATGATTTAAAACGTTAGTATAACGACGTTTACAGAAATAACATAAGACTTATCCTTTTCACAAAAATAGAAAGTCATTAAGGTTCTCTCAGTTTTTTGCTTTTATGTTCGCATTGTAGAACAAGCAATAATGATCAAAATTATAATACAGAACACACATGTAGCTATTTGTTAATTCAGTGGGGCAATTGGTCAACTATATTGCGTCATAAATAAAAAACTACTCAAAATTGTTAAATTTTTCATACGGAATACTAGAATGTAATAATGTGATTCATGAAAATTGTGTACCTAAATAAAATCATACATTTGAACATTTTCACCATTAAAATAAATAAAATAAAAAATAATGAACGCATTTTTTTTACTTTTTTAGTTAAGAAAGAAAAAATGCACGTAGTTCCCTGTCTTCTGATACGGGAGCGCCACGATTGACGGCAAAACAGAATCATAAAACATTTTTAAAATCTCGCATTTGAAATTCTCGCATTATCAAAATCTCGCTTATTATGAAAATCCTGCTTATTGAGCAGTCTTATGTAATGTACATACATAGTATTTGCAATTATTTGAGTTTGGAATAGGTACCTACACTACTAATATAGATTTAGAATTAGAATCTCGGCAAAAAAAAAATATTTATTAATTCGCTCGAATTTTTTCAATGCTAGATTCTAGTTTTCGAGATTTTGATATGGCGGGTTTTCGATATACGAGATTTTGTAATTGCGAGATTCCGATAATGCGAGATTTTGATAATGCGGTCAATCGTACCCAAACCTTCTGATACAATGTAACTTAGACCGATTTGCAAAAGATGGTTAGTGCGCAAACTTCATTCGTCTATGATCTTGTTAATGCAGTACTTGGGGTTCTTCAGTAATTCGCATGGCCCAACGAGCCCAGCCATACCATATATCAGTTTGTTGTTCCGATAGTTTCTAAAATATCTATACGATATGAAGAGGAACTATAATCTCATACGAAATGTCAAGTTTCCAGGTTATCGGGAGTCTTTGGATACCTACTGCTTATTTTTATTAAAATATTATGGTCAAAAGTATACCTACCTAGTTCATCAGTTTTAGAAGCTAATATCAAAACCTACTGCGAAGGCATTACACTGGCAATAGGATGGTGGCATGGCTGAAGAAATTGATCGCACAAACTATAAAAGGAAACATCTGGATAAAACTTCTGTGAATCATAAGCAATGACATAACTTACAATAATACACAACTCTACAACTCTCCAGTTATCCTGGACACCACCCATAGAGTTACTTGAAACCTAACATCTGAGTTTCCTATCACTACGTCGATCTGTCTGTCTCTCGTTCTTGTCCTTCATGTGCTCGCGCTGTGTGTTAACATTATAAGGTTATTCATATCCCCGTGTGTTTATGTGTACTGTGTAGATTAAAAAAAAAATAATTGGAGTTTACGCAAAACTACTGGAATTAATAATAACAATTAGCTCGAATATTTTTCAAAATATTTTTTATATGTACATACACTTTTATTTGTATTTACATATGTATATACATAGAGATGTACATATGTACAAATGCGTGTACTCCTGGAACATTTATGTACTCGTTCATATGTATTTCCATTTTTGGTTTTATTCGAATGCATTTTCTAGTAAGAAAAAAATTGTTTGTCCAAATGTAATTTCTTTGTTGAAATTAATCACATAGCGGCAAATTGTAGGATTATCTTTAAGAAACATGCATGAACTTATAGTCTTATACTATGCTGCTATTCGAATACTCATGACAAGTAAACGTTATCTGATCTGCCAAACCTTAACAAGCAGCGACAATGAGAACGAGCGAAAAATCGACGTTGCAAAGGCAATAACAATAAAAATAAGAAAAAAAAAAAATAAATAAACGAAACAATTTTCCACCATATTGAATTCGATAAATCTTCGCCTGGCACCCAGAGCATAACTGCCTGTTTGCGAGTCAAATACAAACTCCCCAATACACAACATCGCATGCAGACTCGAAATCATAAATATGTTTCATGTTACATTTTGTATTAAATAGTCATCCCCCTGATCCATTTTCCTGGCGAAGCAACACTAGACAATCTATCGCATTCGAAAATCGTCGATAGCAGAAGAACACCACAAAGTATACAACCAACCAACCAACACGGGAACACCCACAGCCACCCTCTCGCCGCCACCAAAGACGCAGGCGTTCATATCATATCAAAATCTAAGGAAATATAAGAGGCAACCCATGGGTGCTTTTCTCATTCCCTTTTCCACCCACTTTATGGCCTTCATACTTCCATCATAGCACATAGCGGAAAAAATTGTACCATAATCCCGAAAAAATGAAACACACAGCAGAAATGAGAGTGGCAACCGAAAGGACGAGTGGAAAGTAAAATACATAAACTCTCCCCCTTCCTCACTTAATGCGGCTCCATCTTCCATATTTGCTAGGTGTATCCTTGCTTCATTTCACAGCCATCCCTTCTCCTATTTATAAAAATATAACAAATAAAATAAAAGCATATCCTCGCACACACACAGACAGTCGCTGCCGTACACAAAGCATACAATATCAATTTAGATAAAGAAAGCAAAAAGATAAAAACGAAAGAAAGCGACTCGCTGTGGTGTGTCGTGGGTGGCATGGCGTGGAAAGGAAGAACACAAGAAATAAAAACAAACAAAATCGTCCTCCGCACCACCCAATGGCGTGCAGATCAAATCCATAAAGCTTAAATGGGGGTTGGCAGAGGGATACAATAAAATAAAATTTGATATCAAAATTTACGATAAGCAATATCACATCACACCCCGTACGCCATTCGCATACGGAGAATAAATTTATTTTTTTTCTTTTTACTACCAGCGGAGCAGCTCCATCGTCTTCGCATGCTCGATGTTTGAGCTTCAGGTTCACGTTTTCTTCGTCGTTGGTTGACTGTAATGAATATAGGACGAGTGGCAAGATAATGATAATGCTACAGAAGGATGAAAGCTCATTGGTGGGTGGAAGCAAGCAATTGGCAAAAATAGTTGCTGGCGCGTTAAGGTTTGGCTCAGATTTCTATTTTTTTTTTTTTTTTTTGAGACACCCACTTGCAACACATACCTTAGCCCTTCATACTAATCAATTGATCGGAACAGGATGTCACTAGGGCCTATTTGTCAAAAATATCCAACAATTATGTACCTAGTGTTTTCATATTTGAGTTGCTTCTGAATTAAACTACGAATTGAGTTTACCATCTTACAAAAAGGTGGCAAGTTTGTTAGTCGGACGACTGCTTGAGTGCTTGGTAACACTGAATGACGTCTTCAAATCTGGCTATAGGATGATATGGATACGTTGCTTGACGTTAGTGGAAGGACGTGGTGTAATTCCAAAATGGTCGGTTATTAAGTGGAAGGTCGCTGATTCAAGATTGAA
This sequence comes from Brachyopa scutellaris, assembly GCA_949775065.1. Lineage (NCBI taxonomy): Eukaryota > Metazoa > Arthropoda > Insecta > Diptera > Syrphidae > Brachyopa > Brachyopa scutellaris. Next base: position 184,112,657 of record OX459112.1, on the reverse strand, counting down.
TTATGTTTAGGACATGTGAGAATTTCTTTTTTCATATGTTCCTAATGTAGTCACATCTCAGATAAAATAAAAACCTAAGACCGAGGTCAAACAAACAAGATAGAATGTCTTGGCAGAAGACCATACAAATACCGGGTTCCTTTTGTATTTTCCAATTGTTGAGCAGCATTTGCACTTCGATCAACCTTTTCAATACTTGGAGCCACTTTTTTAATAAATAGCTGGAAACTTGTACCTTGTTCGTAGTCCTTATTCAAACTACAAATGTTGTCAATCATCATATCAACGATCATCCTTTTCGAAAAGGTCAGAAGATTCGGCAGGGAATACTATTACAATTAATTGTGTATTATATTACCGGCAATTTTAATCACCAAAATAAGTATGCAATCTTGAATTCTGTGCGCTGCGTCATAATCCTTGACACGCGGCAGAGTTTAGTTTTCGATGTGTGATTTGCTTGAAACATGACACTTATGTATGCATTTGGTTGTCATTTTAAATCCTTTGCACATCGCAAAGACATATGAGGGTAGTTTACAATTTGGATTTTCATTTAGCGGATCGACTATGTACTCAGTCGTAGTTGTAGGTAAGCGTACTTACTTCACCTCACTTTATCGATTTTTATGCTAACAAATTCAGCAGCAATACACGAGTATTCAAAAAAAATTAAAATAGGAAGGAAATATGTATAATAACAAAAAATTTAACAAACATAAACGTGTAGAAAACAAATCTAAATTTCAAATCCAGTAAACTACAATTTATCACGAAACAAGTTACCTCATGGACAATTTTTAACCGTTTCATTAAGTAATGAGTTTTGTCATCGTTGTATACAGCAGGAAGAAGCGTATCCACTCTTTTTCAGAAAATTCATTGTCCTGCTCACCCGTCTAAATGACGTCCTTAAGCTTCTTGTTTTTTTTTTTTTGCTTTAATGCCAGCAACAATTTTGCTCTTTCTGTATCGAATGGAAAAAAAATCTTGCAAATGAATGAATTTTCATATAGTATAAGCTTATATCCATCCATCTCTAGCTATGGTCAACACAACTTACAACAACTATACTATATGTCGCCCTTAAAGTGCGCGCGAGTATAAATATATTTTACGGCGAAGGCAATAAACTTTTGCAGAAAATAAATTTTCGAGCTTTGTTCTTAATTTTCCTCTCTCTTCGTGAACAATGTTTTGAACAACTATGCTCACATGCATTTACATATGTATATCTATGTATGAGTACATATCGACCACCATTGCCATCCCTTAGTTACCCACTGATCCTTTTTAATATATACTTATCATGTGTGGAGGCAACACCACCTGTTCGCTCAAAAATCATTGTGTGGGTGGGGTTCGGTCCGGCTATGTAGGGGCCATTTGTTAAATTGTTGCCTGTTTTTGAGGAAGGTAGTGGGTTTGAATATGTGTGGGAAATGGATTTACAATTTGTATAAAATCAATCCCCAGGAAGGAAGTTGAAGTCTGCTGACCAAGCAGTTGGAGACAAACTAAGCCACATACTATGGGAGTCAAAAACTTTGCACGGTTGCGAGTTTTTTTGCGCCCTGGAAATACATAGTTTAATTTAAATAAACAAAGATTACGAGTACCTCATGTAATTCTGCTATTGTGATGGAATTTGCTTTCATAAAGACTGACTCATTTCGATAATAAATCAAAACATAAAACACACAATTTATACTTAATCTCCAAAGTGTATGAATTAGTACAGCGCAAGACTAAAATATAATCTCTTCTAAGAGCTACACAGACTTCCTTTGCATTGATTGTGTGGTTCTTTAAATTGGTCATTAAGAAAACAGATATATGAAGTTAAATTAACCACAAAATTTGATTTACAAATGGAAAACAACAACTAAACTTGGAATAAACAATTTGAAATTTATATTAAACTTTTATCATACTTTTCATTTCCTAAGGATATGCAACGCAAGCTGAATGCATATTTTCGTAAATGATTTAAAGCATAGATATCATATTTATTGTTCATACATTTTAGCTTACCCTTGGTCTCCACTGGCAATAATTCATTGCAAAAAATATATCATGAAATTGAAATTTCCAATGGCGGTCTCCAAATTTCTAGAAATAATTTATTTTATGGAATCAATTTCTACTTTTATTTTTTGCAATTTCTGTTGAAATAAATCCTGAGTTAAATTTGACAATGACTGCCAATTTGAGTTTTATTTAATTTAAACATGACTGATTGGCGAATTTCACAAATAAAAACTCTTGAATGAATCAATAGTTTTTAACAAAATGAGTGTTTATGGAATTACAAAAGCCATTTTGTTTAAAACATGATGAATAAATAAAGATTTGTAATCAAATGCAATGACGGATTTTTATCCACTGATATGGAACATCTGCATCGGTAATACAATATCTTCGTATGCTGTCACGAATCCTAGAAGAAAATATATAGCTGTTACAGTTTTTGTGGGGCGAGTTGTGTGAACGTTTCTGGAAGCGAAGTTTCTAGACATTTTCCATCAAGTTCTGTTGTAAGGCCTTTGGATATCCCCGGGGAAAGATAGTTGTGTAAAACACAGCATAGTTTAACTAGAATATCACAGCAGTCTAAAGATACTTCGATTGGGCGATAAAAAATTCTGAAACAAGCTGCAAGTCTTCCAAATACCATTTAATTTTCAACGCTCATTATTGCGCGACTTAATCGGTAGTTTAATACTTCTTGTGATGTGGTTAAGCCTATATTTTTGTCATAAGCTTTCATTAAATTTTTATCCAGCCCGAAGATGCCGTCGCCAATAAAGTAGTATGGGCATGGGGTGCATACTTCCTGCCACTTAATGGTTTCAGGATAGGTATGTTTCATGATCCAAATGTTAAGGTTTCATATAATGAGCTATCTTCGTATATAACTACATCTGATGCCCTTCCGTTCCCTCCAACATCAATATAAACAAATCTGCTGTGTGCATCAACCACAGCTAACAATACGACACTAAACATTTTTTGAAAATTTTTCGATTTTCTCTGGTTCTTGCAAAGCCATCACAGCAAGAATTAATCGTCGTTGATTCCTCGTATACGACATGTTTGCAAATGAAATGTCCTGTCAGAATTTGCCCACCCAATAAAGAATAAGAATTTTTGAAATAATGTCTGACATTATGTCGGAAATAAATATGTCTCGTGTTAAAGTTTGATTTCTTAAAATTTTAGTTATGAACGTTGATTATACACACAAAATTGTTATCCAAACTACGTGTACACCACCGATTTATTCATTGCGGGGGAAAACGAGAAAATATCATCAGCGCTGGGATAAACAAATACATCAGCTATTAAAACCGATGGACACTAAGGGGTGCATAATGCACACATCACCATTCGAAACTTTTTAAGATTACAAAAAACAGCGTTCAAAATATGATGTTTAAAAAACCTCATAATAATGGGCAATAAAACAGGTCGTGGTTTTTTTTATTTTGTCTGTGTAAATATAGTTTTGAAATTGTATGATTTGTGTACAATTGGTGGAAAATTATTCTCCGTTCGTGGTGAGATGGAATAATAACGTGCATATAGAAGATAATCTATCTGGTGGATGTTAGTATTCGTGTTTCTTAAAATGTTATGGGAAGCGTGATTGAATTGTAAATTTCACGCCGTTTTATTAGAATTTAACACATTTTTGCATGCATAATTTGTTTGTATGTTTGGTTTAAAATACTCGCTCGTAATATTCATTTAATATTATTAATGCTGTACAATTTTTGTGTTTTTAGATAATAAGGTAGGCAAATTTAAAGCTGTTTGTTAGCTTATTTTGCATTAAATGGAAGGAAATGAAATTCTAAATAAACAACCGGTTTTGGATGGCTTTCTCCGATAACATGATTTGTCGTTTTTGCATAAAAGGATAATTTTAAAAGATGGACAGTTAAATTACCATGTGCAAAAATGACCGTACTTCAACAGTCGTAAGGCTATGCTGCGATTGTCCAGTACTAGCAAAGAGGCAGGCACACACTAACAGAACAAATTTAGGTACTTCAACTTTCTCAAAGAAGTCGCAAACATAAAATTTCGGCGCAGGGTCATAAGTCCACAGGTCAAAAGTCCATTGTGGAAAATTCGCGCGAATTGTTCACTATTACTTTATAAACTTCTCAAAAATGAAATAGTGAACAGTTCAAAGTACAGATCTAAGGTTTCGCGCGAATCGTGAGCACCGTGGTGTAGTGGTAAGTGCATAGGACTTAAAAAAGCAACAGTGAACAATTCATTTTAAAATTATAAATGAAAACTACTGAATTTTTGTTTTCATACGAAATTTGACAAATTTTAATAATTGTTTACTTATGATCTATCTTACTATAGTGAGCCATAAGACCACAATCGTCGGGTCAAAAGTCCACAGAAATTTCGTGTGGACTTTTGACTCACCTGGGTGGGTTATAAGTGCAATGGACTTTTGACCTGTGGTCTTATGACCTTGCGCCTAAAATTTCACCTTTTCATTGAATTTGATTCAGAGAAATTCATTCTGTCCATTTTCTCTGAAAAAAGAAATAATAGCTTACTAATTTTACTCTGGAGATTTATGGTATCATTATGGACCAACACCTAAATTTCACACATTCTTTTGTCGGAAATTTGCAAAACGGCTTGGCGCCAGTAAAGGAATCAGCCGAACCTTTTCTAGCCAGTGTGTGGTCTCTTTCGTTTCCATCAATAGATACTCTTGGGCCCGGTGACCCAGCAACTTTTGACTTTTTTCTTCTGGGAGAGGTGTTGAACTGCAAATAAATTGACTGAGTGTACATAGTACCTACCTACTGCAGTCGGCCATCGACTAAATGCACTTATTTCAATGCCTTTTTGAAAGTGAACAAACAATTATTGTTGCAGTTTGCCTTTTACATTTCTCTAAATTAACAAATGGAGGATATCATAAAACTCGGTACCGCGTACACTACTGCTAAGTAGCGGAGACTTTAATTTCAGCTTTGCGTCAGAAAAGGAGCACCCAAAATAGCGCCAAGGACAAAATCGTGTACGGCTATTGTTTGTTTTTCCCCGAAATCTAGAAAACTTAGTCACCACAAATCCATTATATAATGTCTGGAAAACCAAGGAATAAAATGAATTGAAAAAAATTTAGCTCAATAAGAAAGAAATTCAAAGGTACTATTTTTTTCAGAAACCTTAATCTATATATATACTATTTATAAAGACGTAACTACTTTTATGTATGTTCTGGCTAATCTCGGGAACTACTGAACGGATTTTGATAAAACCTTCGCTAAAATATTTGTTGAGCTCCTCTGTAATGGATTGCATATATATTATCGTGCCTTATACTTTTAATTATGCACAAAAATTATTTTTTTTTTGTATGCTTACAATTTAAACACTTCCATGCACTTTACGTGATAACGCGTGCACCTATTTCAATGAAATTAATTTGGTTGATTTCAGCATTTCTTGCCAAATATTATAAGGTATAAATCATCTTCCTACGTTACCTAGAAGCTGCGAAATAGACATAAATAATGTGATTGTTAATGGTTTTAATTAAAAAGCACAGAAAATCATTGAAATTGTCCGTCAACCTGCTGGGAGAGGATCACGTTGTTGCATTACGAGTATGTAAGCTTTTCTCTTCGCTTTTGCTCTTGCAGTATGCTGGGTAACTGGCCGAACACAATGGTGAAGCTGTAGTGGAAGTAGAAAGTTGAAGTTGGCTGAACTTTGCGCTTCACCATACAATTCATACTACAGCATCAGCTTCGCATTGTGTTCGCGCTATAGGGTTTACGTGTATTTTAATTTTGACAGCGCTGTCTACTTCCACTACAGCTTCGCCATTTTGTTCGGGCAGTGAATTGTGTTTTGTTTTTGTGTGGTCGGTCTGGCGATCATTTTCATCTCTCATCCGATGGTGATGATGATGGCTGATGAAACTTTGGGGTGTTGCTGTGTGGGTGTGCATACTGGTGAAGGTTATACATAATCTTTGTGCATATAAAAATGAATTTCTGTTTGATTGTGTTTTTTCGATAAATTCCGATTTCCGAACTACTTTGCCGATTGAGCTCAGACTTGGACATAAAGTATGTTTTGAAGAGAGAAAGACTAAGCACATAATACAATTACTTTACGGTAGGTGGACAAATTTATATTAAAGACAAAAAAAAAAAACTTTTTGCACAACTGAGTTATAAGGGAGCCAATTTAATATGTACAAATTAAAGTTTGTTTGTTCGAAACAAATGCATCCACAAAATCACTGAAAAAATGATCGTACATAATATCAATGAACGGCATTCATACAGCAAAATTCATTCATTTTTAAGAAAAATTCATTGATCTTATGTACAAAATCATAAAAAAATAAAATGTTCTTATGAACGATTCATTGTTTGTATGAAATCGCGTTCATAAAAATATTTGTATGAGAAATTTCGGGTATGAGCTCTGATTCTTATTTTTAATGAATTTTTTCATAAGCGTATATAACTATCCATCACGAGTTTTAAGAATAAATACATTGGATTAATGAAAATAATCTTTGAATTAAAGAAAAATAGAAAATGAATGCATAGATTCATACGCATTATGTATCTATTCTCAAAAAGTATGTATCAAGTCATAAGAAGTATACCGATTCATAAGGGGTATGTATTTTGTTCATAAACTGTAAGTATAGATACATACTCAAAGGTTTCGAATGTGTAAATAGTTATACACACAATGCATTCGTATTTACTTTACTAGCTGTTGCCTGCCCGGCGTTGCCCGTGCTAAAAATCAGTCGCGTCATTTGATTGTAGTATGATAGAAAGGAAGTAGTAGGAAGCGATATTATTTAAATTAAGATTCTAAAGAATTCTGAAGCCAATACATTATTATCTGAACTAAGTGGTTGTTCCCTATAGATGAAACGATTGCATGAAAAATTGATGGAAATGTAATATACCTGTGTACAAACACGTCTACACACATATGTACATAATATGTATTTTATGAGCATCAAATAATGGTACTTTCTGGTTTCTTGTCTCTAATAGTTGTACTTATTGTTCATATTTAAAGTACAATAGCATTATGTAAACGCCAAAGATATTAGGCTTTGTTGTAAGCATTGGTCGTGGAGTAACTGGTGAGGTTTGTCTGAAACCACCAACTATTTACTAATTTTAAGACTCAACATCGCCTGCCTACCCCTACTACAATATATGTATTTGTGAATTGAAATAAAAGGAAAAACTTTATTCTAAGGCATCCACTGACTTAACCTTAAGGTAACCAAATACCGCTGTAAAGTGACAAAAAAAAAAAGAAAGTAAAAAAAATCGTGCCCCCCTTTCTATAGATCTAGATCCGCACGCTGATGAAGCAGAAACACAACTAACTAAAGTCGGTAGCAAATATCAGCAAAATCATCCCTCCTCTACTTTGTGTCACAATCCCAAAAAGGAGCATTAATTATTAACACGAACAACCCTCTCTCAACAGAATGGCGATCAATGGCAATGGTTTACCCCTCATTCAATGCGCGTATGGTTAGAAAGAAAATGAAAGAATAAGCGATAGCGATGGATTTGTGGCGAAGAGAAGAGCATAACATCTACAGAAACAACCCTCTCCCAACAGAATAACGATCAATGGCAATGGTTTACCCATCATTCAATGCGCGTATCGGCGTATGGGTACTGGACTGGGTAGAATAGAAAGAAAATTAAAGAATAAGCGATAGGGATGGATTTGTAGCAAAGAGAAGAGCATAACATCTACAGAAACAACCTTCTCCCAACTCAATGACGATCAATGGCAATGGTTTACCCCTCATTCGATGCGCGTATGGGTAGAAAGAAAATTAAAGAATAAGCGATAGCGATGGATTTGTGGCGAACAGAAGAGCATAACATCTACAGAAACAACCCTCTCCCAACAGAATGACGATCAATGGCAATGGTTTACCCATCATTCAACGCGCGTATCGGCGTATGGGTAGAATAGAAAGAAAATGAAAGAATAAGCGATAGCGATGGATTTGTGGCGAAGAGAAGAGCATAACATCTACAGAAACAACCCTCTCCCAACAGAATGACGATCAATGGCAATGGTTTACCCCTCATTCGATGCGCGTATGGGTAGAAAGAAAATTAAAGAATAAGTGATAGCGATGGATTTGTGGCTAAGAGAAGAGCATAACATCTACAGAAACAACCCTCTCCCAACAGAATGACGATCAATGGCAATGGTTTACCCATCATTTGATGCGCGTATGGGTAGAAAGAAAACTAAAGAACAAGCGATAGCGATGGATTTGTGGCGAAGAGAAGAGCATAACATCTACAAAAACAACCCTCTCCCAACAGAGTGACGATCAATGACAATGGTGTACCCAAAAATAATGACCAAATAATAAAAGCGGAAATTGGAATAACTCGAATTATGAAATCAAGGAATTGTATGTTTTGTTTAAAAAGTAGCCTAATCTCTAATCCAGGAAGTAGACTATCTATTCACGAAAGTTTCATTCAAGTCTGTTAAACCGTTAAGGTGTTATAGAGCAACAAACATCCAAACATCCAAACATCCAAACATCCAAACTTTCACATTTATATATTAGTAGGATGGCTTTGGCGTAGTGGCAGCGTCGTCGCAGCGTCGTCGCTTGTCACGCAGAAGGTCCGCGGTTCAAATCCAGATTTATGTAAGTATTTATTTCTATAAAAAAAAAAAATAATAATTTGAACAGTTTCAGAAATTAATAACAAAACCTACTACTACGAGAAGGCACAACACGGCAGTAGGAGGATAGTATGGCATGGCTGAAAGAATTCACTACACAAAAACTATAATAAGAAGAAACATCTGTAAAAACTTCTGTGAAACATATGCAAGTACAAAAAAAAAAAACTCTCCAGTTATCCTAGACACCAACCCATAGAGTTAGTTGAAACATTACAAATGAGTTTCCTACCACTATGCCGATATGCTTTTTTTCATCTCTCTGTCTCTCTTCTCCTTCATGTGCTCGTGCTAATTTATAAATGTCATTCATTAATTTTATGCATAGATTCTTACTTTTATGAACGATTCATAGTTGTATGAATTTATTCATAAACGTATGAACGGGGATACATGTTCTGTAAGAATTTGATGTTTAGCTCAATTTTAATGAACTTTTTCATTTAGAATATGAAATTTTTCATTTATATCATGTACCTTTTTGGTTCAGTGATGTCACTGATGGTGCACATTTTGGGCTGGACGCATTGTCGGACCATTTTTCTTTGAAAATGCGGTTGGTCAGACAGTAACAGTAAATGGTGCTAGCTATCGCGACATGATAATCCAGTTTTTTGTGCCAAAATTGCAAGATATGGATATGGATGACATGTGGTTTCAACAAGAGGGTTCCTTTACTTACTTTATGAATCGATAAAAAAAATAAGAACCGGTGTTTTCTATCAAAATTACTTCCTGCGTGAACTTTGGGACACCCTTTACCCTTTATACATATACAGTGAACTGTCTCATAACCGGACACTGACGGTACCGAGAAATTTGTCCTGTTAGAAGAGGTATCCGGTTATGGGAGAACAAAATAAATTGACATTTTTTAAAAAAAGTATTAATTTTATTTTATAAACGTATTCATTTTTACAGGATAAACACAAATTACCGAAAAATACTTATTTCTGGCACATACATTTAAAATACAAACCGATTTAAAGAATGCAATAGGATTCATAAATGCACATACATAATTGTTGAATAACACGTTTGCGGACAAGACAGCACATGCCGTCAATGGTTGAGGAAATTAGCGAGGCCATGACAATTTTAGGTATGTTAGGACAAGACGGGATACCCTGACGAGAAATACAGGATGCTTCCAAATTCCGGCATTATTTGTCCTATCAGAGACAAATTTTCACTTCACTGTGACCAGCGGAATTATTTTAATCTTTATACAAAATTCGCACAATATAATATAAAATATCTCTCAAAATGTCGGAAACATGGGTTTGTAATTCTAGCGTTCCCAACAGAAAATCAAGTGTCCGCGAACGTGATAGTAAAGCAAAGGCACACTCCACACCTTACATTTTTGTTTCGTTTCTTTGCAAAGTGTAAAGAAGAGGAGAACAAAACAAAAACAAAATAAAGTATTTTTCAATTTGTCCATTTAAGAGAGAGAGAGAGCGACATTCTATTGCGGTTACGAAAATTGGTGTCCGTGTACGGTTATGAGAGAGTCCGGTTATGGGAGAATTTTTTATATGGAAAATCGTATATTTATTTCCGTTCTTTGAAATCTGTCCGGTTATAGGAGGTGTCCGGTTATGAGAGGTGTCCGTAAGGAGAGAGTACACTGTATACATATAGCAATATATTAAAAGAAAATATTTTGTTTTCTATTCAAAGTTGCTGGAAGGCGAAGCAAGGCGAGCACGGGTCAGCTAGTCAACAATAATTATCATCATTGTCATTATAAATTCATTTTGCCGACCATCAACAGATGGATCTCTAACTTATGAGATAGTGTACACGCCGAAAAATCATTTTTAGAGTTAATGTGAGCGCTTAAATTGTCCTTAAAACTTTATTTGATTTGTAGTTTATTGGGTGCAAATGATTCATTTTTCTAAATGTAGGAGATGGCCACCTACCTACCTACATATTGTTATTATTTTCATTCAACAATTCAAAATTATAGATATTGGTGCATATGCATGAAGGTATGAAGTTTCACTTCTGTCGAGCGTATTTTCGGAGAGATAGGATTTACTAAGGCATCTATTCTATTCTATTCATTCTAATATGTACTTGAGAACTTCATAAACTAAAATTTTATAATTTTTTTTCTCAAATTTTCATTTTTTATAATGTAAAAAAAATGTTATAAATAAAATTCGAGCGAATTTCAAGAAACAACAAGAATAATAATCCTCTGCAGAATTTTTGGAAAAATTCTTAAAAATAATACAACTATGGTATATTTTGTTAAAACCGTCAAAAATTAATTAATTTTCTTACCCTAAATTGACATAATTGGACATAAAAAAGGCCATACACCGAAATATGGCGTCATAAGGCCATATTTTTAAAATATTTTGAAACAGGCCTTATGTCACGTCACCCTCATTTACTATTGTTTTCATTGTAATCATTGTCATCAACGCCTTCAGCGTTTTTTTTTTTATAAAACAATGATGACATTGCATAGGCATATCCAATTGTATGGTAACCATGATTACTAAGCTTGACTTGGCGTCATTGCGTTGAGCGTTGACGTTGGCGTTGACGTATGACGGAAAGAGCCGTCCCATAGAATCCGTTGCAATGTTGCATACCTACATTGAGAGATTACAGGTGATAATATTTTGCTATTGCCGAAAGTGTTTCTCATGCTTCCGCCAATGAAAGTGCTTATTTTCAATTTGTGAATGCCTGAACTTCAATATGTGAATGTGTGAACTTAAATGCGGGAATGAGTGAATATGCGTTGGTTTTGCACCACCTTCCATAAGAATGCGTGTATTCTATAGAGCTCTCAGTTAAAATGACGCGACGCCGCAACGCACCAACGGATTCTATGGGTGGGGGCTTTTACACTTTTCTGCGCCTATGTGCATCCGGCCAGTTAGTACCGTGGTGTAGTGGTAAGTGCGTTGGACCACTACGTAATGCCGCCCTGGTTCAATCCCAGCAAACACCTAAACTTTTTTTTAGCGCCACCTAAAGAAGAAGTGTTTCCGGCCACAGCAATCGCAATGAATAGTCAAAAAGCGTTGCAATTGTCGTCGCATTCACCTTCTTCAAAATCTTAGAGGTCAACAAGTATCCGCGTCCTTCCTTACGCAATGGCTCGACAGTAACATTCGTTACGCAGCGGCCGACGTTGTCTGTCGTTTCATCTATTGACATGAATATGTTGTCGACTCCCATTTTAGATCAGATTCTTTGATGACTCATCTGGAATTTTCCAATGTACCCATGTACATACGTTTCCATAAGTATTTTATATACTTGGCCATTTACCTTGTATAGGGTATATCATACGCCAGCAATATTCGCGTGTTATCGTGTGTGTCTTTTGAACAGTTTTCAAGACTAATGATTGCTTGAATCGTTTCATGTGCTGCTCAACAAAGTACATTTTCCATTATTCACCTTTATACAACACAATTTACAACGAATGCATTCATTCTTTAGGCTTCAACCCCCTAATTACTAAAATGTGTTCGTGACATAATCAAATATAATCAAATGCTTCAAAACAGCTCGAGTACTCATTTCGTTCATGTCAAAATACATATAAGTATGTATCTGTTGTCCAATTCTTTGTCATGTTCATACATATGTTTGGCGGATAAATCGACTGGATAATAGACACACGGTGGGCACCGAAGCGCAAGTGGTTAGTGCGTCGGATTACTGAGTCAGCGGTCTTGGGTTCGAATCCCGCCGCAAATACCTAAAAAAATGTTCACAGTGCCCACCTCTTCCGAATGCCTGACAAGCATTCAAGAGTATCATTTGTTATGTTAAGCTTCCCAACTCGCCGTTCGGAGACGGCAGAAAACTGTAGGTCCCTTCCATTCGTGCAAAAATATAACGCGCACACACAAATGGTTGCGGGAAGTTAGGCTTGGTTCTAGCTAGGACTGCTGAAGCCAAATATTATTATTATTATTAATAGACACACGAAGCTTGAGTGCTGATATAAATACATTACATCGCCTTCAGATATTAATATTGATAAGATTTAGCATCACCATCAGCGTTATGGCTGAGATTGATGTGTGTTTGTATATTCCTCCCCTTGAAATTAATTCAAATATACAAAGCTAACCTATGCCTTCTTGAACAAATCAACTAAATGAAATAATGGTTGTATGATCAAAGAGGTGGACATAATTGGACATAACTTGCACTCATACATGGGAGGAAAAGGAAAGGACATGCCACTTATTCCGTCATACATTTGTTACTTTCGCTAGAATAGCTCACTCATAGGATGTTATCACTTCAATGGTCATCATATGTTTAGATTTTCTTGCTCTTATTGGAAAATTGTTATTTCATTTACGAGTAGCTTTTTGCTTTTCCGTCGGATAGCAAGTCAAGCTGAATGAATTGGATAACGTTTCTGTTGGCAATAGAGTACTGATGATTTCATAAAAATGAGAAAGTCGATTTTAGTTTTTGTCATCCCCTTTGCAATATTCTGGCTATGTACTATTTATAAGTAAAAATGATAAAGTAAAGGGATGGAACTTACAAAAATTATATTTCTTAATAAAAATAATAAGGGTGTATTTTCATCCCTTGTCATATAATATTTCATAACTTTTATAACTATGCGCATTTTCTATTACCAATAAGAAGGTGGAGTTTTCCCTTCCGAAAACAAAATGGCGTCTTTATGATATCTGAAAATTTCTTTGAAATATTCAAATGGCGCTTTCAAATTTTCTGTAGCAATAGTTTGTTTGCTTTTAGACTACTCTCGTTAATTATTCAAACGAAATCTGCAAGGTGCGTGCAAAGCAGTAACAGTGCACTCTATTTTTATGCCTAAAGAAATCAAGCATTCCCAATTACAACTATGGCATTTGTGTACACTGTACATTCAATATAAATTAAACCAGACGAAAGCATGAGCAATCCATAGTCAAAACCACATTCTATGCCCGAAATTAGAAGTTGCGGGCAAGAAGAATGCACCCACAACCTCCATACTAATTCCAAAGGGATTCCTTCTTTTGATAAATTTCATTCCTTTGTGTTATGAGTATAAATATAAGACTATAGAATTTAAATAGAAATGTGAACTCACATACATATGAGTACACTCTGTAGATACACCGTAAGCCATCGACTCTCTAACGAACGAGGAATGAGTAAAAGTTTTGAAAGCATTTTGTGGATAATTCAAAATGAAAATCCTGATAAGAATTTCTATCCCCACCATCTTTGGGAGATGATTTTTTTGGTACGCCCTTCTTTCAAAGCCTTCATCCTTCCTATACGAATGTATGTCGTTATATAGTTTGCAAGGTAAATGTTGAGTACATATACTCGTATATGTAGGAGAACTCTTGGAGCAAAGTTCTTTTCGACTTAAAAGATTCCGATGTACCCTCATTGTGCACGGAAAATTTTACCTTCATATCCCTATTGAGGTTGAGGCTAATGCCAGGAATACATACTCGTACCTGAAAGTGATGGCCTCCGTCAAATCCTGGTATTTGATAGAAACATGAAAAAAAAAACCCACTCCAAGGGGGGCTGAGTTGGAAGTAGACTCGTTGCCATCCTTACCAATGCAAGTCATAGGTTGCAAAGCCCTGGACAGAACTATGAATCGGGCAACTATAGCAAAGACGACTTGAATGGCGGGTGATCAGGGGTGTTTGGGTGAAGGAAACACCCATCTCCATTTGAACAACACTCTAAAGAGCAAAACCAAAGGAACGTGGTCAAAGGAATCAACAAACGGATTTTAAAGTTTGTGTTCGAGTTTTACCAAATTTTTCTCTCTCGTCTCATGCTATTATTTGGGATGACGACGATGAGCTTTTCCTTTCTCCGGTGAAGCGGGAGTGGAGGAAATATATGTATGTGGTATTTTATGTGATTATGGGTTGCCCATCCCCATGGGCGCATTTTAGTTGGATGCACCATCATGGGTATTACACTAGGCTGTGGAAAGTGGTATTAGTACTGGTAGCAAATTGATGAAAACTTCCGGGTAAAACTAAATGGATGAATAGAAGTTGAATATTTTAGGAAAGAATTGCCTGAATGCTCTCCTCTAGATTTTTAGGTTTTCTAATGAAGAATTGTTTAAGGGTGGGTCATTTCATTCATAATATATGTACATACATAGTACAATACATAGTACAATACAATAAGCGCAACCAGAACGGTCACCATTTTTAATTTTGTGTTGAATCTCTTCAAGAAGGAAGAGGTAAACCCCAAGTTATCAAATAGGGGACCAGCGTTTGGAACTTAAACTTCAAAGAACTTCAAAGTGTTTAAGATATTACATAGGTATGAGTACATACAGTTGAGCAAATGACAAGTTACAAATGCAAAAAAAAACTTTAGAAGTACATATGTAGGTACTGGGTAATGAACATTTGCAGAACTTTGTGCTATAATAATCTGGGAGGATTGATAACCCAAAACATGGTAGTTTAGTTACTCAAAACCTCTATCGACGGCTTATAAATAACTAAATATAACTCTACATTATTGTATGCATGTAAATATAAAGATATTTTTTTTAAATTCCCACAACAGGAGAGACATTTTCCTATATAAAACGGATTATCCTGACAATCAAAGTATTTAAGCTTCCTGTCAATTTTTAGTATACAAAAGAAATAAAACTATTACTATACATTTCTATATTACTCTTTAATACTTCCATTTAACCAGGAAATCCCTTCGCCAGTATTATCTGCTCTACTGGATAACAAAAGTGTCCTTCGCCTGACAGTGAGGGGTGCGCTTTAGCTCCTCTCAAGTGGCAGAGTGTAAATTGCGACCATTGTTGGCTGCAGATTGATTTTTTCCTTATTTATCACAAGGGATGAGATCAGAACAACAACCCACGACATAAACTGAAAATATTTCCGTATTTGAAAGATGAAAAGTATATTAGCCCATCCAAAGGAAGGGGTGCCGAATGACATCGTTGGCGAATATCCTTTTTAGTTTTTCCGACCCTCGTGTAAACAACAAGTGAAACTCTGGCAATTTGTCGTTTTGGAAGAAAAGCGAGAAAGGTGGCATATGGGTAACAAACAATACTAACAATTTAAGTGAAATAGATACTGTTCAGATATACGAATACATGTACATATGTACTTATGTTGTATACTTCGATATGTTCGTAGGTGGTAAAGAAGGACAAAGAAAAACTAAATCATTTTTTCGGATGACTTGGCGGGGTCTCATCATGTCGGGAGATAAAGAAACCATCTTCCCCTTTATTTACGCTAAACTTTGTACGGATTTTTTTTTTCTTTTTTTTTGTGGGGTTAAAGTCGCTGTTATATCGTTGCTTCGGTTCTTTGTTACATTGTAATACCATTATGGTTAAATTTTGGGACACAATCTGTGGGTGTCACCGCCTGCTGGTGTGTTAATGATCCTTTATTTAGTCGCGGTAGTATTATGACAAATTGCTTCTCGTGGTGATGTTGGTGGCAGTGTGCATGTGCTAGCAGATGATCAATAATTTAATTATTTAGAAGGGGGAGAAAGAATTTCATCATATTTACTTTTATTAAGTGAAAATGGTTATGGCTAACATCTGTCCAACCAGTTTTCAAGTATTGCATTCTTGGTACATACTTAAATATAAACAGATAAATCTGATGAGCCCATATACCCACATATTATTTTTAAAACCGAATAAATGTCAGTTATTTAAATTTGTCTTCAAAATTTCAATGTTTTCGAGTGAATAAGGTAAGCTAAAGTAAAGAATGAAGATACAAAAAAAAAAAAAAAACAATGCGAACAATAGAACAATAGAATCCAGAATATCTTAGCTTAGAAGACGACAGTTTCTCTGATGTTTCGAAACTTTTAAAAGGAAATATTGTGTGGGGTAACATATGTACAGGGTTGGCCTAAAAACACTAAAACTTAGTCAGTTTTAAGTTGCGCAAATGCGAATGTGTGGCCCAATTCTTGTCCTACTTCATAGTTTTATATTAACTTATATGAACCACACAAGTATTTTCGTAGGCCGCTTATGGCCTAATAATAACATTCATCTATTTGTAATAAAACAAGCTAACAAATAGATCACATTTTTTCATTTCTTTTATATGGATGCAGGATTCATTATAGTCTTGTGTGTATAAAGTACCCTCAGAAGTTTTTTAAAAGTTGCACCAGAACACGTTCAGCCACCCACACTTGGGTTACTCAGTATAAATAAAGAACAAAAGAAAAAGTTCCGACTTGGAAAACTGAGTCGTCAGTGTTTTACTTTATACATTGTAAAAAAGTTTTGGAGTATACATCTATACTCGCACATGGGGAAATTCCTCCGAAAGATATCGTTTAAGTTTAAATAATGTTGCAAAAGTAAATTTATACAAACTTATATATTTTTCTCCTTCGTATTGATCTTAGAACGAGAGAATCTAGAACGAAGTTCTGCGGATATGTTATTAAATAACTGTGTTATTATTCTATGTCTAACAAAGAATTCTCACTCACAGCATATAACCCTTAAACACTAAAATATTTTCTTTCTTCGAAAAATAACTTTTTTATTGAGTTTGCGTTAGCCAAAACTTTATTAATTTTGAACTGAGTTGAGTACTCAAAGTGGTAGATGTTATTCAAATACACCCTTTCTTTTTATATCTTGAAAATGATTTCGTGTTTTTGGAAGTGTTTTATGTTTTAAAGTTTCGGAGTTGTTTAGCTGTGCTTTTGTTCACTTCAAATCGTGTTATTTTAAGGTGCCAAGATATGCTTACACATATAGAATTAAAAACTGTCGAAGATATCAATATCTGCACAGGATTGAACTTATAAAATAATTGATATTTAAGGCATACAAGCTGATTTGTTATTCTATTTCACCCTTGAATTGAAACATACGAGTTCACTCCCTTTCTCCAATATTAATATTAACTTTGAACGAAGAGGAACATTTCAATCCGAGGAAAATACGTTCATATGTACATGTATCTATGTACATAAATATAACTAACAACAGATTACAGAGAATAATAAATGAAAGTCCAAACAAAGTTTTGCCCTCTATGGATATAACTTTCGACTGAAGGACATCAACATAAATGAAAGCATACCCGTAGCAGCGGCATGCAAAAGGGGATCACGTCCACTGCAGCCAGATAAAATGATTCAATGAAAAGTTAGTCCAATCTTGGTTTCGGTCTGTGAATTTACCAACATGAAATGGGAGCTTTTCTTGTACCTGTTTCCGAGCACTGAATGCTTTTCTTTCACAGCTTAACTACAATTACAACTGAACATGATTCATGATTCAGTATTTATGCATGTAGTTTCATTTTATTTTTAATTATGATATTATTCATGAAAGAAACCTTTATTTCTGAAACAAATTCCACTGTCTCCGATGTCCTCTTTAAAAAACGCTCACTTTCCAAAACATTCTATCCAATTTTACTCTGTCACCGTGGGTTTCCTCTTTTCTTCATTCACACTGTTTTCTCCAGCGACACAGCTCGTCAATTTGACGAAAAGAAATGAAAGTCATAAACAATTTCAATAAGCAATTATCACAATCAATTCAATTTCACCCACTGCACCAAATGTGCAACCGCACTCGTTAGGCCTAACACTGGCGCAACATAATTACTTGTCATCACGCACATCCCGTGGAAGAATCTGGAGGAGATCGCAACACCGTATGCAGACCCACTAGGTGGTATTCCATTGTCCGTCGATCTCGTAACATAAATGGTCACGGTCAACTAAGTCCACAACGGATTCTAGTTCGCAATTAAACCAAAAAGCAAACCGTTTGCTAATTTTATTCAAGTTCTAAATTCTAAGTGTGGTGCTATGTGGCTCAGAAGGTAGAACAGCAATTTCACCGCAAGATTCAGTGCACACCAGAACCTAATCGGGAGCGAGTCCAAAACTTACGAGTGGTGTTTATATTATAGATAAAAATCAAAAGTGCAAGCTCATAACAGACTTCAGAAATATGTTACTTATTGTTTGAAGAAAGCATTTTTTTTTGTTGTTGTTATCGATCATCCATTCTATATGAAATCCACTAGAGCACGCCACTCCTTTCCAGGCGAATGATTCCGTCAGTGATCTTCATGATGTGCCAGAGCATAGCATGAGATTAAGCAGAGCATTGAATCTACTGGGGAGGCTTTTATAAAAGTGCTATCATATCACTGAAGATCACTAGTAGACGATCATCAGCGGACCCGTTCGGATTTGGATATTATTATTTTAAAACACAGTGGCACACAATCAGCGCAATGCAACTGCGATTGATTTTTGAACTTCTGGTAACCGCCGTGATCGTGGCCGCACTAAGTAATGCAGCTACGCATTCGGATCGTGGCAGCAATTGGTTGGGGTCAGAGTACATGATTGTTCGTAAGGTGTACGACGATTGCCAGGATAAAAACGATTTCGTGGGATGTCTCAAGGAAAAAGCATTAGTGGCGCTATCAAAGGCTTTGGAACAAGACTCTATTAAGATTGTCGATGGACTAGTGTTGGAGAAGCAAAATGCCACCGAGAAGGAGAGTATAATTGGATTTACGGATGCTCGAATGTTGAATAGTCTAACGCAGCTGGATCGGTCTCTGCTGGAAAAGTTAGATCTGTTTTTACGAACTCATGTGATGAAGATCGATATGAGCCAAGCCCGTGGTCATCATGGGCACAAGCACAAAAAAGGCGGTGGTCATGTGAAGTACGTTATTGCTGCACTTTTTACTGCTATGGGTATTGCCGGCCCTATCGGGCTAAAAGCACTCGCCGCAATCGCAATCAAGGCGCTGGTTATAAGTAAGGTGGCGCTGACAATTGCCGGTATAATTGCTTTGAAGAAACTGTTCTCACATGATCATCAGGAAGATTCCAGTTTCCAGGTCCATGCTGGTGAACACAATCGGTAAATTTGTTGCTTTTCTTATAAAATTAATATGAATTAACATGATATTTCCTTTTCAAGACGAAATACGTACGTAGTACGCCCTATGGCTAAACCAACAAATGCAGATACTGCTCCCGCGGGACTAGACCCATATCGTTATTACTATGAATATCACTAACCATGAAAGTTATTAAAGTTAGTTTAAGTAAGAACCATGTAATTTACATTCAGACACAGCTAAGCGTACCAAAGATTAAAAATAATAATTTATTTATTTATTGTATTTATAACGACAATGAAAAGCGACTGAATTTGCTGACAATTAATTTATTATGTTTACTTAACTTTATCATAAATAGGCAATTGTTATAATTCAGTGCGAAAATAATTATAAATGTTACAAAAAAAAAAAATGGTTTCTTAAGTCTATTTTGATTTGGCCTAAGGCCGTCTACCAGATTGGCATTTAGATAAAAATAATGTTATAGGTACGATTCTATATTTTAAATTATGTGGATGGTTTAAAAGTCTCCCTTGATGATGTATTTTCTGTAGTCAAGTGCATTTACGGTGTAATTATACAGAGGGTCCCAGTCGAGTTCTCCATTTTTATATGCAATATAAATACATATATATAAATGCAATATTGCAATAACATATGGTCCAAAAAATCGTTCGCGCTATTCCTTTATGATTGGACATCTTGCTAGAAATTGTAGTACATCTACAGGTATTGCATAATGGGCCGTATGCATAAAAATTAAGTATATACTAAGTAGTAAAAGGTCAATGTAAATGCTTGTACTATTCCACTTTTAAGTGCACTTTTCAAGACCTTGATTTTTTGTACCGTCAGGAACTTGGTGTACCAAAAAGTTTGAATTTTATGAACTTAGGAACTTTTGTATACGTGTAAAGCTCGTAAAAAACTTTTATTGACAAGGCTAAATAACCAATTCAAAAATTAAACTAACCTTGCAATTTCCTATTTTTAATTTATTTTGGAAACTCTCACACTTCACTTGCTC
This sequence comes from Brachyopa scutellaris, assembly GCA_949775065.1. NCBI lineage: Eukaryota > Metazoa > Arthropoda > Insecta > Diptera > Syrphidae > Brachyopa > Brachyopa scutellaris. The sequence continues at coordinate 184,091,951 of OX459112.1, read as the reverse complement.
CGTCGATTTCTTCAAATATGACTTTTTGAAACAATGCGTTCTTTCGATTAAAATCATAGAGTAATTGCTTACCAATAAAGTATTCACTTAACCACTCTGCGTTTTCCTTCTCAAAACGGTAAAGCATTTTAAAATTAGAATCGGTAACCCTTGCAGCCATTTCGGTTAATATAGCAACCTGATTGCTTCAAAATGATACTCACGACTGTAACCCTTTGTTTATAGCTGCATCATTTTGTATTTAACTAGTGAAGGTTTTTACTTGTAGCTTTTCCTTCTAGATTATTTGTAGTATATTATTTGTATCACATTAGTAATTTTTCAGTAGTAAGGCAATATATATAATACCACATCTTTGTAAATTTTGCAATAGTATCCAATAATACTTTTTTGCTACAATAAAGAATAAAGAATAAATTTCGTATTTAACACAAAAAAGTATTTGCTAGCAAATGTTCAAGTTGCTGTTCACCAACTTGAAAGAAGTCCGCAAATCTAGTATAATGTTAACAGTTACCACACATTCTGACGCAAGATGCTCCCATCCTTGTACTAGATTTCTTCTTGTTCTAATGTGTAGCTTTTTTGTCACCTTTCTCACTGCATCGCAATCGCTTTTACAATATAATTAAAATGCATCTTTAAAGTATTCAGAAAATAGGATTGGTCGGCGTTTCTAAGTGCATATAGTTGATTATACTAGTAGGAAATCTATAAATATTGTGTTCCATACAAAAGTATCGAGAATGATAGATTGAAATATCGTTTGCTCTACTTACATTTTTTTTTTGAAGCATTTACTCCAAACTGAATAAATTGTGTCTTGATAACCCTCATGGTTCTTTATACTTTATACTTTCCAAAGTATTTCCAATAATTTGTTCATATCAGCGGAGCTTTTTGTATTTTTTATTTACTTCTAAATACACAGCATATGACCTGACTATAAGTTTTGCATTTGTAATATTGCAATAAAAATTTACAGGAATTTTCGAATCTGTGTTTAAATTGTATCCCTACGAACAGACCATTAAATGCTATAGAATAGAGATTCTGGAATCCGACATACCATTTTGGATCTTGTAATCGTTGTTTAGAAATATTTCATTTAATTTTAAATATCCTTACTATTACTCGTTGAGTACATTTGACAACACATAGTTAAACTTCGTGATTACAATTAGTAGGTACCAACGTAACTTGCAGTTTTAATGAATCTCATACAATTGAAATGCATTACCAATGTATTTAATGTTCAACTTTCTCTTTATGATAGTTTTCTTTTTGATCAAAAATTTATTATTCAATTCTGCGCTGCTCAGTTCAGACTACTGAGAATTGAGAAACTTCACCAGATAATCACATGGTTGATCGTTCTTAAAAATAAGTGTCGGCAATTATCTTCAGAATAAAACTATTCTGCCGTTAATCTGTCAATCAAAATATTAAAATGAAAATGCACACTTTTGTGTCTGAATCTGAATGAACCTGAACACTTAAGAGTGCGGAGCAATCCTTTTGACAGTTTTTGTCTAGACTTTCTTGATTCGATGAATGAAATTAATGAGTGCAGCTCCAGACCGCATCCCATATCAAAACTCCAGAGATCCGGATGCAAATTGCAATCTTGTGTCAGAAAACGTCAGAACTTAAATCCAACATGGCAATTAGTTATGACATTTCTTCGAGAGACTACTATATAATAATTGTGTATCCGACAGACAAGTTGTAGTTAAATCTGGATGTGTGATGTTTTCATGCGAATATATTTAGTTTTGTGGTTTGATGATTGGTGGGAGCCAACCTAATCCTTTTTAAGGGCACACGGCATAGACGGAGTATTGAAAATTATTCTCAGCCAAATTGACACGTTCACTCTAATCACCTACCAGCTGCAGTTGGGTGTGATCTTATTATGTGGCAATTATGCAAGAGCCCCGATTAGGTTTGAGTACGCGTACGATGAATGATGGCCGCGATGATGCTGATGTAAATAGAAGCGATGTAAACAGAAACGATCTTGATCTAAAGTGACAAGTATGATCGCATAGAATGTGTACATACATACATACATACATATGTGCGGTAATAGGACGTCCGCACCTTACACGCTTGGAATGACTATCTTCGTCGACACCGTTTTCAGTCGTCATTCGTCATCGTCATAGGTTCCTTTTTTTGCACTTCACAATCCCACCGAGAGACCGTACACACAAGTAGCTATGGTAGCTGTGTGCTGGTAATGTGACCATTTTCGGGTTGCAAAATTTTTGATTGTTTATTGTAAATTGTTTGTTAACTGCCACAAATTAACATTTCACGGCGAATAACCACCACAAGCCAGCACCTTCTGAGCCATCTCGCGGAGTATCTTTTCTTCCACAATTACGCTCGCATACATTCGTGGCCCAAAGCGTGACCAGGGGAACCTTTTAGGTGATTTATATGGCTTTTATCGTATTTTATTGAAATGCATATTCGTTGCTCGGATGTCACAAGAAGGAAGTTTATGATTTTCATAAGCGCATATATAATCGAACGAGTGCAGGAGATGTGTGATATATAAAACAAGATCTCCGGCCATTGTACGTCATAAATTGTCTCAGCGGCATAATTGCATCGTGCGATTCCACAGGCTACTTTCGGATACACTTTCCGTATCTGTCCGGAGAGCGCTTCGCGTGGTGTGAAACTGTGAAGTGGATATGGACTGGACTGTGCTGTGTTATAGGGTAGCAAAAGCAGCATGCTTATTATAGTGCAGCATCATTGATGTGTGTTGTGTGCTGGAGAGTAAAACTGTGTTTGAGCCGGGCATCATGTGTAACAATCGAGTGGCTTCCAATTACGATGGCATGTGAAAAGATGGAAGGTGAAATTGATAATTTCATTAAGCTATGTGGTATTTGTTTTTAGTTTTTTGTTGATTTTTAAGTATAAAAGTCATCTTTGAATGTCAATCGTATTATTTTATGTTCTTGAAACCAATCTTTGGCCAGATATTTTTGTTATTAATTAGAAAACGTAAACAGGAGGAACACTTTTTTAAAATCATTCATGAAATAAAACAACTACCGTCTGCTAGGTAATGTTCATCTCGTTTGCCAACAACAACAACGAGCAGTTACAGGTATGGAGGTATAAATATGTACATGTACTGCATACATACATTTGTTTGTAAGTACGTGTTGGTGCTGCTGTTTGCAAATTCACATGAGAACGGACAGCATAGTCCAATGCAAAGCTATAGAACTACATATTATCTTTCATGCAATTAACAACAACAATTAGCAACATCGTAAATATCACATGTCCAGCATGTTGAATGATTTTGCCATCATCAGTCGTATCGCATATTTAGTCCGTATTGTAGGGAAGATAAAATACATTTTATTTCCACTCAGGTATGAGTACACTGTTGGCGGTCACATTCAAAATTTTCTCAGTTTGGCATCTTTTTTATATCATTGTGCGTAATTTTCGGTTTGAGGTGGATGTAGCCTCAAGCCTCAATCTATTCAGGTTTCAGAAATATCATAAAACATATTTTATGTAACCATTCTTCTTCGATAGATGATCTCATGGGCTTAAGCGAGTTCGATAAAAATGATTCTATGGCAGGAGCAATTGATTCATCTTTCTATGGTGGAGTAACAGTGTCATTCTTTGACAGTTTATTTGCATCCTGAGATTTGTTGATCATTGTTAGTTTTTTTCTATCTAATTGAATGCCCTGCAAGGTGATAGTGTTGTTGGAAGAAAGAAGTGGTGATATTTCAAAGTGCTGATGAACTTTTCTCACAAAAAAAAATCCGGCTTACGGTTGATAAGGTCACTGACTACTCCCTTTGGAAATCTGCTAAATGTTTGAAGAGACCCCAGTTACAAGATCCCTCACTAAAAACATCTGATGGGAAATGGATTGGAGACCCAAAAGGGAAGGTTGGACTCTTTGCGGAACACCTGGCGAATGTTTTCAAAACTTTTCCACCTGTAGTGACAAATGAAAATATCGAAACTCTTGACAAATTAGACGAGGAAGTTTTACCATACGTTTCACTTAGAGAGATCACTGCCTGTATACATAAACTATCTAATAGGAAATCTCCAGACTATGATCTTATAACTGCGCAAATCATAAAAAAATTGCCATTCATTGTACAGTAAAACTGAAACATATAATTAATACCTGCTTGAGACTGAAATATGTTCCACATCACTGGAAAATAGCAGAAGTAATCGTTATACCTAAACAAGGTAAGCCACTATCAAAAGTGATGTCATATCGGACAATCTCTCTTTTGCTGATATTGTCAAAAACGGGAGCGTGTCGGAATCCCGATTTTTAAAATCCCGATTCTTAAAGTCCCGTTTTTTAAAAATCCAGAAAAAAAAGTTTTAAAATATTGTCTTCTAAAATCCCGTTTTCTTAAAATACCGCGTCTTAAAATCCCGCTTTTTAAAATCCCGTTTAATCCCGTTTTGCCCGTTTCTCAGCATCCCAATTTTGTATTTCAACAAATTCATCTTTCAAAATTTAATACTACTTGTTCCATTTTCTAGGAAAGAAATAAGAACAGTTCCTTTAAACGAAAAAATAGACGGAAAATGATGAAAAATATGTCCAAATCAGGTTTTATGCGTCGTATCGCCCACAATATACAATTGAACTAATTACATAAAAAAAATTTGGTTGTTTGGTTGTTGGTTGTTATTTAATATACAGCTTCTGAGTTTTATTTCATTTATTGTTTTATTTTTAAATGAATATTATTAAACTATTTTCATATTCGTTGAATTTTTATACATATTTGTTATAATATTGCATTTATTGTTTGTTGCAAATAATACGAGTTATTAATAAAAGGTTAGTGCATATTATTACCTCTGTTTTTATTTCACTTATTTCTTATTTCACCAAATTTCGCACGAAATTTGTTTGATATGCAATTGATTGCAAGGCATTTTTTAAAATAAAACAAATAGTTCTGATTGCAAAAACGAGATTATTAAAACGGGATTATAATAAGCGGGGTTATAAGAAGCAGGATTATAAAAAGCGGGATTTTAGTGTCGGGATTTTAAGTTCGGGATTTTAAAAAAACGGGATTATACAAAGCGGGACATCGTACCCAACGCGTCAAAAACATTTGAAAAACTACTTGTTAAACCAAACCACCAATTTGGGCTTAGAAGCAAGCTCTCGGCAATAGTACATCGTATAACTAACGTTATAGAAAAAGCATTCGAAGAAAAACAAGTTTGTTCTTCACTATTTTAAGATGTATCGCAGGCTTTTGACAAAGTCTGGCATAAGGGTTTAGAGTATAAATTACATAGGGATCTACCTAGACAATATTAGAGTATGTGATGGAAAGGCGTATTCGGAACTTAGAGAAATACACGCAGGTGTACCACAAGGATTGTGCTAGGCTAGAACCAGCATTATATATTTATTATAAACCAATGATATACCAACTACGAATGATACAGTGATAGCCACACTCGCAGACGACACTGCTATTCTAGCAGATGACGCATGCGTGGTTAAATTAACAAAAAAGTTACAAAATGCAGTCAACGATTGGACGCAACGATAGCGAATCAAACTAAATGAGATGAAATCAACTCATATTAATTTCACAAATAAAAGCATAACGAATTTCCCTATCGTTATTGATACCCAAATAGTACCTTGTTCTAACACTCACAGTACCTTATTCTAAGTTCTAAAAAACGAATGCACAGATAATTCAGACATTTCAAAACAAAGTACTTCGTGGTGTAGTTAATGCACAATGGTTTATTAGAAACAAGGGCTTGCACAGCGACTGGCAGATTGACCTGGTAACAGAGGTGATGAAAAAGAATGCTCTTCGTCACAACCAGCGTCTGCAGATATATATTAACCCTGAAATAGAAAACATGTTAAATTTCCGATCAAATATTCGTAGATGGAGGAGAATCCAACTTTACGAACCTATGTTGTAGAATTTTGAGAATCTGTTTTCAAGCATAAGGATTTCCCAAAATGAAATATAAATCATTTGTCGATCTTTTTTTGATTTTTCATGATTCAGGAGGTGTTTTTAGTGCGGTTAGAGTGTTACACTACTATGGGTAGTCTAATTCCATAGTGTCTATCGAGATTTTCACCTTCATTAACAAAAAAAAAAAAAAAAAAATCCTTTTATTTTCTTATTACCAAATAAGAAAAAATGCAACAAAATGAAGCGTGATAAGCCAAGAATTAGTTGACAAAACCGAATTTATGGAATCACGAGTCAAATATAAAAAAAATAATTGAAATAATACTATACACGATTCAATAGAACTCATGAAAGCAAAGATACGGCCACAAGCCAATGACAAAAAGCTGTAAAAGGCCAACAAAAGAACAGCAGCTATCAAAAGTATCTATATGTAGAGCTAGGAGAAAGAGCAAATGATTGTAAAAATAAATTAGTATTTGCATTTAATGAATTTATCGAAAAACAATAAACTCGTAACCTGCTGCGAATTTTTAATGAAGATTGATCCCGAGATATTATGTTACTACTGAGCGCTGCGCGCTGTAGCAGCAGTGGATGAGGACAACTGGATATTGGATACTGTATTCCTTGGCTGGGTTGAATTAAAATACGACCCAGTCGCTCTCATTCTCCTGGCCGTAGTGTTGTTGGTAGTTTTATGTTATTTTCTAGCTTGCATTAAGTTTTGATTATCGTTAATTCAATGATTAAAAGGATTAATTCCTATCACGAAAAGTCACGTTTAAATGGATTTTTCCATCTTTTTTTGTTCGTCTCTTTATTATTATCAAATGAAGATGAGGGACGAATTCTTTTAATACCTAGGGATAAACAGTACCTTAGATGGAGTTAGCTCCTTGACATCGCATGAAAATAAATCAGTTTTAACTGGGAAATAAAGAATCATTAGAGTGATCCATGAACTCTTTTTAGTCGGTTTCCCCATTATAATAGTTCTTTTTTGGTTTTTAGGTCCACCAATAAGCGTTTTTCTTCCCCATAAATAACAATAAAAAATATCGGAATTGTCATCTTTTAATGGCAAAGAGCACGTGCTCTCCGTCATCGAAATTTCGGGAGTGTGTGAAGATGCTAATCGCTTTGAGATATGAAATGATAAACGCTCGACGCATGCATTCAGGGTAAACAAAAAAAGACACATACGGAGCACACGTAGGGTTAAATTGGGTTAAATATGAAACTGAATATGTGGCGGGATGGGATTAACACGCTGCGACAACCGTGTCATCATGTCAAATATAAAACATAGCAGAGATCATATGAAGATGTCAGGTAAAGTAAAGAATGATGAGGGATAAGGAGGGATAAGGCCATGTCAAAGTATATGTTCATAGCATGTATTTAAAAGAAGAACACAAAGGATTACTATGGATTAAAACTGAAGGAGAAAAAAGAAAAGAGTACAAATGGAAATCAGTTTCGAAGGCGCTGCTAGACAGATGTAAGACACGAGAAAGAATCAAAAGACGAACAAAAAATACTTATCCAAAAAGTATCTACTAGTATAATGCTACTTAAGTTCTATAAATTTTATAACTTCAAAACATTTAATATCTATGATTTAGAAAAAAAAAGAAAATCCCGCATAGAATATCCGCTTACAAAATTTATTTCCCCATATCCTCTCGGGTGTCAAAACACCAGCCGATGTCAATGAACACTTGCAATCTTCCCATTACGCAAAATCACATTACACTTAATCCATTAATAACTCTTTTCCATAATTTCACCCTCGTTTTAATAGCTACTACCCTGTTTGTCATGGCTAAGCCCCAAGGGTGGTTTTCACCATAGTAATCTCGAGCGTTTGCCTTTTACACCTCCGCCCAGGATTCAGGAGATGCCATGCCAGGGTTAATAAGGCACACGCAATACGAACAGTGTCATGCGAGTATCGTACTAATCCGCTGCATAGGTTACGGCTCTGAGTTTAAGAGAGGGTGTCGTTAGCTCATTTTAATAATTTCAGCAATTTCATGGGTTTTATATGTTAATTTCATTAAAAAGACATTTTTGCATATTATATTCAGCATTTATGTTGTGCAGATGCTTCTGGTTGAAAGATTTCAGTAGATGCGGGCGTTTCTGTAGTGATATGGATTTGAAATTTTGAGGGGGGAATTATAAAAAAATGCTTTTAAATTTAACACTTGGGGCTTAGAGCATACGCCTGCGGAGGAGATCAAAAGATTTTATGGATCAGAACAGAAGTACCTAATTGGCTTTGTTGTATTTAATTTTATGACTACTTTCCGGATGAAAGAAAACTATGAAATTAATGGAGTTATTGTGAATTGAATTATAAACTTATTCGAAGGTTCGTATTTGTGATGTGAAAAAATAATGTTGTTTAAAATATTTTTTTTTTCTGAAATCACTACTGCCGTACTTATTCTTCCATCCTTTTAAAACATAGAATACCAACTACAAAACATTTAACTTGATAAGTATCTACCGTATATGCTACCAGCTGAATGAATTGACAAACTGGCGGACGGCGACATCCCATCCATCAAAGAATCTATAAGCGTCTCTATGATGACAACAATGATGATGACGAAATTTACATAATGAATTGAACGTTTAAGGGCACTTGCACGCTTGATGGGAACTCTTCAGAAGTTGGAAAAGTATCATTCACGAAAAAGGGGTTGATTCAAGTGCAATGGCATGAATAATATTTAAATCTTATATGCCATCACATTTTCTACCACAGGACCTAAGGGTTGAAAGAACAAAAAAATGTTTCTTCATGGAATTTTAAGTGCAAAATAGTGCAACTATGGTTGATTGAGTACTACCCGAAAATCTAGTGAACTATAATACATATGTATGCAAATACATACATAATATAACTTTTTTTTTTAAGAACTTCAACTGCAAAAATAGCTTCGCTAGTAACGAAATACGTTAATATACATTTTTAAACATTTAACCAGAATCCATATTGAGACTGAAAAATTAATCAGATTTAACAAATTCTAGAAAGATACGCGCTTAAGGACTTTTACAGTGGTGTTAAAAAATATCTGGTAACTCTCAGTAAGTAATCATCCATCGCGAGTATTCAAATTAAATTTTATGTTTCTTTATGTATTACTAGCCGTAACCCGGTGCGCTTCGCTACACCTATCTTTTCAAAATGTTCCCGCCCGGCAATCACTGCTGTTATACATATTTTTTAACTTCAATTTCTATTTTTTTGAAGTGAATACTTCTTTAGCAACGTATTTGTTTTGAAAACGTGTTACGAAAAATGTGTTACGATAAATGTACTTCGATAAATGGGAAATGATTCAATACAGAACATGTATGTATAAAGAAAACATCAGTTGTCTGTCTGTTTGTCGGTATGTCTATCTATCTATCTGTCTGTCAATATATCTATCTATCTGTCTGTCTATCTATCTATCTGTCTGGCTGTCTAACTATCTATCTGGGTGTCTGTCTAACTATCTATATGTCTGTCCATTTATCTATCTGTCTGCCTGTCTTTCTGTCTGTCTCTGCCTGCCTACCTATCTATCTGTCTATCTGTCTGTCAAGCTATCTCTCTGTCTATATGTCTGTCTATCTGTCTGTATGTCTGTCTGTCTGTCTGTCTTTCCGTCTGTCCGTAGGCCTGTCTGTCCGTCCGTCTGTCTATCTGTCTGTCTGTCTGTCTGTCTGTCCGCCCGTCCGTCTGTCTGTCTGCCTGTCTCTATCTACCTATCTATCTACCTGTCTATCTGTCTGTCTATATTATACATATGACCAAAATGATTCATATTCACATTTCACCTGAAATTAAGAAATTTTGTATGAGAGGTACCAAAACCAACAGTTGTTGAGTAAAAGTACTGATGCTATGTTGTATTCTATATTCAGAAAAACGTACTCTGAACATTTTACCAAGATCGGTTGGGTAGTTTTCGAGTCTATAAAAGACAAACAAAAAAACAAACATTTATATATTCATTTTTATATAATAGAAAGAAGATTAAGAAACACAATCTGAGTTATGTATACTAAAACCTATGTACCTTTATTATGCAGGTTTGAATTTATGGATGGGTGTATGTATGAAGGTACATTTTTTCTTACCTCTATATGCCCTCAAGTTTTTCAACTGAATGTAATCCCTGCAACATAGTCGAACATACAATGTTCGAATGGAACAAAGTGATAATGACAATTCGGTCTTTTTCGAGAATAATTTCCAAAATACTAAATACATTATTTTCCATCATTCTCCATCCCAGCGCATATGATGCGTTACATGATAAACCATATCATTGTGCAATTTTTCGGGACGGGTCAAGGTGTTACCGCAGCACCAGTGGATTTGCATAACCTGGCAAGCCGTCTCTAAGCCGTCTTTCATTGCACCTCACTTTAACAGCCTAAAAATAAATAAATGTTCATTGCTCGGGCAATAGACTTTATACAATGAATTCATAAGCGTAATCCAATTTTGGACAGACGTCCTCTGGGAATATGAATATGTATAGTTACAAGACAAGCAAATAAATCAGTGCTTCAACTGGGTAACCCTCCGAAATCACTTCTATTTTTTGACATGCATCTCCAAGGTCCATTTGTGTGATAATTTCACACTTTATTGTCCCTCTGACAGATGCCACTTGTTTTTCATTATTATTTATTTATTTGTTAAAGTTACAATACCTACTTCTTATCATATTTCAACCCCCATTTTTAAATCCATGATGAGTATGCTCTACATAGACTGTCAACAGCAAGTTTTTTGTTTAAATCGCAATTCGATTTGTTTAGGCTAGGGAGAAATTTTCACGCATACACCCCACCATTTCGATTGCATAATACAAATTCCCTTGAGTGCGGCTGACAAAAAAAAAACACAACTGCTGAAAGAACAAACATACAGATTGTCACCCTGTGTACTGGTGCAATTTTATTCATTATAATGTTCTAAGTTGTCGCCAAGTTCGCGAGCTGTACCACCCTACCACCCTACTGAATTTTTATAAAAAAAATCTCTGAAGTTTAAAATTGAGATAATATTGCGATATGTACGCGTACATCGTGTCGGTCCCCTGTGACTGTGTTTACGTGTTTGTACAGTATGGGTATATGTTTGTATGTCCTGTTTGTACGCGGAAAAGAAAAATACATTGCCATTGTTTGCCTTGATATAGAGTACTGTAAATAAGTAGTGCCGGAGTGTTTTAAACAAATTATGGTTTAAAATTTACACCGCTTTGGGGTTGCAAACACCCCGGGAGGTTGTTTATGTTTATTTTTATTCTTGTGTATCTTTTTCAATTTTTCTCTTTTGCATACTTATGTATGTTTGTACATATATGGGTATATTTATAAAAGGGACACTTGAAGGGATGATTGCTTATAATGATGGTGGAAGACACTAAAATGTAGTGTTCAATATCCGCTGTTGAATTTTCTTAAGCACTTTCCATAGTTTAAGTTCTGAATATTTGAATATTTTTGTTTCATCTATGCAAAAAAAAAAATTACAAAGATACGCTCGAACTAATAAGTATGATGATTGTAACAACCTGACGACACTTCAATGAAATTCTACAGATAGAAACAACTGTTAAAAAAAGAAGGCAATACATTCAGTTATAAATTCGAAAATCCCCATCAACTCATTTCTTATTCCAATCATATTAATTATTTTCCATTTCAGTTGAAACAACATAAAACAATAAACTATTTCGGCTAAAGTGCATTTCATTTGTCAACTTAACGAGCACTCTTGAATAATACAGATACATTTTTTGTTTGAGTTCGTGCATCCAACCATATGCATCCACGTAGATGTCATTTCGTCGATTTCGCGTTCCAAAAATAAGAATTGATTGCAGCAAAAGAAAGCAAATAAACAATAAATGGGCAAAAAAAAGTGCGACAGAAAAATATACAAAACATGAAACAACGAAACACAACTGTCATTCTCAAATTGACAGATGAAAATCAACTCCCCGAATGAACATATTCAATTTGATCCGAACGATGTTTGCAAATAAATTGCAAAATTCAAAATCCGCTCCACATGCGATATGCAGTCATGCATATTCAGCTACTAGCTCCACAGCCACTCAGAAATCCTCTGATGCATCTGCTAAAAATGTGCTAATAAAAGATAAAATAAAAAACATCGAACGGAACCATGGTAGGTATACGGAGTATTGATATTTTTACAATCTGTTTTTTATATTCTTATTTTCTGTAAGGACTTGCTGTAGTTGTAGCATTTTTATTCAAATTTGTATTTCAATCCAGGAAACTGCTTGCATTTGCTATTTTGTGCTTAGCTAGAGTATGGAGTACGGATGGAATGAGGTGATAAAAATGAATGAATCAGAAAAAACTTTCAATATTGTTTGTATTTATTTTATTCGGTTGAGTACTTACTGTGTTTTAGATGCTTCGAGTATTTGGCATCGATATTCCAGATTTCTAAATAAAATGAATTTCATAGAATGCAACGAATTCATGATACAATATGTACAGAACATATGCAAATGCGATCAATTGACAATAATTTTTTTTGGGACGATTTGTTGGCCATGAGTTGTAGAAGGTATGAAAGTGATTAGGTACCTACTTTCGGAAATGCACACAAATGAATCCGTATATTTTTTCGGCATTTGTTAAAATAACCTGTGGAAGATATGAATACCGAGTTACATACATATACTGTACAATAAGAACTGATAAAAGTACCTAGTGCTACCAATAACAAAGCTTAATATTTCACATCTAGAGTTTATATACATATCTTCGGGTTTTATATATATGTATGTATGTGTCAAGTACCTAAAATTTGTTTATAATTTGACTACGTTTCCAAGAAAAAATTCTTATGTATGTATATAGGTACATTTTTTGTAAATTTATTCCACCAAAAATAAGGGAAATTACCGGTAACGCTTTTACATTTTATTATGCAAAACAAAAAAAAAAATAAAATAGGTAAAAAATTCCACAGCAGGACATGCTTTTTATTTATCTGTACAGCTTTTGAATGTCAATTCCTATTAAGGACTAAACACAATTGATTGATTTATTTTGCAATTATAATCATAGAACTAACCTACTTCTACCCCGCACAAAAACACGTTTAAATTTCGAAAAAAAATCATTCCCCAAACGCAAAAGATACAAAATTCCATGAGCTCCGTACGAAAGCGTGAGACTTAATAAGACGAATAATATGCCATATATAGCTGTGCAAAATTAGGGATGAAACAGCACCGCCGATTCCGCCGCTAACAGTGTCATGAAGCGATCCACGGATAGACACAAATAATACGAGTACAATATCCTTACGAAGGGACAACCTGCGGTGGGATGGGACCTCACAAAAAGTATCTTCTAGATAATTTATGTCCATTTCAATATTGATTTAATACGATTACAGGATGCTTAGCATTTCTTGCTTCTTATTACAATTTTCTTTTTTTTTTCGTTATAAAAGCCAACGGTAGTAAGGTACGTGAAGCAACACCTTCAGATCCACCCTCCCCATAACGGCTAGTGCAGGTTAATTTCAGATTCCGTTTTTGCTTTTCCAATTATTTCTACTTTTTTGTTCTACATAAATCGAAAGTCATCAAATTGAGGAAATCTATCGGGGGGTGTCTTCTATAAGCATGATAGTGGTAGTGCGGAGGGTGTTGGAAGTGTAATTGTAATTTCATGGATTGAAAAGGTCACAGATGTCGTTTTGTTCGTTGATTTTTTTTTGCAAATAATTGAACATCAAATAATGTAATGGGTGATTGGTCAAGTGCGCCGAAGGAGGAGAAGTTAAATACTTGACTGGATCCACCCCTCAATATTCAGGAAATATATGTATCTTTTCCGTGTTGACGGCAATTTTTTCACGATTTTTTCCCAAATGTTGTTAGAGTTTTTACTTGATTAGATTCTTTGTAATATGAACATAGTGCACGAGAATGGTAAAGGAGTGCATAGAGCTGATATGAAACGGAGAATTTATGGGCCAAATGGGAGTCATTAACCACGTTCTGGAACGATTTGGTTTTAATGCAATCTTGGGAATTTTCGAAGGTACGAATATATGTATATAATTGTATTAGTTTGTATTAGTTACACTGCCATGCAGCCTATAAAATTAAATTATGAACATCGTCATAATAAATTGGAATCGTACATACATATGTGAGGAAGGCAAATTGATAAAAAGATGTGCTGTGCGCAAACCATGTACGCTATCCAATATGTTGATGCAGGTCCAATTACGAAGACTGAGACCTAAATAATAAAAACAAATTAATGTCCTTTAAAACAAATCTTCCAATGGTTTCTCAAAACCGAAGAATCATACTAATATATAAATCTCAATGTGACGGACTTACCTGTCAATCTTACGATTCGATAAACACACAAACTAATGCACACAATTAAGTAAAACTTCGTTTTCCAGTTCAGTAACATCTTGTGCCTATTATGGGCCGATTTTAAACTAATTTATTCGCGATATTATTTAAATCAATGCAAAAATAAAAACACTCTAACAAATGCCACTTTCTTGCGAAATGTCACTTATTCAAACTACAAATACTTACAATCCACAATTGTGGATTGTATATATTGGTAGATTGCAAACCTTGGGGTTCGTTCGCACAGCTAGTTAAAACATAGCGTAACGATTACAACTATTGGCACCCCAAATTTTTGACCCAACTATTGGCACCCCATCATTCAACAGGGATATTCTTATTATCCTTTAGTCCGAACAAGTCCATTTAAGGTTTTTTCAAAATCTACATCTATTTCTCACATTTCTGTGTCTTATTTTAATGATAGCGATTAATCTATAGTAGCAATTTATAATTGAAACTTTGTGCACGTAAAAAAAATAAAATTGCCGAAATTGCGAGTGTTTTGGTTAAGGACATATAATTTGGTAAGCTATTTCTGACCATTTATATCACTATTTTTTAATAAAAACTGTATTTATTTCAGATACTAATGT
Organism: Brachyopa scutellaris; assembly: GCA_949775065.1. NCBI lineage: Eukaryota > Metazoa > Arthropoda > Insecta > Diptera > Syrphidae > Brachyopa > Brachyopa scutellaris. The sequence goes on along the minus strand of OX459112.1, from coordinate 184,076,912 downwards.
ATAAAATAAGATGTTTTTAAACAGTTTATGTAAATTAATTAAATGTAGCATTAATAAAAAGGGTGCCAATAATTGGTTCGAAAAAAAATACGGTTAAATTATTGGCAGGGGGTGCCAATAGCTACATCGTATTGAGCTACAATTTTTGGCACTGCCAATAATTATACTTTTTTTGGGTGCCAATAGTTATATCGGAGTGCCAATAATTATAGTTATTGGTAAGCATATTTTTATTTGAATTTTATAGTATATTTTTATTTACACGTTAAATATTTAATAATATTAACTAAGCTAATATAAAAATGTTTATCATAACTCAAAAAACAGTAAAGTTGTGGCCAATCAAAGTTAAAATTTTCCTTAAGGGTGCCAATAATTGTAGTCGTTACGCTATATGTAATTGCATTAAGAGTATGTATAAACTGATAGTACTAACGCTCAAATGTCACCTTAAGATGGTTAGCCTAATTTTAAATTTGAACATTTAAATTAGGCTTACGATAGATCCAACTCTTTTGACCACTATCATCTGAAGAATCACCCGTTTAAGAATCTGTATGTAGTCTGTACTCAAAACCGGCGATTAGCAAAGCAACATAGCTATACATATGCAGATACATGTGTACCTAGACCTACATATATCATCCACCCTCTAGATAAAAATATATCCGAGGTTATAATTAATTCTCCAATAATGCAGTTCCTATCCTCCACCCACATAATAGTCTCTATCTCTAGTCGAGCAATTTTTGTGCTCGAAAACAATACTCCTTGTACGAGTATAATCGGCAAAAGGGCAATTGAAAATTTACAACGGAATTCATCTGCACCACCCTACAGCCATCCAGGAAGGGATTCCGAACAAAGTGTTCAACAACAGCGGGAAATCATCATCATAGATTCACTTTATTGTTGGCCATTTAAAATCTCATCGCGTACAGTATGAGAGGGTGGCTCCAAATGAAAATTCATCTGTAAGAAAGCGTAGAAAAAAATTTAACAAAACGCTTTTGTAACAACTCGAGCCGTTGTTCTATCTAGAAAGACGAGGGTTACTTTGCAAAATTAATCATTTAAAAGGAGGTAATTATTTGACTCGAGATGCCATTGCCAGTTGGCCGGCATTGCAGCCCACTTCTTTCTTCCTTTTTTTCGTTGTTAAAATAGCAATGAAATTACATTTTAGGGTCAAGATTCCGATGACACTTCCTTTTTGTATTCTCAGTCATGGGGTAGATTATTTCTGGTAACTTAAACATCTACTCGTACTTACATAGGAAATACAATTTTAGCGTTTAATACTAAATTTAAGTAATCCTTTTCAAAAAATCTCAACACTTGGCTGATATTAATGGGTACATATTTATGTATGCACCTACTCTGATTCTGTACTTAAATATGTACATATACATTTTTATGTATTTAAAGTATTCAGACGAACTGTTCTGATAAATAAAGATTTTATTTCTTATCGTCGCAAAAATAAAGAATACTAGTGTACCAGTACAAGGAATCTCGCATGTAGAAAACCTATACCGGTAGGCAATTAGGCAATTTAGGCATAGATATAATAATATCGAATATCAAATATCAAAATAATAAAATGCACCCGCATGAAATAAATGATTTGCAAGACATTGAGACGAATTTTATTCAATACCAACGAGTGTAAAAATCCATATCCTCTGTGAAAATATGGTTACCACTTTTATGAAATTAAAAATAAACAATATGGAGCGATAACTGGAATTTTAAATTTTTACGGTGATACATCAGTATTTGAACATATGCCAGTTCACAGATTAATGAGCCTAGATACGAATTCTTGCAATTTTGATGTAGGTATTCCTCCCCTTATTTGTGTACCTTACCTACTCCTTTCGTTGATAATAATGATCAACATCCCTTGATATAATTGATATGTCATGTGGATAATTCTCAACGTGCGTCACATCCACGTATTTAGTTGTCTTGTCTGTCAACGACTTGAATGATTTTTTTCTGCTGTGACATGTGAGCTGTCTATTTATCTAATAAGGTGGTCAAGTGATGACAAATAATGCATTTACACAGAGAAATATTAAGAGAACATACCTAGTGGGTCTAAAGAACTTACTTCTGTCAAAAATTGCCAAAAGATTTTTTAAAATTTTTCGCATTTTTCACTCAGATTTGCGTGTTTTTTAAAAAAAAAATTACAGAAATAACCAATATACCAACGAACCAATATTATTTAACATTTTGATTGAGTACATACATATGTAGGTATATATGTATGTGCGTACATAACATATGTAGGTATGTTCATACCTACTTATATAAAAAAAACTCTGAATTTTAATTAAATCTTTACATCTCAAAAAAAAAAAACGTTAATGGAAATAAATAAACTGTACAACGTCCTGCTTTTGCGAATTTTCCGTTAATTAAAAACCAATCAAATTTTAAGTCTTTTTTTGCATTCCATCTGTAGCTGTATACTCTCCTCCTTTGAGCGAAAAAATAATAAAAATTAAATCAATCGCCTGATTGACGACACGTCGATCAATTTGATAGCTAGATGTATGTTTCTACTTGGTAAATTAAATTAATCTTGTATGGATGTGTTTTTTTTTTATTTGTAAATTCTTGTTATTATTATTATTTGGAATGTGTATACATATACAGTATACATTGTATATAAAAAGCAATACAGCTATCGTTGGTACACCATAATAAGCGTTTTTTTATTTTCTTAGCACTTTATGTATCAATTTTTTAGCACAGTCATTTTCAGAAGACACCGTGATGCAGAAATGCAGAAATGTCACTTCACTCCGTTTCCCTAACATAGCACAGAACCAGTTTTTGATTTCTCAAACTGTTTGAAATTGGCAACTCGGATTTAAATCTTCTTCTTTCAAAAAATATCACCTCATTCGTGAACACCAATTTATTTGCGCGTATACCTCAACAAAAAATCAAAATCGACGATCGACGAAATTCAAAAATTACCATCAGCCATTACCCACACGAAAACGATACCTCAATTAACTTCGTCGGTGCGTCGACTACGGGGAAATCAAAACCACATCCTTACTTACCTAATTCCGTATGTTCACTGAACCATAAGCTCAAATCAACAATAATTATCGATTCAACCTAACAAAAGTTAAAAATCAAGATAATAGCTATTGCACTTATAGCAAGCCCCCCTTACACTACACAGAGTGTAAAATCAAAACACTGAAAGGCCAACTGAAGTGAAGCTGAAAGCCCAAAAACCCAAGGCATCTGAGATAGTACCACCACCTCACCACACCGCAAATACCAACAACAATAATAACATCGAACTACTCGAACAATTGCTGGATCAGGATAAGGCAGTGGGGAAAGGCAAAAATCCTTGAAGCAACTTAAATACCGGAAACAATTAATTCCGCTTGAATTAACATACACTCATATACTTGTACATCCAGGAGCCAGGAGGCAATTAAATTTTCTGTCTAAAATTACTTATTACACACGCAAGACTTTCATCGCCTGATCCACCACCCTGTATGCTGCCTGGGTCTGGGTGCAGTCGTCCTATTCCTATTCATCCACCCCCAACTACTACCATCTGGTATGAGTATTCCTTTATAAGTGTGGTAACCCAAGACTCAAGCTCTTAAGAACTCGAAAAGAAAATGATTGCAGCATACGGTTGAGGAAGTTCTTAACCTGTTTAGTATCAATCCCTTTTCATTATGAAAATGTTGATACTCTCTCGGGGAGCCCCTTTCCACCGCTTCACCCCCCAAGCTCCGACATTTAAGGTAAAAGTTAATTATTTACGGGCAAGCAAATCAAACTTACCTCATTTACCAAGTACAAGTAGATCATGTAAACAAGTGACTTTCTAGCAGACTATGCATGTATGTATGTACATTATATCAATGCCGCAACACGAAAGGACATAATCATCGATAGAGTTTTGCATACTAAAACAAGGCATGGAGGGTGGTGATATCTTCGAAACCCATTTTCAACTGGAAACATGAGGCAAATTAAGGGCAAAGATTAGAGTACGCGTGCCGACATTTAGGCGTAACAAATTGCCGCCGACCAGAGTACCGCAGTAATTATCGGCACCGTCAGATATGAAATCGTGTGCACGTAGTTATTCAACTAGAACTCGAACCCTTTTTCCAGCTTTACTTTTAAATTGAAGTAGGTTTTGTGAAAATCCCTCTTTCGCTCTGAAGTCCTTAGTTAATTTTTATATTTTTCATAATTGGCAAGGAAAGGTGAGTTCCGTACGAATTGGTACCACCACGAAGAGTTTAACTACTGCAGACATGGTGTTCTTTAATACAAATTAAAAACAAACTTTTATTATACCCTCCCTGATAAGATATTATCCCAACGATTAACATGAAAATCGTGAGTTGTGTCGAAATCGAAAGTGAAGAGTTTTCATTCCTCCTCAGTGTGTTAATTATTTATTGTCTACCTTGGAAAATAGTAACAACAAAAAGAGGTACTTGAGAATTACCCTGATTTTAATAATTCAATGCCTTAGTCGCTGCCGATAAAGTTATACCTACCAAATTGTGGCTACGAGTAATTAAAGTATTCTAATTGTGTATATTTGTAGGGAATACATATGGTCAATTTGCGGAGCCATTGAAAGGTGGTTGGGATAAGCTAATAAGGTAAGTATGCGAACCGACTATGTAGTTTTGAAACCGGAAGTTTTACCAGACCATTCGGCCACTAGACGTTCTTGGTTATAAAGTTATTTACATCTGTAAATTCGGCTCACATCTGAGTACTGATCGATAGCTAAAGATCTGATCCTCAAGTCTGAAAGATTGGAATTGTTTAGAAAACATGGGTAACTCCGTAACTGTTGGGTGCAGCTATTAGCTTGCATTAGATTCCTTCTTCCATTAGCTGCTACTTTCATTCAGTTAGAAGTGGCAGACATAAAACTTCACCTTCTCATTAAATTTGCTCAACAGACAAACTCATTTTGTTTAAACAAAGCAACAGAAATTAACTGATTACTCTGAGGAGTTGTGGTATCACTATGGACCAACACTGGTCTATGTGAGGCTAAGCCGCCACCCCATAACCTAACCTAACCTTCTTTCAGCTAATATACTCGTACATATTATGTTTCAAAATTCCCTTGTAATCTCAAAAAAATATTAAACTCCACACACTGGATATATGAACATAGAAGGTATATTATTAAAAAGTTTAAATTATTTTGTCCTGGAAAACGTGTAATTATTTGGCTTTATAAAGTTCGAACGCATTACAAATTTCCAATTAATTTTTGTAAAGGATTCTTCCCGGACAAACGGGGGGCGCATAATTGGATCCGGTGTTGGAATTTACGCTAAAAAGCATCCAAAAACCATCAAAAGTGTTTGCACTCGTATAACGTCAACTATACGCCAAACGAACGGATTACTACGTTGTGTGGACGAGAACGCACAAAGGCGTTCACTACTGGTCTCTGCCAAAAGGATATTTTCCTGATTAATTCCCATTTTGATTTTGTCACTGTGAATGGCATCGAGGCGATGTAATCTCTCCCTCTGACACTGTGTTGTGCATCACCAGTCCCCATTCAATTACTGTTTTTCTTTTATTTTTTTTATTACTGCTGTTTTTGTTGTTTTCCTTTTCAATATGCCTTCTGGGAAAATTACAAGTGACCAGCTTCACCTCAGTATGCTGATTGTACGGTAAAAGGATGTGCGGCATCGGCTGCCTTTCACTTTGTACAGTTTTATATTAACTGATGCAAAATTATTTATGAAGTTTAACTTTTGTATACCGAAAAAGTAAAATAAAAAAATAAATCGCTGTACTTAAAATTCTGGCCATATAAACCGCAAAGCATTCATTTTATACAAATATTTGCTGTTAGATGATGGGAACAAAGGTGCAAATAGTGGCGTTGAATTGAAATTTGTTAAGTTATGGGGTTTTGTACCTCAGCGCTTGTGATCTACTCTGAAGTTTTTCCATTTTTTTGGAATTTAATCATTTCGGGGTTTTGCGTTGGGAATTTTAATTTTTTTCTTTTTTCTTACCACGATTACAATAGGTCCCGAACATAAAATAAAGTGGAGCTACTTGTGTAATATTTTTTATTTCTTTTTGGTTTCATTTCTGTCGGATTTGCACGGATAAATAAATTTAAAATGTAAAAAAAAAAATCAACGAGAAAGGTGACATGGATGAGGTCGTTGATTAGCATAGCAAAACATGGGAATAATTGAGCAATTTGGCAAAATGAGGAGTTAAATAAAAATCCGATTGAATAAAACCAGCGTTGGTAAGCTATACAGGCAGAATAGAGTGTTTTCACATTTTATTATACCTATGTAGATTGATTATTCCATATCTCATGAACTGTTTGTGAGAGAGACTGTAGACTAACGGTCTAGAACAGCTTAGTTAAAACTTTAACAGTATTGGAAATCTGACAGAATGTAAAAGTTTCCCATTCTCTTCAGCGTCTTTATACTCACACGTCACACTCTAACAGAGGCCACTTTAATTCTTAGTGAAATGTAAAGTTTCTCCAAAGGAAAAGCAATAATAAATTATATGATTATGTCCAGTCGAACGAACCATTCTGCAACTAATTGTATAATGAAAAAATGATTAACTAAGCACAAAAATACATTTATAATTACTTCTGGGTATTGGAGAATTTTTCTCTTCAAAAACAGTCACACCCTTGTAAAATGGCAACAAGGGATGAAAAAAAAGTCTACATCCTTGAACCGAACAAAAGATCTTAATACTCGTTGACCCCCCTAAATAGAAAAATTAAATTTTTTTTCATAACAACACAAGTACATTATATACGAGAACATATACAAGAGCACGTAAATGCTGCCTTTTTGTGGGTGGAATAACTTAGTATCACAAGTCACAAGGCAGACATCTTCTTTCTATATCTAGAAAAACATTGAAAATGGATATACCTACCTATAAGAGAGAAATATAATAATTAAAAATTCACCCCTGATACACAAGAGAAGAGTTATAAATAATGTCGCCGACATCAATTGCTGGAGCTGGAGGATACTTGTTCATTTCGCTACTGATGCTTGCCTTTTTTTCGCTTTTCCACCCTTAACAGTGAATGGAAATAGAAGCGTAGTGGGTGGACGTGAGGGTGGCTGCGCCGCATTAATGTGCATTGATAATTGTGTGTATTGTGTGTCTAGTTTCTTAATTAGTCGACATCTAACTATGTATTTGGGTATTGTTTCATTTATGAGAGACGTTGCCGTCTCTGCAAGAAAATTTATGGTCGATTCCAACAGCAGCATACACGTATACTCTCGACCCTGTATAAATAAAATATTCGTTTGTTTTTGTTGTGACGACTAACGAATGATGGTAGGTCTAGGTATAGATACATATGTACATACAAAGATGTCTTGGATGTTCGGTGCTGACTTTGAAGTAAGAAAAGGGATGAATTAAGATATTATGCCTTCGGAATGTTATTAAATTCTGGTTTAGATTGTTTAATGATAAATATTGGTTGGGGCTATGCTTTTGGTAATCTACTTAGTTCAGATAAAGTGTGCATGAGGTCACTCCATTTTCTTGGTTAAATATCAACATACACTTTTATTTTATTTTTAAAACCGTACCTTCAATAAAAGTCATTCGAAAATCCAAATTGCATTTGCATTCATTCCTTATCATTCATCACCACTCAAAGAAGGGATCCTACTCAACTCAATAGTTCATTTATCACTCTTACTCCATTTCTATTCTAAACTTCGAAAGTCTTCACTCCACTCTCAATAAAATTGCAACGAATGGTCAGCGAAATTAAAAATATCAGATAAAGAGGGAAAATAAAAAAGAAAAAAACAAATAAAGAAGAGAGAATGTGTGGAGGGGAAATTTTCGCTCAGTTGGATAAAAAAGACCACGCCTTCTTCTGTCATATATTATTTCATGCGATATTTTATTAGTTGGAAAGTATCTGATACATTCAAAGTAATAGTTTGTGTTGTGAATGTGGGAACAATAGCAAGGTGTAAAGTTGGGTTATTGGTGCTTTTTAAAGATATGAAGTTCATTGTTGTTTGCGAGTGCGATTTTGGGTCATTAATTATGTATGTACATACATATGTATGTATGAGTGTATATTGTATACCTATATAGCTGTGTGCAACTGTACATTACATATGTATTTAGACGTACATATTTATGTTTGTAAGTTTTGTCTATTTCGATATAATTTAAGATTAAAGAGCAGCATAACAGGATGTGAATCTGGATTGTCAATTTGATAAATTTACTGTAGACCGTGAGGTGAGTAAGAACATATGTAAATATGTAGAAAGTTTATATGTAGGTATATAATTCTACGGTGTTTGGTCAAAAAGACAGAAGTCCATTTTTTGCGAAATTGAGTTGAGTAGGTATGTAGAACTATTCAGAAAAAATACTATATGAGTCTCAGTAGCCCGAATCCAAAGGTATTGAGTGGTCCTAAACACACTACCTACAATTATTTTAAAAATTGGGCTTGATCAAAATTACATAACTCCTCATGTGTTGTTTTGACCGAGCAAAAATTTTCAATTTTCCAAATAATTGCGACATCAGAATGACATAACCCCACATGTGTTGTTTTGACCGAGCAAAAACTTTACATTTTTCAAATAATTGTGTTTGATCAGAATGACATAACTCCACATGTATTGTTTTGACCGAGCGAAAAGTTTAGATTTTTCAAATAATAACATGGTCAAAACAACATTTAACTCAACTGTCATGACAAACATGAATAGTGTTCTTTTGTTTCAACTACTATTCATGTTTTTCTTTTGTTTTTGTTTTATTTTGAAACTTTAATAAATGCATTTGTTTTTAAAAACTTGTTATTAAAATTATTTTCAATCTGGATCTTATCTCAACCCGTTGAAAAAAGATCAAAGTATCGTTTGGTCAAAACAACATCAGGCGTGTTTTTTTGTATCCTATATAGACTTCGAAAAAGCTTTCAGTGCAAAAATAAGACTCGATAATTATCGAGGCTAAGGTTTTGTTGTATTTTACATGTCTAAACATGCTGCTGAAACATGTTTAGCCTATACAGGTTACAAAAAAAACACGCCTATTATCTCCCTTAAAACATGTTATTGGAATTTAATTAATTGATTGTTGTACCTCTTATAATTTATATTACTATGGCATTATGATGTTACTTTAATACGCAAAACTATATTTAGAAGACATTTTTGAACTTTAAAACGCATTTAGGTATCTCAAAACCAAGATTTAGGACTTGTGTCTTTTTGACCAAACACCGTAGAATTTAAGCATCATTTTTCGGTTTTTAAAACAAAAAGCGAATACCTTAAATATTTTATTTAAATTTCTTATTTCATATGATTCTTAATACTCACTTAAACTTTACGTATCCGACAATGTTCAGTAGCAGCTTTGTGCCTAGCTTTGCCAAGATTAAGAACTATGACTGCTCACATTGGAATATTTCTCGTAAAGATAAAGGACCTATGTACCTTAGCTAATGTTTAAATATTTACATTTTTTAAACAAGGAAGATTTTGTAGATTAAGGATGATTGAAGATGGGTCATTATTTTTGTTCGCAAACTCGTATTTGAATAGATAGTCTATGGAGCAGATGCCAACATAACACCACATCTATGACTGTAGCTTATAATCGTTTTCATAGAGTAGAATCACTAGTTTCAAAAGTCTTAACCACAATCACAAAGGTTGGTTTATATTGTACAACTCATATATTTTGACAAGTTTTTTTTTATTTTAAAACCTTCCTGTAGGTAGTTGCTCTCACCACCCGTTGATAGATAAGTATTTTTAAAATCTATCGTTTCCGAAAAAAATTTCAACCGAATCCCGTCTGCTTGGAGTGTGATGACGAAATAACCTTTAGCAATTTTCGTAAGAATGCAATCGGAGTAAATCTGTCAACTGCAGTTGTTGCAAACTTATGTAATTATGTAATTTTCCCTACTAAAGAAACATTACTCTAAGATCCACCCAAACAATCATCACACACCAGACTCAATAACTTGTTGCTGCATGACTTGCTGCAAAATGTATGTTGGTTGGCCCACACTATTGAAATCGCCTAAGGGTCGTTTAGAACTCCTCGTCAAAGGTGTTCCAGTTCCAGTTCTAGTATTTGTTTTTTAACCAACAAAACACCACCACCACCAGTAGCACTCGCAGTCAGGTTATTATCATCCCCTGGCATTCAATATAAATGTTTAATTTCTTTTTTCAATTTGCAATTCGTGGGGGTGAAATAACACGACACAGAAAGACACCCTCCAAAAAACATTCACTTACGGGTGCGTCGCCTGCGGGTGCTCAGGTGTTTTTGATAAACCAAATTATAATTTAAAATAAATTTATCGTTTGTTTGTCGATAAATGTGGGGGCGTTGTAATGCCTTTATGCATTTGACAGTTGTTCGTCCATACCATACCATACACTGTGAAGCTCAGAAGTCTGTTAAAGGTTTATGAGAAAAAAAAAAAAAAAAAAAAAAAAAATATATATTGAAAAATATTCCAAACACTTTAACAAATTTTTGTCATCACCTTCTCGGGAATATGGATAAAAACCTGTCCTGAGAAATTCATCGACGGATGCGAGAAATATGCCTCAAAATCTGCCTCTTTGAATTCCGGTTCCCCCTTCAAATCCACAAACACACGACACACACATCCTGCGCGCATCTTCACTCAAATCGCGATCACATAAATAACATCGCCCCGCAAAAATATCATTGCGATCATAAATATTATTCTGCGATATTCCGTTTATCGCACCTTTTGGTGGCATTTGTTGGAGGATCTCAGTCAGCGGCACCATACAAAAAAGCGCGTCGCGTCGTCTTGGTGCAAAACAATAACACTCAACGAATATGTATAAACCAACAGACGTCAGTGTACGAGTAAAAGCAACAACAACTAAATGTCTTCCACAGAGACGCTCTGTCTGCGGATGCTGGAATTTGTTATTTTTTTTTTCAACTGCTTTCGTTGTAGCACCTGAATCACACTTCTTTATGAAACAAAAGATTCCGGCTTCGGTGTGCCCTTCAAAAATGTATGAAACACCAGAGGCCACATCGGGTCCTCCATAACGGAAAGATGATGATAATCATCATCAATGCGTCCAAAAATGGCCAAAACGCTGAAGAGTTAGTAAAAATTCCTATGCAAAGCAAAGTCGGTGAAGGGATAATGCAGGATCCGAAAGGACAAGAGTGAAAAAAAAACAAGAAAAAGATGAAAAATATTGAATAAATGAATAAATTGGCTGTAGCCAAGGTGTGTAGAAATATGATTGCTGGTGCGCGGATGCATGAGCATCGTGTCAAACATGGGGATAGTGCAACAAGCGAACGATAGATCCTATCGTGTGCACAATTTTATATTCATTTATTCTTCTGATTGTTCTCTCGCTTCATTGTGTGAGTAGAGTACTGGCCCATACTCGTACGAGTACGAGCATGTTTATCTGGATTTTACTCCTTAGAGGTGACAGATTTTTGACTTGTGTTTTTTGAGTGCCAACGTCAAGTCATATCGATTTGCACATTCGTTTGTAATGCAGCTTGTACACGTAGATCTGATATCTTGAGTGTAGTCATGTTGTCTAAAACAAAGTGCACTGTGCGGCTTAAAAGGAAACTTGAAAGCTTATTGCAAGACAGGTTTAGGTAAATATATGTGGGCACCTATCAATTTTATATGATTAAAACGTAATTAGGCAGCAAGTCTAAAATCGCTCACAGCCGTACCGCAATATCGTTTTAATCGCAAAGACTCATTACCTAAACATCCATATCTACTTCGCTCATATATTTTTTGTTATTTGAATATTGTCGTGTTTTCGGAAAACATATAAGAAACCTTGATTGTTCCTCATCCAGGTTTTATAGCATGGACAGTCAACTATTACATGTCAATGCCCATCATACCCAATGGGCCAGCAAGGATATTAATAAAAGGGGTGAGTCTATTCTTGAATTCAATATCCTTTCCAATCTAGTACATAATATGTTAAAGAGGTAATCACCCTACCTTCCACAACAAAACTAGAGAGGAAGTAATATACCTCACTTTAGTCGACCCTGTAAATAATTTTAAAGTGAATGACTGGAGAGTCTCTGAAAAGCACTCATTCTCTGACCACTTTAGGATTACCTTCACCATTGTATTGACTATTGAAATTAGTAGAGAAAAACCCTTTAGAAACCCGGAAAAGACAGACTGGCAAAATTTCTCTGATCTCGTCACATTTTGACTGATTGATGATACAGTGGACCTTTTCACAAAGACACTAATATCATCTTTCAAAAAATCTTGCCCTATGAGCCGTGAGCACCGTGGTGTAGTGTTAGTTAGTGCGCTGGACTACTGTGCAATGCTGGCCGGGTTCAATCCCAGTCCGGGTCCAACACCTAACCGCTTTTTCACGGTACCACCTCTTTCGAACGTCTGACAAGCAATCAAAGAGTATCCTTTGTTACGATTGAGCTCCTCAAGTCGCTGTTCGGAGTCAGCAAAAAACTGTAGGTCCCTTCCATTCGTGCAAAAATATAACACGCACACACAAATGGTTGCGAGAAGTAGGCCCAGGTTCACCCCGAGCTGTAGCGCCACCTAAGAAGAAGATAAGCCGTCCCTCCAAACGAACCCATGCAACCTGGTGTACGACGGAACTTCGACTACTTAGGTCAAAAACAAGAAAGCTGTTCAATAAGGCCAAACTCACACGATCCGAGGAGGACTGGATCCAATACCGCACCAGTTTCAACGACTTCGAAAAGAATACCAGAGCAGCCAAGAGAACTTCCTGGTTCAACTACTGCTTCAAAATAGAATTAACAACAGAGGCAACCAGACTTCGGAAAATTTTAGCCAAAACTCCTTCCCCTGTAGGTAACCTCTGTAAAGATGACAACCTTTGGACTTCTAGCAGCCAGAAGACTCTAGAGCTGCTACTTAATACTCACTTTCCCGACTGTAAAAATGTACTAAGTCTAATACCTAGCCCCCCTCACTCTCCGAAGAAGGACTGGCAACCATTGCAGACTGTACCACCGTAAAAAAAATATCATATATCAAATATTACAATACAGTAAAACCTGCTAATCGGGACACTCTATTATCGGACCAACTCCTATTCGGACCGCAAGTTATACATTCCCTGCTATTTTTCCTACAAATTTCCCTCTTTAATCGGGACACCTGCTAATCGGACCATGGACCACTAAAATAACATGCGTTGCTTAGTGTATTTACCTGTCTAATTGGCCCAAGCGTAGGGAATACGAAATATATATGTACGTGGGTGGTCCGATAAGTACTTAGCCTCACAGCCCGATGGTGCCAGTATCGCAAGACAGATTTACTATCGTCTAGTCTCTAGTACATTCTCTTAGACGGTTACTGTCAAAATTTCAGCCGAATCGGACTCGTAGTTTTGTTTTGACCACGTGTCACGTGACAGCTTGTCTGCGAATTTTAGTATGAAAAGTTCATTTTAGTATGAGGAGGTACTTTGCAGACCTCGAGAAAACCTTTTTTTTATTGGATGGGTTAAAGAAGTTGGAGCATCGCTGGATCAAGTGTATTGAGCTAAAAGGAGACTATGTTGAGAAAGCAAAAGCCTGGTTTTCAATGAAAATATTCATTTGAACTTATGCTTTCTTTATTTGAGTGATATTTGCTTATTGAGTCCATGTCTATTTAATCCGCCTATTAATCTTAATTTATGGTCCTCAACGATGTGTATTACGTCCTTGTAGCTTGTCGTTGACGACTCACAATTTTTCATCTTAGATTAGAGGCATCTGCTGACAATTTGGCTTCTTTACGGGTCCGTATCAGTTTGGTGCTTGTGCAGCATAGTTGCTAGATAAAAAGTACAAACAACAATAGTGATTCAATTTTTAATTATTCCGATTTTAGTTCTCAATAATTTATTTTTTGTAAGCTTAATATGTTTAACGTTTGTATACAATATTATTTATTTTATCCAATCCGCCGTACCTACATAATTATATGTACATACATATGCACACAAAGAAAAAATTCATCCCTCACTTGTCTGCTTCCTAATCAAATCAGTTTCGTATACTTATACATATATTTCCTCCACATATTTTGTGAGTTGTCTTTTTTGACTTCCATAGATCTACTTCCTTTCATAGGAAAAGAGATATTCTAGAAATTAATTACTGTCTGATTGTTGATTCATAGGATCACACACCAATGCAGCCATTAAGCCACACGTTAATATCTCGTCCACTTCATCGTCCGGCTGTCTGCCGATGACGCGACGCGACGACATCCATTCGCAACAGATTTGGAGCAATAACAAAATATTTTCCATGTCCATTTGGACCACAAGTAACAACCGCCATCATCGTCATTGCCAGCCAGCCACTTCTGATTCCTTCCTTGTCGTGGCTGCTGCTTGGTGATGAAGAAATTGTTCAATGCCACCGCTACCACACAACGTTGGTCCTAGAAAAGTTACCTGCCATTAATTAGTCACTTGATTTATGAATTTTGCGATAGCACCAACAAATATGGCCTTATATGCGCTGGCGGCCGAATAGTCATCGATCTGTAAGTTGCCGCCGGGCTGCAGTTGCGCTCAAATCTAATATATATGGGAGCACAGAAGAACCCGCGCGGGCGCGCACATACAACATAGAGCAGCGCCATTCTCGACCGATGTAAATATGATCTAGCGCGTTCTTCTAAGTGGGAGGGGTGAGGGCGCAAAAACCCAAGACCGAGACCGAGAGCCTCCTGTAAGGCGAATGAGATGAATCTGTTGCGTTAATTCCGCGGGCGAGCATAATTCTTCATCATTGTGTTAATTGGAGTGTTATCCTGGTTGGTCTCGGCAGACTGTGTGCTCAATGCCTCCTGCCTTTCAAAGTCGCAACTCGCGAGCTCATTTGGCGGCATTCGTCGTGCACAAAGCGAAGCGGAATTTTCCCATTTTTAGAGATATATTTATTTTTAATAAATTACATGTGGGCAGTAAATCTTTAGGCTGAGAATTACATGAGGAGAATTGTTGCAGAGCACGGATTTGGGGTAAACTGCTGTAAAACATTGCAAGTAGAAAATAGAAGAACTATTTAAAAGTTATCTGATCATGTCTGAAGTACGATATATCTTATTCGATCGTAGTATTGCACCGAATAATTGTTTTTCGAATAATTTGTAATCTTTTCGTAGAAGCTGAGTGAATCGAACTGATAGTTCTGCACTTCCCTATCCACATAGTTTCCTTTTTTTTTTATTGAGAACAGGTCCGGCCTAATGAAACTAAATGTGACTCTTAGTTTGTTTATTCTGAATTTAACAAATTTATCTCACAAACCGTTCGATATAAAAACTTGAAATTTTGAATATCCAATACTTATCACTCAAAAATATTGTGAGAAAAATTATACAGGGGTTATTTTTTAAAATCGAAAACATTTGATGAAAAGGGAAAGGGCTAGAAGTAGGTAAGGATTTCTAAAATATTTTCATTCTTTCGTCGATTATTTTTAAGTTACCACCACCCGCAGCCGACATACAGCCCCATACCATAACACCTCCACAGCCGAGCTTTACTGTATTTATAGTGTTTCTTTGGATTCAGATCTTCTCCTGGCTTTCTCCACACTCTGATGGGCCCATCGGAGCCAAAGATATTAAATTTTTACTCATCAGGAAAAAATACTTTATCCCAGAATTCGTGGGTGTTGTTTTTGAACTGAGTAAAAAATTGTACTCTTTTGTCTCTATTCACCTTGCTAACAAAGGGTTTCTTGCAAGCTGTGCACGAATTATACCCGGTCCTCTTTACTGATCGTCGTACCGTGTCTGCAGAAACTGTTTAGCTGAAGGAGATCTCTAGGTTAGGTTAGGTTAGGTTATGGTTACCCATCACTCTGGTTGGATTGACTTAGACACATGGAGTCATTTCATTTATCGGCACTCCCCTACTCCTACAGTTACTTTTGTTTGTAAAGAATCAGAAAAACAAACTACGGTACCAAGACTTTTGCACGATCCTTTTTAGCGGAAACATGTTTTTCCTCAATGTTTCTTTTTGTTTTTTCTTTTACGTTTAGCTTAAATATTTGTGTAGACTTAGAGGAATGTGAAAAAGAAAAACCAATTGTGAAATCCGTTATATACAACTTAAAAGCAATAGATTTTAATTGGAATTGGGCATGGGTACCTTCATTATTGCTGCATACTGTATGTATAACAAACGCAAATGTGTAAAAAATATCTACTATGTTGCATTGATAAGTTTAATAGTTTTTGAAAAATTGGTAGTTACGGAACCATTCCAGCGCGGGCTCGAATCGTACTTGGACGGTCTTATTTATTTATTTTATTCAAGCACCGTGGCGTATTTAGCATTTACGGTTATATTCCAGCTTCAAGAGATGGACAAGGATATGACAAGGATATAACTCCAATTCGTTATAAATGGATAAGGTCAAGTCGTTTTAAATCGATAACTTTCAAATAGTATAAAGATTATATGTAAAAGGTCGCTACCTATTGGTATTCCACCCAATTATTTCTTTTAATCTGTACCCTAAACGAGGTGAGACATTTATCCTGGTACTTATGACCAGAATTCGAAAACTATTTTTTTTGTACTCCCGATCGAAATCCTCCACGAAAATAAAACTCTTCCAGCGCCTATTCAAAAGTTTACCCAAGCACCGAACACCTAATACTCAAAAAAATAAAATAAAAATAAAACAAAAACTAAAAAAAAATATGAAGCAATTACTTAGTTGCATAAAATTTAAATGTGCCATAATTATACGCAGCTACCTACCACCTATGAAACCATCCCACTGATAGTCACCAAGGTGGCATGCAATATTTACATCGCACGACACTAATGAATCCTTCTAGTCGTTGTCGTCGTGCCCAGCATTGAATCCTATTAGTTACCCTTGCACAATCGCCATTCTTATGCTTATCATGGAATTCATTTGCTGAAGTTCAGCGATAAGAACCTTCGCCTTCCTTAAGGCAGTTGCGTCGTTGCACTTTGGTGCTCCAGCTTCTGCTGTACCGACCAACCAATAGCATTGATAGCCTCTTCGCATCGCGTTAGCCTTTCCTTCCTTTTGCTGTAGTTTGGTCTTCATTTTGAAAAATGTTGGTTTTTAGTTATTAATATGAAGAAAATGATCTTATCTCTTTGACAGTGCACTTATTTATTGCCACCGTCATTGTTGTTGTATGGTAAACAGACGCTGGAGTTTTTCTGCTGCGTGCTAAGGGAGATTGAAGTGCTGTAGCGCCATCAACCAAATAAGAAGAAACAAATATGAAGCCAAGGAAACCTGCTAAATTATAATACATAAGCTTTTAGCAATTTATCGTCGCGAAATTAAATTTGGGCGCCAAGGGTATGTAACAGATGCCAGGCGAAGTGGAGGCCCAAGAAGTGCTCGTTGAAATGAATAAATCGATATCGTAGCTAGGAGTGTCTGGTAGAGACTTTGAGGGTTAGCAAGGAGTTTTCCATCCAAAAATTGTTGACGAATTTTGGCTCAGCCTATTCCAAATTGAGAAACGCACGGCTAAAATCTAAGCGCAAAATTTAGTCAGCAAGTTATTTAAGTACATGTATTTTGTACGGATGCATATGAAGATCTTGCACCAAAATTCTTTACAATGTCCTGCGAGACCGTCCTGATTGTGCAGAACGTCTTCTGGTTGATGTGGTTGGTTCTTCCGTGACACTCCTAGCTTTCTTTCTTTCTTTAGGTGGAGCAACAGTTCGGGGGAACCAGGGCCTGCTTCCATTTGTGTGATGGCGGATCTGGTATATCCGATATATCTGATATATCGGATCCGCCCTTTTGGATTTTGCAAATCTGGCTTCAGATTCGTGATCAGCGACCCCAAAAACCCCTCTATACCAAATTTGGTCCAAATCGGTTGACTTTGTAAAAATCGTCATTTGTGGCCGCCATATTAAATCTTAAATCCGCCATGTTGAATTTCCTTACGTTATCGGTCCTATCTTTTAGCAAAATCGATTATGCCACCAGATACGAAGTATTAGCCTCCTATCGTAGGTGGTTTATGTTCACTTTTACGATTGTTAGGAAAAAAAACAATTGAAATTTCACACTTTTCCTGCTTTCAGCTGCCATATTTCAAAAATGGCGGCAGATAGAACGATTCTGTCCCCGGATTCGGAAAGAGCAGAAAAAATTACGGTAGAACATGTTTCTTAGAAAGCTTTGGTTTATTGACTCACTAAAATGCAAACGATTGAAAACAGTAAAAAAATGTATGCCATTTGGGCCGAAACGGGTTAAAGGAGTTTTTATTTCAGTACCAGCATTAATTTTAATAAAAAATTTTGGCAGTAGAGTGTTAATTCCAAAGAAAAAAATTATATTCGATACTTTTTATTTACTGTGATAAACTTCCGTTCGATATTCATTCTGACTGCGATATTATTTGTTCCTTATTACGAGCTTCCTCTTTTTGACTGTTCTTATACTTCGCTCTGCAGTCATCTCCTCGCCCCATTCAACTAACTAAAGGACAAAAAAATTGTTTTGCATGTTCTTCTTGGTCATCCTCATCTACCTTCATCCAATTTAAATAAAATTCAACAAAACTAAATCACCAAAAAACCTAAATAATATATTGACAGATCTGCATGTCGCCTGCTTTACGATATGGTTTGAAAGATAAATCCAGCGATTGATCTGCATGCAACATGCGACGCAGAAGATCGACCAGGAGACGGTTTTGTGCGGTTGTCCTTCGATACCCGGTGTGCTGTGAGGACGTGTAGTATAGTACATACATATGTATATCGATGATTGCACATGTAGATTTTTGAATTTTCTGAAAATTATTATTGAGAACGCTCGAGAGTCGAGACTGGGAAAGGACACATATAGGGAAGGAAAGTATACAAAAAAAAAGATTGCGACTCATTAGGAAGTTATTTTTTAAGAGCAAAATTTGAATACTGCCTTATGTTGTGTTGTTCGAGTGTGTTTTGTTTTTGTTGGGGGTTCCTGTCAATTTGCATTGTATATTTATTAAGGACAATTTAAGTGGTTACGGAGTTCGTAGGTAGTCATTATTTTATAGAAATTTATTGGCTTAGGCTGAATCTGAATATTGATTTGATTGGTTTGATAAGATTGGCCATGCATTGGTGGCTATGGATTTTTTTTTCATTCGGTTTTGTAACGAATAACATAATCTGGGTACGCTTTAGAGATTAATAATAACACTGGTGCGGCTACCTAAATGACCCCACAGTCTCAAATACTATTATTTTAGGTAATAAATAGTTTACTTAAATCTATAAACCCCGTATCCACAACCAACAAAATGTTCAAACTTGAATGAAAATAAATTATTTGTTCGAAAACTGTACAGCATTTGAAGCAGATGAATGTTTTTAAATTGATATTTTTAATATTTAAACATCATCAGCACATTAACATATGTATGTATATATGTATGTATGTACAATGTACATACATAATATGTAATTATAACACAAATTATAACGGTAGACGGCAAATTACTGTAACTTTTTTAATGAAAGTATTAATATTAGAGTATTGCATGCATTTGGGACGCGTCATTTGGACATTTTGTACATCATGTTCCATTAATATGTATTGTGTTATTTAAAAAAAAATACCATTTCGGAACGGTCATCGAATGCAGGGTCGATATTCTTTTTATGTTTATGGAGAAAATCATACTCACCCACTTAATTATCATTGCTGTGATTATTATTAATGAAACAATTGGAAACATGTTCATATATTAACATATATGGTTTGTTGTGAAGTGCTGTGAAATTGTGAGTGTTTTTTTGTTTTTGTTTGCAATTGTTAATTAAAATCATGTTCGATACAAATAGGTGATTATAACTACTGATAAATGAAATGTGGTTTTTGTCTGTGGTTGTTAACAGTAGTGTGAGCGGTCAAGTTAAAATATTCGAATTGTCAGCTTTTTTTTGTTAAATAAATTTTGATTGTATAAATTCTAAGTTTATTTAATTTTATTTTTATAAAAAAGGTGACAATGTACATTTACAAAATATTTGAATTGAAAAATAATAAAAAAAAATTAAAATTCATTAGATACTCGCTCTCTTACTTAGTGGATGGATAAGTGAGGACTATCATAAATCAAGGAATGGTTTCAGATTTTCAAAGCCAATTCTTTTTCGGAAAGGTATATTTACGTACAACTGCCTTCAACACTTTTCTAGATCCGCTCCTAATAGAAGTAATTGTCCAGAAGCTGTGTGCTACTTAACTAAATAAAAATGGAGTTAGTTTAGTTTAGTTTTAGTTTTAGTGACTTTTATTTCATATAAAAACAATCCATTTCAGCATATTTTATCTTAAGTCTAAATTGGTTTAGCGGTTAAGCGGTCTACCAGATTGACATTTTATATGATTCGTCTTAATGAATATAAAACTTAACTTTTAGTTTTTTTTTCTTTTTTTTTTTTACGTAAGAACCATTTTTGTACGTAAGCGCATTTTTTGTATAGTTGAACAAAATATTCCATTCTTGCACTCCATTTAGGATACTCATCGTGCTTTCTTTATCTAGTACGCCTGCCCCGAAAAAACGTCTACGATGCTCCTGAAGAATTGGACATATCGCTATGAAATGAAACACATCTTCTCTCACTTTAAGGTTACAGAAGTCGCATAAAATAGGAAGTTCTGGCCGATGTGGAATAAAGTTGACTGTAGATAATTCTCCTCTTATTTTAAAAATCGTACTGATCATATCATTTAGAAGATACGAGTTATCTCCCAGATTGTAATTCAAATTAGAATAATACATTCTATACTGTGAGCTCCTCGCCTCAACAACATATTTCTCGTATATCATTTTGCCGGCTGTCTTAAGTAGCATGTTAAGCCTATTTGCTAATGATATACATAGGTTGCACTTCTGGTGATATATCCAGGTTTAAATTGCATTCAGATACCAGACGACTCCAATCTTGAAAAATATGTTCTCTGCTTGATAACACACGTGTGAGAATTAACTTGGGCAACCTTTCTTTTTTCATCTCCATTACCTTAATAATATATTCAAAGTGAAACCTCAAAGTATCCAAAAATAAGGGTGGCACTTTGGTTTCTAAGTGCAGCATATAATTGGGAGTGTTGCTTGGGAGACGAAACAATCGCTTAAGAAGGTATCGAACGAACTTTTCAACTGTTTCGAAAGAGCAAAATCCCCACACTTGGGCTTCATATAAAAGTCCCGTATGCTACGTTATCTTCATACATTGCTTTAAGAATGTCAATGATCTTACTTGATAACCCAATTCCATAAAGCTTATAAAACAATGCATCTCGGCGTATAGAGTCGAATGCAGCCCGAAAAACAACGAAGAAGGCGTATAACTTTTTGTGTTGATTCCTGTAGATCTCTGCAATGTTTGTTGGCGTGAAGATTTGATCAATAGTTGAGTACTGCTTCCTGAAACCTGCTTGAAATTCATTCAGTATTTTCGCCTTTTCAACCCACTGTAAAAGCGTATTGTAAAGCAGAGCCCCAAATAACTTTGCCGAAGTGTTCAAAAAGGCTATGCCTCTGAAGTTGCTCGGGTCACTATAGTCGCCTTTTTTATATAATGGGAAGATAATCGATTTCTTGAACGAATCTGGTACTTTAGCCGTTTCGAAAATCCTATTGAATTCGGTTGCGAGTTCTATTGTGAATTCTCTCGTACAGTTCTTATAGCATTCAAAAGGAATACGATCATCTCCTGGCGCTTTTCCATTTCTTGCATTCTCAATTACTTGATGTACTTCTGCTAAAGAAAAATATGGAGTTTGGCATAAAGAACGGCGCTTTTTAGATTTTTTGAGCATTGGTATTTTTGATGGCAATTTGTAATGCACATCAATCACTTCTTGTTTTCTATTTTAACAAAAGTACGCTTATTGCCGCCGCATTTTTTGCTTACAAAAATCATAACTTTTAAACGAATAAAGATATCGTGACAGTTTTTTTTTCTCCTTAAGGAAAATTCCCAGAGAGCCTTTTTTTTCTGGTACATAATAAAATATTTCAGTGATTTATTTCATATTAAACAGTGGATAGAAAAGTAAACGGGCCAAAAATTTATAAAAAAAAAATAAAAATTCTTGGAAACTTTCGTCAACATCCGGAGTAATGTCTAATAAACTTATAATTTATGGAGAGTATTGTGTTTTGTGGGCACCGTAGCGCAAGTGGTTAGTGCGTCGGACTACTGAGCCAGCGGTCTTGGGTTCGAATCCCGCCGCAAATACCTAAACAGTTTTTCACAGTGCCCACCTCTTCCGAATGCCTGACAAGTATTCAAGAGTATCATTTGTCATCAAAGCTTCCTAGCTCGCCGTTCGGAGACGGCAGAAAACCGTAGGTCCCTTCCATTCGTGCAAAAAATATAACGCGTACACACAAATGGTTGCGGGAAGCTAGGCTTGGTTCTCCTGAAGCCAAATATTTATTTATTTATTTTATTGTGCTTTCAAATCTTTTCGGTTCCGACATGCCTAAATGAAGAACTGAGATGGTCCGATGAGGCTGCAAGTATGTTGAAAAAGTCTACATTTTCCTTGACACCTCGCACATATTTTGATATATACATTTCTTGAAGTCCTTATTTTTGGATTACTGAGCTTCTTCTTACAGATCTGTAAGTGCTTACAATTGATTACTTGATTATATTTTGATTATGAACCAAAATTTCATGATGAGTAGGAGGAGGAGCGCATTGTTTTTCGGAATATTTTTGTTAATAACTCTGTTGTTTTCTAGGGATACTCCCCAAAGGTATCGAGCATTCGATAGAATTTGAAACATTCATGCGAGCTTAACTACGTTCAGTTCCTTCATTTAAAAGGATCTGTTCCAAACTTATCATACCAAGTCCGCGGAAGCACTTGGTGTACACGCATGGCTCTTGTATTAGGATTATTTCAGGGAATGTGACATGACTACATAAAAGGGCAGTAGCGGATTTGCTGTAAAGGTGCCACATTGAGAATTGGCTAAATATAAAGCCAACTCGATTTTCATTTCGAATAGCCTTATGATCTATCTGGTTCATGCAAATCCTTTCGATTTGAATTTCTAGATTCCGCATGTTCGATAAGTGAAAACTAAAAATAACAAATTTCAACCTCCACCATCCGGATTTATCTTATCTTACTACATGCTCTTAGCATAAGCAAATTTCCTTCAGTGCCCTAGTTGTAGCATACTCATATGTACGTACATATGTATGTCCTTCTGATGCTGTCCTTCCCTTCCTGTCTGCATTTTAGAACACAGAAATATTATTATTCCTCCCGAAAAAACAAAAATCGATATCTTTCGCAGAAATCAGCTCATTAAAACAGATTTGACTCGTCGTCCAACTTGTACTGATCGTCACGCATATATACGGCGAAATCACTTTTCCATACCAATGCGGAGCGAACCATAAATAAAATCGAATACAAGGAGTTCACATGATGATGGGGATATGCGCGAGGACATTCGCGAAGACGACGACGATGACTTGGTCGTCCCGTGCGATGTCACCGAACGACAATGTGTGATGTCAAATTGACAATGTCAAAAATATGGCCAGCTAACACTATCGATGGCATAAGTTATAAATCTCATATCAGATCCAAAAACGGTTGACACGAATATACGAGGAAGGTATTTGTAGCACAGGTAAACAAGCTGACGAGCATAAGCAGTCAGTTAAGGCATTTGTATCACGCTGGTCGCTGCTGAGATGTTGTTGGACCACAACTGTTTGTGGGGAGGTGCGATGTGCGATGATGTTCACGGGGTGTTTGACTGTGTATGTGAATGCTAAAGATACAAATGCGGAATTGTGCTGCACTTTAACGGCTACCGGTAATCTTTTTCGCTCTTTTGGCTTTGATAAAAGTATGCGGTGACCGATCAAAACAAAACAAAAAAAAAAAAAATGAAACTGATCAATTTCTTGAGAGGTGAACAATGGGACAACAATTGACAGCGAGGCAATCAATCATAATCACTGATCTGTTTGTTGTTGGATGCATTTAAATATTTTATATAAATAAGCCGCGCTTTGCATGCATAAGAGGATTTTCTTTTTGTAACTGTCATCTAGATCAAAAGCTATTCACCTTGTCGGGAGTCTTGATATCCTTTTCTGGATACCTGCTACTTTTCGGATAAGCCATTACCCACAGTACAGACAATCGGCATACAGTAGCTGTGGCCGTAATTTTGGGAGTCAATGCAATTTCTGACCAGCTGTAAGTTATCTATCTTTCTAGTCGATCAAAACTTTCCCCTGTCACTGGATAGATTTAATTTCAGCTGAATCAGAAATGGTCGCTGAAAAGTTGCATAGTTGAGGTCAAGATATTGCAAACAAAAAAGTATGTGTAATTGATTTTTGAAACACCTGTAGAAAATTCAACTTCGATAAGTTTTTTGTTTTGAACTCATGTTAATGTACACAAACACATACTACAAATACCAGCCTGCGAATGGAAAAATGTGCAAGTTCATTGTCCTTAGCATAATTTTATTAATGGAAAATATGCAAAACATTTAAGATCCAAATTATCATCGGTGAAACTCTCCTCGCATTCACTTGTTAAATTTGGCATCCCAAAAATGTTTCCACATAAAAATTCTCACCCATCATCGCACATGACGCAGTCATTACTCTCATGTCTTCATATGTTGAAGTAACTTTTAAATACAACTGCAATCCACGATCCCAACAAAACAATTACTCAACATGTCCCTATAAAACAGTTCGCTTAAATAATTCGCGATCGGAGGCTAACATCGGAGGGAGAACACATTGAGGACTTAACTATGGCGCAGCACAACAGTAACAGCATGCTCCTGGGTGCGACATAGTGTATTGGTTCCGTCAGATAATTGGGCCATTTATGCCGAAGAAGTCCGCCAATAAGCCGAAGTAATTTTTCACCAATTACTCGGTGCGCAACAGCTTTTGTGTCTTCGGCCACTGGCAATTATTTTGCAACATCTGCAAGCGTCAGTTCCGTAAGCCGAGCTATAGCATGTCCTCTTTTAGTGAATTCAATTGAGTGTAATCTTAAAATGGGGGAGGACTCACACAATACGGTTATCATAAATAATTCATAATCCTCGGGAAAAGGTGTTAAGAGCAAAAAAAAAAAAATAGAAGCCAAAAAAAAAAAAAAAACAACCACGTTCACCACATGGTGACATGGAGTTATTTCCGAACTAATGTTAAACATATGATAAATTGTTAAAACAGGTGATCATTTTACAAAAAAACGAGGGGGCCCAGCAGGAAGTCTAAGGATCCTCGCCAACACTGTGGTGGAATGCAATGCGTGTGATAATCAAGATATCAGGTGGGTAAACGAACCGTTTGCATGTGCTGTGCTGCCCCACTGAGTGAGGAATATCCTTTTTAGGTGAGGGGTCATAATTAATTTCGATTGCATTTTGTACGCCAGCGCGCGCACTCAGGAGTTAATGCGCATTCACATTGTAGCTTCTGGGCTTATGCGGGTATAACATACGAATGTGTCATGTTTTCAGTCAACAATGAATTATTTTCCATTTTTAATAAATTGGGCTCCTTCGGGGAGATCCTTTTTTTTTTTCTTTTTGACTGACCCATGGTACTTAAAGTATATTTTGTACGGGCCAACAACAAGTTTAAGTGGAGTGATAAATTGACCGAATATTTAACGCCAGTTTAATTCAATTGATTTATTGTTGTATGTGCATGTCCTTAAGTGAGATGTAATACGATGTTGTTAAGTTCTTATAATAATGTCGTTCGGTAGGGGAAATTGATAAATGGGATACTTACAAGCTGTTTTAACATTTTATATTAGCATTTCACTTCTTTTTTGTAGATATTTCTTGTAGCAAATTATATTTTAGTAGCGAGTAACGCTTTTGGTTTTGGATTTTTTTTAAATACGGGGTAACAATGTAATGTATCTTCAGAAAATAACATCTTTGAATTTTGTATTTAAAACAAATCCTGACAAAACAACAAATAAACATAACATATGAAAATAAGTTTATTTAAAACAAAAAAAAAACATTAATTGATGAAATATTTTAATGCATTTAAGAAAAAAATAAACAACTAACAAACACTATACAACCTATCATTTGCTCGGAGTCATCAAACGCTTTTACTCATAATTTGAACATAACATAACATTTGCATATCTACAACTACAATCAACACTATTTTTTTTATGGAGTTCCAATAGGGTTCATTTGGCGTCCGCTTTTCTTTATTCTTAAGGCCAACTTTAAGATCACCAGGTACACTGAGCAAACCATAAACCGCTGCAATATTATATTATATACATTTTTGTGAACAAATTTATATGTATTTTCATCTAAAATTCAACTGGCTTAACCACTAATTCCACTTAGTTGTCGAGTTGTTCAGCATGTAATGCTCCTTTTATCCAGTCCACTCAGAAAAAAAACATTTCACACCGAAAACATAATTTTCATTTAAATTAAACTGAAATGAGTACGGCATATTCATCGAATGATATGAGCTCCTGAATAAGCCGCCGGCCGGCCGTAAAAGAGGTCCCCCATATCTCTGAACTTCGAATAACGAGCATTGAATTCAACCAACCGAACAACAAGAAACCATGTAAAGTATTTTCGTAAACACGAAAATATCTTAAATATTTCCTTTTCCATTTCGGGCGATTCTCCATTGCTGCCATTCGCCGTCATCTCGCCGGTTAGCCGGTCCGAATTCGATGATAGTTACAAATAAAACCCCGAACTCAAGCGCTCTGCATTGTTCCGTAAATGTATCTGATGACGGAGATCGTAGTGCCGATGCTGATGCATGAGCGTGGTATCTATCTGTAGTATCGGTGGTATTTTGCGCTTTGGGTTTTAGCGATCATCGCGAACGAACAGAATTGTCTTGTTCACATAATTTAAATGTCAGATCGACCGTATTAAAAATTGTATCTTGCAGATACAATTTATTTGTTAGCCGCTGATACTCGTACCGTGTGTGCGGCACGAAAAGGCTGCTAAGAAACGTCTCCAATATGATTACGATGAATTTGATTATAGTTGAACTTGTATTCAGTGTTCGCTCACATTTTGCTAAAAATCGCGCTGTTTCCTTCCCGCCGTCCGTTTTGTGAATGCGCTACCAAACTGTAAACGATTATTCACGATGTTGATCACGATGAAAATTTGCTATGCTAGCTAGCCATAGCATAGCCATTGCGAAAGAAAAGAAAAAAAAACAACGTAAAAAAAATTTAAATGATTTTGGATAATTATCGAGATGAAACAATAACGGGCTATTATATTGTTTGCGAACCGGAAATAAAATGTTTGATCGTGTCTGTCATGGCGGTGCAGTTTATGCCGTCAGTCAGTCACTCGGACAGTCAGTCAGTTAGTTGGCTGGTTGGTTGAATTCGCGGTCCAGAGTTCGTCCTGCGGGTTGTAATTATTTTAAATGCCGAATGCCCTCAAATGCTTCGAATCGCGCCCCATTGTGTGACATGTGTGAGAAATATTTATCGTTAACTTTGTTGGAGAACATTTTTTAACCGACTACTCGGGGAATTTAATGATGTCTTTGGAACTTTTGCCTTTTAAGGTTCATTGGAGCTACGATTATATATTCATAATTTTGCTTTGATTGTTAGCTATTTGGAAGTAATGACAGTTATTTTGAGATTTCTGCTTAATTTGAAAATATTTTTAGGATGCAGTTAATGGTTGCGTTATTACATCAAAATCAACAAATTTACGTCCAAGAATTCACACGTCATTTTTCATTTTCTTCGGCTTCTGTATCGTTGTTCATGGGAAGGTTCTCCAAATTCAATGAAGTGACACTTAAAAATCTTAACATAAATATTTAATCATTAAAAGGTGAAAGCATAATATGATGGAATTTGAAAACTACCGTTCAAAAAATTACTACATGTATGTATGAAAAACATTAATATAATTGCTTTACAATGTTAATCTTTTTTAATACAAAAAATAGAGCAACTAATCAATAGAAGAAAGGAGAAAAAGAAACTCTTCTCGATTCAATTATGAAAGCGAAAGTCAAAAGAGTTGTCAATGTCACCCACTGAAGGCAAATTGTTATTGTTGAATTTATTGGCAGACATGAAAATATATACATACTTTTTATGTACACACGTCTGTCTGTTCATAAAATTAATAACGTTATAACTCTAGAATGGAATGTTTTTCTATTTCATGAAAGGAAAAAAAACAAGCTTTCGTATTTTTAGTCCCTGATTTTGGCTAAGAAATGTTTCCCATGCATTTATCGATCTCAATTGATTAGCATGCCAAATTGTTAATTATTTATATATTTGTATTTCTTCCTTTTATATATAATTTATTGCAAAAAAGTAGAAAATAAATAAACCTTAAACAAGCGGCTGAACTCCCACAGTCCGCTGGTGTGGGAACTTAACTTTTCACATGATCACTTAGGATACTGGTTTAGGAATTACCTGCTTAAAGAATCACGGCCATATCAAATGGGGGCATAAAACGTTCAAAATTAATTAAAATCGCATGTAATTTGCCGCATCATTAATTCACGAATCGCACGAATTAATTTTAAATAAGCTCGAAAATTATAAACAAAACAATTATAGAAATTATTATGTTTACCCTTTTTGCATGAGTAATAATATCTTGCAGTCTCTCCAGATGTTTGTTATTTTTGAAAAGGTTTGACGATAAATGTTTTTTTTTAATTTAATATTCATATTTAAATTTAAATTCAAATGAGATGTTCAACATGGTTTATAAAATGTAAATTTCATGTTTTAATTTTTTTAACTTGTTTAAGAAATCAGGTGTTATACATACATAATATGTATTTCAAATCTTTTGTTGCAAGTTTGTTGTTCTAATGGAATTTTGTGAAAAATATCTTTTTCCTGATCAGAAATGTTAGTGGTAGGTACCCAACACGACTGGACCAAATGCTTAATATAGCACTGGCGGACACTGGTTTTGCAAAAAAAAACTGTGCATTTTAAATATATGCTTGCAAATATAAAATAATTTATAGTTCAGAATTATGGGGATGAAAAGATCAAGAACTTCTTGAGCTGTACCAACATATTCTATAAAAAGAGATTAGGTTAGGTGAGGCTGAGCCATCGTAAAACACTAGGCACCATAATGGTACCTACACCGAAATAGCTATTTCCGTCAAAGCATCTAATTTCCCTGCAAAATTTTTAGATTTTATTGTGGCCAGTTTGGTCAGTCTCTTCGAGTGTGTTAAAGAAGAAATTCTCTAAAAATTTCTTTCGAGAACGAGCAATAGCCTGACAATCACAAAAAATGTACTCAATATCCTCCGATATACCTTGAAAGTCATATTCTTTTGTGCATGTTTCCTCAGGAGACAATGCCCGGAGAGTATTTCTATTAGAGTTATTAACTTTGCCCTATTCACTCCAAAGACCCAACATAGCACCCAACATAGTTTGACCCTTTTGTGTCTACTTATTGATCCAAGCACAGTGCGACATCCTTCTAGAACTGCCGATTTAACCATACAAGATTCTAGTGCTCTGAGCGCAGCCTGACTGTCGATGTAGACGATGATAACCTTGTCTGTTGTCAGCTTCATCACCAACAGCTCGGCCGCTCTCTGCACAGCTAGAACCTCTGCCTGAAATACACTACAGTCGTCTGGAAGTCTATAAGGTACGTATGTAGCTCCGGTTCTCTTGAGTAGATATACCAGAGAGCCCGTGCCATTGTTGGTTTTCGACCATGTTGGTAATGTGTTCCCCCAACCTTCTCTCTTTGGGTATAGTGTTTCCAATTGTGCCAATTTTAAGTTTTCCTAGAAAAGCGCTATGACCATAGCTTCTATTTCTGAAGTAGCCTAAGTTAGTGAGTCTAATCGCACTCCTGCTTGTCATTTGCATTATATGCAGTATGCAGATCAAGTGGCATAAGAAAAGTATCCAGTGTCGCCTTGGGTGTTGTGCGCAGGGCTCCCGTAATGGCAACACCGGCTGTTCTCTGAGCCGGTGCCAATCTCCCTTATATATTTCTCTTGAGAGCTACCAGACAAGTGCCCCGTACGTGAGTATTGGTCTTAGGATCATCACTTAAGCCAGTGCTTCATTACCGGCTTGAGCCCCAAGTTCGTTCTGCTATTCTTTTACCGATAAAGAGCGCATTTATATGCCTTTCTGATTCTATTCTGTGAATTAAGATTCCAATTCAGCTATCTATCTAGAATAATACCAAGATAATTTGCATTCTCTGATAAACAGAGTTCAGCTCCGTCCAGCTTAGGATGCTTGAACGCTGGTATCTTGTACTTTCGGGTAAAAAGAACTATATAGTTCGGTTTTGATGGGGTTTCGTTGCACCTCTTTGACCATTTACTGATGGTCGCCAGCGCGGCTTCTATGATTTCACTCAATATATCAATGAATTTGTCTTAAACTATAATAACCACGTCATCAGCATAAGCAGTGACACCAATTCCATCAGAGCACAGTTTCTTAAGAATATCATTTAGGACCAGCACCTACAATAGGGTTGATATGACTCCTCCTAGAGGAGCGGCTCTGCTAACTGATTTCCTTATTTTGCTGTGCTCTAGAATGGATTTAATGGTTCTTGTTCCTAACATTTTGTGAAGCCAACAAGATATTGCTTGGTCTTCATCAAACCTATCTAATGCATTTTTAATAAGTTTCCCCTCTACATTGTTGAATGCACCTTCTACATCCAACAAAGTCGCTAGGGCATATTCCTTGTGATGTAAACTATCTTCAATCTTTCCTACCACTTTGTGCAGAGCAGTTTCTTCTGATTTACCTTTCAAGTAAGCGTGTTGCGCTTTACCAAGTTGCCTTTTGCCACATTTACTTACTTACTTACGAATATAATCATTCAGAGGCCTCTCAAACGTCTTTAACAAAAATGATGAAAGACTAATGGGTTTGAAATCTTTCGCTCTGTAGTGTCCTAGTTTGCCGGCTTTGCGAATGAAGAGAATAGCAAAAGAGATCAAAAAGAGCCATATTTTAATACCTGGGCTGGGGGATGTTTAACTACATACATGTTCTACAGTCATCACCTGTATTACAAACAACGACGCCAGAATAACGGCTAATATTAAAATTCATGTTGGGACACAACATTTTTAATCACGTGCCAGTCTTTTCTTTTTAAATAGTTACGCAGTTTTTAGCTTTTCTATTTTATAATATTACCTTATTGGATTAGTTTTCTTTTAGTTCAGCATATTTAAAAATGACTTTCTTTGTATATGTTATTATTACTGCCAATGTGCATTTGGAGTTTATAACAATTTATAACAATAAATCTGTTGAAGCTATTAAAATAGCATTGTTACATTTTAAATTATTTAAAGTTCGTTAACACTATTAATGAGTTTCTTCCACTAACAGTGTCGTCTAAATTACATATCTAAATGTCCTGAACATTAACATCTTAACAATCGAAAAAATCCATATCACAGCAGGTGGCAGTAATAAAATTAAAAAAAATTTCACACCACAAAAAGACAGCAAAAGGAGAAAGAATTCGGGTCGGGCCAATGACTTATCAAGTCGACAAATGATGTTTTATGAAAATTTCGAAAGGCTTCCACTTCCACCTCCAACCGGCTTTGAAAAACAACTCACCAGAGCGGAACTTAATGTTTTTTTTTGCTTGCATACTAAATATTCGTAGTGTAATTTATTATTATGCCAGTCGTATTAGATAAGGCAGAAAGCATGTTCTAGATATGACTTTAGGTGAACCTTTCCAATACTAACAAGTAAACAATGCATATACGCATATACGGACGAAGTTTTCTGTGACAAGTCAATTTAAAATGAAGCCTCCCGCCGTGAAGAACCACGCCTTTGCACGGCTGCCTCTGCTGCACACAGAGGACTTATGCAAATCCTTTTTTTGTTGTTGTTGTTTTACTACATTTTCGTTATGAAGGCATACAAAATGATTATACATACATGTATGCCCTCTATTCATTATGATTACCATCGTAGTCGTCGGGTAAGTCGTAGTCCAAGTCACCGAGCCGCGCCGAGCCGGTTGGCTTTATTCGACTTGGAAAATCAGCCAACCAGGAATCATTTTAAATTCGCCATTTATTCATTTCATACTCGTACATATAGAATAGTCTTACCTGGCATGTCTGTAGCTGTTGCTGATGTGGAGGTGGGTAAGTTTATAGACAGAGGACGGAGGAAAACACCTAATTTATGAACAACCGTCCGACAATGAAGTTGGCCACTCTACTAACCATCCTTCCACCCCCTGCAAAGTTCTGATTAATGATTATTTTATTCGACTGCATTCGTAATGAAACCTGAATCGTTATGCCAAGTAAAACCTAAGCGCACACTTCGAAGGGGTTGAAAACGTCATCCGCAGGAGCGAGAAATCACGGAAGAAGCAATAAGAAAACGCAGCCTCCGGGCATGAGCAAATAAATCACAAAACGTCCCGCCAAACGAATCCAGTAGCATCCTCAGCTCAGCGGGAGATTTCGCTGAATCGGTCAGATCAGTTGGCTTCTAGCAGCTTGCAAGTCTTCACTTTGCGCAGTCAGATGCACTCCTGCTTGTACGAGTATGTTCTTTCCTCACACTCATTGTGGCGGTGGAAGAAAAACGCAAAACCAGCTTAAAAGTGGAGGAAAGAATAACCATAGCATGGACACCATGCCGGCCAGACCAGACCATGTCTTTGTCGTGCAGTCATAACGCCGACGCAGAAGTGGACGAAATTAATTCAAAATTCAATAAATGTTTATCAGAATCAGAACATCATAACCGTGCTCCTTTACTGTGATGATGATCCAGCACTGGGACAGTCAGCATGCGTCGTCCTCGTCGGTTGTATTAAGGTCGCATCACTTTATTGAAATAATAATCGCGCTACGCCGATATACAATAAAACTCAATCGAATCATAAATAATTCGTGCAATGGGTGTCCATGCGGGTTGAGGATGCGTGCGGTCCTGTATTGCCACATTTGGCATACCACATAGAGTTCGAGAGCTGCAATTCACCTCGGGACATCAAGACCATAATTAGATTGTGGCAAATGGTATTGCCGCGCAGCTCGTTAGGTACGAAATAAGATCAATTTTTATTGAAATGCAATCATTTTTATATGGAATTCGAGATCATGATTATGAGTTCCAGTTCAGATGGGCATAGGAACTGTACTGGCCGCCTCGTGCGGTGGTCGTTGGAGAATGACTCTGCGATGGTCGGCTGGAAAACTGACTTTTTTCGTTTTTTCGTTTGTTTTATTAATTAATGAGATAACTGCCGATGATGATGATGAATTTATTGTTGCCGTCAAAATTATGGCATCAGAATTCCAATTACCAATTGATGGTTAAGTTTCCGATGACGTTCTGCGGTGGGTAATTGTTCGAATAACGTTGTGTGGTCGACAATAAATGCGGGTTCGATTTTTTTGCTACATAATCATCTGACGAACGTATGATATTATCATAAGTATTTTCCATTTTTTTTTTATTTTTCAGATACAGATCTGCAGGTGGTGGTTTGTGCGTTTTCAGAGAATTGTAAAAAACATTTTGTAAAAATTACTTTAGTTGTAGATGGGTAACCTGTGATGCGGAAAAGTCAGTGCTCACTAAGCCCTGCGTGCTGGGTCCCCATTGTGCCCATTTTGAGTTCACACTAGAAACTGTAAGGACACCGCAGGTTTAGAACCACGTATATAAAAATTCTGACGTAATATGAAGATCTCAGCTTAAGTTTAAGTCCTCTAGCTAACTGAAGAAGTAACTACCAAAAGTTCTCAACAATTCGGACTATAATATAACAGGTTGTAGTTGTGCACCTTACAGCTACAACTAGTGATTTATAATACTTCAAATCATTCAGAAATATTTTACCAAACGGCCACTGTGTTTCCTTGTGTAGTCTTCTTATACGGATCAGCTCTCCAAAG
This sequence comes from Brachyopa scutellaris, assembly GCA_949775065.1. NCBI lineage: Eukaryota > Metazoa > Arthropoda > Insecta > Diptera > Syrphidae > Brachyopa > Brachyopa scutellaris. The sequence continues at coordinate 184,042,764 of OX459112.1, read as the reverse complement.
TCGTAATATGCTACTTACTTCCTCAGATCATAAAGTGAATGGCGAGTCACTACTTTATCTCGAATATTTTTATGTACATATGTACATATGTATGTACATACGGCATATAATAACTTTGAACGTATGCAAACAATTTTTTAAGGATTAAGTGATTCGAAAATGATTGACTAAAAAGGATTAAGCAATTCAATGTTCGTCGGGATGTTCGACCTCACGAACTGAATTTCCCTATCTCATCTCTGGTTGTTTAACTCACGCAGCTTGGTTCCTATTTGTCACTTCTCGTAGTATGTGGCGTTACCTGAATGCTGCGAATTGGCGAGGCTTAGCTCACTGCCATATATGAACACTTTGCTGGAGTACCTACTACAGCTTTTGTTAAATGGTATTCAAGAAGATAGATATAGTATCAAACTTATAGGGGACTATTAGAGAGTCCTTATTAAACGATATCTGAACACTGAATGAAGTCCAACCTGTTTGGATCGTATCTATGTATGACAGAGGGATCAAGATCTCGAAAACTTGCAAATTTTAGTAACAAAAGTTGGCGCCAAATATCTACTTGCTTAGTCGTTATATAAGAACAAACCTTAAAATAAGAAAGGCTATACTAAGTTGTTTGCAAATAGAATTATTACTTTAACCTCGAAAAGTGATAGTTTTTTTTTTAGAGAGAAAAAAAAACAAACATATCTGCAGAACATGATTTCTCAACAGTTTTATAAATTCCGTTTCTAAATCGATTCAATGTATCAATACCCGTATCGTGCCAAGCCAAAATGTGTTTTCATATCAAATAAATGAAATAAAAAAAATTAACAACTCACCTACGCTTAAGTCAATAAATATTACTTCAGAAGCGAATAGAAATTAAATAGTAATAAATATTTTGTTGCTTTTTTAAGGATCATGAAACCCGCTGCTTGAATAACTGCGCCCCAAAAAATTAATTACGTACGAAAGGCATCTGGATTTGGGCAGTCTAACTCATACCGCACATACACATTCGATATGTATCTAACTCTATGTATCTCTATGTATCTATCGTCGCCTGTGATCTCAGGTGGCGAAATGTAAGCGCCCACAAAATTATAATTTTAAATTGCTGTCCCCTGCTGTGGTGGAGAGCTTCTACATACATATATAGCTCCACTGGGTGTTTGTTTATTTGAAGTTAATCGGATTAAACCATAAAGCAATAAATGCATTGGCACAATGGTATTATTTGTCCAAAAAAGAATTATGGCCATATAGCGCCTCTAAGGGTCTTCGGTACCGGCGCTGTTTAGGCGAGAATGAGAGAAAGTACTAGTTCCATGGTTGGGATAGAGATGGATGAATAATGGCGCTGCCTAACCATGAGCTATCTGCTGTATACTGTATTCTTACACTTCCCCCAGGTAGATCGATTTTGAGGGCATGCCCCCGCTGCGATAATCGCTTGATTAAAGACGCCTTAATTGCTTATTAGAATCACAAGAAATAGGAATAAACTAGAATGTGATTCACGATCATGATAATAGGGTACACACATACATATATACGAGTAGGTACCTACTGGGTGTGGTTGTATATTGAGTATTCACAATCATGTTTGTTTGCTTTGGATGATAACAGGGTTAACATTTTTTTTGTTTAACAGCGTGAGAAGTTGTAACTACTGCAGTGTTAGAAACTTAGCTATCATTGTATGGTTACTCGCACATCTCTCTAGGCTAACAGATCCTACGACTTGAGTAGACAAAGAAGAAACCTTAAGTCAAAAATATATTTCAGTTAATAAAAAGCTTTAAGTTACCTTTATGGTAGCTAAAAGAGACACAACAATAGATATTTCTGTGGTCGTGTTGCACAAAGGGCCCATCAATACTGGTGCCTTTAATCTCTAAAAGTCTAAAATGCGCTAAGGTCGGCTCCACTAGACCAAAAAGGCGCATTAATATTTAGTGGATTACAAAAACACTGAAAACTAGTTCGGAACTTAGTGACCTTTTGTACAAGTACCATAGTATTCGGGACTTATTCATATAGCGACCCGATATTATTTTCAAACCAGTGTTAGTATGCACGAGTGTATGAGTATCATGCACTTTTAATCAAATCAAGAATCAAAATTCGTAAGTCACCATGAGGCGGTATTTCACTTCTTAGCAATTCCCATGCGGAAAGTAAAATATGCACCTTTTCTCAGTCGTAAATATCACTACCAACCGACAATAGCCACATTTATAGCCGAGAACAATTGTTTATCATAAATCGAAAAACAAAACTGAAACATTTTCAACAAATTCAGTCCGTAGGGACCTGAATTTAGGCTCCAGCTACAGAAAGTAGCACTGTACACAGCGTTGCGATTACCCCACCCTCGCGATCACAAAACAGTCTCGGCTTTGCCAAGCACAAACTTTTGAGCTATGCAATCGCCGGACAAAATCAGTGAAACACAAAAAATAACAATCTTGCTAATTGGATGATTTTAGCATAAACAAATGTATTTTAGGACCATAAAGAATCCCAAACTGAGTCAGCCACAGAGCATCCACGCAGTACAAGATACTCGTATACACCAGCAGCGCTGTAGCCCAACACCAGACGGTAGTGATGGTTTCTTCCAGTCCCTTGGTCCCCAAACATATGGTCAATGGAAAAGAAGGTAAGAGCAACCGATTAAAAAACAAAGATGCTTCTGCATTATCCTTCGCATGGTAATGGTTATATCAGAATCTGAGGTATTGAATCCCTTGTGATTTGGAAGCGTTGAAAATCGAAGGGTATGCAAATGGCTGCTTATGCTTACCTGACCGTTGGATATGAATTCATGGTGCATGTAGGGATAGGGACAAATGTTATAGTTTTTCTTATCCCATTCCTCCATCTATGTATGTGCACAGACATACACACATACATATATGAATAACGAATACAATATGTATATCAAGTTATTTTTTGCTGGATAAAAAACTTAATAAAAACTTTTGAAACAGGAAACAACCGATTGTTGCGCAAGTTCTTTTCTCATTTTGTGGGGAGGGTACGATGAATGGTTTAAGATATAGGATGTAAGTATCTTCTCACATTACAATTTGTAACGAGTCAATTAGTTGTACTGAAAATAAACCAGCGTATTAGCCTAGCCTCAGCCTTGTGGTTTAGATTGTGAAGTGTATTCATGTACCTACACACATATGTACATACAAGCAGTTGTACCCGTTTCCAACATTAAGAATTGGTATTTATAAAGATTTCGAAATGCAAATAGCTGAAGAAGCTGAACTACTTACATAAAATATTCATATATCATTATGTAATTATAACAATTTAGTTAGAAGATTGGGCAGAATTCGAACTATTAAACTAGAAACTAAATCCCAACCCATAGAGACAACAAGCACGTAGACCTGTAGGCCCATTGTACTTTGGTGATGTACCACCCCTTTCGCTTTCGCAAAGCGAAGCAATATGGCTAGATTGAGCTCCAGTTGATCAACGCCCCATAGGACGTAGTTGCATAGAGTGGCCTTTCTGATCCGAGTAAAGGCCGGATACTCGCTAATGAAGTGCTCAGCTGTCTCGTCTTCTTCTAGGCACATCTCGCAAAGGCCCGAGCTTCTGATTCCAATTTTGTTCAGGTGCTCGTTTAAGGGAGTGAACTCATTGACCAGTTCTGTGAGGATTTTGAGGTAATTTCTACTAAAGTGTAACAGAAACTTAGTTCTGTTTGCCCTGGGCGCGTCTACTAACATTTTGATCTGTCGGCATGACCTAAGCTTGTTTGTAAATATGCATATACATACATGAACAACATTATTATATATAACAAGAGTGATTAAACATGCCCACTGGTATGGTGGGTACTCTAAGACAAAAGGTCTGACAAAAGATAGGTCCTTAATATACTACTGACTACTACAAAGAAATTACTGCTAACTTTGACCACTAGGTGCGATGACTAGAAGGAAGGAAGAAAAATCATGCCTTCTCAGTGTGTTTTAGTGGATTAAAGCCTCACAACATCTAAAATTTCGCATGCGATGTCTTTCCGTAATTTTCACCTAACTACGCATAAAAAATATGAACTTATATACACATATATACTATATAAAATATACTTCCCAAAATTGTGTTTTTGGAGAGTTTGGAGAGGCTTTGACTGCTTTACATCGTTTATATTTTTGGGAAATTTGTGAAATCACAGGGTGTTCGTTAGGCTTAGGGAATAGGGTGCATGTGTTTCTTATTTGCAGTATGAGCAAATGTGAAAAGTGGCGTAGATGCTTTTTTTTGTTTTCTTAATAAATCTTTGAAAACTTATTAAAACCAAGTTCCAGTATACTAATTGGCAGCTACCGCCTGGATAGTTTCCAGTGGAATAACAATGACTTTTTCAGTTTGATGTAGTAAATCAATTTATGTTTCCACTTTTAAAGTTACTGACCGTCTGCATTAACTGGGTGCATTGTAACTATTGGACTATAAACCATAGACTTTTATTAATACCAGATCTTTCTTATAAAACCAAGGTTTAATACTTGTTACAATTCTATTGATGTGTCCAGACTAATCATTTTCAAATGTTTCCAAGAAAAAATATTGATTAAAACGAACGCCTGCCTTTTTGGAATGCAATTTAAAAATTGTGAAACCCACTGAGGAGATTTCTTCGAGTATCTCAGCTGATGTTCTAATATTTGTAACACAGTCATGACATTCAAGTCCAGTTTAGCACTTATGATTTCGTTGGTCGTTAATTCAGGTGACCTTCACGAAGTTCATCTTTCATATCTAAATAGTCTATCTAGAATCTCTGGGAAAACTTGGAAACAGTCAGAAAATATGGCAAATTCACTACATATACACTTTGGCATTTATTTAAATTTTGATAGTGACATCGTTCTTTTTATTCAGAAATAGAAACAGCAACAAAATATTATTCAAGTTTTTAACTCCACTCCTGCTTTCCCACAAGTTATTCACCAATTTGAACCCATTCAAAGGAAATTCAATTCCATACATACATATATTCCCGCCTTGCTACATCCTGTCATCTAGGTCATTCAACATTTTATGCAAGTTTTTGATTGCCAACTTCAAAACTGAAATACGATACTTTTGAACCAAACGATTGCTAGTTTCGATGCTAAAATGTCTAGGTACTAGGCACAACATTCAACAATCTCTTTCAATAAAATGTTGCGTAGGTTGCTGTTGCACATCGTCGCAACATCGATGATTTTTTTTACCTTAAATCTAACGAAAAAGAAGCATGAATGGCGAGTTGAAAGAAACAAAATGTATAAACGCGTCCATGATTATGAATCAATGCCATGTAAAGGAAATTGGACCTAGCCTAAGAGAGCAGACATGTTGCTTTTGAATACGGATACGCATGCCATACGATTTCCTTTTCGTTCTCAATCTCTATCTCTTTTTCTCTCTATCTATCTACAACTGCAATCCCGATCCCAAGTGTATTACATGTTCAATGGTCATAATTCATGAGCAGAAATTTACATCTTTTCAAAGCAGTTGCGTCTGTGTTTTTTTTCTGGTTCGTATGTTCTTCGCCAAGTATGGTGAACGACTTGCGGCCCACGCAAGGATTCCATCCATGTAAATCAATGTTAGGAGAAAAACCTCATGCAAATGGAGTCGCCTGGCGTGTGTACAGTGAGATTATAAATGATATTCGTTAGCAAATGACGTAAAAATTGGTCACTAATTCAACAAAAAGTAAGTGTACATACATACATATGTACATAAGTGTATATGTGACCGGTAGAGGGTTTTAAAAGGGTGCGGTTATTTGATTTGTAATTGGAATAGAAAGGCGCCAAAGACAAAATCTAAGGACACACCACATATAGTTGTTGAAAAAACTAATTGCTATGCTACACCATTTAAATTGTAGAGTTAAATCATATCAACAGGGAATTCGAATACCTCTAGGCTCTAGTGGGTTCAGATATGAAGAAAAATACTAATTGCTACTCTGACCTTCAGATTAAAATCGAGCAGATCCTCAAATTATTTATTAAATTAGAAAGATATTCGATATAATGCCTAATAGCAACTATTAATATACCCCATTGGAATAGGGTGTAAATCCAATACCAGCTTTGGCAGAAAAAAAAAATACAAAGTGCTAAACTTCATTCGATATCAAACTGTCACCAATCAGGCCCGCCTGATCGTGGTCTCATATTTTATTCAAATCAGACCGTCATTCGGGCGGCGGATTTATGCCAACGGAAACATAATATTCGTTTTTGATTTGAATCATGTATCTGATAGTTTTGATCTAGAAAACGATTTGCCCCCGTCGCTCGTTGTCAGCGTCCGTTCCTTCTTATTCCTCGAAATCGCGCCAGTGAGCCTAAACCAGTGACAACATGCAAAGTTACAGTGGCAGCTAAAGTGAAATTGAATAACAAATAGTGAACAACGTTTGGCCGTAGATATTATGCTTAAAATTTTCATACATTTATTCATTCATGTGACGGACATGATTCCATGTAATGGAGTGGACGTGCAAATAGGTGGGACCGGCTGCAATATGACATCGGGGAATCGGACTGAGCCGAGGTTGCTCATATGAGTGCATATGCTCGGTGTTAGTGGGTAAATCAATAAGATACAATTATTGTTCATTGTCGAGTGTGTGCTATCTGATGGTAGCTTACAAGAGTTGGCTGAGCTTAGTCGTGGAAATGAAACTAAAATTTGGAAGCTACCACTGTGTATATATATGAAATTTGGTCAGCGTTAGTTACCAATAAGTATACATTCATGTACCTCGTCGTTAAAAAGTAGTTAGTAGTACCAGATTTGGTCTTCCAAGAATTTCCTTGCCGATGAGCTCAAAATAAAATTGATTGACTCTTTTTCTGATCTTAACGAGTTTAACAAAAGTTGTTCTTCATATCGAAGTCCAAGCTTTTGACAGCAGGTCTGCACAGAGCTGAAAAGATAGTGACAGGAAGCCAACATTTAACGGAACTACTTAATGAACATCGCATTACTAAAATTAAAAATAACGCGGTCAGTTTTCAAATCCATTTTTGAAGACTTAATTTGCTCTGTTCTCCAACGTTGAATTTAAAAGTTTGGCCAACCGATCTAACCAAAAGTACAATAAAAAAGTAAAGTCCTGCTGTGGACCATAAAATATTTTAAATCTTGTCCATGTTACTTATTTAAGCAGATCTTATCACAAATACTTTAAACACTGAACAAATGTAAAAATTACGGTCCTATCTACTATATGCTCATAATTTCGCTCCATACGAAACAGCGGATGCCTTATTCATATGCCGCAAGAGTGTCTGTACGCGATATGCAAAATTTAACATCGTCGAAACTCTGAAGGTGTGTACGGTACGGATAGAATGAATGTAGTATATGTGTTGGAAGTTATGAATTTGGATAATTCATAAATGCAAACAGTCACTGAGTAACCTATCATACTATCAGCGATCGATACAAGACACTTGAGTGATATATTCAAGCGGTTTCTACCCACTATTGAATATCCGGGCAAAGGTGGCTTAAGAAAGCAGATTGGTAGCAACAGCACAATGGATATAATGTGCTCGTGTAGATGCCTAGATATAAGTCTGTAGTCGATGTAGGTTCATATTATATTTTGGAACATAAGCTTCGTGTCCATACTGGCAGTATTGTATTTCAAGACATCGTGGAGCTCTACAATTTTCCTATTGGCATACATATTCATAATTCATTATTGCAATACCTAGTAATAATATGAATTATGAACCAGCACAAGTAAACTATTCCACACCCATTAGTCAAACATTAGGTTGGACTAATAGTACGTACATTGCTACTGTGCATAATGAATGCATTCATTTGAATTCTAATTGCATGCAATGTACGAATTTATAGCAAATAAGTTTCTTATAAACGACTTGCATTAGTGCAATGCATTGCTTTTTTAATGTCTACATACATACATATGTATATGTACATATATAAAAACACAAATCACATTGATTGAATATTTAATAACTATGGTATTAAGTATCTAATTGAATGCAAAACTAGAAAATCTTGGTAGATGATGAAAATTATAGGCTATTAGATATTTTTATATTGAAGGTATTCATTTTAATCCTTGAAATATTGCCTAGTGAAAGTACAAGCAGATTCTAGTATTTATCAGATAATATACCCGAAATTAAAATCAAAAATAAAATAACTTCAATGTAAATAAGGTTTTAAGAGTGATAACAAGATAAGCTGACAACGAGTCTAAAAGAGTGAGACACAGTTCGAAGGTAGACAGAATCCTCTTCACATGCATATACTACTTGAATACAAAGAGGTGAAGCAAATCAGATATGCAACAATTTATGTTCAAAAGCCTTAACTATTCAAATAACACTTTTAATATATATCATGTTAAGATCCTCGAGGTACGCATACATACTTAACATGGCCAGTACTAAGGTGGCGCTACAGTCCGGGGTTGAGCAAGGCCTCGCAGTACAGTTCATGGTTGAATCTTCTCCCCCGAAACCCGTCAATGCAAACGGGGCCGAATATCTTACAGAGGATTTTTTTCTCGAAGCGACCAATGATATCTTCATCCGCTTTCGATTAAGTCCATGCTTTAGCCACCATATAGCAAGACTGGGATGATAAGGGTCTTATAAGAGTCTCCTTAGTCATTCGGCAAAGAGCTTCACTACTCAACCGCCCCCTTAATCTAAATAAACAGCGATTGACAAGAGTAATCCTTCGTTAGATTTCCGACGAGATGTCATTTTTGGTGTTAAAGCAGAGCCAAGGTACACAAAGTCCTTTACTACCTCAAGATACGCATCGTGTTTTACTTGCTGATCAAGATAAAGCTACGAGCAGATGATATGCAAAAGTCGCATATATATGCGAGTCTGACGTAATTTTTGCGTCATCATATGCGATGAATGCTCGCATATCATCTATTTAGGACTGTCAGCATATTCTCGCAAAGCAACAGGCGATCTGACGCGGGAATGCTTAAACGCATGTTCGTGTTCGCTTTTTCAATATGCGGCTTTACCAAACTAAGTAGCTAGATTATCCAGTGGATCGGTCGACATGCGAACGAAACCATGATATAATTTGACAATTTTAATATACATAAGTTCGGTTAGGTAACTTTTTTCTGGAGAAGTTTGTCAAACCTGTCAAATAGTAAATTATTTGAAAAGTGTGGAAAAATCCTCACACAAATAGTCGAAAAATTGCACAAAACTAAGCAAACGGCTATTGAAACACATTTGGTCAAACCTGTTAATTTGTTTTTGCCTTCCACTAACAATGAAGATTATGACATTTCACAAACTGTCAGATGGCTGGTTTGACAAAGTTGACCAACACTCACTATAAGAAAAAGATGTTGAATAAAAATATAAGTTTCTCAATTGAGGGGCAATTTTGACACTCTCATTTGGCGAACACCATGTTCGCAAATTCATTTGCGAGCTTTGGGACAGAAGTCGCGTATCCTGTGAACACGTCTATATGCGAGTTTGCGAGCAATGCTAACTTTATAGAATTTGCGATAAATTTGCTAGTTTTTTCGTGACGTCAGCACTCGCATACATTGTGTATGTGACTTTTGCATATCGTCTGTTCGTAGCTTAAGCCTTCCTGTATTATTCTATCAAAGGTGTTTTTGGACGACTGATTCCACAAATGTCGATCTATAAGGTTATGTCTTTTAATAATCTACTTCTTATTCTTTTAAAACAGAAAGGAATAGAAACTACTGAACTTTTATTTTTTCAAAAGCAGGTACTGGTTTCACTTTTATATATAGTTTACAGCGAAGACAAGTTCCTAGTTGGATTCTGTTTTTTTTTGCAATTTTTGCTGGATAGCTATTACTTTTCTTGAGAACCATATGTTAAGTTTTCTCTGCAGATAAATAAGATTTGAATGCAACCATACAACATTGTAATCTTATGAAATCAATCAGTCGTAACAATCATTAGACTTAGGTTACTTCGTGTATTTAACCAAAGCAGCAACCTTAAAATAAAAGTTAACAATAAAAACTTGTAACAGGTTTATATTTATTTCCATAGTCCATTGACAAAACCCTTAAACATAAGAGTTATACCCGCTGACAAGGCATAAAACTGAGCTTGTTTTTTGGTGACAACCTTTGGCCCGTTTCCTACCTCTCACTATGGACATCTTTTCTTCATTTGTATCTGTAATAATTCTGATCGAGATTCTTATGGCCAATGGGGACCCTCGCCGGCCGTCGCGCCGCGCTGCGCCGTTCAGTCAACTGATAACCCACCTTTCTTCTGTGTATTGGATAATGATCACATGTCGTATGGCAATATTGTATCTACACTCTGTCTCTGCCGATGCCAATGGTGGTGGTGGATGGAAGCCTTGGTCTCCGTCACCATCATTGAAAATTGTTGGCACATATTTCCCAGACACTGCGGCGTCGTTTGTGGAGCTGTCCAAGTTCAAGTGTACGCGCATTGTGCAGGTCCAAAGTCTGGCCACTTATTTAAGCTAGATCTTCCTTTCGTTTTCTGTATCGGTATCAGTCCTGATTCAGGTTTTTTACCTACGTTCTTCTCTTGTTCATTCTCTTCTTCTTCAACTCTTCCTTTACGTGCTCCTACTTTGTTTTTAGTTTTGTTTCATTTTGTGTTCGTGTCATTATGGGCTATCATCATCATCATCTCGTTGGCCATTATCCCATGGAGTTTGGTTATATGTGACACTGTCAGATGGGCTTTGAATAATTTCATTTCTTCGAGTGGAATTTCGATAAAGTATTATGACCCCAAGAAGTAAATCGACATGTTTGGATTCGAGCATTGAAGAATTCTATGGAATACTCAGTGAGTAATCAATTTCGGTAAATTCAAAAGGACATAACTTTACTTCGGCAATGTGTAGCGCTAACTATCGTGGGAATGACCCAGGGAGAGAAGGAACATTTTATACAATAAAAAAGAAATAAAGATAGATAGGCAAGTAAATAAAAGAAAGTTTAAAAGTCTACACCTACAACAACAGCTGTCCTAGAATCCACAGCTAGGTGAGCCTGCAGTTGATCTTGGATCTTTGTTTTCTTTAATTCTTTTTGAGTTATTTCTTCAAGGTCTCGAAAGACCTAAATAATTTTGAATCCAACTTCTAAGAGGAGCTTTAAAAATAATAGCCTCAGACTCCTATCCAAAATAAACAAAGAAATCTCTCACCATCATCTAACCTGCAATGTTTTTTTTTTTATATGTCTGCTAGAAAATCAGAAAATATATTTAAAGGGCGTTTACCAAACGTGTGGGTATGTACAATGAGCCCATTAAGATTTTACTTTGGAACCTGTAAAGATAACCATCATGCATTTCTGGAGGTTTCTCAGCTGAATTTTGCTTAAGTCCTCTAGCTCATCAAAGAAGTAATAGTCAAGAGTCCCCATTCTTCTGTCAGCAAAGGCGGGACAATTATATAGCTGGTGCCGAATAGATTCAATTGCTTCTACTTCGTCATTGTGACAGATCGAAAGATGTTTTGCATAAGTACCAATGGCATAGTTTCCCAGTGCTAGGCCTGAGACGGATAGTGTGTCCTTGCGCCTGAGCTTAATTGAGAGACCGATTCTTCTTGTCGTGTATCTATCTATCTACTGGCTATTGCACATGTATTCATATCCAGCGGCTAGTAGCTTTATTGATTGCCTGATTCTCAATAAGTTGATAGAGAAAGCCTAACGAAATTCTAACAAAGGTGGTGTTTGGCAGATAGGGAGCGCCGAAACCTCTCTTGTGAGTTCGTGCCGCTCTTTCCTTGGCTGTGATATCCATAAGACCTGGTATCGAGCATAGGGTCATCACATTGTGTCTCGATCTAATTACTACGAAACCCAGAACCTTGATGGTTGCCTTGCTATCGGAATATACAGTAATAACTTTGCTGACAATATTGTCTTCTGCAATTGTTATTACAGCCTGAATAGTGGCTATGAAAGACGCTGTAATTGTTACTGATCCTGATCCTGAAGAAGCGAGTGACTTGTAAAGTCTCACAGTGAACTCCTGCCCTCGTACTGTCCGTCGTAAATTTTGAACCCATCGGTGTAGAAAGCTAGTTCCTCTTTATTTGTGACCGTCTGATTGATCCCATCGTTTCTGCCAGGAATTCAATAAGCGAAACTCTTGTCAAAAGTAGTGATTGAAGGCGGAGATAAATACTTTTCGTCTACCTGTTGTTTGGCTCCCATCTCGTTAAGATGGTAGCAAGTCCGCTTCGTGTACATCTACTTTCCAAACTACGCTGGGGAGTATGTAGCGGGACTATTTTTTTCAGATTTGGGAATGAAAATGACATGGTCTTCTCACCAAATGTTTGGAATTGAATTTACCCTAGTGTAGGGCAGCCTGAGAAAACTGCTGGAACCCTGGAATAATAGTTTTCACTGGCTTTTGCAGCATCACAGGTCGAATGTTATCTAATCCTGCTGTCTTATGGGGCGTAAATCGCCCAGGCTATCTTTAGACATGACGTATCAGTGGTTGGATTCGACAGATTCGCAGAAAATTCATAGTATAAACACAGTTATTATAGTATTGTTAAAACATGTAGAACGCAATAAATACTCCCTAAAATATATATACCTACCACTAGGTTAAGTGCACTTTGCGCATATAAAAATTAAAATAAATTAGCTAAAAGTAGCTCATCATTTATTATGCATATGTATATAGCGTTCATATTTAACAGTAAGCGGCAAGCAACAAACCAGATACGTGCGCGATAAATGCTATTATAAAACAACTTTTACCGATTAAATAAGTATTCGTACTCGTATTATTCGATATTATGCATTTATATAGTGCAAACATAATGTACATATGTATGTATGTATTGATAAAAATAGATTCAGCGCCCATTTATCACATTCCAATAATAAAATTGAATTAATCTCTGATGAGTTCATTAAGAGTTATCTCCTTTTTCCCTCCGATGAAAGTACTTCAAAAAAAAAAAAAAAATACATTTTTATTTAAAAAACCATAAAATATGAGAATCAAACCGAAGATACAAAAAAAAAAAACACAAAAGCACTCAGTCTCAGTATTTAACATTATCCTATCTTAATTAAGAACATAATTCCTTCAGCAGAGCCTACCATCCTCTCCTCCGGCGTTCTTAATGTTATGGGTAAATAATTTACTTTGTCATCTCTTCTAGTTTGTTGTTTTACGTTTTTTTTTTGTATCTTATTTTATTTTATTTTATTTTATTAATGAACAAATCCACCAAATCGATTTCAAGATCAGGGTACCTCGACCTCCGTCCTTCGTTCACCGGCTATCCAACAAAAGATATGAGGATGATTACCTGTTTGCGCTATCAATGTTTTATGTTCACTCTGTTTTGATTTCTGTCCTTTTTTTGTTTTTGGTCATTCCTTTTTTTTTCTGGGGACCTTTAATAATAATCTACACCTTTGCCGGATCAATGAATCTTAGAATCTTTCCCAATCCGTACAAGAAAAAACCACCAAAATTATTAATGTCCCATCAACGGTAAAGGAGCCACAAAAGGAACCGAAACATTTTCATTCTTCTTTGTTCTTCGATTTTGGGCCCCATTATACACATTTATATGAAACATAAATTTTTGAAAAATCAACAAACATTTTGAAGTCAAAATTTATGATAATGTCCGTAAATGTTTGAAATTATACTCGTTATGAACTGAAGAGATGGAGAGGCAATGAATTCGATCCTCAGGACCGGTCATCGGATCGTGTGTGAGTCCCAATAAAATACGAGTATAAAACGGGTAACTTTTTTTAAAATAAAAAAAAAGAGAAAAAAACGCTGTGACACAACAGCTTACGGAATACAGAAGTGCGAGAAGAGACACAGTCGAAACAAAAATTGACTAAAAGTGACAAAAGGTGATATATATGAGGGTAAGTAGATGGTGGTCAGGAATTGCGGTCAGTGGTTTGGAGAAGCTGGGTGATCAATATTTGAATTCGATTTCATTGTTTTTTTTTTGGCGGGAAATTAAAGACTAGCGGAGTGTACATGTACATATGTACATGTATGAGTGTTGGATTTAACGTTTATTATTTAGTTTACTACTTAGTTATTTCTGCTTAATTTTTTTCATAAGTGTAGCCTATATAATTACATAGTGAAGGAACTCTTCTTTGGTTTAATTTAAACTGCAGTTGTTACTTTTTAAACGTACATTTATTTTTGTGGATTGAACTTTACATTTCTAGCGCAAACAATACTGGTTTCATTGGCTCGACTCAGTCTCAAAAATAAAGTGATAATATTTAGTTTTGTTAGGTATCCATTAAGCGTTTGCTTTAATTCTAATACCCAAACGAAATAGCAACACAAACACTATAACTATAATAGCTTAACTCAAGTCTTATCTTCACAATTATCCCAAACATATAACCTTCTACTTTCTTCTAATCGGCATTTGAAATACCAAAGCAATGCCTAACTAATGATACACCGAGCCACCCTAATAAATATAATTGTATCCTCATCAATTGCCAACTATTCCCTTGCGAAAACACTTGCACACATACGGATTAATAATTCCTTTTCATTTTCAATATGCGGACACATTTGTGATGTAACTTAGATGTGATCCGAACAAATCGACATTTGATTGAGTTCACCAACATAAAGTGATGGTGTTTCCTTGTTCAATTTTGAAGGGGCTTTCTGCTGATGGAAAACTTTCTTTGGCTCACCCTGAATCACGTAATCCCTCCCTGGAGAGATAACATCACTGCCAGAGTTAGCCGGGCACAATAAAATCATTTTTAGTTATTAGCTGAAATCGTGAAAATGTTTCCTTTTTTCCTGATGTTTCGCATTGTTTCACTGACCGGGGTCATTATCTATCAGTTGCAGACCTTAATTTCATCAGAGATTAAGTGCAGAGAAAACTCGTGACATGAGAATAGGAAGAATGTTTGTTGTCGGCCTGAAAAAAAAAAAAAAAAAAAAACAAAGAAGTGTAAGTGGCAGGCTTAATTGGATATTTTTGTACAATTCCATAGATGTACTATACTTACTTTTCTAGAACAAATAACTATGTTACATTTAATGAAGAGTGATATCAATTTCTCTACAAAGGACCCTGAATATTTACTCATGAAAATTAACATGTAACGCAATCAAGTTTTTTCTCGTTATTTTCTTCAAAATAATTTTTTTGGACCAGATACTATTTCAGCAGAAAAGTATGTGTGTATAATTCAGTAATTGTGTTAAAATTAAATCATTGTATAAACATACATTGTGTACATATCTGTAAATTGTGCAATAACATATTAAAGATTTATAAAGAAAGTTAAATTAATATACAATACATGAAGTCAGCGATTACCTAGTCCTGCCATAAGATCTGTAACAAATTCAAAACGCCATAAAATTGTACTCAGTATTGTTTCATTTATTAGACTACTAGTTGGCCCGGGGGCAGACGTTATCCTGCCCTTTCCTGTATGTTGCGCGATGAGTTACATATGTATGTTGTGAATATGAGTCATTTTGGTCAATAAATATAGAATTTTCTAATAACTTGACTACGTCTGGACCTAACTGGTCCAGATTTTGCGGTTTTCTTTCTTAGCACCAAACCAACATTATGTTTTGAATATGTGTCCGTTTGGTCAATAAATATAGAATTTGTTAATAACTTGACTTCAGTGCCACTTATCGAATTTTTCTTTCCGTAACAACCTCATGCGGACTATAACGAATATTTAAAACAAAAATTAGCTGAATCGGTCCAGCCGTTCTCAAGTTATGCGGTTACCAACGATCATCATTTCATTTTTATTATATAGAAATAATTATTTAAAAAAATGACTGCCTTTTGCTATTACACGGGTCTTCAAACGTTGTAGCTATTGGGCTATAGAGGCACGCACGACTTCCATAGACATTGTTGACGCTGCTGCGGTTAATGCTGCTTTGGGGTTCCCAAACTTCTGTGAGGAGTCTTTCAGGCAACCCTCTCCAATTTTGGCCATAAAGCATAATCCTGTGGATACAAACCTGGACTTCCCGACGGCCAATCTTCTGCTGCTATAAAGCTAGGAATATTGACCCTGAGTCACTTCTGTGTGGTTTTGGCTTAAAGCGCTGGAGCAGAGTCCTGTTGGAAGATCAAGTTCTCTCTATTGAATAGAGTATTGGTCAAACCGTTGCTCACAACATCCTCTAGCACATCTAGTTGGTAAACTTTTGCTCCCATTTTCACCCCTTCTCCGCAGAAATGTAGGGATGTGACACCTTAGTGAAAGATGTCACACCAAACTATTATGGAAGTGGGATGATGACCACGTTCAACATTTGGAAAAAATTTTTCGCTTCCTTAGATGACGTAGCATAAATTTGGCTATTTTGCTTGTTGAAAACTTCTTCCACGATAAAAATATTCTCATCCGTAAACAGAACGTTTTAATGGCCATTGTCACTGCAAAAGCCGCTTGTATCTTTCCAGCCTATTTTTTTTCAGTTTAGGAGTTAAAAGATGTCCCGCTTACCTATGATAGGCTGTCGTGTGAGGATTATCCCGAATTACCTTAGGCACTCGTTCGAGCAACGCGCGGTAGACCAAATATTGGCCAATCCTTTACTTTAGACAATTGGCCGAAGCGACCAATACCCTGATAAATTAACATTCTCGATATTCCGAGTTGTTTTAACAACTCGAAAATTCGTACTTATGCAACGCTATTACCGCGACTCGGTTCTCTTTAACACCCTACTCGATAGTAATAGATCGCAAACTGACACTGGTTTGTATTCTGTATTAATCAATGCATGTATTGGTTTTATTGATAGAAACACTTTTAAGCAATGAGCGCTGGACATTGTGTAACAGAACTTATGGCAGGACTAGGTATATTGGAGGCGTTCTGCGTTCGTTGTAAGTATTTTGACCTTTATTTTACATAACAAACTGATGTATACTTTATAGAAATTATCACACGGACTAAAAATTATACATATTTACATACCTATAAAAATATAATGTCTTCTGATATAATAAATCTGGCTACTCGTCTATAGTATGTCTGCTTTATGGAACCAGCTTTTGGCAAGGTAAAGCGTCTTCACGACACGTCTTCCTCTCTAAAATATTCCACAGCCGTTAGTCCAAAATGCGGAGTTCCGCCCTTTAGGAAGACCAATCATCAGCGGCAGTAAACTTAACTTTCTGCTCTAAAATGTCGCTCTGATAATTGAATGGACGAGTTTTAAATCTTTTCAAAAATAGGGTTGGTGTTCTGCCCTATCCATTCTACCAAACTATGGAGCCAATGATTTATGGAACTAAAAATAATACGTACAAAGTTAACCAGCTATCGATCGAAACGGTGCAGGGAAATAACTTCACGGGCAATTACTTCACATGGGAAATAACTTCACCTCGAGTGGGAATTAAAAGCACTTTTTTTGTGTGAAGTTATTCCTCACTGGAGGTGGAAAAAAATTTAACTAGAAATTTTGTGAAATTATTTCCCACCTATGATTTTTTCGAAAAATACAAGGGTACCGTGAAATAAAGCCGAGCGAGATAGGGCCGAATTTCAAAATTTCAACTGACATAAAACATAACATTTTTTACATATTTCGTTCCGCGAAATCAGGCCCCAAGAAATAAGGCCCAAAAGTGAAATTGAAATAAGGCTCCGAAATTGGGGTAATTTTTTATAATGAAGTTATGCCTAAAATGGAAAAAAGGACCCAACCAAATGAAATAAGGCCCCAACATAAATGAAAGAATTTAGATATTTAATTTTTGAGCTTGCATGGTCAAGACAAATTTAAAATTTAAATATGTATCTAGTTTTTAAATGGAATTCACGCTAATTTGTTTACTATTACACTATCTTATGCCCAAAAGCTAAAGATTCCATTTAAAAATTATATATTTTGTTTTTGAGGTTATCCTGCAAAACTATTATTCTATCTAATGCTCAAAAACGTACCTTGTTTACGTTAAAAGTGAAAGGGTGAATCTCGCATCATGATTGTTCCAAAATTTATCATATAATGTGAAGTTATTGCCCACCTTCAGTGAGAAAAATGAAACATGAAAAATGTGCATTTATTTCCCACTCGAGGTGAAGTTATTTCCCATGTTAAATTATTGCCCGTGAAGTTATTTCCCTACACCGATCGACACATGTGAAGTAACTTATGCTTTTATTGTTTTTATTTATTGTTTAACCACTCATCAGAAATTCTAGCAAGAAAGCATAAACAATTAAAAGCAAAAGCTTTCCAATATATTTGGCAGTAAACAAGTTACCTTATTTATTAGAAGGTGTGTTTGTGGATAAACACTTATACATTTAGTTTATTCTTTTATGGGATATTTATTAGAATTAACCTAGTGCTAATGCAAATCAAAAGTAGTAAATTATAGGATCCAAATCTATTAGCGCTAAATTTGAAAATATTTTACTTGAAAATAATACTAGTTTGGTAATTTATTACTAAACTATGTCAAACTTTTATCTTTATCTACCTTATTTAGAAATATGCTTTCCATATCTATATTCAATTCATGAATGGGTTTAATAAAGATTATCAGCATTTATTTAGCTATAAATTGGGAACTGCTGTAAAAGGCAGTTCGAGGCTGAACATTTAGCTCTTTTACTTAATGAGTGTAGATATGTGGTAAGTGATATTTAGTTTTATTTATGGTGAAAAACGTCATTGGTGCAATCGATAGGTTCGTCGTTGGACGTAATCGCATTGTTTAGGTTCTTCTGGTGATGAGAACGGTAGTCAATGGGTTGTGAACAGCGTTGCCGCTGGTAAAATTTAAAAAGTGTCCAAAAAGGTGTCCCGGATTAAAAAAAGAGTCCACACGCATATTTCGAATAGAATAATTGTATTTATCAAAGGAAAAAATCGTTTCTTTAAAATTTATGAAAAATACTATTTTTACTACATACGAGGGTGGGTCAATAAGTCCCTGAAACAGATGGCGTTGTCACCTCAAATCCAACGAATGTATGCCTCGTTTCGTAACCGTGGACGAAACGTTGCTTCTTCACAGTCGAAACCGTGGACTTCTCCAGGCGAATCGAAGCCGAAGATGGCCAAGGTGGGTCTGTCGGCCAACAAGGACATCGATTACCTTGAAAAGGGTAAAACGATCACTGATTTGAAGCGAAGACATTTGGCGAGGAAAAAAGGACAACGCACCGGCGCGGCGCACAGGTCCGCAGTCGCAATGGCAAAATTCCATGAACTAGGCTACGAATAGCTGCCGCATACAACATATTCTCCAGATTAAGCCCCCTGCGAGTATTTCCTGTTTCTAAACATTGGAGGGCATCAACAAATTGGAAAAATGTTGGACGAAGTGCATAGAGCTAAAAGGAAACTTCTCGTATATTGAGAAATAAACTGTTCTTTTGCCGAAAATATTGTTCCTTATTTAAATTTTCATGGACTTAATTGACCCAGCCTCGTACATATAGTACATATGTATGTATGCTTTTATCTGTCATTTTCTGTTGACATGGTCATGTCCTCTATAATTTTAATAATATTCAGTGGTTGTAAATTATTTAAATCGATTGAAAATATTTAAATAACGCAAAAGTTGAAAAAGTAATTTGATGGTTTTTATTGAAATATTAGAAAACCGTCCAAAAGTGTCCACGATTTTCAAAAAGCGTCCATTTTAGCTAATATTTGGCTTCAGCAGTCCTAGGTAGAACCAAGCCCAGCTTCCCGCAACCATTTGTGTGTGCGCGTTATATTTTTGCACGAATGGAAGGGACCTACAGTTTTCTGCCGTCTCCGAACGGCGAGTTGGGAAGCTTTGCATGACAAATGATACTCTTGAATGCTTGTCAGGCATTCGGAAGAGGTGGGCACTGTGAAAAACTTTTTAGGTGTTTGCGGCGGTATTCGAACCCAAGACCGCTGGCACAGTAGTCCGACGCACTAACCACTTGCGCTACGGTGCCCACGGTCCATTTTAGCTATTTATCAAGAAATGGTGTCCAGGTGTCCCGATTGCTAAAAAGCGTCCAAATGGACACCTAAGCGTCCTTACGGCAACGCTGGTTGTGAATAGGTGGCAGGAAATGGAAATAATCCCATTATTATAGAATATTTTATATACAATACGATTCTGAATTCTGACTAATATTAACACATATTGCAATTATAATGTTTTGTTTTTGATAAAATGGATTTCTTCCTTCATAATGTCATTTGCTTTTCTCAGAAAATAATATCATACAACCAAAATCATTAAAACAGTCTCCCTCAGGTCTGAGTTCTACAGAGCCCAACAGTCTACCCCGTTCAACCAAGTTCATATCTATGATAAAAATCTGATAATAATCCAAGTTGAAAAAAAGAATACAATCCATTCAAAGTTTCTTTTCCCAACCATAAATTATTAACTGATTTTCGATGAAAGAACTCGTTTCTTCTACTCCAAGCCCATTTCGTGAATGAAATTCCAGACACATTTTCCTGCTCCATTCGTACAAAAAATCAAAAACAAAATTATGAAAAAAGGAATGATAGTCGTAAAGAAAATCTCCTCGCGATAACCATCTTCCTCCGGTTATACGCACACGATATCCTATCTCTTTCCTCATATACATCCAAGTGCCCCATAAACTAACAGTCGATATTTCCAAAAAAAAAACCAGATACTAAAATAAAATAAAAAAGAAAACATAGCTACAAAATTTAACAAATAATGTGTCCCGATTCAGAGAGGACATTTAAATACTAAACAAGTGTCAATTAATTTTTTTTTCTGTTCTGAAAATGTCCCTCCCGAACTCCCAAACTCCTACCTCTTTCTGTTTGTCACGACCACGACGACATCCAGTGTAATAATCAGAAATGAAAGATCAAAAATTAACGACTTCAACGAAAAATATTCATAATGAGGCATTTTTATTTTTTCACCTTGCCTCGTTAATAATTTTGAGTCAGTTTCGTTCTGTTTTCTATATCTGTGGTCACTGAGAATTTCTTTATATCCGTCGTTGTAGGTAGTATGCTGGTGCGGTGACTGTGCCCCTCGCAAAACAAGTTACTTTTGGAAAGGTATATCCTGTCAGATGATATACTCTCCTGCGAGAACTAAAACACAGAGCAAATGTAAAATCGTGTCGCTGTTTAAAAAAATATGCGAGCGGACATTAAAAATAAATAAATATTATAAAAAAAAAATTTACAAAGAAGAGATCTCGTTGTCAACGAAGCAGCATCCGGGGGCTTGGTCGTTCGTCGGAGCTTGGATGGTGGATTCACTTCGTATATCTGGTGAAGCCTACGTTCATGTGCAGGCATCGCAGATGAATTATTGGCATTTTAGCCAATATTCATTCGCTGATTTTATTTTCGCTGCTTTTCTGTTCTTTTTTTTTTTTTTGCAAAAAAGGTTGAGGTGTCTGTCTCATTCGCTTGCTGGTTTATCTGCTTTTTGGTGACCGACCCTGTTTTGTCGTTGAATGTATCTTTTGAATGCGGTCTTTCGGTATTTTTAATGATTTCAAATCACCTCCTTTATAATATTTAGCAGCTTCTTTTGATATTTTTATGGGGTGCATCTATGTAAGTCGAACAGAACGGACGGGATGACATTTTAGGTACGATTGCGACGATTTGTTTTCTTGACCATGTTCGATATGACATTTGATTTGTTTTTAATTCTGTATCGAAATATTGTCACTGATAAAGTACACGACTTAGTACTGGTTTTATATGTTATGTAATAAAATATATATTTTATTGTTCATAATTGTAGATTTTTTGTTTTCATTAATTTTTTCTGTTCCTAAATACTTTCGGTCATAATTGTATAATAGAATCGTAGGACATAGAAGCAGAGAAAAGTGAATGGTATCTCTCGGTTGCTGTAAATTAAGGTACAAATGTCTGTAATTGGAATTAAAAGAGTTCAAAGATATACTACCAGGTCTTTAAAAAATTAGGTATTGTAATAGGTGTTCATATACTTACCGATTGTACGCCCTCTGCAGTTTTATTATTCATTTTATTTCAAACCCAGGATAAAAGTATATATTTCAACAACCTTCTCTTTACAAGTAAAAGAGGACGATTTGACCGGTTTTCAAGTTTAAATTATTTTTTTTTAAAATTAAAATGATTTATAATAAAAACTAGCAGACGTAACCCTTGCCTTTTTCATATATGTATTTAAAAAGGTTTAAGACTAGATTATATTGATAAAAGTCTTCGTATTATTTGTCCACTTATAACCAATAAAATATTGACGCTATAATGACATCCGCTCTTCGATATTACCTACATATGTTTGTATATGTAGGTATATGTATACTTGTATTAAAGTCAGGTCTCAAAAGCTTAACAAACAAATATTTCAAATGAATTGGCGCCTACATTACCATATACAGATATCCGAAATATATTCACAAAAAAAAGTCTATATTTTGCTAAGTGGGTGCTCGATAATTCACGAAAACCTATATATCAACAGAAACGTTAAACCACAATGCTTTTCTCTAAAATTCAAACACTTTATGTGCCATTCAGACTAACATCTGTATCTGTGTCCAATTCCAACAAATTTACTATAATTGCCATAATATTTCAATCTGAAAATCTACATAAAGCTTTACAAAATATTACTGTTATCAAATCAAACTGGCTTGGCATGTTTATCTTAACTGTTACATATGCATTGACAGTCGTTATTGGACACATCTTTGTCCATAAGTTCATAGCTTGTGAGAATATTTTTTCTTTCCATAAAACAGTAATAGTTTGTTTATCTTTTTAACGCAAGAAGAACCATCAAAAATATGACATCCCATCAATGGCAATGACAACGACATGCGGTCGGAGAATTTCAAAAGACCACCCAATATGTCGCCAATGATATTAATGGATTGCTTTTTGTAGATAAATTCTTTTAAGTTATAAGTTCTTTTGTGAGTTCCAAATTTAGTGGTTTTTGTTAACAAAACAAAACTGAAGAAGTTATGATTAATGATCCTGTCAGGTTTGGATTAAAAACAAGGTTAAGGTAGGTCGACTTGCGTAAGAAAGATACTGAATATTTAACGCATATGGTGATTCCTTTCTTGAATGCTTGAGATTTGGTTTAAAAATCTAAAATCAGATCGACGATGAGGTGCAATACCAATTAATTAAAATAAATTAAAACGAGATATTTAATTAATGCAAAACAAATAATTTCGCAGTCGTAGAAAAAAAAACCAATCGTCTTAAATTGTCTATTTTTTTTTTTATACAAAATCTGATATAAAATAGCTCGATAAGTACGCCCAATAGAAAAAATACGTAATTGTGTAAATGGTATTTCATTGTATGTGTGTATACATACACATAGACATACATACGTATAGTAAATAATTAAAGCAATAACAAATTGAAATCCGTGGTTTTTGGTTAAACAGGCAGGATCTACATATAAATAAAAAATAAAACAACTAACAGAAAAACCACTCACATTGAATTAAAAAAAAAATGTAATTAAATCGCAAAAATGTCGATTTCCAATAATTAAATTACTTG
Organism: Brachyopa scutellaris; assembly: GCA_949775065.1. Lineage (NCBI taxonomy): Eukaryota > Metazoa > Arthropoda > Insecta > Diptera > Syrphidae > Brachyopa > Brachyopa scutellaris. The sequence continues at coordinate 184,019,149 of OX459112.1, read as the reverse complement.
CATAAATAATAAACAAAAAAATCCATTAATACTGAACAATTCCACGCAAGCCTTATATCTCAATCATCGACGGACAAAAAATAAATAAAATAAAACCAGAAAAACTATAAAATATTTCAATAAAGCAAAGTTTATGAAAAGCAGCCTTTCGACGTCGATTTTCAATTTGCCAATTTTAATTCAATTAATTAACACAACTTTCAATTTTATGGTCAAGCATATATGTACGTACATATGTACATTTACACATACATTTGTATGCATATGTTCAATATATGTATAATAAAAACCCAGTCCCAACCATATTTGCTTGTGGATATACATAAATACATACTTGTACATATGTATCTCAACAGATATAAATCTCGAAAAATACGTATTTTTTTGTTTCATATTATTTTCCTATTTTTACTGCAATATTTTTTGGAATTCCAGTTTGTTTAATTAACTTTTTTTATTCGTTTTTAGTTATGGCATATTCGAGTTCTTATGGAATAAGGCTTGTGTTCAGCTGCCACTATTGATATTCTGAATTTTTAATACCGTCGACGAAAGCTCTGGGGAGTTCAGAATCAGCATTCTCATGGGGCTCGCATTTCAATTTCTTTTTCAAATTCATTAATTGGCGAACTATAAATAATTGAAAAGTATCTTTTAGTCATGTATTAGTACTTGATGAAGGATTCAACTAGAAATATTCATGATTTAATATTGATAATGTCCAAATTAGGTTCAACATTGTATGTTCATGTGTTTATATTTGTATGGCAAATGTAGAGAGAAAGGTCGACTTTATGCACACGTGGGTTATTAAATAGTTCACATAAAAATATATACACATCCATACAATGTCGGAATATAGCTAAACTTATTTTATGGTCAATATCTGACTAATGCGTATTTTATATGTCTATTAAATTATTTTTGGATTAACATGTGAATGATTCTATGGAGTCATTGGCCTAGGAATACAAATATAACGTTTGTGTGTAATCTTAAAGCTTTAAATTTTTCTTAGCCTTGGTTGTACATTTGGCAATCGACGTAGGTCATACGTATGTCTTACTTAGATGGCACTACAGTTAATCTGGGCCGGAGAATTATTGTGAGTGCCAAAATTGTGATGGTAAATATGCATCGAGTACTTAGTCAAACATAACTGGAGAAATACTGTAGTTCTAATTGGGGCTGGTCGTTAGATAAAAGATTTTTCATTTGAAGAACTGGGTGGGAGTTTAATGTATTAGGCTTTTTCATTTATCTATAAGATAAGATCATAGTAAAACCAACAACAGATGACTTCAAGGTTAAAAGATAGAGTGTAACATTTTGCCTTCACTGTTATTTTTTTCGATGAGCAGAAAGAGATATTATTTCTTATTAATACCTCTTTTATATCTCTAACAGTAGGCTAGGTGCAAATTAACAACCCTTACTCGAAGGCGACACCAAATCAACAGCAGCTGCTAACCACAAGCCTCAATCAATAAAATAAACAATTGGGCACATAATTCACCGATTGACAATGGACCAATCTTTATTGGATTAAATACATAATGAATGAAATACTCGAACTCTTGGCGCAGTAAGACTACACCCGCACACGCGCGTGCCACAATCCTTCGATCACCTTGAGTATCTAATTCCGACTTTTTCCATTCAATTCGCTGCGACGACCATTACAAATTGTTGTGGGCGTTAAAAATCCGATTGAATTGGAAAATTAAAAGATTTCCCATTGTGCTCTCGTATCCTGACCGTTGGTCAGATACTTTTTATTGTCCTTCGATTTGGATTTATGTAGGTAGTAGGTAAAGACACATCTACTCCGCATAGACAAGGGTGTTGACAACCCTTACTCGCTGTGAGTGACATACGGATTTTCATTGGCATTTCCTAGTTCACCCACACTGATGTATGTTGTGGCAAACAATCGAAACTTGATTAAAAGTGTATCTTTGTATCTTTTCGATTTTTAATTAACTTTATTGAAGATGCCACCACCGTCATTACCGCCAGCACTGTCGTTTTGCAATGAATCAAAAATTCATCTCATACCGTTCTTATTCGCCGAGTGTCTGATTGTCTGACATTGTGGTGCCACCTTTAATATTTTTTGTCTATGCAGTGGGTAATTTGACTTTTATGGTAATTTTCTGCCATAGTTTTTTTTATTTGATAGCACATAAGCAGTAAGCAATAGAATGAGAATCTATCTATAGAAGCATAGTAGGTGGGTACTTTGAGTCATTTTTATGCATTAACAATATACTTGCCACGCACCGTGTTGGTAGCATGTTATGACTTCCATTGACCCGGCATTAAGATTCTGGTCACGTTCGAGCGATATATTTACCTAAGCAGTTGAAATTATACTCCAAAAAAAGTAATACACATGTGACAAACCGACAATGAAATGTTCATGAAAAATTTGAAATTACAATTTCGTTGTATATTATGGTATAAATAAAATGCTGTTTTTTCGCTCTTCACCTTTCGTTATTTCTTTTCAAAAAAAAAACTTTTTTGTTTTAATTTATTTACCTATGTATACTTATTTGCATTTTTACACTTTGGTCTCTGTAGAGTAAAAAAAAGGCGTCATTTATGAACGACAATTCGTGTGAAAGCATGACAACATTTTGAGAATCTGCTGCTAGGGTTGTTGACAGTTCCATAATTAATAAAAAAAAATATTTATTTTAATATAACCACATTAAAATTCTTACTTATTTCGTGTTAAATAAACAAAAACTACACGTTGATATTTTTTCCATTTAACTAAATAATTTATACAAATTTTTGTACGCTACATAAATTATCTACAATCACCCAACATGCACTTACGCGTGAGCTGAACGCGTGTCATACTGAATTCTTCGATATGAAAAGTATCGCCTAATGTGTTTCGAAAATGAAGAAATTCCAGCGCATTTGGTGGAAGTAATTTGATGATATGCAATAAATTTCATAAATACCCTCATTACAACAGCTTCATTTTTGATGCCAGGCCGAGTGTCATTTCCCACCCCAAGTCTGATGACTGCGAGCGAGAGACTCCGAAAATAGCCGAAAACCAATTTAAATAGCATCAATGACAATCGATTGTCAAGTCCCGGTGCTAGGGTGGTACTGAAAAATTTTTAATGACCATTTAAATTTGGAAAATTTTTCAATGACATCACAGATATTATAGAAGAAGGTCCTCGACGCCCCCTTCTCCAACTAAGTTTCCTCTCTAATGTGATGTGTTCATTTTTGAACCCATATATGTATGATGGTCGCGGAGAAATTCGACTGTCAAGGGCTAAAAACACTCATAAATAATGCGCTCCTCTTCGGTCCTCGGTCTGATGTCATGTCAGAGAATGCCATTTAACACCACTGAAGTGCATATGATGTATAATTTCCATGTGCGAAGATTGTCATTACTTTCAAGATGTTGGATCAGTCTAGGATTAATGAAAGCCCAAAATGGTTTTTGGTTTATTATTTTCTATAGAGGTGCGTCCATAAGAGGATACAAATGATAGAGGCATGATATTTTTAGGTGTAATCTTTTCATTTGACTTTGAGGTATTTTTTTGGTATTGAATTATCTGGAGGTAGACTAATCTCTTATTTAAAATTGTTATTGTGTAAATCTTAAGCTACACACTTTATTAGCTCATCGCACCAGTATAAACCTTGTTTTTTACTCATGTTTAAAACTATTAGTACAACTGTATAATTCACGAGTACTTTGCTTACACAAAAACAAACATATAGTTTGTTAATAAAAAGGGAAATCAACTAAATATAAAGCATTTATTTTATTTGAGCAACGAAAAATGGAAATCTTCATAAATTCAAACTTTATCTTCAAAACATAAATCCATTTGCTGGGTTTCGCTAGTTTCTACTATAATAACACCACCAATAACACCAACCAAAAGAAAATGTATCTTTTGAATTCAAATCCAATAAGATACATTAATTCCCCATCCGCTGTTTACACTAAGTCAATTGAAAAACAAAATAGAATAGAAATATATCTAATAGATACATTTCTCTTCTCTTTCTCCGTGTGATGGCCTGGCCACACGATATAAACATCTTTGCTTTATCGCTGGAAGAACTACTTCCCCACCCTACCCGGCATTATTTTAACAAAAATATATTCGTATCTGTAATAAATAAATGTTTGAATAACTTCTCGTTCATATATGTATGTAGAACCGCTTGTCTTATTCTCCGGCTAATGAATTTATCCAAAAAATATCAAATTATTTCTTTCCCTAATCGGGGAAAATGTGTTTATTTTTACTTTGCTTCCATTATGGATGCATCTTGTTTCACAGTTCTACACTGGATTTTTCTTAATCTAATAACACAGATATAGAATTGGAAGCAGAAGCACTTGGATCCGGAGCCTCTACTCAACACTCTCATTTGGGGATTCGAATTGGAAAATTTATGAAAATTAGATGCACACGCACAATCATAAATGGCCACAATAATGGGACATGCAACTCAGCCGCAATACCATCATCATTTGATAATTAATTGACCTGCCATAATCCCTTGGATGCTTTTTTACTGGGCTTCGGGGTGCGCTGCGAAGGGATTTTCATTCTGGTTTTGTTCAATTAATTTTGTGGAATTTTAAAAGATCGATTCACTTATGTTGGAAAATTGTTTTGTCACCTGCTAAACGCGTTTAGTCAAAATCAGTACCCCATCGCCACCGCCTCGAATCGAATGACTTAAAAATTCCACTTTCGATGATAAATCGTCTGGGGATGGCTATGCTCTATGCTCCTGCGATAAAAAGGGTGTTCTTAGATTCACCTACCTGCATGGAGCATTAACTTCATGCGCCTTCAGCACCTAATGGGGCGTTTCAAATCGTGCGCTTCCCGAATCGTGGGTGTCAAAAAATATTTCGAACATTTTTACAACCGACACTCAACTAATTGACGGTGCTTACCACGCTATAAAGGGGTTAATGTGATGATTAATCGTTTGTTGAGTGCTACGAGTATGCTTTGAGTAAGTTTATTAAACATCATATTTCACGGTGTGCTGGTGAAGGGAGTGCCGCTGCCAGAAGTTGGTGCAACATCTAAGATCCAAGAAATAATTTGTGACTGTTTTGATGTCTTGAGCTTTTTTGAAAGATGCTTGTTGTTGGTTTTGAAATTGATTACTCTTTTAAGATCATTAGAGGTTTGGTTTCGTTGTGGGAAAGGTTTGAGTTATGACAGATTGATTATTTGTTTGCTCTTTAATGGGGCAAATGTGTGACTTTTTAGGTTTTTGGAAATGTGGTATTAAACAATTATGATCAATTTAAGCGTGACGTTATTTATTTGTGGCATTTAATCGAAGACTAATACCGGTTTAAAGGGATCTGGCATAGTCATCAATCGTTAATTTTAAAACAAACTTTAACTAGTGTAGCACAAAATTACTTTATTTTTAATATTGCATTTTAGGATACAATATCAACTTTGTATAAAAAAAAACCAAGGATATCGATTACTTTCTTACTCTTAATTCGTAAAGCAATTAAGTCTTTTCTGTCACCAGATAGAAAGTAATTTATCATAGTCCTCCTGACATAAGTTGCCTGCATCGAATGTAAAAAGGACGTGTTTATAAAAAAGGACGTGTGTGCATAGCTGAATCCCCAGCGATATCCGCTGACTACAATTATGTAAATATAAATCAAAAAACAATTTTTCATTCATTGTGTCACTTTCGTACATTTAAAGTCACTTCACAATGACTTCGCCACTGGGACGAGTCAGGAGACACGGGACAATCATTAATTTACCTTGTACTGCATTCTCGATACAGAATCATGGATTTCATGAATCTAAAATGAAAAATGATTGCACGGATTCCATTAGATGTGACAACAGTGTTAGAAAGAGCAATGTCAATAGACCTAATTGAGGTTAGTGCAATTTGTAACAAATGTCATCATCATAAGCGTAACGAAGTGTTTTTTGTTTGGTTTAAACTACCTCTAACTCTTTACCAGCATTCAATTCTGAAAATTTGATTTCTCACATACCCAAACCAGTGCCGAAAGTTATATACCAGCAGAATGACCAAGGGTCCCATTGTCTTTCCATCAAACTAAAGTACAAAATCATGTAAAATTGTTTGCAACATGTTACACCCTGTGACCGTTGTGTGCCGATGGCGATTTAAGAGTTCCACAATATACCCGCTGAATCCATGAAGCATACGAGCAGCGGACAAGGAAGTTACAGTCAGGTGGAATTGCGACCAACAATCTTTTTTCAAATTTAGATTAAATTGTTTTAGTTGTAATTTCTAATTAGTTCATAGTTTTTTTTTTAATTCTAATATACATACATATGTGTAAAGCAGAGTTGTTCAAAACAAAACCACCGACCAGCATCATTTGAATAAGGTCTTAGCGAACGAAGTAATCATAATTAATGAATGTTGGTTGGTGGGATGCATAATAATTGAATAGGTTACTTTCCAGTCGCTGGTCATGATGGGAGTATGTAGGAGACCAACTGACATTTGAAAAAGGATTTGGTTTAGTATTCTTATTTTCGTGGGAACCAGAACCCGCTCTAAGAGTCTAACTCTGACATGTTGCTGCAGTCTTAGAGAATCAGCTCTTGAATCACTGATGGGCGCGTATATTTTCCAGCATCTTGCAGTACTGACGGTATCTGTGAAAGCGTATGGTGAGTCAAAAGTCCAATTTCAAAAGTTGTTGTCAATTGTTAGAAGCCGAGTATAACTTTACCCTGACCTTGATTGTTTCCTTTTCAAAGTGGCACGGATTTAAAAAAATGTCCTCAATTGGAGTCCTCACATATAACATATGCGCATAATCTGTTCCATTTCGTGCTTCCATTTCACTCTTTTTGATAAGTAAAATTTCATAATTTCTGATTTATGGCCATGCTACTATGTAAGGTACGTCGCTGTCAACATAACAAAGCCCATCATAAATTCGATACATGTATGCGCCTACATAAATGGGTCATACTTTTTCTGTGTCACATGAATGCAAAAAAAAAAGATACAATTCGTGCAGAACATGACAGTAAACATCAGATACCTAACAAGATACTCGGACAATATTTATGCAAATATTCAAAATGATTTTTCCTTTGATCATTCCCCAGTTTTTGGCAATATTCCACGCACGGTTTGATTCGGAACTTTGTTTCAGGAACTCTCTTTGCCTCGTTTGATTCTTACTATGTGGGCAAATTAAAAATCAAGTAAGAGGAGATAAATACAATTATCAACGGTACACGGTAGCATTGCATGACCCTGTCTCTTCTCTCATATGTGGAAAAGAATTCAAAGAATTCCCTTGCGTTACCTCTACTGCTTTTGATACAACATACTTGTACCGTCTGTAATGCAACACCCGATTCGAGGAAGGCGACGACAAAAGTCAATCGCGAATATAATGGCAAACGCGACTTCAACCTCTGCGATAATAAAACATAATAATATCAATAAAGATAAACAAAACTTCGATTGTCCATCGTAAAGAATAATGTGTCATCGCGATGGTCACGTCTGCCTTTCGCAAGTCGAGAAACAACTCAAACAACAACGACGAACGCAAGCATTACGGATTCGAAAAGAAAATCTGCAGCTACAACGCATTGCTGGGTGCATGCAAGTATGCGCGACTAGGTTAGGTGGGTAGACAATAGTGGTACAATTGTCACTGGCTACCGATGCCTCCGATCAATCGGTTCCAATTTATTACCATTGCGGATAACTAATAAAGTATCTCTATACGATGTCGATGTGGCGTTGCAACCAGATAAGGAGATACTTTTTTTTGAGACGTCATACGACTACAATGTTTGCATATCCTGTAAGATGTGTAATATTATACTTGCCTACCTGTTTGAATGATATACTTATTAGGATATTAGAAATACATAAGTGTGAAGCTTATTTGCTTTATAATCGCGAGATAAGAAACATAATGAAACTAACAAACCACATAGTTAAGAGCAAAGCAAATACTACCTAAGTTTTAAACCTCTAACCTTATGTCTTTCTCTCTCTCTCATCATAACATCACTCTTATTTGTAGCCATAGCAGCATTGCCAAAGTGGTATTATTTTCTTTTAGCTTAAGTTCGTAAAATCTGATTTAGTACCTTTTAAACACTTCGCCACTACGCTCTTTTTCTATAATTTTTTTAAATTAAATGATTTTCAAATTTTCCTGACGACAAATGATTTGAAGGTGTTGAACTTAGATTTTCCTCACAGTTTAAGAAAGAATAATGTTATCTGAAATATGTAATGATCCCCATGTGACATAATTTTTTCGTAATTGATGGCAACACTGTAACCAAATAAAAATTGACTCTTTTTTTTTTTTGAGTGTATATGTACGAGTATCGTAAGTGCGTATGTGGCCAACAAGTAATGCATTTATTTGTCAACGACAACCATGTCACAAACATGGTACGGTATATTACAAAAAGACTTCTACCTCATTTCGCATTCAAATTGCGGTTTGTTTATGGTTTTATTATTTATCGCGAATTTTGTCATTGAACCTCAACTCTCCATCTCCAACGCCATCATATTGATTGCGGACTTCTGAGTTGTGGGTCTGGCAGGTTTCTTTCTCTCACGATCCCTCTGTCAATCCATACATCGCGCATATGAATATCGGTCACTAGGTTCGTATTCGCATAGTCGTGTTCTGTATTATTTGACATTTCACTTGCATCGATAATCCATATCGAGTTGTGTTGAGCTGCTTTTTTTGTTTGTGGTGAGGTAGCAACATGTTCCGTTCGTAAACAAAGACATCCAATTCGGCTGTTTTCACAGTGAAATTACTAATTAATCCGATCGCTATAGCACCGGGCGCGATGGCAAAGAACGAAGAAGACCACAGTCCACAGCTACCATTGCAGCACATGTATCTATGAATTATGGGAGAATTTTCGCGCGTACTCGTATCTTTGTACATTTTTGTCAGGTGCAAGCAGATAGTGTGGACGGACACAGTGAGAATACTGTGAGTGCATAATTACCAATACCGCGCCGCGTCATACCGTTAGAACTGATGTTAACCCATATTAATTTAAGAATTCTGTTGAATTATTTCTAGAGAATTTATGGCATGGTCATTTGCGGTGTCTGCATATCAATTTGATATTTTTTTTTTGTACAATTGCGTTGTTGGTGAGTGCGAAGCTATACACGCTAGCGGTTCCTGTTCAGTGGGCAAGGTCATATTGGCATATTCTTGTTATACGCGGAGGACGTGATAATGCGTGGACATTGCGACGTGAGCAGTTGTCGATGGAGTGGCCTTGTTAAGGTCGAATTTTGTGGGATAGTTTTGAGACTGACTTTGAATGCTTGAATATGGTGGAAGAGTATAAAATACATTGTTGTGCATTCGAAACTAAGTATGTGAATACATTTTTTTCCTGACATAACCAACTGCAGGAAACTTCCATTTTCAAGTGGGAATTATCCGATTAACATGCCACCCTCATGGCTGCTAATCGATGGAAATAAAAGTATCGAATAACCATTAAAAAGGATATCCATACCCAACTTTAGAGTTCCCTGCAATCTATTCACATCTGCGCATCGCACCGATGTGCATCGTTGTTTAAAATTTCATTTGACCCCTGTCCACGCATATCAAACCTCAACCGGTCGGTTCAATTGGTTCCATACACTCACACTCTTTCAATACACATAATAAACGCAACGTCCTAAAGGACAATCGGAAATAATGTCCTCCTTTGAAAATTGCAAACAATGGAATTGTGAACTTAGCAATAAATTCGATGACATTTATTGGATTCCTTTTCATATAGTAACCCGTGTGTCTCTTTGTTCGCTGGTGCTGACCAGAAAAAAGGACACTCGAGTGTGGACGGACATCCATCCATATAATTCTGCCCCCGAAGCTATTCTCGCATATTGAGTTGTTATAGATTTTACGAGGTCAAAATCGAGGTCGGAGGCTACACCTTTTTCTGATCAATAATTTGACAATACAAAGTGCCACAGAATCGAAACAATGCGTACACACTCGTACATATTATACACATGGTTCAGGCGAAAGGACAACGAGTTTCGGATACACTACACACACTGTCAATGATAAGGGGGTGGATGGATACCCCCGTTTACGTACAAATGGACAGGGGCAATGTGAGTGAAAATAAATTTTCAAATTTGAAATATTACTCGAAGGACATCGTGTCCTTTATTGTTTTATCCAAAAGGCAATGATGTGTATGTGTGTGTGTGTGTATGTTTATGTCTACTAGTCAAAGCGTTTACGGAAATATTTATAGAATTTGATAGAGAGTCTCAATTTTATGAAATCGGATACACTATGTCAGGGAATTAATGATCCACAAGCAGCGTAACGGCGGGTACTAAGGACACAGATGGAAGTGGTGCGCACGTGGCAATGTTTGTGTTAGTTTGCTGCGAGGGAGAATTTTTTTTTGAGGACGACCGACAGCACGAGCACGACGACAGCAACGACCACCGAAAGAATAATAATACTCATGAATTTGATTGACGTTTTGAAATTTTTCATTCGCTATGAAGAAAATAATTTTGTTTTCTAACTTAAAGGAGGCAAAGACAAGCAGGAAGACGACGAAGAGTAAGTGTTTTTGTATTTTGTAGTTTTGCAGAAAGAAGCCATATGGAGAAGCAGAAACAGATGAATTGTCTAGCCCTAGATAAGGAAGCCGTACCACCGTAGTTGTCAATTGGAATGAATAACATTCAATGAAAAGTACAAAACTAAGGAAAGCAAAAAAAAAAAAATAGTGTTTTTGTTTTAAGTGAATGCCGTTTGACATTTCACATTTGACATCAATTTTTGGGGTATAAATTAAGAAAGTTGACTTGACGGAGTATAATAGAATCGTAGTTTTCGGATTCATACGTCACCAACGGACAAAATTAAATTTGTCATCTATCGTTTGAGGACTAAAAACTAAGCCCGCTGCTTGCACGGGTTGGAGAGTTAAATTATCGAATCCGCAAATTGAATTAAGAAGCTTCCTATGATATCTGCTGTTGAAAGCTATATACGTAGCGACTAACAAAAGTTCGCTTAGTTGATTGAATAATGAAACACAAAAATAATTTTAACTTTAGATATTTAATCTTCATCTTTTTTTATTTTCTCCACACAATTACAATTTATTTCAACACATTCCTTCAGCCGATAGATCCATCTTTCAAAACAGCTTTCAAAATCCTTTTTTTTGGAGCTTTTTGATATCGAAATTGACTGCATTAAGAATAGTCGCGTTTTTTTTTCAAATCTATGTAGGTATATAGATTTCGAAAAAGCTTTCCATACAAAAATAAGACTGGATAATTATCCAGGCTAAGGTGTTGTTGTATTTTATATTGAAAACATGTTGCAGAAACATATAGGTTTACTATATACTAAGGTTTGAAAAAAAAAACACACATTAGATGTGAAGATTTTTCCCTTCAATTCTTTTTTTATTTTCGGAAACAGGGCTAGATCCGGAGAATAAGGTGCTGCGCGAATTTCATTGATGCCCGAGAGCGCAGTTGTCGTGGTGCAAAAACTAGCGGCGCAGCTTCTCTTTTTTCGGCATCCTAGTGAATTCTGGACAACTTGTGGTAAGCAAGTTTCAGTACACCAATTAGCAGTGACCAGAGTATATCTAATAATGAGTGGAGACACTCTCTACACATATGGAACTGCTACTAGTACAAAGCAAAGCCTGAAAAAATTGCCCAATAAGTAAAAGCAGCTCAGAAGGATTGACTTCAACCCTTACCTGCGATTGCATATAATGAAAAGAGTCGGCAATACTTTTCAGCAGCACCACCACACGCGGCTACCTACGTAAGATAAATTGCGTGTGGTTTTCCCATAATGCCTTTCTAAACGCGTCCCGAGTTGAACGCCCATGTGTGAGTAAGGCAGAGCATGTCATCCAAGATATGGTGTGGCCGAATTTGCTGCTGTGAATTTGGTTTCATTTATGATTTTGTTCATTTGTTTTTTATTAAATAGGATTAGATATGGATGTTTCAAATATATATTTCAATGTCAAATATGAAAATTAACATTCGTACATTGCAATAAATTCTCTAAAGCTCCTATTAGTCTTATACTCAACACTTTCCAGAAGCTACATTTAGCATAGCACAGGATAGCATCTTGTCACACTACTTGTGCAGTCACATTGGGGTGGGTTTTGTTTACATTTTTTATACACGTATTTTAAACGCGTCCTGACTTGGGTTTTTATCAGTTGAGCGAAAAGGTAGCAAACAGCATAGAGTAGGGTGACACGGATTACTACATGCATGCGGCAAACAAGTAAAACGGTTTATGGTCACGTGTAAAAAAAAATAAAATCGCGATCTTTGTTTTCGGGATTTCCTATTAAGATGAATGAAAATGTACAGCTGCGAAATTAGGTAGCCATTAGCGTAGATATTGACTAGGAAATTACAAAATAGATATTTTTTATTGAGAGTATGTTTATGACGTTCGCATAAACTATTGGCGTTTTCTATTGGGCTCTTCAGGTTTTGCTCGCAGATTTCAGATTTTTCGTGCTGAATTGAAATCAAACGAGATTAATCTGTTTTCCTGCATTTGCATTCTTGTGCCATTTTTGATTTTACGAACAAAATGTGAAATGTCAAAACAAGGAAAAAATAATAAATAAAATTTTAAATACACTTTCTTTATATTTTCTAAATTTTGTATGGAGTTTCTAATAATATTTCTGTTGATTGATAGCATTTTTATGTTTTGAGTTTCAATTTCGTATGAAATGTTTTGGTTTAAGTGTAAGTAGGTTTGAATCTGGAGTTGGAATAGAGATTCACGAAAATTGATCTCGAGCAAAAGAAAGCTTTTTATAATAATAATAATATATAATTTAATAATTTTTATAAGTGCTTGGCGGTAGAAAAACGTAAAATATTTTAGCGTACCGAAAAATTGTGAGTTTTAAGCAAACTTACAAAAAAATAAATAATTGTGATTGTAATGTAGGTATGCATACTAAAATTTTATTGTACTTTTCCATTTTGTAGATAAGTGAAAGTTGTTTCACTTTTTTAACAAACCCCACTTATTACATAAACAAATTTCGAATGATTGAATAGCATTTCTAAAAAAAAAACATGTATTTCAAGTGTTGGAATTATTCGGGTACACCTGATTTGTTCATTAAAAAAAAAAGCTAATATAACAGAAGGTAAAAACGAAGATCGAAAGGCAAAAATGTATACAAATATTTTTTAACAATAATGTATCACAAATTAATTTATTCGTATTTCGAAATTAGCACCCTGTGGCAAATTCTGAAATAATTTTTCTTCTCTTCTATCTCTCTTTCACGACTACACTTCTTATTACCATCTATTTCTCCGTGTCTGTGTGACGAAAAATGGAACTGATAAGAAACACTTGGAGAGTGTCCCTACCAGTGTTGTCAGATGGTTGCTTCCAAAAAACCCGACTTCAGCACAAAAAAACCCAAATTTACCCATGCACTTTATCAAAAAAACCCACGAAAAAATCCACAATAAAAACAATGTTACTTTAATTTTTAAAACAATGTTTTTTTAAATTAATTAAATAACATAAATAAATTAAGTGTTGATATGCATATATTCATGCATATTGGTATCAAATTATTACAAAACAAAAAACAAATAAATAAAGTTTCCTTATGTTAGGTAAGGTTATGTTTGCCTAGGTATAAACGTTAAGACCTAATAATCCTTAACAGTAAAAAAAAGGTACATGAATTCAACAAAGATATGATAGTGTTTCAAAACAATCCAAAATTATTACCATCCAAATGAGTATAAGTTTAATTCTAAGTAGGTACATATCATGCACTATAATAATTAAGTATATGGTATATTGCCACTGAAATTATTTTAAATAAAAAAGTTTTAGTACAGTTTTTCAGATCTACATAGTTGGAAATGATTGTCAGTGCATTCAAATAACACCGAATCTATTTCTTTATTCGGAAAGACTGATTTAATTTTCTCCAAAATTAATTTGGAGAGTTTCGGTCTTCAGACATTTCGATTTTTACTGAAAATGAATGATGATTATATGTGCAAATGTGATTATATGTGCAAATATTGCTCACCGTTTATATATATGTAATTCCGAATAAAATCGAGCGACCTCTTAGTTTCAGTTCACGAATGCGCGTAGAATGTCTATTTCTACCACAAATTGTACAGGAAATAAACTGTAAACATCATGTAGTATTGATGTCCATCCAGGTATTCATTAATCAGCTTACCTATCTATGTTCCAAATGTCGGTATATTAAGACTACCCCGAGTCAGCTACATTAAACGTAATTTTCAAAATTTTCTTTTACTTACATTACACTAAAAATTATTATTTTTAAAAGAAATGGGTAACTGCAAATATGTACGTTTACTTCATTTCCACATTTATTCAGCAATTCGTCAACGCCACAATCTTTGAATATACATATGCCAACTTGTACATACATTTGTATACTATATATGGACCAGCCATCGAAGGGAAATTAGAGCAGACAGATCAATACAAGTTAAACAAAAGTTCTACGCAACCAAGAAGTATAAAGAACTGAGGATTTTTAATAGCCAACAACGAAGACCAAGCCACAAATGGATTCTAAGAAACCGTTGTGTTCGTAGCTGTCAAAAACAAGAATATATGAAAAGATCTGTTCGATGTTACATGAAAGAGGTGAACAGATAAATATAATGTCTATATATATTTTTAAATTGAAATTTTTCGATTTTTATTATTTGGTTTAAAAAACCCACGATTTTATTCAAAAGCCCACGCGCCCATTCAGGGGTCGAAAAACCCATAAAATGGGCGATATCCCACGATCTGACAACACTGGTCCCTACTCATTATTAGATATACTCTGGCAGTGACTGTCTGATCAATTTCAAGCGAGATGACGGCAACCATTTTCGCCGTGGTGAAGTTTATCGACACCATAACATTGGTCGCTGACTTTTGTTGTTTGGCCTTTACTGGAGGATTTGCACCTTCTGGGCTTTATATCATGGACTGCTATTTTGTTTCCGAGTCGTACTTGTAAAACTAAGATTCATCACCTGTAGCGATCTTATTCAAGTAGCTTGACTCTCTATTTTCAAACTTATCCAGGAAATATTAGGCAAAACGAACATGAGCCTCTTTTTGCTCTCCATTAAAATTTTTTGAAACCCATCGAGCTGACTTCTTTGAATATTTCAGATGATGATTTAAAATTCGTCACATAGCCATGGCAGTTCATTCGCTATCATATCCTGTGCCATCCTGGCATCTTTTTAAATGTAAGCCTTCGCCGAGCCACATTTGTATCGTCGGTTGAGGATTTGGGCCGATATTCACGAGATTCGTCCTCCACGGAAACATGGACAGTCTGGAATCCTCGAAACCACTATGAGATAGTAAAAAGATATTGTGTATTTATTCCGTATGCATTTTGGCATTCGTGCAGAATTTTGACTGGCCGGAGTTGACGTCAAAATTCGAAGAGAGAAGCAAAACGAATATCTTCCTGTGCTGGCGGTGGAACTTCAACCGAGCTAACGTCATACATTTTTCTCTTTCTCGTCTCCATTTTTACCTATTGTTCTGTAATTTGAAAATAAATATTGTTAGATTATAAGCTACAGAAATGCATTTTTTTTTCTTCAAAAACTACTAAATTGAAGCGAATATTTGTTAGTCCCTACGTATACATACATACATATGTACATATGTCGCTAGGCATTCTCGAACTTCAGAACTTTGCAATGGTCACCCATTTTAAACCGCACTTCGATGTGGAATCATTGAGAATGCCATGTCACCAAAAAGGTAAGCCAACAACAGACTCCCCGGAGTATAATATGGTATTATATGCCCATGCCCACTTCTGGGGCTCTACTCTGTCATATTCGCATTCATAAAATTTATTTTTTAATTTAAAAAGAATATAAGCATTTGCACACATTTGACTTTAGAATCGTAATACAGAGTTAGATCCCTGTTTGTTCAGTTACATAACAAACACTCAACAATTTGAAATGCCATTAATCTTATAAAAAATAGTCAAGGACATGTTGTAAACCAAAACAAAAACCACTTACCTGAGATTACCACTAATTGTTCATAAATAAATTATGAAAATAGCAAAATTTCATATTTCACGCTGGTTATATGCTTTCAAAAATCTACTCGTACAGTTATGGTTCGGTGGTAACAGTTTAAATTTTATTACTTCCCTCCAAGGTGAGTTAGAAATATGACCTTGAGCTAGCACACTGTGATACCCTTTTGTATAATCCACAGTTTGTCATACATTTTTGAAAGGATATCATGTGAAGGCTGCATAAAGAAGAATAAACCGGAGCTCATAAATAATATTAGCATTGTTATACCTTTGTCTGTAGGCAGACGTCAGACAATCCGCTTTATGAAAAGGATTCAAAGGATAAGACGCACCTGTGGATAGTTTTTCTTGAATTTGCAAAAACAATCCTCGGTACCTGAAGGAGCGACAGTTTTCCAAATATTTGCAGCAATTAGTATTGTAAGAATTTTGTTAATATTCAAAAGGATTGCTGGGATTACAACAAATTTAGCAGACACGAATGATTAATGAAATCTAGTTCTGTAAGACGGTTAGAATGAAGCCATCAAAAGCAATTCTAATATTCTAAAGATTTCGAAAAGCCGTTTTTGAGTTAAACTCATGTATGCATATCCAAACACTATTGAAGTGTAAGAAAGAATCCTTGTATTCACTGCCTGTCTTCATCTCTTTTCTAAAATAATCCTTTTTTTGCGCTTTTACTTTTCTTTTTACCTTGTGAAAGTCATAATTAACCATGGCGTTTTAAGCAGGAAGATATATGCAGAGTTCCGCCTTAGATACACAAAAAAAAAAAAACGAAAAGTGATTAAAACATACATATGGATAATACGTATAAATGTATATCCTTTCCTGTGGTTCTCAGTTACGTTTGCGAATCCTTGAGGCAACATAATCGCATTCTTAGCGAAATGAGATTCTTCTATAGATACTGAGCTTGAAATAATTACTAAAAGAAAAAGACGGCGAGAAGAGAAAAAAAGGACTTGCATAAAGGTGTAGACTGACCAACAGAGATATTACTCTCATCTAAATTGTTTTTTTCTATTTTTTTGTTCATTCCTTCGTTGAGATAAAGGAAGTTATTTCAAGCTGATTAAGCTTTAATTACGAAAATCTTCCTTAGCTAGCCATTTGTGATTTTTCCTTTCCTTTGCGTTGTTCTTACGGGAAATCTAAAGCAGAAATGGATAGTGGGAGGTGATTTAAAAAAATATGGCAGCTCTGAGGAGGTTTTCTGTTCTTTATTTTCTTTACAAAAAAGTTAGGCAAATGGTAGTTGCCTGTGTTTTTAGCAGATTAATCAGGAAGGAGTTTTTTTCCATTTGAAAGGATTTCTAAGAAATGTGAGTATGAGAATGTTCACGCATTTTATTCTTACTTCTAAGCATACTCATATCTACAGGATACAATGGTAAGATAAAAAAGAAACGTTTACTGCACACCCCATTGGCGTGTGCTCTATTATACTCATATGCGTCAGCGTCGAGTTTTGTAGAATTGTTGCAGACGTTTTTGGAACATTGTGATCTTATGCCCATTAGAGTTGATTCCTGATAGCAGATTGCTATTATATTTAAATTTACAAACTATCATTCTATGTTATTTGTCCCATTTTTGGTTGAAAATAAACCAAACTAGTGTGCCCGTGCGAGAACTCTGGCAAGTGAAAATCCAGCCCCAAAAATCCAACATCCAAACTTCCCATATGATTTAGATATGTATGTATTTGTTCACTACCGCTTGCATTAATAGCAAACATATCAACCAAAATTAACTCTTAAAACAGCAAATATTTCCCATATGATTTCCAAATAGTAAATATGGTATGTGAACCAAAATGAATTCATTTCCATCAGTTGACAGGGAATTGTTGTTCTTTTGAAACCTCATTTGTTAAGATTGATAAAGTGTGAGAGCGGCAAATGGTACCTATTTTATATTTTATTTTTAATTAACTGGATCCTGTCCCAAGGCTGATACTGCGATCTTAGTGATCTATTGTATCACAGTATACTAATTAGTCCACGAGGCAAATCACCTTTTTAATAAAGGCGAGTAGGTCCTTCGTTGACGCATTTTTTAATTCATAAGGTCTACTAAGGAGTTCGTTGTGAAGGGTACGTCGTCTGACCCCGAGAAGTGCCGGGCAATCACATAGGACGTGCTCGGTCGTTTCGACTTCTTCTAAACAGAGTCGACAGGCGTAACTTGTTCAGGTGGTATCGTAATTGACAATGACCAGAAAGGAAATTTGTTAGATTCCTGTGGCTTAGAAGTTCCCTGTGATGGGTATAAGGCTTAATTAATTGCCTAAGCCCTGGAACATTTCTCAAATGAGTGAGTCGGAGATTGTGTTCCCATTTGTTAACTAAGGTTGAGATAGTTGCCCAGTTTATGCCTTAAAAGGGTTCTGGATCTGAGAATTTGGCAGTAGAGCCTGAACGGGCCAGCTCATCCAAAATCTCATTTCCTTCAATGCCTCTGTGACCTGGCACCCACCAAAATTTGACCCTATTGTGGGTAGCTAGAGATTGGAGAGCATGGAAGCAACACTTTACCAGTCTTGAGTCCACAGAATAGGAGCTCAAAGTTTTGAGTGCGGCTTGGCTGTCTGAAAAGACATTTATGTTAACTCCCTTAATACCTCTCTGTAGGTTAATCAAGGCGCAGATCTCAATGGCGGGGACCTCAGATTGAAACACGCTGAGGAATGATCCAAGAGGGACGGAGATTCTAGTGTTGGGCCCGAAGACCCCAGCGCCAACACCACGGGCCATTTTCGATCCTACCATATTAGACTATTTGGGTCTAGCGTGGGTCCGCCGTCTGACCACGTGGTACGTTCCTCAATATGAACTTCGAATTTTCTGCCAAAGCAGTATTCACTTATCATAAAGTCAGCGACGGTGCAGAGCATGTCCTGATCGGGAAAGGTACATGTACTACAGAAATAATATATATGTATGATAGTCGAATCTGGGTCGATGCCAATCCAGAATACGTCTTCCTTAGTATCCAGAAAAACTCCCGGTTTAGATTTTGGTCCAGCGGCATTATCGGACAATATGGCCGACAATTATAAATAGTTAAAGTTATCAAAAAATCATACGTATTCCTAGACAACATATGAGTCTAGCAAGACGATATTGCATTTCAAACAGCGAGTTACCAATTGGCGTTATTAAGGAATACCGTTGCTTGGTCAGTTCAAACCGTATAATTATGTAAACGCCCTTAGACTTTTTATTAGGACTATACCCTATGGCAATAGACCAGCAATAATGCTCGTCTTGAATAGTAATATCAATCAACCGATTTTCGAAATTCAGTCCAATTTGTAAAGAAGAGTCTTTCAATATATTTGGTCTATCGAGTTGCCCGCTGCAACCGTGAATAAATGCTGCCTAAGGTGTGGTAAATAAGGTGTGGTAAATAAACATAACACATACGAGGAAATTAAACTTTACAAAAGATTAAACCCAATTGATAAACGTTCTCGCTTTGGTCCTGACGTTGACTTCGGAAGTTATGATAATTTAGCAAGTATGCAGTATGTTTTTAGTACCATCATATCTTTGAATATCGATGTCTTTAATAAGAGCAAAGTTTTTTTCGGTTTTGTTTCCTTTTTTGTACATATATACTTACAGATGTACACGTGTTTTCTCATGTTATGCTATTGAATAAACCAACATGTGAACGTTAGTAAGTTCATCTTGAATCAGTGGAAGATATGAACAACATCTGGATTGTCATACATAAGTTATATTGTTAAAGAACACTCATTTTGATCAAATATTGCCTTTGTAACGAAAATATTCAGATAACTGAATAACTGATAAAGAAGTATCAACCAGATAAAACCCAGCTAAACTAGCAACTGAAAAAATCGAATACTATACCTATACCTACTTACCTACATTCAAAAGAATCTTAATCTAATGAGATTTTAAAAAACACAACAATTATAATCAACTTTAAGACAGTATGGGCTGAAGACCTCTTGATTACCAACAGATTAAATCTTTTGTCTGTGCTTCCTCATAACTTTCATCAAAGCGGTCAAGTAATAACCTAAGGAATTATAATATAAAAAAATACATGAAGCTACGTTTATATAAATTACGAATCGACATTTTACATTCGTAGAAGTTTCTTCACAATATTACTAAGTTAAAAAAAATATAATGATAATAATAAAATAAAATCATTAAGATCTTTACTACTATTCTTTTTCTATTAAAAGAAAAGAAGAAAAACTTAATTTAATTGTTCCATTGTAATTTTGTGAAAGTACATTAATTGAATTTAAAAACGCACAAAGCCCTCGGTTTATCATCTAAATACGATATAAATAAATTATTTGTTTTTAATTCCTCATTGCAAAGAAAGAGATACGATGATCATAAATATGGTTTGTCTTTAATTGAATAATAAAACTCTTCAAGGCATGTATGTACATATTCCTTTTTGTTATCAATTGTATTTTATTGTAATAAAAATTCGGTAGCAGGGGTGTGTGGACGTATAGATTTGGTCGGGTGTCCGTCCATTAATGAAAGATAGATGGCTGATGATAGGTGAATTTAAGAGTCTCCCCTGCATTTGATTAGTAATTGATTTTTCTAAGAATTTTCAGAGTGATGAAGGAGAGATTTTTATTTTATTTATTAGTCTGAGGGTAGGCTTAAGGTGAATGTGGTGTGAAAATATTTAATAGGTAAACTATAGGTTTTTCTATGAAATACAATGTAGATACACATCATTAGGCAAGGAATAACTTATTAAGCAACAGATATTGTACGTACATTACATATAGATATAAATAATGTAGGTTTTATGGTTCTCTGCTCGACCGCACAGAAATTAAAAAAACAGAGAAGCTCCAAAATGATCTTATATATTATTATTTATTATTATTTATTATTAATTAGTATTAACCTCATTTACAGTAGGCTAATGTAATCTTTAAGTTATAAATGAAGATGCAATTCTGAAATGAAAAGAAGAGAAAAACGAGAATTTAATTTACATGTGAAGTAGTAACAGTTCAGAAGGTTTTAAGCTTTAAAAAAAAAAATCAAATGAAAAACAACAATTTGCTTGTATTTAAATTAATCTTATTACATACTTTAAAATAATTCAATTATGTACTTAACTAATTATCCGCCATATGCCTAAAGAAATTGAGTTCAAAAGAGTTCGCGTAACAAGATCTTCTCATGCTGAGAGGAAGTGCATTCCAAATACGAATGGCATGAACGAAAAATTGACGCTCAGTGTAAAGATAGTAATACCGTGGAAGAACTAGAGTTATGGCCCGATTAGACTGCGCAAAAACTAGTTTATTGAACAAATATGAAGGCTGTTTGCGGGTTATAATCCTGTGAAGACATTTAATGGTGCAAAAGTTCAGGTACTGGTCTAATGAGCATCCAAGAATATTTTTGGCATAAGCAAAAATATGATCATAGCGTTTTAAGGCAAAAACATATCGAGTAATATTGTTAAATGCAACATTTAGTCTTCTTTTGGTACTTGCTTTGATGCAGCAGCAGATTTCACATCCATAAGCTATGATTGGCACGAGGAGAGATTTAGCTAGCATGAGCCTAGTTTTGAGTGGTGTATAGCTTTGAGAAACTGATAAATTTCTAAGAGACCCATATATTTTACCGATTACCGAAGGATTATCTCCAAGGCATATGGTGGGAAAACCGCTTACATCTGATTCAGTTCTGCTGATGACCATGCACTTCGATTGAATGGGATTCAATTTCAAAAAGTTTTCCTGAGACCAATCCAAAATCCTGCGAAGATCCTCGTTCAACTTGAGTATACATTCAGATATTAACCCAGGCTTACAGCTGAGGTATAGTTGAACATCATCTGCATACATGTGTGCTAATGAATGTTTAATTACTGTGGGAAGATCATTAACGAAAAGCATGAAAAGAAGAGGACCAAGAATTGAACCTTGTGGAACACCTGCTAATATTTCAATGAATTCGGAAAAGGCATTATTGTAGAAAACTGCTTGCTTTCTTCCCTGAAGGTAAGAGAGAATAAATTTTGCAGCCGAATTTGAAAAACTATATAACATCTTGAGTTTATTAATTAATATGCTGTGATTGACTGTGTCGAAGGCCTTGGAAAAGTCTAGTAGCGTGAGAAATGTTATAAGATTTTCATATAAAGCTCTTCGCAAATCATCCGTGACCTTAAGCAGTGCGGTTGTACAACTGTGCATTTTCCTGAAACCAAATTGGTTTGCGCAGAAAATCTTATTCTGTTGGACATAAGCTGATAACTGATTATGAATAAGTTTCTCCATCACCTTAGATAGATAAGGAAGAATAGCAACTGGTCTGTACTCAGCCATGGAGTTAGCTGATGCCTTCTTTTTCAGTACCGGAATAATTTTTGCTAGTTTCCATGAAGCCGGGAATGATGAAGTTGTTATGATACTATTGAAGACATGAGTCAAAACTATCAAAAATATTATCTTATATACATTTTTCCTTTGATCAGATCAATAGAACATGCTTTTTTAATGTTATATATATTTCCGTAATTTTGTTCAGAATTTCTAAAGACTGTAGGAGTAGGTACAGTCGTCATAATATGTTAGGGAAAAAGGGCTTCATTTGCATCACAGCACTGAAAAAAATATTGGTTATCATGTTGACAATTGGAGGTTGTCAAGTGAAAATTGTCAATATGATAAAAATTATCTCCGACTAAATTTTCAATTTTCGGTATTTAATAAGAAGAAAGATGTTGTCAATATACAGTAGAGCCTCAATTTTCCGAACGTCAGTTTACCGAAACGGCAGTTATCCGAACGCAACATCGGAAGCAAATGAATGTCAGTTATCGCCCAACAGCCGCCAAGTCAATTATCGGAACTAAACTGTAGGTACACATTTATGTATGTACATACATACGATATCCCCTTCTTTTTGGATGTTTATATTTTAAAAATGTGATAGATAAAAAACAAAAGTGCGGTTATGAGATCCTTTAATTTTAACAATTTAGGAACGACCACATACCTGATTTATTATTGGATTCGCTTATGTTCGGTTTATACTCGTATAACACCTGAGTTCTTCGAAACTTCAATTATTGCATAGCTTTGAGCAACAAGAGCTAGTAAATGCATCTGAGGCGTGTACTTTATTTTCTTAGAAATGGAGTGCTTTATGTGCCGGTACTGTAACACTTGGACACACACTGGCACTTGAAAAAAAAAACCCCGACAAAAGTAAATTTTGTTTAGATTTAAGAGGGTTTATTTTAATATTTTGTTTGTTAATTTAATTAGGATGATGCTGTACTATTTGTACTGAACATTTTACACCACTACCTGGTGTATTTACAATAACAGACTCGTAGATGGAACTTTTTTATCATAAAAAAAAAAAAAAAAATAAAAAATTAAAGAAAATGATGTGTCTATAAATTTGTCTGCAACTCGATGCATTGAATAAAATATAATAAATAAATTAGATACTAAGAAGTGAGTTGTTCTCCCAAGCTTTCTATTTCAGGATTTTAATATTTCAGGATGGAAACTAGGTAAGTGAAGATGACTTAAGATGCTGAAGAGATACATATGTATATCACTTTTAACTTGGCTTAGATTACATTTAATTGAAAACTGGTTGTTAAACTGAAAGTTTCAATTGTCAGTGCATATATGAATTGATAGTAGATATAATTAAATTAAAACTATTATATTATCTTAATATATATAAAAATCACGTGTCACTGTGTTCGTACACGCTAGTCTCCGAAACCGCTCAACTTATTTCGATCAAATTTTGTGAATATGTGTGGTTGGTTCCAGCTTGAAAGATGGGATTGTTTTGGAACCGATTGTGACGCTGGAGTCAAGTTATTAACAAATTCTATATTTTTTGACCAAAATGACACATATTTATAGTTGGATTATTCGTTATTTCATATATGCACGTTGACAATTATCATCTGTCAATTTGACAACTAGAATAATCCGATTGAATATTGCGTGCGATTTTCAATATGAAAATTCCATTTGGCATTTGAAAATCGAGGTTTTCAATCTACATGAGTTTTCAATTTAACAACAACGAGGTTTTCAATCTACATGAGTTTTCAATTTGACAACTGCTCTCATCAGATTGACAATTACAATTGTCAGTATGAAAAACAAGTCATCAATTTTTCATTTCGCTGAAAAATTCAAATCGTAAATAGTCATATCGACAACTATAGTTTTGTTGGTTGAAAAATGCCAACGTTTTCATAACGAAAATTGTCAATACGAAAATATTTTTTGGTTCAGTGTGTAGTAAATTGTAAGAATATCTTAAGTCCTCCTTTGAATTCCAGAGTTACAATGGTAATTTTTTTTGAAAGAATTTTATATTAATATTTATCCTAAATTAATTATTATAATATTCTTTTGCAAATCTAACATAGCATCATCTTACACAAAATATTTTAATTTAGTTTTTAAATTAAGTCAAGTTCTTCAGCAATATCTGTATTCAAATGTTATACTCTATATCTACTCATATCCAGTTGACATTTGACTGAAAATAGAAATATCATGCATCCCAATACCCAATCATATCCAAAAACAAAATCCAGATCGATATCAAAGACAAGAAGCGAAACTAGAACAAAGATACAGATAAATGTATGCTAATTTGTTAAAAAACAACTTATTTTAATACAAGATATTGATATACTGACCGTAGGTATGTAGAAAATGTGGGAAATATAATAAGTAATATAAGTATAAGTTCAGTCTCCATCAACATAAATAAATGATATACAAACAAAGTGTTGATTATATTATTTAATTAAATTTAGTGCGTCAATCTAGAACCACCTGATTTCAGCGAATTACTATTTTACATAAAACCCCAGTAATACAACAATCTAACGTGATCAATGCCAGATTGGATCTCGATATTATCTCGAATGTGTCCATTTCATTGGTGTATAAAACAAAGATTTGCCTACAAATTGCATGAATTAACTAACTGCAAAGCATTTAACTCGATGACGAGAATGAGCAATTTGATTTTTTTCATTTCGTTTTTTTTTTTTAAAGATTTAGATTTGAAGTTAAAATTTTATGTAAATTGTCGTTCATTGCTTGCTTTTTATTCTAAATAAAGTGATAATGCTTTAATTTTAGAGAAGTTTTTTTTTTTATATTTTTGTTAAAAAAAAAACTGAACACAAATAAAAACTGAGAAACTGAGTAATTAATAAAATGTACTAATGAGTGTATTAAGCGAATATACGAATTACTTAACAAATTAGCTTTAGGTTTTAATTGAAAGAACATGAATGCGGTTAGTTGCAATTAAAAATAAAATGCATTAAAGGATTAATTGAGCATAGAGTGAACGAAAAGCTGCAAAATGTAGCGTTATAATTAATTTACATATATCTATGTGTACTTAGATGTATGTAATGTATATATTCTTATACTTTTTTGTACCTGTCAATTGTGAATGGATATAAATAATGAGATCTGAATGGTAATTCAAAATAACTTAAGAATCGAAACGATGCTACTACATTTTTAACTTGGATATAAATATACAAATGTGAAACATGAAGACATTTTACGAATTATCATTATATAAATAGGCGACGACGAAACAGTTCAACCCGTTTTAAACTGCGTTAAACATAACATATTCGCTTCGGTTTTGTTGGAAAGGTCACAAAATTGGTCGAATTTCGACCACAGGCGATACTAGTTTGTACATATTATTGGGCTGATGCCAGAAATAACATCTGAAAAAATTTTTATCTGAGAGATGATAATGATAGACGCATTTTTCATTTTAAATAAAATTCTTGAACAGCTCCAGAAAACCTAGTCGAAATCGGTGTTCTTGGCGTTCCGCTAAAATACCATAACGGCAAATTGAAATTTTCGAAAATTGCCATAATTATCTATGCGCGTGTACCACCGTTCACACTTTGAATGGGAAATTTTCCACCGAGAGTTGTTTGTAAAGTTTTGAAATTCCTTGTGGCAAGAACCGGAGACAGGGGTGGAAAACTTTTTTAACGCCTATCATACCAAAATGAAACAATCCATGAATTAATTTTGTATCGTTGCTGGGGTGGGATCCAGGAGTCATAAAACGATTTTTCATTTAAGATGCTGTATGGAACACGTGTTCCTTATAAGCATATTATTATGTATACGATTCTGCGTAGGGTTGGCAATATAATTGATTCAAGTAATTTGAAACATTTTCAATATGGAGTTCGGTAGTAAGTTTACATATATGTAAATAATAACGCCATTTTGAAGGTTAGGAGTGGTATGTATTTGAACGATGGGAATACATTTAGATGATTCCTCTAACCTGGCAAAACCTCTAGAAAGTTCATCGAATTCTTGATCTGTACTCTTCTCGTATTCATCGAGTTACATGACCTTAACATAGATCCTCCGATACGTATAATGAACCTAATAAATCTCTAAAATAGATTAAAACTTTTAAACACTTAAAACGCTTCATTACAGATTCATTAAGAGAATTAAAGAAATAATCTCGTTTACGACAATTCCAAAAAAATACTCGTAATCCATTTCCCTCCGACACGTTAATGACCGCATCTAACGGATGTGTACAGCCATTACACTCCAAACACACTGTCTGTACTCTGTATCTGTACATATTCCTACCTCCACACACTTTATTTAAAAAAAAAATCGTCTAAAAAATCAAACGTGGTCGTCAACCAAAATGTCATTTATCTATAACAGCAGAAGCGTGCAGCCTAATTTTTCTTCATTTTTATCTCAGCATAACTTTACAAATAGAAATTTATGTACTATCAATCGTACGGCAAAATCAAAATCGCTAGGACTACGTTCCGAATACAAATTCGTGGTAAAAGATACTCATTCATCAGTAATTCTCTGGCTCACTACTCGTTGCCGTAAAAAAAATACGCGAAATAGATAAAGTATCTAATCTGTGTGAACTAAATTAGCAAGAGAGTACGGCGCGTTCGCCTGTTCGCATGATGGTTTTCTAAAATGCGCTTATAAGCGCTCTCATAAAACAAACATTAAAGGTTAAATATTTCCGAAATAACGGTGATAACAATAAAATTAGATCATTTTTCTTTCGTTCTTTCTCCTGTTTTGCGTGCTGTTGTTTATAGTGTGGTTCTTGAGAGGTTTTTAACGTTTTGCTTGCATGGAATATTTGATTTCAGTTTGGGTTTTTATTGTCAACAGGGAGGGAGCAGCGTGCCCCTTGGACACGCACGTCGAAACGCATTGTGAATAATGCTGCTTGGCTCGAATTGACGACGACGACGCGACGCGATGATGATTTGATTCCAGGTTCGGTTTACTGTCCCGCTGCTAATTTTTCTGTGATTTAATTTCAATTTTTATTGGTATTTTTTTTTTTATTATATTCAGTCTAATGAGTTCAGTTTGGTTAGAAAAGCCGTCAAAATGGGATAAGAAAACCATGGGTCTTTGTAGTACAAGCATATTATGCTAAGGTCGTGCTCTGATTTACGCACATTGTTCATACGTGCATTGGTTGCACAATTTTTTTCCATTTATTTATTCACTCATGCGAGTAATTTTAAAAGTATTAAAAAAAAATTCTAACGGCATTAGAGGAGCTGAATAGAGAATTGTTAAGTTAATTTTAATACTCACAACACTCGTATTGTTCGAATAGAAATGTTATGACCTAAATGTAGGCAACAGGTCCTTTGTGAAAAGCTGCTTAGACAGACCGGCAGGCAGTTGGATGATCTTTTGCAATAAAGAGCTGGTTAGTAACTATATGTATGTATGTAAATCCCTTAATCTTTTTGGCGTACTTATGAAATATATCATTAGAGCCATAATCATAGTTTCTTAAGCGTTAAGTTTTCGGTATTCGAAATGGCATATTAAAACCACCCCTTTTGTATACCCTCGATCAAACGAACTCCACTTTTATTCTCCCGTTAATTAAAAGTTAATTCCTTATTTTTCTTCAGAATTCAAAGCTTAAACAATCCATAATGAAAATTATAGTCAAAAAACGTATCTATCTACTCCGAAACTGACTGGAATCAATGAACCTGTCCACAGGTTATTTGTTCTCTGTTTTAATCTTTTTTATTGCCGAACTGCAATGTTGTTAATTAATTTGTGTATAATGATAATGCACTTTAAATGACAAAAAAAAAAAAAAACAAAAAAAAAACGGGAAGAGAATTACCACTCTCTCCAGCGGAAAACGTCCGCCAATTGACAATTGTTTTGCGGTCTGATGATGCGTCAAGGACATCTCATGCGTGCCCTCAATTGGTGTCAAATTTGTTGTTCCAACAACACTGTCCTCCGTATGTAAAAGTATAGGAAATATATCGTAGAGTTGACCACTGTTATGCGCGCGGAGTTCTTTTTTTTTATTATTATTTGTTGCGCCCACTGTGTTTCACGGTTTACCCGCTGCGTGTTTTGCTAACCGCGGTGTTAATTTTTATTGTTGCAATAAAAACAAAGCTCTACAAACTACTAATAGTATGTTTGATGTTTCATGTTGTGCTTCCTTTTTTTTTTGTCTTCCTTGTTCGTGTGTTTCAGAAGCAACATGTGTCCAAACCGCCCACATGGCCCGTAGTATAGTCTACCAAATGCTGGTTAATGCAATACAATACACAGACTGTACACTGTTGATCCTTCGGCGGCTTGTGTTTTTTTAAAGCGTCCTTTTTGCGTTTTTAGTTTCATTGAGGCCTAGAGTTTTTTTTTGTCACCAATGATGTTTTTATTTTAAATGACAAAGTGTTAAAGCAATTAAGTTCCCCTGTGCGCGAGTCCATGTTAGTGTTCGTGGTATGACTGACTGGGATAGTTAATGGTGATTCCTGTTTTTCTACGCGCCTATTAGGAAGGACTTATAGTGACTGGACTGAGGACATTTGTCAGTGCAATCAAGCAGTTTTACCCTACCCCACCCCTAACCAAAATCCAATTTCTACACCGAGCAATTTGAGTGGTGCATTTGATTTCGAGCCGAATTTACATATTGGTCGTGCTCGATGCTGCTGGGTGGCTCACTAATTTAGACAAATCTCGATGCCGACACATGAGACATCTATCCGGATCACACCTCCTACACGACGATGAGTCTGACATGTGAACGAGTGTAATTTAACAAATTAAATTGCCAACATAACAATAATTAGTTGATCACATCCGTTGAGTGGCATCGTATAGCACACTGGGGATTGATTTAAATTGCTAATTTGACAGTAGCAGAAACGATCTGGTCCGATAAGGCATCTCTTCATTTTGGGAGATCTCTAATTTTGGGGCGCGACCGCATATTGTCGCACAAAAGTCAAAAAAGTAAAAAAAAAAAAAACAAAAAAACAAAACATGAACTGACAACTAATTTAAGACCGTGATGGGTATACGCGCCGGTGAAAATTGTTGTCCGCGAGAGAGCCACGCTAAGCGGCAAATATTTATCACGTTCATTAGTTGGCCTGGTTCGTTGCTTGCTGATTTGTTTGCTGTGACTTGGAGTTGTATTTTTATTAAAATTTATTCTTCGATTTTGTTGTCAAAGATGGCACTTAACAAGTTGTATTTATCGACTGTTAATGATCTTTATGGGGCAGATATTTATTATCCTCGTTGATATAAGCTTAATGAATTGTTTGAATGGACCCCTCTATGTGAGAACACTTTGTTGTGACAATGTGAATTTAATTTAAATTAATCTAATTAACGTTGAAATAAGCTCAAATTTATTATGTGGTCTGAATTCATATTTTTTTTAAAATATTTTCCTTTTTTCTCTTAAAACAAACTAAGGATCATGACATTGACTTTTGAATATGTGATCGACGTGGAAGCTAAGCATATGGGTTTAATTAGAAAAAAACAAACTCTAAAATCCTAAAAACCTACATACGAGTATATTCACAGTGAAATCGAATTCTTAAATTCAGCTGAAACTTACTGAATAGTCTTTAATCTTTGAAGGATACATTTTTTAAAGTTAATCTTAAAATCTTAATCCCGCCGCAAACACCTAAAAAGTTTTTCACAGTGCCCACCTCTTTCGAATGTCTGACAAGCATCAAAGGGTATCATTTGTCACGATTGAGCTTCTCAACTCGCCGTTCGGAGTCGGCAAAAAACTGTAGGTCCCTTCCATTCGTGCAAAAATATAACATGCACACACAGATGGTTGCGAGAAGCAGGCCCAGATTCACCTCGAGCTGTAGCGCCAACTAAGTAATCTTAAAACTTCCAAGATTTTCGAAAGAACATTATACGAATATTAACTCAATATATGTTTTTGTATTTTAAGCTGGACAAGCAATAGCAGGTTATTCGCCCAGGATGTGTTTGACCGTTTCTGTGTTCTCAAGACAGAGTCTGCAGGATTAGATCAGTCGTTCTCGCATTGTCCTCTTTGGTCTGACCCACATATTTGACTGTCATCGACCTCTTTTCAAACTTCTACATAAGCTGGCATCATCATGTGTTTTTTTTGTTGCATTTTTTCCATAATTATTGAAATTGTAATTAACTGTGAGCCAAGTAGATCACAAATCATCATCTGTCATTTAAAAGTCTCTAACTGCATGACAGTAACTCCACAAGAAATTGGTTCCGTACAAATGAGTCGAAATGAACCTTCAAAATATCTCATATATATTAGCTGCATATTGTGATTGATGTAATGCGCAATATGCCTTAGGAAAAAATGAACATAGCACATCCATCTCTCAGGATCGTATCTTTGCGAAAATTCTTCAATAATATCCGTGTCACATAATATCCCTGCCGGACAAAAAGCTCGTATTTCTTTTTGTTTTTTACAAGTGCTTTAAATGTGTTACCGATGCCCATGATGGGCTATTAAATGCATCTCTTCTGCCTTGGGGCAGCAATCAGTTCACTTAAGCAATCCAAGTGGTAATCCTGGCACTCGTTACTCGATGACGGTGTTTATGGTAAATTTTTACGAGTGTCAGAAGTCACGCCTAGTTATGAGTTATCAAATCTTTATCTGTGTTTTTCTTCTGTAGAAGCAAAGAGTCTGTTGTGGAACTACGAAGCAGCTCGAAGCAAGTCGAATTCGAAAATCAGTTTTCTCGGAATTAATTGTCGATTAGTTAAGGTTATCATGGCTACATGTGCTGAAGTGCTTGCGCTTTAACTAAATGGTATGCTGTTGCAAATTTTACTACTACGATGATGGTCTCTGATGGTAATTTCATTGATGATTATGAAAACGAATGGGATAGTAAAGTAGGTGCTTGGTTCTCTTGTTTAAAATGGGACTGGTAGATAATGGACGTTTTTGTGCAAGAGGGTATGCATATGCAGATGATCATAAATCATTCTACTAATTAATTAAATTGTGGCTCGGTAAAGCTCAATCAGATACTCATGCAAATAGGAAGTACGAAAACAAGTAGTGGCTATTTAAAGTTGTTTTAAGTCCCAATAAGCAGTACTCCCCAGTCTACCACACATTTAATACGAAACACATATTAAGACCTGCAACTTTAATTAAACTTCCTCACAATGGTATAAAAAATGTAGACGTGATGTTCATTGGTTCGTCTGACGCATCCGAACCCTCCCAACAAAAACAGAAACTATGTATTATAAACCTATGTTCTATGTATATTTGAATACCTATCAGAATTCGAAAGCAATATCGAACATGTCCCCCCACATCGTCTTTCACAAAGCCCTAAAATAATCCTATCCGTGTAGGTAGGGAGTCAAGCTGTCAATCGAGTTCCACGTTCTAATTAATTTTATTGATTCAAAACTCCAGCTTTTGAGTCATTTTTACCTGTCTCCATTTGCATTCGTTTCCTCTTTGAGTTATTGTTAATATTTTAACCATCTCTTGGTTTTTTTTTTTTTCAATCAAAATTTATTTAAATGTTTATCTAATTTTTGAACATTTTTATTCGATCTCACAAAAGCTACAGGCTGTTGTTTCACACTGAATAGAGTGCTTATTGGCATTGATATTTGTATTTAATTATCATTCCCCCTTATAAAAGCGATTTATATATTTATTTATCTTCTTTGGTCATTGGTTCATTTTCAATATTTTAATTTATTGCATTTCGGGAGATGTTTTATATTTATTGTATGTGTGCTTGCGGCATAAGACCAGTTTTGCTTTTGTATTTTTCCAATATTTATCGGTATTTGTTGAGTTTTAAAATAAAAAACAAACTGACAGCTCGTGGGAAAGAAAATATTTCGCTCTGGACTTGGATTAAATATGCTAAGTTGCAGCCGTGAAAAATGACCACTTGCAAATTATCGATTAATTATATTACCGAATTATGCACATGAGCTCATTAGGAGTAGGTAGGTATTTTTAAAATAAAATTGGAGTCCCTAAGTTCACAGGCAATAAGGAATATTGTAGCAAATTATATTGTGTGAAGTCAGAGATAATTGAATCCGCTGATACCTAAATGTTAGGACAGCAGACTTCTGTTTTGCATACATAGAAAAGGATTTCGGGTAGTGCTATAAAATTTGAATTTTTCCTTGCATTGGCATTGGTCTACAATGGCATGGTCCAAGCCGTAGACCGCAGTCGACTGGTCGAACGCGAAGGCACTTACAGTCGACCCCTATGCATAGTATGCTATAAATTAGTACATAATAACAAAAACGTAATATATGAAAATCATTTTTAAAAACACTGCACTGTACTCCATCCCAGAAAGCGTATGCAACGGAATACTTCGTGCTCTGTGTCTTCTTCCTGATTTGGGCAATTTGGGCAAAAAGGTGAGCTGTCGTACCCAGAATGGTGTAGGTATTTCCAATACCCACTGTGACCATATGAACTGTGTGTGTTAGGTGGCCATTTCAGTTTTCGTGCCTTCGGTTTGGCCAAACGTCTATGCAGGTCCATCTGCCCTTCGTAGTGGTGTCCCAACGAGCTTACCACCTGGTCATTGAAGTCACTCTTTCTTCTTCCTTGATCCTTTTGCTGACCGTCGCTTCTTGTTAACTAGGAGTTCTCCTATTATAGACTCTTTGCATCTCGTCCGCAAGGATATGGATGGAGACCATCCTTGCCACTGAAGCCCTTAGTGTGCTAAGTCGCCTTGTTTCCTTTGTCGCTAGGGCCCCCACACAAATTGGAGCAGCGTATAACAGGACTGAACTTACTACCTTGGGTCTTAAGTTTCTTCCAGCATATCCAGGTCCTCCGATATTTGGCAGTGTTCCAGGTAGTGCTGCCTGCAGCTTTGATGCCTTTTTGCTCGAATAGTTGAAGTGAGACTTAAAGCTAAGTCTATTTTCGAGTATTGTCTACTCCTAGGTATTTTACAGTGTCGTTCGATCTGATAGTCCGGCTGATTATTAGGACAGCTTCCGTTTTGTGATCTACTAATTCTAGGTTGGTGGATATGACCCAGTCTTTGAAGAGGTTGATTGCTTCGTTCGTAGCTGACTGTATCTCTCAAATGTTCTGTGCAACAGTACCAACAGCGATATCGTTGGCAAATCCGATTGTAACCTGGTGGGAGTGTAAATTGCAGAACTCCGTCGCATCGTACATGATAGTCCAAAGTAGGGGGCCCAGTGCTGATCCTTGTGGGACTCCCGCGGAGACTTCATAGTACTTTTCTCCTGCTTCGGTCTCAGTCTTCTATTGGTTAAGTAGCTGGATACAATATTTTGCAAGTAGTTTGGCGAATCAATTCTAGCTAGTGACCTTGTTATGGTGTGTACAATGTACATATGTATTTATATTTTTTTTCGTACAAGTAAAAATAATGTGTAGCACGCGTAACCAATTTCAGTGAAAAAGTCGAACACATAGCCTGAAAGTTTGGCCACCCCTGGGCTACAATATGGTAATTATTCCAGATAAAAGTGAATCCACTGAGATTGTGTTCTGCAGGACATAGTGAATCTTTTGCATTTTCAGAACTGAGATTTATTGGGTTATTTTTGCAGGTACCTTTTAAGCCCAATGGTTCGAATTAATGGGAGTATTTTAGATTTTGGTAATTAATATAGGTAAGAGAGCATCTCCGCGAATTACCAGTACGTTGATTTTTCAATTTTTAATAATGTCAATCCGGAATTCTGTGATAGTATAAAACTCCTGGCCATGTGGTACAGTGTTGATTTAGATTAAGCTCTACAATTAAACAGACATTGAATGTCTCAATCAAATGCAGCGGGTTGCATGTTGATGCTTGGTGGTTTTCAGGTTAAGCTTATGACATTGATTTTTGGAAAAATAGAAATAACATATCTAAACAAGTAAGTATTCATATTCCTTAAACTTACCCTATGTTCATTAGATTTTTATAGAAGATACAACGGTCCCGCTCTGGCCAACTCCTTAAACATAGGTACTATATCCTCCGTCGGTTTTTGTTTGCCGTTAAATAATTTTTCTGTCCCAAATGGCTAAATGTAATTTGCACTGCATCCATTTCTAAAAAGGACACTGAACGATGAAATCGTGACTACAGATTATTTGCATACAAAATTTAAAAAAAAAAGCATCCATCTACCCTTTAAAATGTATCTTTTTTGTTGCTCGTGCCCGGTGGAAGGTTCCAAATTATTTACCCATATACTGCACGGCAATTTTTTTTTCATTTGCTGGTTAATAACATTTTATCCTACGCTTAACATCATCGGCGCGCTAGCAACATCTCTGTCTTTTTCGCTGTGTCTCTGTGCACCTCACTTAGGGTATTTCCTGCGAGTTTTTCTGTGCAAAATTAATTCGATTCGCTGACTAAGCTGCTTCCACTAAATGAGTATCTTTCATTCCGCTGGCAACACCATAAAACTAAGGCCGGCAAGAGGAACTCGAATGCAACTTGGAAATCAAAGAATCTGGAAAAAGAATTCGAGGCTCCTTGTGAAGATGTTTGTTTTAGGTTCTGTGTTCTAACTATATGGTTGCTGCTGCTGGTGCTGCAGTCGAGGAAACATAAAGATAAATGCAGTGTGGATCGGTCTGGCACTGGCGTGCTGTGTGTCTCTCCCGGTATGGTCCTAAGATGTAATGTAATATATCCGCGATTGGTACAAGAGATCGGAGACGAGTGTGGTGTTCGGCTTAGGAGACGCTATTGAGACGTATGCACATAGGGAGGATGTTTTTGTGGGCGCCACATTTAGATGGGAATTTGTTATGTTGTGCGGCAATTGTCCTTTGGTTAAGCATTTTTTTTTGTTCGTTGTTTTTTGTTTTATTTTTGTTTTGCATTTGTAGTTTGATCATTGTGCACGATTCAATAGAAGCTATTGTACGAGTAACTTCTTATGTATACATAAGTTTGTTTAATCTGTCATATGGCTTGGAGATATACATTATACTATACATAAAAGATATACATACATTACATACAAACGTACATATACTCGTATAAGTAGCTGAGTTAATATTCTCGTGTTAATTTGGAAAAGAAAAATAATTGAAATGAGATGTCTTGGTAAGAGGTATTACAGAACTGGCATATCAAAAACTAAAAAATTATTATTGACCTTTTCAAAAATAATATTAAAACATTTTTCTAGATTTATAAATCGTGCACATTCCTATTCTAAATTATTTAAGAAAAATTAATAAATCTTTATATTTACCTACAATGAAAAAACATACTATGGCAATTTGTTGAAACATTGTAAGTAATTTAATAATAAACAAAGGCGTGTGTATCTTTGTAAATTTTTTGTGTTAAGTTGTGCAACAAATTCCTTACAGCAATCACTTATTTTTATTGTAAGGCCATTATTTTCATTGCGCAATTAGCAATTTAAGCTAAATAAAAAATAAATAAATGTTCTCTTTGCCAAAAGCATCCGACGCAGTTATAGCATACAAAAGTCACATATTACTACAAATGTTGTAACTCAAGTGATAAAAATAATATTAATTTTCTCATGCAAATGCCAATTGACACGATTTCGGGCGAATGTCGATGTCGAGAAAAACTTAAATTCTAATTAAATTGCTTTATTGAAATTAATCGAATTGTAGCAAACCATTGCCAAAGCGCAAAAAAATAAAAAAACAATTAACAATACTACAGGTCAAGCTAGATGTTTTCCCATAGATACGAGCACAAAACAATTAATGATACACAAATAAAAAGTCTAAGTGAAAATATTCAATTATAAAAAAAGCTATTTACAAATAAAAAACAACACCAATATTCTTGTATTTAAAATTACTGTTGCAGTGATAGAGACACTCAAAGCAAATGCGCCCATCAATCTGCAGTAAGGTGCGTTTGCTGCAACA
Organism: Brachyopa scutellaris; assembly: GCA_949775065.1. NCBI lineage: Eukaryota > Metazoa > Arthropoda > Insecta > Diptera > Syrphidae > Brachyopa > Brachyopa scutellaris. The sequence goes on along the minus strand of OX459112.1, from coordinate 183,982,614 downwards.
ATTTCACCGCACACCGTAACATGCAACGGTTTTGTTTTTTGCTTGCTAACCGACAGTGTATTGACCAGATCTGATCATGTGCCAATTTAATATCGATGCAATTTTCTTCTATATCAATAATCTAATTTTAAATTTTGCTTCAAGGGAATTTTTATTTTTTTTTTGTGTGTGGAGTCTATTAACCGTGACGTTTGTCATTCGCACTGAAAGTGACAGATGCATTTCGCCCGAAATGCATCTCATTTCGAATAGCGAGAGTTTTGTCTGTTGTATTGATAGTTGAAATATCTTGGCTAATAGCCAGATAATTTGAAAAATAAATTCCCTTTGTCGTAAATCACTTATTTATAAGTTTTACCTTTCTTGCAGAACATGATGATGCACATAGAATTTCTTTATTTTTTGTTTGATTGCCTTTGTGATAGGTTTTGCTTGCTTTTATTCCTTTGGATACCTTCAGTAATTTGCTATTTATATTTGACTGTGTGTGAGAGATTAGTGAATTCTAGTGCAGAGAAGCTACTCGTACAATATGCCTAAATAATTTCCTGTAGAATCACTCACTTAATTATGTCTTTGATTGTTTTTTAATCGAATTTGTGGGATGCATGCAGATAAGTGATTCAAAGGCATGCTTAATGTCGCGACAGGAATGGGAGATTAGTCTGCAAAATGATATCAAATTTATTTTTAAATGGAAAACTATGCAATTTGTTTTTTTCTTTTCTTTTGTAATTAAGTGTTTATAGCCACTTGCAAAAAGAATGATAGATAAATGTTATCTGAGTCATTTAGATATTTAGCACGGTTCAATGGGAGTTCAGCTCTGAGGAAGGAATTGTTAGAGACTTTAATAGGATAAGATTTTATTATTTAAAAGAAAAAAACACAATGGATCGATCGTCTTGTTGTTTTGTGATATTTAAAGTCAGAAACTCTTAGAAATACACTTTAAAATTATTGTCATTCCCCTCTGCGAAAGGCATGGTTTAAACATTCAAATACACTGGTCCCTCGCTTTGCGTGGGGGTTAGGGGAATGAAAAGTCTCGTGCAAAGTGAAGTATGAACCTCATGTAATTTAGGGGGTTGCGTTCCTGAAAAGTGAAATATGTGTTATAAGTTTTTCCAAAATACTTTATTTAAAAAAGAACGATTAAAAAGAAAAAAACAACAAACTTAAAACAGTTACTAGGACAAAACAAGTTACAAAATGCATTAAGTAAAAATCTAAAAAAAAAACTAAAAAAATTCTTATGTCACATTTGGTGAACGTTTAAAAAAATCTGTCACTTCAGATTGCTTTTGTTAGCCAGCTAGAGACGGGAAACTAATCGGCCAACTGGTTGACAGTCTGATTGCAAATAACCTGAGTGTAGGCAAGTCTGACGATGATTTGAACGATTACATCAATCTGCCAATCAGTTATTGAGTGTTTGAGATAACAACTGAAGTTTGAAGATTGGTCTTTGCATCTGTAGGGAAATGATTACAATCAGTCTGTCAACCAGTTGGGCGATTAGTTTTTCGTTTGTAGATGGCTTTAGACTTTTCACATTCAGGTAAATACATATGAATGAAGCAAAAGAAAACGTACAAAAAATCTATCAAGACAAACAAAATTCGAAAATATTCAGGAAATCAAAACATAGGGTGTCATAATTCGCGCAAAGCGAGGCCGCGCAATTCGAATTTGGATAGGCAAATGCATTTCGCGCAAAGGTGAAACCGCGCAAAAAGAAGTCGCGCAAAGCGAGGGACCAGTATATATGGATTAAACATTCACATATCCGTTTCTTTTTGGTGCAATTTTGCATCCTGGTGTCATTCTACTTGAAGTATCACTAATATTCTACGGAAAATCTCTAAATTTATATACATAGTGCGATTGCTGTAAAAGTTAAGATGGTAGGTACCTAAACGTTAAGATATGTTTATCTGCTTCTGTAGGGAGTTTCACATCCGTCTATTTCTGTGAGAATGGGGTAATCATTGTATCAAAAGAGTACTGATAAGGTGCTCTAGAAGGCGTTTTTAAGAGTTTAAGCAATACGAATGTGATCCTGTTTGGACTTTAAAGCTAACACGACACTGGAGGCGCTAAGGAGCAGTATTAATTGATTGAATGCAACGGAATATTGGACTTTTGTTTTAATCACAGCTGGAGAATTTTTTTTTCTTTAGGTGGTGCTACAGTGAACCAGGGTCTGTTCTCGGAACCATTTGTGTGTGCGCAGGGCCGGACCTTACATAGGAGCGAGTGGCGCAGCCGCGCCAGGCACCAGAAAGCAAGAGGCGTAAAAACTAAAAAAATTACTATCCAAAAAACAGATCTACTCGTTTGCTAATATGTATTTATATTCTTCACAAACTAATATTTCTCACCGTACTTCTCAAATAACAATACACACATTTCAATCACTGTACTTTAAAAAGTCCACACACATTAAAATCACCAAATTTCCATATAAATATGCACATAATGTTTTTTTTCTATCCCTTCCCGATTCCCGTTCCCACAACATTTCATTCTCTTTCTCTCCATAGCTGCTAATTGGTATAACAGACCAGTTAGCAGAATTTTTATCTGTACCCAACTACAACCAGAGGCAAACATTTGTCTCTGCTGCAACCATAGTAGACTCTGTTGTTTCATATTAAATATCCAGTCGACCCTTCAGTCCATTGCCAAAAACCAAATTTTCACTGCCAACATGCTGTGGAGCAGTCTTATCATACCGCTCCATTTGCGCCTACCAAAATCCATACAAATCATCAAACATGTCGGAAGTTGTGGAGCAGGATTCAAATTTTGCGCCAAGGCAATGCGCCTACCTAAAACGATGCGAACTTCAAATTTGGTTTCGCAACCTTGTTCGATATATCAAAACGTTCGATTTGACTGAAGAGAAAGAGAGTCAAACTCAGTTCATACGTAGTAAAATTTATTGTTACATTATATATGTACAGATCGCGACAGAAAGATAGCACATTTGCTTTTTTTTTGGATCCGTTTTGCATTCTCGTGTTTTCAACCAATAAAAAATCATTTCCTTCTTATATGTTGTGCATTTAACATTTAATTGATAACAAAACAAGACTACATAAAAAAAATGCAACCTGCGGTTACGAAAACAAAAAAAATTATTCAATTCAGAACATTAGCACTTTAAGTGGTAGATAGCACATTTTTAAAAATATTGAAAATTAGTATGTAATATATTTAATGCCTTGATTCTCCTTGGCTTCGATTATAGTAGATTGTACGCTTGATATACATAAGTAGAAAGGAGCAATTAACTTTAGTAGTTAGAATAGTGGACCAAAATACGAAAAAGTTTAAAATTAGAGAATATTTTTTGGGATCGTTGTGAAAAAAACAACTGGGTCTGGCTTAACTGATTTAGTTTTGAATGAACTTGCTGATTTGGATATTCTATTAGTGAATTGTAGAGGACAAGGGCATGATAATGGTACTTATATGAGAGCGAAACATTGTGGTATGCAAACGAGAACTAAGGTTTTGGAACCTAGAGCTTTGATGATGTTCAATGCTCTACTGATGCAGTTGCATTCTTCGATAAAGTTGAGAGTATCTATGTTTTCTATTCAAGTTCTGTAGGCAGATGGTCGTTTTAGAAAAAAAAACATCTTAGTAGTTTGACTCTTAGGCTGCGGTTATATATGTAGCAAGCGTGTAATACAAGCGCTTAGCTCGCGTTTTAAATTATCAGAGCATTTTATCTCGCACTTGCTCGCGCTTGTAAAAATTTGTTACCAACCACCATGCTCCAATAAAATGCATTTAATTTAAAGCGCGAGCAAGCGCTTGTATTACACGCTTGCTATATAACCGCAGCCTTAAGCAGAATAGATGCAATAAAACCACTAAAACTAGAGAACGTTAAACATCGATAGTACTATCGATATTATCGATGTTTACATGCTATCGAAAACATCGATGTTTTTTTTTTTAATATCGATAGTTTTTGAAATAAAAAAACGTGCCGAAACTGTGAACTGTTGAGCACATTCTCCTTTGCATCACATTTTCTTTTCCATGCTCATAAGCGGGGAATTCCCAGAAAATATTCTTTGTCTGTTTTGTGCACGTGCAGTCCGATTGATTTTTTTTACTTCTCTGTACGTTCTGTGTTGTGTAGGTACTGTGTACTTCTTGTCGGGTGAAGATTCAAAAGGAAACGCAATAATTGACATACGACAAATTCTTGGAAAAACCGCCAATTGATAGTGATAAGTGTCCCATCGGTTATTGGATAAAATCCAGCTCACAGTTACTGAAGAAATTTGGCACAGTTATATTTGTGCATACCAGCAACTTTTTTTTTCTAAAGCCGGCATAATATGTACATAGCGATCTAAGAAACAGATTTTAAAGGCAAGACGCCTTAACACCTTAAGTTACTTTTCCCAAATCAAAATGTGAAGTTATTTGAAAAAACAAATATGTAATGTTCTTGTTTTTAAATAATGATTTTGAAGTAGTTCGTTGTTTCATTGAATTTGTTTCAACTATCGATACTATCGATAGTTTATCGATAGTATCGAAATACTAAACTATCGATGTTTAACGTACCCTAACTAAAACTATACTTGGGAGATGTTTATAGGCTCTTGTTGAAATTTCAGAAAATTATGATCAAAGAGTCTAAAATATGCCACAATCTCTTGGTAGTAAGCTAAGCGAATTTAAATTTATTTGTTGTGTCGTTATTTGGTACACAATATAATACACAAAGCAGTTTTTGCCTTAAGCTTGCAGTTGAAATTTTGTGTTCAATGAAAAAGTTTTTAGTCGAACTAAGAACTAATGACAAGTTTTTTTTTTGAATTTGTAGATAAGGCGAGAGTTATAGCAAATGAAATTAAAGTTCCTTTTCCAGTAATTTCAACTTAACGGTCCCGAAAAAAAGTAGTTCAGTTTTCCTATGAGGATAGGAATGAGGTAATTTTAGACCAAGAAAGATTTAGGGTTGAATTTTATGTTGAAGTCAACGCGTCAATTACTCTCTCTCTTCGGGAGATGTGGAAAAGATCAAACATGTTTTAAGTTGCTTTTGGGCGCTTATTTTTTTTCCTGCGCCAGGCGCCAAAACTGTTAAAACCGGCCCTGTGTGTGCGTATTATATTTTTGCACGAATGGAAGGGACAGACAGTTTTTTGGGGACTCCGAACGGCTCGGAGAAGCTTATTGACAAATGATACTCTTTGAATGCTTATCACAAATTCCAAAGAGGTGGCACCGTGATAAAACGTTTTGGTGTTTGCTGGGATTGAACTCAGGCTTCCACTTCACCACGGTCACTACAGCTGGAGAACATTGCCTGCAAATATTGAAATTGAAATTGTTTGCTCGTTTGGCTAGTGATTATTTGAGTTCCTCAGAGAACATTCCCTTCAAATATTTACTCAACTGACCACTATCCACAGGAGCACACAATTTCAATATTTTAAAGACCTGTATTCAAGCAATATAAAGTGTATCGAGGAATGAATTAATGGTTTGGAACAGATCATCGACATGTTTACACGTTAGCTCAGTCAAATTCCACCCGATAACCAAAAGTCAAATGCCTCCAGCTGCTTAAAACTCAACCAACCCAAACCAAATAGCGCATATTTTACGTTATTTGTCTTTGTGCCAAATAAAATTTCCACATCCAATTCCGTTTGTAATCTTATATTTTGACAGCTCTAGGCTCTGAGTTTATGCATATAAACTCTTTTATTCCTCTTACCAGCGATTGTAAACTCGAATATAAGAAAAGGTTCACTCAGGTGATCCCTTTTACACACACTCACTCCGTCTTAGAGAATTTATTTCAATTTTATGCTAACAAATTAACGCATTAAATTAATGCTATTGTACCCACTGTGGAACTGTGGTGTGAGTGCGCATCCAGAAATTAATTTCGAGAACTCACATGCGTGAAGCAGGTGATAACTCGGGGGCGTTAATAAATTACTCATAAATTCACCAAAGTAAAAGCGCGTATACTATACGGCATACGCAAGCAATAACCCAAATGAATGGGGTTCAGGACGGCAGCAGCGCGCAACCATTTGCTGCGCCTCTAGGTGTGCGAGTGATGATAACGAATTTGTACAAATGTTGCACAGTGCTATTGTGTGATCTTGGAGTAGATACTTGAATGAATACAACTTTATCGTGCTGCCCTGGGGTCTCGCCACTCAGGTGAATACTAATGATTTGTTTTTGTTTACATCTGCTTAAAGAGTTTCCATTTAGAGTGATAAAAAATTGGTTCCGAATTTTCGAGGTATTGATTCAAAGGGTCCTTAGGTTTAGTTTTAGAATTAATTTTTTTCTTTAATTTGAGGTGATAAGAATGCAATTGTTAAAAGTTTTGAATGCGTGCTGTCATCATCACTCTTGCGCGATGGATGGCTGAAGGGGAAGAGTAAGAGGTACCTAATAAAAAGAGTACAATGTCCTTAATGTGATACGATAATCATGCGGTACACAGTTGGAGGGAGGTTTTTAAATAGACCACCGAACGAATAAAGAAAGTGGACAATGGTCATTGTGAGTAATACTTTCAAACGTCACGTCTTAATTTTGAATAGGTTTGGTTGTATTTGATGGAACCCGCATTCACATTCAGCAGATGCATGCACTTAGTTCCCATAGTTACATGTACTTATTTGTTCCTATTACAAATGCTTTTCAGCAATAGGCAAAGGATTTGAAAGTCCTTGAAAATAAATGTTAAGGCATAGTGGTACTAGAGTCTAAAGAATACCAGTAGCATGGTTGTTGAATTGAATGATGGATAACACCATTCTTCAGATCAACAATCTTTGTCTCCCTCTCTACACTCAAAGTCATTTGGTACATATTCATAATCCTTTAAAACTGTTGGCAGAAACTGTATAACGTTTGATATGCAAATAAGTCTAGCGAGCAGGTCCTGTCATGTAAGAAGTCTAATTAGAGTGACATATTAACTCTTTTTCACTGAAGAAAACCATTGCACCGAGAGTCGCTTAGCTGTGATTTTTTTTTACATCTATAGGACTGTTAAGTTTTTGTAATATTGACTTCATAGATGCACACTGTTACTCGGTGGTGAGCCTGATACCGGTCCCATAGTTTAAAAATATTTTCAGATTAGTTTCAGTTTCAGATACACCTTACAGTTAATAACTTTCTACATTAAATTGTCACTTAATTTTAGGTGACGATTTTTGAGCTTTATCGTTGGATTTGACAAACTACATGCACATACATATGTACTGTACAAGTACATAGGTGGTATAAGGATTAATTTATATTTCATTCAAATCACTTCTGTAATAATAAAATCACCTCCAATCAGACATTCATTTAAGAAATGATTCTTATAAATCAAATTCCCCCTAGAGAAGTATCAAATTGGGGACTTTGACAAAAATCTTTTCGAATTCCACTCACGCTGTCAAAATCAAAAGACATAAAGGGGTTATCGTTCGTATCCGCGCCATGTACACCCTCCTTTACTTGCTTCGCTCAACCTCAACCCATAATGAAATATCATACTATCCGCAGTGTTTACATAGGAATACAACTCAAGTGATTTTGACAAGTTTATTAACTTTGTAACTCTATGTATCGAAAGTATGCGCGACACTGTTGCACGCTATTGTTACCAACACCATTGCTATCGTTGTTGAAGGGGTGGCATTCACGCAAAAGTCAAAACTTCCAACCCTTTTTCCTTTATGGCGAGTTGGGGATGGATACCTACTCAAGACATCTATAGGTATATATATTATATATTTGGCATGAAATATGCGACAGCAGTAATCCCGAAAACCCCAAGGGTCTGCCGCTGAGCGTGATAAACATGAAATTTTGTCGCAGGCAATGATCTTTGTTTTGCTTTATGCACACCGCAACCAAACTTTACACAAAGTTTCCACAAATACTCGTAGCACGTAAATATGTCGTTGGCACATACATACTTCCATATGGCATGGAGCACAAGGATACACCAGCGAAGGTCCTGACAATATACATACATAGGGTGTATGTAATAGTCTTTTGTCAAGTCGAGATGTATGACTTTCAATATGAAGGCCGTGATATTATTAAATTGTATCCTCTTTATGGTTGCTTTATGATATTGTTTGCCTGCTTTATGATAACAAGCTTACGGCTATATTCCAACCCTAACTCCATTGTAAGTTGACGGCTTTTATGTGGATTTATGAAGTGGATTTGCACGGAAATATGTTTACGCTGCGGTAGATGGTTGGAGTGCCACAGAATTTAGTTTGGTGCTGTCAGAATGCGATGAGTAGATTTTCATTTACATACGACCTCAGGTGAAGATGTCAAGTTATATGTTTATGGATGGGGTTTGGAGCTTGGGAAATTATGCCCAAGATCACACATCTATACATACATACATACAAATACTCAGAGTTAGATATTCAACAGTCTGAATGTTTTCTTAATTTCAAATCAGTATTTGAAATCGAATAACTCTTAATTTCAAAGAAAATAGTCAAGAGCACAAATTGAAGGAACTGCTTTCTTTACAGTACCTACCCTGGCAATCTGACCAACGACGGTCTACAGGCTATCAAGATAGCGTTTTACAAATTCATTCTAACAAATCGATAATATTAAAAATTCCACTTCAATATAACGCACTTTGAAACGAAAACAAGCTCAAAAACCATTACGTTAATTATTCATAACACAGCAATCTACTTTTTATCCACTTCTGAGGTTATGGTCAATAAATTCACTTTCACCAAAAATATTCCCACACAAAAAATTAAATGGAAAAGTAAAAAAACAAAAAATGCAAGAAACCTTTCGTCCACTTAACTTAAATCCCATTTATGCTCCTTGCATATTCCTGGTAAAGCTTCTATCGACCTCTATCTCAGCCATTACTTCCATATTGCCGCACATTTTTTGAAATCAAAAATTGATTTTTATATCGATAAGAAGCGCACTGACTATAAATCCACTCAAGGATAAATATCCCATATTACTCTGCAGATTTTATTTGAAAAGAACCAGCAACTAGATATAGTCTTCTGTAAACATTAATAAAACATCACAAATATCTTTTTCAAAACACACATACATATGAGAACAAAAGTCTGGCACATAACGTGCGGAGTAGACTCCTCACAAGTTCCAGGATCAGGATGTACCCGTAAGCAATCGAAGCGTACCCGTAAGTAGCGCGAGACATGCCATATGTTTGCCGATGGTGGTTCTCATACATGGAGTATCTCTTAGATACATTCAGTTTCGTAAAGCGAACAAATTTGTGGTCATAAATAAATAAAAAAAATGTTTGCCCAATTTTTATAGCGATATCATAACAACATCTCGATAGCAGAAATATCCTGTCCGAGCAACTCAGATAAAATATAAATTCACTTCATCGACATCATCGTCGGAGGATATACGTATAGATGATGGGTGGTGCTGGCGGCTGGTGGTTGCTGGATGGTGGGAGTGCGCTTCATTGAGCATTCTCTAACCGGAGCACTCGAGTGTGAGGATTATGCTCTGAGAAAACGAAACGGAGTCCGGACACGTAGACCAACATTGATAAAACACACATACACATAGAGTGGAAGTTTGCCTAAGGATAAGTCCAGGAGTGGGTGCCCGACTTCAAGACGACGATGATGATGATGGTTTTTTGAAACATTCTGAAAGTTCTTTTCCTGCTCATTCAGCTTCTTCGAAGGATAAATAGCTTAAGCATATAGAGATTCAATAAATAATGCGCCGATGGATTTTATTACTACAGGTAGAGTATATTTGTTGTGTTGTCTGAGTTTGGTCGGCTTTTATCTTATATGCGGATTGGAACGTGATGCAAGTACTTTATTGCCAATTCACATGACTCACCATGTATAAAGACGGAATATTAAGAAAGTTTTGTATTTGCGGCGGTGTATAAAAGGTTTGAATTAATTTATAGAATTTTTGTAAGCGTCCGATGTGAATTAGAGCAGCAATTATTGCGAATTCGACCAGTCGTTACAATTGAACGATATTTATTTATTTTACTATAGAATAACCTACATAAATACTTTAATGCAAAACAAGCTCTGTTCTACAATACCATTTAATACCTACAATACCTATAATCTAAGATTGTAAATCTCAAGTATCTTAACATTTTAAATATTATCTTTTGTTATAATTATATTATAAATAATGTGCTCGTGCGAGAACACTTTCAAGAGAAAATCCAGCAGCCAAAATGCAAACATCCTATCCAATATCCAAACTTTCCATATGATTTCTATTTGTCATCCAATCTCATAGAAACCATATATGAAGGGTTTGTATTTTCGAAACTTAATTTTGGTTGATATATGTATGTACATATGTTTCTACTACCACTTGCATCAATAGCAAATGTATCAACCAAAATGAACTCTTAAAACAAACAAATATTTCTCCCACATGATTCCCAAATAGCAAATACATATATCAACCAAAATGAATTAATTTCCATCAGTTGACAGATGGAAATCAAACGGGAAGTGTTTATTTGTTTTGATCGGTTTTTTAACTTGCTAAAATTTATAAAGTGGAAGTGCAATTCGTCACTGCTCTAGGAAATTCTCTTTCTTTTGACACCTCATTTGTTAAGATTGGTTAACTTTGAGAGCCGCACTTGGTACCTATCTATACTACAGAAATAATAAATACTATGGTGCCCGTGCGAGAACTCTCGCAAGAGAAAATCGAACCCCCAAAATCCAAACTTCCCATATGATTTCCATCTGTCAACTGATGGAAATCGCAGGAAATCATACGGGAAGTGTTTATTCTTCTGTGCGTTCATTTTGGGTAAAATATTTGTTTTGATCGGTTTTTTTTAATTTGCTAAAATTTATGAGGTCAAAGTGCAATTCGCCAGTGCTCCAGGGAATTCTCTTTCTTTGGACAACTTAACAAATGTTAAGATTGGTTAAGTGTGAGAGCCGCAAATGGTACCTATACTACAGAAGAAATATATACTAGTGTGCCCGTGCGATAACCTCACAAGAGAAAATCCAACCCCCATATAATTTCCATCTGTCAACTCATGGAAATCATATGGAAAGTGTTTATTTTCTTGGGAGTTCATTTTAAGTAGAATATTCGTTTTGGATAGTTTTTTTTAATTTGTTAATATTTATAAATTGAAAGTGCAATTCGTTAGTTTCTTTTATAATACTAGATACATAGATACATATATTATAATTACTGCTTTGATCAGCTGGAATAATTATTTGTTTTGCTACTAAGTCTATAACTTGAAAATGCTCATTGCCGATATAAAAATCCTGAATTGTTTTGAAGCAAATGTTTGTTTATACAAAATAATGTTTTGAAAAGTGTCTTTAAAAAATCAACAAATTGTTTAATTGCTACTAAATCTACCCATACGACGACACTGCTCGAATTAGTCAAAAAACATACATATATATGAAAATGTAAAGTACAATTAAAAAAAAAAAAAAACTCGAAAAATCAAAAACTAAACAAAACATAACATGTTTCTATTTAATATTCCATTGTCATAGATTGAGATCCAGATTTTGATAACTAATCTATCTGGTTGAAAAAAATCGTCATTCATACATTTTTCCCAAAATTTCATCTGCTCGTTGGGAGCTGGCATGGCATACTCGTAATATTTTGAAATAAAAATAAAAATATGTCAAATAAAAAAGTACATATATGTGTATGTATACCAACTTACCTGCGGCAAAAGTGTAAAGGCGGCAATTCGAAGACAGAAGCAATCGTCCAAAGATCACGCACCTTATCAAAATGCACGATGAATATGACGAAAAATTAAAATTATTTTAAGTTTTATGAAGTGCGTAAGCAATGTTCGTACGAGTACGTTTTCGACTGTTAACGACATTTTGATGGTGTGAACAAACGTATCGCCGCGTTCACATTCGGCCCTGGAATGGATCATACGAGTATATGAGTGGATTTGTATTTGGATTGTGTAGGCAGAGGCAGCCCGTCCAAGTGGCATTGATTGGGATTTATGTCGTTTTGCGGAACGCTCTTGTTTCATGTCGCTTCGATTAATATTCAAAATGAGATGTGGAGCAGGTTAAGATTCAATGTCACGTTGCATTTTATGATGGTTTAATAGCAAACCCTTTTTTTTTTCTTAAGTTTGACTTCGGGGTTTCTTCAACTGCAGTGTTTCTTTTTCGTTGAAAAATAGTTTATTCAACTGAGGTTTTAAATTTGGTATTATGGTTCTAAATGAAGATGCATTTAAAATGAAATAGTTTTTGGGTGGCGGTCTATTCAAAATTTTGCTACGTTTTTGTTTTTAATGGCTTAGGCTAACTTTTGGAATTTTAATGAGTTTAAAAGAACTGAATTAGATTTCTTATGCACGTTCGAGTAGTGGCTAGATGCATTTCAAAGAATTTATTGCTTTTGGGTATAAATTCAAACAAATTGTTAGAAAAAGAATAAAATAACTTCTAAGCGATAAAAACTATCAAGGATCTTTATCAAGTACGTAACTTATTCCATTTTCCAAACTACAACACCGCAATAATTATTCCATCTTATTTTCTTTCACTATTGGATAGGTTCAATTAGAGTTTAACTTATGTCATCAAGGAACAATGCCCCTTTGCGAACGGTAGCTCGGAAAAATTAATGACAATTAAATTTATCCAATAGTATCTCATTGTCAAGGGAACACACGAAATTACACAATGAACACGGAAAGATCCTTTCTACACAATACCAAAGTATCTAGCTGGTACTGTATCGTAATTTGCGATATTATCATTAACACACAGGGAAAATCAGGAGACTGCAAACGTAAATACTCGTACTCGCCACACATTGTCAATTTCTTTTTTGCGATCAAAAAAAAAAAAAGGATCATTTTCAAAAATCAAGAGGATGAAATTTTAAATTTTTCGGCATATTATCCTGATTTTCTTACGGTATCACGTAGGTAGATTTATTTTATATTTGTTGACAATTTATTATCCTTACGCATTACAGAATTTCAATGGACTTGTTCTATTGTATTTGAAGAAAAAAAAGCGAGACCCTATGCAACAGCATCATTATTTTACTCATTCATCCGCAAGGCCTTAATGTTTTTCTTATTATGAAAGAATCTGGAACAGCAGCACAAAGGACGTTATTCCCTCCCTTGTCAACCAACTTGATTTTTATCTTTATCTCATAAGGGATGCCGCATAGCGCTCTACTTTGATGAGGTAAAAATATTAAGGATTTATTATATTATTATTATAATTACATAAATGCTTTTGAGGGCAAATAACAAAAAACTGTCGTGAGATGCGATAAATTTTTGGGTATAGATATGGATTTAAGATTTTTTGTACTTCTTTTTTGTATTCGTATGACACATATCCTGTGACAAAATATTATTTTACAATTCAATTATCCTTTTGTTTGATTGAAGAAGAAAAACCAAAAATTCAACACATGAAAGATATCCCAAATACATTCCGATTTGTCAAGCTGGATTCTTTTTTATATATAATTTTGCGGACGATATTTGACATTTCCTTTTCATTTGTGTGCTAATGATTATGATTTTTGTGGTTGACAAATGAAATTTAATACTTTTGAAGGAATGAAAGGAGTACTTTTGTTTTTAAATCATTGCATTTCCGGCACTGAGCGCCAGACTTTAATTTTCGGGGAATTTGAGAATGGCATCCTTAATGTGCTGAGCTGGCACACTTCGTGAAGCGGGTCGTTGTACTTAACATTAAGGATTTCAAATAAATTTAAGGAAACAGAAAACACATCTTTTCATAGATTGAGAACAAACAATAGAAAAAAAGGTTTAAATTGTATATATATATTTTTAAAAACATATAAACTTTAAGTAATAAACGAAATGAATAACAAATAAAAATTTAGTAATCAATTTAACACAACAAAAATTATGTTTATAGACCCGTCCCTCTAAATAGATTCAGCCTAAAACGAAATCTTTTACTGCTCCTCTTTAAATCAACGCAGATTAGATACCACTACGATCATCTCAGGTTTCATCCACCACTCACGGACTCCGATGTCCGATTCCCAACAACAGAAACTGATATTTTATTTAAATTCTTCAAAATTAAATAAAAGCCAAAAGGGACCAAACAAACAAAAAAAAAAAATTATAATCACAATAAAAAAATAAATAAAAATTAAGAGAACAACCTGAAAACAAGGAAAAATCAAAAATTCATAGTGCAACCCACACACTGAAACGAAAAGAAGAACAAAAACGACGTATAGTCCCTTTAACTTTTATGTGCCACAATGCTAGGGGCGGGGCATTAAATTAACTAAAAAGAAAACCAAAGCAAATAACAAAAGCCGCTCTGTCAATCTATTCCATATTAGATGCAGCTAGAACGTAAATTAATGCCCCACATAACGCCCGTTCAACGCATACTCGTCTCGAACTCGTATCTATTCAAGCAACTATTTCAGTTTGATAGGTAATTTATTCCATGCTCGTTATTCGTCTCATCCCTGATTTTGGGTGGCGATAAGATATATGTAATTATGTATGTATGGCTTCGGGCTTAGAACCTATGAGACATATCGGCGTCATCTATTGAAGCCGCACTTCACTCAACCTCGCGAATGGGGGAAAAACAACTCAGATACCCAAATGATAGGTGACAATTTCGTGCTCTGGCCTATGGAAATCGCAGTGAAGGATCAGCAGTTGTTTCTGCTGTACTGGCGATCCTTGCTTGTGTTTGACGCTATTACGATAACAACATGAAGGGGGAAACGGAGCAAAACTAAACTAAAAAAATCGAACTTACGTGGAATTTTTAATTAGACTTCAATTAGCCTCGTGACATGTTTCGATGAGAGCAAGCTATTGGACAGTGCTGGGACTTAGGACGTGCCTTGAACCAAATCAATGAGCAACTAATTAGAAAAGTAGGCGAGGTTTAATTAGTTACATTTTACCTAACTGATAAGTTATCTATTTTTCGTTTAATTGAAAATTACTGGCTATAAAAAAGATTACTAGAACGTACCC
Organism: Brachyopa scutellaris; assembly: GCA_949775065.1. Classification (NCBI taxonomy): domain Eukaryota; kingdom Metazoa; phylum Arthropoda; class Insecta; order Diptera; family Syrphidae; genus Brachyopa; species Brachyopa scutellaris. The sequence continues at coordinate 183,967,532 of OX459112.1, read as the reverse complement.
CAGAGCACTTTTCAAGTAAACGTGTGCTTCCAGCTTTGAAATAACTGCTACTTCTCCCCTATCTATTTTTACATAGGCATAAATAAATAAACTGCAAATAAATATAACAAAAGTCTGTATTCGTCAGGATATTATTTAAAGACCTCCTGTAATTCTCACATTCACACATACATTATGTACATACTTATATCCTGAATTGAATGTCCACCCAAAAGTAATATATCACTCTTATACCAATCAACATTAAAATCCAAAACAAGGAAGCATTTATACAAGTACCTACATCCCCTACCCCGTTTTGACATCCATCCACCCACACTTTTAATGAGCATACGAGCAGATGTGGCATTTCATAACGGTACATAAATTTTCAAAAAAAAAAAAAAAAATACAGTTTCTTTGTCTCTAAAAATAGTAGGTACTATAGCCAGCGCCCTCATTGTCATTGTCATCAGAAAGAAAGAACATCCTTGTGCCATTTTCAAATAAATCGAGATGGCACGTTCCATTCCGAAGTGCAGAAGGATGATGGAGACGGAGAACCCATTCACGTGCAATACGGACACCGTGTATATAGCGTATATAGTATCTCATCACCCTTCAATTGCTCATCCTATTCAGAGCATAGCTGGAAGTAAGTGCGGTGTCCATTAACAGCAATTTAAAGAAAATTTTTATGAGAATCCCTTTCATTCAATTTCATTTGAAAGAAGACGTTAGGTTGGAGTGTGATCGGGTTCGAAGTCATTGTGCTTGCAATACTACTCGTAGTAGTCAAATCAAAGGTCCCAAACCGCATGTGGTACAAATATTATTTGAGCAGGTCGCATTTTTGATCAAATTTTGTAGGATAGTACCTAATTGACAAATTTTATACTCGTATATGTTTCCAGTTAGATTAAAACTAAATCCACAGAACCACCGATGCTTTATTTAATTAGTTGGAGATTTTCAGGATTTGTGTGGTCGCTATCACCAAGTACGAGTATTTTGCTGATCACACTATGAAAATTCGATATTGCCCAAAGGCAAATTATAGTACTCGGCGATGTACAATATACACTCAAAATATTGCACTCAAAGACAGCATCTCAAGTTATTAATCGTAGTCGTCTTTGAGTATAGTTTTCCCGAGCAACAAGTCACAGCGCAAATGTTTTATTTAGAATGCAAGATTAATTTAAATCTTGTTTTTTGTTTTATAATCTACACACACTAAAGGGGATATGAATACCCTTATAATGTTTACACAATAACTCTATGGGTGGTGTCCAGGATAACTGGAGAGATGTGTATTATTGAAAGTTATGCCATTGCTTATGATTCACAGAAGTTTTTTCCAGATGTTTCCTATTATTAGTTTGTGCGATCAATTTCTTCAGCCATACCACCATCCTACTACCAGTGTTATGCCTTCGCAGTAGGTTTTGATATTAGCTTCTGAAACTGATCAACTTATTGTTATTTCGTGAGAAATAAATGCTTCGGCGACATCTGGATGTGAACCGTGAACCTTCAGCGAGATAAGCGATGACGACTACCACTACGCCACGGCCACCCACTTGTTATGCTGTTTTAATCGAATTAATTAATCTTTGCATGTATGTAAATGTATTAAAAAGAATAATCCTACCTAGGTAAGATTCCTATTTTTAATTAAATTAAAAAACTTATGGTCTCCTAATGCTAATACCATAAATCACGTTGTTTCACCTGCTGCAAATAATCTAATTAAACTAGAAAAAAAAAAAACATGTAAGCCAATGACAAATAAATATCCGTTGTTAAATGGATAAAATTCTTCAAAACAAAGGTAGAAATTCCACAACATTATTTGAAAATCCATTGTAGTGCTATTTTGCAAAACTTAATACCAATACAAACGTGTATAGCTACCTATAAAAAACATTTTAAAGCTTCTTTAGACCCCACCTTCTCATAAGTATAGGTTGTTCTCTACTAAATATAACCAACAATGCAAATCTACAAGCATGTTTTTGTTATGCGAAAATAATACCCAAAAAGGATTATCTTCTCTTGGTGCAACACTAAAGGATAAGTGAGAATGTTTTGCGGCATACATATCTAGTATAGATACATATGGTATGTATTTAAATGTATGTACTCGTACACATCGTGGTTGCAGCGGTTGCGTTTGCATTTTATATCTTGGAAAACCTATTTTTTCCTCGTGTCCAAGTATGGTATAAAAAGAAATCCGCCTTCACTACAAGTTAAATAGTAAACAATGGTATTATGTCGAATTGAAAAGCGGAAGCCACACCAACGCTATACCTTTTGATAATAAAAACAAATACGTACAACCTCTTCACTGTATGCATTAACACAGGCTCGATTTATTATTAAGCACATCGAACATCATTTCGTTAAACTATAATTTGATATTATATGAAAGCGATTGTGTTATATGAGACATAAGAATATAGAGTTCAGCTGAGAAAGAGTTCAGTCACATGCGGAAAGTTCATACCAAAAAAAAGTGGAAAGGAGTTAGATGGTAGTTAATTGGAAAATGATTGGGCTCTTGAAGTTTTCTACTACTAGTTCAACCACATCTTATCAAAACGGCGAAAAACTATGACGATATTTCCAAATTTGAGATGACGCTTAAAAAAATATATTCGTTCGTATTTTTGTTTTATTGTGGCCTTATTACCATTTTAGAATTGGGACATAATTCCATTATGAAAAATAACTCTAATCTTGGGACCTTATTTCTTTTTTACTCTTTTTGTGGGTGGCTGTGGCGTAGTGGAAGGTTCACGGTTCCAGATGTCGTTATTTCTCACGAAATATATTTCTCACGAAATAAAAATAAGTTGATAAGTTTTAGAAGTTAATATCAAAACCTATTGCGAATGTATAACATTGGCAGTAGAATGGTGGTCTGACTGAAGAAATTGATCGCACAAGTAATAATACAAAAATCTGAAAAAAAAACTTCTGTAAATCATAAAAAAGGGCAAAACTTTCAATAATACACAAAAACTCATTAGTTATCCTGGACACCACCAATAGAGTTAGTTGAAACCTATCACTCGTCTGTTTCTCGTTCTTGTCCTTCATGTGCCCGCGCTATGTGTAAACATTACAAGGATATTCATATCCCCTTTAGCGTGTGTAGATTATTGAAAAAAAAAAACTTTTAAGGTGTTATTTCTTGGGGCATAATTTCCCGAAGCCAAGTCTTTAGATAAAAATTCTGAAAAAATAACCGCGTGGAGCTCAAGGAAAAAAGTTCTTCAGTAGTTAATCCAATTCTGAACTTTTTGTCTCCACTTGTAGGTATACATACAAAAACTGTTTGTTTGCAGGCGATGTATCATTATTGGAAAATTGTAAATGTTTATTATTTTACTTCCGCAATTCAAATGAAACCGTAGATAAAATAAAATTTTATAATTTAATTTAATTAGAAACTGAAGGAATTGAAAGACCACGTAAAAATAGAATCCCTTGAAATGCGATTTGTTGAAACCGGTCTAAAACATTGGCCTATGTATGAACACCAACAATTGAATCCACTGTATTTATATGTATGTACATTATCGTAAATAAGTTCAAAATTTCTATAATTGTACTTTTATATTTTTCTTCTCTACATTCCATTATTTTATACCTACTACAATACAATGTAGAATGTATGTAAGCAATTTTGTGTATAAAAATTCTCACAAACTATATATGTACATATGTAGATACATACATATATGTATATGTTTTTATAGGTAAAAAAAAAAAACTAAATGTGAATAGGTAAGAGGAATCGCATAATAATACAACTTGTAATCCGCGGTGTGTACTGATGACGAGCGTTTCGTGTATACATATCAGTGCGATTAAAGGCACACATCGTAAACTCTTGAAGCCATAGATAAGCCAGTGTGTTTTATTGAAATTCTTCTGTAATTTAATTTCTATTATAGTTGGTATTAAATGACATCGTTGTGTGTGATAGAGGCTTTTAGATACAATGTGGCCTAGTGCATGAACAGAATAAGTGTAATCACTATTTCGGAGAGAAGGCCAAATTCATTTTGAAAGTCAGCAACAATTTACTCGTACATTCATATAATGAAGCTCAAATGACACCCGTTCGTCTAGTGGTTTGACATTTGCAAATATGTAGCACTTGTAACGTAGAAAATGTACGGTATGGTAACTGTTGTCAACAAACAAAGCAGCATCATCGTCACTATTGACAACTTCTTATACTTACTTTCTTAGGTGGCGCAACAGTCTGGGGTGGACCAAAGCCTCAACCAACAGCCCTTTCCAGTTAGCCCGGTCTTTAGCTAATTGCCTCCATTTGCGCATTTACCGAATAACGAAGAAGCATTCACATTTTGATCCATTTCGCTTTTTGTATGAAAATAGATAAGTATTTGGGTAAGACCGTACACCGAAAATTCCAATCAGCTTGGAACGTGTTTGCTCTTCATTCGTTCTTCGAACGGTGTTCGGTTCTGCCATTTACACTTTCGTTGTTCCATGTTCGTCTGACAATGAACAACGAACACCGGGTAAAAGAACGAAAGTGTAAAGCCAGCTTTATACGAGATCGTCCTCTGTTGCGCTGGCCCTCTTAGTTTGAGACGAATACTCTGCGGGCCGGAGCATTGTTGTCCATTTGCTCTATATGTTCTAGCCATCTTAAACGTCCAATGCGCAGATTTTGACCAGGTCAATGTAGTTGTACAGCACTTATAGTTCGTGGTTTAATCTTCGCCTCCAAAGTCCACGCAAACAAAACAAAAAAAAAGGATTTTTCTCCTTAAGCGACCAAGTATGTTAAATACATATGTATGTATATCATCAGCTTTCGATAAAGTTCATGCTTCACTTCCATATAGCAAAGACTGGGATGATAAGAGTCTTATATAGAGTCTTCTTAGTTGATCGGGAGAGGGCTTTACTACTCAATTGCCTTCTTAGTCCAAAGAAATAGCGATTGGCAGGAGTAATTCTTCGTTTGATTTCCGACGATATGTCATTTTTGATGTTATAGCAGAGCCGAGGTAGACAAAGTCCTTTACTGAATCACAGTTGTAACTGTCTATTGTGACATCCTATCGAGTTCGCTTCGTTACCCCACATTCTAACCACTTCCATTTCTATACTCGCAAACGCACCTTGACAATTTCAGTAACCTTAGCATTTTTAAGGATTTCGCCTACATTAACTCCAAGAATGCCTTACAGTGAAAATTCGATGAAGACACTCTACTATTCTTCGGTTTGAAAAATTAAACTCCTAACACAAAAGATGAAAGAAATGTTTTTATAAAATACTTCTGCTTCATCGTTAAGCTATCGGGGGTGTCACAGTGCTTGGTTTGCAGAACTCGAAAAAGAGTGCCCGGAATCGAGGATCTTTGAAAGGCAAAATTGTCTCAAGTAAAGAGCCTAGCGCCCGTGAGGCGCAATAAGACCAAATTAAAAGAAATCAGCGATTAAAAGTTACCAGTATAATATATTTTCTATATTTTCTTATTCTTAATCATGCCATATATGTAGGTACTATTAACGTTTTAATTTAACCAATCAACTTATAATGTGCCGCCAACTGGGCCACATCTGCTAAACTGTAAGCCGATCGAAAGTCAATCACCATCACCATCGTCATCACCCTCAGCCAACTGTCGACGATAACAATGACGAACAGCACAGTCCGATAATTTCAATTCCTTTGGCAATAATCATAAATTACCAAATTTTATCGTTTCATTTGAGGTCTCACAAAATACGAGTATATAAAACCAAAAAATAAAAAAATAAAAAAAAAAAAAACAAAAATAAAACATCGAAACCATACAAACGCAACCGAATTATTAAAAAGCCATCATGACTAATTTGTAACGATCCATAAATGCACTCAGTTCGAAGAGGAAAAATGAAAAATTAAATACCCGCAAGGAAGTGCCAGTTCAATGGTTTTCGCCGGTCAGAATTTAGCCACCGTAGGTGGGACAGTTGTTGTTCTGCTGTTTTTCTTGCATTCATAACTCAAACATAACTCAGAAGAATCATAAAAACTCAAAAGTAAATTAGAGTTGTATGAGGTCCTGATAAAAAAACAAAACGCCGACGGTTTAACCGGTGCGATGATAGTGATCCGCACAAAAGGAACGGAACTGAGTATTTATTTGTTACAATTTTGGAAAATTTACGACACTGAAGAGCCTTAGGCTAGCGTTATCTTTAGCAATTGGCATCGGGCGCACGTATAAATCGATAACTTCTTCCTTTCTATAAACGGGCATTTGTGTGTGTTTTTGCCCGGTGAAGTCGAACTCTCTCCCTCAGGAAGTCAGGAAGTGCAATCGATTGGAGGAGAAACTAAGTTTGTTTTCCAAGGGTCCTTGGTTGCTTTGTTCCAGTGTTTCAATTTTTTTTTTTTGTATGAAACGTGAAGTTATTGCGCGACAAATGATTGCAATGGGCATATGTTTACATAGAGGATGCACTTACTATGGGCTGTGTATGCTGGTGACATTGGTAAGAGGTCTATCCTTAGGGGCATACGACAAATTGACAGGGTGGAATTGGGAATTGATGACAATTGCCCGAAGCGACTAAGGTAAAGTATCCTGTTTTCCTTGTTCTGTGTTTTTTTTTATTATTATTATTTGTAGGGATGACAGTCAATAATAGAGGAAATGTTTTGGTTGCATTAAATTTCAATAACACACACAGAAGCTAACAATCTGTCGTCCTGAGGATTCCTTTTATTTTTTATTGTTTGTCCTTTGTGGGTCAAATGACAATGGGTGCTATTATGAATGGTAGACTGCGTGCATTGTGTGTTACACTGCTACTGAGTACGTATTTATTTTTTTGTATGGGTGCTTGATGATTGGTATGACAAATTAGCGTATGTAAAAACGATGAAGCAGAAGTATTTTATATACATTTGTAATTTGTAATCCTTATAACGGAAAGTATTGGACTTATTATTACTTACTTACTTAGTTGGCGCTACAGCTCGAGGTGAACCTGGGCCTGCTTCTCGCAACCATTTGTATGTGCGTGTTATATTTTTGCACGAATGGAAGGGACCTACTCATGTAGGGAAACTACAAGCGTATGGATTCGCTCCTAACAGAAAAGAGCTGTTTTATATGGGCTTTGAACAGGCAGACAAATACAGGCTAAGTTACAATTATAATAAGTCGTAAGTGGTCCCAACACTATGTTCTTCATTCAAAAAATACTTGTGATAGCTGTGACAGATCAAACCGCGATTCCAGCATCACGCCATATTGCCCAAGGGGATGTGCCATATTGCCCTATGCATAGGGCATTATGGTTTTTTGTAAAACATTTTTAACTTAACATGTTCTTTGTTTAAATCATTGAATTATTATAATTATTTAACGTATTTTTGTTCTGATTTTCTTATATTTATTTCTCGTCTCTAACCCTGTCAAAAAATTTGCTTATTATGAAGCTGACAATTTTACCTGATAACATTTGTCACAGCTCACTTCAGATTAGATGACACCTTTCGGGATAAAAATTAATATAAGTAAGGTACTAACGCGACGTTGAATTGACCAAGCCGTCGGTAAACTAAAGTTTCCTTAACTCTTAACGACGCATACAAATTTACACACTAAAGTGCCCATAGGTGGTACAGGGGTACCACCATACATTTCGGTGCAGTTTTCATAGAAATCATTCGATCATGTTTTTAGAAAGTGTGCGTAATAACGAAAACTAATTATTATAATGTCTGCGTACTTTGCTCTCCTTAGTTTTTGTAGTGATCAACGATCACAGAGTGAGAGTCAATGTCAAGTCTTTGCCTTGAGTTGTCAATCGTCGATTGAAGTGTTGCGGTAAGAGATTTCTTAATTTCCTTCATGTTTGTATTGTCTATAAGTGACGAAGGAACAAATTTGTGAATTATACTATAATGTTTTGGCCGGAATGTCACCACAGAAAACGTCCTCACATCATTATCTCTGCTAAATAATCTCAAGAGCAATGGATTGATATTGCTGAGGGCGCTTCGGAAAAATGAACCGTTTATCCCAATGGCGATGCAGCCATCGAAAGACCGCGAAACCCATTCAACTTTGGTTTTAGAGCCAAAGCAACGATAATATGTTCGTATGTATGTCCCGAAGAAGAAGAACGCCGTAATTTTGATATCCAGCTTGAATTTCGATGGGCAATCGATACGACAACTGGCTCTATAAAACCACAAATCATATTCGATTATAACTCGACTAACGGTGGAGTAGATCATAATGGAGTTATACGACTAAACGTAGAACTGATCGGTGGCCTTTGACATTATTCTACGATATAATTGCTGTTGCTTGTTGACAGCATGATCCACAACCAATCGAAGAACGAGATAGCACCGGTCGTTTGAAGGTACCAGGCATTCGCGAGAAATGCTATAATGATGACCGCATCAAGAGATAGTGTCGGAAACGTTGGCAAAATTTTTATAATAGGTACTGATTGCGACCCGCATAAAATTATAATATATCCTATTACCAAAAAAAATGTTTCGATACAAAATGTACTAGGTGGTACCCGGCTACTACCCATGGGCACTTCCGCCATAGGTTTGAAAAATGGTAAAAAACCACATGTTCTTTTCACTTTTTTCCAACAAATTTTAGTTTTTATTGTGTAGAAATGATTTTCTAGAGATTTCATGGAAACTCAAAAAAATCGGAATAGTGAAAAAAAAATATTTAGGTTTGAATGTCCAAAAAGTACCCGGGTACCACCTATGGATCGTGGGTTGAATATATATCAACTGTCCTTGCGTCATTAACCGCCTGATATAGTCAAATTCAATAGCATTGCAATGCTATATCCTAGTTCACCATGAACTTGAAATTTACAAAACCCTTTTCAATTACTTAACTATGTATGTACATATATTTTCCTTCATCATCCCCCAATTCGGACAGAAACTATCCTTCAACTTGCAGAAGAAAGTGAATTCGTTTCAAATTCTATTTTGAAATTGGTAGACAAAAAAATACATAAAAACCTCGAACCAGAAGCCATTACAACCACCACTCTCATCTGACAGCTCTAATTACAAATTCACACTTTCAATAGGCCAGTCCATGTAGGTTTAACTACACCCAAACAAAATTGTATCTTTAACTAAATGTCGACGGCCGATGAGCATTGTGTATGTGCTTCTCCGACTACGACGACGTCAACGAATGTCATTGACCTGATTAACATAATACGAGTACACCCACCCAGCCAGCGGCGTGACATCGACTTCCACTTCCAGTTCCAATTCGAGCTCTTTTTTTCTCTTGCCTACTTTAGTGACGGGTTGTGGAGCTACTACACCCGTATAACTACGTATAGGGAAGCATCACATCTATCGATTTTCAAGTGCAACAATTGCCCAAATAACGACAAAAGGACGAAAAGAAGAAATCCCCAGTTCACACACAAATGAAATCAACCAGCAAAAAGGACGAACGCAAAAGAAACAACTCTCGCTCTCTACTATGTGCTTGCTTGGTTGCTGTTTGTTGTCCTTTTTTTTGCTGCTGTCTCAATGGTGTGTGGTGGATCCATTGTCCTTTTATTAGCCGTACAACTAAATGTCTTTTCTCTTAAAGTGTTTGAATTCGATGTGCTGCTCTTCCGTCCTGGATATTTAAAAGGATGCCCACCCCTTTGGGTGTGTGGATCTATATGTGCGTATGCTAGAAATTGGAGATGGCCTCCCAGCGCATACACTAAGACGAGAAATAAAAACGAGCATAACAATACTGGAACACGGAACTTACTTTTGGTTGCACATGTGTTCACAGTTGCTGCTTACCTAATCGATATTCCTGGAACTCAATGTCAGCCTATGTAGTGGGTTTATATGTGTGTTAAGATATAGAGCTTTTGGTAGACGGAAAAATGAAAGGAAAGTAAAACATCAACCGGAACAATTTTGGTCACAGACTTGCGTCGAAAATCGTCACCACCTTCATCCTTTCAATACTACGACGACGACACACACAGTTTATTGATTTTCCCAAATGTCATTGTGTTTTAAAGGCAAAATTAAAGTAATTTCAGGGCTAGAAGCTGGATATCCTTGCAAAATAAATTTTTTCTCACAGCAAATTCTAAAAATGTAAATTATATCCAAGTGAGTGCATCGCTATAATCCCAAAGAGATTTCATTAAAATTAAGAAATAATAACTTCCTCCATCATTTTGGCATTAAATACCCTGAGCTATGTGTCCTGGACCGTTGCGTTGCGTTGTGACAAAGTATACACACGATGTGAGAAACCTGAACAAACAGATATTGCGTGCGTATGCTCCTATCGGAGCGAATCAAATACGAATTTAAGAAGATCAAAGATCAGCTCAAATACGCAGATGAAATAATAACAAGGACATTCGTTGTAGTTATGTCCTTGTCACTAATTTTTTTGGTAACATTCTTTTTTGATCGAAATTCATTTGAGCAAAAGTAATTTTTTTTGGATTTGTGTGATTGTTTGGCGACGATATTAGGGAGGTTAAAAAAACGGTAAAAGGACGATTAATCCTCCCTGTAGCTAATTATTATTTTTATTTTCATTTTCATGTTACAAAGGATGTACTTACATGAACTACGTTTCAACCCCTTTCTTATATCGTTTAAATAGCAGCCATACGTACATATGTGTGCCGAGCCGATGTCGGTTACCTGTAATCATTCATATGTGATATGAATGAAAATAAAAACCGGATTTATATGGAAGGATTTTAATTTTTTTTTTTTTTGTATTCCCTGTTGGTTTGATGATCAACCGTACCGCTTAGAGGGAGATTGAGAATTGAATTATTAATAAATAAAACCAGCAAGTATAATCATCTGTGTGTAAGTGAGAGTGGCTGGGTGATGAAGGAAGGGATTGTTATATGCACGAAGATAATCACGGTGACAATAGACGTGCCCATGTTTTGTGTGATGATGAAAACATGGAAAATCGTTTTATTAGAAATGGATGCATTTATTATTGGGTAGGAAGTGAAAAACATGGCAAAGGGTTTACTATAAACTCTGCCATTTTGAATTTTTGAAAATACATAATTCATACCTACATTATGTATGTACATATGTATGTATATGTAGTTAAATTCAATATGGCGAATTATTAGAATAGTATGTGGCTTAATTTTATTTGCAATTCAAATAAATGTGGACTTTTTGTATGTATTGAATGGCATTTTTTTTCAACGCAAATAAAAAGAAGCCCATTTCGTAGTTGAGTTTATGTTATATTTCTGCCTTAACTATCAAAACCAATCAGTTGCTATCTACTATTCTATAATAAAACCAACATGTTTAATAAGATAACTCTTTGATATAGACACAACTACTTATATACATGAAATACGTATGTACTTACCTATGTATATGTTCATATATGTAGTTGGTCTCGATATGAATCTGTGGAGCTAATTTTAAATGGCTAACCATAAATCGATTACGATAACTTAATACTAACATGTATGTAGGTATGTATGAACATATACATACAGCCGGATTTTTGATATTTTGATTAAAAAAAATTATAAATATAATTAAAGTGACATTTTTAACACAAAATGCACACTTTTTTTTAAACTGCCGTAAATTCCCAAATTTTTCGAATTTCAAAAATCCGACCCGTCAGACTATAATTACTACAACTTCACTTAACAAGAATTTTTTTACATTTTGCAAATCCATCAATATTTCAAGGAGAAATGATGTCGACCATGGAGCAACTTTTTTTTCATAGTGCCTTGCAAAACGTGATTTTTTATATTTAAATTTTTGTAAAAAAAAATTGAAATACATTTTTTCTATAAAGTTTAAATACTAGTAAACAATTTTTATTCATTTCCATTGTTATATCCTTTCTAAAAACAGTTTTTCTTTTAGCGCATTTTTGGCGCTGCTGGACGTATGTATGTATGTACCCCTTAAGCAATTGGGTGAGGCTGTTTTAATTCCTTATTTTATTTTGAATTTACAACTTTCTACCGTTATAATTTTCGCTTTTTTTTAATTTTCAACTGTTATGGATTTATGATACTCAGCTCAAGCCATTGCAGCGAAGTGATGTTTCTGCACATTATGTCAATACAAATTTAAAGAAAACTAATCCAGTAATTAATACTGTAATAATTTAGAGTCCGAACTATCTGCAAATGTCCCGTTATGTAAGTTTTTTTTTGGCGTTAGAAGAAAAGTTGCTTATATTTTGCACAGGCAGTTTTATGATCCTCGGGCCCCCAGATTTTTTTTTAATTTTTCAAAAGCTAGTAATTAAAACAGCTTCACCCAATTTCTTATGTTAAGTCTCCTTTTGTTTTATTTTTCTGCTATAAATGTAAAAGTATGAAAAAAGTGACCTGAAGTACTAAGGCCAAGCGGTTGCTTATATTTTGCACAATACTGTACATAGATGCATACATAACATATGTTTATATCAACAAGTGTTTTTTTTCTTCTCTGTTTTCAATAATATAAGCTAATCTTTATTTATTTAAATTGAATTCCATTGTAAACTATTCTTTAAAGCTGAATTCACAATATAAGACAAGAGTTGTGACAGAAAGTGGTAGGTTATACACTTTTTAAAAGTGATAAAAAAAATTCGCATTGGACGTTTAAGATGGCTAGGACATGTAGAGTGAATGGACAACAACACTAAGACCAACAGAGCCCTGAATTGAACCCAGAGGGTCAGCACCAGAGTCGACGACCTCGTCTAATGTGGTGCGCACAAATGGAAGAGGACCTCAACCAACGTTCAGTCCTCATGATATGATTTTGAATTCAAATATCTGTTTTATTTTATTCAAATAACGCTTAACAGGATAATTTCTATTGTAGAATAGGGCTGATAGCTTATTATTTGGAAGTTATGACGTTTTCCTCTAATCTAAAATGTATTTGTATTAAAAAATTGAAAAATACTGTAAATATGTCAATTCTTAACTTGTCTCTAGCTCTAATGTATGGTGGAATGTACTAAGGTAAAGATACAAAATTCGGTGTTAAATTTACTCATTTTCAAAGTACTCGCAATTTTATTACTTATGTTATGTAGGTAAGGTACCAGTCTTTGTCTCTTTGTTTCAATGAGTTTAAGCTTTATAAAAACAGCTATTCCCTTGACTTGTAATACTGTAGATACCCAAAATTGAGTAAAATGAACTAAACTGATCGTGCTAGAAATAAGAAACGGCTTTATAAATCATAATTATATTATTCAAGTTATTTAATATTTCAAACCATTTTATACACTGTTTTTCATCTCGACTGTAGGTACATGCCCAACTCTATCCCGAAGAAGGAAATTACATCTAGGTGAATATTGCTTTGACATAAACAGATGTCAGAAGCCTATCCTGTTTCATACAAAGCTCCAAATGGTTTCATGAGTAGTGGGTAGAGATCCTGGTATCACAATGGACATTTATAGGTCTTAGTGCGCTGGTACCCGGATTACCGGCAGCCACTGCTACTGTTTTTGTATTCTCTGAGTCAAAACCAAATGAATGTTAGTTTCTTAAGTTTTGCACGGTAGGAAAAAAACATTTGCAATTCGAAAATTTGCAGCGGTATAATCGGTTGTGGCCCATCATGAAAATGGAAAGTCATATAACATAGCTATCGAGAATACCGAAGTGTAAAACAGGGTATGAGTATGAAGTAGGACAGTTGAAAAGATCCCGCGTAATCCGTAGAGGAAGGATAATATCTGTACGAGAAGATACCTTGATCGTGAGTCGATAATAACAAAATACACCTTCAATGAACAGCAAGAGAAGTCCGTGTAGCAGATTTCATTGAAACAGAGAGCAGACCATAATGTTGACACTGTTAAACTCCTTGGAAAGGAGTCACTGTTAACTGGTGAAATCGGAAAAGCTATTGGAAATCACTTATAAATACCGGCTTCCGATGAAACTAAGATAGACAGGATGGCATCTGCTGCAGAAGTGTGCGTTCGATGACCGATATCTAAGAAAGTAAGGAGTATGATCCAAGAACACTCGCCCCTCCGTCAAACATGGTGCTACACCAAAAACCAAAAAAACCGCTGTCAAAGTCTACTTTACAATATTGTGTATTTGGTCACCAAAACTTGTAGCCTCTACATACGAGTATACTTAGTGTTTTTAACAAATTGTGCTATACATTCAACATCCAATGCTGTTTCTTTAGTTGTAAAGTCTACAAATAAAATTGTAATTTTCACAATTTTATTTTGGAAGTTAAAACTGTAAGAATTCTGTAAAAAATACAGCAGTTATTGTCGGGTCGATTGTCACAATAAATGCAGTAGAATCTGCAGTTTTGTTTCAACACTTTAACAATACATTTTTTCTTGGGTGTAGGAACATATTTCTGGGCACGACATTTGTCTAATCTTCAAATTATAGACAAATCGACAGGCTGCAATATCTTCTAGGTCTAGAGTACAATACTGCCATATGCGGATGAATAAATAAATAAATTAAATTAAGATGCGGGTGATTTATTTGGAAGGATAACGACCGGAAGTACACAGCGGCTTAGTCATAAAAATCGTATGCGAACAATATGGATACATTTTAATACCTATGTGACAAAGTAGCACCCTTTGTTCCATATGTAGGCAGGTTATGTATAGCTTCAATAAAATTGGGAATCTTGGGGAATTGAGATATTCCGCAATCAGTTAATATGCAAAAAATTTGATAGATTCTTGGTATACCTTGTAGTCTTCGTTATTTCCCCAAAAAAATAGAAATTTGGTATCAAATATGCCAATTGTTTCTTAACACATATTATGTACCTATACATACATGTATATATTTTGAAACTTTGAAGTTGTGCACACTCGTCTTTCCAGTATGTAGGTATTTCTATTCTACATCACCAAAAAGCATCTGTGGTTCTAGGCACATATTGTCAACTACTTAATTTTTATAGGAAGAACATATTTATATGATTATGTAATGTACATATGTTCATAGTTAGTAGGTATATACGGAAAAACCTAAAAAAAAATTGGAACATATGCAATAGGTAATCTTGTCTTAAAAGTGTAAGATTTCATAACTACGAGTGTAATACATTCCACTATCAGGCAGACAAAAGGACTTTAATTTCTTTTTACTCTATCGTTAGATAATTTGAACATAAGCCCAACTAAAAAATAACAAAGTTTATTTAGTTTTGATTTTAATAATCGTTTTCTATCACTTATGTAGATGGCAGTCGGCATTATACAAATATGCGGACATAAAATGAGTAGACGCTTAATATTTATAGATTATATAAGATACATATAAGGTTTTAAATTACATTGTCCGCCCGAAAGTTTGCTTCAACAAAACTAAACGTGGTGATGCACGCGCGATGACGCAGAATGCTGTATTTTAACCGGCCAGCAGCGGGGACGCAACTATAAACAACGATCTATAAATGACACCAAATGCCATTTAAAATTTTAATAGTCCAACTTATTTGATTGGTTTCTTTATCTATCGATAAGTAAAGAATTTGCCTTTTACTGCGCTGTCCAGAAATCGATTTTTTAAAAAGGCCAGTTTACTTAATACAAATTCTCGTTTATAGATAATATAACTTTCCACCGTCACACATATTTTTTTTTTTGCCATTTTTAAAGCTAATCATAAGTTGTATTAAAACGTACAGGTATAAGACCATATCTGTATTAATTAGACTTCTATAAAATATACAAAATTTTTATCTATTTCACTTTATTGTCGAAAGTCTCAAAACTCCGCCTCTTCACAAAATATTCCCATCAAAAACGAACGCAACAAATCATAAAGTCACCCACATTGAATATTAAAAAAAAAAAACTTTATATACCTACCTATCTACAACGTGTGTAATAAATATACTGCCATATATGTATGCTCAACCATATCACCCCCAATATTTATATTTACGCAACCAACACACAACAGCCACTCAAAATTCTTCATGAAACTTGAAGCAACATTTTGACATTTTCTTCTTATATCGTGTATTTGCCGTCGCTACTCGCACTCTATGCGCTGTTATCTTATTGAATGAGGGATGGAAAATGATATCAAATATGAAAGGGGATGGGGGAATTACGTTTTCTTGTATATAACTGAACACAGTGTTGAATACTAGGTACTCGACTCCCGGGAACAATAACTTGAGAGAGAAGTATACGGCAAACGTGAATAAAAAATTCGCTCCGCCTAACCTTGTCATAATTTTACCCCGAATATGAAAACTGTCTGCTCTAACCGCTCGCCTTACACATAAGCGAAAGATACTTTTGATTGTGTTCGATATCTTTTTTTTTTCTAAAAGAACGGTGGTGGGGAAGAAAGGTGTAGAAACAAAAAGTTACTCAAACGAAAGGCAACCATATAGAGGGAGAGAAGTATCTGTATCTGAGTATCTAAATCCAACTTCGAAACTCTTATACTGCAAGGGAAAATTCACCACACTCTCTTTAAACAGGCGGATTCTCTTAAAATTTGTATTTTCGAAAACTTGTATTTCAGTGACAGAATGACGATTTTTTCGGACTTCAAGACAAAATTGATATGTAAGTTATTCGTTATTGGGATACATTCACATAATGAGATGAATGCATTTTCTCTGCATTTGTATCTATTGTATAAGCATGTGAATAGCTGCAAGAAATCTTATCACGCGATAAACTTGTAGGTACCTGTTACTGCCGGTCGGGAACTGCAAGTAAAACAATGCGTATTGTCGACAGAAATGAAAACAAATTCTGTCCCCATATGGATATGCACACACATATGTATGCATGTTTCAACTGCATGTTTTTGGATTCCCCCACGTCTAAGGTGGTTGGATTGAATTTTTTCTCGTTTTTTTTTTCGTCTTGCAGAAAAGAGGAATAAAACCGAAAGAAAATCCTTGAAAAGATATACGACGACGACGACATGAGAAGAGCAAGAAACTTGCGCGCGCTTAAGTTAGTTGTGTGCAAAGTACGGTTGGAGAGAGAATGAGAATACTCGCCGCTTTGTGTTGTCGTGTATCCTCATTGAAACGCGAACGCGCGTCCTTTGATTGCCCGATCAGGCTGCTGTATAACTGTTTTCAACGTGTTTGTTTTGTTCGGTTTATATACGTCGCGGTGTATGTACAAGTGTAGACAAAATTTCATCTTCGACAGTCACTCAAAAGAGTGCCTCGACTCTCGAATACGAATGCGCTTTAGTAAGCGCCGGTGGTAGATTTAACTAGACGATTCCATCGTCCTTCGCCACCTTCATTGGTGGAGAGTTTATAGAGTTTTTCGCACGCAAATTTTAGCTTTTCTTCGAGCGAGAATCATCATGCCCCAACATAAAAGTAACCCCTCGAACTATTCACCTATTTGTATCCCCAACTAGCGGATGCAAAAACAAAAATCTTTTTCGGGGTAGAAACTGGTGATAGTATCTTTGGTCCGCTTTCGCTCGTTCTCTCTCGATTGGATGGACTAGTGTGCGTGTGTGTGCAAATAGAACTCCATACAAAGTGCTCAATAAGCAGCAGCAATGACTATGGTGCGCTCTCTCTCCTAGTAGCACTGGTTAAGTGTATCTTTTGCAGTTTCAGGATATTTTGGTATTTTCGCAAAGAGGGAATTTTAGTATTTTTTTATATCCAAATAAGGATGACTAGGTGGTGACTTTTTTAACTACTTGTCCGTTGCTAATGCAGATTCTATTGTAAATTCTATTGTCGGGTTAATATACGAGATTTTATTGTATCGAGTTGAAAAGTTTCGATTGTTATTGTTTAAACTTCTGTTTTTTTTTGTTGATTTTTTTTTTATTAATCTTATAAGAATTTGAAAGTGTCACTATGTGCGGTATACCTATTTATGCGAATGTAATTCTAATTTGATCCTTTTATATTTTTTTTACTGTATATTAGTCGTGTTTTTATCGGTTTATAAATGTGGCGAAATACTTATGAAAATGTAAAGATATTTAATTTTATCTGGATTGTGACATTTGAAGAAATCAAATTTTCTAGTCTTTGATTTGAAAATAAATTCATTTTCAAAATCACCAAAGTGCCGACGGTATCGTATGAACATTTTTTTCTATCCGAATGTGATTTCATCAGCTATAGTTATTGTGTAAATACAATCTGAAGTCGGGAGCGTGTAACTTAAACAATATTAATGGATAGTAGCTGAGATTGCTTGGAAGGTTTGTATTCAGTTTTGTTGTTGTTGCACTTCTATTTTTAATTTGATTTAAGTTTGATTTCTTACTGTATCTGAACATAACATGTCGTTTTAGCATCTTAATAATGGAATTTGCAAAAAATATAAATACTATGTACAAAGGTTTAGATTTTTAGAAGAATATACATATAAACATATAAGTGAAAAACGTAGTTTAAGACTACCTATCTAAGCCAATCAATCTTATAATTAACTTGTAATGAGTCCAAAGAGGAGTGAAACTAGCAAGTAGCTGGTTACCTACTTTATTTTATGGATATACATATATACATATCATATAAATGTGACCATAAATCGATAAGTTTCAATACACTTATGTACATAATGTATGTACCTATTACAAATCTAAGGTAAATAGACAAAGCCTAGACTTCAAGTTAAAGAGCCAGATACATATCTATCGTTTGAAGTTTAATAAACATGTGCAAAATGTATTACTTCGTTATTCCTTTGTCCATTTTACGGAATGTCCATTTGCCCAAATAATTCACAATATACATTGAGTAACTTGATGGTAAAACACGATGGTAAAAACAGAACCCTTAGGCACATTACATGTAGATTACTAACCACTCTACACTTCCAAAATGTGCATTGTCGTGTAAGTATCATTAACCCTAATCTGGCAGCCCGGTGACTCTCAGTCACTCTTTAAGTTTTAATAGAACTCCTCACTTAAGTTTAACAAGTTACTGCATCCAGGTTCCCTGACTTTGGTTCCGTGACGAAATACTATGTAAAAATGGAAAAAAATATTTTACAAGGCATTGCCATATCAAAAATATACTGCTATTTTTGAATATTTCCCTAATCCACCCAAGTGGTGACTCATAGTCACCAAACCTGTAAGTTTCAAGAAACAGGAAGAAATAGTGCCATTAAAATCTTTCTGGGTTTCTTGTGATATTGGTATACCTTTGCAGTATTTTTGAATATCTTATTCATGGTGCCTATACATTTTTTTTCGTAATTTTTATTTGTTGAAAACGTTTACAAAAATAGTTTCAAATACAAGCAGAATATTCGTTACGATAGCACTCTGAGAAATTAATATAATGTGGCACACTTGCATATTACTTTTAAAATTAAATGCAGGTCAATCAAAATACAAATGCACAACAAAAGTAATCTTTCTATTAGTATAAATAAATATATCAGTTTAAATAATTATATTTTAATGTTTTAAGCTAATTTCTTAATATGGTGACTTTGAGTCACCACCTGGGTGCATTAAGGAAATAATTGACCTGGGCTGATAAGGGTTAAAATTATAAGCTTGAAATATGAAATTAGATAATTATAAAAAAGTGTATTTACGAAAAAATAAAAATGTACCTTACAATAGGTATAGACAACGACTAAACTTACATATATAAATAACCCTATAATGGATAAGCTTGAAAATAAAATAAAGTTGTTCAGTTCAAACGTACATATATAAAAATGGAAAAATGTGTTGCTATATACTATATATATACAGTCCTGTGCAAAAAATTAAGACCCCTAGAATAAGTGTTCACTTTGGTTCTTCTTTTTTTCGGATGAAGGTTTTTCTTCAGTGAAAAACAGTCTTTTAATTAATGCAGCCGAACTGGCAACGTGGTGTAGTAGTAAGTGTGTTGGACTACTACGTAATTCTGACCGGGTTCAACCCTTAAAAGTTTTTTCACGGTGCCAACTCTTTTGAATGTCTGACAAGTAATCAAAGAGTATCATTTGTCATTCGTGCAAATATAACACGGACATACAAATGGTTATTAGAAGCATGCCCAGCCCAGGTTCACCCCGAGCTGTAGCGCCATCTAAAGTAAAGTAAAGTAAAGTAAAGCCGAATATATGTAAGTCTACAATCTAATTACTTTTTTAAGTTTGAAAAAGAATTAAAAATGTATTAAAGTTGAAAGTAAATATTTTATAAAATTATCCTACTGGTCTTAATTTTTTACAAAGAACTGTAGTATTGCACAGATTGCACAGGTCATTGTCAGGAATGCTAAAATGAAATGAGCCTTGTAATTTGGAGACAGCCACAATGCACAATCTATCCTCAATGTCAATATCATCTTTTCTTGGCACGAAGTTCGCTGTCGGATTCTTCAAAAGAAGATATCCGTTTCTAACCGAAATGCTAAAGATCACTGATCAAAGCTGATCAAATTGATAATGACAAAAAACTTCTAAAAATACGTATCCCTGTATCCTCCCTCATACATATGTAGTTAAGTATGTAAGACAAACTTAATATTGTTGACTATCTACATATGTATGTTGTTCTCTTCTTTTTTTTTTGACTTGATAGAGTTTTTTTGTACTTAAGGGACAAACACAAGAAAGCAACACATTATAAAAATAACAATTAAATGATGAAGAACAGGAAACTTTGAACTAAACGGTACTAATTTGTATCTAAATGGTGAACATTGTCGTGCACGTCTAAACATAGCTACATACTTATTTTTGTGAACTTTATTTATAAATTTGAAAGCAGGCATGCCACATCCAAACATATGTTACATATACACGGACGCGCAGAGAGACTGTCATCGGCGTGTGTTGGAAATGCTTTAACTAATCACATTGAATTGTGTTTGGCACATGCTTTCGAAACTCAATTCGTATGTTTCCAGATGACACCTGTCATCGTAATTGTACCTGAGAGAGTTAATATTGACTCAGAATTGTCAAACATGACAATGCATCAAAATAAGAAAATTCACTTGTAAGATAGCAGGTATATAGGCATAGGTAGATTGGGGATGAAGGGTTTCCTGTAATGTTATGCCCAGGATGCGTGTCGGAATTGAATAATTTCGGTAAAAGTGTGAATTAAAGTGAGACTTTTAGATGAGAATGAGAGCCAATTAGTTTTTTTTTGTTTTGCCAACAGCTGGTTTTTTTTTTAAAGTTTTGGGGTAATTTAGGATAATTTTACCACTGCAGGGAAACAGGGTGTCACATGGGAAAGATTTGACGGAATATTCGTAAGAAAATTTAGTTGGTATATTTATATTTCAAAATTTTGTATTTTTGTTTAAACTATTTAAGTAACCAGAAGTCCAGCTGTTTTTATTTATTATTTTCTGTAATCAATGTAACTCAATAAAATCGTCATATACTCGTATATGTATACTATCTCACAAAATTGGATTTTTGAAAATTTGAACAAATTCCTACGTCTTACGAAAAATTGTTGTAGCAGCGACCTCTTTAGAACCTGAAAGTATTATAAAGCGAAGAAAACTTATTGCAATGCGTTTTTTTTTTACGACTTATTAGCTTAATGTGTGTATGTATGTAGTTATTTATGTGCATATTTTTCTGACAACACTGTATGTAGTTTTTATGTTATTCTTATTTAAAACAGCGACTATATTAGCTTTCTTTAATCAAATAATACCTTGACTAATTTATGCATTTATTCATTAAAATAATTTTATTTGTAACCATTTTATATATGTATCTATGTAATTAAAGTTAATTACTTAATAAATACTTCACTTACTGAACAAACCACAATAAAAGGAGTTTTAAGTTTCAGTATTGCTCTATTAGATAACCTTCTCAAAACCACAATCGTATGGTATTTTCCTAACTTCGGAATAAAATTTGCAAAAAATGCTAATGCATTTCACCTAAGACATTACCAATTCCCACGGTTTTGAGTGAATTTCGCATTCGAAAATATTTAAATTTATGTGAATGTTTCCGTCTCGTTTAACACCATGTATGTTTTTGCTATACAATTTAAAATTTTAAATTTAACCATAAATTAATGTAGACATTAAAAAAAATTCTTATCGCATATACTCCGTATGCTTTGTAAGAAGATATCTGTTAGACCTAAACATATAAATACCGGTAATAACTTGATCTGTCGATGAAAAAAAATGGTAAACAAATAAGTAAACAGAAGATGAAGGCATTTTTGTAATGATTCAACCGATATAGTTAGGAGTTTTTTTTATTTATTTAGAACTAAATTTTGTATACATAAATGTATGTACATACATACATACAAAAAATGATTAATGGACAACACAGTTGAAAATCTTAAAAATGAAGTGGTGAAAACCATTTTCGAAAATTGAAATATGTAGCAATTTTCTCTGACCACTTTGAGACGGTTTAGGGGTTTGCACATTTGTAATTCTTTAAATATGTGTGTAATGTGTGTATGTATCTCGAAAACCAAATGGCTTAGCCGATGTTTAAACAGCTTATGGCATACAAAATATCTCTACCAAGTCTGTCTTAAAGTTTAACACTAGAAAGACTGGCATTCGTATCCTATCTAGAAGGATCAACGTTATCTTTTGACGCTAGGCTGTCCATTGACGTTGATATGAAATTATTGTTAGGATTAAAAGAGAAAAACACGATTACTTACTTACTTAGGTGGCGCTACAGTCCGGGGTGGATCAAGACCTCAAACAATAACCCCTTTCAGTTAGGCCGGTCCTTAGCTAACTGTCTCCAGTTTCGCACTCCAAGTTGGTTGAGGTCTTCTTCTACTTGTGCGCGTCACCTTAGGCGAGGTTGTCCTCTCCCTCTGACCCTCCGAGTTAGAATTGAATATCCCCCGAGCCGGAGCGTTGATACGCTCTACATGTCCTAGCCATCCTAAACGCTCAATGCGCAGTTTTTTGACCAAGTCGATGTCGCCGCACATCTCGTACAGTTCGTGATTGAATCTTACGAAGATTTTTCTCTCGAAGCGACCAAGGATATCTTTATCCGCTTTCGATAAAGTCCATGCTTTATCTCCATATAGCAAAGACTGGGATGATAAGAGTCTTATATAGAGTCTGCTTAGTCGATAGGGAAAGGGCCTTACTACTCAATTGCCTTCTAAGCCTCAAGAAACAGCGATTGGGATTGGTTCCGCAAATATATCGTTAATTAACTTTAGATAATTTACTTCAATTCAATGTTCAGTCATGATTGTTCGCCCCGTTTTTAACTTCGATATTTCATATATGGATTTATATTTTATTAATTTGTTGTATTATTTTACTTCTGTCCATGAAAGTTGTGTTCTTTGGTGACAAATAAAAATAAATAAATAAATAAATAAACAAGAAAAATCATGATACTTTTATCTATATTTTTTTCTATATTTTATATCTCTGAAGCCTAGCTTCCAACAACCAATCATGTGTTACCTAGTTTCTAGTCCTTAGAGTTCCGTTGATTTACCATAAAAGTTTTTGATCTTAATTTCAAGTAGAAATTTATTTTTCTCCGACATGTAGGGTAAAGTCGGCTGATATGGCACCAGGGAGGATATGGATATGGCACCCTTTTAATTTCTCCCACTTCCGACTTTTTTTTAAATAAAGAGTTTACAATATTTTTTATTCGTTCTAAGGCTCTCAAATCTCAATTGGGAACAATCAACATTCCAGTAGCTCGTGCAGTTTTCAGTTGTCAAGATGAGAAGAAAAAATTGAGTGAATTTTATAGATATGTCCGTTTTAGTTCAAAAAGAAGGGTTACTCGATAATTATTTGTTTCTGATAACTGTGATAAGCAGGGATAGGATTTTGTGGACCTAAAAAAGTAAAAAAAAAGGCAAAATAAAAGACTTAAAAAGGCAAAAAAAGGCATTTATTAAAAAACACAAGAAAAAAGAACGTAAATGCACATTTAATTACAGTAGCATTGAACTACCAAGAGCTTTTTGAAATTTTCTGGTAATAATCTTTTGATTGTCTCTTAGAAGCGCCTTGAAGGAGCTAAATGGCATTTCTACTTCAGCTGAAACGAGTGGAACCCATTTAAAGCTTTCAACATTATTTATATCAATGTTTGACGGTACTTTCTGGAAAATATTTTTCAATTTTCTTAAAACTTTTTATTAAAATGAATTTTTAAGCAGTAAGATAAATTGTAAATTATCTATCTCTGTACTGTGCAAAAACATCGCGAAGGCCAATGTAAACTGTTTTTCTATGACAAAACTAAATATATATGTATCTATATTTTCCGATTTGCCGGAATGAGTAGATGCATATTTAAGTATGAATGAACATAAGCAATAAAAATTATCAAACCAAGGCGGGTAGATATGTACAACGTGTACATACATAGAATAACTTCGGGTATTGTGGAATACATATTTCTATTTTAGATTTAAAGGACAAAGTGTAAGATTAAATGCATCCAAATTTCGTAAGGTTCAATATAGAAGTATAAACTACCATTTAGTAACCTTTGGTGGGATTCTAATAGTTACTATAGAGTATTTTGACAAAAATGTGCTACGTCCTCGAAAACCTCATTTTTAAAAAGTTGCGGGTAATGTGGTATCCCTTTTTTTAGCTGAAAAGTTTTAAGACGGATAATGTGGCTAGTGTTCCACATCAGATGAAACTGAATATTTTTAAAAAAAAATTTAATAAAATATAAAATTAAGTTGTCAAAACAAAACTTGCAGTTATTCTACGTAAATGAAATATTGCTTTTTCCAAATAAGTTATCATCTGGTTTCAAATGGAATTTCTCACTGCACACAATAATTTTTTGTTTTGCTGAAAAAAAAACTCGAATGCACACAAAACTTTTAAAGTTTTTAACTTTTTTTTTTAAATATTTTCTTTTTTAACTTGATTAAATACGGATGCTCCTCTCACTACAGTCACTAACTGCTGATGTAAAAAAGAGTTACCAAACTGAGCTTAGTTTTCGAGAAAACCACCTGTCCCAAATTAACCGCGTATTTCACAATACCCGAAGTTACTATATGGTATATAGATCAGTGATTGCACAGCAGGGCCCCTTTTGGTGGCGGCAATGCTGTTAATATGTATTTTTTTATAAAGCGTAGCAATGCACGCAGGGTATCCGCTAGTGTACGATATTTCCATGTTGACTCTCCCCACAGACTAGACGTTTTAAATTGTAATGCGTCTAGGAATGTAAGTATGCGTGCGTATTACGTAGTGTGAGGAAGAAGCATATAATGCTTGCACAGATATACATGCATATGTACATACGAGCATTATTTTTTTAGCGAACAAACTTTGAGAAAAAAGCAAAATATGCAAAAAAGGCAGAAAAAGGCAACAACGGGGAAAAAAGGCAATAATGGTATAAAAAGGCAAAAAAAGGCAAAATAAAATACATATATTTGGAATCAGGAGGACATGAAACGTGTTTGTGTAAAGTCAAACCTATCTTCCGATTAAGCAAAAAAAAAAGAGGCAAAGTAAGCAAAATCCTATCCCTGGTGATGAGTAAGCTTGCGTGTTTGTTTGTGTTATTTTAAATACCATAGGCAATGTTGAAAGGCTGAAATGGCACCCCAAAAATTAGCGATGTATGGTGATGGTCCCATTTCCAACTGCCTTAATTTTTTCATTAAAAAATTTTAAATTTTTGAAATACCAACAGTTTATAAAAAAATTATCTTCAAATTGGGCTTATTCTTCTCAAGGCTAAATTGCAGCAGCAATTGCTACTGTTCAACATAATAAATTGTAAAGAATAAGTAGGGTGCCATATAACCCACCACTTGGTGCCATATCACCTTCCATTTTTTGACTTGTCTTTTTTTAATCCTTTTTATTCTTGAAAAAAAAAGTATTTCTTTCAATCTCAATTCTTGTTAAAATAATAAATTATGCTTTTAAATAAATTGAAAAATGAGTTATTTTTGTTTAAAATATAAGTCTCATTTAATTTTCGAGTTAAAAATAAAAAATAAAAATTGTTGCCATATCACACTGGTACAATATTGCATTAATAACAAAGTAACATTCTAAAATGTTTTTATTTTTATTTTTTAAATTTTGATTATCCTTTTAGTTTTTTTAATTAATTTTATAAAATAAAACATTCTCCGACTTCCTATTACTTTTATTTTTGGTTTACTTTCTGATTTCAGATTAAAGTTAATTTTTTATGCCTCATCGTCTGATTTCTAATTGCTCCATATTATGTAATATGTACATATAAAGTCGAATACCTGCTTCCATTTTCAGACAATTTATGCAAATCTGTCATAAAATGTCTGTTCTCCCCATGCATACTCCAGAAAACATAGCAAGTCAGTCATGATGTTCGTGAGCTCGTAAATTTTAATGGTCAAGAATTAAAAGTTAAAATCCGGTGGGAAAATTTATTTTCAGAGATTTTCAACCAACTACCCTTTGACACAATTAAGAATAATCATTTTGATTCAAAAGATTTCATAAGGTCCATTAAGAAACCAAAGATGGCGCTTCAAGTTCGTTTAAGAACATAAGTAACATCTTCACAGCAAATTTATGGAAAACCCAACAAAGTGTTATTGGATTTATAGTAGTTGACAGTAATTGATTTGAAACAAAACAAAAATCACATTCGTCAACTTTTACTAATTTCCACCGAAATTGCTGAATATTCGTATAATCGTATCCTTTCCACCATAACCATTAATTTAAATGCGAGTAATATTATGACTCTTATTGATGACATTCCATACCGATGACGTAGTGGCAGAGATAGTAACCGATATTACGACTTCTAAAACATGAATATAACTAAAAAAAAAACAACATTCTTTTGATCGGCGTATGTATGCACCTATTGAACCATTTTATTATACTACCCGGAAGTAGGAGTGGAAATAGTTATGGATTTTTTTACGGTTCTGTTATAGTATCTACTGGTATTTTGCCGCGCCGACAAATATTGATTCATACATTTATTTTGTATTTTCTAATTCAGACTGTGACTTGTTTGATAACAATCAGACGGTTTTTCATGATATTCCTTTTGCGGCATTTGTTTGACACTTACATATATGAGGTCTCGAATCGGAGAAGACAAATGGCGTAATTCAGGTGCACATGCAGACGAGGACTGCCTCCTTTTGGTTTTTTTTTTTTTTTTTATTATTTAGTTGGATTTCGAATTTGCGTTGGATTTGTGAATTGGGTCTTTGATGTGGTGGCTACCGTTCCGAACCACTGCTTGACCTGGTATTAAGTTATGTATTGATATTTTCCCAAAGAGGTTGTTGGATGATTTTGTGGTTTTATTTATGGTTTTATAAAGAAATAGGATCGGTTTTTTTGTTTTGTTATATTACCTACTAGGTAGAAAAGAGAGTATTACTGAATTCTACTACTACGTGACTACCATGGTAGGTCACTATATCTAAGTTACTATATCTTAAACTATTATACGGATTATACCGTACCTACTCTCTGTTAATAGTTGCGGTATTCATGTATGTTCTAGTTTAGATATTGAACATCGTTGGACTTTTTTGCACATTTGCAAGGTAAATTTTTCAGATTGTGCATATATCTATTGTCTATTTGGATTGTACATATACAGTACCTTACGGATCTAAGAAACTTCAAAAATCCACGAAATTTATTTCTTATATCAGTGTGTTTCTTGTATGCGAACAACGGATAAAGGAAAAAACTAGTGTGCCCGTGCCAGAAGCGGGAACCCTCGCAAGAGAAAATTCACCCCCCCAAAATCCACACTTCCCATATGATTTCCATCTGTCAACTCAACGATATCCCTGGAGAGATATCGTGTATTGGAGAGCATTTCACAACAACTGATTTCTTCCATTCAGTAAACTTAGATCTCGTTGATCCACTTTTCACTTCGAGTAAAAGAATCAAATATCTAATCACAGCTGATTTTGACAAATCTGTTCCTATTCTTGAGGTGTATGTTAAAACCGTTTCCGTCAGAAATTTTTCTGCTTGAACACGAACATATGATATTTTCCTGTTCTGAACTTTTCGAAACAGCCTCATTGAACAAAGCTAATGTTTTAATTCTGACATCTATGTAGACTGTTGAAGTATTGACACTTGAACGTCAAATTGAGATGAGTTTGTCAACTTTTACATGGGACGAGAAAACTTGGCCGACACTCGAATGTCATGACAAGGGAGGTGAAAAGTGCAGGGGGTAGGTCGAATCGAATGGGTAGTGGAATCGCTTGTTCTCTTTTACCAAGTTTCATAATTGTATTCGTTTGTTTTATTCTTGTGTTCATAGGGTTGAGCACGTTTCGTGCGGAAGAATTTTTTTTTTTTGAATTGTTATATTGGCACACCAACCACTTTCGAACACAGCATATTACGAGTGAGGACAACACAGCAAATTACGAATGAAGAATGAAACAGAAATATCAATAATCTGTTGTGAACAATCGCGACGTGTATAAGTACATCACGAGCCCAATAGGGAATAAGGAAAACTTGGGCAAATTTTCTCGTCCCATGTAAAGTGGACGGACGTTCTTAAATTTTCTCTATCAACACAAATTCGGTCTGTTTTTCTTGTAAATTCAGAGTAAGCTATTTCAATTATAGTCAAACTGGTACACTTGGGTAAATTACTTTATTAAATAGAGGACCAACGAGGACAATTCATAAAAACTATATAGGACGCTTCGCACCTGGGTAAAAAAGATGACATGTTTTCGAAAAGTAGGGTGCCTGGCAACCGTACCTTTAAACCAAGAAAAGGCTATCGAACAACTACAGATACTAATTTGCCATTTGCTGCTTATTTATTTATCTACATATTTATGAATGCATACTATTTTCTATCTGAGTAATTACGAAACTGATTGCCTAAAGATGCAATATAATGTTACACATACTAAAATCACTTCACACTCACGATATTTAAACAAATTTGAAGTGATTCAAAAATTGTCAAAGACACTATACATTAAACGACTGAGTTCACCAATTTAATTTATCTTTTCCACGCGCGCTTAAGACGCAGAAATTTATCACTTGCCTAGAAGTGTTCGTCGCACAGGTCAATAGGCTTCCCCAATATTATACTCGTATACTCAAAAAAAAAAAAAAAAATCAAATAAATTAAAATTTAAAATTTACGTTAACTTTTATTAAGATTTTTGATTAACATACTTCATCTAATGATAAAGATCTGGATTGCTCATTTAAATAAAAGTAAAAAACCAATTATCGGCCTAACTTTTAACCTAAAACAATAAATTAACGTTTAACGTGGCACTTTTTGCTTGCAAAACTTTATATATAAAGTGTTGTATCGTATCGCAACAGGTTTCTATCTTTTTAAGTGTCGCACGTGGGTGGATAAAATATTAAAACTGCCTCCAAAGTAGTTCTTGTTATTGTGGTTGTTTGCATACAATCATATATCCGTATACAAAGATATTTGTATCTTTCTCTTTCTCGTCGTATCTATACGAGTAACTTTAATTGCATTCAACGAAATACGTTTTGAAATATGAGTCTAAGATATTAATACACCTTATCTGATAAAAAAAAAATTTAAATAATTACTCATTAAATAATCGCTTAAAATGTTGCTTAATTTATTAACGGTAACCTTGAGAATATTTAAATAGCTATTCATTTGTGTTATTAATAAAAAGCGATTTATGAAAGCAGTAATAATTTTTGTTTGTTGTTTAAAATAATAATTAACAAACAAAAGCTTATACGTATGCATACCCATGTCACCGCAGATTCGCTCTCGATAAATCGACTGTTTCGATGATTTTGAGCATTTGCTTTGCCTATTCGGACTCGAAAGTCTACATACATATGAATACGCTTTGTGTGTATCTATAAATAAATAATTTTTTTTTGAAAGTAAGATGTTATCTATGCTTTCATCTTTTTGTATAGGTTTATGAAAAAACAAAGAAAAGAGATTGCTTCGTGTGGTTGTCATTTAATAATGCAGATGGATTAAAGAATTAAAATGTTCTTTTGTTATGGGATACATAGCTATAGAAAAAAAAAATAAATACAAAGTTTCTGAGAATTTTTTTTTAAATATTTCATATATTAAAATTTTTATTACTAAATTCCACAGACTTGAATATATGTGGAGCCCAGGAATGCGTCTCATGAGATGCTATGGGTATTTTAATTGGCAAGTTGTTTTTGCATCTTGTTCGCAAAGTTTAATTTGTAAATAACCCTTTAATAGTTGTAGGGGAACCCGGGGCATAATAGGCACCCCGGGCATAATGGGCCCGGGGTATTGAGCAAAGTTGCAGCTCCGAAAGTAAATCTGTTCGCTTTAATTTATCGGTGGGTTTTATTTTTTTTTTTGAATAAAAGTGACACGTGTTTTTGTTTTTGTTAAAATAAGGTTTTTCATAAGTTGAAGTTATTTACAAGTGAAATAAAGCGTGTCCTTTTTAATCAAAGGGCAATTTTAAATTGGATTTTCATTATTTAATATCAAAGTAAGTAAATAAAATTTGTATAAATCCATTGACTTCTCTTTTAGGATTAGGTTAAACAAATTTTTAATATAGATTTTGTGCAGAATTCGTTATGGGGCAGAATGGACGAGGCATAATGGGCATGGGTATCCATTATGCTCCATTCATTTTGCACTCTTTTTATTTCTTTATATAATTCTATCAGCATCAATTTGAAATTGTTTCACATGGTTCGCAAAGCCTATTTGAGCTCGAACAATGCCAGTGGCCATAAACGTTTTTCAAAAGACTGGAATTTGGCCGCATAATCCAAATGTATTTAAGGAGCATGACTTTTTGCTATGTCAAACCACGGACATGCCAAATGAGGAGGAGCCTCCGCTTTTAGATGAAAGCACTATTGTCGACTCATACTCGGTGCCACCAAACTCATACACAACCAGCAATCCATTGATGTTATCTCCAAGCCCTGTTTTCGAAATGAATCATTCCACAATGTTTCCCCAAAATTCCGTTAATCTGAGACCAATGGATCCATTGACATCATCCCTACGGCCCATTTTGATAAATGCCAATGCCCATTCAAAAGGTTTCTCCCTCTCATAGGGGATAGACTGCTATAATCACAAGCTCTCCTAACAAAGCCCAGCTTGAGGCTGAATGCACCAAGTCCAAGCTCTTCACTTTGAAAAAGAAGAAAAAAAAAAACCAACACAAGAAGTAAAATGACCAGGAAGGAAAAATCTCCATCAAAAAGCGAAGAGGACGAGGAACGGGTACTTATACTCCCAGTCCTACCTACATATGTCCATTGTGCCCCAGCACCGGTGTATAATGGGCAAATTCAATCCTTTTTTAAAATTAATTTATCATACTGAATTATTCATTTGCATTTATTTTTCTTTTCCATATTGATGTATTAATCAATTTTCTTTCCAATACAATTGTTTTAGAGATAAAACACACATTTTTTCAGTTGTTATTTAAAAAATCCTTAAGGGGCCCATTATGCCCCGACTTCCCCTAGTGAAATTAACGTTCGATTCCATAATATCGTGAATCCTTCTGTTGAAGACTATGTGGCTTTGAGGTAGTGGTAATCGTCGTCGCTTGTCACGAAGAAAGTTCATTAGGTATATCAAAATAAATCTATCAAATTCAGAAGTTAGGTTAGGTTACGTTAGAAAGGGTCGCTTGTAGTAGCCGCAATTTCAGCCAATGGTCCATTATGACTACCCTGGTTGTACATGTTGGGACACGCATTTATCAAAACCATTTCGATCTTATAATAAATCTTTTAAGATCTGTAAACGGTATCTTAGCCAGGTCCAGGCTGCCGAATAACCGTATGGGATACAAGATTGACGCCGTTCTGGGAGAGCCGGCCAGTGACATAGAAGATGTGCTACAGATTAAACTTCATCCTTGTCCATAACAGAAGTTATTTGTAAGGATGCCTTGCCTTATCTTCAAGCCATGTTTCCTATTGTACCGTCTCCGGTTAAAACAACGACGATCGCACAGATTTGGTTCTTCCCATCAAAAGTAGAGATGTTGATCTTTTCTGGTCGACTGCGGGTCACAGGTTGAAGGTTATAGCACAATCGCTAGTATTGCGATATCGGTCCTCGGTTTGATTAGTGGTGATGCGGTATATTATATTTTTAGCTGTTTTGAAGGCCTGTTAGACCTTTCTGTCAGCTAGTATTACGTTAACGTCAGATATTAATGTCTCTATGGCTGAACAAATTGATCGCACAAACAATGAATAATAAAACATGTTAATCATTCATAAGCAACGAGACGACAAAAATCAAAAATACACAACTCTCCAGTTATCCTGGAAGAGTAAGTTGCAACCTAATATCCAGAGTCTCCTATCACTACGTCGATTTGTCTGTCTCTCTGTTTCTGTTTCTCATGTACTCGCACTGTAGGTATGTAACATTGTTTGGGTATTCATAACCCCTTTACCGTAAGCTTGATGCTTTATTTTGCTTTAAATTTTTGTACAAAGAGTCTTAATCAGGTTTAGGGTTCAGTACTGTGGTACCCCAATGATACAATTTTTTGGTTTCCGGTTAATATATGTATCCCAGTCGATTCTATCAGTTATGCTGTAATCTGCACTATAAAATGCCACTGATATGTAGTAAAGCATAGCTTTAGATCTCACTTGTCCACATTTAGTCCAAAAGTTGGAATTAAAACAAATTTGGTATCCACTTTTGGGGAGCTGATTAAAAAACAAAGTTAATCCGGTCAAGTGTGTCCTTGCAAAGGACACCCATTATAAAGGTAAATTCGTCTTATTTTCTATGCAACATTCTGTAAATATGTAGTTAGATGATTGATTAACATTTTAATTTAAATGTAGAAAAACAATATCTTAAAAAATGTTCCTAGTAAGTGCGTGCTTCACAAAAATGCTAAAATCTCATTGTAACTTTCCACAGTCCACATTCTTGACTACTTACACTCATAAAAATCAGGTTTATTTTCACTTAAAAATCAGTGGCTGCGCTTTAAGCTGTTACCAATAAAAGTGGTCTTCATATTATTATTTCGCATGCACTCTGCAAAATAATACTTACAGCAGCTAAGCATTCGTTCAGCAATAAATCGCTGACATTATCCGGTCGTGTCTCTCTTCACTTCTCCATAGCGAAGTAGTCGTATCTTCGTTACTTCGCTTATGCTGCTCCTTTTTTTATTCCGTTCGGTACGAGTAGGTATATAATTAATGCTAAAAATAATGCACGCAAATGCGACGTCCAAGACGACGACGACGACGACGACGCAAATCAGTATGATAACGAAACGACCCGAAAATGTTCATATTAATTAATGTTTCACAGAGCAGATAAGTTCCACTACGATGCAATGATGCTGTATTAGTATAGGTATACGAGTAGTAATGCATTATGTTTTAACTTTGCCAGTCTTCGTTTTAAAAAAATATAAAAATAATATCACAAGAAAACAAACATTTTTTTCATTATTCTTAAAAGTGTTCTATTTTTAAAATCATTTAAGAATTTATTTGTTTAATAGCTCGACAAACATATCCGCCATTAATTTTGCCTGTATTCCAGAACCATTATACGAGCTGTTCTTCATCAAAACTCCATTCATTGATTACTGTCTGATTGATGGCGTACACAAATTCTCTTCATTATGTACATCAACAACACGCAAAATCCATACCCCCATCTACATCTTTCGCCATTCCAATGGCTTTTGATCGATCAAATTCAAAATCTCAAATCAAATTGACTCCGCTGCAATCGATCTGCGAAAAGGCATTTAAATAGATACTCATACATATGAATCTCTACATCCAACTATCTAATAGATACAAAAACCCATAACTTACTGGTGTGTAAATAAGAGCGGGCCCTCTAAAGAGTTTTGCCTTCTTCACAGCATTCACCATCATCACTTCCAAGATTGAATTTTCCATATTGAAATTGAAAATAAGAAAAATCTGTAACCACAGGGGGTGCTCCCGAATACGTTAGAAGTTTAAGATAATGCTCTGCGCTTCCGTAATTGTGGGCGGTGAAGTGAGCGGGTTAACACACACTTAGCGCGTCGATTTTCAAAGGCAATCTATGGCTGGCTAATTAGTCTTCCTGCACAACACGTGAGTACGTGTATCAACGTTTTACGTCTGCGTGCATAAATTCAGATAATTGGCGGGAAAATACTCATAAAGCAATCCTTTCGTGCGCGGTGTAGCTTTTTTTTTTTTTTTTTCAAACTCTGTTACCACTCCTTTGGTAAAGTTTATGATCGGTACTCGATTGTTGTTGGGAAAACAATTTTTTTTTTCAATATTTTTTCGGGGGGTGATCAATTTTCGACCCGCACGCTGTTGAATTTCAATTGGATTGCGGTGTTAGTAGTTTATTTGTGTAAATAAATAAATTTTCAAAGTTGTTGCTGTTGTTGTTGTTGTTGTTGTTGGATATTCCTTTGATTTTTCATCAATTGATTAACAATGTATAATTCATTGAACTGATGACGAGGCCTGGCGGAGTGAAATTGATAGCTTATTCGTCGTCGAAGGAAGAAATTAGAGAAATTTGTGGATATTAAATTATACTCATATGTACCTATACCTACAGGTGCAATTCTTATGACCGAGTTTTGGGCTACGTAAATGGAATACAATTTAATTTATATGATACAGGCGTAAAGATTAACATAAAAATTCAAGTTTATTATATTATGAGATTGTATGGAGAGGCTTTAATGTATAAGATACGAGGAAAATACATTCGAATACATGTTTGTTATCGTATTTTGTTTAATGTAATTGTATTGGAATTAATCAATTTTGTAAAACATGTAGATACATGTAGGGAAGAGTGGGGTTACTTCTAACACTTTTTACTGAAGTTGATGGTGCTCCTAAGATTTTTCAAATTAGCTAGCCAAAACTGTTTCAAATCGAGGAGCCTACAAAATTCACTAAAAAACTCCAACAAAGTCTGCTCAGAAAATATCAAAATATCGTATTTATAAAAAAAGAGGGGTTGTTACAACTTACCCTGACTACGGGGTAAGTGCTAACACAGGCCGTGGTAAGTTGTAACAAAAATACTGAAAACTTATAGGTATTATGAGTTATTTTTAATCATTATCATTAGATTACTATTATATAAAGACGTAACTTCAAAAAACTTTGTTACCGATGATCTCCGCAAATACTGCACCGATTGACGTGAAATAAATTCTATAATAATTCTTATTTTCGTTAAAACCAGTTAGGCTATGTTTTTTTTTTGTTTAAATGGTGCTTGTTCTTAAGGAAATGTAATTTTTTTATATTTTTATACCCATTTTTTTGAGGTTGTCCCACATATTAACTCCTAACTTTAAACCAGTTAAATGAATTGGCAAAACAAAAATGTTTGCATAAAGTCAATATATATACGCAAATTTTAAGACCTTAATCTTTTCTTAACTCTACGTACATGCTGAGAAATAAATAAATAACTATTTTAAAAACATAAAAGCATTCATGAAATCATTTCCATCAGTGGGGACCGAAGCCAACAACCATGCAGCAGTGGGTGACGTCATGGTGTGTGTATGTGGCATATTTGAATTTCTGCGTATTTACTGAAATAGCATTCTATTGATGCCTACTACGATAAATATGATTGTAAAAGCAAATTCAAATTTTAACAAAAAGTGCACGGTCAATGGTTGGCGGGCAACAGCTGTACTTATGTATACTATAGAAATGTATTAGAAGAAAACAATTTGTTTTCTATTAAAAGTTGCAGATGGGCGAATCAAGGCGAGCACGGATCAGGTATCTCTATGTATAAAACAGTTCACTGACTGACTGACAGACAACGCACAGACCAAACCAATAGACCTAAAGGGCTGAAATTTGGAGAGTACATTGCTATAATAGCATAAACATCCACTTAGAGAGGATTTGTTTTGCCTTAACAGGGGCAGGGGGGGGGGGGGGGGGGGGCGGGGGGCGAAGCAACGCGAGCACGGGACAGCTAGTAAAAAATATGAATTTATTTCGAAAACTTAAATATAAAAGCTCTTAAGAACATACAAAATCACAATTCACTTGATAAAAAAACTAAAAAAAATATAAAATAAGGTAAAGGTGGTGGTTTCGGTGGAAAGAAAAAAATCACGCAAAGAGGGTACAGTCTGCATACCACAACCTCAGGTGATCATCTACATCTAAATAAACATATAAGATATTTAATTTATATCCACCCAGTGGAGTTTAAGAACAGGATCAATTCTCTAATCCTCTTCCAAGATATCTCTTTAAGGTCATCGAAGAAGGGTTTGCCCGGTATGCGCTACCTGACTCTCGTTCATTTGTTTTTGACCTATTGTAGCTCGGCCATATCTTTCTGGATATGACACAGTTTGTAAGACTGATCCACCCGAGAACAGCTGGTTTTAAGAGGTGTGAGAATATATTGCCCTTAAGAGTACCTATAGGAATATGAAAATGTTCCTCTAGTGAGCTGTTGAGCGCTGACCGTCGCCTGGCTAGTTCGTCGACTTTCTTTGTCGTGGAACCCAGAGAGGAGTGACTCTAGCCTGTTTGCATAAGCGATTGAGTTGGTCAACCAGTCTTGATTAGGTGATGTAAGTATTTTAACAAGTTAGAACTTGCCCCGCAAAAATGTTACACTTAGCCCCGCCGTGAAATTTTACACAAAGATCAATATAAAAAAAATAACCAGAGTACGAACAAACCTTACATATATACATTCGCAAAAACATAAATGCATGTCTCCAAAAAACAACTGGCACTATATCTCTTGCGTGTGAATAAGAATACCAAAAATACCAACAAAAAAAAAAAAGTTACAAATCTCTCAATTTCGTGGACCCCACCCACAACTTTTCCCACTGACGATCAATTCAAAACGGAATATTTTTCTCTTTCACTTTAAATTTTCAGAGGAACCCTTTATTTTTTAGCTGTTAAAACGTACCCCTGTTACTTCCAACCCCCCTCTCCCCTACATACGTACTTTATCTATTGATCCCATTTAATATTATTATCAAGGCTGTTTCACAACGTATGTTATACACTCAATGGGCTACATTATAACAGTTTCCATTTTTCCATTTTCATCCTATAGAGACATAATTTTTTGAGACCACATGAGTAACCTTATAGTCTTCCTCACTCATATCTAAATAAGAATATATTCAATGCGAAGCATTAATGTATTATTCTCTCTAGATAATCGAATCTATCTTTTTTTTATCTAGCGAAATTAAATTATCCGAGCATATAAGTTAACTATACTAACCATAGCAACTTCACCTACTACGGGGTGCATGCATACATACATACACTCCTTAACAAAAACCTTTCCAACGACCCTGTTAAATGAGGCCAATAGTCCCCGAAGTCCAACTGATCTGATGAAACCAGGGAGCGAATTCAAAAAAAAAATATATTTAATATATACCTATAATTAAATTAGTAAGCTAATCATATACCACACCCGGTTTATTTATTCATATCCTATTCATATATTCAAAAAGTATTTTATCATAACATTGCGTGTGCCTGTGTCTAGTTACGCTTGTGTCAACCGTAGTTTAATCTAATTCCGCGAATAAATGCATCCAAAGATAATCAATTTCCGTTTTTTCTCTCTCGCCAATTGTAGACTCCCGTGCAGCAGCAAGATGTGCTCGATTTTTCACAACCGAATTAATTACCGAGGTCCTAGGAGTGGGAACGGTGGTGGCGGTGGAGGTACTGGGAATGAGCCATCGTCCATCAAAGATGACCCAGATCGGAATAACAATAGCGGATGTGATGGTCCAGAGTCGGAACTTCATCTACACCAGAGCGATGATGAAGAATATGACGAAGGTGACAGCGTCGTTGAGGAGGCATTGGACTTATCTGTGATGTCACATTTGCCGGCAACCGGGCACGTTGCCCTTGAGGCACTGCAGCACACAAAGGTGGCTGTAGCTCAATTTGCTGCCACTGCCATAGCAAACTCGCAGAACTATGACGAAGCAGTGAGTGATTTGGCCGTAGTACAATCAACGATATTCAACGTACAGCGGCAGCAGCTCATGCAAATGCAGCTGATACAGCACCTGCAGTCACAGCTTAAACATCGTACAGAAGAGGAGTATGATGACGAGGATGATGACGTGCAGGAGGAGAAACTTACAATAAAAGAGGAAATTGATGGGGATGTACTCACACCTCGCCTGAGCACTGATCAAATCCCAGAGAAAGAAAAGACTGAAATGAAGGAGGAAGAAAAACCAAGCGGGGAACAAGAGTGCACTAAAGCATTCCAACCGCACCTGTGTGACATAAGTTCATCATTTGCTTCGAGCATTATCACTAATCACGACCCTCCACCGCCGCCCAATGAACCGAACTGTCTGGAGATGCTCCAACGACGGACCGAGGAGGTCCTTGACTCTGCGTCGCAAAGTGTGCACGCAAATCATTTGAATGATGAGTATGATTATTCTAGGAAGGATAGCCAAGGAAGGGGAGAGATCTTCAAGCATCGCTGCAAGTACTGTGGGAAAATATTTGGTTCCTATTCAGCTCTACAGATACACCTGCGATCACACACAGGCGAGAGGCCTTTTCAGTGCAATGTCTGTGGCAGTAAATTCACAACTAAGGGCAACTTGAAGGTACACTACCAGCGGCATACTCAAATATTTCCGCCAATGTTAATGCCACCTTCGACGAATGCCGAACAATATCCTCCGTATCATCATCCAGCTATGGTACCGCCAGTTTCTTCTGGAAATCCACCATTACGCCTGCCATTCCCCCCATTCGTTCAAATGCCTCCATTCCGCTTGAGTCCTCCTCCACCCATCCGTGAGGTAGAACCGCCGCCGCCGGTTGAGAAAAAACCACAAGTCCAACCGCAGACTGAGGCGCAAGATCTACGCAAATCTATCAGTGAAAATGACGAACGAATACGTCCTCTGATCGAGGAGAAACCAAAGAAAGAGATAGTCAAGCGGCCAGAAACTCCCGTTCCTCCACCATGTAATCGTCGAAAGCGAGCTTCCAGTCCTCGAGAGTCGCACCCTCCTCCACCTTCCAAGCCAGTTGATGAGAATGTTCCTGAGAATCTATCAAAAACTTCACGACGATCATCACTTAGCAGAGGTTCAGCTACCAGCCTCGAGCAAATTCCCTCCGAATACTCATTGGCCCAGATGGAACGACTTATCGATAAGTCTTGGGAGGACCTTATCGAGATTGATAAGACTTCGGAAACATCAAAACTACAACAACTCGTCGATAATATAGAAAACAAGCTTACCGATCCGAATCAGTGTATTTTCTGTCAGAAGGTGATGTCCTGTCGAAGTTCCCTGCAGATGCACATTCGCACACATACTGGCGAGAGGCCATTTCGGTGTCGCATCTGTGGACGGGCTTTTGCAACAAAGGGTAATCTGAAAGCCCACATGAGCATACACAAGATAAAACCTCCGATGCGTAGTCAATTCAAGTGCCCCGTGTGCCATCAGAAGTTCTCGAATGGGATTATTTTGCAGCAGCATATAAGAATACACACGTTAGACGATGGGGACGGTGATAGGGCGAAATACATTGAGATGTCAAATGCTGAGGATCAAAGCTCCACGAGATCGATATGCACTTCGGATAACATGGACTTTTCACAGTCCGAGTACTCTGGACAGAGGTCGGAATCATCGCAGGGTGACTTTGATGATTTTACCATGGCTAGCGAAGAAGAGTCTCCAACGGAGGCCAATTGCGATGAACGACGATATGAAAAGGAACGTCTTAATGAATCTGAAGGTGGCAGTAATTCCGATGGGAACGGTGCAATGGACTTGTCAACCAAAAGTGCAGACAGTGAGAGAAGCTCAGAGAATACTGGCGTTAGCTTAGTGCCCAATTTTCTACTAATGGCGCGAGACAATCGAAGTCCACCAAAGTTCCCTCTACTTC
Source organism: Brachyopa scutellaris (assembly GCA_949775065.1). Classification (NCBI taxonomy): domain Eukaryota; kingdom Metazoa; phylum Arthropoda; class Insecta; order Diptera; family Syrphidae; genus Brachyopa; species Brachyopa scutellaris. Next base: position 183,927,566 of record OX459112.1, on the reverse strand, counting down.
CATTCGGACCACTTGGAATTATTGGTAAGCTGTTTTTTTTTGTATATAAAAAAGTAGTCCCTTAGCTGCTGAGACGCGTATTTTGAATCTTTCTTTTGAATTTTCTTTTCGTTATTTTTTGGTTTTTGAAAAATTTAAGCTTTGACTTACGTTCGATAGCGTTAAGTTATGCATGGCGGCAATGTTGGTCCATAATGATATTAGAACTCTCCAGAGTAAATTAGTTAAGTGTTGTTGCTTTGTTCACGCAAAAAAAATTTGTCCAATGAGACTAGTAAAGGTTTTCGTAGATTGTAATATACTCTTAACAGTGAGACAATGTATTTAGTTTTAAGACCGTTGAAATGCAGCCAGAAAATGTTCGTTATTCTGTCAGAAATAATCTAATTCCACATAGGTATGTATGTTATGTATACTTTGTGATTTCTGTTCTAATTAATATTCCCTGTTTATCTTCGGCTGTCCGATGGCTTCCTTTCCACTCTAAAACATCATCTTTAGACCCTAAAGCAACCGCCAACCTCTTTGTGACCTTATTCAGCCAATCGTATAGTGACGAAGCCGACCTTGACTTTTCCAGATACCTGAATAACTGGCCACAAACCTCCTTAGTTTCAATTGATATAAGGACCGATATGGTACGCGAAAATATTAATAGACTCAAGGATGATTTTTCCACCGGTCCCGATGGCTTGTCCGCCATTATTCTAAAGAATGTGTAAATGCCCTGTATCAGCCCCTTACAACTCTATTTTAATCCATAAAAAAGGTAGACAAAAATTACATATCAAACTACCGACCCATACCTAAACTCTCTTCTATCCCCAAGCTCTTCTAAAGCATTATCTACGACTCACTGTATTTTTACTGCAAACCCATCTTTTCTCCTCAACAGCACGGTCTCTTAAAGGGTTGTTCCACAACGACTAACCTAACCGAATTCGTTTCTCAAACGCTGCAAGTACTAGAGGAAGGTAAGGAAGTGGATGTCGTTGCCATCGATTACAGTAAGGCGTTTAATAAAATCTGTTAACCCGCCGCAAACACCTAAAAAGCTTTTCACAGTGCCCACCTCTTCCGAATGCCTGACAAGCATTCAAGAGTATCATTTGTCATGTAAAGCTTCCCAACTAGCCGTTCGGAGACGGCAGAAAACTGTAGGTCCCTTTCATTCGTGTAAAAATATAACGCGCACACACAAATGGTTGCGGGAAGCCAGGCTTGGTTCTACTTAGGACTGCTGTATCCAATTTTTTTTTTTTTTTTTAACTATTTATCAAACTTAAAGCCATCGATTTTCCACCATTTTTTATTTCATGGCGGAGATCGTACCAAGAGGAACGTCAGCATAGGGTCCTTTTCAGATTTTTAGTCTCGTTCTCCACCAATGTCACTTCAGGTGTTCCTCAAAACAGTCATCTTGGTCCACTGATCTTTGTTTTAACAATAAATGATGTTGGACATTTCCTCCGATCTCCGATCTGTCTATTAACGCGGATGACATGAAAATCTTTAAAGTAATATCTACCCTCACCGATTCACTTTTACTTCAAAACGACCTTAATGCATTCTATAGATGGTGTGACAACAACTTTTTAGAACTTAACGTCGCGTCGGTAAATATCAATCCGCAACTTCTCCCGTAAACGTCTCTTCCCACCCCTCAGAACTTATTACTTTAGTAACGAGCCTGTTCCCTCAGTTTTCTCCATACGCGGTCTTGTTGTTCTTTGTGACAGGGAGCTTTACTTCCGCTCTCACATTGATCATATAATACACAGGGCTAATTTTTCTCGGCTTACATAAAAAGTTGGTCCAAAGTTAGAGAATCTCTTTACATAACCTTTGGCGGACCCCTCATTGAATACGCCTGCCAAGTTTGGTCACCATTTGACGTCACTAACTCCCTTAGAATCGAAGCTGTGCAACGCTGGTTTATCCGTTTTGCCTTAAGGGAGACCGCCCCTTGGGCCGACAACTATATCTTACCCCCCTAAGAAGATCGGTTAAATTTGATTAACTTGCAAACCCTTGCAAAACGTCGCGAAGTAGCAGACATACTCTTCGTGCTCTTCTCTTCTTAGTTTGTTTAAGTCTTTTTTTTGCTTGAATTAAGCTAAATAAATAAATAAATAGGCTTACAAAAAACTTTTAATGTAAAATATGATACAATAACAGCTAACCACATATAGAATTACATAGTTTAGCCTTGATAGCTATCGGGTATTATGAGTTAAGTCGAGATAAAACCTGTATTTCCAGGGACGTTCTTTTATGCGAACATTTTCTTAGCCTATATAATATTTATGTATAGGTACCAAAAAACACGCTCAATGCTAGTTTTAAAAATATGTCCCACTATCCCTCTCTAAGATATTAAAAGCCGTTTTAAAGCCCTTGATCTGATTTTCGAATACAATATTTGGTATAGCTGTAGATTATATTATTTAAAAAACATTCAAACATTCTTTTGATAAATTTCCATCTGTCATTACTTCAATTACTTCGACACAACATACAAGGTACTTACATATAAGACACCATAAATCTATATTTGTAAGAGTGCTGCTAAATGCCAAGTGCTACATACAACGAGTACGCTGCGCTGTCTCTGGCAAGTAAAGTGTCAAACGCACATGGATATCACATTCACACTAAAAACGCTTCTTTACCATTTCCCCTTAGAGTAGGCCATAAATTTTGTATCATTCAAGAGAAATTAAAAACTCTTCTTCGTTCATCTTGTACTCTGTGTGCCCGCACACTTGATTTTGATTTAATTTGGGAAACTGGAATCCTTGACAGTACTGTCGGTCTTTGTTCGCGGTCCAATTGAATTATGGTATCTGAGCACAGTAAATGCGCGCACTTGGTGCTAATTTCGAGTCTTTACGCTCTCTGGGTCATAGGTGACAGACAAAAAGAGTTCATCATTAATTTCGTTCATTGGCATGAGTGTGTACGCATACATTTGGAATGGTGAGGCGTTGATCGCGTCGCGCTATCATGCTGTCTTGTTGAGAATCTATTACTGGATACTTTGCTTTGACAGATGTCATCTAAGTGAATGTGATATGTGTCGCAGAGGCACAAACTTTCAGCGAGTTCACATTTTTTATCGTTTTATTTTCGAAAGCGAATTAAATTGTTAATCGGGATTTTTGAAGTTTTGTTTCTTGGTGCGGATTTTTTGTTTTGGATATATGTAGGTAGTCTCTTCATACAGGAAATATCGGACCAATTTTATGCTGTTGACTTAAAACATTTAACATTCAGAGTTATGAAGATTAATTATACAGTTTAGAGATATGAGAAAGTCTGTGTATTGAAATCTAAGAATTTGTTTTTGAGGCACCCTGTACTACATTATTTCCTTCAATTAGCCCTTACGCTTGATCTTTTTTCCAGCTGGTCTCCGTGGTGCCGCGAACATCTGTAACATTTGCTTTCGTATCTTTCCCAATGCATCCGAACTGGATCTTCACATTCGAACACATACCAAAGAGGATAACTACAAGTGCTCCATCTGTGATAAAGGCTGTGCCACAAGAGTAAGTTTTTTTTTTCATTTGTATTCCTTATTAAATTTTAGTAAAACATATAATTACTCGTACTTGGAAAAATCCTATCAACTTGTTGACAATACACGCTTGTAGCATGTCAATCAATAAATTGTTACCAATGCCCTAGAGGTGCCTAATTAATCCTTTAAGGAATTTCCTTGTATCCATAATCTACCCGTCTTTCGTGCGTTATTATTTTCTGACTGTTGCAATCTGTTGGAATTAATTAAAACGCCGGTTGGCTTCAATCAAACCATAAAGGGAGCCCTTTTGCACCATGTACAACAAATTATGAGCAGATTATTAATTACTGCAGACAGAAGACAAGGCAACTCGTAGTTAATACCTTCCAACAAGTAGTAAGAAAGTATGAGTAATAACCGCATTCGCGGGCAATGAGGGCAGAATTATTCTGATAAAAGTGACACCCGACAAGGAGTCGGTTCGTCGGTTGTTGCTCTAGTCTAGTGTTGTTGGTGGTGGAGCATAAAGCGAAAAGTTTAGAGACTATTTTTAGCTGTCGAGTTTAAAGCGGTATCTTCACTTAAATATGGTTGAAAACAGCAGAAGCAGATGGCAAAACAAGCATGAATATGTCACATTGCACGTACATAGTATAGTGACAGGATCGCAATTGGTATACGCAATGCTACGACTACGAGTATTTGGGGGATGAGGATGGTATTGTATACCATATACATACGTACTAATGTACATACTTGATTACTTGTTGGGTGCCCAGGAACCTGATTAAGGCACCCACCACACCACATCATACAGTTTCTCTTTGTATTCTTGGCCGCTCTCCGGTACCATCATAACCAGCCACTTTATAGGAATTGTAACAATAATTATTGTGAATTCCCTGCTGATTGAGTAACTTGTATGCCTTGATGGACGTGATTAGTAAGGCCGTTAATTAAAAATGAATTCCATGGGGGTATTGGAGTCTAGGAATTTCGCTCATGGTATTTCTTGCACATGATGTAAATAGGTGGTGAGTGATGGTATACGGCGTATTGAAGATTGTTCTATGGTATACGTATACGTATAGATGTACATTTGATTACCACGGGTAGATATTTAATTTATATATCAATTCCGGAATAGACAAAATCAAATATGTATGTGCAAGGTCATGTCACATTGACAAAGAAATTGCTTTAATACATATTGGCATCAGCATTTGCGGTAACATATCCTACCCACAGAAGAAATGTACCTTTTGTATACTGGAAATATCTTAGTTCATAGAGGTCATTACCAATTTTATCATGGGCAATGTTTATAAAAAGCAACTTGTTAATTCGGGCAACAATTTTTAAGTGGAATGTGTGGCGTAAGGAATGCCATACAACCATGCCATTTACCGTGTGTCGATTTTTTCGACTAAACTGTTAGTTTAAATCTAAGCCGAGTACATATCGCGAAATAAATCAGCTAATCAACATACCATTTAAGATACTACATAGTACATTTTCTTGTCCTACCCGCTCCTAAACCTTCTAGTTCCAGCTACTAGTATGTGCGATCATATTCTTTCTCATCATCTCACGAAAACTGTTTCTATTTATAAAGAATTCAATGTGTTAGCAATAAAAATGAAAAAAAGCAATTAAAAATCGTATGTATTTCTTTACAGCCAGCAAAAACACATTAAATACATTCCACAATATTGTTCTCCATTTAAAATTCGATTAAGATCCACCGCACTGCTGTCGGTCTGCATCTGCATCTGCAGCATTAAAAATAATTTACACAAAACAATATAACGTTTTTCATCTGCAAGATGCCAGGCACTCTTTTGGGGCTCTCTTCGGCCCTCACCGCCATGGGGTGCGCACCTCCTGTGTCCCACAATATTTTGATATATTGTTTATGCCGTCTACAATATGAAATATCCCATCATCTCTGGTATCTATGACTAATGACAATGTTCATTATTTTCAAACCATCCAAAACAGCAACAAAAAAAAAAGCAAAAAGAGATTCTTTGGAGATCATCCAAATTCCTTGTAGCAGACACAATTCATTCCGACGACACATTATGTTTTATTCACCCGATATTTTACCCCGCAGACTTGGTGGAGTGGTGCATCTGAATCGCATTGTTTGAGCCTAAATGTCCTCGCTGTGAAATTCACCACTATACTAGAACTAGACCGACCGGCCTAACCGGCGCGCTTAGCACTTGTTGGAAGATAATATGTACATGTGTATGTGCATACTTATATCCATAGAAACGGCAGCAGTCTCTATCTCTATTGTCATAATGGCATTTTGGCTCTTTAGAGCGTCGGGTGGGCCCCGCTTGACATATTCGATAGAAATTTTTAATGATTCGAAAATTTTAAATAATTACAGAGACCGCAGCGCGTGCAGACAGTGCAATAATATGTAAGCAGATATATTCGCAAAGCATAAACATACATATGTATGTACGAGTACCTATGTTATGTTTATATGAAGGTAATAAGGTATATACATTTATGCGGTTATACTTTTGTATTCGTATATGACAGAAGAAGAGGGGCACTCTCACTCGGGTGGAACTTGCATTGTTTTGGTGTGATTTTGAAAAATTCACATTTTTTTATTTATGTTTATGCGTGAAATCTGGGTGTAGTGAGAGGGGAGCACGAAACAAAATTATTTAGCTGTTGTACAAAAGGTAAATGGGAAATATTGGGATGGCAAGAAAGAAATTTCGGTTTTTACAAGAAGATGGCGTTATGTTTGTTGATTCTCAGTATTGTCAATGTTATGTTTTTTTTTTCTTTTGACAGTTGATAGCTGTCACTTTAAGCTTATTTAAGAAGCGATTCGAGCTAAATTTTGCTCACGCCTGTTAGTACAGTGTAAAGTACATGGGACATGGAGTCCAAAAACGAACATTTTCGACATATTTTGCTTTTTTATTTCGGTAAAGGAGATAAAGCTGCTGAGGTTCACAAAGAGATATGTGAAGTTAACGGCGTTGATTCCTTAAAGTAGACTACACACTATCATTTTTGAAATGGCATTCCTAGACTGTCATTTCTCATAATTTTATTCAAGGCCATCATTCCAGGAATGACATTTTTTGCCTACACATTTGCCTATAAATTTATCAGTTATGCACTCTCCATCATTCCATCTAAATATCAACTTTCATCATTCTCGCCATCATTCGAATCGTCAATTTTCATTCCAACCAGCAAAATCGTAAGGAAATCGTGTTCCACCATGACAACGCTAGGTCACACATATCTTTGGCAATTCGTGGAAAATTATTGAATCTTGGTTGGGAAGTGATGATAAATCCACCGTACAGCCCCGATGTTGCACCATCAGATCTTCATTTGATTCGAAGTTTGCAAAACTCTTAGAATGATAAAACTTTCACCAATGATGATGACCTGCAATCGTATTTGGTCCAGTTTTATGCTAATAAGGGCCAGAAGTTCTATGAGCACGGAATCATAAAGTTGCCAGAACGATGGCAGAAGGTCATCGAACAAAATGGAAAATTTATAATTGATTAAAGTTTATTGTTTGTATAAAAAAAATAGTTTCATTTCACATTAAAAAAACCAAATTACTTTCTTGCCAACCCAATATATAATAAATTTTTATTATCGGTAAATAAATATTTAAATACAAAAACGAATTTAAGATGCAGTCATGCAGCAGCTTGTTCATTTAAAGTTTTTGATTTTAACGACAGTTTTAAAAACGACTTTCAATATTCGAAGAACGCGGATTTACATCGGAGATATTTAATATTGGGCGACTTTAAAATAAAAGCAGGTTCTATAGATTTTAATACGTGCTTATAAAGTTAGAATTTGTTGGAAAAAAATACTAGGGCTAGACTGTAATACATCAACTTAGTAATCTTTTCACAGTGTTGACTGCACGAAATAAATAATGTGTATGTATCTTACTCTCTGCTTAAAGGAAATGGGTCATAGACAAAGTCAGGAAAATGTTTTTTTTTAAGGAAATGCCCATACATCATTTTATGCGCTAAGAATGCTGTTGGAGTGATAGTTAAGAAGATGAAACCTTAAGATATTTCAGTGACCTTGAACGTTTTAATAATTTTTTAGATTCAGTGTCTGACGTCCATGAAATTTAGTTTTTGCATAAGTGAGAGTAGGTCAAGGTTTATAATTAATTTAAAGATTAAAGGCAGTATCCTGGATATTATTCGAAGGCATAGGGACAAGGAAACCTTTAAGTTTGACTGTAAAGGAATACAGTTCTAGCTCAGGAGGGGTATCAAATGAGTATGGACAAATATCACCAAATTCAAATCTGGTCCAAGCTAAATAAGAGACTCTAATCTCTTCATAAAGTAGGTATCATTAGGGGACACAGTCTTTTAGTCAAATGTACAAACATTTTCAGAATTTGGTAGGAGTAGCGGATTTTTACATCTTCGTTAAAGACATTTTTACTTAACGGCTGGAAAGAAATTCAAAAATTCTGTACAAACACAAAGAACCTTCTTTTGATCTCCCTTAGTTGTTGGCTGAAATCATGACTAGTACCGGTTCTTACTCTTAGAAATACTTATCCATGGAAATGCAATGTTCTGTTTGATCGCTTCTATACATACAAATATGTTCCTATAATAAATTATATTTCAGGAAGAATTCCATCATCATATTCTGGCTCACAGATTTCGTCGAGATTCTGGAGATTCTAGTAATAATCAAAATTCATCAAATTTTTCGAACGACGAAATACATTTAGAAGCGAATCATAGAATATTTAAAACTGAATCAACAGCAAATGATAGTCAAAAACCGTTATCCCCTACTGGAGGAGAATTATCATCGACAATGACCTCTGAAAATAATATTGGCGGCGATGCTGAACATTCCCTAATGAAGATGCAACTTCGTAAGGCCAATTTTTTTTATAAATGGAATAGTCTTTAAACGCAGCTTTACTTTTCTATTCTCAGTTTCTTCTCTACCCAATGAATGTCACATGCAATCATCTTCAGAATCAACACGCTTCACTCCGAATTCAGTGCTTAAGCAACAAGAGCTCCAACAAAACTCGCAAGAGCAACCAGCAAATAATAAACATTTCTGCACGGTATGCCGAAGAAATTTTAGTTCTAGCTCTGCATTACAGATCCATATGCGAACTCATACGGGAGATAAGCCATTTCAGTGCAATGTATGCCAGAAAGCCTTCACAACTAAGGGGAATCTGAAGGTGAGTTAAAGTTAAAAAAAAACCTTGAGCCATATAGACTTTCTTGTATACATTTTTTCGTAGGTTCATATGGGAACTCACATGTGGACAAATCCAGCTTCAAGACGTGGCCGACGCATGTCATTAGAGCTTCCAATGCATAGGCCTAATCTACCACCTTTGGGTTCACATCAAGACTCTGAGCTGTTATCGCGAAGGCCAGAAATATTCTTTCCATATTTACCACCATTTTTTAATGGTTTACAACCAAAGGTACATGGGTTAAACGACCATATAACCGTAATTAAATCTAATTTAAATTTTTTCCATTTTGTTCCGGATAAAGCCTGTGGATCTCCCACCAGGATCATTTCCAGGTCTTCCTCAACCTTCTTTCCCGAATGGTAGTACACAGAAATATTCTGATCTAATGGGATTCGCACCATTCTTAGGCGCACCTTACAACTTCCCACCACTAGCCAGCTTAGATCGTCAAACTACCAAATCACCTGTGGATGAGAAGCACTCTAGTCCACACGAAAGTCCAACAAATGGACCCGCGAAACACTATCAACAGTTTAATAACCAGCAATCGCTTAAAGTGAAAAAGGACTTTCACCATGACGAGTTCGTCAAAGGATGAGCATACAGATGAACTAATCAACCAATCAAAGATGAAACACATATCCTTTCTGAAGATGTCGAAGCAATAGCTATACGTTGGCATTTACTGGTAAAAAAATTGCATTAAGTTTTGTAAAAAAAATTAAAAAAAAAAAATAGAAATCCCAGATTAGTTTGTAGTGGTATTTATGCTATATGTATATGTAATCTAGGTCTTACAATTGAATATTAGAAATAAATAAATAATTATTAACAATACAGATATGACTTTTTGTTCTAATTTTTCTTTCGAAATCTAAAAGGATGCTAGAGCAAGTATTTATCTACGGAAGGACACAGAGCTAAATCAAATCGGTGGCTTACCATATGAAACTTTCAGCTTAACCAATTAACAAGAGTGTGGACGTTATCCCCAGTCTTTATCGATTTGACTACAAAGAGGATTGAATGTACAGGAGCAAATATCCCTGAAATCTGCTCAGATATGTGACAGTTATACTTAAGGGTGGGGTAACGTTAATTCATGCAAAAAATGCACATTTTTGTGAATTTTTTTTGACGACACAGTTAAAATATATTTATTAAAAGCAACGGCACATTAAAGTATAACATTCGAAAAATATCGTGTAAAATTTTCATGAAAAAATATTAAAAAATGCGGCAATGGCAGCAATTATTCGGAAGCGTCTTGGAAAAAAGTACAATTTCGGTGTCCATCATAACTCGGTGCTGGATCATCCGAAAAAAAAAAATTAAAGTTCTTTTGTTAGATAATTACTTTCCCCAGGTAACGCTGGGAGGGTTTTTCGAAATTTCGATTTTTCACTTTTTGGGAGCACTTTGAAGTGAAAAAAGCTTTTTTTTGCAAAAAAAAAAATCGGCTAATTTGTTACTGTAAAATAAAAAATATATACAAATTTGAAAAAAAAAACTCTCCAGCGTTACCACGTACCTATATTACGTGCAGAAATAGTGTTCAAAATTTTAAAAGGATTGGTGCAGTAGTTTTGAAGTTATGATGGACACCGACTTTAAAAAAGTGAGTTGTGGGAAAAACGCTTTAAAGTTTTAAGCACATACTGACTCATGTATGAGACGCAGTTGCTTAAGCCGCTGTATATTCGTTAGTTTTGCTCCGATTCATCTAAAGTTTTTACACAATATTTTTGAAAGGTTCAGAAAATCAAGTCAAAAAAAAAACTGCAAAAAAAAGGTTAAAAACGTTACCCCGCCCTTAATTCACATCGTAAAGGGGGTCTTTGAATAGCAATTCTTGATTCAATACGCAAAGAAAGACTTCTCCTTAAGAGACAATGAAGCCGTGGAATGATTATGGTCTGTCGAAGTGAAGCGAATTCCTTGTAGATTCAACGAAAGCTGCAACATCTCAGGTAGAGTCGTTATATAAGAGAAAGCAAAAGTATCAACGTCGACAAAGTAACTTCTAGTCGACAAATAAAATCGACCACCGATCTATAATTCTGCTATCTTGAATCCTTTTATAGGTTTTACATTTCTAAGTCAACAATTATTCAGCAACACACAAAAAAGCCATCGCATTCAAATACAAACATCTCTTTACACTCTTCAAGCAGATCAGTCCAATCCAATTTCAAAACCACTCTCGCGATCTTCATCTGACGTCTAACATGACATTCTTTCTGCTCCAGATTTCAAATTCTAGAAATAATTCATCAGCTTCAACCAAACACTTTGAAATCATGTGTCCTCTGAAAACCGAGAAATTTGCGATTTGTTAAAAACGTTCTTGTTTTCTCACTATTTTGAGTAATTTCTCTTGCACGCTCCACAAGGTGTTCACGATGATTAGCCTAAACGAACAGCTCCAGCGAACGACAACAACGCCAACGACGACGTAGTAGACGATGACTACAACAACGAGGACGACAATCACGTCTTTTCACCAAGAGGCAGAACCTCATCTATCCCACCATAAAAGAGTGAAAAAGCGTTGCACTTGTGTCACGACATTTACTCCAATAGCCCAATCTCGATGCGGAGATCATCATCATTATCAGCCGCATCTAGGAGTTAGTGTCGCCGTCGCTTGGTATCTCGCCGAGGTCCCTTTCTGGCCGTCTGAAGTCGACCGCCATTCGTGATCCCAAATCGCAGATATTATTTGTATGCCGAATTGGTAGAGTGGATAGGACCGTGACCGCGACACTTCGAAGGAAGAACCCCAACTAACAGCTTTTATCACCATAGTTCGATAGGTGAGGAAAATACTGTTGACTTCATGTCCATCGAGTGTCAGTGTCTGCAACTGTGGTGGTACACCAAATTGACACTTTGAAGGTTGCTCCCCAGTAACGCTGTACTGAACCGGCGAAATGGTATATGTATATGTAAATGAAGATGCAGTCTCATCCATTTGAATCATTTTGGATTAAAGCCAATAAAATAATAAAATCAACTTTCCGCATCTGCATCATCTTTCTTGCAAGTTAATTGTCGTCAAGGCGGAACGTTTCATTTTTTACCGCAATCCACAACCGTATGTCGGACTTTCAGTTGTAAAATTGTCCGACATATCGGTCCGGTGAAATATAAATTAAATTCGGGACTTTTATTTATGCGAATTGTGGACGAGATGTGAAAGTGCTCTTAATGATCAAACGAATACGTTTGCATGGACATTCTAAAGAGTGCCATTAATTTTATTTTGCAAAATAAAATAAACATTTTCTGTAAGAAATTTGATTAAGTAACGGTTATTAGACCGGGAATGTACATTATGTACACTTATGTCGGAGTTTTTTTTTTTCGGAATTTTTCTTTGGCAAAAAAGTGCACTTGGGAATTGCCTGATGGAATAATTCATCAGAAAGTGATTTTTACATATATGTATGTATGTACATAAATGTACATCATATGTATGAAGCGAGTGACATCTTAATGTGTTTGCCGCCATACCTACAGCGTATGTATGAGTTAGTATTTCAGCGTGTCAGGTTGAAAAAATGAAGATGAACGAGAAAGTCAACACTTTGTCCGTTATCCAGGTTTCTTAACAATAGCTAAAGGGGTATCTCTTACCCCTTATCTACCCTACCGACAATATGGTGGCAGCGGGTAACATAAGCATGAATTATTTTCATTTCATTTTATTCAGTATTTTCCCCAACTGGTACTTTACCCCAAAAGACACCCTCCTCACCGAAAAACCATCATGGAACTATGTACAACTGAAAACTCCAAACAAATATTTTCCGCTTTTATGAACACAAAACATTTATTTTTAATGAATCATGAATTCTGAAATTGTGTAAAATATTTCCATCGAAATTAAAACGACATTCTTTCAAAACTCAACATTATCAGTAAAGAATTTGAAACATTTTCCAAGCCACAAAGCGTTTTACTTTTCACATAGCCAGCGCGCAATATTCAGCAGATTTGTCACATAATATGTGCCCACCCAAATGTTCCAAAGGAACTCGCCGTTGTTGGCGTGTGCCTTGTGTCTTCTCTCTTGTCTCCGTGTTTTGTTACTGTTCTGTTTCTCGTTAACAACCCGAACAGATGCGTTCAACTTGGAGCAGAAAAATTACAAAATAAAAAAAAAAAAAACCAAAGAAATTATTATTTCTAGACCGAGACATCTTTGTCTGGCCGAATTAAAATTAAAATCTGGAAAATCTTTGTCTCGTGCACCCTTCAGACTCCAAGCACGTAGAGTTGTGCCATCAAACAATAAAGCGTTCTGACAGGAGGGGTTCTTCGGGGGCCAGGCACTTTCTCATTTTCCACCTAATGCAATTTTCCCAAGAAATTTAATTTGGCTAAGCCCGTAAGTGGCGGCGGGATCATCTTCTTATTTTAAGGTTGACGCTGCGTCAGGCTAGGTTCGGACGATAAATAATTTTTATAAAGTGTCATATTGAAGAGGGGGGGGGGGGGCGGGGGGGAGTAGATATTTGCCGCAGACAGTGTGCCAATTTGTCCCGTCGCATCGTTTGGGGTGGCAGCGAACGAAAGGGGAGTTGAGTAAATCACACGACACAGGAGTGTTCATTCCCTTTGAATGTGGTAAGCTACATTAATATTTCTCATAATTCATCGAAATGGGGACCTGCTGCAACTGCAACATAATGGGCTGTAAAGTGAGATTTAGGGGAAGATAGAAACACTTTTCAATTTCGAGACTGTGAACGCTTTATTAATTTGCCAAAGGTTCCCAATGACATTACAATCAAACCGTGTATTGCTTATAGGACCCATTGACGGCAGATGCTGTGGAATTGCGGACATATTTTTGAATTGAAGATTGACGTGCTGGACCTATAGTTTTGGCTACCTTAGAGGTAGGTGTGATTTGTCTGCCGCTTTAAAATTCACCGTACAAGGTCTATTGTTAAATCGCTTCTTGTGTATCACTCTATTGTCTACTTTTATTTCGAAAAAAATGGTAAGCTGTTTGTTGCTACCCAGGTTTAAAAGAAGCTCAGTGCACAGCTTCCATCCAAGACATTCGTTAGGCGAGTTCATATTTTTTTGAAAACCTGATTTATAAGCACTTTTCTTTAAAATGTGTTTGAATGTCATCCAATATTACGCAGTAAATACTTGTTAACCTCTTCAAAATGGATTATACACGCTTATTTATGGTAACATACAAAAAAGAGCCATCTCCAGACGGTGCGGTGTTCCAAACCAACAGTTTTATGTCCCTCTAATAACTTTCCCCCCCTTTGCTATATTCTAACGAAGCGCATCCACAACGTTGCGTGTACTTATGACATTTATGTGTAATTAAACGGAGGCGCTAAGTTATCTGTGACGTAGACGATTAGATTCGCGGTATTTAAAATGCGTTCTGAGAATTTAGAGGGCTGTGATACACCAACACCTGCTGGAAGAGTAATGAGTAACTGCCAAAACTTCAAACAATTTGACTGTCGCCTGGCTCATTGCGCACGGATCTCAACCTCCTTTATAGCGAATTCCTATTGATTCATCCATCGACCTCTACGCTAATTGTTTTATCGAGCTATTTGCTTCTATTAAAAAATCGAGTCTGAAGATTTGCGCCTCTTCACCAGCAGCATTACTCTTGTCGGCAAGTTCATCTCTAAGTATCGTGGCCTTAGGGTGGCTAGTGGCCAGCAGTTGTGCCTCTGCCTAGACCACGGCTCTTTACCAGCCATGGCGGATTGGTGAATTTTCTTTTGCATGCGGCATCGGCGACCGATAGTAGTGAGCCGATCTCTTCGAATGTAAATCGAATCCGACCTTGCTGGCGCGACCCACCTGCGTTTTGCATTTTCATAGATCCCGCGCGCACTCCACATAGATACACATATACGAGTACGAGTTTCTTCATCGGGTTGGTGGGTATTTTTTCGTTCGATGTTTGTGTGCGCATTTGAACAGTGTTCGGATGCCGTTGTTGGCATGCTGCCGTGTCTATAGTCCTCCTGGCATGCTGCTATTGCTGCTGCAGTTGCTGGCAATGGACAAGGGCACACACATCGGATAAGAGAAGCTTGCGATCTGTGGGAGCAATAGTCAATTTGCAGAGGCTGAATACTGTTTATTATGGCTCCCGATAGCGTCTTACAAATTTTTCCCATGTCTTAATTCATAAAGGGAGCTTTGGCCGTACAGTGGTTGTGTGTCTGTACTGTTTTTTTTTTTTATATATTTATTTGCGATCAATCGTGGCAGAGCGAAAAGCCAAAACAACTCACCGACTATTTCAATGTATTTTGGCATTGGACTCTGGGCTAAGGTGGCGGCTACATATTGAAGATGGTAGATATCAACTTAAGGTATACTGGTACGCAGTTGTACGAGTATATGTTTTGTTTTTTTTAATCCTAATGCAATGCAATTTGTGAATGTTTAGAATTTGGTATACGGTTGGTACTTGGATTGCAGTCCGTTTGTATTTAGATGAATTTTAAGACGCTGGCATTAATGACGGTGAAATTGATGGGAAGTTGGGTGGTTCAGCTGCGTTAATTATCAGCTACTGTAGACATGTAGGGTATTTGGAAGCCCACTATGTGGTACTATGTAATTAAAAGTTTATTACAGGGTTGCAATGTCGTGTTTCTCAGGGAGTTTTTGCAGCTAAGTTGTATCCAATTATAAAGGTAATGCAATATATGGTAATCAAATTTTATTTATCTGTGTTTGCCTTAACTGCAGCATTTATTCAATTAGAATTAAAGCTACTACGAGTAGTATCCATTCGATTGTTGGTTTTATTCCTTTCTTCACTTGCATGTTTGCCCATAGTGGTTAAATACGTTTACGGGGAGAAAACATTTCTTGAAGATTATCTGACTTTTTGGCCGTTCAAATCTGTTGTTTTGATAGTTTCAATCGGATCTGTTATTTGCCAGAATTTTATTGCGCCGGGTTAACAGTTTACTACGCGTTGTGCGGACTTAAACAAAACGATCACCTTTTCTATGTAATCTACATGCCTAGTTCAATTTAACTGGCTTAAACTAGATTCATTTATACAATTTCGCTATATGCATTAACTACTTCGGCATCAAAAAGTTATATTTTAGATGCAAACGTTGAATTTATTCACGAAAATCAAACACCGTAAATTTTGCAAAGTTCAAATGAAACAAAAAGCCATAAAACCTGCCTTAAAGCCAGATTCCAGCGCGTCAAACAAACAAAGAAAAAAAAAACAAAATAAAATACAGCATAGACTCAATTCCATTGGGATAACATAAGTTACATTCCCATCAACATTAGGTGAATGCATTAGAAACAGAAAAATCCTACGTGGAGGAGGCAACCGCCTTGCGAACTACCCTTCGTATACCGTATCCCAGAACAATAACACATCAGAACACTCACTATAGAGTCGGCAAAAAAGGCAAAAGCAAATGCGCGCTACTGGTCAGTCC
Organism: Brachyopa scutellaris; assembly: GCA_949775065.1. NCBI lineage: Eukaryota > Metazoa > Arthropoda > Insecta > Diptera > Syrphidae > Brachyopa > Brachyopa scutellaris. The sequence goes on along the minus strand of OX459112.1, from coordinate 183,911,287 downwards.
TGTGCCTTTTCGGACAGCGGCACCAACGCGACCAGCAGATATGCTCCTACGTTGTTTATGCACAGATATTGCTGTAATATCTAAGTGTCCTTCTTGCAGCAGTTATAGTGGCATTCTGGGTTCTGGCTTCCTCCAATCCTGCACATACAGAAGAACACAAAAAGCGCGTGTACCATTTCGCAATGTTTATTGCAGCGGTTGTGAAAATTAAGAGGCCATGTCATCTCTGCCGCTGGGAAGAGGCGGCACGGCACATCCAATCCAACATTTGGTAGAATGCACACTCATGCACGCAGTGTTTTGGCAATTGTACTCATAGATAACCACCTCACCCGCCACCCCCTAAACTTTATCTGTTTTTATTGCAAACAGGAACCTACAGTTAAATTTGGTCCTAATCGATGAACATTCAGGCTCATAGAGAATGGTTTTTGCGAGTCCCTCTTTGATCTGTTGGCTAGAAACCTACTAGTGCCAATAGTATACTCGTACATTGTACGCGTACATTTCTATTGCAATTGCAGGAGTATCTGCATATGGATATCGTGACATTCATTCGGAAAGGCAAACAATAGGACACGATGTTGTTTCGAAATTGTGGCATAAACGCAACACACGCATGTCTTTTATTTTATAGCGAACATGAATCCCGGTTAATAGCGGTAGCGAGTTTCTGAATTGTAATCCTTGCAATCATAGCCATTTATTTCACACGCTACCAAATCACACAACGGGTATACTTAATTTCTTTAACTGCAGGATTGTAAAAATAAAATATGGATTAATAAAAAGGTCCCCATCCCGAAACTAGTAGTTTTTTCATTCATTATCTGCATTTGTAAGCTCAGCTCACGCCTACCTTCAGCGCCATCTAAGTACAAAAAAAGAGTGTAAGAAACTGAGTTTTTGTATTTCTTTTTTTTTCTTCGTAGGTCCAAGTCTAAAAAGAATTATTACTGCAAATACATATGTCACAGGGACCTACATTTGTACATATGTACACCTTGAAATTTTTGATGAGTTCTTTAAGAAGTGAAAGGGATGTTACTTTATTTCTGAAAGTCTGTTATAGTAAGGAGTCAAATATAGCTTATTCAGAAAGATTGGTGTCGATGACTCTTGGCGGGAAAAATAGCTCAATTTGAGGCTACAGTCACCCAATGGCAAGCCATCTTGACAAAAGGAGTACGATAAATGTTAACCCACGTTTGATTTAAATAATTTAATTAGCTAAACTTTTAACATACTTAATGAGTGAGTTCATAGGGTAATGTGGTCGTTGTATTTTGTTCTTTTTCAAGTGTTTACTTTTTTCTTCCCTCACAGTTCTGGCCTGCTTTTCGCAACCATCCATTCGGAAGAGGTGGCACTCTGAAAAAACTTCAAGGTGTAGGACTCGGGCTGGGATTGAGTCCGGGCAGCATTACGTAGTGATCCAACGCACTACGGTGCTCACAAGTATGTGCTATTTGATTGATATTAGTATAATTCACTATGCTTAAAAAACAAAAGAAGTTTCACTTGGAAGGTGCTAAAGGAAATTTGTACTGTCTGTCTATATGTTCGAAGCAATCTCATTCGTTAGAATCCTCGGAGCGTTAAAGGCTATTAACTGTCGCAATTCGTAAGCAATACAAAAAAAACTTATCGTTATCTTTTTAAGGTTCGAAAGTGCTGAAATACGATTTGATAGCATTGGAATTGGATACAAGGTAAAATGTGAAACACATATGATTTTGAATAATAGATAGATAGATAGATAGATTTTATTTTCGTTATAAATATACATTGGAGTTGTCCGCACAATTTACACAGAGATTCGATATTGTTTTATCTTACTACTGAAGCATTATCTAATAACATAACAAGACTTATATAATTGAATTTAATTTAATTTTTAGAAGGAAACTACGAAAAAACCTTCCACTTGAGGAAATAAAAAAAAAAAAATAAAAAAAAAAAACAGTTTAAAAATTTGAATAAATCTTAATACATACGTACATGTATGTATAAAAATAAATTATATACTGGTAATAAAATAAATAAATATATTAACAAATAAATATATAATATGCAAAACAATAAATAAATCATTTAATAATAAATAAGAAAAAAAAAAATAAATAAATAAATAAATAAGTATATAAATATATAAATATACAAAAATAAATGAATAAATAATATAAAAAAAATAAATAAATTATATAGTAATAAATATGAAAAAAAAAATAAATAAATATATACATATACATTAATAAATAAATAAATAATATGGAAAAAATAAATAGATAAATAAATAAATAAATAAATATATACAAATTAACTTTAACAGAAAATAAATAAATTACTATACAAATAAATAATAAGCAAAATAAATAACAAAATTAAATAAATAAGTAAATACATAAAACATTAAGCAAAGATATATAAATAAAAATTGACGTTATTTTAGTAGAAAAATAGAGAAACATTTGTAAACATTAAGTTGGTTTATAAGATGATTATCTGATGTTTCACAGTTTCTTAAAAATCGATCAGTCAATCTCGTAATTCTGTCGGAGATCAATTCAACATTAGCCTGCCAATGCAGATCGAGAGTGGAGTGGTAGGGAGCATCATTTTTAGTATTTTGTTTTGTGATACTTGTAGTTTTTTAATGTGACATATTGCACAGTCACCCCATACTTGACATCCATATAACAAGATAGATTGGAATATGACTTTAAAAATAATGATTTTATTTTCAATACTTAACAGGGACTTTCTGTTTATGAATGGGTAAAGTATTTTTATGGCTATGCTCGTTTTATGTTTTGTATTTATAATATGTTCTTTAAATGTAAGTTTTTGATCCAAATGCATGCCCAGGTATTTAACAGTTCTTCTCCAGTTAACACTTACACCGTTAATACTTATTGCATTGCTGGGAAGGTAGCAACTTTTTCTTTTTCTTGTAAAAAAGATTGATTGCACCTTGTCAGCATTTATCTTTATCTTCCACTTGTTGTAGTATTCAGCTAATATTTCAACCGCATTTTGTAGATTTGTCTCAATGTTGAGACTAAATTCATGCGATGAAAAAATAGCTGTGTCATCAGCATAAATGGCTAAATCACATGACGGTAATCGTGGAAGATCCGATGTATATAAATTATACAGCACAGGACCGAGTACGGAGCCTTGAGGTACACCTGCATACGAATGGTGCGATGTAGAAGCGCTGCTATTTATATGCACCCTGAAACACCTGTTTGTCAGAAAATTCTGAATTATTTTTATTAAATAAAGGGGAAACCCAAAGTTTATCATTTTGTAACTGAGTCCTTGATGCCAAACAGAGTCAAAAGCCTTTTCTATGTCTAACAGTACCAGACCAGTAGATTTGCCTATAGAGCGGTTACTTCTGATGTGTTTCACTATATTGAAAACTTGGTGAGACGTACTATGAAAACTCCTAAATCCAAATTGCTCATCTGGTAGTAGGTGATTTTCATCAATTACCTGCAGAAGTTTACTTTTCAGCACCTTTTCAAATATTTTACTAAGACTGCTTAGCAGGCTTATTGGCCTATAGCTATTTGCATTTTCAGGAGGTTTGCCTGATTTCTGAATAGGAATAACTTTGGCAATTTTCCAGATATCTGGAAAATACTGCATCTTTAAGCAGGCATTTATAAGAAAAGTTAAAAATCTTATACCGGCCTTTGGTAGTTGCTTAATATACAAATTTTTTATGCCATCAAGACCTCCTGTTTTTCTAACACGCAGACTTTTTACAATTTCTTCGATATCTGATGGAGATATGTAGTCATCTCGTGAGGTTTCAACAATCTGGCTATTTAATCTTTTGATGACACTGTTTACCAATACATTTGTATGCACATTACCGAGCTGTTGTGATACGGTATGATTACTAACGAATGTTGAAGCAAATAAGTTGGCTTTTTCACTATCCATATTGATCACATGGCTAGCATTACGAAGAGCAGGAATATGTTTATGTTTGTTTTTCACAATTCGAACTATGTTCCAAAACGGTTTTCCGTTTTTGTCTAAATCACTCAATTTATTATTCCATTCCTTATTCCGGATTTCCTGGATACCCATTGAGATCATAATATTATAGTTTTGCATTAGAATGCGATGAATTGGCTGACGATACCGCTGCCATTGTCTTTTTAATGCATTTCTTATGCGTATGTATTCAAGAATCTGATCCGGAATTTTCATACAGAAATTTCTTTTGAGTACCTTTGGTACGCATGACTCTACTGAACTTAGAATGCTCTCTGAGAAACTTTGAACGTAATGATCAATTTCGTCTTTAGATGACACACTTTCGACGTCAGATGATATGCTTCTTAACTTTTGTTTCATATCTGACCGATAAGATATCCAATTTGCGTTCTTATAGTTATTTAAATATTGCTCTCTTTTTTTACAAGACCTGTAAAGCTTACAAATGACAGGATTATGATCAGAACTAAGCTCATTGAGAGCAACTGGTTGTGATACTGAGAAAGGCGTATTTGTAACAAAAATATCTAGGACGGAGACGGACGGAGAACCACGTGAACTAGACGGAATGTATGAAGGACTTAACGGAAACAATACAGAAAACAGAAACAGACTTGAGAGTCATGAAAGTATATTTCCCCATGCATTTGCTCTATTGCACCCCCAGTCTCTGTGTCGACAATTAAAGTCACCTCCAATAATATAATCGTCATTTCTGGTTAATAATTTCCTCAAGTCACATTTTAGACCTTCTCTCTTTTCATCGGATGGAGATCCACCCGGAAAGTAAACACAAAACACTTTAATTGTTCTTTGATTGCTTAATCTAATCTCCACACCCACATTTTCAACGAAATGGGTACGGACGATAGGTAGAAGCGAATGTTGTATTGATCTCCTAATCATTATTGCAACACCCCCACCTCTTCTATAATTTCTATCTACACGATAGCATTTGAAATCTGAGGTGGAAAGATTTATATTGGGGTTTAACCATGTTTCTGTTATTAGCGCTACATCAATTTTCTTACTATTTAAAAAGTTAACAAATTCAACATGTTTATTTCGAATGCCCCTTGCATTCCATGTTACAATATTTAAATAATTATCTATCATATTACTTGACATTTGAATATAAAAACTTAGTAGCTAATTGTGCGACAACATTAAATTGATCCATTTTAGTCTTACATGAACCTAGCTTATTTACCATTTCCATAACGAGAGCGTTGAGCTCTTCCATTGAAAATAGTTGGTCGTTGTTGATAAGAGCACAGCCAGCTGGCTGAACATCAGGTTGAACATCGGCTTGATTGTTGTTTTTCCATGTACTCGAGGTAGGAACTATATTTCTGCTCTCAGTCGACATGCGTTTTGTTGCAGCGTGGTGAGATTGAGGAAGAGAGGGAAAATCATGCATTGACAGATAGGAAGCCGGAGCTGGACGTGGGCGTGGGCGCACATAATTAGAGTTTGGTTGAGTGCGATTTGAAATTGTCTTCTGTGCTAATTTCTCTCTCATTTCTAAGTAATTGTTTCTGCTCACACACACACTATCGGTTGATTTATGCTTTCCACTGCAATTCGCGCATTTTTCATTGTTGACGTTGTTGCACTCTTCAGTCTTGTGAGAGCCAGCACAGATCGCGCAATATGTTTTTACATGGCAGTTTCTTTCTCCATGACCGAACATTTGACAATTTCGGCATTGTGTCAACTTATGTTTTTGTTTACGCTGGAAACTCCAGTTCACCTGCGTATGGAAAATTGAACGATGGTTTTTCCTTAGTTCGTTTATTTTAATTGAACCATTTTGAAGGGAAACGATATAAAAAGTATCCACATAGTGTTCGTATTTTTTTGTGATCATTTTGATATCATTGCACTTGAGTCCACGCGTAATAAGCTCAGTTTTTAGCATATCACTATTTACCTCATCTAAACCATATAGAACAACTTTGAAAGCTTTTTCACCTTTTAGGTCATGAGTGAAGTATTGACAGTTCTCTTCTTTTAATTTATCGAGAACAGAATTATATGAGTTTAATGATTCACACATTATTTTGATACCGATAGAAATTTTCTTAATTGAGTAATCATTAATATTTCTTTGTTTCATAAGGTTATGCACAAAGTCACACGTTTTCTGAAATAATTTAATCGGGGGGACGGATATTTTTCTAGGAGAATTATTCGGCGATATAATTTCGTCCATATCTTCATTGTCAATGTCATTGTCACTGTCCGGCAAGCATTGCAAGGGACTATAATAGTTGCTATTGTTTTTCATGTTTTTAACACTTTTTAATTTCTTTCCCGAGGACGTGAGATTGTCCTCGGTATTCGGCGATCTTGCACGTTTAGAAATTTTGAAAAGAAAAAGAAAACAAATATACAGAACACAATTCGCAGGTCAGCCGTCATACGCTAACAAAAGCTCCGGATTGACTGTTTGAATAATATTTGCAAGAATTCAAAAGGTTTCCATAAACTACATGTGCTGGTTGAGATCACCACGTAATCCTGAACGACTTAAATCTCGAGCGAAAAAAATCTCGAAAATTTATTTGATAAATCTTGAAAACAAAAATCTCGAATGGACAACATCTAGAAAGTACAAATATCTCGAAAAAAATCTCAAACAAAATTTGCTTTTGAGATTTATAAAATCTCTTCGATTTACTGCAAAAGTAATTAAAACGGGTACAAAATGTAAATTCTGTAACTTTTTTGAAAGTAATAAGAACTTAACTTTAACTTTTGGCAACCAAAAAATTGTTTTTTTTTTTTTTTTCAAATTTACTGTAGTACTGCAAGTTACATTGTGTAAATGTGTGTACGTCTAAATAAATACAAAAGTAACTCATTTATTTACTCAAAATATGAATTTATGTACATTATAAATACATTGATATTGTATAAATATTTGAAACTCAAGTTGTAGGCAATGCCTACTTTTAGCGTCAACTTTATTTAGTGTTCTTGGTAAACTTAGTTGTGCTTGTAATTTTGTACATGAGACATGACCCACAGGAAGGCAAATTTATTAGTGTACATACATTTTTTGTAGAGTCATGTCTACGCCGATCAGATTTTAGAAGAGCTGTTTGTATTGAGTAAACTCATTTGCATGCATAAACAGTGAATCAAACACTTTTCTATACAAACAAATCTAGAATTGATATTAATTTTGGAGACAATGGTAATAATTCACGGGTGCGTATTGTTACCATTGACTCAAAAATTAATATCAATTCGTGATTTTTTTTTCTAGATTTTTGTTCGAGATTTTGGTTTCGAGATTTTTTTTCTTCCAGATTTTTGTATTCGAGATATCGTGGTAAACCCGTGCTGGTTTCTGTGATTGATGTCACCATTCTTAGAGTTAGATTTCTACTGTAAGAATGCATGTAATTTGGACATACAACGAAGATGGTAGTGATTATAGTACGCTGATGAGATTCCATTCTTCAGCCACATAATAGTCAGCCTTCATTGATCCGATACAACAAGAGATCCCACTTTAAATATTTACCTGCATATTTCATCTCCTATAAAATACTACATTGTATAATTTGCAGAACATAAAAGTGTTATTCAAATTGTTGGTTTTATTTCATAAAGAAAGTGTGGGCTTGTTACAGCCTCGTGTATGTGTTGACTTAATGATTCTGAGTGGCGAAACATTCTTAATTATAGTTTTAGGCGCCATATTTATGTGCCATCATCCACATATGTACTCATACACATATGTAGGTACCACCGTATCTCATAATGAAAACGGAAATGCTAAATTTTATAACTCACCATAAAATAACCTTGTTCATCGAATTTATAGAGTTCCACCATAAAAGCAAAAAAAACAAAAATTAAATAAAACCAATAACCTCACCACTAAAAAAAGAGTGATTAAATAATATTATAAAAGGCCGACCACCCAAACTCCTATTTGCATTAGAAATGTAAATTTTCCGGCCTTCATTAGATACGTAATAATTATTTTAATTGGGTTCCCAAAATGCAGCATTGCGTTTATGTAAATTAATGTGGTTGGGCTGTATTAATATTTATAAATTTCATCAGGATCTCGTCGACTGGACATCGCACTATAGCACGGCGGCCCTGAGTCTATGTACCTAGTACTGAGTCATGTATACAATAATATTGAATTAAAAATTTCGGACGAACTTCGAGGGCGCTTGTGAATTTATCGTTGATTAAAAATTCCTATATGTAGTGCAACTTGTAATTACAATTCACATGAATTAAAGTTTTCAACCACCAACTACTAGAGTATAGTGAAAGATGAGAGCGAATAAAACTTAATCGGCGTGAATAGACGCCATTTGCGACGCGCATCCTTATTGCTACTACGAGTATACATATGTATACCATATGTATGTACAGGTAGGTACGTAGCCCTAGCATCACTCTCTATAGGATCTACCAACACGCAGTCTTTGCGCATTAATGTGTTCGCCTCGTACGACCATCTTGCAGACGTTGACGGTGTACATTGGCCCAAATGGCCTCCTGTTGTGTCCCTGTTCAAGTCTTGGCACACCACCGGATGAGAATATAAGGTCTGCGCATACTGGGAGTATGACATGAACAATTTGCATTTCCACCAACATGGGGATTGGTTATTAGCAAGATTTATGGATATCATATTTGTGCCGGTATGTGTGTCTGTGAGTCAGTACAAAGCCGACACGGTGTGGATGGAAAAAGCGCAGGCTCTATGACAGGAAAAAAATCTGGTTGTAGATTTGAAAATGTGGAAAGAGAAGTTTCTTCACATTTTGCAGTTCAATGGGCTGTGTAAGCGCATAAATTACAAATTGATTATAAAGGGTTTTGGATGTTAAAGATAATCGTCATTTTATTATAGCTACAAAAATTTACTTCCAAATTTGTAGATGTAGGAATAACTATATTCGGTAAACATAATTTTAAAGACCCTTCTGTTTTTATTTACCAATTTTGATTAGATGCTGCAAGAGTTGCCGGGGTACAATTGGGTACAATGTTTTTCAAGAAATGCTTGGAATTGAATACATACTTACATATTGCACGTAACCATAATTCTGAATTAATATTTATCGTGCATTGCTGTAGTAATAATTTTGAGATTTTAGTTTTCAGCGCCATCGATCGGAAAACTTGGACAACTTTTCATTTACAAACATTTCTCACTTCATTACAAATATATTGTGTAAGTTTCAGCTTAATCGTACGGTGAATTTAAAAATGTTTGAGTTCCAGCGCCATCTAGCGGAAAACTTGAAATTTTTTGACGTACGAACACTTCAAAAATCTTACAAAGTATATAGTGTACGTTTCAGCTCAATCGGATGGTTAGTTGATGAGTTCTGAAGTATCAAACGAACAGCTCATTTTTATATATAAAGATAGATGCCAACTGTTCACTGTGTATTTGCAACTACTTTTTATGGGCCAATTATTGTCAGTTTAATTTGGTTGTTCACTAGAGTATTTCAACTTTATTATGCAAAAACTAAATACCATAAGAACACGAATATCCTTCTTCACTTGCACTGCATGAGTTGCTGTTTACAGATTAACGTTCCCACTATACGTAGCCCAATGAGCAAAGAAAAGCGCAATGCTCATTATTTCCTTCGCAGATATCTAAAAATAAATATACAACAACAGCACAAGCAGGGGTCCTTAAGACTTTTCCAAAATGAAGATATGCAGATCAAAATGAATGTTAAAGCCCGTTCCAGAGTAATAGTAAAAATTACGATGAGCATTAACAACATTAAAATAACCCATAAAGAAAAGTAAAGGCTCCCAAGCGGATACTCATATAAATAGATACGAGTGTAAGTATGTACATGAAGCCGAGCCATAGTATAGTAGATGCGAGATTCAACAACAGCAGCGGAAGCCTATCACTGAAACATTTGTGGGACAAAACGTGTCTAATTCCAGCGCGCAAAAGCGCTTACCTATCACAAAATGAGGATCCGCGAACCGAGCGCTCCACAGTGCACACAAAGGTATACCCTCCTTTTAGGTGGATATACATAATGTACGCTTGTGCACATATGAATATATCTATAGATACTCATGTATGTATGTATATGCGAGTTGGGTTCTTATTTAGCTGCTGACTTGAGCTCTTGGCCAAAGATTCAATTGTTAGCCGTGAAAGACAATGGTGGCGTCGGAGTCGCGCGGAGCAGAGTGGCCATATGAAAGAATACAGAACACAAAGTGAAATCCTTTTAAACAGATAAGGAACCGAGCCGAGTTAATGGTAACAAATGAATGCGACTAAATGGTGTATGAAGATATCGAAAAACGAGACACACTGTAGGAGGAGGCTGGCATATTGGTTGTGTGGGATTGCAGACAGTGCTAGCGTATATCTACAAGAATGGGGAATCCATGGATTTTGTCGCCATAGTCACCGCTTACTTCGTCGCGCGCAACATTATTGGTATCAATTGTTGTCATCATTTTTGGCCAAGAAGTTTAGTGTATAGAAAGGACTGTGCTCTCACTATATTCATATACTATGTATGTACTTACATATGTACATAATGCTCGTTCATAAATATGTTCACAAGAGAAAATCTGATATATCGTTTTCCAAAAACATATAAATTGATGTTCTATTAACTGGGCCATCTTATGTCTAATTTTAATTTTCAAGTTTTTCCTAATTTTACTTTAATTTTCATCTTGGTTTACATGTTTGCTCATTTCAGAACTGATGCAGGAGGCAAAAATATTTTAAATGAGAATTTTGCCTGAGAATCGAAACGCATACATAAAACTGTCTAAATTAAATTTGCAATGTTTTAATGAAATGATCTGCCTAAACAAAGCGTAAAAAGCTTCAATTGTAGTGCAGAAGCGGAACTTATTTGTATTTTGTAGATAGGTACTCTTGCCGTCCCATTTATTTTCATCCTTTCGAATAATTTGTAAAATAAATACTTAACGGAGGAACTAGTTTTTTTATTTCTTAAAAAAACTTACAGTGGTAAGTTGGCAAACCGCGGTACAAGAATTTTTGGCCAACTTGTACAGGTGGCCAACTTACATATTATAAGGTTATGTATTTTTTTTAATTTTTTTTTAATAAAAATGTTCTCTTAGATTGTTTAATCTTTAGAAACACTGCTTATATTCTCTGGTTTTCCACTAAAATAAGAGCTTTAACCCTTAAAGTCAATCACAAACGGAAGAAAAAAAACTACAATCATCTCCATTGCACGCGATAAAACAAGAACAAACATTTCGTTATTTTACAGCTTGTCTAGACGTTTTGTTCAGTGGTTAACAGAAAATATGGAACAAAACAACTTACAAGGATGGCCAACCAGATAGGTTTCCCTGTACTAAATTTCCTTTTGAAAGCTCTTGGTGAATCTTAGAAGATCCGATATTAGGCGTGTTTTTTTTTTAAAAATTTATATAGGCTAAACATGTTTCCGCAACATGTTTTCAATGTAAAATACAACAAAACCTGGATAATTATCCAGTCTTATTTTTATATGGAGAGGTTTTTCGAAGTCTATATAGATTTGAAAAAAAAGGCGCCTATTTTTGAATTTCCAAGGTCTGCAATGTGTCGTCGTTCTTGGAAGGCGGGCAGTAGCAAAGTAGTTCACTTTCTTCTTCCCAGCTTCAACAGGATTTAGGAGGATTTATCCAGATGTAACACCATCTTTGTCCTATTACGATAAAGTTTTGGCCATAAGGAACGAGATGTGATGCAGTTGCTTCTTGCCAGATACAGAGCTTTGGTCTCGTTTTCGGTTATATGGTCGATTATGTTAAACAGTGGTTCAATCGGTGGAAGTATGGAGGTGTCAGCAACACTGTTTCCCATAGCCGATCTAATTCTAGCTAGTTCGTCTTCATCCCATTCCCTTCGATATTGCTTTGTCCGGGTACCCAGCACATTCTTACCTTGTACTGCCTTTTGGCATTTAGTGCATTACGACATTTTTGGACTGTCTTTGATTTTATTGTATTTGATCCTTTTTAGTGTTGGTTGACTATACATCAGTATAACTATCTCCGACGGATGGAGGTCGCAATCTTTTCTAAATACTGCAGACTTTTCAATCGCCAGTAGTTCCGCCTGAAAGACACTGCATGTGTCCGGTAGTCTGAAAGAGTCTCTTCTAATCTGAGTAGAACTTTGCTCCAGTACCTAAGTCCATTTTTGAGCCGTAAGTGGAGAATGTTATTTCCCGGTGTAAATCATATTGGGTACGCAATTTTAAAAATAATTAAATGACTAATGATGCTTCCATTATCTGGAATTTGTGAAGAAAACAGAGAATTACTCGTAAACATCGTATTCTACTGCTGCTTCTGCCACTGCAAATAGATACCCAATGTACGCACACTACCACCTAACTCCACAAGGGAAAACTTAATTAAAAAACACACAGTAGGTAGGCAGTAGATTCACGCAATTTTTTTTTTTTGTGCAAAAACCAACAAAAACATCCTTAGTTGAATCCATGACGTCATTTCTTCGAATAATCGAAAATATTTATGGGGAACGTTAATCTGATATTTCTTTGAAATACTAAACTTTGCTATATTTGTTGATCAATATTGATATTATGATAAACTTGCTGAATTTATTTCAGAATTTTCCGATTTAATTGAATCCAACAAGCAATTGTCGCTTTTTTTTAAAAAAATTTAACACAAACATTTTTAAAGAAATATTAATGTTTTCTATGAGTTTCATTAGACACCTCCAATTCGACCTGTTAGATTTTGCTAATTTATAAAACTGTTTGACACCCTATTACTTACTTACTTACTTAGTTGGCGCTACAGCTCGAGGTGAACCTGGGCCTGCTTCTCGCAACCATTTGTATGTGCGTGTTATATTTTTGCACGAATGGAAGGGACCTACAGTTTTTTTCCGACTCCGAACGGCGAGTTGAGAAGCTCAATCGTGACAAATGATACTCTTTGATGCTTGTCAGACATTCGAAAGAGGTGGGCACTGTGAAAAACTTTTAGGTGTTTGCGACGGGATTCGAACCCAAGACCGCTGGCTCAGTAGTCCGACGCACTAACCACTTGCGCTACGGTGCCCTATTATTAACTATAATTAACTATTATTAACTATAATTTACCGAATAATATATATATATCTAAAACACCGCACAGTACTAGCTTTGACTAAGCCAAATTTGAAGTTTGGCTCTGGTAACTTGTGACGGTCGGATGGAAGGACACATACCGGAGTGAGGCTATAAGTGCTCAGTTCCATACAAATTTTGGTACGCAACACTCAAAAGTAGGTAGTCCTAAAAAAATTCTATCCCCAGACATATCCAGTTATTTTCCACTTTTTCAAGATTATACATATGAACTTGTAGGATAGCAGACGCCACGAAACAATCATTGCCTCACTGCACTTATATGACGTCATCATCTTTTCATCATATATAATCTGCAACTAATAATGAGAAGTACCGAAACATCACACCAGAGAGGTAATATACGAAGCTGCAAAGAAGAAGATGGTCATTGCTGTTTCTGTCATTAAGCCGTTGAGATGAAATCCGCTGCTGTATTAAGCATTGTACTTATTTTATCTTTTTTTAAATAAATGAATTCTATAATCAATAGTGAAAGCAGTCTTTACCTTCCTACATACATACATTACATATGTAGGTACCGTAGTGGCCAGATAAAAGTAAACACCTTTTAAATAGTCGAAAAAACTGCTTTTCTGAACTATAGAGTACAAATTTTGGTTAACATTTTTTTTGGATTATTTTGAAACTAATTCCGTTTACAAATGCATACTTAAAGCAAAATAAATATTTTTATAACATTCAAAGTATAAACACAGGCAGTAAAAAAAATTTAAGTTAATTTAATATTTGGTATGCGGTATGCCCCTCGAGCCTTGATAACGGCCTTAATTCTGCGAGGCATGAATTTTATTAACTCTCAGCAATAATCTAAGCTTATATCATATTTCCAGGCTCCATTATAGCAAATTTAAATTCTACGCTACTTCTCGAAGTTCGGTGATCAATTTTGTGTTTAAGAAATGTCGATCAATTATTATTAATTATGTTAAGGTCGGGGCTGTTTAATGCCGTATCAAGCGTTCTAAGTCCGAGGGTAGGAAATTCTTTATATTCGATTGAACAAAGTTAAGAAATCAATACCGAACTTTTGTTTTTGATAGATTAAACGTTCAACGTTATCAAAATAATTAAACTAACCTTCCGGCCCGATAACATGTCGCAGAGTCATCCTGAAAAATAGGGTCGACTATTACTGGGAATATCCGGCCTATCGAAGGAATGAAATGCTCTTTAATGATATTAAAAAAGCTGTCTTCATTCATTGAACCGTTAACAAAGGCTAAGTTACAAGTTCCGCAATTGTTTTCGCTGCCCCGGAGCATGAACCAAACGGGAAAATGATTTCTAGTGACATTGCACTCACTTTTTAGATCTTCTTCGAATCTTCGACGGATGTACCGGATTCCATGGGACTAATTGAGATTAGATTTCACCTCTTCTGCGAAGAAGACCCTCTTTCAATCATTATCCGTCCAATTCTGGCGAGCTTTAGTAAAATTTAACCTTTTTAAGCAAACGGTATTCTCTTTGGTTTTTTAAATCCCGGTCCCAACTTTCCTTCCCTCTGATAAAAATAAACTGTTTTTTTTAAACATATTGTTCACTGGCTACATCCAACTCTTTCAGCAATAGCCCTTATATATAAATGTTTGTTTTGTAAGGCATGAAACTCACTTTTTTCTTCTGTACTTAACTCACGACTCATATTGCCCACGATTTAAGCTTAACCGTATTTCCCTAAATCTGAACAGGAAATAATATCATCGTGCTTGTGAGTACCTGCTCACAATGATAATGGAAACATTTAACAGCATTTTGAATAAAAAGAAGTACTGTTAACTTTTTCTTCAAGTGAATAAGGAGAGAAAAACTGACCACTTTTGAGATTTTTAAAAAGTGTTAACTTTTATCTGGCAACTACGGTATGTGTGTAAGTCTAAGAACTTGAAATAAATTAAATCGCCCGCACCTGCTTGCAAATATCACGTTCCTAATGATCCACATTTTACCCTAGTTTGTGATGAAACCATGAGATAAGTGTGCAATCTCATCCCTCAATCGGAACAATATATGTATGTATGTGTGTACCAGAGTATAAACTTTACGATTGTAAAGTAAAAATTTGACATTTCCTTTCATCTGCATTATCTACATTTCCCATGGAATTTCTTTTCAAAACGCAAATGCGATCTTTGTCTCTGCGCCACATCTTCGCTGCCAGCGCAACCATGCCAAGACCACACTTCAGCCAGTCGATAACTCCATGGGGACCCATGTCACTATTATTCCGATACATATTCATTAATTGAAATGCATTTGCAAATGGTGAATATTTATGCACGCAAAAACAAAACAACAACAAAACAACAACAACAACAACAAAACTGAAGACAAAGACAAAGCTGAACAGTCCATGGAAAATGCACAGCAACTGCGAGTAGCCTGTGGGATGCAAGAGGTGGAAACAGTTTTAGAAAACTAAACAACGTCATTGTTTCATGCGAAGATAAATATTTTATTCCGGGCCGGATTTTTCTAAATTATTTCCTCGATCGAATCCATTTATTTGAATTAATGAGAACGATAGAGTTAAACAGGCTTTCTACGATCGGAAGACACAATGAAGAAGATGTAGACGCTGCTGTGGACGGGATGCTTTTGACTTCAATCATATCGTCAGGCATTCATTTTGATGCTACAACATGCATAGTCTTGACATGATTAAAATCGATTGCGGGAGCGACTGATTAGATTGGAATGGAAATGTGCGGATAAGAGCTGGCTACTGCTGCGACCGGGACTAATAAAATATTTTGCCTCTCAAGTGATCGCAAATGAGTCTGATTGATGGAGAGTTCATCAGTGACTGACATCACAGGATGACTGGTAACATAAAGTTATCTATTTAATGATCGACGAGATCCAATTGTACACACAGGTTCATATGTATGTGTGTGTACATTTTTTGTGGGTGGTCGATTCGATACAACATTCATATACATGTGCATGCGGATGTATATTTTTCCATTTAAACTCTTGTATAAAGACATAAAGTTTTGCAATTGCTGCCGAATCTAGGCAAAGATGAAGAAACGTACCCAATTTCAAACGCTAAGATGATGTGAAGCAAGAATATGATTTCAGCAAATAGATCTGTTAGCCAATCGCAATGCAGCATCTCATCTACCATTTTCATATCGCAGGTAAAAGATATTCAATTCTCCACCTTCAAAAAGAAACCCCACACGAAATAGCCCGCGAGACAGCCGGCGCCATTATGAAAACAGGTAACCGACACGACTTACTCATAAATCCTCATAACCATGGAATCGAAGATGACAGCTGAATAATGAATATCTTTTTATTTATTTATTTATTTTTATTTTATTTATTTATTTATTTAATCTACTAGGTACAAAATATCCTTAACAGATCTTAACATAAATATAATTACTATACATATATACATACAAAATAGAGAAACATTTCAAAAATTGAATTACATAAATTTGGCTCTTAAAATTTCAACTGCATTTTGTTTAAAACAATCACGTCTTGAGCTTACATCCAAGTGACCGGTAACAGAATTAAATAAACGAATGCATCGAGTTATTGGCTCGGCCAGCCCATAGTTGGTCCTATGCAGTGGAAGATAAAATAGAGGCCTTTCTCTTAAAACTCTTAAAGGCGCGTAGAACGGCAAGGAAAAAAGCAGTTCAGCACACTGTATTCTATTTGAAACTATGTCATTCAAAAACACTAAGGACTGCAATTTCCTTCTGACAAAAAGAGTGCTTAGATCAAGCAGTAAACATCGTGACTTATATGGTGGAAGCTCAGAACCTCTACTGAATCTACGAAGTGCATAGCGGGTAAACGATTTTTGGACCCGTTCAATACGGGATGAATGAACTTCATAGAAGGGGTCCCAGATTACGCAGCAGTACTCTAATCTGGACCGAACTAAAGCGCAGTAAAGCGTCTTAAGTACATATGGGTCACGAAAATCTTGAGAGTTCCTCTTAATAAAGGCCAGCAGCGAATAGGATTTAGACACTATTCGGTCAATGTGCAAACTAAAATTTAACTTTGTGTCAAAGATGACCCCTAGGTCTTTAACCTCAAAAGCACGACTAAAATTTACATTGTTGGCTGAATAGGAGTAATGGAGGGGGCTGGGTGAACGAGAAATTGAAAAAACTTTGCATTTAGCAAGACTAAGTTCTAGGTCATTTTCGTCGCACCAGGACAAAAACAGGTTTATCTCATGTTGAAACTTAAGGCAGTCAGTAGAGTCTGATATTATAGAAAACATTTTAAAATCATCAGCAAATAACAAGCATGAACTCATTTTAAAAAGCTCAGGAATTTCATTAACGTACAACAAAAAAAGCAAAGGACCTAGATGGCTTCCTTGCGGAATACCCGACGTGGCTAAAACGACATCTGAGAGAAAATTATCTAGTTTGATAACTAGTTTTCTATTTAAAACATAGGACGATAACCAATTCAAAATATTTGAATGAAAACCGAGCATAGCTAATTTTTTCAATAAGATTGAGTGGTTAATTCTGTCGAATGCTTTTACAAAATCTGTATAAAGCACATCAACCTGCACACCGCGTTCAATTGAATTAACACAAAAATTCGTGAAAAGAGTTAGATTGGTCATAGTAGAGCGCCCAGAGACGAATCCATGTTGCAATGGGGAAATGTGCTGCTCAACCTGAAAATATAATTTATCTTTTACCATTTTCTCGAAAAGCTTCGGTATTGCTGACAACTTACTGATGGGCCTATAGTTTTCAACCAGATGTTTTGGACCTGACTTGTGAATTGGAGAAACGTAAGCAACTTTCCATTCATCAAGAAACTGTCCACAAGATAAGGAGTGGTTGAAAATTAGATGGAGCGGAGTCGATAGCGGAAGCGCACAGCTCTTCAATACGATGGGTGGAACCCGATCAGGACCCGGTCCTTTATTTGTATCGATGCTATTCAATGCCAGAAGAATTTCTTCCTTTGAGAGCGCTAAGCATCCAATATCAGTGATGGGATGAATTAAACTATTAAAATTAAATAAACCAGTAGATGAACCAGCAGCAGAAAAATTGGAAGAAAAAAATTTCGCGAATAAATCGCAGGTAGATTTACCACCTTGCGATACCTCATTCTGAAATTCCATTTGCTTAGGGAACACTGAACATTTACTTTTGGAATTGTAGAAAACCCAAAATGTTTTACTGTTAGATTTAATTTTCGATTCAGTAGAAGTTATGTAGCAACGATACAAGAATCTATTAAAAAAATCGTATTCTTTTCTAAGTCGAAGAAAATTAATTTTATCAGCAGGAGAACCAGAACTTTTTAATCTTTTGAAGGCTTTAGATTTCAGATTCTTTAAATGGCCTAACTGTGAATTAAACCACGGTAGTTTAGGGGCTGCTTTTTTCCTTGAGGTTGGTACGTACATTTCGAATGCGGAGTTCAAGATTACTTTAAAAATACGAAATTTGTCACTAAGATGTAATCCCAAAAAGCGATTGTGCCAGTCGATAGAATTAAAAAAATCATTGAGACCTTGAAAATTGGCTTTTCTAAAATTAAAGAAAGGTAATGTGTTACAATAATTTATAGTTTGAAACTCATATGATTCGAATTGAATAACTAAAGCTATATGATGAATAGAATTGTTTAATAAAGGAAATTTGTCTTCATATAAATTAACTTTAATATCACTTAGAGTAACAAATACTAAGTCAAGAATTCTATCTAAACCATTTTTAATAACATTAATTTGAGAAAGAGAAAGGGAGGACAATGAATCAACAACCAACGATTCAATATCATTTCTGACATTATATGCAACAAGAGCTTTATCATTGCCCATTGTCCTCCACACAACATTTCCAATATTAAAATCGCCCAAAATGACTGGAAACTGATTGGCATTCAGATTGTTGCAGATATTAACTATATTTGACACATGAGAATTATAAATTTCAAAAATGCTACTTGGAGCAATATAACTTAATAGAAAATAATATTCGTTTTTAAAATCAGCCGAAGCAACGCAAATGCACAATTGTTCGACGACATCTGTATTGCAATTAAGAGAAATTTCTTTACATACAAGTGATGAACGCACAGCTAAGAGAATTCCACCTCCTCTAGTGAATCCAGTGGAGAGGGCGCGATCTCGTCTGAAGACAGCATAATAGGGATCAAACAACTCTGACGACAAGAAGTGAGAATTAAGCCAAGTCTCTGTAATGGCGATGACGTCGAACTCATGAGAAGAGGCGGCAAGGTATAGCTGGTTGGTTTTTGTTCGCATGCCACCAGCATTTTGGTAGTACACAGACAAGCAATTGGAAGAGAGACGTGCATGAGATGAAGGCATGCGGTTAGAGTTCGATGCAGTGGGAGAAATTTCTTTTTGTGTGGAGAACATTGGTGGTGTTGTTGTTGCTATTCCATTGTGTTTATCACCTCCACTTCTTCGTTTTTTGCATGGAATTTAAAAACTCTGACGTGAACGTTACACGGCCAGCTATCAGCGTTCAGAGCATTATGAAGAAGAGAAGACGGTACAGCTAATTTAAAATTTATGTATTTAAGAGTGCTGAGATCCACATCTTTTTTAATAAGCGGCATACAGATCAGCTGATCAGCTGGGATTTGAAATGTCTTCGAGCAGTAATTTATTATTGAATCTGCAGTCGTCGATGATGCGAATCGGGAGAGATGAAGCCACTTATATGAAGGTATAACACCAATATTAAATTCACTTGAAGGATTAATTCCGACGACACGTTTACTGAGCAGCTTGCCTATTTCGTGTGATGTTGTTTCCTTACTCGACTGAGTAACTGGGGCTTTTTTACTTGATTCGGTGAATATGAGGTCAGCAGCTCCAGGGCGACGAGTAGAATCCAAATTAGGAGCAGTAGCCAGCTCCGTATGATGATTTACGACAGTATTTTTAGCAGCTTCAGTCACAGCCGAGGGCGGTAATAGCAGTGGTGGAACAGCATTATGCAAAAAAGAATTACCATCGCTTTCAAAAGCAATACTCTTCGAAACAGAAGAGAGATCTGCGTTTGCCTTTGATTTTGGCGAAAGGGAATTACGGGAAAAGTTTACTGCACTCTTTGATCTGTTTAATTTACCTTTATTGATCAAATTTGGTGGGGATTTTTGATCACCATGATGACGATGAGAACTGTCCACAATGATCTTTTCAGATAATAGTTTTTTTAAATCACAGATTTCTGCAGCAAGATATCTTATGGTTTCAATTATTAGGCTGTTAGCTTCACAGGACACTATGCATGAAGTACATCTCCACATTAAATTTGCATCAGTGGTTAATATTTTTGAAATAGAATCCGAGATATTAGCGCACTTTTTATGAAAAATTAAATTGCAAAAAGATTCACATTTAATAAAGTTGCAATCGGTAACTTTTTTTCCGCATTTGGCACAATTAGTATTAACCATATTGAAGAATTTAGATATGAAATAATTAATTAGAATACGGAGAGCAGAGGTAAACACAACCTGTCACTTTAGAACTTACTCAGAGAGTGAATATCGCGGCTTTGTTTGCCATTCACAGTCTGCCTCAGCCAGTCCTCCAACTTCAACTGGTCACCCTCTTCTGCTTCATCATGAGATTCCTGCACAAAGGGGATCCCAATTTTTTTGTTTCTTTTGATCTTTTATGTGATGACGATGACGATGATGATGACGATGATGATGACTTGGGTTGGGATTCAAAACCTGCACGAGTACTCAGCTCTGCCATAGTCAAGAGAAGGAGGAGCACACAAGCACTAATTCATCCGCTTGCCAGAAAAATGGTTGGCTGTGCATGAATGGTTTTGTGTGAAGGCGCCTGAGATGGCCACGACCATATTCACCTGAAAAGGGAAGATGACGTTTGACTATAAAATTAAATTTTCATTTTCTTCTTTCTAAGCAAAATCATAAAATTAAAAAAAAAACTGTATGTTAAATATAATTTTGCAAGCAAAACTAGAAAGCGGATGGTGCGATCTATCTGAGCATAGGCTAGTGTCAATAAGAAAAAAAAAAAACTCAAATACTGGTAAAAGGTTTTATCGCTAGTTATAAGCTTTGATATGAAAGTCCGTAAAAGTACTATTCTTTCAAATGAGAGAATCCTCTCTTTCGATTTTGGAGTTTTGAGCATTTTCATTTGCTTTAGCGAAAAAGTACCCGAGTAGTCTAGCCTCTAGCGTCTAGGTCTATTTCCATGACTTGAGGAAGCAGGGAATAGTTTAAGATTGAACCTTGTCCAACTTTTTATTAACAAATACAGTCAACCCTCGTATAACGCAGTAGTTAGGCTCTCAAGAAACAGCGCGCTATACAAAATCGCGCAATACGATATTTGGGCTACATACTAAAGCTGGGGTAACGTTTTCCATAGAGAAAAAAAGCATCTCCATCCACTGAACATTCTATATCGGAGTTATTTTCAAAATTCGGGTCATCATTTGAGCAAAGGGAATTTTCAAGAAATTTTCTACGAAACACATGAATGTATTAAAAGGGAATTCACGGAAACATAGGAATTCGATAGGTATATACATACATAGCTACATACATTTTTTGCGTTAGAAAGGACCGAAAATCGCGTTATAGCGAAACCGTGTTGTAGAAGTACCGCGTTAACGAGAATTGACAGTATATGCGAGTTCAGGTTTGTGTATTCGCTAAAGTGTGCAATTAAAACAAACAATTTGGTATACATTATATTGTGTTGGTAGAACTCTTTAATACTAAAGTCTGCCACTTAAGCTATAGAAAAGGAACTCCTCGATTCCAAATGTCAAACTTTCCCTTTCCTGTATAAGTAGATTTCGTTGTTTAGCTGTGGCCGTGCTGAGCTCTAAGCTTAGTTAAACTACTACTTCTGTAGACCTTTACAGATTGAATGCGTTTCAAGTTTCATCTTTCAAAATATTAAATTAGGCGTTCTTCAGCAAGAACTATTCACAAAAAAAAATATATATATATACATATACAGTAAAACCTCCTAATTGGGACACTCCGTAATGGGGACGACCTCCCAATCGGGACAACCCATTTGCCAACCCTAAAAGTTTTCATACAATATACCCTCTGTAATCGGGACACTGAAATCGGGACACCTCTTAATTGGGACACTCAGTTTAACTTTCCTAGAACCTCCATAATTAAGCCAAACCTTCGAATTGGGACATTTTAATTAAAAAGTCAGGAAATATGACTTCTCTAATCGGGACAATTCGAGTTGAACCTCTCAATTGGGACACTAGACCCGAAAAAAAAGAAATTGTGGGTTCTCTAATCGGGACCGTTATATTTTTACAGAAGAGTGACTATATATGGGAGATAAAAAACAACAGAGCAACGTTTTATTGATCGGATTTTCATTGAATATTAGATATTGGTACCGTGCAGTTGCAGTTGTTTTTGTGTGGATACAATACATTTTTTAAACATTTTCGTATGCATACGCGTTGAATTTCGCGTAATGAGATACTACTACATACATTTTTATAACTTTTCATAAAATAAATGTCGTTTTAATTCAGTAAGGTATGATTTTGTAAACGAGATAGGGTGTTCCATATTTGTTTTAATTGAAAATAGCAGTTTTTTTTTAAGTAGTTGTGTTTTTCTATATTTTTTATACAAACTTCTATAATTGGGAAACCTCCTAATCGGGACAGGAAAAAGTCGGTCCCATCAGTGTCCCAATTAGAGAGGTTATACTGTATATATAATCTCTTACACAGATACCGATACCGAGGCTCCTATTAAAAAATGTCGATAGTTTTAAGATTTTTTTTTTAAATTCCATCTTTTAAATCTTGGTCTACACTCTAACTAGTCCTTGTAAGCACAATGAATGGAATTTATTACAAATGTAGTGTTACTTAAGTTGTGACATTCTCCACTGGCTAATGGCTTTAGTGCCGCGTACAAATTATTATTGAAACCGTTCCCTCTCTTTGCCGCTATGTTACCTCTCCACCTTAACACACCATCTGTTCGTCCACTATGCGTTTATATAATTCCATTCTCGACAATATCCAATATCACTTTCCCAAAACCCAAGTGATCCTCCATCTTCTCGAAGCGCACCAGAACTATACTCTCCTATACATAAACATATACCCATTTGCAAAAGAAGAGCATACAGAACCCTAAGCGTAAGCCGAAAATCATTTCGGTACCGTGTACCTTTCATTGAAGTGCGCACATTTTCATAAAAACAAAGCCCGTGTAATAATGTAGCAACATATCTTTTGACTTTAGCGCAACATCCTACAAGCCGAGCGGGCAAGCTGGCTAGTCGGCCAACTCCCATCCATCGATGTCTCGTCGTCGGCCATCGGCCATCTGAGATCTGTGTTGCATTGCATCCCCGAAGGATGACCATCTTGGCGGACGACAGACGGACGGACAAACGCCGATTGTGGCCGATTTTATGCGCGATACTTGGCGAATTTTTGCTTTTATTGTCTGCCGTGTGATTCGCTGAGATTTCTGTCCGTTGTTCGATTCCCGTGTGCAAATATACATAAAGGTTGTTCGGGAATAGGTTATTATTGTGTTGGTGGCTGGGACGGAGGGAACTTATGTTGTGTTATGCGCGCAGAAAACAATAATGATGATCATAAGTTGATGTCGACCGACAACGACACAACACACAACAGATTCATGAGAGATGATGTTGATGATGTAGCGCGCATAGGACGTAGGGAAGACTATGTATCCATCCACCCGGTCATGGTTTTGCAACACAAGAGGCCAGTACAAGTCGGATGGCGTTGTTGATTAATGGCCGAAATAACTTCTTCAGCTTTATTGGCTGAGATTTCCATTTTAATTTCGCATTGGCTCCTTCCTATCGTGGCCAGCGAATCGATCGCGACCGGTCAAGAGATGAGCTTTTTTTTCTTTTCCCAAAATCCAAAGAGTTCTTGGTTGTCTCATAACTACTGTGTTGTAGCTGCTGCATTGCATCTGTCGTCCTCTTCCTCGTCCTTCATGGGACGACATGGTAAAAATGGTGATGTTCGATGCGCGGTTTCGACGATGGAAATATTTATGTATAAGCAATAATTTTATATCGTTTGCCGTTTATGCATTCTGCTGCGTGCATCCTTATGCACTTGCAGTTCCGATAAGTGCGCATGTTTGTTAATGATATTGAAATGTGCAGAGGTTGCTACAGGAGTTCGTACATTTGTGCGATTCGCATGCGTGCCATAATCTGAGGACGTGCTCTGGTTTGGTATTTTACGCTTACCACGATGCCTACTCATGGTGTTATAAACCGGTCATGTGATCGCGTTCAAATTGAAATTATTTTATTATAATTGTTTTTATTTAATAGAGGGTAGGTAAGGTATGTACCTATACAAAAAAGGGAGTGAGAAGAAAATTGTAGCGACCTTATGCGCATGTATGTAGATATGAACTTATGTATGTATGTATCTAGGGCATCATATGTGAAGGCAGCTACATTGTTTTTGAGTTTATTTTTTTATAAAGTTTTCAATGTCATCGATGACTCTTTGTAGGTATAACTGCTATTTTTTACGCAAATGTGAGTGAATTGGATAAAAGTCGATAGTACGATTAGACGAAACATTTTTTTGGATTTTTTTTTTAGCTTTATTTCCTCGATTCGGTGAACACCGTGGCGTAGTGATAGGTTAGGTCAGGTTTTCGGGCTGATGAGAATGCTTGCATCCTCACCACACTTAGGTCCATGTGGACCCATTGTGATACCCATAGCGTGATCCTACCCGTGGTATCAATGTCTAGGTTGCAACCAACCCGACGCCTTAGCAAACTCAAGCAGGTTAGATAGCTCTTCGATGTGATCGAAATAGAATATGCCTAGGGTTATGTTTCTCAGTTGACCGAGGTTAGGGCAGTGACAGAGGAAATGGGTTGTGTCCTCATGTACCTCTTCGTCACCACATCCTCTGCATATGTCATCATTATTCAGTCGTAATTTCTTCATGTGGTATCTTAGAGTATTACGCCCAGTTAGGACTCCTATTAGCATTGACAACGACTTTCTGTCTTTTTGTAGGAGTTTCCTAGTTATTGTTTTGTCGTATTTTGGCCATAATCCTCTTGATATCACACAGGTGACTAGCGATCTGCACATGTTATTCGCTTCAATTACTGATTTTTGTTCAATTTTGGCCCAAAGGTTGCAGAGTGGAGGTTTGACCATCCCATCTGCTTGTTCTCTATTTAGGGCTGAGCCCTTTCTGGCCAGTTCATCTGCGGCTTCGTTGCCTGGTATCCCGCTGTGACCAGAAACCCAGCAGAATTTTACATTGTGCTGCGTGCCGAGAACCTTCAGCTCTTCGCGACAATACTTTACAAGCTTCGATGTCATTTGAGTAACAGCTTTTGCTTTTATGGCTGCCTGGCTGTCAATGTAAATATTGATATCCTCACGTGATATTGTCATCATTGACACTAATTGGGCAGCCTTTGTCACTGCTAGGACCTCAGCTTGGAAAACACTGCTGTGATCTGGAAGTCGTGTGGAGCTGCTTATTCCTACTTCTTTCGAGAAGCAACCCGCTCCAATACCTATGTCTATTTTAGACCCATCGGTATAGATGGATTTAGTGCTCTGTGGTATTTCATTTTTCTCCCACTGCTCTCTGCTTGGAAAATCCCACGTGAAGGGTTTTTCAAAATCCAAGTATGGGGCCGTGTAGTCTGAATTGATGTCACCATTAAGGTAATTGCCAAGTATTCTGGCGTGTCCGTATGCATTTGACCTCCAGTGTTTTGACTGGCTTAGCCTGAGGGCCTGCTGCGGTCTCCTGCATATAGATATCCAGAGGCAGAAGGTTAAGAATTGCTTCCAGTCCCGCTGTTGGCGTTATTCTCATCGCACCGGTCATTCCAGTGCAAGCTATTCTCTGTATTTTGGTCATATCTTTGAGGTTGGTTGTTTTGACGGCAGCGTGCCACCAGACTAGTCCTCTTCGTATGTCAGTATGGGTCTTACTATCGAACAGTACATCCATAGCGTTATTTGCGGTCTACAGCCCCAGTTTTTCTCGAAGAATCTACTGCAGGTGTAGAGAGCAACGGATGCCTTTCTTACCTTTTCTTTAATATTCAGCTTCCAGTTAAGCTTTCTGTGGTGAAGTGATAAGTGCGTTGGACTATTACGCAATGCAGCCCGGGTTCAATCCCAGCAAACATCTAAACGTTTTTTCACAGTGCCACCTCTTTCGGGTGTCTGACAAGTAATCAATGAGTATCATTTCTCAATGAGCCTCTCAACTAGCCGTTCGGAGTCGGTAAAAACTGTACTTTCTGGCTTCCTTTTTGTTTTTTATTTCTGAAGAACGAAAATCTAAACTTTTTGAAAATATGAAGTGAATGACCTACATAGGTATATACGGATATACAGTCGACTCTCGATAAATAAAACCCTTGATAACATGAGTCTCTCGATAAATTTAAGTTTTTCTTTGGTTTCTTGAAAATCTCTCGGTAAATTGAACAAATCCTATGTATATTTATCTACACTCGTTAATTTGAAGAGATTGTGCTGGCTGTTTCACACACACCGTAGCACCGTAGCGCAAGTGGTTAGTGCGTCGGACTACTGAGCCAGCGGTCTTGGGTTCGAATCCCGCCGCAAACACCTAAAAGTTTTCACAGTGCCCACCTCTTTCGAATGTCTGACAAGCATCAAAGAGTATCATTTGTCACGATTGAGCTTCTCAACTCGCCGTTCGGAGTCGGCAAAAAACTGTAGGTCCCTTCCATTCGTGCAAAATATAACACGCACACACAAATGGTTGCGAGAAGCAGGCCCAGGTTCACCTCGAGCTGTAGCGCCAACTAAGTAAGTAAGTTTCACACACAAGACACAACACGCTATAAATTGAAGTAGACAAGGCGACTTTTCGATAATTTGAACTAACTAATATACGTAAGCAAATAATCAGAGGAATAAGTTGCTTGTTCTAACCTGTATACTTTTGTTGACAAATGATGCCTTTTCTTCTCTACGTAATTCAGTTTGCATTTGACCGTAATCTATGACGTATGTAGCTTGACTCTACGTTGCATTGGTTAAAAGTTGTGAAAAAGAATTAGACGACATTAAAAAATGCAATGATTTTTTAAAAAATGTGCATGCTCTCGAAAATTTGAAATGTTTCTTATTTTCTCTCGATAATTACAACTTTCGTTAAATAAATTTCTCAATAATTTGAACTTTTTGCCAGGTCCCCACAGATTCAATTTATCGAGATTCGACTGTACAAGCCTTTTTGATGGAGGAATAAGAACGCTAAGTCTTAGCGAACTTAATATTTGTGATAATCGCCTTAAGATACCGAAAACGTATGTTAATCTGAAAACCCAGCATCAGATCTCACACTTTATACCGTTTTCTATTTTGGAATTTGAATACAAAATCAATTGTATCTTACAATAGCAGGGAATCGACTATGATATCTCTGTGCATTCTCTGCTAAATCAACAAAAAGAATTAATGTAAATGGCAAACTACAAAAAATATCTTTGAAATGGTATTCATAGGGTGCCGCTCGCAAACACTGATCAAGATGTAGTTGCACTGCAAAATACCCACTTTTCTCGAGCCTCTAAAGCCAACCATCACAATTTTTGTCTTTCATAAGCAAATCTGCGCTTTTCATTCAGCAATGGCGTGTGTTTACGCCCAAGTCCTCAATATCAATTTTGTTTTCTTATTTCTGCCTCCTGTCAGTCCATTTCGTTGCCGTGTACGCCTGTGGAAGGCTCTGATTCCGTGAGCGCTTTGCGTTTAACAACTCGGCACGTTACTCCGTCGAGCCAGTAACAAACTATACACACAACGCCACGCTGCGCGCTATAATAATTCGAAATCACGGCGAATTGGGTGATAAAGTTGATTTTAGCACGATAAACGAATTATAAATGCATTTGTGAGAGTATTTATTTAATAATAAGTTTTTTGTTGACACCTCTGTTCCACTGGCGGGGCAACGGTTTTCTTGTTACCTGTTGCTGCTCGAAGAGAAGGCGATTCATTCACAGACCTGAATGCGCATGCGCCAATGGTTTAGCTGGAGCTGTTGTACTCGTATTCAAGTTTTCTCATTTTGTGCGCTGACTTCTGATGAATTTATTGCGAGGAGAGATTTAATTTCGCAAAGATTTATGCGAAAGGACATTTATTTTGCTGACTGGAAAGAGTGTTGTATGTTTGTATACGAGTACTTTGTTTTGAAGCTTACGTAAATTAAGCTAGCGCGAGAGATTCCAACGTATTCGAGCGCGACGTCAAATTTTATGGAAATTAGATTCGAACTAGGATGGTGAGCGTGTTTCTGTTAATAGTATTTATACTACTCATGTCCTGCATGTCATTCGCTGTTCATAGTGATAGATGACAGTAGGTGTTGTGGTATCGTCCAAGTGAAGTTAATGAGTTTGAAGTTAGTGGTGTTGAGTTCGGTTGGATTTTGAAATCTTATCTCTGGCATTTGTTAATGTTTAGATAATGTTATTTGTGAACCCAAATCAGAGTACTGTGTATGTATGGACATAGGGAAGGATTATAGACCTTTTTAGGTAATAGCCGTTTATTGATAACTTCTTTAGTCATCGATTAGAAAGTCCTACAGTTGTTTGAAAACAATTGACATAGACAGCGATGTTTTGAGAATGAGTTACAGCAGGTATGTACATACATACATATGAGTGTACATAGATTCTTACTAAGATGCTACAGAAAAGATGCCAAAGTGTCTAAAAATGTTCAAAAGAGTAATTAAGACGATCTTCAAGACTAGTCTATCAATGTGAGTTTTTATTTAAGTTCGAATTCAACCTCGACATTTACTTTTATCGTGAGTCCCCGACATGTGATATGAGGTCGAATCGTCTGTTCCGTGATCGAATGAGCAATCGTACCGAAAACAATTACGTTACGAAACGAGCGATCGAATTGATTGGAATTATGGCGACCAATCGAAATTAAAAAAATGTGCCAGATTTTTTTATATTTATATATTTTTTTGGAAATAAGTCATGCATCCATCTTTGATGTTTTATATTAGTTCTTTCGAATCAGAGGACCAAAAACCAACCACCAAGGACAAAAGCAATCCATTACCATTGCCGATGTGTAATAAGCTGAATATTTAATGTTACTTGATTAACTTCCAGGTTCATAAAAAGGTTTCGGTTGACTAAAGAGGCATTCAGATGTGTTCTCTCATAGCTGGAGTTCCACGATCATCTTTCAAGATTAGTAACAAAAATAATTCAATTAGTCGCAACACTGTCCCTCTTGGATAGTAGAAGCTATCAACAATCGGTTCCAAACGACTTCTTAATAGAAGTACCAAAGTAGTGTTTTGAAGAAAACAGGAAAAGTTGCCAAGGAGATGGAAACAAAACTGTGCCGCATACTTCCGAATAGTAATTATAATAAATTGAATTAAATTGAAAATAATAATAAATTGAATTGAAAACTTTTTCCTCTGAATTATTCAAAGTCGAATATTTATGTATTAATTCATTTTAATAAAAATAAGATAATTTTTATTTACTACATTAAGTACTGGGATAGATATAGTAAAAACAAAAATCCAAAATCAATTCATTCAAAGTAAATAGAAAATTAAATACAAATTCATCTCAAAATACAGCTGTTCGAAACATAAGCAACTTTTAATATTCATTGTGATAACCCTTATTTCTGATTACCTTCGCACATCTACGGGGCTTAAATTCAATTGGGTTTTTAATTGTGGACGCTGGTATCAATTTCCAATTCATTTTCAAACATGTCATGAGCTAATCCCTATTTTTGAAGCGTTGAGTCCCAACTCTACGCTTTAAGATGCCAAAGAAATTTTCAATGGGATTCAAGTCGGGGATCGGGGCGGCCACTCCAAAACTTGTATCCCATTGGTTGATAACCACTCTTTGATCACTTTCGATGAATGGTTCGGGTTATTGTGGTATAGAAACACCCATCGAAGTGGCATGTTCCATTTGGCGTATGGTAACATTTGCACATTTAAGATGTCTCTATAGACAAATCGATCCATTCATTTTTTTTTTTTATGAAATAGTCCAAGTCCAAACGCTAAAAAGCAATTCCATACCATTATTCTTTTCCTCCATGCTTTACTGTACCTTTGCAATACCGAGGATTCAGCTTTTGACTCTTCCCTTTATGAACGTGACAGATACCATCTGAGTTAAACAAGTGAACTCCTATTCATCACTAAAAAGAACAGTATTCCAATTGTCTGGGGACTAATTAATATGTGCCTTTGCTAAATCTAATTTACAAATGTATAAAATTCTAATATTCTAGAGTTCTAGACAGCAAATTGAAGATCTTTTAAATATACCTACATTTTTAAATGCTTCTCTGCTAACAATAACATTTTAAATGGCCAATAACTTTTTAAGTGGTTTTCAAGTACACATTTTCTTGCAGTGCTAGAACTCATATTGAGTTGTAATTCATTCACAATGTCTCTCGATGACATAAAAGGGTCCTTTTGGATCAAATCGATAATTTGTCTATCAGTTCGACGTGATGTTTTACGAGTACGTCCACTGAAATGCGCTTTCCCGGTTGTCCCAGTTGCTCTATATTTCTTAAAAAGCCGTGAAATAATAGACTTGTTGATATCACACTTTTTAGCAATTGAGATCTGGGATTTACGCATACCACAGCTTTCAATAATTTTAGATTGAAACGTTTTTCCATACTGTGTACGCGGCATAATTAGAAAAAAAGTGTTAAATTGGAATTTATTTGTAAGACAAATGCTTTAAGTTAACTAAAACAAAAAGCGTTGCATGTAAAATTGCAAAGAATTTAAAAAAAAAGTACCGTAAGATACCGTTTCTCGCTGAACAATTGTGTTTACGTCGAAGTTGCTTAGGTTTCGAACAGCTATATTTTGAGATGAATTTGTATTTAATTTTTTATTTATTTTGAATGAATTGATATTGGATTTTTGTTTTTACTATATCTATCTCAGTACTTAATGTAGTAAATAAAAATGATCATTTTTGTATTAAATCAAATTAGTACAAAAATATTCGACTTTGAATAATTCAGAGGAAAAAGTTGCTTAGGAACAATACTGTATGTATATAAATTTCGAATTCCAGCAAAACCTCCCTTGATGGTGACAACATTTGTGTCCGCCTAAGGGAGTTGTCCGTTCAAGGGATAAATACAATATTTTTAAAATGAATTATCTTAATTTATCAAAACATAAAAAGACACTGTCGCAACTGCATGGATGAGGACGAGCTGGCCGGCACTCTCCTAAAAATTTGAGAGAATATTCCTTAATAGACCTTAATAGATGGGCACCGTAGCGCAAGTGGTTAGTGCGTCGGACTACTGAGCCAGCGGTCTTGGGTTCGAATCCCGCCGCAAACACCTAAACATTTTTCACAGTGCCCACCTCTTTCGAATGTCTGACAAGCATCAAAGAGTATCATTTGTCACGATTGAGCTTCTCAACTCGCCGTTCGGAGTCGGCAAAAAACTGTAGGTCCCTTACATTCGTGCAAAAATATAACACGCACACACAAATGGTTGCGAGAAGCAGGCCCAGGTTCACCTCGAGCTGTAGCGCCAACTAAGTAAGTAAGTAAGACCTTCAAGATATTTCCTCAATAAATATCAATAAAATATGGACATTTAACCAACTTTTAAAATGATTCCAAGCGCACGTGGCAACACAATGGACCTACTTAGTAAACTCTACCGAGTTCGGTGGATAGTCACCCAACCTAACCTAAGTCTACCCTAACCTAAATCTAAAAAATACAGCTGGAGCAATAAATGTTCGCGTTATTTCCGTTGTATTTTGTCTTTTCGTTTGCATCTGTTGCGACTGTGAGGAAGTATGTTTTTTTCAAATTCAAATTAGGGATGAGCGATGTTGGCAACACATCGATTTGACATCGATGATCGATAATAATCGAACTCAAAACATCGATGTTATAGAATGAATTTATAGAATACCGACTAATGACGTTAAAAAACAACATACATACATTGCATGGGAGCGGCACAAAATCGGTACTTTCAAAATCCCAAATAAATACACAATAATCCCGAAAAAATAAAACACGATGTTCTAAAAATCCCAAATTTGGCGAAAATAATAGTTTAAAATTCACGAAACTTTTTATTTTCTCATACACTTATGATGCAACGCATGTTAAGTCTTCAATTTAAAAAAAATAATCAGAATTTTCAATTAAGAGTCGTTTCTCTTTTGCCAGAATCGATGGTCGATGTTTTGTTTTTAACATCTGCGATAATTTACGTACTTAAACATCGATGTTTAGTCTCTCAACATTATGTTTTGTGAACATCGATGAACATCGCTCATCCCTAATTTAAATCAAAATAAAAACAAAACTCGGTGTGAACTTGCGGAGTGTTTTTTCTGTTTTCGCCCGGCTAAGGGAATTAAAATAAATGGTTTCTAAGGGAACGTATATATATATATATACATTTGATTCTTAGATAAACAATACGTTTTTCGTTCACCGTCATGTTTTGATGGAACCCACTTCGATTTATTTCGTTTACAGTAGTCCTTCTATGTTAAGTAAATTCAGTTAGTAATACTAATATGTTAATTGTTAAAGTAACTTGTTTCGAATGCTTGGCTTGCATCTGAGCTATCGAATGACATTTCGAAAATATGAGTTCGTTCAGTAACTCATTCACGAAAGCCATAATACCGAATTTTGATACTTGTCAATCGATCAGGCATGCCATAATGCCAAACATGAAAATATTCGATCACGTATTAGACGACTCGACCCATGACTTAAATTATGGAAGTCACCGCGGAACGGCGCGGCGTGGCACCAGGACGAAGTAATGAAAACATATTTTCACCTATCGCCAGTCAACCTCTTGGACAGTAACCTCAATACAACTAACATCTGTATGTGTATAGATTTCAACTCAGTGATATAAACTTTACACATACATAGTGTACATATTATGTATGTATGTACATTTCCGAACAGTCGTATATTAATCAGCTTATAGTCTCGTAGTGACGGTCTTTGAAGCTGCAACATTCATTCATTGAAATCTATATCAGCAATTGATGGGTCGCCGTCGCTGTCGTTTTCGTCAGTCGATGTCTTCTCTTCCATATGCAAATATACGCCGGCATCAGTGATCCGTAAGTCGTCCCGATTGTCATCATCATCATCGTCATCCTCAGCATCATCATCATCATCATCATCATCGTCATTGCGATTGCGAATCGGCAGAATCAACTCATACAATGCTGGTGCTGCCGTTACCTGTGTCTCACCCTTGTACTCCTGCCGATGACACTGAAGACAGATGCCAATAGAGTGGAATTGTGGCACATGATATCCATAAATACGTCACAATGTGAAAGTTAACATGAGAAAGACGCGCGCTATTCTTTATGAAAACGTAAGAGATTTTCAGGTTTTTTTTTTTTATGTACACTCTCTTTAACAATTTATGCTTTCGATGGATACATTTATATACATTTGCATGTAAGTATACCATCATTTGCGAAAAACACGAGAGAAGGGTGATATCGGTACCAGTACGATCCAATCACCCCGATGCGCAATCTGAAATTCAATCTGGATACCAAATAGAATCCATCAATATTCCTTATCTGCGTTATGTATTAAGTAAGCACAAAGGAAGAAGAGAATCAGCTCCCCTAATGCCAGGAGTATAAATTTCACTCCACACCCCAAAGGCAATCTCTTTGCCGAAACCCATCCCCACTGCCAGAGGCACTGGCAACTAATATCGGTGTAATGGTGTGTAAAATTATGAAGGTCGTTCAAATGTCTTCAACTTGAATATTAATTTTTCCTTTCCATTCGCCCTCTCAATTCGAATTGCCTTGGGAGTGAAGTACTCGTACATATTCATGCGGAGTTAGAGTGAAGTCGTGGATGAATGTGGAACCAGCCATTGGCACGAGGATATCATATCTGAAAGAAGTTTATTTTTCCTCTTTTTTCCCCGTCAATGAAGAAATCCTTGCACGTTATTCTTCATGGAACACCGCCCAAGTAATGTTGGAAGTTTTTACTTAAGAAAATGTTTTGTTTGTTTTTTTCGGGGAACGTGAGGAATTCTTGAAAAAGATTTTCCATTATGATACCTGAGATAGCTGTGGGGTGGGGGTTAGAACTCGCGGATAAAGAAAGCTTATGATCATGGAATTATAAATTTTCTTGATATTGAGATGTTTAGAGATTCAGACAACAGTTCATTCAACGGAGTTTCAGGATTTTTTTATACAGTTTTCCTTATTATTATTTCAAATGAAAATGGAAAAAAAGATGCAGGTTAAAGAGAATGAAGTAGAATTCGGATTTTTAAGAATGTGTTTCGTATGACTTGTTACATACACAATCACTAAATCAGTGCAACACACTGTATTATATTTAATTTTTTTTTTTACTGTTTTGATTCACCGCGATAAAGGCAAGAGCCAGACAGCAACTGCACTCACACTACCAAACATTTTACAACCTCTTTGAACTCGATTTAATCGAATCCAGCCAGTGAGTTTTGTGGTATTTTCCCAACTTACTTTTCTTCGCAATTTATCTTGGTAAGGTACTTTATTGACTTACGGCCAAAGAAACACTACTTTTTTTCACTTTTTTAAAGGACTGCAGGGTGAGAGCTTTCAATGAACAAGAGATGTTAAAGCAATTAACTTGTTTATGCATATGTGCTCCTCCAAACTAAATTCTTCTATATCATCTTTAAGAGTAAAAGGCAACTACAGTCTCAAAATCTTTAACAAAATACAACGTATTCCTCCACCCCAACCAAATATCTGATGTGATGTAATTTCCATGCAAGAAACCCAAAACTAACGAAGGATATTTGAGAAAAAAAAAAAAATACAAAGCAAAAAATAATAATATTTTTATGACCATCCCGGGGATCAAAGAACATGTCAATGGAGAAATTATTTCCCAACGAATTATTTTTGATTTAGACAAAAATTATTACCCCCCGTGCTTCGTCCATACTCAGCACAGACACTACATCGAAAAACTGCTGAAATCAGGAAAATATTCATCTAAGCAGATATTCTTCCTCGTCACCTCCACCACCACCCTACGGTGGACGAAAGTAACTTCTTGCTTGACCCTTGCTTCTGAATCCCCCAGAGATCCTGAAATATAGTCATAAAAGTTATTGAACTTCGTTCAGATACTCTATGTGTACCTTTTGTAACAACACATCCCCATCGTCATCCAGATACATCTCTTTTCTTATATGCGTACATACATTATATCCCTGTTTGTTTCACTGGCATCGAAGTTAAATTATTACCCGATGGAGGATATGAGGGAAAAGAATATTCTTTTACCGTAAAAAAAGCTCATTCCAGTGAAGTGGCCAGTTGTTTTTATTATCTTTGCTGATTGGAATATGATATAGAAAAGGGATTTACTCAAAGGTACACTAAAACAATGTGAATGAGTATACTCGAAGGATATATCTGAGTTATGATGTTATTCGCCTTATGGATTGTGAATTGAATTTCAAATATAAAAAAAAAAAAAAAACAGCCCAAGGCAGGCTGCTTCAGACTCATGCTCAAAGGGTTCAGTATTCTTAGTTTATAAACGTAGACGTAGAAGTATATAATAGTTTTGCTATAGCTTGCTTACTTAACGGGCTCCCGACCCGTGAAGAGTCTCTACGTATGACACGGCAGCCTTCCACTTTCTTTGATCACGGGTACGCTACTTCCAGTTGTCTAGACCAAGCGCACTGGCATCCGCGATAGCTTGATCCTTAAAACGTAGGTTCGGTTTTCCTTGTCGTCTCGAACCTGTGGACTGTGATTCGAAGATCTTCTTTGCTGGAGCATTGTTGTCGATGTGGCCGAGCTAGTGTATTCGACATGTTTTGGCTTTCGGAGTACATCCATATCTTGGTACAGCTCATAGAGTTCGCGGTTGTATCTTCTCCTCCATTTGCTCTCCTAGCTTGCGGGACTGAATATCCGACGAAGAATTTTTCTCTCGAAAGTATTTAAAATCCGCTCTGCTTTCGTACCTACCGTCCAACACTCAGCTCCATACAGCAGGACTGGCAGGATTAATGTTTTGTAGAGCATGCATTTCGTCTTCTGAATTAGGAGTTTTGAACCTATTTGTTTTGCCAAACCGAAGTAACAGCGGTTTCCTAGGGTTTGTCTTCGTCGAATCTCCGCTAAGGTGTCATTCGTGGAGTTGATATTTACTCCGAGGTAGGTGAACTCCTTAACCACTTCGAACTGACTGTTGCCAAAAGTGACGTTTTGTCCTAGGCGGTGGACAGATATTTCTTTGTTTATTGACAACATGTACTTGGTTTTATCGCCATTCACTTCAAGGCCAACTCGTTTCACCTGTTCTTCGATGATGATCGATGATGTCGATGTCGTCTGCGTATCCCAGGAGCTGGAAAGATTTGTTAAAGATAGTTTCTTCCGTGTTCATACCTGCCCCGCGCACTATCTGTTCCACCACAAAATTGAAGAAGCATCTCATCGCCGAAATCCGGTACATGTTTGGAATAGTTCGATGAAGAGATGGTGAGTCTCGACTTGAAATTTGCTGGTCTTTTCCAGGATCTGCCTTAGTGTGAAAATTTGGTCGGTCGTTGATCTGCCGGGCCGGAGGCCACACTATTGGCAAATATAAATTTAGATGCATAAAAAGATCATAATAATGGGTTTTTTTTTCAAAAATGTTCGGCAATCACTCCGAAAGTTTCTGACACAAAATATTTAAAAAAAATAGTTTTGAAATCCTTGCTTCTACACCTTTCTGAATTTTTTTTTTGAAATTACATTTCATGTCAACGATGTAAAACATCAAACAGAAAAAAAATCCTTCGTAAGATATTCGGTCCCGTTTGCGTTGACGGGTTCTGGAGGAGAAGATTCAACCACGAACTGTACGA
The DNA here is from genome assembly GCA_949775065.1 of Brachyopa scutellaris. Taxonomy (NCBI): domain Eukaryota; kingdom Metazoa; phylum Arthropoda; class Insecta; order Diptera; family Syrphidae; genus Brachyopa; species Brachyopa scutellaris. The sequence goes on along the minus strand of OX459112.1, from coordinate 183,874,075 downwards.
GCTGTACGGCGACATCAACCTGGTCAAAAAACAGCACATTGGGCGTTTAAGATGGCTAGGACATGTAGAGCGTATGGACATCAACGCTCCGGCTCGGAAAATATTCGACTCTTACCCGGAGGGTCAGCGCAGCAGAGGCGACCTCGCCTAAGGTGGCGCGCACAATTAGAACAAGACCTCAACCAACTTGACGTGCGCAACTGGAGGCGGTTAGCTAAGGACCGGGCTAGCTGGAAGAGGTTGCTGGTTGAGGCCTTGGTCCACCCCGGACTGTAGCGCCACCTAAGTAAGTAAGTAGGATGTAAAACATAAGTTAAGACAACTTTAAAATTGTGGCATACCAACCGTGCTCATAATTGTTTGGCGGAATATGTAGATATGTAGTATTCTTGACAGACATTTTAAAGCGAACGTATTTATTTTCGAGTTCACATTTCGCCACCCTGTATAGTCGTTTCACAATAATTTTGAATTGTAAGTAGTCTCAAATTGTGGACCATCGTACCGTATTTGTTTGCCAAATTTCAAGTTTCTAAGTAGAACGGTTTTTGAGATAGTATTCATGATAGACATTTTAGAGTTAGAGCGAACTTATAATCCTTCCATATTTCCGTACGGCACGGAAACCAAAAATGGGGCAAAGCTAGAGATCTTAGAATACCGTCTGGTATACCAACTTTTACTACACTTTTCGTCACTCAGTTACACTCATTAATCATGATCATAATCATCAAAGGAATCCAGTACGACACATTCCTTTGTCGTAGATGCTACAAATAATCACATCGATTTATCATATCTCCAGAGGTGCATAGCGCCATCAAAACTCGCTCTCCACCTCATTACGTTGGCAAAAGTCATAAAGCGTCACCGTCGCAACGTCTTTGATGACAATTATAACACTAAACGCATATGACGTTGAATTTTGTTCAGACACCATCAAAATATAATTCATAATCCCGCCGAAGAATGCGTGTGAATACCGCACGCGCTATATAGCTGACGATCTGCCATCGTCTCTTGATGGCGGAGACCACCATCGGTGGAGCCCCACTCCACAACCATCTGGCGGCTTGTGCTGTGCTGTGCTGCTGCCTCAAGTGTTTATAGATGTGATGATTATGACTGCGCTAATGACACTCGCGATAGAGAAAAAAGCTTATGGAGATCTTGCGGCGGAGGAGTAGAGATGTTGTGTCTATGCAAAGTAGTGCAGACTCGGACGCGGATGCTCTGCATGTGGCATCGGCATCAGTGGTGATGGTGTTGCTGGGGCAATTAGAAAGCGATCGGGGATTTCACCGCACTGACGATCGTGATGACGATGATGATTGCTGAAATTGCCACTGAAATTCGACTGATGGTGTTATTATCTTTTAAATTGGACTGGAAATGGGAAGTGGAGATTTACAGATTATGTAGCACTTGGAAGATGATTGCAGTTTAAGATTATTATTAAACGAGATCATTTTGAAGTGGCACAAATTGGTATGAGCGTCATGAAGTTTCAATTGACCGTCAGAGGCGATGGTATTGGATCCAGCTTCTAACAGGAACATGTTTAGTATTATTTGAGTCACACATAGAATCAGATCACAAAGGAAATGATGAACGAAAAAGAGCTAAATTCCTATATTAGAGCTGGGACCTAGTAAGCAACGTGGTTTAGTGGTAAGTGCATTGGACTACTACGCAATGCTGTTCGGGTTCAATTCCAGCAAACACCTAAAAATTTTTTCACGGTGCCACCTCTTTTCAATGTCTGACAAGTATTCAAAGAGTATCCTCTGTCATGAGGAGGTTCTCAACTCGTCGTTCTGAGTCGGCAAAAAACTGTAGGTCACTTCCATTTGCGCAAAAATATAATATGCACACACAAATGCGAGAAGCAGGCCCTGGTGCACCCCGAACTGTAGTGACACCCAAAGAAAAAAAAGAAAGAAAGAGAGAGCTGTGACCTGAGTCTCGAAAGTATGTATAGAAGGAGTGGCAATTAAGCCAGGTGAAGAGTAAAACAAAAGAATTTGCATTGGACATTTGAAAGTATGTAAAACCAAACTCAAATTTGAAGACCTTGGCAGTGTTTCAGCAGAAACTATATGACAACTATATGTGGGTGGCCGTGGCGAAGTGGTAGTCATCGTCGCTTGCCACGCTGAAGGTTCACGGTTCATATCCAGATGTCGCTGAAACATTTATTTCTCACGAAAGAAAAATAAGTTGATCACTTTCAGGAGCTAATATCAAAAACGTACTACGAAGGCATAAAACTGGCAGTAGGATGTTGGTATGGCTGAAGAAATTGATCGCACAAACTAATAATAGGAAACATCTGGAAAAAACTTCTGTGAATCATAAGCAATGGCATAACTTTCAATAATCCACAACTCTCCAGTTATCCTGGACACCACCCATAGAGTTAGTTGAAACCTAACATCTGAGTTTCCTATCACTACGTCAATCTGTTTGTCTCTCGTTCTTGTTCTTCATGTGCTCGCGCTGTGTGTAAATATTATAAGAGTATTCATATCCCCTTTAGCGTGTGTAGATTAAAAAAAAAGCACTGAGACACCTTTATACCCTTGAATAGTAGACCCGGGTTAATTCAGTCCTCTGCTGTTCATCACAGTATTGGATTATCTGGCCAGGATACTCTGCCGTTGATAATATTGTGTTCGTGGATGATACTGCGTCAACAATAGAAAATCCCACTATTAGCGACATGCAATGTGAATATTTATAGGGAACATAGTTTCTTGGCACCCCACGACAGGGAAGGTCAACCGCTGTTTAATCGGATAAGGTCATGAGCAAGGAGGAAGAACGGTAGTGCATAGCATTTCGATTAAATGTTTTTGACTTCTTTGAATCGAATTTGTGTCCAGCTTTTTATATTTTGTAAGTTGTAAGTTGCAAAGTTGGCCAATCTGAATCTTCTACCAATTGCCCTTTTTGCTAACAAGAAATGCCCCTTTCTATCTTATTAATACAAAATATTCTTTTCCAACTAAAGAATTACCTCAATCGAACGTTAAGGAAATACGAAAAATCCCATAGTCTCACATTTCACTTGAACTAAAATTCTCAATTTATCCAGCAACCACCGGATGTGTCCGAAGAAGTCGCATAATACTCGTATAAAGACACCGAACGTGTTTCGGACCACTTAACTCCTAAGAGTCGCGATTTATACGGATTCATTTCCAGCAGTCGGTTGTCGTTGAGAATTTGTTTCTTCCTCTGGGGGTCACTTGACTCGTTAATTATTGTCATCGGAACAAAATGCACTGCCCCAGTGCTATAGTATCAGATGGATAACAAAGGGAAGCTCATTAACTCAAAGGTTGAGCGATGAAAATGAGATGACACCGCGGTGGCGGCCAGACCACCGTCAGAATTGGGAACTGCAATGGTCTTTACATATTCATATGTACATATGTATATATAAGAAGAATTGTGCAATTATGTGACATGGCCATGGGCTATCAAATAAATTAAAAGTGATCCAATATAGCATTTACATATATTAAGAGATGTGCTACATACGAGTAGGTACACACACAAAGTGCGTCTGAAAGTTTGTGGGTGCAATTGAATCCTTGCAATCAATGTGCAGTAGTCGGTCGGTGAATACATACGTACATAGGTATGTTATGTTGTATACTCATACTCAGTATGTTTATCCGGTATTCTGTGATTTTAATGAACGGGTATCATGTCCTTCCTTATAATCAACAAATCACACCCCCTATTTTGTGTGTTAACTCAATTTAAATATTGATTGATATCCGTTCTCAGTGTCAGAGAGTGTGTTTGCAGTGGTTGTGGGGTAGTAGTGGTGACTGTGAATGACTTATGAAATTCATATCCCGTAAGGGGGAAAACATCGACAACAAGTCGAAAAGTCAAGAGACAGAGAGACACATACAGTCAATTGTTGAGGCAGCACAAATGAGCTTCTTGATTTCACAAATGACTAACCGACCATCAGTTTCAACCGGACGGATACGAAATCGATCGGGATGGTGGGAATGGAGTTTCTTACAAGTGGTCATTGATTTTTCGCACGCAGTGTTATTTGACACCACTGGCAAATGGCCTGGAAATTTGGAATTGACTTACTGTGTGGGGATATCGACAGTAGGATGTGAGTGTAATATTTTGCCAAAAGGGGTATTTTATTGCTTTAACGATTTGCGTACTTTCAAAATTTGTTTTGTGCTACTGGTATCCTGTATCCCTAAAGAGTACAAAAGTCGGAATGTATTGAACCGAATCAAAACAGAAAAGACTAGAGACAACTTTGGTCCTGGCAATCTTACGAGCTACTATAGTTCTGATCAGCTCCAAAGTGTGTTGGGCTTATAAGTGTCAATGATACCTGTGACAGTTTCTAAATTTTTGTTGATTGAAAACTTTTGAAAATATAGCTACTTTTCATTAAGTTCGTAGATCTGCAGATAGGTCTCTGAATCATTTTGCATATCAAGGGATTTCTTTTTTTGTTTTGTTGTAAATACAACGACAATAAAATTTTCCAGCAAATAACGATGACTTGAGGTTGCCATAAATCTTAAATCGTTTTCGGCAAATACGATCTTGCAATCAAATTCTCCGCCGACAGTCAACCTAAAACTTTTAAGTTCATCTGAAATTGATCTTCTTTCATTCTACTACCAGCAGTACAGTGGCAGCAGTAGCAGAAGCAGAATGCATACGAGTATTCTACTCCACCGTTTTCAACAATGGAATATCACAAACCCATAAAAACTGACAGTTTTCTCCCCTGTCACAAAAAAAGGTGTTGACACTTTGATTTATCTGGCATGCCATCACCTGAGCTTTGCCTCGTTCCATTTGGATCATCATCAAGAGGGATCGGCCCGGTCCAAAAAAGACACACCAATCAAGTAATATCTGGAATTTCAATATTGTGTCCTGCTATAGAAAAAGAATAAAAAAACAAATCGACAATCTTACGCGCAGCTGGTCAACGCAATAGCAGCGCAAGATGGTATCAGTAACAGTTTTTGAGAACGCTGGAAAAAATGTCAACTGGATCATCTACGAGTATAACTGCCCACTTACGCCCAAATATGCTACGATTTTGAGACTCTTTTGCGGTCCGCGATTTTTTGTACGCATGCCAATTTAAAAATTCCAAATGAAATATAAATCGACCAAATTAATATCAGGTCGCGACTCACGATGCGGCGATGCGGCGGACAGGACAATTCTGAGAGAAAAATGTTCCAATCTAGTGGTGGGTTTTATAGGTTGGATGGGCGATGAAACCAGCGTGCTCACAGCGAACCGAAGTCACGTGCATATAAACCGGCAGAAGAACACAGAAGGGAATTCAAATGCATCTGAATTTTTAATATTTCAAAAATATATTTTTTTTCTTTTGTCGAAGAAGGAACACAGCAAAGGGAAGTCGTGTTCTCCATTTTTGGCCTTTAAATCGTTTAACTTTAAATGGTTTTCTTTTATACGAAGAATAAAAGTTGTACAAAGAAGCTGCATGTGAGCGGTCTAATCGAATGCTGTATCCTATTAAGAGAAATAGTAACTGTCACCTGGCGTTTTTGATGATGGCACCAGCGCAGATATCAAATGAATAATTACTCTTGCAGAATGGACGAGAACAGTATTCTGACAGACACATTTGAAAAGTTGTATGCGCCTTATTTCTGCCTCGTATTGCAGCGCCATCTAAAGTCGAATCGTTTAAGTATCTATCAACGACTTTATCTTATTTTATCGCTTAAAGTCGGATTATTTCAATTTTTTGAACCACAAACAGTGAAACTAACGAACTTTCCCCTTAGAAGAAAAAAAAAAAAAAAAAAAAAAAACAGTTACAAAACTGTTCCAAATGCAATAACGTCGTAAACCTCCAAAACCCAATCAATGCTTACAATCACAAGTTAACTTTACTTTGAAATTAAAGAAAAACCTAAGACCAAACAAAAATAAAAAGGAAGAAATACCTATCTTAACATTTCAATCTTTTAATGAAGAATTGTAATAACAATAAAATTGCTACAGCTACCATGCAAATTTCGGCCTCAGGCTTTTTGTTTTTATCTAATTACCTTTCACCTCACAAAGCTCTCATAATCGGCCATCTTAGCACATACTTACAACTCATCAACATTATTATGGCGCTTTATAGATCCTGAACGTCGATTAACGTGTGGTTGAGATCCGCGGCCTGTGTTTAAGGTTTATTTTTTGCCTTTGGCCCAAAGTACATACAAACATAAACTCAGACAATCGATTAAACGTACCGATATCGCGGCTCATAATGACGCTCGCACACAGAAGACAAAACAAATTTTCGGCTTCCATTGAATGAAAGATCATGCGCGCGCTCCAGGTATGATATGTGGTTATCTGTTTCAGTGATATAGCTCAGCGATTACTGTTAGCCGGAATATAAAACACGACAATTAACAGCATTTACTGGACATTAATCATTTTAATCGCTTGCGAATGATCGCTGTTATAGTGAGCCCGCCACTGGATAACGTACGTTAACGCATGTGATGTAGTTATTGCAGGTTTCACTTACTTATTTTTTTATTTTTTTGGAAGGTACATACGTTTGTGTTTTTGTGGCCCGAAAAGGGTTAGGGTATGTGATAGTAAGTTTGACAAAGATACACATAGAAATGTACGCTAATCTCTTCAAAGAGTTTTCGGTGGATTTTTGAAAAAAAAAAACGAATATAGAATGCGGATGCTAAGAGTTCACTTAATTTAGAAGAAAGTCTACGGTACAGTAAAAAAAAAAAAAAACCGACAGTTGACACATAATATATTTGTACGCTTAATTTTAGTTGACTTCCATTATTATTGAACTTTGGTATCTGTCTTTTTAGGAGCTCAATTGAACATCACACCACTTCACCTAGCAATACAGGAAGAAGCAGCTAAACAAGCTCTTCCCTTTCATAGGATCTATGAATTGAAAGACGGTTACCTAAAGGGACATTTGAGTATACTAAATAAGGGCTATCAAGCTAAAGAAAAGAACAGTACCAGCGATCACATGTCCCTAAAAATAAGCATTGTCAAAAACCGCGAAACATTCTCCCCGAACAGAGACGAATGGAATAACAACCCAAAGTGGACCAAGAGCGATGTCCAACTTTGGTACACAGATGGGAACAGAGAATGACATCGGAGCGGGAATAGTGGGGCCGAGATTTCACACACACATATCCCTCCATAAAGATGCCACAATTTTCCAAGCGGAACTATTTGCCATCAAAACAGCCGCACTAATCCTACTGGAGAGAAACCTAAACAAAACAAAGATAAACACAATGTCTGACAGCCAAGCTGTACTAAAGGCACTAAGAAGCCACAATCGAATGCCACTCAAACTTAACCTGCTGACCAAGAAAACATAGTTAGACTCATATGGGTACCAGGGCAAGAAAGACACGAGGGCAACGAAAAAGCTGATATGTTGGCTAGAAAAAGAGCCAACAGTCCATATATTGGGCCAGGCCGTCAGTATGGCTTCACCAGTGAAGACACCAACAAAATCACTGCAGAATTGACAACAAACCAACTAAAAAGCTTCTGGAATAACTTAGAGGGCCTAAAGCACTCAAAAAAGTTCCTCAATCACAACAAAAAAAGGAGAAATGAAACCCCAAAACTAAACAGAGGAAATTTAAAAATTCCTTACGCAGGTCTGACGGGACATTCAATCTACAGCAGCGACCTCTATAAAATCAAAATCAGCAACACAGACACCTGCAGATTCTGTCAACAAACAAAAGAAACTACGGAGCACCTGATTTGAGAGTGCCCTTCTCTAGCAAGAAGAAGAGCCAAAATACTAGACAAACACATACTAATGGAAGAAGACTACAAAAGCATTCCAGTCAAAGGGATTATCAAATTTCAAAAGATTTTCTATGATTCCTAGATAAAAAAAAAGGGAAAAATAGACCAGCTCTGGTCGCAGTGCTAGCGGACATCTCTACCGTACTCCAGAGTCATCACAATCATAATCATCATCTGGTATATTGGCATAAACCCCACAAAACGAAGTCCGGAGCCGTCAAATTAGGCGACTGTGGAGGCCTATCAACATCAGTTTTTATTGAGATATTTTGTTATGAAACAATTTTTCCAGTAATTCCATTGCAAAATTGGATATAGGATTTTTTTTATTGGATATACTTGTTAAAATCTTATGTTAACCAAGCTTTAGGCAGGCAATTCTGGTGTTAAAAAGATAACAATCATTTTACGATGACGTTCTGCTTGAGGTTGATGGAATGTTTTGAACACTTTTCACAGGACAGCAGCAATATTTCTATCTTATCTTCTCGTACGTTGCGGCCCAGGCTTCTGCTACAGATCCACTTTTCTCAAAATCTTTCATTCAACGATAAATATTGTCACAATAATTGATGATTAATTCAGATATAATGTTTTCACGATTAAGACACGCTGATCTATCGAATATTTTTCCATATATGATTATTTTACTATACCGACTGCCAAACATGAACTCTCAAAATTCATCTTTACCAAAATGGCGGTCAAATAAAGTAATAGTAAACCTTCCAAAGCTTATGTTAGGTTGTGACTTTTTTATGACTTTTTTGAAAGTATTTAATTATTGTTTTCTAGTTACCCATATCTCCTTGCTTTCTATGGAATAACGAAATAAACACAGTTCATAATAATCCGCATCTAAATAACCTGAAGCAAGCGATTAAATCTTTACCTTGGCCTATAAAAAAAAACATTCTCGTATGGCAACACCATCGTCGCTGCCAATCGAATACCTACATATCCTCCAACTAGATTATGAATATTACCATTCGTTGGCAATGTGTCTCGACAAGAATTTAAAGTGCCCGCTTAAATGATTTATAATTTGTTTAAATAATAAAATTAACATCTGAACTCACTTATTACTTTGAATTGAATTTCATAAATAAACATGTTTATGATCACTGTTTGGCTGATAAATCTTTCGTTGACAGAATTTTAATGCATGAGTGGTCGTTTGCCTGTGCGCACTTTTTTTTTTATTCATCTATAATTTAATATATTATATTTTGTATGTTATGCCGAGGTGTGACCTTGTCATACATGGCAATAAGTTGAATATGAATTGCGATTTTATTAAATTGACAGATGATGTGGGGGTATTTTACTGACAAATGCAAGTAAACGAATAGCTAAAAAGTGACGACTAGTTTCGAAAGTTAAAAGGCATTGATTCGCTTAAAAGTTTGACTTGTATTTGATGATTTTCCAGATCATGGACTTTAGAAAGTTCTTTACTTAAAAATGCAATTAACTCAAGTGACAGTCGATATCGGTTCTGAAAGAATAAACTGACATCCGTCTTCGGTTTGATCTGTCAAATGAAGTATTTATCTCGTGTCACATTATCGGTAGTTTAATATTTTAGTCTCTTTCAGTCATCGCCCTCAATTGAAATGTCCAAAGATTTTCTAGAGAAAAGGATTCAAATAATTGAAGTCATATCCCTTGAGTAATATCTTAAAATTGCTTTATATCCGTTTATCATTATCATCATCATCGTCATCATTGTTATCATCGTAATCGAAGCGCTTTTGTGTTATCGAAATCAAAAGGAATTGTGTTGGGTTTTTTGTTATAAATGGCAATAAATGGCAGTCAAAATAATCGCTCCTGCTTTACCCCTTTTTATGTCGTTGCTATACCCTTTCATTCATCCTTTTGAAATATAGTTGTTATGATTTTGAGAATAAAATACTGAGTTTCAATTAATTTGCTGTTTTGTTATAGGAGTCCTTGTGTTCAGCTAAAAAGAAATTATTAAATGGGCTGGAAGATATTTAACCTTTTGTTTGTGCGTAGGAGTGATGTAATAATCCAAATTGAAAAGGGGTGGCTATTTGGATAAAACGAGTAAAGGGCTAGGCTGGCATAAACACACGCGAAGAAAGGTTCAAAATGTCTTGAATCAGATGATTGGATGTTTGGCAAATAAATTGAATGAATGAAAAAATGAGTTGGCATCTGACTGATGTTTGTTTTTTTTTTTTTAACAGTGAAATTATAAAAAATGGGATGTTAGCGTAGTATAAATAAACTAGTGTGACCGTGCGAGATCCAAAAGAAAATCCAACCCCCAAAACCCAAACTTCCCGTCCAACATCCAAAATTCCCATATGATTTCCATCTATCAACGCGTGCAAACCCATGGAAATCATACCGGAAATGTTTAATTTTTTGGGAGACCATTTTGGGGAGAGTATTTCTTTTGATCTGATTCTTAATTTGATCATATTTATAAAGTGAAAGAGCAATTCGACAATACTCCAGGAAATTATCTTTCTTTTGACACCTCATTTGTTATGATATGTTGAGTGTGAGAGCCGCAAATGGTACCTATGTGCTACAGAAATAATATATATGTATATGTACCTAAATATTTGGATTAATTAGGTAAAAGAATATATTTTTTTTTATAAAGGCCTTTGTGCTGCTTGACATTCTAATAAACTAGTCCCAGACAAGTCATAACAGAGTTTAAATCCTATTAATTCCACTAGCTAAAATAGTCGTACCCATTATAGCCTCATTTCTCGTAAGCCATCTCTGCTTCTTCTAAGAATCAGAAAAGATTTCAAAATTAGTGACAGGTGGAGCATATGTATTATGGAAGTTCACTGACACTTACTACTACATCGTTGAAAGCTTTTCAAATGCTTATTTTTATTATGACACAAAAATAATCTCAAACGCCCAATAAACATGCAATAACACCTACAATCATGTCATCGAACAGGCCAACCACTGATTTATAGCATAACTCAATCATCATATATGCGTTTTTTATTTATGGCAAATATGAGTGGAATTACAAAGAAAAAAAATTGGATCTGAACCACCTTTTCCCACATACAAAGCATTATGGTTCCCAGCACGTATTCACGCTTTTTGGGGGAGCCCAACACCCGATTTAACACCCTGCGCGTGGGCCCACCACGGCCCAATCATATTCATATCATACACCGATAGTGTACCGATCATTAAAGAACGTGATTAAAATCTAACCATAACTATCGTGCAAGAATCTTCCCGCGACGGATCGACACCGCACATGGACACGATACCTCACCTCATACCTCACACCTTTTACGTGTGGATAATAACCAACCAAAAATGAACCGAGAGCGAACAACTGTCAAAAGGGTTCCATAAAGTTATGCGTCGATAGAACAAGTGGTCTTGTGGTTATGTTGTTTGTTGAGGATATTGAGTGGATTATTGATGAAGATCAATTAAATTAATTACTCGCGTATTAGACGAGGTGATGGATCAATGTGGCGGTCAGTGCGCCGTTGATATGAATTCGAAATGAATTCCCTTAAGGTTGTAACTTGTCGCCGGTGATTTTTTTTTTTTTATGGTAGCTTTGGCGAGAATAAAAATGTGGTTATGATTATGAGGCGCCATTAATGTTTATGTTTATTAGCCATGCATTGTTGTCTGACACCTCTGGTTATGTCTTCAAGTTGCATTTATGTGTACGTGGTTGCACGAAAGGGCTAATAAATTTGTTATGCTTGATATTATAGTGATCGTAAAATAAAAAAAGTACATAGTTAAATAGCCATTGCAAACGGAGAATAGTGAACATTATATGTTAATATTGTTTTTTTAACTCGATAATTTGCGAAGAGGTGAGACACATCACACCGGTACCTACAGCTAAAGAAATAAAAGAAGACATTAATATAAAAAAAGGCTCCGGGATTTGATCTTATCACAGGAGAAATCTTTGAAAAAAACTTCCAAAGATATGTTAGGTTTAAAAAAGCTAGCACAGATAATAAACGCTGCATTCGGGATAAGATATGTACCTAGCATGTGGAAAGTCGCTAATGTTATTATGATACCGAAACGAGTCAAACCACGCAGCGAAGTAGCATCGTATCACCCAATCACTAATTCCCAACCATCAATTTGGTTTTAGAAATAAGCACTCTATGATCGATCAAGACCATAGAATAACTGATGAAATTCTCTTAAGGCATTTGAAGAGAAAAAAAATCTGCTCAACAATATTTCTCGATTTAGGACAAGCTTTTGATAAAGTATGGCATAAAGGTATGTTCCATAAACTACAAAAGTATATGCCTAACCAATATTCAGAAATTCTAGAATCTTAAATAACTGTACGATTCTTTAGAGTAAAACAAAAAAATAAGTACTCAACATTAAGAGAAATTAAGACTGGTGTACCACAAGGCAGTGTAATAGGCCCTGTGTTGTATCTACTAAGCACAGGCGAGAATGTGAAGAAGCAACTGTGGCAACGTTTGCAGATGATACTGCTGCAGTGGGGGAAATCGAAAAGTAACAAAAATATCTAAATGTAGTCCATTTAAAAATGGCAAATTAAATTAAATGACCTGAAGTCAGTTCATATAAATTTTACTAATAAAAATAGAATACTCGAACGTAGCCAAATACATATGTAGGCATGACCCTAGACACTAAACAGCTTTGGAAAACGCATGGAAAGAAAAAAAAAACAACAATTGAATATGGGTTACAGTAAAATGTATTGGCTAATTGGGAGATAGTCCTTCTTGTCTAACTACAATAAACTGCTGCTTTATAAGCAAGTTAGAAAACCAGTTTGGACTTATGGACTTCAACTATGGGCATGCACTAGCAAAACAAATTTACAAAACATGCAAACTTTCAAAAATAAAGTACTACGAAGGAGCATAGTACCTTATGCACCCTAGTACATAAGAAACGCCGATCTACAATCTACATAGAGATCTAAAAGATGAAATGGTTGAAGATGAAGTCAAAAATGTAGCTAGAAGTCATTAACTTAGACTTCTTAACTATGTGAACTTGTAAACAACAAATTTATTAAATAACGACAACCAAATTAGGAGATTAAGGGGTTAGGCCACTCTAGGGGCTGAAACATTAGGCTTTTTAAAAAATTTTTTTTCAGAAATACTACAAAATTAATCGAGATTCCAATGAGAAGTATTTATTATACATATCAGTGACTGTATACAAATTTTTTTTCGATATATTAACAAAGTCGAAAGTGAAATATTTGACTACAAAATCATTAGATAATTGTTAATAACAAATGAACTATGCTATGCTATGAAAAAAATCCCACGTACTTCCATAGACAATGTATTTTTCAAGATATATTCAATATTTCAAGTAAATCGGTTACAGATTGTCTGAGTTATATTTCCGGCAAACTTAAAAAAATGCAGTTTTGAGATACACGCGTTTAAAGTTTACAGTAGTAGAAAATCATGAGGAAATTTTGCAATACCTTCAATCTGCGATGCCTGCACCGAGTACTTAGAAATTTTTCCCGGCCATAGTCTTTTTGGACATCATTTTTGAAAAAAAATCGATTTTTCGAAAATTCTAGAGTGGCCTAACCCCTTAAGAACTGTGAAACCTTTTGAACTAGCTAACTAAATTAAATAAAAAAAATTAAAACAAAAAAAGAAAAGAAAACCAACATTATGGTGGTTTATTAATAAACTTAACAACATAACTACGAAAAATAAGTTGCTGATTAGTCGAACGACTTGGTGCGATTCTCGGAAGACAGACGTCAGTCAGCCTTTGGCAGGATTTTTTTTTTAGATTGGGTTAAAGTCCCTCACTATTGCAGATAATTCCCTCCCGTTTTTGCCTCTGCAATGTCTTTTGATGATTTTTCCTCCAGCGATCCTCCAAAAAAAATAGATAATTTGCAAAACCAATGATGTTTACTAACACCGTTGCTACTGGCGAAAAACCCAGTAGTTTACCTTACAGATTTCACAAAAAAGTCCCATTTATTGTTAACCATTGTGTTAGAATGTATATGTCTCGTGGGTATAATATAGGTAACTCACCGTCATTTAATGTTAGTTTGAGATATAAATTAGCAACCTTTGTGTTGCCAATTTTTATTAAATAGATTTCATCTGTTTTTCGTTGGATTACTACGAGTATATAATATTAAATTCATTTTATTTTAAATATTCATATTTATATACATATTTCCTTCTGAAAATAGACAAAAATCATTCATCGGACATTTACCTTCTTTATTTATATCATTTCTGTGACAAGATGCTCCGGATAGACGGCGCTTATTTCAAGCCATTGGTTTACCTTAAATTTCAAACTTCATGGGCAGGCTAAGATAATTTAATACCCGTACCCAATTCAAATACGACTAACCCCCTGACACAATTTATTAGTAATATTCTATATTTTATTTTTTATAAATATTTGTGTCCCTGAGCAAAACTGTCTCATCTTTTCAAAACGACCAACCAAACTACGTCCCAATATTTTCCAACACACATGTGCACATTCATCACATGAATGTTTACAAAATATTTTCCATTTTCTACGAGTATCTTTCAAAATTAAAATGAGTATTCCTCAAAACGGTATAATAAACGTCTGCTTTTATTAATATCTCATTAAATAAAAATAATATTTCCACACCAGAAACCACAGGAATTTTAATAGACTCATTTCGCCTTAAGTGCTTCTTAATATACCCACTAGCTACTACCTCGGTGTTAGGCGGCGAATGACGTCTACGATTTTTCAATAACTCAAAAATGCTTGGGCACTGTGTTTTGAACGCGCACCCAAGCGATTAATTACTAAGCCATTAACGGTGTCATCTAGTTATGATTTACAATATTATTTAGCTGGACAAATTAATTCGCCCAGAGAAATGAGCAGGTTTTGAAATGTTGCCAGACGCGAAGCGTTGAGTGTACTCGTAGCGTTTATCTGTCATGCGAGGACCGACCTAAAGCGAGTTGGAGAATTTCTTTGAAATTTATGAACAACTTGGCTAATTTGTATTCCTGCGAGAATATCTGCATGACAAATGTCAAAGTGTTACTGGGACAACGACAACCTAAGCGCGCTAAACCTAGTGGCAGTGGCTATGGCGTGGTAGAACAGTGCGTTGCGCTCAGAATTTGATGAGTTTCTAATTTGTTGGAGTTCTTTCGAACGACGACGATGGATGTTTGCGCGCGCGGTAGACGTATGAAGTCATCCTTTAATGACTCGCACCTTGTACAAGTGCGAGCGAAAGAAATTTGTTTTTAATTGGCGTCGCAATAAAAATTCGTTTTGTATTTGAAAATCCATAAACAATTCTTTTGTGCGAGTATTTATGATTGTTATGTAGTCACGATTTTTTGTTCTTTGATGTATGTACTTGTACATAATCATAGCTAGTGTTGGCGCCGTAATAGAATAGTTGTTTGGGTGCATTTGAAAGATAATTTAATGTTAATATTGTTGTTTTAAGTTTTTTTTAGACATTGTTACACCTCCGTCTTGTGATATGAATTACGCACGAAGTATACGAGTAATATCTCTGATCACTAAATTAAATAAGATTACTTTTCGAAGTTGGATTTTCATTTGCACCATAAAATGACATTTCAAAAATTAATTACTTTGAGTTTACAAAAATAGGAATAACAATTCTAAAAAAATGTATTCAGTGGCTCGGCATTTAATTCGGAGAAAGTTACAGTTAGTCACAAAAGTAATTATACAGTACAGTGTACGAAGTTTATTGAACGAAAACAACCACTCAAATAAATCTAAACCAAATAAGTGATATGAATTTTTTTAGTAACTGTTATAGGCACTTTATATAAAAAGTAAAATTAACTAAAAAACAAAACAAAGTAACAAAGATATTAAAATGAAGCAAAATTCATAAAAAACACATCACAAAAGTAAGTATACACCTCAAAGAAAAATCAAAAAAAAAAAAGAAGAGATATTGAAGTAAAAAATGAAATTATACCAAGCAGGATATCCGTTAGAGTTAATAACAGTGTTTATTCTGGATGGCATTGAATTGACGAGCTTTTGGATCACATCGCGGTCGGGGCCTATTTTGGCCCATTCTTCTTGAATAATGGTTTCAAGCTGATTTTTCATTTAAATATCATGTTTTCGTATTTAGCGTTTGAGGTAATCCCACAAGTGCTCAATAGCACTCAAGTCTGGTGATTGGGTTGGTGTTTTAAGCTGGTTGCGTACATGGTATAGCAGCTATTCTCTAACTATTTGAGAACTATGCTTAGGGTCATTATCTTGTTGAAAGAGAATGACCCCTCCAATGCCGATTTCTTCGCACTCTGATAAAGATGGTTTTTGAGGATATTTAAATATTCCAAATGATTTATGTTTCCTTCTACAGACACCAAATAACCCACACCAAAGGCTGCCATACACGCTTTTTTTTAGGATCATTCCTTACTTTTCGGACAATAATTCGTTTTTCTCCTTCAGTAAAGGTACAGGGGCGTCCACTTCTTGCCCGATTTTCTATTTTACCGGAGGTTTTATTTTTTTCTAATTTTTTTTTTACCGTTGCAGGGCTTTTGTCGACTAGTTTCGCCACTTCTCGAATGGATTTCCCTTTCTTAGAAAATGTTATCACCAAATTTTTAAGGTCAATAGAGAGCTCTTTTCTATGCGGAGCCATTTCTGGTAGATGCATAGAAATTCGTTGACGAAATTATGTAAACTCAATAATTTCTACTCACCCTATATATTTCTAAAACAATTCAATTGAAAAAGAGCAAAAAGTGTTTACTGACCCGTGGTTTGTACTCAAATACCATGAATGTATACTTACTTTTGTGATGTTGTTTTGGTATTTCGTCAGACAAAAGTTATTCTCCTCTAGAACCTAGTCAAGTTATACCGTTATTTTTACTTTAGAGCAACTGTGCAGATGTTAAACAACAGATTTGAATTCAAACGGATAATGATTCAAATGAAATACACTGTTTTCTTAAGACTTTTGTTACACACACATAGCTGTATACTTACTTTTGTGATTAACTGTACATCCAATTTGCCTCTGCAACAAACATTTAAATGCTTAAAAATATTCATCCCATTATGGGATTGAAGCAATCATATTATTACCCCGCATCTAATATCTTAAGTCTGTTGCGTGGGTTACTAATGTGGAATCCAAAATTCCACGTAAAAAATCCGCCCGTGAAATATAAAATATGAGCAATATTTCGCATTGTTATCTTCTGCTCCAAAACCTAAACCACTCAATGGATTCGAATGTGGTTTTCACCATTAGATATCTTGCAATAAAGTCGTCAGACTACTCATCTGGAGCAAGATATCATGACCTTCGATTTTTGTATTAAACCATTAAATACGCCCGTTGCGGAAATTTATTTAAATATGAATTTAAATTATGTATTATAACTTCAATTATGACAAGTCAAATGACAAGAGAAAAAATGGCTGAGATGTGGCTGATATTAATACCCGTTTGACAATGCGACGTAAAACGCTCTAAATAGAGTAATTGAGGGTAATTACTAAGGAACTGCTCGCTGATGGTCATTTGGGATGAAGTTCATATGACTCGAAAAGTTACGATTAAAGAAAAATATAGGAAAGTCGAATAAACGTATGGGGAGTTGTACCATTTTATTTTTCACCGATTTCCGCCAGATCTTGCCTGTTATTACGAGAGGCATAAGAGCAGACTAAGTGAATGAATCTCTGAAAAGGTCTGTGAACCTGTTCACATGAATATTCATGACTAGTGTACTGGTGCGAGGAATCTCTCACAGAAACCCTATACCCGTAAGTATAGGTAATAATGTTTTTTTCGTAATAACTTTACTCGTATGGGTTTTTTCAAAAGTGTTTATATTGATGAACAAAGTACAGGTGATCAGCTTTCAATCAGTGTATGAATCATTATAATCAGTGCAGGAATAAATTCTCAGGAAAAATCACAAGCTCTTGCGCTAGCGATTTAAATATAATGATGATGATGATATTGGTACGAAGCCACTAGCTTGGTTCAAAGAGATATTATGTATGTTTCTGTAGATACTGTAGTTAAAATGCAATTCATCATCCAAGAGAATTTCTGGAATCCTCCCAGAGTAGGTACCTTTATACAAAAAGTGAAAGTCGGAGGATCGATAATTTTATTCCGATTACTGATCAAGTCACTTTAAAATCATGATATTAATTGTACAATATTGACCGGGAAAATTATTTACACCCTGCGAATTCCTTTCATACCATTTCCAATCAAGTTGTTATTATCGAGAATTGACTTAAGCGTGCAATGTTTCTCGCTAACCTTATGCGGTTCTGTCGCGTGTTACACGCGGAAACAGTTTTTTTTTATAACGCCTTGCGGAAAATTTCTCTTACGAGTAAGTTATAACACAAATCACAATATTTTTCTCAATGTGACATTAACATGTACACTGTACATTAGGGTGTGTCATTTAGTATGGCAAAAATTTTTTGATTCTTATACCACCCAAACGTTGCATTGGGATCCTAGGTGTCAGAATATGTGAAAAAATTTCCAAGTTTAATCTACTTTTGGCTCCCTCAAGTTGGTTGAAGTTTCGGAAAAAACGGTTTTCAGTGCTATGTTCGCCCATTGCTCGGATATGATTTAGTGTTAATTTTTTTTGATTTGGAAATAAAATTAAAAAATATCTATTTTACATATTTTTATATTCAATACCCACTGTTGGGCGCAATACGTTTAACGATGTGCAGAACAGGAGGTTGAAAAAATATATTTTTTCTTAAAATTGTTTGTTAGTTGATAAATATTTTAAAATTGTAGATATTTACTTTATTTGAACCTATTTTAACTGGTTTTGGTGTATAAATGTAAAAAAAAAATAGCACGCCAATAGCCTATTTCTTCAATTTCTTCGAAACTTCAAGGTTATTGAGGGAGCCAAAAGTACTTTCCAAAATGAAAACTACTTTTGAGAACTATTAGACATGAAAAGTCTTAAGTTGAAAAATATGACACACCCTACTGTACATTCCAGTACAGCACCTCTTTCGAATGTCTGACAAGCATCAAAGAGTATCATTTGTCACGATTGAGCTTCTCAACTCGCCGTTCGGAGTCGGCCAAAAACTGTAGGTCCCTTCCATTCGTGCAAAAATATAACACGCACACACAAATGGTTGCGAGAAGCAGGCCTAGGTTCACCTCGAGCTGTAGCGCTAACTAAGTAAGTAAGTAAGTTAAGCGCTACTAAATGAATTTGGTAAATTTTGAAGAAAAAAAAAAAAATAATAATACATAATAATTCGGCGGCCGTGGCCGTGGTGGTTAGTGCGTTGGACTACTACACATGCTGCTCTGGTTCAATTCCAGCCCGGGTCTAACACGGGCCTGGGTCACGGTTGCCACCTCTCTCGAATGTCTGACAAGCAATCAAAGAGTATTATTTGTCATGAGACTCGCCGTTCGGACTCGGGAAAAAACTGTAGGTCCCTTCCATTTGTGGGAAAAAGTAACACGCACACACAAATGGTTGCAAGAAGCTAGGCTTGGTTCTGTATAGGACTGCTGACGGCGAATATTTTTTAATAATTCAAGTAGCATTTTATCGATGAGAAAAACATTTGTTCATAAAAAATCGCGAATAATTAAAAAAGTTCGTGTTGGTTTAATGCTACTTTTATGTCGCGTAATCTATTATTTTTTACAGGGGACCGGGCCGGCGCGGGGCGCTGCGTTGCAACGCGTTGCTCGGATATTTAAAAAAATGTTTATTTAAAATAATAAATGAGGTTAAGGGCGTTGCTTGATTTAATTTTGTGAGTTTTGATTACTTTCTATGAAAATTAACCCGCGAGATATATATGTATATATGTATACTTATACTTATATGTATACCTTTATACAGTTTGGAGCAAAATAAACTGATGACCATATGGACTTGTGTGAATGAACTTTGAAAATGCCTAGTTTGGTTTTTGTCTTGTATGTTTTTGCAGTGATGTACAAATATTCTGATAAATATCTGTAAGTTAAGAACTGATCGTGAACCTTATTGAATCAAAATGAGCCACATAGAAAATCTGGGTCATGTCCTTAGTATATTTCAATAAATAATATCGGTTGAATTCGGTTGAATACCAACTAAGTTGTAGAACCGTGCACGTAGTCATATGCAGTGATGAATTTAATTGAAGTTAACTTCTATCATATACCCTATTGCCAAAGGATTGAAGTCCGTACTGACCATCTTCAGATATTCCCCTACGTACTAGTACAAGTCATTAGCCCACTTTTACTTCGGTTCAAATGGTTTTACTACGCACCCTTACAGTTCATCTTCTACGCTCATAAAAGAAAAACTTGACAAGTCGCCTGATATTATCACATGACATAAAAGTGATAAAAATCTATTATTATAATCGTAAAAATGAAATGACACTAAAACAAAAAAAAAAAGTATATACATACATATAATATAATGTATATATACCTGCTAAAAGAAAATATGAAACGCAAAAAGCTTTTTTGTTATCTCACCATGCACGGTGATAAATGAAAATGGAAGTTACTGCCGGATGACCGCTCATATGGATGCTTCACAATATTAAATATAATGGAAATAGATGACTTCACTGTGTCGGAGTTAGAGCCAGAGCCAGTAGTGGGACAAAGAAAGACACACACCAGGTCCTTTTCCAGTGAAAAAGTACTCGTACAGATAAAATATTTAACTTTATGAATGACCTCTCGCATCTTCCATCCCATCTTCCTGCCCAAGGGTGAATTTACGAGAATTTTGTTTTATATCGTATCTCATTATTTATTATTATCCCTGTCGCACCAAAATGTGTGCAAAGTTACTTTTTACTGTTTTGTCACAGAACTCACTGAGTCGTTACTATTGGACAAAACGTTAAACCCCACATGTGGTCTAAGAACACGGTGGTGAATCAAAAAATTAATTAATTACCACCGATTTTCGTGATGACTGAATCACGTCTCTGTGTGACTATAAAATGACGGGTCCGTCATCTGTGGCGCGCTGCTACTTAGGGGGTCGTCCATATTGATTCAATGAAACCATGCTTAAGAAACATTTTTATGTTTTTAGATACGAGTATAGTATTTCTTTTGTTTTTGTTTTTATTATAACTTTAGTATCTCATGTGTGTGTATACATACATATGTAGGTATATAAGTATGTGCCAATTAATTGGCAAAAGAATTTTTTAATTTGTCAGGATATTAAATGTTGACGAAACAAGACATGAATTAAGGCATGTGGACAGATTTTTTTATAGGGATGCGAGCATACTTCCCGCCATGAAATGCCCTGAGGAGGCAGACCACCAGGTGTGATTGTTGTCCCATTGTCCTTTATACTTGTATGTGTGGATGTTTTGAGTAAAATGTAAAAATAATTAAAATTATGAAGCT
The DNA here is from genome assembly GCA_949775065.1 of Brachyopa scutellaris. NCBI lineage: Eukaryota > Metazoa > Arthropoda > Insecta > Diptera > Syrphidae > Brachyopa > Brachyopa scutellaris. The sequence goes on along the minus strand of OX459112.1, from coordinate 183,852,744 downwards.
CTGCAATGGACATAAAAAAACAAACTGATCCCGGTTTTTATCTTCTTCTCAAGATTCAAGAAATATATTTTATCGAAGGCATACATATATTAGAGGGAAAAAATGTCGTCATAAAATGTTGTATTATGATCTTTTTTCTTTTGTTTTGTTCGAGGAAAAAAAAAACAACAGGCAGAATCATAAAATTAATTATTGATTTTATCATAATTATTATTGATTTGGTGAATATTTAATGAATTTACAATCGGTTCTTGAGAGACGGTGATGGTGGTGAGAATGATTTTATTGCTAGCTTCCGAGATAATTAAACATTTTGAAGTGAAAAACATTTAATGACCGATTGGCTGAGATAGGAAAACAATCAGTGGATAATTTTCTAGCCGGATATCTGTATCGCATCATGTAGAAAATTACAGTGGATACTGATTCTATGTAGAATGCATACTATACATAAGTCAAAACTGAATACTATTAGTGTATGTAGGTATACATAATCTTTCAACATTTTGATGACTGTTTTTATTTCAAGATTTTGTCTTTGTATCACTTTGTATTCTGCATTTCTAATAAGATGAGTAGAACTTGCACCGTAGCGTAAGTGGTTAGTGCGTCGGACTACTCAGCCAGCGGTCTTGAGTTCGGACACCGCCGCAAACACCTAAAAGTTTTTCACACTGCCCACCTCTTTCGAATGTCTGACAAGCATAAAAGAGTATCATTTGTTACGATTGAGCTTCTCAACTCGCCGTTCGGAGTCGGCAAAAAACTGTAGGTCCCTTCCATTCAGCGTTGTGCTGAAGTTTTCAGTAAACTTACAAAGTTGGCTCAACTTTGTGTGAAATGGCTCGGAAAATGGCTCAACTCAAACATATTTCCGGAACAACGCTGCGTTCCATTCGTGCAAAAATATAACACGCACACACAAATGGTTGCGAGAAGCAGGACCAGGTTCACCTCGAGCTGTAGCGCCAACTAAGTAAGTAAGAAGTTCGCGTTCTAGCCCGCGAATCAGAAACAACAGATCTCGCAGAAGATCTTAGAAATGAATTACAAAATTGTAAAAGAGTACTTTAACAAGCACTGACTGTTTTCTAATAGACATGCGATAATGTGCATATTCTTTGTTCTTTCATTTTGACATGACAACAGAGTGGGTAATCATTGAATACCTTTTTAAAAATACTTGTTTATAATCTTAGTATTGTCTACCCCCGACTGATTTACAATCCACTTTTCAATTTAATAATCTTTTTTTTTTACAATTGTATTTTCAAACATTAAACAAAAGACTTCTCTCAAATCAATTTAAGGTGCAACAATTACCCTGTCCATACTTTTGAAATGCACAAAAGGTTTCACACTCGACTGGAGACCAACCCATGACGAAATTGTCTAAACCTTTCCCAACCCCACCATCGTGCATAGCACTGCTGAAAATAAAAATATTTTCTTTTGTGGAAAAAAAAGAAAAGCATCCACGTCCACCCACCCACATTGCATTAAATTAATTATTTTCTATCGTTTTCATTTCCTGCCGGTCGCAATCAATCGGTAGCGTTTATTTGAATTTATTTTTAAAAACTTTGTGTATTTATTACCCCGAAGCCGAACCGTTTGGCCGTGTAACCTACTGGCAAATTATTCATCGGCATTATCATCGCAGCCATCTAGAGCCAGAACACTGTGTTTACGGTTGCCACTACTGCCGCTTAGTGAAACGGATAATTTTTTTGATATCTGGATATAATAATAAACAGGCCATTGATTGGGGGGCTTGGAGTGGCCTGGCCTGGCCGTTTGGTTGACTGAACGCGGCGGGCATACCTACCAACTGGTAGGATCGGTGAGCGCACTTGTTGATTTGCGTTTCATCAGTGGGAACTGCGGCACTTGTTCACCGTCGATTATGCTCGTTGAATGAGAAAATTCGCAAAAAAAAAAAAAAAAATGGAAAATTGTTATACAAAAAATCAGACCGTAGAACGTCGAACGATTTGACGATTTTATGGTCAATTGATTGAGGAAATGATTTTGTTTTATACCCTCACCCATTTATTGTTTATGCTTTTTTTTACAAGTAGGTATGTATTTGTTTGTTGACGAAAAATTGATTTCAGTTATTAGGACAGGCAAATATTTTGTGATTTGGGGATTTTTGGGAGCTATAATAGGGTTTTAGCCTCTAGTTTTTTTAATGCTAATATCTATGCAAGGTACCCCCTGACTGCCGTAGTGAATTTACACTTTTGTACTTATAAATGCTTTGATATTCAGAAAGCGACATACAACATGATTTTCATCTCCCATCGAGGAGCATTTAACATTCCTCACAGCCAGTGACCAATAATTATGTAAAATATTTTCTGCATGTGTACAGTGTCATCGGTGACATTGTTTGCTACAAGTTGTGTGTGTGCAGCCGCAGTTGCGCGTATCTCTGTAATTTGTAGCATGGCAATACTCACCTTATCTGCAATACTAGGTATATACGAAAATTCATTTTCATTCCCACTGTATACGTGTAGCCAATGCTTAGCTACAACAGTCCTTGGGAATTCCAGAAAATTACAAAAATCCCAGAATCACTGAACATAGCAAAGTAGAAGGCATAACACACTCGCACAGAAAAGGGTGAAGCAAAGGGAACCGATCGACTCCTGATCCTGAAGACAGAACATAGTGTGCCAGTGCTACTGGTTACCATGCAGGGGCCGCACTGCCCTCCCTTTTCGCTAGCGCGTTCGAACAGAAATTACAAAAATTAGCAAAATTGAGTCTTGTCCGATGGACAGAAAACAAACAGCTCGGACAAACTGAACTATTACAAAACTATCGTCGTGCAACAAGGAGTGAAATTCATTTGAACACAAAACGACAAGACAATCGTCGTCGGTGTGGCGGCAACAGTAACCACGACGACGACGATCTTCTTCGTCGTCGTCGTCGTCGTCGTCGCTCTGCCCAGAAAAATGTTCATCTTATTCTTCGTCCATAAAGTCGCCATCACCACCAACATCACCACTTGCATCACGGTAGCATCTAGCAGCAGCAGTTCAACTAGCGCATCAATTGCAATTGGAAGTGTTGGTCGCATCTTTATTTCGCCTTTCATCGAGATGGTTGTTCCCTTTTTGTTGTTCCTTCTGTGTTTGGCACTGGGTAATCCTTTTGGTAATAAACCTTCGTCGCTGCCTGTAAATGGCTCTCGAGTGATATGTGTTTTCGGGGACTACTACCAAACTCTGACTCCGTGGGGGCAAATGAACACAAACGCAATACAAAAAAAAAACAAAAGTCGTCTCATCAGCCTAAACCTAGAGACCCGCTCATACAGTAGCTTGTGTTCGGCACATTCTAGCACTAGTATTCTAGATAGTTGCATTGCATTGCTGCTCCTGTGATTGGGAGTTCTCAAGCCGGAATTTGTGTGAAAACAGTTGAAATGAGGCGCTTGCACCCGGTTGGGTTGTTCGTTGTCGTATGGTTGTTTCTTGTGCTGTGCGCCGACGCGACGTCCTGCAATCGCAATTCGTTAAATGGTTCGAAGAACATTTTGTATCTTTTTTATTTGTTGTTTTCAATTGGCGTTTTTCTGCTATTTTAAATGGCGACGAACATGAGCACGAATAATCAAGAGATATTTTTACTTATTTATTTTTTATTTCTTCACTTCAATTTGGGAGGGCTGAGGGTCATAGCGGTCGTATAGTTGTGTTTTGTTTAGTCGCAAAGAGGAAGGGATCATAGATCGAAATGGACATCCTTTAGAGAGCCACTGGTTTTTATATTTTTCTAATTTTGTACCAACGTGTGATGGCATTAATAACGTATTTATACAGCAGTAAAGGCGCCAATTTCGTCTTCTGTTTGTTAACGGAGGCGGCAGGTTCAATTGATATTTCCAGCAAAAGTATCTTGAAATTGATCCTTTCTTAAAGAATGCTCATAGTTCGACTCGGGAAATGCGTTTGAAAACAAATGACTCAATAGAGTTTTCTTTGATTCTCAGTCAGTCAATTCTTGCAGGGCCTTGAAGATAAAAGATAAAAGATAAAAGAAGAAGGAAACAAATACATACAAAACCTTCTTCTGAAAAAAATAAGACCAAAAGTGTAGGTACAATTGTCCCACTGCACAGTGGTCCCACTCTCGAACAAATGCGGTCATAATTACTTGCTCATTGAAAAGTAACCAACATGAAATCATGTTGGAGTAATTTGGGGAAGCTGATTCCGAATCTGCAATCCGTTTTGCTCTATCAACTCACGTTTTCGAGATAACCGTATGGTGCGGTACGGTACGGTACGGTATACAGGGTGGTCGGGTTTGGGATACAGATATTTTGGGATCTGATTCAATAGTTCATGATATGAAAAAAATCGTACGGGAGGGGGGATCAATCTTGAACACCCACTGAGCTACAGGGTGTTTAATAAAGTTCCTTTAAAGAAGTAGGTGCCAACTGTTATTCCATTATAAATTTGAGCGTATTAAACTTAGAGCAACCAAGGTAGGCTCGTTTCGTAGATAATTGATTAGTGCCTATCACAGTTAAAGAATATAACCATGCGTACTTTCATTTTCGAGATATTGGTCTTCAAACACAGATTTTTTAAATCTTTTTTTAACCAATTTTTGTGAAAATCGCAGTTATCTCGGGAAAGTGTGCTTATAATTTTTTTTATTAGTATTATAATCGTGCGCCATAATGTCCCCTACAAATTCACCGTACAGAGCTTTTACCTGCGACTTACAGTTTTCCTGGTATAAAGTTAATTGAAGCACAAGAATCATTCAAAAACGGGCGTTACCTTGTACGCCATGTCCTTCATCAGACTAAATGCCAGGCTATTGGAAAAATCAGGCGAAAAAGTTTGCAGATCAATTTTTTTATGCTCAAGCAGACGTCTGGCTGTATGGTCAAATAGAAAACGGTTTATATTCTGTCTGTAAGAGTATGATGCAGATATGCAACAGTATGCATTAAAGGATTTATTGAAGAGGTAGTATACGAAGTGGTCTGAAGACTTAAAGTGCAGCTGGACGCAGCTAATTTATAATTTTCAATAAACTACAGATTCTCAGCTTTCTTGTAACTCTAAATATATCGTCGGCAGAGGCCGGCAAAGTTGTTAAAGGTCTTATCGTAAATCGAAAATAATTTTATTTACTATACTTACAAAGATGTTTTTAATTTCCGTCAAATATATATTAATAGTACAGTTATTATTAAAATGTTTGTATTAAAAGAAAGTACATACCCTGTTCTTTGAACTCCATAACTTAAAGCAACCAAAACTATACACAAAAGCGTACGCGTTCGGCAAACTTGCATAACTAATTGGGTCGTATTGACAAATCGCATCTCAGTAAGCAAGTTGATGCGTTCACTTTCGTTAACAAAAACAAAAGTACCGTTAGGGTTACACAGTTAATTCTTATCATTCTATTTAATTTGGACATTTGTTGTCACAGAACCATTAATAATGTCTTCAGTTTTTATTACTGATATTTTGAGTTATGGCCTACGGCGGGACCACTGTGCACTGGTGTTAATTTTTTACACAGGACTGTACGTACATATGAGTTGCGGGAAAATCTTATTCTAAGATCTAATAAAAGCTCGTCCAGCATATTCAAAGGTTCAGCAAGAAAAAAATACAACACCCCCGTACAACTAAAAAAGAATCAATAATTATAGATTCAAAAATTTTCATCGTCACCCCCATTGTCATGGCCTAACGCTCTTGATCCATGTCGCCTTCAAATGATGCCGAGATAGAATAAAAAATAATAATTGGCCTTGTAAACACTGAACTTTGTAATATGAAGCCAAACGTCACAAAGAAGAAATAAAATACTAATAAAGAGTAACAACGGCAACAATAATTAACCCCTCTTAAGAGGATTATTTAAAACTGGCCCTAAGCGCATTACCATCATCGCCTATTCCCTCCCATCCTTCACCCCATCCATCACATCATATTAATAACAAGTCATGAGTAATTAAGAAATGTCTCGTAATTGGATCCTCTTGCGACGCAATGAGCTTTTTCACGTGTCAAACGAAGCAATATGCTTTCATCTAGTAGCCCGGCCGCCCTGCTTTGCCGCCCACGTTTCGAGCATAGTCATGCAATTATTTAAATATGATATTCTATGCCAGCTTATGATTATAGGCCTTAAGTCAAGTTGTTCAATGTGGATGGGTACCCCGAAAGGGTGATTTGTTATGAATGCCATTGAGTTGTAGTAGAACCAGCTAATGGTTTTACACGTACAAAAGGTCGCGATGGTTTACTGACTACGAGATACTTGTATCGAACTTTAAACGAAGGAGGTTCTTTTTTTAATCCTCGTAAATAATATGATTGTCTAGGATAGGGATGAAAGGACATTGGAATGAGTTTAAAAAATAATATGCAGTGTTTGCAATAAGTATCTAGGTAATTAAGATACACTTGAGGCAAGGGCAGAGAGAGGAGAAATGTGAAAACATTTGGAATGGTTTAATAAAGAACGTAATTACTGTCATCCTATATGTAAACACTGACATGAAGACGTTCGCCTAGTCATACAGTAATATGGTAACTACAAGTTTGCAGGAGTTAAAGGATACACCCGAAAGCAAATTGTGATAGTGGTGCATTGAGTGCGGAAAGGTACATATACACGTATGTATGTATGCTTGCCGTGTTAGAATCATACCTTGAACACATGTGTCCAAAAGAAACATTACAGACAATGTCGTGCACGTCGCTGATTCCATGGCGAAACCATTACATACTAGAATTTGTCTATTCTTTTGAAATAGTTGGACTTTCTTTTCTCAAATGTTGCGGGTGGATTCCGCATTTCCGGTTGCCGTTTATATTTAATATATTTAAATAATATAGTATATTTAATATAATTGATTGCTTCTGATGTTCTTAGTTTGATTTAACGCAGTCTAGGTTGAGTTAGGTTAGGTTATAACAGGGTTATGAGGCTGAGCCAGCACAACGCACCAGGCACACATCGCGATCCCCTGGAATTATCTATTGATGGTACCTAAACCGAAACATTTCGGCCTTAACATTTGATTTCCCTGCAAAATTTAAACTTTGATTGTAGCCAGGCCAGTATCAATGCATAAAAAAAGTAACTCCCTTAAACCTTTTTTGCGCGAACGAGCAATGGCATGACATTCACAAAGCCCAAGTCATTGCAGTATCTGCATTCGTCCGTACTAGAATATCCCATTTTTGGGCATGCTTCCTCAGGGGACAATGACCGGAAAGTATTCCTATTAAAGTTCTTAACTTTGCCCTATTCAGTCCAAGTATTAGTTTGGTCTTTTTGTGGTCTAAGGCCGGCCAAAGAGCCTTGGAAACCCTATGTCCCTCTATTCCTGACCATCTTTTGCCTGCCATACTAATGATGATATTCTTCATTTTCGATCTAATGCCGCATGATGGTGATGCTTTTCCCCTTTTTTTTTGCCAGCTCACCTGCGAGTTCATTTCCCTGCACACCAAAGCGTCCTGGTACCCAAAATAGTTTAACCCTGTTATGTCCGCTAAGGGTTTTGAGCGCAGAGCGACAACCTTCTACAATTGCCGATTTAACGATATACGATTCTAGTGGTCTTAGCGCGGCCTTACTGTCGATGTTTATCTGTCTTACTGTCGATCATTATCTGATGTAAGCTTCGTCACTAACAGCTCCGAAGCTTTCTGTGCCACCAGAACCTCTGCCTGAAAGACACTACAGTCATCCGGAGGTCTTAAAGATGTATTTACCTCCAATTCTCTTTAATAACGCAATCTAAATGAAACCCATTATCACACCACAACTAGGGAACATCTAACTCATACAACCAAATAACGACAGAGTGCTTCCATGTCATGAATTCATCAAATAATGAACATTTTTGAAAATGTTGCCATCGTTTCTATTCGTTTTTCTGTGACGTTATTAGGTAGGTTAGTGTGTTAGATTGAAAGTGATTGTGATGTTGACCCATCACAAAACACCGGGCACCATAGTTAAACCATCGCGATCATCGAAAAATCCATCGCAGGATCGCACCTAAACTGCTACCATTTCCTTAAACCCTTTCGCACCTGTTGGGACACATATGTCCAACTCAATGTTCGCATAACTCTAGCATTGAAAATTTACATCCAAAATGGGTGTATTAATACATCCCACACCGTATTTTAACAATTTCTAACGGTTTATTTTCTTCGAACAATTTCGTAAATTTTTTTCTAGAAATATGCTAAAGGCAAGTCATTTGAACGGATAAACATAAAATTATTGATGTAAGTCTACTGAATGCATTCCGGGTCGAAAGGGTTAAAGCATTAATGTTATTACCCCAACATTGTTTAGAACGTGTTTATGGTTGATTTGACCTTCCTCCTCCAGATTAAAGAAGTAGCTGACATTTCTACAGAATATGCGCGATTTCCATTGCTATTTCCGAGCTTAATTAATGGAATGTCGAAGGATTTCACTAGTGCTTTTACGGTCCATATCCGGCAAAAGTGCTTTAGAAACTCTTCATGGTAAATTAGACCATCTATGGTCAGCCCCTCTCATTAAACTTTCTTTTACCTTTGATTTAACATCGCATAACGGTGAAGCAATTCCACCGCCTCGGATAGTAGCAGTTCCCCTCTTTTCCTTTCCTTTTCAAATCATCGGCAAACTCTTGGCCTTCTATACCAGAGTGACCAGGCACCCTGAGCCGGATATTCATTTTAACTTCAGGAGCTTTAGATACAGCTCTAAGTACGGCTACCTAAAAAAACGCTGAAGTCATCTGGGAATCTTAAGGGCACTTTAAGATCTCACAGATCCACATAGTAGATACCACACCCCTTGGCATTTTTAGACCCATTCGTGAAGACTGCAGTGTCTCTGGGCCGAGTAATTGTGTTATTCCTCCACCCTTCACGCAAGGGGTACAAAGTTTTGAACGGTGTTTTAGAGTCAATGGTAAAGAGGGAATCTATCGTTTTTATTGGGTTGTCCTTTGCCGCTGTTCTTGAAAAGTCCTAGGCTGGTGAGTCTAACCCAACCTTACACTCGCCAGTTGTCTTAGCTGCAGATCGAGTGGCAGCAGATAAAGGAACGTGCACAGAGCTGCCGTGGCTATCGTGTGAACTTGGTTGCCAGGTTGGGCTATTTGTCGCCAATTGGGCTACAAACAATTATTTTCGGCAACAAAAAAATCAAGATTTTGATTTGTCAAAATTTGGGCTGTTTCTATTTAAAAACGGCGATTTTTGGGCTCCATTGCAGATACACAAAAATAATCAAGGAATTTAAATTAGTACATATTTTGAATTTTTCTTACAAATGATTTATTACAATACATTGTGAATAATTTGCAAACCAGAATTAAATCAAATCTAACCTCACCTCTGTGGCCAGAGATCACAATGAGCTTTGAAAAATAAAGGGAGGTTCTTGAGAGGTTATTTGAAACCATGAGTCTGGCTCTGTGGAAATTCAAAATCGAACGAAATATTAAGGGCCGAGTTTAATCAACTTCAGGTAATTAACTGGTGGCAGTATTTAAATGAGGAACAATTTATTGACACAATAGCTTTGTTATTGTTGATCTTTTGTGAATCATTATAAAAATGCTCTATATAACTTTCTGCTTGCAAACATTTCAAAAATTCGCTTTCAAATGTTTATGTATTCCATTAAATTACAGTACAGTAGAATGAGTATCCTCGCAAACGAATTTCGTCAAAACAAAGCTCAGGAATAAAATAAATTGAAAATATTTGGAAGCAATATTACATATAAGAACGCGAGTGCAATTGAGTGGAAAATGCTGTAAAGAGCTAAGAAAAACCAAATTGAAAATATAGAGGAGAAAATCTCTGCAGAAGAATTTTTAGAAGCTGCAGATTTTCATTTTTTGTATTAAATTATTATTAGTGTATTATTTTACTATTGTTATTATTTCAATAAAGTCCAATTTTTGTATTGAGTGTATAGTATTTTTGTCGCAATATGTATTTTTTTCCAAATAAAAACTTTTAAAAACGTTTATGTATGTTTTAGTTCAAGTATTTCATACTGTCATTCAAATTTATAAGGCGATTTTTGGGCTACTAGTGGTTGGAAAAAACCGGCGATTTTTGGGCCACTACTTCTTGGTAGATCGGCTACTTCGTCTTCAGAATACCTGGCAACCGTGCGTGTGAAGGGCACTTGTGTATCGTTTTCTTGTTTGCAGCCTTCTACCAGACTAATGCCCGTACTTAAGTATGGGTCTGAATATCATGACGTATAGCCAGTGCATCATTTGCTGGCTAGAGGCCCCATGATTTTCCTGCCGCTTTCTTGCAAGAAAGAACGCATTATAAGTTCTCCTAACCCTTCTTTTGTGTTTAAGTTCTAATTTAGTTTTCCATCCAGAATATTGCCAAAATATTTCGTTTGTCCCGAGAGTTATTGGGTACCATACAACATTTAAATAAAAAAAAGTTTCTGTTCAGATGTTCTCGCTTTCTCTCCTTCGGAAACATTCTTCAGAATTGTTTATGTTTTGCATGTCGCTTAGTTTGTTATAGCAAAACTATATAAAAAAAAATAGTTAGGTATTCTCTCTTCCAATGGCTTCATTCAAATTAAATTATGCATCAATTATTATTGACAGAACAAGAGCTCATTATTTCAATTCAAAACGGATGACAAAAAAAGGAGAAACCAGCGAATGCCAGTAATAAAAAGAAAATTCAAACAAAAATATAACTTCAGATGCGTGCTCCCGTTCTTAACGAGAAATAAATTGCGTATGCCCAAAGTTGATTGATCAATGGCCATGCTGTTAGCTCGGTGACTGCTTCTTGTCCTTGTCCACCACATCTCGAGAGTCGTCATCGATTCATAAGATACAATCGCCATGGAAATTTTCCACATCTCGATTGTTTGTTGGCGTGGAAGCAGTCATAGCAGCAGAAGCAAGGTAATAACTGGAGTAAGCTAAGAAAGAAGAGAGAAAAAGAAACGGAGCTGGAGCAGTGGTTGGTGACCAAGTTATAACGATAGTAGAAGCGTTTAAAGTCCTATGACAGCTCTTTATGGTAATACTGTGGCCAATAATTTCCTTTTTCATGCGAATAATGGAAAGCGTGCCCGCTTGGTGTTATATTAATTGCTCTATTGCAGGAGATGAAGGGAACTGGCGGCATATGCCACTCTGGGTGCGATACTGACTGTATTTATGGAGTTGGACTCCCAACGAAGTTATTTAATTAAGGACTGTGATCCCAAGAGATTGCAGAGCCTTCTTTAGATTAAGACAACAATATTATTATTCTGTTCGGTATGATGAAATCAAAGTGCAGATATAAGATACAAAGGATGTTTTGTACTTCAGTCTAGTCCGCCCGTGTCTAAAGCGTGTTTGGCTTATGTAAGTAATTTCTGGTCATTATATTGAAGTTGTGTAAGTCCTTATATCTATGGATTAGGAATTAAAAAAACCCTTGGGACATTTAGACATTTGCTTTTCAATTGATTTGTATGTATACGACAGTAACTCAGCTTCAGTTACTATTCGAGGTTCTATCTAAAATAATATTGTAAATTGCAGGTTGCAGTTCCTCTGACACTTTAGTTATTTGTTTACTTTGTCACACCAGGATGTTGATTATAGGCATAGCTTCTAATTACAGACAAATGCTGGAAACATTCATGTGACTATCCGGAAGGCGATCTAACGTCTAAATATGTACTTGATAAATATTAAACAAAGATCTGAACAAAAAAGCGTTGGAAACCTTTTTCGCTCCAAATAGTTCTCATGTGTGCGGGGATACACATCCTCAAGATCACAATTCACAATGGGCCTCTATAGGCCTAGCTGTACCGGTACTCGAATTAGCGTCAGCTACTACTACCAAACCTAACTTAATGGAATAAAGTCATACCTTTCCATTATAAACGAAATGTCACGGCATGATATTTTCTGAGGTTAAATCTTTATATATGTACATATATATAAATGAGCTATTCGTTTGATGCCTCAGAACTCATAAACTTACCATCCGATTAAGCCGAAACTTACACTATATACCTTTTCTGATGTTTGAAGTGTTCGTACATCAAAAAATATCCAGTTTTCCGCTAGATGGCACTGGAACTCAAAAAATTTAAATTCACCGTACGAAAGCTGTAACTTACACAATACATTTGTTATGAATTGAGAAATGTTCGTACATGAAAATCTCTCAAGGTTTCCGATGGATGGCGCTGGAACACCAAAATTTCAAAACCATCCGATTGCGCTGAAACTTATACAGAATATATTTGTTATGAAGTGAGAAATATTTGTAAATCAAAAGTTTTCCCGATAGATGGCCATGAAAACAAAAATCTCAAAATAATTACTACAGCAATGCACGGTGACAGCTAACAGCTAACTTTTGATTTACGTGCACTTCACGCTTCATAACAAACATGTATGTATGTTGCCTAAGTTTTAGCTCAATCGGATGGTAAGTTTTGAGTTTTTATGACATTATTGTTTCGACAGTTTTCTTAAATCCAAATAGAGTTGTCTCCACCAGTCATTACTATTCACAAAAAGTCACTCGAAAAAATTTCATTACATTTATGACATAAACACTGTTTTCAATGGGTGTAGCGAAGCACACCGGGTAACCACTAGTATTAAATATTACAACTCTTAACCTAATCCACGACTTTTAATTTTGTGTTTGAAATCAATCAATGACGTAGACACTAACATATGTATATATTCACTGTACAGACTGGACAGGACACCTCTCAGCACTTTTGAATTCCAAAATGAAAAATTTGGATGCAGATTCGAGAGCTACATCCAGAGAAACAGATGAAGACTAAATACTCTAACGGAAATCATACATACCAAACTAGTTCCTTCAAAGTGCACTCAAGCACAGGCAACATGGGCGTAGTTGCATCTTGGATAAACTGTTCTCCTTCGATTTCCATCCACCATACTGTGCACAAATCGGTGGAGATGCTCGGCTAGCCTGGCATTGGTGGATGCGGTGTTAGTTAAATACATCCGCAGTTTTTAATAAGATATCTCTGGCAATTTGGTTTCTGTTACTCCCACGATCGGTTCTAAAGCATCTCCATTTCCATTCATTTGCAGAAACTATCATTGACTCCCAGCGAATGAGACAGAAAGAAATTACGCAAAAGGAACAAAAACAACACGAAACGAAGCATATCCTTGCACTAAATACTAACCTGCAAGATCCGTATGTACAAGCCAAATGGAACCAAGGAATTCAATTGATCTGCAGCTCCATTTGCCGGAGCCTTGTCACACTCCCGTGTTCCTGGAGTTAATTTTGAAATTCTGCCGCCATAGTGTCGTCGTCGCGTTGTAGTTGAAGTCGTCGTTGTCGGATCCCGAACGTAGTCATTGTTGTTGTTGTTTTCCTGTCGCCGCCGATGTCGTCAATTGGAATGGGGCAATATGTTGTGTGTGTTTCGAAATTTTAAGGGATACATCTCGGTTTCTGGCCGCTCAGGTGTTGTGGTAGTAGCCTTTTTCACTCTTCCCTTCTTCGTTGGTTGGATTTGGGCTTTCTGTTTGTCTTCTTTGTTTTTTTTTTTTATCATTGTGGCGTGGTTATGTTTTATACCGCGCATTGTCATCATTTTATAATTGTTGTGGTTAAGTTACGTCAGGAATTCTATTTCAATGTTTTGAAATGTTTTAAGCCAGGACTTAAGGTGCTTGTGAAGGGGAATAATATTTTCTCATGCTTAATGGCTTGAAAGGTATTACTTGGTTAGGCTTAGATTGTGAGCATTGGAAAGATATAATACATACTTTACACGTCAGATGCGTATAAATTAAAACATTGCCAGTTTCTAGACATTTCCGACTCTTATCTACAGCTTTGACACTTCGAAGGATTTAGTTAACGCTTCGTATCTACACTTTCAATCAATCATTCCTAAAATTGTATCAAATGTACAATTTTAATTTTAATCCATATTCTGCTGTGGTCGTCATATGACGACGCGAATTGAGTGTGTTTCAAGTTCTCGTAAACTATAACTGTTCATGTTCTGGCTTACTCCGAACAGCTTGTTAGTGCAAGTAAATACTACCTTAGCTTAAAAATTACAGATGGCTCACAAATTTAACACTGACTGCACAAGTGCACACAGTGTTTAGTTGAAAAGTGGTTATTTGTGAAAAAGTGTTTATATCAATGGACAATGGCTTTATCAAGAAAGTAAGTAATAAATAATAATCAAGAAAGTAAGTAATAAATAATAATAAATAAAAAATAAATACAAGAATTACTTGAGAGTGTATGTATATATTTTGAATAAGCAGAATTAGTGTAATAGCCCAGCAAAAAATTTTATAAGGCATATAAGGCTAAGAGAAAAATAAGGAAGAGAAAAGCTGGAAACCTTATTCCGAGTAATCTCGAAAAGTCTTAAATAAAACTTTTAGGTAATGAGGCTTATTATAAGTTATAAATAAAATCATAAGTATTTTCTCTTTTTTTCAAGGTTTAAATGGACTAATTCTCACTCATGCGTTATAATAAGGCTATTGAAAGCGTCACTATAAGGTATATGTAAGATTTAGAAGAGTTTTAAATGAGAACATGTACGCTGTCGCAAATGGTTTTTCTATGGAATTTCTATCGAATTTCTCATAGGGATTTTGTTTCACTTTCATTTGCAACTGACAGTTTAAATTCGAGTGTTGATTAGAGTGCAGTGTACTGAAGTGTAAGGAGATATATTTTCGTAAGTTTTAAAATTGTAGGAAAATTGCAGAAATCAATTTATTTATTTATTTTATTATTATTTCTTTGTTGACAGATTTTATGAGCCGTTCGACGATTAAGAAGAGGACCTTAAAAAAGCAATAAATCGAAGAATCAATTTGTTTCAATTTTTATCATAAGGGAAACTGTGTCGAAATTGAATACTACTTTTTTTTACCTAATAATAAAAAATATTAATAATAATATAAAAGAAAAACAAAAATTTATTACCTTATAAGATAATTATTCTTACAAGGAAATAAGCCTTAAGATAGAAAAGCTTTTTAGTAGCTTAAAATAAGGATTAAATAAGACTGACATAAGTCTTAAATAAGACTTAAAGTAAGTTTATCATAAGATTAGAATAAGGCTATGCGTAAGGTACAGCCTATGACATGGCCTGTGCTTCAATAAGGGACAAAATAAGGAATCTTGAATGCAATGCATTATGCCTTATAAATAACAAGCCTTATCTACTAAGGTATAAGCTATATTGACATTAGCCTTAAATAAGCCTTAAACTATTTGCTGGGAGATATGCAAATATAAACGTGTAGTAGAGCGCTTTTGGAGATTGAGATTGATTGATGACCACACTAAGATAACCTGTGTACATAGTACATACATACAGTGGACGTCTTTCGTTAGATCGGAAAATTCGTTATCGATCGTCGTTTTATCTAACTAATAATCCCACTTATGTATTTATTATAAAAAAAGAGAAATCAATTCACTTAGACAAAATAACAGAAGAAGAGATAAATGCACAAACATAATAAACTGTTTTGTTTTTAACCAGAAATTGTAAGATATTCGTTAAACCGAGCGGACATTTTGTGCATCATTCGTAATAAAGAGCCATCAATAAAGAAATATTTGATTCGTTATACCTATTGGAAATCGGGAAATCGGGTATTCGTTAAACTGGACTACTGAATTTTGTTTTTTTTCATTTCCATATTCCAGAAATGTGTCTTAAGCTGAGATATTGCACATAATAGATGAAAGTGCTGATAAAATGCAGGATGTTTTCATTGAGGAACCCCAAGTAAACCATCTGACATGTGAAGATTTGGGTAGAGGGGACGAGATCCTAAATGTAGATCTTCTCTCTCGGAATCAACTACTGGCACCAGCATGTTTGAAGGTAACAGAAGTTTCATCCAACTCTGATGAAAGAACTAAGCGGAAAAAAACCAGAAAGTCCAAAGAAAATTCGACCGAAATGTAGTGGACCATAGGGACTTCCACTTGTGAATTTTCCCGTACCAGTTTTGCAGATGATGTTGGAGACATGACGGCGGGTTCAATATTTTGAAATTTTTTTTGGACGACATTTTGATTGAAGCCATTATAAATTCCAGTTAGGAATACTGTGTGTCGAAAAACTGGCTGGAGATTGAATCTACCAAACTGGAACTACGGGCGTTTTTGGCCATTTTGATCGTATCTGACCACAACTCGTTACCAGGAAAGGCAATGTGCTGGCAGATAAGCGATGATATACGCAGCAGTCAAAATATCACCCAAAGAACACAGAAGCTTCACATTTCCCGGCGCTCAAGTAATTCGTTTCGACCAAATCGGGCACTGTGTAAAGAAAACCGTTAACAACATACATAGACGATATGCAGGAAATGGTGCAAATCAACTATAAGCACAGAATGTTGCAGGTCTAATGTGGGGCTATGTTTCACTTGTTTTCAACCTTATCACACTTTTTAAATTTTATTCTGTTTTTAAAAGCTATGAAATATGTTAAACTATTTTGTTTTTTTATTAAACCTTTTTCCTTTACAAATACAAATTAATTTTTAAAATAACTTGTATTATTTGTACTCACATTCTCCTACCAAGTGTCGTCATACGACAACACCCCTAATAGCGTATTCATCTAACTTGTGCAAAAAGTTGGACTAAATTTCATACATGTTGATCCATTTAGATACAGTGGTGAGTTTCATAACTTTTGGATAAGTGTTTCGTTACTCCGGAGGATATGGGTTAAAATATAACTTATCTGATAAAAATAAAATGAAATAAATTTTTAAAAATGTTGGGAAATATATGTTTTTACCTGAAAAACGTTTTGTTGTCTTCTTTGATGCACATAAAGCAGACACCTATGTATGTAAGTAGATTACCTAGAACCAATAACACAAATATTCCAATTTCATCCAATGTGTTAATGCACTCTCAGATATGATCACCTTTACCATTAGAATCATCATTCTAATTTCTTTTCCTCTCATCGCTGCTTATCAAGAAATAAAACAATTCCCAAACGCGCTGAAAATAAATTTCACCCTAAATGGCTCTTTTATAGCCACCAGCCATAACCACCACCACCAACAGTGAACGTCAGCCAGTCAATCAAGTTCAGACACACTGTGTTCCTTAAAATGTCGTAAAAATTTATATTTTTAAAGACACAAATTTACTTTATCAAAAAGCAATAAAATCTCAAGACATCCTTTTCGTAAGTTGAAACTAAAAACAAACAAACATAAACAATGACATAAGGTCATATGCCATGGGACCGCGATGACACTTGCTGCATGTGTGTGCCCACAGAAATAAATTATTTCACCAACTGTGGTCACTGATAAGAGTGAGGTCTTCAAAATAGTTATAATTCAGGTAAAAAAAAAACTACTAACATTTTTAACACCAATCAAGCATCATCATACCTGTTTTTTTTTTTCTTCAAAACCCATTTATATGTTTTTCAAGGATTTTTCAACTGTCACATTTTTTTTATAGCCATGGAGTTGGACTCTGCTTTGTGGCAGGATCTTCCTGCTCAAGGACCTATGACGGAAATAATTATTTATTATTGGGTCTTATCGATGGCAGCCTCGATGCGTGCGGCGCTATATGCAGCAGCGCGCCATTTGTCGTCAATTCGAAATTTTTATTGTATTTTCGTCTCCACTGATGCGCTTGCATCAGTGAGTCAGTGTTCAGTGAATTTGTGTGTGGAAGCAGTCTATCATTGTGTCATTAAATTGGGAATTAAATTAGTTATGTCATAAAATTCATTGGTACATACTTGATGGATGTTAGATCCTTCATCATCAGGGAAATGGAACTGCTCTAGCGGACCAGGAAATTAGGCAAATGAGTAGGGAAGGGCATTCGAATCGTCACCCGCTGTCATCAGCTACTTAGTCAGATTTGTAGATTAGTTTTTAAGAGTTGTTTCAAAAGAAGTTCTCTCTATTGAATGTTAAGATTATGGATTCTAGGAATCCAGAAGCTTTTTTGGACACATAGATACTCAGATCGGAAAGAAATACATAAAAATAGTTTAAAGAAAGATCTTATCAATTTGGAAAGTATACAATAACGGGTTTAAGTGGTCAGATGACATTAGAGAAAAGTATGCTTTCAGAAGAAAAACGTTGGAGCAATGTGAATTGTAAAAATAATTCCAAATACTCAGAATATTGTTCTTGTACTTTAAACCTAACAGATCATTATTTTCATTCCAAATGACATCAGTTACTGTAAATGCCAGTGGTATTTCGAAAACATATAATTATTGTTTTTAACAGGCGTAAAAGTATATTGTTGCCCATGCAAAAGGTTATACCTGTCTTCCTAGAGATGAGCAAAGCAAGAATATGAGGGATTCTATTTTAGGTTTAGTCTTGGTCTAGTTTTTGTTTTTACAACCCTAAGTTTTACTTTGGTTATGGTTGGTTTTTTTTTTTGCGTTTCCGGAACTGTGTATGCAGTCTGTCGGAGCACTCAGACTCAATACTGGCCATTATACTGCCAAACAGGATCATCTAAGTAACCAAGTCCTAGATTGGAATCGAACCCGCAACCTTTGCATTGTAAGCTAGTGATATATGATATATGACCACCGAGGCGGCTGATAGGGTTAGTTTGGTGGGAAGTGCGCTATCGGAGTCTCACGCTAAGATCAAATCCTCTGCCGACAATAGGACTCATATTATTTTCTTGTCCCTTACAGTTTCTCTAATGAAGTAGAGTCTGCTTCCTGGTACTAAGCTCATCGATTACTCGATTTTGTTTTGCAGAAATGACAACTTAATGATGACAGAACTTTATTTAATTTCATTTTTTATGCTTAGTTAAGGTCTTCGCTTCAAAAGAAATGACATGTTCTCGAGCCGCATACACATTTAGAGACATTTCTGCTTCCCTCTGCACTAAGGCTGAGGAACGGGTCTGTGGTCACCAGCGCTATACCAATATGCCTCAGTTCTTTCTAGGTGGGTGGGGGATAAAATGACAATGAAAAGTGATTATCTGATTATCACCAATGAAAAAGAATCAGCCTTCTTTCGACGGATTCAAGATGGGATATTGACACGGGAGCCTGAGCTCACTGTGAAACACTACAAGTCAATCGATCCCTTCGAATCGGCAACGACTGCAGGTTTTCCAAGTAGAGATAACAGCTATTATTCAGGCTGTAAAAACCATTGCAGAAAACAGTATTTTCCTCAAGGTTATTACCGTATACTCAGACAGCCAGACAGCTAAATGAGATATCCAAACACAGCTCGGTGACCCTATTCTGGGTACCAGCATACATGGAATGTCCCAGTCAATGAAAGAGCGGATGATCTCGCCAGGAAAGGGTCAGCACAACGCATCTTCAACGCGCACTCCTTCGTGAGTTAGTATGTACGTACACTACCTGATAAGGTCACAGAAGCAAGTAGAAGGTTCTCTAAATGCCTGCTTCTTCATCTGGAATCGTTTGATCAACAGCTGAACTGAACACTTGGAATAACATGTCAAACATAATAGAAACGATGCACCATACCTGCTAAGAAAGCTCGACGAGGATACTTCAACGAAGTTTAGGTTTCATTGTTTTTTTTAAGAAATAATTTATTGTATTCATTTATGTTTCCAAAATCCATGGAAATAGATACTTTTTAAAATGTATCTATAAAACTCAAATAAATAAAACTGATAAAAAAACTCGAGCATGGCTTGAGACTATTTTAAAGCTGCTACCTTAAGATCTATTTCTACAAGAATCTCCAGGAAAAAGCTCGTTAAGAATAAGTCAGTCCGGATGGAAATCCAACCGTACAGGACACACACAGATTCTCTATAAATATATGTATAATGTGGCAAACCACTGACTACATAACACCTTATCTAGAATTCTCGAACGCATCTCCCATGCGCACTCCTTCATGAGTATCGTATTAGGCTATATGTAAAAATTCATCAATGATGAAGTAATTAAAAAATGCACCATACGCTGGACCAATATAAATACATGTGTAATGGCCAGAACCCTATGGCCGGTCTTCGACAAAGAAAAATCAGTCTCCTTAATTAAGCTTCGCAAAGAAGCACATTCTGTCTCTGGCATCACCACTGGGCACTGTACCAGTGGTATTCATGCAGACCATACATTTCATAATAACAACTGCGGAAGCTGCAGCGATAAAGTAGAAATTGAAGCTATTCGTCACCTGCTGTGTGACTGTCCTGCCATCGCTAAGAATAGAATGCGTTACTTCTTTGATGAGCTGAAGGATTTACGCAAAATTGGGTGAAGGACCTTCTGAGATTCATGTGGATGATCCTAAATCAGCCCTCTCTTCACATAACACGCATAAAATTTGGAGACAAGCATCCAAGGTCGACTTTATTTTTTATTATTAGTTAATTGAAGACTCACTATTAAAAGTGGGATAGTGATGGCCTTTTTTTGTATCCGATTGTACCTACATACGTATATCGCTCAATTAATTCCTTAGATTTCACTTTTAATTTCACTTTCTCACACTCTATTTGCCTGTTTTTGGATCGTTGATCTATGTCCGCACCTATTGAAATAATAACCATAACTTAAGAGTGTGAGTTGCCCACATCGTCGTACCGCACCTTTTTACAAATGCAATTTCTCACACACATAGTACAAGTGCACTTTTTGATGTGACATATGATGGACTCTTAAATCCATTGACGTTGACTGCTTTCTTGGTTAGGCCTCTTGTCTCTAAGCCTCTTTCAGAGCAACGATCAAAGAAGACTGCGCGTGGTTCGCAGATACTTTTAAGAAGGCAACCATAATTGGCACTCTCTGTATAATTTGTATAATCGTGTTACGAGCGCACATACCCAGTACATTTCGCTTCCATATTTCATAGCCGCCATTAGTGATGACGATTAAATTGTCTGATTACGAATAACACAGGTGATACACAGGTGATACACAGGTGATGATCTGTTGATCCAAAACTTACATTTTTCGAGTATTGTACTTTGGAGTGATTTTTAAAATTTCTTTGAATTCGAAACACACATGCAGACAGAGTTTTTTTTTACTGTAAACAATTTGAAAGGACAAACTTAAAAATATTGTAGAACCTTACTGTGACTTAACTTAAACAAGGATAGTTACTGTACTGATAAATTCAACAAAGATAAGTGTGCTGGTTAGGTTAGGTATGTGGGTTGACGCGAAGGAGAGTTCCTCCAACGCAGTATTTAGATCAGTAAAGATCCTTTGTGGTGCCCACATAAATTTCTTATTTCCTTCCTTCCTTTAACCAACCTGAAGCTTTTATGAAACCACAGATATCGTTCACCGGGTTACCGGGAAAATCCTCTATAGAGGTCATGCAATAGGTGTCTCTCCAGAACTCTGGATCTAATATGATGAGTCCTTGTCATGAATCTCTTCGCCACTGCATCCTCTACAAAAATCATTTTCATTAACTCCTAGTTTTTTGGTGTGATACCGAAGGAATTATGTCCGGTGATCATTCCTATCAGCGAGTTCTTATCTTTTTGTAATATTCGATCTGTTCTGTCTTTATCATAAACGGTCAGAGTTTTCGTGTTATGAGACAGGTGTCTAAGGATTTTCATATATTTTTGGGTGTTACAATTGTTCTTTTTTCAATATCCTGTCTATGCATCCAAAATGGAATTTCAACTGAAGGTTGAGCTTGACTTGAGTCAAGTTCTAAGCCTCTTCTCGCAAACTTGTCGGCCTTCTCATTTCCTGGCCCACATTTGTGGCCGGAAACCCAGCAGAGCTTTACGTTATGCTGTGTAACAAGGCCCTGGAACTCTTCGCGATAGCAACGAACATGCTTGGATTGAATTTCTACGGCAGATATATATAGCTTTAGTTACTGCCTGGCTGTCTATAAAAAGGGTAGTAGAACGCCCGCTTGGAAAACACCGCTCTAGTTTGCTGTCGAGCGATTTGGAGAAAATGCCCGCTTTAACTCGCTTATCCATATTAGAGAAATTTTCAGTGATGGTTTGATTCCCACTCCTCTCTACTTGGAAAGCGGCAAGAGAATGGTGTCGAGAAGTCTAGATAAGGTGCTGTGTAGTCAGTGGTTGGATAATGTATCCATATATTTGTCGAGAATCTGTGTGTGTCCTGTTATGTTGGATTTCCACCCGGCTTGACTTATTCTTAACGCGCTTTTTGCTGCGGATTCTTATAGTAATAGATCTAAATGTAGCAAATCTTAAGACAATTTCGGACCCGGCCCGAATTTTTTTTATCAGTTTTATTTATTTGAGTAATATAGATTTTAAACAGTATCTATTTCCATGGATTTTGTAAACATAAATGAAAACAATAAATTATTTCTAAAAAACATTTAACTTAAACTTCGTCGAAGTATACTCGTTGAGCTTTCTTAGCAAGTATGCGTATGGGTATGGAGGATGGTGTATCATTTCTCATATGTTTGACTTGCTATTCAAGGTGTACTTGCTTCTGTTACCTTCTGAGGTAGTGTATGCACATACTGACTTATGTACAAATGATAAAGTTCCTGTGCATCAGTAGCACTGTTCAATGTTCTTGGCCAAACTCATAACCATAAATTTCACTATTGAATCCATTATTAATTTGTAATAATTCGGTCATTTGTTATCGATAATAACTCGTGTACGCATCAGACATTCCCTGATACCGGGCAATAACCATTTTTTTATGGGTCAATTCATTCGATGTCTGTCTGGATCGCTGCGCACACAAACAAAAAGTCCCCGTCCGTCGTTGATTTCCATTGCAATCGAAGCTACCAGTATCTAATAACTTTTCAGCTTTATCAAAACGCACACAGGGCATCAAACCCACCACCAGAAATCACTTTTCCAAAACGAAAGCACCCAAAACCCACAAAATTGTAGCACAAATGACTTATGGCTATGACTCCATGCTTTTTGGGGCGGTGAGGACTGAAGGGCAGATACATTAGACACCGAAGAAAGACCAACGACCAGGTCCACTCCTTGAAACATATGCGCTATAAAAATCCATTACTTTTCATGTGAGTGCGAGGATCATAAAATTCTATTACGATGATTTATAGATGTGGAACGAGCCGGACCACCACTTGGCCCGGTGCGGACTAGGACATCATCGGGGAAAATATTTGAGGGTGCTTAGTGCTTAATGGATGGACATTTTTTCTGTTGTTGCTGTCCTTGCAGAGTTGAATCCTTGATAAAAATCAACACACACACAAAAAACGAAACAAGAAATACATACTCTCAGAAAAAAACAACATCTAGCAGGAAGGAACAGAGTAAGACCCTCGATGAAGAATCATGATTGCCGATGATGTTGATGCTGGTGGCGATGATGACGAAGATGATGATGATGATTCTCGGTACCAGTACCACACCATGCCCCATTATGCTCCGGCTGGGCCCCTCCGATCCCATCGCGAAACATCGTCGTCCCCGTGAATCCGAAATCAATGTTGCAAGGCAAAGCATCCCAGTCCCAGCTATTCGGAGACAAGACGAGACGAGTAGGGAAAAAATGTGTATATTTACGAATCACGGTTTCGATGTTTCGCATGAATACGTAATTAAATCTATAAATCGGCCAATTAAAATGCTTTGATATCGTGACAACACAACATTGGACATCGACAGAAGGAATTAAAATTATTACACACACAGAGAGTGTAGCATAAAATCAGAAGATTTCAACCAAAGGAGCAGATGACGAGGGCGCGAACAAGAACGAGGACGAAACAATCCTTAACAGATAGTGCTCCCCTCAGTGTGATTCTATGGAGTTACAGTTTGGTTGCCGTCGTATAAGCGGGCGAGGCGCCGCGACGCGATCTATTGAATTCTTCAATTGCTTTAGTGCTTATTTCATTTTCGATGGGTGTAGAGGTATCTTCTTCGTGAAGAGGTCTTTAAATGTGTTGGGAAATAAAACCAAACATTCAAGTCGGGACTTGGGAGGAGTTTTGTGAATGCAAATTTTAGATCTCACGGAAAAATGGGAATAAGGGGATAAGTTAACGAACAGATTTACAGAAATGTGAGATGTAACTTCAGGTGGCGATATATGTATACCACAAATCTAAACTTAAGCCTAAAATTTAAGTTGCAAGCTAAAGATTTTCAGCATAGCAGTGAGTAACTCTTTGCTGAGCTATTAGATACTAGTAAAATAATGAAATTCATTTTAAATATCTTAAAACATTTGCAAGGCATGCGCATATTTACCCAAAACATCTGCAGTGAGCTAAGTGCTTTACACACGAACTAGGTACCTACATCAAATTTGAGTGCTTACTAGTGTGCCCGTGTGAGAACTCTCGCAAGAGAAAATCTAACCCCCAAATTCCAAACTTCCCATTCAACATCCAAACTTCCCATATGATTTCCATCTGACAACAAATATTTCCCATATCATTCCCAAATAATTTTAAAACAATTTTAAAACAACAAATACTTCCCATCTGATTTCCATATAGCCAATATATCAACCAAAATGAATTCATAAAACAACAAACACTTCCCATATAATTTCCGTCTGTCAACTGATGGACATCCCATGAAAATCATACGGGAAGTGTTCATTCTTTTGGAAGTTCATTTTGAGTAGCATATTTATTTTGAACGGTTTTTTAATTTGTTAAAATTTTTAAAGTGAAAGTGCATTTCGTCACTACTCCAGGAAATTCTCTTTCTTTTGACACCTCATTTGTTAAGATTGGTTAAGTGTGAGAGCCGCAAGTGGTACCTATACTACAGAACTAATATACTACTATACTATACTATACTAGTATGCCCATGCAAGAACTCTCGCAAGAGAAAATCCAAACTTTCCCATAAAATTTCCATCTGTCAACTGATGGAAATCCCATGGAAACCATACGGGAAGTGTTTATTGTTTTGGGAGTTCACTTTGGGTAGAATATTTGTTGTAATCGGTTTTTTTAATTTGTTAAAATTTATAAAATAAAAGTACGATTCGTCACTGCTCCAGGAAATTCTCTTTCTTTTGACATCTCATTTGTTAAGATGGGTTAGGTGTGAGAGCCGCGAATGGTACCTATACTACAGCCAATCTCAGCTTTGATCAGATAGTATGCAATATTATTTAATTTCGTTGTTTATTCCATTGCATTGAAAGAGAGCAAAGGATTTCTACACGTACAGTGGTGGTTCTGTATTATGAACGCCGATATAACGAATTATTGATATAATCTACTTCTACGCTTTTTTCGAATGCATTAGCGTCTCTGTATAGCAAACATTCGATACATAAAATTTTTTTACATACATGTTGGTACATGTTTAAAAAAACCGAAAGAGACAAGCTTACCTTAGAAATACATACATATGTTTAGGAAACGGCGGATGGAAAAATTTGGGTTTTGTACATGCCACCGAATGTAACACCCTTCATCCAACCAATGGATCAGAATGCCATTCACTTAGTGAAACTATTTTATAGGAAGAACTTGCTGAGTAAAATTGTAAGTTCAGGGAAAGTGATATCAAATGCTCTAAAGTCTAAACGAACTGAATCTTTTCGAAACGAACTGAATCATTTGCAAAAAAATCGGCGATTGTGCTTAACAAGGGCAGGAAAAATATATTAACTCCACCTCCCGAAACAGAGTTTGAAAAGGAGAATCATTTTCCTCTGTTAGCTCTACGGCGCCAAGAAGGGATGGTTGCAGCGACGAATACAATAGTCGTGTTTTTATAATACGCTTATTTTGCAAATTTATATGTAAAATACGACAAATTAAAATAAGCCGCGATAGTATCCGCGCTTGGCTAAGCGGATATAAAAAACAGTGATACCAAATCCAAATTTCTCTTTTTACGATGAATTCCTATGAAAAAATGTATTCTTTTGACAGCCGGAGAAACACAAATGTAAAAAACAAAACCATCGAAAGGAATCCTTCCATCTTTTATTTATACTTTTTCTGACGATTGGAAAAGTCAATAAGCAATAAATTGATCAGTTAAGATAATAAATAAGTAATTTTTTTATCGGAACTAAAGAGTACATTAGAATGTACATTTCCTGAGTTTTCCATCTTTATAATATTATTCTTCAAAATAGTTTTTATTTTAAATTTTGTCAACAACTGAGAGCTCAAGTGTCATTATCTGTCATAAATATGTCTGTGCCGTGCTCCCAGGTTTTTGTGATCAATTCGTTAAGCGGCGATAGGAGTTTTATTGTGCACTTTTATGTACGCGTGCAAAAAACACGGCTAATGACCCTTGTCAAAATAATGTTCCCAAAGGTGAGAACAACTCTTTAACATCTCTACAATTCCTTAGGCTGGCTTCACTGTGGAAGATTTGGAATCATGGAACAATATATACTGAAATGTTTCTTTAAGGTACCAGCCCATTTTAGGAAAATGACGAGGAGGACGCTAGCTCTAATGAAAGGAAGAAATTAATCTTGTTCTTTTTCTACTTTTTTGCTTGGATAGTTTTTTTTTTTTTTTTTTTTGTAAAGTTTATGAATAAATAAACTAAAAAGTTATAAAATAGAAACAATATTTATACATTTATTAAATTGTTCGTACAAAAAAATATGTAAGATAGAGCGAATGCAACTTGGCATTATACATACATATACATATCATTCGTTATATTGGACCACCACTGTATATTTGTTTTAGTCTTCTCGATGTTCGCAACTACGAATAAGTGAAGCAAATTAATATATTAATATGTATATACATAATGTTTACTTATACATATTATTTATAAACACAGATTTTTCACAGAATTCCAAAAGTTATTCGAATTATCGCATCACCGATCTGAATTGTAAAAAAAAAATTGCCTGGCTATGTTATTCCACAAAATACAAACACAGATACCCTGGGAACTATCCTACATCATAGCAGTTTAGAAAATTGATTTAGTTGAAAAATGAGCCAGAAAATTTCTCAAAAAAAAAAAAGGATAACTAGTAGTCATAATTCATTCGTCGTTTTGCGCAGAATTATACTCGCACCCAACCCCTTTAATTACAAAACGCTGTAGCAAATAGAATAAGTATGAGTATATTTAATAATATGAAATTTTCAAATTTACATCACCGTGAAATTTATAATACATTTAAGTGTGCAATATCATTGTATATAAATCCTTCGAAACTACAATATTACAAATCCTATTTGCATACATTTGTTCCGCAGTTTTTCTTTATAGGTACATCATAGAACACTTTGAATGTGTTGGCTAAAATGCACACGCAGCACCCATAAAAAGAGGATATAAATAGCAACAGAAAAAAAAATAAAAGGATACAGACATAGAAATGACAGGATATGGCAATGGCAACCCGCTGGCATTCGACAAATGATGATGATGATGATGTAATTCTCTTCGCGTGACCAATTAATTTGATTGTGAAATGGAATTAAAATCCAATACAAAGTACACAATATCGCAAGGATAATAAAAGGATGCAAGAAGAAAAGAGAAGATACTGATCAGTATGAGGGGTGTTCGTTCCGTTGGGGTGTATCACGATAGTTACAAATATTTGTCATGAGTGTTGGCGAAGCGAATCCTTATTCAAATTTTAGAGTTTCTGTCACACATAATAATCCTTCTATAATTGGTACGAGGAAGGATGTGATTGAAAACGTAAATGATTTTGAAAACAATCTTACAATCTAATGATTTAAATTATTAAAAAGGAATTTGTATTGCACTTCCTCGAATAAAAAAACAGATATCTTTCTCAAGGATTCGAATGAATTTCTTTCCGATAATTACATCCGCATTTCAAATCCTTGAGAAAATTTTAACTGGTTCGTTGCGGTTTTCTCTTCTACTTCCGACTTTTCTACCATCTACCATCGGTCGGGTTGGGTCCTGATGGGTGAGATGAACAAAGAAATGAAAACTTTTTGTTCCGTTGACTGACTCTTTGGCTGTGTTAAGAAAACCTGAACCAACTTCAAAAACTATCAACTGAAGAGAATACTATCCTAATTAATCCTTTTGCTTCTGGTGTAAAGCAAGAGCCGGTGGGTAAAGCAAGAGTGGTGTCCGCTCCGAAACGGAGATAGTATGAAGAAGTCGCAGCAATCACCGGTGCTCTTGCTACGAATCCTTGACTAGAACTTATTTAGTTTTCATATAATAGGCATTCATTTTGTGTGTTGGATGGAGTTTTCCAATTAAACTTTATCCTTTTCCTTTTAATTTACCGTTTACATGCTTTGTCGCCCTCTATGGTTTGCTGAACTAGGAATGAGCAGGAGAAGTTCATTTGTACGCCAAATTGAAGAAAACGAAACAAAAAAATTAAAAGGATTACGAACCATGTGGGCGTGGTACTGACTGAGATGTTTGCCAAGGAAATCATATATTAATGCAATTATTATTTGGGCATTTTAAACTACAACTACTGTGTGTGTGTGTGTGGTAATAAACGAGAAATCAGACTCCAACGATGAAAAGTGAGAAACAAAAAAAAAAAAAACGAGTGATCCAAGGAATTGATCAATTTATTACCGTCCTCCTTGCTGGTCCAAATCGCAGTGAACGAGAAAGAGACTTATTTTACATGATTCAAATAACACACAAAGAATATATGCAAAAACATAAAATTCATCAAATTACTGTTAGAAAAAAAGTAATACCATGTTCCCGTCGAACTGAAGTGAAACATTGAGGTTTCCATGAACGTTTACCGAAACTTCAGTAACCCGTTTCCACCGAGTTGAAGGGATTTCAAATGCTATTAGCTGTCAATGTTGAAGTGGCTGGCAAAACAATTGTTTGTAGGTAATGTTTCGAACTGTGATTTTCAACACGTTCTTGAACTAATTTCATTTGCAGGCACGTGCATGTGTTCTGGGAGAAGGATGAAAACTTAACTTATAAGAAGTCACCATAAGTTTAAGAGAATGTTAGATCATATAAAAAGAAAAAAAAATCCAATTACAACTAACTGTTTTTACATTTAATTAATCTCTTCTATTTTACAACTCATAACTATCTTCATAGTTATCCTTACAATAACAAACTCTCCAGAGCCTCCACGTAATCATCATCCAACTTAACTGCTAGAAATTGGTGCATCTCTTAAACGGAATCAACAAAGTCTGGTAAAGATTGTCCGCTTGATAGCTGAGAGAGAAAATGGTTCGAGGAGATGTGCTTCAAAGAACCTTCTTCTACCTTCCTTCTTGTTGCTGAAAGAAACAATTATTTTAGTTACTGTAAGCTCTAGGGACAAGCTTTAAGTTTTTCTTATAGTTCTGTCCTTCTCGGTACTGGACATCGTTGATTTCAGGTGGCTCTTAAGATAACATATAACTGAATCCAGATTCCTGCAAAGAAATGGTTTTAATTTTGTATGCATATGACTTACTTGAATATTCCACCAATGTACACCGATTTTTTTTTACTTTTTAAAACATTTTTATTATTCCATTTTCAATATAAACTTACATACTAGACAAAAATGCTTAAATCTAATTTAAAAACTAACAAAACTGACTTAATCTAGCTAACTGGCCGTTAGGGGGCACTCTAGGCTTAACTCTATTTTTACAAACTATTGCCTTTCGGCCTCAAACTAAATATACTAAGCTAAGCTAATTTAAGACATATTTTATTCCAAGAAAAGTTTGGAAAACTTGGATACTTTATCCATTTTTATTATTCTTAAAACTATAAATGTGCACCGATATACACTTATATATGTACATATGTAGTTGGAATAGTTTCCAAATTGAAATCTCTTTTTTATATGAGAAAATACTTTAAAAATTGAATATTTTGACATCTATAAATGAACACCAAAATAAGCCGAAGTTCACGCTGTAGACTTGTTCGGTTTGACAGCTTTTCACGGACGGATGAACTAATTTCAACTAGGTTTCGCCAAAAGCTCAAAAATGAAAAAATTAAACCTCGGAGATTTGGAGAAATTTCACGAAACCTCTGGGTTTCGTTTGGTGGGAACATGGTATTAGATTAACTGAGAGTAAACAGCAAATTGTATTTTAGGGTATCTTATGTTAAGTTTGTTAATAAAGGCGCATAATATGTCCATTCCTATTACTTAGTAGTTTTTTTTCGATGTCCCGGCTTTATGTGAAAATGGTTGAATAATGAACGGATTATGATTAAGAAATTTCAGATTTACACGATGCTGGTATTCAAAAATAAACAAGCACCTTATTAATGACTGCACTTGAACACTAATTAATGTTTTTCTCTAGCTACCGATCAAGTCTACTGCTGGCTGTTCTTTACAAACGGGCTAAATTGCAACAGGTTTAACACATATTGATGGTCGCCCGTTACAGATTTAAAAATACCTAAAATATCGTAAAACACATTGGCGCAGCATGAATTTAATATCCGCTCATAAAATAAAAACAACAAATCTGAAAATATCTGCTTTGAATTATGACTCCATTCACCTCACGCCTTAGATTTCGAATGCATCCTCATTATTACCGTAATTATATTTACCGCGCTGCTGCATACATGCATATGTCCATGCACCGACATCTACACATAAACTAGCGCTGCAATCTCAATTAGAACACTTTTTGTGGATATCAAACACCCTACTCAAATGCTTCGTTACCCCGTTAAGATAACCAGGTGCCAATTTCATCCATCAACAAATCCGTTCGTCTTTTTCTTGTGCCTCCTATTCGCTTTTTGTTGTTTTTCTGGTACAAATATACTCTCGCTCGCGATGATCTGTGTTATGAAGTTGTTTCAACACAAAATTGGTTTACTAATCATAAATCAACACAATCATATTTTATATTCTTATGGATATGCTACAAGTTGAGCCGGGGCTGAACGCGGTGAAGTGTGTAGTAGCGAGGATAAAACACCTCTCGCCCCCATTTGTAAACAAATCAAATTTACAGAAAAAAGATTTGTAGACACAACAGCCAGAGCACTACACAGACACCTTCCGTTAACCGGCCCCTACCAAGGAACGTCTTTTTCAAGTGGTCTTCAAAAAAAACAAAAAAAAAAAAAAAAACAGCAGAAAAAAGAAAAGAAGAAGTAGTGTAGCATAAAAAAGATACTAATGCCAATGAATGGCGTTGTGCTGGAGGAGTGTTTACATCATCTTTCTACACGTATCTCAGATGTATCCGATGTTGATAGAGAGACGATAGGTTTTGGAAAATGTTCAAAACGATGAACACGCGGACCAAAGTTCACACATAACAAACTCCAGATTCGGTGTTTATAAACAATATTTTGTTTTTTTTTTTAATAATTTTCTCCTTTCACCCTAAGTAGGTGATCTGTATCTGAACAATAAGACAGATCGAGATTAAGACATACGTAATCTGGTTAGGCCCTCGAGTGTACGAGTATAATGGGCTTAAATTATTAACACAATAAACATATTTATGGTGATAGCATAAATTCAGAAATACGTCTTTGGATCTTCAAACTATGTAAGTCTTTCTAAGGATTCACGTGGTAATCTCTATATAGCGCCTTCAGTTTTTAATAGGCTACCATTTTCTGTCCGCACAACCAATAATTTTAAGTGTTTTCTAGTAAAGGTTAAAGACTGGTTATTCACTGTCAATTATGATGTCCTTGAATTATTCCTTAAAAGTAATCTGCTCTCCTAAGCATCAGCACAAGTTAATCCCTATGTTGTTTAACTTCAGTTTATTGTTATTTTTCATTTATTAATTACTAGCTGTCCCGCCCGGCTTCGCCCGCGCCCAATAACAGTCGCGTTAGTTACTTATTAGGCAAAACGCTGCTCTAGTAATGTGGTTCTGGGTAGAAATAAGAACCGCCAAATCCGACAAACCTTGTTGAATCACACCAAATGTTCAAAGTGGCATAATTTGTCTACTATTATTTGGTTGTACCACATGTCTTTTGCAATGTAGTAGTATTTTTGCGGACCTAATATTTTGAAAGTTGTGTATGTATTAGTTTTCTACCCCCTTCAATCGCTCAAATTTGGTAGACGATTTTCTGCCGTTTCTTATCACAGACCTCAGTCCCCTCGCCCACAAAACCGGTTTCCTGCCGGTATAATAGGTACCTACATCGCGTGCGGTGGCCCAATGATTAACTTTTCACTGCGCCCATGCCAAGAACAAAAAAAAGGCAGCAATCGTTTTGCCTGTATATGAAGTTAACGTTTTCAAAGAAATTATTTTATTGTCATCACGAAAACCAACGAAATTATCTACACCATGTAACAAAAGTATACATACGGCCAGTCCTTTGGCATTTTAACAGGGAATATTTTATAAAATAACTAAAATTCAAAAGTAGGATTAAAATTTTAAACTGTATTTCTAAGAAAATAACAAAAAATTACGCTTTTCCCAAAGTTATTTGAATTTATTGGAAAAAAGTAACGTGGCCTCACTTCCACATGTTACAAAAGTATACATACGGCCCATTGAAAGTGGAAGTACCGTAATTTTGTCCATCAACTAAAATTCAATTCGCGTTGTTTTCTCATTATTTGCTATTTAAGTGCCAGAATAAGTTTGTTTTACGAAGTTTAACGTGATTTAATTCGAAAAATATTGTTAAAACAAAGTTAAAGCTCAAAAATGAAGGGAAATCTATGTCAAAAATTGGTGAAATTCTTGATTTGCATAAGTCAACAGTCCAAACAGTCATAAGGAATTTCAATACTACCGGGACGTATGAAAGTAAGCCAAGGAGCGGTCGACCGCCGTAACTTGACGACAGAATGCAACGCAAAATAGTCCGAATAGTCAAAAAAAATCCCAAACAAAGTGCTGTTAAATTGTCCAATGAACTCCGAGAATGCGAAGGAGTAGATGTTCATCCTCAAAACGATCATCGTTGTTTAAAAAAGGCAGGCCTAGCGTCAAGAGAGGCAAGAAAAAAAAACCATTTATCAGTGCTATAAATATGCAGAAACGGCTGGCGTATGCTAAAAAGTAGTAGTACAGAATCCATGAACCTGACCCTACGTTTTGGGAACGCGTCATTTTCACGGACGAGTGCAAATTTAATGTTTTCGGAAGAGATGGGCGAGTAAGGGTATGGAGAAAACCAAATACTGCTTTTGACCGAAAAAATCTGTGCCCTACTGTCAAACACGGCGGAGGCTCCGTTATGGTATGGGGCTGCATGGCGGCAAATGGTGTAGGAGAACTCAAGTTTATAGAAGGTATAATGGATCGGCGTATGTATCTGGATATTTTGAAGTCAAATTTTGTCCCAAGCATCGACAAACTGCATCTTAATGGGAATTACACATTCTTACACGACAATGACCCGAAGCATACGTCGGTCTTAGTAAGAGAATGGCTCCTATATCAAGTAAGAAATAAACTGGAACATCCACCGCAATCTCCAGATCTCAACGTTATTAAACATCTTTGGGCTCACCTTAAAGAAAAAGTGAAGGAAAGATGTGTATCATCTGTTTCCAACCTTAAAATCGTTCTGAGGGAGGAGTGGGAAAAAATAAGTCCCGAAATCACAAAAAAAACTATCGCTTTCGATGCCATCACGTCTGAATGCTGTCATTGAAGCCCGTGGAGGTCCAACATCATATTAAACAATTTATTTTACTTTATAAACTTAAGCGTATGTATACTTTTGTAGTATTGTATAACGTTCCTTATTTTCTTTTATACTAATAAGCTTAAATAAATTCAGAAAAAGTTCTATTTTTTGTTATTTTCTAGGAAATAAAATATCATATGTTCATTTAAAATAGAAAAAAAATCGTCTCTTCACTTTTTTCTGGTCTAAAATGAAAAATCACTTGCCTTATGTATACTTTTGTTACATGGTGTATGTTCTTTTCCCGCCCATATGTACATATGTGTGCACATACGAATGCGCGGTAACAAAATTCCCATTCAAGAAAATTTTAACGCTTGCAGCATTATGAAAACTACACAGCCATGGTATAGCCATAGTGGTTATTCCCCATCCCTTTAACCCTCTCCAGCCAATGGTAGCCATTTGGCTATCACGAAAAAATGTAATCAAAATTCAAAAACATTTTAGTAGGCACTTTTTTTTTGCATCGTCGTCGCTTACTATGCTTTTTAGTTGAATTTTGTATTTAATATCGAATTTTGTATTTTTTTATACATAAATTTATTAATTTGGGACGGAAAGGGTAACTTAATTAAAGCGAAAAGAAAAAAAGACATGATATTATCGGTATCACATCACACACACATACTGCTCGAGTATTCGTTTTGTATGCGAAAGCAAAAAGAGTGCGAAGAAAGAAAAAGCGATGAGCACAGTAATAACAAACACCCCTCTGCCCTCCCCATCCCATCACAATCCCAACAGGTTCGCGTTCAACGTTAGAGCGCGCACATATACTCACACATATACTATTGCAACGATACCCACTGCTGCTCGACTGTTGGCAGTGGTCTCCACTGAAGGAAAATTGTGGGCGATGATTTAAATAATTGTTTTAAACATTGCTCAGCTTTAGGACAACGCAGGAGAATGTTTTATATCTCAAATGAATCAGTGACAAATTTACTAATTTGACCTATTTTTTGATTTTTCAATCCGATACGCTATTATTGAGTTAGGGCTGTATAGGGTAGGTGTACCAATACCCGGCCAGTCACTGGTATCCGGCCACTCTGCGTTAAAAAGCTGAGAATAAGTAAATTAATCGTTATTTCCATGGGCAACCAATTATGGCTTTAGTTTTTAACCTATTTAACATGCTGGTAAAATTTGACAACTGTGAACTTTACTAAACCGCCAAAAAAAACCGCAGTCTGTGTAGTTCGTCGAGAAAGTGAGATGTGCGTTTTAGAGTAAGCGAGTGTTAGTGGAGGTATCAAACAAAAAACGTAAATTTCTATGTTTTTTTTAAATATTTACAAACTTTTTTTGTTTTTCTGTTAAGTTATAATAATTATTAGTCATAAAACGTGAAAAAAACTGGGAGTTTTCATTTTTACATTATTATTAAACGGTGGCCGGTTATTAGAACTTTTTTTAGTTAGGTGTTCAAGTGTCCGGCCAGAGTGGCCTTGTAGGTATCCTTGTGGAATTTCTTCACAGGCTTGGAGGGATATATACGAGCAAAAAGAGTGAGCTAAGCAAAAAAAATCGATGCAGTCGAAAATAACCTGGCCGGATACTGGTGCAAAAGTGGCCGACTACTGAATTTTAGTGGCCGGGTACTGGTGAAATTTCACTTTTTTCAAAAAATAATTTTTAATTTCAGATGCATGAATCCAATAACATTCAGCTATTTTTTTTTAAACTTAAAATTGCCATTTATGTGCAAAAAAAAAAAATTGTTCCACTGATTAGATGAATTAGTTATCCCGGATCAAAGTAAGAAAAGGTGTTAGGTGGCCGGATACTGGTACACCTACCCTAATCATAATTTTCCTCACGGATATGCAGTTTTTTTTACTATTATCTTAACTCCCAAAAGTAATATTGTGATTATTTATATGCTATAACCTGACCAGAGAACATATCTATGAATGAAAAAAAAAATCACGTTAATCGGATAAGTGGTTCTCGATGCAATTGGGAAGGCACGTATGAACGGAATCAACGATGCGTCTAAAGTAACAATCTTGTTGATATAATAAATGTTGACATACTCATACACATATTGGTCGAGTAGATCTGTGAGGTATTTTGAAAATTGGACCAGTCCATTTGAAAAAAAGGAGTCTTCCCTTCGTATTGGGAATTCTCATTTTGAGAGTATAATATTGGTAGTCCCCAGTCCCCACTCACCATGTTCTAAAATTCGAGATAAAACGGTATTTTAAGACGCACTGAGAGCTACAGCTACATATAAGTATATGTATTACAAATAATGTTTTTCATATGTTCGAAACAGTCCTTTTCGTTTCTCTTCCATGATAAATCTTTACCCCTTTGGATCTGGATTTGTTAACAGTTCTTCCTGGCTGTGTTCCTTATGTCAATAGGTCTGTTCCCGTACTTTCTGCACCCAAATTTACAGATTTTCAAATTTCAAAGAGTGGAACAGGATTTTACTGATTTTCGTAGATTTTTGCAGTTTTGCACAGGTACGGGAACAGACCTAATGCTAATGCAACTTACCGTACCGTCGATGTTCCGCGAATTTATGATTACATTTGTTTCTCTGAGTAGAAACAGTCGGTCCTGGGTGGGATTGAACCCAAAACATCTAAGTGGTAAGCTAGCGATGTATGCACTAGTTAGTAGACCACCGAGGTCGGTCGTGAGCTACAATCAGGTGTTTGCAGCTAATTTTCTGTATACAAGTGCTAGTGTCTGAAATCCTCCAAGCAACTCAAAATTTCTCAAGAAAAACTGCAAAATATCATGTGAAAAAATTCACATCATCGATCAATTTACCTGTGCATGTGCGTACGTGACGAACGGGCAATCGGACAAAAACATGTAAAATAAATTTAATTTCTGCAAATGCACTCACCCTCGATCTCTGTTTGTACAAAATGAAATGTTGTACTCATACTCATACGTTTGGATATGGATGAGAAACTGCTTCATGTAATATTTTACCATTTGTCTTTGCATGTACGTGAATGATAAATTGACAAATAGAACACTAAGATGACTTCATTTGGAATTCGCTACAAAGTTGGACTACGAGTTCGATCCATCCGTATCCGTATACCGCATACCGAGGGCACCTCACATCAAACACCTCTCCGTGCACCCGAAGAAGTAATTTGTCTTTTATTGATAGGTGCTGCTCTATGGCTAGGTAAGGTATGACGACGGTGTTGCTGTTGCTGTTCCTTTGCTATGGCTCTAATATGCGTGTTAGATATCATTAATCATAGAGTAGCACAAACACTAAACACATAAACTCAACCCATCCCAGCTACTGACTGCTACTACAGATGTTACTGTTTCAGTTTCAATGTCAATTTTGTATCTGTTTGCGGTGGATGAATGATTTTCTTCTCCTTTTTTTGGCTAAGAAAACATTAAATGAGTTTCTGAGATTTCACCCTCCTCCCCCCGTCGTGTAATCTCATAACTTTTTACGCTGTCACTGCAGAAATTGGTTGTTCATTGTATCTTGTGTTGTCGATCTCTTCTGTATACTGTGTCACGAAGTGTACATAACAATTTTCATACTTTCAAATGCTTGTCCTTTTTTTTAGATCATTGTATCCTTGGACTCCCATATATTCGTATGGTATGGGTAGATACGAGTACGAGTTATATTGTAACGATGGTGAGTGTTGGTTTGGTTGCTATTTGAGTGGCAGTGTATTACAGGAGCAATATTCACAATTCTCATGGGTGAGATCCCATCAAGTTGCAAGACGAGTAAAATGGAAATATCATCGTAAAAATATCACACACAGAGTCGAGCAAGTGTCTTCGTAAATATCCTAGAAACTAATAAAATCTGGAACTGAATTTTCTTTTATTCTTTGCGGTTGGTTTCAGTGATATTCATAAACCACGTCCTCGTGCATCTAGATACATACTTGTTGTGTGATGGTTCTTTTTTCTTTTTATGATAATGGTTTTGGCAGTTCGCTTTGATTATGAGGAAGAGGGTGGAAGGGAGTTTGTGCAAGCGAATAATAGTCTCGTATCGGTTTTATGTGTTACGTTCATGTTCGATTCGATGACCAAAGGTAATCAAAATTGCATGCATGAATAGATTCGAGACATCTTGCGTTTCGATCTCGTCTGCTCAACTAGTGTTAGGTACTGCCTATTTGTTATAGCTTTATTTATGAACATCCTTGAGTGAGTGAGGGCAGTATGTTGAATAGTAAACTATATCCAATGCAGATAGTGGTGTGTAGAAAAAAAAGTGCTGTGCATAGAAAACGTCAGTTGGCTAGGATTGTGTTTAGACACATTTTATAAGAGAGACTATGATGATATTGATTAACAGTAAAAGTAATTTGTTTAAAAGAGGAAGGAATTGCGTGAAGTCACAAACAATTAATAACATTACATTACATAAGTTACAAATTCAAAACGCCATAAAAAAAAACAGTAAACATATTGTATTCAGTATTGTTTCATTTATTAGACCATAACATTGGTTATTAGGAAAAATAGGTTTCACTCGAAATGACTGTCTTTTGCTTTTACACGGGCTTTCAAACGTTGTAGCCATTGGGCTATAGCGGCACGCAAGACTTCCATGGACATTGTTGACGCTGCTGCGGTTAATGCTGCTTTTAGGCTTCCCAAATTTCTGTGAGGGGTCTTGCAGGCAATGCTCTCCAATTCTGACCATCAAGAATAATCCAGTGGATACGAATCCGGATTTCACGAAGGCCAATCTTCTGCTGCTATTAGACCAGGAATATTGACCCTGAGTCACTCCTGTGTAATTTCGGCTTTAAGCGCTCGAGCAGAGTACTGTTGGAACATCCAGTTCTCCCAGTTCATCCCAGAGTAATGTTCAAACCCTTAACAACACCCTCTACCACATCTAGTTGGCAAACTTGTGCTTCCATTTTCAGCCCTTTTCCGCAGAAATGGAGGGATGTGACACATTCGTGAGAGACGTCACACCAAACTAATATGGAAGTGGGATAATGACCACGCTCAGCCCTTGGGACAACTTTTTTCGCTTCCTTAGATGCACAAATTTGGTTATTTTGCTTGTTGAAAACTTCTTCCATGGTAAAAATTTTCTCATCCGTAAACAGAACGTTTTCAAGGCCATTGTCCGCGTGTCACTGCAAGAGCCGCTTGCGCCTTTCCAGCCTAGTTTTTTCAGGTTAAGAGTTAAAAGATGTCCCGTTTCCCGATGAAAGGCTGTCATGTGAAGATTATCCCGAATCAGCTTATACATGGCTCTGCTTGATATATCCAATTCATTGGCCATAATTTTCTGCTTCTGGAGGAGATTTCTGCGAATTCGTTCTCGCGCCGCTTTTACTACCGCACTCTTTCGAGCGACACGCGGAAGACCAAAACTTGGCCTGTCCTTTACATAAGACAGTTGGCCGAAGCTACAATAGCCCGTTAAATAAACATTCTCGATATTCCGAGTGGATTTAACAACTCCATTAACAAATTTGGCCAGTGCTCCTTTCGCACTTATGCAACGCTATTCTCTTTAACACCCTACTCTATGCAAGCAACGATCGCGGAAAATTATGAAATTAACATAACTTATGACAGGACTAGGTATAAGGACCTCCTACTTACTCGGTTAGCTCTGTCAATCTAATTTTTTTTTTTTTATAAACTATGACCTACATCTGTCAAAGAATATTAAGGTCAAAGAATGTTAAGAGTTCACCTAATGTGTAAGCTATTGTGTGCTTCTTCAGCACTCCTTGATCCAGACTGATTATACTTGAGTTACTTCATGTCGCATATGCCATATTAATTTTCACCTCTCAACACCTCGCTCTCAGTGCAATTTATGACGGATTTCTGAATTAATTTTGTGCAGATTTCGCAGATTACACTCAGCGATAAAAATGCGCCTAGAAATAGCATTCACAGTCATAGCCGGTAGAGCCGTTTGTGTCTGGTCGCATTGGCAATTTGCTGGGATTCTATTCTATGTCAACCATCCAGGATGACATAGAGACATAACCAGCACAACTAGTGCTTTGTCTGTCATTCGGTAAAAAAAAAAATAAACAAAACAAAAAAAAAACATAAATAATATGCATAAATCGAAATCCGTTCTGAGTCTGATTCTGACCACCACCATGGATACCTAATATGTATGCAGACACTACGTGGTGTTAATTATCAACTACGAGCCCAATGTGACTAATAAATTCAAGATTACTACACATGTGTACATAGTGTACGGACTTAATACGAGTAGATAGAGTGAGGAAGACCAAACGCGTAGACGACGGCCACCCGGAGTCACTTGTAGTCGTATCTACAGTACGCGTCTATCCATCATCACACATGTTGCGCATCGCAATCACAAATTCACATGAATTACTAATAATTCCGTGCTTTTTTTATGCTAATTTATTGCGCCTCGCCGCGCCGTATCCAATTTGGGTGCGGTCAGGTGCACCAGTTTTTTGTGTTCAATTTGGCTTTTGTTCGATTTCCCTTCACATCAAATCTACGTATCAAAACGTAGGGGCAATAATTTGTATTGTAACGAAATATGACGCAAATGTAGTCCAATAAATATCCATTGAATGGGCTGTGGCCAGTGCCACCCCTTTGCCGTTGTAGGCACGTCCGCATCGAACGATGGTCATCATAATTTCGTAGATACATCATCGGCATGCCCAAAGTACAAGACATCCATCGATTCGGACGTCAAATAAACTATGTTATTTTTGACAGCGCGACCTAATAATAGAGGGTTGGGGTATTTATAGCCTCTTTGCATACATGGCGAGAGTTGGCTGGCTTAGGTCTTGTAGCTATCGTAACTTTGGCGATCATTTGAATGCGAAACAAACAATGAGCGTGCGCTTTTGTTTTTGAATTATGAGTTTCTGAATATTTGAATGTGAGGAATTTCGCGAACGAGGAGAAAGAGATTGAGATCAAGATACTCAATCTGATTACGGTTGGTATTTCCTGTATGATGATGAACACGAGGTTGTGCTTATATCTGCGCATATGAGTAATTTTGAGCGCGTATTCGGCTATGAATAATTCAGTTGATAAGCGATGCGGAATTGGGTTATTAGTTCTGAACGAACTGAACCACTTTCTCATCGCTGAACGTTAAAATTTGCATTATTTTTGCGAACTGACCTATAGATAGATACACACTTAGGTATGATTGTACTGAGCTGAGATTGGATACATGCTCGCTGCAAAGTTCGAAGCTTATAAACTATTTAGATAGACTATTTGTCATAAAACTAACTTCATTTTACCCTTTCGGGACGCAGAAAAGTAAGTACATATAATCAAAACCTTCAAGATATTTGACGCCTGATAGCTGGAAATACATTAAGATACCGTTACTAAAATGTTGGAAGACGATCTGGTTCCGATTTCAACCAAATCAGAGGAAAAGTTTGGGTGTAAGGAATGTTTATATTTTTGATGGTACATATATGTACCAGCGCGTCCTGAAAGGGTCAAATCTAAGTAGTTGACGAATTTCAGGTCAGGAGTTATGTGCCCTTGACATATTTAAAGCTCAGAACACTCGTTGTTTGGGGAAAAACAAAAATGTTAGTCCACTTATTTGACTAAAAGTTGGGGAAGTCCAACGAATATTTTTCTAGACTGAAGCTACGCACATTGACTACCACGGGCAAAATTAAGTCTAACATGATATTCACTTTATAGTATTTCACTCGACGATTACAAATCCTTCTAGACTTAAATGAAAAGTCTTTATTTAGGGAGTCCTTTTAATATTTTGGGCCGCAGGTTTAATTGACTATGTAACGCATATATACGAACTAATGATCCACATCTATATGGGACTAATTGAATGGCATTCGCATCTCCCCAATCGTCGACTGCAGTCTTATTCTATTACGAGGTGATATTTGCGGTCATAAAAAGGGCAATTATTCAAAATGCAAAAAAAAAAAAAACAACACAGCAAGCATCACAGAAGAAGATAGCTGCTGGACAGTAATACTCGTACGTACGTATGATTCCCTTCATTTTTCTATATTTTTCCTACGATATTTTTTCTTCCTTCCTCGTCCTTTATTTGACGGTAATTAATATACTCGTACCTACTAGTGAGCTTAGCTAAGGAAAATCCTTCATCAAATTTGTTGCCTTAATGAGCAAGCTGTTTTGCCGCTTTAGCCAGGGACTGGTGGATGATGTATTAACCGGCACATAACCCAATTTCCTTAATGGCTATTAGGCATTTCCTTTCCTTGCTCCTAATTGAGACGATGCTCATTAAGTGGTTTCCATGGGTGCGATAGAAGATTCCTTTTCAAATTAAAGGTGCGCACTACAGTCAACCAATACTTCAATATGACGACACACATACCAATTCTCGTTCTGTCGGTGGGTCATAAATAAATTAAAAGAAATCCATAAAATCCCACCACCCCAACAATCATATGCGCCGCAGGATAATTGGTGGTCGTGAACAGTCGCATCTGGTCAAATATTGAAGAAGACAATCCTCAAAAAAAAAAAAAAAACAGGATGACAAAAAATCCTATTTACAGTACACTCTTCTATTAACAATATACAAGGACTTGTTGACAGGCGGGAAAATCGAAATGAAAAGAACTCAAAAAAAAAATCCTCGAATGACTGCTGTAAAAAATATCCTTGACAAAAATTAAATTGTGTAAAATCGAGAAGGAGGTGGTGGTGGTTGGCTGTTGGATTCGAAAAATCAGAGCGACTCGAACAAAGTGACAAGATAATAAATAAATAGTCCTTCCGCAGTGATGGTGTGCACATTGAAACACATGAGGTACATGAGGAGGCATTTATGAAGCACAGGGGTTGGCGTTGCATGCAGCTCGATGGAGGATTTGTGTGAGTAGACAGATAAAAGAAATTATAGAATGCCTGTCATATGTACTTTCAATATCCTTTTGCAAAGGATATTTTATTTATTTTTGTCGTTGAAATTAATTGAATTGAATGTGAGAGGACGATGAGGATGAAGCTGGTATCTCTGGTTATCGCGTTTTGTTACTGACAATGGTTTACTTTTGTTGGGGGACAAATAACGATACTTGCAAGGGGTTGTACTCGTATCAGCATGAGAGCTTAACATAAAGGATTCGATGACAAATATGAGATTCGACATATGTGTAAACATAGTGCGGTGTAATTGGAGTGAAAATTTGTGGATTTTTTTTCTTCTTCCCGCCGATAGACCTTCTTTTAGTAAATGAAATTTGGTGGTAGCATTTTCTTTCCATCGAAGGAGATGATATGTGAGAGGATTAATGCGGTAGTGATTTATATTTGGTGTTTTTATTATATATGGGGTGAAATTTGGGAAATCTTTTTAGTAACTTTCGACGAGGTGAAGATTATCGCGCTAGCTACACAAGTAGCAAGAACATCTACAGAGTCGCACTCAAAACTTTGAGGCGGACATAGCTTTTGTCAAAGAGTTTAAGAGAGTTAAAGGAAATCGATGACTGGGTATGGAAATATGCCAGAACCTCCCCCATCCTAAAAAGTTCCAGGCACAACCATTGTCGCGATTATAGAGACAGAAGATAACAGAAATTAGTGACATTCTTACTGAAAATCTGTAGGAGAGAGATCAAGAACGCCAACAACCCTCCAAACCTAACAAAATAAAGAAGCCCGCGGAGAAAGTTAGAATGCTGCATACGCGTCGTAGGTATTATAAATACCGAATTCAATGAGTGTTACCTCTTACCTACCGTAAATATTAGACAATACTCTGTTTTATATTTCTAATGCAATTTTCAAAGCTTCAAGCCGACACCTAAAATTTGACAATAGGTTTTTCATCTTAACCTAACAAACTTGTTGCTACCACGAGCAAATTCCTTGTCCTAAAGAAAACATGTCTCGGTCTTGTTTACCTATTTTTTCGATTATAAATATGTCCATCATGTAGTGGCGTTCAGAGATGTCGATATGCAAAAGTCGCATGAACCGACCAAGCGGCCAACCGGTTCGTTGTGGCAACCATTCTAATGGCCCATTGTCCAGTCACTTCACCTGAGGCTACATTATTTCTAGTATAGTTCCGGCAAATCTATCTGCCGCGAAGAAGAAACGGTCTCTCGTCGCTTACACTCGAACCAATCTGCAACAACGATGACGATGCGAATGTGAAATCTAACGCGCGCAAGGACTTCGAATACGAATACACCACCACCAACACGATGCCAGGGCATTCTAGTTAATTTTCCATCTCATATCAACAACAAACAATTCCGAAAGTCAGTCAATCAGAACCTGTCTGACCATCCGTCAAAGTTGCACATCACCATATCACCTCCGCGAAATTATCCTCCGCGCGAATCTATTTTTTTTTTTTTTCTGTGCAAGTTGCCGCGCAGCCAAATATTCTCCCGTTCGGCGGAACATCTCTGTGAGGACACAAAGCTGTTGCAGCGCAAATACACACACACACATGAATTGATTCAGAGCTAGGCGGCGCGGCAGCAAAAGCAGATGGATGTGCACTGGGATGAACGGGCTGCGAATGAAGATGGATAGTTGAATAGAGCTAGAGGTAGAGATGCTGATGACGTTACATACCGAATGGCGGTGAATACGCTTCAATTGCGCTTCCACTGCTTGCCGCTTGTGTTGGGGGATTTGCTGATTTGCCATGATGCGGAATTATCGGAGATCCTTTCGGGGGAGCCATCATTAAATTGCTTCCAAGGGACAGGGGAGGCGGGGGAAGGTAATCACTCCCCATCAAGCCGTGCATATTCCAGCAATTATCTCCGCAAAACGTGAACGTTTCTGTACGATAGCGGAGGGAGCAGATACGGATAACTCCCCCGATTTGTTGTCTAAATCCATTTTTTTTTCTCTGATTTTCTCTGTATGTGCCATGGACAGACGACTCCTTGTGGGTGAAGGGGACTAATTCGATGTTGGAGCGATTTTTGAAAATTACTCGTACTC
Source organism: Brachyopa scutellaris (assembly GCA_949775065.1). Classification (NCBI taxonomy): domain Eukaryota; kingdom Metazoa; phylum Arthropoda; class Insecta; order Diptera; family Syrphidae; genus Brachyopa; species Brachyopa scutellaris. The sequence continues at coordinate 183,808,126 of OX459112.1, read as the reverse complement.
AGTGGTGATTTGCTGAAACCGTTTCTCAGCAATTATTCAATGCTCCACAAATAGCAGGATGGGCGATCGGATGGATGGATGCGAGCATGACGCAGCAATTTTAAATGTCACTGTGGGTGGTGGTTAATCTCTTTTCGGTGGGAGAGGGTGTTACCAGAGTGTGGGCCAATTATTAAACATCGTAATAATGGTGGAGAGTTCTGACTTTTCAGAATTCTTCTAATTCTCGTAAATATGTATTTCTTACTAAAGGACTAAAAAAACCAACAACCATAAAAACCGATTTCTTAGAATTGACTCGGATGACCAAGTATAATGTTTCTGAATATCAAGAAATCATATTATTCCGCTGGTAGATACCCATAAAACAGAAATCAAAATCAAATAAAATATTTCATAGGCATTCCCAGTAAACAACCCTACCACTACCCATACCTACTACTACTTGTATCACCAAAGATCTTCTCATATAAATTAAGTTCGAATAAGTCGTAAATCAAATTCCATGATGACATGATGTCATATCTTTCTCTGGTCCATCCGAATGTATGGTAAAAAGCCATCATCAACAGCGGCGGCGGCAGCAACAGCATGGCACCACCAACACGCAACAAGATCGTAAGGCGGTAGCATTCATCGAACAAAAAAACAAACAAACGACTAACAATCGCGCGAGCTCTCTTTTCCTTAGACCTCACCTGTGCTGCTGCGCTGAAGATGTGCGCTTCAGTAGCTGTATCTTTCACCGAATGAATTGTCGGGCATTGTTTTGCCTGGCGTTTTCATCTCCGTTCTGAACCTGATATTGATTTGAATCGATGGGGGGTGCCATTGGCTATGTGTGAATGTGATTGTGATGAGTTTTTTTTTAAAAAAGATTTTTCATAATATTTTTATAGATACATATGAACCTGCGTGTTGTTTTTTTTTATTATTAAGTGTATCTATAAACAGTTCTTTTGTGGTGCGGTTGCCTAAAGAATGGTGATTTTTTGAAGGAGATAACGCAGATGTTTTAGCTGGAAATGCCTACTCAGTGTGTAAAATGGGCCTTCTTCATTCATTTGAATTCGATATGGGGGGATAGTGTCTCATTAATGAAGCTGTTTGCCGGGAACTGCTGGATGTTTTCACATTTTTATTTTTGCTAACCAATTATATGTTAATTTTATAATTCTTTGGAACAGATGATTCATTTAATTGAAAGTTTGGTAAAGTTTTGTATTTTATTAGTTGTTTACAACAATGTTGGTTTGCTAAGCAGGACAGGTGCACTTAAAGTATTTGTATGGTATATATAACTACTTAATAATTGGATGCCTGGTGGTCCACTGAATTTGTCCATACTTATTTGAGCCTAATTCTGGCTCTACAATATACAGTTGGTTGATTCGTTTATCAGTCTAAAGTGCAACTATTGTGAGCTGTAATAGTTCTTAAAATTGTCTGGTCTCTGTCGAAGTACTTGAGTTCGACTGAGATATTTGACAAGAAACTATATAGTGCTACCAAAGCATTTTCATAAATAAAATACAAACAAATTGTTCATATAAATTTGCTATGGATATATGACAGCTTATAAAATATGTGCATACTAGCTGTCCCGCCCGGCTTCGCCCGTATCTAAAAAATATAGTGTTTCTTACAATACATATGTATATTGTCATTTAGTTCGAAGAATCAAAGACAGTGCGATTACACCACAAGATTTGCAATCTACCAATAAATACAATCCGGACACCTCTTATAACTGGACAGATTTCAAAGAAAGGAAATAAAAACTCGATTTTTCATATCAAAAATTCTCCCATAACCGGACTTTCTCATAACCGGACACGGACACCAATTTCCGTAACCGCCATAGATTGTCGCTCTCTCTTTACTGGACAAACCACATCTACGTATGGCAAATTGTTTACATATTTTTTTTGGTTTTTGTTTTGATTTCCTATTCTTAGCACTTTGCAAAGAAACGAAACAAAAATGTAAACTGTGGAGTGTGCCTTTGCGTTATTATCACGTTCGCGGTCTCGCGGACACATAATTTTCAGTGGAGAACGCTAGAATGGCACACGCATATCTCCGACATTTTGAGAGATATTTTATATTATTTTATGCGAATTTTGTATAAAGATAAAAATGATTCCGCTGGTCACAGTGAAGTGAAAATTTGTCTCTGGTAGGATAAAATAATGTCGGAATATAGATATGTCCTAACATACCTAAAATTATTTGACGGCATATGCCATCATGACCCGCCGTCTTGCCCGCGAACACCCAAGAACTATGTGCATTTATAGATCCCGTTGCCATTTTTAAATAGGTTTGTATGTTAAGTGTATGTTAAGCTTGATTTCCATAGATAGAAATATGAATGTTTCGGTAATTTGTGTTTATCACATAAAAATGAATTCATTTATAAAATAAAACTAATACCATATGTCTATTAATTGCGTTTCGTTGATGTCAATTTATTTTTTTCCCCTATAACCGAACAGCTCTCATAACCGGACACCTCCCATAACCGGACAAATTTCTCGGTACCGTCAGTGTCCGGTTATGAGAGAGTTCACTGTATTTGTATTTTGAATAAAGTGACTTTTCGCAGAAAGAGGCATTCGTAAGTGTTTTGTAATTTTGAATTAATTTAAGAAATATAGTATGTTTAAATTATATTAAAAAATAGTCTATTGTTAAGTAACATGTGTACGAAGTTTTACATCGTTGTGTGCATTAGTTTTTGTGCTTATCCTGGATGAAGTTTGACAGGTAAAAGCGTGACATTGAGATTTACATATAAGTATAATTACTTATTATAGTATTAAAGATTACATAACGCATATTTTCAATCCCCGTAGTAGTTTTCTTTACATATTGACCAAACACAAACGTCACATCATGGCCTATTGATAAAATCTAAAGGGTTTACATTCCTGTAGAAACTGAAGTTTTAAGAAAACTGAAACTGTAAAACTTTTAAGAAACCCAAAAATGACTACAGTCAAATTTTGTTTTTTATGTAAGGAAAAGAAAAGTTGGTGGTGTCGTTGAAAGTGCGTTGAACTACTACACAATGCTGTCCGGGTTCAATCCCAGCCTCCGTCCAACACCTAAACGTTTATTCACGGTGCCACCTCTTTCGAATATCTAACAGCGTATATCAAAGAGTATATCATCTGTCAATTAGCCTCTCAACTCGCCGCTCGGAGTCGGAAAAAAACTGTATTTCCCATCCATTCGTGCGCAAAATATAACATGCACACACAAATGGTAGCTAGAAGCAGGCCCAGGTTTATCCGAGCTGTAGCGCTGTAAGAAATGTAAGAAAAGGAAATTATAAACAGTTTTAAAAATACAATTCATGAAGATGCAAATATATTGTAAGAGTATTTTGAAACTTTTCGACTGATATTTTTTGAATTGAATTTTAAAAGCGTTATTTTTTTTCATTTTATTTTTTAAATATTTTAATACATACGTACATTTTCTTTATACGAAATGCTCAAATTTGTTTCCATCTAAATTCGTATCGCAGCGTTCCCCATTTTGCATTACCACCTCCATCACAATGATGCACGTTAATAAATAACCCCACACGAATGTCAGTTACTTGCAAAAGTAACTTCTTATGCACATAGAAATGTTTGTATATTTCTCCCCTAGCATTCTAATGGATACAGTATCTGCACATCGATATGCAATCGAAAGCACGTATACTTACATATGTATGTATATGCCATATACATAAGTACGTATATATATGCTTATATGTATAAGATCGTAGAAGTTTATCGTTAAAACTTTACTGCAATGGGGGTGGATTTTTCAAAAGTAGGATGTCTGCATCCTTAACGGCGATATAACCCTTCAGGTTTTTACCCATGCCGAAGAGCAGAAGGCAGCCATAAATTTATGTTGAAGATCTGTGATTTATATGCAGTAGTAAAGTTTTATTTCAAGCTTTAATTTATGGAATTTTAGTTTTCCACCTCGGCAATACACATACTTAAGTATGTAAAGGATAATATATGTACCTATATTCATATCTTTCCAAATAAAAAGCGTACACTGTTTTGTTTAACTCTTAATAATTTAATTTTTAAAGTTCGTGCTTCAATCTTACTGCATTTTAGAAAATTTGTGTCAAAATTAAGTTTAGAAGAAAAAGCAACTTGTCAAGAAAATGCTGAAAAATTTTATTTGAAAGCCCCTTTTAGACCTGAAATATTACATGTTTTCCCAAATCAAAAATATTTGAGATTAAAATAATTTTCTTTGTTGCTTATTATACTTACTTACTTACTACTAACTAACTTACTTGCTTATTAAACTACAAAATTACAACTAACAAAGTCGAAGGAGACACTTGAAAATTTCAATTCCACTCAACTACAGTTCTGTGTAAAAAATTAAGACCAGTATGATAATTTTATAAAATATTGACTTTCAACTTTAACATATTTTTTATTATTTTTCAAACTTAAAAAAGTAATTAGACTGCAGACTAATATTCGGCTGCATTCATTTAAAGATTGCTTTCAACTGAAGTACAAAACATTCACCTGAAAAATATAAGAACAAAAGTGAACATTTATCCTACTGGTCTTAATTTTTTACACAGGACTGTATTATCTTCGATATCACTTTTTGTGACTTTTTCATATTAATTAGCGACTATTTTGCAATCATTTTACAAAATGTCAAACACAATGAATTGATACCATAAAAATGCATGAGTGGGAACAGCGTGCACATTGAATCGGTCATCATATGCGTGTTCACATAAGAAGAAGGCCCATAAGACGTATACCATAACTCCATCACAAGTCCATCACAAAAATTCGACACCGTCAGATACTGTATAGTGACCACCAGATACATTTCCCACTTTCTCATTATGGGCCAGGAAGACGATACTTTCGAGTCACAAATACAGTTCGCATTATAACGTTTCTTGTTGTATATTGGCTTTGGATTGGTAGATGGTGTATTTTTTTTTGTTATTTAGTAGTTTCACAGTGACAAACCAAAATCGTGATTTTCATAAAATTTATTTTTATGGCATAAAGTGGGCTATTGACGACACTCGCTGTGCCCGCAACAATTCCGCAACGGCAAACAGACACTAAAATCGTAAGCAATTTTGCATCGTTAATACACGCCATCGCCATCACATACAGACATACAGAAACATAATATACTCTATCTGCTTGGATTGGTTGAGATTTTTACCTAAAAGGCATAAAAATGCTGAATGATTGCGTTATTTGTTGCCGAGCACGAAGTTTGCGCGCACACACAGTTTTGTCTGTTTTCGGTGATTTATGGTGTTTTCCAGTATTCAATCCGATGAACCGCGTCAGCGTCACTTTCAGTGGGTGGGGAGGGGGAGAAAATATAGTACAGTGGTGGTGAATCTGTGATTTGTTTAATTCATTGTCTGTCAAAAATCGAAATTCTCCCGACCGACGCGACGCCACAGACGTTTAAACGTGTGTAAAGTTAATAGCCACCTCCTGGCCCATCTTGATGAGTGAGAAAGAGAAATCCCTTAGCACGTGTGTGTGATTGTGAACTCGAAAACCAGGTTATCAGTCTTTATATTATTATTATTTTTTTTGTTGGTTGGTTAATTGTCCAACAAGACATTTAACTCATCCATTACTTCAGATACGCATCTAGATACGCGTCAGACTCAAAACTGAGCGAGCATTCGCATCTAGAGAAGACTCTTTTTACGAGGACATTATTCTGACCACTTAAATGGTAAAATGTTGATGTTGCTCTGCTCGAAGCGGTGATACCGTTAAGAATCAGAGTGTTATTAGTATTTTAGAAAATTGTGTACATTTTGCTTTTTAATTATTTTCATTACGCGTCTATTCGGGAGTCGTAAATCTTGTGGCGTGGCGGCTAGCTGCGGCGTCAGGCGCGGCGCTTAAGAGTATTAACAGCTATAGGCTGGCATTTTGTGTGCAATACGTTGACGACACGGTGTTAGAGTGGTATAATTAACCCTTTGGAAATGCGAGTTTAATGAGTGAATTAAAGTTTAATTAGAAATTAATTCAAATGCAAGTGTGTTTTGTTTTGAAATGAGTTGGTACTTGGGTTTTATTTGTAGGCCCGATTTCTCGATTTCCCTGAAAACAAATCGTCCGTAGTTTAATGGCTGCCTTTATTGATTTTTTTTTTGTTCACTTTTCATCTACCTATGTACCTACTTAGTTGTATGCGCCCAATGGAAGATATGAGTTTCTGGTGCAATTGTGGTTTTGAAGATACACTTTTACGACCATGGTGGTCTTTAAGTTCATTTCGTTAGGAAAGGGAATAAAAAATATAAATAAATGTTTTTAGTTTGACAGCACTACGCTTATATGACAGATAGACATGCAATTGTTGGTAAGAGTGAAAGCCTAAGGTCAGCACCAAATATGTCCTCCTTTCTTGTTACGATACGTACGTACTACGCCGAACAATTTACGATCACAACGTCGAACTTCTATGTACAACACATGCGAAGGGTTAAGCTTTTAAAATCAGAAAACAAGTGCAATTAAAAAGTTTTCCAATCGTTCGTTTTCCACCCGTTTGCATATCGAAATATTCACGCATGCATCGCTCCCATGTTGAAACCGTCGTAATGGCATCATAAACCACTGACCAGCAGATTGGCACTTTGAGCCGCTTCCACTCCCAATCTGTTTGCATCCTTTATACCCGCCCCTGTTTTAGCTAACTTCTTGAGTTCGCAACTGGAACTGATAATATGCACTGCCACTACCATTCCGAGTTGTCCAGTCTCATCCGCGCAAAAAGTAGAACTGGCAAATTAGCAATAAATGAACATCTCCCGGTGGACCGTCTTCGAAGACCGTATTTTAAGCTCTCGGTAGTGTGTGTAGACATAATCGCGATTTAGAACTGCTCTGTGTCTGTGCACCTTTCTCTTGGCATGCCCAACAAACGACACGGTCGTCGCAAAAGGTCAACGTGTTAAATACAAGGAAGCGATTTCACATCCTTCATCGAGGTCGTAAATTTTTGCATCCCATTTAGTAAGCTTGTACGACGAATCAGAGCGGGTAGGGGTATGGTGTTGATCGGCCTACCAGAATGACGACAAATACGATCGTAAAGAGCGACTCAAAGCGAATCTGTGTGTTATTCGCTTATCAATAAGTTATTGGAATCGAAGTGCACTTCAGTTCGGCAGGCGCAAGATCCTTTTACAGGCGAGCGGTGAAGGTGCTGTTGTGCTCCCATTGATTTAAGTTTGCAAAGTTCTGCTTTAAATTGAATTAAAGAAGTCCGATTACGAGTTATTGCTTTACCTGCAAAAGCCGCACAATGAGTCGCCTTCCGATTCCGACTTTTATCGCAAACTCGCTTGAGGTAGGCAGGCAGGCCATTTTTTGTTTTTCGTTGGTAATGATTCAATTTTCATCCCGCGAGCGATAATGTCAGGCGTATATCAAGCATAACGAATCCCGTAACCGAAATCGTTCGCGAGTAAATTGTGACATTTTATTGAAATTGCAACTGTGACAATTCCTGTTGTTGTTCTGGTTCCATTTTTTTTTTTTTTTTTGACGCATCCTCGCTCATAAATCCTGAAATCGTTTTAAGTTGCACATGGACTCGGACTCATATAGGCCGTTGAAAAATGGAGAAAAAAAAAAGAATGAAAACCAATTCCAAAAGAGTCCTGCATTTTTTTGCCATTTTTTAATTCATTCCCTGAGGGTGAATAGCGAACTGATTCGACCATACGAATGTATATTCGTACTGGTAGTCATAACTGGTGGAAGCCTTTGTTGATACTGGTGCAACAAAAAAGAAATAAAAAAAAAAGGAAACAGTTCAGAGAAATTGGCAAAAATCCATTCAGTAACTTTTGACAGCAGCTTCATGTGAAAAAGCGATTGCAATCGAGAAAATGAAATGATGCGGAATGGATTCCGAAGGACATTCATACTTATATGTATATGGTTTTGGACTGTCCCATCAAACCAGAGAATATTCGGGAATTTCAATTGGATACCGGATGGGAGTGTGCAATCATAAGGGGCTCGATTTGGTGATGCAATTTTTTGAGGAATTAGATGCAATTTATTGAGAGAATACCACGATGTCATGGCGAGTTTTTGCGTATTTCAATTTATGATCGACTAAAGAACTACATACATATGTATAAAAGAAAGAACTTATCAGACATGTAGATGGGCAAACATATTTATAGTTCTATTTTTTTTTTTTTTTTGTTTTGTTTTTTAAGAAAATAACGTATTTTATAATTTACAGAAGCCACAAAAACCCCCCTTGTTTTTTAAGAGGTTCTGACCCGCCAGTTGCGGAGGGTACCGTAACCTGCCATGCAGTCACATAAAAAATGTTCCGCAGTTTCGTCGTCCTCCATGCCAATAAAACCTTTCAAAATAAATCCATAAAATACCTAAACCTCAGTAGAAATGATATTAAAAAATTATTGGAATTTCTAACAGGGCATTGCCATCTTAGATATCACCTTAAAAAGATAGGTCTCATCAGTGTTGGCATTTTACGCGTAAAGAATGATTTTTTGAGTTCTTTACGTTTCAAAGTATGCTACATGTAATAAAGCGTAAACAAAGGTGAACATCTGTAAACAATTGTAAATAACTGTAAACTACAACTGAAAACGAAATGTCAAAAGCTTATCATAATCATAAGAGATTGGACATGGTCCTTATGTCCCCATGTACATACATATGAACAAAATTCTTTCACATCCAGTTAGGGTCGATATACATAAGACATTATGACAACTAACAATAATTAAAGATTTTTTTTTAAAAAAGGAGCGGTATCAAGGCATAATTCGATGTATAGACAAAAAACCACAAACGTCATTAAATAAATCTAACCGTGAAATGCATAATTAGATTTCTTGTACACAATTTTCCCAAAAACTGCACTTCAGGTACTTTTTGGAAAAAATAGGACTTTTTCTAAGTACGAAAGTATGTTTCGTATTCGCCGCCAGTAAGTCCTGAAACTTTAACGTTAAACGATAAGGAGCACAAAAAAACCTCAAATGGGAAGAAACAAGGAAAAAAGTGAAGTTAAGCGTTGCATGAAGAAGTGCATAAAGGGTGTGCTTTTGCAAATAAGCTTAAAATATTGAAGTCGACAGTGCACGATACCATACTTTAAAGAATCATCGATTCTTCAGGAAGAGAAGCGTAAGACCCTAATGAACATCAAAACGAGAGGACCAGGTTATACATTAAAAGCTAAAAGGGGTCGACGGCTTACGGCTTCAGAAATCTGTGCAAAGTTTAACCGTTCCCAATCAAACTAGAAATCAGTTACAAAGATAAAAAGGCGTTTAGCTACGGCACCTCCACGGTCAAGTAGCAATATAAAAACCTTTGTTGCGACCTCAAAACAATGTCAAGCGACTACATTGGAAAAAGAGCACTTGGATTGGAAATCAACCGCGACCAGTCGTTATTTTAAAGTTGAAATTTTAGATTTTAGACAAAAATTCGTTCGGCGGTCTGCTGAAGAAAATATGCTCCCTAGCGGTGTTGTCCCAACAGTTAGGCATGGAGGTGATTCTTCAATGGTCTGCGGATGTTTCTCTTGCACTAGTGTTAGATACCTTATCCTTATAGATAATGATCCAAAACATTCTTCAAAGCTTTACCGAGGATACATGGGTCAACAAAAGCAACAAAAAAAAAAAAAAAAAAACACTGAAAAATATGAAATGGCCTGCCTAATCACCCGACCTCAACACTATAGTGCTGCTTTGGGAAAAAGTTGACAAATTTTTAATTATTAAAATGAAAAAGACTAAGAGTTGACAGTATACATTATAAAAATTAATTGATTCCAAAAACATATATCCTCTACTGGATTGGATGTTTTGTTATAGTATGCAGTCGAATTTCATGCACCATCGCTTTCTAAATTGCCAGTTAAGATCCTGAAAGTTCCTGCTTCGTCTGCCCATCTTGAACGGATGTTTCCCAAATAGAGTAATTTCTTTTATTAAAGAAAATTATTATTTAATTGTTTACATTGTTTACGTTACACCTTCCATTAGACAAATGTAAATACGCAATTCTTTACCTGTAAACAATAGCGTAAACTTCACGGCGTAGTTTACTTTGCCAATACTGGGTCTCATTCAGGAAACTGAAAGACGACATTCTTAGTGGCTCTTTTAGCCTGACAAAAACCTTGGGTATTTTCCCAATAGGAGATACATATGATGTTTTCCTAACTTTTGATTTTTAAGTTTATAGCTGAATGTTACAGGGCCGATAAAGGATTCAGCCGAACCTTTCCTAGCTATTTCGTCAGCTTTTTCGTTTCCATCAACACCCTCATGTCATGGGCACCCACAAAAGTTTGACTTTGTTTCTATGGCAGAGGTCTTGGAGAGTATTGAAACAGTTCAGGAATGATTTGGAGTCAATCAGCTTTGAGCCTAGTGCCTTTATAGCTGCTTGACTATCCCCGTGAGTATATGGATGAGGACAGCTTTTATTTCTGATTTGAGGATGACGTTTACGTACTCTTGAATGGTATGAATTTCAGCTGAGATTTTGTCCCATTGGTATTGATATTCTAGTGTTTGGTTTAAATATGGTACCCACCCCGGTGTCCATTTTCGATCCATCCGTATACCACTGTTTATAGTTCCATGCTTCATGGCTTGGGATCACTGTATCGAACCGATTTACCGCGCAGATCATGTTAAGCTCCGGGATTTCGGAGGGAAGAGTTACTTGATACAAAAACCCCCTAAACAAATATACTTTTTCGATGAACAGCAAGTCTTTTGAGCGGTTCCCTTTACTCTGATATATAGTTTAAAGGGAGGAACCCTGTAACAACATTCGTGAAATCATTTTTTATCAGATTTTGCATAGCTTTAGCTCTAGTCGCGTTGTGAAACATTAATTTCAAAGGATGCAGGTTAAATTGTTTACACATGTTATGCAACAGATATCTGGGACTCAAGCTTTCTCTTGGTGAGGCACCGAAAAACTAAAATACTACCTTTAAAAGAAGTTCCGTAAAATGTCGCCTTTGTTTTTTTTTTAAAGCCAGTTCACCAAAAATATAACAAAAAGAGTTACGATCATTAACACACCTTCTCGACATATTCGCACAAGCACAATATTGATTAAAACCAACCCAATTTGAATTTATAAAGAAACAATTAATATAATCATTTTTCCTTCGCGTTCGTTCCTATGTTAAATACTTAAAATGAGCTTGACCTCACAAGAAAACCGAGGGTGATTAAAAGAAAATAAGTACAGTTATGTAGTAAGGAGATGTTGTCAAAACACGATTACCTATTAGAGTTCGTGTGGCAAAACTAGTGTTGATCAGTGTATTAAATACAGTGTGATATGCAGTTGTAAAATTTTACACACGTATGATATAAGAATTGATGGCTTTTATTTTGTAATTTTATTTTTCATTGTAAGGCACATGTAACATACCATTAGAAAAAAGCAAAGACAAAGATTGACTAGGAAACGGTTGATTAGATTTTGTTTCCCCACCAGGTTAGAGTGAACGTACTCCCGTTCTTCAGGACGAAACTGACCTAACATAAATGCAGCCACTTGTATACGACCAAATACCATTGCACTTGTATGTCAAAGTCGTTGAGAATTTTTTTTTTATTATGTATTTCGAAACCACCGAAAAAAAGTACGAACTCGTTAAGTAATGCCACTTTGCTGTGAACCTCTAAGATCACCACTAATTAGTTGTAAACATATTTGAAGATAACCACCTAACAAATTCTGTAATTCTCTCGTTGAGAATGCTCTGAAACCAATTTGCATAGATACAAATTTCTTGTTAATGAGTGATTTTAACATATAATTCAATGCAACTCCGCTTCCAATTAGATGACAATCGGGAGCCTCAATAGAGGAAACATTTCCAAATGGTTGATCGGAATCGACTTCTATGAGTATATACAGTCTGTACACGTATACAGTGTGTACTGACTTTTGAAATCTTATGAATTCAAAGAAGACAAAAAAAAAAACAATACTTAAAAATCTCAAAAGAGAAAGAAAAGCCATAAGCACTGGCCAAAATCGTTCTTATGCATAAAATAATTGCATTTACGAATCTTGACTCTTTGACACTCGAACTCGAAGCGAAGGCGGAACAGAATTTAAGCGCCTTCTCAATTTACATACGTGATATGTATACTGCAGACGTCCGGCACGGTAACTCCCACTCCGACTTCTTTGCATATATATCTATGTTTATACAAACTGTGTGCCTGGATAAAGGATACGAATACATCTAGTTGCACATTGGATCAAATAGATGTCGAGCAAGAAACTTCGCGGTCGGTTGCAGCAAACTACACACCAAAGCAACTAGAGCTGCTGCTAGTGAGTAAAATGCAAAATCGTGACTAATTACAGAAATTAAAACGCTGTAATTAATTATGTATCTACGGATCCGATGCACAGGCTCATAGATGTTTGTCTGTTGTCTCTCTGTGTGCCAAAAAGGAGCCACTTCGTCCGACCGATACACAGTGCACTTGGAAAGCCTTTGATTGTTGAACATTTTCTCATATATCACGTTGTTTATATAGTTCGAGTACTTTGGTGTGTCCTACTACAAAATGAATGAATGGTCGGTGCCCCTACAATTTAGATACTTTGATAAAGCCTGCATATTGTGAAGTTTTTCATGAGTTATGACTTGCAGCTCAGTTCATTTCGCAAATCATTTAACCTACGATGCAGATACGGATACTGGTAGATGTGGCTGTGCAGTTCTATTTGGATCACGTCCATTCTTACAATGGGCTAAGATTTATTACTAGTCAAGGGAAATACATACAAACATACATATATTCATATTCAGTACATTTAAGTACCAATGAAATCTTGGTAACCCTATAAAAAATATTGTATACTCGAAGTTACGAATTTTGACCGAGAGAGTGAGGAGAAGGGGATCACCACGTAATCCCGAACGACTAAAACTAATCCCCTCAAAACTTTTAGCATTTATGCCAAGACCCAAGACTCACATTTATTTTGTATTCTTGGTAAGCTTAGTTGTGCTTGTTCAGTACGGTCGGCAAAATTATTGTTTTATATAATTTTTTTTGAAAAACCATGCGCGCGGATTATTACCACTGTCTCAAAAATTAATATCAATTCGAGATTTTTTTTTTCTAGATTTTTGCTGTTCGAGATTTTTTTTTAGAGATTTTGTTTTCGAGATTTTTTTTTTTCGATATTCTTTTTTTCGAGATATCGTGGTAAACCCGAGGAGAAGCTATTGACTGAGCTTCCTGGCTATTTGTTTCATCAAGACTTGAGAATCCCAAGATGCATATTAAAATGTTTAAAAAGCAAGTGCCAAAAAATAACATTTCGTATCCAAATTTTGAAAACAGCTTTGTGATTTCATTGTCTGGAATAATAAGTAGAATATGGTGGCCATTGTCACATTAGAACATAAAGCCACACTTGGATAGAATAACTTGAATTAAATCTATGCTGAAATTAATCTGATTACGTTTTTCAGGTCTGAGCCCAATTGATCTGACTTTCAAATGTGCAAGTAGAAGATGCGGATGAACTTATTTATTTGTAGAACTCTTAGCAAAACTTTAGAGTTTAGACTCTGGATTTGCTGGACTTAAGAAAGTCTTCCTTTTTGAGGATCTGATCAATGAAGTTGCGATTACATTTACATATGTATCTGGCGAATTCACGTAGTAATATACCTTGCTTAATCGTGCAACAAAGTATTATTTTTCGCTACAATAATGTACTTAGAATCTATCAATGACGTACTGATACTTTGAATAGATCAACGGCACCAGCTGTAGAAGTTGTAGAGACGAAGAAGAGGAAGAGAGCCCAACACATCTCTTTCCCATAGTAGAAAACTAAACCTAGGAGAATACTTCTTCGACGAATTCAGTGACTTAGCACAAAAAGACGTAGGAAGCCTTTTTCGCTTTATACAAAGCTCCAAATGATTCTAATGAGTAGCGGGGTTGAGTTATCCCCAAGATCCTTGGTATCACAATGGGCCACTTTAGGCCTAAGTGTGCTGGTACTCGTTACCGGCAGCCACTACTTTCTAACCTAATCTAACGGCTCCAGCAAACTTCTTGAATTTAAGCGTTGTTGTCCTGCATCCTTTTTAAAAAAAAAATTTCAACAACTCCGAAAACCAAAGTCCTGCATTTCATGTCCTAATTTAAAGAGACAATTTGCATGCGCTATGGTCATGCCAATTAAACCACTACCACAATCGACTCAATCTAAATAATAATCACATACTGTTGTCGGCGTGAAACATTGTTCCTAGTCCTCCTCCGCACATCGATTTGACATGCGGCAAAACACACAAACACCTGTTTCATAATGTATGCGCGCAATATGTAGTTATTTTAACCATTTTTAGCGGATGTTTTATGTCCGCCTTCGATTGTTTACGCTCTTGGCGCACTCTCGAACATGTGCACGATCACACGTCATTTTCAAATCAACTACGAGTAGGTACTTGCTCTCCAGGTGCAGCACAGCTGTTTCGCGGGCCATAAATGGGGCGGTCGGTGGTTGACGGTGGGGTTGCTCTCTTACGAGTCCGATGGGTGGGTGGTGAATGGTGGACGGATGGTAATTGGCGAATTATTGTATCTGAGCGAGTGAAATTGCCGCAGACATGCGATGCGATTTTTTGATTGGGTTTCTCCTTCAAATACAGATTTCAAATGAATTGGATTTTTTCTTTAACGTAACACAATGTTTGTTTTTTTTTTGTAAAAGGTTTCGCTGTTTATAACTTCTTTTTGTTCGTCATTTATGGGCGACAACATTTGCTACTCATGTGCAACAGCCGAGTGTCATTTCATTAAAAATTGTGTAATAAAACTTAGTATGTTGTGTGTTGATATAGAGAGTTTGATTATCTTAACACACGGCTAAGTTGGATTTGATGTTTTTGTACAGAAAACACCACTCCTTCGTTTTATTGGTTTGTTTATGGATTTTCGCTATTGTTAACTAAAATTCAATCAGTGATTGCGATTATTTGGGTTAAGACGCTGAGAAAGAAGGCAATTGGAAAGGTACGCTAGGATGTAGATTTGAGTGTACGCAATTATTATATAAAATACGTAATTTTTCGTCCTATGAACAACAGCGTAATTCGGTAAGAAGTGAAAATATTTGCTTTCTAAAAGATCAATTTTTGTTTTAGGTTACCTTTGTGAGGTCCTTTTTGCTTATACATGTATAGTTAAAAATTAAGTAATTAAACGCTATAAGGCACAGATTAATAAACAACAAATAATAGTTCAATTCAGTTTTATGATTTTAGTATAAAGGCATAAGTAATTATTTGTATAAATGAAATGACGAACGACGACGACGCTGGGTAGGTATGGTTTGCTGACTAGTGTGTTCTCTTTGATGTTTGGCGGCCAGATGTTCCCTACACCCCGGCCCCCCTTTGGTTCGACGTTTCGTTGAACACGACGAATAAGTGAGTAGTAATTTAGGGTGTCTGTCGCATAACTATTTTATTAATGAAAGTATTCTCACACAATGTTCCTCTATGCATCAAAATCATCATCTCTGGTAGTACATTCATGTAGGTCACTTAAGTTCATTTAATACACATCGTCTCAGGCATAAACTTTACATCATCTGGTCATCATAGCAGTTCATCTCGTAGCAAGGAAGTCGTCGCAGGTGATCATCATCTCAAGTAAGTTGGTTTAGTAGTGAGATCTTCCACATCGTAGCGGCCATGAAGACCAATATTTGTTACCTCAATGACCAAAGAACTGTTTACGAATTTTTTCTAGGCCAGAACTATGAGACTGGTAAATTCTGATGAGCTAGGTCGTAGAATCGTTTGGGGTAAGAGTGCGCAGCGGGTAAGAGTACGCAGTGCCATTTTCTCCAGCTATGAAAGAATTAGCAGAAATCGCTAAATGAGAAAATATGTGCTTCACTAAACGCCAATGAAGAACAACTTCTACGAAAAATTTTCCAATTGACAGTACAAAGAAAAACAACAAGAAAAAAAAAGCCGGATTTTGTTAAAAAAAAGTTGATTTTTAAAAGTCTGTCAGGAAAGCGTAGCAACTCGATACCCCATAAGTAGTATGGAGGCATAAAAAGTGTATAATTATGCGTGTTTGATTTTTTTTAATGTTTCATATGTTTTGATCAAAAAACCAAAGTAAGTCAAGTTGCGCACTCTTGCCCCGAAGTCAGGGTAGCTCTATATTTGTTCGTAAAATATAGAGCTACCAAATAATAGGCTCGTTTGTTTGTTATCTGTTGTAAATTTGTCAGAATTTAAGCCCGAAATCTAAAATCTAAATATTGCCCCGAACGACTATATTATTCCTTCCTCAAGCAACTCCTCAATTTGAGCTTTAACTTCTTCCTTTTCTAAAGGTGACACTCGACGAGGGTGTTGAAAATGGGATTTTCGTCCTTCAGAATAATTTTCATCTCGAAATTGTTTTATGATAGTTTAACTGGCCTATATCCATCGACGATTTGCTTCACCTCTTCCTTGTAAGTTTTATTTCCAAGGTCCAACTCCACTTCTGCTTCTGGGCTGATCGTAAAATATCCTAGCGAATTGTCAAATTTTTTGAACTTAATGGACTCAAGATTTGGGTATTTTCGAAAATATTTTGCCCTTAAATCATCGACATCGAAAGGAATAGGATTACGATAAAATTGTTTTCCCTTGAACTGTTTATAGAAAAGGCTGAATGCTCAAAAGATTATATTGATTGATGCGAAATATTGTTAACCACTGTCGAATGGTATAGTAAACACGATTTCGGGAAAATTGTCGCTTACAATAAACTTGCGGAAAGTGCTAAAATGTGTATTTTCTTCCCGCTGATAATTTAGAAAAAAAGAAAAACTGACAAAAAAGTGTTAGCAAAGAGTTATAATAAGAAATCTGTTCATCGCATTACTAAACTTTTATTAATTCCACAAAATGTTGATACACTAACCTAAGCCAAACTTTGTAAGTTATCAAGTGAACTAGTTATTAAATCGTTTGCAATTAGTAACAGAGATTTTCATTAAGCAGTTGATTGACTGAAGATTTTTACTTAAGAACAATAAGTTACTTAAGTTATGTAAAATATTACAATTTTGGAATTCTTCAAAGAAGCTTAGGGTATCCAAGCCCACTTGTACGAGTATGTGAACGGATTATTGAATCTGTCTTTGACTTACACCGTTTATAAGGAGAGTTGAGTGGTCGAGTTGAAACTCAGCTGAGATTTTAACCTAGGTTTTTCAACACACCGAGTTGAATAGTTGAAATTCTCAAACGAGGTTGAACTGACAGATATCTTAACACACTTTAACCGCAATCACAGACACGCAATCAAAACAAAATGATTTCCCACTCCAAACAAAGGCAAAAAAAAAACCAACATAGAGATCACACACACACAGAGACAACTTGTCAGTTCAACCACTCAACCCAAGTATACATGCATTCTCACAGCTCAGTCGAGTCCAGTCAAACCAGCTTCGACTCAGCTCGCATTTAAATGCACCTCAACCTAGGTTGAAGCTGGCTTCAACTCTGCATATAAACGGGATAACTGTTTGAAACTTCAATATAATTTCGATAAATGTTTGCATTGTTTACTAAAACATACATAATCAGAATACCAAAACACATATACACATATATGTATGGACAGGACAGAATGCCCATCGATATAGAAGCAAAAAAGTCAGCGGCGCAACGCGGAACCGAGTTAGAAGAAAGGAAAACCATCAGCAAGGCCATGCAGGCGGTGTGGCAACATAGATGGAACAGTACAACCAAAGGATGATGGACACATACACTGATCGCTAACATAGAGGAGTGGACTGGCAATTATTATTTGACACCATTTCTGTCGGAGCATGGATGGTTCCGGGAGTATCTAATCAAATACAAGCACGTAGATGACCCATTATACTGCCCGCACTGCGATGGCAAAATTCACAATGCGGACCATGTTCTAATGGAGTGCCAAAGATATACCCAGGCCAAAAACTTATCAGAAAGGAAAATAGGTGGACAGGTGATGCCAAGAGGACTGATAAATTTTATGCTAGGGACAAGCTCAGCATGGGAGACTGCGAATGAAGTCATTTCAAGCATAATGCAGCAAGAACGGACAGCTAAAAATGGAGAATCTGTAAACTCCGGTAGCTAACAACAGATCAAACTCGAACACACATAACCTACTAATGTACAACCTACATATGAATGTACATACAAGTCAGCATACGCCACCAAACAAAAACTTATAAAAACAACAAACTGACATTTATACGATTACATACATACATACCCACGGAGCAACTTCCGTGCACTCGCGCCTACCTATCTGGACAAGCGGACAAAGAGAGAACAGCTGCGGCTGAAAACCCCCTCTATGATGAAATGCCTAACGGCGGCGGTACCGTGGTGATACGGGGTTGGATGTAAAGTTGGTTTTAGTTAGGGTTAAAGTCCCACAGACAGGCTTTCGATACCTTCTCACAAAAAAAACCTATCCTATCCAAAAGTTGCAAAAATATGGCAATTTAATAAAACAAATTTAAATAAAAAATAGCCAATTAAAAATCGTCTCTTTTGAAGTTTGCATGTTATCTAAAGAATATACCTAATTTGATTTTTATTCTTTCACTGAAAAATTAACACATTTATAATAAAATCTCCGATTCTCTGAATAATCACAGACGCGACGCGAAAGTTAGTTTTTTTTTTTTTTTATAAAAATATTCATATCCATGATGGCCGTATACCCAAGTATCAATCATCCACAGAATTCGAATAAATTACAAAAACATAAGGAGAAACAAAAGAAAAGAGAATAGTAATAAAAAACAAAAATAGAATTTATTTCAAATCGTATGTTTGTATACTCCTAATATTTGCTCAGCTTATCTTTTTTTAATTTATCTTTAGATCTATCAAATAAATTTGAATACTAATTTTTGACACAATTATTGTCATTGTGTCGAAATGATTTAGACAACTAATTTATGAAGCTTGCCAGAAGCAGGTTGACGCGGTATGAGGGTTCCGTCAAGAAAACCAAATAACAACAATCAAGAAAACAACAATTTTTAGTGAGTTAATTATGCAAACCAGATAGCAAATGATTAGTAATTATATACACCCAGATGTATGTACATATGTATGGCAACACACACGCAAATTGAACCGAAGGAGAGCACTGAACTGAACTTGCCTAAATGAGCCGCCGCCACCATGTAAATTATTAAAATAGAAATAAAATTTACTTTTCTTTTTTTTATTTTTAGATAATTTATTATGAATAGGAAATACAGTTTTAATTTATATTAAATATGTATCTTTTGATCAAAATTCATCTTCAATCATAAAGTTGTAGGTATAGGTGTAGTTCGTTGTGATAACCTTACCGTTTACCGTTGGAAATCTTTTATAAAAATCTAAGCACTGCAATCAATTTTCCATAACTTATCCTAGTCTGCAATTTAGCAACTGACACCTAATAATAAATTGTGTTATACAGCTGAACATGGAAGGATTTTTGCATAATTTCACCATTAATTCAGTTGCACACGCCATGCATGCACAAGATTCAACGTCCTACAATCGTCCTGTTTGTGCACGAAAGCTACGAAGCGGACACTAGATAGAAAGTCATGCAATGGAACATGTTGTAATCTAAACTCATCCCTAGTAACGTTACCATTAAATGAATCCTTAGAAGATAGCTGAAGGCGTGTGTTTTTATTTATTTTTGAAAAGCAATTTCTAGTTGTATCCTTTTATTTTATCCGAACTCGTGCGGTGGTTGTGTGTTTTAATACAAGTACAATATAAATGTAAAATGTCTTAAAGGCGTGAGAGCAGGATCATCAAAGCTTATTGCCATCAAAATCTTGCATATAAGGATTCAAAATTACAATAAAATTCGGATAAGATGGTGATATTCCTTGTTCACACTTTAATTTTAGCTGAAATGGCTTTGGTGCACGGGTCCATGGTGTTAACGTGAATTATGAAGGCACGCGTACAGTGATATCATCCTTTTGTCTTCGAATGCGGTTTTTATTTCGTCCTTATGTGCTGGCTGGTGGGATTAGGAAAATCGGTACCCGCTGTTGGTCGGATATGTTATCACGTCCGGCGGCACGTGCATTCATTTATGTTGCGTTAAATTAGCCACACAATTGATACTATCAAAATATTGTGACGTAAGACTACCGGCGGTGCTGGGTTCGAAAATCATAAAGATTATGAGGGTGATGTAAGGGCGTGAATATTTGATTTTTGATGACTAATCATAGATAAACACTGAACTGTTAAAGGAAGATAGTGCCAATGATTAGCGAGAAAATGATTGCAGGACATTACCGTTTTTACACAGTTACAGCAGGTTTTATGTACTATGTATGTATACATTTATGTACTTACCTATTCAGAAATCAAATCTACAAGATAATTCCAAGGCTTTACCAATGTGAAGAAATTCTTCGTCACTCTTAAAGTACACTCCACAAAGCGTAAGTATTAGCCTTTTTCCACCGAGTCAGTATGAACTAATCATTGCAGGGAGGCTCTTAAGCATACCCCGCCTGTTAATGAATTGAGGAAATGAAAATAGCCAAATCTTATTAGATTTTAATTTAGAATGCATTAGCTGACTGCAGCTGGCCCCCGTTCTTGCCAGAAAGGCAACAACGATCATGAGAACGCATTTTCATTCGATTTTTGTTGTATTCCTTATTATTTATGTACGTACATATATCATGTAGTTTATATGTAAACGAACAATCGCCAATTCTCAATTTATCGTAAATCAAAAAAAAAGATCATCATCATCCCTCCTCCTATCAAGTTGAAACAAATTACCCTCGTCTTTATGTCATCGCCGCTATGCACACAATTAACATTCTTACATTCATATAAAAACAAAACGTGAAATTATTCAATTCAATGGATGACACCGGAAAAAGGAACAGTTTTTACCCATTCCATTAAATGGGACAAAAAAACATGGAATATTGCATGTCATATATAACATGTTACTCGTACATGGTGCTACACAGCGCATGAAGACAGTGTGGCCCCTTCAAACGGTCACGTGCATATATTGCCTCCTGTCAGTTAGCCGTCATAACAGCCGTGGCGAATATAAAAACCAACAAAATATTTACGGCACGGCACCCCTTCTCTGTTGACGTCGCGGAAGGGCGAAGACAAACCCTTCATTCAATAAAATTAAAATGTGTCACCCCCAAAACGGAAGAAGTGTGGAAACGTTATTCATTTTTTTCAACTACCGCCACCGGCATCGGTTATCCTTAAACGATGACATTTCTGACGACTCACATCTCATATCAGGCTAATTGCTTCCGTTTGGTGAGAGGAATGTCAGAACGAGTATAGTTGCACAATACATCATGTAATGATCATTGGTTTTTTTTTTTAAAAAAAGTGTTCTGAAAACATGAAGAATAAAGAACGCAATGGTGGTGAAACTAATAAATTAAAATACATATGGACATATGTTTGTACATAGATTGGAATTTAAAATATTTGTTAAAAGGATATACCTAGGTACAATATAGGTCTGTTCCCGAACTTTCTGCACCAAAATTCACAATTTCTCAAATTTCAAGGAGTGGCGGTAAAAATCTTTCAGAGAGAGGTGAAAGTGTGCAAAATTACAGAAACGCATTGAACACCAAAAAATGGAAAATGTATGAAATTTGACAGATTTGACAGTTTTCATAAATCTGCCCGAAGAAATTTTTTGGGCTAAAACTCGCAGCATGGGGAAACTCCATACTCTCTTGTTAGCTCTCTCTTCTGTTAAAAACTACGAAAAATCTTCGTACGGGAACAGGATTTGACTGAGTTTCGTAGATTTTTGTAGTTTTTCGGAGTTTTGCACAGGTGCGAGAACAGACCTTATGCATGTGTAGGTAGGTTTAAAAAGCTGATGAATATCTTTTTCATAAAAGAATTAAGGGTTGCACATATTTACATTTTGCCACGAAAATGGCAGTCTTGTTCATCTCCAACCGATTTTGTTGACAATTTTGGACAAACGATTCTCACAATTATTTTGAGGTTATCAACTTGTTGTTACCAATATTCTTGAAATAAGCCAAAGACAAACAAATGAAATTTAGCAGTGAAAGCACAAATAAAATAAGGCACCAACATAGATAGATACGAGAGGTTTTTTACAGACTCTTTCTGTTAGATACATACCTGTAATCACAATCACTATACATACAAACATCTGCACATATAAGAAAACTGTAGATTAAAAACTGTTTGAACGCGCATAACGCGGGAACTACTGGACGGATTTTGATGAAGAATTGACATAGTGATTGCTTATGTTCTTGGTCAACATTTTTATACTTTTTATCCCGGAAAACGACATGGTTCTCACAAAATAGTGGAAAAAACTGCATATCTATAAGGAAAATTATAATTATACAGCCCTAGCTCAATAACAGCTTATCGGATTGAAAAACAGAAAAGTAGATAAATTTAGTAAATTGTCCCCTGATTCATTCGAGGTATAAATCATCCTTCTGCGTTATCCTGAGCTGAGCTATGCTCAAAATAGTTCATGAAATCGTCGCCGACAATTTTCCATTAGTGGAGATCACAGCCAACAGCCAACAGCCATGCAGCAGTGGGTGACGTCATAGTGTGTGTATGCGCGCTCAACACAATTTTTGATCTTAATATATAAAAAAGGAAAAAACCGTGTGTCAGGTACTCGTGAAATTTAATGTGTAAACATACGTTTGTGTATGATGGCGAATAAACAGAGAATGCACAAATACTAAGTTTAGTTACGCGTGACGGACGACGGCGAAAAATTTGCCCATACACATCACATGTCAACACATCAGACTAGGCCGCTGGGCCGATTGACACCAAACTCTAACAGTTTGTCTGCAGGAAGGTTTCTATTAAGTTTGTTCTCTAATCTCTATAGGTTACTCTATAGTCGTGATATTTTAATTGTTCGTATTTATGGTACGATTTGGCTCAAATTCACAAAATTAGTTGGGTGGCCGTGGCGTAGTGGTAGTCGTCGTCGCTTGTCACGCTGAATTTCTCACGAAATAAAAATAAGTTGATCAGTTTCAGAAGCTAATATCAAAACCTACTGCGAAGGCATAACACAGGCAGTAGGATGGTATGGTGATGAAATTGATCGCACAAACTATAATAGGCAATCATAAGCAATGACATAACTTTCAATAGTGCACAACTCTCCAGTTATCCTGGACACCACCCATAGAGTTAGTTGAAACCTAACATCAGAGTTTCCTATCACTACGTCGATCTGTCTGCCTCTCGTTCTTGTCCTTCATGTGCTCGCGCTGTGTGTAAGTATTATAAGGGTATTCATATCCCGTTTAGCGTGTGTAGATAAAAATAACAGAAAAAAAAAAATAAATAAATTTCTTAAATAAAAATAAGTTTGCTGATAAAATTTGGACCTGCTAAGTGGGGTGGAGTCGAGATATTTACGATAAACTACAATTACAGATATTTGTTCATATCAGAATGGATGCACTTTGGCTATGGTTATTGAAATGTCTATAACTATGTATGTTGAATTAATTCTGCTGTTGGTCGATTTCTTTGTTGACATTTGGTAGGAATTGCTGCATGTAGTTAACCCGTGCGCATAAACGAATTAATTTAATGAAAATAAAAATAATTTACCGAAACGAAATTTAGATCAAAGTGGTCGTAAGTAAAAGTATAACATAGTTATTTACTATTTTGAAAATGGTTTTGTTTTACGTTTTACCACCTTTAGTTGCTTCAGTACTTAATCAATCAAAGTAAGATCCAACTCATATTTTCTAAGTCTTAACCAACAAACTAAATGTTATAAAAAAATCAACTTCATCGCGCCACTTACCGGAAAAAGCAGAACCACGTCTACCGGGCCAGCTAGTACAGAAAGATTAACGAAACCAAAAAAATGATGAGAACGGTTTTCGTCGAGTTAAATTTTGCATGCAGGGACGGACGGCTTCCAGGTTTCTGAAACTACATCTGCCATATCTTACCACCTCTATAAGTAAGTTCTTTGCCAAAAGTTCCTGCAATATCACAATTTACAGCAGTAACAGCAAAAAAATAGACATTTTCAATTCCATGTAATTGTTTTTATTTTTGTTTGATTTTTGTTTTGTTTTGTAATAATTTATTACATTCTTTTTATGTATTTCTTTTTTTAATTTGTATATTACTACATTATTCACTATTTCTAGCTTCAGTTTTGTTTTTTTCTTTTTTTCATGACAAATAATTTTAAATATATGCATGTGTACTCTAACATATATTCAATAATCATAAAACTTATGCAATTCTCTTAGATACTAATTAAATTCTATAAATAAACGATAAATATATACAGGTGATAGTTAAACTTAAAAAAAAACGAACATCACAAAATAATTTTTCTTGTTTAATTTTTTTTTTTAATGTTGCCATATTTTTTCTTTAACTAATACAAAAATGTTTACATTTGATTGATATTTATTTTATTTATCTTTCTGCTTATAATTTTTACCTTATATTTTATGAATTGTTTTATGTTTATTACACCGTGCAATCGTTTTCTTATTATTATATACTATAAATTTAGTATCCGTAAATTTTTTTTTACTGTTGCAATATAATAAATAAATTAATTTGTTTTTGTTTTTTCACATATATATTTTTATTTGTTATATAACATTTATAATATGTATAATGGATAGTATCACAAAATTTGTTTATATTTAATTTTATTTTTAATTTATTTGTTTGCTACAATTTTATCTCTCGTTTCATTCGTGTGTGCTTATTTTATATTACATCGACAGGTTTTTTGTTTTTTATTTACAAAAGCAATATAAGTACAGTGATTGGATTTAGAGATAGAGAAAGACAGAGAGTAGCTTAAATAAGCATTTTTTTCATAGTTTACATTTTTACATAATATTTCTTGCTCTTACGCCCGCCGGAATTATTTTATAAATATATTTGTTTTTATTGCACTTTCTTTGATACACACAAATTTCACTTCAAGCGACAACGGCGACGATGAATTTTGTTTTTTTAAATTCGAATTTTGATTTTAATTTGCAGAGATTGTTGTTTTTTTTTTACTTTTTAAATTTTTCTGTTTACTTTGTATGATTTTGTAGTTTGCGTTTTTTTTTTTAAATGAAACGAAGTCAGTCTCTTGTCTGGCGCTTTAGTATTTTTTGTTTTGTTTTAAAATCACACATTGCATGCATCTTTGGATACGTTTCATTTAATAGTTTTCTTGTTGCGTCTATTTTCGTAAGACTCTCGTTATTTGTTTAAACAAAATTTTATGCCATAAAACAATACAAAGATATAAATCAAATAATTCACTCATAAACAGGATTATCGAGAGCAATAAATTGAGCTATTTTTATTCTTTTCTTTCGCACTGTGAAATGAATGAAAAGATGAAAAATCACAAAAATATATAAAACTATATACTCCGCTTGCTATTATTTTGTTAGTTTATTTGGATTGGTCTTGTGAATCCAGTAATAACGAGATATTTTCTGTTGGATTAACGCTGTGTAGTTTATGAGAAAATAGTTGTCTTTTTTGTCTGTTTGGAACGATTATTGTTTTTTTGGGGATATATCCAATAATCTTGGAGGTGGTGTTATTTTTGCGAAAATATATGAAAGTTTCCAGCAATTACCTGCTGTCAGTTGGGATGACTTTGTTATTTTTTTTTAAGTACAGTTTTATGAGATCATTGTGTGGTGACAACAACTTTGAGATAACAAAGTGCGAGAGAGAAGAATTTTTGGTGGGTCAATCCTCTTTTTTGTGTGTTTTGTTTTATGGAATTTATTCATATTCTTCTTTCCAACCGCTCATCTGAAATGAAATAAGTGAAATGGGTTTGCTGGTGAGAACCTAGACTGGAATTTTGTATCAAAAATGAAAAATATAAAAATGAACAAAAACATGTGTACAGACAATCAAGATTGGATAACTAACAGAAACCTAGTTAATTCTAGTACCCAGACAAACAGAGAAATGAGTCATCAAAATGTCATAATTTGCTACAGTTGTAGCGTAAACGTACTAATTTTAGATTTTGAATAGTTTCCATTCAAAGCACGTACGGTAACCAGAATTAACGAGTTGATTAATTATTTATAATTGACAATAGCAGCCATTCGTAAATGTCGCACTTTTGACTAAATGTTAAGAAAGAGTATGTAAAAATAAAGCTCTTTAAATTACAAATGCCATGGCTTTTATTTAGATAAAATAACAAATGATTCTGTAGTATAGGTAATTTGCTTCAAATATGCACACGTCCAATATGCACATCGGTAAAACAGACATAGAGCGTTTTCGGAAACGTCATAATTGCTTTTGCAGCATATTTGAGAAAGGCAAGTTGCAAAAGTCATTTATTTGAAAACATCTGCAGAGTCAGACTGCCTTAGCATGGTTATCGATAATGCAGATTGCTTATGTCATTTGCATTGCGAAGTATTGTACATGGACAAGGAAAAAAGAAGGGATCACCACGAAATCCCGAACGACTAAAATCTCGAACGAAAAAAATTTCGAAAATTTAGGTATTTGATAAATCTCGAAAACAAAATCTAGAAAGTACACATATCTCGAAAGACTTACTTACTTAGTTGGCGCTACAGCTCGAGGTGAACCTGGGCCTGCTTCTCGCAACCATTTGTGTGTGCGTGTTATATTTTTGCACGAATGGAAGGGACCTACAGTTTTTTTCCGACTCCGAACGGCGAGTTGAGAAGCTCAATCGTGACAAATGATACTCTTTGATGCTTGTCAGACATTCGAAAGAGGTGGGCACTGTGAAAAACTTTCAGGTGTTTGCGGCGGGATTCGAACCCAAGACCGCTGGCTCAGTAGTCCGACGCACTAACCACTTGCGCTACGGTGCCCACTATCTCGAAAGACATTATGTCGAAAAAACATCTCGAAAAAATTTGATTTTTAAAATCTCTTATTTTACTGCAAAAGTAATTAAAACGGGTCCAAAATGTTAATTCTGTAACTTTTTTGAAAATAATAAGAATTTAACAAACATTTTGCAACAAAAAAATAGTTTTTTTTCCAAATTGACTGTAGTACTGTTTATACTTTATACAAGGAATAATTCTGCACATTACATTGTGTAAATGTGTGTTTGTCTAAATACACGCTGTTCGAGATTCTTTTTTTCGAGATTTTATTTTTCGAGATATCGTGGTAAACCCAAGATATTTAATTTTTGCATTATTTAGAAAGATTTATGAATGTTTCATCAGAAAAATAATACTTCACTTTTGGAGTTTATGCACGATCAAAATTATTTCACATTTTCAGAATCAGTATTTTTTTTCATGATCGATTTTCTTTGATTTTGCAAATATTTTATTCCAATTGTACTACCCAAAGGAACTATGAGATTTTTCAATAAAACACAAATTTCACAAATTTTTGCAAAGCCGCTATTTTATATTTCGTCTGCAAACATCAAATTGCGTTTGCAGAGTCAAACGGCGTTTGCAGTGTGACGTTCGCAGATGATTTACTTGCATTGACGATCATTTGACGATCATTTTGACGTTTCTGAAAACGATCACACGTACATATTCTTGTTCACATTTTAAAACAACGAGTAAAGAAAGTAAACAAAAATGGAATATTCATTTAAATATCGAACATTTAATAACGGTAGACACTAACTATGCAACTAGATACAAT
Organism: Brachyopa scutellaris; assembly: GCA_949775065.1. Lineage (NCBI taxonomy): Eukaryota > Metazoa > Arthropoda > Insecta > Diptera > Syrphidae > Brachyopa > Brachyopa scutellaris. The sequence goes on along the minus strand of OX459112.1, from coordinate 183,780,241 downwards.
TTTGTTGCTCTTTTACACACAATCTAAAAATATTTGGCTAAAGAGAACTAGGCACGAAACTTTTAGTTGCAATCAATGAATGTTGCCTTGTGGGTTCCTGAACGTTTTTAAAAAATAATATAATTTTAAAAAAAACCAAGCAACATAAACAAATAAAATAAATAAAAAGAATAACAACTTACATACTTGACAGCTCTGTTTCTAAAGGTCTCCTGTTCCATGTCCCGTATTTTATGCGTTAACATATGTTGCTTAAGATTACCCTGTAAAAACACAAGAAAAGGTTACGATTGGTGAGTACACACATATAGAGTCGTAAATAAAAGAAGAGTAACTATTTTATATTTCTAAACATATTCTTTGTCCTTGGTCATGATTTTTCACTTCAAAGTATCAGATTTCTTAAATAAATTTGAAAAAAAGCTAATTGCTTTGTAGTTTTTACAATAGGCGTGTTTTTAAGCCCATATAGAGTTAAAAAAAAAAAGCTTTCAATGCATAATACAACAAAACCTTAGACTGGAATCCAGTTTTTTACTTTTTTATTATCCAAGATTTAACTTTGAAAGCTTTTAAAAGCTTTTTTGAAATCTATATAGATTTGAAAAAAAAAAATCACGTCTAATAACGAATAACATTTTGTCGGCGTCGCTTTGTGTCAAATTGTTGTCTAAGATCCCGTCGGCAAAATATCTAGCTTTATAAATATTAGGCGTGTTTTTTTTGTAACCTATATAGACTTCGAAAAAGCTTTCAGTGCAAAAATAAGACTCGATAATTATCCAGGCTAAGGTTTTGTTGTATTTTACATGGGTAAACATGCTGCTGACACATGTTTAGCCTATACAGGTTACAAAAAAAACACGCCTATTAAACAATTCTTTTGAAAACTCACCTTAGTTGTGAATCCTCGATCACAGATCGAACATTTGAATGGTCGTTCTTTGGTATGACTCCTATAGTGGATTTCTAAAGCCGAATGGCATGGGAATGTTTTGAAGCAGATACCGCAGGTTGTGCTCCCTCTGACGCCTAAAAAAGGGGGAAACCAAACAAAAAAAAAACAGAAAAAAGGGGAAATATTAAAAATCAATTCGCTCCCGTTTCATCACACAAAAATAAATAAAAAAATCAAAAGCATGTAGCCAACTTGAAGTTCGACCTATATTTATTATTTTATTTATTTTTTATGTTCTTATTTTAATTTATTATTTTTTATTGAAAAAAAGTTGGAAACTCACAACTCACCCGAGAGTGCTAGTGGATTGAAGGGTGCCGCAGGCATCACCGACTGGGCGATCGTGTTCATGGCAGTGCACATGTTCTGAGTTGTTGCCGGCGGAAACAATGGGATGTTGGGAAACATTCCGAATGGCGGACGGGCGGTAACTAGCGCCGGATTTGGCTGTGGTGGTGGCGGCGGTTGAAGCTGATGATGCAGTTGTTGTTGCGCATGCTGCTGGTGTTGCGCATGCTGCTGGTGTTGCGCTTCTTGTTGCTGCCGCTGTTGGTGAAGATGTTGCTGGTGTTGTTGTTGCTGTTGCTGGTGATGATGATGCAGTTGCTGATGCAAATGTTGCTGGTGGTGAAGGAACATATTGGGATGACTTGGAGCTATCGGGCTATGTTGCTGTGGCTGAGGGTGCTGTTGTTGCGGTTGGTGTTGATGAGGGGGCTGTGGTGGTGTGGGCGTTGGAGGTGTTGGTATCTTCGTTGGTTGGGCTGATTGCTGTTGAGACTGCTGAGACCGTGGGGTTAAATCCAAAGCACCTTGTTGAATTGAATTTTCAGCTGGTGATGACGGTGGTTTGACGATCGGAGCATTCTCCATGGGACTCGTAGGCGCCGAACTTGCACTTGCTTCAATTTTTAATTTTTGTTCGAATAGCATTCCCTTCATATCATCTCCCGACTTTGGCCGATCCACGGAGTCGTCGTGGTTGGAGGACATATGTTCTGAGGACACATCGTCATCGAAGTCATCGCTGCAGTCCATGTTATCGTCCATGTCACCTTGAGATGACTCAGAGCCCATAGCACCATTATGAGGGCCACCAGGGCCCATTGCACCGAAATGAAATGCAAATGGATTGAGAAAAGCCCCTGGCATCATCGATGGTGGGGGGTCACGGATTTCGGCCGCCTGAATTTGCTCTGGCGTCAGATCGGTAGGCTCACCGGTGTGAAGGCGAATATGTTGCTGCAGTACCAAGGCGTTGGAGTACTTTTTGTGGCAAACAGGACATTGGTGGAAGTTTCTCATAGGTGGACGAATTTTATGTACAGCCATATGGGTCTTGAGATTTCCCTTGGTCGTGAATGCTCGACCACAAATTCGACACTTAAAAGGCCGCTCTCCGGTATGCGTGCGATAGTGCATCTGCAGCGCACTCTTGCATGACAGCACTCGATCGCAAACGACACATTGATTCGGATCCGTTAGTTTTTTGTTCTTCATCATCTCTTTGAGCTTAAGAGTCTCCGAAGTATTGGACACTTCGATGAAGTTCTCCCACGAATTATCATTACTATGTGGTCGCGGCAAAAGGGCCATTTCATGCTTCATCGCAGCTCCGAAGAATGGCGATCGTGGGATGCTCGCCGGGCTTCGAATCGGTGATCGACGATCAGGAGACGTTTTGGTGAAATTCAATGGAAACCGGTCTATGAAGAAGTCATCGCGATGAAACGATGGAGGCAACTGGCCAGGCGTTGGTAGAAGCTCAACATTCTGCGGTGGCATTGATCCTGGCGAGGGTTGAGGATGTATCGCTGGTGGTTGTGGTTGTATAGGTGGAGGCAGAGCGGACTTTGTTGGTGTCGGTGGGGTTGGTGGAGCCAATGGCCGTACGGATATTGTTGGGGTAGGTGCCGCTTGTGTAGTCGGAGCTGGTGGGGCAGCAGGTAGTGCCGGTAATGGTGGAGTCATTCTGTTACTCTCCCGCGAAAGATCGTTCTCCTCCTGCACCTTCTCCTGTTTTATCTTTAAACTCAATGGTTCCTCAAGGGTGGGAGTGACACTTCTGGTGTTAGTCCTCTCTATAGGCTCTTGCTCCTTTGCTCGCTCGGGTGAACTTGGTGCTGATGGCTTACGCAGGTCAGTTGGCATCTCTTGTTCACGTTTCAAAGCCGCTGCCATGGCTGGTGGCAAATGCGGCAGAGTTGGGAAGAATGGATTGGGATATGGTCCTAGTGACTTCAGGATATCTAACGGTGGACGATAGAGGCCTGGAAGTCCAGGAAAGCCTGCACTCGGTGGGAATGGTAGAGGTAAAGAGACTGGGGGCATTTGCTGTGGCATCTGTGGCTGATGAGTTGGCGAACTGTCCGGTGACATTTGCTCCAGCAGGGGTGGATGGAATTTGTCGAGGTGCTCGGGAATGGGTGTTGCATTCATGGGAATATGGGGAAACTTATGTGCGTGCCGCTGAAAGTGAACTTTCAGATTACCTTTGGTGGTGAAACGACTGCCGCAAACATTGCACTTAAATGGTCGCTCTCCAGTATGAGACCGAATGTGTATTTGTAAAGCTGAATCTGAACCAAATACCTTGCCGCAGTATCGACATCGGTGTTTAAAGAACGGCTCGTTGCGACTCTTACCGTCCGCAGTCTTTCCGTCCTTACCGAAGGCATATTCGTCCGCTAAATTGTTCGCCAGGATACCCTGAGAGGCCGAATCAAGTACCTCTTGTGCCCGGCGCTGGAGCATCTCAAGTGAATTTGGTTCGTCCAGCGACGGAGGATCATCGTGATTTGTGATTATACTTGACGCTAAGTCCGAGCCGAAAGGCAGAGGCATATTCTCATCTTGTTTCATGCTTGCCAGCATTTGCAGTGAAGAATTTCTACTAAACTCTTCGTACTCTTCACGTTTGCGTTTCAAGGATTCGTTATTGTTCGACTCACTATGGGCTGATGCCTGCATTTCTTCATCTCGACACCTGGCTTCATCTTCCAGTCTCTCGCGCTTTACTTCGAGCTGTTCTTGCTCCTCCTGTTCCTGTTCTAGCTCCCGCTCCGCTTCCCGGTCTTGCTCCTGCTCAAGATCTAGTTCCTCATTCTCTTCATCATTTTCGTTTTCATTCTCACCTTTTCCTTGATTCATTGCCAGCTGCGATTGTAGCTGTTGAATCAATTGAATTTGAAAAAGTTGCTGTTGCTGAAGATTGAAGAGAGTCTGCTGTAGGAATGCCAACTGCTTCATTGCTGCTTCATTATCTGCTCCAGCATTCCCATTCGCAATGGTTTTCGCAGCGAACTGCGCAATTGCCATCTGCATGTTTTGTATCGCCTCCAGAGTGACCGGACCGGGCGGAGGAAACTGTGGCATTTGCAAAGGTGGACTACTCGCTGGTGGTGAAGAAATTTGACGATTTTCCTCCTCTGTGCAGTCTTCGTCAGTGGGTCTTTCATCTTCAATCACCATGGGAGGAGCTAGTTCCGGGGCATATGGCATCGCAGCTATGCCATCAGAATGCCGTTCCTCTGCATCATCCTGCTCCACCAACTCCCTTTCATCAGTCTCCTCGCAGTCGCGTTGCTGTTCTTCCAAAGTCCCACCGCCAGCAGCCTCCTTCGGTGATCTCCTGTCCAACGGTTGATGGTTGATCTCTAGATCAGGTGGTGTCGGTGAGGGTAATTTACTGTTTATCCTTTCGATCTCTTGCAGATATGTATGTTGTTCTCCCTTCATGCCTCCCATTACTTCCGACTGCTGATGAGGCAGGCGGACATCATCACCGTCAAGTGGTGACATTAGGCTATTATTATTATGATTGTGAACTTCCAAGTGATTTAGACTACGATTACTTAAATGACTAATATGATTCATATGATGATGATGATGATTATCTAATAACGTTCTTGTGTCGGCTACGTTGAAAGCAACACTAGCAACACCAGCAGTTATAGTGGCATCTGTTTCTCCAGCATCAGCTGTAGGCGAGTGCTGCGATTGCATTTGAATGTCAGGACTATTGGACTTGCAATCGACAATTGGAGAACATGAGCCATTCTCCTCTTGATCACTGGTTAGATCTACAATGAGAAGAAAATAAAATAATAATTTATTATTGCTTGTATTTTAGATTGCGTACGAATATTAAGAGTTTCTAAATTCATTTAATCCACAATTTCATATACATATGTACAAAAAAAAAAAAAAAAACCTTCACGACGCACTAAAAGTATACAACTTCATCGACTAATTATAATCTCAAATGTCATCGGCAACTGTATCTATTTGTATGTAAACATATTAACAAACACTTCCTCCAAGTGCTATCGATTGTAAACTCATCACACCATCGTTTTGCAACCGATGCTGTATGGAACTTTGACTTTTCAACACGACTTTGAAAGCAGTTAAAATACTATTTAACCTAACCCCCGAGTGGCTACATATTTTCCTACAACAAAAATACAAGTGCGAGTAGGTGCATACATACATACATTTTATGTAGATACTAGTATGTAAATCTTTCGAACATGTTAATCACAACAAGATACCACCTTCGATGTTTTTTTTTTACAATAAGATTTTCTTCTTGCAGCTTGAGGTTGATACTCGTACAACCGAATACTGGGGCGTGAAAAATTCAACACTAACGCCTTTTCGTATCTTATATCTAATGGCGATTAAAATCATTTGAACAGTGTTAAAATGCGAGTAATTAGTTTATCATTTCTAAGATACATAGATACACATGAATGCACACAAGCGTAGTAATATAAATATAATAACATTTCTGATTTCACACATAAACAAATAAAAAAGATACAAATACAATTGCATTATGTATTGTTCCACAATTGGGTTGCAAAGATAGATGTACTCGTATATCTTTTAAGAAAAATAAATGCATGGTTTATTGTTGTGCATTTTTCATTACAAATCTTTCTTTTTGAGTTTTGTATCCCAGGGGCTTAGTACTGAGTGTGTAGACGTATGAGTCCTCGTATATATTGCACACTGCTGTTGAAATCCAAACGAAGCTACAGCAACAGCAATAATAGATTTTAATGGTGCGATCAAAATTTTTAATGAACTTCCATTTTTTTTGCGTTCATGTTGCGTTGCTTCTCTTTTCTTGTTCTTGTTTGTTTCTGTGCATTCTTCTAAAGGCTTGAAGCAAACTAGCTTCTGCACATGTGGATTGACCACATGTGAATGCATTGTGTGTTTGTTTCCGATCTACTGACCAAGAAATTGTAATAGATACAGTTTTTGCCCCTACAGATACGAGTACACAAACCGACGCGACGGCCGGCCGGCGTGGTACTCGCCATCGGCAGCATGCACAACTCATAGAGATGAGAATATGCACTACGTGTGTGTTTTTTTTTATTGTCGATCAGAGAGGCGTGGTAGGTAGGGTGTGCTGTGCTGAAAGTGGGATGTAAGTGGATCGAGTAAAACACGTGCCATGGTATCCCATTGTTGTTTAGGAATGGGTGATCAGCGGATGTTGTGAGACACTATCAAACTGAAACTTTCATAATCCAGTCTACACTATTAATTTTGTAACTGACACAGATCAAACTAAGCAAAATGACATGACATGATCAAAACAAAGTTAAAGAAAAAAAAAATTATGTAAAATTTCGTGTAGGTGATTTTCATGACCACTCTGGGAACCTTTATCAGCCCAACGAGGACCACCATCAAGCTAGTTTATCAATTTCATCCGTGGTAACAAATCGCTTCCATTATATAGAACCAAATCTAAACTGGACCATTTTCCAAAGCAAACCCGCATCACACATACCTCAGCATTTGCATTTTACAATCTAATGACGCCAAAGATGATAAAAAAAAAATTAATCAACACGAACAAAAAGGAAAGGAAGCACAAATACCACAGATTGATCTTCATTATGCGCATTATAGAGTGTTAATATAAATCAATTGAATTTCATTATAACTTTATTCCTTTATTTCTTCGAAGAAACTTTTTCGTTTTTTTTTTTTTTTCGAAAATCTCTAACATCTCCGAATGCCATCAAAAAATCATAAATTTTTTGTTTGTTTTTGTCTTGCTTTGTTTCTTTCTCCTACTCTCAGAGGTGAAGAAAAAGACAACAACAAAAAAAAACAGAAACCAGCAAATTTGTTAACTTTTATTATCGTTTATCATTGTTAAATATTAATTATTTGAACAAAATCTCGTAGGAAGAAATAAAAAATATATATATATATATAACCGCAGATAGTTGAGCAGCAGATACTCACACTAACAAACACGTGCGTTCTATATATCTTACTCGTACGGCTGTTTTTACGAAACGATCAGGTCCAAGTCGAAGACGACATCCACATGCACACACAGTAAAGACGACCGACGACGGATCATTAAATTGTTTCGTTTATTTGTTTAAGTTTGGTATTAAATTTGTGTTTTTGTCGATTATTTTATGATTATTATACAAATTTTATTTTCAAAATACATTAGCGTGTGTTTTATTATCTGAATGGTATTCATAAAAATAAATTAAATATTTAAATCATTATAAAGCATATACTTGGTAAAATATTTTTGTAACATAATTTCGTATAATGAATGCAATGCATAATATGCACAATCAAAAGAGAAAATTCCTAAGTGCTATTAAAAATAAATCAGATAAAAAGATTTATTATTAATATTTTATGCAGTGTGTCTTATTTAAAAAATAAATTATTATTTTGAAACTTGATTTGCTGTAGAGATTTTTCGAAATTTTTTTTAATCAAATTGAATATTTAATAAAATTTCAATCAAAATCGTTGATAACAAATTGATTTTGACGTGTTTCTGAACTAGTTTCGCAATTGTGGATGGCATCTTGAGTAATTCATGGGTTTCTAAATGAGATTTTTTGTTTTAGTGTTTTTTTTTTCTTTATTTGTTTTAGCCAATCCGTAGGCGGGTTAAAAAATTTGTCTAATAAAGTGGTTAAAGTTGTTTTTATTGATACTTAAAATTTAATTATTGAAAAGAGGTATGGTGTGTCTCCAAAATTTGAAAGACATGCCATCAGAATGACATAAAAACCCATGAACTTTCAACACTCAAATAGACACAAATTCCTTAGAGCAACGAGCTAAAAACAAAAAAAATATATAATGTAGGTTGAAAAGAAACTAGTCGAGATCATAAAAGAATATAAGTAAATTCTGACGAATTGAAAACAAATATGGAATTATAAGTTCTTTACACGTAGGTGTCAAGCGTTTTTCAAACCCGCACATTCCTACGCAGACACTTCTCCTATTCAGTAGGTGACCATTTAAATACAATCCAAATTTTCATACTGTCGAAAACGTTTTTGAATACATTTGTTGTTACTGATGTGAAAACGATCATTTTTATCTGAAAACTGGTCACGCTATAACATTAATCCAAGACATTTTTGAAATTGTGAATACAATAATATGAAAACTATTGTAAAATCATTTGGAACATAGTTGTGTACATATACGAGTATAGAGTTCGAGTTCCGTATCCAAACACGGAACACTAATGGAATCAGTTCGGTGTCTGTCTGTCTGTCACAGGCCTTTTTCTCAGACGTGGACGATTGAAATTTGGAACAATTGTAGAAATTAGTGGCCCAAACACAGACCAGAACTTAAAAAGCTGAATTTCGACTTTGGGGGGCTAGTTTTGGGTAGTCAAATAGTAAACTAAAAAAAAGAATTTTGAGGTCATCATGTGGGGTATCAAATGAAAGCTCGTTCATGCACGAGTTAAAAAATGTATAAAAAATTTTGTTGTGTTATTTTTTCTCTTAATAATTGTTCCAAAAATCATTAAAATTGCTGTCCCGAGCCTTATTTATGAAAATATCGCTCAGAAAAATCTGAATAAAATCACAAACATTAAAAATAAAGCGTATATGGAACCAAAATTATCAGGACTCCCCTATGTTCCACCGTTTTTTTTTTTTAATTTCAACAAACCAAATGTTTACATATCCAGAAATGATGTAATCCTACCACAATTGCCCAAAAACAGATATGTATAGGGAAATTCGTATGTACGAGAGTAAAAATTGAATGATTGATCCTAGAAATATTCTCCAAAATTGCATTGAAATATGAACCATTGAGCGTATACATACTTAAACCAATGATTTTATGCATATGAAGCAATCTTGATGGTTTCCTATACATTATAAAATAGGTGTCTCTACTTTTACTACATTTGTGGCTGCACCATGGCTACAATCACCATTCAGCGATAACGATGGTAAGGCAGAGAGACGGTAATACAGTATCCTTAGTTGTTAAGAGTTATTTTCTAAATCCAAAAGAATCTGCTGTATTACTTTAATCTAATCTTTATACTAAAAATGATCGTTGGTAACCGCATAACTTGAGAACGGCTGGACCGATTTGGCTAATTTTTTTTTTTAAATGTTCGTTATAGTTCGAATGAGGTTGAAAAATTCGATGGGTGTCGCTGAAGTCAAGTTATTAAGAAATTCTATATTTATTGACTAAATGGTTTGGTGCTAGGAGAGAAAACCACAAAATTTCGACCCGATAGGTGGTGCTGGGGTGCAGATATTTACGAAAATGTAGTTTTCCCCATTTATAATTTCATAAAAACTTCCCATAGGTGGCGTTGGCAATTATCTGTCATGTGAGTAACGCGACTGTTTGCGTAGACGGGCGAAGCGGGGCGGATCAGCTAGTAATAAATAAAAAACAGTTATATGAAAAAATACATTGGGAAAAATTTAATTTGTGTACAGAATACAGATACAGACACGAATTTAATAAAACGCGACAAATAACAAGACGAAGAATGAAATCTGATGCACATGCATAAATTTCTTGTATATTTCATATGTAAAATTAACTGATAGTACGGAAACCACTTACTGCGCAGGTACGACTTGCACTTGACCGGATTTTTCATTTTTAAAGTGAAAGCTGTCAAACTTCCAGTGCAGTGGAATGGATATGGAAATCAATAAAATATAAATATAAGCTTTAAGATACTTTCTACGTTAAAGGATAAAGTTGAATTTTATCAGATTCCCTTTTCAGACATTTGAGTAAATTCTAATGAACTTTTCAAGTTCAAAATTGTGCAAATAAACCGGAAACAACGAATAGATACCTACCTACCTACTTCTCCAAATTAAATTAAATTAATTTTATTGTCCACAATCCAAGTTGAAGAATTATTTATTTACTAAACTTTATCGAAGCAGGCACTTTTTTTCTCAATTTTCTAAATTGCTGTTTCGGCTACATTTTTGACAACGCCCCCCCAAAAGACCACGCGTAATCATAAATATACGCGTATACGAATGGGGAGCATGAAATGCTTTATGCTTCCCACTCTATTCAATAATAATTTTATGGGTTTCACCCTCATTAACTTTTATCCCATCGAAAATGATCATTTGATGTTGTATTTGTTTTAAATTATCGATAATTGTTTTATTATTCCTCTTAAGTGGTTTGTTTATAAAAAGATATTTATGAAGAATAAGAGTATGGTATATAAAAGTAGTGGAGGATGATTTATACACAAACAAATGGTTTTAGGGTTACGTATTAATGCAGCCAATGAAACCTGTCATTAATAAAAAAAACTATACGGTAGGAGACATTTCTTTTTTTTACAAGACAACTTGAATGATGGCCAATAAATCGGAAACCAGTCATGTTAATCGACGGACGTCAAGACCAGTATAAAATTAATAAAATTTTAATTGCTTAAAACAACTTATTCATTGTCTTTTCATGGGTCATAGTATTGTATTCGTATACGAATGTTTTAGATGTAAACGTTTTTCGAACGGCTTCTTATTCTATTAAAATGAGGATAAGTATGGTCTTTAGACGGCTTTATGCCACAGCTTAGCATCTAATCACGACAGAGTGGTTCTAATGAGCTAGGTTGCTGTTTAAGGAAGCTAAAAGTGGGAACAATCTAATGACATTTGAATCTGAGAGGTAGGGTTGATACAGGTTTAAGAAGATTCTTCCAGTCGATTCATTCATTGGTGTAGAAAACTTAAACCTATTCTCCAAGCAAACTCACAATATTTATATCTGTATAACTTCTTACGGTTATTTCAAGATTCAAGATTCCTACAATACCATATCTATATCTAGTCTCCGATTTTCAATGGTGAGTTCTCTAGATTATTAAGTTAGTGGACACATGTTCTCATCTAAGAAGATAAAGAAAAATTCTTTACATGATGCCATCTCTTCGAATGCCTAGCAAACATTTCAGAGGTTCATTTAACATGTGAAGTTTCTTCCTTTTATCAGGCTAAGCAAAGCTTCTTTTAAGTAAAATAAATTAAACCATTTTAACAAAATATCAACTCTCTGAACGAAATCAAAACTATTGTAATTTAACCCTCTAACAGGCAAAGTTAAAATAATGGCAGAAGGTAAACCAGAAATTTTGTATAGAGAGATATATACTTAGGAAGCACGAATTTAGTGACAAAGTAAAAAAAAATATTACTTGAGCCACAAGATAAAGAAATAGGAAGGCGGCCTCAGGGCAGGCGGCCTTACCCGTTTAAGCCAAAAAAAAAAAAAACAATTAATTCTTGCTTTAGAACAGCATAGATGCAGATCGCATTTTGAGTAAATGCAATGTGTTTTTTCGATATTTTGCAAAGTCCATCCAGCTTTGTCAAGCCATATTAAAAAGTCGGTATTGTCATACCTTATGTCAGAAACAGGATGCTTTGCCCTCTGGCTTATGCTAGAACGAGTACTGTGCTCTTTTTCTTATGTGGAAGGCTGGCCAACTGAAGGTTCCTTATAAGACAGAAGACCTGTAGCTGAGTCTTCATGGAATTTAGGTAACTTCAGAAATTTTTTCTCTATATAATTTGAATCAACAGGAGATTTTTGAGCTTCGATGCGACGATACAAAATGTATCAATTAGTACCAGTCATGCCAACCAAATGATATAAAAGCCTTCATTGGGTTTCTAGTCTTGAGTCGAATATGATATCGACCACTAAGACATCCATTAGGTAGACTGACTCTATTCATGTGGCTATTATAATCATGGATAATTTGTGGGCAGTCAACTTATTTTTCTTTCGATCGTTACGCGATGCTGTACTTGGATGATTGGATTGGTCAACTCCTGAAAATTGCCCAATACCTGAATGCATACAATATATTGCTGATAAATCTGACATTTTAATTGTCTCTCCACAAAACAATATTTATTTCCATGACATATGCGATACCTAAATATTCAATGGAGTCTCTTCTATCTTCTTTGACATCTTTATCTAAAGGTAGCTTGCAGTTTGGAACTCTGTTGGCTCTGATTGTTTCTAAAGCATATACTCCTTGCTGGAGAGCTCATTTCATTATAAATTAGTCATCTTCAGGTGATATTTCCTCTGGAATTTAATCTGGTTCCTTGAGTTCATCATCACTAAAATCATCTTCGTCTGAATCTATTTGGACCGAATCCATGAAATCTTATATCACTTCATCAAACTTTTTGTACATAAGTATGTACAGTAAAACATTGAAAGTTTGGCCACCTATGGTGAAAAGAATCATTGGCAAACTTATACAGGCGTCCAACTTATAACGGTGTTAATAAGTTAAATATTGGCGAACTTATAAGGCTGGCCAACTGGACAGGTTACACTGTATATACTTCTTTTATATTATTATCACCCCTATTACGGTTAGCGAGTCGAACGAAAAAGTTGGCGAATGTGACTATTTCGTATTACGGTTAGCGACTCGCCGAGATTTCATGTGACTCAAATGTCAGAGTTTAGGCGAATTGTAACTACACTCTATTACGGTTAGCGAACGTTCGACTAGAAATCAATTTCTTCTGTCAAAATCAGTCGAATGGAATTTTCTGGTGACTAGGTAGTGCAACAGTGTAATGAGTGGAAGAAAAATGAATAATTTATAAAATTACCATTAAATAATATTGTTAACAATAAAATAATGTGTTGAAATATGTATCTAATCTTTTAAAATCCATCCTCGGCAGTAAAACTGCCAAAAATTCAACATTTTAAAAGAAGGACCTGTTGACATTCTCCAGGAAATTGTGAATAAAGAATAGATACTTGAAAGCAACCAAAATCACCAAGGAAAGATGCAAGAACTAAAAGACGTGATCAACATCTGGAAATGAGTCGTCCATTGGAGAATTTTCTTCCGAGATAGAACCAACAATGGAAACCAAAGATCTTATTGCTACACTAGGCATTCCTTCTGATGTCATTGAATACACGTATACATATGTATTTACCAAACAATTATAGAACAATATATTTCTTTTTTTTAAATAAACACAACATTAGTACAATATTTGTGATGGTGTAACTGGTTTCCCTGGATCGAATAATTTAGGATCTTTTCCAAGTGCTTCTGATAATAAGGCATCGTTGTAGAATTTGGATAATAGTTTTTCTACTTGCTCTTGCTTTGCTTTCCACAGTCCGGTGATGTGTTGACCAGAGACGCGGCCAGTGTATGAACTCTGAAACTGCGAAAGTAACTAAACGTTCTTAGAGACGTGAAATTCTGGGACAAATCATCACAAATAATAATTTTATTTATTTTCTTTAACCACCGAAATCAATTTAAAGTTTTATCTCAAATTAAATTGCAGTTTCTTTCAGAAACAATCAAAACAATTCTGCTTTCTGACACTTCACAGCTGATATTTGAGGTTTTTCCTCAGACAGCCCTGAATTCTCTTAGCGAATGAAAACGTTCGCTAACCGTAATACCTCGACAGCAGAAATTCGCCTGGGAGTTCGTCTCGAGTCGAACGTTCGATTCGCTACCCCTAGTATATGATTTTTCTCCATTTCTACAAAATGTTAGAAACATATATGTATGTGTAAATAGTCCATCAACAACTAAGAATAATAATCAGACGAAGAGACATATTTTTTTTTTTTACGGTTAAAAGGGCAAGGGGGCTCTGAGCTTGCCTTCGGATTTTTGTTGCTAAATCACATTTACATATTAAATTCACACCAAATATAAACAGTACACTAAAATTTATTTGTTTAGTTCTTATCAAATAAATATTCACTAAAATCTGAACGTTAGAAATATATTTTCTTAAATTTTTAATTTTACACCAAATGATCAATCATTTTTTTGTTTTCACTCACTGTCCTGTTACACAAAATGTACTTTTCCTGTCAAATGCATTGGCCGAAAACTTTCAAACTATTAAAATTATGAAATAACATATTTCCCAAAAAGCCGTAAATATTTATTGAGCTCAAAATGTTTTTTTGATTCAAATTAAATGAAGTTTATGAAAAGGCTTCCTCACCTGTTAGAGGGTTAATTACTAAAATAAATATCTATCTCTCAATTAGATTGACAAATTTTATGTATTGTTCTTAAAAAACCTCTTATAACCTCTCTCACTACATATTTATAGCTTTAGACAGATGTAACTAATATCAATTTGACAACACACTTATCAGGCAATAAATCCAATTTACAACAAAAAAAAAAGAAACTTAAAAACAAGCTGATTAACGACAGAGAGAACAAACCAGTGACAGATATGCACATTTCAGTCCGATCTAAGGGTAAGGGGATTACACCATTTAAACATTTTACACGAATACTCATTTTGTTACACAACTCCTAAATTAGTTAGTTGAAATATACAAAACTATCAATTGCAACATTTTTTTATCAAATCATAGATACTCGTATATCCAAGTATCTTGCTAATAAATTTTATCTGTTTATCTGTGTTCTCCCCCACCCATCTGTTGAGAATAGAATATTTACGAATTCATAAATCTCTTCCCAATTAAAACAAACCATTTTGATTTTTCTCTAATTTGTGTACAGGCAATTTTTCGAAAAAAGTTCCCAAAAAAAAAAAAGAAAAGCCTAGGGAAACTGTTTAATCTAGAATAATACACTTTTTTGTTCATTTATTATTGATGCAGAACACTTAAAAAATTGTCCCTGTGGTTCCTAAATCAACTTTAATGATACTCCTATATACGAGTAGATGTCTGTCTCATTCGCGTCTTCTTGTATGCCATTGTGCACGCTGCCATCCCCGGCTGTCGTCGTTTGCCGCCATTCAACAAAAGCTAAATGAGCGATGGATACACGGAAAAAATAAGGAACCTCACCTCATAAAAATTGATTAACCAAACGACAAGCGCACACTCTTAAGATAGTTTTTTTTTTTTTAAAACCAACAACTCTGGGCTGTCATCAATTTTTTTTCTTTTTTAAAAAGATACATCGTATTCTCATCTTTCTGTGTGGGTGCATATTAAATCGTTGAGAATTTATTTATTTTATTTTTTTCTTTTTCTTATAAGCTTTATATTTATATTTTTTGTATGCAGATACATGCTATATTTCTCCTCATCTATAACGAGACGACAACTGTAAGAAAGATTAAATGGCAATTCGATGAATTGTACGTTTTATATTTGTATCTGCATTGTCTGTTGGCCGCATCTTTTAAGTGATTTACATTTGTCAGTCAGAAAAGTGTGGGGATACGAAGTAGTATATAATATTTTTTCGGGCATTTTGTTGTTTGCTGACCTCGTTGCTTTGCGGTAGATACTCGAAGGGATTATACTTTCATCAAGATTTACTTGGGCCGGGATTAATTGGAAGATTTACCGGCAATTTTGCAGGAGACCAAAAAAACACCGTACCTGCCATAAAACGAAATTCAGTCCATTCAAGACTGAGTGGGGATATTAGTTGACGTGCTTTAGATGAGATACTGTGTAAATGTGGTTAAAATGGGTAATTTTTCGTTGTTTTATCGACGTTCATTAAAAGCATGTGACTGCGTAGAGATTTTTTTTTTAAATAAAAAAAAATAAAAATCATTTAGCCAGATTAAAATATATGTAGGTAAATGGGATGTGCAATATGTTCAAGCATGAATCTGAAAACGCCAACTTTAAAAAATTAGCATTACAGCATCAGAGACACAGATAAGTAGCACTTAAGAGTACCTATAGTTGGTTGCCGTTCATGGTGAATATGATTTTCCTTTCTTTTTTTTTTTTACAAAGAAAACATGTTTACCATTTGATGGCAGATAGTTGGCATTAAAATTAATCTCTGTTAGATACTCCTAGTTAATCATAAAGGAGATTTTTTATTTGTGTTTCATTTGCTCTACGATAGAAGGTTGTCACTCTGCGCTCAAAACAGTAAACAGACATAACAGGGTTAAGCTATGTTAGTTACCAGGACACTCTGGTGTAGAATAAAATAAACTCCGGGATGAGCTAGCAAGAAAAAAAACGGAGGGGAAAGGGGGAGCTGCCTATAACTGAGATGGTGAACTAAGCACTACCATCATGCGGCATCAGGGCCACAAAATAAAGAATACTATCATTAGTATGGCAGGCCATAGATGGTCAGGAATAGAGGCACATAGTATGTCCAAGGCTCTTTGGCCGGGCTTAGACCACAAAAAGACCAAAGTAATACTTGTACTGAATAGGGCAAAGTTAATAGCTTTAATAGGGATACTTTCCGGACATTGTCTCCTGAGGAACCATGCCAGAAGAATGCGATATTGCAATGACTTGGGTTTAGCGGAGGATGTCAATGTCGAGCATATCCTTTGTGAATGTAATGCCATTGCTCGTCCGCGCAAAAAGGTTTTAGGGCCAGGTTTTACACCACAATCAAATTTTAAAATTTTGCAGGGAAATCAAATGTATAGACGGAAATATTTCGGTTTAGGTACCACCAACATCAATGGTTCCAGGGGATCGCAATGGGCCCACTATGGTGCCTAGTGTTTTCTGATTTCTCAGCCTCATAACGCCGCGCCGTTCTAACCTAAACTAACCTAACCTAACCCTTACTCTACGAGGAGGAGGAAGTTGTATAAGTTGCGATGTTATTGCACTCATCATCTGTAAACAATTGTTGTTAATTTATGTTTATATATTATTGCAAAAGATATCAAGAAATAAGTACCTATTGACGATTTAAGTGCACAGCATGAATACAAATGGAAAAATTAAATTAAGATCCCCTAAGCGTACAACAAAAGTTTCTTCTTATGATCAAGATCCCAATAATTACTGAACCTCATTTAGAGCAAGATCGAGCGATAGTTGAAAAGCTCTGGTGTTTTCTGCAAAATCCCGTTTAAAATTAAATAAATCTTCAGCGATTTAAACGATTTGTTTAACTGCGCTTTGGTATGCTATGTTTTTTTCTCTCCTATTTCCATACAAGCTTCAAACTGTGTAAATGATAATAATTTAAGGAATATGCAAAAGGGGGTCGTAACTTAAATTGTAAAAACAAACTACCCATTTAAATATTTTAAAATATTTTATAAATCACCTAAAAAATGGTCATTAACCGAGCTAGCCTCGCTGACCTTACACTTAATCTTACAATTTAATTTTATTTCTTTTAATTTACTCAGAAATAAAATAAAACTTAAATTATGATAAATATTCAGGAAATTTTCCCTAATACATTTCACACTCGTATGTAAATTTAATTCCGACAATGATACTTTACCCGTACCTACATATAAGTTAAGTACAAGTACTCGTACATGCATTGCTTGGATTTTAATTTCATGGGCACAACACACATTGTAGTACAGAAAATAAATACAAAAAATTCATTATCACGATCAAAACAGCGCATAATAAGAAGGAACGCATGAATATGAAAATACGGTTTCCTTTTCTATACTATAGAGTCGAGTATGCATAAAACAATTTTTTTTTTATTTATTATTTCGTTAAATGTACCTACAATCAAAAAAATAAAAAAATAAATTCTAAAATTCGAATTGCAAATATGGTGCTACACCGAAAGAGAGAG
Source organism: Brachyopa scutellaris (assembly GCA_949775065.1). Classification (NCBI taxonomy): domain Eukaryota; kingdom Metazoa; phylum Arthropoda; class Insecta; order Diptera; family Syrphidae; genus Brachyopa; species Brachyopa scutellaris. The sequence goes on along the minus strand of OX459112.1, from coordinate 183,762,395 downwards.
AGAGAGAGTGGCAATGTCACCCTTTTTATTATCCATTTTTTTTTATTCCTTTTTTAGATACAAGTCTAATATAATACACACATTGTAGGTAAAATTATTCCAACGCTGACCTCAGATTGTGTGTTATGTTGGCGAGTAGTTCGAAATGTGTTGTAACTCAATTTCCTCATAATAGCGAGTGTGCTCGTATGCTTGTCTGTTGGAGTATTCCTCCTGTTTTGTCCAAATATGCCTACATGATATCAAATTTGAAATCCATTTACAGGCTATTAATTAAAATTTTATACGATTTCTGTTTTCCTGTGTTTATTGTTGCCTTTTGGGCTTTTCATATACTTCATCGTCTGGCAGATATAAATTGTATTTTATTTAGAATTTCCATAACTCACATCAGATATACAATTAATTTTAACCCACCATTATATACGAGTAGGTTATGTGTACAAACAGTCATTGCAGACAAATAGCAAAGGAAAAAAAATACAGTTCTGATTTTTTTTCACACTCAAGCTAGATAGCGCGGAATACGATGATTTCAAAGAGTATCTATCTATAGAGCCTATTCCGTATCGAGTTGAAATAAATGGATATTTGTTTTTATGTTGTTTATGAAAAAAATACATAAAAATTTGTTTTCGTCGGTGAAAATGTGTGAATTATGAAATGAATTATTAGAAAATTTACTTGTTTCTATGCGAGTCTAAAGGGCTAGTATTTGATTTTTGACGGATTTCCATTTAGGCCCAGATCTGTCCGTAAATGTTTACATAAGAGTAAACGAGTGCAAAGCAGAGGGTATACGTAGGGACTAACAAAGAGACTATAACTGTGGATATTTAATCGTGATTCCCATCTATCTTTCAAAACAGCTTTGAAAATCCTCTTTTTTGGAACTTTTCGATTTCGATATTGACTGCATTAATAATCTCTTCATTAGATGTGAAGCTTTTTCCCCCTCAAATCTTTCTTTATTTTCGGAAACAGCCAAAAGTCACAAGGCGCTAGATCCGACGACTAAGAATTTTATCGATGCCTGAGAGCGCAAGAAATTTGTTGGATCTTTCAGCAGTGTGCGCAGCCGCATTGTCGTGGTGCAAAAAGTAGCGGCGTAGCTCCTCTTTTTTTCGGTGTCCTAGTAAATTTTGGAGAACTTGTGATAAACAAGTTTCAGTATACCAATTAGCAGTGACAGTCTGACCAGTTTCAAGCGGGATGACGGCGACCATTTTCGCCCTGGTGAAGTACATCGACCTCATAACTTTTGTCGCTGACTTTTGTTGTTTGGCCTTTAAGGAAGGATTTGCACCATACCATAGATTGCTGTTTGGTTTCCGGGTCGTACTTGTAAAACCAAGATTAATCACCTGTAACGATCTTATTGAAGCAGCTTGACTCTTAATTTTCAAACTTATCAACGAATTTTGAGCAAAACGAACACGAGCCTCTTTTTGCTCTCCATTCAAAAGTCTGGGAACCCATCGAGCTGTCTTCTTTGAATATTTCAGGTGATGATTTAAAATTCGTGACACAGGCATGACATTTAAGCCCAATACATCCGCTATCATCTCCTGTGTCATTCTGGCATCTTCGTCAATTTAAGCCTTCATTAGGGCCACATTTATATCGTCGGTCGAGGTTTTGGGTCGACCTTCACGAAATTCGTCGTCCACACTAAAATGGCCAGTTTGGAATCTTGGAAACCATTTGAAATAATAACATGAGATGGTGCATTCATTCCGTATGCATTTTCGCATTCGTGCAGAATTTTGACTGGCGTGAGTTGACATCGAAATCCGAAGAGAATGGCAAAACGAATTTCTTCCTGTGTTGGCGGTTCCGACTTCAACCGAGCTTACGTCATTTGGAAATAAATATTGTTAGATTATAAGCTACAGAAATGCACAGAACTACTAAATTGACTCCAACTATGCGAACTTTTGTTAGTCCCATGGTGCCTTGAAATTGGATGCCTTACCGAAAATGTGCATATTGGGATTTATAGAAAATTTTTGATCACCAAATTGCCAAAATTCTGGAAACACTGTCACATTGACAAGCATTGCATTTATTTTATTTTATTCTTGTTTTTTAAATCGATTTCAGTAAATTATTCAATTTGCCTATTCATTGGATTTTTTGCAATCGTACAACTGCAGCATTTTGAAACACAAACCAGATGAGCTTGTACGTACGACTCATTCATGTACTTAATTGAATAGCCTGATGATCAAGAATGTGGGAGCAAAATTGATGTACATGTGCTTGCTTTTTAATTGCTTTGATAATGATTAATACCTACTTCTTTTTATTTCATTTCGAAAAAAAATGTTTAGAATTTTAAGGTGTGAATCATTTAGAAATTATGTCCATTAATCAATTTGGCAGATGGTGGTCTGCAGTAAGCATATACGTCAACATTAGCAATTTTTTTCTATTTTCTTATTTCATTTTGTGATAAATATATCAAGAAAGTAGAAATATAAAATTTATGTTAAAATCTGAAATGTTTCTTTTTAATGATATGAATAAGCGACAGGTTTCACTCATCTGTCGAAATTAGATATGAATGATTTAAACATATATACATATATACATATATTGCTTATTATAAAATTAATTTGTGGAAAAAACGTGTAATACGTAGTGGTAACCCCCAGGAATGAGTTCTCTTTGTTTCAAAAGATTTCTATATACAAACAACCACAAGATGATAAGTGGTGTGGTTGCGAGACAAGGATGGCTAAAACCCCTTATTAATTCCTTTTGGATGAAGATTAAATAAGCTACAGCAAGTCTGATGACTTCAATGTGGACGAAAAGACGTACCTAATGATATTTTAAGCTTCGATACTATGTGATCGTTCTAAGATCATATATGTATATATTTTAGTAGTATAGGTACCATTTGCGGCTCTCATACTTAACTAATTTTAACAGATGATGTGTCAAAAGAAAGAGAATTTCCTGGAGCAGTGACGAATTGCACTTTATAAATTTTAACAAATTAAAAAACCGATCAAAACAAATATTCTACCCAAAATGAGCTCCCAAAAGAATAAATGCTTCCCGTATGGATATCGTATGGGAAGTTTTGATGTTGGATGGGAAATTTGGATTTTTGGGGATTAGGTTTTTTCTGGGGAGATTTTTTTGCACCCGCACACTAGTCATTACCTTACTTACTTATGGGGCGCTAAAGCTCGGGGTGAACCTAAACATGTTTCTTGCAACCATTTGTGTGTGCGTGTTATATTTTTGCACGAATGGAAAGCGCTCAATCGTGACAAATGATACTCTTTGATTGCTTGTCAGACATTCGAAAGAGGTGGTACCGTGTAAAAACTTTTAGGTGTTGGACCCGGGCAGCATTGTAAGTAGTCCAACGCACTAACCACTACACCACGGTGCTCACCTATTAACTTAAATAGTTGTCATTTCATATTAACTTAAATAGTTGAAGAGGAATGTTTATTGAGGAATAAGCTAACCCTTAGGACACGAGTTTCTACCTTAATAGGACCCATGAATACCAAACTTTATGTAAAATTCAACAGTGAGACATTGACGACTTCTTAAAGAAAAGAAAATTGGGCGTTATCAACATCATCTGAAAATTTAAGAGGAAAATTGTATCAATTATGTGGGTTTTTAAAGGAATAGGCAAGCGCCGCGCCGGTTAAAGTAGCTTTTCCATCTTAAGCAAGTTGTTTCCCGACAATTATCAGATTAGAGCCAGCACCACCTCAAGATACAGCACTATCCTAACAAAGTTGACGTTTTTGAATGTGACTTTAGATACAGTCGCATTTTAGGTTTTTCTGCAATAACATGTTTTTCTAGCTAAAACCACAACGCTCTTGCATTAATTTGGCTTTAATATTTCTATCACTAATTTAGCTTGGCCATCTGGTCACATAACCTGTTGACTCACTCTAAAAAAAATTCTCTTTCTCTTCACGAGTATAAAATCAAAACAAATATTTGTCCAAAAGCATTCCAAATTGAATCAGCTCGATCGTGCCATAACCATTTGTCAAAATATCAAGTTTTGAGTTATTCAATATATTTCTTGTTTTTTTTTTGCCTTTTAACTTCTACTAAAACTTCATTTCTAATGATTAATTTATGATATTTAACTAATAACAACCCACAAAATGTTCAAAGCCAATTTCCCATTCATCCCGTCTGCACTCATTTGCCTATCGCTTAAGTGACCCTTAATGACTATACATACATTTTCATTTCAAAATCGAAAAAAAAAAAAAAAACTAGAAGTTCCACCAATAAAACTGTTGAACCACGAAGCAACGATTCACATCCATTATAATTTTCCCCTCTCTCTCTCTCTCTCTTTTAAAATATATCTAAACTAATCAAAAATTCAGAAATGTCTCCGCATTGTTCCCACCTATCCCCGCCGCAACTAAAACGTAAAAAACATGAAATTCAATAGGAAAAAACAATCGAAAAGAAAAACCAAAAACCAGAAACGAAACAAAAATTATTTATTGATTCATTTAAATGTAAATTGCCTCCAACGTCGAATGTATCTCATCTTTGCTACTGTCATCATCATCAGCATTGGCGTCATTGGTGGACTCTGAAAAAAAAAACGAAAAGATACTTCTTTTTTTTTTGACTCTACTAAGTGCTAAGAGTGGAGTGCGTCTCTCGTTCGAATATAAATATCTTCGAGAAGAAATCAATATTCCGAGACATTTTTCAACACTCTACTCATACCGGCATGGCACACACACTCTAGACACTAGACACTATAGAGACCTTTTGGACATCACATTATGAGTTTCTTTAGATAATTCGGATTAATTTATTCATAATTAGGTAAATTCGTACCTTCCATTCCACAGTCACTGTCACTGTCACACACAGAAGTGAAAAATATCGTATTGTGAACGTTTCTGTCGTGATTCCCTTTTTTATTTTGGTCTGTTTCTGGTTGTTCTCCTCTGGTTTTGTGGGTTATCACTATGAAAGCATTTTGGATCGCCATTAATTTTTGGTTGGCCTTCCAGTTCTTAAGATTTTGTGCGGGGCTCATTGGGAATTCGAAATATATAAAATGGAATATTAATTATTAATATTAAATTTTCATTTTTCTTGTTCAGCTTGAGGGCAACTCTTACTCGTATGATTTTTTTCTTTTCTTTTGAAGTCGACAACAAGATGGAGAAGATTAAAGAAGAAAGATGGTGAAGATTTGATAACAAAGTGACCGCATCTCGATACTAATTAAGCCACCGGAGTTACAGTTCGTTCATATACCGAGTATCTGAAGTTGGATGGAATTGGACTCAAGAAAGAAGATGCAGAGTTTTATGGCGGTGCCTTATTATTATTATTTCCTTTGTAGATAATGCATTTCGTTTCTTTTTAGTTTGGAGCAAGTTTAATTAACCGATTAATCGGAATGGGGAGGGATTTTATCAGGAGTCAGAGAATGTTTCGAGAAAGAGCTACCAAATACGCTTAATTGGCAGGGAAATGATGCCTACTCTCGGATCATGGTTTCGGTGAGGCTGCGTTAACTAATCGAAGCGATTTAGCAGATGGAAGGATTTGATAAAGGGGTTTTGAATGATTGCAAGAGCTAAGAGTTTTGAATGAATTTCTGTTTTAGTGAGGTAATTATTTAAGTATTTTGACAGTGTGATGAGCTGGTAGCTGGCGTTTTATGAAAAAAAAAAAAATAAATAATAAACCGTCGGCATTTCTAAAAAATAAATTTATTTTGTTTTGTTCTAGAACGGTTTGAGATTGTTGGTGAGATATACCTCGATTAGTCTTCTAATATGTGTGTATATTCATGGACATTAATAAAGAACAATTCTTACAAAAGATCGGGGCTACTTTTATTTTGTTTTATTCTTAGGTCATATCAAAAAAAATATTTTAATTCATTTTGTGTGAATTTTCATTTTACTCCCAGAATTCTGAGCCCATCTACTCGTCTTTACCCTCAAAGTTTAACGAGCAAAGCCTAATAGAATCAAGAGTATTTCAATAGGCTTAAGGTTTTGTGTTCCTAATCAATTAATATAAAATTTAAAACTGGTTCGACTAAGTTTAGCGACTATCTTTGGAAAGGATTTTTGCTTGATTTAAAAAAAATAAATGTTTGGCTTCAGCAGTCCTAGGTAGAACCAAGCCTAGCTTCCCGCAACCATTTGTGTGTGCGCGTTATATTTTTGCACGAATGGAAGGGACCTTTAGTTTTCTGCCGTCTCCGAACGGTGAGTTGGGAAGCTTTATATGACAAATGATACTCTTGAATGCTTATCAGGCATTCAAATCTAAGTCGAGAAAACATGGAATGAATCAAAATATGAGCGCTTAAGAAACGTACATATGTCAATATTTAAGGTTTTAAGTTCAGAATCTATGAACTATATCTGTTAAATTCCACCGAACCGATTGAGCTCAGATCTTGGAGAAATCTTTGGTATTGTCCTGAGAGTGTTTCTGTGGAGTTTGGTCAAAATTTGTCTGCTAGGAGCTGAGCATGTCACAGAAAAAGGCTGAAAAGCAACACAGTTCTTAAACAGCTTCTAACTCAATAATGGCTTATCGGATTGAAACACAATAAAATATGTAGATGGATTTAGTAAATTTTCCACTGATTCATTTGAGCTATAAATCATCATTCTGCATTGTCTTGGAGCTGAGCTATGCTCAAAACAATCATGAAATCATAACTAAAAATTTTCCATCAGTGGAGACCGCAGCCAACAGTCATACAGCAGTGGGTGACGTCATAGTGTGGGTAATTTGAATGTGCGCTCAATTCGGCCTCGGTTATCTTTGTTCCAATTATACGCATATGTTTTAGTAGGTATGCGTGACAGGAAAAGTGAAATATTCAGCTTTATTTCGGAATACGAACATACATACATACATGTTTATGAACACAAGTATATATGGAGTAGGAATAAAAATTAGCTAACCAAAGCGGGTATATATGTACATAGATCAGTGATCGTTTCAAGCAGGTTCCCGTTTGGTGGCGGCGATGCCGTTAATATGTATTTTTTATAAAGCGTAGCAATGCACATATGGTAGGTATCCGCTAGTTAGATATATGGTAAAACCTGAATATATTTGGAAATGTATCTGAACCAACTATCAAACCAGATGTAGCTAGGTTCGCTAGTTGGCTTAAAAAGGCTTTTAGCCCTGGCTCACCTAAAACTGTAACGTAGATCAGAACCCTTAGGGTTCAGCGGAAGAGTCAAAGGGGTGCCGAGTTCCCTTTTGTAATTATCAAAATGGGGATCCGTCAAAAAAAGTATGATCAATTAAGGTGGTCAGGACCAAAAAAAAATTGGGAACCTCTAGCGTAGATGATAAATAAGTTTTCATGCTGGTAGTCTATTAATAGAAATTCGGGATTCGATCTAAATCGATCGATTTTCTTTTAAGCGAAAGTTTGAGACTTATTGTATTACATTAGACATTAACTATAGGTGTGTTTTTTTTTGTAACCTATATAGACTTCGAAAAAGCTTTCAGAGTAAAAATAAGACTCGATAATTATCCAGGCTAAAGTTTTGTTGTATTTTACATGGGTAAACATGCTGCTGAAACACCTTAAGCCTATACAGGTTACAAAAAAAAAAACACGCCTTATATTATATTAGACATATGTAAGTCGACAAGAAACTTAAAAGCCCACTGAGATTTGTGGGCAATATTTTTAGATATTTATCGTTGCAACTCAACAGAGGATTCTTCAAGGTGCTACCTCGCATTGGCATCTACTCTTTTAAACATGCTCCTGTTTGTTCCCAGGTTTTGCGTGTTTAAATTGTTTTCAATCCTATGGTTCTGTTTTTGGAGATTCTACAGGTAAATTACTTTCCATCAGAGTACCTACTTAATTTGAAACTGGACAAGAGTTAGTTTTCAAGCTTAAAACTATGAGTAAAACAACTAATAAGTAAAATTCGTTTCTTTATTTGAACCAAAGACGTGGGATTCAAAAGAGGATTCCTCGGTAAGATAACAATCCATTGCCTTTGATGGGTGGAATGGCTTCATGAGATATACCATTAATTAATCGATTTAGTCTTGATTTTGAAATTGAAGTATGTATAAGAGGTACCGTTTTGTGTTTAGCCTCATTAGTTTAGCATACGACAATAGCAACAGACAACAAATATTAGTAAAATTCTATGAAGTGTTGATTAATGGCAGTTGTTGAAAAACCTTTTTTTTTTGTAAAAAACACAAGGATTATAAAATCTTAAATAAGTAAATATATAAGTCAACGAAAAGTTTTTTTAGAAAATATCTGAGTCAGAGTTTTGATTGCCGATACACATTCAAATCTATAGCTATTTCAATCTTATTTCGAAAGCTTTATTGGGCTGTTCCTTAATCTTCATAAAACTGAATTTGTGAATGAATGTGATATAATAGTGTAGTAGTGTGCGATCAATACTTCAACACAGAAAGACCATGTCGTCCTGGTTATCTATTCCCCAATGACTACCCTAGGTGAATGGCACCAGCAGACCTTGAGAACCTTTAATTTTTAAAGTTTTGTTCTATTCTTCCCAATATGTGTAAGTGTAGGTATATCCATAGCTCATCTACTTGTTTTAATTGACTTCTCGTTCTCTGGGAAGGTTAGAGCATGTTTTGCTCATGTTTAAAAAAAAATGATTCGAATCAAACTTTGAAGAGTATATTTATGACTTTAAGTATCTAAATCTACTACATATATGTATAGCATACGTACATTGTATGTATATATGTACATATATTGAGGTATGTACATATGTATGTATTTACGTGAAGCAAATAATGGATGACGCATCTAAATTGAGGTCTTCAAATAAAAACGATCAATATTAGGCATTCAAATTTATTCTGCGATATACATACGTCTGCAAAGAAGTAGTGTTAACGTTTGTAATGCATATTATGTCTTGCTTTAGACACAAATTGTGATCTTTTGAATATGTTACTCACACCTTTGGTAGAATTTGATTAAAAAAAAAAGAGTAGCAACTTTCTAAACAATTGCTTGTTCCTCTCTCTTTACGGACACTCCTATTAGGCGGACACCCCTTTTATGCAGACATTTTTTTCTTAAACTTGAATTTTTTTTTATTTTTCGGAGCAAATTTACCTCTCTTAGACGGACGCCCCTGAAAAACGCCTCTCTTGGCCGGACGCGAGCCCCTTAGCAACGGACGTGAGCCACAAAATTATGTTATCATTTTCGAGCTCACCAATTTTTTGACGGTGCTACTTACTCATGCCATTACTTTGGTTCTAGTGCACGGAATTTGAATTTCTTTTTTTTTTTATGAAGACAACAAACATTGAACGAATCAAAAACAAAACGAAAACAAAATTCGTTATGCATTACTTTTAGTAATATTATATAAGTTGTAATCCACTAAAAATATATTTTAACATATTCATTAACAGCCGCAAAAATAGAATTGAAAAAAGTACTGCAACAGCAGTAGTGTACCGTGAATGACATCTCAAAACACTGTAATTGCAGTAAGCTTGCGCGAATGGGTTAGTTGAAGAGCAAAGTTACGCAATTACAACATTACATTATCTAGGAATGGATTCATGTTTTATACGTCTAAACCATTCTTTGCGATGAAGGGGTACATGAGGATACAACCCATTTCTTCTGTCACTGCCCTAATCTCTGTCCTAACCTAACTTAAACCATTCTTTCGAAATATTTTATGCCTGGAGAATAGTGAAAGCCGCGTCAAGATTTCAGCAATGCGGTCTGAACTACATATATACTATGTGATATACATACTTATGCACATAGGTTAGGTATGTATTATATTTACATATGTACTTACTTACTTAGTTGGCGCAACAGCTCGAGGTGAACCTAGGCCTGCTTCTCGCAACCATTTGTGTGTGCGTGTTATATTTTTGCACGAATGGAAGGGACCTACAGTTTTTTGCCGACTCCGAACGGCGAGTTGAGAAGCTCAATCGTGACAAATGATACTCTTTGATGCTTGTCAGACATTCGAAAGAGGTGGGCACTGTGAAAAACTTTCAGGTGTTTGCGGTGGGATTCGAACCCAAGACCGCTGGCACAGTAGTCCGACGCACTAACCACTTGCGCTACGGTGCCCACATATACATATGTATGCTGTCAGAATAGTAGCATTTGTATTTCTGAGAACTACGTTAGCACTTGGTAAAAAAGGGGGTCAATGAACATAATATGAACACAATATGGAAAGCACAGTTTACCAAACAGAAAGAAGTATGTTCATATGTATATGATCATGTACATGTCTTAAGCCATTTAAAGCAATATCTATATAGGTACATTACATATATACAAACATACGTACATAAGTTCGGAAAAATAATCACTTAAGAATATATGTACATATGTATATAAGTACATACCAATTTTTAAACAGCCCTTTCTCAATTTCTTATCGTGTGCTACATTGATATTAATGGTCAACATAAGTGTAATAGTGCGGAACACTGCTCTTTAACCCTGTGCGACTGACGACGTGGTAGTATGACAGACACCATAAAATCGAAAAACTTGTGTTATTCCGTTATAAAAAAAATGTATTTAACTTAAGTCTTTTTAATTTTATATATTAGTAATTTAAAAAATTAATGCACGATCTTAACTTTAAAAGATCATACATAGTTAAAAGTAGGAATATAAAACGAATTTTGAAAATACAAGCTCTCAAAATGGTGGCGTCTGGTGTACTACAACGTCAGTAGAATTGTGAAAACTAGGGCACGTCAGTCGCAGAGGGATAATGTTATAAGCGACATCGTTTATGTTTTAACAAATTCAGGACCGTTGCCTATGCATACGTACATATAATATATATGCGTGTATGTACATTATGTATACCTACAGATCTAGGTCGAAGAACTGCCTGCACTGCTCCGGGTGTCCAGCCACCTTGCACTTTACACTGTCGGACAAGTTGACAGTACCTACTCTATTGAAAACACTTTTGTAAAATTGATTTTATTTATCTGACATACGAGGGCTGTTCAATAAGTCAGTGACTTTGATGCAAGATGGCGCTCGGATCGCATTGAGCTTTGTCCCGCCATCTTCGTTTTTTTCTAGGCATTGAAAAAAAATTAAACAGATCTGTCAAACATTGATTTTTTAACAGTGATCGAAAGAACTTTGGTTTGCGTTATTTGCTCAAAATGAAAAAAGAACACTACTTTTTGCGCGGTAAAAGCATTAAGGAGACTAAAGATAGACTTAAATCCACGATATTGTGTTGGATGATTGCAAGTCAAGGTTCGTGAGATAGCTGAGACAGTAGCCATTTCAAATGATAGTGTCATTCGAATCCTGCATGAACATTTGGGAATGAAAATATTATCGGCAAGATGGTTGCCGTGTTTGCTGACGATTGATCAAAAACGGATTCGGGTGAAGATTTCAAAGCAGAATTCAAGTGAATTTTTACGGCGGTTCGTAACAGTTGATGAATTCTGGATACACCACTACACGCCAGGAATGAAAGTACGATTAAAACAGTGGACTTTTTTTAGGCGAACCTGCACCAAAAAGGCAAAAAGGGGTTCGTCGGCCGGAAAACTCAGGGCAACGTTTTTCTGAGATTCCCACGGGGTAATCTTCATTAACTATTTGGAAAATAGAAAAACGATTACCGGACAGTACTAGGCCAATTTATTGGATAAAATTAATGCAGAATTGATGGAAAAACGGCCTCATTTCAAAAAGAAAAAAGTGCTCTTTCATCACGATAATGAACCGGCTCATTCCCCGCAGTAGCAACAGTAAAATTTGCTGAATTGAGCTATGAACTGCCTTCTCATCCACCCTATTCTGCAGATTTGGCTCCTATTTCCTTGTTTCCTTATTTGAAAAAATGGCTCGCGGAAAAAGATTTTCATCGAATGATGAGATTATCGATGCAACAAATGCCTATTTTATAGGGTTTGTGAAATCATATTTGTTGGAAGAGTTAAAAAAAGTTGGAAAATCCTTGGAAAAAGTGTATCACGCTAAAAGAAGACTAGGATAAATTAAATTTTGAGAAAAAAACGAGCTTTTAGTTTCAAAGTCACTGACTTATCGAACAGCCTACGTATAAAGGTCCAATTTTATCTTCTTTTTTTTTATTGTCAATCAAAATAAGTACATATTAATTGTAGATAGATATCTAATATCCCTTTTGAAAAACGACCTTAACATGCTACTTAGGTATGTTCCAAATACCTACTCTGTTAGCATACAATAAATGTAAAATAACTGTCAGTTAGATACATACATCTGTATGTAAGTACCTATGTTGGTACGTATACCGGTTGGGTATAAGCAATAGTTCACTGACGTTTAACTCTTTTTGTCTAATAGGACGACAAGTGAGTATGAAAAACTAGAAAAACAAAGCATTTTATTCTATTTATTATATGCACTACGTTTATGTTTAAGAAACATCATCAGTTTGTTTGAATAAATACGAGTAGCATAATTTTTTAATCAGCAGTAGGTAACAGAAACATAAACAAATGTCATTCGCCTGACTTGGATAGTTGTATACCTATATCTTTTCATTTACTACATGCGCGAAAAACGTTTAATTCCTACAAATTTTGAGCACTCACCTCGTTCAGATCTCGTTCGGTCTTTAAGCTGCTTAACAATTCCATATTTAACAGTTCCAAATTGTATCATTTTATTGATAGTATCTGTATTATCTTTTAAATCACTTCGCATTTCACCCAATAGAGATATGAAATTATTTTTCATTTAAAAACAAAACGCAGACTATGAACACCCAGTTTCGAAAAGCGATTAAACAGGTTAAAAAAAATTGAAAGAAACACACACTTTGATCGCGTCCTGCGTGTATCCGTCCCCGTTAATGCATTCGAAGTATCATCTCGATTTTTGGAAATTTAATCCACGTTCCATTATATACTTTTCTACCAGAATGCACTTGATTTTTAACAAAAACACTTCATATCTTTTTTATTTCTTCTTAAACTTTCACAAAAATATCCTTTCTTGTCAACATACGCGACGGATTGTAAACATCAGTTTGTATCTTTTATCGAAAAATAACAAAAAGCACGAATTTCTATTCACTATTTTTATTTTACTAATAATCGTATCGAGTATGTGATGTGTGTTTACACTGCACGTTGCCGTCATCAACTGTCATCATTATTTTCGAATAAACGAATAATAACTCTAGGTGCTCATCATTATCGTCATAATAATTGAAACATGTATCTAGATACACATATGTATATACGTGTACATAACATAGGCATATACTTCACTCATCACAGTTTGCGCCTCCCTCCCCTCGTAAACGTAACTCTTATTATTATCGTGTGTATGTGTATCGTATGAGTTATTAGGATATACGCCACGTTACCGTCTCCAGCTGACCAGTAATATCATATTAGAAAAAAAAAATGTAACAAAAACTCAATATAGTATCTAGATATCCGGAAAACACAAAACGACAATCTTGCTTTGATTAAACTTTTTTTTACGAATATTTTTCAGTTGCGATGTGAGCGGACGCGGCACTCTCCGTGATATGGATATGTTCGGAACGCGCGTCAAAATAGCACTGACACAACAACAGTACGCCGACAGGAAAAATCACTCAATTTTCGTTTCTTTTTTTGTGTTTTTTTCTCAATCGCCGTTCTCTCTTTCATACCGATGGGGGTTCACTGCGAATGTGTTTCTTTTCACATTAACAATTTTTCGCTCTCTTTCGGACAATGGTAGTTTGGCATTTTCTCTCTTATTCTTCGCGTTCGTCTATCTCACTCGTACTTGTCAGGGAATTATGAGCGAGCGACGAACCAGCGAAGACCAACTACTGATGGAATCGTAAATACTTGAGAGTGAGTAAGAGAGAGGGAGTGAGGTGGTTTACGGCGAAATATTTGAAATTATGATTACATATTCACCTTTTGTTAGACTCCATCTTTCAAAAAAAAAAAACAAAGACAAGTCATAATGAGTATGAGACACCAACATTTCTGACAGATCAAAGGTGTTTTTCTGATTAGATGTCATAAATTCACCCACCGTTTATCAATAATCATAATTATCCACTTGCCAACCCACCACGATTTCTGGAAAATAATAAGAAAAAATAACGTAAAAGAAAAAGAAGTCGGAAAGAAAAGTCAAACCCATATTTATCCCCTCCACTTTCGTTTTGCCAACCAAAAAACAAATGAAATTCATAATTCTCATACACACACTCAAAAGAGCGCCGAAAAAAAACACGAACCGGAATTCAGAAAGAGATGGAAAACCTGTCATATGCATATTAACCGCGCTACCACTACACCTATGCGTACCGAACACACTACCAAAAAATTATAAAGATGAAACAAAAAACCCATCTATGATTTTCATCATAACTCTGTTATTTCTTTATTTCCTCTCCAAGTAGTGTGGTGTGACTTTGTTTTTGTTGTTGTATCGTTTTTCACCTTCCTCATTCAACCATTCACAAATTTTCGATCCGAGTAGAACTGGTCTTCGAAATTAGATATATGTCCCTCTCCGACTCCCAATTGGATTGGTTGCCTTGGGTGTCGTTCTTGTAAGGAAAGAGAGAGGTGAGTTTTGGTTTTGTACTACGGGAAAAGAAACTCTTATACTGTTGGATCTTCGAAACCAAAGAGAGTGTAAATCTATTTCGAAATATGGCCGCGCGGTGGAGAGCGAATCATTATGAACAGTTTGAGTTATCCTTTTGAGTGTAGTCGAAAAAATTTGCATGCAATTTTTTGACAGTAGTCCTTTGCGTTGTATTTTTTTTTGAATCGCGAACTATAATGCTTTGACCCGAAACGAAGGAATATAATGTGATTTAAGTATGGAAAACTAATTTTGAAATTTTTAAATTGACAGCATCAACTTCCAATTGGATTGGGACAATAAACTTTCAAAATTGATAATTCCGATAGGTAATAATAATAGGCAGGTCGTTGTAACCGATTGTATGTACATCCTATCTTGTATGTAAATACCTATATTAACAAACATTCGATATTAAAATATAGGTAGGTACTTAGGTATTCAATGACTTAAAATTAATTAATTTTCTATTTTCAAACACATGTTTGTAGATAGGGACATACAATACTTATAATTCAAACATATGCACAAGCACATCATACAATGTAGGTATGTGCAACTAAATTTAAGTCATACGTACTATGTATGTACATTACATACTTAGGTATAATTCGTTCTAAAAGATTTGACTATACAGTACTACCTCGATAGTGTGAACTAAATATAAATAATACATGGACAGTTCACTTTTTTGAGGGTTCATATATGTATGTACATATCTGGATAAGACGAAATTCATTGTAGGCATAGGTACGCTTTTTGAAATGATTTGTAACCTGTTTATTAAAAAGTTAAAGAATTCATACATAGTTACTTTCGATGTTAGTTAATAAATTATTTTATTTTATTACTACGCGTCGCATTCACAACCATAAAAAACTGGTTAATTGTCAGTGCGTATTAAGGACTTTTCGCCGGGAAACTAATGAAAAACCGAATTAAGACGGAACCATCAATGAATCAATGAAGAATCACAGTTAAATCCAATAGGGCTGATTTTTCTGGTGCAAAAAAGTTAATTTTTTTTTCTAATCTACACACGCTATGAATGAATACCCTTATAATGTTTACACACAGCGCGAGCATATGAAGGACCAGAACGAGAGACAGACAGAATGTATGAATACACATGTAGGTAGGAGGATACTTCAAGGAGGATACTTCAAGAAGCTAACATAGCAAATACAGTCGAACCTCCATAAGTCGACCCTCCTTAAGTCGAATTTTCTATTACTCGAACTGAAGTTTCGGAACTTAGACCCAAGACTTCAGTTTCCCCACATTTTACACTCCATAAGTCGACTCTCTGTAAGTCGAATCCCTCTTTAAATCGAACTTTGTGACATGTTTCATCATGTTACTTTCAAAGAAAATTCTCTCCATATCTCGTACAAAAGAGATGAGAAGCAAAAGAAATTAAAATGCGTAATACTTCACATGAAATGCAATATGTACATATAGTAGGCACAGTTTTTTTTTTTTTTTTTTTTGTATTTGTAATGAAATACGAAACAGTAGCTTCTACATATCAATTGAGTTTGCTCGTGTCACTTTTATTGTAACCTCATAAGTTGGTCGTCGGTAATTTTTAACCACTTCGTTCAGAAAAATGTCGCCGCGCAAATTAAAAACTTAAAATTTAATTAAAAAATGTTTGATTATTGATGAAATCTGATGAAGTAAGAGCGGTATTTAAAAGTATAAGATGTTTTCCGGATACCAGTGAAGGGACTTCTCAACTCATATACAAGAATTTCGACATGAATGAACATTATTTTAAAAACATTACAAATAAATGTAAACTTCAAACAATAATTACCGAAGTCAAGGAATAATTATAAAGTTAAAGTCTAAATAAAAAACAATCAATAATAAACACATCTTTCAATTCAACTGAGTATGTGCACTCTGTTTTCTGGGTGCTCCATAACTCGAACACTCCATAAATCGAACACATTATTTGATCCCGTGACGTTTCGACTTATAGAGGTTCGACTGTACTTAAACAAAAACTTAAATGCAAAAAATGGTGTTTATCTGATCTTAAAAATATTTCGTGCTTTACAGGCACCTACTTAGAAATTGCTGTCATTAATTATTGACTACTGTATGTAATATAATTAATACATTTTTAAAACATCGAAATTCACGAATACTCAAAAATACTCAGTTCGTGCTGATGAGCTCGTTGTTTGTTCCTAAAGAAAAACACATAAGTTAATATTTAATATAATTGAAATAATTCAGATATGCCTATTTACTCTATATGAAATATTACATCATTCAAATGTCCACCGCGGACTAGCTTATAGGTCTTTCTTTCTTTAGGTGGCGCTATAGCTCGGAGTAAACCCGGGCCTTCTTCCCAACACCATTTATTTTTGCGTGCTATAATTTTGCACAGATGGCTTAAAGGTCAGGCTTATAGGTAAGGCTTGCACATAGGTCAGGATCCAATTTTTGGCTCTTTCTCGGCCATAAATTGAAGATTATTGTTCTCAAGTGCAGTTTGTGGATGGTTGGCTTGGATTCGTCGGTTTGCAAAGGAAGAAGTCTCGCTGTGTGAATTCACAAGATTTTGCTAGCCAATTATTGGTGTCACCAAATTTGGAAATTAAGCGACTGTTTAAGTTTTGGCACAAGAAAGTGATTATTGCACGAGCTGTTGGGGTATGTTGCGCCATTCTGTTGAAACCAAATATTTTCCAGTTTAAGCTTCTCCAACTCTGTCGATACAAAATCAGTTATCATGATTCGATACCGCTCGCCACTGTAAATATAAATGCCTTAACTTCATCGTTTAGAAGAAGTGTGTCCCGATTACGCCACCAGCGCAAAATCTACACCACAAAGTCAATTTAGATTCAGATGAATGTATTGGAACTTTATAAGTCATTTGTGGAATCTCACAACCTCAAATGCGGCAATTTTGCTTATTCTTATGGCCATGGTAGTGAAGATGCGGTTCATCTTCCTTACTTTAGGTGGCGCTACAGCTCGAGGTAAACCTGGGCCTGCTTCTCGCAGCCATTTGTATATGTGCGTGTTATATTGCCGACTCCGAACGGCGAGTTGAGAAGCTCACTGACAAATGTTACTCTTTGATTTCCTGCCAGACATTCGAAAGAGGTGCCACCGTGAAAAACATTTTTTTTTTTAGGTGTAGGAGCCGAGCTGGAATTGAACCCGGGCAGCATGCGTAGTATCATGCTGGAATAGAACGATTCCGCCAAAAAATTCAAGAAAAAAAATACATTCTAATACGTCAAAAAAAGAACCGGGGAACGTTTGACAGCTTATAAAGTACCTACTGCCATGCAAAACCCCTAATGCACCAGTTGTAAATATAAACTTGTGTGATATTGCAAGGTTAGGCTTTATCCTAAAAATAATTTAAGCAAACGGAGGTAAAATAATCATCAGTACTTTTATAAAAGACAAATCTAAAAAAAGTACATACATATGTGTCGCAAAAACAAAAAAAAAAAAAACTACTGAACGGATTTGAATGCGGTTTTTTGCAATCGATTCTGGTTGGATTAAATCTATAAAATGGATAAAAAAAATCAATATAACATATTTCAATAAAAAACTTCTAAATGAGGAAAACAAAAGTTTATATTCGACTTTTGGGCACTTATCTCGCTCTATCTTAGTTCTTAAACAACGTATTAAAATAAAATTTACAGATTTGTTTAGATTATTTTACAGCAAAGATTTTGATATATATACTTCTTTGTACATTTTCTGTGAGAAAAATAATAGCATAAAGAAATATTGTTTGTATGCTTTCGCGACAACGATCAGTTGACAATTGCCACCGTCAATACACCAGCGGGTATGCGTTTATGCGGTACATGCGTGTAATATACGTGATTGGGATTACTTCGTGCTAATTGTAATTGTTCGATAATCTCTAAATCAATAGCTGGATAAATTTGGTTGCAATGATTTTTATGATAAGTAGATGCAGGGCATGGAACAGATACAGATATATTTGTATTATGTTGTGACGTTTTGGCGGTAAGAACGTGCTGTATATTTAAGAAAAGATAGATTGGAAGAAATTGCTTTCCTTTATCCAAGCAATTCATTCACTCTATACGATCCTATAATAATTATTTTTAAATGACTTCATTTGGTGCTAAGCTAATTGTGGAGCAAGAGGTGCAAGGACAAGTGTAGCATTTAGCTGGAAGTCTCATTCTAGTAGACAATTTATTACAAATACACATATCTACATACAAAGAGAAAATTTTCTTATGCGCGGGTAACTCGGCTTGTCTTTTGTTTTTCCTGTTAAACTCTCAACAAAGCAAAATAATGGTACACTCGTCATATATGTAATTTTCATCGCTTATACCCACCCTAGATCTACTAAATTTTAAAATGTTCTACAAATTGATATTTAAATAAACTTTTCTAAAGTTTTTGATCAAATTGTGCCATTTATAAAAATAATATATAATCCTTGAATCTGAATGGCCATATTTCAATAGCTATATACATTTTGTATAAGGCACGCCTCAGAGAAGGTACGTAAGACGTAATATTCATAAAGGATTTACAATCTGTAATATTATTCTTGTGCAACAAAAACACAAGTATGCTAGAACCAAAAGTTTAGTATGGCATGGCAATAGGTATTAAGATAAAGTACATCATTCTTTGGATCTTGGTGTTACATTTAATTCCAAATTGAAGTTTTAGTAAGTCAGAGATATAAATGTTAAGTACTTTTATTATATTTACAGTACCTATTTATGTAAGTTCTCTGTTTGACTTAACATAATTATTCGTGTCATGCTGCTCTTATCTATATTTATAAAACTATTGTTTCAATTTCAATACAAAAATGTATCTTTTTAAACTTCAAGCGAATTTGGACCTTATCCAATTTTAGAGGATTCATTTTAGATTCACTTCTTGGCAAAATGAGATGCTGCTTTATTTTCTTTGTACTTCCTATGACTTTCCGCAACATTTATATGTGTACGAGTATATATGTCAAACATAGAGACTTTCTTATTTTATGTATGGAGATATAAAGATAACTAAAACGATTACTGGGATCGTGAACTAGTAGACCAATAAAAATTACGGTATTTCTTCAGATTATCCAAAAATTCAAAGTTATTTTAGTACTGCACTGTGATTGGATCTAACATTAAAAGTCCGAGCAACAATAGCTAAATATGAGCTAGAAGAACACCGACATCGTTAAGAAAATATAGATTGATAAGCATGATCTTAGATTCTTATACTGAGCATCGTATATATAGAACTCGATCTAAGCCAACCACGAATACAAGGAAAGACACCTATAATACAACCATTAATCTGACGTTAAAAACGTTTAAAGGGGTTGATATACATTTTTAAAATAAGTTAAAATGTGGATCCTTGAATTCGATCACAAATAAATCAAAGTTTTGCTGCCCTATATTGCCTATAAATTAGTATTTTCCAAAATACTTTTGTATCTTTTCTTTTTTCTTTGCATGTAGATACCTAGGTACTACACAAAAAAAAATTAACTAAATGTTGTCCACACCACATAAATCCTGAGTTCTAATTATGGAGTGGTATCTCTCATTTTTTTATTTGCTGAATACAAATGTCAATAACTATTCTATAGCTATGATAGCCAATTGCTACTTTCTTTCTACAGATTATTATTCTCTATAGTCTTAGGCGTATTTATGTGAAAGCCGATTGTAAAAATTCCCCATAGATCCAAAGTTATTATAGAAAATGTGACGGCCCGACGAGAGCCCGAATCGCCTTTGTTTGAGGCAGCTTTCTTCGGAGTCCTTCAGCTTGTCACTTCTTTTGTTATCCTAAAGTATATATAGGGGCATTTATAAAGCATGAAGAGAATATATTTAGGTTTCTGAAGTGAAGATTAGTTGTATTTGATCGTTAAAAGTGAGCTGCGCGTGACCTCGAGCGAAACGCACTTGAACCTTTAAACGCGTTTTTCTCAAAACTACTTTTTCGCGCACGGTCTGCAAGATAACTAATTCAGTTTTTAATATTTTTTGATGCATTTTTTTTTTAAATATTCGAAATTGTTTTCTCTATAGTCTGTCCAGCCGGCTTTTCGATATTTTGATTAAAAAAATTTATGAATATAATTAAAGTGTGACATTTTTAACAAAAAATGCACTTTTTTTTTAAACTGCCGTAAATTGCCAAATTTTTCGAATTTCATAAATCCGGTCTGACAGACTACAACCTTACTTTACAAGAATTTTTTTACATTTTGCACATCCATCAACATTCCAAAGAGAAATGATGCAGACCGTGGAGCAACTTTTTTTTCATAGTGTCTTGAAAAACGTGATTTTTTATATTTTAATTCTTCTTCTTAATAAGTTTAAATACTAATAAACAATGCGTAAAAGTTGTTTTTATTAATTTCTATTGTTATCCTTTCTAAAAACAGTTTTTCTTTTAGCGGGTTTTTGACGCTGCTGGACGTACATACGTAAATAAACAATAGTTTGTTATAAGAATAATCTGCCTAAAGAACGAATTATTTTGCTGCTATATAACTACGTGTGCCTTAAAAACTCTTTATCCATAGTCGACATAAAAACACTGGAATCCATTTTGTAAAAAAAAACCTTGATACAAAATACCCTAAGTATTTCAAACCAAAAGCAAAATCCCGTCGGAACGCATAAATCCGCAATCCACATCCGTTACACTTCGACGATCGAGTGCTTATGAATATCAATTAATTTCCGACATTATGTAGAACACAATGTCGTTGAAGTACCTTAAGGAGATCTACAAGGACAAGCAAAATACTGCAATATTTAACCCCTAGTCCAGACAGAACACCATCCACATCCATCCACCCCAAACCATTTCAACTTCATACATACAGCAGACTAGACAAACTGACTCACTCTTCGCTGCCATTCATTTTGCCATTAGCTCCGAAAATTCGAACATCTTACCGAGAGGCGAGAGCCTTCTCAATGAGTTTCACTCGACTCAGTTGGTTTGTCTCCGGATCAAGTGCGCAAGTCAAATTCACCACGCACCATCGTACAACTTTACTCTCTCTTTCCCGCTGGCTAGTTGCCCGATGAGACCTTCTCTCTTCCTCTTTGGTCATAACAGATAATATGAAAAGATGAATTTTTATAAGGTTATGACAAGGTTAGGCGGAGCAATATAATAACCACGCTCTCGCACACTTGCTCACGCTTAGTCTCTCGCCCATGCAACAGAGGGTTCTCCTCGATAGTTAATTTTTTTTTTTCATTATTCCTTTGCCATCCCCACTTTGACTTCTTTGTGTGCCGTTCTGTTCACCTTCTTCTTCTTCTTTTGGTTATGTACATACGTATGGTACGAGTATTTACGGTTTTTATTTTGCTTTTAGGGTGCAAAACTTTTGCTCTCGTCGCTCTCGCCCGAAGGAGATTCGCTCCGTGTTTTTGTTGGTGTTGCATTGCATTTTATATTATTATTGTTTATTTTTTTCCCGTTGGGTGAGAAAAGAAAAATCTTCTCTTATCCCTTTTACACTTACTTGGGTCGTGGGAGCACAACCTGTGTGCTCTTTCTTCGTCTGTTGTTGCTTGCAGTTATTACGTTTTGCAATGAGATTATGAAAATTCTCTTCTTTTGTGGTAGGGGTGTGTAACGGTACTCGATTGTTGTATTAATAATCTTCATAGTCCTTCGTTCGTTCGTTTTTTTTGTGCTTCACTCTACTGCTGTGTTTTGTTGCCTCGCTCTCACGCCCGGCGGTTAAAAGAAAAAGAAGAAGAAGGCATTTTATTGTGGCTGTAGCGGTAGCGGTAGCGGCAGCGAGTATGTGCACGTGTGGGGTGGTTGGGTGAGAAAAGCACCCTTAGAATATTTTCTTTCGTGGGCTCCGGACGTAGGAGTAGGGGCAGTTTTTTCCCGGCGCGGATTTTATGTGTAGAATATCCTTTATATGGCTCCGCATCAGTGGCAGGGGGTGTAAGAAAGAAAAATATTTTGCTGTTGTATTGTAGAGCGAAAGGTGAATTTTTATTTTCTGGGCGTGGTCATAAATTTTTATTTATCTCATTTTTTTTCTTTTTTTATTTCCACCGAGTATGTATACATACGCGCACATCCATTTTTTCTTGATAGATGAGAATAAGAAAACTCAGGTGGCGCGAGGAAAGAAATTCGAAAAAAGGAAGAGCAAAAGAAAATTGTTCGACCTCACTGATGAGATAGTGGCCTGGCCGAGGAAGAGTGAGGGCCATCGAAGAACGAGGACACACTCTGGAGCTGAAGCACTACCTATACACACATTGGAATTGGGTGGGTGGGCGACTGGCTTGAAGGGTGCCTCAGGTGGAGAAGCGAATTCTCTCCATTCTGTTGGCTTCTGTTTGTTGAGATAAAGGTTAGGATGATTGTTATCAAGTGTGATGATAGGAAAGAGTGGATAATTGCTTTTAGTGGGGGTTTTCGGGTTTAGCTTATGCGTTGTTGGTGTTTAGATGATTTCTGATTGATTACAGTAGAGCCGGTCGGTGTCTGTAAATGACATGTCTTGGTGGTTTTATTTTAGGAGATGGATATTGATGGGCTACCTACATACATACATATGCATATGTTTTTATTCATATCGTTATGTATTCATATGTAATTTCGACTGTTTTATAACTTTTTTCTGAATGTTGGCACCTAGGCTGACTATAATAGGAACATCATGATCATGATTTAAGGTTCGCATCAACAGCTGTTGTACGAGCTGGTAAGGATGCAGATGGAAGAGGTTGAATGGGAAGCAAAATATGTTTTTTTTTTAAATTTTTAGCTGGATCATATGAACATACATACATACGTACATATGTATAGTCGTACGGGGCAAGAGCCCCCTTTTTGGACTTGAGGCTTAAATTCTGAAAAACTTACAACAGATAACAAATAGCCTATTATTTACTTAGTTGGCGCTACAGCTCGAGGTGAACCTGGGCCTGCTTCTCGCAACCATGTGTGTATGCGTGTTATATTTTTGCACGAATGGAAGGGACCTACAGTTTTTTGCCGACTCCGAACGGCGAATTGAGAAGCTCAATCGTGACAAATGATACTCTTTGATGCTTGTCAGACATTCGAAAGAGGTGGGCACTGTGAAAAACTTTTAGGTTTTTCTGCTAATTCTTTCACGGATGGAGAAAATGGCACTGCGTACTCTTACCCGCTGCGCACCCTTACCCCAAACGACTCTACAGTGGCGACAAAATAAATAGCACAGTTTTAGAAAATGCGTTCAAGACACTTAAGTTCATATTCCGTAACATGGGGTTACTTTGCGCCACCGACGAAAAGAGTTGGTTTCTGGATTCACGCGTAGACATGTAACATTCTATAAACCGAACCTACCGTAATGTACACACACACACATATATATATATATGTACATCTGCCACTGCCACATGTTGCAACGGACCGGACCGTCTACCGGCAGTTGGTAATCAGCTTGTGTAGTTCACGTAGCAAATCTGTTGAATTTTTAAGCATTTGCAATACTAACTTTGCTCCAGCTCTTTAGATAGAGGAAATATAGCTAAAAGTTTCAGACGGAGCAAAGTAACCCCGCCCGTCGGACAACTTTGCCCCATTTTTCAACCCCAAAAAAAAAAAAAATAGAATTTTAATTATTAGGTAGGTATATCAACAGTTTTCATAGCAAATGCATTATCTCACATCTTATTAATAAAACGGGATGAAAAAAAGAATAGATACAAATTATGTGTCTACCATTTTTAGGAGGTTTCTAAAAATAGTTCAAAAAACGGAGCAAAGTAGGGGAGACTGGGGCTGGTTGTAACAGGGGTAGGTTGTAACAGCTACAAAATAAAATATCACAGTAGCTACGCTATATCAAAGAGTCTGATACACAGAAGTGTTTGTTTTTACATGTTCTCCAAGAGAATATTAGTCAGAAGTACCGCAGTTGTCGAAAGAACAAGTTATGCATGCCGAGCTGCCAAAATCGATAGGTTTGTAACTTTGTACATTCTCAGTATTTTTAGCCGTTCCTTTCGAATCTGAGGGATACGGAAACTTGATATACTTTTTTGTATGAGTTCGTGTCTTGGCCATATGTGAATGCAATTGCTTCAGACCTAAAGCTTAAGTTATTTTTTGATGGTGCCTCTATTGTATAGGTACATGTAATCTATAAAAGACTTCATTGTACTTGCTAGATGAAGTAAATAAATAAATAAATAAATAAATAAAAATTTCTGGTGTAGGGGCTAAAAGTAACATAACTCTGGGGCAGGTTGTAGCATGGTATAACCATTCGAGTACATATTTTCATTTTTTTTTTTTTTATAGAATTCAGTTATTCAAGAAGAAGAATAATACTGAGGATACACATTACACACGTTGAAGTTGGTTAAAATTTAAAAATAATCGCTAAGGACAATAATAACTTTGTCTTTTCCACCGCATTGCTCCCATAAACTGAACCTAGACGTGGGAGTTTATGAGCCTTTTAAGACGTACTCTGCCAGTCAACAAGACGCTTGGCAACGAAACAATACAGGGAAAACCATGACAATATATATAACATTCCATCTATTGCCAAAGTAAGATTGTTGTAACTTTTTACCCCGGGTACTGTTATAACCAACCCCAAGGTCGGGGCTAAAAGTAACACTCGCCAAAATTGAAATGATTCAAAAAGTGGTATTGTTCCACTTTGAATCCTTTCAGTTTCTAAATGGCGTTTTAGAGTTAAGACATGCATCTTCGAATTTACCAAAAAGTGTTACAACCAGGCCCAGTCTCCCCTAACCCCATGTTACGTAACTTGTTTTGAATAAGCATTTAGGTTGTGGGAATTTTTTGTCGGGACTACACTGTAAAGTATCGGCATATTTTTCACCTTAAATCTACCATACCTAACAAAATAAATGTTATTTTGTGTAAGTTGGTTAACTTAGTCTAGACCACCAATTATTATGATTGAGGTACCTTTTCGCACATAAAGATACTATTACTTAAGTTAATTTAACAACTTTTTAAATTTTGCCCACGAAAGTGTAGAATTTAACGCGGAAAACATTCAACCGAGCTCTCCAGGGAACGTGACCTTGACTTAAGAATAAAAGGCTTTCGAATTAAGAATAGCGCGAAAATTGGAATGTACAAGAAGAAAAGTAAGATGAGTACTATCTATACCACTGCAAAAAAACAGGGTTGGTCGAAAATAAAATTTGTAAAAACCGGCAACGAAAAATCACCTCTAGAACCGATGTTGCCATTGTTGTTGATTCCTTCGTGACTGCTAGTAAAATAAAACAACAACTCCACGTATAACTACATATTTTCGTTAGCACTTTTAAAAATCGTCTTTTTGGACGAATATACATTCAGACGAATTGCTAATTAGAAACCATTGGTGTCAACGCGTAATCTATGATGTTGACTAAATTTTGTAAGAGAACATGCAAATAAAGAACCCAGCTGGTTGAAAAATGTTATGTGGACCGACGAATCCAAGTTTAATCGCTTTGGATCTGATGAAGAAAAATACGTAAGACACGGCATTAACCAGAAATACCTACACTCTTAAATATCTACACATTAAAGACGTTAAAACATGATGATGGCGGCTTCATTGTTGGGGATGCTTTTTCATGGTACGGCCTGTGACCCATTCATCGCATTGAGGGTATTATGGACCACATTAAATACAATAAAATTATAAGCATTGCTGTGCTGCCGTATGTAGAAGAGGAAACACCGCTGAAATGGAAGTTTGAGCAGGACAATGACCCGAGGCAAACTGCTAAATCTGTGAAGCAATATGGTTACCAGCCCAAAAGGTTAGTGTTTTAAATTGGTTAGCGCAGTTCTCTGATCTCAATCCGATTGAGAATATGTGAAATGACGTGGGCAAGAAAATTGACAGATCTACGGGACGGCTACAACTTTGGATAGAAGTTCATCAAGCCTAGAATGTCATACCTTTAGGATGTTGTAAAGCCTTAGTATCGGTAATAAGCCTTGTATGTGCTGTCATTAGATAGAGGAAATATACCTTAGTACTGTAAAATAATAATAATTATTCTAAAATATTGTAAGGCTTGAAAAGATCTTGTAATGAATTTAATGAATCGGACCAAAGTGTGCTATCTATTTTGCCTCTTAGATATGTATGTTCCGAATATGTATTATATTTTTATTTTTTATTTTTTACTTAAGGAAATCTGTGTATTTGTTTCAAACTAGTTAATATTGCAACAGAGTATTTTATTACATAAATTTTACTAACATAATTAATAGTCAAATAAGTAAATTTTGCAAATGAAATATTTAACCTATGTACATGTGCTATTTATTTTGTCGTCACTGTACATATTACATACATAAGTATACATACTACATAGGTATGTATATGTACATATATTTTGTATGTACCTGCGTAGGTGGTAGGTTGTATATAAATATGAACATTCATATATACATACATATGTACATACATAGGTATATATCTACTTATCTTGTACATATGTATTTGATTTAAAAGAAAGTAGAAAACACCGACTATTATGAACTTGTAAGCACCTAATTTTTTTTCCAAATCGTTAGCCTTTTCTATGATGAAGGAGGACACAATCGATTTGGGTTCGATATGTTGGAGTAGATACAGAGAATTCTTGAATTGCTATACCTTAAGTACCTAAATACATATGTATATGGTGGTCTGTACTTGTACACACATATTTACATTACATCAGAGCAACACGTTATTTTTCTAATCGTTTGGGGCAGGTATAGGTAGATATATAGTAAATTACACGTGCATAACTTGACGATATTATTAAGGTATAGTTTTGATTTAAGAGCGCCTAACTAGTTTGTTTATGTTGTGCCATGGTGTAGGTGGCAGTAATGGGATTGATGGATTAGGACTAGGATGGAAATAATACAGCCGTTAGCAAAAACAAAAACGTCTCCCAGTTTTAATTAAAGTAGCTAGGTAAAGCTACTGTCTCCCCAAGTGGGCCCATGGAATTTCAAAACGCCTACTTAGTATGGTTTCATTTATGATTATGTTTGTTTCTTTTCACTATTAAAGGTAACTGGAGCTATGTATGTCATACATATGTATGTAGGTATATTGGTGGTTTGGGTACACACTTTAGATACTTACATATGTATTTCGACCAACTATTCTTCTATTAAGGGTTGGCGCTATTGGTGTTTCTAACATTAGCAACACTAGATTGGGGGACATTTAATTTCTTTCTTTGGGTGATGAAATGATATAAAATCAAACATGAAATGACCCCATTTTATGCTATGATTAGTGCTAATATTGCCCATGCGTGAAATCTCGCAAAAGAATATCCAACTCCCAAAATACAAAAATCCCATCCAACATCAAAGCTTCCCATATGATTTCCATCTGTCAGCTGATGGAAATCCCATGGAAATCATACGGGAAGTGTTTATTCTGTTGGGAGTTCCTTTTTGGGTAGATTATTTGTTAAATTTTATAAACTGAAAGTTCCATTCGTCACTGCTCCAGGAAATGCTCTTTCTTTGACACCTCATTTCTCAAGATTGCTTAAGTATTAGAGCCGCAAACGCTACCTTTACTGCAGAAATAATATATATACATACATATATGATATACAGTGAATTCTCGATTTTTGCAACCTCTATTTCTGCAAACCTCGATATATGCAACCAATGTAAATGGATTTGCTTTTTCGATTTTTGTAACAAATCCAAAAAAAATCTCGATTCTCGCAACATACAAAATGTTTGTGTGTAAGTTTTACTATGCAATGTTGCAGGATTCGGCCGACATTTTACTACTTGTCGATAACGCTTCCTAGGTTGACTAAACTCTACTACAAGAAAAGTTTGTTGGCCCATCTTGTTTCTTCTTGCGATTATGAAGAAGCAATGAAAAGCTTAAATTTAAAACATGCCATCTGTTTTTTGGTAAACGCCTGGAAAGAGTTAAAAGCGATTACAATTATTGCTAAATGTTGGAACAAAGTAATCGGAACTCCTGATAATTTGGAGAAAGAAGACTGTGTTTCTTCTGTGTTGCTTCTAATTCGGGATAGAATTTTGTCAGAAAGGTCCTGGTGTCAGAACAATGCTAAACCAATTATTTCCAGACAAATTTGAGCAGCGAAGCGATGACATGAATGGATCTCCGCGAATCTGCAAAACGTAGAAACCCGAGAAGAAGAAGAAATTTCTGTTGAAAGCGTGGAAATAGATATTATTAATACACAACCCAAAGTAAAATTAGAAGACGCTATAAAATGCTTCACCACATGCTTGCTGCAGTGGACAGAACAAAATTGACCTGAACATTGAAGAAATTATGCAACTCCTGAAAAGTCTTCCTCTTCTACAAAACAACTGCAAGCCAAAATGTCTAATTGTTTATTTCAAACTTAGGCTGCATATAAATTCATATGTGTAATGTACGAGTACATACTTAATAATTTACCTGCATTTAAGACTCGTACAAAAATGAGTTTATTTTTTCAGAACATATGTTTGAATGCATAATTTTTCTTTTTAATAAAAATAAAACTGTACCTACACTCAATTTTATTTTCATAACTCGGAGTATTTGTAAAACCTTTTAAAGTGTTTTAATTCTCTGTTCGATTTGTGCATTCAGGGCCGGTTTTAACAGTTTTGGCGCCTGGCGCAGGAAAAAAAATAAGCGCCCCAAAAGCAACTTAAAAAATGTTTGATCTTTTCCATATCTCCCGAGGAGAGAGAGTAATTGACGCGCTAACATAAAATTCAACCCTAAATCTTTCTTGATGGTCTAAAATTACCTCATTCCTATCCTCATAGGAAAACTGAACTACTTTTTTTCGGGACCGTTAAGTTAAGAAATTGCTGGAAAAGGAACATTAATTTCATTTGCTATAAGTCTCGCCTTATCTAAAAATTCAAAAAAAAACTTGTCATTAGTTCTTAGTTCGACTAAAAACTTTTTCATTGAGCACAAAATTTCAACTGTAAGCTTAAGGCAAATACTGCTTTGTATTGTGTACCAAATAACAACACAACAAATAAATTTAAATTCGCTAAGCTTACTACCAAGAGATTGAGGCACATTTTGGACTTTTTGGTCGCCATTTACTGAAATTTCAACGAGAGCCCATAAACATTTCCCAAGTATAGTTTTAGTGGTTTTATTGCATCTATTCTGCTTAAGGCTGCGGTTATATAGCAAGCGTGTAATACAAGCGCTTGCTCGCGCTTTAAATTAAATGCATTTTATTAGAGCATGGTGGTTGTGTAACAAATTTTTACGAGCGCGAGTAAGCGCGAGCAAGTGCGAGATAAAATGCTCTGATAACTTAAAGCGCGAGCTCGCGCGAGCAAGCGCTTGTATTACACGCTTGCTACATATATAACCGCAGCCTAAGAGTCAAACTACTAAGATGTTTTTTTTTTAATACCGACCATCTGCCTACAGAACTTGAATAGAAAACATATATGTATACTCTCAACTTTATCGAAGAATGCAACTGCATCAGTAGAGCATTGAACATCATCAAAGCTCTAGGTTCCAAAACCTTAGTTCTCGCTTGCATACCACAATGTTTCCCTCTCATATAAGTACCATTATCATACCCTTGTCCTCTACAATTCACTAATAGAATATCCAAATCAGCAAGTTCATTCAAAACTAAATCAGTTAAGCCAGACCCAGTTGTTTTTTTCACAACAGTCCCAAAAAATATTCTCTAATTTTAAACTTTTTCGTATTTTGGTCCACAATTCTAACTACTAAAGTTAATTGCTCCTTTCTACTTATGTATATCAAGCGTACAATCTACTATATTCGAAGCCAAGGAGAATCAAGGCATTAATAAACGCAGGGAAAATTGAATATATATTACATACTAATTTTCAATATTTTTAAAAATGTGCTATCTACCACTTGAAGTGCTAATGTTCTGAATTGAATAATATCTTTTGTTTTCGTAACCGCAGGTTGCATTTTTTCATGTAGTCTTGTTTTATTATCAATTAAAAATTAAATGCACAACATATAAGAAGGAAATGTTTTTTATTGATTGAAAACACGACAATACAAAAGGGATCCAAAAAAAAAAGCAAATGTGCTATCTTTCTATCGCGATCTGTACATACATAAACAATAAATTTTAATACGTATGACCTGAGTTTGACTCTCTTTCTCTTCAGTCAAATCGAACGTTTTGATATATCGAACAAGGTTGTGAAACCAAATTTGAAGTTCGCATCGTTTTAGGTAGGCGCATTGCCTTGGCGCGAAATTTGAATCCTGCTCCACAACTTCCGACATGTTTGTTGATTTGTATGGATTTTGGTAGGCGCAAATGGAGCTGTATGATTAGACTGCTCCACAGCATGTTGGCAGTGAAAATTTCGTTTTTGGCAATGGGCTGAAAGGGTCGACTGGATATTTAATATGAAACAACAGAGCCTACTATGGTTGCAGCAGAGACAAATGTTTGTCTCTGGTTGTAGTTGGGTTTTGAGTACAGATAAAAATTCTGCTAACTAGTCTGTTATACCAATTAGCAGCTATGAAGAGAAAGAGAATGAAATGTTGTGGGAACGGGAAGGGATAGAAAAAAAAAAGACTTTATTATGTGCATTTTTATATGGAAATTTGGTAATTTTAATGTGTGTGTATTTTTTAAAGTACAGTGATTGAAATGTGTGTATTGTTATTTGAGAAGTACGGTGAGAAATATTTGTTTGTGAAGAATATAAATACATATTAGCAAACAAGTAGATCTGTTTTTTGGATGGTAATTTTTTTTTAGTTTTTACGCCTCTTGCTTTCTAGCGCCTGGCGCGGCTGCGCCACTCGCTCCTATGTAAGGTCCGGCCCTGTGTGCATTTTTTCGATTTTTTCGATTTTTGTAACAACGTCTGTTTTTATTAATTGCAAAAATCGAGAGTGCACTGTATATGATTATTCTAATACCCAACGTGTTCACTGCCATTCCAACAAAAATTTCGGGTAATCACACCCTAGTTCCTCCAGTTAACTATATTGAACTTAGCCACAATGTGTTTCGTCAGTTCTGGCTAGTCGAGGTTATAATAATACATTTTCTCTGGTGTGACCGCCTTCCTGAAATTCTTTAGCTTGAGTCGCTGTTTCTGTTTGCCTTGTCCGAATCATACCAAACGTACTTCCTGAATAGTATGCGACACAACTTTAAAGCTGAAGATCCCCAGTGGTCTAGTGGTAACCATATTTCTATCTAAAGCTGTTTATATACATACATATGTACAATCGATTAGTATTTTCGTTTTTGTACCTTTAGCCGCTTCTTTCCGCGGATTTCTTTGCATTGCACCCTTCTTACTGTATAAACAAAGTTAAGCGGTCTTAGCTAGTAGGTCACGTACACATTTTATCGCATTGTTACTTTTATTTACGTTTTTATTAAAATATAAACCTACATCCTTGGCGTCCTTGTTTTATTTCCATACACTCTCAAACCAAACAACAGCTGTAAACAGATTTTACAACCACCAACATCCTTGTATACATCAATTTTGTAAAATAAAAATAACTTTATTAGTGGAAGCCACCATCGCATCGCGGTGGTTGTTATAAAAATTATATTCAAATAACAGTAGATGTGTTCTTTTTTCTTTTGTTGCTTCCAAAGTTCATTCATCCAAATCCGAACGCTGAACCGCAATAAAACGCTATAAACAAAGAAACAGAGACCAAACATATACTCGTAGCACAGCGGTATACGTATACGGTTACCGAAAGAACCTCCAATGGATCATGGAAAATATTAAAATTCATCATAC
This sequence comes from Brachyopa scutellaris, assembly GCA_949775065.1. NCBI lineage: Eukaryota > Metazoa > Arthropoda > Insecta > Diptera > Syrphidae > Brachyopa > Brachyopa scutellaris. Next base: position 183,729,892 of record OX459112.1, on the reverse strand, counting down.
ACCCGGAGATGGCAGTAAAAAATCATAAAAATCCCATCAAAATATTCAACACTGATTCTGTGTGTTTGTACAAGAGCAGAGACTAAATTTTTTCTCTGTAGGTATTCCACATTTAATTACCGCCGATGTGCGTGTGCGATAGGCGGCAAATGCCAGGGTTGTGCACGGGATTGTAATTAACCCTTTTTTTCTCTAGATTTTTCAGCTTCCAACTAAAAACAGTCCTTAAAGAATCAGACCGATTGGTGTTGTGCTCGTACTGGTATGAGAAAGGAACCAATCTCACGAATCGGCGGAAAATATTAAAAGCAAATAAATTATGGATGCACGCGAGTATGCCAGTAAGATCCTTTGAAGCAGTAGCGCTTTTAATTTTATATTTTGTTTACTTTTGAAGGAACGGGCCATAAAACTCCCATGTTGGAGGTGCCACAAATGGAATACGAAAACCAAGTGCAAGGGACAAAATAATCAATAAAGTGTAATGATAAATTGTTATGCGTCCTGTGCACATCCTTTATACTCTCCCTCTCCAGTTTTGGTGTTAGTTGTAGGCGATTTTGTTTAAATGGATTCAGTTTCAGTTCCTTTTGAACGACTGTCGGCGGCAATAAAGTATCAGCGTGCACATTATGCTTGAAATTTTAATTTATAAGGGAGTTATGTTCCGAAATAGGTTGAATGTTTTGTTTTTCGTTTTCTATTCGGTCAGGTCATTTGGAGTATCCGGTTGTCAGTGATGAATGTTATGGGTTTGTGGTTTATCGGTTGATGTTGCCGCTAAAAAGTGGGCCCAGTTTCTAACGTCTTTTCATAGAGCTCTCAAGTTTTGATCGCTACGTGAAAAAGTGATCAGCTTGGACTTTTAGTTAACCTTACATTCCTCGTCAGAGTTTTAGGACCTACATATCACACAGTATACATACCGCTATAAATGCAAGAAATAAAAATCAGAATAATCAAGGGAGTTTTTTTTTCTGGCTACGCCAATGGATGTGGTTATCTTTCAGAGATACTAGTAGGCCGGGCTATCAGCATGCAGGATTCATACAGCCAAGTATACCTCCGTACTAGTGCACACCCTGCACACTTCTACCACTCTCCCCGCGGAACTGCCGTTAGGTATTTTAGGTAAGCAGCGTTGCCGCTATGCGACTTTAGTCGAAATTTGACCCTTTTTTGGGGCAAAGAGCCTATGACCCGACTTTTTAAAAAACACCTCTTTTTTGACCCTTTTCAGTTTTTTGGGAGACTTTTTGAGACTTTTTCGTACAAAAAATATATTTCCAACAAAAATTCTATTTAGTTGCTCATCAGCAATCCCTCATAACAAAAAAAAATCTATATTACACAAAAACTCACAAATTTTTTTTTTTTCCAATGTGTTCAGAATTAGTTTAGTTTAATTTTTTTTGGTGTTTAAACATCTTAGCTCTCGGTATGGGACTCACGAGTTTCTCGCCGTCACGCGTAGCCGAACTTAGTATTAGTTCTCTGATCAAATTTTACGAGTACCTGGAACATACTCACGCCTTTTTTTATATAATCTAATCCGTTCTTGTTTTTTTTTTAGATAATGTTTGGTTACTTTTTTGTGATCAAAATGGCACATCTGTCAAATAGTAAATACTTTGAAACGTTAAGGAAAGTCCTCTCAGAGAGAGCAATACTTACAAGAAAGAAACCAAACGCTTTTGAAACACTTGGTCAAACCTTTGTTTTTTTGAAACACTCATTCTCTGATTTCTTGTGACTTTTTTGGGTTACCAAACACCGATTTGAGTGATTCTTGGTGATTTTACATAATTTTTTAGCAGTTACCAAACCGACCTTATAATAATGGATATGGAGGTCTAACGTCGTTACCATGTTTACATTATTTGTTTTTGTTGCGACTTTTTTTGCTCCATGACCCTTTTTTTGCGACTTTTTTAAATTTTTCAGCGGCAACCCTGCTGGTAAGCACCTTATACTATGTCGAGTCTTTCGAGTCTTCCTAGCTCCTTAGAGCAGAGCTGCAACCAGTGGTCCCTTGAGCTTATCACGCGGCTTACTATAAGCTCCGGAGTCGGTAGGTCCATTCTGGTTCATGCGAATCGTCTACAGTGAAACATTGCGTCTTCCTCTTCCTTTGGACATTCTGGGCAGAAGGGCGAGCTATCGTGTCTAAATCTGTGGAGATATTTTTTTGATAGCCGCCGTGACCAGACAGGAATTGCGTAAGGTGGAAGTTGCAATCCCCTTGCGCTCTTTTTGTCCAGGCCTCGATTGCGAGAATCAACTTGTGGGTCCATCTGCCTTTTTTCGTGGTGTCCCATCTGGCTTGCCACAGCGCTACAGATGTTGCCCTCTTTTCTACTTTTACTCTCCTGGTAACGATGATCTCTTGTTGGTTTGGCGTACGCCTTAAGAAAACCCTTTGCACCTCTTTGGCGAGAATGTTGATAGGGACCATATCCGATATGACACAAGCTGCTTCGTCCGAGATCGTCCGGAATTCGCATTTTCGCATGCGCAGAGCCTATATGCAGATGAGAGCTTTCTTTTTATGTCCTTCGTTGAAAGAGCTCCCGCCCAGACCGGAGCAGCATATAGAAGTATTAAACATACCACTGTGGAAAGCAAAACCCTTCTCGTCCACCGATGTTTATCAGCATCCCGGAGAGCGCTTCCTGCATTGTTGGCGCCTTTTTATACTGCAGTACTCGAAGTGGGTTTTGAAGTTAAGTCGGTTGTCGAGCATTACACCCAAGTATTTTAACGCCTCTTTGGATCTGATTGATTGACTTCCAGCCCGGAAGTTTGCGTATTTTACAGTCTTTCGGCTTATTATTAAGACGGCCGCCATCTTGTGGTCAGCTAACTCTAGGTCGGCAGACTCTAGCACATTTTTGAACTTGGCGATCGGTTCATTCACGGTGGGCACCGTAGCGCAAGTGGTTAGTGCGTCGGACTACTGAGCCAGCGGTCTTGGGTTCGAATCCCGCCGCAAACACCTAAAAGTTTTTCACAGTGCCCACCTCTTTCGAATGTCTGACAAGCATCAAAGAGTACCATTTGTCACGATTGAGCTTCTTAATTCGCCGTTCGGAGTCGGCAAAAAAAAACTGTAGGTCCCTTCCATTCGTGCAAAAATATAACACGCACACACAAATGGTTGCGAGAAGCAGGCCCAGGTTCACCTCGAGCTGTAGCGCCAACTAAGTAAGTAAGATCGGTTCATTCCTGGCGGACTCTACCTTTTGGATGTCTTTGGCTACGGTAACTACAGCGAGATCGTCAGCACAGCCGGTAACCTCAACTCCTTGTGGCAGCGTTAATCACAGAACTCCGTCATACATTATATTCCACAGAAGAGGTCCAAGGACTGACCGCTGAGGTACTCCCCCGGTAACATTGTAGTATTCAAAGCCATCAGCTTCCTGCTAGTGAAGTAGTTAAGGATTATCTTCACAAGGTTGGGTGGTGTATCCATTCTGGTCAAAGATCTCCTAATGCAGGAATTTACAGAGGGAGTAAACCGATTAGATTGTTAATTTTTAAACATATCTGCAGACAGCTATATGTAATTAACATTAAAAGTGGCACTTGCAGAGAAAACTTGTTGTTTCAATTAAAAAATAAACGAGAAGCAACAGAGCTGGATCAATTCCTAGTCTTCCAAAGTAGAGTCAAATAAAAAATAGACTTAAAATGCATTGATCGTCTCTAGTATTTGCCCTCTGGTGATAAATTGTGCTAGTATGGCTTAGTGCAGTCTTAACAGAAATAAAAAGTTCACAAAGACTATTGGATAGGGTTTTTTCGAATGCTTAAAGATTAATGTAGACACATACATTCGTACAACTTTCTGGATACATATATTAATGTCCTTGCCCTTCTACTATTCAAGTAACGGCCTGCCGCCTATTCATGTCAACATCCGTTGGACAACTTTAATAAATCAAAACCTTTAAACAAAATATGGAAATCTTTCCGACAAAGAAAAGCCTCTCACTCCCTACGTATTTGCAAAAGTGCTTAACTGCCGTTGCGCCATCCATTAACTATGCATTAATGCACGCAATCAATGCAGAGACACCCCCATCCCCATGGGTTTTTGGCTGGGCAATCTCTCAATAAACTAATATTTACATTACGCAATGAATGTGACAAATAAAAACATAACGCCTTCCGGCACGTGACCTTATATTATATCCTTTTTTTTTTGGATTTTATTAATAACCATCATCTAGGATAATCATCCAGTGAGGCACAAGGATATGAAACGAACGAATTATTTCAACCCCTGGAAGGGAGAGAACGCGAGCAAACAATACACAAAGACTATCTGTCTATTATTATGTTAACACGTTGTCAGCGAGTCCTGTCGTCACACAGTAACAGAAGCAGTGGTGAACGCGCAACAGGATCAACCCCCCGAATTATGAAATTATTTTCCATAAATCGCCGTCCTTTTGTATTCGCCCAAGGAGTGAGTAGCACAATATTGTAGACACAGTGTAACCGATGACAAGAAGTCAGCCTTCATGGTGGTACGAGTATGACGATGGTAAAGGTCCTTATGCGTGCGATGAGTTGCTTTCAATATGTGCCACGTGTCGCTATTTAGGACCCATTACTCGTCAACATGAACATGCTGTGTTCCTGTTGCTTTTACATTGGTGCAGGGAATTTTTATGTACGATCCTGGTTATGATTTTTTTTTCTGTTATGACAAAATGTTTATTCCCCATATCCTGTATGAGTTCGAATAATGACGCAGTTTCATCAGCTGGTTGATGATGGAGTCAGAGTTTTACGATCCAATCTGCTGGTAGTTTTATGACCCCATTGGGTTCACGGAACTTGGTTTTATCTGTGTGTTGATTTGATTCTCTTTCCGGCGGTTGATGTCTCGAATATTGTACGGATGTGTAGAAAGGAAATGGTATAATTTTCAAATGAGCAGGAGTAGATGAAAGACTTTATTGAAAGCAGTTCGGGAAACTCGAAATTGAACTGAGATTTGAAATTCAAGTTATAGGCAATCTTGACATGCAAACCACCATCGCATGTTTTAGCATCAAATAAGTAAGGCAGATCAAATAAGTGTTGAAATTTAAGATGGTGCAAATAAAGTGTTGCTTCAAAATGGGTGAGTGGTGGTCCAATTACTCTTGCCAATCACTGTTTCTTTGGGCTTAGAAGGTAGTTGAGTGGTAAGGCCATCTCTCGGTCAACTAAGGAGACCCTAGACCCTTATCATTACAGTCTTGCTATATGTAGCTGAAGTATGAACTTTATCGAAAACGGCTCCGGCCCGCACAGTATTCGATTCCAATCCAGTCAGCACAAGTGGAAGAGGATGTTCTCAACCAACTTTTAGTGCGCAACTGGAGGTATTGTAGTTATGTAGTGTAGATAAGTATCGGGCTAACTGGAAAGGGTTGTTGGTTGAGGCTCTGGTTTAGCTTGGACTGTAGTGCCATCTAAGTAAGAAAGTAAGTATGAAAGTGTTGGTCCTAAAGATTTGCATACAATTAGCGTTTGTTTTTCTTTGTGAAAATAGTGAACTGACTAGTGATATGGCGGCGGCGCAAATCAATGGAACTTTATGTGGAATTAAAATCTGACAATGAATCCTGGTACGAATTAAGACACATCTTTCTTTTTTTTTTAAAGGGGTTATCAATATACTTAAAATGATGTACATACACTTTCTTTTCTTCTTTCAATATTGATATTCGATGGCGACATCTATTTATAAAGCGTGATGCGTAGGCAAAAGCTTATGATGAATTCCTCGAAAGCTACGGGAGTATAGCATGAATTGAGTTATATCTTTACAGTTTTTACACATTCGTGATTCATCGATCTCGTTAGTCCTCGGCAGGTTGAGTTCCGCCTGCCATTCCGACACCAATTTTCGTTAAAAGGCAGAACCATTTCACCACAATGAAGACGTCTCAATTTCAGATGGCAACATGCCGCGTGTGATGATGTCGACTGGGTGCAACTCTCCTGATATGAGCGACTCGATGAGCTACAAAGGTGTTTCATTTGAAGGGTTCTTCACGCAATCGGCTTACGACAGTAGTTGAATCGGTCCAATACAAAATCTCGTCAATTTTATCTTCTCTAAATACTTCAACCCTCAACATTTCTATCATGACCACAAGGAGTTTTGCAGCGCATAACTCTACCCTCGCTATTGTGAGGGTTTTATTCGGTGCTACTCGCGATTTAGCTTCAAATAAAATCAGTGTGATTGTACCATCAGAATGTAAGCACCATGTATATAAACATGCGCCACGCCGTAGCCCCTTTGACTTACGTCACAAAAACCGTGTAGTTGAAGCAATTTAACGTCACTGCTGTGGAAGGCGTACCGTGGTATTGAAACCTATTTTAGTGCTGTTAGGTCACTACGAAACTTTTTCCACTTATCAGAGAGATCATCAGGTACTGGTGCGTCCCAGTCTTCTTTCCTTTTCCACAAATCTTGGAAAAATATTTTTGTCAATGTTACCACAGGAAAAATTAAACCCAGAGGGTCAAATAGTTTGGCAACTTCTGATAACACAATATGCTTTGCAACAATAGAAGCGATCTCTATTTCAATATATGTAAGTAAAACTTATATATCTAAATCAGGCTGCCAAGTTAATCCGAGTATCTTAGTAGTGTTGTGATTATCGATTTGAAGGTATGTACATACTTTTCTCCAGCTTCAAAAGGAATATCCGGTATTGTGGCTTTTGAATTTAAAAAGAATTGGATTAGCTTAAAACCACCTCGTTGCAAAATTTATACTAACTGCCGTCGGGCTTCAACGAGTTGTTCAATAGTATTCGCCCCTAGCATTTTTTTTTCAGCAATTTGGCACCTATGGGAAAATCTCTAGCCTCGTCACTTCCTAATTAGTGTAATGTCTTTATTGCCAAGTACGCCTCCAGAGCAGTGCCATGAGTAATTGTGAGAAGTCGGAGAACTTTTAATGGATCTTTCCGTTCCTTACCCTATAAAATCAATTGAAAGTTAGTGTCCGAGGTGTCAACTAATACTTACCGATCCATCTGTTTTATGTCAGCAGTTACAACATAGGCAAACAAGCGGAATCTAAAAAGAATTATCATCAAGTCATCTTGGAACTTAGGTCCCGAATACAATATGTCGTTCAATAAGGCTCCATTTGATGTGTTACATGATCAATCCAACACTACTCTAATTTTTGTACTTGAGCTAGACAGCTTGCAGATAGGGTGATGGGGCATAAAAATATGTGGGTGGTTGGATCAATATTTTGAACCAGGCGTTCATATTCCTCAATGAAATCTGAATATATCTTCTTCATAAGCGAGTGTTTTTCTAAACTCAGGAAACGAAAACAATATGTAGCAATATTTAGGGCATCTCCAAAAAATTAACGAGTCAGCACAGAAGGGTAAGCGTACTATGTAACGCCCCGAACTATCCCGTCAAGTGGTAAGTCCAAAATGATCCTCAATTGCTTTATCTTTGGAACTAAGAAATGAGTTAGCCTTATATTTGGTGCAAGAATCGGTACAATTGATAGTAGTAGTAGTAGTAGTACTTTATTACTAGTTCCATAGGAACTATTTAAATTCATTGTTTACATTTTAACAAATACATTTAGAAATTAAGTCTAGCGAATTCTATACATTTTTTTTTAAAAGATACAAAATTTGCCTCGTTCTTTGTGTCATTTGGCAGTTCGTTAAATAGTTTAAAACCCTTATAAATAATTGAATTTTGTGTACACACACTTAACATATTAGGCAAACGCAAATCATTACAATTTCTTAGTGCATATGGTTGGACATCTCTTATATATTGCACATAATTAACTAAATATTTTGGCATTAAATTATTTTTAACTTTATATAAAAAAAACTAGCACATTCATTACAATTCTTTGTTTTACTGACATCCACTTTAACAAGTTCAACATAACATTAATAGGTGTATATCTATTGCACTTCAAAATACAACGCATAGCTTTATTTTGTAATAGCTGGAGCCTTTTAATTACGTTATCACTACATAAAAACAAAACTGTGGAACAATACTCAAAATGTGGTTTGACAATTACGTTATAGATATTTATTGCACTTAATATAGAAACATTGCTTCGTATTCTCTTCAAGTGTACATCAATAGCCATATTTAAACACGTATTTATTAGAATTACAAAATTTTATTTATTAAGTAAAAATTTGCATACGCAATATAAAGTAAACTGACTTAAAAATAAAATATCTGGAAAGCAAAAAGAGATATCGGTTTTGTTTAAAAACAGTTAAATTATTTCTTCTAAAATTGAAGCCCTAAATGAAGTATCGGAAATAATTATTAACGGAGATATTTGTGTAAGCATGGGTCAAGGTACACCAAAGTAGGTCTTTTGTTAAATTCTCGATAAATGATGTGCACATTAGAGATAGACCCTTGCTGTAGAACGACTTTTTCTTAGATTATACCCAAGAATCAGTTCCCAAAGAATTGACATTTAACTTCATAACTCGCTTTATAGTAAACTTAATCTGAATGAAAAAAACTTTAATTCATTTACAGAGAGAAATTAATATTTCTTATGAAGGTAATGTATCATATACTTACTTACTTAGTTGGCGCTACAGCTCGAGGTGAACCTGGGCCTGCTTCTCGCAACCATTTGTGTGTGCGTGTTATATTTTTGCACGAATGGAAGGGACCTACAGTTGTTTGCCGACTCCGAACGGCGAATTGAGAAGCTCAATCGTGACAAATGATACTCTTTGATGCTTGTCAGACATTCGAAAGAGGTGGGCACTGTGAAAAACTTTCAGGTGTTTGCGGCGGGATTCGAACCCAAGACCGCTGGCTCTTGTATCATATACATTATACATAAATTAAAAGTAGCATGTTGCAGAGATATGTATAATACATTAAAAAGTATTGTAAACTTATGGTCGCTTCTTGAAATTACAAATCACACGATATCGATGAAAAACAAAAAATCTCACAAATTTGCTCAGTGAACATATCGTTTGCACGTAGTTTAAGAGTTCAATGATTTCACGACATTTTGGGTCTGTATACACACATCAATTTGTTGGGATTTAAGCAGAATCCCCATTCTAGCTATTCTATTTGGGTGTCTTTAAACCTTGTATACCCACCCACATACATATTTATGTTTAAATAAAGTACCACAACCACTAAACTCTAAAAACCAAATATAAATCATTCATATATTTCATCTTAAAATTCAATGTAAAAACACCAAAAGAACGGTTTTCCAAATGCATTTATAAACCAATTAACTCAAATTTTATCGAAGGGGGGTGATGACAAATTGTGCATCACGAGTGGCACGCGTCGCATCTTTATTGGAGAATATTTTCCAATTTGTGTAAACAGAAAATATAATAACTGTCTAAGATTTTTCCAAAAATAACAACCATAATTCGATCATAACCCATAAATGTATCGAATACAGTGACATCCTGCATTTGGTTGATTTAAAAATAGGACTCACCCTGACGTGGGTAGATATACCGTATAGTGAAGTTTTAAAAATATTTTCTTGACCTTGTTGACTGAAGTTCAATTGAGGGAGCGTCGCGGAGCGCATTGACATTGAATTGGATTCTATAAATCTTTGCATGACAGGAGCATCCTGAATGAGGGAACGAGGATGATGCCTCAAAGGTGAGTTGATCGGATCACTTACGCAACTGCCGTTAGAGGGAGGATGTTTCAATTTGAAATTTTTATTTTAGTGATTAGTTTGAAAACATCGACTGATGGGGGACGACGCGTCGCAATTAGATACGAGTACGTACACGTGTTGGGGTATTAATAATAATTAAATGAGATTTTCTTCTCAAATGTCCAATTTCTTATAATGATGGATATTAGTTTAAATTAAATTCATGCAAGAGGACATTTTTTTATACATATAATCATACGTAGAAACATTACTACCTTGGCACTTTTAAAAACTTATGAAATTCAATTACTTACTCTGGCTGAAATTGTGCGAAAGTATAAACTACCCAACCCATACCACCCCCGATTCAGTCATAACCTTAATTCAATTACTCGTGCTTAAGTATACATGACTCCAGATGCTCGTATATATCCCACACGTATGCGTATCGACAGCACGAACGGCGCCATACACCGCACCGTCGCACTTCGTTTATAATAGACAAAAAAAACATGGCACCCATTATGGCTTTTCATATCCTGCGAATTTACATTTAATTCACTCATCTCATGTGCTGCTCCTGCCTTCAGCTTCCCTATACAACGTATCCAGCCGTGGATGGATAACATTGACAAGGATGCGTGTTTGAGGAGTCTCATGATGATGATAATGATGCCGATGGGGGATGAGTTTGCCAGAGTCTGGGGGATGAATAAACAACGCACCATATTAAGCATGATAAATTTACGTTATGGCTTTTTTTCAATTTTTTTCTTTTTGCATCTGCACTGTTTAACTTTTTTTTTTTTTAAGAGGGTGTCGTTTTCTCCCCTATGGGATACTTACAATCCCCGCTTGCGTATGTATGTGCATGATGGTATACCAGAACTTCCGCTCAACATATGAGCATATGTGGGGAACATTTATTTTTGAAGATTTTGTTACAAAATATTGTTAAAAAAAAAACCAAAACCCAAAATGATAAGGGAGAAAAAAAAGTAGGAAAAAGTTGAATTGAATTTATTCCACCCTTGGGGGTGTATTTTCGATGGTATTCATCGCGTTTTGACGTTCAACTAAATGTGTAGCCGTATAGAAATACTGTTTGTTTTCGGTCCTGATTTTCGAATTTATTTAAATGTCTTCTAAGTACACTTTATGACTTCTATAAGGAAAACTCCTTCACATTATGAAAATGAGTTTTTGTTTTCAATTGATCTCTGGTTTATCGCATCGATGGAAGATCAAGTTTCGTGCCTTTATGGTAATTTAGTGTTTATTTTTTTTACATCTTTAAAATTCAAATGGATAGTCAAAAATTGTTAAAATTGCTAAAAATTGCTAAAGACGCTAAAAAACTGAGACCTGCTTATCATAGAACGGGGAATTCTGGCCCTTGAATAAGTCCAACTTGCGGCACGCAGAATCAGGCCCGTTCCCGTATTCTCCATATACTCGAATATTTCTTTAACTCAAACTGATTCTGCACTTTAAACTCAAGCGGGAAGTCCAGTGATTTGGAAATTGAATATCAAAATCATTTATGATGATCGATAGTACGATAGTACGATAGTACGATAGTAATTAAATAAACTATTAAACTTTAGCACATATTATCACTCCAAAGAATAAAAATTACATTTCATTTCATATCACTAGTCTTTGGTCATGCTTTTTTTGATTTTCAGGCAAATGAATTTATTTTTTCATTTTCTTTGTTTATTCTTCTTCAGAATCTTCCGTGGCTCTTTAGTTTTAGTTATAGATGCCTTATTAAATGACAATTTTTTTTTTGTTTGAAATTGTTGGTTAGCAAAATCCTATTAAAAAGTAAACAAAGCTTTGTTTTATTGAAAATTCATTCATATTAGTTCATATTAATTTTTTTTTTAAGTTTTACTGACATTTTGTTTCTCTTAAATTCCAAAAAACACAAATTACGTTCACTGGGAACCAATCGAATGATATTACGAACGCGCGCTCTCAAAATATACTCGATAACGTCGAATTACGTTACAACTTACACGATCACGACTTACTCGTTCACGGATGAGACGATTTGGCCCCAGCATAATTTTTCCACACCGTCCAGAGCTACCTATGTATTTTGTGCAATCCTTGCAATATGAAGACACGAGAGGATATATTTCACTTCCTTGCAATATGCCCAGTTTTAAAAGAAATTCGAGTGAGATTCTTTGATTCGTATACCCTGGAATTAGATGAAGCAATTCAAATCTTAAATCCGTCCGTAAGCCTGTGGCTGGGATTTACTTTTCAACTACTGTGCAAATGATCTTCGTTATAGAAACTGTATAGTTGAAGAAGGTTTTTAATGTTTAATGTATATATTTTCTTTTTATTTGTTCACTTTTTAAAGCAAAAATAGAAATGTAATTATTGTCAATCTGGTAGACAGCCAAAGGCCAAACCATAATAGACATAATAGATGAATTTCATATAAACTAACTAAACTAAACTAACTATTAAGAGGTATTTTGGAGTTTCGTGTTCCCACAGGAAATAGTAGTAAGGTTTTTAGCTTAGAAATTGAATTAAATACTTTCCTGTAGAATCAAACAACGATGATGATGCTGGTGACGGAAGTGGAACATCTAACTCAGTGCTAACATTTGAACAAATTTATTTTGATTGCAATTTTCGGACACATTGCAATAACTTCCCCATAGACTGGTAAGTTTAAAAGGCTCTGTTATTGCGATATTAAATCGGGTTTTTTGAAACCTTGGATGGCATTACATAGTAGGGCCGGGCCGTATATATGTATGTACGCGAAAAGACCTATATATAAGGTGTGTGTACATTTAAAATTTGACGGTTCCTGTCAGTTTTCACTCAACTGACATGCCAAATCTGTTACGTGTAGTCTAAGTGGGTGCAGTGAGAATTTAGTTTACCTTTAAGTAGGTAAGTGAGTTATAGTAAGGTAAGTAAGTGTGTGGGGTGCTGACAACACCCCATCATGATATCACTTTATTACGCTCAGATTTCCTCTGGGAAGTAGTTCTATGGTTAAATTGTTATTATGATATCATTCTGGAGTACAACAATGTTAAAACAATTAACTTTAAGAAACCTTAATAGAATTTTAGTCAACCTTTTCGAAATAGTGCTTTCGGTATTAATTTTTTTAACAATTTTTGTTCTAACAAATTCGCCATCATCCGTATCAGTTAAGTCCGGTTCTTCACTTATATCTTGCAATAAATGCTGGCAGCGTTCTTGATCTCAAATGACATTTTTAAATTAAATACACAAATTCACCCTATTAAAAAAAATTACACAACTGAGTAGCTTTGGTGTTGACAACACTCTTGCAGCTTGAACAGTCTGTCACTGCTTACTTGTGCAACTAAATTTTTGTTAAACCATCCGAATGTGTATAATAGAAAACAACTGGAAGGTACTGTACCGACAACGGGTGTTGTCAGTCGCAAAGTATAGTATTTTTGAAAAAGGTGAAGGAATACCATAGTTGGTTACAGTGTGCTCTTATTACAACTGTCATGCCGAAAGCCCTGGTAGCTAGCGCTTTACTTTTTTCATTAGTGATCATGTAATTTTATTTATGTATCAATAAAATTATAGTAATAATAATAATAATAAAAGTTCGGATGAATTTAAGGAAATGGGTTCAAAGGATTTGGAACACTTCAATTTTTGACGAAATGAGATTACGAATCCCATTTGTCCCTGTTTGCAAAATATTAAATAAACCTAGTCTGAAATATAAAAAAATTATATTTTCTTGGCACGAATTATGTTCCATCAATGGAGGTGTTAACTAAGTATGCGTAGGAGTTCTTATATTGTATCTTTCAAAATCTAGCCAATCCATAAATCCCTTTGAAGACTTCAACCCAAATTGCAACACGAAATCCCTCGAATGTTTACTAAAATATTCACCCCAAAACGAAAGGAGACCAGGCCAAATATAAAAGAGTAATAATACTGGGTATAAGAATTCCATCAGTGATTTTTCTATTTTATTGATGTTTGTTTTTCCATTTGTGCCACTAAAATACAACCTTCCATTACACACTGACCCGTCCAGTAGAGCAAGTAACATTCATTACTAAACTCGTATATCACACAATTCACAACATACTGCCACTTATTTAAACAAATTTCTCCTTTCACGTCCGTTTGTAATAAATTTTTGATTATTATCCTTGGAGCTATAAAAAAAATCCCATAAAAACGGCATATTTTCTAAAATTGGTCATAAAATATGCACAAAGCGATGAGCAATGGAAACAATGCCGGCGAAAGCAAACAAACCAACCCTCAGACTCTCCTACCTGTTTAGTTTATTTATAGTGTTATGTAGGTGTAACTCCTTTCGCACTAATGTGCCTTGGCCAGGTACAAGTACATATAGCAACCACAATTTGAAAATTGAAGGATCATCAGAGCGATACTGCCAAAAAGGATTTTCAAAAATACGATTTGTGCAAATCTTCGAGATGAACGGTTGGATTTAAAAGATCAGGTAGCTGACCGGAAAATCCGATTGTCCCGACATCCTTTGTCACACGAACAGGACTCAATAGACTGGCAGTGAAGGAATGACAAACGATTCGATGGATTGTTGAGTTTAGGGGCAAAAAACAATGGGTTGGACAATTAAGTCAAATATTTTGCGAACCAATTAAGTGGACGGACGAGGGAGAATTTCGTGAGGTATTCTCTGGCTCATTGCGGGATAGGATCAGTAAGCATATGTCTTTTGATAAATGGTCTTAGATGAAAGGACGCAGACATATTTAATGTCAATATGCAGATTTAGAGCTATTACCCTTTTGTCCCGCAGCACGTTACTGCCACTCCTTTGTCAGAACTGACCGTTCTGGGTTTTTTTTCTTAAGAAAAATTCTAAAACTGAAGTCCTTTCGACATGCATGAGCATGGACATTGTAACATGCAAATATTTACTGAGATAATTTATCAAAATATTCGAAGGTCATTCGGATGATGGAATATTCAAAGCGCTCTTTGACGGTTTCCAGCTGCGTGCAAAGAGTTATCTCTGGAAAGGATGAACAATTTTAACACCCCATTACTAGAGGAAGACTGTTATTTCAATATGGAAATGATTTAGCCTTGAAAGTTGTGAAAATACTCTATTTGGAATATTTCTTCACACATCTATCAGTTTATTAGGCCGAAATCACATGTTGCTTTGGTGTTTTTAATCCTTTTTTTTTTGAAATAACAAATTGTTGTCCTTCAAAAAATCCTTTAATAGTGATTGTTTGTACTTTGGGCTTATCTTAATGGTTTTAAAATAATGCGTTTCGTAAGTCTAGTATAATTAAAAATGTTAAGAGTTCTAGACCACCAATGAGAGCTGCGTTGTAAACAGTAGAGTAATATTTCTTTGATTTTCTCGTCTTTGGGATGACTTAAAAAAAACAAAACATATCCAGTCAATGCGTTTCCGCTCGTCATTTTGATAACATACAAATCGAGAGGATCAAACTAACCTCTAAACCCGACGCATTAAAATTCAGAACGGATAAGAATGCAACATCACAATATTTGGCTTTTCTCAGGTGAACGCTGTCAAAGACGCATGCCATTGGTAATAATTTGACAATTTTATTGCAGTAACCGATAACGGCTCACCTAATTTGTCTTCCTGTTTGAATTCCTGAAGAAAACAAAAATTACCTATTAAAAATAATAAATACTGAAATACTAATACCAAACTCAGAACAGAATGTTCGTAGGTAGGCGCCAGACTGGACTCAACTCCATATGCGTGGAATGCTCTTCGTAGCAAGCACCTTGCGCAATCAATCCACAAATCTACAAACAGTACAAATTTTACAAGGATAAGAAAAACAGTACAACATACACACAACTGCAAAAAAAAAACAGAAATATCGAATGTCCTACATATATGTATGTATTTTTTCTAGTGTCCTCCTAGTTAAACTGTTCATTCATATAGCCTTTCGGCCATCGACAATTTATTATTAAATTATTGCCGACACATAAATAAAATTTTATCAAGACAATGGCGCCTGTCTTGTTAGGTAAAGACCACGAAAAAAAAAACTGTCATGTCCCTAAGTGCATGTCCTTTATTATACACATACCTACCTACACATGAGACAAATTAAAATTACGCGAAGTATTTGTAGCCAGGTACATTATTTTACTTACTTTTTTTTAACCAGATTTTGTGGGTCTACTTTTTAACCCTCGGCGCCGTTTAAATTCATTGATGAAGACGATCCTTTTGATTAGAAAGGATATTCTGTAACGTTCAGGATATAATTATTTGTTACGTGCATGATAGAAAACAAAAGAGAAAGACCCACATGCAACACGTAAAGTACGAATTTGAAAAGGCAATACACATACATATAATGATATTGAATTTATTGCAATGGCTCTAGATGTTGACAGTTTAGAAATTTAACCCAGGAATGCTAGTTGCCATTGAACAGCCTTTCTAAATTTATATTTGTTGTCACGTAAATGTGTTTTAGATAAGCACACATATATTTTAGACGTAAAAGTTTGGATGGACGCCTAAAAGTAATGTTTTGAGGTTTGAAGACCGAAAGTTATATATAGCTAATTTCGAATTTGACGCCAACGAGCGAGTAGTATGACGAAATCATATTACTTATTTAGAACTCAAATTGTCACTCTTTACCCTTTTTCACAGAGAGGGTATTTGAATAATTGTAATGAGAAAAAGAACCGAAATTTCCTTTGAAAAATACCAAGTACGAGTATAGTATACTTACACTGCGGTTCACTAGATTAGAAGCAGGCAATTTTGAGAAATGAAAATGTTCTATCTTCCGATATATGGCAGTTTCAGAATAAATAACGATGGTGACAGATAGAGTGGTTTGTGCTGAACGCAATGGTGAATTCCAAAATTTTCTGAAAACAGGCTAACTGTACTAATGAGACATGTTAGTGGAATCAGTCAGATTCGCATGTAATTAAATTGGTTCATAAGATTAGAAGCAGTCAAATTACTATCGTTGTTTGTGAAGAGATTTAATTATTTTTTGCATAAAAAGTAAATTTCGTCAATAAGAAAGGGTAAGCTTTATTTTTGCTTCAAGAATGGTAAAAAAAAATTGTTTGACATTGTTAGAGAGGGCGAAAGTAGACGTCTACCATTTGGAAGGCCTGTCCAAGCGTGCTTTCCTTGGCAGGATCAATCGCAGTAATCAAGCTGTTGGTTATCGTTTAAAGGATCCCAAAATGTATGGAAAAAAATACAAATGAAATGTTTCCTTGCTGCGACAAAATGAAAAATTGTCCGATTACCCTTCAATTCAGAGGTTTCGACAGCTAAGCTCGGAGATGCAGTTGGTGTTGCCGCAAGTAAATCTACTGAGCGTCATGTGATTCGTAGTGCCAAATACCACAAGCATCTTAAGCTGAAATAAAAACTACCACTTAATGCTTCTCGAAATAGACAAAGCTTACAATTCGCGAATAACCGAATGACCTGCGATATGCAATAAGGACCAAGTTTGAATAGCTGGAAAAAGGAGTTTTTTCTGACGAAACAAAATTTAATTTAGTTGCAGCTAATGGCTATAACTATTACTTCCACGATCTTAGAAAAGAAAAGCTCTTTTTAAACCACCATCATAGCAGAGAAGGTAGCGTAATCGTCTGAGGTATAGTATCTTATTAGGGCACCATCGACTTGGTGGTTCAAAGCTCTAGAATGACAGAAAATAGTTGCACAGTGGTGATGAAATCTGGTCCCCGATCTCTTTGGGCCACTTTCATGGATATTTCAACACGACAGCGCTCCTGTACACACAGTTCACATTGTTAAATCGTTTGTTGCCAGTAAAAATGTTGAACTTGTTCCATGGCCACAATATTCGCCAGACGTTAGTGTTAACTGGGGCTGGTACTTATTGAAGCCGTTAAACTTGCCAGATACTTGAGTGAAATCTCATTCCAGGCAAGTTTAACGGCTTATTTTAAAGAAAGATGATTCTATTCATTATTGAAAACTGTAATTGGGGTATGAATTCAAAATAAAAATTAAATTTTCATAAAACGAAACCAAAAAACATTATTTTTTTCATTCATTTGTAAGGTCTTCTAATCTTATGAACCGATTTAAATGCAATTGTTTCTGACTCATTGGGCGGAAAGGTCTTCCAGGTTCCGCTATGTCTTTCTGAAAATTTTTTAAAACTTGATTATGAATTAAATACAAACTGCTCTAACTTTCACCATAATTTTTTTTTTCCTTCGCTGATATATAATAGGAGAAATATCAATTTTATCGCCCAAAGTTAGGTGCTTCTAATCTAGTGAACCGCACTGTATGTGTATAGTAGTAGTTCTAGTAGAAAAACTTAATTTATAGATATGCATGTACTTTTGAATATTATACATTAATTACATATTTCAAGTCTTTAATGACATTATCTACAAACCGTTGGTCATGATGTACATATACGTATATGAATGGTAAACATCCGAACCAAATATGAATGAGCATACAGTGTACTCTCTCCTTACGAACACCTCTCATAACCGGACACCTCTTATAACCGGACAGATTTCAAAGAACGGAAATAAATACACGATTTTTTCATAAAAAAAATCTCCCATAACCGGACTCTCTCATAGTCGGACACGGACACCGCAATAGAATATCGCGTATGGGAAACTTTTAACATATTTAAATTTGTTTTTGTTTTATTTTCCTCTTCTTTACACTTTGCAAAGAAACGAAACAAAAATGTAAACTGTGGAGTGTTTGTATGTTAAGTTTCAATATGTTTGTATGATTTTAAACTTGATTAGGGGGGTACACATGATCCGACATATGTATCTGACACACCGAAATCTGAGAATGTGAACTCAAGAAACAAAGGGTCGGACAGACATGCCGGATGGTTTTCATTTTTTTTTTTTTAATATTTTGTTGGTCGAACGGACATATCTGATAATATGTACGCTTGTCTGTCCGACCTAGAGCAAATTTTATTTCTGAAATGTATTTCAAGTGGTGTGGTTGTAGTCGGAGAATTAAGAATATTTTGGAGAAAAAAATTTAGAAATATAAAAATTTCTGATAATCGCCTGGAGAATTCAATAATTGTAATTCGGGCTATCTCGAAAAAAAGAATCTCGAAAAAAAAATCTCGAAAACAAAAATCTCGAAGGAAAAAAATGTCGAAACCAAAATCTCGAAAAAAATATCTCTAACAGCAAAAATCTAGAAAAAAAAAATCTCGAATTGCAGAATCTCGAATTGATATTAATTTTTAAGACAATGGTAATAATCCGCGCGCATGGTTTTTCAAAAAAAATTATATAAACCAATAAATTTGCCTTCCTTTGGGTCATGTCCTGAACAAGCACAACTAAGCTTACCAAAAATAAATGTGAGTCTTGGTATAAACGCTAAAAGTTTTGAGGGGAAATCCACACATTTACCTGTACTTACAATATCCAAAAGAAAAAAAACATTTTAAAAATCATGGACGAAAAAGAAGAAAAAAGTTGTATGGGATATTTAAGGGGCATTGCCTACAACTTGAGTTTCAAATATTTATACATAACACCAATGCATCTATAATATTCATAAATATTTTGAGTAAATAATGAGTTAACAAAATCTTTTTTGT
This sequence comes from Brachyopa scutellaris, assembly GCA_949775065.1. NCBI lineage: Eukaryota > Metazoa > Arthropoda > Insecta > Diptera > Syrphidae > Brachyopa > Brachyopa scutellaris. The sequence continues at coordinate 183,710,533 of OX459112.1, read as the reverse complement.
TGTAAAACGATTGTTGAATTTTTATTATTTTCAAAAAAGTTACAGAATTTACATTTTGGACACGGTTTTAATTACTTTTGCAGTAAAATGAAGAGATTTTAAAAAAAATTTTCGAGATTTTTTTTCTAAATAAAGACTTTCGAGATATTTCTATTTTCTTGATTTTGTCCATTTGAGATTTTTGTTTTCGAGATTTATCAAATAAATTTTCGAGATTTTAGTCATTCGGGATTAAGTGGTAATCCCTTGTAATTCTGTTAGCAAATTAACATAAGAAAACTATATGGTCGTTTTTTCAAACATTACTGTACTCAAACTCGCTTCATTTTTCTTTCTGTTCTCAGGTCGCCCGACATCTTTTAAATCCACTTGCAAACAGCGTCGCCCCCCGTACTACATTTGTACTTTTTGAGTACAAATTTTAGAACTGAGTACCGTACTACTTTTCTGGTAAGATGTACTACTATTTTATTATAATTTTTTTATTCCGACTATTTGTGTATGTTCTTCGAACGAATGGTTTTTTTTTTTTTTTTTTCCCCCTTAAAGTAGGTACATGACCACATCCCTGTCCTATGCCATACGTGAAATAAATTTCACCACATCCCGCTCCCGTCTTATTATACACTCAAATAAGTTTCGGTTTCAGTTTCAGTCGCCACTTTTTTTTTAAATTTTCCATCAACCATAAATACAGTCGACTCCGCTTAGCTGAAACGGCAATTTGCCACAAATTTTATTTCACTTAAGCGGTATTTTCACTTATGCGTAGCTGAATTAGTATTATTCTTTAATTTCGGATGTGATAATTTTTTCAGTTAACCGGGTTTTTTCAGTTAAGCGGAGTCGATGTAAATAAATAAAACAATAAAGGATATATTTATTTTTTAGAAAATGGAAAAGGTGAAATTTCTATTTACATCTTACATATTATTGCCTGTTCTAAGTGATTTGTGTTAATTTCTAGTTTTTTAGGACAAATGACAATCCTTGAACTCAATATGCCTCAATATGAAGACATTTCAACAACAACAGCAAATTAAGTTGCATCTAATTAGAGGCGCTTGGATGTAAATACATCTGCCGCAGTTAAAAGTATTTTAATCTTTGTACTACTATTAGTACTATTTGAGTACAATTTTGGATTCGAATGAGTACTTTCTTTCATCGAAATGGGGGCAACGCTGCTTGCAAAGTGATTACGGACAACATGTTGGATAATGTAAATGCTAACAACATCGGTCTGTCAGATAGCCATCCGACCAAGTTTGTCAGATATGTCGGATCGAGTGCAGGTACCCCTATTGCCATAGACAGAATTTATTTTTTTTCGGTAGTTTGCGTAATTTGTGTTTATCACATAAAAATATGCCTATTGTACTTATTTTCCCATAACCGGACACCTCTTATAACCGGACAAATTTCTCTGTACCGTCAGTGTCCGGTAATGAGAGAGTTAGATTAGGTTTTTTTTTTTTTAATTTACTGGATCCTGCCCCAAAGCTGATGTTGGACCGAAAAGATCTATTGTATCATAGGATTCTAATTAGTCCAGGTGGCAAACAATCTTTCTAATAAAGGCTAGTATGCCCTTGCTTGACTTTTTTTTTTATAAAAAACATATTTCAGTTTAAGAAAATAATATTGTAAATAAAAAAGAATATTGTAAATAAAAAACTTACACAACTAACTATCACCACAATTTTTGTATTTAATTGTTTGTTGAATACTTCACAGCACCTTATTAAAATTTTACTTAGCCCTTCTTGTTTTCTCCGACCGGGAAGGAAGAAGATTTTGGGAAGGCCTTGCTATTTTTTAAGATTTTCATTGATGAAGAACAGTGGTGATTTGGCAAGGTCTGATGAAATTACCAACGATTCCCTACTGGGACGTGCCTTGCCTATACATAATATTTAGGTTACAACCAAAACTCTATAGTGATCTCTAAGCTAATTAAACATTTTCGAAACAATTAAAAATTAGTTAAAGAAAAATAAAAACACTTTAGGAAATTGAAATGGTATCGCAAACACTAATTATCTACATCTTCAGTCTTCTGTCTTATACTTGTATTTATGATTCACTTTATGTTCAATTTTGAGAGAAAAATCGTGTTCGAAGCGATCAGCATTGTTGAGCAATTAAAATATCGTTCTAAGTCATCTATTTTCAGAGAAAGCATTTCCACGAAAATGCGTTAAATATCCACCGGGCTTCCTTTTGGTTGATTCCCTTCATTTCTCTATTTTGGTTTATTACCCTTTATTTATTGAATTCCATTAGTGGAGAAATACATTTCACCCTTGAATCCGACCAGATATCGGTGATCATCATCATCATCATCATCGAACAATTTTATTTTATTATCGAAATATTTTGAATGAATCGAACATTAACCGACCGACCAATAACCACTTTTGGCCATAAAAATTGCTCACAGGGCATCGTGTATTCGTATCCGTACTATCGATCTGAAGTAGTAGCTTGTTGGGCATCGCATCGGTCTATGCACACAGCGCACCCAATTTACTCGTAGCTTCATCCATCCGTTGTTGGTTTGTTAATCTTTACGACTTCATTGGAAAACACCACGATCGGAGATTTATTAGAAATGAAATTCAATATTTCTATAGTGATCGCGCACACTCCGGTGATCTGTGGTCGTTAGCGATGATCCATCCCACAGCCATGATGAGGATGATGATTGTGGTTGTGCTAGCCACCTGAGTGTCCGTTCATCCACGGACATTGATGCGAACGATGACTTAAAATGTCATCGTATGCATTGTGGTGCGATCCACTATTTTATAGGTCGTATCTCGCTGTTTAATTTGGATGTTTTCGGATTGCTCTTGGATGCGGATGCAGTGCGGAGCGCTACCAGTTGGTGCGGTTGTGTTTTCTTTGTTTCTTTGTGTGTAAAGTTGTTAAATGCGATTCTGGGAATTTGTTTTTGCTTTTTCTTTTTAGTACGTGTGCTTTTAGTGCTTACTCCATAGTTTGGCTTTTCTAGTTGTGTGTATTTGTTTTGGGGTCTTTGTGAAAATACACAAATGAAAATTCATTTCCTTTGATTGGATTAAATGTTCGTTGGGCTACGCAAACGCTGTGTGCAGTCTGTCTCTGTGTATTTCTGATCCAATGATAGTGGTACATCGTTGATTTTATGATTACAATGGGTCAGCAAATTGGTAGCGATACATTATGGCAGATAGATTGTGGTAGTTGGGCGGATGGCGGGTGCTGTCCTGTGAATTTATTGCTACGAGGTTGTGTGATGCCCATGATGTTTACTTATGTATGTGTGCACTAGGGGTTCAAAGTACATTCGCTAACAATTATGCATGACTTTGTAAATTGGCACTGAGTGCTCAGTGTTGGTTCATATATAGGGTGATACGGCAATCAAAAGTTGGTGTATGTATCTTAAAGATAAGAAACTCAGAACTACTTTTGTAACTACCTGATTTTTTATGTTTGTATCTATCTAACATTAAACACTGTGTCTTCGAATACTTTTAGGCACTTTTTGGGCTGATTTTCCAAACAAACTATGAACTTCAACTGTTTCTGGTTGGTTTTCATTTTATTGCAAAAGAAGTATGCAAGTAAAAATGCTACTGGACTGTGTTTAAGATGAGATAGTTAGAGCATTGGCGAATACCATATCTCCGCCACTAAACTGTAGGCCGCTTATATTTTTACTTCTTTAGTTTTTCTTCTGGATGACTAATGTCACCCTGTTCATTTCTAATCAACAATTCCAGCTACCAACTACACAATCTATCTGGACTTATGTCAGAAATGCCAATATTCGATTATGCTTACCGGGTTCATCCCTCCGAAAACACCTCCCACTCGGTATATACGCATCCGCCTGTCCTCCTTCCTGTCGGCTGTTGTTTTAACTTATCCTCATTCTCCACTCCCAATACAGGATGCACTGTAAAATGCAGTATAAATGTACATGTATGTATACCTTGCCTGTATAACCTCCATCTTTATCATGACGGGAACCATATCCGATCTATGGATACGTACGCAAATTTCGCATTTGCAATAATCCCCAACTGCTCGGGGATTTCATTGCACTCGTATGTGTTTGTGTACCAAAGGATGTATCTCATCCTTGTGCGAAATGCAATCATACAGTTACAAGTTATGTTGCACTAATGTTACTCCCCTCTTTGCATAGTGCCAGCGCAAGAGCTGCTGATTGAAAGCATAAAACCGGGACTGAGAAGGACGAGAACCAGGACGCATGTAGAAATTCTAAATTTTGATTGCATGCTCATCACACACACAATGCGAGAGCGTAAATTAGGATTTCAAATGACATTTCGAATATTTACGGTATCCTAAGTGCTGTTAGATTGCAAAATGGCAAAACGGTTTAATTCCACCAACCGTTTGGGTGTGGGGTTAGATGGCTTGGACCCCAACAACTGCATTGATTTTGGCCTTTGTATAGATTTTGTTCAACATTTTGCTGCGTTTGTTGAATAAAGTAGATGTGTGCGATGCGGTGAGTCCTTTTATTTTTTATGGGCGAGTCGACCGGTGTGTGCTATGGGTCGGTCGGGTTTACATGAAAGGACATTACAATGCAATGAGCGGGGGTCTTTCATAATTTATAAGTGTTTTACCTAGATGGTATTGTTTTGAAACCAAATTAGATATTTACATATTTATTGAGCGCTCTCTATGGCTTGTTCACTATGCAATGCAAAATGTTTAGTTAGAAATGATAAACAGGTTTAAATATTTAATTGTGATGTCGTAGAGTGATTTATAGATTGATGCGGACGTCGGACATTGTGCGTATTGGTATGAGTAGGTTTGCACAAGTTGAAGGATTCGAAACGATAATAAATAAATAAATAATATACATAAGTAATATATGTATAATGGAGCTTATTTCTAATCACTATCCTAAGACTAGTGATTAAATTAGATAGTTGAAATGGGGAGCTTTCAAAGAAGCTTCTTCATTAAGAATGCAAACAAGTTGACATATTCATGACTCTACTAAAATCCAGAAATTCTCATCTTCATATTTTCGAAAATCATATTGAATACAAAAAAGTCGTTCTCGCTCTTAACTTATTCACATAAGACTTCATGCAGATAGGAGAGCAGCTTTCTTTAGTTTTGGAAACTTGGAAGCAATTTCGTAGAATTCAGCTTTGGCCTTTTCATATCGTTCGGAATATGTGCCAGGATTATCTTTGGGGTGTTTTATGTACCTATACCTAGTCCTGTCATAAGTTCTGTTACACAATTTCCAGCGCTCATTGCTTAAGGGGTTAAGTCAACCTAGAATTTTCGAAAAAGGGATTTTTTTTTTGTTTTGTGGTATATCTGAAAAAGTCTATTTTTTCGACCTCAGGGTGGCCTAACCCCTTTAAACTGTTTCTATGAATAGAACCGTTAACTTTTTTTCAAAACACATGCATTGATAAGTACAGAATGCAATACAAGCCAGTTTCGTTTCAGCTTGCGATCTGTTATCATAGAATAGGGTGCTAAAGATTCTCGAGTCGCGGTAAAAGCGTTGCATATTGCATAACTGCAGGAAGAGTACCTACTGGCCAAATTTTCGAGTTCTTCAAACGATTCGGAATACAGAAAATGTAAGCTTATCGGGCTATTGGTCGCTGCGCCCAATTGTCTGAAGTAAAGGACAGGTCAAGATCTGATCCTTCGGTACGATAACGAATTCTAAGAAATTATGGCCAATGAATTAGATATATCAAGCAGAACCATGTCTAAGCTGATTCGGGATAATCTTCACATGACAGCCTATTATCGGTAAACGGGACATATTTTAACTCCTAAGCTGAAAGATGCAAGCGGCTTGGTCATGAAAACGTTCTGTTTACGGATGAGAAATTTTTTACCGTGGAAGAAGTTTTCAACAAGCAAAATAACCAGTTTATGCTACGTCATCAAAGGAAGCGAAAAAATATATTTCAAGGGTTGAACGTGGCCATCATCGCATTTCCATAATGGCTTGGTGTGACGTCTCTCACTAAGGTGTCACATCTCTCCATTTCATTGAAAAAGGCGTGCGAACGGGAGCAAAAGCTTACTACCAAGATGCTAGAGGGTGTTGTGAAGGGTTTAACCAATACTCTATTCAATAAAGGGAACTGAATCTTCCAACAGGACTGTGCTCCAGCGCTTAAGGCCAAAACCACACAGGAGTGACTCAGGGTCAGTATTTCTGGCTTTATAGCCGCAGAAGTTTGGCCATCGGGAAGTCCAGATTTGTATCCACTGGATTATTCGTTATAGTCAGAATTGGAGAGCATTGCCTGCAAGACTTCGCACAGAAATTTGGGAAGCCTCAAAGCAGCATTAACCACAGCAGCGTCAACGATGTCCATGGAAGTCGTGCGTGCCGCTATAGCCCAATGGCTACAACGTGTAACAGAAAAAGACAGTCATTTCGAGTGAAACCTATTTTTTCTAATAACCAATATTATGGTGTACTAAATGAAACAATACTGAATACAATATGTTTACTGGTTTTTTTTTTTATGGCATTTTGAATTTGTAACAGAACTTATGGCAGGACTAGGTATTTACCTACAGATACTTTTTCTTCACTTTTTTCAAACTTGATTTGTTGCCAAATACGTTCCGGCAATTTTCAAAGCAATAGAGAAAGGAATTCCATGTGCCCAAAATGCCCAATCAGGATATGGTTTTCCGCTCGATTACATCGTCGGGGTAAGCGAATAATCTGCAAACCAACCAACAATTTTGGAAGACATTTACATAATTTCCCACACCCATCAATTCGCACACTAATTTAGTTAAAGTCATTCGCCAATTGCATGAGTTCCAAGTGGTTTTCCATCGCAGTGCCACTCGAACTCGAAGAGAACATACTCGTACAATCCATTCAAGAGGCTCTTAACTCACGCATTATTACCTCCTTCCTTCTTGGTGGCTCTGGTTAAAATGCTTACATTGAAAATAAATTACACTTAAGGGTCCACTCTTGGCAAAGTCCCGTCAATATGTGGTGTGAAAACAGTGTGTGTGCGAATTTTGTAAAAAAAAAGGAAAAATTAAGCCAACAAAAAAACTGATTTCATTTCAAGTGCAAGTCCTCAAAAATGCATACAAAAAGTCCCAATATTACCACCAACCAGTGCTACCGCCAGAAGAAAAGTCGCCCATATTTCAAGTGCTTACATGTCGTTGAATTTTTATGAAATAAATATAAATTTTCAGTGATTCTCGTTCTGTAATTCCGTAAGGACACTTGATTTCACTTAATTTACTTCGAACGTAAACTCATCCCTTGGTTATTTACTTGGGGAGTATACCATAAATGCGGTATCCTGCTGCGGTAGTGGACGCACTTAATTAAAGGGAATTTTTGTTGTTTTTTGTATCTACATCGAAGGGAAACCACAACAGTGGTTGGGTCTTAGTGGTTTTTAAGATTTTTTTTTTTTACTTTCCAAAGGAATGAATAAATATTTGATTTTTACACGCACCCTTTAAATATTAAGGACATTTCTTCGATTTAGAATAAGAGAGAGAAAGAAAGAGATTGAGAGAGTTCTTCTTGAGAAAAGAAAAAGGGACGATTCCTTATGTTCGGTTCGTTTAACTTTTTGACTTTTATAAATTACAAAAAAAAAAAAAAAAAAATCGTGAAAAGTTATTGTCCATGGATAATACTACTGAACTGAATTCATTTACGGTTCACTCGAGATGTTGATAATTTTTTTCCCCTTTTTTTGGTTATTTTGATTGGCAGTCTTCACTATGAGAAAATTCATACTGATTCTAGAACGGTGAAGACAAATCTTCTGTAAAAATTGTTTGCTCATCAAAATAAGATTGGAGCAGCGAAGTCTATGGCTCATCCTTACTACTATTGATGGTAAATAAACTGAAAGATTTCCGACTAAACATTTGATTTCCCTGCAAAATTTTAAAATTTGAGTGTGGCCAGTTTGGCCCCCTCTTCTAATGTATTAAAAAAGTAACCCGTTGCGCGATGGAACTATGGCACGCATGACATTCACAAAGGATATGTTCGACCCCTTCCGCTGAACCCAAGTCAATGCAGTATCTGCATTCGTCCGTACTAGAATATCCCATTCTTTCAGGGTACTGTGTCCGGAAAGCATTCCTATTAAAGTTCTTAACTTTGCCCTATTCAGTCCAAGTATAACTTTGGTCTTTTCGTGACCTAAGGCCGTCCAACGAACTTTGGACACCCTATGTCCCTCTATTCCTGACCATCTATTGCCTGCCATACTAATGATAGTATTCTTTATTTTCCCTCTTATGCAGCACGATGGTGGTGCTAAGTTCACCATCTTGCTTATGAACAGTGCCCCCCCCCCCCCCCCCCCTTTCAAGCTAGCTCATTCGCGAGTTAATTTCCTTCTACACCAGAGTGTCCTGGTACCCATTATAGTTTCATTCTGTTATGTCTGCTTATGGTTTTAAGCGCAGAGGCCTTCTACAATTGCCGATTTAACGATACACGATTCTAGTGCTCTGAGCGCGGCCTGACTGTCGATGTAGCAAAAAACTAAAAGTTATATCATTTTTAACATAACATGTAGACTTCTGCGTTTGTATTTTCCTGTTACTCTTATTTAAAATAAACATTTTCCTTCCACTGTCCTGAACCAAGATTCTTTTTCGTAAATAAACATTTGTGAGTCTTATCAAAAAAGTGATTGTTAAGCAGTTTTGACGCATCCCAACATTTCAAACTACAAGCATTTTAAAATTCCACTTATTAAAGAATGGTGATACCATTGGTTTTTACAGCCAAATACTGAAGTGCCTACTATCTCGTAAAGTTATTGAAAACCATATTCTCAACTTTATGTTTTCGAACATATTCAGAACATAAAAGAATAGTTTAAAAGCTTTTCACAAGTGAATCTGTTGAATCACTGTTTCTTAATCTGCACACTAGTTCGAAAAACGAAAACGAAACAACAACACCTGGTGATAGAAGGAAATCAAGATGCGGACAAACTTGCCAGGAAAGGAGCCGCCATGTCCTTCGTAGATCCTGAGCCCTTGTGTGGTATAAGGAAACACACAATAAAGGATGAGCTTCGATCATTAGAGAAGGTCCTGGACAGAAACTCAGGGCCTAAGACAGGCAAGCAATCTTTGGGTAATTACAATCTGAAAAGGTTCAAACCTGCATTCCTGACTGCGTTCCTCACGGGAAGTTCAGGAAGCTAGGTCTATCAGATGAAGACTTATACAGATTTTGTAATGAGTTCAGTGAACCTCCAGAACATATACTGGTGGAATGTGTGGCATTAACCCAGAAAAGATTCAAGTGCTTAGGTTAGGTTAGGTTGAGAGGGGTTGAGAGGCTGAAAAACAAAAAAATATTTGAAATCCATAAAACATATTTTAAAGATTATAATAATTGATAAAGAAATAAATGAAAAATGAGTTGGGGTCACAATCTCGAAAATCAAAATCCAGAAAAGCCAAAATCCCGAAAATCTAAAATCCCGAAGATCTAAAATCCCGAAAATCCAAAACCCCGAAAATCCAAAATCCCGAAAAGCCAAAATCCCGAAAAATTATATATAAAGAAACATTTGCGCAAATTCAATTCAAGGGGTTTAAAAAATTAATTCCAAAGGCAAAAAAGAATAGTGAAAAAGGACGTATTTATTCTTGCTCTTGGTCTTCATCCGACCTATGGAAATAAAACCGCAGGAAAATAAGGGCATCGAGAGTATCATTTCCAAGCCGGCTTTTTGAATACACCTGGCTCGTTGGTGGAATGGCCAGTAAATACTTGTGAACTAAATCCAGATGATGTCCTCGGGTACCTCCATGTTCTAAGAGATTCAACTCTTTTCTTAGGCACGCTGTTAAATCCGATTCTGTTTGTGTTTCTGGTAACATTTTCTTATTTTTTTTTGTAGTTGCTGTTTTAGTGTAAGTTGGATGGGTGGTTTCAATAGGTTCACACTGTTTTCTTTTTCTTTATCACCATTAGAAATGTTTTGGTGTTGGTTAGTAGCAGTAAGTCTCTGAATAAAGTGATTTTATCTGAGGCAGAGAGTATCAAATAAAATCAGCTTTCAATCCCGAAAATCTCGGGATTGATGACTGGCAATCCCGGGATCGTTTAAGAGCAAAAATCGTCCGTGATCTCGGGCTCCCGTGATAGAAGAACAGATCCAAGTGCAATGCTAGATCTATAGCTCCCATAGTTTTGAACTCCCAGAAACGAAATAAATACTTTCCTAAGCCTAAGTTTTCTTTAAATTTTATATTAATATCTAGCTCGACTCACTTACCTTTATTAAAAGTCCATTTACCATCATCCGAATACCAGAACATTGAGTTTTTTTTAGTTTTTCTTCTCTTAAGTATCTGCCATCAGGAATGTCAAACGGCCAAACCTTCGAAAATGTAATGAAAGACAAAAACTGACGCCACCAGGACCACATAGCCTCGGCTATGACAGTTGACAGTCTAACTATCTCTGCTGTTCATTTAAAAAAATCTCCTTCCTTGTCCGAGTTCAAGGCATTTTGACGAATTTATTATGGAGATGAATGGCGCCCACCAAATGCGAAGAGATACAATCGTTCGCTGTCCTCCTTCCAATAGGCAGTTCCGTGTCCACGTTGATTGATAATAAGTTATGCCAGTTTTTATCGTGTTTGCCATCATCATCACAATTTAATATGATGGCCCCCTCTGATGCTGTCTAAACTCTTGTCCTGCAAAAACGATAAATAAAAACGAGGGAATTCTTAAAATTCCATAGGACTCCATCGTGGTCATATAAGTTCGTCTTATTCAGAATCCCTCATTCCAGTGATATTAGCCGAAATTTTAATTACCAAACGAACACGATTAACTAGAAAACCACTGAAATTGTACGAGTATCTCCGTTCAGGAAGGAAGGTTGACATTTTTCTGCCGCAGCATGATGGCGACGTCATCATCATCATCATTATTAACATCGTCATCTTCAGGTATTCATGACGGTCGTCCGGCGAAAAAAAAGCAGCGCGAGTTAATTGATTGATTTATTTCTGAGAAGATAGTTTTTGTGCAATAATATTTTTCTCCTGAAAGGGAGTCCTGTCTCCTTCGAATTGGCCAAGTCGCATAATTTCGCGTATTAGAAAATGCCACGGGAATATATTTCAATTCTTGGTGGTCAAAACTATCTGTTGCGAGTGTTTTCTTAGCTTTGATGTGATGGGCAGTGGGGTGAAGGAGACAGTTGCAAAATGTATTCGATTATGATTTTATGATGTTTTGGGTGGGTTTTGACAGACAGGCGTCAGTCAGGTGGAAGATCACTGGAGACAGTAGCAATAAGAAGGAAAAAACACTAGCGCCAGGACAAATTGTGCCTGTCTTTATCTTCCATGGAATGTTGAGTGATTTAAGTGGACATACACAAAATAAAATACTTTGCGGCAGGCGCCCTTCTTCATACATACCACAAATATGAATAAGTCTCTATGAGTTGCCGCCGATTAGACATATTGGATATCAACTATTCAAGACCGCTTTTCTGGCGAATAATTCTTGAAAAATTTGGAAATCTAAGTTTTATACACGAGTGCAAAAATAAGCAAACTGTAAATAGAAAACTATCTTTCAGCTCTAAAGGTTGTAACTTATAACCAGGGTTAGGATTTTGTTGAACTAAAAAAGTAAAAAAAGGCAAAACAAAAGACTTAAAAAAGGCAAAAAAGGAATTTATTAAAAAAAACAAGAAAAAGGAGCGTAAATGTACATACATTTAATTATAGTAGCATTGAACTACCAAGAGCTTTTTGAAATTTGTTGGTAATAATCTTCTGCGGTTGTCTCTTAGAAGCGCCTTGAAGGAGCTAAATGACCTTTCTACTTCAGCTGAAACGAGTGGAGCCCATTTAAAGCTTTCAACTTCAGGGCTGCCGTTTTGAAAATTCGAATGGGAGTATTTTAGCCGTTTACGGGGGAGTATTTCGTCTCTAAGGGGAGTACAAAAAAGAAACGATACAAATCCAATATCAAAAGCAACCATTAGCCTGTTGAAACTCTAAAACTTAATCATTTTATTTGGACTGCAGCATAAAGATTTTTTTAAGAAAAGTTCACTTTTTTCCATAAATAGCAAATCAACAGAAAAACAAAATTATTGATGAATGATGAATTAATGAACTCCAAAAACATTAAAAAAATATATTGTATAAAACTATAACAGTAAGAAATTTAAGCATTAAAATAACTAAGTCTTGGGTTTTACCTATCAAACTGAAACTCAGTACTTCGTACAACCTCCTCGGCTCTACATAACTTTGAAAATTCTATTATGCATGGAATTTATCAAGCTCTACAGAACTTCTCCATTGATCTCGATTCATGCCTGGGCTATTTGTGTTTTTAGCTCTTTCACATTCCAGTACTGCCTCTCATATACATTTTTCAAGCCATGATCCCCACATGTTTTCGATTGGTTTCAGATCAGGACTACATGATGGCCACGGCAAAAATCTTGTTCTGCTGACTTCCAACTATTCGCGGACTATTTTTGGCGTGTGAATTGTCTTGTTGGAAAAATAAAGTTTTCACCCGCCGAAATTCGCCTTACCTGACCGGCATTCGGCATGTTTCACCTGAATTTGCGTGAAATAGCTTGGTCGACCGGATCTAGATGAGAGAGAAGAGCCATAATTTTTACCCAAATTGAGGAAATTACACACGACGGAAACAAATCGTCCTACCTTCGATGCAACTGACCGCTTTTCATGCTCTCTTTGTATAGCAATAACTGCCTATCCTTTCAGGGTCAAATAGGTTCCGCGGGGCACGACTAGGTTAGATTAGGTTAGGTTGTCGGGAGTTCTGAGGCTAAGCCATCACAAAACACGAGGCACCATAATGGGACCATTTTTTGATGGTACCTAAACCAAAACTTTTCCCTTTTTCCCTTTTTCCCTTTTTCCCTTTTTAAATTTTATTGTAGTAAGTTTGGCCAGTCTCTTCCAGTGTGTTAAAGAAGTCATCCCCTAAAAAATTCTCTAGAGAGCGAGCAATAGCCTGACAACCACAAAAAATGTGTTCAATATCCTCCGATATACATACTTATGTCATATATGTACCTATGGGGCATGGCTAAATAGAGGTTGAATAATTATTATCATTTCGAATTACTAGGAGTGCGAGTCATCTGTGAAATTACCTTTAAAATATTTTAAATATAAAAATACTTATCAATCATCTGAAATATTGTAAGGTAAACAAAATGTTTTTATACTGAAGTATTTCGCCTCTTGTGCATGGCTTCTTTAGTTAGTAGCTCTGTCTGTATATCAAACTGAACATTTTGATAATGTTTGTCTTTATACTTATAGCGGCCACTGTATTTCATTATCGTGTTAGTATTTTAACAAAGTACTATTCAATAAAGACAATGGTACTCAAAGTACTACTTGTTTTTAAAAAAATGGAAATATTTAATAGGTGAGTACAATCAGGACGAGGGGAGCACGGGAGTACAGTGCTTGAGAGAGTAGTACGAATACTCCCTTAGTACTCACTTCGGCAGCCCTGTTCAACATTATTAACATCAATGTTTGACGGTACTTTCTGGAAAATATTTTTCAATTTGCCGGAATATGTATGTACATACATGCATATTTATGAATGAACACAACCAATAAAAATTTTCAAACCAAAGCGGGTAGATATGCATGTACAATGTACAATGTTGTACAGATACATACATAATGTACATATGTAGATCAGTGATCGCAGGGCAGGGACAATTTTGGTGGCGGCAATGTTGTTAATATTTTTTTTTTTTTATAAAGCGTAGCAACGCACGCAGGTTGGCCGCTAGTGTGCGATATTTCCATGTTGACTCTCCCCACAGACCAGACTAAATTCTAATGCGTCTAGGAATGTAAGTATGCGTATTACGTAGTGTGAGGAAGAAGCATAATGTTTGCACTGATGAACATGCATACATACGAGCATTATTTTTTTAGCGAAGAAACTTTGAGAAAATGCAAAATTGGCAAAAAAGCAAAAAAAGGCAACAACGGCAAAAAAGGCAATAATGGTATAAAAAGGCGAAAAAGACAAAATAAAATACATAATATTTGGAATCAGGAGGACATGAAACGTGTTTGTGTAAAGTCGATACTATCTTCCGACTAAGCAAAAAAAGAGACAAAGTTAGCAAAATCCTATCCCTGCCTATAACCATGCTTGAGGCTTGTGTGCACTGAATATTAACGTCTAAGACGCTGTGTATCACACGACTCCATGCTTCAGCCCACACTTTTTGTGGTACTTCTGTTACACTCGCAGCCAATCTAGCCTGCTTGTGTGCCGAGTCCACATCAAGTGCTCAAAAATATTAAGTCTCTGCAAGAGTAAACAAGGAGATGATACCAAAAATCAGAAAATCGTTCATAAAACCCTGCAAAAGTGTTCTTCCCTCTTTGTTAAATGGCAGTACAACCTAACATTATGTAGGTTAGGGCATGCGGCATACATACATACATATGTATATCTCCGTCTGGCTTTCTCTAGTTCCACTGACCAACTTCTGTACACATCCTAAGCCTTACCGCTCTGGTACGTCGCCAAGGCTGAACCTTTCTGATTAAGTCAATTGGTTGGTTGATTTGTGAGAGTGAGGAAAGAGATTTCTGCACTTCACGTAGGCCACGAGTCGGGTCCGCTGTGCTCTCCTCTAGAAACTGAGCTGGGAAAGAAAAGGGTTGGGGTTTGTGTGAGTGAAAGGGGTATGGAATGGGCAGTGGAATGGAAAGGTTAGAAGGAATATGTGGATTCAAGAAAAGCGCTGTGTCTGTCGTGTAAACTGCAGTGTTTTTGAGAAATCGATAGATTTGAGCGATGTCAACCCAGGTAGGATGTGTCTTCCCAGGTGTTTGTACCTTATTGAGCATAAAGACGTCCAATCGCAGAATAAGTGTTAGATACTCTCGTCCTCTTCTTCTCAACCCGGGCAGGTGCTGTTTGGTGCACTAGTCCCAGTCTTGTTTGCATGTTTGTTTAAGTTGATGTGTCCTGGTATATAGGCCAATCATCAGTTTTATCCCGCTATGGCCTTGGATCATCATTTCTTTGGCAGCCTTGTGTGTTTGGATTTGACTCCTCATTTGTGAGTGGAGTTTTGCAAAAGACAGGCGATAAGCAGTTTTCACTGCTTGTACCCCCGCGCCGGCCGTAGCTATAGTATTCACTGTTAAATTTTTCACGTCTTCCGCCCCTGCTGTTGCAAGTTCACTCACCCTCTCGTTCCCCGGTATGTTGTTCTGGTCAGGTATACAGAACAGGATCTTCCAAGGGAATTGAGTTTTTCTTTTTAATTTAGAATTAGTCTGTGGGTTTGCAAGTGCTTTAAGTGTGGCTGGATTTAGTCAATTACACCATCCCTGCAGTTCCCACAGTTCATCATTGTATGCCCTCCTTTATTCCTTTCTTTTATAACCAGCCCATGCTTCTGCAACGTGGCGAAGGACTGGGAAATACGAATCTTCAAAAAACAAAGCGATTAGCATCAGTTTTAGTGTCATTGCCAAAGTTCTATTGTTCTTGATGATAGTCTTTCTCTTTAGGATAAGCTCTAAAAGAAATACCGATATGATCCACTTTTTACGTGTCGTAGTAAACCTCACGCACTCTTCCAAAAGACAGAACTTGTAATGAAAATCCGCCATACTTTGGACTCATTATTGAATCCTCAATCAAAGCCAATTACATTTATTTATTTTTTTAAATCTACGAAAAATTCCATTTCACTTTGACGACATCCATCACTGTCGCATCATAAACTTTTCCGCAAATATACAGACTTTTTTCATAGGCTGTGCTAAAATAATCCAGCTCTAGTCTATATACCGCTGTTTAATATGCTTATTATAGTTGATTCAACTTTACATATTGTTGGTACAAAATCCTATCTTCTTGAACCAAGCAAGACGATGTGATTTGGCATCACATACGACGTAAATCAACAGACCTACCAACCTTTTTCTTAACGAAATCTTTCTCGCTTTTTCCAGTATCTCTCCCGCCTTTTCCAGTACTTCTCCCGCCTTCTCCATTTACATTTTCCAATCTGTCAATTAATAAACTTACTTCTTCGTAAAACTTCGACGAGAATAAACGTGTTCAACCAGCAACCTAAACAGTCTTTATTTTTTCTATGTTCGTTTGCAACATTTTATGGTCCTTCGAGCCGGATAAATAATTTAGATTTGTTTATTTAATATCGGAATAAATAATTTAGATTTATTTAATTAATATCGCGTGCCGTGTCAGATAATTTATTACATAATGTCTACGGTCAAACGAGATGTCTTGAGAAACTCAATAAAACGTCTAATGAACACGAGTAAAAAGGCGGAGACTTACGACGAGGCGGACATTCAATCCTTTTTGAAGTTACTGGATTACCAGTGGATCAGATTTAATGAAGCACAGGACGAGGTAGAGTCCACATGTGGCGAGGGTGGGCTAGCACCAGAGGAGGCTCAACGTGAACAAGGCGACGAGTGGTACCGAATAGCATTCTCCAACTTCACACGCGCACAAACCCAGCTTAAAGCTAGCTCCACTAGCAGTAAGTCGAACGAACATCATCATTATGCAGATGTTAAGCTGCCGCGTATGGACTTGCCGAAATTTGATGGGAACCCGTTGGAATGGAAGCAGTTTCACGATGCGTTTACATCACTAATTCATGGGGAACCATGTCTTACGGGTTCGCAGAAACTGCATTACCTTCGATACAGCTTACAAGGGGAAGCACTCAAAGTTATAAAGGCATTTCCTATCACCGACAGTAACTATAAGGAAGCCTGGGAGTTACTAGGCAAAAGGTATAATAGTAAACGTGTTATTGTTGAAGCTCATTTTCGAGCCTTGTTTTCACTACCGAAACTTTCTTCTGAGTCGACCACAGGTATAAGAGCATTGATAGACGACGTCCAGGAGAATTATCGTTCACTGAAGACTCTCGGCAGAACTGTCTTAAGTTGGGATGATTGGCTTGTGCACCTGATTATCAACAAACTTAGTCTGGAAACTCACCGACAATGGCAGCTTTCGCAAACAACCGACAAAGTGCCCACTTTCGACCAACTAGTAGACTTCCTAGAAACTAGATGCCGTTGTTTAGAGGCAGTCGAATTCCACAATGCACAGCCAGTAACATCCGCCAAGACAAAAATCAAGTCCACAACAGTTCTCGCAATGCCTAAGGGGACTTGCAAGTGCTATTTTTGTGATGGGAAACACAAGATCTTCGGTTGTGAACAGTTTCGAGCCCTTCCTTCTAGCCGCAGAGTTGCCGCCGCAAAAGAGAAGTCACTATGCAGCAACTGTCTTTCAAATGCACATAAACAAGAAGCTTGTCGCAGCGTTCATACGTGCCGTTTGTGTCAGGCTCGTCATCACACGTTGCTGCATATTGAGGAATCGCCGCCTATCGCAAACCAACCCTCACTTCACGTGGTAAATTTGGACCATCAGATTCTTTTAGGAACCGCTCTCGCCAAGGTGATGGACAGCTCCGGGCAGTTTCAAACAGTTAGAATTCTGTTCGACAATGCTTCGCACCTTACTTTCATCACAAAACAATGCGCTGAAAAACTTCTACTAAACGCTACGCCTTCCGGAACCAAAATCGAAGGAATAGGTGCCTTAGCAGCTGGTAAGTCCCAAGGGATTGTGCAGCTTGTGTTATCTTCGCTTGACGACAGTTTCGCCGAAACCATTCAAGCTAATGTATTGCCAAAGATAACCAACGCTCTACCACCCTCTCTCATTCGCAAAGGATCATGGCAACATATCGATGGTCTAACTTTAGCCGACCCGAACTTCAATATACCCGCAGCAGTCGACGTTCTACTAGGATGTGATCAACTAGGAAGCTTCCTTCTCGATGGACTAATCTCTGGCCCAAAGGACACTCCAATTGCACAGCAAACAACACTCGGTTGGGTACTATTCGGAAAAGCGGTCGCACAAACTTCCGCTCACGCATTTTCTACAGTCGTCGCCAGTCGAGATTCCGCTCTAACCAAAGCAGTGACCAAGTTTTGGTGTCTAGAGGAACTCCCGGAACGCAAGCACTTTACTGACGAAGAACTTATATGCGAAGAACTTTTCTCCAAAACTCATTCACGTCAAAGTGATGGTCACTTTGTGGTAAAGCTTCCGTTCAAGCCCTCTTGTCCGCTTGGGAACTCTCGTGATGCCGCAGTTCGAGCTCTCTATCGTATGGAGAAGATATTCGCTAAGGATCAGCAGCTTCAGACCGACTACGCAAAATTTATGCAGGAGTTCATCGACTTGGGGCATATGGAGGAAATTAGTGATAGTCCCAGCCCAGGAAATCACTATTATATGCCACATAGAGCAGTCATAAAAGAGTCCAGCACAACGACAAAGTTGAGGGTCGTTTTTAACGCGTCGGCTAAGACGACTTCTGGATACTCTTTAAATGATACGCAACTGGTCGGTCCGCAGCTGCAACCTGATCTTTTCACCACGCTACTTCGATTCCGGAGTCATCGATTCGCTTTAACTGGCGACGTAGCAAAAATGTACCGCCAGGTGCGAGTACACACAGATCACGTCGATTTTCAGCGCATCGTCTGGCGTCGATTGCCAACAGATCCTGTTAAAGATTATCGCTTGCTGACTGTGACATATGGGGTCGCATCGGCTTCTCATCTGGCCGTTAAAGCCCTACAGCAAACTGCTCTCAATGAAGGCCACAATTTTCCTGCTGCCGCTAAGATAGTATTGCGCGACTTTTATATGGACGATCTCCTGACAGGATCTTTTGACGAAAAAGAACTTCAGAGTCTGCAATTCCAAGTAGCCAGTATGCTTAAACGTGGTGGTTTCGATCTGCGTAAGTGGTCATCGAACTCACCTATCGTAATTGACTCCATACCGGCTGAACTGAGGGAAATCAAAACGACTTTTGATTTCAGCGATTCCGAGAGCGTAAAAACATTGGGGCTACAGTGGCATCCATTTTCCGATGTCTTTGCGTACACCGTACAGGTTCATGATATAAATACCTTTCATCTTACTAAGCGTCTCCTCCTTTCAGATGCCGCGAAGCTGTTTGACCCACTTGGACTACTTGCTCCAACAACACTTATTCCCAAGATGCTGTTTCAACGCCTTTGGAAACCGAAAGTAAACTGGGATGAGCAAGTGCCTCCAACGGTTAAGCGGAAGTGGATCGATTATCGGGCAAATCTCCCAAGGTTGGCAGAGATTAAAATACCTAGGTGGATTGGAGTTGGTGGTACAAACGCAGTCACGGATCTTCATGGGTTTGCAGACGCATCGCAATCCGCGTATGCTGCTGTAGTTTACGCTAGAACCGTAACCGCTAATGGTGCTTTGGTCTGCCTTTTCACCGCCAAAACAAGGGTAGCACCTATAAAGCCAATATCTTTGCCGCGCCTAGAGTTATGTGCCGCCGCCCTGTTAGCACAATTAATCACGCAAGTCAGGAACGCAATCAGCCTTTGCATACGTAATGTCTATGGGTGGACCGACTCATCTGTAGCAATAGCGTGGCTCCGTCAACACCCTAGCCGATGGTGCACGTTTGTCGCTAACCGTGTTGCACAAGCTCAAGATGTTATTCCACCCGAGCGATGGTTACATGTTCCATCTTCACAAAACCCGGCCGACTGTGCGTCTCGTGGATTGCTACCCCAAGAGCTGAAAGATTTCACCTTATGGTGGGAAGGACCTCCGTGGTTGCAGCATCCCCCCGAAGCCTGGCCCCCGCAACAACTTTTTACTACTGCTATAGACCAAAAGTCAAATGCAGATGATGTCACTCTGGTGTCTACAGTAAAGCCGCATCAAATCTGGGATCTCATCGATAAGTATTCTTCTATATCTCGACTGAAACATGTAACTGCATATGTTTACAGATTTATTAACAATATACGCCGTCGTATCCAAGGACGGAAAGGAGGTGACCATGTTCCTGGTCATCCCAACAAAATTCTGCGACTGGATGAACTGAACAGTGCTCTTCGCTTTTGGATAAAAGCCACACAAAGATGCTATTTTGAAGACGATATACAGCGACTCCAAACAAGGAATGCTCTTAAGAAAGGAAGCAAGCTGTTGAAATTGAACCCCTTTTTGGATGAGAACGGAATTCTTCGTGTGGGGGGAAGGCTTCGAAATTCACCGTTGCAGCCTGATAGAAAACATCCTATTCTCCTGCCAGCAGTCGCGAAACTTGCTACGATGATCTGCCACGAAGTTCATCGGATATCGCTCCACGCAGGTCCTACAACCATGCTCGCTATCATACAAGGACGATTTTGGATAGTCAACGGCCGTAATCTGTTACGGAAAATCTTCAGATCGTGTGTCAAGTGCCTTAGATATCAGAACATCGTTCAACAACAGCTGATGAGCGATTTGCCCAGACCCAGAGTGCAGTCTTGTCGACCCTTTCTTCGCAGCGGCGTTGATTTTGCCGGACCTGTTTGGCTTCGCTTATCGAAAGGACGTGGGTGCAAAGCCGTAAAGGGTTACATCTCAATTTTCATATGCATGTCCACTGGTGCCATGCACCTGGAGTTAGCGAGTGACTTGTCGTCGAGTACCTTCATAGCTGTTTTGAAGAGATTTGTGTCTCGAAGAGGGCACTGCAGAGATTTGTACAGCGACAACGGGACGAATTTTGTCGGGGCAGAAAGAGAGCTCAGAAATCTTTTCGTCCAAGCAACTCAAGACGAACATTTGGCCAAATACTTACGAGATGATGATATGATTTGGCACTTTAACCCACCTGCGGCGCCCCATATGGGCGGATACTGGGAAGCCGCCGTCAAGCGCGTGAAGTTTCATCTAAGGCGAACTTTGCATGAACATCTTCTGACTTTTGAGGAATTTTCGACTCTCCTGACGGAAATAGAAGCCTGCGTTAATTCCAGACCACTGTGCCCTGCATCAACGGACGTCAACGATCTTCAGCCCCTGACGCCAGGACATTTCTTAATAGGTGAGCCACTCAAATCCATCCCAGAACCTGATATCGAGGATGCCAAAATCAGTCTAAGAGATCGGTGGCGTCTCATTTCGCAGCTGCGCCAGCATTTTTGGAAAAGGTGGCACAGCGAATACTTGCAGCATCTTCAGCAGCGTGCTAAGTGGACGAAGTCGTTTCCCAACTTCGCCGTAGGAGATCTTGTGGTCATTAGAGAAGACACCATCCCACCCAGCAAATGGAGGATGGGAAGAGTGATTAAGGTTCACCCTGGTGCTGATGACAAAGTTCGTGTCGTTACTCTAAGGACTACAGACGGGACCTTTGTGCGGCCTATCGTGAAGATATCACCACTTTTGACCTTCAAAGATGATGTCGATAATCTTGATGATTGAACTAACCTCTCAAGTAGTTCAAGGCCGGCGGAATGTTGGTACAAAATCCTATCTTCTTGAACCAAGCAAGACGATGTGATTTGGCATCACATACGACGTAAATCAACAGACCTACCAACCTTTTTCTTAACGAAATCTTTCTCGCTTTTTCCAGTATCTCTCCCGCCTTTTCCAGTACTTCTCCCGCCTTCTCCATTTACATTTTCCAATCTGTCAATTAATAAACTTACTTCTTCGTAAAACTTCGACGAGAATAAACGTGTTCAACCAGCAACCTAAACAGTCTTTATTTTTTCTATGTTCGTTTGCAACACATATATTATTTATTTTAATGATGATGCAACTTTTTAAATCAACTCTGATAAAATCAATCAAAATACACATTTATTTGTTTACTCCCCGCATACTCGCATACTACCCCAAAATATGAAGCATCGCTCAGCACATTAAAAGGGTTGAACGATCTAAAGCATCCGTCATCTCCCTCTCAGTCAATTTTATTAATCGTGTACAGAGGAAAAAAAAGTAATTCACTTATTCCAGTATCTGAATAATTTTATACAAGTGAAAAAAAAAAAAAAACGGAAAAATATGTTCCAGCATAATGCGGGTCCGCCCGTACCAGTACCCGAACTCACAGTTCCACTCAACTTTGCCAAATGAAATGAAATGTGCGCTGTCGAACATATTTTTTATGCCATTTAACTTTTTCGCATTAAACTGATTAAATTGATTAATTTACTGTACGACTATGTGTACGTGTAGTGCTATAGGTTATTTCGACAGGCAGACCGATTGACTGAACGACAAAAGGGTTGTAACATCAAAATACTCGCGCGATCTTCTTCCTTCTTCTTTTTTTCGCGAAAAGGGTTGCGCAAGTGATTGACAAAACAAACATTATACTCGTAGTACTGTGTCTGTCGCCTGGTTTGCAGTGAAATGTATGACGGATTACTCGCATCCTCATCAAAGATAGTAACATAACATTCGTCATCATTTGATGCAGTTACGTGTGGGGTCGGAATGAGCAGGAAGTTCACTCCTTCAATGTTGTGCTGAATTTTTTTTTTGCATGCAAGTACTATAATATGTAATAAGTAAAATGGAAATCGTGTTATTCTGATAGTATATCCTTTTTTCCCCGCCTGACAGGAGACATCTTTTTGCAGCGCAGTCATAGAAAAGTAATGCTGAAGAGATCCGTATGTATATGTACATATGTACGTACATAATTTAGTCGTATATCTGTACCTATGTAAAAATATTTAAATTCGAGGTGTGTTTTCATAGGGTGTTCGATTCGCATGAGCTTGCGTTTTTAAACGAAATGACAAATATGTAGTTTTTTTGTTGTTGTTTCTTAATAAAGATTTAAAGTAACCAAATAACTTAACTCCTTTTTTGTATTTTTTAACATTTTACAGAAAAATCAGCGACATTGTTTGAACTGTTCGTTCTTCGAAAACGAAAACAAAAGCATTGCCAAACTTAAAAAATTCTTGATACATTAAATGTGGGGTTAATACATAGATACATACGTATATACACATGTAGATTATATATATATACATATATACATACCTATATACAAACTTAATAAGTATGTATTAATTTGAAATTTGAGGGTGAAGGTAGAAATTTTCTGAATTGGAAAAAAAAAATATTTTTGATATAAAAGCAACATCCTGGGCAACACTGCTTTTTATATTCTTGTAAAAACATTTCTCAACATTAATGTCAAAATAGTTCATTTGAATTTTGAGTTTTTAATAATTGCTTTGTAACAATTGTATGCAGCCAATAAATTATGCTACAATTTTAGTGTTGTCTTAACAAATATAATTTCATCATAAAAATAATGTTTTTTTTTACATCTTTGATGTAGTTTTTTATTCTGTTTTGTAATTCGATAATTGTACTTAAGATTAAAATTTTGTCGAATTTCATTTGATTTTAGGACACTGTGAACACTGTTAGGTATACTCGCAATATATGCTTGTATCATGTCTTTGATGAAATACGTCCTAAATATTTTCTTTCGGCATTGGTGTTGTTGAATTCCTTTGAGAATAAACTTTTGATTTTAAGTAAGCCCAACAATTTTCGCTAGAGTTTAAGTCAGTAGAATTGCCGGCGCTGGGAAGAATGTTAACATTTCTTGAATTAATTATATTAAAAGGTTATTTTTATGGTGGCAACGAGCGTCATACTCCCATACTGCATAGAGCTCGTCTGTTAGAGGAGACTCTAGTCTTTGCAAATAAGTAAAAAAGCCCGTATTAAGTATGTACTTACACGTACAGGTTGTAGTTCATTATTTTGTAAAATATTTTGCAAAACAGATTTAAACCATTTCAGTTTTCTAGCGGGGTACTGTACATGTTATTTTCGGGCTACTATATTATTAGCCACTTTCAGTGTTGTTTAATTTTTGAGGAACAAATTTCATTTTTCCAACAAAAAGTATGTTTTTCACCGATGTTTTGTATCGTTTGTAAAACAATAAAATATGCGAATATGAGTTTTAAATGTTTTCGATTCATGTGTTTATCTTTTCGAAATTTTCAACTTTTCGAAATGTTCATCTTTGGTGTAGGTAGGTATGTACTTAATTTTGAGTAGGGTAAGGTCGGGAGGTTTTGACACGTTAACGAACATTTGGAAATATCTTAAAATCCAAATACAATTTCAAATTTTCAAAATTTACATAAGTTACAATATTATTTTAGCAATATAAAAGCATTAATGATTAATCGATGTAAATATTTTTAACAGAGTTGTAAGGTTTTTTCCAAAACCTTACAAAGTGTCAATTCCTCCTACCATGAAGGAGGTTTTGACAGAGGGATAATAAAACAACTTATAATGCTTTTTTGTTCAACAAATAATTTTTTTTTTTATTCTCAATGCATATCAATCTTTGTTTAATAGTTCAGTCTACTTTTTTTAAGTTTAATGGCGTAGAATTTAAGTAACAAAATAAATTTACCAACAGAAAAAACCTTTCATAAAAACTTAATTTAAAACTTGTTTCATCGATGTTGAGGTGGGGATTTTTTTGTTGTCGTAAATATTTGGCATTTTTACATTCTAAAAAACAGCAAGAAGTTGTTTTACCACACAATTTTTATTTTCACTCATAATCGAGGATTTGACACTTTGTCAATTCCTCATTCAGCAAAAATGTCAAATCCTCCTTTTTGATTACTTTTGGGACTTATACAAGAAAACACTTTTGTAATGCTGCTCAGGATAAACTATTGTTTAGTAATGATTTTAAAACGAATGAAGGTGCACTACATTGCACTTTCAATGTCAAAAACTACATATCTAAAATATTACAGTTGGATTGCTTACCATAAAAGTTAGATGAAATGGGCACAAAAATAAAAAAGACGGTCCACTTCGCTTATCTCCTAGACCTTAGTGATTGTTTATTTATCACTCAAACCAATCGTTATTAACTTCGTTTTCTCATCATTTAAAGTTCCGCCAAGATCTTAGTTTTTCAGAAAAGTGCTGATGTCAATTCCTCCTGCCTGTCAAATCCTCCCGACCTTACCCTAGGTACTTAATTTTGGTTAAGATGTCTTTCAAGGTTTTGCACTTTCCTTTTAAATTTAAAAACTCTGCTCGGCCTTTAACTGGTGCCATCTTTCCTCTACATAAATTCACTGCATACTGGTATGCAAACAAATGTCATGAAATGCAAAAATGCAAATTCGGGCAGAAAAGAACAGTTTTCCAAAGAATAACGGTTACATGAATCTACTACGAATACCTAAAACTCGAATATAGAAGAGAAACAAAATTATGGGTCGTTCATCTTTTCGAGTATCCAAAAATCAACCCGTTCATCTTTTAGAATACTGCAATGGTGAAAAAATTCAGTTCACCTATCTGGGTAGTTCATCTTTTGTAAAAGTTCATCTTTCCGAGATTCTACTGTATTTTATTCCAAATTGCTAAGAGAGGGTACATTTTGTAGTGCATTTTCTTTTCCCTTTTTTGATTAAAAGTCTCCGAAAATGGGGAGATTTATTTGATATATGTACCTAATCATATGAGAATTATACATTAATAAGCTTGCAGCTAGGCTCAGATTGTGATGCAGTTAGGCTCGGCTTAGCCAGTGGCAGTACTTAATAAAACTGTACATTACAAGTTCTCAACAACCTGAACAAAGGGCTCGATGATAGACTTTTTCGAGTTAACCCTTTCGGGGGCTTTTCGGGAAAGCAAATTCAGAAACATTTAGACAGTCAAAACCTTGCACTATAAACTTGACGTCTGATAGCTGGAAATACGTTAAGATACCATTACTAAAATGTTGGAAAACGATCTGGTACAGATTTCAACAAAATCGTTTATACTCCGTACGCGCTTGCAACCTTTGGTGAGGTCTTGTCTAGAGAATAGTTTTGAGGAACAATTCAACAACTAACACATTTTCATAGCTTACATTCGGTTCACCCCTCGTTTCAAGCTTTCATGACTTGTGGGCAGGTAAGTAGGTATATAATACATAGTTTCAGTAGTAGAAATTCCAAGTTAGAAAAAAAATATAAAACGTGCCTCATTAAGTCCGCTCTTTAGTTTAACATATACAAATACATACATGTATGTATGTGCATTGTACAAATGTACGTATAACCTACAAGCGGGCTTTGAACTTCTACTTCTATATCATTGTGGCAATTATAATTGCTCTCGCATGGTAATAAAAAACAATAAAAATTATTTTTTATGTCGAAAACGATGAAAATATGTATATATGTACATATGTACATATGTATGTAGTTACAAAAAAAAAACCTTTTTAATGAGTGTTGAAGACGACTACGGCAATGTCAGCGACGACTCCATCGTGCTGTCGGGCTTAGTGTGCTTATAATTGGCCACTTTGATGGTGGTTGGGCACCTGAACCCTACGTTAAAACGAAATGATATGCGAACGACAATCAAATGGCTCCTTACGACCATAATTGCACGACAATATATCCTTGCAATGTACCTATAATGGTACGAGTATATCCAACACGAGGACTTCGGATCACGCTTTTATGGGATTATTATCTTCATCGTTTCACTGCCGCTGCCGTCGCCGGTTTATACTACTTACATTCATATGCGAATTTATGAGTGGTGGCGACGAAAGGATGCAGTTGCCCATAATAATTATGGGCAGGCTAAGTGATTATTAAAATTACCATCCGGTATCAGGCGTTACCGCGGCTCCATGTGGTGTGTGCTTGTGTCAGTCTTAACAACTGGATTAGCAGCCAATTAAGATTGTGTATGTTGAATTATATCTCCTGTCGTCTCCCATAGTTAGCAGGAGAGAAGATGTAGATTGTTGAAGATTAATTCTCATATGATTTGCGTAAAAAAAATTGATCAACTGGTGCGAAGCTTTGCTTTTATTTTTTAACTTTATTTTTGGCGACGATATTTCACGAGTTCTAGGATAGCAGCACCCATCCGGTGGAAGGTATCTGCCTGAGGTAATACACACTGGGCCTATTATTCTCGTTAATACTGTGTAGGTTATCTCCAGTTGACTACTTAAAGCTTCCCTCTATTTGCCTGTTTATTTCCTTAGCCTCAACCATAACATTGTAGATTTTTTGTTTCATTCATTGTACAAGAGTATTTTCATCACAAGCGAACACATCCTGTTGAAGTCAAATAGGTTGTCGACTCGTTTTTTCTTTGTACCATTTTCCAATTACCTAAACCGCTTTTTCGCCGCTTGATGCCCATGCAGTTTTTTTAAGGTGTTGCTTATGCACTTCCTATGAAAAACAACTCATCCTGACATCCTTTCTAGCAACGACGTGTACATATATTGGTAATAAAATTTGGCCATGAACCCATCTGATAACTTTTGTTCCAGCCATTAACACAAAATACTCGTTTATAGATACATATTCACGCTCCATCCGGTCACAGTATCTGCATCTGTATCCCTATCCATCTCAATTCCCATCCCAAGTCAGGCCAAGATCATCGCATCATCGCATCTTTAATTATTAATTAAAACGTGAAACATTTGCTTTTCTCTTCGCTTTTATATCCCTGCCATCCCTGTATTTGTGTGTGTGCTAACCAATTGGTTGTAATTTTTATAACTTTCCCGGGATACCCTATAACACGCGCAATATTAAATGATAAACAGCGTTTTATGGAGCCACGACAGGGATCATTGATTTCCCATCGCTCAACATTGGCCGGACTCCCCCTGAGTATTGATGTTTCTGTTCTGGCTTTTACGATACTATCTGTCCTCACGGATCATGATGTCGCATCGGAGTTAATTGATTTTTAATATCATCTTATTAGGGGGGCCCTTAATCAAATGAAATACAGTTCACAGCCATTCTCTACATACGAGAACGTTTGGCATTGGCAATGCATTCAACTCGGTGGTACTGCGGCTGCGATTTCAAATGGAAATTTATCATCAAAAAATCTCTGCATCTCCTTTACGTGTAAAACAAAAGGGAATCACTTACCCTTACCCCGTTATGGCTCCATTTTCCGACCGCACGACGAATTCTTTAGAATGCAGTCTTGCGTTTCTTTTTGCCACACCCTGGCAGTTTCTTTGAAAACTAATTTCTTAAGACGCCCGAACACTACACCACACAATTTAACTTTTTCCTTTGCGGGGAAAAACTCTGGTGGGTGGCAGTGGGCTGGGTGGCTATGCCTTTGTATATGATTTTCGAGTTGTACTGATGATAGGATCCACGCGCAATGCGGCACTATCGCGTAGAATCCGCGAGAAATTCCCGCACCAAGAGACAATGCAAAGTGGTCTTTTCGATTGGGGAGGGTGGGTGCAAGCCGCACAGACAACCCACCACCCACCACCCACCACCTACCGATGGTAAAACTAAAGTAATTTTAATCGAAAATTGATTTATAATTGGAAAATCTTTTTCCCCGATTTTGACTTACCGCAGCCTTGTAAAGAGTACTCTCAAGACCATCACTACCACGCACTAAACCACCCATCTCCATACCGCCACACTTATCACCTACCCTTGTTAGAAAATATTAGATCTTTGAGCGTCTTTGGGTAAAACATCCCGGGAAAAAGTTAAGAAAAGCGAGGATGGAATTTTCTTTGAAGCGGTTTGAGAGCGGTTTCTTCATTTGGAGCACGATGCGGGTGCGGGTGCGATGGTGTAATGATGGTAAAAAGGGGGAACTTTTCCAATCGATTGCAGCAAAAGAATTAAGATAAAGTTTGCTAAATGCCGAAGGGCGTTTCTTTCGCTGTGTAGATACAGACGTGAAGGACCGAAATGAAACTCTTGTAAATTGAATTATTTTCATTTTTGTTGATTGGGCGAAAAGGATTAACACCTTGCCAGGATGCCGGGATTAGCATTCAGTACAGCCACGCGGAATGAGAGCTATGAGTAAGGATAAGAAGTTTGTTGTTTACAAGAAGATCCACATCACTTCGGGGCGGTTAGATTAATGAGTTCCGATGGACGTTAATGGACCACAGTGCACGGATATGATGAGAAATCCTTTGGTTTTTTTTTTTTTTTTTTGTTTGGTCTATGGCTTTCATTAAAGTGAGTTCTTTAACTTGAGGCTTAATAAAGTTTTGGTTATTCGTGTATGGGTGGGGTGAAATAGACGACATGGTGGAATAGTGGTTTACGAGTCAATGCATTATTTTGATTGAAATGATCGAATAATTCTGGAGATTGGAGATTGTGGAGATATCAGAATAATATGTACATTGATATTTAGTACTTTTTCCAGTAGGTACTTGTTTTTGATTAAGATGTGCCACAAAAGGGTCCCGGGACTGAGAATTTGGCAGTAGATCCTGAATGAGCCAGCTCATCCGCAATCTCATTTCCCTTAATGCCTCTGTGAACAGGTACCCACCAAGGTGTGTCCTTATTGTGAGTAGCTAGGGATTGGAGAGCATTGAAGCATCACTTTACCAGTCTTGAGTCAAAAGAGTAGGAGCTCAAAGCTTTGAGTGCAACTTGGCTGAAACACGTTGAGGAATGATCCAAGAGGGACGGAGGTTCTGGTGCTGGGCCCGAAAACCCCAGCGCCATCACCAGAGGCCATTTTCGTACCATCAGTGTACCATTTATGTACTAAACATTTTGGGTCTAGGGTGGGTCGACGGTTTAACCACGTAGTACGTTCACCAATATGAACTTCGAATTTTCTGCCAAAGCAGTATTCACTTATCATAAAATCAGCTGCTGAAGGGCAGGTGTGCATGGCATCGGTTATATCAAGACACGCCATCCGCTGAAGCTTCGAGCTTCTTGGCTGTAGTCTTTTCGAGAACTTTAGGCCACCAGACTAAGGCTCCGTATGAAATGATGGGTCTGACCATCGTGGTATACAACCAGTGTATAATTTTAGGGGTGAGACCCCAAGCTCTACCATACAGTCGGCGACTTGCCCATAGGGCCCTAGTTGCACGGTTTATTATGGAATTGAGGTGAGAATTCCGGTTGATGCGCATATCTAAGATAACTCCCAGGTATTTGACCTCGCTGAAATACTCAAGTGTAGTGCCGTTCAGGATAATTGGACCTAGGTTAATAATCCTCCTCTTCGTGAAGGGTACTAGAACGGTTTTACAGAGTTTGTCTGAGAGTCCTTCCCTGCTGCACCATTTTGAAACGATTTGTAGTGAACTCTGCATCACACTCGTGATGGTTGAGTCAAATTGATGATGGTTAGGTCATCAGCGTAGCCAATGGCTTCATAGCCCGAGTTGCGTAGTTCAGCAAGCAAATCATTGATGACGAGGAACCATAGCAAAGGAAAAATGATGCATGGTGTATGGTTAGTATTAGTGAATAGATTTATATAAACGCCAGATGTCTGGCAGGGATGAAAAATGACATTTTTGAGTTGTACTTAAAACAATTTTAAGATTGTACAGAAATGCAGCCAATTGTATTGAAAACTATCTTTCACGTAGAGAAACATAAACAAACAAAAAAAATAACATACATATTATTATTATTATTTATTAGTATTATTGATTTATTGTATAATGTTAACAACAAAATGTGATGTTAAGAAGAAAAAAATAACATGGCCAAAAAGTGTCATTAGTTAACTTTTACAAAATTAAAAATACCAAAAAATAAAAAATTCAAATGTAATAACTCTTATATGCATGAGAAATTATACAATTATAAACATAAGCCTTAAAGCTATCGAAACTGCAGTACCGAAAAAGCAGCTTCCAACCCAGTAACCCGGTAAGAATTTGTAAAGCTTCTTCAAATGTAAAAGTTCTCCTGGAAAAGTAAAGCAAGCATAGTGTTGATAAAATAGGACAAATTGCTATAAAGTGGTAGACGTCTTCCACTGTATTCAGGTTACAAAGGCTACATATACTTGAGTCTTGCATATCTTGTCGATAAGCTCTGTAGTTAAGCCTCAGTAATTCAGTGAGCGTCATAAAGATTAAACTTATTTGGTCAAGTCCAAAACGACTAGAGAAGTCATTTATAGTGCCCTGAGAATGGTTTAGAGAGCTGTAAATATGTCTGGATATCAGGATGTAGATGACTGAGCCCTTCTTATAGAATGCGGCTTTTGCCTGTCGTCTACATAATGAACATAAATAAATACAAATAACTTCATAACAAAACTTTACAAACAAAAATATTTTATTTTACACACATGTTCAGTTCATAGTTTAGTCTCTGAAATCTTCATCTTCAGGCTTAATGCTCTCATTTTTCATATTTGTGTTCAATACATTGCCTCTTACGTTTAGAGAGGTGTGTCGTAAAAAGTAGAATCTAGTCAACGCTGTGTTTAAAACTTAAAACAAATAGATGTGTCGTTCATTAATTGATTCGATTTGCCCGTTTTTGAAAAATACAGATTGCAAAATAATTTGAAAGATGCAGATTCGAAATAAGGTAAATTGTACTTTTGTACTCAAACAAACTCATTTGTATCGAATTCGATATAATTGTATCGACTTTTCCATCCCTAATGTCGGGTCAACACATTGAATTATGTACATTAATCATTGCATTACTCATCATATTACGTTTCATTTAGTTGCTTTACGTTATGTATGCCAAGCCAACCACGAACACTCTCTCTACAAAACTAGTGCGTTCAAAATAGTGAGAACTGAATTCCACTAATTGCCCTATTACAATTTCATCCCACCATAATGTCAACGATGTCCGCTGCACTTGTCTAACTGGCAAGAATCGTATCCACTTCCACACAATGCTTTCAAAAAATCATTAAAAATAATAAATGAAGCTATTACAACGACAGATTTATCGACCGACAGATTGAGAATGCATCGCTTTAGTCTGTTGAGCACAGTAGCAGCGGCCAGCGGCCGGCCGGCGCGGCGGTGTGGTGTTAGTCTTGGCACATTTTCAATGGTCGGCATCCGCATGACATCTGGGCGCATCAGCGCCTCATATTTTGCATCATAAGACAATGCCTAGGAATGCCTTTTTGCAGAACTGTTCTATTTAATATTAGAACAGTTTTTGGCGCCAATTAGAGCATTCACCCTTCTGCTGTTGCTGCATTTATATGTAGGTGCCTTCTTATGTTAGTGAGATATTTCATTTTGACGAGCGCTGACATTTGCATTTCGAAATTCAAATCAGATGCAATTCGTTCCCCGCTGAGTACCCTGTGCTTGCACAGATTAATTCCACATCGATCATAACAATATTTACGATCGATGCTAATTAATAAATTACTCGTTAGGTGCAGATAAATCACGTGGAATCGTCTAGCGTACAATAAAACAGCAGCGTGTTCACCTACGATCCCGAGTGCGAGTAATGTATGAAAATATTATTATTATCTTTTTTTATACGTTCGCGGCGGCAGCAGCAGTTATGATCGACGAAAATCTGATGTCGAAGCCGGGATGATGGAGGTGCCTCATGAGTGTTCCACCATCCAAGTCCCTAACCCCGCACATTCCGAATGTGGGTTCAAGTTTGCAGCTCGCGCGCCCGTTTATTTGGAATTATTTCTTTTCAATATTTACGATGATCGTAAAGAGGACAACTGCTTTTCGTTCTCTGTGCCATATTTGGCCGATTGCAATATATTGTGAGGAGTTTTTTGTTTTCTGTTTTTGTCTTTCCACTGGGGCTGATTGATTTACATCGAATCGGTGAGTTTATAATGATGAAATGAAAAATTAATATCAATGGGTGACGGTGGAGGTTGCGCCAGACAGGGCAGCAACAATGTTTATCGTCGCATCTCGCGCGGTCTGTTTATGGTGCGCATTGCCAGCGCATGGTGTGCAATTTATGATACCTTCCACTGGGAGCCGTACATCAAAAATAATCTCTCTTGGTGAATTCCTGTGTACAGCTTTGTGGAGAAGTTGTTGCAGTGACCTTGATCGTGTGATCTATTGGCTTTGTTGTGCGCCAGTGTGTTTGCGTGAAACAGAGAAAGTCAGCGGTTTCTATAAGAAATGAAGAGGGGGTAGAAGTTTCATCATTCGAAGGTTAGAAGTGCTTAAAAACGATACACTAAATGGCACAGGTCTTAGATTTTTTTATAGTTCATTAAAACCGCGATTGTATCTTTCTCCCGTGTTACTAATGTTTTTTTATTTTTTAAGTCTATCACTGGGCGCCATTTACAGAAGAATCTATAAAGAATACAATTTTGACGTTAAATCCATCACAAAATCATCAAATTAAATGACAGTAAAGACCGAAGCAGTCATATTTACCGTTATTAGTCCAAAGTCTAGTGGTACCGTGGCGTAGTGGCTAGTGTGTTCGACTACCACGCATGCTGCCCAAGCTCAATCCCAGCAAATAGGTTTTTAATGGTGCCACTTCTTCCGAATGTCCGACAAGCATTGAAGAGTTTAATTTTTACGATAAGCTTCTCGGCAAAAACTGGTTGCGTGAATCGTGCACCCCGAACTGTTGCGCTACCTAAAGAAAGAGGAAGAAAGAAAATAAGTCCAAAGTCTAGTCATAATTTGTGAAAAAAAAAATAGCAAATAATACTTTTCTTAGAATGAACCATTAAAATCTTCACGTTTCAACAGCAGCCAATTATAATTTCCACAAATCATCGAACTCCCCTGTAAGGGTGTGTTAACTCTCTTACATTCCAAAGTGAAGAAAATAAGAAGAAATCTAGCAAAAGTTACCCCCAGTCAAGCCATTCAAACAAACGACTTACAACACAAGTTAGCGGTAGCGCGGCCAAATTAAAGCTAATGAAATACAAGAAAAAGCGGTTGCCTTGGGGATTCTTTTGGTATTGGGGGTGATTTCTCAAACTCCTCGTCTTGAAGAAACGAAAAACTCAAATCCATAATTCATTCTCTTTGCGGGGTGATGAACATTGAAAAATTTCCCTTCATATTGTCTGCCAACTTTGAGTTCGAACTTTGCCACCCTCTCGTCATCCCCCATTCATTTACTTGCTGTGGGGTCGGGTGAGCTGTACTGCTGCTGGCACGTTATGATAATGATAATAACGATGATCAAGTAAAACAGCGGTGCTGAACGTTGTATCAGTTTTTTTTTCTCGACATATTTTCAAGTCAATGGAGAGAAGACTGAACCCAAACCCATCCACCCAATTGATGTTAGCAGAGAACTTGATAAATTGGGGTCGAATCATCGTTTCTGCCCTTGTCTGACATGTAGGCTGCGATGAAGCTAATATCGAGACGTTGCTTTGCTAATCATTATTCAAAAATTATTTACGTATAATTTTTTTTCTTTTTTCAAAATTGTAGAAAAAGTACGAGTGTACCAAGGGATGTAGATATGTATATAGGTATTGGTAGGAGGAAGCTCATAAATTAATGACACGGGTATTTTCGGCTATTGAAATGCAATGAAGGTAGACTGTTGTTGGGGAAATTCGGGAAATTAAATTATGCCAATCGATTGCGCTTGATTTGGATGGCAAATTAAATTAATTACACATTTGTGGGGAAATCTTTTAGTGTGTGTTTCATATATGTTTTTGCTTTAATATTTGGCCCGCAATAATCAATAACATCCAGTCGTAGAAAAACAAACTCACAATCCCCTTTAATAAACTAAGGCCCGTGGCCTGCTTTATCAACTATTTCAAGGGTGACTAGATCGGTCTGTTTAATTTTTTTTTTTAAATGAAATGACGTTAAGTAACAGAAAAAGTACAAGCAATCCTAGGCAAGTGAAGATTAGGTACCATCACACCAGTGAAGTTAAGT
The DNA here is from genome assembly GCA_949775065.1 of Brachyopa scutellaris. NCBI lineage: Eukaryota > Metazoa > Arthropoda > Insecta > Diptera > Syrphidae > Brachyopa > Brachyopa scutellaris. The sequence continues at coordinate 183,675,828 of OX459112.1, read as the reverse complement.
TCATTTTATCACTTTTCAAAAATATTGACATCACATTTGACATCTTTTGACTGTGATCGCTGACAAAAGGCTTAATCGATAATTGTTTCATTGCAATCTCCTAGTATGGATGTCTTAATTTCATTAAAATCGGTGGAGGTTACCTCTCATTCTAGAGTACAGTAGCCAACATAGAAACTGCAACACGAAAAACAACCCACATCTTTCTTCATATCTACATACCTTTTTTGTCAATGAAAAAAGTCAATAAAATCATAAGTGTTTTCCATAAATTGTTTACCAACTTGTTGGCAATAAAACAACATTTAGAACCATTTGTTACAAATACAGAATCCGAGCAAATCAGAATTTCCAAGAAAGTGTTGAAAAGACATATATATTTTCTTGCAGTAGGTTACAAGCCTTTTAAATGTTTTTTTATTGTTTATGGTCATCAAACTTGAACATTTTGGAATTCTAAGGCAAGAGCATTTACATTTATAGAATATAGTGGAATATTAATACTTTGTAGCGCCTCTTTTTTTTATGGCCTCCTTACTTCACTTAGGCATTGAATCCACTAAATTTGAAGATGTCCCATGGATATTTCCTTATCCCAAAATTCTTCAATTACTTCATTGAGCATTTTCATCGCGGTAGGCATTTTGTTATTTATTTTCAATGCCATAATGTGCCAGAGATTTTCGATGTGGCTGAGGTCCGGTGAATAACCTGGTCAGTCAAGTGTGAAAATTCCCTTATCAATCATTAATTCTTTAATCTGTGAAGAAAGTAAATTTTATTAATTTTTTTTCGTTGCGTAGAATTTCTAAGGGAGAATAGAAATAAAAAAAGAAAATAGCTTACCATTTTGGAACGATGGCACGGAGCAGAGCCGTCTTAAAAAATCACATCGATAGCCTCTGAAAAATGCTTTTCAATTGACGGTACAAGTGATTGACTAAAATATTTTTGTAAGCTTACGAGCTTACAGTTCCTTTAACGAGGCATAAGTCTCCAACTACATAGTAGTAAAAACATTCCCATATCATTTGGAACGCTGAATCTTCCAATGTTTTCTCAAGGCTCCAGCTCCGGCGCACGTACTGAATTTCATCAGATCAATAAGCGTCGAATTTGCTTTCATCGGAGCATATGGCTTGTCTACAATCAATTTCTGTCCACTTTTCATATTTTTTTGCCCAAATCGGCCGAGATTTCTTCATTTTAAGTCATCTACATCGGTTTTTGTTTTGGGTGGACGAACTATTAAGCCAAATTCTCTTAGTCTTCGATGCACTGTTTGCACACTAATGCAATTGCATTTGATTCCACAAACTCTGATTTTATTTGTGCAGCTGTTTGAAAACGGTTCTTCAATGACATCCGGTGTAAAACTCGCTCCTACGCGGTAGATGTCCTACAAATCCCTTCTGTTCCTTTTTGCGGTTCAACTGTGCTCCTAAGTATTTTTTTTTTTCTAAAAAACTCCTAACAGTCGACTTGCTGCAACCAACCTCTTTACTTATTTTGGTAATAGTCAACTCTGCCACTTCAAAACGTGCAATTATTTGGTTTTTTTGTCCTCCATCAATTGCTCGTAATTTATTTTAATTTTTTCAAAATTATTAATTTTTACACCAACGTTGATAACTTTAAAAACAAAAATTACCCTGAACTATTTTAGCACTCTTATATACCCAAAAAGGATGAACTTAAATAAAAAAAAAACCGCTACCTAAAAGTTATTAATGATTATTCTGTAAAAAATGGGTGTTGCACTTTCTATGCTCGCTACTGTAGGTAGGCCAAATCAACCATAGACGTGTTCTAAAATGTTGCTGGGTAATAAAATGCTTTGAGAAAATTGTGGCGGTTTAGGTGCCATCCTTGGATGGATTCTAAGGCGATGGGCCCACTCTGGTGCCTAGTGTTTTGGGATGGCTCAGTCTCTCAACCCCTCTCAACCTAACCTAGTATTAGTTATATTTTTTTTTCAAATACATACAATATACGTTTTGTGAAAAAAGGCATAAAAGTCGGTGAAGCTACTTTAAAAAATTCAAAAGAGGATAAAAAAAAAACATTCCCGCTTAAGATGTATTATTTTGCTTGTATTTCCTAAGGAATACATATTTCTACTGTAATTGCTTTTTACTACCAATTTTCTGAGATTTCTCTTTGTACCACTTTCTCCTCCATTTACTAAAAATAAACGAAAATGAATCATTATCTACGAGAGAACAATGATTAAAAGGAAAAACGTAGAAAAAAAAATAATAGATAAAATAAAAAGCAATTTATTCTTTTGAATTTATTGCAAAATTAATTAAAAGTTTTTCTTTTGATTTCCTTCCAAACACATTTATTCTTCTGCCACCGCCACCGCTACCTTACCTCAGACTATAGTCTAACCTTTCGTTCGTATGCGTTTGGGTGAATTTCTATTTGTTTTTTTCTTCTCTCAGTCGTTGGTATAATTTCTATGATTTTTTTTTTGCTTACTCATACTAAGGGCATGTATTGGTTTCTATTCTAGCGGGTGAGAGCAAACCCGTGCTAAGTCTTAGCTTTCATACAAAAATGTCTACAAAGATAAAACTTAACGAGGCAGTTTAGTATGGGCATCCGACGAGAAGTGTCATTTTAAATTTCACGCCATTTTTCAACTGTCAACATTCAACTATCATTGCGATTACTTTCGATATGTAAAAATTAGGAGGTTATTAAATATCGATCGACAAACTCGCGCTACGTGTTCACAGGGAACTTCTGAACTACGAGTACAATAAGAAGGATATTAGGTATTTCACAAGCTTCCTTTCCGGCTATCGCCAGTTCCGATACCACCTCAACAAGTTAGGCCTGTGGCCTGTCTAGCAAGATCGATTTTTATCTTCGTTGTTTAGAAGAGGTCGAAACGGCCCGGCACTTTTCGGGGTCAGACGGCGCGCGTATCCTACACAAAGAACTCCTCAGACCTCATGATTTATAAAATGCGTGAACAAACAACATACCAGCCTTTAATACAAAGATGGACTCCTCTTGGAATAATTAGAATCGTACGATACAATTGGGTCGCAGTATCAGCATTGGGGCAGGATCACTCCCAAGGTGGGATTAATTACAAAGGGCGTATAAGAGATTCGATATGGTAAGTATCAGGGTAACCGATGGAAAATTAAAAAAATGAATATACGGCGTCAGCAGTCCTATACAGAACCAAGCCTAGCTTCTCGCAACCATTTGTGTGTGCATATTATTTTTTCCATGAATGGAAGGGACCTACAGTTTTTTGCCGACTCCGAACGCCGAGTTGAGAAGCTTCTCATGGCAAGTAATACTCTTTGATTGCTTGTCAGAGATTCGAAAGAGGTGGCAACCGTTAAAAACTCTTTTAGGTGTTGGGACCGGGCTGGGATTGAACCCGAGCAGTATGCGTTGCGTAGTAGTCCAACGCACTTACCACCACGGCCACGATGACTACAAATCGATGGGAAAAAAGGTGCCTAAAAATGTCAACCGGCAGGTATCTGCGTCTCAAAAAAAGCCTTTCCTACCTATAATGTTTTAAACAGCATCATATAAATTTGGAAGGAAATAAATTAATATTGCTGACCATAAGTGCCTTGCTATTGCTACAGCCTTTTTTTAAAAAAGCCAATAAGCTTACCCCAATTTGGGGAAAAGACTATGTGAATTAAATAACAAAATAAATATTTGGACGAGAGCAAAACAGGTCCCAGAGTCGCCAATCATTTAAATAAGGGTCCCAAACTATTACTGTTTAAATAGAGTCGCCTCAGGTCCTGACATTAAAAAATCGACACAAAATAGTGAAACAGGTCTATCGGTAGTATGGTAAGTATTATATGTACATTGTACATACATATGTACAAGGACCTCGAAATCTCTGATTTTTTTTACTTTTTTTTGTATACGCAGCTGCCCACGACCCAGCAGCTTACTTTATTTTTGTCTCGGTGAAGAGATAAAATGAAACAAAAAAATTCCAAAACTCACCTTAGGCAGGATATTCGTTATTTTTTGTTTCCACCTTTCATGTGCAATGGAACTAAGCTCAGATGTGTGTGCTGGAAAATATAATCCGGGAGAGCAAAAAAATAAGGTTCAGAACTTTTATTCTTGCATGAAAATGAATAAAAAAATGTATATGAAAGGATGCAGTATATCCTGCAATAAGCTTTAACGCTTATGCACAAAATCATTTCTTTCAGTCGACTTTCTGTGGGGTCTTAAATAGTGTGGGTGTTTTCTTTAGTTGAACCATGAATTGGCAATGCGGTTGAATAAAAAAAAAAGGAATCTCTATGAACGCCTTAACCTGTCAAACGGTTAAACGTTTTTGAAGTGCTACCAACCTTTAACTTGAGGTAAGTACATATTATATTGCTTATGGATTTTTTGAACTCATCTTGCATTATTTTCAACGCGTATCTGTTGTTTATGTTTATCTGCAGTCGTATTGTCCCCAGGCCATTCACAACACCTTCGCAACTAGGATATACACATACATATGTACAGAAAGAAACTAGGAAACAGTCATTATCTTCTATTTCTTTCGATTCTTCATGCGGAAAAGTCTCACCTCACCTGGCCGGTCTGTCACACCGCACACCGCTAGAACTGGAAGATGCGAAGCGAAGGCGACCTATGTAATGTGCAATTGAAATACATTAAATAGCCACCGCCGAGAAGTCGTCGTGGTCGTCGCTGTATAGGTATAGTCATCTTAACACACACGCTGACCAAAATCAACCCGGCCAAATCCATGTACGGACGAAAAGAAGAGTACAACACAGAAGAAAAACCCGTAGCACAACAACAACACAGAGCTTATGCGAAACGGCGCATAATAATTAATCTCCGTAAGCCGTCCTCGTAATTAATTTACGTTTATTGCGCCCCTAAATCATCGTGGTGGGGTGGGTGGTTATCATTTGATTAAGTGCAACTCATTATTTATAACGTTTCGTTTTCTTTCGTATTCGTTTTTTTTTTTTCGACGTTTACTTTGGCCCCCGGTCCACTGTTCGATTTCGCCTTCCCCGGAGAATTCCTCTGCTTCTTCTTTATTTATACATATTGTTTTGCATTTTTGTTGATTATTTCTTGTTTTTTTTTGCCTCATAGTTTGCCTGGAATTCTGGCGTTGTTCCGACATTGTTGCAAGTAAATTAGATTTCAGACAGTGAACTGATACCAGAGACGACATATTCCAGGGGGATATAGAGATAAGCCTAGTATTCTGTTAAGGTTGAGGATAGATGGCTGGACTTGGAGGACTTGGACTTGAATGGTTTGAGGTCGGTGGGACATTGTTTGTGTAGAATTGTAATGAATAAAAAAGTCATTAAACAGGTTTGCTTGTAGAAATAATGGCAGCCGTCATTTGTGTTAGTAAGTTTAAACAAAACAAAAACTCTTTGTCTTCTTAGACTAGTAACGTTGGTATATAAATAACAGCAGCGAATTTAGTTACAAAATCATACAAACTCATCTGCTTGTAGATGCTTTAAGATGTTTTTAAGCAGCTAGGAGGTCTGAATAACATCAAAAGATGCAAAAACAGTTTAAAACAGTTTAATTTATAAAATAGAAATTACTTAAAGTTTGAAGTGCTGTTTCCAAAAAAAAAGAGTTCCTGGCTTTTCCTATGAATATAAGGTTGGTGCCTTGCCTACCATTTACGAGTAAGTTCTTAAATTTCGTTATACAAACTGATTCAGTTTGGAGTTCAGTTATAAAATCTATACCAAGTTCAAAACAAATTCGAAGCAGCTACACACAAAGTTGGAAATGAAGTCTTCGTAATCCTGAGAGTGTGCCCCAGTGATATTGTTTTCTACCAGTCCTCGTTAATTTTGGTTTTCCTTTTGGGAAATTGCAAAGTTTAGACAACGTTTAGATTCAACAGATTTATGAAAAATTCATCGATTTCACATGTGCATAATATGTATGTTTGTTCCACTTTCCATAACTCGAACTCCCAAAATTAAAGAAAAAAAATTCGACTTATAGAAACTTCGACTTAAAGAAATTAAAAAAAAATTATACATTTTTATGGTTTTATATAATTTGAAAGAGAAAAATATATTTCATCACCAAAATATATATTAAAGAAAAAAACAGTAATTACACTTTGAGGTTTTTTTTTCATTACATTTTGTTTTGCAAAAAAGCTTTAATTTCGTGAATTACATTATCCGGCGTGTTGTTTTCAGTAAGAAGAGCACCACATATTGTTGCTAATGCTTCATATACTTTAACTTGCCTTGGCTGCACAGTGAAGTCTTCACCAGGACTGGAATATGGACTGCTAGTGAAATATCACTTTCATACAACATCTGCGGAAAACTTGGTTCCAACATAACTAGCGCCACGTGTTTTGTAGGGATAACAAAGTAAAATTCCTCCGCCATCATGCAAATTTTACAAAGTAACTATGGCCATCTATTGCCCTATGTTGAAGTTACTGCGAAAATAAGTTAAATTTCAAATGGTTGTCGCGTTGGTACCAATACCAACCACCAAACTTTAAAAAAAAAACTGAAAATGGCCGTTACTTTTGTTTAGTTACCCATAAACTGGATAAAAATGGTAAATTTTCCCATTAAAAAAGCAGCACATTAAAAAAAATTAATAGTGAATTAAGAGCAAAAATTCGAGTTAAAGAGACTTTTTGCCTTCTGAAGCAATCAAAAAAAATCGAGATATAGAGAAATTCGAGTTATAGAAGTTCGAGTTATAGAGGAAAAAAATCATGAAAATAGGGTTAAAAATGCAATGTTCCGAAAAAAATGTTGAGTTATAGAGAAATTCGACTTGTGGAAGTTCGAGTTATGGAAGTTCCACTGTACTTTTGTTTTGTATACATACACATACATATTATGCATTGCCTGGCTCTCGCTAGAGCTGGAAATTTGCACAGAAATTGAAAAAGCGACTCTTTTTCATTTTCATCTCTGCAGCTACGGCAGAAATATGTAAATATAAATGTTGTATGTACAATGTACATATACAATGGGTAATGTGACCATTTATTTTTAGGCAAAAAGCGGCGGGTTTTTTGAAGCTAAAAGCGGGCGTGTTTTGGCGGGTTTGGCGGGCTTCCCCAAAGTACGTTTACCACTTTTCCCAATAGTACCCTACATTTCACATTTTAACTTCGAATTGTCATCGGTTTTTAAATAAATGGAAAGGCGGCTTCCAAATCTGGTGTTAGCATTATTATTTTATTTTTTAACTTTTGAATTTTTCGGCATTTCGGACGTGTTGTGTCTCTCTTTATAAATTGTATCGTCGAGTTTAAGGCGAATGAATAACGTTAATTGTTTCTCTGACTCATGGCATTTGCAATTTGACCGCAGTGATGCGAACTGAAGTTGTTAACGGCAGCTTAGATCCGCCATCTGCATGATCACAATGTAAATTCAGAATGCTCAATATCAATGCAAAATCAGTCATCATAAAAGGGGTCATTCTGCGGTGAGGACTAAATAAAATTCTTAAAATTATACCAAATTCTAAAGTTTTTTCAAAAAGCGGGTAAATGTTCGTGGTGGCGGGTGGCGGGATTTTGAATGAAAAATCGGGTAAAACCCGCCAAAGGCGGGTGAAATGGTCACATTAACAATGGGTATCAAAAATAAATAATATGCCCACAGGCATATGAAGTAATACAACAGAAAGCCCAACTTAATTGAAATTTCATATTTTTATTTTTTGTATCACAACATAAAGTTTTCAATACGTTCTTTTATCGGACTTAAAAAGATAAACAAAAAATTCTAGATTGATTCACTTTTTTAAACAATAACTAAAAAGAGAGCAAAATTCATGTTCTTCATTCAATAACTAAAAACAGAGCAAAATTCATGTCTCAAAAATAAGTTTCCACTTTCTTTAATAGCCGCAATGACCACCATTTAAGCGAGACATTTTGGCAAGTCGGTCTTCCATGGTGTGAACAAGTTTTTTGCAACCGTCCGGAGTAATAAGTTTCCATGTTTCTTCCATGAATCCTTTTAGCTTCAGTAAATTTTGGGGTGCTTGTTCCGAAATTCGTATTTTTAACAATACCCAAGCATTTTTGATCGGAGACAGGTCAGAACTCTGGGGAGGCCATTTAAGTACGTTTATAAATTCGTTCATTATGTATTCCGATACTTTTTTTGGCAGTTTGGATGGGGGCATTGTCCTGTTCAAATATGAGAATATTAATCGTCTACCTTCAGGAACCACGTAATCTTTGACGATGTTTAAGTATACTTCGGCATTAGCTTTACCTTCCAGTAACAAAATTTTGCCTACTCCGTTTGCACACATGCAACCCTATACCATTACACCTTTTTCAACAGCTTCAAAGGTCGGTTTTGTACGCTTGTATACTAGCGACTCTCCTTTTCTTCGCCATACATAAATACAGAAATTGATTCGTCAGTCCGAAAAATTTTATTCCAAAATTCCTTAGGTTTGAGAACATGTTCCTGATATAACTCCATTCTTTTCTTCAAGTTAACTTTGCTAACATACGGAACTTTGTGTGCAACGCGTCCATGCTTTTCGCCTCTGCGGAACCTCCTGCGCTTTGTTGTTCGACGGAGTATTTCTGCCCTCATATCATCTGAGATCGTATCTTTGGGACGGATAGTAGTGGACTATTATTTGAAATGATTCTGATTCTTTTATCGTCCCTGTCAGTGGTAACTTTTGGTCTTCCTGGTCTGTTTTTGATTGTAGGCAATCACAACCTTATTGATAGAAGTATGTGATTTTTTAAGAATTTCACCAATTTTTCTGTGGGAAAATCCTTCGTTATCCCTTTTTTTATTATTGCCTTTCATTCTTCTGTGGTAAGTTGTTTAAATGTTCCCATATTTTATTAAATAGTCGCTGCGAAGTCAAATTTTAGAATATTAACGTGTTTCCCTAATACAATTACTAAAACTTACCAAAAATTATCAAAATGGAACTGAAGCTTCCTTACAAGAGTTTATTCAATTCCTTCTACTCGATAAAAAATTTAGAAAGATGATAACAACTGGAAAAAATCTCACACAGTGCAGGTGGAAACTTATTTTTGCAACGTTCGAATAAGGAGTATCTCTTTCAAAACAGTGCTTCTTAAAAATAGAAACGCCATACAAAAAAATATTTGTAGGTTCAGAGATTATGATAACTGTACTTATACAAAATATGGCCAATTTTATTAGATTTTCTCTTGGAAACTTATTTTTGATACCCATTGTATGTATACTATTACATATTATTAACTCATCTGTGATTTGACTTTTAATATTTCGAATATTGTAACAGATACATCTGAATGAAAATTCAGTCGATACTGGGAAACCTGACACGGTTGTAGACCTCGTACCTACTGTTTAACTAACAGTGCAGATAAAAACGTATACTCTTTAAGTTACCGGTGTTCTTTATTCACTTGTCGGTACAGGACTGACTTACGTGCTAGCTTAGGTCTAGTATACATTCTAATAACTTACTGTTCTAACTTAAGTCTACTGTAAATAGGAGAAATGGTGTGTGATTGACGTGTGTATGTACGACGCATGCTTTGATTTACAATCCATAGTTAGATCGAGTAAAGGATTTCACATCCTGTATTGTCAAAAAAAACCGAACGCCGACTTACATAGCCGGCCCAACTTGTTCGTAATAAGAAAAGACCTTTTGATTAAATTGTTAGAGAACTTTATTGAATGCAACCGTACTCGTCGAGTTCTAAATTAAATCTAACTTAATCTACCGAACCTAATCCGCCGCAAGGTTTCCTCACGCGTCGCATATCCATATCCCCATACCGTACATGCCTAATGCACGAGCCGCTGATTCAGCAAGTAGGCAACGGATGCGCGTGTACAGACACTGCACATTCGTGGGCTCTGATACTGTGGGAAACTGCTGACTAAACATAATGCCACTTTACCTGGTGACACGCTGCTTCCTCGTGATGGATGTGCGGCACGTTAACTCCTCCCCCTTCGAAAATCTACGTCCCGTAGATCTTAGCGATGTCTGGCTACAAGGGCCGGATATTGGGTGGGTCCACTGCTTTATCCACAGCTTGTATAGGTGGTATAATGATCTTCTTATTAATCTTGCGCCAAACGGTGAATATAGCTGTTAGTACCAATAGGAGCAATGAAGCATCTACAACCACTGAGAATCGACTTCTATAGGTTAAGCTGGCCAGATGATGTATGTTATCCAAACTGATGCTGTGTACGTATCCAATGTCAACCTTGTGTCCTACTGAGGTAATATTCGTGAGGACCGGAGGTAAGACCTGTAGGGACGTACTGACTTTACTTGAAAAGGTTGTATTTCCCAGTTGGATGGTCTCGTTGTTGATCTGGATCACGTAAGTCCCTTGTAATGATTTCGTAACATTTTTGGTTACCAGCTTGCCTTTGAAATTGGTCAAAAAGATGGTGTCCTCCTTAATTAACTCGATGACCTCCTCGGAATTCGTTCGAAAGGTGCAAGGCGCATGTCCGCCCTTTAACAACCTTGCAATACAACTTCCCTCTGATAGTTTTTCCAGGTCCCTTTGTTTACACACAGTTGAGTTACTGATTAAAAGACACGCATGTGTTATACCATAGGTTTCTTCATGATTCACGAGCATTTGTTGAAATGGCAAATCAATTTGTCGTCCCTTTACAATCGATGACCTTGTCCATAGTAAGTTGTAATCAGTTTTCGTCACCTTTGGCATTGAAAGGACGTATATCAATACGGAGTTATTTGTATAAACTGATGGTGTCCCGTACTGCAACGCCTCGACTTCATTTGTGTATGGCAGCGTCTCAAGTTCATTGATAATCCTATTGATTTCCTCACGATCCAAGAGGTTTGTATTAATTAAACCGTTCTTTGCCATTTGACATGCATAAACAATCTCATTGATCTCCTCTTTGATAATTGAAATCTGATTTAGGATGTCTTGCTCCAATTTCGTCAAATTTGCGGACCTTACTTCATTGTTCGATCTTTCGATTACCCAGTTGATCTTCTGTGTGATGTCCTGAGTTACGCTGAGGATTCTGTTATTGATTTTATACTGGTGGTTATTATTGTCGACAATGTCTTGTCCGGCTCGAAGAAGTTTATCCCAATCGGTCGCATCAGGATTCCCCGCTATCCATTTCCATGCGGAGCCTATCCAGTTGATTGACCTCCTTCCCCTTGGTGCTCTACCTTTGAGCGCCGTAATGCGCTCCTTAATTTGACACAGATGGTGCTCAGCGACGATCTTCCTTTCGTGCTCCTTGATGTTGGCTTCAACTGCAACCACCATTTTTTCAGTAAGGCTTTCGAACTGACTCAAGTTGATGACGTGAACGAGATTGAAGTGTCCGTCTATGATCCATCCTTTCCCATCCTTGATGGAGACAATTGGTGATTGATAGTCGTAGATATGGAAACCTTGTACGGCTACAAATAATAGCCTGCAGAATATACGTAAATGGTTTTATTTTCCTCAATAGGATAGAATATGCTAGAATATGTAAGTATGCTATTTAGGTTACAATTAAGCCTAGTACATTTGAAGTAAAATTAAAATGGAATACGACTTATACATTAAGAAATAAAAAATAAAAAAAAAAAAGAAATACTTATTTCAAAAATACACGCAGTACGGTTAATATAATTAAAATTATTATTAATACATCATTTGAACTTATTAAACTAAGATTGTGTTAACATTTTTAATGGTTATCTATCTCAAATTTATTAGCACATTTTATTAAACGAACTTAAAGGAACATTTCTCTTCATTGGTTCGGGAATGCTGTTTTGTAACTGTACATTAGCCTAATTAGATATAAGAAGGTTGACATGTGCATATCTTAGTTTAGAGATAATTAACAGGAGTATTCGTGTTTGTGCTATATTAGTTGATATGATATTCTGTGCCAATGAAATTAAGGTGCTTTACTTAAATCTTATTCTAGTGCCAGTTTAATATGTAATAACATAGTACTTAGATTTTTGTGCAAATTCTGTGTTCGTGCCATAGTAAAAAATCGTTTGCATAGTGCCTTAGTGCCATCCCCCTTTTTTTTTTTTTTTTTTTTTTTTCTTTTTTTTTTTTTTTTTTTTTTTTTTTTTTAAAAAAGCGTAGGATAAAGTGTTCTAGGCATTCCTTACATGCGTCTTATGAATCTTTCTTCCTGTGGTAGTGACCACAGTTACCTTGTTGTTTTTTGCTATAACTTCTCTTCGATACAGGGGCTTGTGCTTGCCCTGGATTCTCTTAAAGGAAGTATAAACTACATCCCCTTTTTTAAATGTCTTCGGTATCGATCTTTTCCTATTATGCCACAGGTTATTGTCGGATTGCTTTTTCTGAATTTTGTCCCTTAGTTCCTGATTGACTTTAATGCGGAAGTTGGCCATTTTTTGGAAATTAATCCTACCGCTTCTATTGAAGAATATGTCAGCAGGTTTTCGGTTTGTCACGGAGTGAAGCGTGTTGTTGTATCTATCGACAGAGATATTTAGAAGTTCCCTCAATTTCAAATCCTTGTATTCAACCTTTAAACATCGATAAATTTCTAGGATCGTCGAGTGAAACCTTTCAACCTGGCCGTTAACCTCACTACGGTTTACCGGCGTTTGGTACATCTTTATGTCCAACATCTTTATGAAGTTAACCATAATCGGACTGAGAAAGCTTCGCTCGTTGTCCGTGACTAAAACCCTTGGGACAGTGAAGTAATGTAAGATCTTTATTACTTTATCCCTGAGATGAAGAGCTGACTTATTCCTTATGTGGAATAGCTTGGCGAACTTAGAAAATTTGTCTATACAGGAAATAAATTTTTCCCCCTGAATCTCCATTATATCCATATGAAGAATTTCACATGGATAGGAAGGAATTGGAGTAGGTTGGATTTCACAGCCGACTTCGGAGAAAAACTTCCCTGTGACATAATTACTAATTCTAATCTTCCCTGCGGCAGAGTGAACAAAGAAGGGTTTACTTAACGAGAGGGTCGGTTGGTCTATACATTGACTTATGAAATTCCTGTTGGCCCCCGTATCCACAAGAAATTTCAACACGGTGCCATCCTTCGTAACATACTCTATATATGGTACGCTGGATGGCCGCTTGTCATAAAATTTACTTCGTCGCTGACCGCCTCTTCCGCGGCGTCCAAGTAACTGTCCTCCTGTTCCTCACCATCCTGTTCGGTTTCTATGTGATACAACCTCTGTTGTTTGTGTTGGAAATTTTCTGACCTTGCCCTTCGTTTGAACGGGTTTGAAGACTTTGGACGGTTCATATAATTGACCTGACGAGTTTGAACACTCCGGTCAACGTCCATTTTGTCGGATGGTTTCGGTCCAGGTCTTGGAGCTGGACCATCATTTCGAGGGGGTGAGTTCCACGGGGCTCTGGGTCTTCCCGAGTAATTTGAAGAGTGCTTTTTCGGCGGCAAGGACGGACTAGCAGCCGGGCTACTAAACATTTGGTTAACAGGGGCCGTTATCAAATTTGGCACTGTATAGGAGTGAATGGTATTGCTCCGGAAATTCAAATTTTGGATCTCTAAGCATGTAGAGTATGCTTCCGGAAGGGTCCTTGGTCCCTTGATGACGAGTGTTCTCGATATGTCGCCGTTAAGGCCGCGCACGAATACATCCAAGGCCCTGTTGCGGTAGGTTTCTACTAATGCTCTAACCGTCTCTTCACCAAACGATTCCGTTTTCAGTTTGTTAACCATCAAGGACAGTTGATGGTTAACGGCTGCATAGAATTCGTCCAGCTTGCCGCCTCCCTGCCTTAACTGGCTGAGCTGGTGTTCCAGCGTTCGCATGTCCCTCTTGTCTGCGTAGTGCAGAGAAAGACATTGTTTGAGTTCCAGCCAGTCGCTGTCAAAAATATTATAGGAGACGAGGGCAGCATCCGCTGGCCCCCGGACCTTGCCGCGTACGTGCTGAAGGATAGCTCGATAGATTGGTTTTCCCTTGACTATCTCAAAATCTCTCAGGATGCCCTCCACAGCATGTATCCAGGAGACATACTGGGTAGGGTTTCCGTCGAAAACCTGGAGCTCCTTCACACAGCCCGGCAGGCGGCTGATGTCCTTCAAATCAGCCTCGTTCCGAGGAGGACAGAGTTCAATAATAGGGTTAGCCCCGCTTAGTTCAGCTGACCCTGCCAGTGGATGTTCCGGCCTATTCTCGAGGGATTTAAGTCGGGTATCCAATTCCCTGAGCTGAACCAGAATGGTGTTCACGGCACCAGTCAGTTCAGTCACCGACTTAGTTATTTGATCCATTTTTATAAAAAAGAAAAAGGAAGACGCTTACCTTGGCTCACAATTTATATTTAGCACAATGATACACGAGAAATTATATTCTCTTTTCTCTTTAAATTTGCTTAGCACAATAAATTTGCTTGGCACACTATTCAATCGGACCCTTGGCACATGAAAATTAATTTTACAAGGGATTTAGTTAGCACAATATATATTAGCACTTATGGCAAAATTCTTTGGCATATGGAACTTTTAATTTCACAAAATTTTTATTTAGCACAAATCAAACTTAGCAAGATTCCTCAGAATATAAGGATTAATTTGTTTCCTTTTGCTTTATTTTTTCTGTTTCGATTCTTTTTGTTATTTTCTTTTTGTTTGTGTTTTTTTCTTTTTTGCACTTACAGAATACTAATCTGCATTTCAAGAATTATTATCAGGAAATATCTAGAAAAGAAAATGAAAATTAGCCGAACCGAATTTAAACCATTTCTTTCTTTTGTTTTATTTTCCTGAGGAACCGGCCTGGGAAGGTTCGTGTTATGCCCTTTTAGAAGCCCACGTTGAGATTGTGGGCGACCTACTCGTGGCACGAATTGCTTCACTATCGACCTGCTTATCTGATCGATCTCCGGACATGTTCCCATGGATATGCCGGAATTTGCTACATCGGAGTTGGAGTGGTTACTGTGTTCCCATGGTAACAGCAACGTTCACTCAAGATAGAGCGTACCAACTCTTTCGTCCTGTATTAAAGGACCCGTAGCTATCGAACGACGAAAAAAGCAGGCCAATTTTTTAGTCAGGTCCCTGCTCGGGCGCCAGTAAAGGATTTCACATCCTGTATTGTCAAAAAAAACCGAACGCCGACTTACATAGCCGGCCCAACTTGTTCGTAATAAGAAAAGACCTTTTGATTAAATTGTTAGAGAACTTTATTGAATGCAACCGTACTCGTCGAGTTCTAAATTAAATCTAACTTAATCTACCGAACCTAATCCGCCGCAAGGTTTCCTCACGCGTCGCATATCCATATCCCCATACCGTGCATGCCTAATGCACGAGCCGCTGATTCAGCAAGTAGGCAACGGATGCGCGTGTACAGACACTGCACATTCGTGGGCTCTGATACTGTGGGAAACTGCTGACTAAACATAATGCCACTTTACCTGGTGACACGCTGCTTCCTCGTGATGGATGTGCGGCACGTTAACTGATCGCTAAACACTCCCTCTTCTAAAAAGAAAATGTAATGATATATTGTTTATGTTTATTTGTTTTTTTAGTTTTTTTTTTATTCAAGTATTGTAGAAAATTTCTTAAAGTTAATATTTGGAAGTCTTACAGATGATAGGTTACATTGCAACTATGTAGTTTTTGAAAGTGTCATCATTTGGTCATTAGTCCCAAAAGCAGGTTTAAGTCTACCGATACTTATTGTTTCCCATTCACCTGCTTTAATAACTCCGAAATGCTTTTCGGAAGGGCCCTGATATGCAGGATTTAAGCTTCCTTTTTTCTATTTCATCGCATACAAAAACAAATTTGCAATCTTGTAAACCTTTAGGTACATAAAAATATTTTTGTGTTCGTTGGCGAGTCAGAATGGGTCGAACTTGTGATATCGCATCGCGTATGTCACAGCCTATTGCTGAATCGCATCTTTTGCATCACGGATGATCAGTTCGCCTGGTAATCGAAGCGCCTGACCGTACAGTAATCATCGGTCGGTGCGATGCCAATGTCGTCGATTATGGTCGAACGGATCCCGAGGAGAGTTCAAGGTACCGTGTGGAACCAGTTGTTTTTATCCTCGTGAGCTCGAATAGATTATTTTAATTGCCTATGGAATCTTTCGACAAGGCCATTCGCCTGGGAATGGTAGGTAGTTATTCGATCTCTTTTCCATTCGAGGATATTTGCAATACTTTTGAAAAGGGACGCTTGAAATTTAGCGCCAGGATCAGGGTACACAAAAACGTGAGACCCAGTTATGTATAAGTGGAAACAACGGTGGAGGCATTGATGTTTTTCAGCGGAAAAGCTTCAGGTCATGAAGAGAATCGGTCTTCTAAGTAGCTGTGTCCATTAGATCTAGGTAGAGGTACAACCAAATCCATGTGGATATGGCAAAATCATCCTTCGGGTATTGCGTACGTTCTGTGCTTAAACTTAGTATGCCGAGCGATTTTTGACTTTTGGCAAGAGATGCAGTTTTATGCCAACTTGTAAGTCTCACGGTTCATCGTTGGCCAGAAGTACTTTCCTGTTCTGATTTTACGTGTAGCTTTAATGCTCGGATGGGATAAACCATGATGATTTTGGAAAAGACTTCGTCTAAAAGGTTCAGGTATGTATGGGAGATTCACTCCGCTTGTTGTTTCATACTATATGTCAATATCATCGATTGGCATTGGGCGTTGGTATCCAATCAATGTTTTCAATTCAGCATCGCTCGCTTGCGCTTGAAAATGTTTTTGTAAGTCTATATGATAAAAATTAATTAAATCCCCGTGTCCGCTTTAGAGTGTATCTGTTACGATGTTTTCCAATCCTTTTAATGAGCTGACGCGTGGTCGGTAAGGACAATGGACTATCTCTCTTCCACAAAATAAAGGGAAAGAAAAACCAAGTTACTCGCAACTTCTCGAGTTGTGCTGTTGTTATAATATATCAAAGATTTCTTTAAAAATATACTTTAATCTGTATTCCTACACACGAGTATAAACAAAGTGGATATTTCTTTTACGTAAGAATGAAAAAAATCAATCATTCATCGTATACACGTGTCCTTTATCATCAATTCCCTAGACCCCACAATTGACCCTCTGAATGTCTCAACCGAATTCGAAATTGATTTTTTTTTTTTAAGAAACCATAACCCTTTTCATTTCTATTTTTTTTTAGATTTTTCTGTACAGTGTCACTCATCAAAATCGTCCTGTGGTTTTGTGTCACCGTATACATAGGCCACAGTCCATATCACACAGCACGCAGCCCACGCAAGCATACAGCCCCGTCCTAATAAATATCTTATAAGGCCAATTGACAGCCCATAAATACTAACACAGCCGCAAGTGAGGCCTGCGTGTACTAAATCGACTTACCGACGTCGTCATATTATTCTTCTTCCCCCTGAGTAGGTATGTGTCGCGGGACTAAAAAATAACTTAAAAAACAGAAGAAAAAAAACATCCCGAATCCACTTGCCCATCGATCAATCACCAACATCCTTGGCGACGCTCAGTGGGTACGGTGGCTGGCTAGGGCTACCCTACCTCCATGTTATGAATCTGTTCTTTTCAACTTCGCCACCACTGTTAAATGTTGTCCTCCTCTGTGGATACCGGGTGTTTTCGAAAGGAAAGAAAAATAAAATTGGACCCCCATTTTAGTGACATGAAACTCTCAAGGATATTCATTTCCACAATCGTAACCAAGATACACTGCTGTTTCGATTTTGGGTTTTTTTTTTTTTTTTTTAGATATTTTGACACAACAGTGTAATATATTCATCCCAAGGGATGCACTCCAGATTTCTTTCTTCATAGTTTGGTTTTCGGCGTTTTTTATTTTGTTATTTTGGAATATTCTCGTTTTAACGTTTCGCTGGAGATACGAGTATCCTTTATCCCGTGGTGCCTCTTTCATTTTCTTTTGGATTAGTCTAATGTAGTGTCACTTATGCCTGTGATTTTGACAAGACATTGAAGTGTGCGAATAGGAAACGGAACAGGGAATTTGTGAGGGAAAATATTGACACCCCTCACGTGCTGTCACATTATCCTCGTCATCATCATCATCGTCAATGATAAACTACCATCACACATCCTTAAGGACATGCATAATGTTTGCGTCCCAAAGCGCTCTCCAGCTCTCATATGAATGCGTTGCCATGCTTACATTGCATGTGTGCCCGTGACGCGGCGGACCGACACGAAACAACAGTGTTTTTGTGAGTTTTTTTTTACATTTGAATGAGTTTTGTGCATAAAAAAATAGTAAAGGACTTTTTTTGTTCCTTTATTTGAAATAGATTGATGGCGTTGAGTGAATTTTTGTGTTATTCCAAGTCCACGCATGCCAAAATGTCACACATATTCGATTATGATTGACTGATTTTTTTTCAATTGGAACTTTTTTTCACAACGCATGTGAGGGGATATGGCAGCATTGTTTTGGGTTTGAACGACTTTGATTTGTATGTGGAGTAAATGTTATTTTGAAATTGATTTAAACATTTAAATTGACTGAAAGCTGTACCCTGAATATTTTTTTTTACGGAAAACGGGAATCTAGAGCTTAGCGATATTGAGTTGAATGCCCTTCTTCAGGGTTGGGAATAATTTTTTAGCACTTCCCGAAATCTACAATAAATCCAGGTTATTCTAGCTATTTCTTGTAGGAGAAAGGACTCAAGAATTCTATTATTTTTTTTGTTAACTCAAAGGATGAGAAACTGGCGAAATACTGCCTTGTGACTATCCTAGGTTTGCTCGTATGAAAAGAGAAGATTTATCTTGGCTACTAGTTTTATATTCAGTGTCCACTGTCAGTGTTCACTGTCAGTGTTCACTGTTCTATCGGATTGATGTCATTGCTGGGCATAAGGCATATAGAGTTTCGCTTCAACCAGACGCGCGGTTACGTTCATACATTTTTCCATCTGTGGGTCCAGAAAATTCTTAAGATTTTGCATAGCTTTCTCATGATCAGTGAACGAATTTTCTTCACCAAAAAAAGCTAAAAAGCCCAAATTATACCGCAAAAAAGGCAAAAAATGTTTTTAATAATAAAGATTTTATGCATTATTATTAACATTGTAATGACAAAGTGCTTGCCGAGGTAGGAGGAATAGCAATATACACAGGGGGATCACATATTTACAGAGAATCGGGAGCCGGTGTACACTGTCCAGATCCTCCGATAAAATTATCCATTCATTTAGAACCATAGGTGGCTAAAGTTTTTTGCAACTCTCAGGGGCATAGACGAACTCATAAATGCCAATACCAGAGATACTTGCGTTCACATCTGCTCGGACAGTCAAGCCGCACTTGCAAACCTACAAACTAATTCTTACTGAAGGAATGCAAAAAAAAACTCAACTTCCTGCACGGTGAGCCTGCTCTGGGTACCTGTCCACAACAACATACCGGATACGAGGGGACGGAAGACGTGGAAAATAGCTTATAATAGCCAGTCTTTTGCAAACCTCCACTCACAAATGTGGAGTCAAATCCAAACATGCAAGGCTGCATGAAGTGATAGAAAATCAAAACCCACAGCGGACAAGGAAAGTACTGAATTTGGGCAGAGCACAATTAAAACTGATGATTGGCCTATATACGGGACACATCAACTTGAACACACA
The DNA here is from genome assembly GCA_949775065.1 of Brachyopa scutellaris. NCBI lineage: Eukaryota > Metazoa > Arthropoda > Insecta > Diptera > Syrphidae > Brachyopa > Brachyopa scutellaris. The sequence continues at coordinate 183,656,160 of OX459112.1, read as the reverse complement.
TGCGAACCGACTGGGACTAGCGCAGCACAGCACCTACCCGGGTTGCGAAGAAGAAGACGAAAGTATCAGGCATTTCCTCTGCAAATCTCCGGCTATATTCTCAATACGGCACCAACATCGCTCAGATCTATCGATTTCTCGAAAACACTGAGCGCTTTTCTTGAATCTAAATATTTAATTTTAACCTTTCCATTCTACTACACAAACCTCTTTTACTCAGACAGACCACAGCCCTTTTTCTTTCTCAACACAGTTTCTAGAGAGGCACATAGCGGACCCGACTCGTGGCCTACGTGAAAAGGAGTAATCTCTCTCTTCACACTCACCAAACAACCAACCAATAGCACTGTACAACCAAAAGGATCTCTTAACATGGACAAAGACTAGTGGAACCATGATAAAAGATGACGCGTCGTTGATTCCAATTTGTTTGCCATTTGTTTTGCGCCATTTCCTTCATTTGCTTGAAAAACGGCGTACAATTGTTTCATCACATCTTCAGCTACTGGCCCTTTAGCTTGTTGTAATTTCTCCTTGATCCCGTTCAAAGTCTCTAACTCCTCTTCAATAGGCCTTCCTAAATACTACGCATTGCAGTAAGATCAAAGGTTCAAATGAAAATACACCTACTAGGACTCACCTGTTATTGTAAACTCTTTTTCCAATTTCACCACAAAATTTTACAATTGGCTTGGTGCATTTTCACTTTCAATGAAAAGCAACAAAATATTTTGAGAATAGCACGCATTGTAGCACACGCAATATTCAAAAGGTTAACAGGTTAATATGACAAGTATTTTACGGAATATGAAGCTTATGGATGAAAAGGCGCACACTTACGAAAAAATACTTCACAGATGTCTAACGGTTTTTGTCAGATGAAAAATTTGTAAATAAAACTGCGGCGAATGCCTGAGATTGGTGTGTAAGGATATTTTGTTTGTGAGCGATAGTGTAAACAACGGGTACAACAATTGCTTCACACGAGAGAAAAACCTGCTCTTATAAGGTCTGTTTGGTAGCTCACGAATTCGTACGAATGCGTAAGTTCTTACGAATATCCTGTCTGGTGAGAGCCAAAATGAAAGAGTAAAAAAATTCCCCTCAACTTAGAGCTTACGAATTCTTACATACTCTTTTTATTTGGGTAAAGTTGAAAATTTGAACAATACTGTCAAACCTCATTTTAGTGGAAAACAAAAACAAATTTCCACTGGTTGAGAGGATTTTCCCTCACTTTTCAAATCATCATTATATTTAAATCGCTAGCGCAAGAGCTTGTGATTCCTCCTGAGAGTTTATTCCTGCACCGATTATAATGATTCATACACTGATCGAAAGCTCATCACCTGAACTTTGTTCATCAATATAAACACTTTTGAAAAAACCCATACGAGTAAAGTTATTACGAAAAAAACATTATTACCTATACTTACGGGTATAGAGTTTCTACATGCGAGATTCCTCGCACCAGTACACTAGTTATTTATTATTTGACAGCGACGTTAGTCGCTAAGCCATAAGGCTGAACTATAATAGTCGAAAGCAATCGGAAGCTACTGTCAAAATCCTACGTTAAGTTTCCTTCCGAAATGTCAATTGCTCAAGTTGCCCATAATAGGAAAATGCGAACGGAAGCGATTGTCACTAGCGATTGTCAGATTCTAGTCGTTTTGCCCGTGATTTGTTTGTTGTTTTGCAAAATAACTAGTGAAATCGAAAAAAATCACTACCTAACAAAATAAAAATGATCACTTTTTTCGTACATTAATTTATGTTTCAGTTGAGAAAGCAAATCGTAGTCCTATGTACAAGCCATTTTTTTATGTTCGACGTACATATACATATGTGTAATGTATTGTACTACATACTTGCAAATGCATACATTGCAGTATGCAAATGAAATCTAAGAACAATTATTCTTTAAAATGATAATGCTATTAATTGCAAAAAGCAAATAAAACAACATTTCTTTATTTCCGATATTCCAGTTTTAAATTTACCCAGCTGTTACAGTCAAATGTCAAATTTTCGTACGAAAGAGCGAATGGATTCGCTCCTTTCATAAGTGAGCAAAAGTGCACGAAAACTTATCGAATCGAAGCGAAAAGCTATTATGGTTGTACAATACAAATTCCTTGTGTTCGCACAGTTTCGTACTTCGTCGTACGAACCCATTCGACTATTATAGTTCAGCTTTTACACAGAAAAGATACCAAACAGACCAATACATACGAGTACGTATGGACACTAACATTTCTTTCGTGTGAGCAAGGAAACAGTTAAGAAGAAAGTGCACAGCAATGTTGACAAACAGCACCAAAAGGGCAAAAAGGCAGTGTGGATTAGAAATGGCTAAAAAGGTAGTATTAGTGAAAAAGGCAAAAAAGGCAAAATTAACTAAATCCGTTCCATGATAGTAGCGGTCACTTTCCAAGTACTGCGCACCCACATAAGAGCGATACATACTCGAGCTGATAAGTTAGATTCGAGTTTGATTTTGACGTTCGCCTCCTCTCCACATACATATATGAGGGTCATATTCAGCGAAGTCGTGATGTTTGGAGGCCATAGAATTTCTTTATGTTTCGTCAATAAAACAGCGTCAATCACAAATAAAGCTTTATCTTATCCCACTTTCCAAGTATCGTTAAAGCAATATTCACTTGAAGCAAATTGAAACTACCTTAAGAACCAATGACTAACAAATTGGTGATCGTTAAGCAACAAACCACAACTTCATCGAGTTCTTCGAACTTTTCTAACACATTTTCAAATCCAATTTGTGGAAAAAATAAACAATTTCTAACAACTTTCAGCTACTACCTACGACTATACCTATACGCATAACTCGTTTGAATTAATAAATTCTTAACGGTATCTCAATGGCAATTAAAAACGAAACAAAAAAAAAAATCTTTTAAAAATGAAATAAATTAAATATTCCATCCAACACCATAATAAGAAACCATATACAAACAAAACATGATCTATTAAATTATTCGGTCTAAATGCACGACCTTTCTGATGACGTTGGCCATCTAATCCATTTACAATACAGAGCAGAGCCTCTCTACGATTTATGACAACCGACCGCGGTGTCACGCTGGACTGACCAGCCTTACTACCTATTCTGCTACTATTACTGCATACGCCATACACAATACCGCTTGTCACTGTCGCACCGATGATTTCCCATAGAAAAAAAAAAAAAAAAACTCGAGACTCGATACTTGTTGGAAACTCATAATAAAAATATCAAAACAAAAAAACGTATTTAATTTCAATATTTTCATATGAACGGCGGCGGCAATGTTAATGAATATTTATGAATACGCGAGTTGTTAATATTTTTAATGAGTCTTAGTCGTTGGTATGTCGTTCAGATATAATGTCGTCGGCTTGTTGGGGACATACATACATATGTACATGCAACATTATGACATACGACACACACAGATATCGGAGCGGAATCGTGAATTTCCTGGAATTTGGCACTTGGTCTGGTAACTCGTACGTGTACCTGCTTCAGGTGGAACCATAGATAATAATTTTATCGTTTTCACGGAAAATTTTCATTTCCAAATTATGGGACCTAAATGATTTAATGCATTACAAAGCGTGTTCGAAAGTATAACCACATGAATTTATTTCGTTTTTTTACGAGGGAACCATTTTTGAATTGCTGATGGAGAGCCATGATGACGAGGAGGAGGCGGAGAAGTCGTTTGCACTCATAATGGTTATGTCGTTCGTGTCATGATACGTTTATGGTCAGTGGCATTTTTTTTTTTTTATTTCATTGCAGTAAAATGCAAGCGATTTAGATTCTGGACCAAGTGCGAGTGGAATTGGGCTTGGAACGTGCCACCCGATGCCATAAAGATGGAGAAAACACGTTTGTTATGATTTTGTTATCTGCGTTGATTACAAATATGAAATGATTTCGTTGTTGGTTTTTATTTATATTTTATGGTTGGATCGGGTTTTAAGGGAATGTATTCCAACTTGTCAAGTCATTTCCGCAGAATGGCAGTTTGCTTCATTTCATCGCTTTAATTCGTTGTATGTATATGTTTCTTCTGAGTTAAAATTGTCTTGCCGGGAGACATTCCAGCTGGAAGACTCAATTAGTCCTCATCTTCATTAACTAAGCTTAGGAATTTTGAGGATGAATTTTGGTATCTTTGTGTTTTGATGGCCAAGGCAGTAGCATAGGGGTCAGAGATGGAGGATGGAGCCACATGTTCCCTGAACAGCACTGATGCAGGCTGTTCAATTTAAGAAACTTAACGTCGCGTCGCGTCGGTCTAAGATGCAAATTAACTTATTCACAAAGAAACACTTGTAGGTTAGGTAGCAGTGGTTGTCGGTAATTCGAGTTCCAGCACACTTAGGCCTATAGAGGCTAATTACGATACCAAGCATCTTGGAATGTGTCTCTCCGCTACTCAAAAGGACCTTCAGGAGCTTTGTATAAAGTGCATAGGCTTCCACCAACGTCCTTTTGTGCTCGCTGAGATCGTTGAAGGAGTATTCTCCTTGGCGTAGTTTTCTACTAGACGCGAAAGAGCTGGGCGTGAATAAAGGGGATATATTGGACTTTCTTCCATGTATCTGCAACTTCTGCATAAGTCATTTGAAAGGACACCAAGTCTAGTTGCATGCTTGACTATAAGACAGTATCCTGTGGGGACACCAATGATCGTGCTTATATATATGTGGCTTGAATGTAGTCTTTTTGTAGACAAAAAGGAGTCTAAGCCAGTTCTGTCTTGTGGCAAGGTAAGTGGATCCACTTTGGTTTTAATGGCTGTGTCAAGTTTTAGAAATAGCTGTTAAGTATCAAGGATCATACCTATGTACCTATATTCTGCTTGTCCGGTAGAATAGGTATTGTTATTTCTTATTAGGCGAGTTCGTCAGCTTTACAATTCGCTAGAATCTCACTGTAACTCGGTACCCAGTATAAAAACTGATTAGGCATCTCTATTACAGTTGGAGGTGGTTTTTGAGGTAGATGAGACTAATTCCAGGGATTTCAAAGCCGCCTGACTATCCAAAAATATGCTGATATCGTTAGAGGATTTTACATTCCTCTTAACAGCGCTTCTAAGATTACCATAATTTCCGCTCGAAACACACTGCAGGGAGGCGAACGGATGGATAAAGGTTTAATCAGCTAGAGAAAATACCTCCTCCTACACCATCGTTGGTTCTAGAACCTTCGGTATAGAAGTTTACAGATTTATCTGTTTTAGTGATCCCAAAAGGACCTGTCGGGAATATTGACCTTGCAGTTTTTGTCGAAGAGAGTGTGGTTTTTGTTTTCGGGGAGAGTTAAGTGATCTTATACCGTGGAGTGGCCGTTATAGTTACTTGACTACTGTGAGATAGCTGTGAGCCTAATGGCTGGGCTGGCTGCCATTTCCTTGCCGGTTATAAAGTAGGATGTGCAGTGTTTTAAGTAAAAATTGTACTAGAAAGCCAATTTGCACTATAGCTTGAGTTCCTCCTCGCATATGCTCCTTCCGAAGACGAAAATGCACCTAATAAAAAGCCTTTTTTATCTTACAACTGCACAGTATACCCCAGTCTGGATTATGAATGCAGGCGTAAAATAAACGTGGCCTTTAACGACTGTATTCGGTATATATATAATGTTCGAAGACATGTTAGTGTTTCACGACAGAAAAGGTCTCTGCTGGGAATGAGTTTGGATGAATATTATAATTTTAGAAATATCCTAAGGCTCCATGGAATAATTCATAACAAATGTCCTGAGTATTTGATTGAGTATATAAATTTTTTACAGTCTCAAGTTGAGAGACTTATTTTACCGCGATTCACGCACACAGTTGGAGAGCGATCTTTCTTCGTTAACGCGATTCGTTTGTGGAATTCTCTTCCACATCAGTTACAAAGAATAAGTTCGTCAGCCGTATGTCGGGAGAAACTATTTTTACACATGTCGCAACAGAATTAAATTCTTAGTATAGTAATGAAAACATAATTTATATTGTATTATTGCTTCTTATAAGCTTTCCTTTTGAAATTTTCCTTTGTCATTCATTTATAGCCATTTGAATTGTAATTAACACTAAATGTTGATACCTAATTTTAAGAATTATTTTCTTGTAGTATCATGTTAAGCTTTAAATAAATAAATAAATGAAATGAAATGACAATTACACCGAATTAATCGACGGAATTAATTTCGAATTTCCCAGACCTGCAGTCAAAAAACAAACAGCTGCAAATGTTTTTCTAGAGACACTCGTTACAATGGCAAAATCCTGTAAGCTTTGAGCATTTGCCTATGAGGCTCGCCGAAACACTTTTTCAGGCACTTTTACTACCTTTCGAATCGTATTCAGCATTAAGGACTTTCCAGGCTATTATGATAATAAACATATGTAGTTGCTATTCTGCTAAAAGTAAAATAAAGCAGGAACGTTAAAAAAGTCCCAAGTTTGTCTGTTTAAAAAAACAGGTGAACTGGTAATAAAAAGCGTAGACCAGGATATACCTAGACAGCTTTCAAGGTTGCTCTACTACAAATTAAGACATATCCAGCCTTGACAGAAATAGAATGCATATTTTACTGCTTCCGTACGCGCTTACATTTTCGAATTACAAGATCAAAACTATTTTAAGGCAATACATTTGAGGAATGTTACTGTTGGCGTTGGGGTGAATAATAAACAATCAGCAGATTTTCTGTAAGCCTGACAAGAAGGCAATGTGACAAAATCTCAGCTAATTAGTGTTCTTGATTCATTTTTATTGAAAGTGGATTGTTCTACTTCGAGGATATGTATGTATTTAGCTCTATAAAAACTGTCTTGAATCCTTTGGACACTAAAATATCATTAAAGAGTCTATTCCATACCCCAGATACCGAACGAAAAGTATCTCCTACCCATGTTCTCATGGCGACCGAGTAACGCCATATGTAGATGCCTTGTTGGAATTTAAATAAAATTTTGCACTCGGACATTATGAGCATTCCAACGAATGTCGCCAAGCACATTCCATATTCTGTGACATCTAGTGCCTTGTACACACAGCATATGTACATAGTGAGCCTTCTCCAATTTCCATTTGTGACACGCGTACTGTTTGATACTGCATCAGTTAACTTATTCGTCGAAACCAAATTAGCACGTTAATAGTACTAAAATCGCCATTAATTAATTATAGTATTGAATTTTGTTTGCACGAAGTACGAGTACGAGTATTCCCAGCAGCGCTTATTAAGTGTTGCTTGCTTCTATGCCATAAATCCATATTCTACACCGTGAGGGCCCCAAATACGGAACGAGCATAGCATTTCGAGCGAACATTGCAAGCCGATATAAATCATGCACGTTGACGGGCAACAGGTATTCATGTTAAATTTCCATAATAATAAACAAATTTTTATGCAATCAACATTTTTATTTGTTGCTGCCATATTCTGCGAATGGTTGACACAGTAACCGGAGCGCGGTCTGCACAGGGGATTCGATGCCTAGTTATCGAATGCCAAAGTACGAGTACGGTGCTCCGAAATGGTGATCAATAAAATTCAGATCAATATCATCGCTTGGATACCGTCTGTCTGTCGGGTATGTGAGTTTATGATGAATGCGCCGGCCGCACGATGATGGATGTCACAGATGCCATCACGCTGGACGGTGAGACACTTGAAGAATAAGTCACTCTCACTACTTGACCGAATGGAGAAACACACGAGTATGTAGTGTGTGATCGTGTTTCCAGTTATCGATGACATATCACGCAATCACTGAGAACAGTTCGAGTGGATAATGATGAAAAGTGGGACAGTTATGATAATGGTTATGATTTATTTTTGAGTTATTTAATTATAGACATTACTAGATAGAGATGTATGTAAATGCACAGTGATACAAAGCTTAAAAATGAAAATACAGTCGAACTTCGATAACTCGAACCATCACTTGCCACAAAAAAAATTCGAGTTATCAAAACTTCGAGCTATCAAGTAAAATACAAAATTGATATAAATATGTATTTATTTGCGAACAATGGATTTTAAATTAATCTGTTGATTTTTCATTTGTCTTTAAATATAAACGCAAAATGCTTAACCTATTTGCAACCAACTCGTTTGAACGTGGTTGAATCAAATCGTCCTCAAAATCTTCCTCCATTACATCACTGTCGCTGTCATCGTTGTTGTCGAGCTGTGCAGATTTGGATTCACATCTAAATATCTCGACAAAATCTCGACTATTTTTTCAAAAATAAAAACTAAGCTTTGAGTTCGTATCGACCAATATACCAACTTTGTAGTGTGTGTGCTAACCTGTTCTAAAATTTGACAACACATTCTAACTCACACATAACGAAATCACGATTTTCTACATGTATGTATGTCTAGGTCATAGGACATACAAACACAGTGCTCCCGAAAGATCATCAGTTGAAGTAAAGTAATCCGGACCCATCCACTTTGGAACAGCTTATAAGTGCTTTGCTTGATGCATGGGACCAATACCCCAATATAGCATCGATAACATCATCAGAAGAATGCCAAGGATGCCAAGGAGACTTCGTGCTGTAATTAGGTAAAGGGGGGTGGGGGGAGGGAGGTTGCAGTACTCAGTACTAAATTATCCTCAATTTTGCTGAACCTTGATGGTATACTGGAAATATTATAAATCAAAGAAAACCATTAATTTTAGCTAAATATCCCTATTTCCAATCAAACAAAAATCGAATCTTTTTTGCAATCTATGTTATCCATGTTTTCTGGTCAACAAACGACCAAAACCAGCAGGGAATTTTATTTTTTGTTTGGGGCCCACCGAAATGAAATTCTAAATTTCAATGCTGAAATTTTAAAGTTTGAAAAAGTGTTTCCACTAAATAGAATCAAATTCAGTTGATAGATTTAAGTGATCTGTTTAATGAAAAAATTCTTGTAATTTAATATTAAGTTTTTTAGGGTGTCAAAATATTCAGTATTATTTGCGGTTTCATCATGCAGCGTTTGATTCTACCGACCGTTTAGAAATTATGAAAAAAATATCACCAAAGTGCGAGTATAGTTGTGGGTGCTCAACGTTTGTTCAGCAAAGAATTGGGTCGCCATCACCGCGCAGGCTATAGGTTGCACTGTGGGAAAGTTGAGCCAAATTTGTGGATTTCACGACGATCGCAGGAAGGAAGAACTTGGGCCTACTTGCTTACAACGTCTGAAGAGCTGAATCCAAATGATCACAGATTGCGTCGGAGGTTTGCTGATTGAGCCCTTGAACACTTCGATGATGTTGCTGTTTGTAAAAACACAAAATTTGGCGCTTTTGGTACGAGAATAAACCACAAGTGAAAAACTCACTGTGTGGTGGCATGGCGGCATCATCATATATGTATGTATATACATATGTATGTACGTTATTTCTGTAGTATAGGTACTATTTGCGGCTCTCACACTTAACCAATCTTAACAAATGAGGTGTCCAAAGAAAAACAATTTCCTGGAGCAGTGACGAATTGCATTTTCACTTTATAAATTTCAACAAATTAAAAAACCGATAAAAACAAATATTCTACCCAAAATGAACTCCGAAAAGAATAAACACTTCCCGCATGATTTTCATGGGATTTCCATCAGTTGACAAAAGGAAATCGTATGGAAAGTGTTTGCTGTCTTATGAATTCATTTTGGTTGATATATTGGCTATATGGAATTCATATGGGAAGTATTTGCTATTTTAAAAGTTCACTCATTTTGGTTGATATATTTGCTATTGATGCAAGTGGTAGTGGACAAATACATAAGTATGTATACCAACCCAAATGAAATTTAAAAAAAGAAAAAAAGTTCCTATATGGCTTTCATGAGATTTCCATGAGTTGGCAAATGGAAATTATATGGCAAGTTTGGATTTCGGAGGTTGGATTTTCTCTTGCGAGTGCACGGGCACACTAGTCGGACCTTATATCTTCAGATGGCGCTAAGTAACATTCAGCTAATGCTAAGCTCGGATATGAAGGATATGTTTGGTGATTTGATCATCTCACGACGCGGATTAATGAATTGGCCGTCTAGGTCGACAATCCAAAGTCTAGCGATCATTTGGAAGGCAACATTCGCCAAGCCATCGCCATCATACAGCCGTAAATGTGGGACAGGGTGATCAAAAATTGGAGCGATCGGGTGCGTTAGTGTAAACAAAGCCGCGGTGGACGTTTGAACAATCGAATCTTGTGTCGAACAACTTGTAATTTGGATAGAATCAGTGTTTTCCTTAATTGCATTGATAGCAGCAGTGGTTTTGTACTTGTTCTTACCACTGAATGAAAAATCCAGAAATGTTAACCAGCAGTTATACAGTTTCGACTTTGGCAACGAATTCTACAAAACCTTCATCTAAAAAACTAACTTAATTTAGCTAATATATGTAAATTCTTGAGTTATGCATAAAGCTAGCACCTTCAAATAATAATACATAAGTAACAGCCTATTTTTCTACATTTTGTGAGTAATTATTAACTGCATCTCCCAGCATTCGTGGCCATACCGTTTTCACCAACAAAATAACATCTACCTACATTGTATCGGAGAGGAATGCAAACAATTCTTAGCATTTATTCCACTTAATGATTGATGGCCCAGTTCGCACTATCGCACATCCATAACCCGCATTTGCTTATAATAATATCTGCATTACAATCGTGCAGCAAAACTGTTATGTATAACTCGATATGTCCAGTTGGAGTGACTTCTTTCTACATCCACGCCAGTTAAAGAAGGCCAATATATGTGCCATAATTATAATGATTCGTACAAGCAAACGCATATTAAATAAAAAAAATTAATTAAAAATGCGTAGCACATAACATGCGGCGTGCACTACATCCTCACTCACGTTAGGTACGAGTGTTCACAGCGTTGATTTACGTAATAATATTTCTGCTACCGTTCCATATAGGGTTAGGCAACAAAGCGAGATCTCCTCGACTACGGTCCATCATAAAAATGCCGGGCTTTGCCATAATTTCGATTCATACACACTCTGCGTGTTTGTGTTTGGAAGCCGATATACAGTACGTACATCCATACATACATGATAATTGTATTCGAATGCTGAAGTTGATATGAGTTAATAGTTGCAATTCACAGCTCGATCATGCAGAGCATGCAATCGTTCGTATTTTCACCTTTTTGGTGAGAAATGTGTAAAAAAAATATTTTATGAAATATGCAGCCCTGTATGCCCATAATTTTGTGTTTTTATTGGAATCTTGCTTCACTTGCAATGAGGTTAAAATGATGGATACTGGTACACACAGCCATACATACATTTGTATGCGATATAAATGGATTTATTTATTTTATTATCGCCGATGATCCACACAGGTTTGTATGCATTACAACAACAATACGTGATCTAGCATTTTATCAGGATCTAAAAATTAGTTCGACCATTTCTCACTAGGATACACTTTCGTTTGTGAATGTTGCTGTATTATCGACAATTGTCAAGGGTACATGTTGCCAGATTAGAATAAGAAATATTATTAGCAATCCAAATATAATTAAATGTTATTATGTTCGTATAAATTAATTTTCTGCTCATAATGATATTTTTATTATTATAACTTTATTTATGTGTAAGTAAATTATAAAATAAATAAATCTAAAATCGAGAGAGCTCTAGCTGCGAGGGCTTTCGGCTCGTCATAATGATATATTAGCGATGGAATAGTGAAATTTTAGCTACAAAATATTATTCTCTATATGGTATCTGTCAATCAAAATTAACGATTTCCCACTTAAAAATATAAAACAAGCGCATTAAACTTTCATTTAAAAGAAAATATTCATTCGCATGGCAACTTCGCGCTAATTGTCCAAATGAACTTACAATACTGAACTTAGCATTTTCGTTGATCTGGACTGTTTTATTTTCATTGCGTGATCTATATAGATTATAGGTGATAATGGAACACGGCTATTGTATTAATGCTTCCATGGTAACTAAGAGCTGAATCAATGGATCTTTAAAGATTGTGGTGGTGATAAATACATATTCAGGTCATCATCTGACGACGCAGGTACTACGTACTCGCTTATCCGTAAAAAACTGCGTGACTTTAATTTTATTTTATGAAAAAATCTGCTATGGATTCTGCAATGAGTGCCCTTTTATTAGAAACCCCACTCGACTGAGTCACCATCAATCTCTAACCATATAAACATTTCATGTTCTGATTTGAAACATTTTCCAGTGTACTTTTGACACATTTACCTCCACGTGATGAGAATTTGGGTCGGAGTATCCTTGTTACATATTTATACGCAAAACCGAAATAATACTTTTTGCCACAAAAAACAAGGTACAAAATTTGATCTTCCGAAACTAAACGGACAAACACTCTCACTATCCTCCAGTGTTAAGTATTTGGACATCGTCCGTGATTCTAAACTAAGCAGGAAGAAGAATATATAACTGCGAGTCAAAACAGTATGTATAGCCTTCTACGCCTGCAACAAGACCATTTGCCAAACATGTAACTGGAGCCAAATATGATACTATGGATGTATACGGCTGTAGTGTGTCCATTCTTACCTATGGGTCCATAGTATGGTAGCCCGCCTTGAGCAAAAAATATAACGTCAACAAAATCAGAAGAGTCCAAAGAACGTCAAGTATAGGCATCACACGTACAATGAGGTCATGCTCATGCTCAAATGATACTCTCACTATGCTATTGTGCCTTCACCCACTTGTCTTCCATATCAACAGCACAGCGCTGTGCAGTGAAGTCCGCCTCAAAGCGTCCTCTAGGCGGAGCTACTAGCGATCCTCGAGGACTGTCAGAACTTAATTAAGAACCCAGCACCTAATCATAATATCGCTATTATTACAGATAGCCAAGCCGCAATTAAAGCCATAAATTCGGCAATCGCTTCATCGAAACTAGTAGATCTATGCCAGGAATGCCAGGAAAAACTTAATCGCTTGTGTTACCAGGCCAGAGTCACTCTTTTGTGGGTTCCAGATCATAGTGTCATAGAAGGGAATGAGAGAGCCGAGGGTCAGGCCTTAACTTCTTACTAGCGGAAAATGTTCATATTCCTAGAGGTGCTGTTAAAGGGCAATATACTCTCACACTTCCTTAAACGAGCTGGTCTCAGGTGGACCACTCTCACTAACTGTGCCATATCCATAAAGATATGGCCTAGCTACAATAGATCAAAAACAAATGAGCTGCTACAAAAAAACCCGCTTAGAGTTGTGGCAGTCAGTACAGGGCACTGGCCAGTAGGGGACCATGTAGCCAAACTAGCAATCCATCTCAACAGTTTATGCCGAAGCTGCAAATATGAAAATGAAAAAGAGTCGCGATTCACTTTCTGTGCAAATGTCCAGCTCTAGCGACGCATAATGGGCAAACCCTTCTTCGACGACTTTAGGCCCCATTTAGATGATCAGTTCAGTTTCTTTAGAGTAGCACACTCTCGTACTAACTACGGTCGTTCTTCCTCAATTAATGGATTAATGATTTCGTATAATGTGAATGTCCATTTAATTGACTTTAACCTATCGATAAAAAGAATATTACTTGATGGTCTTCAGTCATAATTGTTTGCCCTGTTTTTAACTTTGATTTTTCATACGCATGTTTATTTATAAATTTTTGCTTCTGTCTATGAAAGTGTAATCTTTGGTGACAAATAAATAAATAAATAAATTCCAGTTGAGCTATCAGTTGAGCTTTCAGGTAACCTGCTGTGTAAATCCCCATTTCGATGATCAGTTTCAGTTGTCAGTTCAGTTGACATTTCAGTAAAAAAAAATTGTATTCAGTTGAGCTTCCTTTTTACTTCTGAGCAGTTTAACTGACAACTGAACTGAAAACTGATGGGAATTCCATAAGTTTCAGTCTCAGTTTCAGTTTCAGTTTTTGCATTTACACAGCAGTTTAACTGAGAGCTCAACTGATAACTCAACTGAAACTGAATCTGAACTGATCATCTAAATGGGGCTTTAAAGAGATACATTTCTGAGAAAAGGATTGGAGAGCTGATCCTCATTTTAAATTCAACAGGGTGGATATAAATATCTCATAACTAAATTCTAATTAACGGGCTACCTGAGGTTGTGGTATCGAAACGGCGCCCTTTCTGCGCTACATTTGGATTTTTCATTTCATCGAAACCACCACTTCTACCTATCAACCTATTTCCTTTAAAAAAGGAGAAAGCACTTACAGCTCCGAGCTCGTAATCTATGTACTTAAAGGACGGTTAGATGCATCGGTAGATGTCAGCCTTCTGGTGCATTGAAAGTACACAGATCGCGGGTGAATATTTGATGCTGGGAATCTTTTCCTAGCCTGCAACTAGCGCTGCTTTGATTAACAACTGCGAACCAGAATCTCTACTAAAGAAATATTTCGGGGCTCAAAAAGTGTTATATTTACATTTGTAGGCTAACCAGGTCCGACTGTCAACACTCCACTCAAGCTTAGTCATATCTCCGCTCACCGGAAGTTGAGAATTGGATTATGAATTAAACGTCAACTTGAATGTCTAACATGTTAACAGACGTTTTGTCATGTAAATCGTCTCTGTCGTTTGCAGTAATTGTAATGCCACAGATATTCAGGCGGAGCGTGAATAACAGTTTGCAAACAAAACAAATAATAAATTGAAAATCATTATTTTATTGCACCTACATACTTATATGTATATGCATATGTGCTATGCGCTTATAGTGTTTATGCTTCGTTGGCGATATCGACGTGGGATGGGTGCAAAAAGTGTACAAATCCCCCATAAAGAAACGCTTTTGTAGGAGAGATCCGCGAGTATCAACGTGGGTGCGGCTGGCGAATTAAGTGATTCAATGACTGCTTTTGACACGATTCAACAAGGTGAAATTTATCTATTACAGTATTTTGATATGTGTACATTTATATATACTACATAACAGGAAGAGGGTGTTTATTTTGGAATTTATTAAAGTCATTTGGAGGAAACCCTTGAGTTGTTTTTTCTCTGGTTTACAACGAAGGTGATTTTCGACAGCTTTCATTTTTTAGAAGAGATGAACTGAGACGAGTACAACGTTGTATTTAAGACCCAATTTTCTGGTGGCAAGGCCATAGAATAATAAATGCAAACCTGCCACTGATAAACATTGTAGGCTCCTACTTCTTTAGTAACCTAGAGGAGGTAGGCCGAATCAACCATAGACTCGTCTTAAAATTTTGTAGGGTAGTAAAATACTTTGAGGAAATTGTGGCGGTTTAGGTGCCATTTCTGGATGGACTCTAGAGGATCGCGATGGGCCCACTTTGGTGTTTGGTGTTTTCGGATGACTCAGCCTCTCACCCCCTCTCAACCTAATCTAAGCTTGCCACTGATATGAACAACTAGAGCTTACACCTCAGCGTAGTTGCTTACAAATCCCAACCCACCCAGCAGTTGAAACTTATTTTCCTGATTGTTATATGTATGTACAACATTTCTGGATAGTTTTTACTCATACATTTTATACTTAAATAAAATACAGTGACCTCTCCCAGACGGACCGATCTAAGCTTTCATGTTTCATATTGCATACATTTTACGTTCCGTTAACCGGACACTCCCTTGATCGGACGCGGACACGCATATCTGTCAGAAATTATTTAATACGATTCCATTATACGGACAAAATGAAAAAAATCGTCGCACCGAGTTTTTGTTCTTAGTTTTATTTGAATTTGAAAGAAATATACTTGCTCACAGTCGCAACAGATGCAAACGAAAAGTCTTCTTTTCTTAAGGAGGAGTGCCGGGCAGCTGCACAAAGGTGGATTCTTTTCCCTCCTGTCCTCATCCATGTAGTTGCGACAGCAGTCATTTGAGCGGATTTCCAATCTTTGTTTTGTTTTGTTTATCGTTTCAAATAAAATTGCAATTTTTTGAAATAAATTTGATTACAAAAAATTGTATTTATCCCTTGCGCGGACAGCTCCTTTAAGCGGACAATACTGTTGTCACCGTCACTGTCCGGGGTAGGGAGGATTGACTGTACATTTAAGTACGAACTCAGCCACGGCCTTGAAAAATATTCTTTTGTGACAGTTCCGTTCTGCAATTCGTACGAAGTGATGCCAATCCAATGACCCTGAACTAAAACAACCATCAGAGCAGAAAATCAAAATAATTTCACTTTCCAAAATTTAAATAAAAATCCAACTTAATTTAAAATCCACTTGTCCATTGTGCCAAGTGCACAAACTCCATAAAGGACATAATCATTTATTACCTTAGATGAAACGAATCAACATTTCTCGTGCATATTTTCCACCCTCTAAAGCCGATAAAAACATCCCATTCATCCGCTCACCTCCCACTGAGTTGCAGTGGCAAAGTCTCTAAGTCTTTCGCTGAATTTTCAACTCCTTAATCCACCTTACCCAGCAGGACTTTACACTTTCCACCAAACTTCATCCCTTAGTTGGCGAGTAAGAAAAAAAGAATCTGTAAATATTCCGAACAATATAATAACTTGTAAGGATAATTTCACACTTAGTTCAATTGACAGATGCCACTTGTTTATATTCGTCACCCCTTCGCTTTCTCGCCTGCGGCAGGAATACATACTCGTACTCCATCACCATCAATAATATGCTACGCATGTTAATTCATAAAAAGGAATACACTTATCCCTTATGAATTTCGCCGCTCAAGTGTGAATAAAACTCTACGCTATCACGAGTACAGTGCATACACATATATGTATGTACATGTAAAATATTGTTTTTAGTGAAAAAAGACAACCTGACAGAGGGGTGAAATTCACCCCCGTGCATCAAGTCCTATATGAAATATGCACACAAGAGTACAATACAGATGAAGAATATTCTTTGACGATTTTCGGTTGCATATTGACTGACATGAATCACTTTTTAAGTGGCACAAGCGACAACGAAAGGATTTTCACACTCATACTGTCATACAGAGCAACCCCCTCCCTGAAGGTGAATTCTTGAGGGTGGATTTTTCGTTTGATTTTTTTGCTTACTCCGAACCAAAACAATATGAAAATTCAATTTGATGTCGTAATTTTAATAAAATGATAACCCAACAGTGGGAAGGAAGTCATTTGGGAATTGTTTTAAATTTAAGGGTTGAATTTCACGCCAACCTCCCGCTCCCCCATCGCTGATGAAAGAGAAACATTTTAAAATTGAATAATTTTCAGTTGGAAAATAACGTCAACCATCCATTGTGGTATGTGAAATCATAATAAAGAATTTTTATTGTCTATGTCGTCCGGCTAAAAGGGGATGTTGCTGTGTATTGATTTAATTTTCAGCAAGGAAATGCTGTTATAATTTTTCAATTATTATAATTTCAACAAAAATGGATAAACAAGTTGCTGGTGGAAGGGCTGCTCGTGTTAGGGTTGCCTTTAAGTGAATTAACGCATTAGCCATATGGGTTTATTGTGATGGAAAAATGGATTCATATTGGTGTTAATAACGATGACATATGATTCGTGTTGTCACTTTGCAGCCAGAGAGTGGGTTAATTTTACTAAGCTATGATGCAGACTGGGTTAAGGAGTAGATACATCTGTTTTGAATTTAATTTTTGACAAATTGGAAAATTGAGCAGATTGGTGGCAACTGAATTGAGATTTTTGAAATGACAGACAGGGTAGCTTGAAATTTGATGGATTATATAATAGAATTAGCAAGTTGACCCGTCGTGTTTTATAGTGTGATAAGAAGAGGCACTCTGGACAAGAATTAAATGGCAATTTCTGACCAATAATACAGTATACTGTAACGTATGAACTTGCTCACAAAAGAATTATATTACTCCATTGCTGGCCTGTGGTAGCTATCAGAATCTTTCACATACATACATGGTGAAAAATTAGCTTCAAAACTGGATCAAAAATCGTGATGATGAATTCTATATGGCAGTTTATTAAAATCGAAACTATTAATAAAGCCAAGAGTCAATGGATTCACCTAGCTAGAAGGTCAAAACCAAGGAGAGGTCCATTTCCCTGCCCAATATTTTTTTTGTCCTGTTTAATCATAGTCGAACTTTACAGCCACAGCTATGAGAAATAAATTTCATCGGACTCATTTCATTTACTTCTTCTTGGAGCTGGAAGAGAAACAGAATAGATCTGAAAGACCTGCTGAAGTAGAAATCAGTACCTGGATGGATTTAAATCTCTGGGTGACAAAATATTGTTATGATAATTTCAATTGTTATGGTAAATAAACAGTGGCTATGTCACAGCCCATCTCCTCTTAACCTTTACTGATCGAGTTTAAAGGCAGTTCTATGCCATCCGGTAAAAGTGTTGACTTCAAAAATTAATCGTGCACTAGATTTGGCAGTTAGTAGAGAAATACTGGTTCAAGACCGCCTATTAATAATAATACCTGTCCCGTTGTTCATGGAGTTCAAATATTCTTGTTTCTTTTATGTTGTTGTGTTTGTTAATTGAAAAAATTAGATTTTT
This sequence comes from Brachyopa scutellaris, assembly GCA_949775065.1. Taxonomy (NCBI): domain Eukaryota; kingdom Metazoa; phylum Arthropoda; class Insecta; order Diptera; family Syrphidae; genus Brachyopa; species Brachyopa scutellaris. The sequence continues at coordinate 183,637,639 of OX459112.1, read as the reverse complement.
TTTTTCATATTTCAAAAATATAATGTATTGAGTGTATATTGACTACAGCTCTTGATACCCGGGAACCCGGGCAATTACCCGGGTACCCGCTTTTTCGGGTATTACCCGGGTACCTAAAAACCGGGTACCCGTAACGTTTCGGGTATTTTTACATTTATTTGAGTAAAAACATTCCCTTAAATGGACGATATGAGTTATTCGTATGAAAATGAGATTTTTTTTATGAAACGATGCGTTTTCGCTTCTGGTGAATGATCGGTGTATACATACATATGTATGTATTTGTTTAACAGCAGAGCAAGCGCGTGCATGTGTGAACGAGAAAAAAATCTCTTATTTTCACATTCGGTAAAAAGAAATGAATTGTAACAGACTTTGTGTTTGATTAACGGCATGTAGAGCGTTTTGTTCGTATAGCGTTAACTTGTAGGAATAAATCTCGATAGTGAAAAAGTGAATCAATAGGAAGTTTTTGTTTGTTAGCAGCAGGCAGACAGTATTTTGTTTTTGCTGTGTAAGTTTTAATTCTACGTCAGCCGGTCCGGAGTGCGCTCCATAGGAACATAATTGGGTGTTGGTTGTAAAATCGTGTGTGGCCAGGAGGTTTCCTAGCAGCGATGTAAAGACGGTCGATACATTGACACATGAATGGTTTGTCAATGTATCGCTTTGCGAAAAGGGTATCCCTATTTCTGGACCATTCATTCAAAAGAAAGCCAATTGCCATGTAGATTAATTTCACAAATTTTAAGGCATCAACCGTTTTTATTTTTACGGAGTAAGGCCGAATTAAGGGTTCTGATTCTCACAGGCTGGGTTTGTTTGTATTTAGGGATTATACCTCGTACAGCCTTAACTATGAAACCGTTTTCAGCAAATGAGGTGTCGTTGGATTCACCTTGATCCGGAGCGTGTTCTAGGCTATGTAACGTCACAGTACATAGTCTATGGACGCATTAATATGGCGGATTACATTTTTTATATCTTGACAACTATCTTGATAGTGGAAACAAATGAAAGGGCTTGGCTAGAAATACGATACGCTATGACGTTTTCTAAATGGCGGAAGCACAAAGATGACAGATACCGTTATCCTTACTTCATCCTTAATATGGGTATCAAATAAAAGGGTTTGACAAGTAGAGCACGGCAGTGCTTACCTGCTTACACTCTACATATTCTCTAAAACTAAATAAATAACTAAGCTAAAAAACTAAAACCCGACTGCGGGTAAACTAACTAATAAGTACGAAACAAGATGAAACGAAACGATGATGCTCAGAGTATAGCCGTGGTCGCATGCCACTTTGCCCTTTGTACATATGCGTACTTATGTATATGAAAACGTTATTATAACGACGTAGTCGGGTTTAAGTTTTTTTAACTTAATTTTTTATTATTTTTCCTCTAAAGCACTCTTATGTGGACCAAAAACTCTGTCCCAGTGGCTGTCCACTTAAGAGAGATTTCACTGTACCTAACAAATAAACACACATTATTCTAAAATTATTTAACGATTAGCACAAAAACAAACTACCTATAATCATAATTGAACAACGAATAAACTGTGATTTATTCACAAAAACAAGACTTATTTCGTTTAGTTTAGAATGCATATACATATGTATGTACAGTACATATGTAAACTCGTATGTAAGTAACATAATAACTTAGTTCTAAGCTCTGACCACGAAATATGTAAACGAAATGTCATGTAATTCACCAGTGATTTAACCCTGCCGTTAGGTTAAGCCCATTTGGTCCAATTTTTGGGACATTATCGTCATAACTTCTAAATGGTAAACATTTAATTATATTGTTTTAAAAGAAATTAAACCACGTTTTATTGTTTAATACGTTTAAGTAAGTTTTATCGATAACAACTTAAAATAATGACCGTAGCGCAGGCTAACAAAATGTGTCTATCGAACTCGACTACCAAATTCTTACCCGACTTCTACTATTTAAGAAAATTACAAATCTTATATTAAGGGCCATTACATCCGTCGTATACTTTTGACTTTCTAGAGCAAAAAAAAAAAAATAAAAAATTTTCCACCATTTCAATGGGAGAGGAACATTGTGATTTAACTGTGGCTCACGCAGATACATGACGAACTCATTAACGGTTCCACCATCCGATTTGCCTTCTAATACAAACTCCATAGCACTACATCTCCCACACACAACTTCTCTACTCTCGATGGACAGAGTTTTCTGCCAAGTTCCGCACATGCTTTCCAACAAGTTATCCCCCTTCTTCAAACTCGACTTCCAACTTCTATTACTTTTAGTATAAACTCCACTAATAACCTATGTTTTTATCGCTGGGTTCCCTTCTCTACCTGTGGTATATATTTTATTCACCACAAAAGATGTAAAATACCAACTTTTATAGTAAATTAAAGTATTTGTGGCTCTTGGGTACCCGGTACCTCATATTGTCGGGTACCCGATAGCTGACATACCCGGGTACCCGCATTACCCGGGTATTACCCGCATTACCGGGGTAATTGTTGAGTGGACTTTACTGAAGTGGACTTTACTGAAGTGGACTTCGTTCCCATGCAACGTGGGCACGCGAACTCCACTTTCTTATGGGAACTAAGTACACACTAAACATAATGAAGAGGAACTAGCTTTCAACAACAATATTTAACAAGAATACAATATGTATGGGGGGGGGGTGTGCATGCTGCCCCCTACACCCCCCTGCGTGTTCGCTATTGGATTGGAGGTGGATGCGAGGTTGGATATATGCAAAGTTTCTTTGTATCGAATTTATTAAATTAACTGCTGCTTTTCAATATTCTGACAATAACCAAAAAAAATCTTACTTAGAAGTGTATTTTTATTTCATTTATAAAGTTGCGAAATACCTGACGTCTTATTTTACTTCTTCTTAGTAAAAGTGGTAATTTATTTCACATTTAAAGGGAATTAAAATCACACAGTTTTTTTTGGAACTTAATTCCCACATTGCACGAAGTCCACTTCACTAAAGTGGATTTAGTTCCCATCAAGTGGGAACTAAGTTCCTCAGTGGACTTAGTTCCTGGGGACTTATTTCCCTGCACCGCGTAGTACACGATGGTTAGTTGAAGACTGCTCATTCATTTCATGTTCCCTATATTTCAGCCATCCTGACGTCATCATCCCTTCATGGTTACCTACTTTCACCAAGTCCAATCGAACTCTACCGTTCACTCGCACCACCACATATGAGCCTAGATACTTAGGAAAAACTTTCAACCCAGAGCCGAATTGCGTTTACCTAATGGCGACTTAGTCCTTTACTCGGTACAGCGTTGCTTTTTTCCTACGATATTTGTAATGTTTGCGGACTTCGTCTTGTAGCTGAATGATTTGTGCCCTGGCACATTCTCGAAGCACATCTCGCCTTTGGTCGAACATTCGGTATATCTCTACGCATTGGAAAAATGATTAAGAGCTCAGACGGTGACCTCTTGTTACTCCTTACCACCATCGAATTAAGTGTTTGCTGCAGCTTAGGCACATGCTTGTACCATTTTTTTGGGATCATCCACTGATAGTTTTTAAAGAACCGTGATGATTGTGATTTGTTCTTTCGACCTGGCCATTACCTCTGGGAATACCGGTAGTTATCTTAACATATTGTGTATGGTGTTGTTGGCAGTACGCGTTGAAATTGTTAAAGGTATAGGCTGCTCCACGATCACTTATGATCCTTGATGAACTCCCGAAAGGTACTCTTTGTTGGTCAAGCTTTGCAATCACTTCTTTAGAGTTGGCTGTTTTCACAGGGTAAATCCATACATGTATATATACCCTGTGGAGTTTAGGAAGAGAATCATCTCTCCAATCCTTTTGTTGTTTGCCCAGCACGCGTTGTCTGGCTCTCGCTAGAGCCGGACATTTGCACAGAACGTGAATAAGTGACACTTTTTTATTTTCATCTTCGCAGCTATGGCAGAAACTGTTTTGAAGGATTGCTAGTTTTGCAGCATGGTCGCCATAGTGCCCTGCACTAACTGCCACTACTCTACTAATGTCTACGCGGGTTCTTTGTAGCAGCTCATTTGTTGTTGACCTATTGTAACTTGGCCATATCTTTCTGGATATGACACAGTTTGTCAGAATGTTCCACCTGACTCTGGCTAGTTTTAAGAAGTGTGAGAGTATATTGCTCTTAACAGCACTTATAGGAATGTGAACGTTTTCCGCTAGTGAGCTGTTAACGGCTGACCCTCGCCTGGCAAGTGTCTGTAAATGTAACCTCTTTTAGATAGGTACCTACCTTTTGCGTGTTGGTGAAAACATTAAACGTTGTTTAAACCCCAAAAATGGTTCCATTAATTAATAACTTTTTATAAAAAGAGTTTCCAAGATGGAATGATTTTTCTATTTTTTTTTTTAGATCCCCTCTCTTAAAGACCCAACTTATCATTCATTATTCAAAATATCAAAAGTGGTAATAAATATTATTACGTCGTTGTTAAAAAAGAAACCATTTCTCTATCAAATTTTCTAATTTATTATTCCAGACATATGACGACGCAAAAAAGAAAGAAAATAAATTCTCCCTCGGACTCCCCTTGTTAGAAAATAAAATGGCATCCACTTTTCTAACGATAATGGCGTCCAGTTGACATTGTTATCCCCACATGGGCAGATAACATAGACAAAGACCGAATTTCATTTCGGGTATTAATATTTTTGTCATATACACACACGTACCACTCAAACCCGTCGACTGCTTGAAGATATACCTTATAGCAGCATATCATACTACAGAGCAGTGTATCCTCGACCCGAGTGCCATATCAAAAAGGGCTGCCCCAGCTACGCTACGCACACATGAACGTAAGATGAATTCTGTATTCAGGGTACACAGCATTTATGCCAATAACAATAACACATTCGTTGCTGCAAACCCCCCAAAAAGGACACCCCATGAGATAACGATTTGTGTGTTTTGTGCCGTCTGCCATCTCCCTCTACAGTATTGAAGAGATACAATGTATATTTTACGCTCTCAGAGGAGGGTGGACAATGTCGTTGCTAGGATACCATACCAATAATAATGATAATCCCACCATGTCTGTATATTACCATCAAAATATTCCATTCAGTTTTACCACAAGCTTTACTCTCGAAAGTACTCATTCTCCATCCAGATCCAGATCGTCCTTCGGGTGAAAATGAAACACAAATACTCATATCCAGCCGGCCATCATAGTTTAGGGTGGTAGCTCTGTTATATTTGTTTCAAATCGCTGCAATCGTTTTCTAATGTCCACTCTTGTGTGGGTGGAGTGTTCACATTCGCATATACGAGTATAAGCCTGAAGTATCCTTTCAGATACTCTACTCGTATGTAGAGAAAATTCGGCGAAAGGATGACCCATGTTATAAGTATGTGCCCTGGAATATGCTGAATATACACATGAAGCTCATAAATATTACTTTTTGGGGTACCAACCGGGGGGCTGGGACTCGAGGTGGTTCGAACACTTGTAAACGCACATGGCCGTTTTTTCGATTGCCTTCACGTAGGACTCATCCCCACCTGTGCACATGGTCTGACCGAAAATTGCTATCCAATGTTTGGTACCCTTTTGTTTTTTTTTGCTGATGCCACATGTCGTCTATCGTATTGGGGGTGTATTCCGTGTACGAGTGCGTGCATGCAAGGATTACGAGAAATGAAAATCTGTTCGACTGGACGCTACGCAGTATGTAACAGTAATTTTCGTCGATATCGCATCGAATGAAATCATATATTTGGACAACCAAATGGGGGTAGCTGATATAAGGATATGGTCCTGATAAACAATGGAAGAGGATATTTTGGCCAAAAACACAGCAGCGTGGTACTCTGGCAGTGAACAGCGGGGGTATATTACCATTTTGGCATATTTCGGTTTTTTCATTGTGTGCAATAAATTTTGTAACGTTCAGGAGAGGATCAAATTTCGAAAGATGTGTTCCTGTGATACGTAAATATATACATATATGTATATCCCTTTATGTAAACGTTTCCAATTTCTAGCTCATCGTGTTTAATTTCAACCCAGAGGTAGTGAAGGTCCTTTTGTGGTAGTTTTATAGGATAATGGGAATTTAATTTCTGATTAAACGTTCCGACATGGTTTTTAATTATTTATACATTAGAAACATAGTACACACCTACATATGTATGTATATACATACGTATGTGTGTATCTTTCTTTTCCAGATTTTGGGGGATAAAAGTCTTAGGCAAAGTCAAAGAAAACAACCCTCATGCAATTTAATTTGAAAATAAAATAAAAATGGAAACAATTGTCTTTGTTTTCGTCTACGAGAGCAATAGTATGTCTGTATATACGAGTATGTAACACAATTGGAATGTCCTTTTTGAATACAAATCACTAAATATTTTCTTTTCATTTCGAATATAAGGTAAATGTACATATTCTTTTTGTGCTCAGTTGGAGGAGGTGTCGTATTTGTATTAATTGAAATTGCCTTGCTTAATATGTTTGCCTATGCACCCCTGAATTGTAATATGAGCTGAACTAATCTAATGCGATTGAATCTCTTTTGTAATTATATTTGGACGCTGGTATATTATATCCTAAGTTTAGTAAAAAAAAAAGTTTATTGCTCTGAGAGACTTTACATGTTCTTACAATATCGCAGATACTTATGTTAAGTGTTATTTAAAAACTAGCGAACACTTTTTAGCCATTTACAAGCTAAATAATAATTAGAAAATAAGTAGCTTAGAAACGCAAAAAGATGGCGCCAGTAATATGCGCTGAAAAAGTTGAAAGTCAACATGTTTTGACACAAATAACAAAAGTTTTGTTTTTCGAAAATATTATAAAAAGGCGGTATAAGTGCAAATATTTTTAAAACAAACATCCTAATACTATGGGAATGGTCGATTTCACCTCTAAACTATTAGTGCTGTTTTGATAAAGCCCAATTAAAGAAATTCTAAAAATCATTATACCTATAATTACCTACAAGACTTCAACTCAAAATCGACTATAAATGACGAATTTTGTAGATTCAATATCTAAAACTTGACACCACGTGCGGATACATTTTCTAAGGGATCACCACGTAATCCCGTATTTGATAAATCTCGAAAACGAAAATCTCGAATGGACAAAATCTAGAAAGTACAAATATCTCAAAAAGTTTGCTTTCAAGATTTTTAAAATCTCTTCATTTTGCTGCAAAAACTTTTTTGAAAATATAAAGAATTTAACAAACTTTTTGCAGCAAAAAATTGTTTGTTTTTTTCAAATTTACTGTAGTTACTGTTTTTACTTTATACAAGGAATAATTCTGCACATTACATTATGTAAAATCTATTTACTTAAAATATGTATGTATGTACATTATTAATGCATTGATATAATATACATTTTTGAAACTTAAGTTGTAACCAATGCCCCTCAAAACTTTTAGCATCAACTTTATTTTCTGTTCTTGGTAAGCTTAGTTGTGTTTGTTTAGTACATGAACAAAAGGAAGGCAAATTTATTAGTTTTATATATTTTTTGTAAAACCATGTCCACGTCGATCAGATTTTAGAAAAACTGTTTGTATTGAGTAAACTCATTTGCATGCATGAACAGTGAATCAAACACTTTTCTATACAAATAAATCTAGAATTGATATTAATTTTTGAGACAATGGTAATAATTCGCGCGCGCGGAACTAGACCACAATCTTCACGTTATAAAATTCGAATGAATAGTTTATTTGACACTTTTAATTCCAATCATCAGGACATTTATAATTGTGACATTTTGAAGTGTTATAATTCTAATACATAGGGTGCTATGATAATTGTTTAGTCAATCAATTGTTGCAGCAACATAAAGTTCAACAACTCTTGAATACGGAATTGATTGTACCCTGAAAAAGTTTTGGGTGCTTGCTAGGATTGAAACCGGAGAGCATACGTAGTAGTCCAACGCACTAACCATCAGCAAGCCACGGATCAACTAAAAAAACATTCAGTCTTCTTCAATGCTAGTCTTATTCTGGGAAATTTCAGATTTTCGCTAGGTATGTTATGTATACATATGAATATGTCATCCTGGTTGGTGACTTACTTAGTTACTTAGGTGGCGCTACTTAGTCCGGGGTGGACCAAGGCATCAACCAACAACCTCTTCCAGTTAGCCCGGTCCTCAGCTAACTGCCCTCAGTTGCGCACGCCACTATGGTTGAGGTATTGTTCTACTTGTGCGCACCACCTTAGGCGGGGTCGTCCTCTGCTCTGCTGACCCTCTCGGTAAGAATATTCTCTGAGCCGGAGCTTTGATGTCTGTTTTGCGAATAAATTTCAGGGTAAAAAAAACACTAGGTCACGATTCTGATTTTAATATTTACCTACTTTATTTATTTGGATGATGTTTCCCACACTAGAGTTTGACAAAGAATGAATCTTATAACATAACATAATAATTAGTTGACCACTGACATGGGGTTTACAATTTTTCACGAGTCATGACTTAATATTAGATGACAGTTAAACACAACCGTGAGAACAGACTAATTGTGCGAAACCCAGTCGCCGAAATACGAGATGCGTAAATTCGCTAAAACCTTTCTGGCTCCACGCTTGTACAATTACTGAAAATTTGAGCGATAATAAAAAAAAAACTATAAATGATCCAAAACTAAACAATATCCATACGCTCTACATGTCCTATCCTAGCAACCTTAAACGCCCAATGCTCAGTTTTTTGACCAGGTCAATGTCGAGTCCGTGGTTGAATCTTCTCCTCAAAAAGCCGTCAACGCAAACGGGACCGAATATTTTACGGAGGATTTTTTTCTAGAAGCGATTAAGGATATCCGCTTTCGATAAAGTCCATGCTTCAGCTCCATATAGCAAGACTGGGATGATCTTATATAGAGTCTCCTTAGTAGATCGGGAGAGGGCTTTCCTACTCAATTGCCTTCTAAGCCCAAAGAAACAACGATTGGCAAGAGTAATCCTTCGTTTGATTTTCGACGAGATGTCATTCAGGTAGACAAATTCCTTTACTACCTCAAAGTTGGTGACTAAAGAAGCTGACATAGTGTTTTTTTTAAATTGGGTTTCTTTGGATTAGTCTGTTCACATTGCTTCTGGTTCAGTCGTTGAAAACCACAAATGATTTCTACTAACAACTATGCATCCAACAATTCTGATATATTACATGTGAGAATATGTACTTACATATACATTATGTGCTTCCCTCATGTCCCACTTGACTTCAATTGAATCCTTTTTAACATTCCCCACATTCAGTCAATAAATTGTAATTGCGCAGCAATCATAAAAACACGTCCTTAGTGGGTACGCCTCCACTTCGAAATGTTTGCAGATAAAAAATGCAATCTCTCCCCATCCAGTAGAAAACTTTTATTGGAATTTTTTCTTCGTTTTTAATTTACCAAAAAATTGGCCCAATTAAAGTCCAAACATATGAGCCCATGTGTTTGTGAGTAGAAAGACCTATACGAACGGACACAGCTCCAACCGACCCCTATGTTACCATAACTTTCAAAGGAGTTAAAATGTTTTACGGTTGAGAGAAACTCTCAACGCTTCAAGGGGTCGTGCAGGACAGACCCACGACGAGTATACCCTCATGGAGACCTAGCGTTCATTTGCATAAACGGTATACCTTCATATGAAATTTCATTATACACATACTTGTATAAACGAAAAAAAAAATCAAATAACTACCAAGGAGGGAAGTGAAATGTTGCCTTTCTCGCAACACAGTCCTGTAGGATATGAATAAAAAAAAATCACAAAAATATTTATTCATGGCAACTTCCTACGTACATATGTATTATTTTACATACGTACCTACTCGTATATGTGTATGTAAAAAGCCGAATCGAGTAGACACGCAAACTGAAAAAGAGAATATCCTTTCAAAAATATTTCAACAAAGAGTTCGTTTTGGTGGAGTTGGAGATAAAGGAGTCGTAAAAAAGTGAGCAAAACAACATATAAGGACATAAATAAAATCCTACTTCGCATTATTATCCAATTAACGAAATTTATGCATTGCACAAGTGAATGCGTATACACGTACGGACAGAGGGATCCATTCGGGTTATCCCTTTCACATTACTTTTATACGATTGTCCGAGTCCGAGATCGAGTCTGAGTCCCCCCAATGATATTAGATCCTTTTTGCTTTTATTCTGTGCATAAAATAATTTCCGTAAGGGGGAGCAAAATTCCAATTCACTGGCCGCCCCCTTAAGCGCAGAATGAGGCCTTTTTTTCTCCTTCCACTTTTACGTGTATCATTTCAAGACTTGGAAAGGACGACAGTAAAAAAAAAATCCCAACAATGCCAATATCGGGATGTAGTTGGATATTTAATTTGTATTGGTAATTAATAGAATTTGCGTACTGAATTGGTAATTAGTTCTTTCGCGCGATGACTGTGTCCTTTTTTTTCATTCTTATTCCTTTTATTATCTTGCGTATTTTTTTTTCTCATGCTTTTGGCAAAGATAATGTGAATAGAAGACGACGAATGCTCTGAACGGACGAGGGATAGCAAACAAAAAAATACCTTGATTAATCCCAGATTTGTAGCAAATTTAGACTTAATCCCAATCGTGAAGAAGAAAAGAAGCTAAAATTGTGCATCCTTATACAAACTTAACAAGAAAAATATGCAAATTTTTTTTTCTATACGGATAGGAGATTTTTCTGTTTCTATGTAAATGTTATACGCGCAATCTTTTCAAAGACAAAAAAACAAGAAAGGACGAGTAAAATGATATCCCTGTAGGACATTATTTTTAGATACTAATCCAGATCACCTTTTCTGTTTTTTTTTTTTCTAAGGCAATCTCCATAATACCCATACCCTGGCTTCATAGATTGTGACATTTTTATTCGAATTTTTTTTGTTGTTGTTGTTGCTTCTCGTTTTGCTAGATTAATATAAAAAGGAAAAAGAAGAGGAGGAGGAGGAAACGATTAAAAATTCACCCTTTAGAAAAATAAACGGGATAATTACAAAAAACAAGGCGCCGAGCCGGAGAAGAAGAAATGACTTTTTTTTTAATAAGGGGGTTTACAGGATGAAAAATGAAATTGTTCTTAGGGAATGCAAAGAAAGTTTAACCAAAGTACCTACGTAGTTTTTTGTTTTTATCTTTCAGAAAAAAAGTCAGAATCCAAAACTTTTTTTAGTTGTTATTTCGCTTATGTTTCGGATATACGAGTACTTCAACCTTTTAGAGTGGGAAAACAAAAAAAAAATACAGGACAGGGCTAATAAATCTATGCAATAATGCAGAGCTTTGGAAGTATCTTTTGAATAAAGGTATCTAAAGTCTTAAGCCAGAGCTACATCGGAACAAAAGTGATAAAAAGTACAACGAAGTCAAAACAATATGTTGTACCCCTCTATCGCAGGCAAATCTGTATCATTTCCTCTCAAATAAATAAAACTCATCGCGGCTAAAGCTAGAGCATGCTCTAGCTTTCGCCGCGTTGATGTTGCACAAAAGCTTTCCAGTAGTTCTTCCAACCAAATACTTAAACCAATTCCAGTAGTTATAATTGGATTTTGTATAAAATGCTCGACAATAGAAGGCGCTTCTTCACTTTTTTGCATACCAGCTGATTTCCGATGAAATTAAAAGATGATTTTAGACGTATATTCACGAAAGCAAATACCGATTTTATTATTCCCGTACATTTTTTTAGAATTTTAGGCTTGAAACCAATTTTCCTTTTTATTATTCATCCACTATTAACGAATAAATGTGCATGGTTGCGGAGAAATACATTTCCTGGAGCTTTCAAATGTCAAATAAATAATAATTTCATCCGTTAATGGCGCTGTTGGTCAGTTGGAATTGAGTGAGCTTTCAGTGTGTGCACACTTCTACTTTTTATCACTTTTGTTCCGATGTAGTTCTGGCTTTAGGATTACAAAATTCAAATCTAAAGACTAAATATTACAAAGTTCAAATTCAATTTGTAAGCATTTTATCTTTCAACATAACATAAGTAGCAACTTAAGTCAAACAAACATCAATTTCGGTTCATACATGGTTTACCAACGGAGCACTGGCCAAACTCCATATATTAAGAGTGCACCTGAACTCGCAGGAAATATGAAACATAATGTAATTCACTCACGCTTAAGGGGCTATAATTACAGTTTTAATGTTAACACACTGCGCGAGCATATGAAGGACAAGACAAAATGACCGGCACAGTGGGACGAATGGTGTAAAAATTGCGACATGGGTCGAAATTGCATGTATCTAGTACGGCTTTCCAAAGTATATACAGTTGTTATATATGTACACACTGATGGACATGTCAATTAAATTTTGGCACCCAGGGTCTCATTTTTCCACACGTTTTTTTTCAATAAACAACCTCAAAAACGAGTATAAAAATCTGCCATTTTAACGAAAATTCGTGATAAATTGGGTTTCGTTTATCGCAATATAATCAGGTCGGGAAGAATGTTTGAGTCTTTTTTGTTTAATATTGTCATTTTACATAGTTTAGCAGTAAATAATGTCAGGAAATAGAAACATTCTATGTTCTTTAGTAGCCAAGGTATGTTATTTTTTGTTTGAACTAACGTCTTTTTTGACAGTATTTTCGGGAAATTCAACCCGTACAAAAAAGTTCCGAGTTGTTCCGAAAAACGGACTTCACAGGTGTTTGCCTTAGGTATTAAGTGAAAGAATTATATCCTACTTCGTCCTTCTCCGCCCGCTATTCATGTTTGAACAATTGCCTCCCATAGTAAAATTCAACCAATAGGCAGTGCCTGTATAGGTACTCGTACAGGGTGGTCCGGTTTAGGATACAGATATTTTGGGATCTGATTCATTGATTCATGTTATGAAAAAAATCGTATGGGATGGGGGGTCTATCTTGAACACCCACTAAGCTACAGGGTGTTTAAAAAGGTTTCTGCGGAGAAAGAGGTACCAACAGTTATTCAATCATAACTTCTAGTGTATTAAACTTAGAGCAACTAAGGTAGGCTTGTTTCAAAGACAATTGATTAGTGCTTATTACAGTTAAAAATTATGATAATTCGTACGAAATATTATTTCATATAAAACTAAATAAAACCGAAGGTGGATATTCTGTGGGATGTATCTTCTTCTGCGTTGCTCCTACAGCATTCGATTCAGCGTGAAAAAATACATAAAATATGACCCACGGTGAAATTTTTTAGTGGAAATTACTGGGTAAAAATGCCATGTCCAGTTACGATTTAAGATTTTGGGTTTTATCAAACAAACAAACAACAACATATTTTTTAATATACATATACAGTGTTCCACAAAAGTCTGCATACACCGATGAAACTCTGATAAACAACGACGTTATTCACAAACAAAAAATATTTTATATTTGAAGTGAATGTATTTCAGTAGAACAATATACCACGCATTCATTTCGAACAAAATTTAAATAATCTTATTATTTATTTAAGAAAAAAATAATAAAAACAAAAAAAAGTCATCGATTTCATTCCACAAAAGTCTGCCTACAGCTGCAGATGTTCCTTGGTTGAAGGTCTTTTAAGAAACGGTTAACTTTTTTTTGTAAGAAATGAACACGCAACGTGGTGGTTTGGATGTAATGCTTATAATAGGGAATAGTTATTTTTAGATTTTCAGCGTAGATCAACGAACTAAATGCCAAATAAACTATTAAGTGTGTCTGAAGGGCTCTTGATTCTTAATTTGTATATAAAAAAAACAAAAGTAAAACAAAAAATATCCGAATCAACTTCAAGAAGCCGATCAATGATCCAAAGAACAATAAGTCGCTTTAGGGATGATGGTCAGGTCAAATCAAAGCCAAGATCTTTGAGACCATGGAGCTTACTCTGAGAGATAAGCGAACAATCAAGCGGATTGTGGACCAGGAGCCATTCATAAACGCTGAAAAGATAAGTTCCTAACTCGGAATACACAATAATACAATAGTGTATCCAGAAACGGTAGGAAGAGTCATCCTGGAGAGGGGATTTAAGTCGTGCACACCCAGAGAAAAAACATTTGTCAATGAAAATAATAGACATAAACGTCTTAAGTTCGCAAAGAAGTATCTACGTCAAAAAATCACCAGACTTCTAGGTTCTGTCGCAAGGTTATATTCTGGGAAAAGTCAAAACACAATATTTTTGGCTCCGATGGCCGCTTGAGGGTCTGTAAACGTCAATACCAAGCGTTAAATTCAAAGTTTACCACCAAGACAGTGAAACATGGAGGTGGAGGTTTGATGGTATGGGGCTGTTTGTATACATTGGGGGTCGGAAAGCTGGAATTTATTGAAGAAATTATGGACCTGTTCATGTACATTTATATTCTCAAACAAAATTGAAAAAAAAACTGAAATGCTAGAAATTTCGAATTATTTTCACTTCCAATAATATAATGACCCCAAACATACGGCCCATAATGTGCGTTTGTGGCTATTGTTTAACGCTCCCACATAATCTAAACACCCCACAGAGTCCATTACTCAATCCTATTGAGCACCTGTAGGATTAATTAGAACGCAGAATCCGAACGCATGAAAAACGGAAGAAAGCGCAACTTAAAAATGCCTTATTGTCTGAAAGGAGATTTATAAGTTGTTCCCGTACAGAAAAACTAGTAGCTTCTATGCCAAGTCGCTTGAAAGAGGTTATAAAGTTGAAAGGATATCCGATTAAGTATTGACTATAAATGTAAAAAGATAAATTTACTTTTTATTTAGTTCACCTTTTCCTTTACAGCTGTACGCAGACTTTTGTAGAGTGAATTCGACGACATTTTTTTGTTTTTGTTAATTTTTTCTTAAATAAATAATAAAAAAATTTAAACTTTGTTCAAAATGAATGTGTTGTATATTGTTCTATTGAAATACATTTAGATCAAAAATATATTATTTTCCGGGTGTGAATAACATCATTGTTTCTCAGAGTTTCCTCGCTGTACGCAGACTTTTGTGGAACACTGTATTTCCTTATTATCGCTTATGTTACAATTTATATAAACGAAAAAGGATCAACGGTATATACTTAACATATTGAACAAATACATACCAAAACGACTTGGTTGACGACACATTACGAACTTTTAAAGACAAACTACCAACTGAACTCTGATTCAAATTTACATCAAACATACCTACGAGTATGTAACTCGCGCACATGCGATTTTCTGTAGCTGCAATTAAGAAATCCATATGTGCGTGCGTAGCCGTCTTCTGTTGCGACTACGATAGTAGCGATTTAGTTCGCAAGTGTGTGGAACCACATGACAGTACGTATGATTAATTTTGCGACAATCGCATCGCGAGAAAAATTAAACAAATCGCAGACTTTTAAAAGCTGCGATTGCTAGATGTCATGTGCTCGCAGTCACATTGAAAGCGGCGACAGAAAACGCATGTACGCGTCTGGCTTAGCTCCATGAGTGGCTTCACCTTCCAGGATAACTGGAGAGTTTCTGAAATTAATCGACTGATTTTCTTTTGTAAGAAATACATTTTTTTGAAACATCTGGATTCAAACCGTGAATTTTCAGCGTGACAAGCGCCGATGACTGCCAGTACGCCGCAGTCTGCCACTTTAGTTTATTATGAGCATTAACGTATTTGTTGGGCCAAACAAAAGGCCGATCGCTTTAATTCATATCGTGTGCTTTCAAGACTTAGATAGAAGCCACTAAATAAACTCAACCCCGCATAGTTATTATTTAGAGCTTCCGAAGATAATGCTTAATTCTATGTAAACAAAACAACAACGGTTTTACATATCATTTAGTTGTTGCTTCATTTTGAAGCTGGAACAATACAGTTGTGTTCGGAACACGATATTGTTGAAATGTTCACCACGGTTTACACTGAGGCAACCGATCGCGATTTGTGGCTATATGCCAGCGATAGCTAGACAAATGTTGATTTCCAAATAATCCTAAGTCTGTGGTGTGGATTTTCGGCATAGACTTGTGCTTTGACGTAGCCCCAAAGAAAATTATCTAGTGGTGTCAAGTCACATGACTGCGAGTTATATATTAAATACTTCTTGAAATTAAAAGCTATCATACAGTAGAGCCTAGCTAGTCCAGACACATAAAGTTTCGGCTGTGTCCAGAATAACGAAATGTCCGGACTTTAGAAAAAAATAAAATAATTAAAGACTACAAACTTTTCACCTTTTATTACAAACTAGTTGGTCCGGTGGCAGACGCTGTCCTGCCCTTTCCTGTATGTTGCGCGATGAGCTACATATGTATGTTGTGAATATGAGTCATTTTGGTCAATAAATATAGAATTTGTTAATAACTTGACTTCAGCGCCACCTATGGAATTCGGACTATAACGAACATTTAAAAAAAAAAAAACAAATCGGTCTAGCCGTTCTCAAGTTATGCGATTACCAACGATCATCATTTCATTTTAATTATATAGATAGAAATTTCATATACACATATGTACATATATGTATGTATATGTATGTATGCATGCACAATACACGCATTTCAAAAATATTTAAAGAGCAGTAGGTTTTTATTTTTGGTTGGAATGATTTACCAAAACATCTTTTCAACTTTTTCGGATAACCTCTTTAGAAGAAGGATATCCATTTGAGATGCATTATTTTGTTTGAATGAAAACGATCCCAGAGTATGACGATCTTATGCGTTTTCCGCCTTTTCGATGCGAATGCAAATGAACTGGACTTAAACGTTTGAATTTGCGACTTCGAATGGCTGGATTTCATCATCCTTTTTCCTACTGGTTGTTTTCAGGCTGGTCCAATTATGAAATTTCGAAGATGCAGTGATGCCAGAGTTGTTGCACTACTTATTATCTGTAGATATGTTACTATTTGGATAAATCATTCCAATTATGCCATGAACTCTATTTAAATCAGCAACCGAAGAATCATAGTCAATTTGTTGCCGTAACTGTACAAGTAGTATAAGGTCTTCATTATCCCATTGGCATGCCAATTCTGGCCATAATACTGTAAATCGAGCGTAGCATTAGCTAAAACCACATATCTTCAATATCCGTCTTTTCAAGTTCTGGCAACATAGCGGTTGTCATTAATGGTTACGGCACTTCCCTCCTCATTTCGGAAGAAATAAGGTCCGATGACGTGATTTTTTTGGGAAACGACATTTCATGTAAACCCTTGTGGGTTGTTCTCGTACTAATAACGCCAATTTTGTTTATTAATGCCTGAAACAGATGTGTAGAATTTAGCATGCAGGGCAATTAGAATACACACGTTTATATGGGAGCGATTACATGTGTATTCTGCATGCGGTTCAGCGCTGCATCAAGTCTCTATTTCTAAATTAACCGCGCAGCGCCGGTACTAGATCGCAAAAATAGTAGGTACAATTTTGATCATTTGGCTTTCTTTTTTTCATCTGTCATTTTTTTGCATTGTCAGAAAACTCTGCACATATGTTTCAGATGCAGATATGCAGCCTGTCTGCACATGTGTTTCAAGCATAACAAATCCATTCATCCAAAAATGCGCCTCTGAAAAGATTATTTTTTGGCCGATATCAGGATCATCTTCCAAGTGCTAATTATATTGGATTAAGGACCGTCGCATCGTATCGATGTCGATCTTTTACTTTGACTCCAATTGGTGTGAGTAAATGCATTCTACCTTCAGTCTCCATTGTACCTACATACATATGATTATTTGTAGATGTATTTATGTATACTAATCTACATAAATGTTGTTTGATTCCTTGCCATACAAATAAATGTATGTATACCCACATTAAGGCACCATTTTGTAAACTCCGGCTGCGGATACAATATTACATCATCTAAACAAAACAAGCAATCTACCAACCGAAACCCCAAGCCACGCCCAGTAAAGTTATGAAAAAATATCATAATCCATAAAGCATAACAAAACTTTCCACCTCCAAATACACGCAATCGCGGGACAACCCCTCAGAAATTGGATATCATTATAAACACCCACCACAGAAGAGTACCGTCACATCAAAGCCCATTCGCAATTTCGTGTCCTTACAATGGGTATACTTTAATTTAACCCGATAGCAATAACAATAACCATTGTCTTGTCCCCCCTGTCCCTGAAATTAAAACGAAAGCTGAAGCTGCAGAGTGACCAGCCAAAAAAGGAAACGGAAACATAATACTCTTACATACAGTAAAACAGGTCGTACACCCACCAAAGTTCGCCTCTTATGACAATGACTCATATACAAGCATGCGTTGTGACTCGCTGTATATAAAAGCAGCCACTAAACTAATAATAGTATGACATCATATTTGCTATAGATAGCAGATCCAACCACCCCCACATGGACGATACCTTATCGAGGGGTGGTTTTTATTTCGACGCAAGAAGAAGAAATTATTTCGATGGAAAAGCACGAAACAAACACAAATATAATAAAAATGCTCATATAAAATATTTTCAAGGATATTGCGCAATGATAGCCACCACCAAGAACACCACCATCACCACCACCACCAAGACAACTAACAGAGCTATAGCTAGCTAGCACCCCGTCATTGTTCACGAGTACAACATCTCTCATCCGATAGTAAAAGAAGAATAAGAAGGTGTACTACACGCGAACGTGGTGGCTATCGACCAATAATATTTCGTTATGTCCACTCCACCTCCACCTTCACTCTAAGGATTAATAAGGATTTTGTTTTCGTTTTCTGTTATTTTCTGTACATTTTTTTTCATTTTCTTTATTGTATATTTTTCTTTTCTCTTATCGTGGTTTGGTGCTAAGGTATGTGTATTTATATAAGGATCGAGGATATACTAGAACGAATGGCTCAGAATGGGGTGGTGGGTCGAATATAAACTGTATTCGGATGTAATTCTAGAGAGAATATGAGGAAAGGAATAAAAAACCCGGACTCAGCTATAAAAACAGCACACAGCTCGACCAACGTATTCTCGATATTAATAAAATGTCAAACGGGTACGAGAAAATTGAAAGCTCGGAACTAGGAACTGGAGAAAAAAGACGAGAAAAACATGTAAAATCCACTGCTGCCCACCCTCAATGCTGAAAAATTTATATCTACTTTTTTTCCATGGAATTGCTATTGGTTCGGTCCTTCTTCATCCGTTTGCCCACCTTTGACAGTTATAAATTTCCTGCAATTTTTCATCCCCATGGGTAGTGCCTTCGTTGCCCCCCACCACTGCATTATGCTGTCCTTTCGCTGGGTAAAGGATTTAATCGAATGGTCACCCTTTTTTTATTTATGTTTTTTTCGCTTTTAAAATAAAAGCCACATATAGTATTTGAAGGATTCAGAGTCGTAGGTTTTGCTGTTTTTTTTTTATGTGGCCCTGGGGGTAACCATTGTCCTGATTATACGTTACGGTGTAAAATATATTTTCTATGTATGTACATATATCTGAAGACTTAATTTTTTTTATAATTCTCATAAAACTTTATTTTATTAGAATTTTTTTATAATCTTAAATCATTGCAAACGCTTAAGCATCTCTTTTCATTTGCTGTCAAATTGCTTTCTACGAGTAATGATCATTTAAATTTAGAGGTGAGCATAAGTCTTAAAGTTTTAAAGACATTTTTATCATAATTTAACTTGAGAAAACATGAGGAGTTTAGATATACTAGTAAGTATGTTTGTTTCTATGGATATGCGGACAAAACAATGAGCAGCGGCAGTAGTTACAAGAAGATTGATGAAAAGTGTTGCCATATTTAAAATATTGACTTTCAAAATATAGATATATAATATGTATAAGTATGTGTAGTAGCTTTAAAAACTGATATTCTGGAGTGGGAGCACTAAATTTATCCTTTCTTCCCAATCGCTGTTAATTCGGTCACATTTGGGCATAATATAGCCATAGGCAAAAACTAAACTGAAATTAAAATATTATTTAAATAAAAATACCTTTTTAATATATGTATGTATGTATGTACATACTACGTTTTTAAGTGGACCCGACCCATACACATATGTACATAGTCTGGAAATTTTTGGTTGTGATTTTTGAATAACTATGAAAATAGGTGATTGTTAGATTTAAATCAAGGCTATAAAAAATTATTTTATACTTTTCAGTCCGTTTAAAAACGTAGTACATATGTACACATATTAAAAATTTGTTTTTATTTAAATAATTATTTTATACTTTTTAGTCCATCTTAAAAACGTGGTACATACATGTTATACATATCAAAAAATTATTTATATAAATATTTTTTTTTATAATTAGCATGAAAATTAAAAGTCAAAAATTAAAATGCGAAATCCAAAAAATCACCATTAGTTACAGTGACTATATGTTATAGCTTAAAAGTATGCAATGCAAAATTTTAAGTATAGCGTTGCCATAAGTGCAGTCTGCATTTTGCAGATTGTCAACCCAGCTGCAGACTTTTAAAATCCGAAAATCTACACGGCAGCTTTAGTCTTCATACGCACTAATGTGTATATTTTGTTCTTTTTAAAAAAATATTTCAACTTCACTTGTCTTCGCTGTATACTGTTATTTTCATATTCAGCCCTACTTTTATCTTGAAATATTCAAGGAGACTGAACGCAGTAACCTCTCAAAATAACAGTTTTTTTATGTCGAATTCTCAAACTCCAACAAATTTTATGTATGTGTGATTTTTTTATTCAATTCATATGTATATATAATTAGACTTTATTTATACAATTCAATTCTACTCTAAATAATTTGAAAGCCTAAAAGTATTCAATGCAAAATTTTAGGGATATAATTGCAGAAATAAAAATTACAAAAAAAACGTTGCATATCTAAAGGGTTTTGTTTGCGTTTGAAGTTCCGTACGGAACCCTAACGAACAGACAGACAAGAAAGCGAGTAAGTGTTGCATTGTCATCCAGTTCTAAGCTATGTATTTTTAAAGTTTCAAGTCTCTAGCTCATCTGGAAGTTAGTGTAAAAACAATTGCAAAATTTGTACCGAACAGACAACAAAGTGACCTAATAAAAACGAAGTAAATAAGAAGATCACTTAAAGGCCCAAAAGATACTACCTCGATCAGAGTCTGTCTGAGTCTTTTACTGTTTTACTATCAATGAAAAAATAAGTTATTTGAGGATAATGTCCATTTTTTACAAGAGGTTTCAGTTTCAGCTCGACCGAAAATCCGTTAACCTTTTTTCTTGAAAGTAAGTGCACTGATATATTAGATGCCCATGCAGATTTCTTCGAAATATATGTATGTAAGTCGCATAGCCATCTTCTGATATATCCTGTAGCAGGGTCGAGTTTTATTTAACTATTTACTATGTATTTGGAAAAACCGTAACCAAAAAACAAATACCTAGCTTCAAAACGGTATGACAGTTATCCGCACATTAAATGGTTCTTGAATTAAAAATAAAATCTTAACATACCTCTGGCAACCCTCCACATAACAATCAATCGCGTTGTTGTCCACTACACAACCAAAAGGATATATTTGCGCGGAATGTCCGCACAGGACGTTGAACATAAAATGGTCCACTTCATCTAGTCATATTGACTCCCTAGACAGAGGATAACATCCCACTGCGTGGATGGCATAGAATTACTCTCCTTGTAGAGAACAAGAGAGATAGAATCACCCATTTTTCAAATATGGGTGGCTCTAGTTCTTTTTTGTCATCCCCAGCCCCACAAGAAGCAGACGATGACAAAAAGAAATATTGACCATCGCAGAAGTAGAAATGGACGGTATACATAAAAGAGATATGTATATAAATGTATGTATGGATGTGTATATTTAAAAAAAAAAGCTAATATTTTCTCTTGGTCAGGGAGCAGAGAAATATATCGCCACCCCCACTCCATTCCGCTGACCAGAAATCGATAAAATAAAATTCTTTCTTTCCAACATTTCTTTTTCTTCCTGTTTTTCCTGTCAGTGGAATTTTTCTTTTTGATACTTGCCGTATCGTATACGTTCTGGAAGAACGTGACGAGGGACTGTTATAGGTGCTTCGATATCGACAACACATACATATGGCACTGAAGGGAGACCAACCTGTCCGAAGTGGTAAAAAAATGCTTCCCTAGCACTTCGATTCACCTTTTGCAATAAAAAATGGAATTCCAATTTTTTTCTACGCTTTTAAAAAAAAGGACACCCCACAGTTGTATAATTTATTCGATTGACCAAACTGGACATCTGTCTTTGAAATGCTCACTGTGATTATCTTGGGGTTGACTGGTTTTACCTCTTATTTTTTTTCTCTTCTTGTTGTTAAAATACCGCATTTGTGGTCAACACTTTGATGAGGAATTTGCTAAAATAAGAAAAATGTTTTATACAGGAAATATATTTAGAAATTTAATCAAAATAAAAAAATAACCATACTCGTAAAATTTCAAAACTGAATACTACTAAAGCCCCATCTCCTAGACTTATTTTTCTTTTCAAGTATGGCTAATGTATATTACTCTGCAACTTTGCAAATCTAATCGAATGACATCGTCTCGAGGGCCCTTAAAAAAAGTCAAAGTTTTTGAACAGAAAATTCGCTTGGCTTTAAGGACCAAACATATTGCAGGATATGCCTATGGCTGTTTTATGTTACTTTCAAAAATGTCACATTGCTTCAAGACTATTTTTTTGTTTTGCTTTTTCCCCGACATAAATTGCAAATAATATTCCCGAGCGAGAGAATTTATCCAGCGAAATATCCTTTCTTTTGAAATTGTCAATGATTGTGCGAGTAGGTATGTATCCATAAAATAGAATTACTTTCATTCATCGAACAGGAAGGCGCCAATAACGTATCAAAATCTCCGACAACAATAACGTATCCTTGGGCCATTTTGCATTTCAATACTTTGGGTTTTTTTTTTTGCTTCTAAAAAGCATATCGAATCTGGGGAATTGAAATTGAATCAAAATCCTTGGGAACAAGGATCTGCTCCTTCCACCGTGGCGCTCTCGGCTCAATGGGAAAAGGAAGTTTTATATGATACTGTGTGGAGTATCTATGACAGGATACGGTTATTGGTCGGGATGACACGGGTGGATATCGTTTTAAAAAGATTTTCAAGGATTCGCTCCTTTTTTTTTTCTTCTTATTGAGTTTGTGATTTTATGTTGTTAGCATAAAATTTCACGAGGCGGATTACATTAAGGGGTTTTTTTTTTTTTTGAGAGAAAAAGAATCCTTACATTGTGATATTCTATTTTGGGTAGGAAATTCGATTTTTTATGATTGAGTATCATATCAATGGGAATTTGTTGTTAAATTTTTGTCGGTTAGGTATTTGCAAGTGAAGTTTACTCCAGTAATGTGACAGGAGGGTGTCCTAAAGATTTTATGTGCACCTATGTCAGAATGTAAGATCTGATACTACAAATAGAGAAAATGCAACCATCATTGGCAACTCTTAAAGTAAAAGTAGTTTACCATTTAAGTGTCTCCTCAAATGTACTTCTGTGTGCGTAAATAAATAGATTTTAATATATAATTGTTGTTTGGACTTTGCCTTATAGTGTTTTACATTAATTATTTTTAATGATTTCTATCTAAATCTTATTATGTAGTCTAATTTATAATCAGCAGCTTGACATGTTCCTTATGCAACCGCTGTACCAATACAGGCATAAATTACCAAAGTTGAAAGTAAGCGCATTTAATTTTTCTTCAACAGAATTGCGCTTACATTTCGTTCACAACCAATTCAGCCATGAAATTCAAAAGGACGCAATGCTGTTGGTGTAAAAATTGCTACTTAATTTTTCCCTGCTTCTTGTTCTCTCAATGAAAAAAAGGAAAAACAATAACCATAATAATAAACTCTTCCTGTTTGCCTTTATCCTTCAAGCCAGTTCCACCGAATAAAGAAGACACAGAAATTTCGACTTATTGGTACCGCGCATTTGCTTTCCTTTCTTCCAGTTGCTTATTTTTTTTTTCACTTCTCCACTTTGCAAATGTAAAAAAAAGTTGAATAAAATCGTGGTTCGTGTCCTCCAATTTTTTTTTCTGCTAATTTCAATTTAATTTTAATTTTTCCAGTTGTAAAGATATACAAAGGACTCTTTTCTTTGAATTGTTTGCAATCTTTTAGTGGACAAGGCCTTGGGCGGAAAATCGAGGAAGACCGAGTAGAAAAAAAAAAAACACAAAAAAAAATCAAATAAAATAGCGAAATCTTTTTTAATTGCATTTTCTGCTTGAAGTGAACTAATTAATTTGTTATTGCTCCGCCTCTTCTTTATAAAGCACACAAAAAAAAAACACCCAAGTGAATAAAAAAAATCATTCCATCTTCATTGCTTCGGGCAGTGCAGATAAATAAATGTAATTATTTTAGTCCTCTCAAAAGCTCACAGGCGAAAGAAAAAAATGGCAATTTGTCTGAGAGGAACACAAAGGACTACTTGGGACAAAAAGAAATCCTACTATCTAATAGCTAATAATATAAAAATAAAAGACCTTCATAATTTTCAGCGCAAGATTAAAACAATTGCAATGGATTAAAATTGACAGACAGTTTTATGTGTCGTTCGTCCTTTTTTTCGCTTTTTCTTCTCTTTTCGAACGTTACCAGCGTTTTTTCAAAGATTTTTTATCCTGGCATTTTCTACGGGATTTTTATTTTACACTTAAAGCAAAACAACAAAAAAAAAACAGCAACAGCACTCAAGAGCAGTCTTCGTGTGTAATTAAATCGAATAAAAATGTCCCGTGGATTAAATTAATTTTCATTTGCATAAGAATTATATATTTTTGCTGGTACTCCCTCCTCGTCAATATCTCAGTGTGTATATTCAAATGTCCTTCTACGTTAGTTGAAATGAATGGCAGGCGACTAATTATTTTCTGCCATTTTTTCCTTTTTTTTTCTCCCGCCAAGGACATTTGTGACGAGGGGTTGGCTTAATTCTTTTGTAGCTCCCCGCGATATACATATGTATGTTCGAGTATATATGTATGTGCATATTATCATATATACATATATATGTATAAGTTGAAGTGAAATAAAAGTAAGCAGGGTATTAACTGATAATTTTTCTTAATTGATCTAGCGGAAGGAGGTTACAAAAAATACGTTTTATTATACTAAAAACGCATGGAAATTCTCAAGTTAAGAAATCGGAAGAATTTATCACTTTCTAGCAGAATGTAAAATGTATGATTCAATAAGATAAACACTAAAAATTATTTAAATTATCAATTTACAAATAAAACCAATGGGAAATGTTTGTTTACATTTTTTCAGCGCCATAAATGCATACATATGTACGTACATACGTATGTAAGCACCGTAGTGTAATGGTAAGTACATTGGACTACTACGCAATGATGCCCGGGTTCAATCTCAGCAAAACACCTAAAAATGGTGCCACCTCTTTCGACAAGCATTCAAGGAGTTACATTTGTCATGAGCACAGTTGCCACTTTTATAATTTTTAAGCAAACTTGTTAATTCTCTTTGAACTTTTAAATTTTTGGTAGTTTGGTAATTTTCATTATAAAATAGAATACCAAAAAATCCATACAAAACATGAATTATCAGTCAATAATGGAGTGAATTTAATAACTTTGAATCATGCCGACCTTAGTACCAAATTGAATACGAGCTGGTCCACCGAGTGTAAGCGATGATTTAATGTATTTGAGTGAATGCACTGCATCTCCATAGAACATGTTCCATTTCAATCATTAATGAATGCACTTATTTAATTTTATTCTTTTGGCAGATATAAAGACTTAGATGTCCCCAAATTGAGGCACCCAAGGGACCAGGCAAATGCGATACCTACCCTGATATGAGAGGGCCTCCGTATAATATAAATATAATTTTGTCCCAATTAGTCTTGAATAAAAATATAATAATGACCTCTTCTACGAAGTTCCATCACGACTGCTAGCTAAAAGCACAACTTTGAACTAATAATACACCCAGGCTGTGCAACATTAAAAAAAGGCCTACTAATCAGCGATGTTTCCGTATAAATGTTACCTTGGGATTACTTCATAATATTCGCGTGGACCCAGAAAACAATTAAATCAACGAAATTATCATATATGATACCAGGGGTCTGAGGAAGGTAAGTATGTACGTCCTAAATATGTACATGAATAAACATTTTCGCATTGTTTTATCAACGTTTCCAGCTTTAGAATGTTTTGATAATTGTTTACCTTGATTGGTAACTTTTTTTCCATTTTGGTAGCAAATTTTTTTTCCAAGTGGCAACCATGGTCATGAGTAGCTTCTCAGCTGCAAAAACCTGTAGGTGCCTTCCATTCGTGCAAAAATATAACACGCACACACAAATGATTGTGAGAATTAGCCCCTGGTTCACCCCGAACTGTAGGGCCACCTAAAGAAGAAAAACAGTTTGCATTTGTTGCGACTGTGAGCAAGTATGGTATATTTCTCGCTTCAAATCAAAATAAGAACAAAAACTCGGTGTAAAGCTACGGAGGTTTTTCTTTTCTTTTTGTCCGTCTAATGGAATCAAATCAAAGAATTTCTGACAGATATGTGTGTCCACGTCCGATCGTGTGTGTGTCCTTTTAAAGGAACGTAAAATGTATGCAATCTTAAAAATAAAAACTTGGTTATGAAAATCTGTCCGTCTTTGGGATTGGTCTGTCTAAGGGAGTTGTCTGTAATAGGAGATTGCACTATACTCCCTTAGCTAAAACTAACGCTATTCGAATCCGTGATGTATGTACATTGTATGTACAAGTAGTTATAGTTCCGCTCAAAAGTTATAGGCTAAAGAAGGTTTAAAAAAAATCCACTCCTCTCTCTCCCTCTCCCTCTCCTCATTACCCTCTTCCTGTTTCTTAATCACCAGAGTTTGGTTGATATTCCAGTTCCACAGAAAAGTGTAAGTATACATAATAATGAGGATGTACACATGTACATAGATACTCGAATCCTTTTCTGCACTTGCACCTACTACATATTTGCCTTCTAGAGCAGGAACTCATGTGTAATCAAGTTAAGGTGAATAAAGTCTTCTAAAGGAATATCGTGGTCGTGGCAGAATAAGCTATAACAATCCGTATGATTCAGCTAGTTATACATAATAAAGGGTGATTTTTTAGCTGGTTTGGTTTTGGCAACACTGGTTTTGACAGCTGACGTGTGTTTAGTACCTTGTGTCACTGTCAAACAGCTTCAGTTTGGTTTGCAATTTAACCATGGATCGTCTTACAAATGAACAACGCTTGCAAATTATTGAATTTTACTATCAAAATTCGTGCTCGGTTCGAAATGTTCATCGCGCGCTGCTTCCATTTTATGATCGGCATTCTCGACCTTCTGAGCAGTCTATTCGGAAGATTGTGACCAAATTTCGCACCAAATTTACTTTGTTGGACATTAAACCACCAACACGTTTACGTACTGTGCGTAGTGAAGAAAATATTGCGGCCGTATCAGCTAGTGTGACAGAAGACCGCGAAATGTCGATTCGGCGCCGTTCCCAGCAGTTAGGCCTTTGTTACAGCACTTTTTTTTGCCCGAAATGGAAGTTCTTGACTTGCATGATATGTGGTTTCAACAAGACGGTGCCACATGCCACACAGCACGCGAAACAATGGCGCAATTGCGAGGCGAGTTTGGTGAACAGTTAATTTCACGTTTCGGGCCGGTCAATTGGCCGCCTAGATCGTGCGATTTGACACCATTAGATTATTTTTTGTGGGGGTCAAGGCCTGTCAAGGCTAATGTCTATAGGGACAAGCCCGCTTCGATTGACGCACTGGAAGCCAACATCCATGCATTCATTCGTGAGATACCGGCCGATATGTGTGAAAGAGTATGCCAAAATTGGACTCAGCGGATAGGCTACCTGAGACGCAGCCGCGGTCAACATTTGCATGAAATTATCTTTAAACATTAAATTGCAAGGTTCAAACTATCGATTCAAATAAATATTTCATTAATTTTTTCGAATTTTTTGTGTTTTTTTTTTAAAGAAAGTTCTCAACCTCTTAAAAAATCACCCTTTACAATACAATATAATTTAATTTACTCTTTGTCCATCGAAGTAAAGGTTACTCAACCAATAAAAAATACTACCTTATACGCAAAACAAAATAAATTCTTCATATGGACGAGAACATGTATAGGTATGTATAGGTATATAAAAAAGACATCGTCACCAATTCAATTTTAATAAAATATTTATAACACTCGCAAGGAACTCAAATAATTTCTGATGGAATACGGTTAAAGGCAACAAACAAAAAAAAGACAAAATAAACATCTTGTTAAATTGAATAAAAAGGACTTCTTCATCAATTCCCGTCCCCCTGGTCAAAAAAAAAAAACTTTGAAACATTTGTATTTGGTGTAAATATGAGTTTAATGGTGTCCCCGGGGAATATTGAACACATAAACTTTTTTATACATTTCGAAAACGCATTTTTTTGTTGACCATTTTTCACTCAATTTTCCCCTTCTCCATCTACACACACTCTCCAATGTCCAATATAACATACACTAAACAACGAGCATAAAATACGAAAAGGGAGCGTAAAACTTTTTTAAGTGCAAATCCTTCCAAAGGACTTATTCTTTCTTCTAAAAATTAAATTGATTTGCCTGAATATAGAAAAAGCTGCAAAAAAAAAGTTTTTATTGACTTGAGTCAATACTACACAGAGGACAACATCAAAACATGACCCATCGTTCGTCCTGGAGTAAGGATGATTTAAAGGAAAGCAGAAAAAAATACTTCGTCGTATCCCTTCAGGGACAAAATAAATTTTTCATAAAATCGCTGGGTCATTTTCATTCAACATTGACTGACGATGACCGTACAAGAAATCTTCCAATATCTATTGCCGGAGTTATCTTGCTCTTCTTTTTTTTCGTTTACTTCCTTCTATGTACGAGTATGTGTACAATTGTTAAATAAGCTAACATTACATGACATGACAACAATAACTTTATAGCCCCCAAACTATCCTGACTCCTTGATTTGGCCTGATTCATCCCTCCGACCGAGATGGCGTTGTCATTTACAATGCTATGTGAGGATATGAGTGTGTGATTATTCTCTGCAGGAGTTCTCAAATCCCAACCCCCGTCTGAGTACAGAGATTGGGTGGACATTTTTAAAATGAATATTTAATAAGGCAAGCGGCGACTACCATTCCATTGCATACTAAAATGCGAGTAATATGATTTGGAAATATCCTTGGACCTAGTCATAGACAACTACAACTACTGTTGTCCCAAAACAAACCCAATATCGAGGGCAGTCGAAGCCGGAGGTAATATGCTTCGTTTTCTCTACATAAAAACACTGAATGGATATTCTCTAACTTGGTTTTGCTTCATATTTGTTTGTTGTTGTACCATCGTACGTCTGCCTGCATAAAAGTAGTTGAGAGTGTTTCAGCAGGGTATCGCTGCCAATTCCCAGTTGAATTTTGCTAAACATTTTCCAACCAAAGGACCGGGTCGGGGGCGGGTTATTGCGATACAGTTGTTGTTGGGTAGTGTTTCTAACCTTTTTGTGCGTCCTTAAATGCACAAATGGACAACGACGACCATCTATCGTCTATGAATACACATATGTAATCGAGTATGCATGTCCCATTGAAATTCAAGTTTGGACATCATATATAATTCTCTATAATCTTGGCCATGTCCATTTTGCTACAACATTCATATATTGAATATGTAATTGCGAGAGCACTTGATGTGGTTGCGAAACGTGCACTCCAGACCTGGACGAGGAATGGACTGTTGTACTGCGTAAACAGCTTACTGAATACCGATTAATTATGGCAAGATAGCGATTTTATATTGTCGAAATGTGCATTGAATTGGAAGAGAAAGACAATTTCTGACATTTGATGACATAAGTGCATAGTAAGTATTAAAAAAATTTAGATTCATGCCACCAGGATGACAGGATTTCGATATTTCCTATATGGCCTTCATTTACCGAAGCGAATTATTTTAATAAATTATTTAATTAGCAAAACGTTTTTTAAAAAAAATTATCACAGGATTTGCTTACTTTTCATCTATGGGGCTTATTTAAGATAAACGCTTCTAAGGTTTTGGTTTACATGCAGGAGGTCGCAGCAAAGAGCGCTCTCGGAATAAGCCAGTCAAAGCACTGCGGAGACCGAATAAAACACCAATATACTTAGCAAATATCTCAGTGGAGATGTCAACTCAGACTACATTGTCCCATACTTGGATTTCGAAAGAGCTTTCTCGTGGGTCTTTCTAAGCAAAGAACAATGGAAAATAAATGAAGTATCAAACGAATTTAAGTCCATCTACAGTTCTACACCGATATAGGTCCAAAATGGAAATAGGTATAGGAGCGGGTTGCTTATTGAAGGTACTAAGAATTAACAGCGCCATAGGACTCCCAGACCACATCAGCATTTTCCGAGCCAAGGTTCTCAGTGACAAAGGCTATCACAATTTATATACATTGACAGGCAGGCGGCCATGAAAGCAATAGCTGCTACGCAAATAACGTCAAAGCTTGTTAAGTTTTGCCGCAAAGAACTTAAGGTTATTGGCACGCAACACAACGTAAACCTCTGCTGGGTCCCTGGTCACAGCGGGATAGAGGGAATAAAGCCGCGGATGAAATGGCCAGAAAAGGCTCAGCCCAAGACAGAGAACAAGCAGATGGTACGGTTAAACCTCCCATCTGTAACCTCAAGGCCAAAATTGAACAAAAAAATAGAAGCTAATACCAGGTGGAAATCACTAGTCACCTGCAATATATCAAGAAAGCTGTGGCCAGAATACGATAAAGCAAAAACCAGGAAACTTCTACAAAAAAAAGGAAATCGCTGTAAATATTGAGAGGAGTGCTAACTGGGAACAACATGCCAAGATACCACACGAAGAAATTACGCCTTAACAATGATGACATATGCAAGGGATGCGGTGACAAAGAGGCTTATGAGACATGGCCCATTTCCACTGTCACTGCCCAAACCTCTGCCCACATAGAAATAGAACCATGGGCAAATGTTTTCTCGAACACATCGACGATCAGATCGATCACCGATCAAGGCCTGCTCAAGTTTGCCAGAACGGATGGTTGGAACCTTAACACCACGGGCGGGAACACATAATGAGTACCACAATGTATTCACATGAACCTTAGTGTGATGAGGATGTGACCATTCTCGTCAGCCCACTCACGTTACCTAACCGAAGATTTTGGCTATCAAGAACTGGGGCCAAATTACCGCATCCGTTAACGAGTAACTCGTTATCGAAATGTGACGATTCGACATTTCCGCTCTCGATATCGAGCACTCGGTATCGAAATTTGAAATGACAGCATACGTTAACGAGTGTCATTTTATTCGAAAGCAATCTGGCTGTCGAGTGCGAAGAAAAAAAAATTATGTGAGTATTTTAAAATTGATTTCTTAAACTAATATGTAATTATTTAATTAGGGCCAATCTCAACTAAATCAACACAATCCAAAAAAAATTGTCTGTCTGAATTTATGGCCATCAGACATCCAGATTTGGCCAATAATATTTTGCCTAAATGCCGACAAGGCAAATCAACGTCGCACAGTGGAGTATTTGTATGGTAAAATCGATCAAAAGTGAAAAAAATCAAGTTGCCAAATATTTCAGTTAGCGCCGTTATTCTTCAAGCTTAAAAACTAGTCCATCAAAAATATTTACACCTCTCATGCCGATTACCGCATTATCAGTCAGAACCTGGACTTTGTTCAATTCGATTATTGTGTTTTTGTGTGGTGGAAATAAAAAAAAACATTTTATCATGGAAGTGAAAGGTATATTCTGTGTTTTAAATATAATTGAACTATTTTTTTTACATGTTTAATGTGTAAACGAATGGTGGTTATGAATGCCTATTTAAGCATTAATTTTTTAAACTTTTTAGAAAATAGTGTTTATGTTTATGAGTACGCATGGCATGGTCGGGCTAAATTTTTTTTATGGGCAGAAACCCCAGTCCATTGGCAATCATTGAGTCGTTTGGGGTAAGAGTGCGCAGCGAGTAAGAGTACGCAGTGCCATTTTCTCCATCTGTGAAAGAATTAGCAGAAATCGCTAAATGACAAAATGTGTGCTTCACTAACCGCCAATGAAGAACAACTTCTACGAAAATATTCCAATTCACAGTACAAAGAAAAACAACAAGAAAAGAAAAGCCGGATTTTGTTAAAAAATAAGTCAATTTTTAAAATTGTGTCAGGAAAGCTTGGCAACTCGATACCCCATAAGTAGTATGTGGGCATAAACAGTGTATATGTGTGTTTGATTTAGGATACAGTTTTAGTGGATAATATTATTCCTTCTTAGATTTTCAACACAATAAAAAAAAGTAGCGTCTAGGGAAAGAGTGCGCAGTCATTCTGTGGGTAAGATTGCACAGTGCTTTCTTACCCAATATTTAACTTTTTGTAATAATAATAATTTTTGGGCTATTACGGTCTGTTTTCAGATGCAACAAGCACATCATAGTCGTAGGTGGTAAGTTGTAGCTCTATCTTTATGTTTTTGTTTACCCTGAAAAATGCCTCGTATCTACTAAAGACAAACGGAAAGGACCTAAATGCAAATCTGCGGGGCTAGGGAGCTGATTTCAAATGGAAGGCCGCCGAAGAATTTAGTTTGAGAGAAAGCACAGTTTCAAACCTTTTAAAGTACGAAAACTTTGACTGAAAATGGCTGCGCACTCTTAGCCATACCTCTGCGCACTCTTACCCTGACTTCGGAGCAAGAGTGCGCAACTTGACTTCCTTTTGTTTTTTGATCAAAACATATGAAACATTAAAAAAAAACGTAAAATATTTTTGCATAAATTTGTTCCTAAAATATAGAGCTACCAAATAATATGCTCTTTTGTTTTTTACCTGTTGTAGATTTTCCAGAATTCAAGCCCCAAGTCCAAAATATGCACTCTTGCCCCGAACGACTATATGCCACTATAAGACTGTCCGCCTACGTCTGCCATTTTGTTTTATGTCACTTCAAAGATTATGAGTCTAGTACTGAATTATATCAAAATACCGTTAAATAAGAGGCAAGCGTGATCTTCTGAAGAAAAGAAAATTGTTTAATATACAAAGGAGAACATTCAAATAGCAAATGGAAATCCTAATAGATATTCCCAAAGCGGGATTTGATGATGGCAACACGTCCAGAAGATTTTTCGCTGACCCCGAATGTTCTTCCCGTATCACTGGCATACATCTGGATTTAATAACCCGATTTAAAATCATCCTGGAAGTGATTTGGATTAGATATTGGGTTTTATCCAATTATTTTGCAAAAAAAAAAGCTATACAAATAATCCACTGTGCGTCGGTCAGACTGTGGCAGCAGCTGACGGGGATACTGAATGCAGAAGGGCCACCAGTTAAGGACGAAAAGGGTTGGAGAAAGGTAATCGTTTTGAATTATTATTTATTTATATAACTAGTACATTCTTTTTTGGTAGATATTCGCTGATCAGAAATATATTGTCAAAAACAAATTGTCCTTCAACAAACAGTCCAGGATGAAAAAAGTGGGGGCCCCTTTGATAAATTTGCAAAATTAAAGTGTTATTTACGTTTTAATTATTGCTTTTTTTTATACTTATACAGTATTTGGCAGTGAAAGTGGATTGCTTCTATACCTTAAGCGCCGCCGTACAATGCGTTCCAGATCATTATCATCGGAATCAGAAGATATATGTATAGTAAAATAAATCCATTTTTTTCTTTCAAATATTTCTTGGATTTCACTAAAATAATATTTTTCTATTTTTGAATCAACCGGGGAAACGTCACTTTATTAGTTGTAGTAGAATTTTTCTGGTACAATTTTATTTTTATTCGATACGTTGGCTATCGAATGCCGTCATCCCAATGAGGTTACTCGATCATTGGATAACGAGTCCTACTCACTCACACGTTAGCGGATGCGGTAATTTGACCCCTGAGTTATCAGTATAGGATATCCAAATGATCTCAGGATTTTATTATTTTTACATTTGGACAAGAGTTGCAAGTTCAGCCGACGACGCATTAAGTGAATTTCAAAGAACTTTCTCTTCATAGCTGCGCCTCAAATTACAACTTCAATTAAGGTTTTCCTTACCAGTATATCGTTGAAAATTGCCAAACATTGGCGTTAACAAATCTATTATGCTATATGTGTATATTTTTTGCAGCAATATCATTCTCCACAATCAACTTATCAAACCGCTCCAGCATAACTGATTATTTCCGCTGTTGATAGAAAAACGTTTCGCAAAGTTTTATACCAAACACCCAAAAGATGACCACAGGCACCCAACAAATGCATCAGTTCCCCGGTTTGCCTTCTCATCTTCTCCAAAAGGATGAATTTTTTCTGGATGTGAGTTATTGGTTCTAATACAAAAAAAAAAATCGATATCCCCCTTTTTTCGCATTTGGAAAGGAGAGCGAACCATCTCCTCCTTTTCATGGCTCACATTAAACATTTTTCTCAACTCGCTACGCCACTTTTATCCTTTATCTCCGTCATCGGAGTAGTGGTGGGTGGTGGGCTTGGCGCACCGATAAAGGATGGCCGTGACTACTATGCTCTCCCGATAGCACATTCGTTTCTTTTTATTTGTCCTCCGTTGGGTTTGAAATAAGACATCCCTTGACCAATATTATGGTTCAACAAGGATGGCCAAAGAAAATATGTATTGATATGTGAAAGGACAACGTTTTTATTTTTATTTTTCTTTGGTCCCTATTTTATCGATGGACGTTAGATTGTACTTGCACGTCTATGTGTGTGAGACACTATCCGCTGTTTAGTCCTCCTCTCTTTATGCGGTCAGGGTGGTCAGGTAAAGTGTAATATTTTTCTCTGTATGTGTGTTTGTGTGTGGAAAGAATTTTTTATTTAGTCTCCCCGTTGATTTTATGTTTTTTTTTTTTTTTTCAACAAATTCCACATCGACATAGAATCGATGCAGAGAGAAAGGTTTCTTTCTCCATATATGCAGGTGGGACATCTTTTCTACTCCGGCGACGGTAATAATGCTTGAGTTATGCTGCGACCAATGGCGATCTGCCAGGTTGTCTATGTAACCGGTGTCTTCTGTATGCAACTCGATGGTTATTGGTTGATACCGCTACGCGCGCTTTCATAAAAAAAGGAAAAAGAAAATCATTTTCGCGAAAAAATTCCCAACTATCCACGTTGGATGTCGTCTTTTTGCCATGATGTCATAATGGCCAACAGACATTGTACGGTGTATGTCTTGGATTCTTGAATGTGGTGCGGTGGGCTTGGGTCTGAGTGTGGTAACAATGCGCCGTTGACGGAATGGAAAGAGGAAAATTGCAGTCCAGTTTCGAAGTTGATTTCAAATAAACCACGGACTCGGAGTTCTTTGTCAACATTTTGCGTGCACACAATATGGTTGCAGTCAGAGTTGGAGTGATTGAATGGGGATTTGTAAGGGGAGAACTTGGTGAAAAATCCGTGGTTAGGAGAATTGAAATAGTGCACAGCACACAGTCTGATGGTACAGTGAACATACATATGTGTGTGTGAGGTTTAGGGTTAAAAGTGAGAGGTCATTGTGGACTTTGTGGTCCTGAATGGTTCGTTGATTCGCAGGATTGCCGCTATGTGTGCTTTTGTTATAAATCAATTATGGCAGTTTGTTTTCTTTTTTTTCGTTGTTTATCCTTTGGCTCTGGAGAAGATTGCTTCGAAAATGGTAGAAGATAAAGAGTTCTCCAGGAATTCTGTCATGTTTAAGAATGCGGGACAGTATTGAGAATTTCTTTTGAAACTCGTACTTTTCCCAAGGAACTTTGTTCACGAACGAGATTCGTTCTGAATTACACATTTTTTTGTACCTAGGTTTTTGGATAGTAGCTCTCCATAAACCACACATCCGTTTTCTCTTCAACAGAATCGAAAAAATGGTCCTCCAGAGCATGTGGTCATACAAATTGGTAAATTGGTTTCCTGAATCCTGATC
Source organism: Brachyopa scutellaris (assembly GCA_949775065.1). Taxonomy (NCBI): domain Eukaryota; kingdom Metazoa; phylum Arthropoda; class Insecta; order Diptera; family Syrphidae; genus Brachyopa; species Brachyopa scutellaris. Next base: position 183,601,636 of record OX459112.1, on the reverse strand, counting down.
TACGTTTGCCGAATACTTAAACTGTCCCATATAATTAATATTTTAGCCATAAATGACAGAAGATCAGTAGTAATAGGAAGAAAATTAAGCTATAGAATCTCTTATTTTTAAAGGATTTTTTTTTCTTTCTAAGCTTACGTTGGATGATCGGTTCTGTATATCAGTATTTTCTGGGCCCTTCCTTGATTTGGCTTTTATGAAAAATTTGCAAAGTACCATTTAAGCCGCGTTTCATAGCATCCATGCTGCTAAGCTGTATATCAGGACTGGAATAATTCGAGTGATCTCTGGTACTGGTGGCATTATCAGAATTTATAGGAACTTGTAACTGTCTTTTGCCACATTCTGATTATGAGTGTTGATTGGTCGTCAACAAGAACGTTTTAATTTTTAACGTTAATTCTCATTCTCCATCAGATCCTGGACAGCCGTTTAAATTAGGCAAATATGATTGTGTATCCATAGTTTGTCGCTATACCTATACGTAAGTCCTGTCATAGGTGCCCTTAAATTCGATAAAGAGCATATCAGGGTCCGTCAAATAAAGGATAACAGCTGACTCATATTTTCACATAGTATATTGACAGGCTAACGTCATAATTAAAGCGGAATTATCAAAATGGAATTCCACAGAAATATGGTGATTGCCTTGTCCTTGGCAGGAAAATTGGAGCCAGTCTTTGTTCGTGAGGTGCATAACCATAACGCCTTACAATGATACTGGTAGCATCGCTAAACGCTTTCAAGGCGATCGGGTCCTGGAAATACCATCAGAAAGATAAAGGCCAAAATTCAAAGAAATCCATGTCAGAGCGCAGCAAAATTGTCTAAGGATCTGAACGTGTCCGACTCAAGCATATGGCGCAAACTAAAAAATGAACTTAAATTGAAGCTATATACATGATGTAAAAAGTACTGGATTTAACATCGGCATAGGCGCCAGTTCGGCTTCAAAGATCAAAAGGAGAATTTGGTACTTTCTGATATGTTCGAAGTTGCACCAATCCCTTAAGGTATGAAGGTGGTTACACTTGGTAATTGCACACATTACGCCATATTTGTGAGTCATTTCCCCTTTCTTTTTAATTACGATTCTGAGGCAATATGCGCGACGTATCACTTCGTTCTTAATTTATTGTTTAACATGATGAAAATGTTTATTATTCAAAAATACATAAACAAACAAAATGCTCGTGTTTTGTTACAGAACAAGTCTAAGAATAATTTACAAAACCGACTTGCTGTTCGCAAAATACAAATGGAAGCTCTCCAGTGGCTTTCATCAAGCAGAGCGTTAAGGTGAATCAGAAAGTATACCGACAAAAGGTCCCTAATAAGCATTGACCCTTTGAGCACGCAAATAATTCCGTGCCAATCGCCAACAGGACTCAGCACTGCCTCATAAAGCTCGTCTCACTCTCACACAACAATTTTTATATGATCACGTTCCGCATATAATGTGACCTCCATATTCGCCAGATTTGAATTCGGTGAAGTTCTCCATGTGGTCCATTTTAGAGGGTAAGGTCTCAACAGAAAAATATGAAAGTATGGAAATGTTAAAGAAAGCGGTTCTTCGGGAATGGTCACAAATCGCCAGTAACACATTTGTGCAGCGTGCAATGCCTTGATCGAAGTTTTGATGCCGTCATTCGCTCTAGAGGGAGCTACAGCTATTGAACAGTAAAATAGTTTTCATATACATAATTAAATATCTGTGGCAACAAGGAAAAACTGCATAAGTCGTTTTTTAAAACTTTTCAGGAGAGCAGTTGAAAGATTTGACGTTAGCTTACAAAAAACTATGCATCGTATAAGAAAGTCGACTTATGTTGTTTTTCCTTGTGGCCACAGATATATTTTTAACATGGTCTTAAAATGTAAAATTAAAAACATTCGAAACGAAGAAACAAGAAACTATAGTATTTTGAATTCATAACCCTGTGGATTTGAACTTCCTGGAATTTACCCAATATCTACCATAGCGGTATGTATATTGGTAGGTTAATTGGTCTCTATTTAATGAAAAATAAATTTGGTAATAAGGTTAATGCTGCCCGGGTTCAATCCCAGAAAACACCTAATTCACGGTGCCACCTCTCTCGAATGTCTGACAAGCAATCAAAGAGTATCATCACTCGCCGTTCGGAGTCGGAAAAACACGGTAGGCTCCTTCCAAAGGCCCCTTAGTATTTTCATCCTTCCCTTATGTTACTGCAAAAGTAAGTTCTATTAAGTTATGGCTAACCAATTAATTGCTTAAATGATTATGAGCTAATTATCCGATTTCGATTTCCTATTCACCGACTGGCTCTTGTACTAGTTTAGAGTATAACAAAAAAAAAATAGCCTTATCAAATGTGATACGTACATAAACTTTGCTATCAAATCCCCCACGTTTAAAACCAATCAATCACAGCGGGCGAACAAAAATGTTAATATCCCATCAATCGGGTGAAATTGGGTCACCCTGGCTCCATGGTTGTATCTTTATGTACGTTGCATTCTATACGTATCGTATCCCTGTACGGACTCGCAATGGCGAATTATATCGCTGAATATAAAATCCTTATGCAAACATTGTGTTACTCAGTTGTTCTTTTATTAAATTCATTCTAGCTGGCGGGGGCCCCGCCGCGTTAATAAAAGGATAATGTAAAAATTTCAAGATTACTGCGTTGACACACCAATGGGTGGTCCTACTCCTACCACCTCGTAAATCCACTACGTACATACATACACACATATAAGAATTCGATTGAATCCTCCGACGCGACGAGGGTGAGTTCAATTTGTACAATTTGTTTTCAAAGCAGTTTAAGGGATTTTGCGCAATTTATGTTGTTTGTCAATTTTAATGAAAATTATATTATGTCCTGATGGTGAATCGCGTTGGAAGACTGTGTGGCATCGTCGTGGCATCTTCTCACTCGCAACGGTGGACTATAGTCTCTTTTTCCTTTTTATTTTTTATTTTTTTTTGTTTCATTTGCTATTGATTGATATCCTGCTGTTTGGCACCTACAGCCAGGCCCCCCTCTTTCCGTATCAATAGGGCAACTAATTCAATATCGAAGGATATAATTTTGTAGATGCATATACATACATACTTGTACCTATACAACTAAATATATATGGTGAGAAGCTGTGCGTTAGTTATTGGTATATGTGTAAAGGATGATATGGTGTTTGACAAAGTTTTCTCTCGCCTCGCCTTGGTTTTGGTTGGACGAAATGTCCTTTCGGCTTTGTTATTCATGCCCGGCAGACGGACTGTTGCTTTTTTTATACTCGTATAACTATGAAATGAATCAAGAGATTCAGCTCCGTGGTGCGGCACTGCGAGTGTAATATTGTCTGTAAAGATATTTATATTAGATGATCGGACAGAGGGACAGACAGACATTATGCCATTAGGATGTGACTTGTATTGGCTTTTTGTGAGATTTATTAGTTTTCCAAGTTCTGGGTGGTAAAATGTATATACAAATGGTTTATATAGTGCGTTATGGCTAGGGAATCACAACAGACGTCGATGGAATATCAATCAATTTGTTGCGTGATTTGTTGATGTAGGTACATACCTACATACATATATAAATACAATTGCAGATTTAATACATGGAAACGTTTTCATTTGCTTTGTTTCTTCACTATGACTTTTGCTTAATGTTTTGTGAATGACTTACCTTTTGATTGGTTGTGTAGAGCTAAAAAAAAATATCCAAAACCAAGAAGTAAATCTGGCAAAAAGTTTTTAACAAAATACTATCATACCACGTTGTTCAAAAAGTTAAAAGGAATAAACACCGTTTGGCGCTCTCGTTCGATCGATTTGAATTCGATTTTTTTTGTTATACTGGTATACCTGTCCTTGACATTCCCACCAAACTTCAGTACTACTGCATGACATTTGTAAAAGATACAGCGTTTTGTTTAAATCAATTTTTTTTTCTTAAGTTTCGTGTTAAGTTACACACACATCATTGAAGGAAACCTAGGCATTTCGGGGCGATTTTGGCGACTTCGAATATGTGATCATTCCAACGTAGGTTTTCAGAATTTGCGGTCGGAATTTAATGAGCTTAGCATACGCGACCGTTCCAGTTCCACAAGCTTTCGTGATTCAAGATATTTCATTAGCTGACGGTTTAGCAGCGTTTCCATGAACTTAGAAAGTAGGGACGTAAGTGCTATAGGTCGTTAACTGGAGAGAGAGATAGATTTTTTAGGGAGAGGCTGGACAAATGCTGTTTTCCATTTACTTGGAAAGAGTCCAGAGGAGTAGGAAAGATAGAAAAGCTTATGCAATGGTTTTGCCAGCGTGGAAGAACACCACTTCAGAACTATGGGAGATATACCGTCTGGAACGGCAGACCTGTGAATATTAAGATCTTTAAGTACTCTTGCAAATGTACGAGTGCGAAAGTAGATTTGTTCCATGGAGTATTCAACGCTGTCAAGTACCGGCCGGTGTGCAATCTGAAAGCGTTGAGCTAGCTGCAAAATATGCATAGGCTTTGTCCAAAGAGCTGACAGCTGGAAAGGAGCGTCGCAATTGATGACGAGGTAGAATTTTTAATGTTTTTTTTACAAATGACCAGACATTTTTACTACCATTGGGACACTGTAGTATTGTTTGCCTCAATTTTTGGTCATTTACGAATTACACACGTCGAATATGAACGAATATGTATCTTTGCAGCTCGAGTCACACCACGCTTTTTCCTTACGTTCGATAACCTTCATGCATGTACATGCATATGTATTATGGCGCAGAATCATCAGAAGTGATGGCTAGGACATGCAGAGCGAAGGCTATAGAAGACTTTGTGGAATATAAAGATCTCGCTTTAGATGATACATTCAATTGAAAAAGGACCTCGACTAACTTGGTGTGTACAGTTAATGGAATGGCTTACTTTAAACAAACATGTAAGTTAAGGCCCATGTTCACTCAGGGCTACAGCGCCCAGTAAAGAATGAAGAAGAACCCAGGTTCTTACGAGATCTTATGTTAAGCGTTTTTATTATATCTAACCGGTTACTAAGCAAAAGGAATGGCAATTGGCTCCGATCTCGATATCAAATAAAATATATCCTTAACTGTCGCCATCAAAATCTCTAAGTAACTAAGCTGCCCGGCTTTGCCCGTGTGCTGAAACAGTCGCGTGATTGTTAACCCTTAAATCCTTCCCATCCGTGGAAAACCAAATTACTACCCTGCGATCCAGAGGACCCCAACATATTTATGTTCTTATTACCAAAATTAAAAAAAAAAAAACATTAAAATTAATTTTTATTGTTTAAAATAACTTAAAGTTCAAAATCGAGGCACTCCAGGCACACAACCCGGCTATGTTGGCCGCAGAGCGGGTTTCGACACCTGCCACAATTGATTTTCGTCTCCCGTCCATTATCCGTTAGACGGCCATCGTTTGGTCCGCCTCGATAAACTGTAACTGCGCAAATTGTTGGTCTATCAAAACAACACCACATTATGTGCATAGTAGACAAAATTTTTGATTTTTGCATTTTGGCGGACAGTATTTTTTATTATTATCTTTATACACTTATTAAACAAATAAAATGTTCCTAATTTATCCAGTTACCAAGTAAACGTATTCAATAAAAAAGAAAATTCGAAAACTGGAAAATATTACAGTATTCCTACCCTGGGGTCCAGGGGACCCGGACGTTGTTATAAAAATGACTGTACCGCACGTGAACATATGAATAACTGAACAGTGCCACCGTTAGCTTCGTAATTTTAGAAATATTCATGAAAATTTAGTTTGAGTATCGCGCTGGACCCCAGGGTTGGGTTCAAGGGTTAAAAACTTTGCATCATTGAGCGATTCACCTTCCCGTCGACCGAAGATTTCGCAATAAAGCAAATACATATATTTCTAATGAAAATGTTTGGACAAATGAATCCTCTTTGCACTGTTCACTCCAAGCAAAGACAGCTTTTTAGAAATTAATTAAAATATAATAACAAAGTGCTGCACTCAACTCCATGAAACAACACTGCAAAGGACAATCAAACCGTAAAGGACCAGGACGAAGCTGAAAGTGAAGAATAATTGCAATATTCCTCAAGTACTGAAGGGAAAAAATTCCACAGGACTTTCCTTTCAACGCTTTATCTTTTCTCAATTTCTTCATCCACTTAGTGTGCATCTTTAATTTTTCTCGTATAATTTTATAAAATGAGCTTCGGTTACCGTTGCGCTGTTGCATTACGATTGGTTGCTGAATTTGTTCTCCCTCTAAGATTTGGAATCATTTTCCGAGAGGATTTTCCGCAAATATTTTATCGCTTTGTGCTGCAAAACCTGGCAAAAAAATGCGGATGCTACGCTAAAGCTGAATTGGGTGCGCGCAAAAACAACCAGGCGAAAATCCTTCGTTTATTTAGCAATTCAATCCGCTTTGCGAACGGTTTACAAATCAAATTTAGACTGAGTTCACCAGGCCGAAAAATCATTCCGATGGCTTAGAAGAGGCCATTTTATTTGTAGGTATATGTAGATAAACCGCCCACACCCACAGTATACGCACTTTGTGTATACACAAACTATTGCCCACAATCTAGTTCGCATTTAATCGCGGAAATTCCTATGAGCTTCGCTGGACGAAGATGAGTGGGCGAATGTAGGTGGCCATGTCCAGTGTTGTTTGCATACGGAGGATGTGGTGGTTTTGGCCACTCTCCGTAAATGGCAAAGCCGATGCGTTGAGTTCGATTGGTCCGACTCTCTTTGATGGGAATGTCCATCAATCGGACGTTTCGGAACGCTCTGAAGGTCCCTTATGGTGAAGCGAATTTTTAGATGGAGTGCAGTACAGTAGTCGTAATTGTGTGTGAGGGTATCTGTGCATCTGTGCAGTGTTGCAATACACTCTTTGCAATTATTGTCAAAAAACCACTTTCGCGAATTTATTCTAATTCTCTGTGAGCTTTTATGGATTCGAGGATCTGGGACGAAGCAAGTACTACAGTGTTTGGTCCTTTGGCAGTGGCTATCTATATAGTGGTGGCAGGGTGGTTGTGGCCGCTGATGTTGCAAGGATTTCTATGTCCTCTCTTGTGTTTGATGCGCTGTTGGGCTAAACCGAATGATTAATGTGCGATTGTTTGCAACGAATTCACGCGCCGCACCAATTGAACGGGAAACATACGCGCGTTTTGTGGCTGTCGAAGGCGTTCGAAATGAATGGAAACCATTTTATGGAGTTCAATTGGATGCACTGGATGAAACGAAACGGATCAGATTTAGTAGTGGGATACGAGTAGTTGTATTTTAGAGTGGTACACTTGTATTTGTGCCAATGCTTTTGCAACGAAAGACAGCGAGAAATCGTGAGTGGCACAGTGAGTGACATATAAATGTACAGATGCTGGTAATGAGGAAAATATAGCACCGTATATGTAAGTATGTATATCTGTCTAAACTAAGCATTTTTCCCTGTCTTCTTTGTCTGAAACGGTTAATCGCAATCCTTCCTAACCTATTTTATTGGACTCCTCTAACAACACATGTCCATACTGATCTTGTACATCCTGGATGTCAATGTTAGAGTAAATCTATTTTAATTCTTCCAAATTAGTAATACAATTTGACTTTCTACTGCTTAATCTGCACACATTTATCAAAAGTAAATGAACCACACACAGGACTATTTCCGATTTGTTGGTTTTTTCGCGTTTATCGCATGTATGCCAAAATATAGTTGCCAAGCAAAGCAATACCTACTTCCATACTACATCTCTCAATGAATCCTAAACTCATATGTGGTGGTATTAAATCTCTCCTCAAGTCACACTCCCCCATACATACGATAATTTATGAATTATAATTAAAGAAGAAACATTGGTGGTAGTGTTGCCACCCAGTAAACGGGGATAAAAAGAAATAAAATATATATGTACATACTCGTATATCAACTTCCAAGGGTCCAGTAATAAACCTCCCCATTTGGCAATTATCCAGATAAATTAGCAGATGGACAGTGGTTGGAGACGTCGACGAGGCAAAGAGGAATTTTATCGTACTCAGTTGAGTAAAAATCCGAAATCCGAGGGTGGATAAGCGGTCTTTTGACGTAGTAGTCAGCAGTGAAGGGCTAGGGTTGTGCGCTGCCTTTTTTATGCCACCACAGCACCGGATTATGGTTAAACCTTTTTTGAGTACACTAATTCGGTTTATTTTTAATTGCATTTTATTTTGTGTTTCTTATCATTAAAATTTTACCTTTTATTGAATTCGATTTTAAACAGTTTGATTGTATACTTGGTATCAAGACTTTATATCCGTTTCTAGATACTTTTAGTCACAGATATAGTCTTTGTAAATACACTCCGCGCCACTTGAATAGAAACAACAATTTTTCTTACGAGTTAACCGTTTAGCGCTTTGGTAAGCTTAAAATGCAGCTTTATTGGTTATTTTTCTAAAAAAGGAATCCATACCGAAAAACAATGCATACTCAGAATAATGCAACAAGTGATGTTAGGTTGTTATTTTATGCATTCTTGCATTCCTGCGAAAAAAAACACTGTTTTTTTTTGCTGCACTTGAATAGAAACATTTGCTAAAATTAATTAAAATGAAGAAATACCACCTACTACTACCACCTTTATTTAAAATAACTTCATTAACCCTTTTGAGAAGTGAATCATGACGTTGCTTTGAATGGTTTAACGAAATGTCACTCCATGCTGCATTAATTGCAGTAATGAGTGGTTCACTATTGTCAAATTGTTTTCCGGTATCGTAGGATCTGCGAACCATCCATCCCCACACGTTTTCCGATATACATATTAAGGTTTGGTGAGTGTGATGGCCATTGTAGCAAGCTCACATTTTGCTTGGATATCCAACTTTTAATGCTCCTTGCTGAGTAAATTGATGCATTATCTTGTTGGAATGTCCAATATATTGGTCTAAAGACATTGCTAAGTTTAGGGAAAGCAACTTCCAATATCTTCTTGTAGGAATTTGCGCTAATTTTTAGTGTAGGAAACTCCAGATCAACAGTTCCATACCATGAAATCGCTCCCCAGATCATAACACCTTCTTCAAGAAACTTGGTTCCTATCTCAAATCATGGAAATAATGGTTATATAATGGATTTTGATAACTTTGCCTCTTGTTTTTGCTTATTTGGAAGATAGTATCGAATTTACACAAACACGTTTCATGTCCTTCTGATTCCAAATATATGTATTTTATTTTGCCTTTTTTTGCCTTTTTATACCATTAGTGCCATCTTTTGCCTTTTTTTGCCTCTATTGCCTTTTTCTGCCTTTTTTGCATATTTTGCTTTTTTCTCAAAGTTTGTTCGCTAAAAAAATAATGCTCGTATGTATGCATGTTCATCTGTGCACACATTATGCTTCTTCCTCACAATAGGTTATACGCATACTTACATTCTTAGATGCATTACAATTTAAAACGTCTAGTCTGTGGGGAGAGTCAACATGGGAATATCGAAAACTAGCGAATACCCTGCGTGCGTTGCTACGCTTTATAAAAAATACATATTGCATTGCTGCCACCAAAAGTATCCCTGCCCTGCGATCACTGATCTTTGGTTTGAAAATTGTTATTGCTTGTGTTCATTCATAAATATGCATGTATACACGTATTCCGACAAATCTATGTTGGGCGGTAGAGCGAGTATAAGTAAAAATTTGTCAAAATGAGATAAATATGTTACATTGCAAATTTTATATGTATGTATATCATGTTTGGTAATCGCTTTATCGGTCTATTGCACGCAGAGTAGCCTTACTGTATGTGAACTAGTAGGTTTATTTAGTTTATTTCCTCTACTGACAAATTGAAATTTTTGACTTATACTCGTTCTACCGCCCACCATAGAAATTGAAAAATATTTTCCAGAAGTACCGTCAAACATTGGTGTAAATAATGTCGAAATCTTTAAATGGGCTCCACTCGTTTCAGCTGAAGTAGAAAGGTCATTTAGCTTCTTCAAGGCGCTTCTAAGAGACAACCGGAGAAGATTATTACCAGAAAATTTCAAAAAGCTCTTTGTTGCTAAAGTTGCTATTCTAACTTACCAAAGCGCTAAGCGGTTTAATCTTGAGAAAAATCCTTGTTTCTATTCAAGTGGCGCGGAGTGTATGTAGCGGCGCGCCCTATTTCATAGCGTTCTTGATTTTGAGGGTAAATCCTTTTCTTAAATGCGTTAGCTTTGAATTCGAATTTTTAAATATGTTTAGTCGTACTGTTGTTTACCAAAAAAAAAAATTATCCCATGTAGGTGGTGATTTATTTTCTTGTACCTGTTCTGGGAGGCCCGAGCTTCATTGGAGTACTTTTCTTACAAGATGCGGGTTGTTTTCTTAAGTAAGGTGTCAAATTGCGTGTTGGTTGCTAATTTTGCTTTAGAAGTGAACTGTAATCTTAAGCCAGATGCAAGTTGTTTCCACAATACGACGACTTTTTCTCTCGTTCTTATAGCACTTATTTCAGTATCATTCCTTCACCAATTTCCATTACATTGATTGTGTAGTTAAAATGCATTTTGAGCGTGTTCCAGTTTCAAGGTACAGCATGTAGTTTGGTGTGTTGCTCGACAGTCGAACTATTCTCTTAAGAAAATAGTGAACAAACATTTTCACCACTATGTACTTCAAAAGGCAATATTATTGCTGCACATCTGCGATTCATTGACTCAGATAGGTTTTTCCATGTGGATGCAAGTATGGTGTTTCAACTCGGAATTGGTAATTTTTTTAAGATGTCAATTAACCCTGGACGCTCTCTTGCAATCTTAAGTTTCATGATTGACCAGATATTCTCAATTGGATTGAGGTCTGGGCTGAAGGGAGGCAAGCTTAGCACATCAATATTGTTTTCTTCGAAGTACTTTTTAACCTAAAAAATACTAATTTATGTTGTTTTTAGTCATAGAAGTTTGTAGCTTATTTTAAACTATAAATTAATTGAAAAACAAAAACTAGTTCGTACTTACAGTTTTGGCTGTATGACTAGGAGCAAAATGAATCTACAAGTGTCACTAAAAAACTCTATGGCGGGGGGCTCTAATTCATTTTCTAGGATCCGTAGATAAACTGCTGCGGTGACTTTCGATTCAAAAAATGCCAATCTACCCTTTTCATCTCCAGAGAAATATCCCCAGACCACATTCAGTTTTGGGGGGCTTCCGTAAGACATTCAGTGCTCAGTATTTCATTTGGTTCTCTTCGCGCAAGAATCCTTCCATCTCCAACATGTAGCTTAAACTTGTATTTGTTGGAAAAGATAACATTGTCCCACATGCCTTAAATCCAATTAAGATGCCTCTCAGACCAAATTAATCGTTTTTCTCTGACTCATATTGGTAAATCCGACTTCAGTCCTTGCTTGAGTGTTTACTTACAGTACAGCTACAGCTCGGTGTGAACTATTTGTGTGTGGGTGTTATATTTTTGCACGAATGGAAGGGACCTACAGTTTTTTGCCGACTCCGAACGGCGAATTGAGAAGCTCATTGACAAATGATACTCAGACATTCGAAGGAGGTGGCAATTGTGAAAGGCTTTTTTTTTAGATGTTGGACCTGGGCTGGGATTGAAACCGAGCAGCATTCGTAGTAGTCCAACGCACTAACCACCACGGCCACGGCAACCACTTGAGTGCTACGTCCAGCTTTTACGAACCTTTTTTTCACTAAGCTTGCTAAAATTACTTATCCATTAACTCGAAATCGATCATTTTTAGTATCCAAAAAAACGTCGTAGTTCTCATAAAGCGGACATTTTTTCGAACAGAACCGTATGTATGGTATGTAATATGCATTTGTTATACATTAGGGAACCGTTAGCGATTTCATCAGGCCTTGCTAAATCACCACATACTTACCAAAATCATGCCTAGGAAGCGAGTTGGTAACGTTTTAAAATTCCAACGATTTTTAAAACTTGAGCAATGCTTTCCTTCTCAGGGAATGACATTTTTCAGTGATGTGTTTGGGTATTGCAAAGATAGCTAGTTGGTAATGGCATCTGTTTTAAAATAAAAAAATCGAAATATAATTTTGAATAACCTGGTATTGATGGCACTACCTCCGTAATCCCTCAGGACTTGGTTCTTAACTGCACTTTATTTGCTTACTGCTTTTAGATAATTTGAAATTACTTAAAAAGCCACAATAACCCAAGAATAGAAGTGGAACAAGGTGAGTTCATTAAAAAAAAATCCTGAGAAAAGATAATCCTCATTGTTGGAAGAAGCTTCCTTAGTCCTATAAGCCCCAAGCTAATGTTTTCATCCCCATAAAAGATTGGAAAACCATTGCGGACTATTTCTCTGCATTAAAAGTGATGTGTTACTTCTGCAACGTTTCATACATTTTTAATAGTGCTATTAAAAAATTCTTTATAACCATCATTGTTAAAAGAATCAATATCCAACATACGATATAGCAATACCACTCATATAAACATGTAAACTTAAAAACACTACACAAGCAGATAAGCCACAAAGGGTCTCCACCCACATCCACTCCGCACAACACCAGTTGTAGTCCCAAAACTCAATTAAAACATAATCCAACTTTAATTTCCCTAAAACTCAAATAATTCGACACGCAAAATGTCCTTTTAATGCTTTTTCTTTTGTGTCTCCATCTTCACTTGCGGTGTACACTTTAACATCTTCTAAGGAAACCCAATCCCAGACTGTGGACAAACAAAAAGTCACAACTTCTCTGTCGTTCATTCTGTTGGGACGGCTTTGATGATTAAATCCTTTCACTCACACTTAAGTGTTTTTTACTCCACCCACCTATTGTAATTTCTTGCCAGCAACCAGTTATTAACGAAAATTTCAACGCCAACATGGAAGTGTCTATCTACAAAATTCATAAGGTTGATCCTTTATCTTCCAATTTCATCATAACGGTGAAAGAACACAATCTAAGTCTACGGTGGGTGGAAGATGGGACATTTAAATGGCGCAGCCAAGATTTTTCCTCTGCCGCTGTGGCACTTCTTACATCTATGTATCTTTCGACGTTGCCAAGGCACAAAAAGTGTCAAATAAATACCACCGCAGAAAACTTTCGGTTCGGTTCAAGTGGATGATGGTGGAATCAACCGTATACCAAGATAAAGAAAGGTTCCTTTTGCAAGGATAGTGTGTGAAGAAAGGCTCTTTCGAATATGACGATTCATTTAGCGAAATTACGAGACACACAGATAAGGGGTTCGCAATTTATGCGAACGTTCTCCTTAAGAATATCCTTCAGTTTAAAAGGATGTTAATCAAATAATGGGTACCGAACGTTCCATGGTATGGAATGGTAGTCACAACTTTTTTTCTACCGCCTGACACGTAGACGACATAACTCCTCCGTAGAATGGAATGCCGAAAAGTGGAAATATTTACCTTTTGACAAGGTACAATATCGCAGGACGATGTTCTCATCAACTGAATGTCAGGAGATTTATACAAAAATGACAGAACTCTACTGTCGTCGGAATGAGCATGCATACCCACAGCATGCTGCCGCACTGGAAGGGTTGGAATCGTGATAATACATTTTCAAATTACAATCTTCACATTAAGGACATAATTTTATTTTGGAACCAGGAGTGGAGAACAAGAAAGGTGTGGCATAAAGTAGAAGTGGAATTTCTACACGTCCTTCGGAGCGTTTAAGGCATTGGTCGGGCGGGGGGTGATGGCAAGCTATACTTTCGTTTTTCGTTGCGGAAACTGTGAAAAATGAAATTGAAATTCCCAGTTCTGTGAAATTTTAATAATAATTTAGAAAACGCATTACCACGCCTTCGTCTCTTCATAATTGTATTAGTTTTCTTTCTTCCCGCTGCTAAGTATTTGGATATAAGGGTGAATTTGTAGAAGTTGATGCTGGAGGTATTATTCGACTTTAGACAGGTAAAATAATTTCTGTTGATGAGTTGGGGAAAATTAAATTATTTTCAGAATAAAACTTACGGCGTACGACGAGAATTGCGTTTACGTTTTTGTAGAAGAATTTATACGGTTATACATATTTAGTACCTATGTAATGTAGACTCGTTTACTTCTAAAGCTGTTTATAAGACACACAAAATTAACGCGCAGTGGAGGTATATTTGGACATTTAGCTTTGGTAATGTACATAAATAGTATGTATTCCACCAGCTGGAAATCACCAATCTATATGAACTAATGGAGGCACACAACTACTAATGCTTAATAATTTAGCAAGAATCACATCATCGTTGTCATCCTTTCCATTTACTATTAGCGTAGTTTAGTGGTTTTCCTTTCATTCCTCTATTGTGCTCACACAATCTTATTTCGTCAGTGAGGAGCAGAATCTTTCCTCAAAGTGTGGAATAAGCCTAAATATGTACTACACCAAGCTAGATGTGCAGCCTGAGTTAGTGAAAAGCCAAGTTAATACTTCACTGGAAGAAACGGGTAATAATTTGTACCTACGATATGTCGTTTTATAGTTAACTAGCCGTAACCCGCCCTGCCCAGCGTTGCGAGCGGGTATGATAGAAAGGAAGTAGTAGGAAGCAATCACTGCTGTTATACATATTTTTCAACTTCAATTTCCCTTTCTTTGAAGTGAATACTTCTTTAGCGACGTATTTGTTTTGAAAACGTGTTACGATAAAGGGTAACTGATTCCATACAGGGGAAACATGTATACAGAAAACATCAGGTGTCTATCTGTCTGTCTATCTATCTATCTGTCTGTTTGTATATCTGTCTATCTATCTGTCTGTCTGCCAGTCTGTCTGTCTGTCTATCTGTCTATCTATTCGTCTGCCTGTCTGTCTGTTAATCTGTCTGTCCCTCTGTCTGTTTGTCTATCTATCTATCTATCTATCTATCTATCTATCTATCTATCTATCTATCTATCTATCTATCTATCTGTCTGTTTGTCTATCTGTATGTCTGTCTGCCCGTCTGTCTGCCTATCTGTCTAGATTAATTGACAAAATGATTCATATTTACATTTCACCTGAAATTACGAAATTTTGTATGACAGGTACCAAAACCACCAGCTGTTGAGTATGTAACCGCACTGATGCTATGTTGTATTCTATATTAAGAAAAACGTACTCTGAAAATTTTACCAAACTCGGTTTCCGAGTCTATAAAAGACAAACAAAATTCATTTTTATATAATAGATTGAGACAGTATCTTCAAGAAAGTGCGTACATATACCCGTTGACAAAAAAAACCCTCGCATTCGAAATAATTTTTATTCTCTCCTTTCCGATGGGAGCCAATTTATGTATGGTGAAATAATTTTTAAGCATATATTTTTTTAGTTATTGCCAATATTTTAACTATTTGAGTATCCTTCAAGACTACTGGTAAGCGCTCTGTATTTTTTTTATTTGCTAATAAGTCACAATGGGTTCGTTTGAAATGGTGTTAACTCTTGAAGCATATATTGTTGCTTTGCGTAAGGAAAAAGTGTCAAATCGTGAATTTGCTAGTCGACTAGGGTCTAATGAATGGAGTGTGCGAAACATTTTTCAAGTAGAGAGTTCCATTGCTCGGAAAGCTGGAAGCGGAAGGCCCAAAAAGACATCTCCAAGAATTGGTTTAAGAAACCGGTTTGTACATACTATACTGGGGATATTAACTGGTCACTCCAGAAGCAAAATGGGAAAATAAACGATCGGACAGAATCGAGGTTGCTTAATGGAATGGGAGTTAATGTAAGTCGTCATGCAGAAAAAACCACTGCTAACACCGCGAATGAAAAAAATAAGGCTTGAGTGGACAAAAACTTATACAAATTGGACTCAAGCCGAAAGGGCAAGAGTGATATTTTTGAATGAGACCAAATTCAATTTATTTGGCCCAGACGGGAACGCGGTGGTTCACCGAAGAAAAGGTGAACGGTATTCAGATTATTGCTATTTACCCCCCGTTAAGCATTCCCCTTATATTATGGTATGGGGGGCAATAACCAGATTTGTTGTTGGATAAATTGTAATCCTTAGAGGCTCAGTAAATGCCCGGAATAAGATTATAGATTATATATATAAATTATAGAAAACGATGTTGTCCCTACTTTATAGCAGCTTTACCGCAGTGTTGGTAATGTGATTTTTCAGGACGATTTAGGTCTTGCACTTAGAGCAAAATCGCTAAGCTTTTCTGCTGCGTATGATCCGTAAACTAACATTTTTATAAACTTTTGTTACTTAACTCTAATTTTGGGTACTAAACTACAAGGATTCTTTGGGGATTCTTTCTCTTCCATGGCCTAGTAAAACTGTTGGCATTACATGGCAAACAAATTAGAGAGACAAGGCCAACATCTGTTACTCAACTGGAAAGTATAGTGAAAGACATCTGGTATAAAGATATAACAATTAGTTTGCCTAAATAAAACGTAAAATTCCCTTTTATCATACAAATGCAAATATATTTGAATTGTGTGGTCAAATTTCGACTAATATGTTTGTTACTCTAGTCTAAACTAATAAGTTTATCCATATTAAAGTAAAATATAAAAATTAATTTTATAGCATAAGAACAACCTTGATTTTTTCATGAAAATTGAAGAAAAGTAATTCTGCGAGGTTTTTTTTGTCCACGGGTGTATATTCTAATTTCTAAGGCGACCGGTAAAATAGGTAACTGAAACACATGAATTTTATACCGTTTCGTCGAGGTATTAAAAGAATTACGTGTAAGATTCTTTAAATCAAGGTGAAACAATCTGTATATTGAATGACCAGCAAGAATGGATTTTATTTTACAGTTCCGCACTGTATACTCTTTATTATATAAAAAGTATTATCGAGCAGAACTATTAAGTTGTAATCAATGTATTCATTTTATTATACCGACATCATCCAAACCATTTTTGTAAATTATTTAAAATTAAATAAGGGCAATTAAAACTAAAAACTTTTATTGCATTATTATTTTTTCCTGTGATATTGGAACAGCAGCAGTCTCAATCTGCTTTGACTTGTCCTGAATCAACAAAACATCTACTTTGTGTGGCAACAAATGCTTTAGTGGTTCCAAAATCATCTTCTGTTGTAGAAATGTAATGCCTTCATTCTCCAGTTTTATCAAGTTAATACCTAAGGCAGCTGTCAGTGTCTCCTGAGGAAAGATCACTTGAATACATCTCTGAATGTATGGGATCAGGTCATAGGCAAAACATGAGCAAAGTTTTACGAAATTTTCCCTTTCACTGGCAGAGAACGCCTGCTGTTCTTGGCGGTAAAAAGAGAGAATTTTTCTCGCGACAAATTCCAACGATGATTGCACACTGCTAGTGGCATCATTAGCGATTGCAATAGGAGCACAAAGACGCAAATCATTTAGAACATTCAAGTAGCCGTTGCATAAGGCAGCGAGGGGATGAAAATCTAGCAGAGTCTCTGGGGGGTTCATTCGATCCTGTTCGGTTTTTCTATTATGAATACTGGAACTGGTTTTGTTGATCAATGTGTATCTCTCCAAATCACGCTCGAAGTTTTGGTTCACAGCTAGAATGGAGTTGGAAAAGTTTTGCTTGATGACACGAATGAAAATTGGCGCCATGAGGGCACGGAAGTCGGCACCAACACGACTGAATGAGAGGCCGAAGTACATGCATTGCCCAAGGACTGTATCTAATGAATTTACTCCTTGCAAAAGGTCAGCTTCTAGAGTTTCCAAGAAGCTGGCAATCTAAAATGAGAGTCTATCATAGGATGTCTACTATGAATTTAAATAGATGTATGTACCTTGCGGTGCAGCCAAGATTGGAAAAGGCGTCCTCCATCTGACGACAAGCTTGATGGTGCTTTTAAAGTTAAGTTTGCATCTTCGTCGGGAAAAATCGCTCGATATTGGGTAATGATATTAAATAAATTGATTCTTGTTACTTCAATCGTTTTAGTAAGGTGTTGTTGAGCTGAAAGAGGTAACAGTGTACAACTTTTTTTTGTGAGCAGTGTAAGTGGTTCTAATATCAAGTACAACAGATGATGAGGAAAAACTAGTTAAGACACACACCAAGTTCCGCCACCTATCTGTGACATAATGAACGTACCATCATCCTTTGGAATGCCATTCAATGAATTTGTTAACCAAACATCTCTTGCTTGAAGGAATTTTAACTTCAACTCGTTATTTCCAAATGCCTGCATACGCCGGAGATATCCTACAATCTGTAAACACTTTGGCAACTGAAGGTCAGTTTTCAGCTGTGCAATAAGCTGTGCCAGCATAGTGTGCCATAGAGACTCCACAGCCAGTACGATGCTCTGAAATAATAAATCATATTATTGCTTGATAGTAAATGTAAATTAAATGACTCACATTAATCACAGCAATGTATCCTTGCTTCTGTCCCAACTTCTGCACATAGCTGGCCAGTTCCAATGCTTCTTCATAACGTCCCTCGCGAATACAACGCTCCATCAACTGTGGCAATTCCAGAATTTCCAATAGTTGAGCGTTCTTTTTCAATGTAATAGTATTTAATCGTCGATTCTCATTGATTTCACTTGCTTCGCTTAAAAAATTCTCACATTTTTCACTAAAGTTGGGCAGTTTGCCAGTCAGCTTGTCCACTTGCACCTCAGCGTTTTGGAATTCGGAAAAAATCGAACGCGAACATTCGGATGTGTGAATGAAGGTTTTATAGTTTGATATTGCCAGGTCTTGCGTTTGTTCAACGATGCTTTTGTTTTCATCTTGCAGCCGTGATTGCTCTTTTTTAAGCTGATCTATTTTGTAAGTGCCGAGTTTGTTCAGATATGTTACTAGCTCAGGATTGTCTTGAAGATTTTCTTTAAAAGCAGTAAAATTACTTAGTTTTTAATAGTAGATTGTTTCAGAAGTAGTATTACCTGGAAGACCACTTGGGAAGATCAATTTAAGGACTCTTTCATTTTCTAAATCCATTTTTCCAAATTATTTCTCTATTTTCCTGCAAATTCGTTTGTTTTGTAGACGTTTTAAGATCAAATGACGTTTCATCAGCTGTTTGAACTGTCAAGTGTGAATTAAACGCCAGAAATTGCTTCCACGGCATCTGAAACTGTGGTTAAGGGTAAGGGCGAGTTCATTTGGAATATTTACAAATTAAATATTATATGGGATCCTTAAATAAATTGAATTGAATTGAATTGAATTGAATTCATATAAGATTCACACTAGCGTCGAAATGAGATAATTTCGAGTTTCAAATAAAAATTGTTCATACCTACGCTTGCTAATTTCGTGAATGGATGCATTCAGTTCCGATAGTAAATCTATGACGGTGCCATATTATAAAATGTTTTAATATTAAATTATTTTTTCATATACATAAGTATAGGTATAACGTATAGTAATAATAATAATTGAATGTTATTGTTAAACAGTTGGGTAGATAAAGTCGACTATTATATAGCTAACATTGGATAGATGCGGCGCTGCCTCGGGTTAGTATGTTAAAATATCACTTTTCGGGTGGATTTTGCCACTCCGGGTATTCCAACAATTGTCAGGCACTCACGTAGATATCAAGTTGACTATAGAGCCAACTGTAGAAAAGTGCCCCAATAGGCACGGAGCTCAAATAAATGGACAGATATTGTGTATGCACGAATCTTCTGGCCGACGCTCTTTGGCTCCACATGCAGTTGATCAGAGTGCCTCTACGCGGCGTACAATTTCAATTTCTTTTTTTTAGATAACATCCCATATTTATTAAACCATTCCATGAGATATTTGTGTGTTGTATGTTATTCCATTATATTTTTCGTTTTCATATCACTTTACTTGTGCTGAACGGGGCCAGTAGCTTTGACAATTGTAATCTCAACCACATAGTTTATTTACGGAAATAACTACTTAAAACTAAATATCTCCTAAATTAGCGATATATTTTTTTTTTAGTACTGAATAATTTTTCTTTTGTGTTTAGATCACCGAGATCAATAAGAACCCGTTGTTTAATCTTTGCGCAGCGAAAACTTTAATATTCCCTTATTAATTTGTTCTGTCATTGTCATTCAGAATTATTCAACTGCATTCAAGTTAAGTTTGTTCGATTTTATTTTCACATAAATTTGAACGAATTTCAACTAAATTATGTTGAAATGAGATAACTTCGATGTGTCAATTCGTATGGGAAATTATCTCATTTCGAGCATAATTTAGAAATTTGCAACGAAATTAGCTGTTCACCCTGGTATGAATACCGTATTAGGCGCGTTTTTTTTCAAACCTATATAGATTTCGAAAAAGCTTTCCATACAAAAATAAGACTGGATAATTATCCAGGCTAAGGTTTTGTTGTATTTTACATTGAAAACATGTTGCGGAAACATGTTTAGCCTATATAGGTTTGAAAAAAAACACGCCTATTATTTTTCGATTTTTTTATTATGTAAAATATTACATAATAAACATACATTGGGTCGTATTAATAAAAACAAGCAATTACTTCAATTAAAAACTCTGAGCAAAGTAAAGGGATTTAGCATTTGCTCGAAATTGGTATGAATAAAACTAAAGATTACTTGAGCAAGTTCGAAAATTCAAAGTGAACATTTGCTTGACATTTGACGGCATATCGCGCTACTGAGGTTTTGCAAATTATTCAGGAGACACAAAAAAAAATGCTTCCTACAGAAATTATTTAAAATCAAAAATAAACAAAATATTTAGTTTAGGAACATTGTTATTTAATTTATTTAAAAAATACGTATTATTTCAAAGATTATTTTGTCGACGAAATGAACAAAATTCATGAGGACTAGGTATAGTTTGCAGGAAGCAAAAGTGAAATATCTCGACGGTAGGGGAACATGGGGACACTTGATCCCCCCTTTTTAATTTCTCAAATATATCAATAAGTAAAACATTAATTGCCTTTTTATTTTAACTATATTATAAACAAATTAATTGTTCATCATATTGTACAATTTAATTAAAAAAGTATGAAAGACAAAATATATTTTTTGCCGTTTTTCTAAAATTATCCAAAATAACCAAGTTTCCCCTATTCAGACTTGATCCGGGCTTAGGGTGGACTTAACTATGGGACGATACAGCATACGGTCCTGCTAATTTTTATGTAGGAAGCTCATAAAGGGCAGAAGATAGTTTCCCATTGCTTTTAGGTATAGCACAGCATGCAGTTTCCAGTTCACCGCGCTCGCCTGACGTCATTTTGTTTACTTGTTTCTTCCCCTTGGTAGCAACCACTCTTTGGTTTATGGACTGCAGTTAGCCTGGCATCGTCAATGTTCCATATAGAATCTGCCCCCAAACTTAAACAATTTTCGAAAAACTGCGAAACATTGTGCTTATTGAAGCACAGTATCTCCGGAACAAGTCTCCCCTACATTAAAGGGATCAAATCTACACTGTGGTCAAAATTTTCTGTTGAAAATTTTTCTAATAGGTACGCATCGATATTTTTTTTTAAACAAACCTTCGAAGGCTTACCTAACTGAACCCGTTTTCGATTATTTTGAGAGATAACTCGTATTACTTATCAATACCTATGTATGTTAAAAAAAAAACAGTTAAAATACTTATGAAAAAACAATTTGACAACTAAAAAAGAAAAACACGTCACCACAATACTACTATCTGCGCGCGAGTTGTAAAATAATATTTGTCGTTTCCAACCAAAGGTAAATAGTGTGTTGCCAGTGAGCAGTAAAACAAAAAATATTCTCACATCGATATAATAGGTAGTGATCAAGTCTCCCAAGGGATCAAGTGTCCCCAGGTTCCCCTAACCTTTTGCCTTTACCACAGTTTTTTTTTTTTTATCGTATTCCATTTCGTCAGCAGCGCAAGAGAATTTTATCCATTCTGCTACCTTTGAATTATTTTTTTAACAAAACAGCACGGCAAGTCAGTCGATATGGAGCAAACGCTCTGAGTCAGCTAATTAGCAGACTTAGAATTCTCTGAGCAAATTCTTAGATTTATGCCTTCTATTTATATGAATCTGAGGAAACGCCATTTTCGAACAAAGCTAATGCTCAAGTAATTCCTCTGGCATAAGAATCCGAGCAAATGCTCAAAATTTGAGCAATTACTTCATATTTGAGTAAAGTCAGGTTTTATTAATACGACCCATTGTATGATATTACATCATATGTATACATATATGTGAATGAATTAGCAATGTGATAAGGTTATTTAAAATACGGTTCGAATAATTTAAGCATGGCTTTGCCTATAGAATTTTTGCAAAGTGAGATTTCAGTGAAAAGTAATAAAATAAAAAGGGATACGAAAACCTTATGATGAGGTAATCATAGTTCATAATTCATTCTGATAAAGTTAAGTTATAGATAAAAACTTGTTACATTATATCAACCATTAAGCCTTTGTTTAAAACACTTTGTGAAAGTAATGAAGGGGATTTCCGAAAACCGGGATTCAGAACCATTTCATTATTTTTGTACACCACAAGTCAAACAATAACTAATTTTTTATTAAATTCTCATAAAAGTACCGCATAAATGACTTGTGCTAAATGACATCCCCAGTCGTTCTTGCATTGAAAAAACTAAATAAATTATTGTATCTACCTACATTAATAAAAATCGGCAAAGGAAGTAAGTAGCTTACTTCGGCACACATTACTCCTTATCAGCCCACAACAAACTATAATTCAACAGCAACGACGACGACTTAAAGATGATTCTCTGTCTGACCAGAATACCGGATGAGTCAGTAGAAGATTCCAAACACCAACATAACGCAAGTGAAATCCCCGCCCAAAGAATCGGAACACGCTGCACACAGAAGAGTGGTCCAAAAAACGGGGGAAATTAAAAAAATCGTAAATATGCAAATTGGTAATTTCAACACAATTTTGTAAGTGGAGCAAACGTCCAGACATACGCACATGATGTAACGCAGATGGTATTGTCAACACGAAGTCGTCGTTAATGTGACACTCAATGAATGTGTTCTAGATTTACACACCACAGCTCCCGACATAATTGGACGCTAAAGCTAATTTAATTACTTAATACGGGTATCGAGGCGCAAGAGAAGTGTACAATCTAATTTGCGAACTGCCTGTGCGCTCATGAATTCTAGAATCCTCGATACACTTATTGGTCACCACCAAGAGGCCAGGAGTCTCGAAGACGATTGCGCGGCAGGTTAGTTTAAGTATATGGTTATTATACCAAACTACCTACTTATGGATAACAACACCTCCTCCTGAATCTGACGTTCTACTTTCACCTCTACTCTAGCGGTGATGGGTGTTTGCGTTTGAAAAATGTCAATAAAAGTAGAAAAACACTTTGTACGAGTAGTAGAAAACCGAGAAGAAAGCACGTTTAGTCTTTTCATTCATAACAGCACTGTTGGTAGCGGGATTTTTTATATTTATTTTTGCAAAGGATCACAGCGCTCACGTAGCAATTTCTTCTGGTTTCTAATAGCGACTTAATATTTTTATACTGGAATCGGCTTTATGTGATGAGTTGTTTTGCTTTGGTTCACGTTAAGTCTTAACTTTATACAAAATCGATGTGACAAGATTGATTGATTTTTACCTACATAATGCTGAGCACCGTGGTGTAGTGGTTAGTGCGTTGGACTACTATGGAATGCTGCCCGGGTTCAATCCCAGCCCGGGTCCAACACTTAAAAGTTTTTTCACGGTGCCACCTCTTCCGAATGCCTGACAAGCAATCAAAGAGTACCATCTGTTACAATTGAGCTTCTCAACTCGCCGTTCGGAGTCGGCAAAAAACTTTAGGTCGCTTCCACACGCACACACAAATGGTTGTAAAAAGCAGGCCCAGGTTCGACCCGAGCTAAGGCGCCACCTAAGTAAGTAAGTAATGTAATCTTTATAATTAAATCGCTAGCGCAAGAGCTTGTGATTCCTCCTGAGAGTTTATTTCTGCACCGATTTCAATGATTCTAACAGTGATCGAAAGCTTATAAACTGTACACAATTTTGAATAAAGTTATTGTGAAAAAAACATTATTACCTATACCTACGTTCTCTTTTTTTCCATTTGTAAACCGTAAACGGTTGTAGGGTTTCTACATGCGAGATTTCTCGCACTGGTCCACTAGTTAATAATTAGACCGCCTGCACGCAGTTAATTATTTAGAGACTCGTAGTCTATGAATGTACATAATGTTACCTACATGATTCGTTAGTTGGAAAAATCGTACAACCGGAAGTCTAAATGCTAAAACTGTAATCCCCTTTACTAATATTGATCGACTCTAAAACAAAAACCAATAATTAATTTTCCCATAGTAAACAATATCTCAAAGGTCATACGTCTAACCTATCGCAAATATCACCCTAAGACCATACTGCTGCCATTCATAACATCGCTGCAAATTGCCATGGTCTTCGTCTTCGGGAAGTTATTATAGTCTGTTCGGTCTTTGTCGCAGTCATCGTAGTTGTAGTTATCATCATCGATGAAGACCCCCCACCCAGTGTGGTAATATTGCATCTTAACTGATTCATTTGCATAGAACATGGTATTAAGCATTTTGACACGCTGGAATTACACTCATACGCACCATGTTCGGCTGGTATACCACGCTGTGCGATGTAGTTTTTCTTCTATTTGCTGGTTCCCAGGTGAGCTTATGATCAGGTGGCAAAAAAAAAAATGCATAACCTCACTGGTGGGTCTCTTTATGTACCATCCTCTATTCGATATGCCTCCACTGCCACAAGCAGAGGATCACCGCTTACCACTTCCAGTTTACTATAACAACGGGTATTAGAAGTTTTGTTAAATAGTGAGGTAAATGGTGAATATACGTAGGTATTGTGATTACCGGTGGTGCTTCATGTTCTTCGTATCAACAAAGGTGTAAGAAAATCCTCTTCACGACTCTGAACCGATCGTCGATCATTGTCGTCATCATCAGCACCACACGATGATGGTTGCTCTGAGTATATACCATCATCATCCATGGGAACTGTGCAAAAGAAAGTCTTTCACCATTGGACTCTCATGTGAGAATGGTTTATAGCCGACAAAGAAGACAAAAAAGAAGGAAAAACTTAAAAGACAGAGACAGTGCAGTTGACGGAAGACACATTGTACAAGTTTCGGACTAACTTGCAGGTTTTTAGACGTATACCTACATACAATCCATCGTTGTGAAAGGTGAATCTGGATAAGGGTAAGTACGTGTATATGTAGTTTCAACTACTGTTGATGCTTGCATCTTCACTTAGAACTGATCTATAAGTTGAAGTAGGTAAATCATCTTCTTTAAGTTGTTTGTTTTTCTTCACTTTGGCGTTGAATGGTAAAAGAAGTTTTTTTTATATGCAGTCATACTGGCATAGAAATACTCGTAATCGTAAGTAGCTCATTAAGTTCTTTATGGTGTATAGTGCGCATCTTTTGGGTATAAGAAAGTTTCGTTTACGTTTTTAATTATGTTTTCATAAAACTTGTTCAATGAACATGTGTATAAGTGGGTGCCTTAGTTTAATTGACTAGAATGGCCTAATTGAGCCTATAGATTATTTTGTTGCATTGATATTCTGTATATAGTGACATTTTGGAGGTTTTGGTGAATTGGTTTTTCCAATTCTTCTGTAGAGTGAAGCGATTGGTAATGCATACATACATATGTACATGTTTTTTGAGTATAATTTCTTAGGAGGTTCTACTGCTCAACTCTAGAAAACCTATAAATTAGCTTAGAGCTGTCATTTTAAATTCTTTTAAAGCTTCAAAATGGTTTGGTAACCGAATATTCAGGGAACAGTCAGAAAACCCGGTTCAAATCTTTTACCGAAGGGTAAAAAGAATGTGCCAGCAAAACAAGTCCCGTAGAGAAACCTGTAGAGACGCGGAAGGAAACATTGTAATAGAAACACAGTCGGTGCTGAGAATATGTAAGACTAGTTCTGCAGACTGAATAATGGCGATGAAGACCAAAACTCCGCTCTCAGGCAGAGTGAACCATTCAATTTAGATCCTTTCGTCAACAACCTGATTGGCCCCTATCAGTGCGAATTCAGGCCAGGAAAGTCAACCATAGGCCAAATTTTCAACCCGGACTGTAGCGCCACCTCAGTAAGCAAGTAAATTGTAAGCATCTCAAGTAGTTTATTTCACTTGAAAATCGATAGTTAACCAAAAATTAGCTTAAGTTTTTGACACTATTACAACTCCTATCTACTTTATCATACTTGGCTTTATGCCTTAACAGGCTGCATATGTAATTTCCAGAGTGTTCACATTTTATATGCATAAACGAGTACATAATATGTATCACACTAATAATAAATGCGAAAGTAACTCTGAAAATCTACTCCTAGATCCGGCTCGAAGGACCAATGGAAGCTATACTCCTAGATTTTCTTACACTGAGCAGCCACCATACCTCTGGTGGGGGGATAGCTCTCAGTGAGTGAACAATGCTAAGTCTACTACTACTACAACTTAGCTTTTTCTTATGCTGAAAAGCCACCTTACCTCTGGTGGGTGGATAGCTATTAGTACATGACAGAAAGACTGAACCGTTTAATGGCTAAACTCGATCTATATTTTTTCGTTTATCTTAAAGAGTATTTATACATACATTTTGCTTACTACTACTTATTACTAATTATTATATTGACCCACATCAACGGAAGCCGATCGCAGCAGGTGCAACGCTGAATCGGCTGACCCAGCAGAACCAATAAGTGGCATATATTTAATGTAGGTCGTGATTGAATGTCAGCGAAGACCGCAGTGTTACTTAACAACGCTGAATCAGCTGACACAGCAGAACCAATAAATTTACTATAGTTGGGGTAGGTCGTGAGTGATTAATTGTTTATTATCGGAAATTGCTTTGTCACCTGTTATTTTGTTGATGACCTCAACAAACTCTGTCTGCCTGTCTGTCTGTCTGTCTGTCTGGCTGTCTGACTGTAACCTTTTCACGACTAAACCGCTTCACCAATCATAATGTAATTTAGCAAGGAGATAGCCTGGGACCTAGCGGGTGAAAAAAGTGCCCGGGCACTTGACTCAAGTTATTAACAAATTCTATACTTATATATTAACCAAACTGACTCATATTCACAATATACATATGTATTGTGCCAAAAGAGAAAATCTCAAAATCTGGACCCGATAAGTGGCGCTGGGGCCGAGTCATTAACAATTTCTATATTTAGGGAAACACACAAACAAACAAAAAATCCGGATCTAACCGACATGTTCCTTTCATGTTAGCCCCATACCTCACATGTAACAGTACAAAAACTCTTATATTTGGGATTGGAAATTCTTCACCATCCACGGTCGGAAGCCTGAAGTTATTTAGCCAAGAAAAAGGCCATACAATTCTTTAAAGATAGCATTGCGTTGAAAATTCAGATATTATTAAAAAAAAATAATACTTGACGTTTGACGCCATTGCCCTATAAAAGTAACGCGATTGTTTTAGTACACGGGCGAAGCCGGGCGGCACAGCTTGTACATAATGTAAACATGTAATACGGGAATAAACAAAAAAATGTTTTCATTTTCTGAAACAGAAACCCTGAAACTGTCACATCTCCAAATATACCGCAACGCTTTTCCTTTATAATTCCAATAATGGCAACAAAAATTAAATAAATATTGCCTCACATATCGCTTAGCTGAAAGTAAAAACCACTCTCAGCCATTGTAGCCAACGAATTTCAACATCAGAAATACCTTAACGTATTGAACACTTTCACTTCACCATAATATAATATTTCCATTACAAAAAGTACAAAGTGGCGAAAAACATGATAAAGAACCAAATAGCTAATCTACTTGTACTACGTGGGTATACCACGGCAAACGGCAGTGTATGTAGTGTTGAATCATGCTCGTATTTATTATTAAATTAATATTTGTTTTGGTTACTTTTCATTCGCTACATTACGCTGTCTGAAATCAAATTAAATACCATCCGCATTTGTTCCAGCTATCCCCAGCGTGGCATACGCCACATGTGGTCGACTCGAGTACCATATGTTTTGCCAAGTTGATTCCCACTGCCAAGAATGGCTGAAAATGCAATTATTCGTGATTTCATGTGTATTTACCATATCTTACCATCGCGCGCACCTTTCTTTGAGCGACACGACACGGCGCGTCGCGACGGACGGAGGAGAAAGAAAATTAAATGCAAGACTTGCTTTCTTCTTCGTTGGAAGATGATGGTGCACCACACAACGACAAAAGAATCCCCCATCGCGTCCATCCTGCCTATTGACTGTGTACTGCTGACACTTAGTAAGACCGGCAGACAGTGGCAATCAGTCTCTCTCCCACTTCTCATGGTTCACGTCGGACCACTACCACAGCAAAGATTGGCGGTTGCATTGCTGTCATATGGAACAAAATCGAACTTCAAGTTTTCAGTTGCGATTGCGATATGGTTGTGCTGTGCGCCTTACCACCGCAATATCACATACTCTTCGCGTCGTCGTCGTGCCAAGTAATACCCATACCCACTAGAAGCTGCAGCAGCAAAGAGAAGGCCACTACTGACCTACTAACGTTTGTCTCACTATTCCGGGGCTCACTTTTTCTTCTTCGTCACAGTCAAATGTGCGACGCTGGTGATGACGGGACGAATAATAATAAGAAAAAGTTTTTCAAACACTTTTTACACTTTTTATGAGTGTTGCTCTCCGTCGGCGATCGGGCTTTTGGATTATTTTGATTGATATTCTTTTCTTTTCTTTTTTCTCGATTTAAATAAAAATAAAAAATAAAAATCTGAACCGTTTTAGATTGATTTTGAAAGGAAAATTGAGAAAAATGTAATCAGTGCTTGTAAAGATGTTCTCGCTGCATTTCTCTAAGAAATTCACGTGTGAAAGTTAAGTGTTAAAATAAGTTAAAATCTTTAAAACAAAAAGAGAAGTGTTAATCAGTGAAACGGTATAAAAATAAACATTAACAAGGAATACATACGGAAACAGATGCGGCATGAAAACATGGAGAGGAGATTAAGATTTCCTTATAAATTTACGGTACGTAAAATATATTTAAAAAATAGTAAATA
Source organism: Brachyopa scutellaris (assembly GCA_949775065.1). Lineage (NCBI taxonomy): Eukaryota > Metazoa > Arthropoda > Insecta > Diptera > Syrphidae > Brachyopa > Brachyopa scutellaris. Next base: position 183,572,596 of record OX459112.1, on the reverse strand, counting down.
CTACGAGTATAAATACAGAAGAAGAAGGTACTAGTCAAAATTAAAAAAAAATTTGAGGCTGAGGTTGGAAGTTAGGGCCTCAGCAAAATCACGGTATTTTTTTTTATTTATTTTTTTTTTATATTTTAGTGCAACTTTGGAATATCTACAATACTCCCTAAGGAATTATTGATCGAAAGTTATAATTTCATTAAAACCAATCAAGTAGTATACGAGTGAATTGTTTGAGAAATTGAGTTTTTCGACGTGAATTTCTCAAAAACTGTACAACTTATGAGATTCGCTATAGATTTCTTTAAATATATATGTAGATAATCATCTATAAACTATGGCGCAAATTCATAGTCAGATAGAGCCGACGCGACGATAAAAGAATTTATTCACCTTCACCATTTATTCACGTACTTTTTGCAATTCATAGTCACCTTATTATCGACTTTGAACTTATAGCCGGCTCGAAATTTAAAATGACCCAAACGTCATTTTTAATAATTAGAGTCGGCTATAAATTTCTCATATAATATTTTGACGTTTGGGTTTGTTCGTTCAAATCACTTAACAAAAACATACCAAAGTCGATACTAACTAATACACAGGCAAAAATGTGCTTATGAATAACGAAAAGCTATAGCCGCCTTTTTATTTAGTGAGGCACTATTCATGGGCTGACTATGAATTTGCGCCTATGATTTTTTCATATTTTTGACTTCAGTAGTTTCGGAGATGAGGTACTTTTGATATGGTATTTTTCACAGATTTTTTGCAATAACTCCCAAAGTTTCTGACGGAAAAAGTTGAGAAAAATATTTTTGGAATCTTTGCTTCTAGCCTTTTCGCACAGCCCTTTCCCACATAATATATTTTTCCGAAATTTGTTTTCGAGCTTACATTTTTCTTACCCCATATACAGTTTGTCAACAAAGTGCTTACACAAGGTAAAAATACAAGAACTTCTATTTTTTCATTAGAAATAGGGGAATATCTAAGAAATTTAATCAAGTTTTGATTTATAATTTATGTTTCAACAATTAAATGACACACAAAAAATACATAATTTCAATCAAAAACAACAATTAAAACAGCAAAAGCTGAAAAGGGATACAAATTTTACTGTCAAGAAAGTGTTTACACTTTTATTTTACAGTGTATGGATCGTTTTATACCGGTACCGTTTTAGTGGTAATTTTGTATTTTCGATTTTGATAAATATAAGAATTTGAAAGCAAAGCGATTTAGTAATAGTTCTGTTATTAAATGTGCTTAAAGTGTTTGTACTTGTTTCACAATATTTTTTAGTGATAAGTTGTCCCAAATATGTGGGCCACCGGAATGCATAAGTATGCCAAAGTTCAAGCATCAAGGAAGAACGGTTCTTGATGTTTTTATCGTTACTGATATTTTAGAGTTAGAGCGAACTTATAATGTTTACATATTACAATATGGGTACGGAACCCTAAAAAGTAAATTAAAGTGTATCACTCTATTTGTATTACTAAATCTAAGTATTGATCTGAATTTAGTCCAAGTTTCCAAGCACAACAAAGACACATCTCTCTTCATAACTTTATTTTGGAGAAGGATGATTCTCATCACGTCTGCCTTGTCCTTCGGATAATGTAGATGTATAGAGTTTTACTTTTTAACGCGGAGAATAAAATCTTTACAAACTCTGAGTAATAGATACATTGTTATTCGTTTTAAATATCTTTTTTATCATTTCTTATTTCCATTTGCCTGAGCTACATGTTTGGACATAATGTTTACCCGGTATGTACGAGGTACATATATTTGTAGAATCAATCAAAAGTGATTGCTATAATACTCAAACACCAAATGTCAAATCTCACTTTAACCTTTGACACTAAAACATCAGGCAAGTAAGACCGAAACTTTTTGAAAATGAGACAAACTTCTATTAAAAACAGCCTAAGTCAAAAACTACACAATATTATTGTGGATGGTATCAATATTTTACGCAGCTTAAAATGCAATTTAGGGTTATGTAATAAAAACGCTGAGAGAAACTCTTAAATCACGTTTCACCCACCGAGCTCAAACCCTCTAAGGTTTCAACTTTTAAGAAAAAGTTTTACACATTTAGCCGACGATAAGTAGGTATGTTTTTTTTTATAATTATTTACACACGCTTAAGGGGATATGAATACATACCGTTATAATGTTTCCACACAGCGCGAACACATAAAGAACAAGAACGAGAGACATGTACTTATATGTATGTATCTTTGAAATCTTGAAGTCATGGAGGTTTTCAACAATAATTGACATCTTTGATTCAGAAATCAATCCGACGAAATGATCCATGGTGTTTCTGTAATCTCCCACAGAAACAACTTGGAGCGTTTTTTTTATTATTATTATTATATTTTATTACCTAGTAATTAAAATTACACGATAATCTTAAAATTGATGAGCCTAGCTGCGGAGATTATTGGCTCTGGAGCGTTTTTAAAAACACAATCTACACTAGAATTGAAAAAACTTGAAATAAACATGAAACATTTCTTTAATTTCTCTACGTGGATTTGTTTGTGTCAACTTAACATTTTACATATCTATCGTATTGGAATGGTTTTTGCAATCGTCTGAGATAGAAATAAGCCACTAGCAAACATCGAATAGTACCAAAATTAATAATTGTTCGTTTCATGATAATAAATAAACTTAAATTGCAATTTAAAAATAATGAGCTGCCTCGGACACAATTTTCAACATTTTAAGCTTTCTCATCGCTTTTGGTTCACAACTGCCTACGAGTTCGATCTTACAATTGCCAACTCGTGTCCCCGCACTACACCTTCTATTTTCCCATATGGTGAATCTGAGTCCAGATACATATATTTTGACAGCTATTCTTATAAGTTCATTAAAGACCATCAGGTTCCAAATAGTATTGATTTAATATTTAAATCATAAGCTGTTATCTTGAAATACTCACCTACTCACCTAGGTAGATCTATTAAATATAAAATATTCCACAAATTGTTGGCATTTCTCTTAATAATGGAAACTCAATTGTATTTAAATAAGTGATTCATTGAACATCACGTTGAGCTATTTCCTTTCCCTGTACCGTAAGTTATAGATTATTCATTTCAAACTGTGCTACATATATAATAACAAAATTCACTTCAATTACAATAAGTGTAGGCACCCGCAGTATTAGAATGTTGTCTTACAAAATAATCAATCCCATTCAATTAGTACAACTAATCCAACAGCTCAGGTAATTTCAAATTGTTTTCATTTTCATTCATTGACCTCGTTCTGCGTATTACAAAAAAAAAAAAAAAAAACATTTAAATTTGAGAAACTTTCTAATGCAGCACCCAAAACTGTAGGTGATTCAACCTCTATTTATTGTACTGTGTCTAAGTGGAAAATCGTTAAATGTAATTAAAGAAACGATAAATAGGCGAAATGACCCCTATTGAATTGGGCAGTACTTAGCACAAAGAAAAGTATATTTCAATTTCACTTTTTGCATAAACATACGAGTACAATATACATATGTATGTATTTAAATTAGAGACGCAGAAACGTGCGCACACAGAAATGTTTTTTACTTCACAATACACACACACATAGAATTTTAGTATTTAAACATGCGAATCTTATGGAAATTCGTTCCCAATGTGTGCGCCTTTAGCCGTGATTTTGTAGATGTTTTCGTTGTCAATCTTGATGATAAGTGAAATTATTTAGAAACATTTTGTTTTCTTCGTTTTTCATGTATTAAGTGTTACCACTTCAAGTTGTAAATCAGTGTCAAGCTAACAATTTCTCACGCAAAACAAAAGAGTTGGGCAGCAAACTTTTTTTCTTAAGTCACCCTTTGTAAGTGGGACATTTTTAGGTATAAAATGATTTTCACTCTTTTTGATTCTCAGAATCATTTCGACTAAATAAATAAGTGCATTTTGATAGCTTTCAAATATTGTAGAAAAGTCAAATACAAACCATCAGAAGAAAATTAAGTCATAATAAAATTGGCAACAGCAGATACATACATATAAATGAAACTTGTCTACTCATCCACTTGTTACAGAGTTGAGCAACAAGTGCAAACATTAAAGAAGAAAGTAACTTTGATACACATAAAAAGGGTGCGGGTCTGTGAATCTGGTAGGCGAATGGAAGAAAAACAAAAGAGCAAACATCTTTTGATACATATACTTATACGAGCGTGTATACGTATACAGACGAACGTAGAATGACAAATGGTTTATATAAGACTGAAACATTTAACCTATCTATCAGATGGGTTTAGTAAAGATGAGATTTGCTGATGTCTGCTTATATCTGAAGTGATGAAATGCAGACGAGTGATTGACTAAATACTCTCGGGACGATGAGTATCTCTTGTCTATGTGACAAGTGAAATGGGTTGGTTATGAAACTTACGTTTATTTCTTTTATCCATTAGCACACTAAGTATTGACCAGTTATGACTATGAGTGTGCGTGGAACACATAGGTATATTGGTTTAAATGGTGGTTTTAAGTAAATAGTATTTAAATTGAATGTGAGAGAACCGAATGAGGTCATGAGTGGTGGCAGTTCCCAAACTAAATATTTACACAAAAAAAAAAAAAAACAATATTCCTTATCAACGAAGAAATGTGTTTGTTGTTCCAAAAACTTTATTAACAAATCTGTGAGATTATGCACATTATATAGGTATATGTAGATACAAATGTAACTCGCTTATTCATGGCTCAACTGTGTTACACATAATAAATGCCATTTGATGTGCCAAACTATGAAAAAGTTCAAAAGAATTTATTCAGTTGAAAAGAATTTAATAGGTACATATGTATATGTTCTATAGAAGCTATTATTCTAAATTTATTTCAAGTTTTCTTTTACTTCGAGCTACAAGAATTTTCATGCACTAATTCCGCTGAACCTAACAGCAGGGCTATTTAATCCTATTCTGTTGATTTTTTTTTGTTCCACTAGTACTATACGTTTTGTATCTTCGAAATGAGTATCTAGATATATAAGAAAAAAAGTGAATTTTAAACTGCCAAAGGGAAAACGTACACATCTATTTTGGGGGTTGGGTATGAAATCCCGAATTACAAAATCTCGAATCACAAAATCCCGAATTGTGATATTCCTTTGTTCTGTGACGTAAACGATTCCATATTTCCCTAATTCATAGTGCGTGGGTTGGTACGTTAATCGGTTTTTTGGGTCGGTTTGGGGTGGTGGGAGGTAGTAGCAAAACAACATTTTATGAAGAGCGCATAGTTCGCGCGATTTCATGCGAATCAAAAAGAACAGGTCTTTTCGATTCTTATACCGTGCATTTAACACAACGTTTTTGCTTACAAACCCAAAGTTTGTGTTGTGACTAGTGGTTTATTGTTTTTTCGGGTTGGAATGGGCGTTGGGGCAGACTTTTTTTTAAGAATGAACTAAAATTTCAATGTGTGACCTTAGCAGACTGATGTTTACATTTCTGCGATATACACTTCTTTATAGGATGGCTTTCATAATAATATAATAATAATAATAATTACCGTAAATATATGTACATATTAAAAGGAAGCATCAATGCATCACTGAAAAATGTCTCAAAAATGCATGCGACGTACAGTTAAACCGGGTGACTGTGGCGTAATGGTACTAGTCGTCGCTTGTCATGCCAAAGGATCACTGTTCAAATACCAGAAGGGTCGGAAAATTTTATTTATGACGAAATAAAAATAAATTAATCAAATTCAGAAGTAAATGCCAAAAATCTACTGCGAAGGCATAACACTGGCAGTGGGATGGTCTGGAAAAACTTCTGCGAATCATGAGTACCACCAAAACCTTTCAATAAAATACAACTCTCCAGTTATTCTGGACACCGACCAAAGAGTTAGTTTGGGTTTCCAACGACTACAATGGCGACCTGTCTGTCTCTCGTTCTTGTTCTTCATGTGTTCGCGCTGTGTACAAACATTATAACTCTTTAGCGCGTGTAAACTATAAAAAAAAGTAGGGCTGATTTTTCTTTTGAAAAAATGTCATTATGTTCAAGTACATACCTATCAAGGACCGATTTTAAGTTCACATTTTTAAGTTTGTAATGCAAGCTTTTTCTTAGAAAATGTTCGATTAAAATATTCTCACTTAAATCAATACAAAGGCACCTAACCTGACTTGGACGGTATTCAAATTGCGAGAACAGCAATAAAAAAAACCCAATCACCTTTACTTTCTTTCACTGCGAACAAAATTGCAATTGCGAAAAAAATCGATTACAAACTGAGAACCGACCGCGCACAGTGACAACAGAAAAAAGTAAAATACTTTTACTTAACCTAAATACATATGTACATACTCGTACATACTACGCACATTATTTTCTGTCGAAGAATTTTAATGAAAAAGCCACCGCTGCTGATCAATCACCGGAACACCCTTTCTCCATTGTCAATCGAAAGAGAATCCAAATAAAAAAAAACTTCGGCTCCGAAATTAAAGACCAGATTAAATTTCATCGAATAATAGAAACATTTTTAAACACATAATTATTGTTAAAATGAAAATTAATACGCTACGTGATTAAAATTCAGTTCACCCAAAACAACGCAACGGGTGGAGGCTGGAAAAGCGAACAGAAATCAAGAGTTGACTGCATTTCAGTTTTCTGGTGGTTCCTTTACACCGCCAAAACGAATGGCATCCATCGGTGTCATTATAAGATGGCGCAGTGTGCGCTACGCTATGAGCCGCGCGTGAAACGAGTGGACCTCAAGTTGGTAACATTCAAAACAACAAAATACTGATCGGCTTTCACTAACGACGACGGTGAACGCGATGACGATGTGTCCGCCGGTTAATAGAGCCAATAAAATCGACGAAAATTACCTAAAAGTCTCCGGAAACTTTCCTTTTCAGTTTTTTACACTCACGCGCAGTTCGGGCGCCGACTACAGGGAATGTTAATGCATTTTGACACTTGGTAGATGCCTGTAAGACCGGCAGAGATGGTGGAGGATAGGTATTTCCTCCCAACTGGATACAATCAAAAGATGTTGTTTAAGTTGGACAATCGTTTATTTCTTTTTCGACCTAGACGACCGACCACGCGAAGATGGAAAGTGTAAAATGAGAATCACAAAGAGAAGAACTAAGTGGTGTTAGGTAATGCTTTTAGGCTGGACTGAGATAATGATGCATTGAAGACAGAATAGGCAGGGTTGATGTTAATCAATATTGCGTAAGATAACGATGCAGTTATTCTTTTCTTTGTTGACTCACTTCGCTAAAAATATAAACCTAATGCAAGAGAGGGCTAACGTCGATTGCAAGTGAAATTCTGGTGATTTAAAACTTGTTTACTTTTACTTTTGAGTTTCACCTTTTATAAGTGAAACATGAAATTGTAGTCATTAGCAGAATTTCATGCAATTAAGATGGCTCTGAAAAATACGCCCGGCTTCGTTTACTCTTAAAAGAAGTTTTATTAAATTTGCTACATACCTATACGTATTAAATGTAGTACAAACATGTGTATAGATTGTGGAATAACTGTGGATGGTTGTGAAAATAGTTTTTCTTATTTTTCTCGAACTCTTATACATTATGTATATGCATGTAGTCATATATGAACCACATACTTAAAATAACAAATATTTCCCATATGATTTCATATAGCAAATTAGAAAATAAGTCATTAACATCAGTTGATAGATGGAAATCATACGGGAAGTTTTTATCATTTCGGGAGTTCATTTTGGGTAGAATATTTGTTTTGATTTTTTTTTTGTATAATTCATTAAAATTTATAAAGTGAAAGTGCAATTCGTCACTGCTCCAGGAAATTCTCTTTCTTTTGACACCTCACTTGTTAAGAATGGTTAAGTGCGAGATCCGCAAATGGTACCTACAGTTAATCACAAAAGTAAGTATACAGTACGGTATACGAAGTTTATTGAACGAAAACAACCACTCAAATAAATTTAAACCAAATAAGTGATATGTACTTTTTTAGCAACTATTATAGGCACTTTATATTAAAAGTAAAATTAACAAAAAAACAAAACAAAGTAACAAAGATATTAAAATTAGGCAAAATTCATAAAAAAAACACATCACAAAAGTAAGTATACACTTCAAAGGAAAAACAAAAAAGACATGATATTGAAGTAAAAAATGAAATTTGATACCTAGCATGATATTTTTTAGAGTTAATTTTTAGAGTTTTTGGTCACGTCGGGCCTATTTTGTCCACTTCTTCTTGAATAATGGTTTTAAGCAGATTTTTCGTTCGAATATCATGTTTTCGTATTTGGCGTTTGAGGTTATCCCACAAGTGCTCAATAGCATTCAAGTCTGGTGATTGGATTGGTGTTTTAAGCTGGTTGCGTATATGGTAAAGCAGCCATTCTCTAACTATTTGAGAACTATGCTTAGGGTCATTATCTTTTTGAGAGAGGAATGACCCTTCCAATGCCAATTTCTGCGCACTCTGATAGAGATGGTTTTTGAGGATGTTTAAATATTCAAATTGATTTATGTTTCCTTCTATAAACACTAAAAAACCCACGCCAGAGGCCCCCATACACACCCAAACCATAACGGAATCACCACCATGTTATATGGTTCTAGCCATATTTTCTGGATTCGACTTTGTATTCGGTTTTCTCCTTACGTTGATGCGCCCATCGGAACCATAAATGTTGAATTTGCTTTCGTCTGTAAATATAACTGTGTTCCAAAAGGTACTATCAGACATTAGATGGTTTCTGGCAAATTCAACTCGCTTTTTACGATTCACATCGCTGACAAGGGGTTTTTTCGTGATAGATCAACCGTTATACCCAGCATCGTGCAAGACACGGCGAATAGTTTCGAGATTGCACTGCTTTCCTGCTTCTTTGGTGATCTCTGTTTGTAGTTTTGATGTACTTTTTTTAGGATCATTCCTTACTATTCAGACAATAATTCGTTTTTCTCCTTCAGTGAAGGTACTTCTAAGCCGATTTTCACTTTTACCGGAGGTTTTGTTTTTTTCTAAAATTTTTTAACCGTTGCAGAGCTTTTGTCGACTAGTTTTGCCGCTTTTTGAATGGATTTCCCTTCCTTAGAAAATGTTATCACCAAATTTTTAAGATCAATAGAGAGCTCTTTTCCACGCGGTGCCATTTCTGGTAGACGCATAGAAATTCGTTAACGAAATTATGTAAACTAAATAATTTCTACTCCCCTATATATTTCCAAAACAATTCAATTGAAAAAGAGCAGATTTATAACAACAAGTGTTTACTGACCCGTGCTTTGTACTCAAATACCATAAATGTATACTTACTTTTGTGAGGTTGTTTTGGTATTTTGCCAGACAAAAGTTATTCTCCTCTAGAACCTAGGAAAATTATACCGTTATTTTTACTTAAGAATAACTGTGCAAATGTCAAACAACAGACACGAGGTCATATGGATAATGGTTCAAACGAAATATACTGTTTTCTTAAGACTTTTATTACACTCACATGGGTGTGTACTTACTTTTGTGTGTAACTGTATACTACAGAAATATGTAATACTATTGTGGCCGTGCGAGAAATCCCACAAGAGACTATCCAACCCCCAAAATCAAAATTTCTTATCCGACATCCAAACTTGCCATATGATTTTTCATCTATCAACTGATGGAAATCCCATGGAAGTGTTTTTCTTTTTAATAATCTACACACACTAAAGGGGATATGAATACCCTTATAATCTTTACATACAGCGCGAGCACATGAAGAACAAGTACGAGAGACAGACTGTTTAAATACGTTCTTTACCTTTCGTTCAGAAGGAACCAATAGAAGGGTATTAAGATGGTTGATAAATAATTTTGTACACAAGCTGTTAATTAAATTGCAATCGGTTGTTAAGTGCTTAAAAGATAAAATGTGGCCGGATTGTAAAAACCTGCATGTTGGAGGATTGTGTTTTAGCGAGCTTGTCCAATTTTTAATCGTATGAAGCATTTATTCATTGTTGGAGAGGTGTTTGTTGGGTTATTTGGTGGAAAGTCTTCTTCTTTTTTCTGCTGTCAGTGAGAATTTATATTTTTTTCAGATTGATATTTTTATATTCCTGGACTTGAGTTTGTAGAAGCAGCTTTGGCTTCTTGATATGCCAGCTCATTGCTCCTTATCCCGATGTGTCCTCGTTTTATAATGTTATCGCGAATTTGACTGATGGCGAGTGAGCGGTTTTTTTTTATGTTTTAGCGTTGAAAGACTATCCGAGAAGTTAAGGATATTTTTTTTACTTTTCGTAGCTCTTTCTGTAGCTTTTAATAGCGCTTTTGCTTCGGCAGAGAAGATTGAAGAATAAAGTGGAACCTTTACGGTGGTTACCAGATATCCAGTCGAATTTACTATAGCAAAGCTCGTGCCTTCTTCGTTTTTGGAGCCGTCGTTGTATGTATGTTAGCTGCTCATCAGTTCGTGAAATAGTTAAATATAAATTGCATTTGGGAATGTTTCTTTTTTGGACTTGGAGTGATTGGTGTTAAATTGTATCCAATCCAGAGGGAGAAGCCAAGGTGGATGCTGATCAAAGGGAACTTCCTTCATAACAGGATCGAGCCCAATGTTCTTAGCAAAATTCAAGGTATTGCAAAGGGGTGATGATATGTTTGGTGTTTTGGCCATTATAATCCCGGGATTTTTGGGACCAAAAAATGACCGGGATCCCGGGATTCCGGGACTCAAGGTATATGTTCTTAGATTAAAAACTTTTCATTCAGCCTTTATGTCCTAGATTTTACTGGCTTGATCAAAGCAATTATATGTGCGTATGTATGTATGTGCTTCCATTATAGTCGTAACATATGTAAGTATGTATAATGATCTGACCGCTTTTTTTCTTTAACATTGAACGTATCAAAAGTATACAAACAAAATTTCGCCGATTTCTTATAGCACTCTGTACATAATATGTAGAACAAAAATCAGTTTATTAATTGCGAATGCCTGATATTGAATACAAAAAACTGACATATAAATATATACATCTATTTAAAACATAAACAACAGCTATGATATGCTCTCTGATTTGAGCATAAATAGTAGATCACACTACTAGCTTTAAGTAAAGTAGAACGCAACGCATTTGATACGATGTTTTAGTCTAAATCGATAAGATCGTGACTTCTCTTTTCCTTTCGATTGGATTCGATTAATTAAAATGCAAATCAAATGCACTCAAAATACCAAATCTCCTTCAACACACAAACAAAATCTGAGTACGAGTAAGTTCCTCATAAATATTTAATCTAGAAATGTATGTAGGTGTGTCTGTGTTGGTAGGTGTCTATCGAAATAGAAAGCATTCTCCAATTCGGGTAAAGTGACCATGTTCATCATATATTGCGAAAGCTGAGTGAAAACAACAAACAACGGCAGAAGATACAAATTTGTCGAGAATTTTTAAACTACCGCCCGAAAGCCTACAATAAGACAAAAAAAAAAAAACCTATGTCTTCCGGTCAAATTCGTTTTCTTTGACTTGTTCGGCTTGTTTATTGTTGTGCGCCGCGCCGTGCCGTGCGTATAGGGCTCGCGTTACAATAATAAATTGTCAAACGATAGTAAGAGTTGTGGTGATTTAGTTCCATCAAACAACAAAAGCAAAACGTATAGGTTCAATCTAAAATGTATTTTATTATTTACTTTTGGTAATTTTTATTTTTAGTAGGTATATCTTTATTTACTTTAGTGGTTAACCTTTCTCTTACCTTCATTTGTGATTACTACTGTGGGCTGTTTGTAATTGAATCTACAACCCAAACTTGTTTTCTTTTCTTTGTAGGGGTATTTCCTGATCTTCTTGCTGTTGGCGATTACAGTCCATCGATCGGTGGCGTTTGGTTTTGATTCGGCCAACTCATGCAGTCCAAATAAAATGTCGAGACGTGGAAGAGCTCAAATGGTGGCCACAATACCATGTGATCTCTCGCGGCAGGCATATTGCCATCTACCAGGCGCAGCGTATCCGTGGCATGCTGTGCGAAGATTTGTCCACGAGAATCAGGGCCTCATGAAGAGAATGTATGGCGATGTTAAGCACATCTCTATATTGAGAACTGAGATTCAGAATAACGACATCGATATTGAAGATCTAGAACAGACAGCAGCCAGATACTCTCGAGACGGGTTCCGAAGGAACAAACTAATGCAAAATCAATTTGAAAACACTAGAAACAATGAAGTGTTAAAGGAACCACACTTTAGGCCAGTTTCATCGACATCGACCCAAGCAAGCACTACTAGCACTACTACGACTACAACTACGACAACGACAGTAGAAACTCCGACTATGACTGATCCCACGATAATGCCAACAGAACCAGCGACTGCACCTGCTGAGAGTCTAAGTTCAATCACAATGCAAAAGACTTCAACTCTAAAGATTACAGTTCCCACACCCACCGAAAAATCTAAGAGACCAACACCTAAGTTGGATGATGTAGAGTTAAATGATGATGATGATCAGAATCTGGAATCAAACAGCGTCTATGAACAGACTTCTCCAAATTCAGCCACCATAGGCGAGAATATTAAAATTGTGGAATCACCGAATCTGGGATCTAGCAATTTAACCGAATCTGTAACTATATCCACGACTCTGAAGATTGCACCAAAACCAACGAAGGAAGCACCGACTACTGTAGTTAACCCAACCGATGTGGATAGAATATCGGAAACGATCAGTCTAATTGCAAATATGACTAAGGCAAAAGTCGACGGGATCACACTTACGACACCACTTAAGGCTGCCACAAGTAGCAGTACTAATAGTAGTAGCAACAGTCTCCACAATCTTTACAATAATTCTCCAACAGAGCCAACGACAGTTTCGGTAACCGAAACTAAGAAGGAAACTCTTACAACCGTAGTGACAAAACCAGTTCTTCGAGATGGACAACTTTTTCAAGACACCGTTCAGAAGGATCCAATACCAATTGCCAATCTGAAAGGAATGTAAGTCTATGGTATTTACGTTGAGTTATGTATCTATTTATACGTTTTTTTCTTATAGAAATGCATGTCCTGTAAAAGAGGAAGTCGTTGCCCCATTTTGGGCAAATAACACTCGTGGCGAAGTTTTGGCTCTTCTTAACCTGTATCCCTTTGAGCAGTATGTACATTGGGAAAAATGTACACATGAACACAAACAAATGTATTGTCGGGATGGGTGCCGATGTGAACAACAGTATCGCCTCCATCGACTCCTTGCTTATGATCCGCACAACGAATGCCGGGGCATCTTTTCCGATTGGTTTCGATTTCCATCTTGTTGCATTTGCAAATGCTATGACATTCCAATGGATTTCCGTGCCACATCGAGAAGTCCTCGATCCGATCGATCCGAGGCAGACTACCGACATCCAGCTGAGATCGCCGAAGCTGAAGTCCGGAAAGCAGTGTACGAACATGCATCCGAAGATTGGTATCGACCTCGCGATGAGTTCGATTTATACGATTAGAAAAAAATTGTCGAGTTTAGAAATATTTTTAGGCAATTTCATAACTAATTTATTGTTTTCATATATTTATTGTTATCCTAGTCGAAAAAAAAACGCAGACACACAGTTAATCGATAAATGTGTATTGTAAATAATTTATTCGAAAAGAGCGAAAGTACCTTAAAAATACTGAATTTCCAACAACGATGTTGTCGGGTGAACAAGCCTTCACACTTTGTTTTTACGTTGGAATGATAGTTTTATATTTAGTAAGTTGAAATGCAAGTGTTTTGTAAATTTTAAACAAAATTCTATCTGGCCATACATACATACATAATACATGTGTACATCTCTAACTCAAATGTATGATAAAATACACTAATAAACACAATTGTTCTAAGTTAGTTAATAACGCTTTGCTTTTTTTAAATCTACGAATATATTGGTGAAGTAATAAAAAAGTTGGTGGATGACAAAATCTGATTCACAACGGGATCCTCAGGTTTCAGTGTTAGGCCCGCTTTTGTTTATGTGTTTTATAAATGACATTTCGCAATGCTTTTCATGATGTAAACACCAGGTCTGTTCCCGTTCTTGTCGAAAAAAAATTTTTTCGGCGGATTCTGTGATAGTTCTTTCGGGGTTCGTAGCAAAATTCCGAGTACGACGGATTCTGTGATAGACGTGAGTGTATAAGAGATTTTCTGTAGGATAATTCAGGAAACGTTAAATATAAAAAAAAATCGATTTTTTTTCCAAAATTCTAGACTATTCTAGTCCCCCTTAAAATTAAACTTTCTTTTATACATAGTTTGTATTTTAAATGTAAGTCAGAAATTGTAACAGAAACTTAAGTTTGTACAACATTAAAAAGTATCTACTTAACTGTACAAAATTATTAATTCAATAAATCTAAATCTAAATCAGTTCCTATATGGAGTCGATTCAAAGACTTTTGGGACCACAAACATTTTGATTTCATTCAGTCTCCTGCTTAATACAACTTTGTATTGTGTAACGAAAAATATATATTTCTGTTATAATGATAAATTTATTTTTTATTTATAATTTACGCACGCAAAAGCGGTTATGAATATCCTAATAATGTGTACACACAGCGCGAGCACATGAATGACTTGAACGAGAGACAGACAGCTCCTTTTTTAAATCAGACATACATAAGCTTCTATAGAATTGAATTTCGACCCTTATTGCTGCTGGAGTCTTTCCATACCAATGGACAAATGGTCTGGCTAAACTACAGATGCGATTTTATTCCCTGTTTCTTTTTTCGCAATCAAATTTTAGACTAAACAGAACTCTACTATCTCGCGTATATGAAGAAACTTCAGTTTTCTCCTCAAACCAACTGCTTCTTGCAGAAAATATATTCGTTATTAAGGCAAAGTAAAATATCAGATTTTGAGCGTTTATAAAATGATATAAATTTATTAAATTATTTTTTTATGTATGTATATAAATCCGATTAACAAGTGAATATATGTAGTATATTTATTTTTATTGCATTAATGTCTATTTTTTTCTTTTATTTGTAAAGTTTATATAATTGATATATACCATATTTATTATTAAAAAGGCAAACAAGTAAATTAATAGAAAAAAAAAACATATACAATCATAATAATAAAAGCAATATCTAAAAAAAAGATTATACAAATAAAATAAAATAAAAACACTAAAATGTAAGGCTAGTGATAGATAAATTTATATTTTAAATTGTTTCTAAGGCATTTTTTAATATGTTTATACGTTTTTTTTTGTATTCGTTTTTGTTTTTATGTAAACATAGTTGTAAAAAGATTTTTACTTTTTTAAGGCAATAAATATATTTTAAAAACATTTTATTTTTCGAAACATTGAAAGTTTGTTTATTATTATTTTTATTATGAAATTGCTTAAAGCATTTGTGAAATAATTAAATGTATTTTATACCAGTCAATTTTTATAAAAGGCACTTCACATATTGCATAGTAAAATATTCATACGACAGAACATATAAAAGAAATACTTTAAAATACTTAAGCTATAGGTCCAACACTGTACCTAATGGTAAACGGTGTGCAACATTAAAACAAATATAAAATAAAATACAATCAAAAAAAAAAAGAGGCAAGGCAGGGGGAGTGGTTGTGTTAAAATAACATCCATTATGAAAGGATATGAAAAGCTAGCAGCCCTAAGCATTGGAGACAGGCACCCACAAGAGTTTCTCTTGTTCCTTATCGACTGAGTCCTTGATTTGTGTGCACATATGCTTAATACTTACTCCGGGTATTACAGCTGTAACAAAAAAGATTCACAACAGTTTAAAGAAATGTTAAAATTGTCTTACCAGAAATATACTGTTTATAGTCAGATTCGAGTTTAAGAGCCCGTTCGTACATTTCTTTTGCAGCTTTAGCAGATATTTTATCGGTTACATAACGTGGATCCTTGATCTCCCGAATTTGTTTTGCCGATTTAAATCTCAATAGCAGTACTATGGGATAGATTTGTAAGCGCTGTAGACGTTCAACCGCCGAGATGGATATGTCCAGAATACAATGACGGCGGTCCTAAAAACCATAACAATCGTTAAAATAATGTCATTAATAAAGTGTTTCAAAGAATAACTTACATTCTTGCAAGAGTTATTAATCGACTCTACTGTTGTGCATTCGAATTTATTGCCTCTTCGTCGATAGTCCACAAATATGTTCTCCTTTAATCCTTCTTCCATGGCTTCTTGCGAACAATCCATGGTTGTCACTTTACATGACTTGAAAAGATTAACAAAGTCAATTGTCAAACGGTCCATGACACATTCAGAAAGCGGACCAATGATTAGTACCGGCCGACGTATTGGAGCTGCAAGTTATAGGATAGTTTCAATATGCACTTAGTCTATTGAAATGTAACTTACAATCCAATCTTTTTACGCGTTGATAGCTCAAAATACCGCCATCATCGTTCAGCATTCCAGAATCGGGAAAGAAACTGAGCTGTGTGTTGCTAAAGCTGGCGATTTCAGTGGAATCTCTGGACGAGCTACGTTGATGCTTTTTTCGACGAAAGAAAGATCTTCTTGCTGATGTGCTGCCACGACGAGTTGTTCCACCATCACAGTCGACATTCTCACCCGACCGGAGTTCCTCTTCAACTCTAAGTTGTAATTAGGTATTAAAAACAGTACTGACAGTATTAAAAAAAGAAAACTTACTTTGATTGACTTGATATAATGCCACACTCC
This sequence comes from Brachyopa scutellaris, assembly GCA_949775065.1. NCBI lineage: Eukaryota > Metazoa > Arthropoda > Insecta > Diptera > Syrphidae > Brachyopa > Brachyopa scutellaris. Next base: position 183,555,860 of record OX459112.1, on the reverse strand, counting down.
TTGCGATCTCCCTTCGCATCAAGTTTCCAAGCTCTCCACAGGCCAAATGTCCCACGGAATACCGTGTTATCGACGTAGAGAACTTCATCCTTTACAAATTTAAGCTCACCCTCATTTAAATCACCCATTCTGTCAAACCCCACCCGAATATAAAAAGAGTCACCCGTACTGTCCTTGATCTGCTTCAATACTAAAAGAAACAATCCATAAAGTTTTCAGCAATTCAAAAATCGACTAAAGAACCTACTGTGTAACTTATTCTGCACCAGCATAGTCACTGTCTCGGTTAGCTTTGATATTTCATTGGCGGCCTGTTCAGCAGTCACACATCTCAAGTCAACTCCGTTGTATTCCAGAATTTGATCGCCCTTTCGAATGCCAGCTCGATCTGAGGGCGACTCTGGAGTCACGTCGTGGACGAATATCCCAATTTTATTGCCACCAAACAGCTTAATTCCTGGGTTTTTTGACTTGTCCATGTGCAATTTCACGTAGCGTTCTTCTTCCTCGTAGATCGTGGTCGGGATGTCTTGGCTACTCACGTCGGATTGATTCTCTAAGCTATCCGCAAAACTTTGATCCTTAATAGGGGTTGAGATTAGCGAATTGGACGGTGGCATAATGCAACTATTATTCAGTGCAGTCGAAGTGGTTATCGGCGAGGAAGCCATCAGTGAGCGCGCCGGTGGTCTCGGAGAGTTGCGTGGTGTTGGTGAACCCGAGTGGTTGACCCTTTCCGGTTCGAGATTGTTACCGCCATCGTATTCTGAAGAATGAAAATAAATAAATACACACATAAATATAGCCACGTTGGACATAGCACTAAAGACTTACTCTCTGGATTGTACTGGACCAGCATTGTGATCGAGTTTCCACATTGCCGCAGCACATTCGCTGCGATATCATTCGTAGCCGAGCGCATGTTTAATCCGCAAACTTCTAAGAGTTGATCGCCCACCTGAAGACCTGCACGAGTAGCAATGCTCTTCTCGGCTACTGTTGAAACGAAAATCCCGCCACCATTGTTGTTACACTGGATGGTGATTCCCAGGGATTTGTCGCTCTTCTCAATCGTGACTCTTCTCAGGTCTCCAGGGCAAAGAAAATCCGACGGCACATTTGAATTTCGCTTACTTCCGCCGTGACTTAACACCTCAACATGCACTTGGGGCATTGGTGAGCCCCGCTCACTGCCACCGTGATGATCAATGGAACCGGTGCTATTCTTAACACCGCTTCCTTTGCTCGCTACGCTATGATTCGAGGGGATACGCAAGCGTTGGTGTTCTTTTTTGCGTGGAAAAGTGCCGCCCTCGTATATTTGCGAATACACCGATGGCATATCGTCGTGATCTCGAGTCGGGTGAATGCTACGACCACCACGATTGTAGGGATAATCAACGGAAGAATTATACGCGTGATGTGGCAGCGGCAAAGGGGGTGGACTGCCGTAGTCCAAATCGAATTTATCCGCGGACGAATGAGCTACGTGCTGTGGTTCCATGGAGTGCGGCAGTGTGAGTGGACTAGAGTGACGGATCTTGTGAGGATGATGGGAATGAGACATAATGCATCCCATCTGGGAACTTATCGATGTGAATTTGGGGAACAACTGGGTGTGTCGATGCTGCGGCGCAATGCTGTTCCCATTGACGACGTTCATTTGATCGCGGTTAAAGAGGAGAGTACCACCAGAATTCGACCCAGGGTGGTTGGCAACTTCTGAAGCAATGCTCTCGCTATCACTAGGGTATTTCGCTACGTTTTTTGACTGCATTCCGGCGGCTGGAGCCGCTGGGCGCTTGGGAAAATTAGCATATTCACTTATTGGCGGACTCTTTTGTGAGAGAATCGAGTCGATGGAATTCTGTGACTTGAGCGATATCATATCGAGAGAGTTCTGCTGTGCGCTACTGCGTGCAAACGCTATGCTACTGGACTGCGGCTGACAGAATAGAGGCGGTTGCGGTGGTGGACTTTTGATCATTTCGAAGAGCTGCTGCTGCTTTGTGCCAATTGTCATAACTCCAGGGATCACTTGCTGTTGTGCTGTTTGACCAGTGGTTTTATACAACATACTGTTCTCCAATGGAGTCAGATTTAGACTGTATCGGTTCTGGTAGTGGTTTGCGTGATGCTGCCGCTGATTGGTGTGGGTTGTGTACTTTCCCATCAAATCTGAAGACTTAATGCGCATGTTTGGGGTAACCAACGGTGGACTACGGATGCTAACCGGCTTCGATTGCTCCAAAATCATTGGTTCAGATTCTAGAGCTGTTCCGTAAACTGAATGCCGATACGGATAACCGTTTGTGGTGGCACTCCCACCGGACTGAAAAACCCGAGACGCAGGTATGGGATTCGAGTTTCGATTCGGATTGCTTTTCGATGACAGCAGTGTACTGGAACTTCCAGCACCTCCCATTTTCTCTGGCTCCTCTTTATCTACATTAATGGGCGCGGCAGTGAACAGCGAAAGTGGTACACGTTCTTTCTTTCTATGCTGCACAATGGTTCCAGTTGGGTTTTCTTGTGATGTGTTTAGGATATTAGTGCGGGGCCAAGTGCCCATACTCTTGGAGGTCTCCTTCTCCTTCTTACTGTTACGTTTGCTTCGTTTAAAGAGATTCTCCTTACTTTTATCTGAACTCTCACTGAGCACAGAGTCCAGTGCAGCCAGGGCATCATTCTCTTGACTAAAATCCGCACCTGGCTTCGACATGTGGATTTTATCCCTTAACTTACTCAGTATTTCAGCAATTTTGGAGGGATGTTTTGCGCTTGTTACTTTGTGCATAGAATCATTAGAGTCCGTTTGAGCAGAAGTGGTTGTCATGCGACGATGCGCATCCGGATAACTTACATCTTGGACATTCTTTAAAGCGAATATGGTGATCGAATCATTGCGATGATCATTCAACACATTAATAACGTCCTTAACATTTTGAACTCCATCCATTGATTTATTGTTGATGCTGAGAACACGATCACCAACATCCAGTTCCGGTTCGAATGCAGCTAACGAGTTCTGTTCGATTTTGGATATGAAAACCCCAGTGTCAAGACTCAATCCATGATTATGGTTCTCTTGGAGATTCAAATGAACTGTATAGAAGTGACGTTTACTCTGACGCGTACGCGATACCACAAGAGTGCACCTAGGCGCACTAGATCTGATTTCATCCAATACCATTCGTTTAGTCATCGACTGACAATCCAAGTTATTCACATTAACAATGACATCGTTTATCTTCAGATGACCGAAAGCGGGTGACGTGTTCGTTACTCCACATACAAGCTGTCTATTGTTGGTATCATCCAAAATTATCCCCACATCCCCGTCCTGGTGATAGTTGCATAACTCGATTTCTATCATATCGTCTGCGTCGTATGTACTCAATCGAAAACTACGCCGCGAATCATGTGACTGTGAGTTCTCAATCTGCTCCTTAAGGCCTTCAATCTCTCTTTGTGCTTCGTCTTTCTGCTTTTTGATTTTCTCGCTGTCGCGAATCGCCGACAGCAAATCACTGACCGCTTTATCTCGATCTTTTCTAAGTTCATCACATAGTGTCTTTACTGAGTCACGCTCTCGAACGATTTTCTCACGTTCTGAGATTGCCCAGTCACGATGTATCATCGCAGTGTCGGTTTCTTGTATTGACTTTTCTACCTCAGAGCGGGCCTTTTCAAGACATTTCCTTAATTTCTCTATCTCTTTAAAGTCATCCTTGCTGTCGGAGAATTCTTTGCTCCATGACGACTCCCTCGACTTGAGAAGCTCTCGCTTTTTTAGCTTCAAATTGAGATCCTCTATGTTGTGCATGAGTTCAGAGTTAGCTTGTTGCAAAGTCTTGATCTCATTCTTATCCTTCTTCCTTTGTATTTCTAGGTGATCCAGTTCTTTTTTAGTCGCCGCCAGGTCATCACTCATTTTCTGCGTCTCTTGTAATACATTATCCTTCTCGGAGAGGATCTGGTTCAGTTCATCTTCGACGCGATTTCTGTGCACTGTTGTCATCATCAACTCATTAGCTTTTGCAACCAACAATACCTTCATCTTCTCCACTTCCTTCTCTAGTTGATCCCGCTGAATACTGAACGTATCACGTGCTTCTCTATAGTAGTTTCGTTCCTTTTTGATGTTTTCCAAATCATTAATGATCGAACTTAGGTTCTTCTTGAACTTTTCTTTTTCGGTTAAAATTATATTTCGATCCTTAGACAAATCGGCATACCTCTCCTTGCAGAGTTGCAGTTCCTCGAGAAGTTTCTCAGTCTCCACACAGCTGCCTTCGCATTTCTTACCGCCCAATTCACCGTAATGTTCGCAATAGAACGGTCCAGATTGCGGATTACCATTTTCATTTTCTTTCTCAATTTCAAACTGTAGTACCTTGCGTTCGAGAATCATATTCTGCTGGGTTAGTCGAGCATTCTCCGTTGCAATTTCAGTAAATTTATTACGATCTTTCGAAGAAGAATCCAACTGGTTCATCGCCGCCATATACTGCTCCCGATAGAAAGCCAGCTGTGATGCCATTTCTTCACAACGACGAACTGTATCTTGATGTTGATGTCGAAGATTATTCAGTTCCATGTCGTACTGCTGTTTCATCAAATCGAAGGGCTTTTTAGCATTTGGATTGTTGTTGGCAAGATTGGCGGCTGTTGTGCTGCCGCTGCTATTCGAGGAGGGTCGAAGTGTTCGGTCATAACCGCCCACATATTCAGGACTCTCTGCGGAAGGATCATATTTAGTTTTTCAGATTTTAGTTTTCTAGTTAAGTTCAACGTACCTTCTTGACTACTATTGCTGGTTAAAGAAAGATCTCCAGAAGCCATTTTTCAAATCATTTTCCAAGAAGAATTAGAAGCAAAAGATTGATTGATCTTAAAAGAAAAAAAGAATAAGAATAAGATAAGTTAATGATCAATTCAATTACGGCCATCGGAAGGAAATTCTTCGTAGAGTACATCCTTTGGGTGATCACCATTAGCTATATCAGGTTGTAATATTATTTGCATATGCTTAATCCTGAGCTTATAAGTGCAGGATACCTTGTATTGTTGTATTGTTATTTTCTTATGCGAAAAGGTTTATTTGAATGATTGGCATTAACTTAAGTTCACCTAAATGCAGATATAATAAAAGTTCAAACTCCATTTTGAACATGAACACAGAATATTAGCTACACACCTGTTGGGGTGTATACAATGCCAAAGACTAAGATAACTCCAGTTGATATCACACGTAAACCTTGTCTCCAACGATAACGCTTATCGACTTTTGCGTTATGTGGGTAAACTTCGGCAACAATAAATGTTGGAGTCTCTATCGGATTGATTCCGTAACGTGTATATCAAGATAGAACCTTAAAGAAGTTCAACAGTGCGACAGAAAAGGTCAACACGGAAATCATCATAAACTATTGGTAAAAACAAACATATTCGTAATTACATCAGCAGCGAAAATATGGGCAGATAATAATGGTAAAACAATGATCTAATCACCACTCCGTCTATATTCTGTCTATCGATTCGATGGAGTACCACTTTCTTTTGCCAGCAAAAATTAACAATCGAGAGGGAAATAATTAAAAAAAAAGAGAAGTTTCCTCATGTTTTCATGCACCAATTAGCAAATTCAAGTTAATTGAAAGGTGCAGGCAACAATAGTCGTGGCACCAGAGCGTAGTGACAATGGCGAACGATTGGAGAAGCACGGACAGCGCGCCGGACTAAGCATTGAGTTACAATAGAACTGGTTTTTTCGGTGGCAATAGACGTGTTTCTTTCTTAACAAAATTTAATGTGAACATAACTTACCAAAGTAATGTCGCTCTGTATATATGTATGTATTTAGAAGACCGACCGAACCGAAGGAAACTGGAAAAGTCGTAAAATGTTCTTCACCTTCTTTGGGTTCCCTGCGTTTTGGCCAAAAAACTTACTGTAGTACTCCCACGGGACTTATTATTATTAATTACAATTTAATCACAGAACCAAATTTTGCATATTATTCACATTAAACATTTGCGATTCTTTACCGAAGTAGGAATAGGAACATATATATATGATACGAATTTATCGAGAAGACAAATGAGAAAAAAGAAACTAATGACGTTAGCTGCTTTCGCTTTGGATGCAAAATTAAATCTTATTCAAGCGGAAATTTCACATTAAATATACACAATTGAGCAATAGAGGCACTGGTGTAATGAATTTGGGGAACTTTTCGCAAATTAAATAAGGCAAACAAATGTTAAAAATTAAAATTGAAAAACTGCGAAGAAAGAAAGAAATTTTTATTCTCTCTGTGTGTGGTGGCACTGCACTTGTGTGAAACTTGGAAAATTTTCCTTTGACTTTTGACAGATGACGGTTTTTTTTAGCAACATTTTGTTTAGGTGACATCTGGCGGATGAAGATAATAACACAGAAGCTTTTTCGGAGTTTAAAGGTACTAAGACATCAAGTAAAATTCTTGAATTTACAGGACGCTTATCAAGATGACAGTCGTCATCGTTTTCGAAATCGTTAACGATAGCGATGCTTCACGTTGACATAAAAGTCCTCTCTCGTACAATCGACCGATCGACTTCACTTAACAAGAAAATCTGTCAAGTACAATCATCGCGGCGAGCATGATAGCATGATAGCTATTAAGCTGTCGTTCTCCTGTGTTTAATGCAATTTCGGTGCGTTTTCACTTTAAATTGGTTTTTTTGGAAATTGAAATTGGTTTCTTTGGCAAAAATACGAATTTCATTTGTAAAACAGGCGTGTTTTTTCAAACCTATATAGGCTAAACATGTTTCCGCAACATGTTTTCAATGTAAAATACAACAAAACCTTAGCCTGGATAATTATCCAGTCTTATTTTTGTATGGAAAGCTTTTTCGAAATCTATATAGGTTTGAAAAACAAAAGCGCCTATTAATTAACGGTAAAGAGCCCGAAAGTTGACAGAACAGCTAGAAGCTAGTCAACTTTTTTTGAGGTCGGGGACTGGATTTTAGTCAAGAAAATCTTGACTAAACGTCAAAATGAGCTGCCTGATTGGTTTGGTTACACCGCGTATCCACGAGACATATTTCTGCCAAAACTACATCTTGACTAGAAACAGGTTTTTTTCTTGTTTACCTTCGCTGGGCAAATCATGCCAAGACATTTCAATCTACAAGCTGACGTCGGGAATGAAACAACGCACAGTTCTCGCTTTAAAAGCAGTGAAATACCATTGAATGAAAATCTACTTACCCAACCAGCATCTTCACTCTACTGAAATACCAAAAAATGAAAATCTATCTACCAAACCAACTCAGCGCGACATGTTCACTCTACCGAAAAACCCACCGAATGAAAATCTACCTGCCAAACGGCCAAATGTTAGAAAAAAATCTGGATTTCAGTTCGCGGAGGAGACAAAACTAAAATGCTGACATCGTGGACATGTTTTTAGTTTGGACATCAAATTAGGGGTCTCCACGAGACATTTGCATGTCAAGTCGAAGAACATGTCTTGGGAAATGTTTCGTGGAGACGGGGTATTATACTGCGTGGCTGTTGTTTGCTTGTTACATAAATGAAAATTGTTGTATGGAAAGCTTTTTCGAAATCTATATAGATTTGAAAAAAAACGCGCCTTCTGATTATCTGCAAAACAACTTGAAATTTTAAATTTATAATCAATTCGGCCATTTTCGAAGTTTTCTTCGAACCTCCGTATAATCCTGTGAAGCAAAAAAGCTTCATACGAAGTCACTTTTGACAGCTGTCAATGAATGGACGAAAGGAACGAGCAAAAAGCCATTCACCAGCCAACACCATTGGGATCTCTGACCGCTTGATCGAGGTTTTTTATTTTATTTTATATGTACAAAATAAACATAAATCTTTTGGTGAAAATAGTGAAAAAACATTAGCGCAAACTAGAAGATTACAATATTATATAGAGCTCGCTTAAATATTTCCAAATTAGACACTGCAGTTAACAGAAAAGCTGTGATAACTTGAAACCACATCAAAATGGTGAGTAATAATTTCTTTTTTTCCATTCTACTGGCCCCTTTTGATGGTATCCGTCGACCGAGAAACTGGAAAATGTATGTCACACCCAAAAGGAGGCACAATAAAAACAATGAAAAATCTACACATGAGAATGGCAAATTAAAATAAAACTAGACATATTTGGTAGTTTATTTTAATGTAGGTATACATATAAAACATTTAACTTTATCTTATCACAACGAGCATAGGGAATATCGTGTCGATTGTGGGTAACTGATTCACTGACTATAGAGCTAATCATCGGGACTTATTTTATGTTATGGACAAATATTATAATTATGTATTATCTTTAATATTCGGAAATCCGGTTTTTAAACAAGCAATATTTGCTATTACTAGTGTGGAGCACTTAATAAACCTGGCAAGGAAAATTGCACAAAAGTTTTTAGCCGCTCTCTAGTGCTTATCTACTCGTATGTACCTATATGTACTTTTTCGCAATTTCCGAATAAATTTTAAGATGGTATAGAATGTAGATGAAAGTAGAGCGATAGGCAGCCGGGCCCCTTTGGGTACGTGCAATGTTAAACCAGTGTAAACTGTTGACTAAAGCAAACATTTTTACTGTTATCAGCATATTTAATAGCAATGGAATTACTTCTCTTTCAGACGGAACTACAAATGGACTGTGCCCTAGATCTAATGCGTCGCTTGCCTCCGCAGCAAATCGAGAAGAACCTCATCGATTTAATCGATTTGGCGCCGGATCTGTGTGAAGATCTCCTTTCATCGGTGGATCAGCCGTTGAAAATTGCCAAAGATAAGGAGGTCGGTAAAGATTACCTTTTGTGTGATTACAATCGAGATGGTGACTCATACCGTTCTCCATGGTCGAATACATATGATCCACCACTCGAAGATGGACAGATGCCGTCGGAACGACTGCGTAAGTTAGAGATCGAGGCGAACTATGCCTTCGATCAGTATCGCGAAATGTACTATGAAGGTGGAGTGTCTTCCGTATATCTGTGGGATCTGGATCATGGCTTTGCAGCCGTCATCCTGATTAAAAAAGCCGGCGATGGAAGCAAGAAAATCCGTGGGTGCTGGGATTCCATCCATGTCGTTGAGGTTCAGGAGAAAACCACTGGTCGAACAGCTCACTACAAGTTGACTTCGACCGCAATGCTGTGGTTGCAAACAAACAAGCAAGGTTCTGGTACTATGAACTTGGGCGGATCACTAACCCGCCAGCAGGAGCAAGATGCCAATGTAAGCGAATCATCACCCCATATCGCCAACATCGGCAGAATGGTTGAAGAGATGGAAAATAAAATTCGCAATACACTTAATGAAATTTACTTTGGCAAGACAAAAGACATCGTCAACGGACTGCGTAGCACACAGTCATTGTCCGATCAGAGGGCGCAAACTGCGATGAAGCAAGATCTCGCAGCTGCCATTCTACGTCGCAATGTTAAACCCGAGACGAACTGAGATGAGGGCCACGACGACAAAGTTGAGGATAAACAGGAAGAGGAGAACTATGACAATTTCTAAATCGCCGCCACCGCAACCCTCAGTCGTCTTTAACACGTATAGCACCAGTCTCCCGCAATGTCCCGACTAGAAATCAAATTAAAACTGTAAAACAAAATAAACTTCGAACATAAACGAAACACATTTGGTTTGAACCTAATCGTAAAGCGAGTGAGGTCCATCGAACGACAGAGAGTAAACCTCGCTTGTTAATGTTGTATTATTACAATTAATATTATTATTACTATTACAAAACTTTTTTGCATTTATCGAAGCGCTGTTGCTGCTGGTCTTTTGTTGATGCTTTGTAAAATTCTTCCAAGTTTTAAATAATTATTTTTCTTTTGTTTTATCATTTTTGTTATTATTTTTTCTATTCTGTTTAATTTTATGTGTATATTCGGAGAAAAAGAACAAAAAATCATACAGAAAGTTAAACCGCGTTGGGTATTTTTGTGAATGAGTTTTTATTTTATTTTTATTACTCAGTTGATAAGATAGAGAAATTTCGAAATTAAAAAAAAAGAATTAATAAAAAGATTTAAAACGAAAGAAAAGAATATAAAATAATGAAAGAAATTAACTTTGAAAAATTTTATAATACTACCAATATTATTATTAATTAAAATAAACAATGTAAGAAATTAAAGTTATAAACTGTTTGTTTTGTTTTAATTCTTTCAATTTTTTTTACATATAATACTCGTAGAACGAATGCCAGAAGGTGATTCGTTCAACATTATTCAATGTACTTTTTAAAATACATAACTTGTTATAATGTATTTTGAAAAATACCCAACCATCTGATTTACTCATAGTAATCACTACCGTCCCTGAACTATGCAATGGTGGTAGTGGACACAGATAAATGACGGTGAAATGATCTTAACTTGGCACAGTACAGCATGTTTTGACCGTTATATGTCATTTATTTCTCAATCCTGCATGTATTGTTTGTTCGTGCTCGTGATAAATCCAAGTGCTAAATTATTGTTAAAAATGGAACCAAGGAAACCAACAGATCAAAAACTTGAGTTCGAACTGTTGCATGCAAAACTTAAAGGTATTGTATTAATACCTTCTTATATAGGTTTTGGATCTCAAGCGCTGATCTACATTTTCTAGATCTTGGGCTTTATGAGAACGGCATGGGTATGGATCAAATGCGTCAGGTGATGGAAGCTGTTGATGAATCCATAAATGAGGCATCTTTTAATGATGGAGAAATTGAATTTGCACTGAGAGTAAGGTGTTCTTAATAAAATTGAAAAAAAAACCTAGGGTTGATGATATCGTGTGTTGCAGGAAAGTGAACGTGAATTTGCATCGGTAAATATATGCAATTCAACTATGATCGGGTAATATAGACTCATTTTCTTTGACTTGATATTTAATTTCGAACTTCATATCACCTCTTAGATCTTCGGAGAACAACACATTTGAGAATTCATCCTTTGGGCAGCATTATGGCCAGTGCGTGAGGTATTTTTCGACTCTTCATACTTATACCTACTTAAGTAGGTACTAAGAAGTGCTCTATTCATTTCTAGTTTGAGAGATTTCGCATCGCCAGAAGTTGATTGTGCTCAAAAGATAACTGTTGTGGCTGAGGTTCATCATGAGCTAAATTGGACTCCAAAGAAAGCGTCAACCAAAGAGAAGGGAAAACTGATGTCTAAGCAAAATGCAGCAGATGCCATATCGCAGGACGATTCTGGTATTATCCTGTCATCAAGCACTTTGTTTGAAACCACTAGTCTTTAGGTTTATTTTTTTGAATTACCTACCTAAATGTATGTGCCTACGTATTATATTGTTTGTATTGATGCAGCTAAATCATATTCATTAAATCTTTGCTGAAGCTTTTGTTGGAAGTGTATGTGCAATGTTCTGAATATGCAAGCATGTAAATATGTTCATATCTGCATACATACATACATACATGTATATGTCCCAAAATGATTTCAATTAGAAATTCTTGAAAAGCAAAATTAAATTTCAAGAAAATAAAGATAACATTTTTTTATAGTACTTCATGTCCATCTACCTGTGAAATGGTAAACTAACTAAACCAACTTCACTTTAGACGCCATTTTTAATATAATTTGACATCAAAACATTAGAAAAAATTATCCCGCAATCAAAACAAGAAAATTGTTGAATTTTAGCTAAAAATTATTTTATCGAAACAAAAAGATTGTATTAATTTTTTATTTTGATTTCGGTAAAATTGACAAAATTGAAATACTCGCAATGTACAGTCAAATAAAGTCACAACCACATGTTCCAATCCATGAACCGCTCGAATATGAAGATGATGAAGACGACGAAGAAAAGAGGACAATTTTCTGCGCAAATATCGATCAGAGGGTAACTGAGGAGATTCTCTATGAAGTCTTTTTACAAGTAAGCTACCAAAACGGAAATTTGCATTTCAAAATAATTCACCTCTCTTTTGGTCAGGCTGGACCCATTGAATCAGTACGAATACCTAAAGACAATGGAGGGCGGCAGAAAACTTTTGGTTTTATCACTTATGTACATAGATGTAGTGTACCGTTTGCCCTTAATCTTCTTGCTGGGCTTAATCTTTATAAAAAGTCTCTAACTATAAAAACAAAGAACGTGCAGAGCTTCCCGTCAGACTGTGAGCCACTTCTACGAAGAGGGAATGGAGGCGCTCGAAGTAATCTTGCATTGCGTGGAAATAACTCTGTGCGGCACAACGACGAAAGTCCAAATCCTTTTAAGCGAGATATTTCGCCACCTCAAAGAGTAGAATGGGGCGGCCAGAGGCGAAGTGATGAATTGAAAAAGCATTCATCGCATAATTCCCGTCCTCATCAGAATACACCGTATTCTCGCGTGGATGCTTCAAGAGACCGCGGTGGTGGAAGCTACCAAAGTCGACACAACAACAATAGACGATCTGAACAAAGAAACAGGCATAGATAACTGGCCACGTAAAATTTTTTGTACAAATAGTACACAATTGACGCAGTATATAAACAAAAAATTTTCGTTATATGAATCTTAAAATTTCTTCATTTTAAACCTTTCATTCGTCTATGTACATAATTCAAAAGAAATTTATACAATTATATACAATGTATTGTAATACTAAGTGATTGTATTTGTTCTACTTTAATGGCGTGAGTTGATCCTCTGCATGATTATTTGGATGTTGGGGAACTTCTTTCCTTACACGCTAGTTCTGATAAAAATGTTTGCTCGGGAGACAGGATTACCAGAGAACACTCAATTATGAGTCCGACTGGGGTTGACATATATTTATATGCTATAGCCTATAGCCATACCTAATTGATCTTTTGGACAAACAACATCTGTCGAAGTGCTTTAATAACTATTAACCATATTCTCAATCACGTAATTTTTCTTGCAGTTAATAGCCTCCATTTTGTATCTATTGTATGTATGTAATGAAAATGTTCTTATGTACCTAAATGAAATTCATTGCAGCTACTCGATATGGAGAAAGTTATTGAAAAATTCTAATTGAGCAGTGATTGATTGCTAAACGATATTGCTCTTTTATAAATCACTTAAGACATTGAGTGGTCAAGAAGAGTTAGACCAGTTCGCTTACAATTCAAACAAAAAAAAAGATATGCGTGTGTTTTTTTAGGAATACAGATAGCGATCAGATAAATAAATAAATAGATAACTAAATAAATAAAAGAATAAAAAAAATAATGATTATAAAAAAAAATTAATAAATAAATAACAAAATAAATAAATGAATAATTTAATAAATAAATAATTAAACAATTAAATAAATAAATAAATGATTAATAAATAAATACATACATATATGTATGAATAAATAACTAAACAAATAAATGAATAATTAAATAAAAATAAATAATTTAATAAATAAATAAAAAAATAATTAATTAATTAAATAAATAACAGGTAAGTAACGGTAATCCGCCATCTTGGTGGACCGCCATATTGAATTTCGAATGACGTCACTTAGCTTATTATATTTTTCTTGTCAAACCCTTTTATTTGATACCCATAAATGCTTAATCTTTGTGCGTCCGCCATATTAAATTTAGAATAACGCCACTAAGCTTATTGTATTTTTATCAAACCCTTTAATTTAATACTCATATTAAGTAGTCCGTGAAGTTAACGGTAATCCGCCATCTTGGGGCGTCCGCCATATTGAATGTTTCTGTAACATCATATAACCTAAGATACTCTCCGGGTCAAGAGGAATCCAGCGACGCGACGATCTATTTGTTGAAATCAGTTGAGTAGATTAGGCTGCGGAGACGCACTCTACTCTTCTACAGGTTCCCCCACCTCGTACCTAGCTATTCCCCTCATGCGATCGGAATTTCCGTAACGCTTGAGTCCCCTCAGAAAAAAGGTTTCACTGGAAAAATAATTAATCTAACTTACAAATATTTTATTCGATAACTGATTCTATGTAAAATTATCGTGATCTAGGAACGAAAACTTTGTAGGCCTTGAATGGTTTCCTACCATAATGTACTTCAAAACACAGTTGTAAAGATTACCTATGTATGTACGAGGGTAGTCCCAGAAGTACCCGATCTGACGATAGATAACGGTTGTTGTTTAAAAAGAATGACTATTCTAGGAAGTACCAATTTTATAAAGCTCAAATTTGAAGTTTGACGAAGCTGCGTTGTTCAGTATTTGTTCGGCAGCCATCAATAGTGAACGCTCTTATGTTATGTGATGCAATACTGTAAACATACGCATCATACGTGCTCGATGGTGTATGGTCAGGCACCAAGGAAACGTTGCAATGTCATGTCAGCGCAGTTGGTTTTTAAATGTTTAACGGAATATTCATCAAATAAACTTGAATTTGAGAATTATTAGGGGTACTCACGCTTCGGTGTATTTGGTCTTGTAAAAGTGTAAAAGTGTAAAAGTGTAACATTTTCTCACAATTCAACAACAAAATAAACTGGCTGTCATTTTTTTTTACACTTATACACTTTTGCAATACTCCAGCCCTATTGTAACCTAGAGTGTAAAAGTGTAAATTTTAAGTATACATTTCTGACCGCTTTTCAAATGTATTCGGTTCTCGTAATTAATTAAATTCCTTTATAAAAAATAGTGTGTGATAAAAAAACTTTTGGAAAAGGGATTTGGTGTCGAATTGCAAGAAAAAAAACTAAATTTCGAAGATGAAAAAATGGAGAAGGAATTTGAATTTGAATTTGATAAAAAATATATATTTGAAGAAGAAAGAAGAACAGAAAAAAGAAGAATTTGAATTAAATCAGTTGATGGAAAAATGAAATATGATAAAAATTTAAATATAAAAATAAATTAAAGGATTCATTTGGAATACAAATAAATGTTTTTGATTTTGCTTTCATCGTTGGTTTTGGCATTGTGCATTAAAATATCTTCCCAAATTCTTATTTTGTAAACAAAAATCAGCTTATTTTGACATAAGTTTCAGGCTTGCTACAAATACGAAAAAGTGCGATCACTCTTTGGTGTAAAAAAATACATTTTTACACTTTTACAAGACTAGATACACAAAAGCGTGAATACCCCTATGTGTTTGTCTTTATTTAACAATACTTTTATTTGAAAAGCCTCAATCCAACCAACATCAAAATGGAGCTGAATTCTACTCTGGGGGAGTCTGCCCCTTCGTTTACAACAATAAAATATTGGGTTTAAGCGAGTCCGTACGAGTTGCCAAGATGAACATCGCAGTGGTCGACCAAATGAGGTGAGTTCACCTGAAATGTTGAAAAAAATCCACAAAATGGTATACATAGGATGACCGTCGATTAAAAGTGCGTGAATTAGCAGATATGATAGGCATTTCAAAAAGCCCTGTACATCGCATATTGACTGAAAAATTGGCATGGGAAAGTTGTGCGCAAGATGGGTGCCCCTATTACTGACAATGGAACAAAAACAGCGTCGTGAGGATGTTTCCGTTCAGTGTTTGGCGATTTCCAAAATCAATGAGTTGAAGTTCGAATTGCTTCCTTATGTACCTTATTCGCCAGATTTAGCCCCCTCGGATTATGCATTTCTATTTCCGAATCTGAAAAAAAATATTCGATGGTAAAAGATTTGGCAACAGTGAAGAGGTGGAGTCTGCAATTGATGGCTATTTTAGGGAGCTCGAGGAGCCATTTGTGCAAAAATATAACACGCACACACATATGGTAGCGGGAAGTAGGCCCTGTTTCACCCTGAGCTACAGCGCCACCTAAAGAAAAAGAAAAGTGTACGTATGCTTCAAGAAGGGATGCATGCCAATATGAATTCGGTGGTCCGGTGTGCATTTGCTGGGCACTATTAGTTACGGAATAGCTGTGGGTAAATGCTACTTTTAATATTCAAGAGTCACATCGTTTTGAAATTGGATTCGAAATAATTTGGCGCATAATTTTGCTATTTGAATTTTATTTAAGAGATTGATGGACAGTGGTAAAACTTATAGTCAAACAACATTGTTGATTGTAACAGTTAGGTATATTTAATACAATATCTAATAATACATACATATAATAAAAACAATAATTCAAAATGAATCGTACTATATATAACCTATATGTTGGGTGCGAAACAGTAGAAGAATCTTAATCGTACTCTTAATTTCTACAGTGCTCTTACAGGTTTGTATCTTACCCACTATTTTGACAACTATTTACAATAATAATAAAAGGTATGTACATATGTATGTATGTAGGTATCTAATGTACGTTATTTTAATTTTAATGAATATTTTTCAACGTCTTTTCTATGTTTCTATATGTTCTGGTCGGTATAACCTCCAAAAGCAATCGCGAATAGTTCTGATGAGTCGAAAGCATTCGAAACAGTGATTTAGCATAGCTTCTAGTTTCAAGACTACCCTCGAGTAATAGATTCGCTCCTGTCACAATGAATTTATCACGATTGTCTCGACCCATTGCGAAGATCTTATCGCAACCCAATCGATCTGCTAATCTATTCAACAGTTTCGCCGTGGTCGTTCGTACGAGAGCATTCTGATGCACCGCCCCTCGAGTACTCAATATATTGAGGACTTTCTGTGGTGTCAGGTTGTCACACATTGATTCCAATCCCCTTGTTGCATCAGCACGGAGAAATCTATTAGTATCGGCTGTCCGATGTAGCAGTGCACAAACTAAATCATCACATTCCTGTTCCAAGAATTTGCTTTTCATTGTAAAGAGCTCGGTAGAGGCTTGACATGCTGCTCTAGATACCTGTGATCTCAAATTGCGAACCGATTTCGTCAATTGAATGCATGTCATGTGCATTTGATTATCTAGAGTCTCCGGATGGTAACGCATCAGGCGCACCATAGACTTTAGGCCCAACACGCTTATTTCCCAGTTGGATGAGTCTAGCTGATCGAAGGTTTTATTCAAAGCATCTCGTGGCTTGTCAAACCGTGTCATATTCTGTGGGAAGAGTTCTGCTTGACTCATCTTGATTGATTGCTTAACCGGTGAGACTCTACGATGGTTCTTCATAAAGCACGAAGTCTTCGACTTCCTCTGCAATGGGATGTGTTGTGGTTTCACGGGAATAAAATTAGTGAGCGTGTTGTTAAGTTGACTTGACTGATAGTCCGAGCTGGTTTCAGTGCTATTGTCTATGTCTAGCTTGGAGTGTGTTCGATCGTAGAGGGACTCACAACTCTTCGCAAAGGATGACTTACGGGAAAGGGCTTTGATTTCATCAATGGTTGGAGATCTTGGTGGGGATGGTAACATATCTTCAATATTTGGTGTGTAGACCTCGGGTTCAGGATCGACAGGAAGCTCCTTGATGGGAGAAGTTGATTCAGTTGGAGTTTTTGGAACAGTATTCGTATCTTCAGCATCGCTAAGGTCTTCCAAGACCTCTTGGGTAGGTTCGGAAATTCTATCTGGTTCGACAATTGATGGTTCGCAATCAAGTTCTTCATCGATTACCTGAGACTTGGTAGACACTACCGACAGTGGACGAGAAGGTGGTGTTATAGCTTGAGACTCATAGTCCGGAGTATCTGCTGTGTAAGTGGGTTCTAGATCTTCAGACTTTGTTGATTGTACATCCATTTTAATACTCTCGGTTTTGCTAAGCTCACTGCTGGGTCTTGATGCTTCGTGTGGTTGATCGATTTCGGGTGATGAAGGTTTAATAACAACATCTCCATTAGAATGTTCATGTTCGTGTGTGTCAATACGAGTATCTGGAAGCTTCGCTCCGTCCATAGCTGACTCCTCTATAGAGCTGTTAAGATCAACGCCATTGGGAGACTGTTGCATTGTTGTTATGACGGTTGTTTTCGGAGTGCTATACGTAACCTCCCCCAACTCACCGTCATCTTCCTTCTGCTGTTGTGTAGGTTCTTGCTTAATATCTCCATTAGTTGAACTTTTAACAATACTTTCATTTTGGTTGTCGGTGTAGGGTTTAGATTGTGATTTTGGGGTTGAGTCTAAGTGTTGTATTGAATGTGGAGTAACAGGTGGTGTATCGGTAACAGGGGATGTTGTGACCGAGTTCCCATTAGGTTGTGACTGAATTGCGGTTTTGTTGCTGCAATCGAAATAAATAAGTTATTAGTGATGGTGGAAACGTCAGCTCGTTAAATATGAATTTATTTTTTTGAAATATTGATTACATTCCCTAACCTCTACAATTTAGAACGTATGGGAATAGACCCACTTGAGCATTCATTTAAAATGCAATGTTTTATTGATTTCAAGATATTGAACTGAAAAATGATTTTCTATTCAAAGAAAGTTGTACATATAATAAAGCTTTAAAAAAAGAAAGAAAACAAAAATAATGATTAATGTGTGGTTGAACTTAAGGCTTTTACATTGGAATGAGATATGACCTAATGAGTGAGGTTACATTTGGTTGTTAAACCATTTGGTGGTCAGTTTATGGGAACATTGCATGATACAGAGGGGATTAGTGTTATTTCCAAGAAGATATTGAGGTTAAATATGTTTTTTTTTTTAAATAAATCATACCACTCCACTAAAAATAGAGTGTACAAAAATGACTCCAAGAATAAATTTCTAACTTAATTTATAGTAACTATTTAAAATAGGGTCGTAGTTTGAGATTGCATTAGCTCAAAATTACATGATTCAACATTAATTTCACAGAAATTGAAATATTCTTCATGGAATTACCGGTGTATGAGTCACGGTTGCCAACACAAAGAAGGTTTTGAGACAAATACAAGATAAAAAAAAGACAGAGGAACTACTTTCGGAACTGGATTAACTTTCCAAATCAAATAAGACATTTTGTACATTTATAGTAAATTTATGAACAAAAACTTTATTTATTGGAGTTAGAACTAATTCGTAGCATTGTTTTTATCGAAAAAAATTGTTTATATAAAATGAAATTATATTATTCAAAGTATTGTCCATCGCTACCCACTACTTTTTGACATCTTTCAGGCAGGATATGAATACTATGTCGGAAGAACGGCTCATCGGTAGATGCACTACACGAATCGACTCATTTTTTGCAATCTTCATAAGAAGTACGTTTCTGCTCGAACCATGAGCCATCGATACGGTGGGTGGGGTAGGACTTCCCATTTGAGCGTTTCCAAGTATATTTTGACCGGGTTTGCGCCGTGCGGATAAGCATTGTCGTGCTAAAAAATCACTTTGTCGTGTCTTTCGGAGTATTCGGGCCGTTTTTCCTTCAATGCATGGCTCAAGCGCATTAATTGTAGTCGGTAGCGATCTCCAATGATAGTTTCATTCGGCTTAAGCAGCTCATAGTAAACCACACTCTTCTGATCCTACCAAGTACAAAGCATGAGTTTGGATTCATGGATATTGGGCTTCGCCGTTGAAGTTCATGGTTGGCCGGGCTTAACCCATGACTTTCTGCGCTTGCAATTGTCGTAATGGATCCACTTTTTATCGCCGTTGTTGAAGCAGCTCAAGTTTTGTTTCCTTATATTTAAGCATGACAAATAGTGTCAAGAGTGCGTTCAATTTTAAAACGATCAAGAGCATCAAACAAAAAGTAAGTAGTCAAACAATAATTTTTTTTGATAATGGAAATGGCTTCTTTTAGAACTCCTAGCTTAACGTTTTTCAACGATAGAAGACACATACATTTGTAACTCTTACACGAAAGCCCAACAAAGATTAATGATTCATGGGGTACTTCTTAGGTAAATACCTCACATTGTGTGTAGTCAAAAAGTACATTTTCTAATCAAATATTAGAACGTCCTTGGCAGCTGAGCGTGCATTGATATTTGATATTATCGAAAGATAACAAAAAGTTTATTTACTGCAGTTTTCTCTAATGTGAGAAGTAGAACCTTCAGTAAAGTTCACCGCCCATGGTAAGTAAACATATACATTATGTAGATCTTAAAAAGAGTATATGTATACACATGTATCTATTTAATAGCATATCCTCCGCTACATATGCACAACAAAAATCCACAAGTACAAACGCACTTACTAATCGCTAGCTACTGCTATTGGTATAACCGGTGTTCCTTGGCCATTTTTCTGGTTGTTTTCTTGTATTACTCCAATCGATTTACGTCTCCGGTAATAGCAACACACACACAAATTAGAAGTACACCACCGTGGAACACTCTCTATGGTGGAGCAAAGTTTGTCCACCATGTATTCCTTTGTCTGGATAAGATGCACTCGAGTCCGCCCGAAACAGTCTTTGCAGAAATTCATTTTCATTTTTCATCACAAAATTATTCGTATCACAAAGAATATTTTAAATTAAAAATCTGATATCAAATCGCGTATGAACGGAAGAAAAGCACACATAACATTCAAACGAAACGCGTTTGTCGCGGACTAAATAACATCACAGACTGCTTGGGCCGCGTTGGTCACTATGGTTTAAAAGGACTCATGCCGTGGTTGTGAATGAACTTTGGGGGTAGTAGCCGGCGAAGCTATTAACTGGGTTGCTGCTTATGGTGGTGGGGTGAAAAATGTTGAAACTTATGTACATTTACATACGGGCTTTTGCAGTTTATTTTTTTTAGATCAACCCCATGGGTGACCATTGAAAATGGTCAACAGGGTGACTAATTATTTGGGAAATATGTATATATACCAGTATATAGGTACATGTTATACTCGTACCTATTAATTTGTTTCTTTTATTGGAAAATTTATCTTAGAAATCAGGCAATGAATTTGAGAAATGGTGATTCATACAAAAAATTGCCGAAAGTATGGGTTTTCATGAGATTTATAGCTTTTCTTGGAATTTCTATTACTAAATTTGATACTATGTTATTTATTGTTTTGTTTTTCCTTCCCCAATAGTTTCACAATTATTTTTAGGTTTCCTGATTTTGGTAAACCTTCTTCTTAGGGATTTAGCTGTTGGCTGGTAAGATTCGAAGTATGTAAGCCAATCTATGACCAACAAAATGGTTATTTTAAACATAACTTGCCCGGATGCTACTATTCAACTACATATGCGCATATGACATAAACAATCACTACAAAAGCAAACAATTATGCTACCAATTGATAAATCCAATCCTAATCGGTTATCTTAAAATAATTCGATTTTATTGTAATGAACACCCTGTTGCACAGTGTCCGTAGTTCAATTGCGCGGTCATTGCGTCAGAATAGGTAATAGTAAAAAAAGCTACCTACAGAAAAACAAACCTCCTGTCACTTCTTGAATGGGGGAGTAAAACTTCCTCGCAAACACGAACAAAAGCCATCGGTGTGTATCGACAAAAAACTTATGGTGTGAGCACAGTTAACTTACCCTCACATCAAGTTAGGGTTAAGAGGGTAGTCATTCAGTCACCAACATTCAATTCAAAACACGCAGCAGGAATAAAAATATTTTAAGTGGCTTTTTTTTTTAATGTGGTGATCAGTCAAAATAATCACCCTTTTGGTTGCACGTAGGCGTGGCTCAGATTCATATTTGGGTCAATTTTTTATTTAATATAATATTTATCAATTGGAGACTTTCACGTCCCTAACTTAACTTAAATGTGTTTGGTATTCCCCAAGGAAAATATGGGTCAGTTATGTTCTAGTTTCGGGTTACGATAGTTTTAACCGAAAAAAAATTACCTGGGTAAGGGAAAGTTACAGTTACGTGTACGTGTAATTTGTATGTTAAAAAACAATTAACCTAACATATGTACATGTATGCCAGGTTTATGTTTATGATTTTTTGCGTTATTTTTGATTTGGAAGGGAAATGGCGTAAGCGGTGCGAGTGAGTATGTTGACATTTACTCAACGAAATCCCTGCTGTGCACACTTGTCATAATTATTAAGCGTTTTCACTTAACAACATTGAGGAGATTTGCACACTTTGGTGGAAAAAAACGTTATCAAATGCAATGATTTAAATGGGTTCAAAACGAATGTAAATATGTACTTTTTTAGAATTGTTTCATCTCAGCACGGTTCTGCATATGCCCGAGACTTGTATTTTATATTTACATTTGTAACTTTACGCAGTAAGATACAATATCTTTTAAATTAGGAAAAATTCAGTATTATAATCTTAATATATAAAAACTTTTGTGCGTATGTTGGGGTCGCTCTTTCAAAATTCTTATTTGTGAACCGATTTGGCTCAAATTGACACCATATAATATATCAATAAAATTTGGACCCGATAGGTGGCACTGGGGTGCAGATTTTTACGAAAATGTGGTTTTCCCCGTATAGAATTATTTTCATATCAACAATGTTAAATTTAAATGGAATAATATAGTTTGGTGTAGTCACAAAAACTTCCCACAGGTGGCGTTGGCAATTACCTGTCATGTAAGTAAAGTGATTAGTCGAGTTCCACTTACGAATCCCTCCGATATCTCCGAGCGATCCGTAAGTGGAACACGATTCCTCAACTGAGGAAAGGGAGATTTTTTTTGCATTTGCTGAGACTATATTTTTTTGGATTCGTTTCCTCACTCTTTCTGTTGAATCCGAGCATGTGGTTATATTGGATATTTTATGAAAGGAATCCATAGCTCTAAATGCTGTGGAGTGAGAAAATTGTCATGTTTCTCGTTTGCGCATATTTAATTCAAGTAAATGAACCTGAAAAACGAAGTTATTGAAGAAGAATACTTATTTTGACAGATGCATTTCTCCTCTGCGGAGAATGTTGTTCCACTTAATAGAAAAATCTCTGCTGAGGCAGCGGATGAAAATCTCTGAAGGACTCGTAAGTGGAACTCGACTACTGTTTGCGTACACGGGCGTAATTTTGGCAATAACGTCAAAAACAAAAAAGGACAATTATGCCACATTTTAGGAAAAAAAGCCAAAAAGTGTCTTTCTTAGTTTTACTAGAATTTTCCAAGACGTTTAATAAGGTTGACCACTCAATTGTGTGCTGTAAACTGTCCCAGATCTGTATTTTTTTGCCTATATCATACGAGCTCCTTTTTCCGCAATCCTATTTGGTCCTGCGCCATGAGTACATATATGGAAAACCAATAGAGCTATACACACGAGAGTCTGCGATCAAAAATGCATCGGTGCGGTCGTGCGAACTATTTTACCTCTTCCTCCGATACGCGCGAACTGTAGGACAATTGGGCGCCCTACCATTTTGAAGCTCGTGTATCATTGGCCTTAAGTTATATTCTGGGTTTCATAGAGCACGCTGTACACTCCATAAATGATTATCTGGAGGATATAATGAAATGGCAACATCGAAATGGATTGCTATTGAATCATAGAAAAATCGTGTATCGTTATTTCGCGTAAGCCCCTACTCTTGACGATGCTCCAATTGAAACTGTCAGAAATCTTGGTGTGACCTTCAATCGACATTTAGGTTGGGACAGCTATATTAATATAGAAATAGGCAAGATTTGTGGAGTCATATGGCCACTGTGGGCCATCCACTCTTTCACGTTCTTCAAAACGCGAGTCTTACTTACTAGCAAATTTTTTGGTAGTTTCAGTCCTAATCTATGGTTCTATTCTACAGTTTTGAACTCTGCCTTCTGTTGGACATTCCTTTATCTTATCAACCAGCCTCTTTCTATAAAAAAATAAGATTTGTCTCTTCAAACACGACTGCAAAATTGATTCCCGCTCGACTCGGCACTCTTGTTTATCATCTGAACGTCAGTTTTTTATTTACGCTATACGGTCGTGGAACTCTTTTTTCCACTCTTTCAGAAGGATAAATAACACAACTTAACTTAGAAATTAACTGAAAGCATATTTGTATCTTTTAACTCTTGAAATTTGTTTTTGTTTTTCTGTTTAATTTCATTGGTAAAATTAATTGCATGTACAGTATGTACAGATATGTATATTTAGAATACAACAGAACTTGAAAGCGCTAGATGAAGCCTATTCTTCACGCAAATGGAAAATGGTGAAATGAGCAAGGGGTGTCATTTGACCAATTTTATCTGAGATCAAAAAACAAAGAGAATAAATTATTTTCTCATCTGTATGAATAAAATAACTTAAAAGAAAATGCCATGCATACATTTTGGTGTTCAATAAATTCAGTAGCTAAAAAACAAAGAATAACATTCAAAGGCAATGTGGATTATTGAAAGTTAGGTTACGTCGAAAGACATAGTATAAGTATTAAGTTTAGCTTAGAGTGCCCGTGTGGGGCCAGTAAGTTAGAGTAAGATAGTTAAGTTAGTTAAGCTAGTTTTAAGCACTTTTGTCTAGCATGTAAGTAATAACTGAATTGATAAATAAAAATGCATTTAAAATGAAAAAAAAAAATTAAATGGATTATTGAAAAATACAAAAATAACGTTCCTTTTTATTTAATTTATGATCAAATCACAAGAAGCATTTCTTATCAAAAAAAATAAATAAAATCACAGTTACAAGTTATTACATTAAATTGAAGTTTGAATTTCATATTCATTTTTCTAATGCCCTGAAAAACGTTCTATATTACGCGTGTTTTTGTTTTTAAATCTATAAAGGCTGGAACATGTTTTTGCAACATGCTTTCAATGTATTATACAACAAAACCTTAGCCTGGATAATTATCCGGTCTTATTTTTACTTGAAGAGCTTTTTCGAAGTCTATATACATTTGAAAAAAAAACGCGCCTATTAATACATAATGTGTGAGCTAAAAGCTAACGTAATAAGATCTTCTAACAGAAAGGTAAAATATTCTATCGTAAGCTTTGAAAATATTCAGGAGAGCTAATTAAAAACCTCTTCCTATTTAAACCTTATTTTATACAATGTCCAATTCATTTTTAGGGTTCCGTACCCATATGATAATACGGAACCATTCTAACTTTAAAATGTCTGCTACGATAATAACATCAAGAACCGTTCTCCCTAGAATGAATATGTGGTCCACATATTTGAGACAACTTATCACTCAAAAATATGTATTGTTAAACAAGTATACAGGGTGGGCAAAATGTAAACTCGAATAAAATTCTGAAAAATATATCATGTGGGATATCAATCGAAAGGGATCGAAGAAAAGGTTCCAAAAATATTTTTCTTCTTCCGTTAGAGAAACTTTGTGAGTAATTGCCAAAAATATGTGAACAAATACCATACCAAAAGTACCACCACCTCATCTCCGAAACTACTGAAGTCAAAAATGTGAATAAATCATAGTTTGTTGATGATTAATTATATATTTAAAGAAAATAATAGGGAATCTCGTAAGTTTTATAGTTTTTGAGAAATTCACGTCGAAAAATTCAATTTCTCATTCGATTAACTCGTAATCTACTGGATTGGTTTTAATGAAATTATAACTTTCGATCAACAATTCCTGAAGGACAGATCTTCCAAAGTTATACTAAAGGGTGATTTTTTAAGAGGTTGAGAACTTTTTTTAAAAAAAAAACACAAAAAATTCGAAAAAATGAATGAAATATTTATTTGAATCGATAGTTTGAACCTTGCAATTTAATGTTTAAAGATAATTTCATACAAATGTTGACCGCGGCTGCGTCTCAGGTAGCCCATCCGCTGAGTCCAATTTTGGCATACTCTTTCACACATATCGGCCGGTATCTCACGAATGAATGCATGGATGTTGGCTTCCAGTGCGTCAATCGAAGCGGGCTTGTCCCTATAGACATTAGCCTTGACATACCCCCACAAAAAATAATCTAATGGTATCAAATCGCACGATCTAGGCGGCCAATTGACCGGCCCGAAACGTGAAATTAACTGTTCACCAAACTCGCCTCGCAATTGCGCCATTGTTTCGCGTGCTGTGTGGCATGTGGCACCGTCTTGTTGAAACCACATATCACGCAAGTCAAGAACTTCCATTTCGGGCAAAAACGTAGTGCTGTAACAAAGGCCTAACTGCTGGGAACGGCGCCGAATCGACATTTCGCGGTCTTCTGTCACACTAGCTGATACGGCCGCAATATTTTCTTCACTACGCACAGTACGTAAACGTGTTGGTGGTTTAATGTCCAACAAAGTAAATTTGGTGCGAAATTTGGTCACAATCTTCCGAATAGACTGCTCAGAAGGTCGAGAATGCCGATCATAAAATGGAAGCAGCGCGCGATGAACATTTCGAACCGAGCACGAATTTTGATAGTAAAATTCAATAATTTGCAAGCGTTGTTCATTTGTAAGACGATCCATGGTTAAATTGCAAACCAAACTGAAGCTGTTTGACAGTGACACAAGGTACTAAACACACGTCAGCTCTCAAAACCAGTGTTGCCAAAACCAAACCAGCTAAAAAATCACCCTTTATATATAAAAAAAAAAATAAAAAAATAAAAAAGAATAAGAAAAAGACCGTGATTTTGCTGAGACTCAGTAGTCCAGCGCATGCTTTTGGCAGCAGTGATTTAGGAAACTAGAACTTTTTTAATTCGGTGAATTGTTTTACATTTGCAAAAAAAAGTGATCCTTTTTTCACTGATTTATTAGGTAACGGAAAGCCTTCGTTCAAAATGTTTCCGAGATAAAGATGGATTAAGGTCTCCATGGTAAAATCTTCTTTAGAGTACCATAAATAATGGAAAAGACCATAATTCTTCTGGACCATGTACAGACTGTATTGGCGTGATTACTGAAATTGAAAAGAGAGCAACCAACGAAACGCCTTGACAAACATTTCATATACAGTGCTCCACAAAAGTCTGCGTAAGGCGATGTTATTCACAACCGGAAAAAAGTATATTTTTGAACTGAATGTATTTCAGTAGAACAATATACCACGCATTCATTTCGAACAAAATTTAAATTATTTTATTATTTATTTAAGAAAAAATTAATAAAAACGGAAAAAAGTCATCGAATTCATTCCACAAAAGTCTGCAGATTGTTCCTTGCTTGAAGGTCTTCTAAGAAACGGTAAACTTTTTTTCGTAAGAAATGAATACGCTACGTGGTGGTTTGGATGTAATGCTTATAATAGGTAATAGTTATTATTATATTTTCCACGTAGATCAACGAACTAAATGCCAAATAAACAATTAAGTGTGTCTGAAAGGCAGTTGATTCTTAATTTGCATACAAAACAACAAAAGTGAAATAAAAAATATCCGAATCAACTTCAAGAAGCCAGTCAACGATCCAAAGAACAATACATCGCTTTAGGGATGATGGACAGGTCACACCAAAAGCCAATATCTTTGAGACCATGGAAGCTTACTCTGAGAGATAGTCGACCAACCAAGCGGATTGTGGAGCAGGAGCTATTCATAAGCGCTGAAAAGACAAGTTCCTAACTCGGAATACACAATAATACAATAGTGCATCCAGAAACGGTAAGAAGGGTCATCCTGGAGAGGGGATTTAAGTCGTGCACGCCCAGAAAAAAAACATTTGTCAATGAAAATAATAGACATAAACGTCTTAAGTTCTCAAAGAAGTACATACGTAAAAAAATCTCCAGACTCCTAGGTTCTGGCGCAAGGTTATATTCTCGGACAAGTCAAAACACAACATCTTCGGCTCCGATGGCCACTTGATGGTCTGGCGACGTCAAAACCAATCGTTAAATCCAAAGTTTACCACCAAGACAGTGAAACACGGTGGTGGAGGTTTGATGGTATGGGGCTCGGGGGTCGGAAAGCTGGAATTTATTGAAGGAATTATGGACCCGTTCATGTATATTTATATTCTCAAACGAAATTGAAAAAAAACAGAATTCAAATGCTGGGAATTCCGGATTATTTTCACTTCCGAGAATACAATGACCCTAAACATACGGCCCATAACGTGCGTTTGAGGCTATTGTTTAACGCTCTCACATAATTTAAACGCCTCCACAGAGTCCTGACCTCAATTCTATTGAGCACCTGTGGGATTAATTAGAATGCAGACTCCGAACGCACGAAAAGCGGAAGAAAGCGTAGCTTAAAAAGGCCTTATTGGCTGAAAGGAGAACTATAAGTTCTTCATGTACAGAAAACTAGTAGCTCCTATACCAAGTCGTTTGAAAGAGGTTATAAAGTTGAAAGGATATCCGACTAAATATTGACTATAAATGTTAAAAGATAAAATTACTTTTTATTTAGTTAAGCTAATTGTTCACCTTTTCCTTTACAGGTGTACGCAGACTTTTGTGGAGTGAATTCGATGACTTTTTTCTGTTTTTGTTAATTTTTTCTTAAATAAATAATAAAATAATTTAAATTTTGTTGGAAATGAATGCCTAGTATATTGTTCTATTGAAATACATTCAGTTCAAAAAAATAATATTTTCCGGCTGTGAATAACAACGTTGTTTCTCAGAGTTTCATCGCTGTACGCAAACTTTTGTGGATCACTGTATGTATAGTAGGAGAGTCATATTTAGCTGTCAAATGCTTCGCAGACCGGCATTCGTGTTCACTCGATTTTACTCGGCATAAATCAATCGAAAACTGAATAGCTATCGATCGCGTGACAAGCTGATACTTTTCAAATGTATGTAACTTTGTTGGAATTCGAAAAAGTGATTTGGTATGTCTTTTCACCTGAGTTTATATTTTAGTGTTTAGTATTCAGCCAAAAAGTAATGTAGGCTACTTTTACAACGTAATTAAAAGTATGACACTAAGGCAATTCTAATAGTTGTTGTTGCTATGATATACCCTTATAATGCCAAAATTCTAGGTCCACACAGTTGTATCATGTTAGGTCTTTGCCCTCTCAAATCAGCCATTTGTAGAATCAACAAGCGTTCCGAGTTCAACGTACCTACCGCCTCATTCACATTTGTTCTTCTCAACTATGCAGTGCAACAATGTCCTCCACAAGTACCTACCCATAATCATTTCTACAAAACTTTGTTAATTACCTTTGTATAAACTTTTCCACATTCACAAATCGTCTACTGCTGCTTGTAGTTTCATAATTGCTGCGATGAGTCTGTTCTACTGTTGCACCAGTGCCACCTCCTCCAGCATAAGTTGTTGCGAATCCATTGCATTCCTCGCCGAATGAACTTTCGTCGAAAGTATCTGTTAGATTGTGTGTATAAAATGGTTTCCATCAAACAAAGTACTTTCAAAATTCTAATGCACGAGAACAAGTTCATTGTACAGCACTAACCTTGAGGTACATAGTAAGTTCGATTAGTTTTCGCAGTATGTTTCCGTTGTTGCACCTTGTAATTCACCTTTGGATACGTTGAATTGAAGTGCACCTGATTGCGGGCCACATACGCCGTGGGGGAGAAGGTGTTCTTATATGGTTGTTTAAGCAAATAGTTTCCGGCCATGTCAATTCGTTCCATCGTTGGGAATCTAGAAAATGTCATTTACTAAATATCTATTCATCTAATAGCTATTATCTTCCTACCTTGAATTACCAGATTGTCTTGTGAAACGTCCATTTAGACCGAATCCACCGTTGCTACTGCTGCTTGTATAGGTGCTGTCAGAACTTCTTCCATCTACGGAGGAATCCGAGCACGATTTTGTTGCTATTCTCTTCCCGTTAATCCCAATGATTTCGCCTGCAAGAGATGTCATTACCATTTTGAACCACACCGAAACCAGGACAACAATAAAATAAAAGTGAAAACAATACCGTTGTCATATGAACCACCATCGGCGGTTCCATACAGAATTTGTTTACGCTCTGAATGCAACTATGATACCAAAACAAAAGGCCAAAAAGTGTTTACAGAATTTATAATACTTACCACCACCCATGGTGTTGATGCCTCCACCACCATTCCTTATCGATTTCATTGACGTGTATTGCACCGGAACCGTTTTTCCCAGGACATACTGTATATTATTGTTCGCCATAGACTGATTATCGTCCTGTGGGTGGAGATTGATAAACGAAATTACTCATCATAGCTGATTTGATTACTTCAAGAGTTGCGGAATTCATTGATTGATTGGCACCTACTAAGTTCATATTAATCACCGGGACATAACCAATTAGACGATATGCCCAAAATAGCTGAACCATGTTTAAGGCTTAATATATAGCTATCCGCTCTTCTCCTTACTCAACAAAAGTTCTAGACCAACTGGATTTAAGAGTCGCAATTGCATGCAGCCAGAGTGCCACGGGAAATAGGGCGAACAGCCCATTCGTGTGCTACTTCAAAGGTGGTTGGTTACTCATTCAAATAAAAAAAAAAAAAAACAGCCCTAACCTGTGGTTTGAATGAATATTATTGAGTGTAATTCCATAGAAATTATTATATTATTACGTGACTGGATGACAAAATCGATATTTATGCGAAAATGCATGCGACAGTGGTCAGTCCGAACAGGTGGCGGGAAAGGGGTTAGTTGAGCAACGCCGTTAATGACAAACCCCTTTTGGGCATTTTTTATATTTGTCGTAGCTGATGTAAATTTGTCGGATTAATTACAATATAGAAGCTTTAACGCTCAGCGCATGGTAAAATAAAATTCGCGTGTTCCACTCGTGCAAATGAAAACAAGAATTTGGACTTTGGAGTGACTTTTGTGGATTAAATGTCGTATTTTAAATCTGAGATTTAAAATAATCTTGACGCCTGCATGGATAAAGTATAACATTACTGGCACTGTTTAGATTTGTTTTAAATAGTATAACGGAGCTTTTGTTTGTTTGGCTGTTTCTCAGAAATAACGCACACGCAGGTCTGGTAACACTTTTTGTAAACCTTTAGTTTGCCTTTTACTTTTACTGTAATTAAAGTAATTTACTTACATATGGCGCCAGGGCGACTTATGTATAAAAGCAGAAATGATACGCTATACGTAATTTAATCAATATACAAAGGATGTCATTGGTTTCGAGCTGAATATCCGTGGAGGAGTTTTAAAAATTGTCAGCAATTCCACATGCGATGTCTGGCTATTTATTATGGACATACATAGGGTGCAGCAATGTGGAACGCATCATGTTTATTTTATTTTTAATCAGACTTTTAGATTTTCAGAAAGACTACAGCTGATATCAATGCCCCTTAAAGGTACATATCTGCTAGAGATCTAATCCACATGCTATGCGAACTTGTCGACTGCAAAATGAAAACCACTCCATCATACACTATTCCAGTGTGAATAGGTCGCGTGCTAACGCTTAACTGGTAGAGATTCCCAATTGCAATAAATCAGCTATATTTGCTATTCAGGACGCCATCTACATTTCAACATGTCAGTTTCGACTGAAGAGAAGGACTACATTATTTATACAAACAAATTTGTCAAATGCTAAACGATATTCTAAGCTCGTTGTAAAATATAATTTGATGTATATTAGGTCTATTATGAATGCGTTTTCGTTATCCAAAAAATAACCAGAAGCTCTTGATAGACCTCAGTGCATCCTCCAATTTTGTAAGCGTTTTCGTTTTTCGATGAATTTCTTTAATTTTTGTCAAAGTATTCGTAGAGTATGTGTTCTATCATATCGTTCTCTGCGACATTGATTCTTAAGGCGGTATGAAGATCATTTCAGTTAGGCTCAAGCAGCTTTGCCAGGAACTGGAATATCAAATTGTTTACATGCCGTTGCCCCATGAAGTTGGTCTTTGAATTTCTTGAATTATTGAAGACTAGCTAACCCGCCCTGCTTGGCCAGTGTACTAAAACAGTCGCATTACTTATAAGCAAAACGCTGCTCTAGTAATATGGTTCTTGGTAGAAATTAGAGCCGCCAAATCCGACAAACATTGTTGAATCACACCAAATGTTTAAAATGTGAATAAACTTTCTTCACTATTATTTGGTTGTACCACATGAAATGTTCGATGTAGTAGCAAACATTTAAAAGCCAATAATAAGGCGTTGGCATCTACAACGCTCTTCCGACGTCAAGCGTCAAGCATTCAATTTTTTAAGGATTTCTTAATTTTCAACGCAGTAATATCTTTAAGGGATTTTATGGGCGTTTGCTTGGTATTGGAATACTTTCTGGTGGCTAAATGACTTCAGACTGATTGAGACATTAGGACAGTACTGTGGATGAGGAAGAATTTCCAATTTCGAATATTAGAACTTTTGTACTGTTACACGTGAGGTATGGTTCTTATCATTGCCATGTAATAGTATCGCACCATGCCACTCAGAAATCGCCACCTTGCAGGTCCAGATTTTGTAGTTGTCTCTTTTGGCACTATACCCACATATATTGTGAATATGAGTCATTTTGGTCAATTAATATAGAATTTGTCAATAACTTGACTTCAGCCCCACCTAGAAGGGTGCTTATGTCTCTCCCCAGGTCCCAGAGTATCTCTATACCAAATTACAATATGATTGGTTCAAATGTAAATATAGTACGACCAAACCTCGATACACGCAACTCATCGATAAAAGCAACTCTTAAAATCTTACCATTGTTGACTCAGTAATTGCAATTGAAAAAAGTAACTCGATAAACGCGACTTTTGTTTCATAACTTCTTACAACTTCCCTTAAGCGAGGTACACACCATCATACAAGAATGTCAGCTTTGAAATATAACACGCAAAACTGATAATGTGTACGCTCGAAATTCGGGTTGACACTCCAAAATGATGCTCACGAAATTTTTTTGCTACTGAGTGGCACTCAGCGGCCATCTTTGTTTTTCTTCGATTGTGTGTATACAAATTTCGTCATCCAAAAAGCAAACTCAAGTAGAGAGGGTCGAAAAACAACGACAACAACGATGATTTGGGTTGTCATACAAAACTTATAGTGTGTACGCTCGTTTCATAATGCCAAAATGATATGAGTTTTGAGTGACACTCTTGTATGATGGGGTGTACCTCGCTTTATATGTAACTCGTCTTTCTTGTTCACTTATTTTTATTTTACAAACTGCATTCTTTAGCCAGAATCAAAATGTGATCGAATTAACTAAAGTTAGGTTAGGTTAGGAGGGCCATTTGCAGTAAATGCAATTTCACCCAGAGGCCGTAAATGTCCATTGTGAAAACCCTATTTGAACATGTAAACATGTAACATAAAAATTTAAATATTTTGATGAACCTCGCTAGGTCTGTGAGCAGTATCTTAGCCAGGTCATCCAGGCAGTCGAAGAACCGTGCAAGGTGGGTGCCATTCTTGAAGGGCCGGGCATTGACATAGAAGGTATGCTACAGATTCTATTTCATCTTCATCCTTGCAGCTTCTACAGAAGTCATTTTTGAGGATGCCTTATCTTTTGGCCATGTTCACTATTATACAGTGTCCGGTTATAACATCGAAGAGTACATAGATTTGGCTTCTTCTCATAGAAAGTAGTAGGATATTGTGCTTTTCTAGTCGACTGCGGGTCACAGGTTGCGGTTTATGACACAATCGTTAGTGTTGCCCCATCGAAAGCTTAATTAGTGGTGATGCGGTCTAATACACTATCAGATCTGTGTCATGGTGTGCTTAATACAAGCAATACCCATAAGCAGAAATTTGCCAGGGTCTATTCGATTTTTAGCTGTGTTGAAAGCTGATAAGACCTGTCTGTCAGCTGGTGTTATATCCATATCAGAGCCTTTCCTGGCCAGTCCGTCTGCTGTTTCATTCCCTTCTATTTCCGCATGTCCGGATACCCAGCAGAGTAAAACTGCGTGGCGTTTTATCGCTCTAAGTGCCGTGACTTATCTCTATTAGAAAAAAAAAGTTCTTTTGGCACATTTGGTTGGAAGCGAAGTGTCAGATTTGGAAATGAAAAGTAAGGAATACCATATGCCTCTTGCCTTGCATGGGTCAAGGTGCGAAATACGAAAGTGCCGGTACCATTTGATGTATCCAAATACTGATCATTAAGCTGAAGGCCTTAGATGCTATAGCTAAATCTCTGCTATATAATTTTAATTATTACATATGGCAGTTTGTAAAATAAATAAAATAAAATAAATACTGGTCTTGATAAAGGCGAAATAATAATTGCATCAATTAAAGATTTGCAGCAATTGAGAAGCCGAAGAAATCGAAGTAATGACGAAATGCAGTTGAAGAACCCCCCTTCTAACATTTTGTTCCACTTCTGGCATCAATACTGCCTGAATTTCTATTAGTTGCTTTTATTAAGGGCATACGTAGTAGCAGGTCAGAATCTTAATCAAATCCCTCACAATAGTATCCCAATGATTATTTACTTTTTTTTTACTGGTTGGTGAAATAAAACCATTATTATTTTCTAAATATTCCTAAATAAATAATAAATATTAACTTACTGATGTCGCATACTCGGTGTTCACATCTTTTACTCCAACTCCAAGTGCAAGCATTTCGTGAGGTGCACGATATCTTTTCGAATCCTCATGGCTGTTTGAATAAATAAAATAACAAGAAAGAAACAATGAAAGCTTTAATATCAAATAAAGTACTTTAAATCTAGATATGCAGCACTTTTGTGAATTGGAATCAGCCCAACAGTAAAAGCACCACCAATTCGCTAGCCAACTTCGAAAATACTTTTAAAGTTCAGCACAATGAATAACACCACATGCGACGACGGGTTCAAAATCGATTAACTCCGAAGCAGGGACCTCGTCGAAGGACCATACAACGACGATTTTAACTTCACTCTATAGTCTACCTTCAACGAGGTTACTTTTCTTTGTAAAAAAGACTCTCATGTATAAGCACACAACATTAAAAAAAATTAAAAATCGATGTGAAGCTGTCGTGGACATATCACTCATGCTGGCACCTAATTGATGGGCGTCCAACTCCAATTCACATGCAAATGGCGCAGTATTTGGCCTGTCTGTCAATTGTTTACCTATTCACGGAGTAATTGAACGATTGGCAATAATTTTGCTGATTGCGGTATTTGTGGGCACGTCGCTTCAGTGATGTCGGCGAGACTGATCCCACACCTGAGGCTATCCACTCCAAATCAGACCCCATATGTGCTAGGGATACTCTGTCTTGAGTCTGTGGTGATGGCACCCTCAACGTGTACTGAACGCTTCCATCTGGGCCAACCAGTGGTAGCTGTTTGCGTGACAGTCTCGCCTTAACGGCTGCAAAAAATTGATTTCCATTCTCTCGTGACGCTGCGATATTCTGCACCACGTCCAGTACCACTCGAGGTGAAGTCACTTGTCCCAAAATTGCAAGAACATCTAAAGCTGCTTGGCGCACCCGCTTCTTTCGATCCATTGCAGCTAGAGCTGCACTAGTTACACAGGTGTTTGTATCAAAACAGGTACTCGGGAAGGTCATCAGAGCGTACATCACCATTTGCAGTGCGTTCTCACGGAACTACAACAAGACAGAAAGGAGGAGGGTTAAACAGTGACTAATTAAAGCGGTTTACGTGAGAAACAATAAATAAGGGGAAGTTTTTTTCTTTCTTTCAAATGGTAAACCCTCCCCTCATTTATGCAACTAGAACAACAGCGAAGTGCTGAGTCGCGACCTACCCTTGAGCTCTTTGCATGTAAAAAATCCTCCGATATCAGTTTGAGGACAATCACAGCCGGTGGTAGGCGTTGCATTAACGCCTTCGATGCACGATTCGCACCCGGCCCTCCTTGCCGGCAGAGACCAGTGATGATCTGTACAGTTCGATCCTCGAGATTGTCCAGCGGAAGTCGTGAAATCAGATTCATTAGCACACGTCGTTTATCTTCGGCTACTTCAGGGTTTTTCTCCGACGACAGTAGAGTCCGCAGGAGTGAGTCCAAACAGGGCTGTACGAGTGCTAAATTTTCAGAAGAACGAAGTGCGTCCTCTAGGGCATAGATTCCATTTAAACGTTGCCGCCAGTCCTGTAAAGAAAGTTAAACAGTAAATTTTCTTGAAAAGTCCTTCGTTTTCGGTTTCAATAGCGCTGCCACTTGCATCAAGCGGAAGTAAAACTGTAGAATTGTCATTAAAATGGATAAACTACTGTTCAAGGTACTATCCATGGACTGTGTCTACGATACGCCACATGCAAGAAATGTCAGAAATTTTAGTAAAACGAAAGTTAATCGGTTATTGACCGAGTAACCTTTCTCAAGTACATACAAAGCTTTGGACTGTATTGATTTTTGGTATTTTTAGGGAAGGAAGGTCTTCTTCGGAAACATAAGAGCTAATGAACGAATTTATTAACGAGCAATAACAAAACTCTGTAACTGTTGTTCTGGTTAGAAATATGTTTGAGTCCACTTTTCGTTATCTAAACATTTATATTTACCTACGTTGTAATAACTTTAAGTTGGGTGAAAGTAACCATTTAAGCTTTTACTATCACAGTAATCGCATTTCGATTGGGGATGGTGGTGGCTATGCTATTCGGTTATTAAATTTGTTTCCCTTAATACCTCACTTGTGTCAAAAACCATTAATGCTTTCTAACGCTCGCACGTGTCTAAGTATCTATTTAAAGCTGGTCTAAAATGTGGAGTTTTTAAAATAGTCTTTTGTGATTGATTTCGCCACAGAATAAGGTGCATTATACGATGTAAAAATATTAATTGGATTTAGACCAATTAGGTCTTAAAACGAAGAAACAAGCGCTCATGACTTTGGAGCCATAAATATATAATATACAACTAATCGAAAAAACAGACCTGATGAAGCTGTAGGTGGTAAAAGCTAAATAACTGCATCAGAAAATTGACTTTCATTCACTTTCCATTTTCTGAGACAGGGTGCTGTTGCGCAATACCCTTGCGTTATGGACACTTTCAGGCCAGTTGGCACACAAATAATAGAATGTGAGATCGGGTCCGTATACTGCAACTATTCTATTATATATTTTTATTCCATTAGTTCATTAAGTTTACAACGAAAATAGTCATTAATATTACAACTTAGTCTATGGCAGATGTAACTTCAGCTACACAATGACAAACGGTGTTCTTACCAACGCCGACGTTTTCTCCAGAACCGAGCCAATGCAGAGCTATTCAACTTTTTTGTCGAACGTTGAGGTTTGTTGTGGTTTGTTAGTGACATTAATTTACACGTACGTTTTTCAACAAGATTAGCCACTAAACGATATGAAACACGGATTTTTTCAACAATTTCGAAAATAATATGTTGTTTATAAACTTTATATAAGCGACGTTGGTCGTAGGTATTCATCACTTTCAACCGAATAAAAAAAAAAAAAAAAAACATTGTATGCTTCAAAATATGCTGCACTGGCGCACCAGAATCTGCACTGATGAAAGTTGAAGCAAAATTTGAACAGTAATAATTCAGAATAAACCTAGTTCTCTCACACTTGGGTATACGAATGAAAATACAGTTGTAATTGAAAAATTGGTGCATCAATTGAGACAAGACTTATGCCCCTATTCCATAACACAACTCCATTTAGTTGGGTTATCTCTTACGCAACTCCACTATCACACAACTGAACGAATTTTTCATATTACATAAAACAACATGTTTCAGTTGTGATTGTAAAAAAAATTACATACTTTTAGATGCGAATAACAACTACAAATTGACTATTAACGTAAATCTGACCTCTGGTTGTCGAAGTAGAAAATAATTTTGCCAACAGAAATTCAATATTCAATAAAAACAGAATGAAAAGATGTTTTGATTTGGTTTTTTTAATGATAATAATGATGAAGATAATACTGTTATTGCTGTGCGCATACGAAAATCTATCCGTGACGCATTCCAATTCCAACTAGAACTAGAAAAAATGCTAGTAATGAATATGCATTTGCAATGTGTAAATTACTTACATATGTTATTTTTAAATATTTAGAAGTGTTTTTGTACTGAACACAGAAGCATTTTGCTTCGTTCAAATCGAAACCAAAGATTTCTTAAAATTGCATGGACTGCAATTGCAATACCACTTCCACTTCCGAGTGCTGAAGATGTAAAACCATTTTCTCCAACTAATGTGGACTATATGCTTTTTAAGTGCATACATTTTTTAATTACGTTATTAATAATATTGTATTATTTTATTTGTCCTATATACGTCTTTTTGTTCATTTTCCACCTTTCGTATCTCAATATTTACTCTCAAACAACTGCTTAAAACCAGTTGTTAGTTTTTGACAGCTCAAGCAACCAAAACATAACTGAGTTGTCTACCATAATAACAGAAAAATTCCCACACAACTCTAGAGAGGATACGCCATCTTGGTTTTATGTTGACAGGCAACTCTTTTTCTCAGAGTTGTGTTCAGGAATACCGAATTTCAAATTTCAACCAAATTTCAACTCAACTTAACAAAAATTGTCTTACGGAATAGGGGCATTATTTAATATTTAAAAATTTTTTTAGTTACCTCTTAAAATCCGACTTGTTAAGACTTAACAATTTTCAATTCGAACGCTATTTTTTTTTAACTAAGTAACATTTCATTGTTAAATTTTGTCTACACTTATAGGTTTGTGGTACAGAAAGTGTGGGAATTGTGAATTTTCCAATTGTTAAGGTTCACTTGTACAATTCTTAATTGTAAAGTTTACTAGTAGGTTTGATACTCGTTAAAATTTGCCTGTTGTACAAGAGTTTTCCGGTACAGGGGCCCTACTCTGTATCTCGTTTCGAAACGGAAATTTTCCGAAAACGAATATTTTATACTCTCTATTTCGATAGCGGAATGAAATCTACTACTTTCGGATTTAGAATTCCGAAAGTGGAATTTCGGTACCTGGTAACTCGTTTCCTAATGTCAAAAGCATTGAAAAACGGAAAATTTCTTTCTACAACTAATTCGCTAACGGAAGGATTTGAAAGTACCTAAAAATGTAAGTTTTTTAAGAAAATTTTAGTGATAATAGCAATTTAAACAAGCAAATTTTAATTTTCAGGGAATCTTCAAACAAAAATTTGCACACGAAACAAAAACAGTTTGAAATGTTAGTAGAATTTATGTGTGCACATCCCGATCTAGCCAAAGGACAAATTAAATCCTCTAATGCGAAGCAAACGTCCAATAATTTATGGAAAAGGCTTTTCGTGCGTGTGTAACAACAAATAAATTAAAAATATTTTTAGATATGGGCCGATCATAAGGCCTACATCAAATCCAAATTAAGGAAAAACAAAACAAGCATTTCTGGAACAGGTGGTGGACCTTCCAGGCACTGTTCTTTTACGGCTTCCGAGGAGTTGGTAATAAATTTGCTAAATATGAATGAATCGGTAAGTGGTTTCCCAAATGCTAAAGTTTTCGGTATTCATATCGAAAATGAAAATTCGGCACGAGCTCTTGGAGAAGATTTGCAAAACGATTCATCAATCATGGAAGCAGAAAATATACAAATCGAATCGGTGGTCTTTGAAGTACCGAATATACCAGCTAACGATGTTTTTCCCAGCTCATCGCATATTCGTTCTGCTCGTCGAAGTAAGGAAAATCTTCTCCAAAAGCAAGTGGAGAATCAAATTGAGTACCACACGAAATCATACCGAATGTTCAAAGAAATAAATGAAAATTTGAAAACATTAGCTAAATATAAAAGAAAAGAATTTGATCTCATCGAAAAAAATACAAGCTGGCAAAAGAAAAATTTGAACACAAAAAAAGAACCGATTACGAGAAGAACCAAATAAAACTTGCTAAACTCGAATTAAAAAAAGAAATGTTAGCATTGCAAAGCAACGACTTCTAAAATAGTGATAGTGAAACATTATTTAATATAAGTGAAAGAAATGAATTTCTATGTTTATGTATATATTTATATTTTTAAGAACTACTTAATCCAAATGAATTTTTGCCTTTTTTTATACTGAAATGAAATGTGATTTAATTTAAATGAAAGAAATGAATTTTTATGTTTATGTATATATTTATATTTTTAAGAACTACTAAATCCAAATGAATTCTAGCCTTTTTTATACTGAAATGAAATGTGATTTAATTTGAATGAAAGAAATGAATTTTTATGTTTATGTATATATTTATATTTTTAAGAACTACTAAATCCAAATGAATTCTAGCCTTTTTTATACTGAAATGAAATGTGATTTAATTTAAATGAAAGAAATGAATTTTTATGTTTTTATGTACACATTTATTAATGTTTTTATGAATTAATAAATCAAAATGAATTTGTGCCTTTATTTTTTGTTTATTGATTACATAAATTATTTTTTATTTGGTCCCGGACTCTTTTAGCAATGTTGGAGTAGGCATCATTAGGTACTTCATGTGGCTGTTCAATGCTGTTTGATGCATCATCGGGTATTTCAGATACGGCATCCGATGGCAAGGCCACATTGTGCGTCAAACATATATTATGCAGTGCACAGCAAACATTCACTATTTGCACAACCTTTTCTGGAGAATAGTGAAGTTCTCTTGCTGCTAAAAGACACCGAAATCTTCCTTTTAGTACACCAAATACCCTCTCAATTAAAGATCTTGCTTTAGAGAACTTTTCATTGAAGTTGCACTCGGCGCTATTTTCTGCAGCGTTTCGATATGGGGTCAAAATCCATGGCTCCAATGGGTATCCAGTCACCTTAAATAAACAAATTAAAAGTGACTAATCGATGTTCGTCGATTTCGATTTAGAACATTTTAAATGCTTACCAAGAATCCAAGAAGACTTATCGCCATTGTCATAGTTTTGTTTTAAATATTCACGTTCATGAGATTGACTCCATACATGTGAATCATGCGATGCACCGCCGTACTTTCCATTTACTGCCCGTATGAACATATCGTGATCACATATCTTTAATTTATAAAAACATTTTAATTATTGTTCAAAAGAATAAAAATATTTTCATTACCACCATAGCATTAATACTATGTTTTAATTTTCTGTTGAAATATAACTGCTCGTTTGCTTTAGGTCGTATCATTTGAATGTGTGTTCCGTCTACCACACCAATCACTCCTGGGATTCCGGACTTCGAAAAAAAATACTGTTTAGCTTCTCGTCTTTTCGTTTCGCTCATATTGATGTGTCTTGGACACAATATTTTTTCGATTGCTGTAGAGACTTCTGCAATAGCGCTTGATGCTGTTTGTTGTGCCATTCCAATATAATAGTTGTGTCCTATTTGCTGCTGATATCCTCCTTGCGCTAAAAACTTCAGAGTAACAGCTACTTTTAAAATTGGAGGAACTCCAGTGGATCTCATGGGAGAAGGAAGCTCATTTTGTATGCAATTTAAAACATACAAAAAAGCCTCCTTCGATAAGCGAAAGTTCTGAACAAAACTAAAATAATAAAATAATGATTAATGGTGATTTGAATCC
Organism: Brachyopa scutellaris; assembly: GCA_949775065.1. Taxonomy (NCBI): domain Eukaryota; kingdom Metazoa; phylum Arthropoda; class Insecta; order Diptera; family Syrphidae; genus Brachyopa; species Brachyopa scutellaris. The sequence continues at coordinate 183,514,757 of OX459112.1, read as the reverse complement.
ATCAAATGAATTTTACCTTTTATCACTTATTTCCATAATATTCGATTTGTCCCGTATCATTTTTCGCTCAATGCGTTCTTCATTTGTTTCCTCGTCCATCCATAGTGCAACTGAGTCCATTTTTTGTGTATTTTTTAAAATTCTTTCTTTTGAAATGCACAATTATTTTTTTCAACATTCACTTATTTTTCTCGGTTTATTTATTTGACAGATCTCAAAAGAAATATATCGAGACTCGACAAAAAAAAATCCGTAAGTGGAAAAAGCATCTAGTACAAGTTTTTACATTCCGAAAGTGTTACAGAGTACCAATTCAAAAGCGAAACGAAAAGCAATTTCGAATAGGATTGACTTTCGAAACGAAATACAGAGTAGGGCCCCAGGCCCCTGTTTTTACTTCCATGTACTTCCATCTCACACACACAATACATTCTATATATGTATATTCTATCTTGAAATTTATGAGATATTCGAAATTAATTTTTTAATTTTTTAAATTTTTAATTTAAATTTAGCATGATTTTACAATATGGAACTAAATGGAAAAATGTAGATAATTTCGTAATCGACTTGTCAATAAGATATCCGTAATGAGTATTCCTAAACCTGTCAATATGTCCATTACCTGCCTATTTTCATACACATATACATACGTATACATGTAACATCACTATAGTTGACCTTTTTTCCGCATATGAATGCATAATCGATTTTTATAAGAAGCGCTGTCATTATTTTAGCAATTTTTCAATTTTCTACTTTCCCAGAAATAAGTCTTCCTCTTTCTTATTACGAATCGTAAGGGAAAGTCAATTATAGAAAGTGATTCCTTAATTTAAACTCCCTTTTCTTGTGGATAGGGAAGTGGTCACAAAAGCCGAAGACGAAAGAAATGTAATTCACGAAATTGATTTTTAATAATTCAATAAAAGTGGATGAAGGTAACGGGGGTTGTTTTGTTTTTCTTTCACTTTCGCCAACTCAAGATGGAGTGCCTTGGTGTAGGTTAGCTCTTGTAAGGTACCCCGTCGACTGACCCACCCTATTAAAATGGTAAAGTCGTCGTATGTATCTGTTGATGGCAGTTGTTAACAACTGTAACCTTGCACACTGAACTGGACAATGGCTTGGCTATGGTATCCGTAAATAACCTTTCAGTGGGGTGGTCACTCATTTCATTTCTATAATAGTCGTACATAGCCCAAGTTTTTTTAATCGTGCTACTGTCGCATGTGAGATACCCTTTCAAATTCCAAATCGATTTCGAATGATTTTGTAAAGTTGTTGTCTTAATTTATTCGAAATTGCTAGATCTCGTGCTGAGTGAGGAGTCGTTTACATTAAGAGGTTAGTTAGCTTAATCGTTTCCTTGTTGTCTCAACGTGGGTCATAATTTGTTTAAATGGTGGATAAAGTTACAATTACATCATTTACACATCGATGTATTTGAAAGAGTTTTGTTAGTTTAAGAAAGTTAAAGCGGTATCCCCTTTAACAGTAAAAGTTAGTAGTATCAGCTTAAGGTTGATGTTTTTGAAAATATTTTTTTTTAAAAGAAATGTCTAAAGATGAACTATTTTTACTTGAAAAATTATCTGTATAAAGAGATACTGGTGTACCAGTGCGAGGAATATCGCAAGTAGAAACCCTATAGTGATACTGATGCCTCCATACTTCCACCGATTAAAACACTGTTCAACACAATCGACCATATAACCGAATATGATACCAACGCTCCGTGGCTCACACGAACCGACTGCATCACGTTTATGTTCTTTGTGGCCGAAATTTGATCTTAATAGGACAAAGACGATGTTACATCTGGATAAATCCTCAATACGCTTAATCACCGGAATAATCACAGGAAAATGTACTATAGGACAGCAAATGGCAAATTGAATCCAACGATATCTGTAGAAGCTGTAGAGGTGAGGAAGAAAGCGAATCGATCCGTACTGCCGGCCTCCAAGAAAGTCGCTTCCGTACTTAAGGTCATATATTCTTGACAGACGTAGCAGAGCTTGGAAAAAAACGATATCGGATATTCTAAGATTCACCAAGAGCACGGACTAGTTTACGAGTTGGTAAGAAGAGGATTTACTCCCAAACAATGACGGGATTCATAATGGACCTTCGACCTTCGAGCTCCGAGAAGAAATGATTGCTCAAACAATCATACACCACTCCTAAGCTAACCTCACCTCCTGAGACTTAGTGTTATGTTAATTGTTAATATTTATAAAATGAGAGTGCAATTCGTCACTGCTCCAGGACATTCTCTTTCTTTAAACACCTCATTTGATAATATCGTTGAAATAATGTTTTCTTCGTAATGACTTTACTCATTTGTATCTTTTCAAAACTGTTATTACCGATGAACAATATTCAGTTGATAAAGTTTCGATTAGTGTTGAAATCATTGAAATAGGTGCGGAAAAAAACTCAGGAGAAATCACAAGCTCGGTATATATAGGGTGACCAGATAAGAACGATAGAAAAAAAAATTAAATAAAACAACAACGGTGTGAGATCTAAAATTAATTTTGAAGCTACATTCATGCCATTATGTGTGGAATAGCACATCGTTTAAATGGCCGCTGGCAGTGCTTCAAGCCGTCGGTCCAATTTTTGATGACACGGTCCAATATGTACGATGTTATTCCGGAAATAGCGTCTAGAATGTTGGCGTCGAGCTCGTCCAAAGTGGTTGTCTTGTTAGTGTAGACTTAAGACTTGACGTTGCCTCAGAGAAAATAATCGAGAGGTTTCAAGTTGCATAATAGCGGCGGCCAATTGATGAACGTTCGCCGGAAGAGACCCAGGCGCCTAAATCTGGAGATCCGGCCAACATTTCCAGCATCCAATTAGCGAACTCACGGGGTTGTCTATGGTCGTCCACAATCTCATATGGATGTAGGCCTAAATCCAACAGCAAAATAAACCGGGTTGACTCTCTGGCGATGCCTAATTCAGCTGATCGGCGCCGAATCGAGATTTCTGAGTCATCTTCGATACTGGCCGCTATGGCGGCTATGTTTTCTTCATTTCGCACCAATCTCTGTCTGGTTGGTGGCTTAAGGTCCAAAAGTGCGTACTCACGCTTAAATTTTTCCACGGTGCGACGAATTGTCTGCACACTGAAGCTATTCTGACGATCGACTAGATCATCAAGAGTGAAACGATGCATGATAAAATGTCAAACCTTACTGAATATTTTGACAGCTGGATGTCTGCCAGGTTAGCAACGATTAAATAACTTATATTCAATATTTAAAAAATATCACATGTTACCAATTAGTGTTTGAAATTGCTCATTAATTATTCTATCCCGATAAGCTAACGCTATTTTGTAGTAATTAAATAATCAAGGAACATTAATCTCATTAAGCAGGGCTACAGTTTGGTCGTCCGCAAGAAAATTGCTGCCGAAAAAGTACTTTCTCGTTTCTCCTAAAATGGGGCACTTTCCAAGAAAATGCATGTTATCCTCCCGTACAGGCATGCCGTAAAGAAAAGGTAACTCGTTGCGATGCGGAATGTAGTTGAGATGAAGAAGTTCTCTTCGAAGTCCAAACATAATTTATATTTCATCTAGGCTATGTTCATCATGAAAATAGTTTTTTTTTAAAGATTCTGATCCTCCAATTGCCGAGGGCACCGAGACCTAAAAGTCAGTTTAGGGAACCAGAAGAGGCTCAATTCTTTTAATGGAGTTGAGACCAGCGTTGTTCCGGAGAAATGCTGGAGTTGAGCCAATTTCCGAGCCATTTCACACTAGGTTGAGCCAAATTAGTAAAATTACTGAAAATCTGAATATAAAACAAATTATTGGATAATGTTTGCTTATAAACACGAACACAGCAACTTCATATCACAAATTCATTTTTCAAAGTGCAAGAACGACTGTGATATTTTGGTTTTATGGCTTGGAAACCGATAGCATAGTGCTACCAAATTACTGAAGAGCTTTTTTTTACACATACCTACTTTTTTAAGGCTATATAGATTACCAAAAAAACACGCCTAATGTTATTTAAAGAGTGAACTCTTATTTCACGAGCCAAATGAGCCAAATGTGAGCCATTTCTCTGTGGCTCGGAGCATTGAACCAAAGCAAAAATATTTGAGCCGAATTACCCAATTGAGTACTTCAGCACAACGCTGGCTTGAGACTTTGCAAATTTCCATGGGAGTAAGGATTTCTCTGTGGAAATGTTGTCTCCTGCGGGCACAGAGTACCATGCAGTCACATAAAATATGTTCCGCAGTTTCGTCGTCTTCCATGCAGGGACGACATTCAGTTTCCTGAATGAGACCTATTTTGTTTAGGTGATATCGAAGATGGCAATGCCCTGTTAGAAATCCCACCAATCTCTTGATATCATTTCTACTGAGGAGCAGGTTTTTATGAATTTATTTTGGAAGGGCTTAATGGTTTTTTTTTTTAGTCTGACAAAGACCCTGGGTATTTTCCCAATAGGAGGCACACATGTTGTTTTCCCACCTTTGAGTTTAAAGTTTATAGCTGAGTTTGGAATGTAACGAAAGGGCTCAGGTCTGATAAAGGATTTAGCCGAATCTTTCCTAGCTAGTTCGTCAGCTTTTTTGTTTCCATCAATACCCCCATGTCCAAGCACCCACCAAATAGTTAGTAAGATGAAGATTGTGGGACAATTGGCTGTAAATCACCCTATGTACTGATCCCACTGCATCTTGCAAAAATTGTTCTCTGCAGAGTGGGTTCACCTTTGCTATAAGCTCATAGAGTGTTGTCTTCCAATCGCTATAGTCAGTACAACTCAAATGAAGCTCCATTCCACAATTATGCGCCAATTCTTCCCACTCACCAAACCAACTCGTCATGCTTTGTATAATTTCACGGGCAACTTACTTCGGGAGCCGTTCTTCAGGTATATTAAAAACTTTGAAGATGTAGTCCACTTTAAGATTAAACGTTTCGACGAAGAGTGGAGGCACACCTGTTTCCACCTACATATATAGTTTGGCGAATTTGAAGAAAGGCGAAAGATTATTTTGATATTATACCTCAACAGCTTCTCTACCGTTTCGGATTGTCTATATACCCGCACTTGAGCCCCATAAAACAGAACGACTTCAGATACCGCATTGAAGACCAGGAATTTATTATAATGAGCAATATATTTATCGGAAAAACATCTGTTCTACGTTGCATTGAATGCGCCTTTAGCCTACGAAAGTTTTTCCTTTAGATGTCTTTCCTATCTAAATTCCTTGCAAAATATACGCTCAGATACTTATTCTCCTTTACTACTTCAATATTTTCCACATTAAAAGGCCATCTTTCATTAGCACATGATTCCAATATACCACAATATTGAAACAGCCAGTTGATCATTAACTGCAGGGATTCAGGTTTATATGCCAACAAAGCTATGTCATCTGCAAAAAGCAGATGTCCTTTTATCACACTATTCTATTTCAGCTATTTATCAACATTTCAATTTAAAGTCAAAAATTGGAAAATTTATTTACAAAGTGTATATTAGCTTTACATTACATGATCCTTGGTGATAAAACAGAGCAACTTGAGAACAAATAATAAAACTAACGAGTCTCGTGCCTTAAAGAGTTAAGGAACTAAATGAGAGCACATAATTCAGTCCAAATAATGACAGGCATGCATAACTAGTATAATTTGTAGTCCTAAAATAAACATACTCGTACTTATTTTTAAATAAGTGACACATAATGTGTACAATTTGTGACTAGGAAGAAATGCCACGATATCTCAAACATAACCTTAATACACAATCGTACTTTATCACAAAACTCTAATAAATCTGATATTAAATTAGCCTTTTGTGCAAATTAAATCGTATACTTCAAAAAAAAAAATTATATAAGTGTAAAATTGGCCGCTCCTTAATGATCTTGCAGCATGAATACAGATTCGTTTCGTTCTAAAAAATATAAAAAACTAAACAAATCGCCTCACGAACAAGGAAGTTAACCCCAAACTATAAGTAAGATTAAAATGTTCATTCGTTTAACAACTCTCGCATCAAGATTATGCCAATTGAAGCGCCATAATAAAGTAAGTTAACTTAAATTCCCCTTCTCACCCTTCTTACAGTTCTACGATGACCTTATTTCTGTACATGACCGAACGCTGCGAGAAGTACGCACAATTGCGTACAAAATGGCCGTAGGTAATATTTTTGATTGACATACAAGAAAAATTTAACAAAAAATTGGGGTTAATACTGGAAAAGCACGAAAATGCCAAAAAAAAAATCACTAAAAAGCAATACAAATGCTAGAATGCTTTCATAAAAGTCGAAATAACGCAAATAAATCCCGCTACGGGATAAGTTATTGTTAAGTCTGACAGTGGAATTGGACATATGTCTGGTAGGAGGGGGTAGTTAGTTCATAAAACATGCATGACCCACTTACAGCATTCACCACTTCGACTACTTAAATAACCCTCATGGTAAATATACAAGATTGGTGTGGTAGCCCCACCGTGCAAATTAATCGCAGGTTGTTTTTTTTTATATTTTTTTGATTTGGTTTACTTCCTTGTAACGCAACAGATTTCCATAGCCTCGATTTTTTTTGCGGAGAAGAACTCAAGAGAAAAATCCCGAATGAGCGTGTTTTCACCCGAAAATTTTGGAAGGCAGGAACTAGTATGTATGTACTTGTACATATAACTTTTAGTAGATGAATTGTTAAAAAAAAAAAAATTGCAACATATGTATGTATTTTATGAAGTAAGACTGCAGTCATTGAAATACGATATACAGACTGTGATTCATGTTTAAAAACAAAAAAGCAGCTTCTGTAACATACATAAATACAGTCCGATTCACTTGATTATACGCACACAATTTGTTTCCCCTAATTTGGATCAATAAGCAAACAATTGCATTCAGCAGAAAGGTTAGCAATTTCTCTGTAAAATGACATAAAAAAATGTTGGTGAGATACACCTAACGGTACTTTTGCACTCTTTTTCCTCAAACTTGTCAAAACTGCAGCATTTTTTCGGTTCACTTGATAAGACGCACGGGCAAAAAACGTAACCGTCTGGTCCTGATGCTGTTTGTAGAGTGAGCCTAATTGGATGCTGACCTCTGAGTTTTCCGCTTGTCTTGAGGCACAGCATGTTCACTCCGCTCTATTTTACAGGCTATTTCGCGGTTTGAAAGACCTTCCGAATGGTAAGCATCTATTTTTGCTCTTGCGTCCAAGGTTAACAGTTTTTTTTTTGCCCATTCCTTTCTTAAGTAAAAGACAAAAACTTCCTTTAATCAGAAATTAATATTTCACTGCAGTTTGCTCGATTACTCTTTGTCTATTAACTAAATTTGCACGTGCGTCTAATCAAGTGAACCGAAAAAATGCTGCAGTTTTGACAAGATTGAGGAAAAAGAGTGCAAAAGTGTCTCTCACCAAATTTTTTTTTATGCCATTTTACAGAGAAATTTCTAACCTTTCTGCTGAATGCAATTGTTTGCTTATTGATCCAAATTAGGGGAAACAAATCAAGATTTAAGGAAACAAATTGTGTGCGTCTAATCAAGTGAATCGGACTATAAAATATTTTGAGCTTATCACCCATCTTAAAATAATGTACTATTGTAGCGGATACTGAGAATGTGGAAAACTACTTCTGCAGACTGTATAGCGGCAATGAAGACCAACACCCCGCTGTCAGGGAGAATGATAAATTAAATTTTGATTACGAAAGCCAAAACTCACGTCTACCTGACCAAAACGAAGTGAGGATAGCATATGCAAGCTTAAGTCCAACAAGGCTGCTGTACATGAGGGTTTACCCGCAGAGCTATTTAAAGCAGCTGGAGCGGGAGTGAGCATACACCAACTCATCAGCAAGATTTGGTCAGAGGCAGGTATGCCAGATGAATGAAATCTCAGCATCGTCTGAACGGGCCACATGAAAGGAGACCCAACTATAGGGGCATCAGTCGTTTCAATATATGCCATAAGATCTTATTTACCATATTGTGTGAACGCCTGAAACCACTCGTCAACAACCTGATTGCCCCTATCAGTGCGCTTTCAGGCCCTGGAAAAAACCCAAGAAGTCCATATCGATACCCACCACCTGTTCATCGATTTCAAGGCCGCCTATGATAACAGCTGAAAGGATGAACTGTATAGAGCCATGTCTCGTTTTGACATCCCTGCCAAACTCATCCGCCTGTGCAGGATAACGAGGAAGAAAGCTCGCTCGAGACTGTGATGTCAAAAAGGATTAAGACTAGGTCATGCACTGTCATGCGACTTCTTCAACATCATTCTTCAAAGAATCGTTCGAAACTCACAAGCTAACAAACGAGTAACGCTCTTTCAAAAGTCCGTTCCACTATTTGCATACCCCGATGACATTGACATCATTGGTGGAACACAGCGAGCTGTCACCGGTGCGTTTGCGAGTATAGAAATGGAAGCGGCTAAAATGGATTTGGCGGTAAACGATGGCAAATAAAATATATGCTATCAACAAAAATGGACACCCAACATCGACGAATTGGACAGAATGTCACAATAGACAGCTACAACTCTGAGGTAGTAAAGGACTTTTTCTACCTCGGCTCTGCTATAACATCACAAAATGACATCTTGTCGGAAATCAGACGAAGGATTACTCTTGCCAATCGAGTAGCAGAGGACGACCTCGCACAAGTTGAAAATGACGTCAACCAACTTGTAGTGCGCAACTGGAGGCAGTAAGCTAAGGACCAGGTTACTAAGAACCATTCCAGAAAAGTTTATTTGTTTAGCCAATCGATCTACAGTAGCTAGGATTTGTTCAATATTTACATCGGCTTTCAGCAGAGACGTTTTATTGTTTTATGTTTTTATAACGAAGTTTTATTTCCATATTTTGGCATTGCTATATTTAATGTATTTGTTTCAGCCGGTCCAGTAGAGAAAGAAATTCAAAAAAAATTCAGCTGACTCAAAGCACAATGACATTAAAAACTGTTTTAATGAATGTTCCCGAGTGTGGATTGGAGAACCGGCAATACCAATCGATTCGCAAACGGCAAACCTATCGATATTTCATTCATTTCACATGTTTGCTTCACCACTCCAATCACTTTCCTCTGCTACGTCGCGTCGTTCAAGGCTTGAATTTATAATCGTTGAGGTGTTCTCGTTTGCATGGAAATAGAAAAATCTACCTAATAATGCTTTATGAGACTAATTGCAAGTTTTCAATTTATTTCTTGCACGCGATCTCAGCAATACTCACTTAGCCGATAAGGCGCAGTATTTAATGTCACACTGCCAGATCGATGAGTTGACCAAACAGCAAAAATAAAAAGGTCAAATTCGGATAATAATGCCGAGCCCCTTGCAAAGAACTGTATGCACTTACATTAGCGGGCATGCACATGCACAGTAGTGCTGCAGAGATTTAAAGGAAATTTACATACTTTTACCAATAGGGCCCATCCCATCGCCTTAAATCACAATTTATTACTTTTTTGATGGACGTTACCATTTAGAAGTATGGCACCGCCTAGGAAATTAAATTCAAGAACAGCGACTACACCACCTACAAACAAACATTTGAGGTAAATAGGTGCCAAAGAACATAGAAAAGAGATGACTGACCGAGGTAAATGTAATTCGATGTACATACATATGCATCTTATCTGTGGGTGGACTTTTACGACATCTTAACCAGTAGTTAGAAAAGATAAATTCAAGTCCAGAGAAGGTATCGTTTGTTCCGGCAAAAGAGCCAAAACCGATGCGAAAGATGGGCATTAAAATATACGCTGTCAAATACATAGTAATGTATACCAACATTTTACTGCTCGTACATAATGTGTAAACTTATTTGTAGGTACAGTCATCCAATTTATTATCTAGTTCTACGCAGCAGTGATATACGCAATTGAACTTTGGTATTCGAAGGGTAGAATTTCCATATCTTATCAGTTATGATTTATTTATCAGTGAATGTTGACCCTAATGAAGAAGTGTGCTCGGCCATAAATAACATATGCATTAACCTAGACTTAAGGAACAAATTAAGGCCAAGATGAGAAAAGTTTAGTTTTTGTTAGCCCCCTATGAAGAAAAGTGTAATTTAGGACAATTTGAAAATCTTACCGTATCTTAGAACTGTACAATAATAATTTTAAATATATAAATGGCAGCATATTCGAAATTTTTGTAGACAATATACAAGACTGGATACAAAACCGGTCTGAAGCAGACGGGATAAACGGTCACCATGTTCAACAATATTATGACTCGGTGTGTGATTAAAGAGCTTACATTCGTTAATAATATGCTGCGTTACGAGACCCTACGATATGATCCACTACGGCTGACGAATTTAGCGGTGTGTTATTTCTTTTGTAACAGCTTTTGGGCTTTCAGTTTCTTACTATGGAGTGACCTCTATCAGTAGTTAGCCACCTCGGTGTGGTCTAGTGCACGTATCACTAGGATTTGATTACTTATTCAGGGGATGGTAATCCCCCTTACCACAACATCAATACCAGTAGTTAAAATTCTTTGACTTCTTTATTAGGCTTGAGGGCTAACAAGATTCAAAAATTACTCTGATAGTAAACGGTTCATGTGGGGGACGATTTCAACTTGAAGAAAATTAATATAGCATTTTAACTTTAAATTCGTTTATTTGCAAATTAAATTCGTAACTTTGCACTTTGAATTCGTCTTTTTGCAAACGAAATTCGTAGTTCTGCAATTTGAATTCGTTTTTTTTTATTTTACTATTAAGATTTGACACTTAAATAAATGTTTTTAAATAACTCTCACCTTCTTGCTTAGATTTATCAAAAATTAAAGTTTCCAAAGTTCAACAGGGAGAGGTGCAGGTTTGAATTTGAACTTCATAGGGTGCTGGTTTACTGAGTCACCTTACGTCTCACTGAAAAACATCTAACATTACAGACTTTAATGGAGTTCCTGCTTGCTGCAGTTGGTATTTTTAACACCTTAGCTATCACGTAATTAGAACAGTTGGATCTTGTTATCTGGCGATAGGCTTTCTCTATATATTACACTAGGCAAATTATGCTCTGATAATGGAACTGGGTATGTTTACTTGACGTATGAGGTATGAATAACAAAAAAAAAAAAACGATTTGGTGGTAAATTCCAGTGTTCGGAAGAGGAAACGAATTCAATTTGCAAAAAACCGAATTCAAAGTGCAAAAATACGAATTTAATTTAAAAAATAACGAATTTAATTTGCAAAAGAAACGAATTTAAACTGAAAACGCTTTAATATACGAGTACCGTCTACCATAGGTATCGTAGCTCAGAGCGGATTGTGTCACCTCTTTCTGCTCAATTTTAAAAAAACGTTTTCTTATTAATCGAATGATTACTTTAAGTTAGACTATATAAGAATTAAATCATCAAGGTAAAATCAATCAAAGCTTTAACTGGTTGAAATTTTAAGACTTTAAGGGCTTGCGAAATGAGTCTTCTAAATTGTTACTTAACGGTGATAATCATCATTTTATATTTAAATCGCTAGCGCAAGAGCTTGTGATTCCTCCTGAGAGTTTATTCTTGGATCGATTTCAATGATTCTTACACTGATCGAAAGCTTATCAACTGAACTTTGTTCATCAATATAAACAATTTTAAAAAGGCCATATGAGTAAAGTTATGACGAAAAAAACATTATTACCTATACGTACGGGTAAATGGTTTTTTCTACATGCGAGATTCGTCGCACCGGTTCACTAGTAGCATATGGATAGCTTTGTTTATAAGAAAATAAAAAACTCGAATGCCCATAATCCATACACCGATCTAAAAAGCAATTTAATTTTTATGAGCATTTTTAAAATTTCCCAACCGTTTACCTACCGCTAAAGACTAGAAAAAAAAATTTAAGTTGAGTATCTGGGTATTTTTTATAATTATTCTTGTTTCGTGTTACGCGGTACTGTAATGAAAAATATTGTTAAAGAAAACATCAACAAACCACCATTTAACCGTTATTTACGTCATAAAAATAAAAGAAATTGCATTGCAACGTCAATTAAAGTGTAAACGCACTACAAGAGCCACTCGCAATTAAGCGGGTACTTTCACACTTTTGTCCCTTTTTCCTGTTAAACGGCTTCAGGAAGAATTAAAACTGCCCGCACGGACAGGCGACTACATAGTATTGCCTTGCTGCCATGCGATTGCCATTTACGTTGCGATAAAACACCTTTGCTATTATGTGTATACATTTTTTGTTAAGATTTCCCGCAGGATAACGTTTGTCAGGAATTGGGGAATAAAGAGAATCTAGGCCAAGTATATGTAACAATAAAACAAATATGACGACCATTCGGCATAGGAGAGGAAAACTCCGTCCAGCCATTGCCACACGAATGTCCTTCGGAAAAGGTAAAAAGATTATTAAAAGCAACACAATCATAGGAAGTTCCCGGTAATTGTATATATCGTTTTTCGTAGAGACCGCTACTGCATGCACTGTGCTGTGTAAGGAGGGAAATTAATGCTGGAAAACGGTACTATGGTAATGCTTTTTTTTTTGTATTTGCCTAGACGGTTTTTTGGCGATCAATGTGGTCGGCATATTATCGGAATTACCATACAATTCGGGTAACTGGGTTAAGTGATGACTGAAATAATGTTGAAATGTGATTCACTACTGCATGAAGGTGAATGAGTATTATATTTTTCTTCCATACATATAGAGAATAGGTAACATTTTCCGAAGCCATAATCAACAGGTTTGGCTGCAATTGGATCTTATGGTGGTTTCGATAAACCACTACGGGTTGAAGAAGAATGCTGATCGTATTTAATATATGTGTATGTACCAACGGTTGGACACAAAAAAAAGAAAGAAATTGAAGATACTGTTTGGGAAAGTGGAACAAGTGATTTTGTTTATTTGTTATTAAGAATGCAATTTATATAGAAAATTATATCTAAATCGGTGTCTATTAAGAGAATAATGTTCCAATTTACCTAGCTTGGGTCATATTAATAAAAATAAGTAATTACTTCGAGTAAAATCTCTGAGCAAAGTAAAGTCATTTAGCATTTGCTCGAAATTGGTATGAATCAGACTTAAGTTTACTTGAGCAAAATTCGAAGTGAGCATTTGCTTCACATTTGACAGTATATCGCACAACTGACATTTTTTCAGGAGACACAAAAAAATGTTTCCTAACTTGAATCAAAGGTCAACAAAATATAGTTTAGGAACATTTTAATCGAATTCATTTAAAAACTCAGTATTTAATAGTATTTCAAAAATGAGGTGTGTTGTATTGAAACTTAAATTTTGACAAACATATCAGTTGTAAAGGGTCTTTCATTAAGGGCTTGCTATCTTTAATTTGAAATTAAACAAAGTGTGTGTGAGATATCATCGACAGTTTTTGTTCGTTTGAAAGGCCTATCGATGCCATTATGTATGGAATATAACATCATTCAAATATCCGCCGCTACTGCTCCGGGTGGTGCGCATCCGAAATGTCCAATTTTCCATGACTCTGGCGCATAAATCAGGCTGAATTTGACCGATGGCATGGATTATGTTGGCTTTGAGGGCCGCTGTGGTTTGTGGCATATTCGCATAGACCTGCGACTTCAGAAAACCCCACAAGAAAAAGTCTAACGGGGTCAAATCGCTCGATCTCGGTGGCAAGTTCACATCACCTCCACGTGATAATTCATAATCACCTCCACTTCGTAATTTCCAATGAGCTGTGTGGCACGTAGCGCCATCCTGTTGAAACCACATGTCGTTGGTATCCATATGATCCAATTCAGGCCAAAAGAGGTTGGTAATCATCGACCTATAGCGCTCGCTCGACCTATGGGCGAAGCGCGCGGAACGTTGCCCGAACAGAACACCCATTTTGATACAACAATTTTATTATTTACAAGTGTTGTTGAACGCTATATCCGCCCATGGTGATTTGGCAAAACAGACTGAATAAATGACAGCCAATTTGACAGATATAGCCTCAACAATATGGCCGCTATCAACTGTCAAAGTTCGGAAATCCCTATTGGAAGACCCTTTATAAGTGCGTCTGTTGCGAAAAAAATACAAACGAATCAGAAAATGTTATCGACGAATTGAACAAAATATTGGTAAGGACTATAGTTTGCATGATTCAAAAGTGGAATATCTCGACTGTAACCTTTTACTTTTGCCACAGTTTTCTATCGTTTCTTTTCTTCAGCATTGCATGGGAATTTTATCCATTCTACTGCCTTTTAATTATTTCCTTAACAAAAAAGCATGACAAGTCAGTCACTTTATGGCTCAAAAATACTGAGCAAACACTCTGAGTCAGCTAAATAGCAGACCTGGAATTCTCCTAGCAAATGCTTAGAGTTATGCCCATCATTCATACGAATCTTAGCAACCGCCATTTTCGAACAAAGCGAATGCTCAAGTAAGTTCTCTCGCATACGAATCCTACCGAATGCTCAAAATTTGAGCAATTGCTTCATATTTGAGTAAAGTCAGGTTTTATTAATATGACCCAATATTAAGTTATGTATAATAAACTAGCATATACTATTTGCCCCAACGTTCGACTGGAGACCCACAATTTATGCTGTTCATTCGGATGAATCCAATGAATTTATCTATACGTCCGTGAAGGCCGTTATTTTATATGGCGTTCTTCTAAATCAGCGGTTCCCAACTGGTGGTCCGCAGACCCCCCGACATAGTTTTGAAGAATGCATCAAAGTTCTGCGCAAGCGCCAGTTAAAACACCATAATGAAACCTTAAAATTCAGCTCGAAATATATCAGGAAATAGTATGCTTTTAAAACTAACAAATACAACCATAGAAATCCTTAAGCAAAATGTTTTCGAATTTACCGCTAACTCATTTTTTTTTTTTTAAATTTGGAATACATCAATTGGCATTTAATTTATTACGGAATTTATTACCGAAGCATTCGCACGCGTTAGAAACAGTGTATAAACTATTCAGGTAAAGTGAATTACGGTGAATCACTGAAGTTGCAGTTGAGACACGAATCGATAAGCCCACACTGTGAGCCCTACTTTCTATCTTCTTGCAGTAAGTGATTTTGCAAAACAATTTCAATAATTTTTTCCCAAAATTCTGATTGCGCTTATAGGAAATGGAGTCGAAAAAAAGAAAATATGATGAAGACTACATCAAATATGGTTTCACTGAGATCGAAGTCCATGGTGAATCAAAGCCGCCGCAATGCGTATTATGTGCAGCAATGAAGTGAAATCCATCGAAATTGGATCGGCATTTGAAAAGTCAATATCAAAAATTTGTCGATAAGCCAAAAGAGTTCTTTGAATCGAAATTAGAAGGTCTGGAGAAAATGAAGCTAGGACATGGTGGTGCAAGCTTTGAATCTGCTGAAAAAACATCGTCTGAATCATTCGAAATCTCAAAATTGATTATAAAATCGAAAAAAACCACCATCAATTGGTTAGTCGTTGATACAGCCATGTTTGCCGAAAGTAGCTGAGAATGTTTTAAATGACAATGCTAAGTTTGCTTTTACACTTAGACTTGTGAGTCTAGACTCACATGGGTGCAAAAGAGTAAGAAAGTTCGAAAAGCTGAGCAGGAAAATATTTTGCCCTGTGAGTCGAGGGTAAAGTTTTTGGCGACTCTTTTTGACGTTTTTCTTTTCTCTTCTTCGTTTTATCATTGTGTTGCTTCCCACCTAGTCATCTGCACAATACAAGAACTGCAAAATAAAAGAGGAATGTCAAATTTGAGTCAACGAAAAAAGTCTGAAGTGTAAAAGCGCAAGACTCACGGATGTAAATAACGAAGAGAAATCCGAAAAAAGTCTAGACTCACAAGTCTTAAGTGTAAAAGCAGACTAAGCGAACATTTTTGAAAATTTCTCTTTCGAATAAAGGCGCCTAGTGACAAACAAAAGAAACAGGAACAGAAGCAGAATCCCATACATTTGTAACTGAAACAGAATTAGCAACAGAATATTTTTTTTTGTAGTAACAGAATTTAGCGGCAGAAAAATGCCGTCTGGCGACACAACATAAACAATTCAAGATGAGTTCTTTCTGTTGCTGCCAGAAACAGAAATGTCAATATTATCGTAGTAGCCATGATTTTTGTTTCTGAATTCGAATTTGTTCCGCATTTGGCTATATAATGCTTTCAACAACAAAAGAGAAGCAATTTGACAGATAAGCTGAGGTAGCCATGTTTTTCTTATCTGCCATGTTATTGAAGATTTGTTGTTTGTTCCAGGTTTTTGTAGATGAGCGAGTAACGCAAACAGAAACAGAATTTACGACAGAACGAAAGCGCTTTCTGTTCTGTTTCTTTTTCTGTTCCTGTTTCTGTTGTTTGTCACTAGGCGCCTTAACACTGCCAAGTCGTGAATTGATAAAATGTCGGATGATGTTGAAGAACATCTTCTGGATAAGTAGAAACAATCTCCATATTTCGGTTTGCAATGTGATGAATCCACTGATGTGTCGCAGTGTTGTCAGCTGCTGGTCAAATATGTCAGGCTTCTAGAAGAGCGAATCGAACTTTAGAATGATCGCAGCGCAGCTGCAAAGAATGTTTTGAGTCTGGAATCAGCCTCGAAGAATTATGGTGTGAAAAAGCGAAGGCATTATCCTAATCTTTGAAAAAGGGCCGTGGTTATTTTAGAAAACAGCTGATTGGGCCGCAAGCCTCACTGAGTTGGGAACCACTGTTCTAAATCCTTTTATCTACCCTTATTAAATATTTTCCCACCTCATTTGCACCTAATGCCATTTAAATAGTTTTTGAATATACGCATTCTCTGTACACCTCCCATTCCAATTAAATTCAATTGCCTGACGAAATAAATCAGAGCTTTTCTGTTTGTTTCGAGTTTTATTTCTCATAAACTTTTACGATTCAGCACGTGGATTTTTTTTTACTATCATTAGTCCGTCACGCTTACAATGGGCAAAAATAATTATTATGTTTTCTATTTTACGAATTTTTCAGCCTTGACGCAATTTGACCAACTACGATTTGTAATTCTCTAGTTGAAATGTTTAATGCTTTCCCTCTTGTTTATTATTTTCTATTCAAACATACCAGACCACATTGAAGTTATAAATTCATGAGAATTCGCCTGTAATTAGATTAATTGCAACTCACCCCCGATCTCAAATCCATTAAAACTTCATCGTCAACGATGTCCAACTCCTCCCAGGACTTTGGTGGTTTTGGATGTTCTTTTGGCTGTTCGTTTCTATCGAGTTTCTCCCCAAAATCCTCATCATCAATGCGAATACTAGCTCTTCGTGCTCTTGTCGGTGACGGCTCCCTCTGCAAGTTGTGTAGGACTTCGATTTCCTTGTGCGGAGCCTTGGGGCTAATGATGTTGTCCACTGAACTAATATTGAGTCGCTTGAATGGGGAACGGGGTGATGTTTCCTTTGGTTGATTTTCTGGATCCTTCTTACGTGGTGACACTGATACTGGTGAAGTGGCTGCCAATGTTGGAGTTGTCGCCGCACTGTCACTGGAGTCGGGTTTTTGTGCTTGACTCAATTGTGCAAGGCTCGGGGAACTCGGACGAATCGGTTTGGTGTTATCATTCGGGATGTCTAGACTTAAAAGATTTATTTTGTCACTTTCCTCTTTCACTTCTTCATTTGTCACTGTGGCGTCACTATCGGGGGTACGCATTTTCACCACTTCTCCGCCAAATGTAACACGCTTTGGAGTTCTTGGTGTAGTTGAGGCCATGTAGTAGTCATCGTTGATTCTTCTGCGATTAATTTCCTCCACTTCACTGTCGGAGAGGACGTGAATGATTCCAGTTGTTTCTATTGGCGGACCACTAATAACTTCGTCCTCAACACTGCTAGGGTAGGTGTCCGGAGCTTCAGAGTCATCTTTTTCCTCTAGGATTCTCATTGTCAGCGTATCATCGTTAATCTTGATTTCCGTTTCCATAATCACCTTCTCTTTGGATGCACTACTGGGAACCGAGGCACTCGAAAATTCCAGCATTTTCTCCTCATCCGAAGATCTCCAACACCCATCGGACTGATTCACCGAGAATTTATCCACTTCCGACTCTAAAGTTGGCATCAAGCGCCAGGATTTAGTGCTTGAGTTTAACTCTTTATTCTCACCCACACCGTAGACGCTGCACAGCAGCTCGAACTCTCTATATGCTCCATGGGACATGTACTCTGCAAACTCCCTGTTACCAATCAGTTCTCGAATCTTCGTCAGTACTTTTAGAGTAATCTCCTGATGGGTGACTTGTCCCATTTTATTGACCAACATGTCAATAGTTGTTCGAAGGATATAGTTTCTCTTGGTCGTATGCAGGGTGGACTGAACCAGCGCTGGTAAGGATAGCATAACACCACATGTTAAGCGTCCACCAAACGGTTCATTTGTGATTTTCTGATTCAAGCCGATGTCCAGAATTTGCAGAAGTATAGTTTCTGGCATATCTGTCTCGGCCAAATACACTCTCAGGCAGTCGAGTGCTCCTTTCCTGACGGTAGGAGCCTGATGCCCTAAATTCTCCACCAGCTGTGGCACTAAAGGATCCATATAGACGTCTGCTTTCGGACCAAGAACCACCAAAACATCCACCAGCACACGAAGTGCGTGTTGGCGGACTTGCCATTCGGCATCGCGTAAGCGCTCCAAGAACTCGGCAAACATTTCCATCGGGCAAACAGTATCCGGCAGACTGCGTGTTCTTAGTATGTGCTCCCACAGCGGAGTCAGTTGTAGAACTGAACCGGGTCTCTGTGAACCGGCCGACGAAAGGTGCTGCTGCTGTTGGTACTTCCTCACCGAACGAGGCGTAGATGTGAGCACATTACGTTGTTGTTGCTGTGCGGCTGTTGACGTGCTCGAGCGGCTATTGTCATCCACGGAATTCGTATCCTTTCGCGTGAACATCCGACGAAAGAACATATTAGCTCGATTTATTTGCGAATTATGCAACGGACGACTGCATACGGATTGGAAGGAGCGCACTGTGACCGAACCGAATTAGATAAACCTCATGACTGAGTCGACGGTGAGGATTCCCAAGCTTTTTGTAGCCATAGCCAATGCATGACCAGTGTGAGTCGCTTACCTGGAGGTGGGTAGAGCTTTCATTTAGTGGACACTCGAAGGACGAGTATGCGCAGGTCATTTCGTCCACATGTGGGGCCGATTTCGATGTTACTCATTCAACCTACCCTGTTGAATGGTGTGTTGTGGATTGTGGTTGTTGTGGTTGCTTTCGCCGTCGTTGTCGTCGTTCCAGATGACCTGGTTTGGCTGATAACAGAGTTATGAATTTCAATGTTCCCGCTGGCGAAAGTTGTTGAAGTGAAAGTAAGTAAGACTCCGAGAAAGGAGTACAGCACGCCGCGCCGCCGGCCGTGCCGTTCCCAAGTATTTCCTTCTTCGTCTTCAGGTATATTTTCGTATTTCGTGAGCAGCCAGTGTTGGGCGTGTGGGGCGGAATAGGTTGTCGAGCAGACTAGCTATCGGTGAAAGTAAGCAATTTTCGGTTAATGATCGAAGAGATTAGAGCAAGGATAAGATTTGTGGTGCCTCACGTTTATTACTTGTGTGAGCTGTGTGTTTTATTTTCTGCTAATGAATTGAATTGAGAACAGGTTTCGGGTGAATTTTAATAGATTTAACTAAATCATTTTGATATGCTTCCGGAATTGGGTTTCCGGGTCTTATATACTTTGCTGGGGTGCCTTAAAAAAATTCCTAACTAAACTAGCAAAATCTTGTGATTTGATTTTGGGGAAAGGCCAAACAGAACCTGGTAAAGAATAAATGAAAAGTTTTTTCGACTTAAATAAAATTGTGTTTATGTTAGGTCCCCCGACAGTGCCAAATGTACTGGAAAGGTAACTGCCTTGTTGGAAACAAATGTCGTCGTACTGCCGCAATCATACAGTACAGGGCTCAGCTCTAAAAGATTTAGATGGCCAACTTTACCTGCAAATATCCAGGTCATTTCTTACGTTTCCCTAATCAGACTAATTATAGCATATTGTTGCCCAGTGTGGTTCAATGTGGCGCCTTTCTACATACATGGAAAAGATTCGGGTGTTTGAGAGGCAATGTCTTAGGACCTGTCTCAGATTGTACAGAACACCAGAGTCCCAGTACATAAAATATTATCCCAACAAGGTCCTATACAATGGGGCCCAACTGAACAGAATTGACAATTTCCTCATTGAGGCGATACGAAGGCATATTGCGAGGGCGATAACCAGCGACAATAGCCTGATCTTCGGGGCATATCGAGAGGTACGCTCCGCTAATATCGGGCTTTATTCCACCAGAGGTATTTCTTCAGTGCAAAGAAGGGATGGTATTCCGGTATTGTAGCACCGCCATTGCGGTGCGCGAGATAAGCGGCTCATCCACGGCGGGTTTGACACCAATGCTCATGAGCTTTTCCGTTTTAGTAGCGCAATTGCGGACCGGGTTAAATGGGATACTGAAAAGCAATACACCTAATTTTGGTGACTTGTTGATGAGGAGGAGGTCGATAATGCGATCTCCCAGGTCGGTGTGTTACAAATGTAACATCCTAGTTTTTAAGGTAGGCTAGTTATGTAGGTTAAGGTAAGCTAAGGGGTATTCGTGGAGTAGCCGGGCCAGCTATTACGATGCATAGTCTCCGAGAGGTGGCCGTCACTGCGGCCTAACTCAAGTCTCGGTGCCACGAGGGTGCGTCGTAATGGCGATGGCCAAGCGCCCGACGACGCAATCAGGATGGGTGACTATTCGCTTACCACCCTGATTGCAGTTAGTTTAGGTTAAGTGGCTTAGGCTATTTTATGTAGGTTTAGTTTTATGTAGTTTTAAGGAAAAAATAGAAAAAAACGATAAAATTTCCAAGTTTCAAGACTTTTCTTGGCAGTAAATATAAAATTAGTTAAGTCATAGTATAGTTAGGTTACGGCCAAAGGCAATAGTTTGTAATGATAGTGTTAAGCATAGAGTGCCCCCTAAGGGCCAGTAAGCTAGATTAAGACATTTTCTAAGTTTTAAATTAGATTTCAGCATTTTCAGCAACTACGAATTACGATTTTGCAGAAACCGTTGACTCTTTTCACAACGGTCAACAAGGTTCCTGTCACATTACCTAAAAATCTTTATAACTATCCCACTCTTCCATTAGATGAATTTTTTTTTCCAAAATATTTAAATTTACATTGACATGTAATATAGGAAGTATACCAATTACCAATGCGCATTGAAGTGTAGAAAAAATTGTAGATAAGTGGTATATTTTTCATACCACCGACCTTAAAGAGTATATCCTATTTGGGCACTGGTACTATTACTATTATTACCGCTTCAATTAGTGGTCTAAGTGGAAAAGAACGTTTTCAACTGATTGTCATAGACCATATTATTTTGTATATTTATATTTGTATATTTGTATATTTATTAATTCAATTTAACAACATTTATAATAGATACTAAGCACTATATCTTTACTCTATAAATGTGAGATGAATCTGCTATTGCAATTCATTATTTAAAAATTAAAATGAATGGAAAAAATTAAATAGAAGTGAAAAGTGAACAAATACATATATGTACATGAAAAAATAAAAATAAAAAAAATAAGGAAAGAGAAGAAAAAAAAAAAAATTGCAATTTTAGAATAAGCCTTCATACCTAGATGCCTGTACTACTCGTTCTACCTGTGAGGTGATTAAATAAAATTTTTTCAAAGTTAGGTCTATCATTGTGTCTTTTTATGGCAAGAGGGAGCGCATTCCAGAGACGAATAGCACGGACAAAAAACTGTCGCTCCGAAACAAGATATGAAACACGCGGAGGTATCAAGCTCAAAGACCGATTTGACTGCGAAAAAATTATAATTATAATTATTATAATTATAATTATTATAATTATATAAAATATATTAAACTAGAACTCATATGTAAACTATGTCTTTACCAAAGTAATTACCTACACTTGCATTTTGCCTGTACAGAATTTAAGCCGTTATTTTATTCAAGTAGTTTTAAATATGTACGCCATCAATCCGTTATCAAAACACCTTTCGGATCTGTTAATTGATACATCCTTTGATATCAGCCGTTACATTTGGTAATATGGCGAATTCAGTAACAGAACTAATGAGCTTCTCTGATTTGCTGCGTTTTGGATAACCGTAACTCTGTTTTAATTCGGTCTTTCTCGTCACCTCTGGGAGCAGAACTTTAAGATTCATAATGGCTCATCGGTCTGTAAAAATGTCCATACCGTCATCAAGCCATTAACATGGTGGGTAAGAATGTTGAGACACGTGCGAATATATCAAGCTTCTTCCTGATGCCCCTTCTCTTAACGGACAACTCTCATTTCGGGCACGGCAATAAAATAAATAGTAGGTGCGCAAAATTAGCACGCACAGAGCACTGTTAAACTGTAACTAAATATTTTATGAGTTGCTTCCGTCACCATAAAATGGAAACCATAGGATCACCATTTGTAGGTGTACCTATAGATGGAGTTGAATTTAATAGTTCCGTTGGATTTTTGGCAGAAAGGTCGCAATCCCCAATTCTTGGTTGTTCCATAAATTTTCATTAAGGGGACCTTCTGGTCTAGATTTTTCAAAAAATCGATTTTTTTTTTTGATATAACAATAGTATAGGCTTTCAAGAGTATACTGTTAATTTTTCGTATTAATATTTCCAGTATTTTGACTTCTACATCATATTTAGTAGGTCAGCGCAGAAGCAGATAAAAGAAGCAAGTAAAGTTTAAACTCATTTATCTGAAACTATATTTTTCTGCACGGTGTTAGACAAAAATAAAAAACTACTCGACCGATTCGTCTCAAATTTTAGTATGTTATTCAGTAAACCAGTGCTTATCGTGGGAACTAAAAAAATCTACGTTTCTACGTTGAATACTTCTTACTTTTTACATACAAAAGGTAATGAAAAACGGTATTTTTTTCGAAACGTAAATTTCAACAACACGCCATTTTGTCAATTTTTAATTTTTTTTTTTCATTCTAGTTCCTGCGATAACTACATTCATACTGATTAAAATGTTTTTTGTGTTTGGACAAAGATTTGCTTGACGTTTTCAAATGTATGCTCTTACCAATTGGTTAAGCATAACAACCCATTAGCCCAGTAGCTCTTATGGGTTGTAAAAAAAATGATCTGTAGTTGCGTTCCTTCCACGATAAGTGCATTTCTTGAAACTTTCTCAAGGTAAACTTGCAAGTTCAAACGAAACCCATTCGATGCATTACCTGCAACCCATGCTTTGATTCTATATTTTCTGGGCTTTCTTGGCATATACCCTTTGAATGGGCACCTATCTCTAGAATCAATTGCTCGTCGACGGTAATATTTTTATATGGAACGTATAAGAACTGCAGATTTTCGACCCATTTTTCATACAAGTCCCGAATAGGCACAAACTTATCTCCACGAATTTGTGATCTTCAATTTTCGCTCTCATCAAATGCAATGAAACGAGATATTTCAATGAATCTGTTCATAGGCATAACGGCTCAAAAATTGAGCGATCGCGTATTTCATTCCATAGCATTCTTACAATTTTGTCATACGAAAGGAAAGGGAATCATGCTTTATATTTTTATATAACTTACTGATAAGAATCAATATGCCTAAACAAGCATCAAATTCGATTGTATCCATTTCATGAAAATCAGTTTTACCTAGCCCTTTTTCTTCTATATTAGTCAACCGAATTATTGAATGAACTGAGTGACCCCCATGCGCGACGTTATAATGTTTTCGGCTGGCGTACGCGACAGCAAGCTTTGAACCGGTGCGATGCACTATATTAAATCTTTATCATTACTCAGATATTGGTCATTGGAAATGCCAATTGCTACAGCATCAATAGCTTGCTTTTAGTTTTTTTACACACTAAACTGGTATGATTACGCTCAACAAAAATATTGATGCCTTATACAGTCAAAAACACTAACAGTTGACTGATTTTAAGTTAAATCACATATAAAATGTTCATGGGTCATATGATGACCCGTAAGGTAATGCGTGCGTACACCTACCGGGCAGGGACGTGCCGTGATGTTCTAATCAGGGTGTTCTCCTTTTTTTTTTGTTAGATGATAACGTCTATTCTCAGTTTTCTCCAGGACCACGACGAGGACGTGAAGTAAACGAGGCCAACCAAACAAACCACACAACCAAAATTTTCCTTCATAGTTAAAAACTGAAAATGTCTACTAAAAGATTTACTTTTAATTTCCACCTTACAAATCAAATCCGGAAGAGACGGTGTTGGCCAGTTTCCAGTTTTTCTTCCAAATTTAATTGCAAATATGGTTTTTCAATAGCGCATCGACAGGTCATATTTTTCTCTTATATACTTTGGCTTAAAAGAACGACATGCACATCTTACTACTGCCAAAATGCGAATGAACAATGATTAGGTAGTAGGCGTGTTTTTTTTTGTAACCCGTATAGACTTCGAAAAAGATTTCAGAGTAAAAATAAGACTGGATAATTCTGTATTTAAAATGGTAAACATGCTGCTGAAACATGTTTAGCCTATATAGGCTTGCAAAAAAAAACGACTAGTGTTGTATTGCTTTTTGCTTTCGCTTCAGTCGATATGGAGAATGGAGTTCTACAAATATAGAGCACATCGAAATCGAACAAAAACTAACATCAATACTCAAGAGAAGAGAATCGAACAAAATTCAACCAAACAAACGTTAACATGCGAAATAAAACAGAGTATGAAAAGCAACATAATACCCACAGCCACAGCTAACATCCTCATCACTAAAGAAAAGGATAGAAAAGGTGTTGTATCGAGTCTATGGGTGCGCAGTTTGCTGGAGAACTCAAATTGATGCGAAAAAAAAAAGAATATGAAAAGCAACATCATACCCACAGCTAACATCACCTTCACCATCGCTAAAGAAAAGGGTAGAAATGTGTTGCATCGATCCTGGGTGCGCAGTTCTCTGGAGAACCCAAATTCATGTTGTTGTACAGACGATTGTTGGGACTTTGAATGTGGTAGAATTTTTTTTTATATGGATATTTCCGTTGGGTTGGTGCGCTAGTAAATGGAGAACAACCGGGCGCGTCGACGTCAAACTGAATTTGTTTTGTTGGTTTGGATAGGTTGATAAAGCTTTGAAAGTATGTATGACGGCGCGCGCCGTTCGATTTACTTACGAAAAGAGGAGAATATTTTGTTCGACGTCAATTTGTATTGAATGGTTTATATACATTTTGGTATTGGGTGACTGCGGTGTTTGGTTTGGTTGATTTGGCTATGACGCGACGGTGCGGCACAACAGAGTGAACAGAAGTGGATGTTGAAGCAGAATTTTTAATTGAACATTTTTGAATTACAACTCAACGATATTGTTAGCGCATGTACATAAACAAATACATTTTTCATAAAGATGGATTTCGTTGGGGTGTGCGGAGAACACCTGCGCACCTTAGAATAAACGTCACTGCTACCGGGAGGGTCTCAACATAGCACTTACAGGATAAACAATTATTTTTCCTTAAAATATGCACGAATTCATGGACTGAGTAAAGAGAAAAATAAATTAAAAAAATTATAACCACCTGTTTTTCTACCTAAAAGTCGTTTTGGGTCACAAAAAGACCTTAAGGTAATAGAAGGGTTACTTAAAATTATTATTATTTTTTTTTTTAATATTTTTGGATATTGTTAATGTAGTAAAATATATCTACAAAGTTTAAATACTATTGCTTATTTTTTTCATTAAAAAAAAACGATTCTAAAAACTCGCCAAATTCAATGGCGCCAGACCAGAAGGTCCCCTTAAAAGAAAAAAAAATCCACTTCAATTAATTTTCGTATAAAAAACATTTATTTTCTAATAATTTTCTTTTATTATATCTAAAGTTAAAATATCCTTAAAAACAAAGAAACTAATTATAAGAAATTTAGATTTTTACAAAAATCATTTTATTTTCCTCACACTTAAGTATATTTAAACGCATCTGTCTTTTGATTATATAAACAATAGCCATTGTATAATGATAGTTATTTAAAAAAAAAAACCATTTACGTTTTGTTTTTAATTTTATAGTCAACTACTTAAAACCTAAACTATTATTATATTATACTTAAACAAAAAATACACTTTTTGTTTTGTTTTGCTGAATTAGAGAATTTAATTTGCAATTTCGAACAATTTTATTCAGTAAATCTTATGGCAAGATTTTTGTATGTATATAATGTTTTTATTTAACTTTTATTTTTGTTTTTAATAGTTAATATAGCACACTGGAAATTTTAGTCTGACACAACAAAAAAATCTTTACAACTTAGAAACTAGTTTTAATGAGGTGTTAGCTATTTTTTTTAAATACTTTCCATGCCACTTTGGAATATACAAACCTTCACTGTTTTATATGGATTATTGTATTTAGGATTTGAACCTTGATACAAGGTGATCATTTATTTTTTTTTAATATTTACTTTTACAAACTATGAAATGGATGTGTTTGAACATCATAAGACATTTAAATTAAGATATGCGCTATTTTTTTTTTTGTTGCTGTTGTATGTGTTTTAGGTTTAAACTTTGAAGTCCAAAGAATTATAACAAAAGTCTACTTAAAACAAACAGAGGGTTAAGGTTTAAACTAAACTAAAAGACGAACTGGTTCTAATCTAGAATAATACAAAGAGTCTATACTGCTAGTTCTCCCTAGAGCTACACATTCTATATACAGGTGAGTGCGGTGACATCTACACGTATTCCTCGGAGGCCTTTTGTACACTGGCTGGTATCCTAAGCGATGGGGGATGGTGTTCTCCCACGGAGTCGGGGAGTTCGGCGATGTCTTTGAACACACCCATCAGACTTTCGAAATTCGGCCCCCAATTGAGGAGATAATCCCATCCGAGGGTTGTAGTGGATGGAGATGCAGCACCATTTGGTTGGCGGTAGATACCACCCATATGCGCGGACAAATCATCGTCGGAGGCGACTAGAGTGCTGAGGGAGCCTCGGAACGAAGAATCGAAGCCATCATACGACGGCGGTGGTAGTGGTGGCGCTTTATTCGAGTTGGTAACACTCTCGTTACCGCGACGGTCATCTTCGCCGCCACTCTTTGTGTATTTGTCCCCACTGATGCTGTTGTTATCGTACTCGATTTCGGAACACGTAAAGCTATCGTTTCCACTCTCGTCTGTTGATGTTGAACTATGTGCGTCTACATCAGCCGAGTGATGGACACCTAAAGAGAGGTGATGGGCACCTCCGGGCACCCGCGGAGCTTCACTGCTGCTGGACACTGCATCCAATGTTGATACTAAGCTCGATGTACGTGGCCTGACATTGAGACGTTCAATTTCTTCCGCGGTGAGACCCATGGGAGCTTGTGGTGTTGATT
Source organism: Brachyopa scutellaris (assembly GCA_949775065.1). Lineage (NCBI taxonomy): Eukaryota > Metazoa > Arthropoda > Insecta > Diptera > Syrphidae > Brachyopa > Brachyopa scutellaris. The sequence goes on along the minus strand of OX459112.1, from coordinate 183,487,315 downwards.
GCGGCGCCACAACAGGCTTCTGCCGGCTGGCACTGGAACTCTGCCCAGAAAGTTGCGACATCACCGGACTGTTAAGACTTCGCTCGCTGTTGCTATGGAGGGCATCTTTGCCGACTCCTCCTGAACTTGATGTAGTTGCTAGGAGAGCGCTTTGGAGGGGTTTCCCAGAAATATCATGCAACGTTAAGATGCGTGGCTGCTGAGAGCTCAGTTCTGAACTGGGTGAAAGCCTAGCAAGTGGCGTGCTCTGGTGAGGACGTGGTGTACTTGATGGCGGTGGTTGACTAGCTTGTGGCGGAACTCTGGGTGCATATGGCACCCCATGGTGAGGAGAATGTCTGTGTTGTTGCTGTGCTGGAGACGCCTGATGTTTGTGATTTGTATAGGAGGCGACGGGCGGCGGAGTCGCTTTGTACTTCCGAACTCCACCAGCTTCTCGATAGCCTTTGTAATGGTACACGATATCAATATCAGATGGCGCTATCGAACTTGCGTTTTCCAGATCATAGTGCTCAGGAAACTCAGAACTTAGGTCCACAGATCCAGGATGATCATGTGGATGATGCGACTGGCTGGGTGGGGGAATCGGAGGGTGATGATCGTCCCGCAGTGGTGGACTCTTACTAACGACTTCTCTTTCTATGATATCCGGTCTTTGAGGTCGTTGATGTTCACCAGGGCCGATCTCTCGTTCCTTGTATTTTTTCGAAATAAGCTCAGGTCCAACCATATGATGACCTCCAACGCCACGAATCAAGTCTCCGTTGTCTCCGTGATAGCCTACACTGGGATCATTCGAGTGTAAACCTCTTCCCATAACACAGTCTCCGTTATTACCACCGATTCCTGAGCTACCAAGCATTGTTGATCCTCCGTTTTGTTTACTCTGTAAGCCTGGTGCTCCGCCAGGACCACCACTCTTCTCCTTTTGCTGCTTTCGAAAGCGAAACACCACGAATGATACCAAAATCGCAACCAATAGGATCACGAAGAACACAATGACCAGTGTGATACCTATGCTCAAAGGGTCAGCTACTTGTGCTGCTCCGATGCCCAAGACCCCAACGCATCCTTGGAAAACTTTCCCCCGCGTCAGAACCTCGCCGAAGACACTGCCTGAACCATTGAACGGCTGCACCTCGTTATTGATAGTAAAGTTGGCCAAACAGCCTTCGAAATTTGCTGGCATGGTCTCCTGTTGAAGATACTCCCGTCGAACTCCTCCTACTGACAATACGGTGAGGTATGGATCGAGGAAATCGTGAACACCTGCTGAGTCTAACTCATCACCTACTCTATGGCCATCAACTAGAATTCTCAGCACTCGGTTGGATGCATGTAAAGTCAAGTTGTGCCACTTACCATCGGACAGATTGTCCGGAACATGGACGGTCATATTGACGGAAGTACCCTGCTTGGAACTGTACATAAGTTTACCAGATCTTAGTTCTACCGACGTGTAGTGCTTGTTGGTTGCAGCAAAGAGAATAATTCCATTTGTCTGGACCGTTTTGAACAGCAGGCTAAGAGTTTTTGGTGGGTCGTCTATTTGCGCCATCGATGTGATGTTGTCACTGCTAACAGTGAACCTACGTCGGCGAGACTCCACATCATAGGTCCAAACGTTGTTTCCACCATAAAGGTTATCCAGTAACTGCATTCGTCTATGCTTCGCAGAGATCTTAAATTCCACAAAGCCCCCATCGCTGATGGATATCGGTTCCAGAGAACTGTAGCAGTCGGGCGAGAGGAGACTTCCCCCACATTGACACATCGCTGTGTGCCATCGATCCATGCAGACACCGAAGGAGCCGCAGAGTGACAAAGCCGGATCTGAGGGCAGGCCCTGTTGACATGGACCACCATTGTTGCTTCGATTACAGGTTGGGAGAACTCCTCGTTGCTTCAGCGGATTGCTCATGTTCAGTGGGCGTCCATTGATGGAAACACTGTGGACACACCCTACCAAGTCATCGGTGTGGATTTGTCCCGGCCTTTCCAGAACTGGATCCGCTGTAGAGAGACCTCCCACCAGCAGAGGTTGTTTGTTGAAGTTTAGAGTTCTGCAAGTTAAAGAGAGGTTAGGGATTTCTTGAGAAAAATTTTTTTTTTTATAACTTACCCCGTAGGACCGACATCATCTGCATAACAGGTTGAGTCTCCAGGTCTGCATTCTTCACAGATATCTCCATTCTCAGTACATTTGGCCACGCTAAGTGACATCACTCGTCCATTTCGTGTCGCTGTCACCTTATGCCACTTGCCATTAGCCAGTGTATTCTTTGTGCCACTGCCCACCATCACTGTGGTGATAGCAGTGCGAGCCCCTCCAAACGAGAATAGGGCTTTGCCCTTAACCACCTCTATGGCAACAAAGTCCGAGCGACCTCCACTCTGAATTCCGTAGTTGTACACCAGAAGTGCATCCGGCTTAGTGGTAGCAAAGATGATGGAAATGTCATTTGTAGCCGCGTCCAGTGGTGGAAACGCCATGAACGAGAGTTCTTCAAAGCCAAACGTCGTCTTCTCACAGTGTCTTCCGTATCGACCACCCACACAGCTGCACTTGTAGCCTGGCTTTAGAGCTACACACAGACCGCCGTGCAGACATGGATTTGGTCTGCATGAATCCGCAATATGTTCGCATTGGTTTCCTCGATAACCCGGTCTGCAGAGACAGAAGAATGACGATCCATCTGGACTTTCCCGACACGATCCTCCATTTCGACACGGGCTTCCAGAACATACGTCTCCTCTCTCTAGCTGACAGAATTTACCCTCCCTATGTGGTGGGCATGTGCACTGGAAGTCATAACCTTGCCGTCTGCATTGGCCATTTGATTGACATGGGTTGGGAGAGCAGGGATCTTGCCGTTTCTCACATTGGCGGCCGGTGTAGCCATCTGGACACTTACAGATGAAATCGTGAGTTACTAAGGGTGCTGTAAAAATCAGTGTTTGACTGTCGATGATGTTGAGTGGTCCTTCGTCATGGACCCTGAAGTCTTCGCTGCATACTCCGCCATTGTCGCAGGTATTCGCACTTGAGCAGGATGTAAATCCAATGGTAACTTTTCCAGTGGACTGAAGAAGCCTTTCAATCGTCTCAAGCTTTTTATTCAAACGCTCGATAATATACCTGGGAGATCGGTAGCTCTGGCTTGAAGTTTGCAGCGCAAGAGCAACCTGGAAGCCGGTCTGATTCAAGGTGTTCCTAATGCTATACAGATTGTACTCATCTCCATTATCAGTGCTGGCCTTAAGAATATCCAAGAAGCTTCGGTAGAAATTACTAAGAAACACCTCAGCAGTCATATTTTCCACATTGATGGTGATCGAGTTGGCGACGGTCGTATTGTCAAAACCCCTAAACTCCACAGTGACAGTTGAGGTAACATCATTGTGCTTGCCGTCGTTTCCAGAAACGGAGTAGGAGTATCCATGTGTTGAAGTCTTCGGCGTGGTGTGTAGATCACATTTATTAGGGATTGTCAGGATACCCAAAGGACTGCTCTGTGAATCTGGTTTGATGCGACACTTGTAATCGCCTGTTGTGTCTGGATCATTGGGATGTACATCAGCGATCTTGCCGATTGGGATGATGTTGTTAAATGCATTCAGTAGGATATGAACCATCCTTGGAGTCGACGGGCTGTCATTCTGATCGAGAATATTCACAGAGATCTTGTGTTGCGATCGCATTTTTGGTTTTCCATTGTCCTCCACTTCCACGATAACCTCCAGAGTAGGGGTGACTTCACGATCGATACTTCGTGTGGTTTTCATTAGACCTGAGTGCTTGTCAACACTTACCATTGTCTTGTGCTTTCCTCCGATGAGGTAGTATGTGAACGGTCCTCCATTTGGTGGAAGATCGGGATCACTAGCCGAGAGGGTCATTATGGACGTTCCTGGTGGCTCGTTCTCTGATACATATCCAATCACCCCATTCGCATCGAAGATTGGTCCATTGTCATTAACATCCAGAAGATCTATCTTCACAGTTGCTGTTCCTGTTTGTGGTGGAAGTCCTGTATCAATGGCACCAACTACTAAGTGGTATGTTGGAATCGTCTCCCGATCGAGCATTTTTGCAGTTTCGATCTGTCCACTCTGGGGATCAACCTTAAAAGCTTGATTAATGTTTCCATTTATGATTGAATAACTGAACTGATTATTCTGAGGACGGACGTCCTTATCCACCGCCTTGACAGTGGCAACTTTTGTGCCGATCGATGAACCCTCGGATATACTGTCTTCGTAAAGATGATTTAAGAACTCTGGTGGATCATTGCCGTCCTGAATGGAAATAATCACCTGAGCTTCGTCGGTGTCATTGCCTCGAATTCCTCCAAAGTTCTTTGCCATAACGGTGAGTACAACACGACTTTGAGTTTCCCTATCCAAATTTCTAGAAACAAACATCACACCTGTCTCGGGGTTAATTGCGAAGCCCTTGTCATTGCTTGAGCCGACTAGAAGGTAGTAGACCTTCCCATCCTCGCCTGCGTCTTTGTCGGTGGCTTGTATGGATCCAATAGTTGTTCCAACATCCGCAGATTCGGAAACGTCAAAGTGAAAAACAGGCTGCAGGAATTGCGGATAAAATTCATTGACTCCCGTGATGTGGACCACAACTTTGGCCATTCCCTGCATCGTAGAGTCGGGATTCACAGCCAAGACCTGCAGTACGTACTCCTTCTTCTCTTCGTAGTCAAAGCTGGCAGTGGAATTGATCATGCCATTGCTTGGGTTGATCTTAAACAAATCTCGTCCAGATCCACCAGTAACCGAATACCTAATGATGGCGTTTTTAGGCGAGTCTTTGTCGGTTGCATGCGCCCTGAAGATGAATGTATTTGAAGGTTCATTTTCTGCAAGATAGGCGTGATATTCCGATTGATTGAACTCCGGAGCATTGTCATTTATATCGGTAAGAATAATAGTTAACATGGCAACGGCCATCTTTGGTTTGAAGCCTAAGTCCTCCGCGGTTATATTTAAATGGTATTCCTGAATTATATCATAGTCGAGCGGTTGCAAGATCGTCACTGACCCTGTCACTGTGTTGACGGCAAACTCCTTTCGTTCATTTCCTCCAGATATTGAGTAGCGAATCATTCCATTTGGACCGTCATCTCGGTCTGATGCACTCACGGTGAGAATCGTCGAACCAATGGGTTCATTTTCGGGGACGATCACTTGGTAACTCAGAGCTGTAAACTCGGGCGTGTAGCGATTATCTCCAGTGACAATGATAGTGGCTATAGCTTCATCAGTTTGTGGTGGTACGCCACGATCAATAGCCTTGACTTTTAGAGAAAACGCCGTATTTGGGCGGACTTCGAGTGGTTTCGAGACCGATACCCAACCATCTTGTTTATTGATAACAAATTGCATTGTTCCGTTTCCGCCGATAATCGAGTAGTCAATCTCTGCATTCACTCCATAGTCCAGCTCATCTTTCGCTACAACCTGAACGATCTTTTGACCGGCCTTAGCATCTTCTGGCACTGGCGAAAGATAGTTATGAGATTCGAACTGCGGTGGGTTATTATTCGCATCCACAACGTTGATATTTACCAGGCATTCGGAGTACATTGGAGGTTTGCCATTATCCGTGGCTAAGACTGTCATGGAGTACATATTCTCTGGTGAGGCTTCGATCTGGGAGTGCTTATATTTGATCGTACGCTTGCTAAAGATCTCTCCAGTTGCCGGATCTATGGTGAACAAATCAGAGGGATGTTGTAGTGAGTATGATATCACTGAGTTTGGTCCTTGTTTGTCACGATCAGTAGCGATCACTTGCCCAACAAATGCAACCGATCGCTGGAGTTCTGGAAAGTTAAAACTATAGTAACTGTGTTCAAATTCCGGAGCATTGTCGTTCTGATCTTGAATTGTAATCGTGAGTGGGGTCTCTGATCGCCAGGCTCCATCAAAGGCCGCTACCTTCAGTAGATACTCATCTTGCTGTTCTCTGTCGAGGTGTGCAGCAACGGTAACATTTCCACTAATCGGATCGATCGTGAACTTCTCGCTGGGGTTCTCGGTGAAACTATACGTTGCGTTGGCATTAGCTCCCACGTCAAGATCAGATGATGTTAGCTTGATTACAAAACTTCCCACCTCAGCATTTTCTGTGACATTCACACTGAAGAGCCTGGTGAACCTCGGCGGATTGTCATTCTTATCGAGCACGGTTATGATCACACTGGCACTTCCTGTCATCTGAGGCATTCCCTGATCCACAGCTTCCACGATCAGTTCATATGAAGCAATTTCCTCACGATCCAACCGCGAAGTTGTGTACACTTCTCCACTATCTGCGTAAATCTCAAAGGTTCCATCAAAATCGTTTGCCAGCCGATAAGTTATTTCTCCATTATCTCCTGAATCACGATCTGTAGCGCTGATTTTCACAATAACTTGTTGTGACGGTTCCTCTTCAAGGATCTCGGCATTATAAATCAGTTTCTCCATAACCGGTGCATTATCATTTGCATCGGTGACGTTGATCGTTAGCAACATAACACTCCGAAGGCTCGGACGGTCAGAATCTGCTGCCTCGATCCATATTTCGTATTGATGCGCTATTTCGTAGTCCAAGCCGTCCTTTCCAATCGACGCAACTCCAGTACCAGGATCGATTCGAACTGCTTCGCCAATATTTCCGCCAGCGATGGAGAATTTAATATTCCCCGCTGCCCCTTTCTTGGGAGACGTAGCCAGGATCTTAGTGATCATCTTACCCTCTACCACGTCCTCAGGAAGCATAAATTGCGTATTGGCCATAAAGGAAAACGTCGGGAATAGATGCGCTGGCCTCAGTAGGATCGTTAGGTCAGCACTAGCACTTCGAGGTTCAGATCCCTGATCAGTTGCACGCATCACGATCGAGTAAACCATATCGAAGCCACCTCCATTGGATGACAGTTCCACTTTCGTCTTTATAACTCCAGATTTCTCATTGATATCGAACTTGTCCACGTCCTTTCCACTGATCGAGTACACGATCTTGGCATTTGCTCCATCATCCAAATCGATAGCACGAGCTCCGAAGATAAACTCACCTCCCTTGATGCGGTCCGGTACGTTGACATTGAAGCTGGGACTCTCGAAAGTCGGCGAATTGTCATTCACATCGATAATGGTAACTGTCAGATTGACAGTCGAAGCACGCGGCTCTGTTGCTGAGCTATCCTGTGCCATTAAAGTGAGATAGTAAATGGCAGTATCCTCTCTGTCCAGATTTGCAGCGGTAGTTATTTCCCCACTATCTGCATTCACGTGGAACTTGTTCATCTTCTCGCCCAGCAGGCTGAACCGAATCTTCGCATTTAAGCCGGTGTCCTTATCTGTAGCCACTGGATGAAGGACTTTGGTGCCGATTGGCAGATTTTCCTGAACCGTCGCATGGTACGATTGGCGTGCAAACTCCGGCCGATGGTCATTCATATCCTGAACGATGACTCGAACGATTCCAGTTCCAGTCAATGGTGGAGATCCTAAGAAGAGAAAAAAAAAAATGATATGTTAGTTTGGCAGTTCATTGTCCTAGGCTAAGAATTCAATTCGAAATCTTGATAAGACGCCCTCTTCTAAACCAAGACAATTGTACTTGCTTTGCGCACATAATAAATTGCATCAAGAACCAATAAACCACAAAACAGCTCAAGCAGCAGATGCTGTCCAACAGATATGGCTGTTTCCGTCTCTCCTGGCACACGGTACACACACCGGGCAGAGTAGCACTCGCCACCGCCTGGTGTTCCTGATCTAATTTAACGAGCAAATTGAATAATTCCCTTAAAAGGAGTCCAATGCACATCGCACACAAGAACCCGAACTCTACATCTTTCTGGAGTAATCCAAATCCGAATTCGAATCCCTATCGAGGATCTTTGTTTATTTTCACTCAATTCGCTCGCTCTATTTCGGTTGCATTATTGGCTATAAGTTCTGGAATTTGTGCCGTACTGGCATACAGGATTCCAAATGAGGTGTGTGTGCACTTATTCATATTTGCTTTGTATTTTTTTTTATGCACAAATTGAGTGCGGTTAGTTGCGGCACGGGGAACAGGACTGAATCTGAGTCCCTCTTTCTGTACGCATAAAGGTCGTGGTTTTGTTGTACGTGTAATATGATTGGTTACGGTTTGCAGATAGGATCTAGGTGTCGCCTTTTTAGGGTCGATGTGAGGTAAGAATTTGCAATTAATTGCAATTAAGTTGAGGGAGGCATTAACTTGGGGAAACGGGAGACTTTCCAATTACATTGCAATTACGTTTAAGGCAATTAAGGAAGGCAATATTTACTGTGGATGGCATAACAGTCTGATATTGTAGTATGATATTTAAAAAAAAATGACTTTTCTATATAGAGACTTGGGCTGAACCGAGTAAGCTATCTTCGAAGTTAAAGTTGAAAGCAAGAAGTACCACGAGGTTGCTTTATGTCGCCAAAGGTTTTTATTGGTAAGAAAATTGAGGAGTATTGAATTATTTATTCCATAGTTTGAAGTTTTGTTTTATTTAGATAATTCTGCCAAACGAATGCAAATGCTTTCCCAAAATCAAAGACCCTATCCATACCGCAGGAATTCTAGAATCAGTAATGCAGCCCTTTGCGGTATAGTGCGGGTTGAGTTGGATTTCTTAATTACATTTAGTGTCTTAGTTAGGATTAAGAAAATATTAATTTGATCTTACTTTGACTGACGAATAAGTAGAGTGGGACAATATACAAAGACACACTTCTGATTTCTCTATATAATTTTATGCAAAATATATTAACATGCAAATAAATTCTTATTCTCTGCAAAACATATTTTATGTCCAAGTTTTGGCTCAATCGGCCGAGTAGTTTCGGAAATTATCGAGAACACACGAACAAATAGTGTATGTATGAAATACCGAATAATCAAATTATGAATAATATGTCATGCTGGTCAATAAATATAGAATTTGTTAATAAATATGACTCCAGCGCCACATTTCGGGTCCTATCGGGTATTTTTCTCTTTTGGGACATAACCAACATATATTGTCAATATGGTTCGAATAGTCTCTTTGTTGATGTTTAAGGCCTTCTCAGTGAAGCACCGTGGTCTTTTACAAAAAAAAAATCACGTACTTTTCGGATAATTTCAGGCATCCGAGCTGAAATTCTCCTTTCTGTGGATTTGTCATCCTCCAGCGTCTTTCTGCCGCCCAAAAAACGTTTATGCCACTCGAAAACAACTGTTTTACTCAAACAATCATCATGGCACACTTGAATCTTATTTTCTCTTTTGGCACTAAACCAACATATTTTGTGAATACAGTCGAACTTCGATAACTCGAACTACTATTACTCGAATGTCTGGATAACTCGAAGAGATTATTTAGCGTCACCTTCTTCGATAAGTCGAATTCTGAAGAGGAATTTCCAAATTCTGCGTGTTTTTACAAGTTCGTTTTGTAAATTACAATTTATATATATTTATATCAATTTTGTATTTTACTTAATAACTCGAAGTCTTGATAATTCGAATTTTTTTTTGTCGCAAGTGATGGTTCGAGTTATCGAAGTTCGACTGTATGAGTCATTTTGGTCAATAAATAACTTGACTCCAGTGCCACCTATCGGGTCCGATGTTTGTAATTTTCTCTTTTGGTACTAAACCAACAGATATTCAGGGCCATCGGCAATTCCGAGGGAAAAAAAATTCCACCCGAACATTTTTGTTCCTAGGACAAAATTCTTCCTATCATGAATTTCCACCCAAATTTTTTTCCCCCGGAATTCGCAAATTGTTTTCGAAATTTTGTTCGAATGTTTTGCCAGTTTTCAATTTGATTTGATTCGAGGCCCGAAGCTTTTCATCTCCCTTTCTAGAAGTTTCCAACATTTTTTTGCGTCCTCTTTGCTCCTGTTGGTCGTGAAACCATTGGCCGATTTCCATCATATAAATTGATCATAATCTCCAGCTGTTTTTGATTGGTTAAGTTGGACCTTAATTCACATAAATCGAAGTTTATTGTAGTATTTTTAAATAAGAACTTTATAGAAAATGCACATACATACATGTTACAATTCTCGAAACTCAATAACTGCCCGAACACAATGGAAGTAGCAGCACGTCCGAAAGTTGGTGTTGGCTCAACTTTGCGCTTCAGCATATAAATTCAAACTATAAATGTAAATTAGCATTTAGTTCGCGCTATAGGCTTTACGTGTATTTTAGCTTTGACAGCGCTGCCTACTTCAACTGCAGCTTCACCAAGTGCGTTCGGCCAGTAAAACTTTGTAAACAAAGGCCACAATAACTTACACTTATCTATTGCTGCCTTTATTTTGAGTTTTGGTTTCCCCAACAAATAAACGAAGGAAAACTTTCGGGGGAAATCGCGTTGAAATTCCGAAGCGAATTTTGTTCAGAATAGCAATTTTTTCCGCAGAAACTTTTTCCCTCGTTCGAAATTCATTCACGATACCTATTCTTCGAAAATGTGAAATGTTTCGGGGGGAATTTTATTCAGGATAGCCCTGATTGTAAATATGAATCATTTGCGTCAATAAATATAGAATTCCAGCGCCACCTATCGTGTCCAGAACTATCCTATCTTTCAAGCTGGAACCAACCATATATAAATATTCACAAAATTTCATCGAAATCGGTTGGGCGTTTCGTAGATTAGCGGGAACGAACACAGTGACACGTGATTTTTATATGTTAAGCATCAATTATGAGCACATGAAGGTTTTCACGTTTTTTTTTAAATATGGCTGAAATTGTTTGCAAAAAAAAATTCTTAATAACGAGTGGGGTCTTCTCTTTTTTCTAGCACATCTGTAAGGCGGTTTGGCATTGATATGGTAAGGCTTTTAAGCGATTTGATTGACGACCAAGCCTCCCGGGTACCTTCTTTAATCTGATTGACGTAGTGGAACTGTCTGCCATGTGAGTCAACCTTACTTGCAAGAATCTCCCACAAATTTTCGATAGGGTTAAGGCCTGGACTTCGAGCCGACCACTTCATTACCACGATATCGTTCTGCGAACACCATTCCTTGTGACCTTGCGTTGTGGAATATGAAATTTTCTGGAAGAAACTCTTCGGACATACTAAATTGAAATCTAGCACGTCGATGTACAAGAAAGCGTTACAATTTCTTGGTAACCACGCGATTTGTTATGTTCCCGCAGGGCAAAGAAAATAAATCAACTGTTCAAAATCAAACTTCCACCAGAAATGGGCTATTTTCTTTGACCTTCTTAGAAAAAATTCCAGTGAGCTCACTAACGAAGAATGGGAAAGCACTTGTCAGGTAACAGTTTATTGCATGAAACGACGACAGATCCTTTGAGCGTGCTTTGAAGCACGAGTTGCCAACCAGGTGTTTTTGGATGTTCGATGGACACAATTCCACTACATACCAAAGGTTTAAGTTTAAATCTAAAGGTTTGACAACGAAAAAAAGGTTTCAAGGTTCCAACCGTAATTGAAGCCAATTCCACAGACAATGGCAACAATGAGTTAAAACATTTCTTTGTGCATGTCCGTTAAAAGCTGCTGTCTGTGGAAGCAATTATGACTGTGTGGCGGTTTTTACCTGCAATAACTATCGACTTTCAGAAGGTATATTGGTTGGCACTTCTTACTATCGTTACTGTGTTTTTAAAACTCTAATCCTTACCACACCTTAAATAATTCCGAAAGATTGCAATCCATCGCCACCACAATAGCACCTACTTTCTTCGTTAGAATTTCACTTCAATTCTCGATAAGGAAATGCTTTCTTAGCACACAAACCTCCTCGTACCAACATCATCAAACATTTTTCGATATTATTAAATTCCAATTTCATAACCACGATCGGATTGGGAAAATTTTCACAGCAAACACTCGTAATCCTCAACATTGAACTGTTATAGTACAAAAGTTCAAAGTAATATTTTTCATACTTATATACTCGTACCTCCATTGACTAAAGCCACTATGACCATAATTCTTCCCATTGTCTTCCTACTCGTATATATCGATTCTGCATATGCCTTCGGCCTGTCTACTGGGAACCCGAAAAGTAAGATGAATATGTATCCGCGATAGATCAAACTGTTCTTTCTATAAATCTACAATCGTTTCGGGATTAAAATCCACATCTCTGAGCGTAACCGCCACCACCATCATAATAACCACACACCAGACGGCACCCCATAAGTCCATAGCCACAAAAGGCGCGAAACAGTCGATATGAAAAATTGCTTTTTAAATATTTTTCAATTACACTCTCTCATGGGCATGAGTCGGTCGGAAATATCCAACTCCGATCATAGTACTGCCGCTGGCTAGAGTTGGAGTACCATGCCATGCCATGCCATGCCATGCTATGCCAATGGTAGCTGCAATAACAGGCAATTTCGATTTTGGCCAAACTCTATCACAATTGGAAGACGGTCGGTGGGGGAATCATTCGTTTGCTCAATCCACCTGGTCGTTGGGTGAGCCTTCAGGTGGAATTGAAGACCATGGACCAAATATACTTCTCCAAAAGTGTAACATGTTTGTTGAGTGGCGGCAATGGTGGTGGCCCCCTGGTGACTTAAGCAGCAGTACTTGGCTTACATTCCTTGTATGCTTGTGTTGTGCTTAGCTGGAGAAGAAAGTCTTTGGTTTATGTTGTTTTGTTTGTTGGAAGATAATCCCCAAAGAAATTGCAACCAGCAAGTCATAAAGCGATTACGGTTGCATTTAGAAACAAAGTCAGGCGAAATCACTCTGCTCCTATGTCCTAGAGCGTGGAATTAAAACATTGCCCACACTCGCAAGAGAAAGAAAGGTGATGGACATTGAAAGCCATTTTGCCTGGTGCATAAGTCGATTCGTACTTTGTTTCGGGAAGAAGTTTTTTTTTTATGTTTAAAGGGGGGGATTGAAGAGGACTCCCTTCTTCCGTGTCCCAGGAACGACATTCGAACATAAATCGTTCGACGATGATGATGGTAGTTTATGCTGGAATCTTTTGCCCACAATACCATAATCTTCGCACGGAGTATGCGCGCACGCTCACAGTTGGTAGAGAATGGTTATCTAAGTGGCCTCATGGTACTCCTGGAGTACATTGGAATTGTTTTGGTGCTATGGTCTTACAAGCGGGTGCCATAAATCATCTAAAGCGATTTATTTTGATTGATTTTCCTCAAAGGTTGGTTAGGTGATGGTGATAATGTTGGAAGTGATGGTACTCCTTGATGGTGGAATTTAAGAAGGTGTGGTTGAAAATGTACTGTTTTTGTTTTGTTTTAATTTCTTAAGCCAGTTTTCAAATTTATATTTATATAGATATAATGAGTAGTAGTGGGGGACTTTTAAATAATAAGAAAGACAATAGTCCAAAATGTTGTAATGGTTGGATGTTGTAGAAATAGGGTAGGCACTGATTGGCTTTAATTTGGCTAAGCCCAGTGTTGTAACTGTTACTACACATCAATTGTGCTTATTTTACCTCCAAGTGGTTACCATCGGGTACTGGTCGCTGCCCATCCGGGCACGACTTGCTAAACTTATAAGCGCGAGTGCTGAGCAAGGGAAAATAGCAGCACTATAATTCACGTCAGCGGATGAATTCCATCAATGGAACCAACGGTGGCGCTAAAATTTCCAGAACGGAAACAAAACCTTATCTGAGCTACTCCGACATATGCGGAGCTCAGGTCGATAAGAATTTCCAAGTACTAGTCAGGGTCTTGGAAAAGAGTTGGTGGCGGATGAGCCCCTAGTGGGCCAACTACCTAACCACGTAAAAAAAATTTGTTCCGAAACAACCAAAAGCCTCGGAAAAGGACGGATCTACTGTTAACAACCACGCTAAACGAAATAAGGACAACGACGTTCGGATATGTACCTGGAATGTTCGTTCAATGAACGGCGACGGTGCATCCGAACAACTGGCAGAGGCCCTAAACTGCTACAAGGCAGATATAACCGCCATCCAGGAAGTGCGATGGAATGGGCCAGGCAGAAAAAGGATGGAAAACTGTGATATCTACTACGGTGACTGCTATACAGAAAATAAACAGCGCTTATTCGGATGCGGATTTGTCATACGCGGCAGACTTAGGCAAGAAGTCTTGAGCTTTCGGCACGTGAGCGAGCGTCTTATGACAATCCGTGTCAAGGCAAAATTCGCCAACACAAGCCTTATATGTGCTCACGCCCCCACAGAAGAAAAGACGACGCTACCAAAAAAAGTTTCTACGAGCTCCTCGACCAAACATACGAGCAATGCCCTAGACATGACGTTAAAATCGTACTGGGCGACTTTAACGCCAAGATAGGAAGAGAGGACATCTTTGGTAGGACGGTTGGAAGGCACAGCCTACACGACACCACGTCCGAAAACGGACTAAGGCTGATTGACTTTGCTGCGGGGCGAAGTGTCAGTATAGCAAGCACACAGTTTCCACATCTCAATATCCATAAGGGGACATGGCGGTCTCCGGATCGAATAACCGTCAACCAAATCGACCACATTGCGATCGACACCAGACATGCCTCCAGTATTATGGATGTCCGAACCTTCCGGGCGGCCAACATTGGCTCGGACCACTACCTTGTTGTAGCCAAGGTACGAATGCGGATATCCACAGCGCCACAACAACGAAATACTGTGAGAAAGTACAATGTCGAAAAGCTATAATCGCAAGACACCGCCAGAGCCTACAGAGAACGCATATCCCGATCTCTTGCTACGAGTCCTACCGCAGCAACAGCTAGTACAGAAGACCAGTGGCAACAGTGCCAGCAAGCCATCATAAGTGCCGCGAATGATGTGCTGCGATTCACACGACCACCACCACGAAACCCCTGGTTTGATGAAGAGTGCAGACTAGCTAACGCGGAAAAACAACAAGCGTATAAAGCGGCGCTGCAAAGAAGGACTAGATCTGCGCGCATGCTCTACGAGCAAAAGAGACGGGAAGAACATCGGCTTCTGAGAAGGAAAAAGAAAGAGCACGAGAAGCGTGCATTCGAGGATATTGAGAGATGCTACTCCAGGAACAATGTACGGAAGTTTTACCAGAGGGTAAAAAGAATGTGCCAGCTAAACAAATCCCGTACAGAAACCTGTAGAGACGCGGATGGAAACATCGTAGTAGAAACACAGTCGGTGCTGAGAATTTCGAAAGACTACTTCTGCAGACTGTACAATGGCGATGACGACCAAAATTCCGCTGTCAGGCAGAATGAACCATTCAACTTAGATGATGATAGCCAAAACTCCCATCCACCTGATCAAAACGAAGTGCGGATAGCAATATCCAAACTTAAGTCCAACAAGGCTGCTGGACCTGACGGTTTACCCGCAGAGCTATTTAAAGCAGCTGGAGATGACTTGGTAGTGAGCATACACCAACCCATCTCTAAGATTTGGTCAGATGAAAGTATGCCAGATGAATGGAATCTCAGCATCGTTTGCCCGGTTCATAAGAAAGGAGACCCTCTCAACTGCTCCAATTACAGAGGCATCAGTCTCCTGAACATCGCCTACAAGATCCTATCTGCCATATTGTGTGAACGCTTGAAGCCTTTCGTCAAAAACCTGATTGGGCCCTATCAGTGCGGTTTCAGGCCAGGAAAGTCCACCATAGACCAAATTTTCACACTCAGGCAGATCCTGGAAAAAACCCAAGAAGTCCAAATCGATACCCACCACCTGTTCATCGATTTCAAGGCCGCCTATGACAGCATCTGGAGGGATGAACTGTATAGAGCCATGTCTAGTTTTGACATCCCTGCCAAACTCATCCGTCTGTGCAGGATGACGATGGAGAAAGCTCGCTGCTCCATCAAGGTCGGTAATGACCTCACCGAGACCTTCGATGTCAAAAAAGGATTCAGACAAGGTGATGCGCTGTCATGTGACTTCTTCAATATCATACTTGAAAGAATTGTTCGAAACTCACAAGCCAACACACAAGGAACGATCTTTCAAAAGTCCGTTCAACTACTTGCATACGCCGACGATATTGACATCATTGGTAGAACACAGCGAGCTGTCACCGGCGCGTTCGCGAGTATAGAAATGGAAGCGGCCAAAATGGGTTTAGCGGTAAACGAGGGCAAAACTAAGTATATGCTGTCAACAAAAAGGGACAACCAACATCGACGAATTGGACAGAACGTCACAATAGACAGCTACAACTTTGAGGTAGTAAAGGACTTTGTCTACCTCGGCTCTGCCATAACATCAAAAAATGACATCTCGTCGGAAATCAAACGAAGGATTACTCTTGCCAACCGCTGTTTCATTGGGCTAAGAAGGCAATTGAGCAGTAAAGTCCTTTCCCGATCGACTAAAGAGACTCTATATAAGACCCTTATCATCCCAGTCTTGCTATATGGAGCTGAAGCATGGACTTTATCGAAAGCGGATGAAGATCTCCTTGGTCGCTTTGAGAGAAAAATCCTTCGTAGGATATTCGGTCCCGTTTGCGTTGACGGGTTTTGGAGGAGAAGATTCAACGACGAACTGTACGAGCTATACAGAGACATCAGCCTGGTCAAAAAACTACACATTGGGCGTTTAAGATGGCTAGGACATGTAGAGCGCATGGACATCAGCGCTCCGGCTCGGAGAATATTCAACTCTAACTCGGAGGGTCAGCGCAGCAGAGGACGACCTCGCCTAAGGTGGCGCGACCAAGTAGAACAAGACCTCAACCAACTTGGAGTGCGCAACTGGAAGCGGTTAGCTAAGGACCGGGCTAACTGGAAGAGGTTGTTGGTTGAGGCCTTGGTCCACCCCGGACTGTAGCGCCACCTAAGTAAGTAATAGTCCAAATGGTTGATGGTTGATGAACACATCCGCTGTTCTTTTTTTGCTCAAAAAGATGTGTGTAGCTTCTATACTCTGTTCCACAAAAATTCTCAGTACAGGCCTTATACAGGCTCCCCTGTACATGTTTCAATGGTACCCAGATAGCAAAATTGCCACTGAAATAAAAACCAAACCATTGACTAACACAAGTTTCCTATCATGATCAGCCTGCCACACAGCCAATGGAATACTGTGATCGTGTGACCGACATGATGGCGCCTCTTACCCTCTTCCCTCGCTGTGTGTATGGAAAATATGAACATCAAAGCAGTGTTACCATTACTAAATTAAAGCAACTCGTTACAGATTTTTCTGTGGTTTTTGTCAAAAAGCTTTGGGATTTTGTGCTTTCAAAACAGATAAATAAAAGGCGTGTTTTTTTTAAATCTATATAGATTTAAAAAAAGATTTTAAAAACGTTCAAAATACACTTATCGATAACTATCCAGTCTAATGTTTTGTTGTATTTTACATTGAAAACATGTTGCGGAAACTTGTTAAGTCTATATCTAGACGTGTTTTTTTTGTAACCTATATAGACTTCGAAAAAGCTTTCAAAGTAAAAATAAGACTCGATAATTATCGAATGTAACAACAACGCGATCTATACAACAGTTGTCGAACCTCTTGCCGAATTTGCTGCTGTAATGGAGAGTCAAGTTCTTGATGCTATCAGAGCAATCAAATCGAACGCTATTGGAGATGATGGTTTATCACTTCGTTTTGTAAGAATGATTTTGCCTGAAATAATAAGTCACCTAACGCACATCATTAACCATTGTATAATGACTTCGACCTTTCCCCTAGCCTGGAAAAATGCAAAAGCGATACCAGATGCTAAAAAAACGAATGCGAATGGTAGTAGAGACCAATGATTACAGGCCCATCAGCCTTTTGCCCTGCCTGTCTAAGGTCTTTGAGAAGTTATTAGCGGGGCAGATTCAAAATCACTTGTCTGCGAATTTCCTGTTGAACCAATATCAGTCCGGCTTTAGAGCAGACCATAGTTGCTCAACTGCTATGGTTAATATTTTGGACGATATACGGCATGAGTTCGATAAGGGATTCCTGACATTGCTTTGCCTACTCGATTTCTCGAAGGCTTTCGACAAGGTAAATCATAAAATCTTGTGCTGGAAACTCAGGAACTATTTTGGTTTTAGCGACAGGGCTACCAAACTTGTAGGTAGCTACTTGAGTGATGGATCACAGAGAGTCGTGGTGGGTGGCAGATACTCTGTTTCTAAGTTGCTCACGCAAGGTGTTCCTCAAGGACCCATTCTAGGACCTATTTTATTCTGCCTCTACATTAACATTAACGACTTGCCTTCTGTATGCAAGCATGTCTCTTTTCACCTCTACGCTGATGATGTTCAGCTCTATCTATCGCAGCCAATAAGTAAGGTCAATGAGCTTGCTCAGTGCCGAAACGAGAATCTATGTGCAATCAATAACTGGACCAGAAACAATGGGTTAGTACTGAATAGTAATAAATGTCTTGCTATTCCTATCGCAAACAGGTCTATTGAAGTCAACCTTGTGCCTGACATTTTGTTATCTGGAAATAAATTGAAAATAGTTGAATTTGCTACCAGCCTCGGCTTTGTCATAAATCGGCACCTCTCCTGTCATAACTATATTAACGATCTAGTAGGCCGTATATATGGATACTTGCGCAGACTCTGGATATCGGCTAGCTACACACCATTGGAAACACGTCGGAGGCTGGTGCAAGCACTTATTATGCCCATAATAACTTACTCTGAAGTTGTATATAGCAGTCATGATTCGGAGTCTTTTCGCAAGCTTCAAGCAGCGTTCAATGATGCTATTAGGTACATCTATGAGCTTCGCAGATTTGATCACGTTTCTGTGCATGTACTCTAAAAGTTTTCTTGGCTGCACACTGAAGCAGTACATGAATATAAGGAATTGCATATTCCTTCATAGAATAATTTCGTCCCATTCACCACCATATCTATTTGCTAAACTGGACTTCTCTCGTTCTCGAAGAACATTGAACATTAACAAAAAATTATTTTTCGTTCATGCTATTCGTTTATGGAATGCCTTACCTCCACACATGGGCACGTGGGCACCGTAGCGCAAGTGGTTAGTGCGTCGGACTACTGAGCCAGCGGTCTTGGGTTCGAATCACGCCGCAAACACCTAAAAGTTATTCACAGTGCCCACCTCTTTCGAATGTCTGACAAGCATCAAAGAGTATCATTTGTCACGATTGAGCTTCTCAACTCGCCGTTCGGAGTCGGCAAAAAACTGTAGGTCCCTTCCATTCGTGCAAAAATATAACACGCACACACAAATGGTTGCGAGAAGCAGGCCCAGGTTCACCTCGAGCTGTAGCGCCAACTAAGTAAGTAAGTTACCTCCACACATTCAAAGCATATTAAATGCCAAAAACTTTAGAACTGCTCTACTGAATTATTATACTACAATGCAGCAATAGCAACTCCATCTAGTCCTCCCTGTCTTTTTTTATCTTTTCTTCAACTTTTTCACGTCTTTCATACCCTCTCTATCTCTTTCTCTCTATTTAGATTTTTAAGTTTATTTTTTAGTTGAATTTCTACTGTTTATGTACTTTAACTAAAAATGCGTAATTGAAATTTTCTATATTATATTGTAATCTTAGTACTATAAAAGACTACGTCTTACAAACCTTTTTTGTTAATAAATTGAATTGAATTGAATATCCAGGCTAAGGTTTTGTTGTATTTTACATGGGTAAACATGCTGCTGAAACATGCTTAGCCTATACAGGTTACAAAAAAAACACGCCTTATGTAGATTTGAAAAAAACACGCCTAAATTTAATGTGAGTAAGTAGGTGATGGTGTTGCCGTTTTTTTTGTAGTTTCTTGTTTTACTTACTTAAGAAATCGTTAAAATGCATTCGAGGTAAATGTTGGTTGCGGAAACGAATGGTTTTTGGCTTATATCTCATAAAGTAATCGTTTCCAATATATAACATTTATACATCAAAATGCCCTCTACAACATTCTAAAATTTCATTGAAATCGCGGTGGTATCCGTTTTGTAAACAATTATCTTTATTTCGTTCAACAAATTGTGTTTTTTTCAAATCAGCTGGTGGTTACCCTACGGGTCTTGCTCTCCGATTTGGTGCGATTTATCACGCATAGGTATTACGGTAACCCAGTGTCAGCTCAAAAGAGGGACTTGTTTAAGCAAGCCATTGCAACCAGAGTGAGAGGCAAACATCCTATCTTCCCTGTACTGACAATTTTTGTGGAACAAAGTATAGATACGTTATACTCGAAAAAGCGGCGTTAAAATTCAAAATTATAAATGACCACAAATCTTGAAGTTAATAATTTCTACTTGAAAATGATAAGACATTATAAAAGATAGAAACAGTATTTTCTGGTGCAAATTTGCAGTAATCTTTGAGATCTTCTGTAAGAGTATTCAGCTATATCACTCTGTAATATAATTTAGCTATGTAAACTAATTTAATTGTGCACTCTTCATAGCGGCCTGCACAATTAAGTTAGTCGCTAGATAAAAAAAATATCAATAATTACATTAGGGGTATTCACGCTTCGGTGTATTTGGTCTTGTAAAAGTGTAATATTTTCTCACAATTCAACAACAAAATACACTAGCTGTCATTTTTTTTTACGCTTTTACACTTTTACACTTTTGCAATAGGTACTCCAGTCCTATTGTAACCTAGAGTGTAAAAGTGTAAATTTTAAGTATACATTTCTGACAGCTTTTCAAATGTATTTTATTCTCGTAAAATTAAATTCCTTTAAATAAAAAAATAGTGTGTGATAAAAAAACTTTAGGAAAAGGGATTCGGTGTCGAATTGCAAGAAAAAAATTTCGAAGAAGAAAAAATGGAGAAGGAATTTGAATTTGATAAAAAATATATATTTGAAGAAGAAAGAAGAACAGAAAAAAGAAGAATTTGAATTAAATCAGTTGATGGAGAAATGAAATATGATATTAAAATAAATTAAAGGATTCATTTGAAATACAAATAAATGTTTTTGATTTTGCTTTCATCGTTGGTTTTGGCATTGTGAATTAAAATATCTTTCCAAATTCTTGCACCGTAGCGCAAGTGGTTAGTGCGTCGGACTACTGAGCCAGCGGTCTTGGGTTCGAATCCCGCCGCAAACACCTAAAAGTTTTTCACAGTGCCCACCTCTTTCGAATGTCTGACAAGCATCAAAAAGTATCATTTGTCACGATTGAGCTTCTCAACTCGCCGTTCGGAGTCGGCAAAAAACTGTAGGTCCCTTCCATTCGTGCAAAAATATAACACGCACACACAAATGGTTGCGAGAAGCAGGCCCAGGTTCACCTCGAGCTGTAGCGCCAACTAAGTAAGTAAGTTACCTCCACACATTCAAAGCATATTAAATGCCAAAAACTTTAGAACTGCTCTACTGAATTATTATACTACAATGCAGCAATAGCAACTCCATCTAGTCCTCCCTGTCTTTTTTTATCTTTTCTTCAACTTTTTCACGTCTTTCATACCCTCTCTATCTCTTTCTCCTATTTAGATTTTTAAGTTTATTTTTTAGTTGAATTTCTACTGTTTATGTACTTTAACTAAAAATGCGTAATTGAAATTTTCTATATTATATTGTAATCTTAGTACTATAAAAGACTACGTCTTACAAACCTTTTTTGTTAATAAATTGAATTGAATTGAATATCCAGGCTAAGGTTTTGTTGTATTTTACATGGGTAAACATGCTGCTGAAACATGCTTAGCCTATACAGGTTACAAAAAAAACACGCCTTATGTAGATTTGAAAAAAACACGCCTAAATTTAATGTGAGTAAGTAGGTGATGGTGTTGCCGTTTTTTTTTGTAGTTTCTTGTTTTACTTACTTAAGAAATCGTTAAAATGCATTCGAGGTAAATGTTGGGTGCGGAAACGAATGGTTTTTGGCTTATATCTCATAAAGTAATCGTTTCCAATATATAACATTTATACATCAAAATGCCCTCTACAACATTCTAAAATTTCATTAAAATCGCGGTGGTATCCGTTTTGTAAACAATTATCTTTATTTCGTTCAACAAATTGTGTTTTTTTTCAAATCAGCTGGTGGTTACCCTACGGGTCTTGCTCTCCGATTTGGTGCGATTTATCACGCATAGGTATTACGGTAACCCAGTGTCAGCTCAAAAGAGGGACTTGTTTAAGCAAGCCATTGCAACCAGAGTGAGAGGCAAACATCCTATCTTCCCTGTACTGACAATTTTTGTGGAACAGAGTATAGATACGTTATACTCGAAAAAAGCGGCGTTAAAATTCAAAATTATAAATGACCACAAATCTTGAAGTTAATAATTTCTACTTGAAAATGATAAGACATTATAAAAGATAGAAACAGTATTTTCTGGTGCAAATTTGCAGTAATCTTTGAGATCTTCTGTAAGAGTATTCAGCTATATCACTCTGTAATATAATTTAGCTATGTAAACTAATTTAATTGTGCACTCTACATAGCGGCCTGCACAATTAAGTTAGTCGCTAGATAAAAAAAATATCAATAATTACATTAGGGGTATTCACGCTTCGGTGTATTTGGTCTTGTAAAAGTGTAATATTTTCTCACAATTCAACAACAAAATACACTAGCTGTCATTTTTTTTACGCTTTTACACTTTTACACTTTTGCAATAGGTACTCCAGTCCTATTGTAACCTAGAGTGTAAAAGTGTAAATTTTAAGTATACATTTCTGACAGCTTTTCAAATGTATTTTATTCTCGTAAAATTAAATTCCTTTAATTAAAAAAATAGTGTGTGATAAAAAAACTTTAGGAAAAGGGATTCGGTGTCGAATTGCAAGAAAAAAAACTAAATTTCGAAGAAGAAAAAATGGAGAAGGAATTTGAATTTGAATTTGATAAAAAATATATATTTGAAGAAGAAAGAAGAACAGAAAAAAGAAGAATTTGAATTAAATCAGTTGATGGAGAAATGAAATATGATATTAAAATAAATAAATGTTTTTGATTTTGCTTTCATCGTTGGTTTTGGCATTGTGAATTAAAATATCTTTCCAAATTCTTGCACCGTAGCGCAAGTGGTTAGTGCGTCGGACTACTGAGCCAGCGGTCTTGGGTTCGAATCCCGCCGCAAACACCTAAAAGTTTTTCACAGTGCCCACCTCTTTCGAATGTCTGACAAGCATCAAAAAGTATCATTTGTCACGATTGAGCTTCTCAACTCGCCGTTCGGAGTCGGCAAAAAACTGTAGGTCCCTTCCATTCGTGCAAAAAATATAACACGCACACACAAATGGTTGCGAGGAGCAGGCCCAGGTTCACCTCGAACTGTGGCGCCAACTAAGTAAGTAAGTAAATTTTTATTTTGTAAACATAAATCAGCTAATTTTGACATAAGCTTCAGGGTTGCTACAAATACGAAAAAGTGCGTTCACTTTTTAGTGTAAAAAAATAAATTTTTACACTTTTACAAGACTAGATACACAAAAGCGTGAATACCCCTATTAAGACAATGGTTCGTATACTTATTTTACATCGTCCCTGCCGGGCTTTGGATATTAATTATCTTCTCCGTCAACTGTTGTCGGCCTATCCTCTCACCACCATGTATGCATGTTTGTATATATGAATGACACCATAGATATCTAAAATTCACAATGGTTAGTGAAAACGCAGTGTTAATAAGACTTGTCGCCATCTGGTAGATGGAGTGTCTATTAGGCTTATAAATCCCCTTTTAAGTCTCAGTATCATACATAGAGATGGGTCATTTAAAAAACAAGCAAGAACTTTATACATCCACTCGCAAAGAATTAAAATATTATAATCATTAAAATAATAAAACACCGACCACTTGACATCTTTATTTTATTTCTAAAGCCAGTGCCATTTCATATTTCTGAAGACATAATTAGCAAACACTATCCTGTGTATGACATAATAAAACATAATCATCATACGAGTACATACTGCTACACAGTACACATGTGAATGGTCCGATGGGTGAGCAAAAGGTAAATTCCATTCTCCCGTCACCATTTTGTGCAGACACTTAATTTTCATTAGTCTTTTACTTTTGCTGGACAAAAAAAGATGGAAACAAAAAAAAAAAAAAAAAAAAAAACACTCTCTTCGCGCTAATCGCGATTGGAACATGGAAAACGCTTGTTAGACACACACACACAAGGAATACAAAGATATATTGTGAAGTTTATTGTTTGTTATTATTAGTGTTTTGTGTCTATGGAACATAGCACATCCTAACACACACATACTCAAAGTCATTCCTCCGAAATCACAGATAAAGAAATAAGCTATGACTCTGGCATGTTCCTTCTTTTATAGCCCAACGCGACAGGCCTCCAATTCAAGTTAACATTACTTAAGAGCCGAGCACACATTGCAAGGCCAAGGTGAGGTGAGTGTGGTACAGCATCCGATGGACATATCCGTGCTTGTTCCAACTTAGTTATGGCACTTCACTGGACCGCAGTGTATTTGTGTGTGTATGCCTTGGTCTTGACGAAGTGACGTATGCTTTCGGGATGATATTTCGTTTTGCCTTATCTAACCTTGAAGGATGGGGCAGGGTTTGAATTTTCCACAAATTATTGGACACACAAAGTGGTGTATGTATAGAACAAAGATCTTCCACTTGATTACGTGTGCTTCAAGGAGGAAATGCAATTGGGATTGATATAAGGGTCAGCTGAGGCTTATCTTGTAATTGGTCGTATTTTTGAGAAAAGGAGGAAATGTCAGCGCTGGACTCAAGAAACATATATTTTCGCAGCCCAGGGAGGAATGTGTGTACATGCCTAAGATATGTGTAACAAGTGAGAATGTGGTCTATGGGGAACCTTAAGTCTAATTGCCCAGTGAGGTACGCTGCTAATTGGAATGGTTGAGGGATAACATTCTATCATACATACGTACATATGTATGAACTCGTATACATGTGTGTGAACCTTTAATTGATAGATTCCGATTCCCATTCCGCATTCAACTAAATGTCAATGAAGTGGTCTGGCATCCAAGTCTTTGTAGATACATAGTCGCTAACAGTTGTTGACGATGTCACTTACATATATGTGAACATTGTCGTCCTAGTCGTAGTCGTCTTATGTCGTATCACCTTCTCCAATAATGTTATACTACTGGAGGCGAGTATTTGTGTTGTCAATCTCAGCCTCCAACATGGAACTGTACTATCCGTTTGGCTTCGCATCATTCTAAATCTTTGCCGTCACAGTCGTGGCCGTTTGGCATCGTCGCCGTCATCATCATCGTCATCGACATTGGCATCATCTTGGTTCGAACATAGATATATGTGCACATAGATATATTTCGCGGCACAAAACGGATTTTTAACTGTGTCGTTACAAAGCAGCGTGTGTTACATGGTTTAAAGCAGCATCTATTGTGGCACCATCGGTCGGTATCATCATCTTCGTCGCATGGTCACCATACATAGTTGTATTGTGCGCAGTCACCAGTCAGATACCATTGCTAAGATAAGGAAGTGATTTCATAAAATCCATACAGCAAACACATGTATGCTGTGTAGTGTATGTTGCGTTTGGAAGAGGGCAAACAAAAAGACGCTCTCCACTTCGGTCGTTTTGTGCGCTTGACCAATACGTTATCTTTGGCGCAGATTGAAGGAAGTGCGCACAGCCAGCATACCCACCATTCAGCCTTTCCCCCATTTCCCCCTTTCTCTCGATAGCAATGGACAATCTAAAACGCATATAATCGAAAATAATCGACTGTGGAAAAGAAGAAAGAAATGTTAGTTGCGTATGGGGATGTGGCTCGGCTTTGACTTTAGCTTCAACTTCAACTTCGACTTGGACTTCGACTTTGGCTATGGCTATGGCTTTGGCTTCCGTTTGGCTCGTTAGACCGTTGCTAGTCGTTGTCATTGGTGTGGAATTGTCTACCACAAATCTTACTTGTTGTAATATTTGTATCGTGTTACTTTTAACACATCGTTTTGCAGCATTAGATGTGTGTGTGTGTGTTTCGGAAAAAAAAAAAAACATATTTCGGTAGCCATTTGCTGTATGAAAACACATGTTTTCTCGGGATTATTTTAATGATCATCTTCAGTGGTATGAGCTTCTCTGGCTGGCTTTTTCTACTACAGTTATCCAGGTCGCGATCTATGCGATGGCTAGCATAGCCATCACCTATGAACACCATTGCGGTTACTTGTGGTATGGTGACCAATTTTTCGCTCTATTGCGGATTTTGTGTGGGAATTTTTTTAAATTATGGTCACACACATGTATACATGCAAATACATATACATCTACATATGTATGTGTGTAGTTCTGGGAGAAATTTTGTGGGAGTACTGGCATGTAAAAATCAGAAAGGAAAATGTTGTCGTTACACTCATTAGCCATAGTCGCATTCGCGGAAGTTCGCAGCTCAACTCTTTTGTTTTACCTCTTTTTCTATTTGCAAAGTGCAAATTGTTTGTTGCTTTTTTGCTCCTCTATGTTGGCATGTAGATAATTAAATTTCATGTTCGTGGTTAATTGCGTATCAGGAATACAATATTTTATTACATTTGAGAGAGATTTAATACAGGGAAAGTGTAGACCTGTGCTTTTTCAAGTTGGCAACAAAAGTTTTTACTATCGAAAGATTAAAGAGCTTCGGCGACACATTCTGTTAAACGGCAAAAACTGCGAAGTCTAGTAGTTTCCTTAGATGTGAACTAGTTCTGCTATTAGTACTGATAGGAGTCTCGTACCGAAGTGGTTCCGGCTTAGAAATTAAATCAGTGAGCGATTGTTTTTTTCAATGATTTAGGAAATGATTCATCTTCTCTGCAGGGTTTTTTTTTGTACTAAATTTATGTGAATAAAGAAACATTTTGCAAATGCACGGTGTCTATAAGCGATCTCGTCCTTAAAACCGCTCGGTGTAGGGTTTTATTGTCTTCAACTTTATCTTGCTCCCCACAAACGAGTTCACTTCAATCAAATTCGCCAGAAAACATCTCTCATTAAAACTCAACAGTCTTAAATATACGAGAATATGTACTGGCAATGTAATTTATCTCGCTTGAATTTGACATTTATTGCGCACGTCTATGGAACGATGCAACTAGTTTGACCAATATCAAGCTGGGTGGACAAATAGACGGTTTCATCCGCACCGAACACCTTTTAAGTATTTCATGGTACTTTACGTGCAACAAGTACACATAGCCCCCATGAGTTCTAAAATCATAGAATGACCGCTGGGGGCGTTGTATTTGACATGTTAAGGATCACTTTCGTGCAGATTGATGATCATTGGATTATCTAAAAACGTGGAGAGCGAAACAATTCGCAGGTACAACATGATCCCAATCGATTGACACGACTCAATCCAAATTCTCCGCCGATTTTACTCGGAGATTTCTTCTTTCATGTAAACAAAATTATCGAACATTATGAGTTTCCGGTGTTCACACAAATAATTGCAGATTATAACTGAAATCATCCCGAAAATCCCATTCATAAGGATTTGCACAGCAATAAAGGTGGAATGCAGAAAGAAAACCAACCGCCACAAGGCTAATAAAATTGTTATCGGAATTTTTAATATTCTTCCACTAACAACGGGAGAAAACGAAAAAAAAAAAACCAAAACATCGCCATTTTGTAACAAAAAGCAAACCAAGAGTATGAAGTTAAAACAGGTACTAGTGAGATTCCCTGAGGGATCTCATGGCGTCACGATTTCATAAAAGCCTCAGCAGCAGCTTCCCAATGAACATCCTCCCATGGATGACGCTGATGATGATGATGAAACTGAAGTGATGGTAGTTCATGAAGTGGAGTTTTTTTTTGTTTCTCAGGGAGAGAGAAAGATCACCCTGTAAAAAAGTCCTAATAACATTTTTTCCCTCTGGTTCTTTGTTGTGCGGAGTTGTGACGCGATCACAGAGATATACGAGTACTATTCCTGGGATATTAATAAAGCAAAGGAGTAGTTGGTGTGTAAGCACCTCTTCTACGAGTAGGACCAAAAGGGCGAGACAACGGCCGATTGGCGAAGCACAATTATTAGATTATGTGTATATGGAGTGCTTATGGTTCTGTGTTCAGGCTAAAGTGAACAGTAGATAGATAGGTATGATGGTGTATAGCTTAGAGAGATGAGATGTGGAGTTACGCCCCCACTGGGTTCCTTTCTGGATGAAACTATGTTTTGCTGTTTGGTTTCTTTCCCTCTACTTTCTTAAAACAATAGACTGAGGTAATGAAAAAGTGTTGAGATCGGTTTTGCGGATGCGGTCCTTATGGGTTATCTGTTTGATTTTATCTAAGACTTTGTGGAATGAGGCAAATTTTTGGTTCATATTGCTAAATTGTCACGACTTTTAGAGAATAATTTTTTTTTGTATTTTTTGTCGGATAAAGTGTATTAATGAGTCAAACATAAGAGGACGGTAGTTGATTCATTAGATTCTTGGAGGGGTTTAGTAGATTAAGTAGCATATAGTTGGATGGTAGGCTATTTTAATGTACTTGCATTTGAACGTGCAGTATAGGTGGAATATGAGCTCTTTCTTTGCGACTTTTAGAATGAAGTAGAGGCAGGCGTTTAGGACTGAAATTTTGTGTCAGTATTTTGGAAAACTATTTGCAATGATAGTGATATATGTATGTATGTATGTTCAACTTAAAGTTAGTAACTGCTTAAGTTTAAAATGACAGTTCAAAATAAAATAGGGAATGTCAACATCGATTGACATTCAGTAAATAGTGACCCTTTTCTATTAAAAAGAACAAGGATAAATGAGTTAATTATTTTGAATGTATTAAGATGCGTAAGGGCTCAATCTGTCGAGTCTGAACCCAATAAGAATTGGATCAAATTTAGAAGTCGTAGACAAGCTGTATTTGAAAGATTACGACTTCGCATTTTGGAGTCTGATAGTGTTAAGATTTCACATATGTAGTTGCAATTTTATGTTTTAAATATAAAATTAAATTTGAAGGGGACAGAGTACAATAGATTTAATACACATATATATGTGTTTAAAGACTGAGGACTGGATGGAGAAAACTACATAAACTCCCAAGAGATACAAGACGTATGTGCAAACAAAATCAGTAGTTGCAGTTTCTCGAGCAGACTTATTTATAATCTATATTGCACTTGCTAAAGTTTTAACTCTTGCCCGGGCCAGTTTAATAGCCACCATACTAACAAAAGTGTCCAACCGGAGGTCTAAAGAAAACACGTTTCTCTAATTAATTTGGCCACTAAGGCCAGTAGGAAAAAAAGTTGAATGAAAGTCAACTCTATATTAGGGTTGTCAGTATGGTCTAAGCTAAGCTAGGATAAGGGGTGTTGAAATCGAGGACTTTAGAGGACACCGCCTACCTAAAAAACAGAAAAGAATAAAATAAGATTAAGCTTATTTGTTTCTTACTTAACAAACGGCAGAGAAACTCAAGTTTTTCTCTGTGATTTCGCTTTGTAATTATACTGCACGACTTTGTTCAATGAGAGAAAAGGCAGAGCAGAATGGAACAAATTTGTGAAAAATCTCAGATGAAGTTAGAACAGAAAATTACAGCTCATGTTAGCTGTCAAAGATGAGAACTTTATCGTCGATAATTGAACTTTTTGTTTTCCAAATTATGGGGTGTATTGGGGAGCATTTTTACCAATACCGATTTCGGATTGAATTTTGATTTCTTCCATTTGGTTAACTTCGTCGATCCACCTCATGCACTTCGAGTAAAAAAATCATATATGCAATCAGAGCTGACTTTGACGAATCTGTTCTACCTCAAGAAAAGGTGCAGAAAAACTGTCCAGAGCAGAATCATTAAACACAAATCAGAACAGTCTCACACAGAAATTTTTCTCATTGAACATGAAAACTTGAAATCTCATTGAAAAAAGCAAATGTTTCAAGTTTGACATCTAGACTTTGGACACTTTGTTGGGTTCTAACAACACTAAGATGGCGGTAAAGACATTTTTTGGGCATCGATAACTCGTGCATCTCAAGACTCCACTCCCGCACAAATTCAGCAACAAGCATTTCACCATCAGGGACACAATGTAAGACGACTAACTGACAGCTACCCGAAATAATCTAAGCGATGCGCGGGTTGTTTCTCTCTCCCTCCTGGGCATGGCTGGCCAAGAAGGTACATTCTAGCTCTTTCAACCTTCAGGAACTCAACTCACGATTCACAAATTAATGATGGCCGAATTGAGGAAGAAAGAGAAGACACAGCAACGAGGCACCCTCCATCGCATTACAATATGCATTTAGTAATATCAATTTAAGAAGTTCCGAGACTACGAGGATGGTATGTGGGGCAATGTTAAGTCATTCGCATAATCATCGCAGAACAACTAACATTGAATAAAATTATAACGTCTTAAGAAAATTGTTCGCTATCTTTTATTTCCTTAACTAAAAATTGATTGACACACTTGAACGTCAAATTGAGATCGATTTGTTTAAATTTCTCTATCAGCACAAATTGGGTCTGTATGTTTTTGTAAAATCAGAGTAAGATTATTTTATTATAATCAAAATGGTACATTTAGAAAAAAATTACTTTATATGGGATTCAATAAAAAGTGTTCATACCTACGCTTGCTAATTTCGTGAATGGATGCATTCAGTTTCGATAGTAAATCTATGACGATGCATGTTATAAAATTTTTCAATAATAAATTATTTTTTTATATACAAGTATAACGTATAGTAATAATAATAGTTGGATGTTATTGTTAAACAGTTGGGTAGATAAAGTCGACTATTATATAGGTAACATTGGATAGATGCGGCGCTGCCTCGGGTTAATATGTTAAAATATCAGTTTTCGGGTGGGTTTTGCCACTCCGGGTATATCAACAATTGTCAGGCACTCGCGTGGATATCAAGTCGAGTATAGAGCCAACTGTAGAAAGTGCCCCAATGGGAGCGGACCTCAAATAAATGTACAGATATTGTGTATGTACGAATCCTATGGCCGACGCTCTTTGGCTCCACATGCAGTTGATCAATTTCTTTTTTTCAGATAACATCCCATATTTATTAAACCATTCCATGAGATATTTGTGTTTTGTATGTTATTCCATTATATTTTTCGTTGTTATATCACTTTAATTGTGCTGAACGCGGCCAGTACCTTTGACAATTGCAATCTCAACCACAGAGTTTATTTACGGAAATAACTACTAAACACTAAATTTCTCCCAAATAAGCGATTAGTACTGAATAATTTTTCTTTTGTGTTTAGATCACCGAGATCAATAAGAATCCGTTGTTTAATCTTTGCGCAACGAAAACTTTAATATTCCCTTATTAATTTGTTCTGTCATTGTCATTCAGAATCATTCAACTGCGTTCAAATTAAGTTTGTTCGATTTTATTTTCACATAATTTTGAACGAATTTCAACGAAATTAAGTTGAAATGAGATAATTTTCGATATGTCAATTCGTATGGGAAATTATCTCATTTCGAGCATAATTTGGAAATTCGCAACGAAATTAGCTGTCTTGCCCTGGTGGGAATACCGTATTATATCTAGTGTCAAAATATGTAAATAGAGGACAAAAAAGGAAAATTCATAAAGACTATAGAGGACGCGTCGCGCCTGGGTAAAAAAGAGGACATGTCTTCGAAACTTTGGACGCCTGGCAACCGTACTTTATACCCCTTTCTACATTAAAGGCTACAGGTATAGATTAAGACTATCAATATCACGTAGTAGCTTCAATTTTTTTCCACAATAGATACAATTCTAATTAGATCCTTTGCCTCCGCCAGAGATTCTAAAGAATTTCATTGCAAGCAAAAAGAATACCAAAAAATGTGATCAATAAATCGTGCGCACGTGTTTGCTTGGTTGGCCCTCCACCTCCATCCTTCTTTGGTTTTTGTACGAATAGTGCAAAAATATTCATAATACAACAAATTTGTATATCTACGAGTATCTTCAATGGAATATCTTCTCTCCTCTTTCAGAGGTAAGAATAGAACACAAAAATGTTTATCATCACAAATTATAAAACGATGCTCGTTTTGCTGTTTTCGCTGGAGTCTATTCCATTCTACGTACTCGTACATCGTCACCGACAATAGACCACCGCCCTTCTGCACTTTCTTCTGTAGAATACACCACGACACTGCAAACTGCAAACCGCAAGAGTACGAGTAAATCTAATAAACTATTATTCGTTTGTTCATAGGTTAGGTTATAGTCTATCGCTTGAATTTCGTCGATTCATAGGTAGGGGAAATTTTTTTTTTAAAAATGTTCAGTTCTGTGCCGCCTGCATGGGTACTCTGGTGCTCTGCTGCTCTGGTGCTGAGGCTATAAAGAATCGACAAAACCAATAAAACTCTAACTCAGGTGAATGAGGAGCATTCCAATGGAGGAAGCCCACCACAACAAATCGTTGTCATAAAACAAGACCAACGAGCGGATAATTCCATAAGTTTTTTTTTTCTTCTGCTTTTCTCTTTGGTCTTCCTTCAACACAAACCTATATCGTACAAACACTACAAACGAACGGAATGGCACTTGTAAGTTGTTGTTGCTGTTGCCGCTGAGTATCTATGATGATGCTTAGAAAGTATCTATGCAGTATGGGATTTTGCCATGCTGCACACTGTCCAAAGATATGAGCACTATTTATATGCCCCTTAAAAGATCTTCCTTGTTCGATGGTGGTTTTTTGCTTTGCCTTTAGTTTGAGTAGGATGATTCCATGTGGCATGTGTGCTCGGCCAAGAACTATTGTTGAACTATTGTTAACCAATATCCCAAGCTGATGATGGTCAGTTCAGCAAAGAGAGGAAGTCAGAGCTGCACATGCACATGGTACGAGTACAACTTGTGAACATTGCTCGAAACTGTGCAGCATGCACAGTTAGACGTACCTTGGAATAGGCCACCGATGTTTTATATTCATTTTCATATGAATCTATTAGGGTGGACTGCAGAGTGGAACTTTCTCGCCGTGCTCAGATGTTTATTAGCGATCATGCGAGAAGTGATCGCAAATGGGCGTTGGGTTAATACATTTTGGTGAAAGAACAAAATAAAAGTCTATCATTAGGAACGCAGTGTCTCCTTATTCTAAGTGAATCAGTAAACCCAAGCGAGATTGTTGTCAGTTAGACGAAACGGGGTTTATTACATTTCAGTATTGAACGTTCAAGGAGAGAGAATAATATAAAAACTTCAAAGCCTGAAAGCCGGTAGGTAGTAGGTAGGTACCTTCCACTTTTGGGTCAAAGGTGAAAACAATAAAGGTTCAATTTTGTTGGATAGGAAATAGAAGTCATTGCTATAGAGTTAAGCAAGCGTCTACGTACATTTAGTTCTGGAATGTGATCAAGTTGGACCAAACAGACCGAGCAAAAAGCTACACATTTTGCTTTGAATTGTGACTTCAAGCCTGTGTTTTTGAGCTTAAAAGTGTTCCGATATCTAGTCCAAATTAGAGTTTACATCCTCTTATTACTATGTACTAGCTGGAGACGAATAAAATGAATAGATTAGAGCCAACGAATTTGGATTTTTTCGGTCAGTAAAACACTTCAACCAAGTTTGTCATTCTGGAAGTCTTTAATAGATCAAATAATGAAGCAAATGTCTATCTCGTAATGTATTTCATTTTAGCAACACGTATCCACAGTTCGTATTAATTCTTATCAGTTTACCTTCATAATGTATATATGTACGATACCTAACGATACGAAATGAAACTAGGCCCTTTGTACACCGTAACCAGAAGAAGGTCTACCTTCTACCCTAGAAATGCGACGAGGCTCTTGATACAACTCAGAACCTTTCTAGGTTTCATGTTCCATATGGAAATCCTGGAGATCATGTCAAAATTACTTAAATTACTTAAACTCTTTGGAACCTTAGCACAATATACACTAAGTATCACATTCCATCTATAATTCTGGTGGCGTTATGAAATCCTTCTTCGCATATTCTCTAGACTAAGGTTGTCGGAATTATTTTGAAGAAACTAGTTAACGAGCATGAAAATCCCGGACTTTGCCGAACAAAGTTGGATCCAAAAAAGAGTACAAAACTTGGATTAAAATGCATGTACTATATGTTACAAAAAAAAAAAAAACAAAAAACATTTATAGCGGTACATCATGTCTTAAATATTGAATAACTTATAGTGTCGGCTTCTTGGCATAAACCTTAGACTTAAAAAACCAAAAAAAAAAAAAAAAATTCCAACGGCATTTAATCGCATGATCTGGGCGCCCAATTCTGAGCACCTAATTGGAAAATAACACGACCAGGAGATGACTCTTGCAGTAATTGAATTGTTTCTCGGGCTGTATGGAATATAGCACCATCTTATCCACATCTTGCATTTTAGACGCAAAAAAACTGATTTTCGCGAGAGCGAGAACCATTAACCATAATTGCCCGATTAGCCGCATTTTCAAAGGTGATGACTCCAGCCCAAAATCCGCACAAAACAGTACATTTTCTGAACCCCGTTGGCAATTTTGACGATTAACAAACACTAGCTGCGACCTTAAAAACGTAATTTCTTATCTAGTTTTGCGAAAATAGAATTGGACAAATCCTAGTTTCATTCCCACCACGGACTGTCCCAAAATTAAATACTTAGCAACCGTAGCGCAAGCCTAACCTAACCTAACCGTAGCGTAAATTCAGCGTACACAAACTAACAACTTTCGCGTAACAACTTTACTTATAAAAAACAAAAAGTTACCTTTCAAGCCTCTGATCACACGACATTCATTGAACCGGTAAAAATGTCAAATTGATTTTTTTCTCAGTTTGTTGTTATTATTATTTTTTTTTCTAATTTCCCTTTTCAAATCGATAAATTTCCCATTTGTACATAATGCAACGCTAATATCATCGTCTATTACAAAATACCATAATTTACATAAAATTATTACCACAGAAGCTCCACTCGGTCTCTTCCATTCCTGCAGTGAGCAAGCATCCTGTGTGCAGTGCACCTCCATTGTAACCAGTAGTGCGCAACCGACAAAAACAAAAAAACTCCCAACTCAACAACAATCTTTTTTTTTTAATGGAAAAACCATTTGATTGTGAAATCTCTATTCAGCTCCATTTAGACGCGCCGACACCAGCACACAGCATCCCGTTGTGATTATTTACAAGTCCACGTACATACAAAGACTTTTTCAAGTTAAATTTGAATTATTTGCGAATGGAAATTTATTGATTAGAAAACTTGAATTTTTTTTTTTGTTTAAAATTATTGTTAGCTGCCGGCAGATATATAGAAACTTGAACATTTCAGATTTATCCTAAAAAAAAAAAACGGTGGAAAGCGAAAATACATCTCAGCGCCAGTATAGCGGTAAATTTTCAAAACGAATCTGGTTTTTTGTCAGGCCGAACTTTATTTATTAGGTGTTTTGTTGTTGCAATGAAAATCAAATGAAAAAAAAAAACAAAAAACAAAATAATAAAATGCTGCCATTTCGAGATCTTTTCCCATTTGGTGTTAACTAGAGAGCAGGCCACAAATCACCCGTGGGTACGACTGTTGAATATGCCTTGCAACCGAAAATTTATAGGGTATTTATAGATTTTCGTTTTCTTCATTCGGTCGTCTATAAATGCAACCATCAAGGGGAGAGATATTCTTTTGTTATGCTACGATGATGCAATGGCAATGAGGTTATTACTAAACCCCTCTGTTATGGGGCGGTGAAGCATTAAAGCAACGGGTAGGACTTCGGATCCATCAGTATCACTATCGACTACCGACACCTGGCGCTATAAGCGGAATCAATAAATTTAAATCATATCACAGGCGGGAGCTTAATGTGTATAATAAAATTAGACAAATTATGTACGATGATTGCAGAAGACCACAAAACGGATCCTGTTTCAATTATCTTCAACGATCAGAAGAATACAATCCGAATGGTTCATAAATCTTAATTGCGAGCCTAAATAGACTTTTTTTAATGACTTACTGGATAGTCGGGCAAGTGAAAATATAGTATTTCGAAAGTTGAATACTTTGACAGATTAAAGGACCTGTGTGGACTTCATAACAAGGATTTGCTAGGCTGTGTAATTAAAAGCTTGCGTTCCTAACATTTTGAGTGGGCTTGATTGAATACGATACGTACTGTTGTAACCTCGACTCGTGCTTATGAGAGTACCAAGTATCAACTTTAATATATAATTTTGAAATGTATTAATCTGCTCAGGAGTTGCTATCAACTCACCCTCGGAGTGAGTACGCTTAACATTAAAGGCGACTCTATACCGCCGACAAGAAGTTCAGTAAAGGGTGTTATATTGTTTTTATTCGCCGTTTTCTAGCCTATTTAATTTAGAAACGTTTATCAAAATTTTTTTTTGTTTCTAATAGCAAGATTCTCCTTTAAGGATTGTAGTGCTTCAAAGCAGCACTTAAGTTGCTTTGAGTGCATAGAATATGAGCCTTAGAGCTTAAACATCTGATTGTTTATCTGGAAAGAGGTGGAAAATGGCACATTTGATACCAGTGGTAGGTTTTTGATTTTGATTTTATATGTAATACATATGGAAAGTACCCAGCGGTATAAAATCTTTGGTGTTGCACCCAAACACCTTAGCACCCCAACTGCACCTATAGATGTAATTTTTGATCCGACTGTGTACAACTAGTCTCCTAGTGATCCATCTGAATTAGTTTCCAGTGACTTAAATAGTTCAGAATCAACTCAAAATAGCCTTCTGGATCTGCCGAAGGGCTTTCAGCAAGACGTGGGGTTTGAAACCAAAACTAGTTCAACGGATCTATTCATATGTAGTCAAACCTATTCTACTCGGATATTAGCGGAGAACCGGGAGCTGGAGTTTACTGTCTAGATCTTTCGATAAATCTATCCATTCATTAAGAACCGTCAGTAACTGTTTTTTAAGCAGTAGTGTTTGTAATACTCAGGGGCGTTGTCGAACTCATATACGCCAACACCAGATACACTTGTGTATATATCTGCTCGGATAGTCAAGCCACGCTTAAAGCACTCACAAACTCCAAAACTAACTCTTAGCTAGTGAAGGACTGAGTGTAAAGGGAAACTTAATACTCTTGCTTGATCCTGCACGTTGAACCTACTCTGGGTACCTGGCCACAACGACATACCGGGGAACGAGAGAGATGAACTAGCCAGGGCAGGGGCAGAAGTTACCACGATAGGCACGGCGATAAAAACAGTAAAAAATGCTTACATCCTATATTTTGTAAAACGGCATTCACTTATTTGGAGTCAAATCCAAACTTGCAAGATTGCCAAAGCCATGATAGAAAATCCGAACCTACAACGAGCAAGGAAATACTAAACATGGGTGGAGCACAAATAAAACTGATGATTGACCTATATACGGGTCACATCAACTTGAATATGCATGCAAACAGACTGGGACTAGTGCAACATAGCATCTGCCCGGGTTGCGAAGAAGAGGACGAAAGTATTAAACACTTCCTTTGCGGTTGTCCTGCTTTATGCTTAATAAGGCAAAAGTACCTGGGAAGACATAAGTATCCTAGCTGGGCTGACATCGCTTACATCTATCGATTTCTTGAAAACACTGGAGTTCACACGACATAAAAAATAAATATACGGCGTCTGCAGTCCTACACAGAACCAAGCCTAGCTCTCGCAACCATATGTGTGTGCGTGTTATTTTTCCACGAAATGGAAGGGACCTACAGTTTTTTGCCGACTCCGAACGGCGAGTTGAGAAGCTTCTCATGACAAATGATACTCTTTGATTGCTTGTCAGACATTCGAAAGAGGTGACAAGCGTGAAAAACTTTCTTAGGTGTTAGACCCGGGCTGGGATTGAACCCAAGCAGCATGCGTAGTAGTCCAACGCACTAAACACCACTGCCACGGCCGCCGTTCACAGGACATACAGAGCGTTTTTCTTGAATCCACATTCCTTTCTAACCTTTCCAGGATTTGGACCAGGTATTCATCCCTAGACTTTTGTACTACCGTGAAGAATTTCCCAGTCATTGCTTTTGTTACAAGAGTAAAAGAGTGATTACTCACGGTAATGCAAAAGTCTATGGTCGAATACTTGGTCCAAATACTAAAAAAAAACTGGGTTACCAATAAAATCTGGGTTTTGGAACTCCCTTCGCATTTAGATTCAAGTGAACTCATTGTGTGATATGTAGACATACATATACTCTTACACTTCCTCGGCTATGCCTAGATATTGACTTAAAAGTGAAGAAGTACCTACAAATTTTTCTATGTTCTTCACCGAGATCTTTGACATGTTTGTCACTGTAGGAAGATGTAGACTGACACTAATTCCTCCCATTCACATCACAACAACAAAAACGTGCCTTCCATCTTTATCCAACAGAACTTTGTTCTCAGACTATCATTACGAAAATACCCCATAAATTCTAATTTAGTTGGTCCCGTTAAATGAAAAAAAAAAAATCTTGTAACACACAAAGTCCTGCGCTCATCGCGACATGCTATTCAAAATATTTCCGTCATTCTAATGGGCGGTCACCCATGTTCCACTCACATTGCACGGCCGGCGTTCAATTTCATAATAAGAAGCGCTAGTAACGCCGAACATCTCAGATAGCGCAGTCTAG
Source organism: Brachyopa scutellaris (assembly GCA_949775065.1). Taxonomy (NCBI): domain Eukaryota; kingdom Metazoa; phylum Arthropoda; class Insecta; order Diptera; family Syrphidae; genus Brachyopa; species Brachyopa scutellaris. The sequence continues at coordinate 183,448,766 of OX459112.1, read as the reverse complement.
TTGTGTACATCATCTAAGCAGGGGAAAAAAGGAACACCAACGAGACACACACTCCCGGAACATCCCGTTGCCAGAACAGTCTAGTGGAGGACATTAATCAGCACTAAAAAGTGTTCAGTGGACTGTGTCTATGGTTGCGCACTGCTACCACTTGGATTGGTGTTACATGAACTCCACAGGAGCAACAGCTACTGCCACTGCATGGGATATTCTCTTTTAAAGGCCCCTTAAGCTACCACATTACACTCGGCTTACAATGTAAATTCGAGCATTAAATTCAAATGTGAAGTCCACCAATGCGAATGGGCCCATTATATTGGTCACCAGAGGTGATGGGGTCTGCTCCCTCCCGCCGCAACAGTGGCTATTGACACGCACAACATTCACACACGAGAATTTCACAAATAATTTTCCATCTGTCCTCTCAAATTGGACTGGAGTCGTCGGAGTGGCTTTCAATAGAAATCTCGGTTCCCACTGATTTTTCGTGCGTAGAGCCTTAATTCCTTTCGATCTGGACTGAGGCATTCTCCACCGCAACAGGAACCTTTTATAGAATTAAGAAATGATCGAGATCGCAGCTACCACTTTTTTTTTTGTCATCTCCATGGTATCATTGTTTCCGTCGCAGACAGTAGTGGTACGAGGATTCGCTATGCGTTCCCGGATTTCTTTTGTTCTCGTGGTTCGATTGTCGCTTATGATTGGAGACGGCAGCGCGAGAACAACACCGTCTTCAGTCTTCGGTAGTTGTTTTCGGCGCGCTCCTCCTGCTCCTAGATAAAATTGGAGCAAAAGTATGTAACCTAGGCTAACAAACCGAACGGAATTTTGTGTTGTTCTCGCGCAGAGATTGGGAAAATATGACGATACATGCACAATATGCAAGGTAGCCCTAGTTTGCATCCTGAATAATGTAAATTGGCTCTGTGTGTGTGTGTGTTGTATTGGAACTTCAGTGAGGGGCTCGTTAAAGATTTGTTGTTATGTTTGACCTACTATCGCTGACTTGAGATCTGCATATTTTGCACAATGGAATCGACAAGAGAACATATCGCGGTACATACTCGAACTAGTATTGAAACACGATGATGATGCGATCCACCTTTGTCGAGTGTGCACAGGAAAAGGGTCAATTAGAATTGTCCAAAAATAGGTAATAGGACGTAGTTTAGTACACTCGTACTTTGTTGTGATTGGGAGACAATTTAGGTGGCTGTTGGGTTCTAAATCAAAGGACAGTTAGAGCGATGAAAGGACTGTTGAGATTATGCGATAAAGACGAAGTAGAGTTAATCAGCTAAGAAAAAGGGTGACATAAAATTTGGCCACTCAATAAGTTTATTTACTGTGATTGAGGATAAGTAAACGTGAGAACTTATCGAGTTTCGAATTTCATGGTGTCAACAACCTTATCTAGTATATTGTACAATGCATGGTCAAGAAACGTCTAAAAATCGAGTTCTAGCAGCACATATCTATAGCCACTTACTCATACGTCTAAATGTAACATAGGGAAGGTACCTTCAAAATGAGTTTAGAAACTGCAGTTTTCTAAAGGGTTTTTCAATAGCTATGCTCGAACTTGCTCTGACGTTTCAAGTGGCAACGCTTTCATTCTTTGACGATTGCATTTTGTCACCATTTTATCATGGACCGCTATCCGGAGCATCTGGAGAAACTTACTGTTTGGTATGGACTTCGGTCAGGCGGCATCATTGGCCCATACATCTTCCGAAACGAGAATGGACAGACGGTGATTGTAAATGGCGAACGGTATCGGGCCATAATAGCTGACTTTTTGTGGCCTCAATTGGATGACATGGACCTGGGACGACATGTGGTTCCAACACGACGCGACGGCGTAAAGTGCTAAACTTATCGGGCGTTTCATTGGAGTTGTTGCAAGAAAAGTTCCCAGAACGCGTTATTTCCAGAAGAGGTGATGTGGAATTGCCGACAAGATCAAACGCATGATCACTTGAAACTTTTTTCTCTGCGGCCACGTTAAGTCGCTGATTTATGGCAACAAACAAACAACAATGGAGCAAGTGGAGACAAACATCATTCAAACCCTTGGTGAGACTTGTGAAATAGAGTTACCAAACATATTGGTGCATAAGGTTTCTGTTAAATATTACAAACAACTCTCTGCATTCAATTTGAAAGTGAAGACACGCTGAAAAACCCAATACTTGTGCACTTGTGCACTCGACAATCGTTTTTTTCAAATTTACTACTTTGCTAGGATTTATCAGCCTTATCAGATTGGATCATAATACATATGTGGGTGTTGGAAAACAATTTTAAATATACAACTATTTCTTAGTCCTCTGGTTTAAAGTGCTCATTCAGTCAGATCAGATACCAAGACTAAGAAATGAGAAACCGTTTTGATGATGTGTGCATTTAGTGCTTTAGTGCTTTAGTGCATATATAACTAGCTTACCGTGGTTTTGAATTAGATTCCGACCAAAGGCTGGGTACCTAAGGGAATCCTGTTTGGCAGTAACACACTGGGCCCAGTATTGCGGCCAAAATCTTATTAATATATAAATCTCAGTGTGACGCTCTTATTTGTGAATCTTACGATTAGATAAACACAAAAACTAATACACACAATGAAGTAAAACTTCGTATTCCAGTTCATTAACATCCTGTGCCTATTATTGGCCGATTTTTAAATTAATTTATTCGCAATATTATTAAAATTCATGCAAGAGTAAAAACACTCTAACAAATTTCACATTCTTGCGAAATGTCACTTATTCAAACAACAAATACTTACAATTCACACTTGTGGATTGTATATATTGATAGACTGCAAACCTTGCGGTGCGTTCGCACTGTCTTTGATTTTTAGAACAAAATGACAATGTATGTATTGTAAGTAACACTATACTTTTTAGACACGGGCGAAGCCGGCCGGGACAGCTAGTAATGAATATAATGCTACAACTTTTATATACAATGCCGTTTGAAAAATCTTGCTCACACCTTTTCTTACTGTTTCGGATGGGAGTTCTTCGAATTTATAAGAGCTACGATGCTTTTTTGCACAATATAGCAAAATATCGTGCAGTGCACAAAAGTCGATGTAATTATGAATGAGAGTTGCATTTAGCTCATGATAGCCGTCCAAAACAAAGTAAAGCAATTAAAAAAACAAAAAATGGGAGAAATCAGTTCCGAGTGGAAATCTAATATTTTTTGTCTGTCACGTCTAAATTCGACAACCTGTCAAATTTCTAAAAGATTCAAAGCACCGTGGAATGGAATCTACAAAATTTCGTGAGACTGTGACTACCAGCAGAAGAATGGGCTCAGAGAGGGCCAAAAAGACGACCTCAGTGGAAGATAGTTTCTTGGTGCTCCAAAGCCGTCGGTATCAGTGGATATTAAAAATTATCTATTTCGAGCTAAAGGATAAATAATTTCAGCAAGCTCAGTGAGAAAAAGGTTCGCAAAAGCTGGACTAAGAGCACTCAAGCAAGTACTGAAGCCAGATTTTCCAATAAGAGTCAGAGAAAAAACGATTAATTTGGGCTGAGAACCATCTTAATTTAGGTGACAACTGCAGGTTAATTTTTCAATTCTTTGCTTTTAACCAAATTTGTAAATATGAACTTGTTTTTTTTTTTCAAATGAAAAATTAATTTAAAGCTTTAAAATAAGCTACAACTTCCATGACTAAAAATGGTTAAAAAGTACTTCGAAGGAATCAATATTGATGTGCTAAGCTGGTCTCCCTACAGCCCGCGGACCTCAATACAATTGAGAATATCTGGTCAATCCTGAAACATAAGATTGCACGAGATTGCAGAGTCAATTGACATCCTAAAAAAATTACCAATCCGAACCTCAAACACCATACCTGCATCCACATGGAAAAACCTGAGTCAATGAGATGTGCAGCAGTAATAAAAAAAAGAGGAGGTCCAACAAAGTACAATATTTCTGGGAAGCAATATAAAAATGAAACGGAAACTAACTAAGGTTCTTAATTCATTTGCTAAAATGAGTTAAGTACCCAAAAAATCCCATTTTTCGGTCTATGACCATTTTGCTCTCTTGACTGCAGGTAAACAATTCTAACACTCTAGAAGTGTCATGTAACGTTTGAAAATACCTAATAAAACAAAACCTCATTAAAAAATATGTAGTTATTGCAACCAATTTGCAAAATTTGTCGAGCGGCACTGTATGTAGATAGACAACTGACGTTGTAACATCTTTGGTGGCCACATGCAATATAATTAATCCGTTTAGAGTGATATGTATAGGGCAATCAATCAAGCCTATTTTTATAACTCATAAACGTGTTAAATTCATCTGCGAACCTGAGGCACCTGAGTAACTTCAATAGCTGGTTTGGGAATGTTCTGCGCCTAAATAGCACATCGATGGTGTTTCTGCTTCCCATATTTAAACATAAATGGTCCAGAGAGAAAGTAGCAGACGATCTTCAGTGCCACTTTCAAATTTCACATTCTCTAGGCCTGCGATAATAATTTCTCACCTAACCCAGCTCTGATTTCACACTTTTTGCACTGGGAAGACAAAAACCCATTACCCAGTAGGTTGGTTGGTACGACTATACTCCAGTTTAGGCAATATTGCCTAATGCCTATCGGTGAGCCGTGACAATGCTAATGCCCAGCAAAATTTCTCCCTATAAAAACGACTACTTCCACATCCACAGTCTAACCTAAGCCTTGTTGTTGTACTATAATGCAAAACGAAACTCGACCTTAGCACGGACGCGGCGCGGCGCGCACATCCATGATAAATTAACTAAACGAGCAATTAATTTTATTCTGCTGGATAATTTCAAGTTTCCAAAGCCCACCACGCCAACACTCATGTCCGTCGTCCCCCCCCAATCGTGTGTGTGTAGTCTGGTGATGGAGGAAAATCGTGGAACTCAGCACCAAACAAGCGTCGTGTCGCTCCTACCCAGAGTAAGCCTCATTACAAGCCGTACAACGAGGTAATGAATTTCGGATAAACACATGCCCCTGTTCCGGCCGCCTCCTCGCCAGCAGAGATTCTTCAAAATTATGAAGAGTTATGCCAGCCAAAGTCAACCATGGAATTTCCATGAACAGAAAAACACAACAAAGAAAAAAGAAACCATCATCACTGTGAGCATGGAAGACCAATCAGAGATGCAAAAAGTAAAATTACACATCGTCATGACGAGAATCTCCCGAAAATCTTCCTCTCCACGTCCACACCAGTCATGGTGCCCTTCGATGGTTCAGATGGATGGACACACTGCTGGCTGGCTGGCTGGATGGATGGATGGATAGATGGATGGATGGCTGGAGTTTGGGGAATTCTCACACATGCACCAGACTCACATTGATAATTACTCTTCGTCAGCGCTGCGGTCGTTTGGGCTATCTCTGGGATGCTCTTGATGCTATTTGTGCTGCTGCTGTTGATGTTGCCTTGAAGATGATCGAATACTTGCAGTGATTCGTAGTGTTGGCTTTTCGGGTACTCGGCAGTCGGCACTGGAGTTGAGTGCCCCCAGACGAATGTGTCATTGTGCAGGCAAATGCGTGATGGTGATGTGATGGTGGCGGTGGGCTGGGCGCATAGTAATTAGCTACGAAAAAAGGGCGCGTATGTTCATTTCTCATGATGGAGGTGGCGTTTCTCATCTGCGCTGTCCCATACGCTTCCTCTTCGTTTTTTTTTTTTTTTTGGCGAAAAAATCGGCATTTTGAGTTTTATTAATTTAAATTGGCATTTCGTTTTTAATTTAAACGAAACAAGACGAAAAGATATGCGTTTGCTTTCGGAGTTAATTGCCTAAATGCCCGATGATGAGATGTGTCTGTGTGTCTGATGAGTAGGTAGGCAGGCAGCAGGTTGAATCCTTTTGCCGACAAACAAAAGATTTATTTTGTGGCAATGAGGAATCACATTCGGGATTGAAGTTGAAGGGTGTAAAAGGTTGCTGATCTCATCAAATCAGCGCAAAATTAAATTGAATTACCAGTTTCGGTTACAGTTTGTCACGGATATAAATGTACTAATATCTGGGAGGAGAGTGTATTTATTTTAGTACATTGTGAGTTACCTATATGAGCGTGAGTGTGATTTCGTAAAAGGATTTCCTTTGGTTGAGCCGAATAAATTGTGATTTCCAACGGCGACAGTGAGATAGAAATTTATGGGAACTTTGCGGAAGCTTATGGTTTTTGGAACTTTAACGACTGCTGGATAAACCAAAATGAGCTCAAAACACCTGCTCAGCCACATGAGGCAAGTAAAATGAGTAGAGTTCTGTCTTTTCATAAACATTTAAAGCAGGGGCGGCCAAACTTTCAGGGTATGAGGTCGACTTTTCGCTGAAAACGGTTACTTGGAAAAAAGTACATATGTATACGTTAATATGTAAACACCATAAGAAGGTCACTTGCCAGAATGGATATGATAAACTACTTGCGAAAGTTTGTATCCAGCTACTTCATCAATAGAAGGTTAAGATTTAAAAGCGAAGCAGGAGAAAAGTACTATAAAGTCTCCGCGGGAGTCTTACAAGGATCAACTATCATGAACGATGAGTCTTGCAATTAGCACTGCCACTAGGAGTAAAAATAATCGGATACACCGTATCGCCGTTGTTACTGTTGCAAAGAACATTTGCGAGATACAGTCAGCTACGAACGAAACAATCAACCTCATCAAAGATTGGCTAACATCCGCCGGCTAAACCAGCAGATTACAAAACTGTTACCGGAAAAATGTGGAATACGTGGACATAAGGGTACTTGTTCAGTTTCGAAGAAGTAATTCTGTATACAAAAATTAGAAAACTACATGAATATTTTATTTTTTTTTGTACAGTGTACTCTCTTCTTACGCACACCTCTCATAACCGGACACCTCTTATAGCCGGACAAATGTTAAAGAACGGAAATAAATACACGATTTTTCATATAAAAAACTCTCCCATAACCGGACTCTCTCATATCCGGACACGGACACGAATTTTCGTCACCGCAATAGAATGTCGCTCTCTCTTAAATGGACAAAACAAATCTCCGTAAGCAAACTTTTTACATGGTTTATTTTGTATTTGTTTTGTTCTCCTCGTCTTAACACTTTGCAAAGAAACGAAACAAAAATGTAAACTGTGGAGTGTACCTTTGCGTCATTATCACGTTCGCGGACACATAATTTTCGGTGGGAAACACACGCATATCTCCTGCATTTTGAGAAATATTTTATATTATTTTGTGCGAATTTTGTATAAAGATAAAAATAATTCCGCTGGTTACAGTGAAGTGAAAATTTGTCTCTGGTAGGACAAATAATGCCGGAATATGGAAGTTTACTGTATTTTTCGTCAGGGTTCTCATCCTGTCCTAACATATCTAAAATTGTTATGACCCGCTTATTTCCTTAACTATTGACGGCATATGCTGTCTTGTCCGCGAGCGTATTATCCAACAACTTTGTGCATTTCTAGATCCCATTGCATTTTTAAATAGGTTTGTATCTATGTTAAATGTATGTATGTATGTATGTGTCATTTTAGGCTTGATTTTCATAGACAGACATTAGTATTTTTTGGGGTAATTTGTGTTTATGACATAAAAATGAGTTCCTTTATAAAATAAAATAAATACCATGTGTATATTGTGTTTTTTTTTTAAGAACGTCAATTTATCTGTTTCTCTCATAACCGGACACCTCTCATAACCGGACCAATTTCTCGGTACCGTCAGTGTCCGGTTACGAGAGAGTTCACTGTATTTCTTTTTTTATAAATTAAATTTAATAAATAATAATTCTTTTAAAATTGTTTTTTTAAAGCAACAAACACCTTGTCTTTTTTTTAGACATAATATCGATCACTTCATCTGGATCCATATTAACTAGGGTACCGGTGCGAGAAATCTCGCATGTTGTAACCCTATACCCGTAGATATAGGTAATAATGTCTTTTCGTTATAACAGTACTCATATGCACTTTCTCGAAATTGTTTATACTGATAAACAAAGTTCAGTTGATAAGTTTTTGATCACTTTTAGAATCATTGAAATCGGTGCAGAAATAAACTCTCAGGAGGAATCACAAGCTCTTGCGCTTAGCGATTTAATTATATCGATTGATGATTGATGATACCTGAGTGAACAGACAGTGTTTAAACCAAAAGCTTGCAGTCTGACCTTAAGTTTTATATTCGAATTTCTTTATAAGTTTGAGTTCATAGATGGCACTTTGCCTTTAGAATAAGTCATATTTTAAGCACTTCCTACTTCCTAACCATTCCTCATTCTCTTTCTTTTACTAACCCTCAACGAGGTAAGACCATCCTGGTATTTAATAAAATTATAATTTTTTAATGCAACACTACGTGTTCTTTTTTTTCTTCTTTTATTTGGAATAACGCCTACGGCATACAAACATTGGTCCATACGAGCCAAATAATCGAACCAAGGATAAATTAATAAATAATTTATCGAGATAAATTCAAGAATAAATTTGCCAAATATTCAACTCACCGAGTTAATAAGAAAGCAAAAAAATAAAATAAAAAACTAAACAAAAATTCAATATTAATTGAGTGTCCCACGATCATAAGCATCATATTCACCACGATTAGCACGATCATCAGCGAGCACAATTCAATCGATCGTCAGTAGCAAAATTCTCCATCCATCATCCACACAAATTCGCATGCTGACCACCGCACTGCAGTAACATCCATAAAAGGCAATCAACGGAAAATCAACAAGATCATCGTGATAAGCAGCAAAACAACAAATCAATTGTCAAAGGTACGTGTACTTTAGTATATTTTGGTGCAACTTGTGTTTCAATTATTTTGTCATATATAATAAATAATTCATTAAACCGCCTATAAATTCGTATAGCACATTATTCTCTATATTTACTATATGCTATTAGTGAAATATTATAAAAGTTCATACAGTTTCATAAAGGGCTAACCTAACCTTCATAAAGTGATAAAGTATATGCATTCGCGGTATAAAGTGGTCGCAAACGTAGTTATAGATTCGAATCTGCTTCATTTAGAGCAAAGGAACAATATGGAAAAGTTCATTTTCAATGCAGATTGTTTGGTTGAGTACTTTGCCGATATCAAGGAAGTACCAATCAATTCCCTGTCATTAACTTCACTCCAAGCGCGAAAAGACGAATTAAAAGACTTGTGGTTAGAGGTTAAAAGTGCATATGCAAATTGTATGTGTAATAAAGAAGAACTATTGGAACCAGACAATTTGAGTGCAGTGAAAACGAAATATAAGCTCTCAACAGAGACTTACATAGCTTGTTTAGAATTCATCATAGTTTGTTCAAATAGAATCAACTCCAATAGTGAAAGTAAAGCAACAGGATCTAAAGAAACTAATGATTCAAGTGCAAATACAAACACTACTCAAGAGCAAACCCCTTTAAATCATGCGTTTTCACTTCCTCCATGTGATTGTGAAGTTTTTCAAGGTAATTATTTGTCATGGCCCGCATTTCGGGATATGTTTTTGGCAGTTTATGGCAATCATTCGCGATTAAGCCCTGTTCAAAAATTATTCCATCTCCGTGCAAAGACACGTGGAGATGCTTTTAATATTGTTTCGAAGTTTGCTTTGACCGACAATAATTTTGATCTTGCGTGGAAAGCTCTTAGTGCACAATATGAAAACAAAAGAATCTTAGTGAACAGTCATTTAAAAATTTTGTTCAACCTACCAAACCTTTCTGTTGAAACAGATAAAACTTTGAAACAACTTTTACGAGATGTGAATGATTGTCTTTGCGCTCTGAAATCTCATGGAATCGATACCGACTCATGGGATTCGATTATAACTTTCCTCGTTTCAAATCGGCTTCCTGAAAATACGCTGTCTCTCTGGGAACAGAGTTTGGAAAAGCCATCAGAGATTCCAACCTGGAATGACCTGAGCAATTTCTTATCCGCACGGTATAAAACACTTGAAACGATTAACGATTTAAGATTTTCAACTAAATCAAAGCAAGGGTCTAGTACTTCACACTCACAGGCAAACAAAAAGATCAACACACATCACGCTAAGCCAAGTAAGGTCACTTGTGTCGTGTGTAAAGGAAACCACTCTGTGCGTATTTGTCCAGTATTCATACAAATGCAAATCACTGATCGAGTTCAAACAGCACAAACGCATAATTTATGCTCAAACTGTTTAGCGCCTTATCATACAGCGCAAACGTGTAAAAGTCAATTTACTTGCAGCCATTGCAAAAACCGACACCACACACTTCTCCACTTTCCGGAAAGTTTAAATCTACCTTCTTCATCTCAGATGCAAAACAATCTGAGAACCCCGCAACCAATACAGTCCACTCCTCAGCTCTCTTCAAGGAATGTAAATACCCCGCAACCCATACAGTCCACTACTTCTCAACCCTCTTCAGGTAACGCAAATACTCTGTTCTCGACCTCGTCGAAGCAGATACTTTTGGCAACCGCTTTAGTATCGATCCAATTCCAGGGCAATACACACACTCTTCGAGCTCTCATTGATCCTGGATCGGAAGTAACATTGATCTCTAAAGCTGCCCAAGGGCGTTTAGGACTGCCTGTAAAGCCGGTTCATGTCCAAATATCTGGTGTTAACAAAGCTTTGACCACTATATCGAAGCTTCTGTGCCATTTTTCAATAGGCTCCAACTTAAACCAAGGCATCATTTCTGCTCAAGCTCTAGTCGTCGATAACCCGACTGGACATCTACCGTCCCAGTCCGTGGAGGAATTAGACTTGACGGAATTCTCTGGTTTTAAGCTTGCAGATCCTCAATTTTATAAATCCTCTCGAGTAGACATACTCATAGGTGCCGATCTCTATCCAGAGATTATCTTGGAAGGTGTTCATCATAATCTTCTAGGAAAACTTATTGCTCAAAATACTATTTTCGGTTGGGTTATTTCTGGTCCACTTCCAAAAATACAGTCATCGACTTTTTCGACGTTTGTCTCTGATTTCAATCAGATTTCTCTCGATGAAGAGATCAAGCGCTTTTGGGAATTGGAAGAAATCATCGAAAAGAAACCGCTTTCAGATGAAGACCAATACTGCGAAAATTTATATGCACAATCTACATACAGAGACTCGGATGGACGATATGTCGTCCAGTTACCATTCAAAACAGAATATCCTCAAACGGTACAACTCGGTCTTTCACGTCGACTTAGTGAGAAACGGTTTATTTACCAAGAACATCGTTTAGAGAAAGATCCTCTGCTCAAGTGTGAATACAACGGCGTTATCACAGAGTATTTCGATGTAGGCCATATGAAACGCGTCCAGTCTAAAGAATTGACTGAAGGTACTAACGTTATGACTTACTACATGCCGCATCATGCAGTCGTCAAACCGGAAAGTTCCACTACTAAAGTCCGTGTCGTTTTCAACGCATCTAGTCGCTCGGAAAATGGAAACAGTCTGAACGACGTTCTTTGTACAGGTCCTGTTTTACAACAAGATTTAGTTGCATTAATGCTTAACTGGCGAAAATACAAATTCGTTTTAAATGCGGACATCGCTAAGATGTACCGCCAAATTCGTGTTCATGAAAATCATTCAACATTCCAGAGAATTCTCTTCAGAACTTCTTCTGATAAACCTATTCAAGATTTTGAGTTACAGACAGTCACATTTGGCGTAAAATGCTCCCCTTACCTAGCCATACGCACATTATTGCAATTAGCTGACGATGAACAAAACAACTATCCCATCGGTGCTTTTATGCTTCAAAACAACTTTTACGTTGACGATTTGCTAGCAGGATTTCATTCTCTTGAGCAAGCGTTAACAGCGCAATCTGAAATTATATCTATATTAGGTACAGCTGGTTTCGAGTTGCGCAAATGGACTGCTAACAACTCTGTTTTGTTACGAAACATTCCCAAGGATCATATTCTTAATGATCCATTTCTTAATATTAGTGATCAGGCTTCTGTCAAAACTCTCGGTGTTTATTGGAACCCAAAGTCCGATAGATTTCATTTCAAAATTAATCCGCTTCGGTTCTCTGAAAATTGCACCAAACGAGAAGTATTTTCTGACATAGCCAAACTTTTCGATCCAGCTGGTTGGACAGCCCCAGTCCTAATTAAAGCCAAAATTCTTTTGCAAACCATCTGGAAAGATAAGACTAACTGGGACGAGATGTTGACGACATCATCGTCAGCTACATGGAAAGCTTTCACCGAAACTTTCAAAGACCTTTCAAAGCTTCAGATCCCACGATGGATTGGTACAACTCAGCAGAGCGTAACACAAATCCATGGATTTTGTGATTCATCTGAGCAAGCCTATGCTGCTGCCATTTATGTTCAAGTACAAACCAGTTCACTCGTAACCACATCTCATCTTCTTTGTGCTAAGACGAAAGTTGCTCCAGTGGATCCGATTACGTTGCCACGACTGGAGTTATGCGGTGCAGTTTTGTTGTCAAAACTTTTGAGTAATATTCTACCAATGTTCAAATCAGAAAACCCTTCGGTACATTTATGGTCAGATTCTTCTATCGTTTTAGCTTGGCTTTCAAAACCGCCATGTTCATGGCGAACCTTTGTGGCAAATCGCGTTAGCAAAATCAGAAGTTATGTTGGAGATGCACACTGGCGACATGTGCCATCAGAGCAGAACCCAGCTGATCTCGCAACACGAGGAATAACTTCGAGTGAAATTATTAGTAACAATCTTTGGTGGCACGGACCGAAATGGCTGTGCGAGCCTGAAAACTTTTGGCCCTCTGCAACTCCAGCTTCTTTTGATGCAACGAATCTAGAGTCACGGCCTATCAAATCATTTAATGTTCAATCGTCTCCACTAGAAGATATTCTTGTAAGATTTTCATCATTTTCTCGAGCTCTACGAGTTATATCGTATGCTCTACGATTTTATCATTTAACGAACCCTCGGTTCAAGTATCAATGTTCTTACCCAACATTAGATCTTAGCAAAAAAGAAATTCTCTTCACAAAGGAAAAACTGATAATGCTCTCTCAACAAATATATTTTCCAACCGAGTACGAGCATCTTAAAGCTAAGGTCCAAATCAAAAGATCCAGTAAACTCTTAACGCTTAATCCCAGTCTAGATGCGAAAGGTCTAATGCGAGTAAACGGTCGATTAGCAAATTCAAATCTTCCATGGTCAGAGCGATATCCAATTATCTTACCGTACGAATCAACGTTCGCTAAACTCCTTTTGGATTTCGTTCACAACATATCGCTGCATGGAGGCAATCAGCTAATGTTTCTACTTATTCGCCAAGAATACTGGATCCCTCGACTCAAGATTTTAATAAAAGCATGTGTCAATCACTGTAAACTTTGTGTGATTCACCGAAAACATCTTCGATCTCAATTAATGGCAGCACTTCCTCCAGAAAGGTCGGTATATTCTAGACCCTTTTCTAAGACTGGTGTCGACTTTGCTGGCCCTTTTGAGATAAAAACTTATCTTGGCAGAAGCTGTCGCATAACTAAAGGCTATGTGTGCATCTTTGTCTGCTTCAGCACTAAAGCTATCCACCTAGAAGCAACCACGGACCTATCTACGTCCACATGTCTGGCTGCTTTTTATCGGTTTGTTTCGAGAAGAGGTCTTCCACAAGATGTCTATTCCGACAACGGAACAAACTTTGTCGGAACTAATCGAGCTCTCAAGGAATCCTTCAAAAGATATCTGCAAGAAACCGTCTCTGAAATATCCAAGCTGCACAATCCTTCGTTAACTTGGCACTTTATCCCCCCTGGTGCTCCTCATATGGGTGGACTCTGGGAAGCGGGCGTTAAAAGCTTCAAATCGCATTTCAAGAAAGTCGCTGCTAACCACAAATACACACTTGAAGAGTTTTCAACCCTTCTCTGCCGTATTGAGGCTTGTCTGAACTCTCGGCCAATCTCTCCGCTATCGGAAAATCCAAGTGATCCACTGTCTCTTACCCCAGGCCACTTTTTAATCGGAGGTCCTCTTATTTCTTTAGCAGAACCAGTTCCACAGGAGGCTTCAATTTCAATAGTCAATCGTTGGGAAAAATTGAAGCTTCTTCATATTCAGTTCTGTAAGAGATGGAAGGAGGAATACCTCAAAGAATTGCACAAAAGATATAAGTGGAAATTCCCACAACGCGATATCCATATTGGAGATATGGTGGTAGTGAGACAGGAGAATCTTCCACCTAATGAATGGAGACTAGGTCGCGTTTCGAATGTCTTTCCTGGAAGTGATGGTAGGGTTCGCGTTGCAAGCATTCAAACTCAACAGGGTGAAATAACCAGACCCGTGGTAAAACTTTGCGTCATTTGTTCTGAATAGGTAGCACCCCTTTATACATTTGCGAAGCGTATACTTGTTCGGTATTCTCGATTTTTTTTTCAATTTAAATTTTCATTTTTTAAATAATTTAAAGTTGCACTTAAATATTATCTACAGTACATGTAGCTTATATAACATTTATACACATTTATACATTTATACACCTACTGTTCAATATTATGTAATAGATAGTTTAGCTTTTCCTTGCTAACCCTTTCCTTCCTTCGGAGTGAGTGGAGTCCCTTCGGAAAATTAAAAAGGCTCCCCATCTGAAGATCCTTCAGATATAGGGTTTAGCGTAGTTTACCTTTATATTAATATATTTGGAATCTTTGCAGAATTTATCTCTGCAAGGCGGGCGGCAATGTTTAAACCAAAAGCTTGCAGTCTGACCTTAAGTTTTATATTCGAATTTCTTTATAACTTTGAGTTCATAGATGGCACTTTGCCTTTAGAATAAGTCATATTTTAAGCACTTCCTACTTCCTAACCATTCCTCATTCTCTTTCTTTTACTAACCCTCAACGAGGTAAGACCATCCTGGTATTTAATAAAATTATAATTTTTTAATGCAACACTACGTGTTCTTTTTTTTCTTCTTTTATTTGGAATAACGCCTACGGCATACAAACAGACAGCATTGCAAGTGCGCTAAGCCTTGGATGGCCCATGACGCTACGGGATACTGTTTTCATCCTTTTCATCGTTGGAAAGGTTCTTTCAACGCTAGCCGTTGTCAGTGGCGGATTAACCACTAGGCTCGTGAGGCTCGAGCCTAGAGCGGCAATTTGTAGGGGGCGGTAAATTCTGTTTAAGCTCGAACAGCACTGGATTAAAGCATTCGTACTCTTTATTAAATTTAAAGATTGTAACTTGTAAGATTTTATGTAATCCAATATTTGAATGAAAGTGTAAATTATTCAACCAAAATACCTTTGAACCATTTCTCACTCCCAGGGCGGCTATACCCGATTACCCATCAATCTTCGATGTTAGCCCATTTAAGTTAAACTTATACTCCTGAAGTAAGTTCTGTCACATATATCTAGCAGTTTCAGAACATCAGAAGAGGGATCAATCGATGAATTTTTTTCGCACCAAAGTATGTACTCGGCTTTAACAGCTGACAAGGATATTGCGTTATCGAAGTAAAGAGTTAGCTTTTCCATTTTAATTTCTCGATTAACGGCAACATCTGGAAGCAGAGCTTTCAACAAACCTTGTTTCCCAAAGGCGCAAAAGTAGTGTTTATTTATCTGCTTTCTGATGCGTGTTTTTGTATGGCCTTTTATGAAGTCTTATTTGCAATTGAATGGTTTCCGAAGAAATTGGCTATTTTGCTTACTACACCAAGACAATTGCGAATCAAGGGTGTTAACATGGCATTAGACAGAGCCAGGTTCAAGCGATGACTTGCACAGTGAACATATCTGGCGTTTTGCTACTGTTGCCTTATCCTACTCTGTACTCCACTTAAGTCGCCTGACATATTTGCTGCTCCGTCATAACCTTGGCCAACACAATTGTCCATATCTAGATGTAGTTCCTCACATCGCTGCAGTATGGTTTTTGTCAAGTTTTCATAAGTTTGGTCATCAACAGGAACAAAACCTAAAGAATCTTCCCGAAGCATACTACTTTTTGGGTCTGCAAAGCAGTCAAAATATCGAACACATATTGAAAGTTGCTCAGTGCCGGAAACATCCATTGTTTCATCAGCCAGAATGCTAAAACAACTCAAACTTATAGCCCGGTTAGATATTTTTCCCGTGACAATATCAGAGCATATATCCAAGGTTTCATTTTGGATATCTGGGCTTATATACGTTGCATTTATTGAACTGGTTACGATGAACTGTTACGGTATAAATGCCTGGATTTAAAGGATTAGCTATTTTACTTTATTTTTTCTGTAATTCGTTTTTAAAGATGAGGTTTTGAAACGAGTGATGTCTGATTTGGACTAAAATTGGGCACCCTAAGTGATAAATTTAATACTTTCTGAAAGAATCGGTTTTCAAACAGATAGTTAACTAGAAATGTGTCTTTTTCCCCGCATCTGAAAAGAGAAGTTCTAAAGTTGAACCCACAATTGAGCTAAGAAGGACGAATTCTGCTGCTAAAAAGGGTAAGATCGGTTCAAGAGCTTAAGCTTTAAGTACATGACTATGGTCATATAAAACAAAGCCATGCTCTATTATTATGATAAACTGGATAAAACATATTTCTGGACATCTAAGCCGAATCGCTTATCGCCCTTTTCATTTTGTATGCAAATGAGAGCCTTCAACCATTCGTCGGAATGCTGAAACTGATAAAAATCTGCTCCAGCGAACATTATAGTCATCATTTAGGTTAAACATTATTTTTATAACCGAAAAGACATAATTTATAATTTTTGTCAGATGAATTACAATATGTACCAACAAAAAGAAAACAGATTACCTTGAATATACTCGTACAAAAATGAAGGTAAAGGTAGAACCAGAACAAGAAGAAGAACTTAAATTGAAGCTCAACCCAAAAGAATGGCTGCGGGGAGCAAATTATGGTAGTTTGGAAAATGTTTATACTCGAACTTGATATATCCGTATCTCGCCCCAGAGTACAAACACTCGGTGTGTGCGCACCAAGCTGGTGGTTGCGTTTTCATATTTTTATTCTGTTTCTTATTTTTTTTTTTTAGCTCCGCCTTAATGGTTGAGTTTAAGCCGCCTTGCAAATGTTGAATCTGTAAGGATTCCATCAAAGGGGCAACACGGAATGCGTAATCACTGAGAGGGGAGCTCAAATATTTTCATCTTTTTGTTTTATATTTTCTGCAACTATCTACCAGAAGGACGCAGATACAAAGAACAGAGGAAAAAAAAAAACACCAACACATTTCAAAAAAGCTCCTGGCAATACGCAAATATCACATCGCATACCGAACAGCGCGCAACATGTTATCTGTGATCAGCAGCAAAAATCAGACGAACCAAAAGGTACTCGACGTACCTACAGATACACCGCATTCGCGCGCAGCATGTGAATGAATCTGCACTGCGCGACTTCAGAATCGTGATTTCTTGTATCTTCTTGTGGCTGAGTTTTGTGGCCTTAAGATAATACGTTCGGGTAATTACTGTAATTTGTAAATGTGCAATGTGTGTGCATGTGAGTGTTGGCAAATCGCAGAGAGAATAGGCAACAAATTCATGGTTATGGATTCGGAACGAAGTTCTCCTGGTTTAGATTTCATCCCTTGGGGGTCGAATTGTGAAATTTGCGTATCGTGTGCAATTGCACTTCTTGGTTGTACTTAAAACTTACCGGTATCCATGGCGACGAGAGTGAGTGTGTACTCGGCTTGCATTTCACGGTCTAGAGAGCGCAGCAAGGATATTTCTCCGGTTGATGCATTGATGCGAAACAAATCGGCATCGCCTTCTTTGAGGAAATAACGAACTTGTGAGTTAAACGGCGGTGTATCGGCGTCATACGCTTTCACTGTGATAACATAACCTCCATTTGGGGGTATGACGTTCTCCATGACGTAGGCCAGGTAAGGTGAATCCAAGAATGTCGGTGGATTATCGTTGATATCAGTGATGACTATAGTCAGCTCAGCGGTATCATATCGCATTTCGACAGCGGTGCCAGCGACATCAGCTGCACAGTCCTCAGCACGTACGATCAGCACATATCGCGATTTGCGTTCGTAATTTAGATTCTTGGCAACCCGCACGACACCGGAATCTTCGCTAATACTAAAATCACGATTATTGTCACCGGCTGCAATGGAAAAGCGCACCCTTCCGTTAGAGCCTTCGTCAATATCAGTTGCGGACACTTGCAATACCATCGCGCCGATACTTGCATTCTCCGCTACCGATGCGCTGTACTGTTTAGGGTCGAATACTGGGCTGTTGTCGTTTTCGTCAAGAATTTTCACAGAGATTTTAGTTTGCGTCGATCGTGGTGGTTCACCGCGGTCCCTTGCCGTTACACTGAGCGAGTAGCTTGAGCGTATTTCTCGATCCAATCGGCCGGAAACTCTCAGTAGACCATCAACAGAACCTAATGTGAACGGAACTGACTGCTCTGAGGCGAGGATGTACTCGATGTAACCATTGCGACCTTCATCGCGGTCGACGGCTTTCACGGCCATCACAACGGTATTGATTGCGATGTTTTCCATTATCGATGTTTCATTGGATGACGTAAAGATGGGTGATTCATCATTCACGTCTTTGAGGATAACTGTGACCTATAAGGGAGAGAAAATATATTTTTTAGTAGAGGTATTTAATTTGAATAGCTTGTTTTTATTTTAATTTTTTTGGATCCCCCACCAAGGCTCTATCTATTGTATCAAAGGATACTAATAAGTCCAAGACGCAAATCACCTTTCTAATAATGGCAAGTATGTCCTTGGTTGACGCCTTTTTTTAGTTCATAAGGTCTAAGGAGTTCTTTCTGTAGGGTACGCTATCTGACTACGAAAAGTGCCGGGCAATCGCAAAGGACGTGCTCGGCTGACTCGACCTTCTTTAAACAGAGTCAACAATCGGTCTCGCTAGACAGGCCTAACTTATTTAGTATCGTAATTGGAAATGGCCGGAGAGGAAATTTGTTAGACACCTAATATCCTTTTTATTGTGGTTTAGAAGTTCCCTGTGGTAGGTGTAGGACTGAATTAACAGTTTGGCTTATCTAAGCCCTGGGACATTTGTCCAATGAGAGATTCGGAGATTATGTTTCTATTTGTTCATTAAGGCTGCGATTGCTGCACCGTTTATGCCACAAAAGGATTCCGGGTCTGAGAATTTGGTAGTAGAGCCTGAAGGAGCTAGCTCACCCGCAATCTCATTTCCTTCAATGCCTCTATGACCAGGTTCCCACAAAAGTGACCTTATTGTGAGTAACTAGGGATTGGAGAGCACTAAAGCAGAGCTTTATCAGTCTTGAATCGAAAAAGTAGGAGCTCAAAGCTTTGAGTGCGGCTTGGCTGTCTGAAAAGACATTTATATTAGCAACTAACTATATGTATGTTAGTCGGATATATGTACGACAATGTTCGAATACCAAGTTTTTTAAGAAATAAGATCAATGTATTCATAAAAACAGCTTCAGGCTTTAAGGGATTACATATATACAGTTAGATTTCCCGGAAACTGCTGAACCGATCCGTCTCAAATTTTAACACAAGCTTCTAAACTCTAAAGCATATTTTTTAGTAATAAATCGAAGGTTTTTTCTCACCGTTATATATATATATTTTTTTAAGCGAATACTTCTATAGCGACGTATTGTTTTTGAAAACGAGTTACGATAAATGAGTTACGATAAATACGTTACGATAAATTTTGATAAATGTGTTTCGATAACGGGGAAATGATTCCATACCGGGGTCAGTCTGTCTGTCTGTCCGTCCGTCTATCTGTCTGTCTGTTCGTCCGTCTGCCTGTCTGTCTGTCCGTTCGTCCGTCCGTCCGTCTGTCTGTCTGTCTGTCTGTTTGTCTGTCTGTCTGCCTTTCTCTCTGTCTGTCTGTCTGTCTGTCTATCTGTCCGTCATTCCGTCTGTCTGTCTGTATGTCCGTCCGTCCGTTTGTCTGACTGTCTATATGTCTGTCTGTTCGTCCGCCCGCCCGTTTGTCTGTCTGTCTGTCTACCTTTTAACATTTAAACCGCTGAACCAATTATAATGTAATTTGGCAAAGAGATAGTCTGGGACCTGAGGAAGGACATAGGCGAAAAAAAATTGCCCGCTAGGTGGAGCTGAAGTCAAGTTATTAGCAATTTTTGCAAAAAAATGTTATTTTGCTCATTCCTTCAATGAATACCTAGATTATACATTTCTTTATCGATACCCGTTTGTTTTTTCATTTTCTATGATCCAGTCCAGAGATATCGTGGTCACCGCAAGACGCCTTTTTGAGAAGAGCTCCGGGAGATCAGCTATAGCAGCCTTCAAAATTATTATTTTTACAAATAAAAAATGTTGAAATATGTACAGTTAAAAGTTAACTGAATATGTGTAAAATTCACATTAACATTCTCAGGAAAAATTCTTGAAAAATCGTTTTTTTTTAGCTCTCCTGACTGTATACCACCCCTTCAGAAACAACAAAAGACACGAAATTAATCCGTATATCTAAGGTATCCATCTCCTAAGATGAATCTAATCTTATCGTTTCCCTGACCGCATCTCAAGTTTCCCTCTCCTTCCAGTTTCAACTGCTGACTTTAAAATGAATTGCATCTTTCAACTTCTCCGACTTCTCTAAGCCAGAAAAATGTTCCGTATGCCCACGCTAAATTGGAATTTGCATTTGGCACTTCATTTCCAGAACCCAAATGGATATCTGTATGTCTGTTTATCTATTTACTTTGCTTTTCTATTTCCACCAAAATCAATTTAATTAAATGATATCGCATTAAAAACAACTTTAATGCCATACATGCACTTAAAAACCTCACATTTAGAATCCCAATTGCACTATCAATTCGCATTTATTATGCTAGAGATACAACACAAATGGACAACCGTTTTCGTTTCTTAAATTAAAATTCAACGCGCATCGAATCTATTCCATTAATTAAACAAAAAAAAAAGCAGAACTTAATTCCATATCCTTATACCTACTTATTTAGTTTATTTTGAAAACGCAACGTCCCCCCTCCATCCAAAGGCAAATGATAAATCTAAAACATCACCTCGAGGATTAGCAGTGATTCCTATTCACATTTCCGCGCGCTAGGAAGAGATATCTTTCTTAGGCTCTTTTCAAAGAACCACTTAGATTTAATTTTATATCGCAGCAGAATCTCAAATGCAAACGCAATAAACAAATAAAAAAAAACCACACCCGCTTTATGCCGCGAAAGAAGTTTTTCGCAACGCACCGCACCGTTTCAGCTTCAGCAACGGCTGCGACAGCATCACCCAACAACATGTTTATACCAAACAACTTCATTAATAATCGCAACATGTATCTGTGACTGTGAAAGATTATCTGCCACTAACTGTGAGAGCGAGAGATGTACAGATACACACTCTTATCCGTTTGAAATACGCCTCCTTCGGCGACTCCCTTCTGAAGTATCACAAAATAAATCGAACCGATTTTTTTCGCATTTGCATAATTTGTGTGCGTTTGGGAGTTTTTTTTTGCGTGTGCTGCCTTTGCTTTTTGGTCTACCTCTACAGGGTGATTCTGGAGTGACTTTTAGCCAATAGCTCGAAACGAGGAAACGTTAAAGAATCGTGTTTCTGTATAAAAGATTTAAAACAGGAATTTTTTTATGGAAAGGAAAATTTACTCTGCTCTGCATGCGAACTATGAGTACGCATCTATGAAGTATGAAAAACGCATTTCCTGATACGCCTTATCGGTATCGGAATGAAATCTTTGGCCGTCTTAAGCTTATGTAAGATGTGAGGTGTTCCTAGTTTTACAACATAACCTTCAAAAGTCAAAGTATATCGAAAACCTATCGCCTTCCGAATTTTGCTAGCGTCTAGCGATCCTCGAGGCCTGTCACAACTTAACAAACGACCAAACATCCAAACGCAATATCGCTATTATTCCAGATTGCAAAACTATAAATTCGGGAATCACCTCATCGAAACTAGTAGATCGATGCCTGGAAAAAATCAATCGCTGTGCAACCAGGGTAGAGTCACTCTTCTCTGGGTTCCAGGACATAGCGCCATTGAAGGGAACGATTGAGCCGACAAACTTGCCAGGCGAAGGTCAGCCATTAACAGTTCATATTCCTTCATATTCCTACAGGTGCTGTTAACGGCAATATATTCTCATTTCTTCAAACTAGCTGGTCTCAGGTGGACCAGTCTGACTAACTGTGTCATATCAAGAAAGATATGGCCAAGTTAAAATAGGTCGAAAACAAACGAGCTGCTACAAGGAACCAGCCTGAACATCAAAAGAGAAGTGGCTGTTAGTACAGGGCACTGGCCAATAGCGGACCATGCAGCCAAACTAGCGATACCTCAAAACAATTTCTGCCGAAGCTGCAGTAATGAAAATGAAAAAGAGTCGCCTATTCACTTTCTGTGCAAATGTCCAAGCTCTAGCGAGAGCCAGTCAATATATGTATATTGGGCAAACTTTTCTTTGACGACCTTAAAGAGATATCCGAGAAAAGGATTGGAGAGCTGATCCTCTTCTTTGGATATACATATCTCAAAAATACATACTAACAAACAGGTCACCTGAGGTTATGAGGTTTATGCGCTACTTGGGCTTTCTTCCACCGAAACCACCACTTCTGCCTATCTACCGTTTTTTAATTGGGGGTGAGGTGGATCAACGCCTCAACCATCAACCCCTTCCAGTTAGCTCGGTCCAGTTGCGCACTCCAAGTTGGTTGAGGTCTTGTTCTTAAGTCGTCTTCTGCTGCGCTGACACTACGGGTTAGAATCGATTTTTTTTCGAGCCGGAGCGTTGATGTCCATTCGCTCTACATGTTCTAGCCATCTTAAACGCCCAATGTGCAGTTTTTTGACCAGGTCGATGTCGCTGTACAGCTCGTACAGTTCGTGGTTGAATCTTCTCCTCCATGCAAACGGGACCAAATATCTTACGAAGGATTTTTCTCGAAGCGACCAAGGATATCTTCATCCGCTTTCGATAAAGTCCATGTTTAAGCTCCATATAGCAAGACTGAGTGATAAGGGTCTTATATAGAGCCTCCTAAGTTGATCGGGAGCGGGAGAGGGCTTTACTACTCAATTACCTTCTTAGCCCAAAGATACAGCGATTGGTAAGAGTAATCCTTCGTTTGATTTTCGACGAGATGTCATTTTGTGATGTCATAGCAGAGCCGAGGTAGACAACGTCCTTTACTTCCTCAAATAATAGTACAAATACATTTTCACAAAAATGCACACACAATTTTGCGCACACCCTGTTTCACATTCTTGACATAATGGTCTTCTACCGTTGACTACTGGCTAAGGTATTTCCTGAACTCTGCTTAAATTGGAGTAAACAAAAAAAAACCCACTACAAGTCTAGCAACTCCTGACGATGACAAAAGCCATGCAGTGATTCACCACACACACACAACAAAAGCAGCTTGCCTAGGGAATGTGTTACCATTTGTGACTTGGCAGACGGTTTTATTCACCTTAAATTAATTACCCTATAAAATCAATAAATTATTTCTATAAACGCACACCGTACAATTGCACGGATCGCTTGGCCATTTGCATTCGCGTTCGAAAGATGCGACAACGACATCGGCGATGGACGATGGACGGAAATTTCAGACTTACATTAAGGATAAGATAAGCCAACCAGTGGTGGTTAGCTCGACTGACTGCATTGGAACTGCTATTCGTTCTGCCGCCGCAAATGGCTTTACCAGCACCTCGAAATATCACACAAAGCACACGTTATTGGTGAGAGCAGCAAGCAGGCCACGGGTATTCTCCAGGTTTAGGTAAAACCAACATCGGTTGTTACCGCAAGACACTCCATTGATAGTAATGACGATCATCAGCGGCAGAGCGCAGGAGTTTGTCTACTAAACGACCGAAATCCAACGAATTAATAGAAATGGAAGACACTCTCGCGGGATGACTTTGTCCGGGAAGACTCTGTCCGCTAGGCAGGCGAAAATAAAATAATTCGCGAATTTTATTTTATAAGATTGTCCCGCACCCCGCTTTGACTGTACCACTCGGTACTTTGCGCAACAGGAAATATTCTCTTCTCACACAGAAGGCCCCCTTATATTATTATAGCGCAGGTGGAGGGGGAGGCCAGAAGCCAGAGGATTAATATGCACATTGATGCCGACGTCAACTAGTTGCTGACCATGTTTCATACATAGTATAGCGCGTCCATTTATTTCAGTGATATCTTCATTATTTTTGTAGTAAGGATATCTTGTTATTATTCCTGTTCCCCTCCTTTGCGGTCAGTTTGTCAGTTATTTGAATGCGTTGCCTGCACTTTAAAGTGGTGTTCTTTGCAGTGAGGTGAACGACTACTTCTGGTTTCCCTATGGCTGTCGATGATTATATTCGTACTTTGTTGGAGGATTTGTGAAGTGTTGCGCACACAAATGCGATAGCGAGTGTCGCCATTATAGAGATTTGATGAAACTTAAGTGACTTATCCTAATGGAATTTTTCGCTTTACCCAATCAACTGTTTGTTGTTAGAAAATATAGCTTAAGTATATCACTTGTTTTAATGGAATCGTTGCACCAGTCTGGTGTGAAATTTGCGGTTAAGTGGTCTTGCTTAAACAAACAGGGATTGGTGGTATTTAAACCGAATTTAATGAGAAGTAAGCGAGATTGTGAATGAATCAGTAAGTGGCACAGTCAGTTAGTGCAGATATTTATTAAAATATGTATATTGAGACAATTGGAAGGGAGTCGGACACAATCCCGAAAACCAAAATCCCGAAAGCCCAAAATCCCGAAAATCCAAAATCCCGAAAATCCAAAATCCCGAAAAGCCGAAATCCCGAAAATCCAAAATCCCGGAAAGCCAAAATTCCGAAAACGAAATCCCGAAAAATTATATCAAATGAAAAATTTGCGCAAATTTTGCATTTTATATAATGGCTTTCGGCTTTTCAGGATTTTGGATTTTCGGGATTTTGGATTTTCGGGATTTTGGGTTTTCGGATTTTTGGATTCTCGGGATTTCGGCCAGTCATAGGCTGACCAGACGTACTCTTTTTTAGGACAAAATACTCTTTCGTTTACATAGATTTACTAGTTCTCTCTTTTCCTAAATTATTGTTAAATAATACTCTTTTACTCCTTTTGTGTATAAATCAATTTTCTTTTCTCCTTGTCGGTTGCCATTTGTCCAAAAAACAATAGGTGATGCGAATAAAAATGAGAATATACACATGTACAAAACATCTAAAATTTGAATGTTCATATGTACAATATGTACATACATATATTAATCAAAATTATTTAGGAATACATATTGTTATTTTTATTCTGATCACCTAATAAATATTTATTCGGTAGACTATACAGATACACTTTTATTTTTGAAATGGCATTCTTGATAGAAGGATGTAAAACTGATAGTGTGTAGCTTAGAATGAGAAATGGCGACTGGAATGATAGCGAGAATGATAACGGTTGAAATGTTTCATGAATTTTGCCGGAATGACGGAGATTGATGCATTAATGATAAATGTGTAGGCGAACAATTTTTGAAAAAATGTCATTTATGGAATAGTAGTGTAAAGCCTTGAATTAAATGATGAAGAATGACAGCCTAGGAATGTGTATTTGATGCGGCGCGTGCCATCTCTAAGACAAATCGGAAGATTCGTTTTTAGAGTTCCGTACCCATATCATGGATATACAGAACTATTATAAGATAACTCCAACTCTAAAATGTCTTTCACGATAAATACTTCAAGAACCTTTCACCTAGAAACTTGAAATTTGGTATAGTTATACATACATTACGGTGGTCCACATATTTAAGACTACTTATCACAAAAATATTGTGAAACAACTATACAGGGTGACAAAATGTAAACGCGAAAAAAACTAATATTCCCTAAATTTTACAGAAAAAAAAAACTAAGCTTGTTACTCTGTTCTCTCATCATGAATAAAAAAATCAGCTTGTAGATACTGAACTGATGCCAACTGTGTACACATTATTAATAATAAAAAAAATGCAACTAACAATTTACAGATACTCTTTTAGTTTCACAAATATCTGTCCACCATCTGGCCAATCAGGAATATTGCATAAAGAATATGCTCCGAGCATTTATATAGCGTTAGAAAATATTTTTATCACGTTTGCCTTCAGAGAATATTTTGCCTTCTTCGTCGCTGAAAAATTATTTTTTTGGAAACTGCCCAAACTTCAGCTGTTGAAGAACAATTTCCTCTTCGAAAATGGGTAAAATTTGAAGCACCATGGTATTGTTGAATACAATGATGAACTAGAAGATGATCAAATAAATTTGTTCATCGTTACAATAAATTTATTCATAAAATATGTTACAATGAATAAAAAAAAATATACCACCTTGATCAAAAAGTTCCCGGAATAACCACCGTGTGGCGCTCCCATCGTTCCGATTTGAGTTCTGTTTTTTTTTTGTTAAGTTGGTACATCTTAGTGTCATAGCTTGACATTTGCAAAAGTTACGTAGCCAAGAGTACATCTATCTCTGTGTGTGATGGCGATTTTTTACAATTTTAGAAATGGATTTAAATTTGCAACAACGAACTTGTATTAAATTTTGCGTAAAAACGGATTTAATGGTGCTTGAACGTTGGAAATGTTGCAAAAGTGTTTCGGCAACGATTCTCCAAAGAAAACGGTCGCTTACCAGTGGCCAAAAAAACCACGTCGTTTTCAGTCAAAAAATAAGGCAATGGATGGATTACGACGGTGTAGTGCATCATGAATTTTTGCCAGAAGGCCAGACAGTGAAGAAAGAGTATTATTTGGGCGTTATGAGACGTTTCCGTGAAGCAATTCGCCGAAAGAGACCAGAATTGTGGGAAGAAAACTCGTGGATTTTGCACCATGATAACGCACAGTGCCATCATTATTCGTAATTTTTTGACGAAAAATGCAACAAATACCATCATACCATCAATAGCCACCGAATTCACCTGACTTGGCTCCCTGTGACTTCTTTCTGTTCAATCGAGTTAAAAAACCATAACGTGGAACGCGTTTCAGCAGCCGAGAGGAAGTAATGGAAAAATCGCAGGAAGCACTGTTTGAGGATTGGATCAAGCGCTGGCATAAGTGTGTTGCAGTCGATGGGGATTACTTTGAAGGTGACAATATAGATTTAGATGAATAAACTTGTATTTTTAATTTTCTGAATAAATTCCGGGAACTATTTGATCTAGGTGGTATATCTATAATGTATAAATATACTTTGCGGTATTTTTCTGATCTGAGTGCTAATTTCCATTTGATAGATATTCTCGAGTTCTAAAGCGAATTTTTAGGGAGGAACTTATTTTTAGGGAATATTAAAAGCATGTTTCGACACTTTTTCCGCTAGTATTTTGTTGTCCCTGCTCATGATATACACAGAGCGTGACACAATAGCTCTTTTGCATGCAAATTAAACCTGCTTTGGTGATATCGAAACTCCTTCATTTGGAGCTTTCGAATGAATAGGCTAAGAAGCTAAACAATCATTTTGAAGGCGAAATAGACAAATTACCTTTACAAATTCTTTGCAAAAACACAAAACGAACACATTTTTTACACCAAAAAAGCATAAAAATCCGTGACACCACAACCCACCGATCACAACAAAACCGAAACGTGAAAGCCAAACGTCAAATTATGGTAAGACCAATCGTTGATGCTAAGTCGATCTCTCTCCCCATCATGCGCGGCTTACATCGCTCACAGGAGGTGCAATATCCTAACTAGTCACACCAACTAGGACGCAAGGCAGGATTTATAACTAAGGAGAAGAGTTTGTTTACTGCACAAGAACACCACCAACAATAGGTACATGCTGAGCAAATGGAATTTTTCGCATTGAAGAAAAAAGTATTGGCAGCGAAAATTATTAGTTCTTAAAAAGAATTGAAAACCGAATTGTGTATGTGTAATGAAAATAAACTAAAATTTTAGTACTTCATTTACCACAACCAATCTGAACTACAAGTTATACTAAAGTGCACCAATCGAAAACAAAGATACAGGTACAAATTGCTTCAATTGTGTCCACCTTAGCAATAACCGATCGCCGTTTTTGTCGGCGTTTATAATTTATAATTGTCTTCAACCACTAGCGGTAACACCGGTATGATATTTTAAAACCATTTTTAGTTAATTTATGAATCAAAAATACAGAGCAAACGCTCGGAGTCAGCTAAGTAGCAGATTTGAATTTCTCCTAGCAAATGCTTAGATGTATGCCTGTCATTTTTGAGCAAAGCAAATCGTCAAGTTCGCTCGCTCGCATACGAATCTGAGCAAATGCTCCAAAATTTTAGCAATTGCTATATATTTGAATAAAGTCAGGTTTTATTTCACTATTTTCGACTTGCTTTACTGGCGGGTTCTTAGGCTTTTCATTGCACGATAACATCACCTGCAGTGAACCAAAAAAAAAGTTGGACAGCAGCTACACTGCAGTTGTAACTTAAATATTTGTGCAGTTTGTAGGAATATTGAAGTCAAATAAACTGCAAATGAAGCTTAATTCTTTATATTTTTCAAATAATTTTATATCCTTTTTCTAAATTATTTCCTGTTATTTTAAAACAAATAATTGACCGAAAATGTAATTTTGTAGAACCAAAAAAAAAAACTGACAGTTTTTTCCTTATTCGAATAGTTAACGCATTTTTCTATTTTAACATGTTTTTGTACGTCACTGTTTAATCTCTCTGTTTGTAGTGATAAAACGTATTTTCAGTACCGATTGTTTTAAAAAATGGATAAAAAGCAAACATCCATTGACACAAAGGAACTGCCAATAAAGTTGTGGAGAAACCAAAAGTGTGAGAGAAATTACCAAAATTGGGGAGAAACATAGATCTACAGTGCTTGAAAAAATGGTTTTTTGGAAACACCTAGTGGTCGTGGACGACCAAAACAAATTTCGACTTCTCAAACAGAACGAAAAATTGTTCGATTAGTCGTTAACGATCCCAAAATTTCTGCGGTAGACATTGCTAGAGACCTACAGGAAAATGCAATTGTAGAAGTGCACCCATAGACTGTTAGAAATTTATTACATTCAATGGGTTCGAGAGCCTGCACCCCCCGAAACAAGCTCTTTTATGTCTGCAAGAAACATTAAGAAACACCTGGAATATGCCCTAATGTTTGGCTGTCAACCTTTGGAGTTCTGGAACATGGTAATTGTCAGCGACGAGTCCAAACTCAACATATTCGGGTCTGATGGATGCCGATGTGTTTCGACGAGACAAGGTACAGCCTTAAATCCGGCGCATGTAAATGCCACTGTTAAACACGGTGGAGGCAGTGCGATGGTATGGGGTGCGATGGGCTCGAGTGGAGTAAGTAACATGTTATGGGTTGAAGGTAATATGAAGAAAATAGACTACCTTAACATCCCCAAAAATAATTTGCTAGCAACGGCTACTAAGCTAGGCATGAGCGATAGTTATTGCTGTGCTTATGATAATGACTCAAAGTACGCGTCCCATATTGTACGGGAATGGTTGCTCTAAAACGTGAAGAATTTTCTTCACCATCCTCCACAAGGCCCGGATTTAAACCCTATAAAGCACCTGAGAGTGCACATGGAGAAAAAATTGAGAGAAAGGCCCATATGCAGCAAAAATGTCTTGAAAAGCGCATTTCAGGATATATGGGCCAATTCACTGCCCAATGTAACAAAAAAAGTAGTTATGTCAATGAATAGAAGGCTACAAGTTGTTTTGGATGCCAAGGCCACTATACTTAATATTTAAATGTATAGTTTTGTTAATGTATTCGGCTCTTATAGCGAATTCCCTACGTGTCCAAGTTTTTTTTGGCTTTGAAAACTACTGTTTTTTTTTGTGTGTTTTAAATAAAAAAAACGTATGTAAGAAAAATGAATTAAAACTATTTTGAATTAAATAGCTTTACGGGTTGCGATTTTATTCAATTCTCTAATTGCATCCTCTTCCTGTCCAACTCTTTTTTTGGTTCACTGTATGCCTATCTTTAAAAACCTTTTCGGGGGATTGTGTACAAATTGCAAATTGCGAAAGCTTTGAAAATATTTGTTTTTATTATTTTTTCTTTCTCACTTAATTTCTCAATATAACTTAAACTTAAAGGTTAACCCTTTATCGATGCAATTCACAACTTACAGCGAATTTTATCAAACCCAAAATCGAAGTCAAAGCCAAGTCACGATATTTTTTTACTCCCCAATCAACAATGCAAAACCTGCTTAAAAACCGTACCTAGTAGTAGCTCCGCTCATGCAACTTTTTATCTCTGCTCTAAAATAACAAAAAAAAAAAACAACAACAAAAAGCAAAAGAAAATGCTCTTATACGTCGAATAGAATCATGATGATCGTAAAATTAATATCTTTATTCGTGTAAACATAAAAATCTCTCTGCTGTAATAAATTATCAAGCAATATAAAAAAAAATATAAATAAAAAAACATTTTTCTTACCTGTACCGTCGAGGATAACTTCCGTTGATCGGGTTCCTTTGCACAGTCTCTTGCGGTCACAACTAAATTGTACGAGTTCTTTGCTTCACGATCGAGTTCACGTTTTGTACGAATTGTACCGTTTTGAGCAATTTCAAAATCATTATTATCGTCACCCGCTGTTATGCTGTACTCGATTCGACCGTTATCTCCTACAATAAATAAAACAAAGCAGAAGAAAAAGTCAATCTGTGGATTCTTCTCTTGAGAAAAATTTGTAACAATCGATATTTAACTGAATTCCTATCAATTTAAAGATACTTATGTTATGTAAACACGCGCATAAAAAAAACTAAATTATATGTATTTTCTTAAATCATTCCCAACACACCCCTGGAAAGAAGTGAAAACGCGCAGGGAGTGTACGCGATCTGTCAGTCTAATGATGAACACATTCAGTGCTGTTATTTTCTCCGTGATGACGGTGCTCTGGGATAACATCACCGAAGCTGATGGTGATGATTATGATGGATTGTTGTGATTTTTTAAATAATAACCATTGAAAAGTAGAAAATACATTTTTCTATTTAAACAGCACTGTTGTTGTGGTGCATTTCTCTTTTGTGGCTGTGCGGCGCGGCAGCGAGCGGTGGTGGTTTGGTTGCGGGTCATTGCAGGTGAGGTATGGAAATTATGAGCTTGCGAAAGTCAATACCATTATTTTATTATACTCACAAACATTTCTGCGGTAAGGTTAAATGTTTGTTTTTTTTTTCTCGAAAAAAAAGCAACGTAACGAAAAGCAAAAGAGTTGTGTAGCGAACTTTTGTTTTGTGCAAAAATAAAGGCAGGGCTAACACTCTATTTCGCAACCATGACAGATGTCTGTGAAGGGTAATTATCGATCATAATTCCCTGTTGAATGGTTATTAGCTAATTTCATCTGTAATTAAGGTGGAAAGCTGTATGAAAGCCGTATGCAGGTGCACGAATTGACACTTTTGATTGATGGTCATGTAGCGAATATTGTTTGTTCATAGAGCCATTTTTAAGCCGAATAAACTATGGGGTATGAAAGAACTTGTAAATTATGGTTAAATTATATTTAAATAGTTAAATAGAAATTGTCGAAAATCTGCTTACATACTCTCCCTGCTGTTTTGATTGTAACCAGCAACACTAGCATTAAGTTCAATAAAATGTTCGTTACATTTTACGTCGTAGATAATGATAATATTAGTTCTATCAACTTTGCTTAAAAGTCTCTTTCCACAAATTAAATATTAATTGGATTCCATCTCTCTAAAAACGCGCAGCCCGTTTTTTTCCAAACAACTCCTCGCGTTAAACTGTCCCCTAAAACCCCACTCAAAATCCTCAATTTTATTGACACTTTGATATTTTTTTTTAAAGTGTCTTCCTCCAATTATATTTTATGTGCTATATAAATTTATTTTTTTTTTATTTTTTATTTTGTAACTCACCCGAATCAATATCTGTTGCGCTGACTGTCACCACTGGCGTCCCAATCGAAACATTCTCAAAGATCTCGTTTGAATAGCTCATGGGATCAAATACGGGCGCATTATCATTCAAATCAAGCACATTGCAGTAAACCGTTAATGTGGTCGATAAACTTGGATGGCCATTATCCTGTGCTTGCACAACCAGAATATAGTGTTGTACCTGAAAGCCACAAAAAAAAATAAAAATAAATTAATTTCCAGTCGTAATTAAGAGAATCATATAAAAAAAAGAACAACTGTCGTCAGACCATAACACAATTGTGCGGTATTTTTTAATCGTTCAACCGAAATACACAGGACCACAGGAGTTCAACCAAAAAAAGAAAAAGAAAAAATTAAATGTCCCCTTACCTCCTCATAATCAAGACGAGCTGTCAATGTAAAGACACCAGTTTGTGGATTCAGACTGAACACATCATTAGCCCAATCGGAGATTACCGTATACGAGACCATTGCATTATTACCCAAATCTGGATCTGTTGCCGAGATAACGCCGACCTGATAGCCTCGCGGTGCATTCTCCGGTATGTCAAATGAGTATACAGCTTCCGAGAATACCGGCGGATTGTCGTTTGTGTCCGTAACCTGTAACAAAACAAAAAAACAAAGTTAGTAAAAAACAATAAAATAAGAAAATGGCAAAGCCATAGTGCTCATTGCGAATTCATGTCACAGTTCCATCAAGATGATGACGATGACGAAATTCAACCTAAAGTCAAATTCTGCCTACCATCCGAACCGAAAACCCCATTCAATTGGTGAATAATGACCATAAGGCGATAATTTCAGTTTTCAGACTGAAGCGCGGATGAAGATGGCAGACTCTAGATCGATCGATCAGTAGCCTGGGTCCAGGACAACAAAAATTTAACTGCAACTCATTTACAATTCAGAACAACACAAACATTTGTCTGCGGTCTTTAGGTGAATGGTTTCTGATGGGAAAAGGTAGTGCTGAAGACTCGTCGCCAGGTTCTTGTGCGTATGCGTTTTTTGTTTTTGGCTTCAATCAAATTTCACCGCTCACACAGATACCCGTACTCGTACACCGAATGCAGGCACAGAGAGAGCAGCAGCCAATGTAGTTAGTGAATAACTTAGAAAATGCGTTTTTGTGCAAATTCTAGTGAAATATCTTTGTTTGAGTTTTATATGAAAGCGAACATCAAATAATGCCATACTTTGGATTCCAATTGATATCTCATTCGAAGGTATCTCCATGGCAGTCAGTTGTGGTTTTGGTCTGGATGTGCGTTGCCTTGGAGCACTGTAAGTTTTTGCGATATGAAATGGCATTCATCTTAAGTCGCACCGACATTTTTGACATACTCATACACATGTTTTGATTTCAGGACTCTTTTATGTTAGATGTTCAAGGTGTGATAAGGACTTAAAAAGAGCATGGTTGAATAGAAGAAATAGAAAATGAATTTGTGTACATCAAGAAGTTTAGCCTTGTAATAAAAATAATAATTCCCAAAGGAAAACCTGGTTTATAAATCGAAAGTTATATTTCCCTGCTAGGACAACAATTAATTTAAATTTGGGCAAAGGAATGCAAAAACCAGCCATATTTACAGCAAAAAAAAGACAACAGCATTCCAATGCGCCTCCAAATGACCGCCATTCACATACCTCGGCCAGTCTCTATAAACAAAGCGCATTCCCGTAAAACTTGAAGTATTGCCATTTAGTAGCGGCACCAGCACCACCAACAACCATCGGGTAACACAAGACCACGTAAGTAATAAATGTCACCTTCATTCAGAAGTGTTTAAAATGACATTTTCTTTCCGGGGGTTCACGTAAATTTAATTTACTTATATATATCCACATATTCGTTCACATTCGAGTATCTCCGATGGAGAAGCAAGAAAAGGGACACCAGAAAAAAACTGTCGCCTTGAGCCAAACTTGTTGGTCGCTGCGTTGTTGTCTTTTTTCGATGATTTTTCGATCTTTTTATCGCCCAGATAAATCTACATATCTACAGTTTGCCCTCAAGAGGAAAATAAACACAAATACACAACCACATTCACGCATACAGAGCAAACAGAGAAAGAAAGCAATTTTAGCTTGTAATCCATATTCATACATTAAACATATTTTTTATCGCTCACTTAAAATCAAAGTGCGAGCTCTCGAGTCCCAAGCAGGGCAAAGCCAAGCAACAGCACCACCAAGAAAGAACTTGTATCGAGCAAAAGAGGTGCAAAAAAGGTTGAAACCGAAAAGCCATTGAGGCGGTTTTTTAACACGCGGAGCATCAAATTACCAAAACCGGCAAAGAAATTAATAAAAATATAAGAAAAAAAAAGGAAGAGCGCCCATCGCAGATAAAAGAGGTAAGAACAACAAAATCAGTTTCCTTAAACGAACGCAGTAGCACCATATGTGTAGTGCTGGTTGGCCTTTAAGGTTACTTATATTTACCACGCATACCGAGTCCAGTAGAAAAAGAAGAAGAAACGATAATTTTTTTTTTCTTTCAACGAAAAACGGAAAGCGGCTACAATAACAAATACAATATAACAAGAGCGAAAAAAACATAAAATAAAATAAAAGGACCTTCAGTTCGGTTTGGCACTCACCTGTACGGTAACAGTGGTTTCTGTATGCTGTACACCATCGGTGACACGTATAATCAGGTGATAAACATCTTTGGCTTCACGATCTAGAGCGTCCTTTAGGCGCAATTTACCCGTGTCCGGTTCAAGTAAGAATTTACCATCGTCACCATTGATCATGGTATAGGTCAGAGTTCCCAATGTGTCTGGATCCGTGGCACGAATTGTTGCAACTGTATGACCAGCGCCAAGGTCTTCGCTAACGCTGAACGTTAGAGGGATGTCACGGAATACCGGTGGGCTGTCATTCTTATCCAAGACTGTTACTTTCACCTGGAAGAAAATAAATAAATAAATTAGTACCAGTAAATAAATGAAAGAAAATATTTAATGATTTATATATCCCCCATTGTGGGCAGCTAAGAACTTTGTCCCTTTAATAATTATAATAATAATATTAATTATTTACAAGCTATCGACAAATGTAAGAAAAAAATTTTGTCTGGCTTAGTTCCAACTGCCATCGTACAATATTTGGTCATAGTAACTTTTTAATACTGACCTAGTTTACAAAAACTGGTAAATTGAAAAATAGTCAACTGCTTTACCATGAAAGCTACAATACAGAGTGTTCCCAAGTTGAATTGAATTGTGTTTTCTAATCTTTTAAGCAATTTTTCTTAGGTAAATTTTCCAACTAGGTCTACATATTCAAACCTAACTCTACCTGTGATCTCAGGGGGAATATGGTATGAAAATTACGATTTTGACGGGTAGTCTAATAAATGAGCACATACTTTACAACAGCCATACATTATTATTTAAAAAAAATATTGCAAAATTAGGAATTACAGTGCACTCTCGATTTTTGCAACCTCGATTTTTGCAAACCTCGATGTTTGCAACTTATGTAATGGATTCACTTTGTTTCGATTTTTGCGACAAATCCAAAAAAAGTTCTCGATTTTCGCAATTTTGAAATTGGTCGACACAAAGTATGAGCGTCTACGCTTACTATGCAACGTTGCAGATACAGCAAACTCTTGCTGACACCATAAATCGTCTACTAGATGGCAGTGCAGGTACAGTACAGTAATTACGACTACTTATCTTATCGATAATGCTCATTGTCATCGAAAAGAATCAGTAATTGAAATTAGGGGTTCTCAGCATTACAATATAGGTTTGCAAGCCTATATACGTGTACGATTAAAAATGCTTTCAATGTATAATACAACGAAACCTTTGCTTGGATAATTATCCAGGGATCCATTGAAGAGATGATGTAACTGCAAAAACTGCGCGATAAGGCTGTGATCTAAGTGATCCCTTGCTAAACTCTAATTGTACATTTTTATGCATGTACCTGCATTTCAATGTTTTATAAATTAATAAAAATAAAAATAAAATTCTTAAATATACCACCTACGAGTACCTATATATTACATTAAATGCAATTTTATTTTTACAACACAGAGCCTATTGTGTAAGCATTTAATATAAATGAAATATATGATTTTCTGTTCGATTTTTAGTTTTTTTTTTTTTTTTTTTTTTAAACACTATTAGATCTGTGTCATTAATACAAGCAACAGCCATAAGCAGAAATTTGCCAGGGCAAAATATGCATCAACAGGCTCATCATTTAGTGTTGGTGTTAGTAGTTAGGCTACGCTACATTTCAACACTACCACTAGCAATAAATAAACAAATATAAGAACAAATATACATAATTAGAGTTTATGTTCGAGGAACTACATTACGCAATACATTTTTTAGTGTAATCTTGTTCAGATTAAAGTCAAGAATGTTTACATTTAAGTTATAGATTATACTCATGCGGCTAATAGGCTCATACATCCCGTAATTTGTTCTGTGATGAGGAACATGCAGTAACTCTATACTACGCAGGTAATGCGATCCCCCACGAAAGTTTAACCCTAAACTGGATAATAAGTCAGGTGCATGGTTTTTGCAACATGTCGTGTTTTCATTAGTTGCAAAAATTGAGAGTGCACTGTAGTTGGAAAATCACACTAAAAAATCATATTCTCCTTTTTACCTGCTGCAGCTTTTCCCAAGTATCATATAATCTGTGGGATTGTCAGCATACTTATTACAGATATTTCTTTTTGCTATTGTTACGTCCATAAAAGAAAATTAAAAAAATGGTACGTCTATTACGCATTTTTTGGAGAAAAGCGACCTGAAAGTCAAAAATTATCATGGGCAAGATAAATGAAACTGACTTAAAAATAAAATATCTGGAAAACCGAAGATATTCGGCTTCGTTTATTTAAACGAAGCTAAAATGAGTATATTACTATATATCTTCTAAAACTAAAGGCCTAAATAAAGTTTCTGTAGTAAGTATTAATGGGGATATTTGTCTTAGCATGGGTCAAGGTACACCAAAGTAGGCCTTTGCTTTAATTCTCAATAAATGATGCCCACATTGGGGATAGGTCCCTGCTGTAGAACGCTTTTTTTTCTTAGATTATACCCAAAAACCATTCCTCAAAGTCTTGACATTTATCTTGGAAATACACTGTATAACTGTTGCAATACTCTCACATAACTCTTACCCCCTGCCGATCTGTGAAGAAACAGTATTACTACACTGAGTTTTGAAGTTCAGAATCTCGGCTATGTTCGCCGCAAAGGGGGTTTCTACACCTGCCGCGCCTGATTTTCGTCTTGAAGTCATTACCCCTTGGACAGATTGCACATTTATTTTTCGAAGTAATCTGTAGCAGGATTTAGCTCACCCAATGGCCGGTCCTTTTCTAAAATATTTCTCAAGAGAACTTGGGGATTTGTAGGTAAAGTTGGCCAAGTAAATCTTTCTTCTATTTGGAGTCTGATAAGGTTCTGTGCAAATTCTTAAGGAAACATCGTTTTTTGCGATTCATTTGATGACATTGTTAGGAGTTGTTTGAAATTGAATGACGCTAGCATAAGTTCCGTAAATTTATAAATATTTAGGAAAGTTTAGTTTGTACTAAACTTGACTGGAACCCAGGCTAGGATTTAAGGGTTAAAATATTTGTACCGGTTTTTAGCTTAGTGTTTAGTGCTTCTTGAGACGCCGTCTAGATTTTGTCGCTACCGTTAGCCTGGTTCGTGTAACCAAGGTTACTAAAATGATCAAAGTTACTTTTAGCTTATAAACAAGTTTTATTCGTTGAAAATGGAAGTTACTACCATTTATTTGTAACTGCATAAATTGTTATACCTACTTAAAATAAAATTTAATTTTACTGTGTGACGTTTTTTAAATAAAAAATGTAATATCTATTGAACAAACATGCCGTTGATTCACATAATTAAACCTTTCTTGGGCATGGGTGAGTCGATTTGACTCATGGTTAGTTTAAAAACGTACCTACAATTACGATTAGTGTTCTAGGGTTAAACCACCTTGAACAAAGTTACTCGCTGAAATGTGAAATGAGTATAATGTACAGTATATGTAGATGTCGATAATGTACTGTCTAGATTTCAGATAGTCGCCAAGGTAATAAAATCGCTGAAAAGTGTTTTCAAAAACTCAAATCCCACTGTCAGAATTAAGACTGGCATAATAAAGTTTTATCTCGAATACAACTGTTAGTTGAAACAGACTGTGGGCTGGTTTGCTTTAATGCTGAGCATATATCATCCAGGAAGAATGCTCGATAGCTAAAACCTGTCAGCTCCAAAGACTATATCACCCAAAAACCTGTGGCAAGTTCTTCCTCAACATCATTTTTGAAATTCTGTCTGGTTGGTTCATGTACTAGTATGTATACTCATACATAGGTAGACATAAGTGGCTTTGTGCTCTTTTCCAGTGCGTGGGTTCATGCCTTAGTTCTGGAAACGACTCTAGAATACCAAAAACTGCTTTCTATCCGCATACAAGTTCAAGTTTATAGGCTTATTGCCCAATCACAATTGATTATAACATATATGTATATATATATATGTATGTATATATACGGCGTCTGCAGTCTTATACAGAACCAAGCCTAGCTTCCTCGCAACCATTTGTGTGTGCGTGTTATTTTTTCCACGAATGGAAGGGACCTACAGTTTTTTTCCGACTCCGAACGGCGAGTTGAGAAGCTTCTTATGACAAATGATACTCTTTGATTGCTTGTCAGACATTCGAAAGAGGTGGCAACCGTGAAAAACTTTTTTAGGTATACATATATGTATATAGCCGACAGTCTTCTCGAAAAAGATATGCTGGGTCTCACTTGACTAGAACTTCTGCTAATACAACACACTCTTAGTTTGATTGGTAAAAAAAACTCCATAATCACAGATCGTCCTATTCCAAGGAAACCCAACCTGCTTGTTGAACAATATGTAACCAGCACTTGTTGGACGCATGTGCAGACACACTTCATTAACATCACTGTGCCGTGCCATCATAACTGTTTGCAATCACATTTTTGGTTAAACGTCAAAAGGCCAGCTTCAACATATTTCCAATAGCAACAACAGTGGGATTCACTCCTACTCTCGCCATAATCGAAACACACGGAACTTTCACACCTCTTCGTCGTGCACCAAGATGACTAGGACTGCTTCTTTTCCACCAACCATATGCCATTTTATCTGATCATATTCATCTTGGTTAAAGCTTTAAGTCAGATGACTTCAAGTTGCCCCCAGATGGCGATGCCGCCAATCCAACTCCACTTGGGGACAATTTAACGCTGGCCAAACACGTCGTTTAAGCTCGTCGAATTTATTAACTGAATCAAATTGCAGAATCTAATCATTGGCAACACATTAACGACAGTTGGGTGATTAAATTTAATTGAGTTACATATATTAAGTGTGCAAATGGAATTATAGATTAAATAATTAACACCAACAATGAGTCTGAGGATCATGTCACTTTTCATGTTAAACGCGCACTTCTTGAGCTGACCAAATAAACCCCGCGAGGCAAAAATCCAGCGGTAAACAATAAAAGTCACATTATTTGAATTAATGTGGATAAACGCGATATCCACTGCTGATTATGATGGAATATTACAAGCCGACCGTGGTGTACTGATGCCGCCGACATAGACCAGGTGTTGGTGTTCGTTTTCAGTTGGCGCCGACAAAAACTGTTTGCATACGCTTACAGTTCATTGAGTCTAGTGTGTTAGTTTATTAGAGGGATTTCGATGATAGTTTCTTTGGAAGTCATATTGTGAAATATTCTTTGACCTTTAACCGGATAAAAAAGATGTTTGATCAGCTGGTTCGTTTACTTTTTAACTTAATTTGAACTTAATACTCGTAGTTCGGAAGGCAGAAGAGACATACATACATATTATGTACCAGGGATTATTTTCAGTCTTAGGGCTCAGGAAGTAAGGAAATCTGTAAGTATTCGTTTCTTTTTTGACAATACGCCAATTTTGAAATTCATTTAGGTGATACAATTTGAGATGTAGAATTTGAATTGGATGTCAATTTAGCTTAAATTTTTATTATTTTACTAGTGGTTACCCGGTGCGCTTCGCTACACCCATTGAGAACAATGTTTATGTCATAAAATGTCATGAAATTCTTTCGAATGGCTTTTGATGCACCGAACTGGAAACACAAATTGTATTTGCGAATATTGTTCAAGAATTCAGCTAATTACTCGCATTGGGCGGCGCCGCCTGGCACAAGGAAAACAACATTCAGCAAGTATATAGGCAAGACGGGATGCGTGATCTATAGAAATAACATTCACAGCCATACGCATTGTCAAAACGGAAAGAATTGCAGGCATAAACTGATGCATACTTGCCCACAATTGACGTGAAAAGTTATTTTACAAATTAAGTTTGGAAGTAAAATTCTAAGTTAAATTAACGTATCTTGCTTTGTTGTTGTTTATATGTACATATGTATGTATACTAGCTGACCCGTGCTCGCCTTGCATCGCCCACCCGCAACTTGGGAAAACAAATTATTATTTTCTTCTCATACATTTCTATAGTAACGTATATGTTGTATGTGAGTGGTATAATTTCAAAACTCTTCTTTTCCACTTGTGAGAATTTTGAGTGGAACGAAAAAAACTATTAAAAGCTTCTAAAATGATATTAAAGATTGGTCTAAAATTTAAATTGTAAGTTTGGAATGATCTTTATCCATTTCTTATGGTTTTGAACCTATGTATAAGGTAAACCTAAAAATTATAAAAAAACGATTTAATTTGGAAAAGAAGAGTTTTGAAAATTACGATTGGAGTTGACTTTTGATTCAACCTATTTAGGAATGCAGGAGTTTTGAAAAGAAAGTACATTTTTTTTCGATTTAATTTATTTTGGTTTATTTTTAAATATGTACCTATATACCTATACCAGAATACCTACAAAAATAATTAGGGGTATTAATACTGATTTGAGGAAATGTTACGCATGCAATCATTTCTTACTTTTTATTCTTTTCTTCAGCTTTTTTGGCTGCATTTTCCTAATGCAACTTTATTCACAAATTCAGATGGCTCCATGATCTATTTATAACATATATTAAATTTAATTATTAAATAAAAACTAACTTATAAAAGTTTAGATGAACTGCGAACTTTCCAAAGATGTTTTCTCCACAAGAATATTGCAACACTAATAGGTCTGTTCCCGTACTGTCAGCGCAAGACTACGCAAAACTACGATAATCAGTCAAATCCTGTTCACGTACGAAGATTTTTCGTTGTTTCCGACAGAAGAAAGCGCTAGCAAGAGAGTAAGAAATTTCCTCATGCTGCCGATTTTAGCCCAAGAAATTTCTTTGGATAGCTTTAAGCCCAATTCACAAAGTCGCGTTCGGGTGCTCTTACGTTAATGGGCTTTATATCGACTTTACGATAACTTCTGTCCAACCCACGAAGTCGAAATTTGCAAAACTAAATACTGCTTCAAGCTTCAGGCGTTCATTATGTTCTGTTTCCTCAAATCTCCTATTCACGAATTTATGATAGAAAGATTGTACTTTGAATTGAATTGAATTGAACAGGCCATCGAATAGTATAATGTCAACAACAGCTGTGCGTTGTCACAACGCACGCCCTAGTAGAAAGTGGTTCTACTCGGCCGTTGTCCAGAACTTTAAGATATCTACGATATAACGCCTGAAGTCATATTTAAGACCACCCCATATTTTTGCATTGTTTCTACTTTATCTGTCAACGCGAGAGCGCCCGAATGCGACATTGTGAATTGGGCTTTATGAAACTGTCAAATCTGTCAAACGCCATACAGTTTTCGTTTTTTGTTGTTAATGCGTTCCTGTACTTTTGCACACTTTTCCCTCTCTCAGACAGATTTTTACCCCCACTTCAAATTTAAGAATCTATAAATTTTAGTGCAGAAAGTACGGGAACCTATAGTTTAATCCATGAGTACTCTCAAAATAACAAAGATTCCTGCCTTTTTCAATGTCATTGGAATACACGAATTTTGAAAGCGGCTATTTTGATTCGCATAGGAAAAGAAGAGTTTTGGTGCAGAATTTCTTTTGTATGGGAATAAATGAGCTTTGAATTAAACGGCTGAGTGGAATAGCGTAGTTTTGAAAACAACTTCACTTTTTAAGTACTCAAGAGTATAGGAAATAACAAGTTTTGATAAATTTTATTTTAGCCTCAGATGAAGGCCTTTCTAAAGAACACTTTCTCATACTTAACTCATTTTTGAAAAAAAGTGGAATAGACGAGTTTTGAAATTATACCCCTCATGTAATGTATAGCTATTGCCCGCCCGGCATTGCCCGTGCACTTTTTTAAACTTTGAATTTGCTTTTACAATCATATTTATCGTAGTACCTAGGTCGGGCACAAAACATCATATAATGCTATTTCAGTTAATACGCAGAAATTCAAATGTGCCACATACACAACTAGGACGTCACCCACTGCTGCATGGCTGTTGGCTTCGGTCTTCACTGATGTAAAATTGTTGGCAATGATTTCATGTATTGTTTTGAGCATAGCTCACCTCCAGGATAACGCAGAAGGATGATTTATACCTCAAATTAATCTTAAAGGAATTCACTAAAACCATTTTTTTTTGGTTTTAAATCCAATACACAACTTGTTGAGTTAGGGTTGTGTAATGACAGAGAATTTTATTTTCTGCCACTTCGATCTCAAAATCTCAGCTCCGTTAAACAATAGAGTAGTCTGAGTAAACCCATTAATTCCGCCAGGAAATACAGATCATAGTAATGAAAACCGCATCTAAATCCGTTTAGTAGTTCTCGAGATTATCCTGTACATACAGAAAGACACACTTTGGGGACTTCCATTTATACCTACTATGTATAGAAGTGTTAAGTTAATGTCGATGTTAATTATTTTTCTTTTATAATAACGAAGATTTCGTATAATTCAAAGAAATACAGAATAATCGAAAGAATAAGTAAGTGCTTGGAATCGGATGTGTAACCTAAATATAAATTTGAAAGAATTTAAATTTCGTCTGTTTGATATACGCAGATATAATTTTGAATACATTTTCCTTGCACTAGAAATAGTAATGACTCTGGTGACGGATTAAATGCCGGCAATACGATTTGGATTTAATAAAACGGGCCAAACAATAATATCTCACTTACGAACTGGTCCAACAATCATGAGTTCATATCATAAAAATAACTGATCTGATTGAGTTGAAACTTACACCATTATGTATATTCGCTATGAAGTGAGAATTGCACGGAAATCAAAAGTTAATTGTAAGTGTTGCATTGCTGTAGTAATAATTTTGAGATTTTGATATTCAGCGCTATCTATCGGAAAACTAGAAAACTTTCGATTTACGAACATTTCTCACTTCATTACAAATATACATATGGTGAAAGTTTCAGCTCAATCAGATGGTTAGTTTTTGAGTTTTAAGGTATCAAACGAACAGCTTATTTTTACCCGACTAGCCAAAAGGAAGGATTATGATTTTCACAGGCTGGGTTTGTATGTTTGTTTGTTTGTAAGGATGCCACCTCGTACAGCCTGAACTATGGAACCGATTTCAATAAATGAACGTCATTTATGTGACGTCACAGAAAAATTCAATATGGCGGACGTACCAAGCAAGATGGCGGATCACCTTTCCTTTCTTCTTTTCTTTTTCTTTACAACCGCCTTGATAGTGGTATCAAATGAAAGGGCTTGTTGCCAAGTAGAATACAATACACTTTGACTTCATTAAAAATTCCATATGGCGGTCGCCCACAAAATGGCGGATTACCGTTATCTTTACGACCTCCTTAATATGGGTGTCAAATGAAAGGGTTTGACAAGTAGAGCACGACATTGCTTACCCTACATACACTACATATTTTCTGAAACAACTACAACTAAAAAGTTGTAAATAAAAAAATTAAGTTTAAAAAACTACGGGAAAAGCTACCTAAAAAGTATGAAACAAGATGAAACGAAACGATGATTTTCAGAGTCTAGCCATGGTTTTGAATCAGACTTAACTCAAGTTTCTTATGACACTTGGTACATTTCATTTACGTTTGTGTTAATGTAGTCATTTTCAGTACCTACAACTTAATCAATTTTGCTTGAAATTAAGAAATCAACATTTACGCGATGAACTAGCAAAAGATATGCAGATTGCATTGTCATACCCCTACGGATATTCCTTGAAACACTACCAAACAGTAAAACTTGAAGAATAGCCAACAATGAATTACTATAATTGACAATGACTTG
Organism: Brachyopa scutellaris; assembly: GCA_949775065.1. NCBI lineage: Eukaryota > Metazoa > Arthropoda > Insecta > Diptera > Syrphidae > Brachyopa > Brachyopa scutellaris. Next base: position 183,404,501 of record OX459112.1, on the reverse strand, counting down.
CGAATAGTTGGGTAGGCGTTCTTTCAATCAGCACTTTGACGCAGAAACCAGTCAACAGCGAGTATCAATGTGACATGGAATAATCCACAATTCCACACAACTTGTTCTCATACAAATCACCATGTGAAGTCATGACCTCTTAAATAGAAGTGTGTGCTCACGCAAGTCGCATTTAAAAAAATAAATGTTTTACCATTTCATCAACTCTACCATGGCTACAACGCTACATTTAAGTAGCGCCTCCAGAGATAGATTTCTTATTTCTACGAAACCCAAAGAAACAAAGAATGGACAAAAAACAATCGATTTCTACCATAGCAAACACTTTGATTAATAACGTTGATCTGCAACTACCACTCAGAACAACAACACGGGGCTGCTGTTGGTGGAATGGGCTTCCAAGCGTCGAGTTCAAGCACACACTCGCTTACGCACAAAAGGCTTTCTCCTCCGTTGTAATCTGTTTGCACCTCTCCGTTACACCTACCGAACTGCCGATGGTGCTGCCGGTGCTGCTGCCATTCAATTATCTGCTTAATCTTAAAAGGCCAATTCTTAAGTTGGCGTCTTCTACTAAAGGTACTCGCAGTTATACTGCATCGCGCCGCATCATATAAACACGCTTCGAAACTGAAAATCATTTACATTAAGTGTAATCCCGAAATGAATCTGCTGTGTGCGCGCACTCGCACTCGTACAACACATACAGAACAGAGTTCGCATTAATTTTTCAAAAGTGACATCTCGACAGATAGACAGACATGCAGCGGGACAGACAGACGCATGGACTTACTAAACCAACTTGACTTCCAGTCGATGAATTTGAAATGTACTCGTATGTATATGCATGCGCGGCAATTGTACTCGTAAATGCACTCGCGAGCGCGTTCATTCGATTTCAAAATTGCAAGCATTAGGAAGAAATGAAGAGCTGGACTGCAACATGCATCCATTAGATCGATGTATACGGTGTGTTTGTTTTTGAGAGCGCGCGTCCGCTAGCGTCGTCCTCATTCATCATTATCAGTCATTTTTCAATTCGCTATTCTTTGCAAACGAAAATGTAAAGTGAGTCAGCTTCAGTTCGATAGAGCTGAAGGTATCCGGTGGATTCTCATCAGGTTTTGTTTTTTTCTCTATGCAATGTCTCGGGGCAGGAAGCATTCTATTCGTTGAGATAAATGATGTATCTAAATGATAAATAGCCAAATAGAAGTTTGAATTTTTCGATTTTATTTTAGCATGTGCCTTCTACTTTAGAGTGCTCATCTACTGTTGGAGTTGTTGTAGATTATTCCGTGAAAAATAAGTGTGGTGGCTTATTATTGACCGATTTGTGAGGAATTCGCGTCAGAAAAAAACCAACAAGGAGAACTGGGAATCCATAATGATTCGCAAATATTTATTTGATAGGCGAGTTAAGTTAAAAACTGATCAGGAAAATAGAGGAAAATGGAATCGTAAGTCATTGTTGCGATCCAACAACAGGGGTACGAGCGCAGATGACACGGGGCGAAGAGGCGTTTTGGCAGGTGGCTAGTTACCTGAGTGCAGAAATTTTAAATACAACATAACACCGATATTGCAAGTTACTAGCTCTGATGCCCAAAACACAAATTAAGATAAAAAAAAAAACACATATTAAATAAAAACCGACGAAAGCGAACCACTAAGCACACCGCGACGATACAGAAATGAGAACTGTCAAAATGCGTCGAGTATCGATCGTGTGAAGCGATCTCCTTCTTTGTCTAACAACCGGTAGGGCTACTTAATAAAAAAATGGTCCAACTCGTTACAGGGCAAGAAATCAATGATGGCCGTTTTGAATTGAGAGAGAGAGAGAGAGAGAGAGAGAGATAAATAATGATAAATTTAAGGAGAAACAATCTTATGTAATTATTGTTATGTAAAATGGGTCAATGACATCGAAGATATAAATCAGCTGTACTAAGTTAATAGAACCGAGATTACATTGTTATAAGACAAACCCATATAGAGTGACTCGCCATTAAATCGTCACGAAGACTAGAACAACAAAACTATTTATAACGTTCGCCTAACGAGTTTTCTTTCTTGTCACATATCAATTAGTACAGTCCACTTAAAATTAAATAATTAGCTTCGAACTTCGACATCAGTTCAGAATACGGTCCTTCGAGCCGGATATAATACAGCGACCTATAGATCGCTCGTTTTCAATACGGATCTTATGTCAATGCTAATGCAGAAAAATCGACTTGAAGGGTTATCGCAACGGAAAGGGTTTTTAACTGAAAAACACATTTGCGTAGCTTTCAGAATCTAAAATTGTCGATAAAAAAGTTAGGCAAGGCGACCATACCACCATCTGTGGGATATTACTGATAGCACACGTAAGGAACGATCCGAAGACTTTAAATCAATTTCATATTATTGAAAATTTTACCTGTCAACTTGGAGTACTTCATAAATAACTTTAAACACGAGTCGAGTACACACTGTACTTATTCTTAGACCCCAATCTCAATACAATGTAAGGCCAACTTCATGGGTTTGCTGTTATTAACGTAAAAAAAAAGAATTCCTGCTCCCATTTCCGCAGCTAAGGACCGAGAAGAGAGGTAACATAAAGTAAGAAACTCCATTGATCATGTTGTTATCCTTGTTAGCTTATCAGGCCATGAAATATGAACAAATTTTTGATTTATGCGATTCACGGTAAACCGAAACGAAAAAAAAAGAAAAGAGTAATCTGCAACGTACACCGATAGTTTCAGATGTACCCTCAGTCGGAGGGTGAAGCAAAGGGACTACGACTCATGAAGCAATTGCTCAAGAAAAGATAAATGTTTGCCTTTTGGAATTTGTTCAGATTTTTACCTCCATTCTTTGTGCTCCGTGCAATTTTCTACTCATATCGCCTTTTCTTTTTCGGCACAAATGTACATTCATACAATGAAAGGATATATGGTGTACGAGAACGTAGCATCAACTTACCGCTGCATCGCAGTTCCCTGTAACAAAGAATATATCTCCGAAAAAAGAAACCAACACAAAGTTGAAAATCGAAAATCCTTTCGGCTTTGTTCATATTTTGTTCGGTTTTTTTTTATATAAGAACTGAAGACGACCAAACGATCTAAAAAGCAAACTATATTCATTGCACTGTATAGAGGAGTATATGGGTAACAACGAGAGAGTTTTCTTGACCCCCATAGGGTTCAATTTTGAGCACTCGTTCGATCGATCGATTTTTAGATCGTGATCGCCCTTTACATCGTGAAAAAAAAAGAAAATGAACGAAAGGAGCACAGTAATCCCATGCAGTTTCTACTCTTCTGTATTTCTTGATACGTCACTAAGAATAACGTCCTAATAAATATTTGCAATTACGTGCTCAAATATCCAGCGACTTAGAGCGGAAGGAGTACCTCTCTGAGATTATTTTTTATGTGTGTTTCATAAATTAAACTATTTTAAATGTGGGTTTGCTTAAATGTTTTAAACAGTGGTGCCAAGTCTAAAATATGAGCAAATTGGCAAACCAGATTCTTTCTTAAAAGTTAAAAATTGGAATCGCGTGCAGAAAAATAAACAAATACCAGTATTGCCAAGTCGTGATGGTATTTCAAGATAAGAATATGATAGCAAGAAAGTAGCTAACAGTGGTGCCAAACAAAGTTGGTAGTTAGTTGACAAATCTGCGATATTTGGTATTTCTATTCTCAATAGAAGAAGGACGAGTATTATTCTCCTACACGTGCATTCAACATAAAGTTGAATAACTGAATAAACCTGCGAAAAGTCGGCCTTTACAGGATTTTGTTTTTCGAAAACCTTGATAAAATCATGGTACATTTTTATTTTGGTGACAAGGTTTTCAAATACAAGTTGGCTGATGAAACATGCTACCAACAGAAGATGTAATAACTTTTTCCATTTCATCTTTTCCATTTTCCGATTTTTTTTATTTTCAACATTGGCATTTAGATATGGACTATTGGGATGATGACACTAGGATTTGGATAGTGCATCGCTCTCGTTCTTTGGAGTCTTCCCAAGGAGTGTTTTGGTGGACGTTTGCCGTCGTTCTTCTGAGCAGATGGACTGTGATGAGGCTAATTAACTCTTTTTCCGAACATGGAACAGTCACATTACCACGGAGATCCTTCAGTTTGGACATAGGATACCATTACTGCTGTAGCTGCTGCTGTACAAACTACTCCTAGGGTTTCGACCAGGAACTTATTTGCTCAAATAGAAATAAGAAATTCTGCACAAAGACTTGAGCTTATTTCCCTACAAAGTTCAAATTGGAACCAGTAGACTTGCCGATTTGCTTTGAATATTGACGGAAGATCATCCAAATGGTGGAAGAGGACAACAACATATTAAACTTAATTTTTATGTCTGACGAGGAGCATTTAGATTTAAACGGCAATGTACCCAAGAACAATTTTCTAATATGAAGTCAGTCTAACCCGGGGAGGGGATACTCTATGAGATGGAACTGGATCCAGCTCGAGTCTTGGTATGCAGTCTTATCAAGCTCGGGCTGAATTTTTTCGAATAAAACGTTCGCATTGTAACGATGATTGGAGACCGTTATTTAAAGATGTTGAAGGAGTTCTTTTCACTGTACTAAGCCGAATGAGAATCCCTTTAACTCTGTGTGGTTTCAGAAAGATGGTGCAACTTTACAAATACTCAGGTGTGTTATGATAGAATTACAGCGAAAATTACCAAATAAGCTGATTTAAAGGAACTCCACATTCCGTTGGCCACCAATGTTGTAAATAGGAAGTCTACGTAACTAAACCCACAAATTTTAATGACTTGAAGTATTCCATTCAAACAATGATTGAATCAATTCCCGTTGCAACTTTGATAATAAGATATCGCACAAGCGTCATCGAGCGCGTAAGCCATTTGAAATCAGCAATTTTTGAAAACAATTAAAAAATATAATAAAAATTAATTACATACATATCTTTAAAATATCATATCATACTAATATATAAATCTCAATGTCACGCTATTACCTGTCCATCTTACGAATCGATAAACACAAAAACTAATACACATAATGAAGTAAAACTTCGTATTCCAGTTCATTAACATCCTGTGCCGATTATAGGCCAATTCTGAAATTAATTTATTCGCAATATTATTTAAATTAATGCAAAAATAAAAACACTCTAACAAATGCCAATTTCTTGCGCAATGTCACTTATTCAAACTACAAGTACTTAGAGTCCACACTTGTGGATTGTACATATTGGTAGATTGCAAACTTTGGGGTGCGTTCGCACTGTCTTTGATTCTTCGAACTAAATGACAATGTATGTATTGTAAGTAACACTATGTTTTTTAGACACGGGCGAAGCCGGGCGGAACAGTTAGTAGTTTAATAAACGGAATCATTTCATTCTTCGGCTTTCACATTTGACTCGTCCTCAATTTGCTTGATTCCACCATCGGTGTGCACAGTATATTTCTTTTTCGACAAAATTTGTCAGAGTATATCAGCCTGATTTTCTATGAAGTCGTAAAACTTGAAAAACCCGTCGAAACAGGATAAAAGCAGGAGTTTCATAGGATTTTAAGCGTAAGCGCAGGATTGACACTTGGGTTGAAAAAACAGGAGTATCCTGCGAAACGTGGATGCTTATTTCAACCTATTTTTTCACCTAACTTTTATATTTTATACGTTTAAATGAGAGCTCACTTCTAAAACTGGCTTAGGATGGTCTACTTTGAACATTTTTTTTTAACAAATATTGGTTCATTAACTTAATTTTTAATGAATGAACTAAAAGTTGAACGGACTCTTAAAGTGAAAAGAATTTATTTCTCATTAGTTCCAATAAATAAACCACCAATCGGTTCCACTTAATAAAAATGCAAATTTTATTCGAATTTCTACTTCTATGACCTACAAGAACCGCTTCACTTATTAATATATTATTTTGCTTTTAACTAATCATTTAATATTTAATTTAATTTAGTATTCGATTAGTGTTTATTTAAATCCAGAAATGACTCAATTTGCAAGCCATGGGAATTTTGCGGTTAATCTTTTGGTCGAACTTGTGTGTCATTCTTGTCAGATCTTTTGCGGTTAATTTTGGCACGGAATTTATATCAGGAAAAGAATATAAAGCATATTAAATTTCACAGATTGATTTCGAATTAAACAGTATTGTTCTCACTTGGTTTGCTCTTTTGATGGACAACGAAAGATGACAGCGGATTCGTTAAAGTCATTTGTTTAATTTAAAATAAAAAAAAATGCAAGTTTAATATATCAACGGAATGTTCTCTTTTACAGTTTGCTCGTATCTGTATTTTTTGATTAATTATGTATAATGAATTCATTAGAGAATTGGAGAATGATATAGGAAGCTTCGCAGTGTGTGGTCTGGTGTATCTAAGTTTGGTGGCTGATGGTACTGTATTGCGTGGAAACGGGTTATCAAAGTTTCTCATGGAGAACTATAGGCGATAGTGTAGTGGTTTTTAAGTGCCTCTTTGACTGAGATTCCACAAGATGCTGGAAAAGGTGTAGATGTTCCCATCGGTTATAATGGCTTTAAAGATATGGAACTCTCGATGAATATACATCGTTGAATGTCTGATTGAATTGCTACCAATATGTCTGAGGGAAATGATACTGCACACTCAAAACTGACTTTAAAATTACGTTAAGAGCTGTGTACATATGTATACATATGTACTTATGGATTAAGTTGGGTCACCTGTTCAGGGCAAAGAGCTACTTTATATCGATGCAGCTACTTCTACTAATACAAAGAATAAGCTAGACTTTGCTCATGTTTGATATTAAGCTTAAACAATATTGTATTCATCTACTCGACACGAGGAACTTTCTTATTTGAATAACTTCCTTTCAGTTTCTTATCGTTTACCAGAACGTGGTTAATGTCCATAGATACTTACAAATGCAGTATTATTTGGACGACAACTGAAAAGGTTTTGAGTAATAAGTACACTTTGAAGTGTGCTTCCCAAGACCATTTTTAAATGAGTAGTCATCAGATAATGAGTGGAATTAATAGAAAACATCACAATAGAAGAAACGAAAAACTCAACACCCTTACAATATCCTGCATGGTAAATCTGCTCTGGGTACCTGGTCACAACAATATACCGGGTAACGAAAGGGCGGACGAACTTGCAAGAGCAGGGGTGGAAGAGGTAGAAAACCTCACAGTAAATACTATTGGTACGGCGGGCGGTACAAACAGTGAAAACTGCCTATAGCCTGTCTTTTGCAAAACGCCACGCACTAATGTGGAGTCAGATCCAAACATGAAAGGCTGCCAAAGAAATGATGGACATTTCAAATCCACTGCGGGCTAGGGTACTGAATTTGGACGGAGTTCAAATAAAACTGTTGATTGGCTTATATACGGGATACATCAACTTAAATAAACATGCCAACCGACTGGGACTAGTGCAGCACAGCACGTGCCCGGGTTGCGAAGAACAAGAAGAAAGTATCAAACACTTCTTCTGCGATTGTCCTGCTCTATGTTTAATAATGCAAAAATACATGGGAAGACACATCCTGCCCGGGCTGACATCGCTTAGATCTATCGATTTCTCGAAAACACTGGAGTTTACACGACACACAGAGCGTTTTTCTTGAAATCACGCATCCCATCTAACCTTTCCATTCCACTACACTACCCCCTTTCGCTACCACACATCCCAACCCTGCTTTCTCAGCACAGTTACAGAGGGGAGCACAACGGGCCCGACTTTTGGCCTACGTGAAGAGGAGTAATCCTCACCCTCACTAACCAACCAACCATCACAATAGAAGAAGAAAACATTTATTTACCACCGTATACAGGAAGATAAGGACTACTAACACCTTAAAAGAACATAAAAACAAACAAATACACACTCGTCATGGACAAAATCCAGTGTGGAACTTCAATTAACTAAAATTTTTAAAAATTAATAAGAATTAATTTCCACTCTATTAGAAGGTGGACGTAAAAAGAGATTTTGAGGTCTATTGCAGTGCTCTACCCTTATGTTGTTGGTGTAACTCGGGAAGAAAGAAATTGAAGGGCCTCCTAATACCCACGATCGAGGCTGCTATTACAATCACTTCACATCTGAGTGCTGTACTTTCGCCCAGCAACCAACAATTATTATCAGTCTACCCGCCAAAACATATTATCTCTTTATGGGCAATTTAAATCCTTTAGCAAGATAACCTAAGACTTCTCTATTTATTGCGGGTCATGCGCTTTAAATTCCAAACGCTAGTATCTTATTGAAGAAAGAAAGATCTCTCGCCCACATAACCTAACCACTTCCTCTTCGTATTGCAGCTTAGCTCAATCATCATCTCCATCGTAATCATCATCATCTTCTTGTTGGCCAATTTCACCCAAAAATGGAATATCTTTTCTAACAAAAAAAACTTTCTCTCATCTAAAATCTGAGGAGAAAAGTAAACGAAATTTCCTCTATAAAATCTCAGCCATAATCTGCACAGGTTTGTGGAAGATACACTCTAATCTTCAGGCCACCATTCTCCTATAGCCACCGACAAGCAGCATCACCATAGCCATCAAAATCGTCTTCGTCCACTATTCTCGCTGAAGCTGCTACCGCTGTACCATAACCCATCATAAGCTCTCCACAGATGATCCACTCTTAATCGGTGTTATAAATCACAGCGCCAAAAGAAAACAGTCATGGCTACCACAACAACAACAATAACAGTTAGGTTGGTCAAAAGTGAAGAAACAAAACAAAAATGTTTACTAAAATCGAAAGGCACACTGCGATCAGACCAATCACATCTCATGATCTAAGATTTTCCCTCGTACCCCACTAAGTGGTTGTTTTGGAGCACCCCATCTCCGAGATCCAGGAGAAAATAGAAAATTTGCCACATACATAGGAAACGATTATGATTTGGTGGCTATAACACAATTTTTCATCTCTGCATTCGGTAGATACTCGTATCTCTATCTAATAATCTATTCAGCTGTTGAAAAACAAGATAAAACAATGTGATACATTGCCTACTAAGAGATGTTATCACTCGCCGGTGTGTGGTGCATAGCATAACCGATGTCTCCTTGGAACTCGTGGCAACCGTAGGAAAAGTGTGAAGGAATTTGGTCAACCAAATGCAGTTTTTTCTTGTATCTTACTGTATTTTTGCTTTTTAGATAGAAATCGATGAATATTTGTGCGCCATTTTCATATTTCCTTTCGCTTTGCCGAAGATGGAGATCTGTTTTCCGAGGGAAGGGGGAGGAGTTAAATCGTATATTGCATAAATTTTGTGTATTCGAGATTCATCACATCAGTCAATCTATTCGAAGTTTGACACCTGGAGGCGCGCTCACTAATCAGCTCACCATATGGTGAGGTAACGTAACTGGAATCCACACAACCGCACTTTTGAGTGACATCAAATCAAAATCACGATCTGTGTGTGGTATCTTTGCGAAAGAATTTTAACGTGAAAGGGAAATCAATTCTATTGTTTCTTAATTAAGTTGGAATACGAAAAAAATTGGGCAACCAAAACACTCACACCTCAATTGTGATCAATCAAAATGGAATGATTGAAGTGTGGTGTCGTAGGTGTCAAGGTTTTTTTTTTATTTTACTTTTCCAGTTGACGTTCTTAATTAAGTTGACATTACAGATGGATACGTGACTAAGAAATAAGATCAGTCGAGACTAAGAACAATCCACTTAAATGAGGTGTGATTGAGGTTGGCATAAAGGTGTCAAACGTGATGAGACTCAAATGAACAAGAATGATGTGAAATCAATTGTTTGTAGATTGACAAAAATTTGAAAAGAAGTCCAATTGTTTTATCGACATCAGGTCACTTGTTTCAAAAGTCGATGCTTTAGAATCTTATGATTTTCAAATGAAATATTCATTGGAATATTATCAATTAGGGAATCCAATTACCTTTCGATTACTTTGAACTGAAAAATGTATCGAGGAAACAACAAACCAGAACTAAACGATTACAAAATGAACCTCGTTTTAGCCGTTTTGACATAATTACATAAGTAATGCCAATCTTACGGTTCTGAAACAATCGCAATTGGTATACAAATGTTGATAGTCATTCTTTCTTTAGGCGGCACTACAGCTTGAGGTGAACCTGGGCCTGCTTCTAGCAACCACTTGTGTAAGTGCGTGTTATATTTTTGCAATAATGGAAGGGACCCACGGTTTTTTGCCGACTCAGAACGGCGAGTTGAGAAGCTCAATCCTGACAAATGATACTCTTTGATGCTTGTCAGACATTCGAAAGACGTGGCAACCGTGAAAAAGTTTTTTAGGTGTTGGACCCGGGCTGGGATTGAACCCGCGTAGTAGTCCAACGCACTAACTACCACGCCCACGGCGACCACGTTGATGATCATTCGGCTATCGGAATATGCTGCGAAAAGAAAGTCGAAGCATTATTTTAGATACTTTCAGATAACTCTTTACTTTGTCACTTGTTCAAATGTTTGAAATCAAAAGACAAAGTGGAAAGCAAGGCCTAGATTCACCCGGACTATAAACTTCCGAAACCTAAAAAGGGAAAAGGATACCTAGATGACCTACAGTACTGTTTCTATAGAAACAGAGTCAAATTAGGTATACTCGTATACGCATTTTAATACTCTGTCCGTACTGTAGAGGCTAGCGAGTGTCCGGACTAGCAAGGCTGTACTGTGCTTCATATTGGTATAAATGATTTATTTAAAAGTATTACTGATAACACAGGTCAACAAGTAAAAATAAAATGTTTGGTGCCGAAATATCGTTAGTGATTTTTTATTTCGTATTTGTGTGCATTCCCAACATTAAAAATATTTTTAAATTTTTTTCCTACGTGTAGTTTTGGATCTACCCTCAGTTTTGAATACTTTCGTGTGCGCGGTTTGCTATCTTTCGCTACATTTCTAAAAATAAATTGTATTTAATACTATGTCTTCATCGCGAATAAGTTGTCTCAATGAGCCAAATGTGATTTGTTACATTTTTGGCGAATACACAGTTAAAAAGTTCAGAAAACCCATATAACAGATTTTATAAAAAGTGCTTATTTTTCTTACTTTAAGTCGAAAATTGTGGATGAATACAAGCCGGGGATACCCCAAATTATTTTTAAAATGTGCTATGAACACTTGAGACAGTGAGTCAATGGTCAATGGAGCCATATGATGTTCAGAGTGCTTATGCAATGGCAAGAACAAAAAAATCACTCTGATGACTGTCACTTCTGCTGTGTTAATTTGCGTGGCGTTAACGTTAAAAAAATGATGTATCCAGACTTAGAATCGGCTAGAAGACCTGTACCACACTCAGAGGAAGTACCTGTTCCAACATTTTGTTCTACTCGTGAAACATCATTTGAATAAATCTTTAATGAATTGAGTAGCGACAGTGATTTCGGCGGAATGGCGTCTACAGAGCCAAAAACTTTTACCCAAGAAGAATTAAATGATTTAATAAGGGATCTTGAACTACCTTAAGAATCTGCAGAAGTATTGGGGTCTACATTAAAAGAAAAAAAATTGTTGGCGTCAGGTACAAAAGTGACGTTCTATCGCACAAGAGAGCAAGACTTGCTACCATTTTTCGATTTGAAAAATGATATTGTTTTTTTTTACGGATGTGCAAGGCCTTTACTACTTTAAAGACTTACGATGTAATATGTCCATCAAAATGCACTATCTCCACAGTCATCTTGAACAATTCCCAGATAATCTTGGATCCTATAGTGAAGAACAAGGCGAGCGGTTTCACAAAGACCTAAAAACTATGGAAGAGAGATACCAAGGCCGATGGGTCGGCATATTATGGCTGACTGCTGCAGGGGGATGCAACGTGATTGTCCCACTACACCTTATTCACGAAACTCCGGAAAAAGAATGTTTTTATGCACATAATAATGTAATAAATGATCTTTTTTATGTAAATTTTCATTTTTATGTACAAGTCAACATATAGAAAACTACACGTAGGAAATCTAAATTTTGCTATTATAAGGTTCTAAGTAGAAAACTAATGACAGCTTCTTGGCACCAAAACCAGTGTTGACCAGTGTAATGACACGAATTCAATCTTGTTTCCTGGTGAAAGTTGGGCTGAACTTCCTACTTGGGTTTTCATTTAAGCCTCTTAAGTTGTCAATCGACTCTTCTTCTCTTCTTCCAATGCATGTACATACTCTAATCGAGCCCAGTAAAGTATTGGCTTGAGTGGTTGTCTGAAACACAACTGGGTCTTGAATCAGAAGAATATATTTTTCCAAATAAGTGTGAAGAAAATCATTAACTTGCACCCTTCAATATAAAACAGAAAATGATGGAATCATTCCCGACCACAGTCTATAATTGAAAAGTCCCTATAGTATTGCACTTTACTATAATGCTCTCCCAGATTTTGGGATACTAAGCGCGTTCGAATCCCAGAAAATACAAAGTTTGTCGCACCAAACATTCAAAAGTGAGTATCATTATTGTCGTTCTCCATAGAACTGCTGACGCCAAATATTTAGGATAATTTGAATAGATAAGCTACAGTCAATTCAAAAAATTGAAACGAACTTCTAAACATTCCCATCTTTAACTAAAAGTCCGACTGACCTCTTTGTGTGATTTAAAAAATTATTACGGAATTCCATGCATCCATCAATTAAACCAACTACTGCTGCTGTGCCTACTGCATTGCATTGATCACAATTAACTTCCGATTGGGATTTCATTCCAACTTCACATTGACTCCATTACATACTCGTATATCATTGGTTCGATGTAACATTGGCAAACATAATAAAACTTGTTCGTAATTACTGAAAACGATTATTTATTAAAAGCCTCGACGTATGTATACCTTTCTGCACCAAATCTCTGTAATCGAACTCTCTCCCTCGATCAAAGGGTGTTTTCTTTATCCAGGAGTGCTTCCCAAAGATAAACACACAACACACTGTTCACAATGAATCGACTGCTTCTGAATGAACGATGTCGATGACGCCAAGCCGGTAGGAAAACAATCATCATCATTATGGTGGTCAATTTTATGGGAAACATGCAATAACACAATAATGAACAGATCTGTATATGTTTTGATTGGAACATTTAGCACACAATTCGGTGAGCTGAAGGCCGAAGAGGGAATACGAAAATTAACAAAAAAAAATCCAATACGCATATCACCTGCGGGCGATTGATTTAATACGACTATAAACCAAAAGGAGATTCATTAAGTTTTTAGTTTTTTTTCTTTTTTTTTGTAAATTTTTTTATATAACGGAAAAACTTTCAACCAATCTCATTAATGCGAGCGTAGAATCATCATCTTTGCTATGTTTGAAGGGTCTATGATTAATGTTTTCGAATCAGCGAATCATCTTCGTTAGCAACATTGATGTAATCAATTGAGTGCGTTGCATACCATAGCCTTGTAGCGATTTTTGTTTATCAGATTCATATTGTGCTTGTTAAGGAAGCACTTTCAATCTTAAGTGCAGCGAAGGTAAAATTAAATGAAAAGGTATGGCGATTCGGAGGCGCAGACCAAATGCCGCAGTTCCATTTCTTACGAAACGTGCAAGTACTTATTTGCGGTGGATAAAAAATTTGATTGCTTGTTAAACGAAATATTGAGGATGTATTTTTGATTAATTAAGTTTTGCAAAATGAAAAATATAGAAACGGGTTATTCGAATTATTTTTTCAGTGGATATTGGAAGCATGAATAAATTTATTAAAAATCAAAAGACTTGAGTAACGAACTAATTTCTTTAAGAGGAAGAAGATTTAATTTCTTATGTAACTTGTATGGAATTGAAATAGTATCTGGTAGTACAATAGACCGCTTGATGAGTTTGAGTGCTTCAGTTAGGGTATATCCGGCCGAAAAAATCATCTACTGTGGGATTTATAAAGAACCGAAGGCGACAAATTTTGTGCACCCAAAAGCTTTGAAAATACAATGAGAACTTAAGTAGAATAATCTATTCTAATCTAACCATTCAAATGAGGTAGGTAGAAGACTTGCCCTTTTAATTTCTGTAATGAAAAATATCACCGAAGTTTGGGTCTGAACTTTATTATTACCCTCAACGGATCCTCAATTTCTTTTCCTTATCCCTTATCCAGATTAGTATCAGAAACGACCCTACAGCTAAAATCTCAGTTCCGAAGATACGCGAACAACAAAATCAGAAAATCTTAAGATGCAATTTTGTTCGCCGTTCTTTTGTTAAGCAGCCCATACACAATTCAATTCAATTGTAAATTTAGTTGTCAACTGAATTGATACTTGGCCATACACTACATCAACTGAGTTGAAAGACTTAGCATAAACTGCCACAAATATATAGAATTTTCTTTATGTGTGCGTTTAAAGTCATCTTACTGTTTAAGTTTCGCTCACACACACTTTCACAGATTTCACAAGCCTAGTACAAATTTTCCGCAATTTGACAGCGAATCAAATGACTTCCCCACACACAGTTCAACTGAGTTGAGAGACTTGCAAATCAACTTCTAAAAATCAAAATCTTTTGATTTTTCCTCAACCAACTCGCCAACCGTCAAATCGATCAAATGACTGCCCCACACACAGGTTGATTTTGATTTCAATTGACTCAGTTTACATTTGAATTGAAGTGTGTATGGTGCGCTTTATTCTTAAGCAGAACGATTTTCGAATAGACATTGTAAAAAATTAAAGAAAAAAATAATTTTCGCGAGTCGAAACTCGATTCTTTGAATAAAAAATAAAGCAAATGGCGAAAAATGAAAATGAGGTAAAATCACAAGAGATCAGTCCGCCAAATTCACTCTGCAGCGCTCACACGTAATTTGTTCTTTTCATGGCGCATCGGAGAATCAAAATGTTTGCATTTGTTGCATTTGACCGAATTTTTGTTGGCGATAAGCAAATGCGGACAGATGTTGCATATACCACGTTTACGTAAATTTTATTCAGCTGAACTTACATAACGTTTCGCAAAGCATGTATTCGATCGACATCAGCAACATTGGTCATTTGCTGCACCGAACGACAACCTTGCCACCTACTGTTGTATTCGATGCTAGATGTGGCCGAATCACCACTAGAATATATTGTTACTGCATAGCTCTCATGCTATGTATCTTCTTCGAATTCAATAATGCAATACGTTTAATATAAACAATGTACCTATGCGCTCAGTGCAGATAGGTCCACAATATTTCGAAAACGCTGACTCTGAGGTATATTATATTTTGCCATCTTTTGACTTACAGTCCCGTATGCGAGTGGAGAAGAAGATATAACCGCGAACTCTATGAGCTGTACCAAGATGCGGATGTAATCTGAAAAGCCAAAACATGTCGACTAAACTGGCTCGGCCACATAGAGCGAATGGACAACAATGCTCCAGCAAAAGGGATCTACAATCACAGCCCCCCGGTTCGAGATGACAAGGAAGACCGAACCTCCGGCTTAAGGACCAATCTACCGCGGATGCCAGTGCGCTTGGTTTAGACAACTGGAAGCAGCGTGCCCGGGATTGAATAGAGTGGAAGGCTGCCGTGCCTCAGGCAGAGACTCTTCACGGGTCGGGAGCCCGTTAAGTAAGTAAGTAGTAATTGGATGAGCAACAGAATCCTACGACATTGTCTCGTCCAATTCGTCTGCACTTTCTCCACTGCCACTCGAATAATGTTCTGCTTCGGTGTCTGCAATGTCTGCTGCTGTTGAATCATATACACATAAAAACCATTTGACTTATGCTAAGCACCATGCGCGTCAATATCACAGAAAAGAGCTTTAAGCTCTTTCCATTTAGTATTGAAAATATACGTAGGGTCATTTCTGATACTATGGGGCCTTATATGTATAGAGAAACACTTTCGGTTCAGGATTCTGACCCAATCCATCAGAGTCATCAACCGAAAGTGAAAAATTCTCTAAAGTTCTGCGAGCAAAAATGTTATTCAACATAGTATCATAATTGATACTAGCTCGGTTGAGGGTTAAGTTGTCTTATCTTTCCACCTTATTCAAAAAGACTAAACACAACCCTGCACCTTCCAAAAATGTGATGCTATTTGGTTGGAATGTCAACAACAGTTGTACCAATACAACAATGAAAATAACCGGCCAAGTGCGAGTCGTCGCACTCAAAGGGTTCCGTAGTCTCATTTTTCATGATATCAGCAAATGTTGAATATTTTATGATATGTATATATATATGCACATACATACAGTCATTGGCAAAATTATTTACACATAGCGATGCTCGCACTCTATCGAACCAATAAAGCTGCAGAACTTTTTAAATTACAACAAATACATGAAGACCTTTTATATTTTTAATCTTTATAATTTTCTTAAGCCAGCAAATAAAAAAAATTGTTCAAATTTCAACAAGTAACTGTAAAAATAATACAAAAATAATGGCACAATTATTTACACACCATTTAAAACTGGCAAAATTATTTACACAAGTGCTGTTTCTTTTGTTTTAACTCCTGGAAGCAAAAAAATAGGAATTTTTCTACATAGAAAACGGTTATTTAAAGTAACGTTACTTAATAAGTTGTGTTTCCTCCTTTTGCTGCAATAACTTCTGCAAGGCGCCTGGGCATAGAGTCTATTAAACCCTGGACTTGCTCTACTGGAACGGTACTCCAAGCTGTTATGAATTCCTTCCAAGTTTGATCTGCAGTTCTGCCAATGTTTTCGGGAATTTTCGATTTTACAATATGCCAAAGATTTTCAATGACGTTAAGATCAGGACTTTGCGGGGGCCATTTTAAAACTTGTTGATCCACTTCTGCCAAATACCTTTTGATGTTGTGAGCTGTATGTATCGGTGCATTGTCTTGCTGTAGGACAAATTCACTCCCGATATATCTTGATCCTGCGACCAGTGCAACATCATTTAAAATATTCAAATAATGTGACTGTTTCATATTATCGCAGCACCTTACAAGTGGTCCTACACCACTGCTGGATATGCAACCCCATATCATGATCTTGCCTCCTTTGGAATGCCTTGTAGGTTGCGTAACGGGTTGCTTAGCCTTCGTTTTAGTATCGGCGTAGTAAAATTTTCGGCCATAGGTACCATCCAAGGAGCAAGCTGTTTCGTCCGTCCAGAGAATGTTCCTCCAAAACTTCGGTGGCTTATTAATGTGCTCCCTAGCAAATTGTAACCTAAGACGCTTGTTCTTAGGTGTTATATGCGGCTTTTTTTGGACGACGTAGGCATTTATTCCACTTTCCTTCAGTCTTCGTCGTAGGGTTCTCTCACTGATGTTATTTTCCCGATCTTTGTTTATGTCCTTCAGCACATTTCGAATCCTTTCACACGGGTTATTCTTGAAAGAACGAACAATTCTAACGTCTTCTCTTTTCGATGTCACCCTTTTTCTGCCTCTCCCGGTTTTATTTTTGACACTTCCACATTCTTTAAACTTTGAAATTTGATTGTAAACAGTTTTCCGACTGCAACCGTTTTTTTTAGCAAGTTCCGCTGCCGAAACACCCCCCTGGAATCCCACAACAATAGCCGCTCTTTTGTCAAGGGATAGCTCAATCGTTTTAACCATCGCGTATAACTTTTCTGGAGCTACTGAGCTAAACTAATGGCAGTAGTTGGCTGCATCGCCAAGAGCCATTTAATCAAAGAAATTTAGCACCGTTACCTTCCCAAGACAGTTATTTGCACTTGTGTAAATAATTTTGCCAGTTTTAAATGGTGTGTAAATAATTGTGCCATTATTTTTGTATTATTTTTACAGTTACTTGTTGAAATTTGAACAATTTTTTTTATTTGCTGGCTTAAGAAAATTATAAAGATTAAAAATATAAAAGGTCTTCATGTATTTGTTCTAATTTAAAAAGTTCTGCAGCTTTATTGGTTCGATAGAGTGCGAGCATCGCTATGTGTAAATAATTTTGCCAATGACTGTATGTATTTCGTATGTAGATGCATTACATATTTTTGGAAAAGATTTGTAGACTGTGTTCTAGTTTACTAAATCACTGCCAAAAGTATGCGCAGGACCACTGGGGTTGGAGGTTCGAGTCTCAGCTAAATCAAGGACTTTTTTTTATTTATTTATTTTTTAAATTATACATATATGCAACTTTGGAATATCTATAATAATCTTCAAGGAATTATCGAAAGTTATCATTTCATTTCAAACTGATCCAGTAGTTTACGAGTTAACCCATTAAACGCTAGCGTTACATATTCGTCAAAATGTTATACCAAAGTCGTGCCCATTACCACTAAAGGAGAAATTGAAGAAAAAGGAACGCGGTTTTATGATTAGCGCTGGGATTTCAGAATCGGATATCAGAATCACTAAATGGGTGGACAATGCTGTCTTATACATTGCATCTACTACATTCGGGGGACTACCAATCGGAAAAGTTGGAAGATATTCAAGAGTGAAACGGGCTGGAATTCAAGTACAAAGACCACATGCGGTAATGATGTATAACAAGAATATGGGTGGAACTGATCGAATGGACCAAAATGTTGCTGCCTATAGGATAGGGGATAGAGGTAAGAAGTGGTGGTTTTCCATTTTTACTTGGTTGGTTGAAGTCTCCATTCAAAACGCATGGCTTTTACATCGTAAAGGTGGCCATGGAACAACCCAGCTATAGTTTCTAAGGAGTATTGCCAATTATTTTTGTCGGACATATGGAGAAGTTTGTGCTCCTTGGACCTATAGACGCCCCGAATCAACAACCGAGCTAAATTCGAGATACGATTTAGTTAGACACTTCATTGTGAGGAATCAAACATGAAGACGAAGTGCTGGCGACCGCTGCACGCGGTCTGTTAACACAAAATGTATTAAATGTGATGTGGGATTGTGTGTGGATTGTTTTCACAATTTTCATTTCAAGCTGCTTTAGATATTTGCCCCAATTTTTTTTCTCTTAGTACTTGGTACAATAAGCTTTTTAAATGTAGATTATATACATATGTGTTCTTTTCATATTTAAATATTCACTCAAAACAAAATAAATAAAAAAATATAAATATGTATATAAAAAAAATTTGGTCGAAGTTTTTTATGTCCCGAAAACAGCGAGCGTTACATATATGTCACGGACCAAATGGTAAGTTGCTGAAAGAAATTGAAAAATTTTTTTTAGGTATTAGCTTCCTATCCACCTCAATGCTTTCGAAAATAAATTTTGTCCACATAGCTTTCGTGGTTCGCTTTCGCGTTTAATGGTTAATCGGTTGAGAAATGGAATTTTTCGACGAGAATTTCTCAAAAACTATAGAGCTTATGAGACTCGCTGTAGTTTTATTTAAATATATAGCTGATCATCTACAGACTATGATTTTTTCATATTTTTGACTACAGTAGTTTCGGAGATGAGGTACTTTTGGGTATGGTATTTTTTTTACACATTTTTCGCAATAACTCCCAAATTTTCTAACGGAAAAAGTTGAGAAAAATGTTTTCCCCTGGAGTTATATCCCACATGATATATTTTTCTTTCTTTCGAGCTTACATTTTGCCCACCCTGTGTACTTGTTTCACAATATTTTTGAGTGATAAGCTGTCTCAAATATGTGGACTACCGGAATGTATAAGTGTGCCAAATTTCAAGTTTCTTGGAAGAACGGTTCTTAAGGTTTTTATCGTGACAGTCATTTTAGAGTTAGAGCTAACTTATAATGGTTCCGTATTACCATATGGGTACGTAACCGTAAAAAGGAACTCAAATCGGTCGAATGAGAGTGCCACATAATGGCTATTCCGCTAATTTTTTGAACATGGTGCGGCGGTATATAATTCGGATAATTTTTTTCAATCATAATGCCAAATGTTTACAAAAAGAGATCCATAGCCCAGATTGACCTTACACCGATTCCTCATGTTCTCAGTTATGTTTTCTTTAAGAAACTGCATACAAACTGCAAACTTAATACATATTAACCTTTACTCGTTGCATGCGTTGCAAATTAGTAAACTTCATCAACAGTCAGTCGTTCCAACAGATTTCAAGAGTATTTAGATCTGACACCTTCTGCATTATTATTTTCCCTTATTTTCAAAAACATCCATTTTCGAATGTTGTACCATTGTACACGACTCATTTGCAAGTTCATTTTTGTTCTTTGAATTTCCGTTTTGTTTTGGCTCCAGTTGTTCCGCATACAATATACATAGCCACAAAAAGTGGAAAAGGTAAAAAGGGAATAAACAAAAAAGAAGTAAAAAAAAGATCCCAACCACAATGTTTGCCCCAAACGACCGGTAATTAATTCTGCGATTTCTGATCTTGTTCTGAAACATTGTAGTCAGAGTTCGCAATAGTCGCACCATATCTAAGGATGCCGAACCAGCCAGACACACACGAAGCGACAGGTAGCAGGTAGAATCTTGAACAGCTACAATTCCCTTGTCTTCTCTTAAGCGATATCGGTCAGCCAAAGCCCCACCACCGAAAGGTGCC
Source organism: Brachyopa scutellaris (assembly GCA_949775065.1). Classification (NCBI taxonomy): domain Eukaryota; kingdom Metazoa; phylum Arthropoda; class Insecta; order Diptera; family Syrphidae; genus Brachyopa; species Brachyopa scutellaris. The sequence goes on along the minus strand of OX459112.1, from coordinate 183,384,007 downwards.
CCCTTTCCCATTCGAGAAGCCAGAAAGAGAGCAAGTTTGTTTGATTTTAAATTTCCTTGTTGGTCTTACTGTTTTTTTTTATGAATTGCTGTTGTTGTTGTTCTGGTTTCTTAAAGGAAACAAAAAAAATCCCTTAGGAGTGAAGTCATCCTTTGGGCATCTCCCATCTTTGAGTTGGCTTCGAATAAGATTGTTTGCTCTTGCAGTGCACTTATGAATGGTGTGACTATGTCGAATCGGTGTGAAACATCTTATACGTGACTACCAACAACGACGATAATGGGTGCTTTGTTAATAGACATAGAAGAAAAAAGAAGGCTTCTACTGAATGATAACCACTATGCACACAATATTCTATGATACTAGTCAAGCAGGTATATACAGTCGAGTCTTCTCAGAAACATTTCTATCTCTCTCTCTCTCTCTCTCTCAATAAAAAATTAAATTTGTGGCATTCATGTAAATCTCTTACTTCTTAACAAATTAACACTAAAACACCTTAATGCCTGAATGCCATATCAACGGCTTAATATCTTAATTTGCTGCATGTGTTTGTGGAGCCTAATAAGGATCGCCCTGTTCTTAAGGCTAAAATAGTTGTCACAATATTTTATTTTTATCGCAGTCCCATTCCATTATTTCCGAACATGGTCAGAGGCCAAAGGAATGTTCAGGTTGTAAACATTTAACTTTTATTACATGCAACAGAACAGAGAGAACAGAGAATGGCAAGCGGAAAAATACGAGTGAATATTTTTTATAATGGCCCAAGGTAGTAATACTGGTGGTGATGATGTTAAAGCTGTCACTTGGCAACGCCGTACAATAACTTAATTTTTAATTTTAGTAATATTAAATGTTTGCATTCAGGAATGATTGGTGGAGGTATTTGGACTTGTTGCCATCTCGTTGACACTGATTTTTCAACGAACATAGTCGTAAATATTTCAACGTTATTTTATTCTGAGGAATACAATGTTTTTCAAGAAAAATCTAGTCATCCATGCGTACGAGTCTATTGTCTATTCGAACTTTGCAGAAGTAGCAGAAATTCAGCGCAATTCAACGTCGAAACTAGGGTGGATTATAGCCTAGGTCGGTAGAAGGGGTTGGGGTCAAAATTCCGAAAACCGAAATCCCGAAAACCCAAAATCCATATACTCCAAAATCTCGAAAATCCAATGTCCTGAAAATCCAAAATCCCGAAAGACTAAAATCTCGAAAATCCCAAATTCGGATTCTCGGGATTTCCTTGTTCTTGTTTTGTCGTATTCTGGCCACAATTTTCTTGATACCTCACAGGTGGCTTATGATCTCCACCTGTTGTTTGCTTTAATTAATGATCTTTGTTCAATTTTGGCCCGAAGTTTAACCGTCCCATCTGCTTGTTCTCTATCTAGGGCTGAGCTCTTTCTGACCAATTCATCTGTGGCTTCGTTGCCTGGTATCCTGCTGTGGCCAGGGTACTAGTAGAGTCTTACATTTTGCTGCCTGCCGAGAACCTTCAGCTTTTCGCGGCAACACTTTACAAGCTTCGATGTTACTTGTGAAGCAGTTATTGCTTTTATGGTCGCCTGGCTGTCAATGAAAATATTTATGGTGGCCTTTGTCACTGCTAGAACCTAAGCTGATCTGGGAGTAGTATGGAGCTGCTTATTCCTCGTTCTTTCGAGAAGAAACCCGCTCCTATACCCATGTCCATCTTTGACCCATTGGTGTAGATGTACTGTGTAGTGTCCTGCGGTAACTCGTTTCTCTCTCACTGCTCTCTGCTTGGAAAACCCCACGAGGAGGGTTTATCAAAATCCAAGTAAGGATCTCCTGTATATAGAGCATGGGTGGCTAAACAGTAGAACGCGGTCGACTTGTCGAACGCGAAGGCATTTACACTCGAACCCGACAACACATATGCTATAAATTAATACATTTTAACAAATACGCAGTACATGGATATCATTGTTAAAAACTGTAAGAACACTGCACTGCACTCCATCCCAGAAAGTGTATGCAATGGAATACTGAGTGCTCTATGTCTTCTTCCTGATTTGGTCAAAAAGGTGAGCCATCATGCCCAAAACGGTGTGGGTATTTCCGATATCCACCGTGACCAGACAGGAACTGCGTAGAGGTGGTAGTTACAGTCTGTCTAGTGCCATTCGCAGTTGCCTAGCTTGCCACCAGATCATTGAAGTCACTATTTGTTCTTCCTTGTTCCTTTTAATGACCGTCGCTTCGTGGTTACTAGAAGTTCTCCTATTATAGACTCTTTGCAAGGATATCGATATGGTGACCAACCCTGCCACTGAAGCCACTGATTACCCTCAGTGCACGAAGTCGATATATTGACGATAACTTTCTCGTTGTTTCCTTTGTCGCTAGGGCCCCCACCCAAGCTGGGGCAGCGTATAACAGGACTGAGCTTACTACCTTAGATATTAGGTTTCTTCTAGCAAATTCGAGTCCTCCGATATTTGGCAGTTTTCCAGAAAGTGCTGCCTGAAGCTTTGACGCCTTTTCGCCCGAATAGCCGATGTAAGGCTTAATTACTGATGCTCCTAGATATTCTACAGAGTCTGTCGATCTGATAGTTTGACTTCCTACCCTTATGTCCACGTATTCCACATTTTTCCGGCTGATTATTAGAACAGCTTCCGTTTTGTCATCTGCCAAATCTAGGCCGGCGAATATTAGCCAGTCGCAGATTTCTGCGTTCATAACTGACTGTATCTCGCAAATGTTCTTTGCAACAGTATCGGCGGCGGATCCGATTATTTTTACTCCTGGTGGCAGTGTTAATTACAGAACTCCATCGTTCATGATATTCCAAAGTAGGGGGCCCAGTGGGACTCCTGAGGAGACAGTGCTTTTCTCCTTCTTCGATTTTATATCTCCACCTTCTATTTGTGAAGTAGCTGGATACAATCTTTCGCAAGAAGTCTGTCGTATCTATTCTGTCTAGTTACCTTCTTATGGTGTGTACATATTTACATATATGTATTTTCTTCCAAGTATAAAAAATGGATAGGTAGCACGCGTAACCAATTTCAGCGAAAAGTCGAACACATGGCCTGAAAGTTTGGCCACCGCTGATATAGAGATTCAGAGGCAGAAGGCTAAGAATTGCCTCTAATCCCGCTGTATTTGCAAAAGCTTAATATCGAAACTTAGGGCAAAAAAAAAAAATCGATGGCCATAGCCATAAATAATAGAGATTAGTATGAGAGACAGACAGATCAGCGCGCGTAGTGATAGGAAATTCAGATATGTACGTTATGTTTCAACTAACTCTGTGGGTGATGTCCAGGATAACTAGAGAGGTGTGTATTATTAAAAGTTTTTGGCGTTGCTTATGATTCACAGAAGTTTTTTCCAGATGTTTTTTTTTATTTATCATTGTTTGTGCGATCAATTTCTTCAGCCATGCCACCATCCTACTACCAGTGTCGTACCTTCGCAGTGTGTTTTTGACATTAACTTTTTGAATTTGATCGACTTGTTTTAATTTCGAGTGCAATACATTTTTCTGAGACATCTGGATTTAAACCGCGAACCTTTAGCGTTACAAGCGACGACTACTACCACTTCGCTACAGCTACCCAATTTCAGTTAGACTGATTATTTTTGACGACAGAGAGATGGAGCAAAGAACATCTTGTCACGAGAAATAAAATGAATGGGACTGAAGGACATACCATATAATTGCTACAAGATGGGGCGAGAATCAAAAGCTGAGAGATAAAAGCCATTTTTAATATGTTTCTTGAGTGGTGAATCTCGTGATATGAGTTCATGCCATTTTTATTTATGGCTATCTAAAAATACCTCAAATTCAACGTTCTACTCATCGAACAAGGCTGAACTTAAAAAAAATACTTTTCCCCATCCATGCTGCAATTTAATTCAGTTTCCATCGGAAAATTGACCTAAACCTCCCGCCACGCACCAAAATATATTAATTGTGATCTTTAACCAATCCAAAAAGTCAAAATAAAAATCATGCTTAGCAATTCGTTGTTCTTTCAGCGTTATTGATTTATTGCTAAAATATAGTGTGCAAGTTCCAAAGTCCCCCTATCAAGTGAGCGCCAGTACAAAGGGCTGTTGCTTAGTGTTGTATGTATACATCGTCATTGGAAGCAACTATACACAGCACGGTCCTCTAAGGTCTAATGCAAATGGCACTGCAGCGGTGCTTGCTCTGTGCATTTTTATTGAAAAATTCATTTTACAATAAATCACGATTTCCGATAAATTTCAAAAACAAAAAAAAAAAAATACCAGGGCATCAAAGTTTCGCCAAAAAGAAAAAAAAAAACATTTTAAAACGAATGAAAGAAAATCTGTTTTAATCTCGTTTGTGAATAATTTTCTTTTGTTTCGAAGCACTTGCTGAACGAGGAGAGAGACAAGCGCAAGATCTTTGTCCTGAACGAATGATCTCTTGGATTCGATGCACTGCATGGGATTACCATTTGCCTTGGTAATGTTGACTTATTTAGTTCTTTAATGAAATGAATTATTAAATTGATCGCATGCGATACTCACGATGTTATAGTTTGGAGGGGCTAAAGATAGTTTCTTAGATTGTTCGCTCTGCGAAAGGACTTCGATCCATTTTTTTTTCTAGAGAAATGGATCCTTTGTTTTTGTGTAGGGAATTATAGACTTTTTTAATTTTTTTGAACTAATTTAACATTTTGTAAGGTTTTCTCGTTAAAGTCTTAGAATACCAGCGACATCTTGCACGTAACTTGTGGAACTGGGAAAGTTTGATAAGATACAACATGATGTTTTTAACGTTAATCCATTGAAACCTGAGATACTTCTGGAAGCTCTCCTTATGCGTTCTAAAAGGGCTTTCAAAATTTATTATTTTACTTCTTACAGGTGGCAAAATATTCAGTTTGCAGTTTGACGATCCCTGAGCGTTTGGAAATTATTAAAAAATATTACCAATGTTCAAGCTCAACCTTTGTTAGCGTTACTCTGGTCTCAGGGCGGGCTATACCCTATACGTTGCACTGTGGAAAAATTTGAGCATGAGACCACTTTGCAGAACAAATGAACAATGAACAATGAAAAGCGAAGAGTGAGGAGAATATTGCAGCTGCAGCGGCCAGAATTGCCGATTTCACCATGACCACAAAATTAAGGCTTTCTCAGACGTAAGCTTGAGCTTGAGGATTTGTGCCTACATCCTTACAAAGTCATATTGACTCTAGAGCTGAAACCGAACGTCGGGAGTTTGGAGATAAGGCCTCTGAGCACTTGCTCAAAAGAGGTGGCAAACTTTTGGCTTATGGACCCGGGCTGGGATTGAACCCAGGCAGCATTGTGTAGTAGTCCAACGCACTTACCACTACACCACGGTGCTCACAACTCTTCATATTGCATCCCGAAAAACTCACTGTGAGTTGCGGTTTATGGAAGGGCGGCATTATCTGTCCTTATTTCTTCGGAAATGAGGAGAAAAGAGCCGTTACCGTCAATGGCGACCACTTTAGAGCATTGCTTCTCGAATTTCTTTAGCCAGAACTTGAGAATATTGATATTAAAGAGTTGTGGTTCCAAAAAGATGATGCTACTTGCAATACGCTCGATTTGCTGAATGATAAGTTTGACGACTGCATCATCTCACACGAGCATTTGTGAATTAACCGCCCCTAGATTATTTTCTTTGGGGAAAGCACAAGTTTAAGCCGACAATCCACAGACTTTGGAACCTTTGAAAGTCAACATTTATCAAGCTATCGCAAGGATACAGTTGGAAATGTTAGATATGGCGATAACAATTTGGAGGCAGCGGGTGCGTCAATATATAAACCAAGCCGTGGTTGACATTTGAACGATATCCGTCATCCGAATATAACTGCGTTGTCCAAGCTTCAGAATAAGATACTTTTTAGTATCTCCTTCAAATCACAAGAATCGATTCGTTTGCTTACTCACACCTATAAAATTATGGAATATCACCATCACCAATAAACTGTTGCAGTTTCCTGCGTTCCACCAACTCTTACAATCGTTAAATGTTGCAAATTAAATCCGCTCCACACGATACACATGCAAAAACACAATCAATGTACAGCATATACAATTTGTAATAAAAACTGCAAATTTATTGTCATTCGCCCGACGACGTTTGATGTCCTGCACGGATGTCCTGTTCGCATCTGTTTGCTATAAAATGTGTCTTCGCGTGGTGCGCCACTATTTCAAAGTAAGCCAACGCGATGGTCTTTCCCCCGGATGATGGTGAGAAGAATTGATTTCATTTTGATTGTAAAATTCTACCGATGAAAAAAAATATTTATATTTTTTCTCATTAAGATGACAATGACGTTTTAAAAGACACATAATCCAACAAGAATGTTTTTTAATAGCGCAACAAAAAAGTTTAATAATTTAAATAATCAACAATTCTGGAAATGGCTTACATTCACATACATACATGCATACATATGTAGAAGATTATTTATTCATAATTGCTGTTTATGCGAATATTCTGTAAATCTGTCAGTTGTCACAAATAAATTATGAATATTTTATATTTTGTTGCCAAAAAAATAATAAAAACCATTTGTTTTTTTTTTCATTTTACAATGCAAAAATAAAGATAAAAATCAAAGAAGAAAATAAATAATTAAATAATTTAAATGCTAATTGTTGCTTAATTTTCTTCTTTTTTGTCGGCTTTTGTGCACGAGGCGGAAAAAAAAGTAATAGAATAAACCATAGCTTATAATAGGATCTTTTATTTATAAAATTATTGTTATGTATACAATGTGTTATAGTCTACGCCCAGTTATTAACTAATGAGCTTGGTTTTATGTCTGTGAAATTAAATAGGATTATCGTCAGAATTTGCTTAAACAAATTATTAATATTCTCGATAGCGGGCTTACGGAGATTAGAAATCCAATTATTATTGTGTTTTTTTTTTTAAACTAAATATTTTATTTTTGTATGGTCCTGTTATAGACTTTCACCGTTTGCGCATAAATTGCATTGATTTTTCCCCATTCGTGGAACTCCATTTTGTGCTGTTCTACATGCGAATATCATAAGTGTTCCGTACCCAAAAACGGAACACTAATGGAATCAGTTCGGTGTCTGTCTCTCTGTCTGTCTGTCACAGGCCTTTTTCTCGGAGACTATATGACGTAGACTATTGAAAGTTGGAACAGTTGGAGGAAAAAGAGCCCCAAAAACACAGACCAGGGGCCAAATTACCGCATCCGTTCACGAGTTACTCGTTATCGAAATGTGACGATTTGGCATTACCGCTCTCGTTATCGAGTATCATTTTACATACAATTTACTCGATCATTCGATAGCGGGTCCCACTCGCTCACTCGTTAATGGATGCGGTAATTCGACCCCTGAACTTAAAATGTTGAATTTCCAATTTGGGGGTAGTTTAGGATGGCTAAATGGGAATTTAAAAAATAATGAATTTTGAGTTCATCGCGTGGGATGTCAAATACGAGAACCCGTCAAATTTCTGAAGGATTTAATGTTGTTCAACGAACTGTAGCATGGAATTTAAAAAATATCGTGAGACCTGACTATCAGCAGAAGGAAAGGCTCAGAGAGGGTAAAAAAGACGACCTCAGTGGAAGATCGTTTTTTGGTGCTCCAAAGCCGTCGCTATCAATTTAAGCCTAGTCAGTAGCTTTTAAAAATGATCGATTTTGAGCTAAACGATAAATAATTTCAGCAAGCTCATTGAGAAAAAGACTCGTAATAGCTGGGCTTAGAGCACTCAAGCAAGAACTAAAGCCGGATTTTATATAAGAGTCAGAGAAAAACGATTAATTTGGGCTTAACTGGATTTAAGACATGTGGAACAATGTTATCTTTTCCAACAAACCCAAGTTTAAGCTGCATGTTGGAAATAGGAGGATTCTTGCGGCGAAGAGAACCAAAGGAAAGACTGAGCTCTGAATGCCTCTTACGGATGCCTGCAAAACTGAAGGTGTGATGGTCTGTGGATGCGTCTCTGGAGATGAAAAAGGTAGAATGGCTTCTTCAGAATCGAAAGTCACTGTAGTAGTTTATCTAAGGGTCCTAGAATATGAATTAGAACCCTCCGCGCTAGAGCTTTTTAGTGAAACTTACACATTCATATTTCAACAGGATAATGATTGTTTGTAATGCTTCACTCAAAATTGTAAATGTGGACTTTTTCAAATTAAAGATTATTTTATAGCTTTAAAATAAGCTACAACTTCTATGACTAAAAACTAAATTAGTATTTATTTTTAATTTTTTAGGTTAAAAAGTACTTCGAAGAAAACAATACCGATGTGCTAAGCTGGCCTCCCCACAGCCCAGACTTCAATTCAATTGAGAATGTCTGGTCAATACTGAAACTTAAGATTGCAAGAGGGCGTCCAGATTAAATTGACATCCTAAAAAATTTACTAATCCGAACCTGAAACATCATACCCTGCATCCACATGGAATAACCTATCTGAGTCAATGAATCACAGATGTGCAGCAGTAATAAAAGAAAGAGGAGGTTCAAAAAAGAACTGATTGAATGGACAATATTTTTGGTAAGCAATAAAAAAATATAAAAAATCGTACTAATTAAGATTTTTCATTCATTTCTAAAAATGAGCCAAGTACCCAAAAAAACCCATTTTTCGGTCTAAGATAATTTTCGCCCCTTGACTGCACGTAAAAAATTTGAACTCTATTAAATTTATCTACATATTTCGCGAAGATATGTTGCTGAACTTGGATCCTTTAAAGCATCTTTTCTGAGTCACTGTGAACCTAATTATTGCATTTTCTGAAGCTAGCCAGTGCGTTTTTAAGCCTCATACTTGATTCCAGCATTATATTCCTAAAGAGTATCCTAACTTTCCTTAAATATCGAGTGGAAGTGGACTTCAGTGAGCCACCGTCATGTAGTAGTTAGTGCGTTGGACTACTATGCAATGCTGCCCGGGTCCAACACTCCGTTTGGAGTCGGCAAAAAACTGTAGGTCCCTTCGGTTCGTGCAAAAATATAACACACACACACAAATGATTGCGAGAAGCAGGCCCAGGTTCACCCCGAGCTGTAGCGCTACCTAAGTAAGTAAGTAAGTGGACTTCATGGCAAATTCTTTTGAGATTCATAAATCACCATCAAAAAAGTATTTTGAAAGGATTTATTAATTTATAGTTCACATAATAACCTCTGAAGCTCATGCTTGTCAGTTGTTACATTGTATAGGAGAAAAGTTATGTTCTACCACAGAAACTATTTCCTTCATAATAATCCTTAGTGGCCATGCATGTTTTTATTTTACGGAACTTCAAATGCAAGCACACATGTGCAACCCTTTGACTTTATTTCATGTGGCAAAGGAGAAACTCCAAAGACCATCTCATCATCTAAGAATGTTTGAATGTCCCGCATCTTGAATGACAAAAAAACAAAAAAAACTTAAGCTCATCTACGTACTCCAGGCATACGATGTTCCTATACCTATCTCTATGCATCTGTGGGATACGGTCGCCCAAGACTATACAAACTACGGAACGGCCATTTCATCTTTCCAACAACATTTTCAGATACGAACATGGTATTATTTTAATGTAGAACCATTCTAACATAATTTTGTCGTGACATTGCATGCCGTGCATTTTTCGCACGTAAACATGTCGTTCTATGTGGAGTACAAATTTTTCTGCTTCATAATCGAACGAGCGCGTTGTCTATCCCCCCAAAAGTAAGGTAAGCATGAGGTTATTGTAATAGGTTAAGCTATAGCTATGTGTATGTACGAGTGTATATGATTTTATTACAAGACTACAAGAGGTACTAAACTAATAGAAAGACGTATTGTGCTTGTAGTATCGTCAAAACGTACATACAATTCATTAAAAATATAGAAGTTCAATTGTTCTTTAACAATTAAGTGCAAGTCCCTCATTCAATTACATTTCATCTCATATGTCCGCCATATTATTATTCCCACACACAATGCCACATCCTTTTACAACTGAAGTGGCAAAATGCAACTATAATTGTATGATATTTGCAAGGGAGACCATGGCACTGATGGCATGATGACATGAAACACTTGAACTTTTGTGAGCGCGCATCTGTGTGTGTGTGTGTGTTTTGGTGTTCTGATGTGTATCGTAGAAAGTTGAAGTTCTCATCAAGAAGGTTGTCCTTGTGTATCATTGGTGGAGAGCGATGGCGTTTAATATTTTAATACAGTTTTTTTTCCTTAGTTTCTGTGATGGCGGTTGCACATTACCAACATACGAGTATGTGATGGGTTTCTTCTTAACATGTAGAAGCATAAATTATCCCTCACAGAGCGGTTGAATATGCAAAAAAAGAAAGAATAACTCAAAAGTTAATTAGCCGTAATAGGAAGGCGTTGTTTTTTTTTTTTTTGTTAACCAATCATGAAGATGGTTGACTTCATTTTGAATTGTGAATTTATATTTAAGAGTAAACAAAAGAGTTGGGTAGCGAACTGAATGTGTTGTTTGTTTTGTTAACTATTTTTTGGTTGTTTTTTTTTTGGCTTGGTTCGTTTTGTGTGTGTTTATTTTTAAGCAATGAAAAATGAATGGCGGAATTATAACTATTAGGTACTACAGTGTACTCTCTCCTTACGGACACCTCTAACAACCGAACACCTCTTATAACCGGACAGATTTCAAAGAACGGAAATAAACACACGATTTTTCATATAAAAAACTCTCCCATAACCGGACTCTCTCATAACCGGACACAGATACACATTTTCGTAACCGTAATAGAATGTCGCTCTCTCTTAAACGGACAAAACACATCTACGTATGGCAAACTTTGCACACACTTTATTTTGTATTTGTTTTGTCCTCCTCGTCTTTACACTTTGCAAAGAAACGAAACAAAAATGTAAACTGTGGAGTGTGCCTTTGCGTCATTATCACGATCGCGGACACGTGATTTTAGGTGGGGAACGCTAGAATGACAAACGCATATCTCCGGCGTTTTGAGAGATATTTTATATTATACTGTGCGAATTTTGTATAAAGATAAAAAAAATTCCGCTGATCACAGTGAAGTGAAAATTTGTCTATTGTAGGACAAATAATGCCGGAATATGGAAGTTTTATTTATTTCTCGCCAGGGTTCCCGTCTTGTCCTAACATATCTAAAATTGTAATGACCCGGCAATTTCCTCAATCATTGACGGCATATGCTGTCTTGTTCGCGAACGTGTTATCCAACAAATAAGTGCATTTATAAATCCCATTGTATTTTTGAATAGATTTGTATGTTGGGTATATGTACATATGTATGTATGTGTCATTTTACACTTGATTGTCATAGACAGAAAGTAGTATTTATTTTCTGGTATTTTGTGTTTATGACACAAAAATGAATTCCTTTATAAAATAGAATGAATACCACATGACTATTGTGTTTCTTTTTTAAAGAACGTCAGTTTATTTTTTTCTCTCATAACCGGACACCTCTCATTACCGGACAAATTTCTCGGTACCGCCAGTGTCCGGTTACGAGAGAGTTCACTGTATTAATAAATTATAAATATGCAAAACGAGTCTTGCAGGACATTAATAGGTAAGTGCCAACAGATAAGTGACTGCTTTAAAGGAGCCAGGCATAGTTCGGTCTGAAGCTACCCCACCTTTTGGAAGTTATGTCCTCCATTTGGGAATAGGAAAAATATATAAAAGCTACCGACTTATATGAAGCTATTTAAATTAAACACCAGAAAAGTTTATATACTAAATATATAGCACTTTTATCGCACCACCGAAACCCGCACACGATGACACGTAGGCGTATAAGATACCCTCCATAACCCATAAGTAATGCTATCCGGTTACGATCTCGCTACTTCCGTTATCATCGCCCTTGAAAATTTCTTCACGCAAAACGTACTCGTATGTATATAATGAACTCTTTAAACAAATAATCAAGTCATGTCCATCTCATTAACTTCCCTCAACGATGTCCGAAACCATATTTTTCCCTATCCTCACACTTAAGTCAACTGAAGTCTGCTTCTCGTTCACATTATACATTGACTGACTGAGTGAAGGTTAGTCAGCACAAATTTATTTAACGAAAAAAATGAGATATAAAAACAAAATGGAAGAAGTAAGAAAGAAAGAAAAAACATTCTCGGCAGGTATGCTTCCCCCCCGCCGCGTCGTAACAACACTAGTGCAGAGGACAACATTTGTTTTGCCTGTCCTTGTTGCGGTATCATGGAGATGGATGTTTGTGGTTGTGTTTTGCCTTTTTAATTTTTTCTTACACCTCTCTGTGAGTCTGGCCGCTTGGTCAGTTCATCGGAGATGTGTGCAGAGTGCCATCACCAAGATACGAAAGTCCATCTCTAAAATTAAGTGTTGGGCTGTTAGTTTATTGGTCGGCTCGAATAGCCGGACTCTGAACGTAATACCAGAAGTTCGAATTACTTATTTGTTTTTGTTGTTTTTGTTTTTTTTTTTCAACCCATACATTATTATTATGATTATGATTTGAAGAGTCTACCTAGCGGTGCGCGAAGGATTTGTATCTGCTATGCGGTTCCTTTTCCCCTTTTCTGGTTTTGTTAGACTCGGATCGATCACGATCATACTCATACATACAAAGTACACATTTAATTTACATACATTAACGACACCATAAGCCACAATCTTACTCTGCAAATCTCCTCCTGAGTGTGGTCAAATCGGTCATAAAATTATTTTGAAAAAAGTTAGCTACGCTAAGTACAAGTAAACGTTGGTGGATTGGCAAAAGTGCTGCAATGCGTGCTCAGGCAATACTTTGGTCATAAATTGAGTAAAATATAATTGCAGGGAATTAAATTCACACCTTGTGCTGTTCGCACTGATAAAATAGCAAATTAGTTGCCATGTATCCAGTGTCTATTACGGTCACTATTCAGATCCTAAGACAATGTTGTAGATGTAGATTTTTGTTTATTTAATTTTTTTCTAGGGTGCTGTTGAATTCGTTTGGAGAGCACAAACGAAGAGAATGTAGGTGCATTTTTTTTTGATTGCATATATCTGACATATTTAAGAGTAAAATCTTAGAGCAGGCTCGGCTCTCCATATCATTCCATATGCCATACATCATTGACTGTATGATAAACTGATTTTGACACAAATGTTAAGAAATACTAGTTCATTCGATAACTGAAACGTCACACGTTATTAGATGGGTCGAAACATAATCAAAGTTTCATCATTTGTGTTCATCATCTCGCCGCACCGCCACTCCGGATTGCGGATTGCGGATTTTTATACAAGTAAAACAGTATAGAAGGAATAACTAGGAAATTCGTACAGTAAAACTTGTGAATAGTGGAATTTGCGAATAAAAAAATCTTGCGAAACCTGGATAGTGGACATTTTTGGATGTCAATTTTGATTTTCTTCATACAAATTCACTCTTATATAGTGGAAACCTGCGAAATCTGAATACTGGAAAATTTTGCAATGAATTTTGTTTTTTCCCCATACAAATTCACTCTTCAAGCAGGAAGTATTCATATCTTCAGCAGGATCAAGATATGAATACGCCAAAATTCATTAAAATTTTATCGGCTTCGTTTCCTTTTCCGAGAATTTTGACACTTCAACTGTTACTTTTCGTGTGTGTTTCATTCTACTAGCGGCTACATTCAGCAAGTACACATTCTGAACTTCAATATCAAAATTGATCGAAAAATAATAAAAGAAATTATGTTGCCGATTGTGGAAAAAATTGCGAATAGTAGAAATGTTGCGAATAGTGGAAAAAAAGTGCACCGAAGCATTCCACTATTCGCAGGTTTTACTGGAATTATAAGCTTTAAAATTAAGTGCTTGGGTAAGTATCTGAGGTAGTACCTGTACCTTCTTAGAACGCTTTATAAATTTGTGTATCTGTTAGAAAACCAGTGATATCTCCCAAAGCCGAAATGTATTTTAGCTATTTGTCAGTTATAAAATTGGGAAGCCTCTTACTGTCACAGTCTTCAATTATACAAACTGATTTCATTGCCATCGTTGGGAGATATAGTTTGAGTGGCATTTACACTGAACGGATTCATATCAATCAAATTTAAAGTTATACATTAAATAGGGTACATCACCCGATGAAGCATGCAATAGATTTTCTGTATTTTCTTTACCCGCTCAATTGTGGACAATTTATCACATCCAACTATGCACAACCGCATCGGTGCGCATTTATTATCCAATTGACTGTTGCAGTCACAGCCGATATAAATCCACACACATTATGCATGTAAGTATAACACATCTCTATCAGTCAACAATTTAACAATTATTTTATTGCTTTACATCTCGATAGTTTTTATTTTTGCCCCCACTGCGCAAAAGATGAAAGTCATTGCGACCACGGAACACCTCGATTTGTGAATGTAGCCAATCGGAATTCTCAGGAAAAAAAAAATTACCATGAAGACAGATACTCTTGGTGTGGTCATAAAATTGCTAAAAGTGTATCTTTGGGTGAGAGTGTGTGTGTGTTTTTTTTTATTGCACTTCATATCCCTAAGTTAGCAATTTTATTGGACGGAAGATGGTCTCGAGTTACATAGCTGCAAAAATTCCATATGCATGTATGTGCTTACTTAATTCACTTGGAAAATTTGATTTCAAAGTTTTATGTCTTTTCTACTGGATGGTGTTTGAAAACAGACGGAGTTTGAGTTTAAGTTAAGGAGGTTAATTGTACAATGTTAGTATAATTGCGGGTATAAAATAACAAAATAATGATTGTATTAGGGAAACCTTACGAATTTTTTGTATGGTGTTTTGTACGTTAAGTTTATTTGAATCACTCCGTAACATACCTGCAAAGAAATAAAAATATATTAGTTTAAATCTGTGTACTAATGGTGTGAGAACATAATAGTATTTTTATGAAAGATTTAAAAATATGTTTATACATATGTATTTACCTTTAAGAACAAAACTAGTTAAATAAAATCTCCTCAAAAAATGTAAAATGATTCTAAGAGCCCCCGCACACTACAGACTTTTTGTCGGCCGACAGTTTAGTCGGGCTCTTAATCAGTATGAAAATATATGAGAGTGCGCACACTACAACGATTCGATATCGGCCGATAAATAAGTTTGATAGGCTACACGATTGCCTTCAAACTAAAGTATCGCAAACTATCGGCCGACTACTTAATCAGTACGGCGTTCTT
Source organism: Brachyopa scutellaris (assembly GCA_949775065.1). Classification (NCBI taxonomy): domain Eukaryota; kingdom Metazoa; phylum Arthropoda; class Insecta; order Diptera; family Syrphidae; genus Brachyopa; species Brachyopa scutellaris. The sequence goes on along the minus strand of OX459112.1, from coordinate 183,368,795 downwards.
CTACGTGCGCACACTACAGACTATAAAGTCGGCCGATTTTTTTCGATAGCTCAGTTTGCTCTGAATTTTAAATTAATTTTCTTTAAGTTCTGGATATTTCGTCGCATTTAAATATGGAATTATGGACATATTTGGGCGTAGAGCAATGATTACCTCTCTGGAACATTTTTTACTAACTACCATTAAGCGACTTTTCTCTGCAAAATGTGTTTAACGACTTGCAAAACCAAATCGTTCGAGAACAGTCGGCCGATTGTTTGTCTAGTGTGCGCACTCACTACCAACCCGACTATTTAATCGGCCCAGTGTGCGCACTAACCAGCCCAACCCGACCAAACTATCGGCCGATAGAAAGTCTGTAGTGTGCGGGGGCTCTAAGTGTATATGTCTTTGACTAACTGCGAAGTCAGAAATTGCATTTGATTTGATTGTTCGCAACTTCTAATGATAGAAAACATTTATCGAAACGGTAACGCATTGTCACAAAAAAAATGCCCGCATTTTGATACCTAAAGTCTTTAAACCTTCTGTCAATAGATGTTTCGCCAACTTCCCATCAATGGAATAGGTTTGGCTGGACCTTCATACATTCTGTATGGAAATTATTAGAATACAATGAAATAATTTAAGTTTTTTTTTGTTATTTTGGACATGTTATTATTTTTGTTTGTGGTTAAAAGTTGTTTTAACAAAGTATTTCGTTGATTTACACACTTATGGCATTTATGTAATAGAATACTGTGTTGTAAATAGTCAGGCTCTTCGCATGCAGTGCATACAAATTTGTTTTTCCTTTGTGTTGGGTCGTTTACTTGCAAATTCTGCATTACTTTTTCTGGGCCATTGATGTCTGGCTACTACTGGGTTGTAGAATACTTTGTTGTAATGGTGCTCCAAAGAAAGTTTGGAAGCCATTTCGAACGGAAAACATTCCTATAATCTTTGGATTGTTCATGCTTGCTTTGATCTGAGGGGTAACTAACTGCTCAATCATAGAATGCAGAAATTGTCGATGTGCATTGGTTTTATTCGCTCTAGCATTATTTACGTTTTTGTAAATTATGATGCCAATGGTGCGATATCCAACATGTTGTAGAAAAAAGAAAATGGCCATCGTTTCGTTCGTCGTTTGCATGTACATATGTATATTCTCCCAATATTTGGTCCATGACATCCATACCCACTTTGTGTTTATTGTTAAAAAGAATAGCTTGTGGCTTTCCTGTTTCTCCAACAAATTCGGTTGTATAATAACCGTAAAATCACACATTAGACACCACTGCGACATTATCCGTTAATTCAAATATAGAAAGTTATGCTAGGCGAAAAGCATTTCTTTAGAAATGCATTTCTTTAGAAATGCATTTCTTATTCCATTGAATAGTTCCTTCAAAACTTGTAAAGAAGTTGTCAGCAACAACAGGCTTCCCGCTGGCGCTGTACTTGGTCAATCAGCACCTTCGCGCCTAAATTTACAGCTCTCTGATTTACAAACAAATAGGAAATGCTCAAGTGATCGGATGTATATGCCATAAACATTAGTAATTAGCGGAAAACCTAAGGTAATAGATACTTGTGTACATATTTGGGCAAGATATTAAATATGTTCTAAATAAAATTATAAATTACATATTTATGATGCAATTAACAAAACTAATTATCGGACAGACATATACAGGCAAAAAAAGATGTTTTTTCGGATGAAATAGGAAAAAAATACGTTTCTCCATACAAGATCTGGCCAGACCTATTCCATTGACTCTAGGGGTTGTTATAGAAAATCCTTGTTTTTTTTGCACCAACTTACATCTATAAAATTTTGTCTACACTACAGCATTAAACATATGAATGCTGACAAAGTCAGGAAATTTGGTAATGATACCTATCTGCATAGTAAATTAGAAAAAAATGGTTTTGAAAGGGCGAAAAGTCTTGTCAGACCTAGTCATACACAAAAATCAGATGGCCTTAATCTGATTAATTATTATCTGTATTAATTTTGCTTCGCACTAGGTCTAAACTGCCTATCGGAAGCAGTTACACTTGACTTAAATATTTGGAACCAATGGAAATAAAACTGACCCAAAAAGTCATTTTTGGACTTATGTCCTTTCTATATGACACCAGATAAATCTGCTATTGAGCTTCAAATTACTTGGAACTGGAAAACTTATATGGAAAACGTGTCCAAAAGTCTCAAATAAAATGGGGACTACAACCGAAAGTGAGTGACTGGAGTCTCAACTAAAACTTTTCTTATGTTTATGTATTAGGCTTAGAAAATATACATTCGAAAATATGTATATGTAGTAACGTTTGCAAAATATACGAATTACCAAGCCATCGTTTCCCCAAAATCGTTGTAACGCACCTGCTCCGTCAAAAACTGCAATTTTTTTTAACGAATCGATGAGGCTAGGTTAGGATAGGTTATGTTACGTTGAAAGCAATTATGAGGCTGAGCCATAATAACACACAAGGCACCATCATGGGCACATCGTGATCCCCTGAGGCCATCGTGTGATGGTAGGTACCTAAAACGAAATATTTCCGTCCAAACATTTAATTTCCCTAAAAACAATTAAGATTTAATTGTGGCCAGTTTGGCCAGCCTCTTCCAGTATATCAAAGAAGCAATTCCCTAAAAAATTCTTTCGAGAACGAGCAATAGCCAGATAATCACAAGGGATACGCTCGATATCCTCCGATGTTCCTATGCCATTGCAATATCTGCATTCGTTTGAAAGTGTTTGAAAGTCCCATTCTTTTGGTATATCTCGTCAAGAGACAGTGCCCGTAGAGTATTCCTATTAGAGTTCTTAGCTTTGCCCTATTTAGCACAAGGATTACCCTGGTCCTTTTGCGGTCTAAGGTCGGCCAAAGAGCCTTGCATACTCAATGTCCCTCTATTCTTGACTATCTGTGGTCCGCCATAATTAGGCTTGTATTAAGTTTTGCCCTAATACCGCATAACGACGGTGATATGTTCACCATCTCGGTTATAGGCAGAGGCCACCCACCTCTTTGCTAGCTCATCCGCAAGCCTATTTCCCTCTACGCCAGAGTGTCCATGTACACAGTTTGACCCTGTTATATCTTCTAAGTGATTTAAGCACAGAGCAACATCCTTCTACAATCGCCGATTTAACGAAACACAATAATTCTAGTGCTCTGGACGCGCCCTGACTGTCGATGTCGATGATAATAACCTTATTCGTTAATATTATATACTCGTAGATTATTTTAAGTCCTTAACCCTGTTTGACAGATCCTGTTCAATTGATCACTCTTGCGATTTGAACACCGGATACAGTCTAAATATTTACATGTTTTATTTATTATGTTTTACATCTATTTCTTCTTATTCAAATTCTCTATTCTTTTAGAATTCTGCTAAATCGATAGTACTATTAGTCACCGCAACTACCATCTCAGCAGAGAACCATGGTTTTGCGGTTTTACTGTTTTTTGACCTACCCAAGAAAATCTTGGTCATAATTCACTGAATTCACAAAATGCGAATAGCAAACAAATTTGGTGATCTTCTCGATAAAACTGAGAGAACCTTTATTCTTTCCTGTTGAGATCAACCGACCTGACCACAAGACAGATTAGACCTGCCGTCATATAATCTACTGATAATATCACTGCACCAAAAATGTGAAGAGAATCTTTCACTATTCAGAAATCATAACTGACCAAATTATGAAATCCATTTCTGTCACTGCTTAGACCTCCCAGTTCAAGAGTCGAATTCCAGAAACCACATGCCGTCTTAAAAAAACACTACAAAAAGCCAACAACAAAACATACATACATGACAATAAATCGCATTACTTTCAGTATTTATTTCCTCAAACATTCATTCGCCCATTAAACATGTCTCAGCTTTTGTTCTCTAAAATTGCAGACAAAAGAGTGTGGTTCCAGCCCACAAAAAGGACCGTGGTGTTAAATCAAATCACAAATCACAAACCAACAAAAAAAAAAAACCCCCAACAACATCCATCGAAATCTGTAGTTGCTGCTGTGTTGATGAACACTATGACCATTTGTCATAGTCGGATATACACACAATCCGCACTCGTATGCATATGTCAATGCTCTCTTTCGCCTGCCACCACTGAACCTGAGCTCGTGGTCGCCTTCATTATTGTTTCCACTCAAAATTCCTTGGCATCGGAAAAACATACAAATTCATTTATAAAGTCATGTCTTGAGATTGAACCGAACCGCACACAAGACAAACCTTCAAAATAAAACGAGAAAAAAAAACTAAAACATGGCCCAAAATTAAGTCCATCTAAACCAAGCACACATACACAATTTGTGTACATATGTCATTCTGGAAGGTTTTGACTGTTTGTACTGCCTTTGTGCATACCGTGTACGCATTGAAAAGTGAAAGTCTTTTTCATAGATCTGTCATTTTTGGAGAGCAGACGAGAAGTGCAGCTCCACTTGTGCGGGGAGGTCTGGTGCAATGGTTTTCCATTATCTTTTGACCGCATATGATTAGCCTGAATGTCTGAATAACAAAGTAATTTTGCAGCCATCGATGGAGGCGTAGATTTCCCCTTTCATTGACAAATGTTGAATTTTTGAAGTCTGTTGTTTAAAGCAACCAACCAATCATGCCGTGTGTTCTGGAGCGTGATTACCTTGCAGATGGGATTGCTGCTTCCTTTCGGGGGAGAATTTGAGGCCAATTTGCATGAAACTGAGAAGGAAGTCGATGATGGATGACAGGCATGTACTTGTACATATGTCGAGTTCTTTGTAAAATTATTTATATTGCTACATTCTGGCCTTATTTTGTTGTTAGCCTAGAAAGGTTATATCCAAAGTAAGCCCGTTTTCAGAGCGATGGATATAAGCTTGTTTGATTCATCTATACACCGCGAAAAATTCCATTTCACTGAAGGAGACTGTATAGATCACTGATTGCATTACTAGCGCATCTACGGGAAGAGAAAAAGAAAATCTATTTTACAACAATTCACGAGACCGTCATCGCGTCGTCTAACTTCACTTTCTTTGTGCATTCACATACGAGTACGAGTCGTAGTCCCACATAAAACTGTGACTCTGGTGAACTAGATTTCCATGTCTGCCAAGGAGGCAAACCACGACGTATAGTGTACACAATTCGAAATACACGAGCATACAGTGAAGCCAGCTTCCTTGTTTCAATTTCAATTTTGTTTTATGTAAATTTCTTCGGTTTCTAAGTAACGAGTAGGTTTTCTTAGTTTTAACCCTCCCGTCGCGGATATGTTATTTTCACTCATGTTGATTATTCTGGCATACATTGTGTACGGATATATCGGCAGCAAACAGACATATGAGTATATCCATGACAAAGACACAGTCGGATGCTATTGCTAAAACGTGAGGAGGAATAAAATAATAAAAAAAAAACAAACAAACTAAAGTCTACCTTTTGATTAAAGCGCATTAGTTTTCAACGTTACGGTTTTACTTTCAGTTTAACTGAATTTTTATTTAGTCTGACTATCTGTACATATGTATGTAGAGAAAAAACTAAAAGCAGCTACTATACAACTGTATCTTGATGCGATTTTGAATTTTCCATCATTAAGTCCTGGCAAATTGAATGGCTTACCGTTTGCGCAGACAGAAGCTATGTAAGTGTATAGCTATTTGTTTGCGGTTGTTTTTTTTTTTTCAGGCAGAGTAGGGATCTAGAGGAAGATATGCTTAGCATTTAAGCGTCTACTATGATTTTGAGAGACTGATATCGGTTGGTATCTGATTTCAGTTCGTTGACCAACTCTTTTGTTCTTGTTAGTTGCATGGGTTTTCTAAAAGCCCTAGCAAATACATAATAATAAATATGCGTGGACTTCAAAAGAAAGAACTTTAATGTAAGGGACTTTCGCTTGGTGATGTTTGTTTTTTTTTCAGTCAGAGTAGGGATCTGGAGGAAGATATGCTTAGCATTTCATTTCTCTAAAAGGTAGCGTCTACTATGGTTTTGAGAGACTGATATCGGTTGATATCTGATTTCAGTTCGTTGACCAACTCTTTTGTTTTTGTTAGTCGCATGGGTTTTCTTAAATCTCTATTCCCTTTTAAATGATTTAAATAAACAAATACATAACAAATATGCGTGGACCTCGAAAAAAGGAACTTTAATGTAAGGGACTTTGACTTGGTGATTTTTTTTTCATTCAGAGTAGGGATCTGGAGGAAGATATGTTTAGCATTTAATTTCTCTAACTGGTAGGCTCTGCTATGATTTTGGCAGACTGATATCGGTTTGGAAAAAAATACACTTCCAGTTTGTTGACCAACTCTTTTGTTTTTGTTAATTTCATTGTTTTTTCCAAAAGCTCCATTTTTTTTTAAATGAATCAGAAAAACAAATTCATAATAAACTAGCGGATACCCGGCGTTCGTTGCTACGCTTTATTTCACAGTGATTTTTTTTCACTTTCCGGATTTTTCAATTTCCCGATTTTTCCGGAGGGTTTCTCCAAAATGTTCTTTCGTAAAAACCTTCTCCTGGCAATTAGGAAGAACTGAAAAAAAAATTGAGCCAAATCGGCCCAGCCGTTCTCAATTGATGAATTACTATACATTTTTCCCACCATTTTTATATAGATACATAGATAGATAATTACATAGGTAAGGTATACAAGTGCATCGATTTGAAAAGAAATTACTTTGACTAGCTACGCATTTTGTGAGTGCTTAAGTCCTGAGAGATTCAGAAAAGTTTTCGCTCATTCATCCCAATCAAATTCGATAATGGTGAGTGGCCGTGGCGTAGTGGCAGTCGTCGTCGCTTGTCGTCACACTGAAGGTTCACGGTTCGAATCCAGGTGCCGCCAAAACATTTATTTCTAACAAATAAATCAGTTGATCAGTTTCAGAAGTTAATGTCAAAACCTACTGCGAAGGCATAACACTGGCAGTAGGATGTTATAGCTGAAGAAATTGGTCACAAAAAAACAATAATAGGAAACATCTGGAAACACTTCTGTAAGTCATAAGCAAAGGCAAAACTTTCAATAATATACGAAAACTCTCCAGTTGTCCTGGATACCACCCATAGAGCTAGTTGAAACTTAATATCTGAGTTTCCTATCATTACGCCTATCTGTCTGTCTCTCGTACTTGTTCTTTATATGCTCGCAAGATTACACTGATAGACTTTAATACAGCTTAGACATTCTTTTGATTTCATTCAGTCGATTTCTTGTTGATGCTTACAAAAAATTAAGACCGGATACATAAATAGATTTGTAGTCATATACTGTCCATCTCTATAATCCACAATCCAGTGGAGTCCACCCTCACTACATATGTATATTCAAAAACCTGTGCAATCGAATCAAGTATCAAGTACGTACATAGCCAAATGAAGCACACAAAAGTAGGTGCTCCTTGAAATGTGCTACACCACAAACAAATGAAAATGAAAATGCATTCAATAAAACTGTGACCCATGCCGTCTTGCAGTCATCCCATTCTCTATTTGTTTTCACTGCGCTGTTGTTACTTTTGTTATGACATCAAGACGAATCAAATTGAATCATTAAGTCTTTTTCCGACCACGGTTTTCCCAAAATCATTTGCAAAAGAAAAAGTCCACCACCACCACCAACACTACACAGTTTGGATCGAATATTATAAATTCAAGAGTGAAACTCGAAATAAGCCATGTTAATTAAGTTAACATGATTTTACCTTGATGAACTGTTGTGTGCAATCACAGAAGACAGAAATGTATCTTTTCACCCGACAGAGTGAGAAATAAAGGATCTCTTCGAACGATGTGAAAAAATCAATTTCTATTGGAAAATCTATCGAAGGGGCTATGGGATTGGCGTCTATTTCAGTTCGGGCGAGAGATGCAAAAAAAGAGAAGTTATCTGTAAATTAACCCATCGCAATGGGAACAAGGAAATACATTCATTCAAACATAAAGCAGGGAAATCTGCGAGGCGAATTGGGCCAATCGTGTTTAGGTGATTTTTGAGTGATGATAAAGTTGAATGGATTTTTATATGGGAGCAATAAAAGAGAACTCAACGCGACACGAATACGTTTATTGTCTGTGCGCTTCTGTTTGTTGTCTCCCGGATGGTTTCCGTAGTAGGTGAATATGATGATGATGATACTTTCCCTACTCCAAGGAGGTTTACCACATGAAGGTTCACCTTAAAGGAATCACATACGAGCACGAGTATATACGATTGATTGTGATTGAGATGCAGATTGATGCAACTTTGTTGCTCGCTTGCACGAGACTGGAATTGAGGATGTGTTGACCTCATTTCTTTCCCGTTTGCAGACACTTTTAAGAATTTTAATGGGGCAGATGTCTCACGTGAATATAATTAGAATAATCGCGATTCCAGGGCTAATAAGAAGAAGAAAAAAACTCCCATCCTACAATCACTGGGTGGAAGATTAAGAATCGATAACCATTTTCTCCTGAAACACTGTATGCATGCATTTGTTTGTATTTTAATATCAACTGCCATTTGCTAACGTCGCACAGTGAAAAGACCACAATTTACCACATAGGATCTAAATGAATGAAATCATTAAATAGACAAATGACACCTTCGGGCCATTTGATTAGTAAGATGCTTTCCATGGTTCAGATAAGATTTTTCTTCTTCCTCCTCTTTTCTTTGGTATATGTATGTATGTAGTCTTACGCTTAGCCTTTTGTTTATATGCGAGCGATCATAGAATTTTAGGCTCTCGCACTCCTGGAAAGAGAAGAATTCTATTCGATTGTAACAATAAGTCATTGTCGCCGAGGGACAATTCCAGCCTTTCGCATCTATTAAACCCATGGATTCTGTGTAGGTACTGTTAAATTCTACTCTCAGACAAAGCGAGACCAAAATCCAAGAAGGAAGTAATCTTCTATCACAATGAATCAATGACAATGAATAGTTGGTATTTTTTATTGTGAAAAATAAATTCTAAGGGAAGTTCCATAATGATGCGCGTGAGTGTGTGCGTGAAATATAAATGAGTTGTGTTTGATTTTGGGGTATTGTTCTTTGACGGTCTTATACAAAGCGATTGTATTCAAAATGCCTGGAAGACGTAGGAGTAGAATTAAATTTTTGGGCATTTCTATAGAATGTTTTTTTTTTTTAAACATTTTTGTACATTTGTTCACGTCTCGAAATGTCAACCAATTTGAAAAAAATTCTTTCCGATTGTTAGCCTTATTGGATGTGCGATGGCTATCGGTTCAGATTAAGCTCTTCTTGGGGCTTACGCGAGAATATCAACATTGTAAACGAGGTCCCTGATGTCACCAGTGGGCAGTCAGCCATCGATATTCATGCAGAGCGTCTTTGGATATTCCACATCCACGTCACATGCTGTGCGATTATCTGTGCCATTGTCGACAGAAGAATAAAGACACTTGGTAGTTACTTCGTAGTACTATATGAATGATTGGTGTCTAATCAGCAGTTCTTAATATCCAGGGTGAGTAAAAATGGCCACAGTGGCATTTTCTTAACTAAGCGACGTGCTCAGAAAACTAAGCACTGCTATGCATGTATAAGACTAGAGACTAGACTAGCGCTTGATTTAACAAAAAAAAATTGGCAAAAATAAGAGCTATACGCACAGATGCCGGAGGCCATTATAAAGATAGAAAATATCGCAGTTATCGTTTTAAGAATTCGGGAAAAGGCTGAAAAAATAATGGTCTTTAATGCAGTAAGCTACAGTTAGAAACATCAAACTACGGAAAGGGTAGCAAGAAACAAAAGACCGCGTAAGACCAATGAGGGTGAGGATCGAATAATAGTTCGAATAGTAAAAAAAAAAAAAAATCCATTTATGAATTCTAAACAAATTGAAAATGAAGTTTTTTGTGAGGATCAGAATGCCCTTTCAGCACGCTCCATACGGGAACGATCGAATGAAAATCAACTTCTTTGAAGAGCGATAAGAAAAAACCATTGCTTTAACTAAAAAGTCGAATAGCAAGGTTAGCTTTTCGAAGAAACAGAAGGACTGGGCGAAGTTGAAAGCATTCCATGAAAGTTTATCATTTTACAGATAAATAAGCTAACATTTCTTTAGCCTTTGAGTAGGTAGGTGAGTAATAGTAACGTAAGTAGGTAGGTGGAGTGCTGCCCATCATGATTTTACTTTATTACACTTATCTTTCCTTTGGTAAGTGGTTCTATGATCAAATTGTCATTATGATATAGTTCTGGGGTAGAACAATGTTAAAAGAATTAACTTTAAGACCACTTTATAGAGTTTTTAGTCGTCCTTTCTAAAATAGTGTTTTCCGTATTAGTTTTTGAAACAATTTTTTTGTTTTAACGAATTCGCCATCATCCGTATCAATTAAGTCCGTCTCTGCACTTGAACCTTCACTTATATAGTGTCAATAACAGTTGAATGCGTTCCTGATCTTTTTCAAATGACATTTTCAAATTACCTATACAAGCTCACCCAGTTAAAAAAAAATACACAACTGGGTGGGTGGGGTGTTGACAGCACACTTGCAGCTTGAGGAGTCTGTCACGGCTTATTTGTGCAACCAACATTTTTAAAATCTGTATAATAGAAAACAACAGGAAGATACTGTACCGAAAACAGGTGTTGTCAGTCGCAAAGTACAATATTTTTGAAAAATAAGGGCTTGGGGTGTTGTCAGCACCCCACCTCCCCAGTTAAAGGTTAATAAAATAGAACGGAACCAACCCTTAAATCTAACCTACATTAGAATTTGTAACTTATAAAGCTCGCTCAAGATCTTTAAATGTCGTCTATTTCCTAAAGAGCTCGCCACTCGTTCTTACGTCAACTACGGACGCAAATTTGTACAACATAACCACTTTTACTGCCATCTACTATTTTTCCTGTAATTTTTGCAGATTTAATTAGCGATGTGCGAACATCACATAAAAAATCTGCATTTTCCATAAAAAGTGAAAGGGTGCGCTTACATAAATTTAACCATCCATGGTGACAACTTTTCCACGCATCCCTTTCGAAACCAGCAAAACTCAGATGATTATTATCTCACTGGTTGATTTTTTTTCCTGCCATCAAAGTGTTAGTTCGTGCCCATAGTTCGAGGTGTTATGAAAATCAGATTGCGAAAATCTGTTGATTTTTTTCGTGCGATCGCCTTTTACCCCAAGGAGGCCAAAAGTCCATCACTGGAAGACACTCTGTGATCTGTGCGCACTCTCGCACCTTTTTAGCGTACTGCCACTACTATGTTTGCTGAGAACATTCCAAGGCACTTTTTTAGCTTTCAACTAAATCCAGTGATAATTGTGCAAAATTGCTAAATAGCGAATCACAGTAACCAAACACATAGCTAATGGCGAGCCTTTGCCTAAGCCTAAATGTTTACTAATAACATAAACAAAAAAAAAGTACACGCTGGTGGTGGTGTAGATGGTGGCGACCAACCAGCCGACTACGTGCCGGCATGCATTTGGTGTAGCTGGCCTAACTGTGTGTTGTTGCACAAAATGAGATTTATATCTTAAATCTAATTTGTGACTCTTGTTTGTCGCCTTTTTCAGATATTGTATCTTTTACCGAAAACCAGAAGAAAAAACTAATCGAAAAAAAGCAAGCAAACTGCCGGTTGTACCGAGTCGCAATTCAGTTGTTCGAGAAACTAATTTTGCGAAGGAGGCATAACCCCGCTAGGGGTTATAATCCAATGCGATTTGCAGTAAATTTCCCCTTCAAAGTGATCGTAATAGATGTGTGGTGGCATTTCTGCGAAATTCGAAATGTTGTAATTAGTGTCGAAATGTTTCTTCTTACTATCTGCGAGTAGGTACCTGTCTTCACGATTCTACATATGGTTGGAAAAGGAAATCACAATCCTTAAGCGCCAATGTGAGTGACATAATTCAGGAGACATAAAATAAATGCTACCACACGTCGTATTCCTCGGTGATGTTTATAACAATAACTTTACATAAATTATTTCCAACAAGAAACTGTATTGTTTTTCTTGTTCAACCATACACAGCCGTACCTTTCCTTGGGTACTTTATAATAGTTTACGAAACCCCCAGAGGGATTTCGTGTTAGTCATAAGATAAATGTAAAAAAAAAAAATCAAAATCGTGTATACATATATGTATAAAAAGCAACACTAGCGCTACCAATGCCTTGGAATTATTGTACTGCCAATGTCTTTTATTGGATTTTGTTACAAATGAATGAATGTAATACATTGATTTCGACTTCCATTTGGCATAATTGCTGTTACGGAGCTAGAACGCCGCGTGGACTTTGAAGTTTGTTTGCTTTTCTTTATGTTTATATTGTGAAATGGATTTTTTGTTTTCCTGAGTAATCAATGAGTTTTGGGGTCATTTGCTGTCAGTTGAGAAGGCAACGATGAAAAAAAGCACTGAACAAATAATAAGAAAAACAAAAGAGTTGATAAACGAACTGGATGGTATGAATGGAATTTCATGGATTTATGGTTCAGTTTATAAGCGACAAAATTTGAATGCGTAATCGCAGTATGGATATTTAGGAGTGTATGAACCTAAACATGTATTATAGACGAAGGAAGCTTAAAATATTGGACTTGATAGTAAATGATAGATGGTAATATGAAAACAAGTCCTGCCGAAAGTCATCGTATTTTAATAATAATAATAGTTGGCTTCAGCAGTCCTAGGTAGAACCAAGCCTAGCTTCCCGCAACCATTTGTGTGTGCGCGTTATATTTTTGCACGAATAGAAGGGGCCTACAGTTTTCTGCCATCTCCGAACGGCGAGATGGGAAGCTTTACATGACAAATGATACCTTTGAATGCTTGTCAGGCATTCGGAAGAGGTGGGCACTGTGAAAAACTTTTTAGGTGTTTGCGGCGGGATTCGAACCCAAGACCGCTGGCTCAGTAGTCCGCCGCACTAACCACTTGCACTACGGTGCCCACTCGTATTTTAGTGGAAGTTTTTATTGACCATGCTCTAGCTGAACAAATGTGTCCGAAGTGATTTGCACGTTTGCCCAAAAAGTTTGAAGATGAAGAACTGTAGTAATAAATTTCTGGATAAAGACCCATGACGAACAATTCAAGAATCGTCTGAATCGTTGGGAGTTGACTTATGAACGGTAGGAAAACGTCTTATAGCCATGGGAATGATCCAATAGCAAGGAAAGCAAGGACATTGAAACCAAGGGACGTCGAAAGGCATTTTTTTTACCTGTGAGCAGCTGCTTTCGCGGCAGAATAGGAAGGGATTTTTGCATCGAACTATCACTGGCGATGAAAAGTGGATCCATTATGGCAATCCCAAGTTCAAAAAGTGATGGGTTAACCCCGGTCAACCATCAACATTAATGGCGAAGCCAAATATCCATGGAGACAAGCGCATGCTCTGCTTATGGTGAGATCAGAAGGGTGCAGTCTAATATGAACAGCTCAAACGGAATGAAACCATTACTGGAGATCGCTACCGATGCTTGAGCAGTAGGTATATTCAAGCAAAAAAAGGGCCGCAATATATCGAAAGACGCGACAAAGTGATCTTGCAGTACGACATTGCTCGTCCGCACGTTGCAAAACCGGTCAAAACATTCTTGGAAACGCTCAAATGGGAAATGCTACCCCTACTGCCGTATTCCCCAGATAAAGTTCCTTCTGATTATCACTTGTTTTGATCAATGACTCATTGCCTGTCCGAGCAGAAGCTAACATCTTATGAAGATTGAAATGGTCGATTCGTGGATTGCATCTAAAGATGAGGTGTTCTTTCGACATGACATGCGTATCCTGAATCCTGATCGAAACATAAGAAAAAGTTGTGGCTAGCCATGGACAATACTTTGAATAATATAATTTTCCAATTTCATTTTGAATAAACAATTTGGTTTGATAAAAAAAAAAAAACGCTACGAATGGATTCCAACTCCCAATATTTTTAAGCAAAACATGTCGACATCCTTTTACTTGTCGCTTGCAGGCCAATCCTTATCCACTTTTATTTAGATAATATACAATTGACCTTTTACGGGGTTAGGCCACTCAAGAATTCTCGAAAAATCGATTTTTTTTAAATTGTCCCCGAAGACCTCAAAAATGATGTCCCAAAAGATTATGGTCGGAAAAAATCTCTAAGTACTCGGTGCAGGCATCGCAGATTAAAGGTATTGCAAAATTTGCTCATGATTTCTACTACTCAAAACTTCAAACGCGTGTATCTCAAAACTGCATTTTTTAAGTTTGCCGGAAACATAACTCAGACAATTTATAACCGATTTACTTGAAATATTGAATATACATATCTTGAAAAATACACTGTCTATGGAAGTACGTAGGATTTTTTTTTTTTATATTGCATAGTTCATTTGTTATTAACAATTATCTGATGATTTTTTTACTTTCCACTTTGGAAGTGCGCCATTGGGCCAAAAATTAATATATTGAAAAAAACCTACGTAATTCTATAGCAGTTATTATATAAAATCAAAAGAAAGAATTTGGCTTATTATAATAAAAAAAAATTACAGGACCTATTTGTCCGGCCGTGGACACTGAAAAAAAAAACGGAGACGATATCGGAAAAACGCTGCACAGCCGCAATTTCGAAATTAATCGCTTCAAAAAAAAAAGTTGTATACCAACAGTCACTGATATTTTGTATAATAAATAGTCTTTATTGAAATCTCGATTTATTTTGTAGTATTTCTAAAAAAATCCCAAGAAAGCCTATTTTTTCGGCCTCTAGAGTAGCCTAACCCCTTAAAAGCACTTACAGTGAACCAATAAAAGTGCAGCTGCAGTGCAAATGAAGCTTAATTCTTTGAATATTCCAAATAATTTTATACTGGTACAGTTTTTCCTTATTCTAATAATAGGCGCGTTTTCCTGTTTTAAGAAGTTTTTGTATGTTTTTTTAAGAGTCACTGTTTAGTCTTTCTGTTTGTAGTAATAAGACGTATTTTCACTACCGATTATTTAAAAAAAAATGGATAAAAGCTGACATCCATTGACTCGAACGAACTGTCAATAAAGTTGTGGAAAAAAACAAAAAGAGTGAGAGAATTTCCAAAATTGTGAACAAGCATAGATCTACAGTGCATTATGTCGTCCAATTGCTAAAAAATAAGTTTCTTGCAAAGACCTAGTGGTCGTGGATAACAAAAAAATTTCGACTCCTCCAACAGATCGAATATTGTTCGATTGGTCATAAACTATCCCAAAATTCCTGCGGTAGACATTGCTAAAGACCTCCAAGAAATTGCAATTGTAGAGGTGCACCCACAAACTGTTAGTAATTTTTAACATTCAATGGAGAGCCTACACTCCCGAAACAAGCCTCTTTTGTCTGCAGGAAACATTAATAAACACCTGGAATATGCCCAAAACTATGTCCGTTAACTTTAGCTTTACGGTTGGCGATTGTATTCAATTTTATAATTGCATATGTATTTTCTCTGTCCCACTTTTTTTGATTCACTGTACATAGAAAAAAATGTCTGTACTGCGGCTTAATTTAATTTTTTTTAATCAGAAAACTTGAATAAACCTACAGAAAATGATTATCAATGCTGAATAAATCTTTCTCATGTCCGGATGCAAAATCAGTTTAAAATTAAAAATCAAAATATTTACTTAAGACATTCAATCATTCAAAACCCGTTTTAAGGATTTCGCTAATTACTTTGTCTTGAACAAAATAAAAAAAGATAAATTCGTATAAGCAGCTTAAGTGACTATAATTTTTTTTCTTAATTAACATTGACATAAGCCCATCGGACATCTCTATTAACACTGGGAAGAAAAACCGGCTCGAAATTTAAATGAAATAAAAGCACAATGGCCACAGAATACCATCGATAACAGGAAATGTTGCACCTTAGTGTTGTTTTTATTACGTAATCCTAGCAAATGTGTTTCACCATTAAATTTGGCATCATCCCTCTGTTCGGTGAAAATCATTTAATTTACATAAAAAAAATAAATCTTTTGTAACCGCCAGCATGGCAGGGATATTACTCTCACTCAATGTACAAGTACATTGCACTTGCCCGGCACTGCGCAAAACTCAGCCAAGTCGAATTGGATGGAAATGGTCGACAACACATAACATACCTCAACATTTTTTTCTTTGTACTGTTTTTTTTTTTAAACAATTCATGTTCCTGGCAAATCTCACGACCAAACACGGCTAATGGCCAATAAAACGCTAAACATTTGTTAAATGACAAAATCTACGATAGAAGAAAACAACAACAAAAAATGTAGGATTTTTTTTTCTGTAAGATTGGATTCGTTTTTTAACTGTGTACATTGGTGCATCAAGTGACTGTAGATTTTCATCATAAACACAATAATAATAAAAGAAGTTGTTGCCTTTTGTTATTGTTGTTGGCTTAGCAAAGTGACGAGTTTTCCATTTAAGAAAATAAAATGTTGCCTCGGGCACATATTTTAATTTGCAATTCACTTAGCGTACGAAGGCTGAATCCGTTGTTTTGTTTTCAAATTCACAGATGGCAGGAGGTGCTTCTTTTTCGAAAGGAATTTATTTGTATCTTCTACCAGCGTTGCAGTATCTTTGATCTGTAAAATTGTGAAATACAAGTCGGTTCATAAAAAAAGGCCTTGCGATCCGGAACACCCTAAGCTACTTACATGTATGTAAATGGTTGACCGGAGGGCACACTTATATTTTTTAAGCTAAAACAAACAAATTTTTTTTTGAAATTACTTTCGAAAAGTAGTCACTGCGAAAACTTTAACTAGACAAACTTGCGACATGAATCTGACAAAAAATTAAAACCGCTTTTGACAATTATATTTTTAAAAATGAGAATGAATGCGAAAAATAAGATATTTTCCAATCGCACCTATCACATGTGTGAGCACCGTGGTTTAGTGGGAAGCGCGTTGGACTACTGCCCGGGTTCAACCCCAGCAAACACCTAAAAGTTTTTTCATGATGCCACCTCTTTCGAATGTCTGACAAGGAATCAAAGAGTATCATTTGTCAAGGAGCTTCTCAACTCGCCGTTCGTAGTCTGTAGTAGTTCCCTTCCATTCGTGCAAAAATATAACACGCACACACAAATGGTTGCGAGAAGTAGGCCTGGTTCATCTCCAACTGTAGCGTCACATAAAAAAAGAAGACTTGTCACATGTTTGCATTTTCAAATGCATCCGCACATATTAGGAACATTTTTCATGTTCTCGATGCATTCGATTTATAACAACGAATATTTTGTCGGTCAATTTGTTTGCCAATTTTCATTGTAGTGAAAATGCGAACTAGCTCGTGTGTTGCAACCATGTTGGCCGCACTGTGATTATCACCTTGACAGCTGGTAAGCTTGCATTGTATCCTCCTAATTTTTTTTAGTGCGACTTTGGACTCTGTTAGTCAAAGGCTAATACCCAAAAAATAATTCTACTGACTTCGAAAAGACTACGAAATCAAACGACTAAATTTGTACTGGATTAAAAGCGTCTTTAGCTAAGCTTAAGCTAAACAAAGCTACTAAATCAGTTGTCCTAGGTTGATGGTGAATGCAAATAGAGTTTATTTCCTGTTGAAAGTACTTCGTAGGTTAGGTTGAGAGGGGTTGTTTAACTGGGCAATAGAGTGGGCCCATAGCGATTTCTGAAAAATCTATCCCAGGATGGCACCTAAAGCGCCACAATTTCATCTAAGTATTTTATTACCCTTCAAAACATAAGAACGAGCCCATGTTTGATTCAGCCTGCCTCTTCCTGGTAATTAAAGAAGTAGCAATGACAGCGAACTATGCCCTGATATTCCCATGTGCAGGATTTTCTGCTATATCTATTCTATGCAAATATCCGTGTCTGTGAGTCCGAGCCTATTGACGTGTTTGCTCAGGAGGCAATGCCCGGATCTGTCCCGTTTATTTTCGAGAGCTTGAAAGGCGGTATTTTGTGTTTTCTGGGGAAGAGAATCAGTTCCGTTTTTTGAAGATTAATGTTTTGTCCACACCTATTTGGTGGTAGATAATGCCATCTCGATTAATTCGCTCACTATATTAAGAAATTTACCTCGAACAATACTGACCACGTCATCGGCATGAGCAGTGACTTAGTACGAGTACCTTTAGAGCGTAGCTAAACAAAAATCTCATTGATGACCAGAACCCATAGCAATGGGGAGATAACACCTCCCTGAGGAGTGCCTCTGGTGACTGATTTTCTGATCGAGCTAAATATGTCCCAGGGTTAAGTTTATGCAGATCTAATTGGATATTGCTAGTTATACTTCCATCCTTTCTAGATCGCATTTGATTCCGCTACAGACTAAGCATTCTTGGTGGCCTATTAGAGGCAGAGTTGATTTTCCACCAACTAAAACTCCACTTCATACATAATTTTCGTAGATACCATCTGAGGCGAATCTTTCCATCGAATGGTCGCAAGCTGAACTGGTTAACTTATGAAATCTTCTTTCGACACATTAAGTCTATCAGTTAGAATATCCAGCCTTCATCTTAAACCCTCTTGCTATATAACAAGTCATCACTATCGCAAAATGGTGGCCTTGCTTGTCTCAGAATCTCTGAGTTTCTATCTTAGCACACACTTATTCCATTGGAAACGTATCAACAACCCTAAGCCCTTATACTACAAAGATTCTTAACAAATCCCTCAACTACCGTAGATTATAATCTGCTTGTATTTAAATCTAAAAACAACTTAAAGACACAACAAAAAAACAACAACAAAACAAAACTAAGCACTTAAGCTCGCAGCGGTGGACCACGAACGAAATCCACAAGTATGCACTAGATTCTATGTCATTTCATCTGTCAGATAAAATATCTTTAACACTTTGCCTATCACTTGGAATCACTTTTGATGAGTTAATTGAGTAATGTCCATCTAAGCACAGATTGGAACTTCTCCTCCTCCTCCAGCATATAGGGATTACTAAATGCGATCCGGAGTACGCGCGTATATCTAGGAAAAATGCAACATTGTCTGGTTTTGCATCCATCCATCCGCACTCAAAGATCCAGTCATACTCGATCAATCCTTGTGATTACTGTCTGTGCGGTGTCTGTCAGTGGACTGTGGTGGACTTATCTCCGACCGCGCTAACTGCTTGCCGCATGCATCTAGGACTCTATAAAAATGATGATTTCAGCATCTCGTCTTAATGGCAAAACTGTTGGCCAAATGAAACGAGAAGCAGGTACTTTAAGTGTATTTAGAAAAAACTTTTACGACGCGGATCAGTGTCAGGATGAGAGTTGTCATTTTGTTGTCTGTTCTTGGGCTGGTCTAGGAATTACCTTCAAGGAGAAGATGGATTTTATTTTCTTTCATTTGCGCCTCATTATCCCTCTTGTGGTGGTGGTGGAAGCGCATAATAATAGCGATGACCTAAAATCATGAGCGTAATGGGATTCCTGAGTTCGCTTTGTTTTGTCGATTCGAATTGCTTTTTGATCACAGTGCTAATGTGCAATGTTGTTGAGCAAGAATAGAATATTTTGTGGTGGTGGGTAATGTTGTTTGTTCCGCTTCGATGAGAGAGATGAGAATTCTAAATTTAATGGAAATCGATTTGCTTGATGGTGTTTGGTTGGTGGGCCGATGATTGCTACTTCAGCGTGTTCTACTTTATTAGATCGTCTAGTCGCTGGAATCGTGGTTATTTAGTTGGATGAATGCGGAGATTGTTCGAGATTCTTTTGGTGGAAATGGACTTAGCTGTGGAATAATCCAGGAGGTCATTAGGGTTTTTTATTACTTTTCTCTTAACGGTTTAAAATCGAGGAGTGTTTTCATGATGCTTACGGTGTTTTGAGGTGTAGAAAATTAAATTCACTTGATTTGGATTATTATGGCAGGATAAGGGCTCGGTGGCGGTGGTTCTAATGCTCATCGGTTTCGTTACGGTGGTTTTTGATGGTTTAAGATGGAGAAAATCAATTTATTGAAGGGCCAATGTTTTTTGTTGGGTGAAAGGAAATTGTATAATGCTTCCGGTTTTGTATTATAAAATTAAAGAAATTGTTTACATCATTAAAATCTGAATCCTTGACTCAAATATCGTCAAATTTGACCAAGAAATATCTGCAAGACTTTGATACTCTTCAAAGAAGGCTTAAGTGTACTAGAGATAGCAAAACTAGCCCCCGATGTGGGTCCGTATCTTCCTAAGCTACGAAAAACTAAAATCTATAATCGAAAAAGATCCAACCTAAATTTTGGTGACAGTAAATATAGCATAAAAAACATCCCAATAAATTATGCATAGCGGGTCCTACTGATTCTGTCTTAAACTTCTACTGTAAGGCTCTATTCCATCCAACGAGAAGCTGCTCTTCTTAAACTAAGACCAGATTAGAATAGAAAAGAAAATGAGGATGACACTTAAAAACCCTATTGCAGGTGTAAACGCATGGAAAACTTAAACGCGTCATTATGTTCACCCGTAAAACACAGTTTTGGTACCAAATATCATTGCGCTTTACATTTCACCTATATCGATCATTGAAATTCGATCACAAAAGATAAATTCAAAATGTAGTTAAGAGATATAATCCTTTAACTGTAAATTCCTGAAGCTCTAGCGAACACAAATCGTACAGCAGGAGGGCATTTGTAGATGTTGTTGTAGTTGTTATTTCGTGTACCTGACAGCTGTTACGCTGTCATTTTTTATTCGTGGACAACAATTTAGCGCATAAATAATGGCGAATACTCAAATATTGCGTGAATTTTGGGACACACGTTTTTAATAGATTTTTTTCTATTGGTAATAAATAATGATAAATATGAGCCAAATATTTTAATTGATGAATAATGGAAAACCTAGACAATTTAGAAAAACTATCCCAGACGTTCCCCGCATTGGCGAAGAAGAGTAGGTACATGTCCGGGAAAACCCGCTAGGTGTAGGTCGTAATGTGAAAATAAATAGGCTGAATGACAATGACATACTGTAAGTTACAATGGAGCTATATGCTGTTGTTTTTTTTTTTACATAAAATAACGTTTAAATATAGTATTAAGGTACATAAATTGTGTGAAAATACAAATTAATTTTAGTTAAAAAGAGCACTGTTATCACATTTTTGTAGAAAATATATTTGTTTCTAATTAGTTTTCCACCACTGTAGGGGAACCTGGGGACATTTCATCCCTTGGGAGACTTGATCACTGGCTATTATATCGATGTGGGAATGTTTTTTTTTTACTGCTCACTGGCAACACATTATTTACCGTTAGTTAGAAACGACAAATTTTAATTTACAACTCGCATGCAGATAGGAGTATTGTGGTGACGTGTTTTTCTTTTTTAGTTGTGAACAATTTTTTTTTTATAAGTACATATTTTAAATGTTTTTTTTAACATACATAGGTATTGATAATTAATACGAGTTATCTCTGAAAATAATCGAAAACGGGTTCATTTAGATAAGTCTTCGAAGGTTTGTTTTTAAAAAAAAAAATCGATACGTATTAGAAAAATGTTCAAAAGAAAATTATGACCCCAGGGTAGATTGATCCCTTTAATGTAGGGAAGACTTGTTCCCGAGATATTCTGCTTCAATAAGCACAATATTTCGCAGTTTTTCGAAAATTTGAATGAAAAAGTTTAAATTTGCGGGCAGAATCTATATGGAACATTAACGAAACTAGGCTAAATGCAGTCCATAAACCAAAGAGTGGTTGCTACCAAGGGGAAGAAACAAGTAAACAAAATGACGTCAGGCGAGCGCGGTGAACTGGAAACTGCATGCTGTGCTATACCTAAACACAATGGGGAACTATCTTCCGCCATTTATGATCTTCCTATATAAAAATTGGCAAGACCGGATCAAGTCTCCCTGAATGGGGGACACTTGATTATTTTGGATAGTTTTAGAAAAACGGCAAAAAATATATTTTATCTTACATACTTTCTTAATTAAACTGTACAATGTGATGAACAATTAGATTGTTTATAATATCGTTAAAATAAAAAGGCAATCAATGTTTTACTTTTTGAGATACTTGACAAATTAAAAAGGGGGGATCAAGTGTCCCCAGGTCCCCTACATATTTATGTACATATAATGAAAATTCGAATACTTTTCTTCCACTTGTTTTATTTTCCAATGCTTCCTATCTCATTATGTCATAAAACCAAAACGTCAAAAAAGATTAAGTGAAAGTATGTAGTTTCCATACAGCATTTCAAAATTCTTCAACCCACTGCGGTTAAAAAATGTCTAAAGCTCAATGGATCAACTTAAATACCAGATAATTATTAGATACCGCAATTTAACAATGCATTTAAAGTATGCAGTTACATATCTGTGAGCGTGAGAAAATACTTACGATTTCCAATAGCCAATAAAGTTCGCTCAGATATTGACAAACAAGATACTCGTATACACTTCCGGAAAAAAACAGATATCGCCTACGTGCCACAATCAAGCCAGCTATTAGATTAGACTCGTGTAAAATTATCACATTTTAAAGTCATAGATCTTATCGGATCTTCTTGCATATTCAGTTATTCATATGAGATTACATGTGTGTGTTGAGGTCGATGGAGGAAAGTTCTTGCGTGTGGCAGTGGGTAGGTAGATAAGAGAAATGTTTTCCTCTTTTGCGAAGTGATATTTGAGAAGTTTTTTTTGCTGTTCGGAATATATTTATCAATCTTTTGGGTATAACAAATGGAGTGTATAACAATGAATTTTGTGTTCGTTTCCTTTCTTTGTCTATATTTAAATTCCAAGGGCCAAATACATACATGATTTCTTTATTTTAAATTTGCAATCGGAAACAAAGAAAGCACATTCTTATCTTTTTCCCCTATTTAAGTTTTATGGAACTAAGAGCTTCGACATTTTTTAAGACCAAATAAGCGAATCCAATTACCAGCCACGACAATATATGTAGCTTATCTGTTTTGGACACCACCATGGACGTTGTTCAATTAACAGTATAACAGGAATGTGTTAATAAACTATTAAAAACCACCCACTCTCTCTAAACCAATAAACCAAAAGAATTCCATTAGTTTCTAAATTGATACGATGAAATGAATAAAAAGTAAAAAACTGTAATAGACTGTAACATATTCGTAGCTCGTAAGTATGAGTATACGCGCTTTCTGCGATTTTTTTTACCTCTCTAATGACGTACGTCTACAGGCGGCGCACAGTGGTTTCCCCCATAGGCCAAAAGGTAAAATTCAAAAGTTAAAAATGTCCACATTTTTTGAAGCAGATGATATCATTAATAACGGTACAACCTGATAATGGTATAGTTCATTATCTGAGAGTAGTTATTCATAGTATTATCAGTCGCTAAAGTTGAGTGTTTTGTTGCAGTCGTCGGCGATTTGTTTTTTTGATATTTTTTCATAGCAATTTAGTTATTTTTTCTGTCGTTTTGATACATATATTGTACAGTTATAGTGGTGGATATTGGAGAACAAGGTATGTAGATAATTGTCAACTAACTTATCGTTATTATTGAAATGTAGAATTATATGAAAACCGTTACTAAAGTAAGTGCTAAATTTGTGTCCTTTTTTTAAAAGTCAAAATTCGACAGGACATAAGTTTTGATTCGTGTACTTTTGCGTAATATAACTTGCACAGTTACTTAGCTGAATTCTTCCTATTTATGAGCATAATTATGTATCAATTTTTGCGAAAATTTGCTAGAATTTATGAAATTTTACTATACATGTATGAAACTACTAGCTTAAACCCCGCCCGCTTCGCCAGGCATTAAAAAAAAACATATAAACTACATTTTTGTAATTCAGAAATTTGCCTATCACCTTTGAACCGTATTTATCTATATTAAAAAAAAAAAAACCAACTAAATTGGTTGAAAATTACGGGCGGTACTTGTTTTTATATTATAGAATATCATCTTAGCTAACGCAAGATTTTCAAAAAAAAAAAACTCAAAAATCTATGTTGAGCAAAGACGTTTTAGAACTTTAATTGTAAAAAATATAAATTCATTCCAAATTAGTAAATTAAGTCATTTAATAAAAATTAACGTATTATTTTATAATTTTAAATGCAGTTTGAAATTATGACCGCTGATCTCATACATATGAAACCACTGTGCGGCGGCGCGGCGTTTGGTAGTGATTTCTCTTTATTACGAACACGTCGACTTTTCTTAATGCGGAAGAGTTTGAAGGAAAAAACTGCAATGCTGTAGCTACACATAGGACGCAATCGTGAAAAAACCAACTGTCACCGGTAGTGTAATCTGTAATGTCTTCATTTAGTATAATCATGTGCAATGTGCGTGCAATTGCTGATGAAAGCTTATAAAATGTTTAGTGACTAAGAAGAAAACCATGCCATGCTCTTTTCTTTTAAGGACTATCGAAAGATCTAAAGATATTTGCTTTATTTTTCATCCATTATTTCAAAACAATTAGTTTTGGAATAAATAACTATAATCAGTTCACACGTTGAAATGAATAGTCCTTTTATTTAGTTTCCTGTTTATTCAGTAAAGGACCTTTTTTGGGTTTCTATTAAATTCACTACTGGTGGTAAATGTCGCATCCCTTTTATTCTCATGTAATTTCAAGGGGCATCATAATTTATGAATATTCACCGAAACGTGAACAAACAATACAAGAAGGACAATCAAGTCCTTCAGAGTTTTTTATCTGCTTTATTTTTTATGTAAAAATTCCCCAAAAAGGGAGGCATAGAGAATGAAGCAAAAAAAAAAAAAAAAACTCATTTTAATGCGAGTAAGAACAAAAGGCATTTTGTCTTGCTGCCACCGAAAAATAAAAGAATCCAAACAAATCAAAGAAGAAAAAAAAAAACCGAACATGCGGACACTACGCCCAAGATGAGGACGAACGACGACGACGACGAGTCACTTTTGAAAAGGATTGACAGATTATCATGCCTGAATTTGGCAGTTTTATTGCTACCTATGTCTTAATGCCACACTTTGGTTGTAGGGAGGTATTTTCTGTTCTTACTGTTCTCATTCTTATGGTTTTTGATTGTGATTTGGTTGTGTTTTTTTTTTTGCATTTTTTTTTTTACTTAGTTTTTGGATTCTTGTTTTGTGTCTTTGTTTTTTTTTTCCTTTTTTTTATTTGAGGCAACATGTGGTTCTATGTGGGGCAAATAAGTATTTGGTTAGCTTACATAAGGGTTGCACTTGGTATCAACTGTAATGACGAGGACATACTTTGGACAACATGACAATACTTGAACTTACTCGACTAACTTTCTTAATGATTGGAGGTAGCTGAATTATATTTTTCTAAAGCTTCTTGTTTTCAAGAAACAAGTTGTTGCCAAAGACTAAAATTCAGATATATTTTGAAACCATCTGGAGACGTTCATTAGGTGTTTTGTTTTTTGTAACCTATGAACATATTAACAGTTCTGTGTAAAAAATTAAGATCAGTAGGATAATTTTATAAAATATTGATGTTCAACTTTAATATATTTTTAATTCCTTTTCAAACTTAAAAAAAAAATAAGATTGTAGGTTTATGTATATTCGGCTGCATTTATTTGAAGACTGTTTTCGAACTTCATTTGAAAAAAATAAGAACAAAAGTGAACAATAATTATTCTACTGGTCTTAGTTTTTTACGCAGGACTGTATATAGGCTAATAAAGTTTTCCATGTAAAATGCAATGACAACAACAGATTTCAGATTTTTCGTGCTGAATTGAAAACAAACGAGATTAAGCTGGTAAAAAAAGATTTGCTTCCAAATTACTTTCGGGTAAATTTGATCCAAAATGTCAAAAATGACAAGACGTCTAGTATTAAAAAGTTTGGACAGAGAAGGATATATTCAAATGAGAAAAGGTAAAAAATCTAAAATAAATTGAAAAAGTCCTTAATTAATTAATCCTATTTCTTCTTTCTTTTTTAGGTGGCCCTACAGTTCGGGGTGAACCAGGGCCTGCTTCTCGCAACCATTTAAGTGTGCGTATTATATCTATGCACCGAAGGAAGGGACCTATAGTTTTTTGCTGACTCCGAACGGCGAGTTGAGAAGCTCCTCATGACAAATGATACTCTTTGAATGCTTGTCAGATATTCGATAGAGGTGGTGCCGTCCAAAAACTTTTATGTGTTGAATCCATACTGGATAGAACATGGGTAGCAGTGCGAAGTGGCATCTAAGCTGCAGTATGGTTTAGTTTGTTGGGGGGGGAACTCAAGCAAACAAAATCCAACCGTTGCTTGTTGCTCAAAAACATATAGTAAGATTGATTTGGAAAAAGCGGCGCAGTGAACATAGTTTCCTACTTTTTCTTAGTTCTAAAAATCTTCCACTTAAACATTTATACTTTTATAAAGTTCTAAAGATATTTTTTTTAAGAAGTGGCTATTCCATAAATAGAAGTCCAACTACCTATGAACTTCGTAGCAACCATAGCTTTCAGGCACCAGTTCCAATATTTAACACCAGACACTTTTTAAATTTTAACTCTTCAGTTGCACCCAGTCTCTTCAATGTATTGCCGCTTAATCTTAGACATACTAGAAATTATATCCTCTTTTACAAAGCACTAAAAAAATGGCTTTTTACATTCGGTTTCAGTGAGGTTAATATATTCTATTCTAATTGCGTAACGACCCTTAACACCTTTTCTTAATTTGGATTATTTATTTTTATTGTTGATGCATTCGACACAAGTTTTCTTTATAAAACTTTAGAATGCATTTTAATATTATTCAATATTTATGAGAAAATATTTAAACTTTAATCTCTTTATCTTATAATATTTCGTTTTTATGTTTTGTATATTGTAAGAGTTGGAGATGGTACCCTTTTTTTTTTGGGCACCGTAGCGCAAGTGGTTAGTGCATCGGACTACTGAGCCAGCGGTCTGGGGTTCGAATCCCGCCGCAAACACCTAAAAGTTTTTCACAGTGCCCACCTCTTTCGAATGTCTGACAAACATCAAAGAGTAACATTTGTCTCGATTGAGCTTCTCAACTCGCCGTTCGGAGTCGGCAAAAAACTGTAGGTCCCTTCCATTTGTGCAAAAATATAACACGCACACACAAATGGTTGCGAGAAGCAGGCCCAGGTTCACCTCGAGCTGTAGCGCCAACTAAGTAAGAGTTGGAGATGTAAATACTTTGTATTGCTTTTAATATGTTCTAAATTTGTATTTGAATATTTGAATAATAAAATTGAAATTGAATTGAAATTGAAATTGAGTCCAACGCACCTACCACTACGCCACGGTGCTCAAAAAAAAAAAAGGGTACCAAAAAAATACACCCGTATTATCAAGGAAGCAGACAAAATTGTTCTGTGTTGACAGAGGCACTTTATCCCCAGATTGGACCTTCATATACGAATAAATTTATCAGCAGTGTTTGCACAAGGTGACATAACAATAAGTATATACGATTTGAAAGCAGTTTGTAGGAATATTTTCTGAAATAGTAATATTGACAGAATTTGTAAGTCATTTCAATTGGTTCGGGTACTCGACTCATGGTTTGCTTGTTGCAGAGTTTAGTTTTAGCTGAGATTTCCAAAAGCACATATAAAAAGGACTGCAACAGGTCTTAGCAATAAAGATACTCTTTGCATGTTGATGATCTAATTTTTCGTACAGTAACTGAACGCACATTTTCCTCCTCAATTTTTTCCTGTTTTATGATTTTGTGAAGCCGCAACTTTTATTCTATTCAATGTTTTTGGAATCATTTTCGGTATCAAATTATAAATTCTCAATTTGTTCTAATTGAATTAAATTAAGCCAGAAAATCTCTAACGAATTTTAGTAGCAGCTCAATGGGTAGAACTATAACCCACCTGTAATTTTACATTTCTCCATTTGACCTGAGGAATCAAATCTCATCTGGTTTGATTTTCTTTTTATTGTAACCAAGTTGACCTACTTTTTAGTATTAACCTTAGACAATAACTTCATATTCTTTCAAATAAAAGTCTACTATGTGCCACAAGCCGTAGTCAAAAAGAAATAAAATGTAAATTTCTTAAACCAACAAACGTCGTGCAATAAGGTAATTGCATTCAAAGGGTTAACACTCGACGAAAGTTCATTGCTTAGGAAAATTAAATCTTGTAGGCTGTCTTAACATCTCACATGAGTAATTAGAACCATTACTACAATAAACATTTAAATGAAAGCCCACACCATAAATTCAAAATGTAAGTACATATTGTTCAAAGAGAAAGTTCTTACTCTACCAAAAGTAAAATAATAAAAAATTGTACCTACCTACAATATTATTGCCGTGTGTTTGAAAATGCCGACATTTTAATTGGTCCCCCAACCCCGCCATCGCGTCGTCTAATAAACTCCATAAAGAAAGCTTTACGCAATAATTTCAAAAAAAGAATTCACATTTGTTCCCTTTAAATTACACAAATCCTTATGCAAGAAAAACAAATTAAAATGTTAGTGGTTTTGTCACACACAGGTGTTAGGTTAAGCACGATATGCTAATGCACCGCGAAGCACTCCCCTACTAATATGACAATTCGTCAATTCTCGTCGTCGTCGGCGTCGGCGTCGGAAGATCTAAGTGATTGGTTAACCTCAATTAATTTATTGGACGCTACACACGCAGGGTGTTATTCACTTGCTTTTATCAATAGAAGTGATTTTTCACACACTTACTCGTATACTCCTTCACAGTTATCTAGAGAAAAATAAGACAAGAAAAAAAAAACATCTCTTTATGAATTAATTATTTATCTTCATGTCCAGTCATTTTCTTGAACCCCCATTAGTGTCCTACCAGAAGACATAATTGACACCTATGTGTAAATTCGTATTTTTCAATTTTCCTCACGTTCCTTTTCGAATTCCAATCGAATGACGAACAAAGTTACCATCCGACTGTGGCAGAGCGGTTAGAATTACAAAACCACCTCGGACGACGACCGAATTGTCAAACCACCAAATCAATTGCAACTACACTATGCCACTTCGTCCGGTCGTCAGTCGTCGGAAAGTTAGAAAATTTATCCTCCAATTAGTAACGTAGACGTAGAGAATCCGCAATCGATCACAGACTAAAGAGTCTGTAGATATTGCCCAGCGGAACTCCGAACTCTTTGCGTTTGTTCGTCGGCAAAGTAACAACTCTTCAAATGGTACGAGTATAATAATGTATCTGCGATTAGAAATCAATCAAATTTCTTCATACAAATCAATTAGATAAATCGTAACGGTTAAACTCATCATTATGTTTAATTTAGCCTTTTTTTCTGTGTTGACGACGGATGGATTGAGAGAGCCGGATTTTCTCTTAGCCGTGAGCCGATGGCTATGAAAGATACAAGT
Organism: Brachyopa scutellaris; assembly: GCA_949775065.1. NCBI lineage: Eukaryota > Metazoa > Arthropoda > Insecta > Diptera > Syrphidae > Brachyopa > Brachyopa scutellaris. Next base: position 183,339,478 of record OX459112.1, on the reverse strand, counting down.
ATCTAAGCAAACACAATTGATAAGATTAACGAACGTTGCCGATGGACTTTCTTTTGATGTTTTTTTTATTTCTTTGTTAAATGTCATTCTTCTATTTATCTTCTTGGAGAAGTTAATATTTTTTATTATTGATTTTTTGACAGTTATAGATACAAGAAGATACTTGAAGTATCGGCTTCAATGGCAATGGGTTGCAAACAATGAACGTTTGTGTTTAGATGAGTTGATTGTTTGTTCACAGTGTAGTGACACTACAGATAGCTACATAGTAGTGCAATGACTAGTTTGTAATTTCTTTAAATGCTTTAACTGTTAATCTTGAATGACTAGTGAAAATATAGTTATACCTATAAAAAAAAATGGTTTGAATTAAGTATTTCATATTCCCCATCCGATGAGAAATGCTTTTAAACATTTATTTTCAGCAGTTTGGCCTTCTGAAAGCGAAACAGGGTGAATCGGAATCTGGTTGAGTCAAAACATTCTTTGTTTGCATTATAATGTATACGTTGAGTTTAAGAGATAATTTCATTCTCATACAGGCTTAAAATAGGGCTGAGGTGGTAAGTAGTCTGCATTATTATTATTATTATTATTAAAGGGTGAGATGTCTCGCGACCTCAAGGTCTACTGTGTCCATTACACGTCCTAAAGGAACATCTCTCTCATCATTATTCCTATTAGAACTGGTTAGAGAGAGCTAAGCTCAAACCTAGTCCAGCTGAAAATTGCCTAGGTCATAGCATCTCATCTAGGTCAATTTCCTTAAGAAATCGCAGCAGGAAACCAGGTGCAATGAGTGGCAGATTCTTTGCTGTAAGTTGCTGTTTACCCAAGCACTTGAACCTTTTTCTGGGTTAATGCTCCACTTTCAGCCAGTATATGTTCTGGAGTTTTACTGGGCTCATTGCAAAATCTACATGAGTCTTCGTCTGGTAGACCCAGCTTCCTGAGGTGGCCCTTGAGCTTACAATGTCCCGAAAGGAACTCAGTCAGGAAATGGAGTTTGTTTTTGCCCAGGCTAAGGCAAGCTTTTCAGTTGTAATTACCAAGCAGTTTCTTCATCTGTCCTAGACCCTGAATGTTTGTCCAATTTTTGCGCTATGTCGCGTCTGTTGTAGCGTTTGTCAAGATTGTATTGGGCATATCCGTCAATAGCGCAGATTTCCGCTTGAAAGATGCTAGTGTAGTTGTCGAATACTTTGGTGCTGGGCGCACACATTCTTGCAGCCGTTCCTTTCTCAGTTCTTCTCCCAGTTCATCTGTGTGCCATTTAGTGATATAAGACTCAGCGTATAGATTCTAGATTCATTGGTCCAATCTGCATTAGCTTTAAGAGATATTTCTCCACGGTTAGTTAGTTTAAGAAGACTTTTACTTATTAAGTTAACAATATTTGTAATTGCATCACTTAAGATTTTTGTCCATTTTGGGTAGGATAACTCATCGGCAGAATTTTGCAAGTACAGTGTGATACCGATTAACCGGGAAGCTTTCAAAAACTTTGCATTCCTATTGAAACTCGATTAACTGGGAAAGTATCTATTATCAGTGTTGCAAGCAAAAATTCAGTTAAGAAGAAAAGCGAAACTCGTGTTACATGTCCAATCGTGAAGATTTTTTGCACATTATTGATGTAAATGGTTTGTTTAGCATGTTAAATCTTGTTTGCGTTCGCACATGTACATGTGCATTTTATGAATTGTTATTTATTTTTAGTTTATCCTATTTTCTTCAGTTCTTGTTTTATTGTTTTATAATAAATTATTTTTTGTTAAGCTCCGGTTATTTTTACTTCATAGGAAAAACATTCGTTAATCCGGGATTTTCGATTTTCCGTGATGAGCTCGGTCCCGACCTTCCCGGGTAATCGGTATCACACTGTACATTGTATGCTCGGAATAGAGATAAAATAAGCTTTTGGTCTGTTATGTTATACTGCCATATACGCTGCTCATAAACGTGAGAACTCACTAAATCAATTGTCGAAATATCCCATTTGTGTCTCTTTGTTCCCAATCACACAAGGTGCTACATATTCATTTTACAAACGGATTAATTCAAAAGTTCACTCCGAACTTCCATCGCAGTATGCAGCCGCAGTGGCTTATTAATTTGAGAAAAAAGCGTCACCCGTCTCGATATCTTATGTGTTTCCGCTGTCAATACAAAATGATATTGCCGCGACAGATGAAAATTAAAATAGAAATCGAAAGCGATTTCTCCCTCGGAACTGTAATGTGCTCGTTAGTAACGCTACCTACAACGCAACAGCAACAGCATTCCTCGTCTGCGAATCACAAAAAAACACTCGTACTCAGACTCAAAAAAAAAAGAATAAAAACACAAACACCCAAACACCCAAACGGTAGCAACAAACATCTGGTGCTGCTCACCGAAAAAGAAAAAAACAAACCCCCCTTCCGCAACCCACCGAAAGTATCAATCCCAGCGTAGGTGGCTTTATTTTCATTTCATTCACCGCCTTTTGTTCCCCCACTACTGTGTGTTGCAATCAGGATTTAATTTCCAACACAGGAGGAAAAACCAAAAAGAAATAACTTTTTTTTTTCTGCAAAAGAAGAAAACTACTCGTATAATAAGTGATACACAAATTGCATAGTTGGACTTGTAAGAGTATCTTATATCTTATTGTGGGGGCGAATCTGAGATACTCTCTCAAATTTAACTAAAACTCATTCGAAGAAACTTTATGCATTGCGCTACCGTTTGTTGTCGAAAAGAAGCGAAACAAGAAAAGAAAAAAAAAAATAAAACAATAACTCGGTAGGTGTCGAAATGCATTAAGATGGGGCAACAGCAACAGGGAGCAAGGAGAAGCCGACAGGAGCAACAAAGGAAAAACAAAACACTTAATGGCGCGAATGTGTAGTAAAATAACACCAATTTTCAACCTCGAATTTGCTTTTATGCTCAACTTTAGCATCGTTTCTTCTTCAGTGAATGGCAGACACCATCAGCGCGCTGTCTAATGGTAGCAACAGCAGGGACAGAAGTTGCCCAAAATGCAGCCCACAGAAGGAAATTTGATATCTTATCAATTCTTCATTAGGTTTTAGTTTCTTTTCTTTTTGTAAGAAAAAAAAATATGGGTCACTATACATATAAGCTCGAGCTACGAGTATACATGTGTAAGCGCGTGCATTGATTACCTTTTTTTCTGTTGAAGGCCTTTGTTCGAAGAGTGTGTGCTAACGATGGAGGTGGCATGAGTATCTGCTGCAGTTTTTGGTTAGACTAGTTTCAATTTAACTTATTAGGATGAAATTCGATACACACTATTGCACATTGCGTACGTTAAATGAAGGCGAGAAGCATTAGAAAACTTGATATTTACGTAAACAGGGCGAGGTGGAAGCGTTGGGATTAACTTGAATGTGGTATCTGTTTACAATGCATTGGATCGAGTATGGATTAAATCACATTTCATATCTTTGAGATTTTTATCGACGACAATGCTTAACATTTAGCTATTAGGCAGAATTAACCATTTCGGTTCACCAGAGAGCAACATGGAACCCACGTCTAACAAGACGCGTACAGATGACGACGTCCTTGTCCAACTATTTGAAACTATGAAAGTTGATTGAGTTCTACATAAATACAGATTGAACCTTGCCAGTGAATTGTTATACAAAGCAATGGACCAATGACATACCGTTTTGGAAGCGTCAGTCGAAAGAAATTTATACCATGGAACAGTACACCCCGAAAGAACGCGCTGAAATTGTTCAGCTATACATTCAAAATAAGTTCTCAATAGTGCTTTTCGTAAAAAAAAAAATAAAGTTAAAACTGCTCCAGGTGATAACACTATAAAGCGTTTATACGCAACATTTGTGAGCTCCAGTAGTCTTAGTAATGCCAGCCACGCATCCAGACAACAAACAAGACGGTATTTTTTCGAAGTCGATGGAGCTACCGTAACAACACAAACAAAACGCACACTGCCGTTGGAAAAGTTGTACAAGCTTTTACAAATGAAGGAAAAGTTCAAGCCATAAATTGGGTCGGGCAATCAAGACTAACATGCGAAAGGGTCGGTAGAGGAATTAAATCTATTTCATACAATAAGCCACTTATATCAGCAACGAAAATTCGGACCCAATTGCTAGACGAAGGTCGCGATGCTCCATCAACGTGTACAATACGTCGAAGACTCCACGAAGCTGGCAAACATGGACGCGTTGCTCGAAAAATTCCCTACGTTAGCAAGGAAAATATGGAAAAAAGGATGCATTTCTATAAAGATCGTGCACTAAAAGAACAATCAAACCGAGGAATCCATGAATGAAGTATTCTCATAATAGAGCATACGTTTGGAGGAAAATAAGATGCACTTTCCTACAACTGCACAAAACCGACCTTTAAGGCAGCAGAGAAAGACATTATGGTCTGGCAATGCTTTTGTACACATGGGGTAGGCAAAATTATACCATTGGATGGCAAACTAAAGGCGGATGTTTACTTTAATATCTTAAAAGTTGTGGCAGTTCCAGAAGGTCATAGGTAACGATTTTGACTTCCAATAAGACAATGCGCCTATACATACTGCCAGGAAAGTATTAGAATGCATTCGCACAGAAAATATAAATGTTTTGAAATAGTCAATGCAAAGCCCCCAATCGAAAATGCATGGACACTGCTTAAATTGCGTATTACTGAGGAAGCATCCAGAAAATAAAGGAACTAAAGCAATGCATAAAAGAAAACTGTGAAAAAATCACACCATATCAGTGTAAAAACCTTGTCCACACTATGGAAGACTGAATTGCAAAAATGTCTAATAGAAAAAAGGGCCATTGCGGATATTAAAAATATTGGAAACATACTTTTGCAACGCTGAATTTTGTTTTTGTTTTACTTACTTTAAAAAAAAGAAAATTAATATATATTTTTGTACTATTATATATACAGTGCACTCTCTCCTTACGGACACCTCTCATAACCGGACACCTCTTATAACCGGACAGATTTCAGAGAACGGAAATAAAAACTCGATTTTTCATATAAAAAACTCTCCCATAACCGGACACGGACACCAATTTTCGTAACCGCCATATAATATCGCTCTCTCTAAACTGGACAAAAGACATCTACGCATGGCAAATAGGTTACATACTTTTTTTTGTTTTTGTTTTTGTTTTGTTTTCATCTTTTTAGCACTTTGCAAAGAAACGAAACAAAAATGTAAACTGTGGAGTGTGCCTTTGCGTTATTATCACGTTCGCAGTCTCACGGACACATAATTTTCGGTGGAGAACGCTAGAATGACACACGCATATCTCCGACATTTTAAGAGATATTTTATATTATTTTATGCGAATTTTGTATTAAAATGATTCCGCTGGTCACAGTGAAGTGAAAAAATAATGCCGGAATATGAAAGTATAGAAAATGTATTTCTCGTCGGGGTATCCCGCTTTGTCCTAACGTACCTAAAATTCTTTGACGGCATATGCCATCATGACCCGCTAATTTCCTTAACCAATGAGGGCATATGCCGTCTTGTCCGCGAACATCCAAGAACTGTGTGCATTTATAAATCCCGTTGCCCTTTTTAAATAGATTTGTATGTTAAGTGTATGTATGTGTGTGTAATTTCAAGCTTGATTTCCAAAGACAGAAGTATGAATTCATTTGTAAAATAGAACTAATACCATATATCTATTAATTGTGTTTCGTTGATGTCAATTAACTTTTCCCCCTATAACCGAACACCTCTCATAACCGGACACCTCTCATAACCGGACAAATTTCTCGGTACCGTCAGTGTCCGGTTATGAGAGAGTTTACTGTATATGTATATATACGGCGTCAGCAGTTTAACTTCTCGCAACCATTTGCGTGTGCGTGTTATTTTTTCCACGAAATGGAAGGCACCTACAGTTTTTTTCCGGCTCCGAACGGTGAGTTGAAAAGCTTCTCATGACAAATTATACTCTTTGATTGCTTGTCAGACATTCGAAAGAGGTGGCACCGTAAAAAAAACTTTTAGGTGTTTTTGCTGGAATTGAACCCGAGCAGCATGCGTAGTAGTCCAACGCACTAGCCACCACGGCCACGGCGACTGTACTATTATAATTGTTATTAAAAACTCTGTTTACGATGTATTAAATTTAGGAAATAAATTTTAAAAGAAGTCCTTTATTTGAAATATGTTTAATGTTACACGTAGTTGCAGGTCGTGGAAACTTATTTTTGCAATATACTGTATATCTGCAACATTACCATTTTAAATAAAGGAGGCTCTATAAGGGCTTCTTAGACTACGTTCATTACCAAGTTCACCCCAGTGCTATTCAAATACGGAGCTTGAAGCTAAGATGAAGGAATTCATTCACTGAATTGCAATTTCAAGGATCAATGAATTTGGCCAATGCGTTGATAATTAAGTAAACCGGGAGACCAATGCTCTTTGTGTAAGAGATGTGTTACCATAGGCCATAGAAAAAAGTATTCCTGAATTTATACGGTGCCCACTTTGTGATCCTGATCAATATTTTCGATTGATTTCTGATGTTATATTGTTGAAAGCATGGATTTACCTAGAATGTAAATTTCTAGAAACCGATTGATAATGAAAGCATGGCCACCATTATCTCATCTCATTAAGTATGCAATAGACAATAGGTAAAGGCCTGCGGCAATATAATCTGGTTAAAGCTTGTTTGTAAACCACCGACTTAAGGAAAGACCAGAAAGTACCAGGAACATTCAATGACGTAATTCACAATGATTTATAAAACGTTGCTTTTTTTTTTGTATACCTATAAAACAATTAGACTTTCTTTCGAAGTAATAAAAAGTACCAGGACACAGTTACCAATGCATTGATTTCACTTCATCTACACAGCACAGCTGGTCTACAGACAGTAGCATCTTATCAACTCCTAATGAGTTGCATAAACCACTGTCCGCCCAATGTGGTCCTTATCATAGGTGTCTAATGACCCAAAGGCTACATAGCTGCCGCTAACCATTTTATTCACATGTAACTAGCTACAATTATTTTTACCGTTAACCAATAGAAAAAATACACAACAACAAAAAAAAAAAAAAGTTTTAACTATTTAACCAGAAGCGCTTAAGCAAATTGCCACTAGTTACTCGACGAAGCCGACGACGCGACGCGACGGTTGCTTGCTTCTTATCACCATTTTCGCCACCGCTCAACAAGACATATGTATGTACGTATGTGATCGTTCAGGTTGAAAGGAAAAATAAATAAATAAAAAAAATAAATAACACGAAAACATGATGAAAATGATGTAGAGCACCGTAGAGCCGTAAGTAAACTCATGCATTTATATTAATTACATGCAAAAATAAATCCAAATCAAATGTGGTCGTAGCGGTAAAAAAAAGAACTGGGTACGGTACCCTGACAAACGGGTAGTTTAAGACTTTAAGCCGGTGTTATCTTCAGCATCACTTTTGAAAGACATTTCAACATGGGATGATGGCGAGCGAATGCCAAAGGAAAACCACGTTAAGATTTCCGTGATGAATTCATTTAGATACCACCAGACAGCGCACTTTCAATTGTGATTGATGCCAGAATACTCGTCCATGTCCATCTCAGTAATCTGAAATTAGAATCGAGATAGACACTTCCTGATGGTTGTGGAATGTACTAGTACTCAAGTCTCTCCTATTCAAATAGAGCCAATCTCCATAGACTCCAAATCTCGATACTTGAAAACGCATAACGATGTGTGACTGTCACATATTTGCCACTCAACTTGTGGAAAAAGTAGAGTAGGTAGATACGAGTATACTCGTACTCGTATCCCGATCTCACACACGTGTCTTTCTAATGAATTGACTAGATGACGTATTCGAATGTATTTGCATCGTTCGATGCAAATATAGTCTTTTTATTGAAAATACTCTATCGGCATAAGAAGGAAGAAAACTCTTTTGGGGCTTAACAAAAAACTATGTACCAAGTCATGTCAAATGTCTTTGGCGAAGACTGATCGAGTGCCGCGTTGAAAGTAATAAAATACCATTTTGGAATTTTTATTTCTTTTTTTTTCTTGTGTTGGTCTTATGCTTTTAACTGCTAATGGTTTGGCTTCAACCACACCATGGAACACTCCATAGATACATTGCATTTACGGCAACAAACCATTTTCAAAAATTGGAGCACCAATCGAAAGAGAAAAAAAGGAATTCATTCGGTGATGGTGGTGGTGGTGGTGGTGGTATAAATCAACAATTGAATTGAATGCATAATACAAAAACTATCCCACAGCAGAAATCAGCTAAGGTGGGTTTTTTTACTTTTATTCAAATTAAGATTGCGGCGCGCTGTATTTTGTCCGCGATAGTCAATTAAGAAAATGAATTTAAAATTGAATTTTAAATGAAGTACGAACTCCATGGACAGATATTAAACTTATTTGGGTGTTAATTTGTTACGATTCGAGCATGGCTGGCTGGTAGGAGTTCTTGTCCTTTATGAACGCGCGTAATTATCGCCGCCGCCGATTAGCGAATGTAATACAACTTACCGTGACAATTTTTTACTCCAACAGCTTGTACAGCTCGTTTGCGGTGATGTTAAAGTTTGTTAGTTGACAGTATGATGTAATCTTACCTGCAATTAAAAAAATACAAAATTTATTATTGTTATGTTTGCTATTAGAATATTTGTAAGGAAAATGTTGAATGAGAAACTGAATTTGATGTTTTCGTGGCACAATAGCTATGTAAGAATATGTCACAGGATTTGGACAAAGAATAGGCTTATCAATAAAATGCCCTATTAAACCAAATTTGGCGATATTTTCACAACTGTTAAACCGAAATGAAGTAAATTGAAGATCGTTCGAAAATCACATTAGAAAAGACTCTGGAGAAGTAAATAAACTTGGGTAGGATTCACTTAGCAGAGGTTCCCAAACTTATTTCGTCTATCGCCCATTTTTAGAATCTCTTTAGTTATTATCATCACACATCAATCACTTTAGTTATTATAGTGTGTCAAAGAGTATCCCGGACACGAGCCATATCTCAGCAACTAAGAGCGCCATCTATTTTTTCAAACATGCGTTTTAAAGCTTGAATATTTCGCTACTATCTGTTAATTTTATGACTTTTGATTGACATTTAACAATAGGTGTGTTTTTTTTTTCAAATCTATACAGTTTAAAAAAATGCTTTCAAAACAAAATACAACTAAACCTTAGCCTGGACAGTTATCCAGTCTAAGGTTTTGTTGTAATTTACACTGAAAACATGTTGCGGAAACATGTTTAGTCTATAGGCGTGTTTTTTGTTCAAATCTATATAGACAAAACATGTTTCCGCAACATGATTTCAATGTAAAATCTTAGAGTGTTGTACCCAGTTAGCACTCCTATAAGTATCCCATAACGACTTTCTGTCTTTTTGTAGGAGTTTCCTAGTTCTTGTTTTATCGTACTCTGGCCACAGTCGTCTTGATATCTCACAGGTGACTAACGATCTCCACCTGTTGTTGCCACAATTACTGATTTTTGTTCAATTTTGACCCGAGGGTTACAGAGTGGAGGTCTAACCGTCCCATCAGCTTGTTCTCTTAAGCTCTTCGTGGCAATACTTTACAAGCTTCGATGTTATTTATGCAGCAGCTATTGCTTTTATGGCCGCCTAGCTATCAATGTAAATATTGATATCCTCTCGTGATATTGTCATCATTGACACCAATTGAGTAGCCTTTGTCACTGCTAGAACCACTGCTGTGATCTGGAAGTCGTATGGAGCTGCTTATTCCTAGTTCTAGAGAAGCAAACTGCTCCAATACCTATGTCCATCTTTGACCCATCGATCGGTATAGATGGACTTAGCGCTCTGTGGTAGTTCATTTCTCTCCCACCGCTCTCTGCTTGGAAAATCCCACGTGAAGGATTTTTCAAAATCCAAGTATGGGACTGTATAGTCTGAGTTGATGTTAAGGTAATTGCCAAGTATTTTGGGGTTTCCGTATGCATTAGACAGCCAGTGTTTTGACTGGCTTAGCCCGAGGGCGTTTTTTGCTGTGGTCTCCTGCATATAGACATCCAGAGGCAGAAGACTAGGAATTGCTTTCAATCCCGCTGTTGGTGTTGTTCTTATCGCACTGGTCACTCCAACGCATGCAATTCTCTGTACTTTGGTAAAATCCTTGAGGTTGGTTGTTTTAGCGGCAGCGTTTTACCAGACCAGTCCTCCGTATGTTAGTATGGGTCTTACTACCGTACTTCACATCCATAGCGTTATTTGCGGTCTACATCCCCAGTTTTTCCGAAGAATCTGCTGCGATGCAGAAAGCAAATAATACTTTTTTTTTACCCTTTCTTTAATGTACAGCTTCCAGTTAAGCTTTCTGTCGAGTATGTGGTCTAAGTATTCCGCGTCTCTGACAGCTTATGGGGGTTACCCTCAATGTTTGGAAGCGTGAAGGCTGGTATAGCTCTTTTATTAGTGAACAACACTAGTTCGGTTTTCTGAGGGTTCACCCCAGTCCACATTGTTTCGTCTAAAGGTTAAGTGTGTTCGAGGCTCTCTGCATTAGTTCAGTGACGGTCGTTAGGAATTTTCCCGTACCGAATAGTTCGACATCATCTGCATATGCTATTGCTTTAATTCCACAGTATCTGTATTTCACCAATAGTTCATTAATGACCATGATCCAAAGAAGGGGGTATATAACTACACCCTGCGGCGTGCCTCAAGATGCGATCACTTTTTGACGGGTTCTCCCGAGTTCAGCGTTGATGTACCTACTGCTAAGAAGGTTGACTGTAAGTTTAGTTACGCAACAAGTTCCAACTGGTCAAACAGTTACTGCGCTATTATCTAGAAGTTTTGAAGCGTTTGATGGCCAAAGAAAGTCTAAAGAATCTCAAGAGTATTTAGTTGTTTCTTAGGCAAAGAAGCGCTAGCCAGGTATAAGAAGAAGATAGTTACACCAAAAATCTTGTAAGGGAATTGCTAGCTTCATTCTGTAGACATTAAATATTTAAAGTAAATGCAACTATAGTTGCTATTCATAATAAACTTAAGATTTTGAAGAACTTTGTTCACAATGTGTTGATCGGTTAGCTCCCAAAATATTATTCTTACATAATGTAATGCTATGGTTCAGGTTGTCATAATGTAATTCTTCACTTCCTGAAATTGTATGAGATTCTTTCATTGCAACTTCCACTGTGTAATAACCCCAAGACCACCTGAAATAGTGCAAGAACACATGCTCTCTTTAATATCATATCTGATTTTTGAGTAATTTAATTTAAGTCAATTCGTGCATAATTGAGCTCCTGTAGGTAATTATCCTCCACGTTACGAGACGTAAAGACTTTCACTTGGAATTCGTTGCACACTAACTGCAATCTAATGCTACTGTGCATACATAACTGCTGTACTGCAATGAAATCTAATCTCACCATTATTAATAATATGAATAACATATGTTCGTATGTACATGTGTATATTGAAATGTATGCCAACACCACATGGGTATCATGTCGCTTATGATGCAAAGTTGTTCGGTTAGTGGTAGGGTACTCGTATCACATGCAATTCGCCTTCTCATCGTGTAAAAAGCCCTGACTATTACTTTTCTCTTTCATTATTAATAATGCCTTTCGTAATCAGTAAGACAGTATCATGGAAAATACCTGGATGAATGAATGAGATGTGAACTGTGTGCTACTAGCTGCGAGTAACATGGTCAGCTGAATATGAACCACGAAATCAGTGAAATACTCGCGCAATAAATTTAATAAAAGTTTTATAAAATATTTGCATTGTCAATTGTATCTGTTGGGTTTTCTGCCATTTTTCATAGGAAAAAAGTACGTGGTACGTAGGTTGAGTGAGCATTTAAATTGTCTGCATTCGCAGTTTAAGTTTTCACCCACGAAAGAATGACTCAACCTGGAAACCATTGTTACGCTTAACTGTTAGATATTACGAGTATATTATAGTCTGTTATGTGACGAAAATTCTTTCACAATTTTCTAAGTATTTCGCGTTGAGACACTTTTTTTTGGCTTAACAGATACATACGTACATTCTGTACATCTCGGGTGTGCTTACACGTTTTGTAATCAGATAAGTTATAGTACAAGAAGGAGGAGTTTATAATGAATTTGATTAACTATATTCATTAAGTGCAATTGTGTAATTATGTCGAAGACTTCTCTTTAGAGTTGCTGTTGCTTCATTTCACTATTCAATTATCGCTTAGGAGAAGATTCCCTACTAACGAGTATTAGTATTACAGAATTGCGTGTTAAGTGTGAATTAGTTTTTCTAGTTGAGCAAATGTACGAGTATGTCGATGTTGAAGTTAGTTCTGATTGTGGTGATAGTTACATGTAAGTGATATGTTAGTTAGTTCAATATGAAGATAAAGGGAAGGCATACATAACTTCTTTCTAACAAAATAGATGGAAACTGTTATTTAAGTCTATGATTTTGGTGGGCTGATAAAAAAAAAACTAGTTGTTCCCATTCAGAGGGATGCGCTAATGAAATAGGTACTTTTAATCATTTTAGTGAACCAAGTTCTCTACGGATTCAATTCGAACTATTTTCCCACCAAACAACCAAAATCGTCTGACGAGAGTTTCTTCTTTATGATATGAACGAATTAGTTCAAACATTTTCCAAAAAAAAAAACCTAAGGCCACTTCAGTCTAAGAGCTCAGCTATGTACACTGCACTCCACAAGTTTCTGGCTAAATGACCAAATTAAGTGAACCGCTTAAATAAAAAGACTTGGACCATACAATTTTTCATCTAAAAATCCACCTCGTACTTACACCACTTTGGCCGTCAATCAGGGCAATTAATCGATCAGCTTCTTGATAGTTTCTAATGGTTTTGTTGTCCGGGCTACTTGAAGGATCTCCCAAAGTATGTCCTTCTTTGTCCAGTTCGGCCCAAAGCAGCTCTATTTGGTGCTTGTTCTTCTTGATTTACGCATCCTAAGCAAAGCTTGGAAGAATATTTTGGATTAATATGAATCCAGGGCCAATTGGTCGCCAACCCTATGGTAAGGTATGTTCCTCTCCTTATTCATGATTCCATCGATACGGATGAGGTCCCCAACACCAGCGGAAGAGAAATATCCCCAGACTATTATTGAACCACCTCCATGTTTGTTTGTTGGCACCGCATAGCTAGGGAGAATTTTTTTTTAGCAGACCGCCTAACGTACACTCTCCTTTTTTGTCCAAAAGTTTCAAATTTCGACTATTTACTCCATAAAACTTTCGGCCAGTCGGTTGATATCCAATTCTGGTGCTCTTTCCTCAATGTAGCCGCTTGGCTTTGTTTTGAGGTCGTAACAAAGGTTTAACATTTAAAATGGTTTTTTTTCTCGTTAATTTCTTCAAAAACTACATCTTACATACTTTTCCTTAAGGAGTAGTCTAGCCGCACAAAATTCGGGTGTTTTTTGAAATTCGAAAATAAAAACTAAGCATATTTTTACCGGCCATTTTTTTATTAGATATGTATTGATATTTTGAAGCAAACAAATTTTGAAAATTGAAAAAGTTACAGGCTGGTAATGTGGGGTGGTAAAAAATAAGGGTGCGTCCTTCTGCACATGATTCCAACCCTTCTGGCGATCAGAAAAAGAAAAGAAAAAAAGATTCTTAATCAGTAAGAATGTCGCTATCGTCTGAACTACGGAAATAAAAAAAAAGTGATTTTTGCCCTTTTTTTCAAAGTTTTTAATTTTTTGAAGAAGTTCCACGCCAAATTTCAAGTTAATCGGTTCATTAGAACTTGAGAAATCACGTCAGACGTTTTGGAAAAAGTAGTTTCGAGAAAAACCCCTTTTTAAGAAATACGTTACAACGACCTTCACATAGAGACTTTCTGAGAATTCATGGTGCATAAGAGACTTTCTGAAGGATAATTCAGGAAACGTTTGGAGGATACATTTTCGAAGGGCTAATATTTAAAAATATGTAAAAAAAAAACGATTTTTTCAAAATTCTAGACTAGAATATCCCCTTAAAATCCCATACACAATGCTCAGCAGAAAAATACCAATTTATTATATTAATATTAAACCTCTGTACATATCTGCAAATTGTTTTATAAAATTATATAAACGAAATAAAAATACAAAGGCTTTACGTACTGCTACTCGAACGTGAAGGCCTGTGGCAGGTTAACGCCATTTTATTGTTGCAACTGATATGGCTATCAGCTTGCAATGCGAACGGTTGAACTCTGCACAGATATATGGAGCTTGGCTTGGTGCTGTAAGCAGTTTTTGAGAAAATTTGCAGATTTGTATTCTTACTGTCTACATCGAAAAACGCCTGATTCCACTCCTTATTCTTTGCACTCTTTAACCTCCTCAGACCCAAGCTATGATCCAGAATGACCATGTGTTTGATGTTAATTATGGTCACTGATAGGACTTATCTGAGAGTAAATTTCAACCTTAAAGAAAGTGGGGTAGGGGGTTTCCGAGAAAATGTTGGAATCATATATTATAAATTGGGTCTATATCTAACAAAAAAAATAATTTTTTTACTCATTTGTTTGTTTTTCTTGAAGAAAAAATAATTTTATGTTAAGTTGTGTAAACACAAGAAAGAAAGAAAGGAAGAAAAATAATGCTAAACAAATTTATAAATATGATTACCTTTTCTACGAAATACCATAACTGTAGCTTTGATCTAATAATACACAATTCTGTGCAACCAACGTTTCAAAAAAAAAAATTCATTCTAATCAGGACATATCTCTGTTAAATCTCACAGTGGTGTTGCTTCAAAATATTCGATTGGACACCGAAAACAATTAAATCAGTCAATGATCATATATGATACCATTGGTCTGAGGAGGTTAATTAATTTAAGATCTAATAATGTCCAATATCGACCTTAACCGGATGTGAAAGAATTTTGTTCATACAGATCACGTATAATTGTGGAGAAAATTGTTTGTCCAGAAATTTATGGATGGCTCAGGTTAATGTGAAATTCTTTTATATATCAAGATGAGCTGTAACATCGATTAATTGACATTGAATTCTCAACCATAAGGTTGTCAGAACTAATTCCACGAAGAGAGGTCATCCTATGTATAGTAACAAAGATTTTTGAACGGACATTCTGGTCATATCTTAAAAGTGACAATGATTTACGAAGACATAAGGCATACCTTGCGTTAAAAATATCCTAAAATTCATCCCTAGAACTTTAATGACCACTGTCATCAGCTTAAGGAATAAAAATGCCAACAAAAAGAAAAAAATAGCAAAAACAATTTTTCAATTACTCTACTGCATCTCTCACGTCAAGATGACAGTAATTTTCCCTTTATAAAGTTCGACAGCGCAGAATTTGTACTGTCACCATTCCTTTGGTCATATGAACTTAAATTTGTATCTGACAACTTTCGGCAAAAAAACAAAAAATTAAACTTCACCCATAAGTTCCTTTGTTAGCGCTTACGGTTTGACTCATTTGCAGCAGCTATTTATAGATGAAAGAAGAAAAGATAGGTAGATAAATACTACTGACGTTCCTACCGGTGCTCCTTGGAAATTCGTTTTTATTCTTGGATAGCTCAAGGAATTCCTGAAATATTTTCCAAAAATGTACCACAAAGGTGGCATTGCAAACTGACAAACGAAGGAATAAAAAAACATCCCTCTAAAGGACTTTCGAACAAGACGCGAAATGATGAAAAAAATTATAGTGTGCGCTTCGTTACTGGGATTTATATATTTTTATTTTTACTTTTACTCTATGTACTCGTGTATGTATGAGGAAATATTTTGTTACCAGAACACAATCGATTCCGCCATTGAAACGTGACAATATTAAACGCACAATTATTGTATACCAGCATTCTGTGCGCTACTAGGGGAGAGTACAAAAAAAATCAACGTTCAGTGGTATACGAGTATCTTATGTTCGTTACACAGTGCTTGTTGGTAAAGAAAAGTATCTTCTTCTTTTCATTGATTGTATCCCGGCGAGGGCCTAAAGGGAAACAATGAATTTTCTTGATGGAGAAGCAATGGCCACAACGAAGGCTTCGATGACGATGGGGTCTAGGAATTCTTTATGTGTTTTTTTTTTCTGTACACACACATAGTAAGCGCATTCGGTGTGTTCCTTTTGTTTTATTCTTAATTTTTGTTGTTGTAGTTGTTGCTGTTTTCATTGCAATTACGACAGTAGTTGGGAACTCGTTTTGTAGATGCCTTCTAGCCACTGGTCGGGTCGGTCTTAAATGCATACGCGTACGTATTTTTTCCGATCCGGCATCTATTAGAGGTTGTAGGGAGCAGGGCACCCTTTTTTTCTGTGTTCCGTTTTGCCCAACTAAAGTAAGTTTTATAAAATGAAAATACCGAAATCATGAAGAATGGAAATAAATTTAAATCACTAAAAATATGAACGTGCCTCACCTTCGTAATGGTTCATTTGGAGCGAGGTTTTACCTTAATGGTATTCAAGTCGGTTTAGATACTTATTCTGTTTTTGGTTAAATAAGGTTCTTAAGTTGAGATTCGAGCAATAATGGAAATGCTTAATTTAATACCTAAGTGCAATGTACGTGTGTGCGCAAGATTGCCTCATCAAAAAAGTTGCCTCCAGATGAAGTTGTTTGATGACTGAAAGCGTACATTTCATTATTCAGATAAGTGGCGAGTATTATTTGCAATAAAAAGTAAAAATGTGCACACAATAAAAAAAAGAATATAAACTCCAAGTGTAAGAAAAAGCCGGCAAATTGACGGCAGATTGTTGCCGAGTGGAGTGTCTCATTTATTTACTTTTATTTTTATTTTTTGACGTTGCGCTCTGCTTGAGTACATTTATGCAAATTTAATGAATTTATTTGATGGACATACACAAATTCATGATAGTTGAGTGGAGCTCGTAACTGGTGTTTGGTTGATGGAGAATTGGAGAAGAAGAATGTAGCAAGAAGAAAAATCCAGTTTGTTGCTCAACTCTTTGGTTTTTTTTTTCTTTGTAAAGTCATTCGATTGATGAACTCAGACTGCGTATCAATTGTTAGTCAATGAAATAAAATATTTCAGGAGAAAGGATTGTTTTTGTGAATTGCAACTGCGAGATTAGTCAGTGGTTTCAAGAAATGCACACAAACGACTTAAAGTTGGGATTAGAGTTTTCTTTTTTGCGCAGTGATTATTTAAGCAACGTTGTCGAACCATTTAACTGAGGCAAAATTTTTTCGGAGCAATGGCGATGCTTTTTGGAAGCTTTTAAATTCTAATTCGATTTTATTTTTCAATTTTTCTCGATCTCAAAAACCCACTTGACATCTTGACTCTAGTACTTAAAAAGGAAGTGCCCGCCATCATCCTTTGAAATTGTTCTTTCTTTGGACATTTATTTGTGGCGTGGCATTGCCAGCCTTACAATGGCGTTCACATGGCGAATATATGGCGGTATGAAAATATTTCACAAAATAAATGTTCTTTTTTAATTCATAGTTAGTTTCTTTTTTTTATAAAAGAGTATAATTTATAATTGTTGACAGTCTGCAGTGACATCTTCGCCCAAAGACTATTAAGACATTACTGCCATGACACATTCTAGCATGTAACATCGTCCATCTGTTGCAATTGAAGCTAAATTGAAGCTATAAAGTGGCAATAAAAATGTGCTACCTGTCTTGAAATTGCACAACTTCCATAAAACAGCCTGCAACTCCAGCATCTATCTTACTCTAAAACTAATTAAAAGGTATGATCGTACAATTTTATGACTTACACACCGGCACCACTGTGTCCTTCAAATAAATTCTATGCTAGACACAAACTTTGGTAATAAAATCCGCTTA
Source organism: Brachyopa scutellaris (assembly GCA_949775065.1). NCBI lineage: Eukaryota > Metazoa > Arthropoda > Insecta > Diptera > Syrphidae > Brachyopa > Brachyopa scutellaris. The sequence continues at coordinate 183,321,625 of OX459112.1, read as the reverse complement.
ATGTGTTGCATAGTCTTGTAATTACACCGTTAAGTACGCCCCATAATCATGTGTCAATGAACCATAACCACCGAGTGCTAGCATGGTAAATTTTAAGCACTCCTAATTAATCGTGAACCACATTTAATCAAACAAAAGGAGATCAGCACAAGACCAGTAGTTGCCAGTAGGTGCGCCACACCCTCTTCCCTCGTATACCATAATTATTTAATTAATGGCCATATGTGTGTAGGTAAAGTAAATATGCGCGATATTTGTGTAACATATGCGAACTTGCAACCGCTGAACTTCCCTCAGCCTCATGTATGTATCTTGACAGAGGAGGGCGCGATACTTATCATCAGCAGCAAATCAACTTTTGAGCCAGTGGAGCCATTGCACTGTAACACATGTCCCACTTGCTCACAAGACAAATCTCATAAATAAGTTTCAATTAAAATGTAGCTTTGTCCAAAAGATTGTTATTAATTCGGTAGCACAGTGATATCAAATTGCAAAGTATCTACAGATACAACGCATTGTATTTCATAACACTCGTAACTTGCTACTACTGCTAACTGTATAGGCAAACAATTGCACTTTTATGTTCAATTAATCCCCAGCTTCTGGTTAAATCATCTTGACGCTATGATCACATACTTTTATTTCAGCAGGTAATTAAATTGCAACTCGATTTAATTTTCAATTAGTCAATCTTCTATGTTCGGTTGGTTTGGTACGGTGCGCTGTATCTACAACCACTGCCGGTGCTTGGATGGATGAATGGATGAAGCAAAAAAAGAAAATCTCGCGCAGATGAAGAAGCAGACAAATGAAATTAAAGAGCCTGACCTCTGGAAAGCTATGCTGTTGGCCAACAAGCTAAGTTGGTCTACTCCGAAGATTGTAAAATCTAAAGAGGTGTGTTTTTAGGATGTTTTTTATTTCTTCTCTTTTTTTTTTGGAAAATATGTGCGATGAAATATTCAATGGGAAGGAATGTCAATTATTTGTATGAGTTGTAAAACAACATCGAAGAATGGTCATATCTAAAGTTTTCCGTATCTGGGTCATTGCAGATCTGCGCAAAAGGTGAAGACATTTGTGGCCGGTTTCCGTAATTGGACTAACAGCGAATTATGGTAGAATGATGGCGAAAGGAAAAACGCACACACACTCAGCATTGTTGTAACATTTCAAGGTGCGACACCAAGATGACAAGCATCCAAATTTGTTATGGTTACGTTGTTACATATACGAGTATCTGTCGATGGTCATGTGTGTTTTTAGCGCCGGATTTGGTTGTTACATAAGTAGTTTTTGTCCAAATGATGTATTTAGCTTAGAAGTGGTAACTCAGCAGGTACTAGAACGTTTATTTGTGTCAATTACCTGTTGATTGCTTTCCAATGGCTTACCACAAAAACTAACAGTTATTTAACACAAAAATAAATACCCAACCAAGAATAAAATTTGTAATAAAAAACAATTCTCAAGCAACGTATCTGCAGCTATGGCAATAAAATTTTAATTCCTACGATTTTCTATAAACGATCGATTTGATTTATTTGTGCTTTAACCTGAGTATCTAGATACTTTAGTTCGGCTTTCACCACGGCGAAAAAAAGTTCAATAACTAAGTACAATTATCTGATCGGGAATTGATGTCACAACATAACTTTTCTTTTAACCTGGTTAGCAAAGCATAACAATAACAGTAACAATCTAAACAATCTGAGGACTAAAGAACCACAAACAACTCCATCGAAAAAATTCTTTCACTCGGTAGCAAGCTCACCACTTGTATAGTGATAGTGTTGTAGTTTGTTGCACCCATGTTTTATGCTGCTTCCTCAGCCAGTTGGACGCATAATGTGCCCACCTGATAATCACATTCGAAGCCTCTCCCATGTGCTCAGCTTGTGTGGTTCCTCTGATCTATTTGGACTGTGGATGCAAATTCCAATATTTTGGTTCAACCTACCTTGGTCCGTGAAACATGACCATCTAGTTTGAATCTAATGCATAGGCGATGACTGCAAAGCAGCTGCGCATGTGCACAATCTATGCACAACAAATTGTATCCGAATGCTTAAAAATTCTGTTTGGGGGCATTACAAAAGATTGTCTTACTTCCTACGTACGAATAAAACGAAAACGGTAGCTGTTAACCGATTTCGCATGGAATGCGTATAGATTTTGGTTTTTAAATTTCGAAGGATTGATTGGTGGGTAGAAACATTTTTTGAAACGAGAATTACTTTTAGGAAGCTCAAATTTGTTAATATCAAGTGTGTAAGTGTGGCCACTGTGTGCTTTTCGGTAGAACTGTGTGTTGGTTAAGAGATATTTGGAAGTTTACTTAAACCACACTGTTAAGTGTTTTCTGTGTAGAAAATAGGAAGAAGTAATGTTAATAGCCAGATCTGTGAGTGCTTTTGGGGAGTTGATGTGCCAAGGACCTGTTTCTAACATACACATTCATGTGCATTAGATTGACTTTAGGATTTGTTTCATTCTATTCTCTTTAATTTGACGAACTCGCTAGACTAGGGAAAACAATACCCTAATCTACCAGATAAGAAAAGTACAGGTATGTCCTTTTGCTACTTCCAAGCTATCACTTCAACTTGACACAGTCAATAAAACCAATGCTAGATGGGAAGGTAAATCTACTTGCCTTGTCACCAGATATATCTGGCCTAGCCTCGATAAAAATCGCTCAAACTACCTTCTGTGCCTAAAAAGACTACATATAAGTACGATCATTGGTGTCATCACAAGACACTGCCTTATAGGCAAGCATGCAGCTAGGCTTGACATCCTTTCTTGTAGAGATGCAGAAGAGGAAGACAGCCCAACACACCCCTTTTGTTCATCCCCAGCTCTTTCCCGTAGTAGAAAACTACACCTTGGAGAATACTACTTCAACGATCTCAGTGACCTAGCACAAAAAGGCCTTATGCAAAGCTCCAAGTACATAGTTCTTATAAGTAGCGGGGATGAACATCCTGAAGATCATTGATATCACAATGGGCCTCTATAGGCCTTAGTGTGCTGGTAAGTTACTGGCAGTCACTGCTACCTATCCTAACCTATTCTCTTTTGTGTGATAAAATTAATGAGCAATGGTAAAAAGAACATGAGAATCATGATTTAATGACTGAAAAATTATTATTATTTGTAAATATTCACTTACTGATGTTTAAACGCTCTCAAAATGTGTTTGCTTAGAAGGCCATCATTAACATTGAGGACATGATGGCGCAAGTGGTTAGTGCGTCGGACTACTGAGCCAGCGGTCTTGGGTTCGAATCCCGCCGCAAACACATAAAAAGTTTTTCACAGTGCCCACCTCTTCCGAATGCCTGACAAGTATTCAAGAGTATCAATATTCATGTAAAGCTTCCCAACTCGCCGTTCGGAGACGGCAGAAAAATGTAGGTCACTTCCATTCGTGCAAAAATATAACGCGCACACACAAATGGTTGCGGGAAGCTAGGCTTGGTTCTACCTAGGACTGCTGAAGCCGAATATTTATTTTTATTTTTTACATGGTGGCCAATGATGTGTCACGCCGGAAGCGGTGTGATCCTGGGGTGGGTCTGGGTACATCCTCATGAGGGGGAGCTTTTAGCACCTTTTGCTTTCGGCCCACTGAAAAGCAGTCGATGAACGAGGAGAAAACAGAAAACCCGGTGAAGACATTTTTTTATTTAACTTACTGAATCCTGCCCCAGGGTTGATACTGCGATCTAAAATATCTATTGTATCAAAGGATGCTAATGAGTCCAAGAGTCAAATCACCTTTCAAATAAAGGCAAGTGTGTCTCTGGTTGACGCATATTTTAATTCATACCGAAAAGTGCCGGGCAATCACAAAGGACGTGCTCGGCTATCTCGACCTCCTCTAAACAGGATCGGAAATGGGTCTCACTAGACAGGCCTAACTTGTTTAGGTGGTATCGTAGTTGACAATGCCCGGAGAGGAAATTTGTTACAAACCTAATATCCTTCTTATTGTGGTTTAGAAGTTCCCTGTGATGGGTATAACGGTGAAGACATATCCGGTCAACCCTTTTAAATGTCTTGAGTAACTACCAACACACTCAGCCGTAGAAATGCGTAACAACCGTTCGAAGATCTGTAGCAAAGACCTTCCCAATCCGACGTGCCAGTTACTAAGGGGAACACGCATGCCTCCGGCTACAGAGATGCGAACACCATTTCCTATCTGCTGCCCAGGCGGGCCTGTGGTCTTGCGTTCTAAGAGTAGCGCAGGAGAGGGAATGCTGCAAAGAACTTGAGGGTGTAACATCTGCACGCGGGTACAGTACGTATGAGTATTCGCCCCAATCGCCTAGTTTCCTCTTTTCGTTACAGGTGATTTACAACTATGCTATCCGTAGCTCCGTTACAGGTGATTTTAATGTGATTATCTCTTCGCTTATGGGTAAGCCAACTGTTAATCCTCACATCTTTCAGGTTACATCTGTAAACCGCGACATGTTGGGTTAGGTAGGGAAGGGTGTCTTATTTTACGTTCAATCATTTCTACGCAGAGACTTAAAGGCTTATTGTGAATCGCTTCATAGTTTGGGACGTAATCCTCTTTTTACTAGTTTTTACTCTTAGTGAACCTAAGAAGATCCGATATCTTTGAATTTCCCCTCTGCAATATCTGCCGAGAATCTCTGGTCTAATGTAAGGATGCGTCATTCTCGGAGGACGGGGCAGTTGCAAAGTAGATGTCGGAACATTTCATTATATTTCTCATTTCCGCAGCTTATAAAGATATCGCCGGACTCTGGTAGCCATCTGCTTGTCATGTGATATGGTAGAAGCGTTAACCTCTGCCTAGTTCTTGAAAACGAAACAAATTAAGTATTTTAAAACGGTTACGTCGAATAAGTTTGAATGGTATCTATGACATCCTCTGCCGGTATAAGGAACCTAAGTGCCAATAATCTATGCTTCTGAAATAAATAAAGTAACCGATTAAACGATTCATCGTTTTGTTTTGGACAGAACCCATGGTTTCAAGCACTGTCTAGGTTTCAAACCATTTCGTTTTCCATTTTCTTCATTAAATTTGAACATAAGCACAACATAGCGCACTGCACAAAAGCAATAATGGCTTCTGAACTTTAAACTCATTCAAACGAAAATGTTTTATGAACAATCACTTAACCACATTGATTCGATACTCAGTAGCTTATCAGTTTTTGAGAATCTTTTTTTTTTTTGTAAGAAAAAAAACCACTAATAACCGTTAAATATCATGTGCCCAACTAACTGAAAATATGATCATACCAAGGATACTGGATTCCACTCTTAAAAAATGAGGTCTCCATGGAAATTCCGAAGTTCTTTAAATCCATGGCAACAGTCTTTCTTCAACTCCACACAACCAAAAATACAAACAGCCTCACTTTACACATATGTTTGGATTAGTTAAATTATTTAACCATTTAAGGTAAATGACTTAATTAAATGGCATCCAGGCTATTAATTATTTATATTTGTACCAACGCTGCTGGTTGTCAGTCACTTACCGTTGAAGTGCTCGCTAGAGACTCATATACGACGAGAGCCAACATGCTGTTAGAGTTAGAGTGTAATGATTTATCTCGAGCGTACCGCCATCACCAGAAAGGTAAAAAAATAAAAAACATTTTCAATTGCACCGCACAATGTGCTTAACATTCAACGAGAGCACCATAATCTTGATCGATGGACGACCCAAGTCTAAATTTGTTTGCCAACGCGCGCTCAACTTAGCGAAGCTATTCGCTTATCCGTCGCATGGGTAGGTAAGGTACTAAGCATGTATACATATGGAAGCCCACTAGAACCACTCCTGGATGTATTTTTTTTTCCATTTCTGGGAACGAACACACCTCGCTCGGTATTTAAAGTAATCCCCCACTACTCTTCTTGCTGGTTTCATATTTTCCTAATTGTTATTGGAAAATTGTGAGGAAAAAGTTTCGTAGTGAAGTACGAGTATAATCACCGACGATAGGCATTAGGAGTAAATGCTTGTTCAATGTCTTGTCGAACATAGAAAGGAGTTCTTCTGAGGTGCAGTGTTCCCCATTTTTTTTTTTTATTAGAAAATCAAAGATAATTTTTTTTTATTTAAGAGAATGGAGTTGTTGCTGGCAAATTTGCTTCCAATTAACTCACGCAAAGGTTAGACGCGAACAGAAGGTATGGACCGGAGTCAATGTGACGTAGCCTTGTTCTGTGTACCCACAGAGCTAACATCTAAAGATTGCCATAATTATGTTTTCTGTAACATCGAAAATGTTGTCTAAAGCCTGCAAGTTCAAAACATACAGGGGCACAAAACGGGTTACGATACTCCAAAATATGGCATTTCCTTTTAAAATAAGCGGGTCTTGATTGAAAGGCTCCTATTTCAAGTTAGTGCGGTAAAACAAGCTCCACTTGGTATTTAAAACACCACCATTTGCACCTCATAACCATCCTTATCCTCATCCTTATCCACATCCTCTTGCAATAATTAAATCATTTAATTATCATTTCATTAACAGTATATATTTTTAATTAGGTCACTCAACCACTTTCGACTGTGTCTGTCTTTGGCGCACAAGTCAGTCGTATGCATCACACGCAATCTGCAAACGTACTCGCCACACATAACATATTACGCCGCGCCGGTAATCTTAAATACTTTGAGTATAGGCACTTCTCTTCATAAGAACGAATTACAAGATAACCATAATGGGTTATGCTGTTAAAAGTTTATTTCTTCTTTTGCGATGTTTAGGTGCATATCTACCTTCTGGCAGATGGTGTGCCTTGCGTACTGCGCCTTTTTTATACTCATAATCCACACATTTATGATGGCCAATAAATTAAATATCAGACTGAGTCTGCTAGACGCAACTAAGTTTACCGAAGACAAATTACGCATTCGAGTAATAAGAAGCCGCATTCGAATGGAGGAAGACTAAGATCATACCAGGACAGAGGATTAAAGAAACCAAAGCTATTGTGAACGTCATTAGGTGAGAGTAGACATTTTTTTATATTTATCTTCAGCTTTTTGGACTTAGAATTGTGTGTATACTAGAGTCAAAACTAATGAAATTAACACTTCCGCAAATGATACATAGTACGAGTGTTTCCATAGTATCGCTGAAATCATTGCCTTGGAAACGAGCATAAATCATCTACCGCGGTGGTAAGACGAAGACATCAAGTAATCTTTTTGAAAAAGTTCTTCTTTTCGATAATTTCGAAGAGTTGAGGGAAATCTTTACATCGTTTTACTTGCTTTTATGAAAACTCCACATTAAGATAAAAGATCCCGTTAAGTACAAATTGTATTTGCGCAACTTTACATTTTTCCCAGTGTAGAAAAAGTCAAAGTGGTCGCCGTGGCCGTGGTGGTTAGTGCGCTGGACTACCACACAATGCTGCCCGGGTTCAACTCCTGGACGGGTCTAATACCTAAAAGTTTTTCCACGGTGCCACCTCTTTCGAACGTCTGACAAGCATCAAAGAGTATCATTTGTCACGATTGCGCTTCTCAATTCGCCGTTCGGAGTCGGCAAACAACTGTAGGTCCCTTCCATTCGTGCAAAAATATAACACGCACACACAAATGGTTGCGAGAAGCAGGCCCCGGTTCACCTCGAGCTGTAGCGCCAACTAAGTAAGTAAGTAAGTAAAAGTAGAGACACATATTAGTGTAATGTATAGGAAACCATCAAGACTCCTTTATGTGGATAAAATCAATGGCTTAAGTATAAGCTCAATGCAGATTTTTGAGGCATATTTCTAGGAGCAACTTGTCAATGTTTACTCTTACACATAAGAATCTCCCTTTGCTTTTATTTGATTGTGATGGAGTTACATCATTTCTGGATATGTTAACAGTTGGGTAGCTGAAATTAAAAAGAAAAGTGTCGAACGTAGGGCATTCCTGATAATTTTTGTTCCATCTACACTTCATTCTCAATGTTTTGGGATTTTATTTAGATTTTTCTGAGCGATATTTTTTGAGATAAGGTACGGGGACAGCAATTTTTTAAGGTTTTTTACAAAAGTGTTAAGAAAATAGAAACACAAAAAATATTTAATAAATTTCTGAATTCGTGGTCTAACAAGCTTTCATTTGACATCCCACACGATGACCTCAACATTTAATTTTTTTACATCCCATTTATCTCCCCAAAACTACCTCCTCAAAGTCCAAATTCAACTTTTTCAGTTCAGGTGTGTGTTTGGACAACTAATTGCTGCAGCTGTTCCAAATTTCATTAGTCTACGTCAAATACTTACTTACTTAGTTGACGCTACAGCTCGAGGTGAACCGGGGCCTGCTTCTCGCAACCATTTGTGTGTGCGTGTTATATTTTTGCACGAATGGAAGGGACCTACAGTTTTTTTCCGACTCCGAACGGCGAGTTGAGAAGCTTTATCGTGACAAATGAAACTCTTTGATGCTTGTCAGGCATTCGAAAGAGGTGGTACCGTGAAAAAACTCTTTTAGGTGTTAGACCCAGCCAGGAGTTGAACCCGGGTAGCATTGCGTGGTAGTCAAACACAACGCACTAACCACCACGGCTACGGCGACCACAAATAGTCTCTAAGAAAAACGCCTGTGACAGATAGGCAGACAGACAGACACTGAACTGATTCCATTAGTGTTCTGTTTTTCGGTAAGGAACACAAAAAAAAACACAATCAGAAGAAGCGGTACATCCTCCTATTTTAATAAGTTCAGTGAAACCTCTCATTTGCGGACATCCTATTTAGCAACAACTCTCAGCATTAACGGACACCTTTTTGTGGTACATATTTCTGATTTTCCATACAAAATGGGTTATTATAAATGGGCAGCTCTCATAAGCGGACAAGCAACTCCGGTATATAAATGGATGTATGGATGTTTGTTCTTCATCAACGCCTTAACGACTACACGGATTTGGATGAAACTTCGTAAATAGATAGTCTACTTCTTGGATTAGCGAATAGGCTACATTTTTGTTCCCCTAATTCCATAATATTATTTATCCGTACATATTATTTTCATGGGTAAACTATTGTCATTGGTCGTGAGTCTGTTGAGAGAGGGTTGTTCGTGTTGATTTTGTGCTCTTCGGCAAGTTATCTTCATCGCTGTCGTTTTCTGCAATTGTATGTTTGTATTTGTTTTGTTAATGCGACTGTTAAGGTTTTATTCCTTTTATAGCTTTCACACAATCAACCATAGATTAACTTTTGGTTTATCTATACTGGTATGGTTTCTTGTTGGATTTCTGTTTATGCATCAGACTTTTCCCGTAGCACGGGTAGGTCGAAATATTTGCAGGACAAATGTGCAATAGACTGGATCACCATGTTTCGGATCATAATTTTTTTTAAATGTTATGCCATTTTACTTTAAACATCTAACCCAACCATTTGTACTTATTACAAAGAATATAGTGAAATCTCGAAAATAAATTGCCATCTGGACTGTGGACCAATCCACAGGTTTCTTGCTGCGCACAGAAATGTTACTTTCCTCAATACGCTCCATTTCAGATAACAATTCTATAGCAAATATTTAAAAAAAAAATCAATTGACAAATCTGTTTTTAAATAAAGTAAAAACTAAACCAACGTATAATCAAATGAGAATTTTGACTCGGAAAAGACTTAAAACCCAAAGAAGTATCTAAAAAATGTTTTCCCGTCTTATGGAATGCCGTACCTAATGAGTTTGGTCCTCCTCATCGTACAATGTCTATACAGCTACACCTGGTGTCGACAACCGAAAGGCAACACAAAATAGTTTACTTAACCAGTACACCAAGTCAAAGTATCGGTGGTGGCGATGATGGCCTTAGGATAACTAAATTACTGCCCAGGTTGTTAAAAGTTGATTCCATTTGCAATTTGCAGTTGAAGGTGAATAATAATCTATGATTTGTGTTGGCGGCGATATTGGTTGTTGTCGGTGGGAAATGGTTTGGCAATTGTTATTTGCGCTTATCAATTTTTTAACAAATTAATTTTTTTTATTACTTCTCCACCATCCAGCAAATGTTTATTTAAGGAATTATAACAACGGAGTGGAGTTTTTTTTTTAAATAAAAAAAAAACATGAAATAAAATTGGTATCTAATAGTTGGAGAGGTTGGTCATGTCACGAATTTTTCGTAATTCAGTTATAAATACTATAATAGTAAAGGTGGAAATGGATTTAAACAGATTGGAGCTTTTTTGCATGTATAGTCGGTTGCAGTGTTATAAGATAAAGTCTCAATTAAAAATATACTAAAGTTGAAAAACCTGGGTTGGAATAACAAAAAAAAAAAAAAAACTGGGCAAGGAGGGCGTAGTTTCAAATTATAGCCATCTGTTGGAAGAATGTAATATTTGTATGTATGTATTTTCTTATTTATTATTTTTATCGGTTTCTACTTCGAGGTACCTACAGACATTATTGAAGTTTTGGAATTAGGTCAACACTATTGCTTTATGGAGTAAAGCATAAACTCGTTGAATTGGTTTCTTAAGAGAAACCAGTTCCATAAGAACTGAGGAACGAACGGGTGCAGGAACCTATCGGCTGCTTGCAAGCCAAAATCTGCGCCATTGACACACGCTTAAACAGATGCGACATAGCAATAGTGTTAGACAGTGAAGCTGGTATCAAGGCGATCAGAGCTCATTTCATCAAATCTAGGATTGTCTGGGAATGCATAGATAAACTTAATAGACTGAGCGAAGGAAACAATATCACCATCTACTGGGTACCAGGACACTTGGGGATAGAAGGTAATCAAGAGGCGCGGACAAACTTGCCAGAAAAGCGGCTGCTACACCATTCGGTCATCCTGAACCACTTTGCGGCATAGGGCAGCACACCATTAAGATGAACTCTGATCACTGGAGAAGACAAAGACGGATCCAGTCATGGACTGCTGCTAGGTAATAACAACCTGCAGAGATTCAAAGCTTGCATAAGCCTAGATAAAAACCGCATTCCTTTCTGAGCATTGTAAACTTAAGCGCCATCTCAGGAATGGTCTATCAGATGAAGACTCATGCAGATTTTGCAATGAGATCAAAACTACTGGCGGAATGTGGGCATTAACCCAGAAAATTTTTAAGTATATAGGTGAACACCAACGTACAGCAGAGAATCTGCCACTGATTGCACCCAGTCTCCTGCTGCGATCTCAGAGAAATTGGCCTGGATTAGGTGCGATGACCTAGGCAATTCTTAGCTGGGCTAGATGTGAGCAAAGCTCTCTCTCACCACTCACCAGTTCCAACAGGAATAATGACGAGAGGGATGTTCCATCGTAAGGTTACGCTTACTATGCTAGTATTCTAAAGCAGAATCACGTTACCCCAAGTCAGTATACTAGTTCCTCGCTCTGCGCGACTTCTTTTTGCGCGGTTTCACTTTTGCGCGAAATGCATTTGCCTACCAAAATTCGATTTGCGCGGCTTGAATAAATGCTTACATTTCATTTTTCAGGAACGCAACACCATAAATTACTTGTAATTCATACTAAGCTTTGCGCGGTTTCGCTTTGCGCGATTTCGCATTGCGCGAGCCTTTCATTCCCCTAACCCCCGCGCGAAGCGAGGGACTAGTGTACTACTTAGTTTGATATAAAAAACAGGTACAACCAATTCTTTCCTTTTAGAAAGATCAAATATGTTGATTTCTTAATCAAGTTCCATTGCATGCATAAACCTCTGGAAAACTTATTTGCCTTTTCCCTCCTCAAAGTTACACGCTGCAATATCCACACAAGAAATTAAAAAAATATATATACTCGTATATCACTTAAGACATCAACTTCCAGTTGACTGCATCAACTGTCCCAATTTCTAACCAGCAACTGTTGCAATGCACAATCAATCAAAATTTCGTAAAAGTCCATCGACACCACACATCACATAGCATCCAATCACAGACAGCACATCAGTCTTGCTATGCCATAGCATGATGGCATGCATAGCGAAATGCCAAAAGCATTTTCCATAATCATTCGCAGTGGCACAATTACCTGAAATCCATCAATCAACTACAATTTAATAATACCAAGACTAGATGCAGACAGACATAGGATTCGTACGTGTGGTGGCGTAACTCCTCCGCATATCCTGAGCCAGGTTGCACTTCGCCTTACCCAAATGGGACAGAGGCAAAAGATAAAAACCGCCTTTTCTATGCATGACTAAAACCTACCACCTCGTCCACCGCAATCTTTCTCTTACTTCCTATCTATCCATTTGCAATTTTAATTGATCGCATGATTTCGTTCATTCCAATCGGTTGATTCTCTCTGCCGAGCGCGTCTATTTAAATTTTCCTCATTTTCTCCAGTTCGTATCTGCGTATCTTTTGTTTTTCACTGTAGATACAAAATGTATCTGCGATAAGTAAAGTCACAGTTTTGTGACGTGGGGGTTATATAGAAATATCCAATATGAGATTTATTAGTTGTTGGCGGTCAATTTTCTGAGATAGATTTCTGCGGCTGTTGCCACCACAAACGAAACTACGAGTATCTGCACTGTGCAGCTGCAGCAGCGGCCCATAATAATAATCAACCAAAAAAGCGAAACCAAAACCACTTGGTGTGCATAAAGACGCAAAATAAAATAAATAAATTTACCAGCTTACAGTCAACCATAGCGTCGGTAGGCCATAATAAGAATGCTTCAAGTTTGTTGCAATATTCGGGTACAGAGGTCCGCGGCTGCGGCAACATGCCATTGCAATTGACTTTAAGCCCGATGAAATGCCAGCGGTTTATAAATATATATATATGCACCCTAGATTCCCGGCCCAAGATGGAGTTCGCCAGCCAAGAGATACATACAATAGATATCTATTATAGATGGCAGAAGGAGCGGGGTTAAACTATCGCACAGATACTCTCCCCATATTGAAATAATAATAATTTCTTCTTAAAAGTATGCCAAGCAGCAGGCAGTCAGCCGTTCTATGCTGTGCGAATGATTGAAAGACATTTGCGAAACAATTGGGAATTATTTTAGCATAAGAGGTTAAACGCTTTGTCATTAGTTGTTGGTGTTTCCATATAAAATCGACTTCCACCTGAATGGCGCGGCGTTATGCAGCAGCCTTTCATTTGAACCCCAAAGCGTATAATTCAATCGATTGACAAGCTGCGTCGTTGTTCAGTATCTGACTTTGTTGCGATGGCAATGAGTGTTGGGCAATGAAACCAAAAAAAAACATGATTGGTTAGGAACAAATGGAATAAGTAGATAACGGATTAGAGGCACGCATCGAGTATTTAATTCTATTTACAACAAAATAACTAAACAAGTTTTCATTGGTATACGGTAGAGTAGCGTATACTTAACAATCGGATAGTAAAAAAATGTTTACCCTGCCAAATCGTTGGCCCAACGACATCAGACAAATTACTTCATTAACAAAGTTAGTGGCATAGCCAAAATGGCATTTGTTAACAAATACGACCTTAGGGTTTTAATGATGTAGCAATGACTCAAACAAAGAATCGAACAGATGCAGAAATGGAAGAACACTTAACACTCTGGAAATGCCCCGTCCTGGCAAATGATAGATCGCTCCATACGTGAAGGTCATATTCCTGAGCTCAAAAGGAACACGGAAGTCTAAAAAGTTACAACCAAAAAAAGTCACAATACATAGTAGACCTCTTCCTAGTGCAGACAGTGCCTAAATATCATATTTTCAATTTCAATTTTAATTTATTATAAAAGGTATAATCAAGTACAAGTGAGACTCAGAGCCGCCGCACACTACAGGCTTTCTGTCGGCCGATAGTTTGGTCGGGCTCTTAATCAGTATGAAAATATATGAGAGTGCGCACACTACAACGATTCGGTATCGGCCGATAAATAAGTTTGATAGGCTACTACACGATTGCCTTCAAACTAAAGTATCGGCAAACTATCGACCGACTTTTTTTTTAAACACTATCAGATCTGTGTCATGGTGTGCTTAATACAAGCAACAGCCATAAGCAGAAATTCGCCAGGGCAAAATATGCATCAACAGGCTCATCATTTAGTGCTGGTGTTAGTGGTTAGGCTACGCTACATTTCAACACTACCACTAGCAATAAATAAACAAATATAAGAACAAATATACATAATTAGAGTTTATGTTCGAGGAACTACATTACGCAAGACATTTTTAAGTGTAATTTTGTTAAGATTAAAGTCAAGAATGTTTACATTTAAGTTATAGATTTTACTCATGCGGCTAATAGGCTCATGCATCCCGTAATTTGTTCTGTGATGAGGAACATGCAGTAACTCTATACTACGCAGGTGATGCGATCCCCCACGAAAGTTTAATCCCAAACAGGATAATAAGTCAGGTGCATCAATCAGACCTGAGATCAGCTGATGCATAAAAATTATATCATTATTGACCCTTCTTTGAGCCAAAGGCTGCATTTGCAACAGTTTTATCCGATGCAAATATGGGGGGAGGTTAAAAGGATCGTCCCAGGGAAGACCCTTCAATGCGAATCGAATGAAGCGTCGCTGGACAGCTTCAATACGAGTATTGAGATTTTTCTGATAAGGTGTCCATACTTGCGAAGCATATTCGAGGTGAGGACGGACAAGACTGTTAAATAGTGAGAGGGTGACATAAGGATTTTTAAATTCTTTACACCATCTTTTAACGAAACCTAACATTGAATTTGATTTATTCACAATGTGGTTTATATGCTCTTTAAAATCAAGTTCAGGGCTAAAGTAAACACCCAGGTCCTTAAAACTATAAACCCGACTGAGAGAGTGATTCGATATCAAGTAGTTGAATATAGTCGGTACCAGTTTCCTAGAGAAAGTCATGGACTGACACTTGAGTGGGTTAAGGACTAAACCATTTTTAGAGCTCCCTTGAGGGACGCCGGATCCTGCTAAGAAGGAGTCTGAAAGACAACCTCTAAATTTAACCTGATATGACCTCTGCTTGAGGTAAGAGCCAACCCACGAAATAAATATTGGGGGAAAACCTAACGCCTCGAGTTTGTAGATAATAATATCATGAGAAAGCTGATCGAAAGCTTTGGAGAAGTCAGTGTACACACAGTCCACCTCATGACCACTTTCTAAGGCATTGGAACAGTTATGGGAGAATGTTAATAGGTTTGTGACAGTAGACCTGTTTCTAACGAATCCATGTTGTTCTGTACAAATAACACCCCGACAAAGAAAAGTAAGGCTTTCACACACAACTTGCTCAAATAATTTTGGTATGCATGACAACTTTGAAATCGGTCTGTAGTTCGTAATAATATTTCTATCGCCTTTCTTAAAGACGGGCGTAATAAACGATTGCTTCCAGAAGCTAGGGAAATGGCCAGTTGATATGGAGATCTCAAAAAGAGACTTCAACGGCAGA
Organism: Brachyopa scutellaris; assembly: GCA_949775065.1. Classification (NCBI taxonomy): domain Eukaryota; kingdom Metazoa; phylum Arthropoda; class Insecta; order Diptera; family Syrphidae; genus Brachyopa; species Brachyopa scutellaris. Next base: position 183,306,222 of record OX459112.1, on the reverse strand, counting down.
GCAAGGACATCACTGCATTTTTTCAGGACTATTGGAGGTACGCCGTCAGGACCTGAAGAGTAATCATCTTTCAGAAATGAAATAAATTTCGAAATAGTCTGCAAGTCTAAGGCAATGTTGGTAAAGCCAACTTGAGGAACATCTTTGAGATGCTCAAAGTAATCATCATCAATACTAAGCGGCACATCGTTAAAAGATTTACGAAAATTATCCGCGAAAGAGTTGCAAATATCAACAGGGTCATTAAAAACGCTGTTATTATAAGAAAACTCTGCTGGATATCCGTCAGACCTTTTCTTGGAATTAACCAAGCTCCAAAATTGTTTCGGGTTATTCCTAAGTGAGGTTTCCATTGTGCTTATATAGTCATTGTATAAGCTGCTTGAAAGCAGTTTGAATTCATCGAAAAATGCAATGTAAATATTAAAGTCCTTTGGGCTGAGACTTTTAATATAATTTTTCCATGCTCTATTTCTTTTATTTCGTAGAGTTTTCAGATCCTTAGTGTACCAAGGATGGTTTGATATTGCATTTTTCGATAATTTTGTTGGTATACAACTACTTATACAGTCATTTAGGATACTATAAAAGCATTTTACTGCATCCTCAATATTAGGTGAAATATTAATGTTTTGTAAATTGGAGCACCTTATTCTTTCAGACAGTTGCTGATAATTAGCTCGTCGAAAGTCAAAGATATACGAGCCATCATTGGGGTCACTATTATCATATATATGACAGCTCAAGTCAAAAAATACATCCAAGGGTGGATGATGTCTATCTATGTTAGTTATGCTTGAACAAGATTCTTGAACAACAGTACTAACAGGGTCAGAGGAAAATACCAAATCGAGAGTTCGATTATTGTAGTTTTTAATACAGCTGATTTGCTGTAAGTCAAAAGACGTAATTGAGTCAAGTTTAATAAGCTCCTGCTGAGCGGAATTAAACGATGCTGTGAGATAGGATCCATCCTCCGATGGAACCCAGATCGTTTGTGGCAAGTTGAAGTCGCCGAGCAATAAAATGTTATTTTCCGAGCAGGATAAGTCATGAATGTGTTCTAAGATAAGCGACAGCTCAGAATACAATGATGTATCACTATTAGGAGGAATGTATGAATTAATGATAAAGACAGTTTTGTCCTCAACTGACTACTTAATCAGTACGGCACTCTTCCACGCGCGCACACTACCGACTATAAAGTCGGCCGATTTTTTCGATAGCCCAGTTTGCTCTGAGTTTTAAATGAATTTTCTCTAAATTCTGGATATTTCTTTGTATTTAACTATGGAACTATGGACATATTTTGGGGTAAAGCAATGATTACGTCTCTGGAACATTTTTTATTAACTGCCATTAAGCGACTGTTCTCTGCAAAATCTGTTTAAATACTAGCTAGCAAATCGGTCGAGAACAGTCGGCCATATTTTATGTCGCTATGTAAACATTGAATAACTTTGACATTTATCAATCGGTTGAGTAGACATGTTTTTGAAACGTCAGTTTAGTACAATCATTTTAACCGTGGCTCGCTTTACAGCGAAACAACGGGCCAAAATAGTGACGCTGTACATTGAAAATTGTCGTTCAGTTGTGTTAACTTACGTGAATTTTGTCGAAAATATTGTGGCCAACAAGCACCATCTGACAACACTACCCATCATTTGGTGTCAAATTTTATTGAGCACGGGACAGCGGAAGATCGTCAACATGCCGTTCATAAACTCCCAAGGTGTTCCAATGAACTGGTTGAAGCAGTAAGAAAGAGAGTGTTGCCGAGAACTCACGTGTGTCGTATCAACACCGCGCTCGGCATTTTGGCGTCAGTGGAATTATCTTGCGCCGCATTTTGATACATTCTGTATAAAGTGAAACTGACCCAAAGAATATGGCCGACAGACCGTTCACCAAACTGACGCTCGAATTGACCGACGAGGCCCATTTGACTCTCTCTGGCGCAGTTAACTAGCAAAATTGCCGCATTTGGGGAACGGAGAATCCACACGAGATCCCTGAAACACCATTGCATGACCAAAAAGTGACTGTTTGGGCCGGCGTTTGCGCCAAAATCACAATTGGGCCATTTTTCGAAGGCGAAACAGTCGATGGGAACCAATATCGGTGGATGTTGGCTCATTATATCTTTCCACAAATGTTTCAAAAACAGTGCAGTTTCTGAAACGAAAACTCCCTGGACGTGTGCGGTCAAAAAATGGTGACATTGATTAGCCAGTGGCCACCCAGATTTGACCCCTCCGGACTTCTTTTTGAGTGGTTATTTGAAAAGCAAAGTGTATGCCAGCAAGTGATGGAAAACGCAGCAAAAAGGGCATATGTATTGTATTCAAAGAACTAGTCCAAATAAATTGTAAAGGACCAAGTTAAATAAAAATACCTCATATATGGAAATCGGTTTTTTTTAAAGTAAAAGATGGCGCACCCTGTACAGTGTACATACCTGGAGATTGACCCGTTTCAACAAATGTCCATCTTAACTACTTTGTTTATTTTTGACCAAAGGGAGAATGTAGGTATCGTGACTAAGCTGGTGAGTCCCAGTAAACACTACCTCTTCGAAATAGCCATTATTACTATTATTGAAGGGTAAGATGCACTGCGACCTTAAGGTCTATCGTGCCTCCTACAAGTCCTAGATAAACGAACATCCTTAGAACTGGTTAGAGAGAGCTTTGCTCACACCTAGCTCAGCTGAGAATTGCCTGGATCATAGCACCTCATCCTGACCAATTTCCCTGAGAAATCGCAGCTGGAGACTGAGTGCAATGAGATTCTCTGCTCTAAGTTGGTGTTTACCCAAGCACTTGAACCTTTTCTGGGTTAATGACCCACATTCCACCAGTTTGCGTTCTGGAGTTTCACTGGACTCATTGCAAAATCTGCATGAGTCTTCATCCTAATAGACTTAGCTCCTGGGATGTTCCTTGAGTTTCCAATGCCCTGTAAGGACGCAGTCAGGTCAGAATGCGGAGTTTGTTTTTGTCAAGACTGATTTAAGCTTTGAATTACCCTGAGTTTTTGTCCAGGATTTAATCCTGTTTGTCTTCTCCAGTGATCGGAGCTCCTCTTCAATGGGTTATATACAGTTAGAATTTTTTTTATTTCATTTTCGTAATCTATATAGATTTAAGTACACGCACAAGTCAATCCGACGCTTATTCTAGAAGTTACTTGTAAAGTTATTTGTAAAGACATCAGAGCGCTTTCTTTACTCTATGTGAAGTGCTTTTCAAAATTCAAACGCATTTTTCTCAAAACCATGTTGACCACGATTTCTCGGAAACTGCTTAATCGATCCGTCTCAAATTTTTTTAACACAAGCTTCTTAAGTATAATCGAAGGTTTTTTCTCATCGATAAATTTTTTTTTTTATTGACAATTTAATGCCGAAATGTTGGCCAAAAATCGTTTTTTTTTCTTAAGAGGACGCCATTTTTGCAAAAAATGTTAGTTTGCTTATTCCTTCGATTAATACCTAGATTATACATTTCTTTAACGATATCCGTTTGGTTGTTTTCATTTTCTATCTATGGTTCAGAGATATCGTGGTCACCACAAGATGCCTTTTTTGAGAGGAGCTCCGGGAGATCAGCTATAGCAGCATTCAAAATTTTTATTTTTACAAATAATTTGCAAATCTTTACATTAATACCTTTAAAAGTTTTCTCAGGAAAAATTCTTGAAAAATCGCTTTTTTTTAGCTCTGCTGACTGTATATAACCCCTTATGGTGTGTTCCCCTATGCCGCAGAAATGTTCAGGGTTCAACAAGGGTGTGGCAGCCCCTTTCCTGGTAAGTTTGTCTGCCTCTTCGAAATGGCTAACAAACATTAGAAGCTCTCCAACTAGTTCTGCGATCACAACAAAAATATCCTTTTGTCGAGCAAAAAAATATAAGACATGAATGACTATGCTACGGGCTGTTTACGCTCTAAAAATCTATTACAATTTTTTCTCAGAGAGTGTATCAGCAAAAACTATTCTCGCATGCATAGGCAAATAAATAAAACTTCACTGTCCCTATAAGTCAAATTCAAATGAAAAATGTACGTTCCACTTAATTATTTCCCAATAAATTTATTACTTTATGGGCATATTGCCTAAGCCGGATAAAATTAAAAACTGTCTGTCATAAAATCTTGTCCCCTACGTCAACTGTGTGTGCTTACGAGTGCCCACATTAGATTGGAACTTGGTTCCACCCATTGGCTACCTAATAAATACATATGAATATAAAGCAAATATTGTTTATAGTGACATGAATCACATTTGTTGGTTGAATTATTAAAATGCGTTTTAATGCATGTGACCGCCCGCCCCCCATCCCGTATTCACAGCACGTTCACTCGGTGTTAAATATTTAAACGTGTTGCTATCAAAAATCTTTTGAAACGAAAACCAAGACCCTTTCCACTCATGACTTAAATCGAAATCGAGACCGAATCCACTTGAGATAGCGGTTATCAGAGTGCGATTACAACAACTTCGCACATACGAGTACACCCAAGTCATTTTCCATCTATTGGCCAGGTGATACAAGATATCGAAATACCTGAGCTGGGTGGTTGCGGATTTTCCATGCGTTCGTCAGTCAATCTTATGAAAAGTACATTTATTTATAGCCCATGCGCATGGTGAGCAGAGATACTCTTGCGGGTATCTATTTCTTTACTCGTATACCCCGGGCCTGGCATCGTCATCGTCCAACGACGACGACAGACGTGGCGATAATCTCCTATAGTCTGATTGAAAGTGAGAGTCGTGAGTGCTTGGGGTTCCTATGTACAATCTAGGCGGCCATGTGCCAATGAAGGTGGTGGTTCCGCTGGTTGTAGATACTTACTCGTATCACATCAATCGAGTGAGTGTGGTCGCTTTTTTTTTTGTGGAGATCGTAATTTCGTTTTATCGCATAAGATATTAGAAAAAAGATTATATGAGAGGCGGGGTTGTATTAATAAATTTATAATTACGTAATTGTTATTACGCCAATAGGCGATTGTATGGAGCGGGTGGCTTTACGGCGACAGCATCGGCTTGACGACTTTGTAACTAGGACGTTGAAATGAGTTTTTTTTTTTTCGCCACATTAGCGCCAGCGGCGGCATGTGCGCGAAAATGATGTGAGGTGCGCCCCGGTCATGGATTGGTGATGGCTTACTTTTTCTTTAAATTAGTCCTCGTTAAGAAATCGATTAGTGTTAAATTGGATTCTTAACTTTGATTATATGGGTCAACGGGGGAAATAAAGGAAATTGATTTCCTGATCCATCGCGCATAGGGGAGTCCATTTTCGGAGTGCGAATCTAAATTTAGTTCTAACCAACTGTTATGTCCCAACACCACCTAATTGCAAGCAATTTGTATGAAAAGACTAGTCTGCCCTCAGGAAATATGAATAAAAATCGGAAATCAAAAGAACACATTATTTAAAATGGCTGCTATTTTTTGGGTGTAATTTCCTAGTCAGGGTTCATTTTATAATAGGCAGTAAAGCCCAAAATAACAAGTGGAAATATTTGAAAAGGAAATAATGCCCGAAAAAGGAAATATCATCCAAAACAATTAAGACAAAACGAAATAACGCCCAAATAAAACTAAGAATTGCCCAAATGGCAATATCGTTGAGTAATTTCTACTGAGAATGTAGAATGTCATTGAAAAATGCAACCCACTCAAAGTTCGATGACAGATATTGCAAGCCTCTCCGCAATTTTGAATAAACTGGACTTCACAATTAGTTTGATTGCCTTTTTAAAATAAACAAAAAGAACGATTGTACCAAACTAAATGATTCCCACGGCGCGGCGCTCCATGTCGGCGTGTGACGCGGACGGGCCACCCGCGCTCACCGCGTTTTTCATTATTCACTAATTTGGGAAACAACATACGCATTTGTTTCAAAGTTTTGTTTTTAATGGGTACTAGCTGTCCCGCCTGGCCTCGCCCGTACTAAAACAGTCTCGTTAACCATCAGGCAAAATGCAATTTTCTTTCTGCCTAAGCCTGAAATACAGCAATACGAAAAAGAAAAACAAAAAAAGAATCATGAAAGTCGGCCCAGCGGTTATCGAGTTATAACGTCATCGAGTTTCACGCCGATTGAATTGTATATGTTATAAAGAAGATATGCAGTTTCTTTATATCGCTGTTTCGCATGCTTCCGCATGAATATAAAGAAACTTAACATATACGTATGTTATACCCAACCTCACATCTACTAATATAAATTGGAAATAAAGCCCAAATATCTGGAAATATCGCCCAATTTTTACAAAAACAATTCCCATTGAAAATTTTTGGGCGATATTGCCTTTTTATAACTTGGGTGATATTGAGTTTTGGGCGTTAGGCAAAGTCTTTTTGGGCTTTATTTCCATCTTCTTGTTTATTGGCTCTATTTCCAAATCGATTTGGGCGTTATTTCCTTAGGCGTTATTGCCTAACGCCAAAAGGAAGGGTTATGATTTTCACAGGCTGAGTTTGTTTGTATGTAAATATGTCACCTCGTACAGCCTAAACCATGGAACTGATTTCAATAAATGAGATGTTTTTGGATTTGTCTTATTTCGGAGAGTGTTCTAGGCTATGTGATATCAGAGAAAATTCAATATTGCGGACGTAACAAGCAAGATGGCGGATTACCTTTTTTTTCTTTTTTTTTACAACCGCCTTGCTAATGGTATCAAATTAAAACACTTGGCAAGTAGAATATAATTCGATATGACGTAATTCTAAATTAAATATGGTGGATGCCCGCCAGATGGCGGATTACTGCAATGTTTACTACCTCCTTAATATGGGTATCAAATGAAAGGGTTTGAAAAGTAAAATACGATAAGCTAAGTGACCTCATTTCAAGTCAAATATGGCGGAAGCACTAAGATGGTGGAAAAGCCTACGACCTCCTAAATATGAGTATCAAATTAAAGGGTTTGACAAGTAGATAAATATTAATAATAAATTAAGTTAAAAAAAATGAAATCCCGACTACGGGAAAAACTAACTAAATAGTCCGAAACAATATGAACCGAAACAATATGAACCGAAACGATGATGTTCAGTGTATAGCCGTGGTCGATTCGCGCACATTGACTGAGATAATTACACCCGGTAATCCTTCTTGATGGCCATATTGATGTGACTTAATGACTTTTGCCCACTTACAGAAACACTCAAAGATGCATTGCTGTATGAAACGGGATTGTGATGTCATACGAGTAGATATATTAATTTAAAGTCCGAATCCCTTTCACTTCACAGCACACCTTTCTCCGATGACATGAGTTGAGTCATTCCGCTTCGATCAATTACAATCCCTTCAAACCGAATAAATACGATCTAACTGAAATGTTTGTAGGTAACATCTGATACGAAAATTATATATTACCATCATCAAGGTAAGATAACACAAAACCAGCAAACAACGGGCCCCACTGATATTAAGAACGTTTAATCTTCATTTTGAAGACCTCCTTGAGTTGTTGTTCGAACACATACATATGAACGAGTATGTATGTACGTTCGTATATATTGCTGGCAATTTATGTTGCTTTCAATAGCAAAAGATAACCCAGAATCGATGTATCTTTCTCTGGCAGCACTCACCAGTACAAAAAGTGAAAAGTATCTTAACGGTGGAAACATTAATTTGAGGATGATAACTTTAAGTAAAAATTATCTACTTAATTACCAGCTGAAATGTCAAAATAATGTCAGTGATTAAGAGCGCGCTGCCACACTGATGTGAGTGAAATGCGTGCAAGACGACAAATTAAAGCGGCTCAAAACCACTCTACAAGAGGTGGAAACACAGTGAAATTGAAACATTGGCCCGCAAATGTGCATCCATCGCATTCCCTGTATGTGTGTTTGTGTTTTTGTTTTTGTTGGCAAAGAGTAATAACCGTCGATTACAATTCAAAAGAATTCGTTCAGGGATTACCCTGGCGTACTGCCCCCTTCGCCACCGGCTCTGCCTACCTCCTTGCGTTGCGTTCTTAATCCTTAAAGATACATGACAAGCATTTCACATTAGTTGGCTTGCTCTGATATATACGTATTTTGTTTTCGGGAGGCCAAATTTTCGCGGTTAATTCTTGTTTCGGTTCGCTGCTCTGTCTGTGGGACGAAAAGGTGTAATAAATTACCACCGGACGGTGCGGTGTCCTCTTCTGACTCAGAATCAGAATCAGCGACGACTTCTTTGGGCTGAAGGAAGTATCCGTTTCGAAATGGAGGTCTAAGATTTCATTATTTGTGCAAATACTCCCCGTGAGCAATTTAAGATGAAAAATTGAAGGTCAGTATTTAATTGAAAAATTCGGTGGTGGTCGATATACGGTGTTGCGCCTGAGGATGCAATTTTTCTTCTCTTGCATTTCAATTGCGCAACACAGCCTCCGAGCATTGACATGACACAAATCACCACAATCGCAATTCCCATCTCTGACAATTACATGTGTAGTATCTGTGGCGAAGCAAGCGCACCCGATCACCATCTCATGATCGATGGACAAAGCCACCGCGATGAATGCGCATTCTCTATGCACATTTTGCACCATAGAGTTGTCGATTAGACGACAGGGATATCATATCTGTTTTACCATAAGAGTTGCGAGTATACTAATTGATTTTAACCGGTGCGGCGGTAGCAACGAACGGCCTTGAATGGTTCGAACAGCCAGGGTAATCAAAACAAAAGTACTCGTACCCAAAGATGATTACGAATTCATTTTTTTTTTCAGCAGCAACACATTTTAATATTATCATCACATCGGGTGAACAGCCGTCTGCTGTTGGTACTGAATTCAATTATCATTCAAATGTGTTTGTAGTACTGTCTGTGATTTGTTGATTTTCCCATTGGCCATAAATATTTAAATTGAGTGATGATAACGATCATAATGCTACGTCGTGATCTGTTTACGATATTAACCTACTAGATCTACCCATACTCGCATATTCATGGGAGAATGCTGTTAGATACTTTTTGAAGTCCAGTGCATAGAAATAGAAACTCTTTGACAGGCAAACAGATTACAGATCGATTTTGATATTCATATCTATGTATATACGAGATAAATATTCATTTTTGATTTGCTTACGCTCTGTCACTTTTAATAATCTATTAAAAGATACTTTATTTCAGTTGGTTGGAATATATTACAGCAAATTGTTTTATTTCACATGAGTATACTTACGTACATATAACATGCGCACTCAATTTTATTAACCATGCGTCACCTTCGATCTGTTTCTCAGGACCAAAAATTCATCTACTATGTAGTTCTATAGATTTAATGACACCAAAAAGGCGTATCTAATATTCGTGGAACTGTTATACTCATTTTGTCATCGATTTCCCATGATAGGTAAGGTACACTTAATCGCAAACCTATTAAGTAAAATATAAAAAAAGAAGCAAAATGCAAATTTGCACGTTTTTTGTGACATAAAAAGATGTTATCTCAATTTTATTCCAAAAAAATACACGAAATATCTTTTCATCAATTATTTTATTAGTTACTACAGCTTTTTTGAGTTCATTCGTCACTAAGTTTGCATATTTAATTAAATTTATTGCAGGTTCATTAAAGAAGATGCATTGTGCTTGCGCTCGGCAATTAATCTGTCAATCTCAGTCAATTTATGGTAAAAATAAAAAATTAGCAAAATCAGTTTTATGTCTTAATCGAGTCCTGAATATAGTTACTTTCCAAATTGGTCACGCAGTCGTGCGAGCTATGGTTAATAGACTTATTCAAAAAAAATTATGCGACTGTATCCAACAGTCCCGAGCTATGTGTAAACATCACGCGGATGAGGTGTGTAGCTCCACTTTATTGGAAAGAAAGTAAATTATAACTAGTCTATGTTCGATAAAATTCAAGCCAATCGCATATATGTATACTCATCGAATCCACTCCATTCGCAGCAGTCGACGCCAGGAAACGAATCTGGGACCCCTAAACTCAGTTGTACCCTGCGCCAAAACTAGAAAAACCGACGCGCTACACACTCAACCGCCGCGGTTATAAAAACTTTTCATCCAAGTTCTTACATAACTAATATCAGCTTGTAGGTATGTACTCTGTTCTGTCATCTCATCACGAATAAGAAAAATAGTAAAAAAAAAAAAACAACAACAAAACAAAAAAAAATCGCCTCATCTATCTTCTATATAGGTATGTATGTAATTAAATCGCTAGCGCAAGAGCTTGAGATTCCTCCTGAAAGTTTATTTCTGCACCGATTTCAATGATTCTAACACTGATCGAAAGCTTCATCAGTATAAATAATTTTGGAAAAAAGAATATGAATAAAGTTATTATGGAAAAACATTATTTTAACGTACCTACATTCACAAATGAAGGGTCCAAAGAAAATAATGTCTTGGAGCAGTGACGAAATGCACTCTGATTTTATAAATATAAACAATTTGTTAACACTTAATCTTGATATTTATCAGGATCTCTATCACGAAAAGTAGCTCTTATTTTTTGGAACAAGGTGCCACTAGGACACTAGAGGCTAGTAGGTAGCCATTTTATTCGTGAATAGGTTGTAGGTTTTCTACATGCGAGATTGTTAATAATATTTATAAACTAAATCACTGCTCTAGAAAATCCTCTTTCTTTTGACACCTCATTTCTTAAGATTGGTTGAGTGGGAGAGCCGCAAATGGTGATAATGATTACAGAAGATTGAAATGCAAAGCATTATGATCATGTTAGAGCGCGCACATATGCTCACACGCACACTATTGCAACGATACCCACTTCTGCCCGACTGCTGGCAGGGGTCACCACTGAAAGAAAATTGTGGGCGATGCTTTGAATAATGGTTTTGAACATTGCTCATCTTCAGGACAACGCAGGAGTATGTTTTATATCTCAAATGAATCAGCGACAAATTTACTAATTTCACCTATTTTTTTGTTTTTCAATCTGATAAGTCGTTATTGAGTTAGGGCTGTATAACAATAATTTTCCCTCCCAATATGCAGTATTTTCACTATTTTCTGAAAACCATGCCATTTTCCGGGATAAAAAGTCTATATATAAAAGGTGACCAGGAACATTAGCAATCACTTTGTCAATATTTCATCGCGCTGCTATGAAATTTGAGTTAAAAAATTCGTAACCGTTCGGAATTCCGTACCCGAAATCGCGAAATTTCTCCCCGAAATCGCGGAATTACTCCAGTAGAAATTTTGCTAACACGCGCTTAGATGTTTACACATTAACAAGATGCCATAGAAATCAATTTAGAGGGTACAAGGAGAGCCAAAATCTAGTCACACACAGCTTATAAGGGAATAGAGACAATCTTTTAGTTCAGATAATGCTGTCAATGATGTTTTATTTTGTAGTACAGTACGACCCCAATGTGGGTGGGCACCGTAGCGCAAGTGGTTAGTGCGTCGGACTACTGAGCCAGCGGTCTTGGGTTCGAATCCCGCCGCAAACACCTAAAAGTTTTTTCACAGTGCTCACCTCTTTCGAATGTCTGACAAGCATCAAAGAGTATCATTTGTCACGATTGAGCTTCTCAATTCGCCGTTCGGAGTCGGCAAACAACTGCAGGTCCCTTCCATTCGTGCAAAAATATAACACGCACACACAAATGGTTGCGAGAAGCAGGCCCAGGTTCACCTCGAGCTGTAGCGCCAACTAAGTAAGTTAGTAAGTACGACCCCAATAAAAGTAACCCTCGATAGGCGCAACTTCACGATAAAAGCAATACTTAAAATCTTACCATTGTTGGCCCAGTAATTGCAACTCTTCAACACAAAGAGATTTGATAATCGCAACTTTTGTTTCATAAATTCTTACATCTTTCCCTTTTGTTATTGTTGTTGCCCAGCAGTTATTTTTATTTTTATCGATCAACATGTTATCGACTTGACTAAACTCTATTACAAAAAAAAATGCTATTGGCACATTTTGTCGCACATAAGCGTCAGATTTAGAAAGCAAAATTAAGGCGTTTAATTCAAGCAATGCATAGTTCGAGGTGCAGTCTATGGCAATATGAATGTGCTGAAACCATATGATGTATCGAAACACTGGATAGGACAAAAACTAAATACTTTCCTCAAACTGACTGCGCATAGGACATAAACAATAGACGGCCGGAAATGAAACCGATTTGCAGCAATCTGGAAGCCGAAGCCGAAGCCGATGCAGTAGTTGAAGAACCGCTACAGATAAAAGTTAAAACAGAGGCTGCAATTTAAGCCCTCAACATTAGCCTTCATTGGGCTAAAGAAAATTCAGTTTCACTGGATAGGATCTAAGCTCTGCAAAATTTAAGAGAGTCAGCCGTGGAAATAAATGTTGCATCCAAAAAGACTCAAATTAATATTTTAAAAAAAAAAAAATGTTTAAATTAAATAAATAATCAGTAGTTATGTTTTGTGTAACAGTGTAAGAAAGTTTTTAGCATTTTGTTCCACTTCTGACACCAAAATTTGTTTACTCGGTTATTGCAACAACCTCAATAAAAGCAACTGCCCATTAGTTGCTTTTATTGAGGTCGGACTATGTTGCAATTTCGACTAAATCGATGTTGAGTGTTCGTTTAAAAAACCGTTGTACTTGATGACATAGGTTAGGCGCCGTTTTGATACCACATCCTCAGGTGACCCGCTTATTCATTTATAGTTTGAGATATTTATTTCCACCCTGTAGAGTTTAAGAAGAAGATCACTTCGCCAATCCTCTTCTCGGATATATCTTTAAGTTCATCGAAGAAAGTTTTGCCAGTATTACGTTGACTGGCAAGAGCCGGACATTTGCACAGAAAATGAATAAGCGATTCTTTTTAATTTTCATCCTTGCAACTTCGGCCGAAATCGTTGTGAGGAGTCGCTAATTTGGCTGCATGGTCCCATATTAGCCAGTACCCTGTACTGACAGCCACTACTCTTGTGATGTCTACGCGAGTTCTTTGTAGCAGATTATTTGTTTTCGACCTGTTGTGATTTGGCCATATCTTTCTGGATATAACACAGTTTGTCAGACCAGTCCACCTGAGACCAGCTTGTTTTAAGCAGGTTGAGAGTATATTGCCCCTAACAGCACTTTTGGGAATGAGAACGTTTTTCGCTAGTGAGCTGTAAATGGTTGACCCGAGCCTGGCTAGTTCGTCGGCTCTCTCGTTTCCTAGAGCCCAGAGAAGGGTGATTCAAGCCTGGCTGTACAAGCGATTGAGTTTTTTCTGGCATCGATCTTCGATGAAGTGATTGCCGAATTTATTGCTTTAATTGCGGCTTGGCAATCCGTAACAATAACGATATTATGTTTGGGTCATGTGTCGTTAGTTGAGTTGTGACAGATCTCAAGGATCGCTAGTAGCTCCGCCTGGAAGACGCTAGCGAAATGCGATAGGCTATTGGATTTCGATATGCCGGAGTTCTCCGAGGAAATGCCCGCTCTTCATTTTCAAGGCATATCCGTGGATACCTTGATAGAATTTGCATAGAGGTCTTATCGCTCTCCAAATGAAATCTATAAGTTTGACCAGGTCATTCTGTGGAAATGTAACTTACATACATCGAGTCCTTGTCTCTAAGGGAAATATTTAGTTTGAGCCATAGATACTAGCTTGCAAGGTAGTTAACACTACTTAGCTCTAAAACGTGCACATAATGGACACAGCATAGGTAACACAGTCACAAAGTTGCATTAAATATTCCCTAGAATGACTAAGTCACATTATCAAAAAATATAACTTCCCTTTGTTTATTTTATATACCCGCTTAGGTCACACAAATTTCTCGTTAAAAACTCCGACGGCACACAATAAAAAAAACCATTCACCATTATCGCTTCAAAAATTCCCCCAAACAGTCAAAGACGGTAAACATTTTTTTGAAAATATTTCTCCAGTCAAAAGTTACAGAAGCTCTCAGAAAAGATCATATTTATCTTAAAAGTCCGGAGATGCTCCTCCAATTACAGCAACAAAATAAACACGCATAGCACATCTCTCGCAGTTCGTAAAAATTATTTATCAGTAGCCAGTCATTCTTTTAATATTTTAGTTTTTTTTTTTTTTGTTTTAACCCAACTACAGTTCCTTTAGCACCAGCAGCGCAAGAACCAACTAAAGTAAACAAAAAATAAATTTAAAAGCCTTTCAAGTAAGACAAAAATCCTCGCACGAGAATTGCAAACGACAAAAATTCACTCATTATGGCCAATTTATCAAAATTCAGGTAGCACGATTGAATTCACTGAGAAATGTTCAAAAAGAAGCTTAACAAGAAATCAGAGAAAAAAAAATCAACAAAAAATACGAATGTGTGTGCCTTCTCATATGTATGTACATATATACAAACAGACTCGCAACGCGTACATATTAATGCAATTTTCGTTAGCCACAAACATTTTAATAGCCATGCGTAACGCTGCTGCAAACAAAACGGTTTTTCCAAAGCGACAACGTCAAATTCAAATGGACCCACTAAATGTTGCCCAAAATCCAAAAAGGAACACAACCCGCACGAAGCCTTGTTGAAAGCAGAGCCAAGAGCCTCTTTTACTTATTGTGTAGTCTCCACTTGCCGGCGAGCGCTCTCCTTGGAGAATTCTTATAATTATGCTTTATGTTGTTTATGTGTCCATTATCATAAAATATCGAAGACCGAAGATGAATAAAATAAAACCAAAAAGAATCTAGAATCACACACACGACATTAAACTGTTGAGTGCATTTTTATTTTTTTTTTTGTGAAGGAATACTTTGCTCGGGACTACACAAACACAACACTGGAAAAAGTAATCCCTGCGATGGATATTGAAAGCCGATGATGACGAACGACACTACCTACTGCCACCAGAAACCAGGATGCCGCGCGCAAACACTTAGTAGAAATTCGCACAACCGAAATTTCGTGCGAAGAAGATGCAGTCGCAGACAAGAAAGAAAGAAATTCAACCAAAAAGAATTTTTGGCAAAAGGTTCCCCGGAATAAAAAAAAAAAAATAGAAAAAAAAAAAAGGACGATAAGAACCTCAAACAAGTCCTGTGTCCCGGAAAACATCGACGATAAAAAATAATCGCTGCGCTGGCTAAATTCGTAGCTACTGGAACTTGCATAATATGAAGTTTCTTTTTAAAAACACCTTAAAGGTAGATACTTCGTTGTTTGCCTTTTTGGTAGGTGGATGAGGTGGATGAGGATCGGGCGTCCGGCCGATTTATTTAAATTTCATTTAAATTACTGTAATTTAATATGAGACCCAGCGGGGGGAGCTCATCTTAGTGATTCACTTAAAATGCAATAAAAAATGAATACTAATATTTTGTTAATATTCGCGGCACCGTTATAAGATGCTCCAGAAGTTTCTGTATTATGTGGGCCACAAGAGTGACGTCCGAAGTGTATTAGATACTTTGTAAATTTATTCGAAACGTGCCGTCTAACTATATTAACATCGCTCCGTCGATTGATATCTTGGGCAGAAAATTTAACTAATTTGTTGAATGTGATTCTCAACCTACGAGTATGTCTAGACGTTTTTTTTTCTGTGGGTTATGTAGAACGATGTAAGCAATTAATGTTGCAAATTTTGCCAGACTTGCTAAAGTGCTAAAAGCAAACCCGATTCGAGACCTCCTGCGGTACACAAATACGTAACTAGAAGCGGACCCCCAAAGCCATCGCCAAACTGAACTTTCTCATAGCCGGGCACTGACGGTACCGAGAAATTTGTCCGGTTATGAGAGGTGTCCGGTTATGGGAGAAAAAAAATTGATTCTTCAAAAAAGAAACACAGCAGACATACATATGGTATTCATTTTATTTTATTTATATGACAATGAAGCGTTCAAATTACACACTTAACATACAAATCTATTTTAAAATGCAACCGGATTTATAAATGCACATAGTTGTTGGATTACACGTTCGCGGACAAGACAGCTTATTCCGGGACATGACAATTTCAGGTATGTTAGGACAAAACAGGATACACTAACGAGAAATACAGTTTAGTTCCATATTTCGGCATTATTTGTCTTACCAGAGGCAAATGTTCAATTCACTGTGACCAGCGGAATCATTTTTATCTTTATACAAATTTCGCACAAAATAATATAAAATATCTCTCAAAATGTCGCAGATATGCGTGTGTCAATCTAACGTTCCCCACCTAAAATCATGTGTCCGCGAACGTGATAATAACGCAAAGGCACATTCCACAGTTAACATTTTTGTTTCATTTCTTTGGAAAATGTAAAGAAGAGGAGAAAAAACCGAAACAAAATAGAGTATGTAAAAAGTTTGCCATACGTAGATGTGTTTTGTCCATTTAAGAGAGAGTGACGTTCTATTGGGGTTACGAAAATTGGTGTCCGTGTCCGGTTATGGGAGAATTGTTTGTATGAAAAATCGTGTATTTATTTCCGTTCTTTGAAATTTGTCCGGTTATAAGAGGTGTCCGGTCATGAGAGGTGTCCGTAAGGAGAGAGTACATTGTAGTTTAAATAAGGCAGAGGTTCTTTTGTAAACACAATTGTTCTGTTTTCGTGTCATTTGCATGTACCCAAATATTAAAGGGATAAGTTAGTAACATTCAGTAAGACAAGATGCAAATTTAAACTCGTTGCTATCATTTGAAATTTTTTAATTTCTCAATAAAATTTCAAGTATTGAATGATTTGGATCTACCAACTTTCCAAATGGATATACTCAAGAACAGCATAATAGGTCTGTTCCGTACCTGCCCAAAACTCCAAAAAAAAAACAATCAAATCCAGTTCCAGTACGAAGATTTTTCGCAGTTTTTCACATAAGAGAAAGCTTATCAGAGAATAAGAAATTTCCCCATGCCGTGAATTTTAGCCCAAGAAATGTCTTTGGGCAGCTTTATGAAAACTGCCAAATCTGTCAAATATCATTACATTTTCCGTTTTTTGTTGTTCAATGCGTTTCTGTACTTTTGCACACTTTTACCTCTAGAGATTACCCTTAGAGATTTTTACCACCACTCACTCCTTGAAATTTAAGAATCTGTGAATTTTGGTGCAGAAAGTACAGGAACAGATCTAATATGTCTGTAGTAGGGTTGCCAGATTTTTCTCGCAGCTCGACGGGACAAATGGCAAAAACATGAAAAAACCCGGAATTTTAAAATTTCTCACGGGACAAAATAAAATCTCAAAATATAAGATAACAACATTATATGTACATATTTGTATTTATATATTTTTTTTTACTAAACAAGTTCTCAAAATGGATCAAAAAATGTCGATTGGGGGTTAACCCTTAGAAATGGAACTGGTTTTTTTCACTTGGAAGTCGAAAATTCCTCAGATAGACCCCCTTCTATATATGGTACCAAACTAGTCTTCGCCGACAAAGCAAAGTACCTAGGTCTCATCATGGACAGAAAACTTAGCTGGAAGCTCAATATCAAGGGAAAAGTGAAGAAATGTCCCTCTACTCTTGCAAGAGAGCCATTGGTCGCAATTGGGGACTTCAACCCCGCATAACCCATTGGCTCTATGTGTTTGTTATCACACCGACTCTGATGAATGGCGTAGTTGTCTGGTGGACTGCCTTAGACAAATCTATACACCGCGACCGCCTGGGGAAAGTAAAAAGATTAGCGTGTGTTTATTAGTGGGGCCCTAAGATCAACAACATCTCTCCTTTCGCATCCCTGATCACTTTAGCCTGTTTCAAGAGGAGATTATGGCGATTTCGGAAGCACTGTCCTGAATCAAGAGGAATGTAATATCCACTAACGATATTAGAATCTTCTCGGATAGCCAGGCGGTCTTGGAATCTCTGGAATCAGTCTTATCCACTTCTAAGACCACCTCCAACTGCCGTTCATCTCTTATAGAGATGCCTAGTAGGTTTAATATTCACATTTGCTGGGTGCCGGGGCACAGAGACATTCCAGCGAATTGTAAAGCTGATGAGCTCGCTAAACTAGGAACAACAATACCTATTCTACCCGATAAGAACAATGTACATAGGTATGTTTAATCTAGTTGGTACCGATGGCAATCAGTTGTATTGGCATGACCTGCGTAAAGAATCGAAAACTTGTTGGTGTCGAATTTCGGAGGAGGATCGGTAATGGTTTGGGCAGCATTTTGTCGTATGGATAAGACACCTATATTCTTTTTGTTAGTTGATAAGAATATAATTACGTACACGTTATCCCCTTTATACGAAAAAAAGTTAGTGCAGTCGACTACGCTTATCTTAACTACGCTTTACTGAAAAAATCGGTTGATTGAAACACGAAATTTTGCACGGAGCATTTTCTTTTAAATTTCGTATGAATAACTCCGCTGAACTGAAACCCGCTTAACTGAAAAACCCGGTTAAAAGAAAAAATGATTACGTCTAAAATTAATAAACTGTTAATAAAAGTTGTTATTTCGTCAACTGAACATGTCCACAAAACTTGACACCAACATATTATTTGAAAGCATATTTATTCAAATAACGCTTATAATGCTTAATAATGCTTATAATGCTAAATAATGGAATTAGTTTCCAGTTGTCCGAACGATTTTCCAGTTTTCTTTTGGCGTAATTTCAGGGAGCCTTAAGTGAAATCAAATTTGTAGTAAATTGCCGTTTCAGTTAAGCGGAGTCGACTGTAAAAGGAATGAATTTGAGAAAAGTTTGTTTGGATTTAGGTATAGCTGTTTCCATGAGTGTATTGGAGCGTACTCTCTCTCGGGACCAAAGTAAAACTCGAAACTAGTCGATTTAAATTTCAATAATTCAATATAAATGTGATAAGTTTTCAATGAATTTTTCTTGTTTATAATTCCGGATTGCCTAAGTCAGTAAATTACTTTAAATAGCCTCTTACGACAATAATCAAAAGCAGCATTACAATGTCAATCAAAGTCAATTAAGACGCCCAAGCTGGTAGGAAAGAACAAATGTTTATTAAATGCCTTCACTGTCATTGTCATTGTAGCATTCAAAACCGTCAAAAAAGAAAAAAAGATTTTTTTTGTATAAAAGATTATTTGCATACAAGTATGGTCATAGCATAATTGCATTTTATACTTATAATTGTATTTTATACTGCTGAATATTTTTAATGGCGAACAATAGCCCATATCGAAGTTAAGCAAGGCCCGTATTCCCACACACTGATATGCTAATGTATTCAAATTAATCAGACAATCGCCACAACGAAGTGAATTTGTGCAGAAATATTATTAATTACTAGAAGAAAAAAAATATCTCTACCCCGAGCGATTGCAGCAGCAAACGGCAAGATAGGTGTATAATAATTCCCAGCCTCCTGACTTAGCTGGCGGCGCCAGACTATCTCTCTAGATGAATATAGAATGTTGATTGAATAATATAATTACAAAAAGTTACTCCGAGTCGCAGAAAATTACTACATTTTCATTATGTTGACAGATGGTGGATAGTGCTTAGCTGTCAATTGTGACATATTTCAATGCAAAAAAATATTCAAAGTGCTTGAAGTCTTACGTCAACAAAATGATTGGTAACTTTTTGTCCGTTTTCATCTCTGAGAGTAAGGAAATTTTGAATATAAAATTAATATTGTTTTATTAAATTTATCCAAAAATGCTATTTCACTCATTCGATTTTTTGTCTACTTTTACACGAAACGACCAACTCATGTGTTTGTTTTCTTTTGTAATTATTTTTGATTGGCTCAGCCCTTCTCGGTATTTTTTGTGGAAATGTGGAAACAACCGTAGTTGAAAACGCCAGGTCACACCGAGAAAAGAAGAAGAACGTATAATACTTGTCTAACAGAATAACGGAAAAATTCGGAAAAATGGAAAAATAAAAATTTGGGCAGGAAATCGTCTGTAAGGATTGTTTCTATCATATACATACGTTCTTTTGCTCATTTCTAGACTTAATCAGGGGCCGAGTTATCGCACTCGTTAACGAGTTACTCCCAGCGCGCCGTGTTAGAGGCAATTGAAGAACAGGCGAAGCGAGTTGGCCTTGAAGTGAATGAGGACAAAACCAAGTACATGTTTTCAACAAACAAAGAAACATCTGTCCACCGCCTAGGACAAAACGTCACTGATGGCAACAGTAACTTCGAAGTGGTTAAGGAGTTTACCTACCTCGGAGTAAATATCAACTACACGAATGACACCTTAGTGGAGATTCGACGAAGACTTACCCTAGGAAACCGCTGCTACTTCGATTTGGCAAAACAAATGGGTTCAAAACTCTTTACTCGGAAGACGAAATGCATGCTCTACAAAACATTCATCCTGCCAGTTCTCATATGGAGCCGAGTGTTGGGCGATAAGCAGGAAAGCAGAACAGATTTTGAATACTTTCGAGAGAAAGATTCTTCGTCGGATATTCGGTCCCGCATGCGAGGAGGGCGAATGGAGGAGAATATACAACCGCGAACTCCATGAGCTGTATCAAGATGTGGATGTAGTCCAAAAAGCCAAAACACGTCGACTACACTGGCTCGGCCATATCGAGCTAATCGGCAACAATGATCCAGCAAAGAGTATCTTCGAATCACAGCCCACGGGTTCGAGACGGCAAGGAAGACCGAACGTCCGTTTGAAGGATCAAGCTATCGCGGATGCCAGTTCAGTGGTGCCAGATCGTGGTAAATTTATCTTTTCGTGGTAAATCTCAACTACAATTTTTATGAAATGGTAAAAAGGTTATATTTTCATTCCATTTCGTGCTTTTTGTGGTACTCTGTTGACTTTGAATTTTACTTTTTACTTGTGTGGGAAATTTTTGGTCGAAATGGTATATTTTTATCCATCATGTGGTATTTTTCCTGAAAAAAATTCTAGTAGCACTGTGCCAGTGCGCTTGGTCTAGACAACTAGAAGCAGCGTGCCCGGGATCGAAGAAAGTGGAAGGCTGCCGTGTCTCAGGCAGAGACTCTTCACGGGGCGGGAGCCCGTTAAGTCAGTAAGTAACGATTTACTCGTTATCGATATGTGACGATTTGGCATTACCGCTCACGTTATCGAGTATCTTTTTACGTTTAATTTACTCGTTCATTCGATAACGAGTCCTACACACTCTCTCGTTATCGAGTGCGGTAATTCGGTTCAGGAAAGATCTTTTGGGGTCAAAATTGATTTTATATTCGAAAATGAGCTTCAAAGTGGCCAACGAATTCGCATCGATGGGTTCTGGTGTTAATTCTGCCGGCACTATTATTACAGAGATGAAGCTCAAATAGAGAATCGGTGTTGGTTCATATGGACACATCTAAAACCCATCGGATGACCTCTAACTTTTCGCTGACATTTTTCCCAAGCTCCTTATATGTACTACACAGCTCCGCTTCAGTATCACCTGTCTACTTTAATTTTAACGAAAATCCCCACTACACTAACGGTCCTGAAAATATATATAATATTATAGCGACTTAATTAGCAGTTTTTCGTCAAAGACACGACAACTCAACACACATATGCAACGGCCTAAACTTACACACGCGCAAGCGTTGTACTGCCGCTTGCGGATTTGTTGATGATGGCCATGGTCCAGTGTCTCTGTCTGTTTGCCCGCAAGGAATGCATTTAAGTGATTAATTAAACAGAGTTTTTCAATTACCATTTATTGATACAATAAATCAATTTCTGGTCTGCACTCCGCCACTAGTTAACCCTCATCTTATCATTGGCACTTGGGATTGGGACAACAAAACAAAAAGTACTCGTACATTCTTAATGAGTCGGGCTCGCGCACGTTGTCCTCTTTCTTTGGGGCGAAGTTGGTGATGGGTTACCAATGCTGGTTAGCTAGTTACACTCACATGCAGATGGAGGTTTTTCACTTATTAACTACGTAATCTTTTCAAGTCGAATGGACAACGGGCTATAGTGTGGTGGTGGCGTTATTTGAATGTGCGCGGATGTGATTAAGGATTAAGAACTTTTTTGCGTTTTTTTTTTTGGTTGGTGAAGCGTCTGCAACAGCAGCAATTGCTAATGGTAATGGTAATCTTGTGCATTGGTAATTTTAACTGATGTAGTGTTGTTGCGGCGTAATTCCCTTTAGATGAATGACTTTCCATTTTAAGTGACATTGGAAAATGATAGTGGTTTCATGGTTGTTCTGTTTTTAAGTGCATTCCATTTGAATTTGCTCCTTTTTTTTGCACATCCACTCGTATCAGAAAAAAGGAGCATGCATGTGTCAGGCAACGAACACAACAAAATGTGTGTGGAGTGCTTCGGATTTAATTTTATAAATTATATTATTTTTATTTATTTTTTATTTGCCAGGTTTCATCCTTTATTTGCATTCAGATGCCGCAGTTGATAAGTAAATCGAAAATTATTGCCTTGTCGTGATTCGAATTAAGAGACGAAAAGAGAAATGAATGCATGCAGCGAAAAGTGTTATCTGTAATGTTTGAGATTTTCAAAATGCATGCTTCATGGTGATGAGAAATGTTCGCATTAACACCTTACATTCGAATGTGGTCTAAGAAAATGACACGAAAGATACTTTATTTATTCATTTGGAGCAAATGTGTGGGGACTACAAGTTACGCTTTCCAGACGGTTCATGTTAGCATGAGTGGGTTTACTAGAAAAGGAGGCTAGTCTTTATATCTACCGACATATTTATGTTCATAGCCAGTTTCAAAGGACCTCCTTGAAAGTACTAACATTGTGATCGAACAACCAAAGTTTTTACAACTTTTTTCTACAAAATTGATATAAACTTAACTTTTTTCAAAACCGTTCAAGCCAAGGGAAAGTTATGACTTGTGACAATATATAAGTACATATGGCGATGACACACTTTATGTAAAATATTTAAACAGATTGAACTTCGATCTGTACCTTAACACGTTGGCTGCCAGTGTATCACCGGTGATCACATCGACAATATTTCCGCAGGTGCCAGACAGAAATAAACATGTTGGGATGAACTAACGACTGAGATCTTTTGCACTTGTAATAGTAGGGATGTCAAGATTATGTTTGAACATGTATTTTTATAGTGATCACCGGTGATGGATTTGTGTTTGGAACACAAAATTTACTCTTGTCTTGGGCGTGTATCACTGGCAGCCAACGTGTTAAGGTATCTGCAGCAATCAAATGAAATTACTGCTCTAGTTCGTCATGCAACTCTTTTGTTTTATTAATTTTTGGACTCAAATTTCTTAATTCAAAGAATCATTTTAATAAAATTATGAACGACGAATTACTTTTTTATAAGTTTAGCCTAACATCAACTAAGGATTTCGGAGGACTTTGATACCTAAGCATTACAAATACCAATGGAGATAATTGCTTCGTTTGTTTGACAGCAGTACCTTCTTTAATCTCAGTATATACAGTCGAACTTCGATAACTCGATCTGTCTGACTCTGGTTCTTGTCCTTCATGTACTCGCGCTGTGTGTAAACATTATAAGGGCATTCATATCCCCCTTAGCGTGTGTAGATTATAAAAAAAAAACCATCACCTGTCACAAAAAAAATTCGAGTTATCAAGACTTCGAGTTATTAAGTATAATACTCTTGTTTAAATATGTATAGATATGTAATTTCTCATCAAGAGATCATGTTTTTGACGTACGCTTTTCCTCTTTGTTTGTTTTTTAGGCGCCTACTATTTTTTTCAAAATCCAATATACCACCAATATACTAACCTAGTAATGTGTGTTCTAACCCCTACTAATAAGAAATTTGACAATCCTTTCTAATCACACATAGGTAACGAAATCTCGATTCTCTACACGTATGTATACTAGCCCATAGGAACATACAAACACAGTGCCCCCGAAAGCGATGCATTATAAAACGAACTTGAAAAAACACGCAGAGAATATGGGAATTCCCCTTCAGAATTCGACTTATCGAAGGTGATGCCAAATAATATCTTCGAGTTATTAAGACATTCGAGTAATAGAAGTTCGAGTTATCAAATAAAAATTACATCTAAATTTCAGTCTTGGTGCTATTTCCAACCAATTTCATTCGATTTAAAAAATATTCGAATTATCGAAGTTCGACTTTATATCTATTTTCCTTTGGTATATCGTATATGTGTACCAAGAAAGCATCAGTTTTACTACATCAAAATAAAATGGAAAGCTTGGCGCAATGTTAGAAAAGTTACACAGTTGCCAGCAAATAAAACATGTAGAAATATTTCAAAGGAAATTTGCCGAAAGTAATGCTAGTGGAATCTTCTAATTCAAAAGCCAATTGAATAATGAACACACTCACATCGAAAAACGCCGAACAAAAACTTTTAAAAAGCACCATCAACTTCAACCCAATCTTAGTTATAAAAGGCATCCTCAAGCAATAAAGTAATAAAAGTTTAAGCTTCCTAAAATACATTTCATTCATAAATGTCCGTATGACAATAAAAGTTATTTAGTTTTTTTTTTATATCTCCATCAGAATTATGTTTTTTGTTAATTTCAGTATTTCGTATATCAAGAAAAAACCAACTCTTTTATGCGGGCAGATAAAAGGCTCACATTTCGTTGCCGTAAACAGAAACAAAAAAAAAAATTAGAAATATTTTTATTTGACACTCGGGGAAAAGATTTATGAATCGTAAAGTTCGGTGTTTTTGAAATTATATAAAGTGTGGACATCGAACTGCTTTCTCACTTTTTTTTTCTAAAATAATCATAATAGTTTTTTTTTTGTTTTGATGGATATACTTTTGGGAGGCCATTTGTTTCGATGTTGAGTGGTCACCTTGTGGGGGTATTTCAACTTGTTGTTATGAAGATAATTTACGATCACGGCACCGATAATGGATTAGGTTCGGCTGTAAGTCGTAAGCTTTACCTTTGGTAACTCCAAATGGGAATGCAGATTAGTTTGAAATTGTAAAAAAAAATTGTGTAATCCGCAGTCTTTTGCCTACACTTTTTTGTAAATCCTTGAAAAACCTCCGCACGATCCACAACAAACATCTGCTGTCTTGGTGGTCGGCATTTTTCGATATGGATTACGAAATGTGGTTGAAAAGGTTAAGGCAAGCACTTATGTATATGTATTATTTTCCAAAGTAAATAATGTGGAAGTTTAATTCAAACTTTAGATTTTTCCAAAAGTTCTCGTAAGTATAAAATTTTGAAATTTGGTTCTGTCCACTCAAAAAATTTGCAACTCAGTACAAGGTCCAGGAGGAACCGTGTCCACTAAATACAGATCATCAAAAAAAATACCTAACCTTGGACTAATTAAAACAAAAAAAAAAAACTAATCCTTTTGCTTTCAAAATCGGCTCTGGGCTTTCTGGGGCGCAGAGCCGATAGTATACGACCAGATCAGTGTCGTATTGGTACAGTAGGATTGCGTCTTTTAGACCTTTTCCTCTCATCGCTCTACCGTCCTACCGCAGATCCAGAGGTAGTACGAAGTTGAACTACGTGTTAACGGCCTGTACTGTTTCAACGAAGGAATCAAATAGATTCCAGTTCATTCAAAGGCCGAACCAGTGCTGTTTCAACGAGGGAATCAAGCAGATTCCAGTTCATTCAACGGATGTAGGCAGTGAGTGTAAATTGTAAATGAGTGCAAGGAGTTATATTTTTTATGTCTGCTTCTGATTGGTTTGTTATCCTTTACTTCCGTGAAGTGGCACAGTATGTACGACAAGCTACAGTGTGGTCGGCAAGCCACTCTGCTACAAGTTTACAATTCTAAGCGTCTTCTTCAAGAATATATTTTTACTAACTCAGTGACAGCCGGACAATTTCAAGAAATGTCTAGCGAAAATGGGTTCGAAACTTGGCTAATGGTAGGATAACATTTTATATGGTAACATATGTATATATATCTTTTCAGTAAAAATGCATAAAATATTAAATTCATTTATTCTTCTTACAAGCAGCGTTGCCGTTTGGGACGCTCTTGCGTCATTTTGACGCTTTTTCGGCGATGGGACCCGGGGCCCCACTTTTACAAAAAACAGCAAATTTGACTCATTTTGCAATTTTTCAATTTATTTTCTTTTCACGTCTCTTTTACTTTATAAACATAGTACTTCACTCTTTGAACACATCCATTTTGTTCAGCCAGTGATGAAATTAACAAAGTATTTTTATTACTCAGAATTTACTCCCCAAAAAATCGCTCTGCATACATGCATAAGAATACGTTTTTCGAAATATTGCATTTTTTCATACATCTGGACCCCTTTTGTTGACGCTTTTTGAATTTTGCTCGCGTCAACGCTGCTTACAAGCCTTCAGTTGACCTAATCCAGTCTGTAGGAAAATGTGAAGGCAAGGGAATGCGATTTATTTTATTGGAGTGTGCCCGACTTGAATTCTTAACATTTAAGGTTTTACCAACTATATTATAGAAGAAGAAGCAGGATTGATTAGATGTCTTTTAGACTAATAGTGCTCCACGGCCGAAAGGAATTTGAAAGTAGCCGTATGCTAAATAAAAAAAAAAAAACATTTCATTGAATTCATTGCTTTCAAATACAACTTGGACTTGAACAAACAAGTTATTTACTTGCGGTAAAAAAAAGCATAAAAATGATAAACCCCCAGGGTGATAACTTTGTGCTAATTCAATTGAAATTTATAAAAGACTTTTCGCAGAACGTTGTGCAACTATACAATGAATAGAATTATAAATGAACGAAATTCCAACAATCATATTCCAATCCATCAAACAAAGAAAAAACAAAAACAAATAAATGATCTTGATTAATTATTGTCAACCATAAAACTGTGTGCTGAAATCAGTTAAAACTTATGAGGCTGTTACTCAATTGAAAATGGATTATCGATTGAAAGTATGCGTACGCTCATTCGATTGAAAGCTGGTTGCACCGAATTTATTATAGTATTAATTATGCTTTGAATCATACATCAACATGGCAAGCCGGCTACTCTACAAAAGGCAACCACTTTGCAGACCACAATCGCTACAATTAATCTTAATTTAAAAAAAAATGTAATTACTTGGTATTCTCCTATGATTGTTGATATTTGTTTTAGAAATATCTGCAAACTAATTCAGTTGTTCTTTTCGATAATTTCTCAAAAAACCAATTCTCTACAAAGCATCTAAGCATTTCTTTAACAAATATTAAACACAATTAAAAAAAAAAGGGAAGAAAGAAAGAGCAAACGAAAAAAGAAATAAAGAAAATCCGCCTCGACACAGACACAAAAGTCCAAGGTGTCAGAAAAGTCAACGATCGTGTTATTAGTCGTAGCCAAAGATAAGGTCAAGAAAAATAGGAAATCATTGTGGGACGCACTTTATTGTATCTTGAGTACGCATTGTGGTATACAACCAATGACAGCTTGCTGGTAACACCATAACCACCGCCATCTCGTGCTCGTACTGATGCTGGAACAAACATCTTAGCTAACAGCAGCAGCAGTAACACCAACAAAAAGATATAAAAAAAAAAACAAAACAAACCAACAACAATAACAATAAAAATAATAATACAAGTTCCTCAATGCTCGGCCAAAAAAAATAAGAAACGTCGACTCCAACTCCGACTCTCGAACTTAAACATGAATAACACGGAACGCGCCGACCAAAACCTGCGCGCGTTGTACCAACAGCAAGCAGCAGCAGCAGCAGCAACAACAAAGCACACACAACAAATGAAGTGAGGAGAAGAAATACCAAAGAACGAAGGAAAATAAGAAAACAAATCAAACGAATAATAAATAAATACCAACTCGTCCATGGACCAAACTCATCCATGCAAACAGTGATGAGATAGACAAACCACCAATACCGTCTTCGGCCGAGCGAGAGGAGAGTGTTACGAATCGGGCTCGATCTAGTGGAACTGAATGTGCTGGTGCTGGAGATGAGTTTGAGTACCCGAACGTCCCGAACCCGACCCGAGTGAGTGTAAAAATGTATAAGACACAGACCTGGCCAGGTATGTGGTACGGGTACCCAAAAGCCAAGGAACCGGATTCCCCGTCCACAAGAACCGTGTGGAACGGGAAACATGAGTGCAGTACAAACTCGCACGCGGCAATCTGTAGAAGCAAAGCGATGGCGAGGCGATGCTCTGCTGCCGATGTTGAGATGATGACGAAGACCAAGACGAAGATGGTGGCGGTGGCGATTCTGGAAGATTTTTCTCCTAAAAGCCTTCACGTGAGATTCATTTTACTTTTGATGAGATATCGAGATTATTTGTGGTGCATTACCTAGGGATAATAAATTCTTTCTTTTATTTTTTATTTTAAATATTCGTTTTCTGAAGTGGGTTGTGTTGGATTGTGTTTTGTTTTTTTTTTTCTTCTCTGCTCTTTTTTTTTCTCGCCCTTTTTAACTTTTGAAGGTACACACACGTACGTTGGAGTTTCTGCATTTTTATTGTATATTTCGGCAGACAAAAGGGATCGAGCGAAGAAGAAGATGAGATAAGGGCTTTTAAGCAGCAACCTAACCAAATCACGCACATGGATATGGGTATTAGGAGGCGACAACATTTATTCGTTTTTTTCCCCCTTCATCGTCTTCGTTTATTTTTTGTTCCCATTTTTATGTGACAGGTCGTGAGTGAAATTTATTTGGTGGTAATTTCTTAATTATTTAGTATTGGAAAGAGGAAAGAATGCCATAAAATAGTTAAAGTGGTTTTTGGATTTCGTAATATCTATTAATTTTTTTTTTTTACATGAAATCCTCTTGAATAGGTGTATCCTTATCTAATAGTTGTAGATTGGTTGGTGTAATAGTTTAAAGGATATCTTTAGTTGTTTAAGATGTTTTGTTGTTGATGTTTTAATTGACGGCATTTATTTAGATGTATCAATTAAGAAATTGTGAGGTTAGACCTTTTCATGTTAAGTATTTTTAACATATTTTTGAAGGCGGTTTTGAATAAAATTACAAATAGCTGTGGACAGGAGTGTAAAGCGTGGTACAGATTATCGATCAAAACCGACGTCAAAACTGAAAGTATGTACAACTGAATGATGGTTTGTCGATCAAAACTGACGAGGTGCAAACATTTTTGCTACTGACTGACGATCAGCGGCCATCTTTGTTTTCGCTCGATAGTGTGTACACAAATTTCGTCATTCAAAAAGCAAACAAAGGAAGAGAGGGTCGAAAAACAACAACAACAACGATGATTTGGGTGTCAAACAACACCGATAGTGTGAACGCCAGACGCTTCATCCAAAAATGACATCAGTTTTGATCGATAATGTGTACCACGCTTAAGAACGCCGTCGATCGCCTTCTAAGACGTTCCATTTTATACAATGAGTGTGATGGATAGCGGTATTTTTCAAGTGCAAAATTGGATTTAGTTTCATTTCATGTGCGTCATTCAAAGATTTTGCGTCAATAATATATTTGTGGTGAAAACCACGAAATTCTCGGTGGACAAAAGTGTAAGAAGAATTAAAATTCTGCGAAGTATTAACTTACTTCTACCGGAGCAGGTGTCTTCTGGGAAGAACTTTGCATAAACCAGTCTTACCGACTAGCCGACTATTGCAGCGTATTCCAATCGGAGATTTATATGCTATTAAGAAAGCAGCACAAATTGTCTTAGCAAGGAATCTAACCGAACAGCCAACCCGCACTTAAAGCACTAGACCCCACTTCGGTGAACTCAAAATGCGTTAAGGAGTGCCTCACGGTACTTAGAGGGGTAAAAAACCACTCAGTTCTACTCTGCTGGGAACCCGGAAATGCGGGTATAGAAGGGAACGAAACAGCAGACGGAATGGCCAGGGAAGGCTCTGATATGGATATAATACTAGCTGATAGACAGGTCTTACAGACTTTCAACACAGCTAAACATCTAATAGACCGCATCATCAAAAATTTAGCCGAGGACCGATGACGATTTTGCCATAACCCGCAACCTGTGGACCGCAGGTTCCTACGTTCTATTAAAAGAAGACAAATCCATGTACTCGTCGGTGTTATAAACGGACACCGTATAATAGAAAACATGGCCATAAGATACGGGATCCTTACAAATGACTTCTGCAGTCGTATGGATGAGGATGAAATAGAATCTGTAGAACACATTCTATGCCACTGCCCGGCTCTTCAAGAATGGCGCCTATCTTGTATGGGAGCACGGTTCTTGGATTGCCTAGATGACCTGGCTAAAAAACCATTCTCAGACCTACAGAGATTTATTAAAAAATCGAAATGGTATTGTTAAAAGCACGTTTCGAAATGCACAACTAGAGTATTCACAATGGACTTTTACGGCCTCTGAGTGAAATAGCATTTACTGCAAACAACCCTCCGAATATTATCCAACCTAACCCACTTACTTCTAAAAAAGAAACAAATCGCAATCTTTTTACTTTCAGTCAACAGAGAACACAAATTGAAAAATTCAGGAGTTTAGTATGAAGGATAAATTGTGATCCCAAACTTCGTCAGCTAATCATTGAGCTGTGGAAGAAAAATATGGCCCAAAGCCAATGGAATTTCATGCTATCAACCATTACAAAGCATATGGGTACTAGGAAGACATTTCGAAGTCACACACACTTCCCGAGGATCGAATTATTTTTCGGTTGTAAAAATCGATCACAGAAAGGGCTCAACCGAAATCCTACGTAAAATTGGTGGTCTAAATATATCCTCTAGGTTCTAAGACCATTAGAAGGCGTTTGGTGGAAGTTGAGATGCACGGTCGGGTTTCTCGTGAAAAAACGGCTGATGGCAGTCTAACAAAGACAATGATTTATTGAGTTTGCACTTCCTCCCGCTTCATGAACAGAGAATAAGTGGCGGTAAACACTCTGGAGTTACGTTACGAAAATAAACCAAATGGGTCGAGATGGAAAAGGATATATTCTTCTCCCAAAATGAGCTGACTTTGATCCAAAATGTACCACACTAGTAATAAAGCTTGGCGAAAGATCAATTAATATAAATAATATGGGGATGTTTTTCTAAGAACGGGAGGTTGATCCAATTCATTAAACTGAGGACACCTCACCAAGGTAAAATTGGTCGACATTCCGGAGAACGTGATGCTTACCATTGGCTGTGAAAATTGGCAAAAGGACCGCGCTCCTCAAGCTCACGCAACAGTTTTTCGAAGTATTTTGGACTGGCCCTCTTCCAGTGCTCATTTAAATCCCATAAAACATCTTTTGAGAAATGTAAAAAAAAAAACAGTCGGCGTTTAAAACATCACCAATTTAGATGATCTCTATGCGCTTGGTGAAGAATCTTGGGTGAGTATTTGCAGCGTAAAGGCTTTCCAACAAGGTATCGAAGTGAATGCAGTCCATAGCAACAGTAATTTATTAGTTTTTAAGATTCTTGAAGGTTTCTTATGAAGGCGCTCTTAAGTGGGAGACAGACTGCTGGTATTGATACCATGGTATGATGTATAGTGAATACCACAACCCCTGACAGACTGCATTTCGTAGTACACGCTGATTTTCGCGTAAGGTAGTATACTTTGAAGTTTGCGTTTTCATAACAATAATCACAACAAAATAAAAAATATTGGTGCAAGTATCGTAATCGGATAAAATAATAATTTTTGAATCCATTGTATGTATCTGAGAATTGAATGCTACAATTTTCTATGCAAATTCATTTTTCTTGAATTGTAAAAGAAGCTACCAAGAATCACCAACAGAGAGAACGCGGCGCTGCAGTCAATAAGAAGGTGGTATACCACTATAAACTTTCGAATTTCAATACCAGGTATGTTTCATGGTATACTAGCTTTAAACGTGGTATTGCAGTGACAGACATGTTGTATAGAACATAGTATTGCTACACCATGGTATCAATACCAGCAGTCTGTCTCCCACTTTACAAATTTGTTCGTCTTCTTACTGGGTTTTCGAAACAAAAATTAAAATCTATTCAATTTTTGGGAATAAATTATTGAAAAAAAAAATAATTCAGTAATATTTTGGTAGAATAAAACTTAAAAAAAAAACCAAATATTTTAGTCCTTCTTTATAAAGGCCAGTCAATTTTACATTCAACTGCAAATAATATAGTCTGTGGTCACAAGGAAAAACCGCTAAAGTCTGTTTTACTCATTTTTCAGGAGAGCAGTTTAAAGTTTTTGACATATATGTAAAATTACAAACGACTCTATTGGGCGATTGGAAGCGCCGATCACGTTGAAAAAAAAGTAAAATAAAGATAATTTTACTCTTTCTTAGTTGAAAATTATTTTTTTTGAAAAAAAATAACTGTAAACGATTTTATTAACAAAAATAATACTTTAGTCGTTATGCCTTTTAGGTTTTTCATCATAAAAAAATCCTATCTGGAGTTAAGTTGTTTTTTCCATTTTAAAGAATCACAATTTAATTTTGGAATAACCGCTAAACTGCAGTTTGGAAAGTCTTTTTACTTATTCTTCCTTCAAAAAAAATTAACAAAACAAAAAATATTAACACGGAAAAACAGCTAAACTCAAGTTAAGTCTATATTCCCTGTTGTAAATCTTAAAAAAAAAAAAAAAATTAGAGTTTGGTTGTTTTTCCTTAATCTAAACTAAAAAGAATGACTTTAGCAGTTATGTTTTTTTGAAATTGTGGTCACATTTTTAAAGATAAAAAGCTATTTACAAAATAGATTCAAATACGCTGAATCTAATGGCATCAAAATCTCAATTTCGTCTAAAGTCGACTTTAGCGGTTATGGCTTGTGGCCACAGATATATTCAATGAATGGGGGCGTACGAATACTGTTTAAAGTGTTAACGGTGACTGTTTCCTAAATCGCTAGCTCTGATCTAAATAAAAACAGGAGTGGCATATCGTTACATTTGTAAAGAAGTATAAACAAAAAAAAAAAAAAAACCCTGAACAATCATAACCCAATCAACATCCACGCTGGCGCGGCGCACACAAAATACCAACACCCACCTACAAGAGAATGCAGCACTAATTTACATTTGACCATTGCGCTGTCAATGTGAACTTCTTCTGACGCGCTGCGCTTGCTGCGTGGCGTCGCGTCGGTCGTTTCACTCCTCCATTCAATAATGAAGATATCAAATTCGAACTGAGTGGAAGTAATAACCAATATTACTGCACCTATAAAAGGTTATCCCATCGAACAACAACATACATATAAATATAACACTTTATTCTCAACGGTTTTTTTTTATATCTCGACTTTTTCTTCCTTTCTTATAATCTTCATCTTTCACTTCAATAGAGATCCCCTCCTCTGTGTGTGATTGCATGCTCTAGAGCCCGTCACCACGCGGGTAAAATAAATAAATAAAAATAAATAAAGAGACGAACAAATATAAAACTTACTTAAAGTAACGAAACAGATGAAATCAATGACCTAACAAGAACTAGAGAAAAAAATGCGAAGGAAAAACAGAAATATATATCCAAGAACAAGTGCAAGAGAAATTCCAACTTCAACTTCGACTTTGACTTCGTTTTTTATTTTTTTTTTTTGTATCTTGGAGTTCTATTATGTCTGGTGTGGAAAAAGATACGCCTCCTCCTCCATCCGCTGGACGAGCGTCCTGATGCCCGATGCAGCAGCGGCAGCCAGCGAGTTTGGGGAGCGAGCAAAAACTCCCTCCATAAATCCTTAACTATACTACAATTAAGTTTATCAATTTATCCATTTTGATATCTTTCCCTCATTTATTACTCGCGTTGCTGCTTTTTTATTGAAATAGATGTGGATTTTTATTTTATTTTATTCTTTGCGTTCACAATTGCTTCTGTCTTGCCCCGGTGTGTAGTCGTACATGGAACGATGCGTGTTGTACATACAATGGGGAGATTGGAGTTGAAGTTGAAGTTTTGTATCTTATATTCGTAGATACTCGGTACTACTCGGTACTCGTACCTTTTCTCTGATTGGGACAATTGTGTACTTTGGCATCGTTCATATCTTTGACTATAAATAGTGAATTGATTCACGTAATGATTATTTCTTTTCATTTCGTTTTTTTTTTTTCAAGTGTCAATCGTGTTGGTATGTTGTTGGTGGTGGTTTGAAGCATGTTTGCCCATAGTCAGAGATAGAATATCTCGAAACATCACGAAGATGGAAAAGTTGATAATTGTACCGGAATGTAGCGGATGGCAGGGTGGGGTCAGGGTTTCCTCTCTCTTCGTTGAAGATATGGGTTCGTCATTTAACTTGATTGGAATGGTAGGTATAGGTGAAACGGTGGATCTTTTAGTTTAATTAGTAAATGGCTTCGGGAAATTATTGCGTAAACGTATACAATTAACTGCGATACACACAAAGACGACAAACGGGGAAGTGGTTGACCATTAAGCGGGCTTGACATCTTAGGTACGAGTTTCTGATGCCAATTACAGTGTTAAGCTAACAAAGTAACTGGGAAAAAATGACTAAAGCGGAAACATTTAAAAATATTTCCTTTCAATTTACTGATTCTGTACTATTAGCTTTAAATTTAAATTACCTATAAAAAGACTCCAGGTCCATTCCAGAAATCTGAATCGTCTTAGTTTTGAATAACGCTTCGGATTGAAGCTCAAACGAACATAATCTGAGTAACTAACACCTTTTCACCTTCGTTATCCGTCCTCGCCTTTCTATCAACTAAGCTTTAAAACAATTGGAATTATATTCCCAGCATTCGTCTTAATTTAATGACATTAACGTGTTACAGCGACTTTCCCCGAAACAGGAAATATTCAGGCCCAGTTATGTTCTGAAATATCTTCTACAGGATTACTTTTTAATATTTTAATTTTCAGATGCTAAAGGGAATATTTTAGCCCTTGTGTGGTGGCACATGGCGCGAGCAGTAAAGAAAATTAGGGCGGATAAGGACAGTGGTTTGTAATCTTTGTAAATTTAAATGAAAGGAGAAACTCATGTCAAAATTCCACATGTGTGAAGATTTCAAGATTCACTGTACGCATGAAGCTTAGGGGTAAACTGATGAGTATTTATTGCCAGACGTCTATTGAAAGAACACTGTTTTGAGTGGAGGTATGCAACTGGCTATTTCGCTGGAGCAATTTTTAGAAAAAAGCGACTAAATAGGGAAAGGTAGCACGGTGTTCAAGAGAGTCACTTGACTCGGGAATGCTTCTATTACCTATTAGTTTTACCGCTCGTTTTTTAATCCTATCAACTAGGCGCAGGAGTTTTTTGGGAATATTTTTGTTATCTTTGGAGCGAATATACGCCATAAGAAGTTCTTGCATCGTTTCGAGGAAATCAACGCATTTCGCGGCGTTCGATTTGGAATATGTGGTCACTGCGAATGGAAAGTTGACGGTATCGGGAATGAAAGTACTATTCATGGACTTTGGCTGATGGGTATGGAATGGAAATCAATTATTGTAAATTAGAATAGCACGTCTCCTTGCTTCAATCCAAAATGTTAAGGCATAAAAAGTATATTATTTCTGTTTAAAGCAGCTTCCAGAAACATGAACCTATAATCAAAATTTAAAGTGTTTTCCAATTCGAAACATCAATGATTTTTTGAACTCCGTACACATACACTGAGTCCAAAAAGTCTCCGTACAGCAGCATATGCTGGAAATAAATGCTTCAATGAGATCCAAATACAATGATTAAATAAAAAAAGAAGCGTTTATATGAAAGAGAATCTTTTCTTCTTTATTTCTACCAATTTTCATTTATTTTCACATTATAAATTGAAGTTAATGAACGCAAACGTCCTGCACGGCCGTTTTTGAAGAACAAAAAAGTCTCCGTACAGCTACCGTTCCAAGGATCTTACGGTGTTTTTTGTCATGCTGAACGTTGCTTTTCGGAAACGATCAATTGTGTTTTTTCCATTTTTGGTTAAAAAAGTGAGATTTTTTTAATATGGAGGAAAAAAATAACCAAATTCATATCGCAACTAAAAAATATGGTTTATATAAAAGGAAAAGGCAAACCTCTAGCTTAAATTTCAAAAATGGTAACAAAATCTGTTCTTTGGTGCAATATGTCATAACAAATAAACCAAGATCCCGGACGACCTAAAAAAAAGTTACCATCGCTTAAGAAGAACAAGGTTTCGAAAACAAGTCCCTGTGCAATGGCTGCAAATCTTCAAACAAGTGATGAGATTAATGTTTGTAAATAGATAATAAGAAATGTGTAAGCAATGGGTTGAAACGAAATGGTTTTAATGGTCGGGCTAGCAGCAGGAAACCATTCATCAAGAAATAGAACTACATAGTAAGTAACTAGTAAATTGCAGTACGCTATTGAGAATATTAACAGGGATAATTCATTTTGAGATACGGTTATATCTAGCTATGACAGTTAATTTAACATTTTTGGATCCGATTGTTGTCGTATGGTGTGGAAAAAGCCCAATACTGAAATAGATATCAAACATCTGGCGTCTGCAGTAAAATACGAATATGGATACGAAATGGCGTGGGAAATCTCGTTTCCGTCGATTGCCGAATGGAATTCCGAATATACTCAGAGAAAATCTACATTTAAGCACAACTAAATTAACGTCTGGCAACAATTTTCTGTTTTCAACCAGACAATGGCCCCAAACACACCTCAGATTTGGTAAGAGATTGGTTACTTGACAATGTTCAAAGGAAGCTTAAACACCCAGCGCAGTCATCTGATTTGAACCCAATCGAGCACTTGTAGAATTACTTCAAATAAAAGTTGCCAGCATTCTATAAGCAATAAAAATCAGCCAAAACAATTTTAATGTATGATTGGACAAAAAATGGCCCAGACATCACATCTAACCTGGTTCATACCACGTGAAACCAATTAAAAGACATCATTCGTAATAGAGACGGACCAACTACGTAATAATTTGGTATTTTTGTCTCATATTTATTTATATTTTTAAGAAATTTAACCACTGTACGGAGACTTTTTTTTTTGCTTTATTCAAGCACTGAATTTATTAATTGTTTTTTTTTTTTGTATTTTTATTTTTAACTTTTATCTTAAATCACTTTGCTTTGATGTTTTTAGGAGTTGCGAAGTAAGAAGTGATACCTGTACGGAAACTTTTTGATCTCAGTGTATGTAAACAAGGAATCGTTGGTGAGAGCTCTGTGTTTGTATGATACAGCTTATTTTTCAAGAACTGTACTCCTAACAACTTTAAATTTCAAATAGTTATAAAAACAGCTCCAGTATTACAATGTCATGATTATAGAGTCGTTTGGGGTAAGAGTACGCAGCGGGTAAGAGTACGCAGTGCCATTTTCTCCATCTGTGAAAGAATTATCAGCAATCGCTAAATGAGAAAATGTGTGCTTCACTAACCGTCAATGATGAACAACTTCTACGAAAATTTTCCATTTAACACTACAAAGAAAATCATGAAGGAAAAAAAAGCCGGATTTTGTTAAAAAACAAGTTAATTTTCAAAAGTGTGTCAGGAAAGCGTGGCAACTCTATGCCCCATAAGTAGTACGTAGGCATAAACAGAGTATATGTGTGTTTGATTTAGGATACAATTTTAGTGTATAATATTATTCGTTCTTAGATTTTCAATACAATGAAAAAAAAAGTAGCGTCTAGGGAAAGAGTGCGCAGTCGTTCTGTGGGTAAGAGTATTTAACTTTTTATAATAATAACAGTTTTTAGGCTATAACCTTCTATCGAAAGATGCAATGAGCTCATCACAGTCGTAGGCGGTAGGTGGTAGCTCGTAGCTGAACTATTTTTCTGTTTTTGTTTTTCCAGAAAAATGCCTCGTATCTACCAAACACAAACGGTAAGGAAATTGATAACCCAAAGTTGATTTAAAATGGAAGCAGCTCATGAAGCGCTGCCGAAGAACTTGGTTTGAGTGAAAGCACAGATTCAAGCCATTTAAACTACGAAAACCGTGACTTAAACTGGTTGCGCACTCTTACCCTGACTTCGGGGTAAGAGTGCGCAACTTGACTTACTTTGGTTTTTTGATCAAAACATATGAAACATTAAAAAAAAAATATTTTTGTATAATTTTGTTCCTAAAATATAGAACTACCAAATAATAGGCTCTTTTGTTAGTTATCTGTTGTAAGTTTTTCAGAATTTAAGCCCGAAGTCCAAAATACGCACTCTTGCCCCGAACGACTATAAATATTTCTCAATTTTACATTTATTTGATGCCATATTAAGATTTGCATTAGCTTTGGGTAGTATTGCACCTACGATTTAAAAGTTTGATTATGTCCAGTTTTGGTTTACTGGAAACTTTTAATTCGAATTAACGTGACCAGA
This sequence comes from Brachyopa scutellaris, assembly GCA_949775065.1. Classification (NCBI taxonomy): domain Eukaryota; kingdom Metazoa; phylum Arthropoda; class Insecta; order Diptera; family Syrphidae; genus Brachyopa; species Brachyopa scutellaris. The sequence continues at coordinate 183,268,046 of OX459112.1, read as the reverse complement.
CATTTGCTCGCATTCATGTCGTATCGCCTTTCTCTAAAACTATATTTACTTACTTATAACAAAGTTAATGTACAGTGTGCACATACCTGAAAAAGAAAGAAAAAATATTCAATTAATAAAGATAAATCGATAGCAAAACAAACATAAATTATAATTAAATTATCCCAGATAATCAGAAAAATCGAAAGGTATCGGCAAGCGCAATCACATCGCATGTACTAACTCCACTCAAAGTAATTGCGCTTCCATTCACCCGCAACTTAAATCGAAATAATATTTTATCGTCAAACTTAATTATTACAAACAAAAACTTTCCCGAGTTCAGCATAAAAACGTAACCTTTTAACTTTTACGAGTATGTACACAATTTCCTCAAAACCGCACTATCAAGTGGAATGAAGAATAAAACAGATACACCGCGATATCAAACAGCAATTTATTGGTAAAAATATTTACCTGACCCTAAAAGATGATCTCAATTCAACCTTTAATCATAGTGAAAACTACAAAACCGAAAACTGAATGATGTCAGGCAATCTATTGGATGCTGGGATACCAGCAGCAGCAGAAACTCGTCCACATCATATCTAGATAAACAGCAAACCAAACGCCTTAGGCCATATATCACGCATTTAATATGCCATGGATTCAAATCTCGATATGACGAAAGTATTTGCGCAGATATAAGACTTAAGAAAAAAACCACCTCGCATTAGTGTAATTACAGCCCGCTGAGACTTTTGTAGTTTTGACACTTTGGCCTCTTCTCGATGAAGGAGAAAACAAACCCGCAGACTCATTAAGGCCTTGCTGCTGGACCGTTTGGCAATTACCTTTCTTCTTTTGTTTTGTTTGTCTATGGTTGGTGGTCATCTTGAGATTGCGCGGCGTTTGAAAGTGAAAAATTGAAGGAAATTTCAATTACAAAAAGATTGTGTTTACCTATTCTTTGGGTTTCCCATAGTTTTTGGGTCTACAACCGGGAGCCTGCTTAACCTGCAAACAAATCTAAATCGAGTTGAATCTCCCGCCATTTCCCATAGATACACGATAAGCGGGCACACTATACACTGGACTGGACTGCTCTCGGAGTTTGTAACAGTAAGGATAATTTATTGCTGCGCAAATTGGATAAATCTGAGCACAGTAGGTAATGTGAGATGTCAGCCTTTTATGGTCGGGTGGTAGATATATAGCACGTATGTGCGGTAAATCCGGAGGATATTGTTGCTCGTTGTGACGTTACCTATTATCTCTAGAGCCCGTTGTTGTTTCTTTTTTCCATTGAAGGAATTTCCATTGATAGCCAACTCTATTGCCGCATAACACCGCGCACATGTACCTACATATAGGAGTCCATCCCAAAGTAAGCCTCAAGAGGTGAGCATTCATTTTGACCTCGATTTGGTTAGAATGGAAATTCCTTTTTGCAGTTTTTAAAAGAGTCTATGAAAGATGTACGGGGGACGATCTTCTGCGGGTGTGCCAATAGTTTAGGGTTCAAAGACAGACGACTTTTTCTCGCCCCGAAATGAAGGTTTTGTGGAGAAAGATATTAGGATGGTAGCTCTTCAGAGATACCGTACATAATTATCCTTTTTGGATAACAACAGGGCAGAATTTTAATTTTAGATAGCAGAAGAAATTCATCTATTTGAAAAGAATTCGTGGCCTGTACTGAGCGAAATGTGTCATGTCATTAAATAGCGTGACAAATTGGATGCCATGAGAGTTCTGTAAGAAGATTCTCTAAGAAATATCATCAGGATCATATTCTTACGAGAAAAATTGGCACAGGGCTAAAGAGGTGTACCACTGTTCGGGAAATGAAGAGGCTTAGCTTGAGAAATAAGTTTGAGACAGCATCGGAGTTGAGAGGTGCCCTTTGAAGTAAGTGTTACCCCCCTGTTCTGCATTTCGAGTGAAAGTGGATTGAAACCGAAGTTCAAATTCACTCGGAATGGAATTCAGTGTTCTGCATTCCGAGTGATTTCGAATTTTTGGAATCCACTTCGAATTCATTTGTTTCAAATGTCAAATACAGCTGTCAAATAATTTCAAAATCATTGGAGATTTTCAGTTCTTGGTTTTTGTTTTGTGCAAGTTAAACATTTAAGAAAAAATATATTTTATGAGAAAAATGGAAAAAATGGAAGATAAAATTTTTAAATGATTCGTGAAAGCCGCGAAGAAAACCGAATGGAGAGAGTTCACAGGAAGATTTTCCGAGATAAATCTAACATTCTGGATATTCCCGAAGCATTGTAAGCAGAAGTTAGACAACTGAAGAAAAATAATTTATTTAATGATTTTTACATTTTTAAAAACAGTTTTAGGGTGAGTAAGAAAATATTTGTTGATATCATGCGAGAAGTGAAGTCAGAGAAATCTTGATCTTGGAAAATCTTGATTTTCTTTGATGTAATTCAAGAGAATACTCTCTTGCCTCAAATTTTTGTGTTGTACTATATTAAACAAAGGAATTATTTTAATACACTATTGGAAAGTCTTATTATTCTACTCATATTTTTTAAAATGATTTTGATCAACAAATTATTTAATTAATTCACTTTACAACGGCATGTGAATTCAATTCACGTCAAGAATCTGAAGTGAATTCAATTCACTAAAATCACAGGATTTTCGGAATGCAGAACACGAATTTACAGCTGTCATCTTGAGTGGAATGCAGAACACCAAAATATTCACTTTCGAACATACAATCCACAATTCATAGTTTCGTTCGGAATGCAGAACACCCAATTCCACTTTTGGTGGTTGAATTCACTAAAAGTGGAATGCAGAACAGGGGGGTTAGAACCAAAAAGAATCACCTTAATAAGATGGGTTCGCTAGCAACAAGACCAGCAAAAAAGCAACTGTTGATCAGCAAAATGAAAACAAACGCGCCTTAGTTGGGCTAAGCAATGGCGAAACTGCAGTGTCTAGCTTTTTTTTTTTTAAGTACTGACCCGCCAGTTACGGAGGGCACCGCGACCTAACTGTTCTATCTTCGACAATTTAACAGAACTACGATTCCTTACTCAACAACTGTTAAAATGGAAAAATAAAATTGGGAACAACATCTCCCTGATTTCAAATATGTACCTGCATCTCTATTGTGCACATCACCCACAGGGAAAGTTCAAGCAGTGGGAGTTCCTCTCCTCGAGTCCAAGAAATATACTATACCAGCACCGAGGGCACAACTGAATGGAAATTAATAATTTTCTACGATTTCCGTGATCTTCGACGAATGCATGCCTAGTGCTTCCACGATTTCTTCTCCTACTTCTCTTCCACCAGAAAGTGCGAGTACCATCGCAACGTCAAGAGGCTGTCTCTTCCAAAAGGCAGAGAACTAGAAAATTATAATTTTCACCCGACGGCATTGTTTTCTGTAACCACCACCACTACCATGGCATTCCTCGGCTCGATTGCAAGGAAAAAAAGGAGCACCCCAAAGGCTTCATATCGGAATACGATATGTAAAGCGATAAGCATTGTCTAATACGATGCTATAATTACTAAGAATTCTTGAACTTCAGTTTTTTTTTTTAAATTTTTTTTGTAAAATAATCGGGCAAACGGGTGAAATAAAATTCAAATAAATTCCCTGATGGTACGATATGCGGTGATGGAGGCTGGACACAGGAGGCAGAATGACAATTCCAACAGAAGTGAGCATTAATAGAAACAAATTTAACCGAACTGTGTATGGAATAGCGCTGTGGTTTTATTATAACGTTGCGGAGCGAGATACTCGTACATTGCTGCAGGTGATGCTAATGAATGGTTGCGGTTCACGACAGTGGAAGATGATTATGAAATTAAATGTGATGCTCTACTAGCACCAGCAACAACGGTTGGAATGGGTGATAGTTGGTTTCTTTTTGTATTTTTTATTTTTTTATCGATGAGGATGGATGCTGATTTACATAAGAATATGTATAACCTGGCGCAAAGCATTTATAGGAAACAAAAAACTCCGTGAAACATTGTAAGGCTCTTGGGGGGAAGAAAGTTCTTAGCGCATTCAGCTAAGAGGTATAATTTGAATTGCCAATGTACCGTTAAGTAGATCAGCGTTACCCATAATCTGGTATAACACATTTGAAAGGCAGAATCAGGTTAAGTATTTTAACGATATTTGTTGCTGACATGACGTTGGGTAAATGTCTTCGTGCATCAGGCGCCAATAAGCTGGATTATCATACCAAATCATCAGTCGTTTTAACGGAGCTTAATATATGACTGCAGTTGGACAATTAAACGATTTTTAATGGCCGATTTAAGATATTGAACAAGTTGTTATTACAAAAAGATATAAAATAAGTTAACCTCCACTCAGGCTACTATTTCATGTTCTCATATGTTGGGAACGTTCAGCAAGTGCCGCTTTGAATCCGACTGATCCAGCCCCAATATAAAATAAGCCGTATAGAAAGTGTTGAAAGAAAGTAAGAAAGTTAAGTCTTTCTTTACATAAACGGACGGGTCTACAACTGCAAACGGGGTCTGGTATCTACTGTATGGAACCAAATCTTAAAGTGTCCTTAAGACTCGCAGCGGCTTTTAGGCAGAAATTCTAGCCATACTTAGAGCTGCAGAGCTTCAGAAAATGAAACGAATATCCGGTAAGGATATCAATATTCACATTGACAGCCAGGCTGCGTTTAAGGCGCTAGAACCGTGCATTAGCCAGGAGCTGCGGCAGAATACTCAGGGCATTATGCACGCCGAACCAGGTAAGATTATGTTGGCTAGTCAATCTTTGTCGATAAGTTGGCAATGAAAGAAGGGAAGCTGCCACACCGCTATGAAGTATTAAATCATAGGTAAAAGGTAGTTTCACGAGAAATGTGCTTTGGCCGGCATTGAATCGTAAAGGGACTAGTGTTGTAATCCTAAAATTTAGCAGGGCACAAAAGAGAATAGCTATAGGAATATTATCTGGACATCTTCTTTAGGTGGTGCTACAGTTCGGGATTAACCAAGGCCTGCTTCTCGCAACCAGTGCTGTCGTTTTCCAATTTTCAAGAGTATCAGAATTTGAAATTTTTGGGTATCATTTTCAACCCAAGGGTATCATAAAATAGTACACACATTTTCGTCTTTTTAAAAATATATGTATACATACAGCGTGTTTACAAAGTCTATCTCCAATGTGGACATCATTTATAGAAAATTTAAGAAAATACTTACCTTGACACATGCTAAGAAGAAAAAAAAGAAGAAGAAGAAGAAGAAATTCGCTAATTCTTACTACAGAAACTTTATTTAGGGCTTCAATCTTAGAAAAAATAATACCCTTTTAAACTGCGTTTAAATAAAATTGAAACCTTTTTTGACTTTGTAGATATTTTATTTTGAAGTCAGTTTCATTTATCTTGCCCAAGCAAATTTTTGACTTTCAGTTTGCTTTTCTACAAAAAAATGCGTAATAAACATACTGTTTTATTATATAACAATTTTAAACACAAATCTGTTGATGCTTGGGAAAATCTGCAGCGGGTAAAAAAGGAAAATATGATTTTTGTCTACTTTTCTAATTACAGTTGGCAATTAATACGATTTCCCAACTAATCTATAATTTTGCAATATTTTTTTAAAAAATGTATGGCTGTACGAAGGTTCTAAAATCTAAAGCATGCTCATTTATTAGACTACCCGCCAAAACTGTAAGTTAGGTTTGAGTTTGTAGGCCAAGTTGTAAAATTTACCTAAGAAAAAGTGTGTAAAAGATTAGAAAAAAAAAAATCTAATTCATCAGTTTAATTTTTGAAGCCAAAGTTACGCAACAATTGTGTTTGATATAACATCTCTTACAAACCAAAAATACGCAGATATTATGTACGTTTATGAGCTGTGTAACGAAAGTCCAAATAGAGCACGACAAAGATACCGTAAGCTTTATCCTTCCTTAACATTGTTTTTGTTCTCTTTTCCGATATATACTTCAAATAATTGTCTCTTTCTTTCTTCCAGCGATGCAAGCTAAGCCATGTGCTTTGTCGTTTTGATTAAGTTGATTCATAGCTTCTTCCCATTTTGGTAAAGAAGCAAAGCGCTGCGGAGGTAGAGTGTAAGAAGCCAATACATCAAGGCAATACAGCGAGTAAAATGTACTTGTGCAGTTCAGGACTAGGGATGTGGATGTGTTATTTATTTATTGAAGTAAGATTGTGCAAAAAAAGCACGGTTCATTTCTGTTTTTGATTTCGACTTAGAGTATCATTTTTAAGCTTTGGGTATCACAGTATCACCGGCTCCGAAATAGTATCAAAAGGATACTATAGTATCACCTTCGGCAGCGCTGCTCGCAACCATTTATGTATGTGTGCGCGTTATATTTTTGCACGAATTGAAGCGATACAGTTTTGTGCCGACTCGGAACGGCGAGTTGAGAAGCTCCTCATGACAAGGGATACTCTTTGAATGCTTGTCAGACATTCGAAAGAGGTGGCACCGTGAAAAAATGTTTGGGCATTTGCTGGGATTGAACCTGGGGCAGCATGCGTAGTAGTTCAACGCACTAACCACTAGGCCACGGTGCTTATCTGGGCATAGGCTCGGATATCGCAGAAGATATCGCACATATTCTGTGTGAATATCAGGGTATAGCACGCTGTCGCAGGAACATTTTAGGCTGCTACTTCTTTAGTAACCTCAAGAAGGTAGGCCAAATCAACTATAGACCCGTTTTCATGCAAGGTTATAAAATGCTTTGAAGAAATTGTGTCGGTTTAGGTGGCATCCTGGGATGGATTTTTTAGGTGAACGCGGGATGGCTCAGCCTGTCATCCTAGCCTATCCTGCATAAAAAGTTACTTTTAAGTTTTTAGAGTGCCCCAATTCTATGGATAAAATACTCAAATACGTATCGTATCGTATAGAGTTATGTACATAACGTAGCGTAACGTATCCCGTCCTAGATTGGGAACTAGGGCAGTGTTATAATTTACTGCGCATGAAAAAATGTATCACATGTTCTACTACCTTCATTCTGCTTATTCCTTTCTCAACACAACTTTGTAGGACATCCCATAACAGTTGAAGAAATTCTAAATTCCAAAATTCCCACGAAAAAAACATTTCCTTCAATTTTCTTTAATTTTCTCAGTAAATTGAAAGGTGTTTGAAATTACCGTAAATCAACAAAAACTAAAAGCAAAAAAAGCAAAAAGAAAACAATAATTTCCTTCAACACTTATGCATGCATATGAACACGCTCAGTTGGTTCTTTGTGTAAACACTTGGTCTGGCACGTCTGTCTGTTGATTTTTGTGGGTCCCATCTGTACACTCAGCATATCCATTGCTATGCACTAGGTTAGGACAATCATCCAATAGATGGTGGTATCATCAGCCGCAATTACCACCAAGATTTTGCGGTGGTTTTTCTTTACGATTTTGCTGGTTCTAGATACATTTACTCTCGTGCTGTGTATGATAGGTGTGCATGACTACAACAGTAATGCCCCCTTTTGGGCATCGTCATACTCATCGTCGTTGTCTTCGTCGTCCTCATGAACATGTCTGGAAGTTGCTGCTGGTGGTGGTGGTGCACCTCTCCACCGATTGTCATTATGGATTTTCTCTAATCGTTCTCAAACATCAAATCATTTCTGGTTCCGTTAGGAACTGCACTCTTCTATGGACGGAGTCGAACATTTTGAATTCCCCTCCTGGGCTGAGCACGCTGTTATTGTTATTATTACTTTTCCGCTGTTATTTTGTTATTTTTATGACGGTCTCTTGAGTGCCCATCCCTATTTTTCCTCTCAGTACGGATGCAGGCAGTGCTTGCCGTTGTATCCTGCTTTCTCCAGCAGATTCCTATTGCCGTTGCTTATATTTTACCATGGGAGAGGGGAGATAATAATGGCATTTCTATGCTAACAACTTGCAGCCACAATGTCGTCGTCGTCGTCGTCCACCTCGCATCGTCGTTAATGTCGACCGTCTAGAAATGTTGGTCGTTTCGTTCTGCCATAAGGCGAACGCGAACATATCATTTTCCAATACCGCTCTGTACTAGCAGCTTGCAGAACGTTTCTTTGCCTCGCGCCCACCATTCCACAGAGAAACGGAGAGAATGTAATGTCACCAGGGTCTAAAGTGGTAAATATTATTATTGCTATGACGGGATAATATCATGAGCATGACATATTGACATGATATTTGCCTTTGGTTTTTCTTTTTTTTTGCCTTCCGATTTCACTTAGAACATACTCTTATAAGAGAGAAGACAAAACGGGTGTGTGGTTTAATGATGCATTTTTTATACGGCTTGAGATACTTTGGCATGGCGTCTAGTAGTGGAGTCTGAGAATGTGGCGTTTAACTTTGAAGTTTTTAAGGTTCCTCTCTTCATTTTCAAAATATATAAGTATACTGGAATTTAGGTAGCTTCAAATGCAAGTAAACGCCGTAGGTTTTTGATTGTTGACCATGCGCCTAGATTAATTAAGGCCACCCAAGAACCACGTCACGTCATGTGAAAAGCATATTTCCGTTTCGAAGCTACGCTCCAGCTGTAGATCAGTCTAAAAATCGTACATCTTTGTCGGCTTATCATAGGACTTTGTGACTAATTTTATCGAATTTGTTTCAAGTTATCCCCCCTCTCAGATGCTAATTAAACTGATCGACATTCAATAGCATAATCACACCTTTGCCACAAATTGATTGTAACTAAAAACTGGTTTTTTGTTTTTTATTTCCTTTTAGTTACCGAAAAACTCTCACACCATTTTCAAAAACAAAAAAAGAACAATTTACATTTTAACACCTCACGATCAACGATCCGTCAAAAGAAACCAGAAACTCGAAGAAAAAAAAAGAAATGCATTTCAACTCTTATCGGATGCGGATCGCTAAGTTCGTTGACGAATGGGGTTGGGAATTTGCCATCAGAACCGATTTTCAATACAATAGCAGACCGAGTCCGAGACAACATTAAACTCGATAATGGTGCAAAGCGAATGATGAACAAACATATCCATCACATCAGGAGAGACTTGCATTTGTTGCAAAAATTTCAATTTGCAACAATGTTGCAGATGTAGCCAACAGGTTGTGTTACATCGTGTCTCACTGTAGAATCTTCGAGCCGTCGAATTTGTTCTGGTTTTGCCAAGTACATGTTGAGGTGTTGCCTCTTTCACCACATCGGACAGGGTCAAGTGGGGTGAAGTGTACAAATTGAATATGTAGGCGCCTGTCAGCCGCGGTCCGATTCCTTATTTTTTGACCAAAATTTACGCGCGCCGTGGGAGACACGGAAAACCCTGTTTCCTATTTTCTTCTCCATTTTTCTATTGCTAACGCCATTATACATTCAATCCAAATTGGCAGCGTCGCGCGCCTTGGACATTGGTTTACTATTGGCACACCGCACGCTTTTAATCTGGCCTGGTACGCTACGCCGCGCCGCAGATGCCCACCTGTAATTTCATGCTGTTTTATTCTGTGACCTTACAACATAAATTAAGAAATTAATTCCGTGCAACTTCGGGACCATGTTTCATTTGACTTAAATAAATTTTATTTTATAAATGCATAAATAGCTAAAAGCTTGGCTTGGGTGAGGTGGACTCCTTCTGGCTTCGCGCTGATATATTCACTCGAAGGATGATGATTACGTTACGACTTTGTAGCATCTCCCCTGAGGAGATGGGCATCACTATCATGTTGCCGTGGGATCTAGAGGACTATGTATCTCAGCATGTATACTCTGTTAGTTGGTTTGGTGCGTTTCGTTTTGCGCATTGGTTCGAAGAGCTTACGCTTTGAGATATATTTTTTTTGCATTTTTTTTTTACTGGAATCCTGTATTTTTCTCCTGCGCGGTGGTCATTTATTATAAATTTGAATTGAACCTGGGCCTAGAGAGACCGCAGCAGATTAATTATTTATACGGCGACCAACAAAATATGGACAAAAACGAGAGCAATTCGAGCGAGAATCTGTCCCGCGATTTAGTAGTTATTTCCTCGACGTTGTTATTGGCGCGCTTGCGCCTTTATTTATGGGATACGGACAGACAGACAGACAGTGGTTTTGTGGAAATGTTTGCATGCGAGATTTTTACGCGCCACGCCAGCAAGAGGAATAACTTCATGTCGTTCTAAATGTTAGAGGGTGTCATTATTGCACGCAAGGATTTTAAATCTATGGGCAGGCTTATTTTAGTGCGAATCGAGGAATGATGTTTTTTAAGGTCGTAACGATGTTGCTGATTTTATTGCTGTTTTTTCACGGTGTTTTTATTGGTGAATAATATGGACATGCTACTTGAAGAGGTTTAATTTGAATTTTAGATTAAAGGGTAAATCTGTCAATTTGTGCAATTTTGTAGCCGGGTCTAAAAAATAAGTATTTTCTGTAAAAATGACAGGAAAAATGACCGAATAGTGTTTAAAAAAAACTGCCATATTCTTCACATGTAAGAGGGATGGTATTTGGAAGCTAGTTCAAAAAAATACAACTTGACAGATATCTGACAATTTTGATTTCGACATTTGACAATTATACGCAACAAGAAAGATGGAACAAGGCAGGCTGCACAAGCTAGTGCTCAATCATGTCATTTCAGGAAGAGGTCATCTTTATCAGAGCTGGGAACGTTTAGCATCTGAATGTGGTTGCAATATTAGTTTGACAACGGCGGATTAGGCTACAGTCTTAAGATTTAAATTTTACGCGCTAGTGTCTTCCATAGGACGATATAGGTACGAAAGATACACAAACGTTGCTCGGAGTTTCCAACATAGAATATACTACTCACGACAGAGATTTGATCTACTGAGTAAAACATACTTTTTAAACAGCAACTCAACCGAAAAAATAAGTCTACTATTGAAACTAAGAGTGGAGCTGGTCGCACTTAATTTTGTTCTGCATCGTCTTGCACGGCCAATCCTTTGCGATCTGCGTAACAATAATACGAGAGAGGACGTTTTCCACTTTTTAGTCATATGTCCTAGTTTGACAGAATACCACCTGAGGCTGAGATACTTTGTGGCGACTGTGCTGGATAAGGAGAGAGCACTAAACATTTTAAATTGAAGCTATGTATGTATGGAACGCGTCGTAAAACTAAACTACGAAGGCGTTAATGCACGAAAAATGTATCATGGAAAAAAGTTTTTAATATAGAAATGTCAATATAACTGGTTTCCGTTATGCGAATATTTAATTCTTTATGCGAATATTTTAAAGTTTATATGTAACTAGTGGTTACTCGGTGCGCTTCGCCACACCCATTGAGAACAGTGCTTATAAATAAAAAAATAAATGAATAAAATAAAATTTCGTCTGTTTGATGTAATAAAGTAATGACTCTGGTGGAGAATTAAATGCCGGCAGCACTATTCGGATTTAAGAAAACTGTCCAAACAATAAACCGAGTTTAACTGAAATATTTTAAAATTCATAATTAATTTTTAAGTTCTGTGCATTACTTGCGGTAAATAAATACTTTTATTTCTTTTTTAACAATTTCAAAGAAAAACAAATTTATATGGATATATAAACTTTTCGGTTAGATATAGGAACTGGCTCAACAATCATTGCCTAGTTCATATCATAAAAATAACCTGTTCGTTTAAGTGCTAACCACTCAAAAATTTATCATCCGATCGAGCTGAAACTTACACAATATATTTGTTATGAAGCGAGAAGTGCACGTAAGTCAAAAGTTTGCTGTTACCTGTCACCGTGTATTGCTGCATAGTAATAATTTTGATATTTTGATTTTCACCGCCATCTATCGGAAAACTTGAAAATTGTCGACTTAGAAATATTTCTCACTTCATAACAAATATATTGTGTAAGTTTCAGCTCGATCGGATGGTGTTAAACATTTTGGAGTTCCAGCGCCATCTATCGGAAAACTTTTAAACGTTTGATTCACAAACATTTCTTACTTTATAACAAACATGTTGTAAAAGTTTCAGTAAGTATGTAAGTTTCAACTATCGGAAAGCTTGAACATTTTTGATGTATTAACACTTCAAACATGATGGGAGGGTTAGTTTATGAGTTTGAAGGTATTAAACGAACCGCTCATTTTTATATATGTACCAATATAGAGATACTACAAATAAGTAAATATACTGTTAATAAACTCATATTTTGTGTGGGTAGCCTAAATGAATAACGGTAAATAATGACCAAACCTAGCAAGACTTGAAAATGTATGCCACTGTATCAATCTACCTTTTTCATGAAATAAAAGTCTTAACTAACTTACAAGGTGGCGCTGTGCGTGCGTGTTTTATTTTTGCGCTAAATGGAAGGGATCTACAGTTTTTTGCCGAACGGCGAATTGAGAAGCTCGTTGACAAATGATACTCTTTGATTGCTTGTCAAACATTCGAAAGAGGTGGCAACAGTGAAAAACTTTTTTAGGTATTGGACCCAGGCTGGGATTGAACCCAAGCAGCATACGTAGTAGTCTTAACGTTTGAGCGACAGAATAGGGATCGCATGGTAGGTCCTGACTTTTAGATGTAAGTTAGTTTTAATTAGTTTTATTTAGTATTAGTTAGATTTAAGTTCTTAGTTATAAATTTTATAAAAAAATATAAATAATATATTGAAAGGATTTACACAAATTTTCCTTAAATCAAATAAAAAATTAATATTTAAAAAAAAAACACATAACATACATATAATAAATTATAAAAAACATTATCATACACAAAAAAAATAATATAAGTATTGAGTGCCACTAAGGCCATTAACTTTAATAAAAAAAAATAATATATATATAGTTTTTAAGTTTATTTAGACTAAAAAAAATGTAATATTGTTTAAATAAAATAAATAAACGCTTTAAAAAAAAAAAAAAAGCATACGTAGTAGTCCAACACACTTCCCACCACGGCCACTGCGGAACATACATACCAACTAAGAAAATAATTTTTGTCGTTCAAACAAACCTGATGACTGGACATTATGTCTGTCAGATGATTGACATTTCACAGTAAACAATAAAAAATCAAAAAAAAATAATTCGTGACGTATTAGTCAATGATATTTGGGCAGAAACGAAACGTCAAAAATGTATGTACATATATGTACATATGTGTCAGGTTGTTTTTTTTACAAATTTATATTTTTGATCATGTAAGGATATTTTGGAATGAATATTCAGTGAGTATTGGACCATTCTTTTTTGTATGACTTTTAGGCATTCCGGAACAAGATTTAAAGAAAGAAAAAAACAGTCTTAATCACGGGAACACGTCATGCTGGCAACATTTTGTGTAAATCAAATGCGACAGCTGTTTATTTGATTCACCAGCCATAACAATTGTAAAATAAAATTCAAACAACCACTTAGTCGTAAACATTAGGTAATGGGGGTTAGGTACCCTCTTGTTGGACACTATTCTTCATTCCACTGTCCTTTCAATAAAAAAAAACCTCTCCTCCATCTGATCAATTGTAATTTATTGAACCCCAAGACATATTTTAAAAGAGGTTAATGGCATCGGCCACAGAATGCCTTCTTGTCTCATTTGTTGAATCTTCGTTAATTTTACCATTTCAATTTTTTATTACTTTATTTTTATGTTTCGAAAATAAATAAATGAAATGAAATACCCAAACACAAATAAATATACAAACAAAAACCCCAAAACAAACCACCTATTGCTCTATTAGCAGCTTCTTGAGTGCGGTTTTGTGGCATTGGGGACTGGGAGCCCAAACATTTATAACATTTCAGTAAGCTTAATGTGGACTTTTAATTTCGAATTCTTGTCCCGGAATCACGACCCAATAAATTCCCTATAATTAATCTGATCAAATTTCAATTAACTACGTGTGTCACTTTGGAAATAATCGTAAATTCGATATTTTTGTCATTCCCTCTAGTTTGTTGTTGTTGTTTTTGTTTGTCTTCTTCTACAGACACAATCCCGGTCGGTCGATACCAACAATCCCAGATCGGTGGGTTCATTAATAAATTAAATAAAAAAATGGAGAAAAAAAAATCAAAATCAGTTTATGACTTGTGTAGGTGTACGTACACCCGGCGGCATGGGATTTTATAAAATTGATTGAGAAATTAAGAATTAAAATTCTGGAAGGGAAATGTGTGTCCGTTTTTTTTTTCCTACTCTAAGATAGGAGGCAGGAGGTTTTCTTCTTCTTCTTTTTTTTCTGGAAAGAAGATTTATTAAAATTCCTTACGCTTATCGAAAGAAGATATCTGTGGGAATGGCTATAAAATTTGTTAATTTGGTATATTTTATGCAGGCGCAGGAAATCAAAATTCATTAATATGCCTTTTGATTGATTGTGGATTATATAGGTTTTCTTTTATTTATTAAGCATTTATTTCGGTTTTTTTTTGGCCTTGAGTATGGTAGCTATCGGGCTTCTGGGGTGTGTGCGTTTTTCGAGTTTTGTAATTATATGCATATGTTGACATAAATATCAATCAAGCTGGAGAAATATGATCTAAAGTTCAAAGGGAATAAAACCGTCGTGTCAGTCACTGTTAAATGTCACTGGCGAAAGAGAGAGACAGAGGTACCCACCTTCAGTGGGTATTTAAAAGAAAACCAGGTGATACGTTCCAGCATACTTAATTATCAGCATTTCTGAGAAACTTTGTCAATCAAGTTTTTAAGTTTCGAGACTTTTAATGGCAGCCCAATATAATGAACTTTTTTTAAAGGCAAAGGCAAATAAGATATACAGTGGACGTCCAATATAACGAATACCCGATATAGCGAATTTTCGATATAACGAACGCTTTTCAGATTTACATTAATAGCGAACGATGAACATAATTTGCTTTTCGATATAACGAACGCATTAATAAATTGGCATAGAAATGTATTTTTGTTGCCAATGTTATGTGTGCGATCTTATGTGAACACGGAAGCTTATTCTCGTATATGTGTGGTCCAAAGTGCTTACGCAAGAAACACAATATATAGATTTGAAAAAAAAACGCGCCTAATATTGAATGCGAAAAATGTTCAACGAGCTTAAAAGCGACACATGACACTTTCAAATGTGTTGAAGAGAAAGCAGGGGCCAAATTAACGCATCCGTTAGCGAGTTACTCGTTATCGAAATGTGACGATTTAGCATTACCGCTCTCGTTATCGAGTATCATTTAACATATCATTTACTCGATCATTCGATAACGAGTCCTACTTACTCACTCGTTAACGGATGCGAAAGTGTCCGTTGTCTTTTTCTATTAGTCTTCACCTTCATAAATTTTGGTTTGAATTCTTTTATTTTTGGTTTGTCTTTCGCTATGCAGTTTTAAATTTAATGTACTCTCTTACACATACATACGAGCGTAAGATTTCGTTAGCAGTTAAAATGATTTTTTATTGTTTAGTATTAAAAAGTGCGTTTTAGTTTACTTTAAGACGGCTTCAAGAAAAAACTGAACATATGAAATCTCAACTTGAAGTGAGACAAAGTCGTATAAGTGATTTTTTTCTTCAAAATAATTTTAAAATTTGTGTAAAATAATGGCACGCCCATTCATTTTAATATTACCAATAAAAAAACGTAGGTATTCATAAATAATCATCAGCTATTTAATTTTTTAAAAAGAAAAGTCTATCGATGTAACGAAGTTCTCGATATAGAGAATGACCTCGAACATTATATCATTCGTTATATTGGACGTCCACTGTAAAAGTAAATTTTAGCATAAAGAAGTGGAGCAAGGTAATGATATACGCAACTAGTTCTAAGCTAACTACATGTATTTTGGAAATCTGTTTCTCAATAATCTGGGTAGACTTAAACAGCAATATATTCATTTGGAAAACTTAAGGTGGTCGTACCGTGTGACGACTGTTTGCTTTTTTATAAATTTTTCCTAACTAAATTCCTAAATACACCATCTTATAGTTATTAACAATATACATATTTATTAACATGAATAGAGTTACAGAACGTTACAGCATTGGAAAGACACGCATGTGAAAAAATAAGTAAGTTGACGGCTGGCATGATTCTGGCTGAAATTAAATAGGGTAAGCACTCCATTTGTTGGCACCCCCCCAATGGTTGGCATGCAGAACTTAAACATTTTTTTATAAGTTTTTTTTTTAAACAAATATGATTGCTTTTTTTTAACCTATAATTTTAACTGAATTCTGAAGTAATATTTGGCATTACTATTTATATTTTCTTAACGTTGGTAGTGTTGAAATATAGATTTGTTATAAACGTCATTACAAGTTCGCGCCTTTTTGTAGTGAACGTTGATAAAACCGTAGAGTAGTGCGTGGCAAAGGACTGTATTTACTATAAAAAATCGGCAATCCCTGATTTTATAAGTGCTTTTTACCAAACCAGCATAACGTAAACGTGCATGTTCGATTAATGATATGTTAAAATAAACGGTAAAGTTATTTACTTTAATTTATTGGGTGTGACAATTAATGGCAATGAATAATAAAATGATGTATTTGATCTAAGGCCGCTGTCACATATTTTAACAGTAATTTTATCTTGGTATAATCAGGGTTGATGTATTTAAGATGCTGAAACTACCCAAAAACGTTAAATATTGTCGAAATAACAATAAAGAAGCAGTTAACGAGGCCAATATCTTACAGTGCCAATAATGGTACAGAAGCCTGCCAATAACTAGCAAACTATGCCAATTAATGGCAAAAATGGAATTTTATTTTGTTTCGTTAGTTTTATGTTTTTTTTTAATAGATTCTAAATCTTTTGATGTTATTTGTTATTTTTTTTTTAGGTTTCTAACAAACCAATGAATTAAAAAAAAAGGGTAAAACAAAGTTTGTACCTATTTTAGTTCGATCTTTAAAGGCTGAAATCATGGTGAGTTTTCTTAAGGTGCCAATCATTGAATGGCTTACCCTATAAATAAAAACATAAGAAATTCAATTTTTAGCATGACTTTAAAAATTAAGTTCCATTTTTTGTCATTATTTTTTGAATTTCTGAGCTTGCTTAAAAACAGATGTTACAGATATCACAATTATCCTAGTTCCTAAGAACTTTACGTTTTCTGAACATACGAGTACCATTCAAAATTGAGCAAAATCGTTTCAGTAGTTTTTCAGAAATTGTGTCAGCAATATAGTTTTGAAAAAAATGCGTCTCAAAGTTCAAGTAACTATTTTGTTAATAATTTTATAATTTAATAATTTACACACGCTAAAGGAGTAGTTATGAATACCCTTATAATGTATACCCACAGCGCAAGCACAACGAGAGACAGACAGATCGGCGTGGTGATAGGAAACTCGGATATTAGGTTTCCACTAACTCTATGGAGAGTTGTTTAGTATTGAAGGTTTTTTCCACGTGTTTCTTATTATTGTTTGTGCGATCAATTTCTTCTTCGCAGTAAGGTTTTACTTAAACTTCTGAAACTGATGAAGCGATGCACTTATTTTTTTCAAATCGAAATATTTTTATTGCTTGAGAAATAATTTTTTTCGGAGACATCTGGATTTGAACTGTGAACCTTTAGCATGACAAGCGACGGCGACTACCACTGCGCCACAGTCATCCACATTACGCTTTTACCGAACATCTGCTTCGTTATACGTCTGTAAGTTTCCAAAGAGTTCGAATATTGAAAAATCGTTGATTCCACATATTCTGGACACATTAAAGAAGCAATTTATAAATTTTTATTTTTTTTTTTACACACGCTTAAGAGGATATGACTTCTTCAATCTTGTGCTGGAACAGATATGGCGCAGGGCAGGTGTAAACACGGAAGGCACTATCTTTCACAAATCTGTCCAGCTACTGGGATATGCGGACGACATCGACATCATTGGTCGCTCCCAGCGCGCCGTGTTAGAGGCTTTTAAGGCAATTAAAGAACAGCCGAAGCGAGTTGGCCTTAAAGTGAAGGAGGACAAAACCAAGTACATGTTGTCAACAAACAAAGAAACATCTGCCCACCGCCTTCACAAAACTTCACTGTTGGCAACAGTAACTTCGAAGTGGTTAAGGAGTTTACCTACCTCGGAGTAAACATTAACTCCACGAATGACACCTTAGTGGAGATTCGACGCTGCTACTTCGGTTTGGCAAATCAAATGGGTTCACTTCAAAACTCCTACTTCGGAAGACGAAATGCATTCTCTACAAAACATTGATCCTGTCAGTCCTCCTGTATGGAGCCGAGTGTTGGATGATAAGCAGGAAAGCAGAGCAGATTTTGAGTACTTTCGAGAGACAAATTCTTCGTCGGATATTCGGTCCCATATGCAAGGAGGGCGAATGGAGGAGAAGTTACAACCGCGAACTCTATGAGCTATATAAAGATACGAGCTATACGTCGACTACACTGAAGCGAATGGACAACAATGCTCCAGCAAAGAGGATCTACGAATCACAGCCCCCAGGTTCGACACGACAAGGAAGACCGAACCTCCGGTTTGAGGACCAAGCTACCGCGGATGCCATGGTCAAACACTAAGTAACTATCACCTTTTCGAATGTCTGACAAGCAAACAGGATATTCTTTGTCTTAAAAACCTGCAAGAAACTGTATGTCGAAAAATGTAGAAAAATAGGTTTAAGGTTTTCTATGGGCTTTATTACCGAAGGTATACATGCGAAATTCTTAGCAAGCAACAAAACCAAATACGATATTGAAATTTATTTTTAAATACCACTTTGTCCAAAAACTTCCATCTAGCGCTCGAATTCGACCGATTTGAATTAGTTTTTTTTATTATATTAGTACCTACAGTAGTCTCTTGATAATGTGAATTACCGAGAATGTGAATTTCTCTAAAATATGAATTGGCAAAACTTCACATTGTCATCTCTATAATGTGAACTTCCGAAATTTTCAACCTCTAAAATGTGAATTTTTTGTAAAAGTTTTTATATTTCTCTTGTTTCCTTTGCTCGTTTTTCGTGCGGTATTAGGGACTAAGTAAGTGTTATTTGTCTTTTAGTTGTAAATGCAGCTGCAGGCTATAGAGAGACAACAACTGCCATTTGTGTAGGTATGGATGTTATATGATCATTTCGTGGTTATATTTTTTCAGTTAGTTGTGTCTTGTGTGGTTCGTGTTTCTTGTATCGTTTTGCGTGTAAAATAAGTTCAATTGGTACCTAATGGCATCTAAACAAAAATTGCATCGCTTTTTATCGATTAAGGATAAGCGCAACATTTTACGCGAACTAGATGCTGGACATCATGGATTTGCATTAGCTGAAAAGTATGGTGTGTCAAAGTCATCAATTACAGGACCATTTCAAACAAACCGAATCTGGACCAGGGAAAAGGAAGACGCTATGGAAATCCAAATGCCTAACAATGGAAAATGCATTGTTCGAGTGGCTAAAAAAGCAAAGAGAACCACGTTCCAGTTTCAACAGATTTACTCTGCCGAAAAGTAAACCCCTTCAATTTGCAATTTAAAGAAGCTCGAAATTTTAAAGCTAGTCAAGGTTGGATGTACAAATTTAAGCAAATGCATTGTGTAAGAACGTTAATTTAGTAAGTACTGAAAAAAAAGTTCCAGTAATGTGAATCCCTCTAAAATCCGAAAACGCCTTGTTTTAATTAGTTCACATTATCGAGGGACTACTATATTATACATCTCTTCTTGATATTCCCACCAATTTTTAGCGTCATACCATGACATAATGTGAAAGATACAGAGTTTGGGTGGTACTCGGAAATTCCCAACCACGTAACCATCGCAAGGAATATGCCTACATCGATACCGGCCAAATTACGCGTTAAAATTTCAATGTCAAACCAGTGGTTTATTGCCGATCTTCAGTTACGTTTAGTCATCCTTGTGCGATTTATCTATGACCACAGTTGACAGCCCTATGCAAATAAAAACCTTCTTATAAATATTAAACACCTTTTTTTGATAAATTATTTGCTTAGCTTTGTGAATACATTTGAAATTCTATCCCTAAGCATCTTCATTAGAAAGAGTCAATATTTATTCGTTTGTTCTTAGGTAATTAATCACAAAAGATAACATGTAACTTTATCCGCCATCCATTTTTTTCTTTAATTCTTCGATCAAATCTGCATAAAGTTACTTGGAAGAAAAAACAGCGAACAAAACAGGTAAGACAAATATAGAAACTACACCCCAAGCCGAAGTACAAACCACACCAAGCGTATGACATTTATTTATATATTTCAGATTCAGTCTATTAATCACACCGCGGCCATGCACACTGTCAAATTTATTGGAACTAGAGGAACTACCATACGTAAGGTGTAGTCCAGTGTGCCCACACTATCATCTGTCTTTATACCCGACTTGTGTATGCCATATGTAATCCCACCACCTTGACATTAAATCTACCCATTTAAATTCGCTAAACAAGTCAAATAGAACACCTCCGTTGTCTGTCTTGTCGCAGTGAGATCTTTGAAATCAATGGCGTGGACCATCGGGGATGAGAATGTCCTGACGGCGCGAGGTAGAACAACATGAAAATTCTATGTCAAAATGTACCCACACGTTGGAAATGTACACTGTTCTGCATACACACACGGACGGACATGGCTAAACCAGGTGACAGATACAGAGAACCCTCCACTACCACCACTTGGAAAAAAAAAATATTTCGAATATAATAAATTATCCTTTTTGCTGAGACGACTCCACTCGCAAAGTGAAAGAGCAAACTCTAACAAAAAGATTTATTATCCCTTCAGCTTCAGTCATTCGAAAGTGCGTAGCGCAGAGCTATGAAAAAGACTCGAATCGTTCCAAAAAGGAGCTCGAGCTGGTTGGTACTGTAGCAGCAACGGCTATTTCCCTATCCAGCCAGTGCCACGGCACGTCTATAAATAGAGAGCCCCCAAGAGAAGAAGGTAATTAACATATTAGAGTTACACACATAAAATGTGGTGTGGTAGGAATTTCTCGTCCCACACACAGAATAATCCTAGGGAAACGACAAGAATTTCAGTTTGGCTTGTTGCTGGCTTCGCTCTCTGTGTGGATGATGGTATTGCCGGCCATAATCGAGTAGGACACCTTAAAGCAACATACACACACACACACACATGTGTGTGGATTCTAAATCACCATATGAAAGAAGTCTGTAGAGCAAAAATTCTTAGCCATAGATACTTTTACCCGTAGATTTCCATGGTTATTTGCCGCTGACTGGACGGAGTTGAATTTATTTGAATTTTATCGCTTATTCACATTCGTCTATGGTGGAGTCGGTCGTAGATAGTTTTTTTTTTTTTTCTTTTCTTTAAAAGACATCCCGAGGGTTATACACATGTCGACCAGTACCTACGAGATACTCGTACATACCTGTGAGCCAATTCGAAAGCCTAGAACTTAATTCCGGACTGGCTGAGGTTGATTCGATTGTGAAGATATCGGGAAAGTTAAATGGGTCCAATGGTCTGTCTGCAGCCGCAGCAGCAGCAGCAGCAGCTTTGCAACCAGTGGATAAGGTTAAAGGAAATGATTTCCATGTGGATGCAGGTTTTGTGTTTTGATGAATAGAGATGGAAAGAGTGGGACTTTGGTTGTTTGTTGTTGGGCTCAAAGACACGTGTTTTTATGTTTCCATGGGAATGGGAAGGCAATAGGTGGGTGGATTAAATGAATGAGAATGGGGATTAACGAAATAAGAGTTTTTTTTTCTCTCTCCACACATAGTTCGTAATGAAAACAAAATGTAAAATGTAGAGAAAAAAAATTAAAAATCAATGTTGATGGCCTGAGAAGAAGTTTGATTATTCTTATTTCCATTTGTAACGATGAGTGAAGGTTTCCTCTCTGCATATTCATTTCGTATTCTTTTTTATCGGATTTTACTATAAAAGCCGAAAGATACTGATCTATATCTATATTTTCTTTTTAGATATTAATTATGTTTCTTCACTGTAAAACATTATAACTTTTATAGACATGCGAGAGGATATCTCTAATTTACTGTAAAACTGTGAATACGTCCAAAAAATATGGTTGACATTTTTTAATGATATCAACCAAAAACTCTTAATAAAAGTCCCTGTGCATCATTAAGATTATAAAATCGGCCAAGTGAGAGTCAGACTCACGCTCAAAGGGTTCCGCAGTCTTTTTTTATGATATCAACGAATGTTGAATGTTTTATGCATTACATTTTTTTTTGGAACCAATGTGTAGGTTGCTTTCTAGTTTCCTAAATCACTGCCCAAAGCATGCATGAGGTTGGAGTTTCGAGTCTCAGCAAAATCACGGTATTTTTTTTGTTTATTTAATTTTTCTTATGTTATAGTACGATACAACTTTGAAATATCTATAATACCGCTTAACGAATTATTGATCGAAAGTTATAATTTCATTAAAACCAATCCAGTAGTTTGCGAGTTAATCTTAGTTTGCTTAAATTTTTTAAAAAAATATACAACTTATGAGATTCGCTATAGTTTTCTTTAAATAAATAACTAATCATCTACAAATTCAGATTTTTTCATATTTTTGACTTTAGTAGTTTCGGAGATAAGGTGGGGGTACTTTTAGTATGGTATTTTCCACACATTTTTGGTATTTCGGAAAGCAGGTACTGCAAAAGGACGAAACTTATAACATTTTCAACGGAGAAATGGAAAGCTGCTGGGAAACACGTTGATCAAAAAGTTCCCGGAATTTATTCAGAAAATTAAAAATAGAAGTTTATTCATCTAAATCTATATTGTCCCCTTCAAAGTAATCCCCATCGACTTACTTACTTACTTAGTTGGCGCTACAGCTCGAGGTGAACCTGGGCCTGCTTCTCGCAACCATTTGTGTGTACGTGTTATATTTTTGCACGAATGGAAGACACTTATGCCAGCGCTTGATCCAATCCTCGAAATATTTTTTATATTCGGTTTTCGGTATGTCCACCAAATCAGGTGAATTCGGTGACTGTTGGATGGTATTTGTTGCATTTTTCGTCAAAAAATTGCGAATAATGATGGCACTGTGCGACGTTAACACGGTCTCTTTTTTGCATAAAATTGAGGTCTTTTGGCACCAACTTTGCTGCTACACGACGCAAACCCAAATCATTAACCAAAATGTCTTCGACGGATCCATAGGCAATGCTCAAGTCCTCCGCTATCTCTCTGATGGTTAATTTCTTTTACTTCACCAATGGTTTTCGATGTCGATGGTCTGCCACTGCGTTCATCATCTTCGATTGACTCACGACCACTTTTGAACCGCTCGTGCCATTGGTAAACGACCGTTTTCTTTAGAGAATCGTTGCCGAAACACTTTTCCAACACTTCCAACGTTCGCGCACCATTAAATTCGTTTTTTACGCAAAATTTAATACAAGTTCGTTGTTGCAAATTTAAATCCATTTCTAAAATTGTAAAAAAATCGCCAACACACACAGAGATAGATGTACTTTTGGCTACGTAACTTTTGCAAATGTCAAGCTATGACGCTAAGATTTAAAGGGAATATCAACAACAGATGTACCTACCAACCTAACAAAAATCGGAACGATGGGAGCGCTACACGGTGGTTATTCCGGGAATTTTTTGATCAAGGTGGCATGTTACACTAGCTGACCCGTGCTCGCCTTGCTTCGCTCCACCTGCCATTGTTGGCAAAAAAAAATTTATTGGAGATGAGTGCCGAAGAGCGTAAACTGTTTTACATAATATGTATAGTTATAGATAGATAGCTGTTCCCGCCCGGCATATATTTATTAGGCCGGCCACAAAACATCAATAGAATGCTTTTTCAGTCAAATACAGTCAAATATAAAAATATAATAAAATATTTTCTTAAGAACAAACAACATTTAAACAAAAAAAAACATAGCCTAACTGGTTTTAACAAAAAAACGGATTATTATAGAATTTATTTCACGTTAACCGGTGCAGCATTTGCGGAGATCATCGGGGACAAAGTGTTTTGAAGTAACGTCTTTATATAATAATAATGAAGTAATGATAAAAGAAACATTCTACTACCGAAAAAGCCTAATAGATGAGTACAACTTCAAAAAATGCACATTAGCTATACAACGACGTTAACACGGTCTCTCAACCTCCCCCCAATAGATGACATTTTTCACGTTTTTTTG
The DNA here is from genome assembly GCA_949775065.1 of Brachyopa scutellaris. Lineage (NCBI taxonomy): Eukaryota > Metazoa > Arthropoda > Insecta > Diptera > Syrphidae > Brachyopa > Brachyopa scutellaris. The sequence goes on along the minus strand of OX459112.1, from coordinate 183,243,975 downwards.
TAAGTTTATTCTAGGTATAAAAAATAAACATTTTACTACTACTAGTCTACTACTACGAATTTTAGTACTAAAAGTCTCTGCACAAGATGATTATTATAACCATAACTCTATTTATCATTTCTGCAATTCTAAAGGCGTGGTTCCTTTAAGACTTAGATATTGTAAACAAGTATTAAGAGAACAGTTCAGGAATCAGAAGCGGCAATTATGTACATTTTAAAAAGCTCATCAGCTTACTACATCATGCACTTTAACTCATAAACACAGGACGCGGGTCGATTGGAAAATACATGACATGGAGCAGTAACTAGTAAAGCCTTATGACTCACAAGGAAACATTGCATCTGATTCCGCATTAGTATTCGACCGAATTTCATTTTTTACTCTATACTCGAAGAAAAGCATAAACCAATGTCCAAGATGATTATAACTCCACACAATGACAAAGCAACTGATGTTTTAAATAAACACATAACTTACTCAGCAACAACAAATCAATTGGATTCCTTCAAACTTACCTGGAAAAAAGAAGACACAATTGATTAATTAAACAATCAGAATTTGAAGGATACACAAAATCATAAAATTTCAATCAATATATCTACGCAGCCAATTAAGATAAAAGTTTTATTTATTTTCAAATTTACACATTCCCAATGAATGGCGCGAAAAAGGCACCTTGATGCAATACCATTCTACCAATGATGCCAAGTTGATGATATCCAAGACATAAATATTGTTATTACCATTCAGTTGAGGGGAAACTAATACATTCTCCATCTTAGATGAAATCGCAAAAAGCATCCACGCAAATCATCTCAAAGCCATTAGAATTTCGTTTTTTTATTTGTTAAGTGAATGCGCGAACGCAGCACAGCAACAGAACAGACAACAACACTCACATCATAATAATTGGTAAATGTGGCCCTCCACACGGTGCCAACTTGGAGTATGCTTACGCCCACTCGAACATTTCTCATCTTTATGTGCATGCCACACGAGTGTGTGAAGGATTAATGTGCACTATACAATGGCTCGGCGTTTGTATCATGTAAGCTATCAAATTCCGGAATCACCACGAAATCAATAATTCCTCTTTTTTTGCAATTACTTCATTTTTGTGGCCATTGCAAGGGAGAAAAACGTTAGATATTCGAATGTTAAGAGCCCACAGGAACTGTCCGAAAGCTACAACAAGTATCATGATGATGATGGTTGGCCAATCGTGCAGTCGTGTTCGATGTCATTGGCATGGCATACATATTACATACTCCGTACTCGTGTATAGAAATGCAATCATGGCGCGCACAAGTGCTCTTTGCGCCAAATGACACTTATATGAGTGTTTAACTGCCCATCCCATGTCGCCTGCCTACGCAAACAGGAAGTGCAGTGTGCGCGCCGAGTGCGTGTGATTAGAACACAACGCATGCTGTGTGTCAGTCGTGGCGAAATGTATGTTCGCGTCTGTGCAAGTGGACGGTCTCATTGTGTAGACGCAAACGTGAAAAATCTGGAATTTCAAATGGTCATGGGATTCAGCATTAAAATATTCAGGATTTTAATGCTTTTAGCAGTTAAGGATACGCGAAGTGAAATGGAATGGATTATGGGCAGACATGGAGGATGATAGCATGCAGCAGTTATTACCTAGCAATGAGTAATAACATACATGAATGGAAACGCGTTTTCAGATTGACTCTGTCCAGTAACTCATACTTGCACCCACATACCCGTAAGTATTGAAGCTCAATTAATGGGTTTAAATACCTGTGGAAGGTGGTTGGTAGCGGCTGCCGTGGAGGAAAAAGATTATGAGATTAAATTCGTACTTAGTCGAAATTATTTTCTTCTAGAAAGATACTGATTACGTATTTCCACGTGCACCTTCCGTGGAAATTGATCGGAACCTAATGTAACCAAAGACAATTTTGCTGACACACTTATGAGTCAGGAGTTTATATTGGGACCAGAGTCTTTTCAGGAAAACGAGTCTTGCAAGCTAATTTTTTTGTATTGAAAAAATGCTGCTTAAATTTAAAAGGCATTGAAATCTCCTACTAACAATTTTCTTACAAAGTCAAAAGCATTGAGCTCATACAGGCTGCTAGGAATTTTTCCACCTGCAAACAGAGTAACAACAACGGGCGGATTTGAACAACCTATATCACTTTTGTTGAAACTTAACCCATTGAACACGCAGTTGAACATCTAAGATATTACTTATCTCATGTCGACACTGGGAGCCAGATTTGGTCATTCCAAAGCTTGTGAGAGTCCAAAGATGCCTTGGAAGACTGATGTTTTTGCCGTCTCAGCCAGTGTACCCCATAAGTCTAGTATGACTCGTTCAACGTGAACGCTAGCATCGTTAGGGAATAGAGACACCACGTGTGCCGTTTCCGAAAACTACCCAAAGGCACTGCTTGCTATCATTACTAACCCAGTAAGCACCATTGTGTCAATTGCTGCTGAAATCTTTAAAGCGAAGGAAACATATGACCCAAAACGTCTTTGGTGTCACCACATTGGATATAGTTCGGTAACGTGCATTTATTGGTCACGGAATTGACTCCGACCCAGAAAAAGCCGAAGTCACTGCGATTGGAGGTCAATCTAACCTTTATTATCACAAAGTAAACCAAAATTCGACAAAGACGTTCAACCTCTAACTAAGAGAATCCAAGAAGCTGGTACTGAAGTTGTCAAGGCCAAGAATGGTGCTGGTTCTGCCACCCTTTCAATGGCATACCCCGGCCGGTGCACGCTTAACCACTTCTCTGTTAAGGGGATTAAATGGTGACACAAATGTCATCGAGTGTGCGTACGTCGACTCAATTGTCACAGAAGCGAAATTTGTTTCCACACCTCTAGTTTTGTGTAAAAACGGTATCGAAAATAATTTGGACATGCCAAAACTGAACGATTATGAGAAGACACTGTTGGCGGCAGCTACAACCGAGCTACAAAAGAATATCAAGAAGCGCGTTGAATTTGTGGCTAAATCTGGATACACATGGTTAAGCCATGAAGTAGTATTCTTCTTTCTAAATTGATATAATTAGCAAAATCTATAAATACACTACTGCTTTATAGAATCATCGCAGGATTGACTGACTGGTAGACAGATTCTTTATTCCTTTTTTTGCAGAATAATTTTTTTAAAGGTTCTGACCCGCTAGTTGCGAAGGCACTACGAGCTAAAAGATCTTTTGTCAGTTTAGGGAACTAGAAGAGGTTCAGTTCTTTTGATGAAATAGAAGATCTCAATGGTGGAGACTTTAGGAATCTTCCGGTAGCTGGGATTTCTCTATGGAAATGTTGTCTCCTTTGGGCACATATTCTATGTGATTGCATGGCACATCACATAGAATATGTTCCGAAGTTCGTCGTCTTCTATGCAAGAGACCTATTTTGTTTAGATGATATCGAAGATGACAATGCCCTGTTAGAAATCCCACATTTTGTATTCACAAATTTAGGTTTTTAAGTTTAAAGTTGAGTTGGGAATATTGTCAAATGGCTCAGGGCCGGTAAATAATTCAGCCGAACTTTTTTTTAGCCAGTTCGTGAGGTTTTTCATTTCCATCATGTCCGGGCACCCACCAAATCGTGGTTTTGTTTCCATGGGAGAAGTCTTGGAGAGTATTGAAATAGTTCAGGACTGATTTGGAGTCAATCAGGTATGAGTCTAGTGCTGCTTGACTATCCGTGAGTACCTACATAAATGGATGATGACAATTTTTATTCCCGATTCGATGATGACATTGATGCACACTTGAATGGCATGAATTTCAGCTTGAAATACAGTGGCCCTTTGTCCCATTGGTATGGATACCCTAATGTTTGGTCCGAAAATACCAGTCCCCACCCCGGTGTTCATCTTGGATCTATTCGTGTACCACTTGTTACCTTTTATAGGTGCATGATCTATAGAATGTTTTCTTGGCTACTGTCTGGCACTCCTGAACTAAGCTACGGCTATTTAAACTGGGTACCATGTTCTTTATCAGTTGCCCTTAGCCTCAATTTGATTTCCGTAGTTTTGGCAATCCACATATTGATATACATATGTATTTCGATCTTCACTAAGATTTGGACTGTTGGCAATCAACTTGATTGAACAAATATGTTGCCAAAGACCTGTTCAAAAGCAAGAACTACAGTACTGAAAGTATTCCGCCCAAAAGTGGATATAAAATTATAACAGAATTTGCTGAAGTCGGAAAACTGATCAACCAACTGATCAGATATAACCATCCTCACAAAAGACCGGTTTCTTTCACAAAAAGTTCATACTCACCTTAAATGTCATTAGTAATGCTTAACTTGTGAGCATGAGCAGACTTCCCCATGAAGACATTCTTCCATATTCACTTCTCGATATCAGCGGTATCAATCGATGTTTGATTAAATGTTCGATAACATCAAACACTCACATCGCCCCAACAGGATCCCAACAAAGACTTTACCATTCCAGCTGTCAATTGTTGTTGATAATTTCTTCCCAATTGTACTGCTCTCCCTCGTTCAGTCTTCCTTTCTCTCTTTCACGTCGGTGCAAGGAATTATGATCAACTGTCATATGCAAATAGCAGTCAATTAGTCATTTCTGTCTTGAGACAGGCCAGTATCCATTTAAAAACCCCTTGGTGTATTGTAAAACAATAAAAGCAAAACGATGCAAACACATGTGCAACACACAGAACCGGAGTGATAGCCTCGAAGCGATTTTTCAAAGGAATTTTCGTTTACCCCTCCATCGCATAACGATTTACAGATTTTATCGACCTCCCTGTAGATAAGCAGCAACAGAAGAGACAGGACAGGACTCAAAATCAAATGCATATCATCCTTCATTCAGGGGTTTAGGCATTCTCGTCGAAGACAAAACTGACCGACGTTTTCGACGTTTTCGACGTACCACCAACAACAACCACCATCGAACCGATTACCATGATGAAGATGAGCCAGTCGAATACATCACAGCGCGATGGCAACAAAAGTGAATACTCTCGGAACGAAATGTCGTCCATCCTTCCGCCCGCGCTGTTTTTTTTCCACTGTAACCCTTACCACCATCTTCAGCTCCTGAGCTGCTGTGGCTAACATTTTAACTGCCGCCAATCAATTTGTAGCCGTTTGTGCAGCGGGTCGGGACGGCAACCGCGTCTGGTCAGACCCAGCGAATGTTTTCTTTTCGATTATTATTTATGAGCGGTCATTATTTATTGAGATATTGTCCAGCCGAATGCAATTTCTAGCGCCCTGGGCATCAATATACAAAACCAAAAAAGAAACACACTTTTTTTCCCAGAAAAAAAATGGGCCCACTGGTGAGTGTGTTCCGTCGGACCTTCTTCAACCTACTCTCCAAGTTGTATGGAGATTTCTTTGGTCTTTTTTTTCGTGGTTGGTGCTGCCTAAACCACTTACTTATGCAAAAATGTTTACCACTTCTTTTCGTTCGGTCTTTCTTGTGCGGGGGGAGACACAGAAAGATGGAGAATCTTATGCATACCTTTTACCTGCTGTCCCTATAATCACAGAGTTTAACTTGGTGGTTTCGTGACTTTGACTCTTCGGGCATGATGACGACCGAGGCGACGCGACGCGACGCGACGATGCCCAAGATGTGTTATGAAAAGACTAAGAAAATAAATAAAAATGTATCTCAACAAATGTATCGATAGAGACGAGTAGACTGGGTGAATAAAAGACAAAAAAAAAACCCTCTTTTGGAAAAATTATCATGGTATCCTCATCGCAGCAATAATTTTCATTGAAGAGGGTTATGGGAGTAGCAAAAGATTAGATAAAACTTCTTTTTTTTTTTTTTTTTTGAAAAAAAGTAGAACGAGTTTTAAATGCAAATTAGAGAATGTTTTGATGGGGAGAAGCTCTGGTTGTGCTCTATCGGCTTAACCTGATTCTTGGTTCCCCACGTTAGTTCCGAGTTATTTAAAGTAATGATAATGGTTGAAGCATTTTATTACTGAAACAGTTCTGTTCTGAGGGACTTAATTGTATATGTGGTGAAAAGTAGACCGAAACTGAAACATCCTAGAGCGGTTTTGAATTTTCTATGCCTTGCTTAAGACTGAAATAACAGTGGTTAAGCATATTTTCAAGACTCTTTAAAATTCTTTTAGGACCAAATACCCATCTAGACGTGGTGCTTAAAAGTGATGCCAATAAATTCCAAGAACTATAAGAATAAAAATCCAAGCTTGCCGCTAGAAGCGGATAATGTCTCAGCTCAAATACCTTCTTCCAGTCAGGGCAAATCTGTACTTTGAACCTTAAGATCTGGAAGTATCTATAGAAATAACTAGCTGAACCTGGTGCGCTTCGCTCCACCTAACATTTCAAAATTTGCCCGCGCAATTAGTTATTCGGGTATGATAGAAAAGAAGTACATACAGTACGCCCTCGGTGAAAGCAACCGTCGATAAACGCAATACCTTGGTCAAAGCAATGTGACTCAGTAAACGCAACTTTCCATACATGATCTCTTATTTCGTTTTATATTAGTTTCTATTTTTTGGCGTTTGGTTTTACTATAACTTCTTTTACAGTTACTTCTCTCAGAATTAAATATACATATTGTTTTTCTTTTCTTTTACGACGAACATTATTCTTTCATTTTCCATACTCTTTTGTGACTCGGTTATTGCAACAACCTCAATTAACGCAACTGCTCGAATTTTTATCGGTTGCTTTTACCGAGGGCGTACTGTAGTAGGAAGCAATCACTGCTGTTCTGTTTTTCAACTTCAATTTTCATTTTTTTTCTGTGTCTGTCTATCTGCCTGTCTATTTATCTGTCTAGCTGTCTGTCTGTCTGTCTGTCTCTCTGTCTATCTGTCTGTCTATCTATCTATGAAAATTTTACCAAAATTGGTTGGGTAGTTTCCGAGGGTATAAAAGAAAAACATACATATGTACATACATTTTAATATAGACATATTAACTTGACTCCAGCGCCACTTATCGGGTTCAGATTTGATTATATAATTTTATCTTTTGGCAATGAACTAACATATTATATATTTTGAATATGAGCCTTTTTGGGACATAAATATAGCAGTTGCTAATAACTTGACTCCAGCGCCACCTAGCGGGATGAAATATACCTCACGATGATTTCTCATATCTGGCAAATATACACAAAAAATTTCATAAAAATCGGTCAAGCCGTTTCGGAGGAGTTCGACCACAAACACCGTGACATGAAATTTTTATATATTAGATTACAGTTCAATGAATTGCTTTAGGGGGGTAAGTATTGCCTTAATAAGGTCTGTTACCTAAGTGTAGCCATTCTTAACAAACGTAGAAAAAAGGAGATAACTTCGGAGAATATGCAGATACTTAAACTTCACTTCTACCTTAGGCCGAAAACTTTTGGTTATTAGTCCTTATTACGCACCTGCAGTGTGTGCAGGATTGATGAATATGAATGGTTTCAGTATAACCTCAATGCTGGCTTTTGGAGCATATTTTTAGGATCAACCATTCAATTTTTACTCTCACACATACAAATTTCCCTATACGTATCCACTTTTGTTTGATTGTGATAGGGTTACGCCACTTCTGAATATGTAAACAGATGGGTAGTTGAAATTTAAAAAATATTAGTAAATAAAAATTTGTACGCAGTCCTGATAATTTTGATTCAATCTGAACTTTATTCTCAATGTCTGTTATTTTATTCAGATTTTTCTGAGCGATATTTTTGGAGAAAATGTAGAGGGAGAGCAATTTTTTAAGTTTTGAAAAAGTGTTACGAAAAAAGTAACACGAGAAATATTTCATACATATTTTAATTTGTGCTTTAACGAGCTTTCATTTGACACCCCACATGATGACCTCAAAATTAATTTTTTTTTGTTTGGGCAACTAATTGCCACAACTGTTCATTAGCCTACATACGTCAAATGGTCTCTGAGAAAAAGGCATGTAACGGACAGACAGACAGACAGCAATCTGATTTCATTAGTGTTCCGTTTTTGGGTACGGAACACTAAAAATCTTCTTCTATAAAAGGTCTTTGGACTTTCAGATAACGGATATGCGACATACGAAACTGACCTATTGTTTCGAGAACTTACAATTTCCACGAATTCCTGAATAACAACCTCAGCCCAGCAACAAAGTGATGGCAATTTGCAAATAATTCACTCGATACTACCAAAAATCGTCCATACGTCAACCACGAAAGGTAAAGTGCCCGCTGTTAAGCGCTTCATTGCTATCATTTACCATTAACATATGGTCCCGGGACATAACATGTCATCACATCTGCGCGTTGGAACAAATTTGACTTTTCACTGAAAACCAACTACATACAACTGTTTGCTGATTTCCATATTCGTGTCATTGGAACAAAAAATAAAAAAAAAATCAAAAAACCCATTTTCTTCGAAATATTTCGTGTGTTTTATCCGTGTTCCATTGCCAAATAATGATAAAGTCTGAACATTGGTTTTGCGGCCGGGTATCTTTATATGGATTACACGCATCCTTCATCCGCACAATCTACAATGGCACAATAAAACTGTTACTGCTTCCTTTACTCTTTTACAGTCTTCGAACGCAAAAGGACTGAAAGAAGCGCGCACTATACAGTGATACGCGAACGAAGTGGTTATTCCTGGTGAATGTTTGATAAAAATTGAAACGATTGAGGTAGATTCCAAAATACACATGGTCTTTCTTGCGCCGGCCGCAGAAGACCATCAAACTCTGAAAGACAGAACGTAAGATAGCAAATGCATTAAAAGGGGCTTTGGTTTCGCTATGGTGGCATTGGCATCTCCCCATTTACAACACACACAACTTTTGCAAAGAACAACAACGAATGACTGCGATAAAAGAACAAATACACAACAAAATAAATGAATCAATGGACCAGGTGAAATAAATTTCCTTCAAATCCTGATTACGGGATGAGAAGAGACCAGAGTCGCTGCATTGGGTTCGATTTATGCACACACCGAGGAATTCCTTTTGGCTGCAACGGGGAGAGCGAGCAAATAAGTCCTTTATGTACTTCCTTATCGGTAATGTCTTTCCGAATGCATTCAAATTGTGAAAAGTAGAATAAAGAAGTGCAACATACGCACGACGACGCATCACAACCCGAGCGAGCAGTGCTAAAACCCGAACGGCTTTGTGAGGAAATCTGCATGGAATCCTTTTTCTTCCCTCTTTTACTTACTTAGCCGCCATAAAGTAAATTTATTATAATTTTTTTTTTTTTTGGTTTTCCTTCTTTTTTCGTTTTGTTGCCTTATTATTGCGGACGCAGAGTGTGGTTTTATTTGGTTCGCCTTTAATCAGCATTGGTATCAGCAGCTAACATTAAAAGCGCATTAGTGCTCTTTCAGATTTTGATAAAGAGGCGACTTTGGTCTTCACTGTGGTGTGGTTTTTTTCTTGTTTTCTTCCCCACTGGAAGAGTGGAAAAGGGACGACAGACGAATAAGGGAAATACGTTGGCAGGTATCTGGAGGATTAGGTGGTAGATAGATTTTCCAAATGAGGGTAGTGCTTTTCCAAAAGAAAGTGGGTAAGATGAAAGTTTTCTTTTTTTTTAAACATTTAATGCAAATCCCAGCCAAATTTGGATGTCATGTAAATTGAATGTCACACGGTAAAGAAAGACCTCACCTAACGGAGTTGACGTCTTGTATGCATTGAAATGACATCGAAAGCCATTGTTTGAGATTTGACCCGAGAATCAAGCCTCACGACACTACAGGATAACAGAATATAAGCTATCTGATGAGATTCCTAAAAAAGAAAAAAGTAGCAAAAGACTGTTTTTATAGTGAGTTCTGATGACATAAACTGTTTCGCACTGAACCAGAAAATACTGGAAAACGATTGCCATCATTGAACAACACCACAGACGGCCATTGGCTCTGAAAGGTTTGCTTAGATACCTCGACCAGTACCTACATATATTTTGACAAACATATAGATGCTGGTCTCGCTGGGGCTAAAAGGGCCTTTGCTCTGACAGGAAGGCTATTTCACAACAGTCATCTTGACTCCAGGGTGAAGGTTATGTTACGTTGCTAAAGTCAGGTCAATTATAGCATACTAGCTGTCCCCCGTCGGAAACGACGAACATTTTTAGAGAAATATATGTAAAAATATAAATAAGAAAATAACTGTGTGAATTATATTTACCAATAAAAGCTCAGTGTAGTTAGAAGATTCAATGGCTACCTCTGCAGATAAGTAATTCGCTATTTATGGTATAAGTACTCGTATATTCTTTTCGCGTGCTTTTAAGCGCGCGAATGTACCCACATTCAGCCCCATTTTTTGCTGTAGGTCAGAAAATATATTTTTGAAAATTTCGTTGCACTTTTAAATAATTTTAAATTTTTTCCTCAAATTTATTTATAAGATGTATTGTTTTCTTTTTTAACCTAGCCTAATTCATATGCATCCACTTTCATACCGAATTGTAATGCGAGCGGTATATGTACATATGTACATGCAAACATGTTGACGTTCTTTTCACATTACATCGTAGTTCTTAGATAAACTGAGCAATATCCGAAAAATACCCAATTGTAGAAAATCAGTTAAAAAGTCAAATACCGTTGTACAACTTTTTAGGCAAAAACCTGGTATGACATTTGATAGCATGTGTCTAAGCTAACCTTAATATGAAATTTTAACAAAATAGTTTGAGCCGTTTTCGAGAAAATCCGCTTTTTATAAAATCGGTCCCAAATGAAATATAGGTACCTTAATTTTTGGGGCTAGAATGAAAATTCTAAATTGGCCTTGTGGTATAGTCCCAGAGACCCCATATATAAAGTTTCAAGCAAATCCGCCCAGCCGTTTGAGCTCCAGCCCGAGATACAGCCGTGTTTACAGAATGAGCATTACTGCTTTATTATAATAGTATGATGGTTGTCCAGTGTGGTTCAATGTAGCGCCTATCAACATGTAAAAAGATTCGGGTATGTGAGAGGCAGTCTTTTAGGACCTGACTCAAATTGTATAGAACATCAGTCCCGGTACATAAAATATTATCCCAACAAGGCCCTGTTCGATGGGGCACAACTGAACAGGATTGACAATTTCCTCATTAAGGCGATTCAAAGGCATATTGCGAGGGCGATGACCAGCGACTAGCCTGATGTTCGGGGCTTATAACCCCACCATAATCCACCATGGGAGTACGCTCCGATCTAGCTTTGTTCCACCAGAGGTATTTCTACATACTGATGCCAAAGGGTAAGTCCAAAAAAGGGATGGTGCGCGAGTGAGCGGCTCATGGCTCATCCACGGCGGGTTCGACTCCAATGCTCCAGAGCTTCTTCGTTTTGGTACCGCAATTGCGAAACTGAATAAATGGGATACCGAAAAGGAATGCACTGAGTTTTGGTGGCTTCTTGATGAGGAGGGGGTCAGTGATGCCATCTCCAAGATCGGTGCGTAACTTTTGTAACATCCTAGTTTTCAAGTTACGGTAGTTATGTAGGTTAAGGTAAGCTAGGGGGATTTCACGAAGAACCCAGAATGGAGTTAAGTCTAAGGACCAGTAAGCTAGATTAAGTCAGTTTTGTTAGTTATTAAACTAGATAGCACTTTTGTCTAGTATGTAAGTTTATAATGAACATTTATAATGAAAAAGGTAAAGTAAAAAAAGCACCGAACCATCGTTGAAAGACGAGACAAAAAAACCTATTTAAACGGGGTTCCCTCAAATGCATCTGTCTCCCAATCTGAGAACTCTAGTATGATGAAAGCAAAAATGGTTATGGAACCATTTCAAGATGAATAATGGGAAACCCTGTTTTCTACTTGAAAATAAATTGAGACAATTTATTCTATTTTCATTTCTCTATATACATAGATATAGAAAAAGAAGTGCTAACATTATGTCTTTAAACAAGTCATCAAGTATTCAAATCGAGATTTATATTAATTAATTTTCAGTCCTTAGATGACTCACTTGATGGTGCTGGACTTTACCAACATTTATTTTATCTAATTTTTTTCTTTTTTTTATTCATATCTTTGTGTTATACGTGCACGTTCATGCATGCATGAGTTCAGAAGTGGTCTCTTAGGATCGTTTTAACCAATCATCAATTGGGAACCGCGACGTCATTATAGCATATCTCTTTTGTTGTTGGATTGTTTTTTTTACACTGCAGGAAATGCATTTTAGGTTGACGATGAATTTGAAAATTTAAATAAAAACCGAGTCCTCCATTTGCTTAACGATCCAAATATGAGCAAAGAACTAAGATAAATGATATCGTACTAAAAGATAAATGATTTATTTAATTAACCAATATTCAACAATATTCCAGATCAGGACATGCTCTGCACCATCGCTGATGTTATTATAAGTGAACACAGCTTTGGCAGAAAATTCGAATTTCATATTGGGAAACGTACCACATGGTCAAACGGCGGACCTACCCTAACCACACTTATGAATCGAAAATGGTCTCTAGTGTTGGCGCTAAGATCTTCGGGCCCAACATTAGAATCTCCGTCCCTCTTGGATCATTCCCCAGCGTGTTTTAAGCCGAGGTCCACACCATTGTCATCTGCGCCTTTATTAACCTACAGAGAGGCATCAAAGGAGCTAACATAATTGTCTTTTCAGACAGCCAAGCCGCACTCAAAGCTTTGAGCTCCTATTCTGTGGACTCAAGACTGCTATATTCTGCTTCAATGCTTTCCAATCACTAGCTACTCACAATAAGATCAAACTCTGGTGGGTACCTGGTCACAGAGGCATTAAAGAAAATGAGATTGCGGTTCAGTTTTTTTGCCGAGTTCTCAGGCCCCGAACCCTTTTGCGGCATAAACTGGGAAACTATCTCAGCCTTAATTAACTAATGGGAATATAATCTCCGGCTCTCTCTCTCTCTCTCATTGGAGATACATATATCCCAGGGCTTATGCAAGTGAAACTGTTGATCAAGCCTTATACCCATATAAAAAAAATTAAATATATCAAAAATGAATAAATTTCACAGAAATTTTTTAGGTACATAGGTACATATGATTTAGACTAAAGATATGACAAAAGGAAGACACTCAAATGTCTCCACTGTTTGTTGCAGCAGCTTTTAAACAGCAGTAGCGCCTCCCTCTGAACTCTTCTTAAAAGCAGCCCTTATGTAGGTTTATCTAAAGTACCATCTTACACCTTGCAAAAGGTCATTGAAACTTCTTCACCTAATACAAACTTTCATGGCAAGAATGTGACTCCCAAAAACAGGCGGCAAAAAGTTATAATCTCCTCTAAGTCTACCCAGGAACCAGTTTACAATTTAAACACACGGAACGAGGCAAAAAAAATTAAAAATTGAATAAAATATATTTCCACAAATGGCATGATATATAGCAACTCATTAGTCACAAATTGTTCTCCAATTTATTTGAACATTAAAAAAAAAAAAATCAAATTTGCTGACCCGTTTTTGTTTTTTTGTTTCTTCCATTTTCAGCATTTCTATTGATTTTCTAAACAAAACGTTTTACCATCAACAGCAGTGGTGGTTATCTTGGCCCATAGGTCGATGATCAACTTTTACGGATAGTTATTCATCGAATATTTTTCACCAGTATAAGTAGGTGCCGAATAAAATGGCATTTTATACTCGTCGTACTTCTACTCATCAAATGATTCGCTTGGGATTTGTTGTACATATTTTCCCGTTGACTTTCCATTCAGCTATGATTGATGTTTGGAAATAATTTTTTTTATAACTTGCTGCAATGTTTTCCCTTCTCTTCCATTTTATTTAACATATTTTATTTTTTATTTACTCCAAGTTCTTCCAACTGAAGAATAATAAAAAATATTCTAAATTGTAATTAGTTGGTTAATCAACTATTATAACAGCCGTGTTTTTTTTTTTTTAAATCTTGCTAGCCAGTCGTTCATTTAGACGATTCCCAGCCAGCCGGGTGCCTATTGTTTCGTCTTTTTTATTTCGCTCACTGTTATTTCGTTTTGGTCACAATTATTTCTGTTTACTTCGCAAAAGTTGTTTAGCTTTTTTTTTTAATTTGATTTGCGATCATTTCGTCTCACGATTGCTTCGTATTTCTTGTTTTGTTTTTACTTGTTACGCATTTCTATTATAACGCAGTCTGTCTCTATTAAGATCTAGAGTTTTGCAATTCGATTATTTTGTCATCAATGGGATTATCAGCCCTATTATGGTTAGCGAATCGAACGAAAAAGTTAGCGAATGTGATAGTTTGGTATTATGGTTAGCGAATCGATCAAATTACATTCGCTTCAAACGTCAAAAATTAAGCGAACTGAGATATCACCTTATTATGGTTAGCGAATATTCGCTAAACTTATCATTTCGTATGTCAAATCGAGCGAATGAAAATATTCGGTGATATCGAATAATTTTTTGTTTTTATTGTTTGTTTTGTAATTTTTGCTTGGTGTTGCTGCCAAATATGTGAGCGGCAAAGGTAAATACATACATACAAAATTATAAACATAACACTTCAAAAATTGAAAATAACTTTGAAATTTTAAAAGAATACGGAAGTAGCAAACGGAGTACGGCCGTGTATGTGTTTCTTTGCCACCTTTGGAGCTGGGCTGTGGATGAGCGACCCAGTCTTCAAAATGCAGTCAGTACTTGTTATTGTTTTGGCGCAGCGTGAACACTTCTCCTTTATGAGAAATTGAAGAGGATCTGCAACAACAAAATTCATATCATCGTGAAACTCACTTGCCAAGTCATACCAGACCATGGATTAGAATTATCCCGAATTATTCTTCGTAGTCTACGCATTGTGATTGTCCATAATGCTCAACTCATCACAAAATAAATTAATCAGCATTTTATATATTTTCAGTGTGTTTTTTAATAATTAAAAATTCTCTATTAAATCCCATTCTAAATACCTACTCTAGAATACAATTACACTACACAAATAAACCAAAACAAATTTGCTTTTGACGCTCGCAAAGTAGGAACCGGAGCAGGGCCGTCTTCAAAATGCAGTCAAAACTTCTGATAGTTGTTTTGGCGCAAGCGTGGACACTTCTCCTTTATAAGAAATTGAAGATGATCTGCAACAACAAAATTCTTATCATCGTGAAACACTTGCCAAGTCCATAGACTAGATTTATCCCGAATTATTCTTCGTAGTCTACGTATTGTGATTGTCCTATAATAGCTTATCATATATTTTCACTATATTTTTAATAAATTCACTATTAAATCCTTTTAAATGAAAATACTCTAGAATACAATAACACGAATAAACCAAACCAAATTTCCTTTTGACGTTCGCAACTGTCATTTAATTTGTTTTTTTTTTTTTTTGTTGTGGCAGCAGTGGCAGCAGCAAATGAAAACATTCGCTAACCATAATACCACGATACGGGTGATTCGCAAAAGATTTCGCTTCATATCGAACATTCGATTCGCGAACTGGGGATAAAATCAAGAGATGTACACCGATAGCCAAGCAGCTATTATAGTACTCGAATCACCAAATATGAGATCAAAATTGGTTAGGCACTGTCGCCCACACCTGGGCTGGCGGGTTCCTGGTCATAGAGACATACCAGGTAACTGTATAAATCTCATATATCAATGGAAACGATAATGCACTAATTCTTTATCCAATCACTGCAACAGGCTAATGAAAGATGGCGTAACAGTGATACCTGTAGTCACTTAAAACTAACAGCTTTCTAATAATCAGCAAAGCACTTATCTCTACCCTAGTTGTGGTATTTATACGTTATTGGTTATTGTGCAATGGGCAGACATGCCAGTTGATTATTATAGATCCTCGCCAATGACTTCTATCGCGGCTGCTTGGACGAGGAGAAAGAAGAATCCCCACACCATCTCCTGTGCAACTGTCGGACACTCTACTCTGGGAGAGTATTTCTGAATAAATTCTCAAAGGAAATATGGAAATTGCGGCCTTTCCAATCCCAAAATATCAGTTAGTCCGAACACTGCTTTCCAAAATGCAGGATAACTTATCTAATACTGTGGAAAAATGTCCTTGCCACCGATTTGTAACACTCAATTGCGGATGCCAATTATTTCTTTTCTTTAGGTAGCGCTACAGTTGGGGAGAATGAGGGCCTTCTTCTCGCAACCATTAGTGTGTGCGTGTGGAAGGAACCTACAGTTTTTTGCTGACTCCGAACGACGAGTTGAGAAGTTACAAATGATACTCTTTGATTAGTTGTCAGACATTCGAGATAGGTGGCACCGTGAAAGAATTTTTTTGGTATATTGCCGAGATTGAACCCGGGTATCATTGCGTAGTATTCCAACAACAACCACTACGGTGCCCATCTATTTGGCAACCCTATTCATAAATGTCCACGGGTGAATTATCCTACTTCACTAGCTGTGAAGAAGTCTAGTGTCAGTTCCTCTTATCAGAAAAGTAAAGCTGGAAAAATAAATTCATCGCATGCGGTGGTGTTTGGTGGTAGGTGGAAGTTTTGATCTAAATTAAATCCGTTTATGCAGATGTTGACTGTAATTTGCCAAGCTTCTTAAGTTTGAAAGAACATTTTGTGTCTCCACATCGCCTATTCATTGGAATGATGCCACTTCACCATTGACAGTGCTGCCAGATTCGGTAGCAAATTAGAATGGAAACATAATATCCTGTTTTCCAAATGTTTTTGTTGAAGTTGATTTTAATTAATGACCGAGACTTATAAACAAAGTGCGAACAAGCGAAACCGTCTTTGTGAGCTGAAATCCGATAAAAGCTGGCTAAGCTTTTCGATTCTATGTACATATATCAATAGACACATTCGACTTTTTCCTGGTGCAAGGATCTCGTTGATAGGACTTGCGATTGTTGCATTCATAAAAGAATGTTAACTACCATAAAAAGGAAACCATAACCGTTTTACTATCACTTCGATAAGTTACAAATACGAATTTCCTGTCGAAAGGGGCGTTACCTAATCCGTTTCATCTTAGAAACAAATAAAATGCTTAGAGAACTATGTACCACCCATAATAATTTTTTTATAGCATCTAACGTGCTGTGTAACTGTCATCTGACACCTTACTAAAAAAAACTAACGTTTTCTATCTCACTCTCTCTCTCTCTCTGTTATATGGCAAATAATCAAATACCAAAAAGACACAATTTTTTTCTGTATTTCTTCTACCCTTCCATAGTTGGAGTGTTGGACAAACGAGAAAAGAGACAGAATAGTGCCATTTTTGCCGATGGAATGATTTTAATTTAATTAAACACCTTCGCCATTTATTTATTTTTTCTTATCCGTTTTCGCTTAAGCACTAGTGTTCTACTCGGTCGGCTGGGGCTGCGCGGTGCTCCTATCTTATGACTTAAGTATTGGCGCAGTCATAAGGAAAGAAGAAGAGACCATTGGGTTTGATACAAACAAAAAAAATGGCATCTACGAGTATATCCGAGTACGAACGAGTATCTGTAGGTATTTTCGAACTTCGAACAGAAAATGCCCTATGACGACAACGAAGATAATGATGATGATCATAGTGATGGAGATGGTGCCTCCGCATCTGCAGCCGTATAAGAACCGTTTTATCTCTAAGCTTGTTCCCTTCAATGCTATTACTAGAGTGCTGCGCTAGTGCACAGCCTTTGGGGAGTGCGAATTATTTTTATATTTTTATTTAAAAATTGTTTCTCATGTTTCACTTTTGTGGCACTTTTGCTAGTTCTTTTTTCACTTCTTCTCCTTCACTGCACCTCGATGGTTGCTGGTATAGTGGAGACTATAAAAATAAAGAAGAAGACGAAGAGAGACCAGAAAAAATTTCATAAATCAAATAAAGGATTAACATTTATTATTGCCCCGGTAATGGTGGACAAGTCACACCATAGCACTAGGGCTATGTGCTTTTATCGTATAGAGACATTGGATTCGATATTGTGGATCGCGATGTGCATATTGGAGGATAGACCAAGTCCTGCTGGAATGGAAGGACTGGTCGGTTGGTTAGTTAAGTCGTCGCAGCAATTTATTATGTTTGGTAATTAGGTGCGCATAGTGGTGTTCTTTGGAGACTTTGGCTATGGTGTTTGCGGTGGAGGCGAATTTTTTTTGGCTGCGTTTGTTTTTTGTTTTTTTATCGATATGTATATGAGACTTCATGGTTGTTAGGAAAATTGGAAGTGATTATAGAAATGTCTTGCGATGAGTGACTTTATTGCCGAAGGCGTTATTTATCTGGAGATAGATTAAGAAAGCCGAAAATAGTTTTATATACGACTTTTAGATTTTTTATTTTTGATTTGTGTCAAACTTGATCTGAAATTAGAAGGACACTGCCTAAATGCAATCGTGTCTAGAAGTTCATACCTAACAATAGTTCGCTTAGTTGGTGTCAATTTAATAGTTTTGGAAAAAAAAAGAAGATGCATTTCAGTAGCTTATAATCTAGCAATATTTATTTTCAAATTTCAAAGCAATAGGTAGAAATGGAGACGAGAAAGAGAAGAATTAATGAAGTAAGCTCGGTTGAAGTTCCATCGCCAACACAGGAAGAAAATTGTTTTGCCATTTACTTCGAATTTCGACGTCAAATTCTGCTCGAATGACAAAATTCATACGGAATAAATGCACCATCTCTTGTTAATATTTCAAAATGGTTGCGAAAATTCCCGACGGGCCATTTTTCTGTGGTGGACGAATCTCGTGAAGGTCGGCCCAAATCCTCGACCAACCATACAAATGTGGCCCCGGTGAAGGCTAAAATATACGAAATTGCCAGGAGGACACAGGAGATGATAGCGGATGAACTGGGCTCGAGGCTGTGTTACGAATTTTAAATCATCCGCTGAAATATTCCAAGAAGTCAGCTCGATGGGTTCCAACAATTTTAAATGGAGAGCAAAAAGAGGCTCGTGTTCGTTTTGCTCCATATTTCCTGGATAAGTTTGAAAATGGAAAGTCAAGATGCTTCAATAAGATCGTTACAGGTGATGAATCTTGGTTTTACAACTACGACCCGGAAACCAAACAGCAGTCATCCCGTTTAAAACTGGTCAGACAGTCCCTGCTTATTGGTATACTAAATCTTGCTTACCACAAATTTACCAAAATTTACTAGGACACAGAAAAAAAGTGGAGCTGCGCCGCTACTTTTTGCACCATAACAATGCACCTGCGCATACTGCTGAAGAAGCCAACACCTTTCTTACGCCCTCGGGCATCAATGAAAATCGCCCATCACCTTATACTCCAGATCAAGCGGCGTGTGACTTTTGGCTGTTTCCGAAAATAAAAAAAGACTTGAAGGGAAAATCATCATCCAACATCCAATGAAGAGATTATTAATGTAGTCAATGTCGAAATTGAATAGCTCCAAAAAGAGGATTTTGAAAGCTGTTTTGAAAGATGGATCTATCGGCTGAAGGGATGTATTAAAACAAATGGGAATTATGTAGAGAAAATAACAAAAAAGATGAAGATTAAATATCTAAAGATAAAATTATTTTTGTATTTAATAATATTTCAATCAACTTAGTGAACTTTTGTTAGTCCCTTCCTACGTATCTAGAACCATTTGGAATTTGGAAAAGAAAATGGAGGCATATGTAGACAGAGTCACCGAAGCGCAGGGAATAGTAGATGTGTTTAAGCAGCACTTCCAGCAGCTACTTAATGGGCATCAGGTAGAGGGAGTGATAGGGCAGGAAGAGAACCAGCATCCAGTCAGTGAAGAATCTATCCCCCCTCCCAGTCTTGAAGAGGTCCGCTCAGCTATCAAAAAGCTGAAAAACAATAACGCCGCCGGCTCTGATGGTCTACCAGCGGAGCTTTTCAAATATGGTGGTGATGCTTTCATAGGGTGCATGCACCAAGTCATCAACCAAGTATGGGTGGAGGAAGTCGTGCCCGATGACTGCAATATCAGCTCTATATGCCCCATCTTCAAGAAAGGCGATCCCATTTCCTGTAAGAACTACCGAGGCATATCCTTGCATATAAGATCCTATCCAACGTACTGTCTGAACGTCTGAAACCTTTCTGCAGCACACTAATCGGCACATACCAGTGTGGCTTCGGGCCCGGCAGATCGACGATCGACCAAATTTTTACACTAAGATAGATCCTGGAAAAGACCGACGAATTTCAAGTCGAGACTCACCATCTCTTCATCGACTTCAAAGCCGCATATGACAGCATTCATCGTCTTGAGCTCTACAACACGATGGCCGAATTCGGGATCCCGGCTAAACTGATCCAGCTTTGCCACGTGACGCTGAAAAACACGCGGTGCAACGTGCAATTTGGAAACAGTTCCTCCGAACTATTCCAAACATGCACCGGATTTCGGCAAGGAGATGCGCTGTCATGTGACTTCTTCAATCTTGTGCTGGAACAGATAGTGCGCAGGGCAGGTGTAAACATGGAAGGCACTATCTTTTACAAATCTGTCCAGCTACTGGGATACGCGGACGACATCAACATCATCGGTCGCTCCCAGCGCGCCGTCTTAGAGGCTTTTACAGCAATTGAAGAACAGCCGAAAAGAGTTGGCCTTGAAGTGAATAAGGACAAAACCAAGTACATGTTGTCAACAAACAAAGAAGCATCTATCCACCGCCTAGGACAAAACGTCACTGATGGCAACAGTAACTTCGAAGTGGTTAAGGAGTTTACCTACCTCGGAGTAAACATCAACTCCACGAATGACACCTTAGTGGAGATTCGACGAAGACTTACCCTAGGAAACCGCTGCTACTTCGGTTTGGCAAAACAAATGGGTTCAAAACTCCTAACTCGGAACTCGGAAGACAAAATGCATGCTCTACAAAACATTGATCCTGCCAGTTCTGCTGTATGGAGCCGAGTGTTGGACGATAAGCAGGAAAGCAGAGCAGATTTTGAATACTTTCGAGAGAAAGATTCTTCGTCGGATATTCGGTCCCGCATGCGAGGAGGGCGAATGGAGGAGAATATACAACCGCGAACTCTATAAGCTGTACCAAGATGTGGATGTAGTCCGAAAAGCCAAAACACGTCGACTACACTGGCTCGGCCACATCGAGCGAATGGACAACAATGCTCCAGCAAAGAGGATCTTCGAATCACAGCCCCCAGGTTCGAGACGACAAGGAAGACCGAACCTCCGGTTTAAGGACCAAGCTACCGCGGATGCCAGTGCGCTTGGTCTAGACGACTGGAAGCAGCGTGCCCTGGATCGAAGAGAGTGGAAGGCTGCCGTGTCTCAGGCAGAAACTCTTCACGGGTCGGGAGCCCGTTAAGTAAGTAAGTTATGTAGACAGAATTGGTTTCTTCTCCTCTTTTGTGTCCTAAACTCATAAAAATCAGCTTATGCTATACTTGTATTGTAAGACTCTATACTTTAAGGCATTTTTCATATATTAATTAAAAGATTTCTTAGCACTTTTTGTATAAAAACATTTGTCAACAACTTGTTTGGTTTTATTTTTTATTTTTTATTTTAAATAAACCCAGTCTCTTATGCACTAAAGCGAAGTACTTTTGTTAATAAAATTGCTGTGTGAAATTCTCCTACTAATCTGCCAACTGGAAGATAGATGAGACCATAACTGCCAACTGACTAAGCAATAATTTACTACTCAAGGTGCTAATGAAAGGTTTGCATTTATGTATGTATGTACTGAAACAGAATGTAGCAACAAGCATTCGATAAGGTTGGTTGGGTTGTGACCAACAACCAACACAAAAAGAATTCAATTTGAAGCTATAAATTTAATCACTGCAAGTAAAATGGTTTTTTTTATTCAAAAGTGGATAGTTTAAATAGTTTTACTGGTAAATGTATGTAAAATTAATTAAACTTTCCTCGAATTGAAGAAGCAACTGTTCCTTTTTTTTCGGGTCGTCCCACTGTTAAATCTTCCTTGATGTACCTCTTTGTATACATAGGTGGGTAGTACTCGTAAATAATATAAATGCCTGCTCATTAGCTCGACCTTACACTGCACGCCATGTGGTAAATTGAGGTTCAATCTACAAAAGATACCTGATCGTGTATGCACTGAAGTTGAATATCTCACCCCACATGTTCGTCGTTTGGCTCATATGCAAGGAGCTGCTCCGCACACACAGTGTGAAGTTTGATTTCCATGAATTTGGGCATAAAAGGATGAACTGAATTACGTTTGTAGAAAAATTAAAAAAAAAAAAAAAAAATACATATGCACATATATATATAATGTGCTTTCTTGTTGCGTCCATTATGAAAGTGTAAGCGTTCAAACCAAATCACAGTTCTTCGAATGTCAGATTAAAGTGTAAAATAAGTCCGCGAATGACGGTCGCCATTTCTTCTTTTTATTTAAGATCTCTTGTGTGGGCACGAGTATTTTACTTCATATTTTCATCTTCTGTAAGATGATTATTTATCGTTTGCAGTGTACACTGATTAGCAGAACTAATCGACGGAGCTCATAACATTTTGAGGGCAGGTTTCACTAGGTAAGGAATTTGTATTAAGCTAATGTATGGATAATATTTCAAAAATACAAAGAAAAAAATACGTAATAAAAATATGTATATGTATGTAGTTCACGGCACAAAAGGATAAACTGAAGGAACTAGGAAGTTAAAGTTAATTGAACCCTTGTTCGTACTGACAAGAGCAGTGCGATTCGTACAGACGTGATCTGTCATCCTAAATTTAAATACTTTTAATTTGTCAAAGGTAGATGAGATAAGCTTTGAGGTAGTAAAGGACTTTGTGTTTATCGGCTCTGCTATACCTTAGACCAAAAAAATGCATCTGGTCGGAAATCAAACGAAGGATTACTCTTGTCAATCGCTGTGTCTTTGGGCTAAGAAGGCGATTGAGTAGTAAAGCCCTTTCCCCATATAAGCTCCCTATCATCCCAGTCTTGTCATATAGAGCTGAAGCATGGACTATATCGAAAGTGAATGAAGATATCCTTGGTCGCTTCGAAAGAAAAATTCTTCGTTAGATATTCGGTCCCGTTTGCGTTGACTGATCTTGGAGGAGAAGATTTAACCACGAACTATTCGAGCTGTATAGCGACATTGATATTGCTCACAAATCTGTGCATTGGGCGTTAAGGTGCGTGTTCACTTGAGAGTAAAACTACTGCGAGTAGCTCTCAGGCCACTCTCGAGAGAAGTTTCGTAAGTGGACACGGTCACGAGAGTAACTCGCAGAGAGCTGGTTTGCTACTCTCAACTTTCCGACTTTTTGAGAGTTGCTTGTAAGTGAACACACATAACTGTGCTACTCTCGGAGATCAACTCGCACTATTCAAACAGAGTTCGTATTCTGAGAGGAGCTAGCTGTGAGCAAATGAATTGTGCTTAAAGAAATCGTCAAAAAAATTATATGTGTAATTTTGAATTTGATAACTTTTTTTCTGGAAATATATATGAATAAATATGGTTTAAAACAGCAACTTTTTGTTTTTAGGGTTCCGTACCCATGTGGTAATACGGGACCATTATAAGTTCGCTCTAACTCAAAAATGTCTGTCACGATAAAAACATCAAGAACCGTTCTTCCTAGAAACTTGCAATTTGGCACACTTATACATTACGGTGGTCCACATACATGGACAATATATTACTCAAAAATATTGTGAAACAACTAGGTATATATGTACATATATGGGTTAAATGAAATCTCAAAAAAACACTCTGAACAAATATCATGTGGTACATCATTCGAAAGGGCTCCAAGATTCCAAAAATGTTTTTCTTTTTTTTCTGTTAGAAACTTTGGAAGTTATTTCCAAAAATGTGTGAAAAATATCATACCAAAAAGTTTTCTTTTCTTTTCTGTTTTCTCGAAAACTACTGAAGTCAAAAATATGAAAAAATCATAGTTTGTAGATAATAATTAACTATATTTTTAAATATAACTTAACGAATCTCGTAAGCAGCGCTGCCACTTTATTACGATCGTAGCAAAACTGCTACGCGATTTTCAAAAAAGTAAAATTTGCTACGCTGGCTGCTACGCACTCTCCCTAAATACCCCAATTTTGCTACGCTTTTTGGAAACACGAACTATCAACAAGAGTTTTGAATTTTTAAACCTCTCATATACAATCAAATCAGAAAAAATGAAACGAACATATTTTCAAACTATTCACTTCCACGACACAAACTTATGTTACTGTTCTATCATACCCTATACTACACAGGCTTCAGGCAGCATACATTAACTCGGATGTGTTTGAAATTGACTGCAATCGGACTGAAATTATAACTTTTACTATACCAATACAAGTCCTTCCAAAGGATAAGGATTTTGATAAAGAATTAAGTGGTTTTTGGCTTATTGTCGATAAAAAACTGCATATTATGGACTTATTGAGTTCTGCTACGCAAAATTTAGTTTTGCTACGGGAATTTTTGCCTTGTTGGCAGCACTGCTCGAAGGTTGTATAGTTTTTGAGAGATTCACGTCGAAAAATTCAATTTCTCAACCGATTAACTCGTAAACTACTGGACCAATTTTGAAGAAATTACCACTATTCGATTAACAATAATTTTGGGAAAATTAAAGGCTATCCGAAATTGTGCTGCCATAAAAAAAAACTAAATAAAAATACGGCTTTTACTAGGAAATTAACCTGAGGAGACCGCTGAGCTCAGTAGTACAGCGCAAAAAAGGATAATGGACGCACTACACACTCAGGGGCGTTCTTAATGGTTATCCAGTTTCTCATAGTGAATAATATTACTTATTATAAGCTTGTAAAGTGAATATAGAGGTGGGTCGTTTTCGTTTTTTTGTGCTAACGAAACGAAACAGTTATTTAAACAAAATATAACTACATAGTTTTAAAACTACGGAACCCTTTGAGCGTGAGTCTGACTCGCACTTGGCCGGTTTTTTTTTTAGACTTATTTCGCCCTTTTATGGCAATATCAATAACAACTGCTGCTGCAAATTTCGTTTATATGACATCATGATGACTGCTCTCAACCTCAACTGATAACTAAAGTGAAGTGGACACGGGTATGAGAGTACTATCCGCAAATTTACTCTCAGATATCTCGCAAACAACTTTCGATGGCAAATATCAAACGTTTCACTCTCAAATGGAAAGCTACTTGAGAGTAATTCTCGAGAGTATGCTAGCGAAAGTGCTCTCAAGTGGACACGCACCTTTAAAGGTGGCTTAAACATGTAAAGCGAATGGACATCAAAGCTCCACTCATAACTCGCGCATCTCAAGGACCTCAACCTACTTGGAGTGCGTAACTGGGGGCAGTTAGCTAAGGAATAGGTTGTTGGCCAAGAACAAATATTACCCGTGATTGTATTTGGACAAAATGTTTATTATAATTAGTTCCTCCAACTGTAAATCTAAACTTTATAGACCAAGCACCGCAATTGGTAAAAATATATGTAGCTGTGTACCTATTCGTATCCATATTCACGTAGGGTAGCCTGTCCTTACCTAAGCTATAATATTTCCTATTTGTGTTCTCGTTCGCAACATTATCAAAGCACTAATGCACCGTAGCATAAGGAAAATACTTCCATTTTCAAATGAAAACTTCGTTCAAAGGGAACACCACCATCCAGCATGAAGAATCGCATTTGCATTCATCATACTTGTACGTCTTAGAGTACAATTGCACCGCCACTATTAGCGCGACTGGTAATAAAATCATGCGGAAATATTGATTTTGTGTTGCTAAACAGTTTCGTTTACTTTCCGCTAAAGGAAAAAAATCGTCTTAGATTTCTCTCCTTGATTTCTGACACTTTCTTTTTTTTTGTCTTATTCAAGTGGTCAAGTGACTCGCAAGTAATCTGTGTGTCTCCAGAGATGTAGAGTATCTCTTAATCTTTCAATGGAAATCGTCGACAACTATACAGTACCACTTCAGTGCGCTCTCTATCTCACTATATCATCTATTCTAGGAACCATATTTTAACGCCTTTTCAAGATCGGCCATGATTTCACAAATTCACAAACAATTCTTAGAAAGTATCTACGAGTATCTATGTATCTGTATTTGTATCTACACACGAGTGTAGAGTCTCTGTCAATTTAATACCAAATTATTCAAATATTGTGTATGTTTTTGGGTTTGAATACAATCGCCAATGGCGGTTTAGAGCGTGGCCTAAAAGCATT
Organism: Brachyopa scutellaris; assembly: GCA_949775065.1. Classification (NCBI taxonomy): domain Eukaryota; kingdom Metazoa; phylum Arthropoda; class Insecta; order Diptera; family Syrphidae; genus Brachyopa; species Brachyopa scutellaris. The sequence goes on along the minus strand of OX459112.1, from coordinate 183,217,830 downwards.
TGAAAAGCGCTCAAATCTCGGCAGGAGGTCTCTTTCGCATTTAAATTCATTTATTTGATTTACTTTTACATGAAAATATTTTCATGGTAGTGGTGATTACTCTGTGTATTTGTATGTAGTTCATTTACCCATAAATCTATCCAACCACTTTCCGCTGACATTCGAGTAAACTTCAATTGACCACTTATGGAATTGAGTAGAAATTGACATCCAAAGAGGAAAATAGTTTGTCCAACAAAGCAGGGAGGTGAATTGGATTAATATGATATTGATTAATGGCAGCAAGGTTCATATTTGCGTTTAGAGATTGCGGAATGTACACATACAATGTGTGGAGTGTCGATAAGAAGTTGAGTTGCTGGGGAGAATGTCTCCTGCCAGCGCTATGGCAATCGATCAGGGTCGACAGTTGACAGATATAGTTCTTGAGCGGAAAGCGGCATTTTTTTTTTCAAGTACTCCGAAAGTGAGTATGGCTTGGGGCGATATTGGATATTGGAACGACCATTTGACAATTGAAATCCCGCTGTAGTGTCTGTATTGTGTGGTGTATGGACTTGTAGGGGTTTTTTTTGGCGATATCGCAGTGTTGAAGATGTGAATGCCAACGGAATATATACGAGTACAGAATGTTAGTAGTGTTATGGACTTGAAGGTCATTATTATTTAGACTTCGAACAGTGGAAAGCTGTACATTTTTCAAACAGAAATCAACCTATCTAGGGAAATGAAACATAAAATTCCGTTTCAGTTGCGTGGATAAATCACTACGCGGCGTTGCTAGTCCAGCATCTTCACAGGCAATATTTGTGGCTTTATTGCTAATGGAGACTAATCGCTGGCAATGATTGCTTTCTGTCTTTCCATCGAGAAAGCAATTAATTTGACATTTCACCTTTTTCAAAATGGCGGAATTTAAATTTTAAAGTGAAGTGAAGAAACAAGATGAGCGAGTTGAAATTGTCCAGAGCCAACGTCATTAATTTTTGACATTTGTCCGCTGAAATTGCCGGCAATGAAATTCCCACGAATTTTTTTTTTGACGTTTCAATTGCCATTGCCGCTAATATTGCCTGTGGAGACACAGCGTACCACAGTACATATTTTAATCAGCAATTTAGTTTGCTGTTGGGAATGAAGTTGTTCGAATACAATGTCAGCAATTTTTTAAAATATCACACAAAAAAATGAAGCTGGTGTTTATTTATCTTTTGTTTTTAGATGTCATTTAGTTAAGTCTTAGTTAAGTCTAGCGTTGACATCATAAAATGAGTCAACCAATTATTGGAAAAGAACAGATCCATTAAATTTGCTAGGGTTACCTACTAGTTAAAAATGGTTGCTCTGTTTCTGAGTGAACAACATAAAATAGGCACGTGACTGTATGTAACAAGAAGTGTGGCTTTCAGAATAGACCAACTATCGACAGGCAAACAAACAAATACATTTTGACAATACATGGACGTGTTCAAACTAAAGACGAATCTTGAGTAAAACCTAGGAGACCATAAATAAAAAACCACAGACTGCACTTTTTTTTAAACAATAGAATGCCAGTCAAATCACACAGCACCCTATTATGCAAATCAGAAAGCAAAACCAAATAAAACAACTTCCTTCGCCCGAGCATCACGTTCGTTTTGAGATTTGCTATGGTTAAAAAGGGAAATGTCCATTTACGCTTACTCGCATTGTGGGGCCTAACTAAAGGGCCACGACCTGGAATGAGTCCAATCGACATCAGCAACACACACACATACTCGTACATAGAGAACGAATCCGCATATTTTCGCATAAAAAAAAAGAAAAACGAAATCAGAGGCAATCTTCCTCAGAAAATTGCACCACCACCACCGACAGTGATGCATTCCAGAAGTATGTAGTACTCTGCACAAATCATTAAATAATCATTGGTATGGCATGCAAATAATTTTCATTCCTGTTGAACAACTTGAGAATATCAGCGCAACAACAACAACAACTCACCTTAGTACTTGTGGTCCTTGGTGTACCGCCTAACGCAATAGCGTATACTTCAATTTCGTACGTATCTACGCCAGATTCTCGATCCAATTCCTTGGCAGTCGATAGAATTCCCAGCTTCGTGTCGATATCGAAAAGACGATCCACTTCTGGATTCGAACCGCCACTATTGCCAACACTTGTCACGTTCGTCACGTAGTACTCAATTTCGGCGGAATTGAGTCGAGCACTCACCGTGAGTATACTCGTACCCGTCGGTTCGTTTTCGTAAACACTACCGATTTGTTCGCGTTGATCGAATACCGGACCGTTATTGTTCAGCGAAGTCGCTATGATCGTTATGTAAGCATCGGAGCTCTTGCGTTCGGATTGGACCGCTTCGTCGGTGGCTTTTAGAGCCAATTGATACCGGACTTCTGGCGTTGCGATCGATCGTCGTAGAGAGATCGCTCCAGAACTACGATGAAGCTTAAACAAATCCGTGTTACCGCTCACCATTTCGTAGGTGACCAAACCATTGGTGCTGGAGTCAGCATCACGGGCATTCACGTACATTATCACTGATCCGTCGCGGCCGGGCGTCACTTGATTCTTACTGTGGAGTGGCAGCTTAGCTGCATTCATTGAAACGAATACGGGTGCATTATCATTGATATCCTCAACGATCACGGTTACGATCTTCTCCGCTGATAGTCGCTTTGTTGGAGGATCTGCTTGATCAGTGGCCACCACAGTCAATCGGAATGTGTCGATTGTCTCGCGATCGATTTGTCGTAAGGTGTGTATAACTCCGGTTGTGGGGTTGATTCCAAAGTGCCTACCACCACCGACCTCGGGTTCTTGTTTGGAAATTGCGTACGTAACCTTTCCGTTGGCTCCCGAATCGGGGTCCTCAGCTGTCACCGTGACAATTGGGGTTTTGATGGCAATTCCTTCTTTGATTTGCCGCACGATGGCGGTATTCGGAAAACTAGGTGGATTATCATTTTCATCCACCACATTCACTGTGAACATTATAGTCGTAGATAACCTGGGTGTTCCGCCATCTGAAGCCGTGATGTTTAACACATAGGTGGTTGTGTCTTCATAGTCCAAGGATTTGTGCAGATACAACGAACCACTGATCGGATCGATGTGAAACGCATCCTTGCGATTCCCAGCCGATATCGAGAATGCCACTTGACTATTTACTCCCAAATCTGAATCACTCGCTCGAAACTTCATTAATTCCGTTCCAATTGGGCTGGTCTCCTTGACTGAAATCTGCGTATCTGTCTGTGTGAATTCCGGTGCATCATCGTTCTCATCCAGCACTTCCACACTAATTGTTGTACTCGCCGTCAACTGACCCTTCAAAGCCGCATCCCGCGCAAGCACTGTTAATTTGTAAGCCGCCTTCGTTTCACGATCGAGCTGCTTGGCCAATGACACCTGACCCGTTGCGTCGTCAATCGCAAACCGCCCGTCTTGATTACCATCGGTGATCGAGTAATACACATCGCCGTTGAGCCCCTCATCCGCATCGATCGTGTACACTCGAATGACCTGTGTTCCAACACCAGATCCCTCTGATATCTGCACTTTGTAGGGCGCCCGTATGAACTGCGGCGCATTATCATTAACATCCGTAATGAAGATCCTCACTTTGACTTTATCGCGCAATCTCTTCAGCCCATTATCACTGACGATTGCCTCCAATTGTAGGAAATTCTGGTTCTGATTCTGCACCAGCTCCTCACGATCGAACGGATGCAGCGTCTTAATAAAACCGTTGCGCGAATCAATCGTAAAATCCTCCTCCTGCGATGACAACGAAAAGATTAGCTCCGCATTGCGACCAATGTCACGATCGTATGCGGTCAGTTTGCCAACAAATGAGTCCACTGGCTCATTCTCTGGTATACTAAAGGTAAACGTTTGATTAGTGAACTGCGGCGCATTGTCATTCTCATCGATGACGTGAATAATTACAGGCACCACAGATGATCGCGATGGTTCTCCAGCATCCTTGCAGGCAATCGTCAATGAATAGTAATCCTTTTCTTCCCTATCCAGTTGAGATTTCGCATACAAATATCCATCGGGGAAGATGCCGAATTTTCCCTCAGCATTCCCCTCTATTATTTCATAGGATATGCGTCCATTCGCCCCTAGATCCGCATCTGAGGCGGCCAAAGCAAAGAATCGCGCATTCACCGGTGTCGACTCCAACAGAGATGTCTCGTAGGAGGTATGATCGAAGACAGGTGTATGATCGTTAACATCGGCTATCTGAATGGTGATGGTATTCTTCGATGAAAGTGCCGGCGTACCACCATCAGTTGCTGTCAGCTCAACGTGCAACACTGTCCCTGGTTCGGCACGGATTGGCCGATTTAGGTACAGCACACCGGTTGCTGCACTAATGCGAAATTGCTCATCGGGATTGTATGTTAGGCTGTAGGAGACACGACTATTAATTCCAGAGTCTCTATCACGAGCCCGTGACAAGTATACCTCTTGACCAACGGCAGAGTTCTCGGTGAGCAGGATCTCGTCACGATCGTGGGCAAAAATTGGCGCATTATCGTTTAGATCTAGAATCGATATGTTCACTGTTGTACGGCCGTATGCCAATCCGGATCGAGCAACGATCGTAAGGGTATATTGAATCATCGATTCACGATCGATTCTCTTCGATGTTGTTATGACCCCGGTGCGACGATTTATTTCAAAATTCTCCTCAGGATCACCGTACACAATGGTGTACTCAATCGATGGCTGCTGCTTGTTGCTGGGAGACTTCACCTGAACCCTGCCTACCTCACGGCCAATGTCGGGACTCGGACTGCTCTCATGATCCTCGGTGATCTGGAACTCATATCCAGTAAAAGAGTCGAATTCTAAACTTTCCATTTTCGATTGTTTGAGAATCTCCACGATGGCGTCCCGCTCCGAGCGTCGTTCGCCGTGATCCTTTGCCGATATAATCAGTTTATAGAGTGCTTTGTTGCCACCGCTGCCGCCACTATTGCCAACATTGGTAGCAGCATTCGGTTGTCGCGGATTACCCCGCAAGCTGATCACCCCCGAACGGATATCAATAGTAAAAAGACCATCGCCACCACTTTCCAGGTTGTAGGTAATTAAAGCATTATCACCGAAGTCACGATCAGTCGCAGTTACCTTGAGTATAGATGCACCGATCGGTGTATCATCGGCAATTGTTTGGAAATATTGTTTCGGATAAAATTCCGGACTATTATCGTTGATATCCTCCACGGTTAGGTACACGGTAGCCGTTGAAGATTGTGGCGGTGCGCCCTGATCGCGAGCGACCACAAAAATCTCATAATGTGCGATCGTCTCACGATCTAGCTGATGTTTTGTGGTTAATTGACCAGTCAACGAGTCAAGGGCGAACTGATCTGGATACTTTTGTTGAACGATCCCAGGCAGCGTGTATGTGACGCTGCCATTCGTGCCCTGATCGTGATCGGCAGCTGTTAGCATCGCAACCAGTGTCTGTGCCGGTGTGTTTTCACTAAGGCTCACGTTGATGTGTGGTTGGGAAAACTCTGGCGCTTCATCGTTCTCATCGAGTATGGTGACTTTTAGCTGGGTGTATGCCCACTTCGGATTGGGACCACCATCTCTCGCAGATATACTTAGCTCGACAGTGCCCTGAATTTCACGATCTAATGCGGCTCGCGTTGTTATAAGTCCTGAAGCTGGATCGATGGTGAACCACTGCTTGTTGTTTCCCGAAACAAAGTCATAAGAAATCTGAGCATTTACTCCGGTATCCTCATCGGTAGCAGTGATGCTGGCAACGTACGTACCCGGTGGTGCCAATTCACTTAGAACTGCGGAATATTCTGACTTCTCAAACACCGGCTCGTGATCGTTGACATCGTTTACGTGAATGATGAGATACGCCGTAGCGGTTCGCTGTGGACTACCCTTATCGATTGCCACCACTGTAAGATTATACTTGCCAATCTCTTCCCTATCCAGGACGCCATTTACACGTACAATATCAAAACTAGGCGTCTTCTCCAGTCGGAAGTGTTGCATTTCATTGCCAGAGATAATCCGTATGCTTGTGTCCCCATTCAGCCCCTCGTCCATATCGACTACGGAGACAGCTGCTACCACACTCCCATTTGGCGCGTTTTCATCCACAGTGGCAAAACTACCCGTTGGAGGAAAATATTGGAATCTTATCACCGGATCATGATCATTCGTGTCCAATAGATTCACTGTAACGTAAGTGCGTCCGTCCTGACGTGGTGATCCATGATCACGGGCAAATGCCGTGAACACGCAGCTTTTCGGACAACCACTTCCCGGTCGCGAAGACGTCGGACAATTTTGCTGTGGACACGATAGCCGTTCGGTTGTCGAGATGACACCTGTCTCGGGGTCCACGGTAAATTGAGTCTCTGTGTCGGACAGATAGTATGTGATCTTACTGTTATCACCGAGATCGTTGTCGGATGCCATCACCACAGTAACCAGTGTCCCCGGCGGTACAGACTCATTCAGCGCCGCGGTATAGTCACTGTGATCGAATATCGGTGGATTGTCATTGACATCGACAATGCTCACATTCACCTGCAGATAGCCATGGCGCGGCGGATTCCCGCCGTCACGTGCCGAGATGTTAAGCGAGTAGAATCCACGACTTTCGCGGTCAAGTTTTCCGGTTGTCTCCAGGTGTAAGTATGACACATCACCGCTAGGATTAGTGGTCACAGCGAGGCGGAACTTTTCATCATGATTTCCATCCACTATGCGATAATCATCGGTGACGCTATTCACACCGATATCGCGGTCTGTGGCTGCGTCCAGCAGGAGGCGAGTTCCTGGCGCAGCGCTTTCCGAGAAAGAAACCGCTATGCTGGGTTCAGGAAATTCCGGTGGATTGTCATTCACGTCGAGAACAGTGATGCGAACTTCGATGGGATAAGTTGGCTGACTAGACAGCACAACCAGATCATATCGATCGCGCATTCCTTCGCGATCCAGCACCATATTTGTCTTGATCTCACCCGTATTCTGATCGAGGGTGAACTCCCTTGGCGGCTCATTAAATCGATAGGTGAACCCCAACTTGGTTGGTATGAATCCAACCACTGTGCCACGCGGTTGACCTTCCAACACCTCCAATTGAACCCTGGTATCAACTGCACGGGATTGCATTTGTGCACTGCCATCGGCCGAGGACCGCCGTCGTGGAAACGCCGTATACTGAGCGGATGACGATAAACCTCCCGGACCTGGGCCTGGTACATGCGCCCCCTGCACGGCGACGCATAAAAGACTAAGAAAACCGACGGTTATTGCTAGCAGTGAAAAGTATTTCGTTTTAATTGATTTCCCTATACTCTTTGTTGTTGATTTTGTTTTTACTACTCTTGTTGATATGACACTCATTCTGGGCACCGATTCTATCACCAATCGGCTGCAGAACGTCATAATTGTTTACGTGCGAAATTTTTAGATGAATTTTGTTGCTTTTGATTTTTGTACTTTTGATCTAAACATTGATCCATTAGGCGATGAACACTACTGATTTTGATTTCCAAAAACAAAAACGAATTTTTGGATTTTATTTTTTATTTCCCGTTTCGCGGCGTTTGAGGAACACTCATTCGATGAATGTTTCCGCGATATTACCACGAAACCGCGCCATCTTGCGAGCGAACAAACGAAACCGAGCTTACACGTGTATGTATTTTTTTTTCTTTCGTAAAATCGGAATTTAATAATTTTCGAATGAATTCACGGATTTTTTTTGCTTTATACTTTTTTCCCGTACACCAGTTTCGATATCCTTGATTACCATGCCAATATTCCTGAAAAGAAAATAAAAGAAAAACTCTCAGTTTTGGGTCATATTTGTTTAAAATTAAATTTAGAAAGATGGGAAATTATATTTTAATATTATTTAAGCCAACTCAACATTACTCTTGAACTGGTTTTCGAAATATACTAAGATACCATCGTAAGCGACCAAATTTATCAAAAATATGGAATGTACCTTGGCGTTCTAGTAACCAACCACCAGCAGCAGGACTAAGATTTTAATTCGTTTCTACTTTAACTGCTGCTACTACACTTACCACCTGTGAAGTATCAAGAAAGCTGTGGCCAGAATATGATAAAAGAAAAACCAGAAAACTCCTACGGAAGGATAGGAAAGCGCTGTCAATCCTGACAGGAGTGCTAACTGGCCACAACACGCTGAGATATCACACGAAAAAAATACGCCCGAACGATTATGACATATGCAGGGGATACGGTGTTGAAGAGGCACGACTTATTTCTTCTGTCACTGCCCAAACCTCTGCCAACTCAGAAATAGAACCCTGCGTAAATTCTTCTTCGAACATGACGACGAGCTATCGGATCGACCACCATCGGGTCTGCTTAAGTTTGCCAGGATTTCCGGATGGTTTAACCAAAATACTGGTACCACGGATGGGTGGGAACATATAATGGCTTCCACAATGGGTTCTAACTGTGATGAGGATGTAGCCATTCTCGTCAGCACGCATACCTAACATAGCCTAACTGCTGAAATTCTTTAAACCGAAAGTGTCTCATGCAAATAAAACAAATGTAGTAATAGTGGCCTATTTGAAACTGACCCTTTTTTGTTAACTTCCCATTTAACCCACCAAAACTAACCCTTCTCTATTTGGGCCACTAATTACTATTATGTACTGTAATTACTATTTTAACTGTTTCAAATTGCGATTGTCTACGTCAAATAGTCTCTGTTGGGTTCCAACAACATTGAGAAGGGAGTAAGGACGATTATTGAACACCGAACACGCATAAATCTCGAAACTCCACTCACAAATGTAAGACGTCCAACTGACAGCTACCCGAGATAATCTAAGGAAGCGATGTGCGACTTATCTCACTCCCTCTTAGGCATGGCTGGGCAAGCCCTTTCAACCTTCAGGAACCCAACTGAATTGGGGAAGAAAGATAAGACGCAGCAACGAGGCATCCTCCATCGCACTCTAACAATAGCCCACATAGTGGGCGTTAAGAAATAACAATTTATGGAATAGTATAGCTAAGCACATATGTACAATGAGCATGTATTGTATCTGTATTGTCACATTGAAAGATAATCGATAACTAGTAAGGTCCACGACCACGCCACGCTGAAAACATCGGTTCTCGTTAGATCACCGAAATCAAGCAGCTTCGGGTGCGGTTACTACTTTGAAACACCGCGTGTTGTTGATATAGGAGTAGGAGTAGGGGAGTACCGATAAATTAATCGACTCCATATGGTAACACAATGGACCTTAAGTGTCTAAGTGAATCCAACCAGAATGATGGGGATAACCACCTTAACCTAAACCTAAATCTAAAGGTCAATGAACAGGGATACAGCTGATCGTAGAACATAAGAAGTACCAAGACTACAAGGATGGTGCAAGGAGCAATGTTCAGCCAATCGCATATCGCAGTAAAACTAACACAAAATAGAATTTATAACGAATCAAGAAATATTCTAACTTGTTTTACTTAATTTATTTAAAATTAATTTTCCTACTAATCAACGTAACGGAGAAAAACGCCTGTGGCAGACAGACAGACAGCCGTTTTGCAAATTGGGTACGGGACACTAAAAAGGAACTAGGAAAAAGCAACTCGCCCACACTTTTGTGTTAACTCCTAAGAGTATGCTCGTAGAAATTTGCCCAAATACTAGCTACGCCAAAAACCATTAGTCCGGTTTACTTCGGGTAACTTAGATTTTTGGATTTACTCGAACGATTCTGACGATCGAGGTCCTAAAACCTTACAACGAGCTATCGTACTGTACCTACTACTTGAAAATCATTTACATATATGCAGATCCGAAGGTACTCCGATATGCTAGAAAGGCGTGGTAAAAGATTAACTGAGCTTTTATGGAACCCAAACGGATAGCGGTACGCATTTTATTTTATTAAAAACTTTAAAACACACCTAATGACCAATATTTCACACTCCTACAATCTAAGCTATAAAATTAATACAATATCCTATCATACATGGAATAACTACGTACTCACATCATTCACTGTCAAAGCAGTAGCATTGGCCCATTACACTGTAGGATGAATCAATTTACTGAATCTTTTTTATTTGAATTTTTTAAGCCTTCATAAGCTAATCCTATAAAAAAAAAAAAAACGTTTTTTTTTCAAATAAATTACTATTCCTAATTTATTGTTATTTATGGTGTGATATTTCTTTTTACCAGAAAATGCAAATCGAAATATTGTTTTGTGCGCGTTCTTTTTCCCCCACTTTTTTCTACCACTTAAACGAAGGTAACAAATCACTCCTTTTAGGCTTTTTTGTATATTTTTTTTTTTGTAGGACTGATTGAGCGCGTGTATTTGATTGTTACGGCATTCCATTGGTAAATTTCCGATTTAAATAAAATCGATATCATTATAAATACTATCATAGTTGAATATCTAGCATATGTGATTGGTGGCATGGATCAAGGAGATAACAAAAACGTTGGTCATCATCTAACTTACATAAGTCGACGTCTTTTTTTATTGTTATTAAATTGTTTTTTTTTTGCCTTTCCTTTCTTGTCTTCGTCACATGGAAGATGGAACATAATTATGGATTATGGAATATATATGCTAATTAAATTATTTCAGTATAATTTTCAGTGTATAAGATCGTATTCCATTTTAAAGGAAAAAAAAAAAACAAAGTTTTAATTAAAACCGACGCCTCTAAACTATAGGTTATTAATTGCATCATTTCCGCTTCAAGGCAAAGAGAAGAGGAGATTCGTATCCAATTTGTTTGAGGATGTGAAGTGATTCAACTAATTTCTATAAAAACTAGTTAAAATATTAAATTTTGCAGCAGTTTATATGAAATTAAATATTTTATTCGGTTTTTAAATTTTTATTCCAACAACTTTCCTAGAGTTTGGTGAAATTTATTGGAAAAAAACAAATCTTGCGGCTTTCACCAGTATGTGATCCAAATTCACAGATTTTGCATCAAATCTTTAAGCAATATTGCCGGAAATATTTCAAGCATTTTTCATACCCAAACGAAAAGCTCCCTAGCCCTCAACGAAACTAGTATCAATTTTGATACTATTTCGTGAAAAAATGTTAAATAACTTCTTTGCTCGCAGAGCCTTAGACCCGTGCTTTAGTGACTTTTATTTTGTGGTCGAAATACGTCACCTATACGGCCTATACATTAAAGGTCCCATAGAATCAGAAATGACCCTACGTATATTTTCAGTACTAAATGGAAAGAGCATCAAAAAAATATTGAAGCTTTTTTATCTGATATTGGCGCGCATGGTGCTTAGCATAGGTCAAATGGATTTTTATGTGTTTCTTTGAAGTCAACCGCGCATTTATACACGTTAAATTAAAAAAAAAAGTAAGTTTGAGTTCAGAAAAATGTTGTTATTTGAAAATGGGCCGTCGAAATCGACTTAGGTCGGCCAAAATTTTGAAATGAAGTGGACTCGGCGTTGGATTTATATACATATCTACTGAATCTGAATGCAGTTATTTCCAAGATAACGAAGGTTCATATGAGCCAACAACAGCAGACATTGCAGACGCCGAAACAGAACATTATTGGAGTGGCAGTGGAGAAAGTGCAGACGAATTGGACGAGACAATGTCAGCAGCTTCTGCTGCTGATCCAATAGTATTGTGTAGGTTATTCAAAAGATGGCGAAATCGAATTTCGTATATGTTGGACATATCTGCACTGAACACAAACGTAACAAACGTATTCCATTATTGAATTCGAAGAAGATACATAGCATGGGAGCTATGCAGTAACAATATATTCTAGTGATGTTTCGGCTACACTAGCTTCGAATACAACAGCAGTTGGCAAGCTTGGCGATCGGTGCAGCAAATGACAATCGACTACAGTCTTTGCGAAGCGTCATGTAAGTTCAGTCGAATAAAAATTACGTAAGCGTGGTCTATGAACATTTGTGCGCCTTAACTTATCGCCAACAAACATTCGGCCAAATGCAACAAATGCAAACATTTTGTTTCTCCGATGCGCCATGAAAAGAACATACATATTACGTGTGAGCACTGTTCAGGTGCTGCAGAGTGATTTTGACCGACTAGTCGCTTGTGATTTTACCTCATTTCGATTTTTTGCCATTTTTTTTTTCAAATAGGTATGCAATTGATTTTCGACTTTCGTGAAATATTTCGTTTTATTTTATTTTGAGCAGCTCCTATTCGAAAATTGTTCTGTTTAAGAATAACAAAGGAACGGCGAACAAAACTACATCAATAGCTTTTCTGATTTTGTTGTTTGCGTATCTTCGGAACATAGAGTTTAGCTTCTGATACTAATCTGGATAAAGAAAAAAAGTTGAGGATCCGTTAAGGACTAGTGAGCATACATATATTCTATAAAAATTCTTAAGAGGAGTTTAATACCGAAAAGCATCATTCTTAGAGCTATTTACTGAATGTCTTTGACAACCTTACTTGTAAGACCATTCCAATGACAAAATTAAAAAAAAAATTAACTTATCAAGCTAATATAATTGATCAGTAATGTAAGAAATAAAAAGCGAAATTCCAAAACGTTATAAATTAGTTTATTTCCCAATGATCAAGACAAAAATTCAAACTATACGCGGAATGTAATTTGGATGATGTTTCGCGGTTGGTGGCTGCTAGAGAAAAGAGAACGATAATTCAATGCACCATCGCGCGAAGGTTTAACTCAAGCAAGGAAAAACCGTTGCCCAAACGCATTTGAAGTGCATTAGGGGATTATCGGATTAAGTTGTTTACGCCAAAATAACAAACAAAAAAATAGCAAAGAAGTGATATGGAAAATATTACATAGGGTATTACACGTCTGTTGAATTATCAAAACAATATTAGAAAACAAATCGAATTAAATTTAGTTTTAAGCAATAAATTCAAGTTAATCAATTGAACGAATTTAAGTGTAAATAAACAATTTTAGAAACAAAAAATATTTCATATGTGTATTCCCAAACAATAATATAAAGTTATGTTATGGACATATTTGCATTAATTTTAAGAACTTTTGTCTTTTTTACTTTTCTATATTATTTGATTATTTTATATTTAAATTATTTTTATAATAATATAAATTACATAATTACAAAAGAAAAGAGACAAAGACCTTCGCTGCATGGAAGTGCATGAGGAACATTAATATGTCCTTGTAGTTATTTTTTTTAAATCATTTATTAAAATAATCGTAAAAGATTTTGAGAAAAATAGAGAGCAGGGCTACCATACTCTCAGCATCATCGTTTCATTTCATCTTGTGTCGTACTTTTTAGTAAGTTTTGCCCAAAGTCGGCAGTTCCCCTACTTTCCTTGCCAACTCATCGGCAAACTCGTTGCTTTCTACAACAGACTGACCAGGCACCCAACATAGTCTTACCTGGTTCTGCGTAATGCCTAATCGTTGCATTATCAGGACCTCTGGAGTCCTAATTACGGCTAGAACTGCCTGAAAGAGGCTGAAGGCATCCGGGAGTCTTATGGATACTTTTAGCTCTGTGTTCATGCAAAATATACCAGTCCCCGTTTCTTTTACAGTTTTAGATCCGTCCGTGAGACTGCAGTGTCTGTATGCCGAGTAACTGTATTATTCGTCTACTCTTCTCGTACAGGGTTTTGTTGGCTTTGCCATAGCTGGGTAAAAATAGAAAGGAAACAAAAAAACAACAACAAAACCAAAGAAAACAACTTTCTGTTCCGTCATCACGTTTGAAAAATAGAAAAGACACAAAATATGATCATCCAATTTGGCATATATTTTTCTGGTAACACTTTTGAAATGCACAATTCTCAGTACAAACATCAAGCGGTTAGACATATTAATGTCAAAATAATTGATCAGTTACGTGGTGAATTGAGAATTTTAAAAAATCAAACACACCAAACCCTCAGATGCCCTTTTATTTTAAATAGAAACAATCAACAATTTCAGCGCAGCGGGATAAAGAATTTGAGTTTAGACGATGTCAAAGGCGTACGGGTAAGCCAATCAGGTCTACCTATAGATCTTTAGAAAATACCAAAGCAGTAGGTGTCGGCAAGTGCTGATGAAAAACAAAAAACTGGCCCAGAGTAAAGCTCATAAGCAGGTAGAAATTCAAAAGAATTACCTACAAATCGATCGCTTTCGCTGTTCAAGATCCTAATTTCATAAATAGCTTGATCACGACAGATTAGACCCATTTACACCTGACCGGTTCTGTAAATATGATATGGTGTCGATATGCCATGATTGCATTACTATGCTGCACAGTGATGGTCCGTGACTTACACTAGCTATTCAACGTTATTTACTGTTAATAAACAAAATACCAGATTAGGGGAAACTACAAACCCACGCATCTTCTCATCGTTATATTCTTTATTTTATATGCTATAATTTAAAGAGTAAATTGACCTTATTTCTTTAAAAATTAAATAACCTTAGCTGTGATAATAAATCGAGATTAATATGGAACCGAGGTCTTAGAGTTGGAAGAATTTTGCTTAGTTTTGCCACTTTAGATCTACAGCGTTTTTCTGCACCAAATAAAGGGTGTTCAAAAATGCACGCAAGGTTAGAATTTTTCGACATTTTTGCGGTTAAGTATGGCCTTACGAAAAAAAAGGGTTATACAGTTCAGGAGTGCTACACGAAAGCATAACGTGTCTTCATTGTTGAGCAATATTTTAAAAATAACTAAGGTTTGGCAATTCCAATTTCGCTTGACACCATTCACAAGTTTGTTTTTATAAATCAACAAGCTATAGGACAATAAATCGTCAAAACCCAACAACTGATGGTGATGGTGATATGGCTGAAGAAATTGATCGCACAAACAATAAGAGGACACATCTGGAAAAAAATTCTGTCAATCAAAAGCAAGGACAAAACTTTCAATAACACACAACTCTCCAGTTATCCTAGACGGTGCAGGGAAATAACTTCACGGGCAATAACTTCACATGGGAAATAACTTCACATCTAGTGGGAAATAAATGCACATTTTTGATGTGAAGTTATTTCTTACTGAAAGTGGGCAATAGCTTCACTTTTTTATGGGAAATAATTTCTCTTAATTTGTGAAGTTATTTCTCACTAAAGGTGGGCAATAACTTCACATTTAATGATTATTTAAAAATTCGCTCGAAATTTTTACTATTACTCTATCTTATGCTCAAAAACTAAAGATTCCATTTAGAAATTAGTTATATAAATTTAAAATTGGTCTTGGCCATGCAAGTCATCAAAAAATTAAATATCTAATTTTTAAATGAAATCTTTAGTTTTGGAGCATAAAATAGAGTAATGGTGAAAAATTCGCGCAAATTGTACTAGATAAAGCCAAATGCCAAATGTTTCTTCATTTGGCCTTATTTCCATTTTAAAATAGAGATAATGCCAAATTCAGCCTTATTTCGCTCGGCTTTATTCCACGGTACCCCTGTGTTTTTCGAAAAAATCATAAGTGGGAAATAATTTCACAAAATTTCTGGTTAAATTATTGCCCACCTTCAGTGAGAAATAACTTCACATCAAAAATGTACATTTATTTCCCACTCGAGGTGAAGTTATTTCCCATGTGAAGTTATTTCCCTGTACCATCCTAGACACCACCCATAGAGTTAGTTGAAACCTTACATCTGAGTTTCCTATCACAACGCCGATCTGTCTGTCTCTCGTTCTTGCCCTTCATGTGTTAACATTATAAGGGTATTCATAACCCCTTTAGCGGGTGTAGGGTATCAAAAAAAAAAAAATTGATGCTCTAAAAGCAGTCATAATAATTGTGCTAAAACAAAGTTTCCCTTTGTAAAAAAATATTTATTTAATTGGATATTTTAATTATTTTTAAAAATATAAATGTACAAAACAAAATTCCAAGAATAAAATTTTATTCAACTAAACACATTTTTTATGTATTTAATAATATGTAAAAGTCATAAATCAAAAGCACACATCTTTTCTATGAATCCAAATACCAGGCCTTGTGGTAAACCATACCTTTTTATAAAAAAATATTTGTTAGCATAATCAGTTGGTAAGCCTTTTCTCGAACTTACTAAGAAAAGGAATGATTTTTGATTGATAGGTAGATAGTTCTGGAAAAAGAATTATACTTGCAAATGCCAGCCTACGAGTATTTTGTTTGTTGTATCATTAATTATATTTACTCAAAGATTTAAGGTTACCTCGGGAGTATCTACTCGCATGGGCATAATCAACATCAACAAATTTGAAAATGCAATCGAAGTCTGTATAATCAATTAGGAATTATTTCCAGCAACACCTTTCTCGTCGTTTTTCAGTCCGAGAGTGATGCCAAACTTATGGTGGTTATTAATCAAAACGTATGGGAATTTCCTTTACATCATCAGAAATAAATTAATTCGGCTATGGTTGAAAATATGACGGTGGCAGATGTTGTAAGCGAGAAGGTGAACTTGTACTTTGATTAGACAATGGATCATCGGTATAGTTCTACTTCTTGAAAATAACACATTGGAGTGGTTAAATGAGATCTGGATAAACACATATGAGAGGTGAAAAACAAATCTACAACTATTACTTTACGTTGATCCGTTCTTAACAAAAAAGTGTCAAATTCAGACAGAAGTCAGAACAAAACAAATTCAGCAAGCCCTAAAGACCAACTTACTATAACATACGAATATAATACCTTGAGTTAAAAAACAAACACAAACAACAATATTGATAAAAACAGATTGATCAGAATTTTAAACATAACTTTGGGAAATTATCAACACAAGTCTTGTTGTTTATAAACGTCATTTAGTGTTCCCAATAGTTTTGTTCTATGCGCTTTCGGACTTTGTCTACTAGGGACGATGGCATCAGGAAATGTAACTGGTCAACAAATGTGCATCAAGCTGAGTAATAAAAAAAAAACTAGAGCAAAGAATCTAAAATCTACCCGCTGGGTAGATTCTACCATTGAAGACAAATGGTTCAAGAACAATTTGAACCTAGGCCATAAGCAGCTACACTAGCATCTTTCAAGCCGAAATTTGCGCTATTGACAGATGTGCGGAACTCAGTCTTGATAAACGTTACAGCAGACGCGATATTACAATTATGCCAGAAAACCTAGCAGCTATCAAAGTAATCGGAGCTCAGGTCATTAAATCTAGAATTGCCTGGGAATGTCTCGATAAACTTAACATACTGGGCCATCTACTGGGTACCAGGACACCTGGGGATAGAAGGAAATTAAGAGATGGTCAAACATGCCAGGAAAGGGGCTGTTACACCCTTCGTGGGTCCTGAATTCCTGATCCATTCTACCATATAAGAGAACACACTGTAAAAGTGGATCTCCGAACACTGGAGAAGACTAACAGCGCTAAGCCATGGACAAAATCTCAGAGTCCAAGACAGGCGAAGAAACTTTTGGGTAACTGTAACATGAAGAGATTCGAAGCTTGCATTAGCCTTGACAAAATCAAACTCTGCGTCTTGACTGCATTCCTTACGGGGTACTGCAAGCTCAAGGAACTAGGTCTCTCAGATGAAGATTCTTGCAGATTTCACCATGAATCCTGTGAAACTATGAGCTAGGCTCTCTCTAATCAGTTCTGACAGAAATAATGATGAGTCCGGTGCTCCTTCGTGAAGGACTTGTAGGTGGCACAATGGAAGCGTATCGGAATCCCGTTTTTTAAAATCTCGTTTTTTAAAAATCCCGAACAAAAGTTTTAAAATACCGTCTTCTAAAATCCCGTTTTCTTAAAATACCGAGTCTTAAAATCCCGCTTTTTAAAATCCCGTTTAATCCCGTTTTGCCCGTTTCTCAGCATCTCAATTTTGTAATTCAACAAATTCATCTTTCAAAATTTAATATTACTTGCTCCATTTTCTAGGAAAGAAATAAGAAAACTTCCTTTAAATGAAATAATAAACGGAAAATTATGGAAAATTTGTCCAAATCAGGTTTTATGTGTCTTATCGTCCACAATATACAATTGAACTAATTACATTACAGTAATATTTCAATATATGTAAATATTTAATTTACAACTTCTGAGTTTTATTTCATTTATTTTTTTAGTTAGTCCATATTATTACCTCTGTTTTTATTTCACTTATTTCTATTTTTTTCGAATCTCACTTTTGCAATCAGAACTAGTTGTTTTATTTAAAAAAAAATGCCTTGCAATCAATTGCATGTTAAACCAAATTTCGCGCGAAAAATAAAAATTTAAAATAAATAAAAATAAATTTAAAATAAAACAAATAGTTCTGATTAAAACGGGATTATAAGAAGCGGGATTATAAAAAGCAGGATTATAAAAAAGCGGGACTATAAAAAACGGGATTTGAAAGTCGGGATTTTAAGGTCGGAATTCTGCAAAACGGGATTATAAAGAGCGGGATATTGTACCCAACCCGGCACAATAGACCTAAAGGTCCATCTAAGTCTTCAAGAATAATGAATGAGATGTTCTCAAAGCTCATTGAGTTCGACTGAGCTTAATCGATAACCGATTCCAAGAATCAAATCATATAACCAGATACAAAAAAAAGCATAATAAAAATCAGCCAAAATAAAAGAGTTGAGCAGCGAACTACATACAATAATAAGTGAACGGTGTAATTCAATTTAAATTTTACCTTAAGGACTCGTTTTCTAAATGGAAAGTCATGTAAGACGCCCGTTTTCAGACTAAAACTATAATTTATTTGAGAAATACATTATGTGCTGCAAACACATTCGTACGTTATGAACCCTCATTTGTTTACAAATTTTGCTTCTAAGAAAACTACAACAAAATAGTGATTCCCATTTTTTCTTCTTTTTTGTGAAATTCCAGGACAATACATAAAGGTTAAGAAGTTGACTAATAGTGCAATACTCTTTCAAAGAAATACCCAAGTATGTAGAAGTGAATCTTGGGGATACAATAATACATATGCAATCTTGTTTTACATGTGCATCAGTAGAGAATTTTTTTTGTTCCTTCTCTTCTGTTCTAACCATGAGCAAAATGTTTTCTTATCTGGTAGAAAGAAAGAGAGTAAGACGCATGTGCGAACCGAATGAGAAAGTTTGATAGAAGGTACATAATTGTAAAAAAAGGCCTACGGACTAGAGTCACTTAAACAAGAGACAACGATAAGGTTGGGTTTTTTTTTTTTGTTTTTTATCTTTCATTTGAACTGAAAGGAAGAAGAAGAGTGCATCTCCAACGAAGAATAATATTTATTTATATTTTCTTCAAATATAAAAAAAAACCGACTGCAAACACACATTTATGACAACGAAAGGGAAAAACGAGTTTATATGTATGTACGCGCCCGAGGATCCGTCCGAAGGAAAAATTCTAACTCAAAGGAAAGAGATGGTGCGAGTG
The DNA here is from genome assembly GCA_949775065.1 of Brachyopa scutellaris. Taxonomy (NCBI): domain Eukaryota; kingdom Metazoa; phylum Arthropoda; class Insecta; order Diptera; family Syrphidae; genus Brachyopa; species Brachyopa scutellaris. The sequence continues at coordinate 183,198,424 of OX459112.1, read as the reverse complement.
CAACGACAGAGATGAAATAGAATCAAGATAACCTCACATACAGGTGAAAATTCAAGTTAAATTATTCTCCGAGCTACCTGTGTTCTTTTCATCGTCGTCAACTTGGTCGTCGGGTTATATTTTCTTTCTTATTTTTGTTTCTCTCTCTCTGTTCATTCTTCTAATCCATCTCCACGCTCTATCTCGTTCGTTTTCGAATATTTCTTTAGGTCAAAAAACAGGATTTTCAAAACAAGGTATACAAACGAGAGAGAAAAAAAATTGGAATTTCGTTATAGCAATGGAATCTAAAACGACAACCGATGGTGTGTACGAGTATCTTCGGCTGGTGGTTGGTAGATTCCAGGAATCAACAAAGGAATTATGTTTGACTAAATTTGATTCAAGGAATTTGGGTATCCTTGAGTGTGTTGTTCTTTTTTTTTTCTTTTCGTTTTTACCACTTTTTTACTTTTGCAGTTTTACTGGCAAATACGGTTATAAAATGTTGCACAAGAAGTGCAAATATTTCGTTAAGCGAAATGGAATTTGATTGTATAAAAAGAAATCCAAACAAGCGAACTACTTCATTATAATTTCGTCTGTGAGTCATGTCTGAGAGTTTTTAAGTATTTTTTTTATGCGATGTGAACGAGATTGTTGTTTTTTTTTATAAGTGAATAAGAAAAAACAAAGTTGTAAAGATATGAATATAAATAAGCCGAGCATAGCTACTGTTTTACGACCACTGATGATTTGATAAAATAACATGAAAAGGTGCTATTAATTTCACGAAAATACAAGACACATAATTTGTGTGTGTGTGTGTGTGTGGTAATTTATAGCGCTACATCGTTTTATAAATCATAAGTGCGTACATGATGAATCTAGATAAGTTGCCTCGTGGGTGAGACCTGTTTGTTTTTAATTCAAATGCCCACTGGAAAATCTGGAATTTATTGTTTTTTAGGGAAATGTATTGTTGAAGACCGCATCAAGTTTTGTAAATTCAGAGGAATTGAATCCCTTAAGTCGTAGTTACCAGAGTAGTATTCGTAGATATGGGAGTCAAATTTTGATGTCTTGAGAATTCTAAGGGCGAAATGAATTTAAAAGCAAACAACTTATAATTTTACGAAATGACTCTTCACTGTCAGTTCCAAGTCAATAATTGCCGAATTTTTTTTAATACATGATTTACATACTTGTCATCAATTCCATAATATGTACATACATGCATACAGTGGCGACAAAATAAATAGCATAGTTTTAGAAAATCCGTTCAAGATACTTTAGCTCATATAACTTGTTTTGAATAACAATTAGATTGTGGGACTTTTTTGTCGGAATTACACTGTAAAGTATCAGCATATATATATACTTCTGTGCCATAACAAAATAAACGCCATTTTGTGAATGTTGGTTAACTCAGACTAGGCAATTCAAAATAGCATACCTTTTTTCTTTCAAAGTTTCCTTTTATTTAACCACTAATCATTATGATTGAGGTACTTTTTGGCATATAAGGATATTGTTCCTTAAGTTAATTTAACAACTTGTTAAATTTCTCACACAAAAGTTTAGAATACAACGCGGAAAACATTCAACCGAGGGCTCCAGGTAACGTGAGCTTGGCTTGAAGAATAAAAGACTTTCGAATGAAGAATAGCGCGAAAATTTAAATATTCAAGAAACAAAGTGATGAGTATACCACTGCCAAAACAATAGTGTTGATCCAAAATAAAATTCGGAAAAATCGGCAACGAAAAACTACCCCTGGAACCGATGTTACCATTGCTCGCCTAAGCAAAGTTGATTCCTTCTTGACTGCTCGTAAAATAAAACAAAAATCGAACAACAACTCAACGTATAACTATTTCTGTTAGCACTTTTAAAAATCGTCTTTGTGAAAAAATATATTCGGACGAATTGCGAGACAGAAGCCATTGCTATCAAGGCGTAATCTATCATGTCGGCCACAGTTTGCCAGAGAACATGCAAATAAAGAACCCAGCTAGTGGAAAAATGTTATGTGGACAGACGAATCCAAGTTTAATCACTTTGGATCTGATGGGAAAAAATACGTAAGACCAGAAATACAATCTTAGATACACCCTGAAGACATTAAAATATGGTGGTGGCAGCATCATTGTATGGGGTGGTCTTACATGGTACGGCGTGTGACCCATTCATCGCATTGGGGGCATTTTGGACCAAACTAAATACAAGGAAATCCTGAGCAGTGTTGTACCTCCATATGCAGAAGATGAAATGGAAGTTAAAGCACGACAATAACCCGAAGCAAACTGCTAAATCTGTTAAGCAATGGTTATTTGCCCCAAATATAATGTTTTAAGTTCGTCAGGACAGTTCTGCTGATCTCAATCCTATTGAGAACTTGTGGAATGATGTGAACAACAAAATTGACAGATCTACGGCTACCAATTCGGGCCAACTTTGGAAAGAAGTTCATCAAGCCTGGAATGGCATACCTTCAGCACTTTGTAAAGCCTTAGTATCGGTAATAAGCCGTGTGTGTGCTACCATTATAAAAATAGAGATTGTCCCACTAAGTACTAGTATTGTAAAATAATATCAACTAAATTATTCTAAAATTTTGTATAAGGCTCCATAAATTTTTTAAATGAATTAAATGAGTGTTCTATTTATTTTGCCTCTTAATATTTTTATATTTTATTAATGGTCGCCGTGGCCGTGGTGGTTAGTGCGTTAGGCTACTACGCATGCTGCTCGGGTTCAATCCCAGCCCGGGTCCAACACCTAAAAGAGTTTTTCACGGTTGCCTGCCACCTCTTTCGAATGTCTGACAAGCAATCAAAGAGTATCATTTGTCATTAGAAGCTTCTCAACTCGCCGTTCGGAGTCGGCAAAAAACTGTAGGTCCCTTCCATTCGTGGTTGCGAGAAGCTGGGTTTGGTTCTGTATAGGACTGTTGACGCCGTACGTACATATATTTATTTTATTTATTTTTTACTTTAGGAAATCTGTGTTATGTGTTTTATGCTAGTTAATATTACAACAGAAATTTACAAATGAAAAAAATAAACATACAATGTGCTATTTATTTTGTCCCCACTGTACCTAGTAAGTCGAATGTTCAACTGCTCCTACTGAATGAGATACTGAGAGGGAAAAATTAAAAATTCACTTCAGCGCTTGTTCAAACATTGAAAAACTCATTAAAAGGGTATTTATGAAAAAAAGAGTTTTGCAGCCGCCTTATGTCCTCTCAATTTCTTCGAATTGCTGCGCACGCCTTTTTGCTACAAATGCACACGGAAATTATTAATTTTAAGGATCGTCCCTTTGCTCTTCAATTGATTCATTTTGGACCCAAACCAGCATCAACATCCATAAAAGCCAAAACAAAAATTGAAAAAAAAACTTAACTTTATATTGCATTTACGGAATGTTCCAACAAAATAAAGTCCCTTAAAAAAAAACTCATCATACACATAACACAGAGAGATGTGCGAATGTAGTTAAAAGAAGAAAACAAAAATATTAAAAACGTATACACAAAGAAAACATTAATAATTTCGTGTGTTACTTGTTTGAGTTCATTTTTTAGTATCTACAAGCACACATACATATTTTTATATTACTAAATTAATTAAAGGATATGTTAAAGCTCTCCTCGAGGTAATTAGAATTTCATCAAACTCCACCAACGATGACAAGCACATTTCATTATGTTTTACATCAGAGATAAACGTTCCCCGGATACATACATATTTCTCTGTTTCATCTATGTATCTCGCTCTAAATTTTAAAATATGCATAGTTCAACACTAATACACAAGAAGGGAACCCCCAGTGAAAGATAAGGGGCCATAGTAGTATCCGATGAACGCGTACGCACGGAATTTCTCCATGTGGCGGCGACAACCGAAGATGACTTAAAAAAGGCAAAAAAAAAAAAAAACATACATACGTCTATAGCAGCTTCTGATATAAATTTTGTTTTTCTTTTCTTTTCTTGTTTGTATTCAAACATAAAAGAGAAGTTACTCTCACACGTCTTAAGAAAAAACGAAAAAAAAAGCACCACACTCCAAGAGAGCCGGGATTAGAAACCCACACAAGCACATTCAGACGCAAAAGTCTCTCATTTTATCCCTCTCTTTCTTTGCCCCTTTTTGTGTACATTTTCATTGGAATGAAATCAAACAAACTGAAAAATAGAATCAAAACAAATCGAAAAATTGTTCAATTCAATATTTGAACTCTGGAAAAAACAGAGACAGTAGAAGGTGATGAAAAGAGATGCACAGCGGTAATCACGGCGCGGCGGTTAAAAACGTGCTTAAGTTGTTTGGAGTGGAGAGTTTTTGCTTTGCTTGCTTCCTTGCCGTGATACTTGTCGATTATTTAATGGGCAGGTAAGAATTATAGTTCACCTTATTATTTATTTATTTTATTTAAACAGTTTACCACTAGGTATTCTTGCGAAATAGTCATAAGATGATTTTTATTAGTTTTCTACTCAACTCTTTTGTTTTCATGAATAATTTCGTGATTGCTTTAGTTTTTCTTTTATTGCGGAAGCATTGTACATATGTAATGTTTATCAAATTGTTTTTTTTTTTTTTTTATATCATCTACGAGTCTACAACTTAACAGCGGGAACTGAACAACAGAGTGATGTTGTAAAACATTTTTAGCGAATTTTTGATATCAACTAATTGCTTTTGTAATAAAAAATAAATGTACATTTTAATATTACATAATGTATATGTATGTATGTTAAGATATTTTTTTTACATAAAATCTGTCAGAAAGGAGTACCGCTTCTTATCCATGAAGACAAGATAAAGCGGCAAAGTTTTAAGACGAACATATCTTTGGTAATAAAACCTCGTGTCATCAATACTAATGGAAAGATTTAATTTTTTTTTGAAGGCTTCTGTTGGTAATCAATTAGTTTTATGAGAATGATGGAGTTTAATTGAAATATGCACTTTGTTTCTAGATAATTATTCTAATAATCAAATAAAAACTTTATGTTCAGCATCAGTTATGAGATGTAAATAGCAATTGACGCAGCCAAAGAAGAAAGCCTTACATAAAACAAAGCATAAACTATAAACTCTTCCATAGTAAAAGTAAAATATACACATCATTGGCTATCATTACTACGAGTATACAGGAAATATTTATATAAAACTATTCCTTTATTTAACACACTAGATAACACAGATCGTTCTCAGGGTGAGTCAAGGAACTTATTATTATTTTTATGATAGGTCAATGAGATCGTTGAAAAAGTATTCTGCTACGGGAAAGAGCTGCTCATGAGCTCACATATAGGAGATGTCTTGGGCTCTCTTGCTCTTTCTCATCTCTGCAACTTCTACAGGAGTCATTTCAAAGGATGCCAAGGATACATTTAGTCGGATAAAAAAGTGTGTGAGACTCTCGCGCGTAAGTAGTGAAACTTATTTCACAAAAAAAATCAAAAATGTATTGCACTTGCATTGCAATGTGTATTGCACAAGAAAGAAGTCTTATCTGCCACCAAAAAACTATCGAAATATTCAAAAGTGTATTGCAAGCTGAATTTTAAGGTTTGAATTAAAACGACGTTATTTATTCGTCATATAAGGTCTGTTTGGTGTGCTTTTCACGATCCAAATGGGACATCTGTCAAATAGTAAATAATTTGAAAAGTGGGGGAAAATCCTCTCAGAAACTTCTTATTACACATACAAAAATGAAGATTGACATTTCACGAATTGTGAGATGGCTGTTTGATAGATGTCCCTGGGTGACAACATGGGTGTGGTGTAGATATCGTAGTAGGGGAAATTTTTTTTGACACTCTCATTTGGCTCTCTATTCTCTTGATTTTTGACAGATGCAGTAAATTTACGTAATTTTACTGCACACCAAACAGACCTATATTTAGGAATAAAACCAAAGAATACACAAACCCAAGAAGTCGCATCTCATATACAATTTTTGTATGAAAACATTTTTACCGGCAGAAGAAATTATATACATAAATCCCTTGTCAGTGTGGTAGTATTTTTTCGGAGCAAAATATTTTGAAAGTTGTGTAGGTATGCATTAGTTTCCTACATCATTCAACCGCTCAAACGCGTTAGAAGATTTTCAGTCGTTTCTTACCGCAAACCTCAGTTCCTTCACCAACAAAACCGACTTTCTGCCGGCAAAAATCATCTCGTGTGCGGTGGCCCAATGTTTACGTGGTGGGGTTGAAAGTAAGAATCTTAATTTCTTCGCTTGTTTTGTTGTTTTTTTCGCTTGCTTGTACTTTTGATATTTCGTGGCTCGATATGTATGTGTATTTTTTTTTAGAATTTATTTTACTGCCTGTTGAAGTTGGAGAAGGGGAAGTGTTTCACTTTTTCGTCTGATTCAAGCAAATTTGCGCTACCGCGGCTAAAGAAGTTTCACTTCAAAAATTAATAAAAGTTAATTAAATTTGTGTGGTGTAACGTTTTCTGATGACTGATTGAATAGTTGAAACGAAGTGAGCTGACCAGACAACTAGTAAAATCGTCTGCCCCTTTTGACTTTCCTACACTACACTATTCTGTAAGTACTTTTGAGGGCTTATCCATAAAAGAGTGCTTTGCAGCAGCCAACAGATTGACTTATTATTTACTTAGTGGCCAGACGCTGCCTTCAATCCACATTGTGACGAATAAAAGTGATAAAATATGAGAATGAATACACGCTACTTAAAAAGTATGAGCAAGTCAACCCAGAAACATACAAAGTTGGACAAAATGGGTTGGAACTCTTTTTTTTCTGTCGTAATTATTATTTCGACAAAGTTTTCGTAAAATGTTTATGATCTTAGTTGAGTCAGCAGTGGACAGACAGTGAGACTGTGTTTTTATTTTAATGAAGTTGGAATCATAAATTCACACATAAACCACACAGAATAAAAAATATTCCGAGGTTAAGGCCGTCATTTTCCCATACAATGGTTCCGGGATGGATATTTTAAATGGAATATTAAACTTTTTTTTTTCTGCATGGGTATATATGTATAAAGTTTATGATGTGACTAGATTTAAGAGCAGTAAGTGACATACCACCTCGTAATATTAAAAACCTTTTTTCTCCTAGCAAAGAATGCAATCTTTCTAAACGTTTTAAAGTCATTTGCATTTATTTAAGTATTTTCGCATTCATTTGAAGTCATTTTCATTACGTAAAATTTTTAAAGTCTTCACAATATTAAGTCCGTTCGCGTACCCTCCCAAAACAACGAAAATCTACGAAAAATAACGAAAAACAACGAAAATGCGTTCGCGTACGCAAAAATTTCGTAGTTTTTCGTAGAAGAGAGTGCTCACGAGGGAATAAGAAATTTCCCCATGCTACGAATTTTAGTCCAAGAAATTTCTTTCGGGTATATTATGAAAACTGTCAAATCTGTCACATCACATACATTCTTCATTTTTTGGTGCTTAATGCGTTCGATTACTTTTTCGTGATTTTTCTGTCTTTGAAAGAATTTTACCCCCACTCTTCGAGATTTGACAGAAAACCCATATTTAGTGCAAAAAGTACCCGAACGGACCTATTGCTATAACTTTATTTGAATTTTCCATTTTTGTGATTTGGCAATAGGCTTTATTTACTGACGTAAAGTGAACGATCAGCTGGTTAGAGTTATGTACATCTGAACTGGAAACTTGAGTACGTATTTAAATTGGAACCATCATTCTGCAGTATAGGTACCATTTGCGGCTCTCACACTTAACCAATCTTAACAAATGTGGTGTCAAAAAAAAGAGAATTTCCTGGAGCAGTTACGAATTGCACTTTCACTTAATAAATTTTAACAAATTAAGAAATCGATCAAAATAAATATTCTACCCGAAATGAACTCCCAAAAGAATAAACACTTCCCGTATGGGAAGTTTGGATTTTGGGGGTAGGATCATCTCTTGCGAGAGTTCTCGCACGGGCACACTAGTATTACCTGATATGGTAATGCTACCTTCATTAAAGGCTTAATTATATGTATGTATGGATGTATCTTAGATCTATAAGTCGAAGTGGAGTACTCAATGAAACGCGTACTTTAAGTACAAATATAATGAGATTGCTTACAACTTCGGGAGATAGTGAATATAGTCACGGTCAGTACCCATTCGCCAAATAGACAAATAACCGAAGGCACAAAGTGCAAGTTCACTCTGGACTTCTTATATCCTCATGTTCAGTACCTAAATCTTCAATTATTAGGTTTGAATTGTTACTGGTGATTGCAAATCTCTCCGAATCGTTTTTAAACATGCAGGTATCCAACATACTTGGTAATGTAAACCAGAACAATTTATAATTCATTTGAAAAAATAAACGCACTAGAATAGCGGATGCTTAACCAAATAACGAAACCAAAAATAGTTCATCACGATAAAAAAGATTAAATTCATCACTCTTCAATACCTGATAGCATTTTCCATTTCTTTAGGTTTTCGAAATTTTTCCATATGACCTACTCTTAATTTATTTTTAAAATACATACAGACATATGTATACATGGATGCCAACTAATTGCCTGTCAACCTAATCTAGATTCTCATGGAACAGTCAACTCAAAGCGACAAAACAAAAATGTTAGGTTTATTGCGCAATTCTATCTTTTGCTGCAGCTTCATCATCGCATTGCCATGGCATGGACGTAGATGTTTCAGTCATGAAGTGAAACTCTTTCTTTCTTTGTCAACAGGGAACGAGTACTCGTACGTATATTGGCAAGATCGGTGTTGTCACTATCGCTTGACTTTGGTTATTATTCTCAATCAGCTTTGTGTGGTAACAACCAAATTTGGAATTGACGGAAAATTAAAAAGTAAAATAAAAATTGTTGTTGTAGCACCTACTCCAGTACAAAAACTATATGTCATGCTTAGTTAAGCTTGAAAAGATATCATGTGCCAGTGCCACACGCCATGAGGTACGAGTATCACCGCGCAAAGTAGTCGTTTATATTAAACTCGGTGCGGTGTTCAAATTTTCACTTGTGGTGTCATGGAAAAAGGGTCTTAATGGAAAATTGTGCACTAGGGCAGTACTTGTTGTTGTTATGTTTTTGGTTGGCTGACTACGCTGTTTAATTCGCAGCTAACAAACCGGCAAAGTGATGACGATGAGTGCTATATGGTGAATTAGCAGGCGGAAAATTGATGTTAAATGATAAATCGTTTTGGTTAGGTGTTAAATTGGCTTAATCGGTAGTTTAATTGATGGTTGAGTGGTATATGTTTTTTGGTTGAATTATATTTAATTATAGTAATAGATTGAGTAAAGAGATGTGACAAATAGTGGAACCTCTTATATATGTTTGTGTATATGTGTTTGAGAGAAACAGACTACCATATTGGGTCCCTTTTCGTTATTCTTCCATGGTCCCATACTACTTAGGGAGACTGTTTGGATTTACCAACAGTTCTTCCCTGATTTTTCGTGTAAGCGCAAGCATCTGCTTAGAATAAATCTGTTTCATCCTCTGGATCCCAAGATCTTCATTCATCTGTCAGCCAGCGCCGGATATACTTACATATGCGCCGCTGTCTTAACTTCCTCTAGGCATACTTCTTTACACCTACAGGTATCATCTTCTGTAAGGCCCATCTTACTTAGATTATACCCGAAATTTATTAAACCAGTGTGTCCGTGCGAGAACTCTCGAAAGAGAAAATCCAATCCCCGAAATCCAAACTTCCCATCCAATAACCAAGCTTCCCATATGATTTTCATCTGTCAACTGGGAGTTCATTTTGGGTAGAATGTTTGTTTTGATGGGGTTTTTATTTTGTTAACATTTATAAAGTGGAAGTGCAATTCGGCACTGCTCCAGGAAATTCTCTTTCTTTTGACACCTCATTTGTTAAAATTGATTAGCTGTGAGAGCCGCAAATGGTACCTATACTACAGAAATAATATATACATATGGTGATTATACAGAAAAATCCAGGAAAAATTAAGACAATATTTAAGATGACTTTTTTATTTATACATCAAGTGGAGCTGCGTTTTGAACTTAAAAAAATAAATATATATACAGAATCAAGCCTAGCTTCTCGCAACCATTTGTGTGTGCGTGTTATTTTTTCCACGAATGGAAGGGACCTTAAGTTTTTTGCCGACTCTGAACGGCGAGTTGAGAAGCTTCTCATGACAAATGATACTCTTTGATTGCTTGTCAGACATTCGAAAGAGGTGGTACCGGGAAAAAATTTGTTTTTGCTGGGATTGAACCCGGGGCACCACCACCGCCACGGCGACCACTTTTAAAACTTACCAAAGCGCAAAACAGTTAAATCGCGAGAAGAATCCTCGTTTCTATTCAAGTGGATAGTTGGAGAGTTCTTTTAATCTTTGTCGTTGCATTCTTGTTACCGAATACATACATTTTTTCAAACTCCCTAAGACTCATCAAAATGGTTAAATTACTGATGTCACTATTCAATCTATGCAACTGTTAGAAGTCTAAGGTCGCAGTTTGACTTCCTTTTTACGCCAAAGACTTTTCAAAAAATTAATTCCTAGCATCTTCAGACTTCAAAAAGAGCCGAATTTGCTACAAATTACAAATTAACGAATTTTCCAATCATCTTATTATCACTAAACGGGTTATAGAAAACAGAAATAAAAGTGGATTCAGGTGACTGCATAGGGATATTTAAAATCGGTGATCCGCAAATTCAGGTAGATTTTTTATACTAGAACACAGCATAGTACGCCAATTAAAGGATATGTCTATTATACAGTTTTGTGTAAAAAAATTAAGACCAGCAGCATAATTTTATAAAATATTGACTTTCAACTTTAACACATACTTATACTTCTTTTTCAAACTTAAAAAAGTATTTAGATTTTAGATTTACATATATTCGTCTGCATTCATTTTAAGACTGTTTTGAACTTAAGTACAAAACCTTCATCTGAAAAAAATCGGAAAAAAGTGAACACATCCTACTGGTCTAATTTTTTTTCACAGGACTGTATATTAATAAATCCAAATCGCAATTCTTAAATGCTTTCGAAAATTCTATGTTTTTGGTACGCTTATCACTAAGTTCTTTCTTTCGAATATCTGACAAGCAATCAAAGAGTATCATTTGTCAATGAGCTTCTCAATTCGCTGTTCGGAGTCGGCAAAAAACTGTAGGTCCCTTCCATTCGTGCAAAAATATAACACGCACACACAAATGGTTACGAAAAGCAGGCCCAGGTTCACCACGAGTGGTGCCACCTAAAGAAAAGTAATAACTAAGTTCTTGAAGTGTAATTTCCTTTCCTGTTTTATTCCCGAATGTATTTCTACTCTCTAATTCTAAAATATTGTTTTCACTTTTACACTTTTTAAGGACTTTTCTAACCACCACTGGGGTAATGGCAGCTTCGTTTTCGATGAGGTATTAAAATAGTAAAAAAAATTCAGCAACAACGATGGCACAGAAACTAGGTTGCCTTCTGCTGTCAGTAAATTCAGAGAAGTAAGGTGAAGTCCTACCAAACTACAAACTTTTCTTACTATTTACTTTAATAATAAATATTGGCAACATACATGTGACTGGCATACATGTGACTGGCATGTAACATAATGTAGGAAATGGAAAACAATCCCACGCTGTAAAATTTATAAATTCAGGATTTAAGGAGAATTACAGATCGATTTTTTTACGGCCACCATTTGCCAATGATTTAAAATATTTATCGACTCTCACGAATCAGTATTCATAGTTTTTCTTTATCTCCTACCGAGTATAATTATGTCTTAAATAAAATTACCGCTAATGATGCAAAATCCATGTTTATTTATTTTTTATTTAATTGCCGATCACGCAAAGTTACCTAAGTCATACTGTTTAAGCTACCTTAAAATACATATATACATACCATATATCCGTTTCATTTGTTCAAGGTTCTATTTGACGCAGCATTTTATTCAAATAAAACATACAAATACATGATATACTAGATACGTTCCTTTAATCCATACCATCGAACTGATTATATTCCTTCTCGAATGCCTTGTTTATGAGAAACATTTGAAGGCAAATTAGACTATTAACAGTCTTTAACGACTATCCATGCTATTAACTAATTATATTACTTCTTATGTGTCTAGCGGTGTAAATAAATAGATACTATGAGTGTATCCAAATTAGTTTTAAATCCCAAATGAAGCATACACTTTGAACAAAAAAAAAAAAAAAAAACAATCTCATGTCATTAAGTTGTCTAAACAAATATATTAAAGGCACATGTGGTAGTAGTTAAATAATAGATATTGGTTATAATTAAAAACAAAGAATCGAAGAAGAAATAAGGATGAATATACAACAAATTTAATAAAAATAAAACTAATCCACAAACACTAGCTCAGACAGAATACCTTCTTCGCTAAACATACACATTTTAAAAATAGGTGAAGACATCTCTCTCACACACAACACTTCCAATCAACTTAATTTATCACCTTAAAACCCTTGTTTGGAATTTTGTTTTTTTTTTATTGTACTATCCTATGAAATTCCATGGTATTCCCATCTAGTATACATAATGACCACTTTAACACAAAATAAATCAGCAAATGTGCTGCAGAACGAAATTCCTAATTAAAATAAAAGAAATATCTCTTTCCTCGACTGCTTCTCGAGTGTATAGTGACTAATTAAATAAATCAACAATTATTGTTGTAGAAAAGAACAGACAACAAGAGAAGGCTTTCTGTATGGCGTTTGTGTCTTAAGTTTGCGATGATTTGTTACTACTTCGCATTGGACAGAAAACAGAAACCGAAAGATATTATTAACAAGTTTCCATCTCAACTCTTTTGTTTGCCCCCTACCCCCCTAGACATACCGTATTTATATATATTTATATGGAAAAAGCAACTCGATAGACACCCACACTCTTGTATGGAAGGCATACTTAATCAGACAGATCGATCGTTAGATCGATTGACTGGCGACCACCAGAATACAATTATGGCAGTGTCTAATTGCAGTAACACTCCTGTAGATGGACAAACACAGACAATTGCTTTAAATTATTATTAATAAGAAAATTGTTTAATTAAGACTGTTGCGGGTCATGTGTGATTTCTGTATGAAAATGTATGTATTACAAGTTGGATAGGATTATTATGGTATTGTCTTGTTATTATTGATCGACAAACTGATCGTGTGGGTGTTTAGATATGTTGCTTGCTGCTGTTGAAAGATGTGTGAATGTTTTTTGTTTAATCTGTTTAAAGTTTTTGCTTCGAAAGTTTTTAATTTTATTGGTAATTTATTTTATTTGGATGGTTTTATTTGAATAATAACGGTAGAAAACTAAATTTTGGGCGCCACTATATGGAAGTGGTTTGTTAAATGTTTTATTTATAAAGGGTGATTTTTTAGCTGGTTTGGTTTTGGCAATACTGGTTTTGACAGCTGACGTGTGTTTAGTACCTTGTGTCACTGTCAAACAGCTTCAGTTTGGTTTGCAATTTAACCATGGATCGTCTTACAAATGAACAACGCTTGCAAATTATTGAATTTTACTATCAAAATTCGTGCTCGGTTCGAAATGTTCATCGCGCGCTGCTTCCATTTTATGATCGGCATTCTCGACCTTCTGAGCAGTCTATTCGGAAGATTGTGACCAAATTTCGCACCAAATTTACTTTGTTGGACATTAAACCACCAACACGTTTACGTACTGTGCGTAGTGAAGAAAATATTGCGGCCGTATCAGCTAGTGTGACAGAAGACCGCGAATTACCGCGAATTAGCGTTACTGTCAATGGTGAACGCTACCGAGCGATGATAACAAACTTTTTTTTGCCCGAAATGGAAGTTCTTGACTTGCATGATATGTGGTTTCAACAAGACGGTGCCACATGCCACACAGCACGCGAAACAATGGCGCAATTGCGAGGCGAGTTTGGTGAACAGTTAATTTCACGTTTCGGGCCGGTCAATTGGCCGCCTAGATCGTGCGATTTGACACCATTAGATTATTTTTTGTGGGGGTATGTCAAGGCTAATGTCTATAGGGACAAGCCCGCTTCGATTGACGCACTGGAAGCCAACATCCATGCATTCATTCGTGAGATACCGGCCGATATGTGTGAAAGAGTATGCCAAAATTGGACTCAGCGGATGGGCTACCTGAGACGCAGCCGCGGTTAACATTTGCATGAAATTATCTTTAAACATTAAATTGCAAGGTTCAAACTATCGATTCAAATAAATATTTCATTCATTTTTTCGAATTTTTTGTGTTTTTTTTTTTAAAAAAAGTTCTCAACCTCTTAAAAAATCACCCTTTATTTAACGAAAGATGGTAGAAAATGGCATAATAAATATCGAAATATCTATAACATTAAAGATCACCTGCAATACATATTATAAGTATTGACGGATAGAGTGCCGACTTCAGTCGGAGTCCCAATTTTCGAATGACAATAACAGCTGTCATTGTCAAATGTCACAGAATGATGTTTCATATTTGATATCCCAATTTAAATTCATTGAAAGCTACATTCCCAGGCTCGACACGATACTTGTAGTCCTTGATTTTGGACTTTTGGTTTTTGAAAATCAAAATAGTAGGCCTAAAAACCAGAGACTCTATAAACGAAATATGTATTTATAAGAAAGTTAAGAAAAAAATTAGAGAAAATTAAGTCGATCGAATCTTTGTCTTAACCCTAGCTTCTTTAAATTTCTAGAAAAGTCGTGTTTTGGATAGCTGAATCGGGAAATACAAATTGTATTTTGAAAACTGCCCAAGAGCGTGATGGACACAGGCATGATAGAATAAGATTCCATAGTAGGCACATTGGCAGCCAGAATTATCCAGTGGTGAGGTACTTATCCGGGATATGTAGTTACGAAAACCCGTTTAGCTGCTCAGAGTTATTTATCCACGAACAAGAAAAGTCCACGAAAAGGCGTAAGATCTTCACAACCAACAATCGAAAAGTGACAGCCAAGAGAAAACGTCAAAGTCTTACTAGAGTACTAGAACTCACCACATCATGTACTACTAGATTAAGTTTATTTCCTTGTGGTTTGTTTCGATTCTAGTGCTTTATTAAAAAGGGTACATATTTAAAAGTGGAATATTTTATGTAAATTACGACGAAAGAAAGGGAAACAATGAATACCTAAACGCGGAATGTAGTTAAGCGATATGCACTTAAAATGGGATTTTAACAAGAATATTACCCAATAAACTAAGGGGTTTCAAAAACTAAAAGGGTGTTTCTTAACCGGGCTTTACTGTTACTTTTTAAATATAATAGGTTCCGGCTCCAAATATTTTTTTGTCATGTTTATAAGTGGGAAAAAAATGTTTGAATGAAAAAGTGCTCACTTTTTACCAAAATGTACTTTCGCTACAATGTATGTTATATGTATGTAATATCTCCGAACTGAGGTTTTAGTATTTATTTATTAACTCGAGATTGCTTAGAGATCTGTAAGATACAATATCTTATAATTTAGTCTTAAGCTAATTTTACAAAATAAGGCTGATATGAAAAATTTAACAAATTTAAATTCATATGAAAAAAAAAAAAAAATAAAATAAAATGAGAAACGCAGATAAGAAAAAAAAGTACAAAATTTTAGATTTCAAATCTTTAACTAAAAATTATATTCATGTTACTACAGAAAAGTGATTCTTTAACTCCTTTTTATTTTTTTTTTTTTTTTTTTTTTTTTTTTTTTTTTTTTTTTTTTTTTTTTTTTGCCGAGGGTAGGTGAAAATCTTCCATAGACACTATGAGAATAGCAAGCGCGTGCTCATAGTAGTGTCAGATTCTTACTGACCAAAAACACCACCCTTCGATATAAATTTGTTAGATACTGCAACTAAGTTATACTACTTATCAAGCAATTTTTCTATCACGAAATATAAACGTTTGGCAGGTTACTTTCCAATGAAAGATCCTGCATGTTCCACAATTTAGACGCGGTTAATCCTTATCTCGCCAAGTCGAAAGGTTTTGTTCTTTGTAGTCGGTGCAATAAATTGCTCTCATCCAAAATAAGTAGGACTGTATTATTAACATGTCCGATTAGTCGGTTTCTATGTTTTCGCGCGAAGCTTCTACTTTCAGCTTCGATTGTCGGAATTCCGAGATCCCTGTGGATATCGTCGTTTCTAGCATACCACGGTGCTTGGACAATTTCTCTTAGCACTTTATTTTGAAAGGTTTGTAAAATATTGGCATTTGTTTTCTTGGTACAACCCCAAAGTTGTATACCGTAGGTCCACACCGGCTTTAGCACTTGCTTGTATAAAAGCAGTTTGTTCTCGGTACTGAGGTGGGAATGTTTTCCGATCAACCAGTACATTTCTCTATATTTGATATCTAGTTCTTTACGTTTCATTTTCACGTGCGAATTCCACTTCAACCTTGCGTCGAGTGTCATTCCCAGGTATTTGGCTTCATTTGCAAAGGGTATTCGGGCCAAATTTATAAAAATGGGCAAGTCATTAATTTTTCTATAAGTGAAATTCACGTGAACAGATTAAGTTCCGTTAAGGGCGATCCGCCAGTCCTTCGTCCATTCATTTACTTTATTTAATGCGTTTTGCAGTTTGGCAGTCGTTTCCTCGATTGTTTTACCTACCGCTAGGATAGCGGTGTCGTCGGCAAACGTAGCAAGGATAGTGCCATCTTCTTTCGGTATATCACGAGTATATAACAGATAGAGAAGCGGCCCCAGAACGCTTCCTTGCGGTACGCCGGCCGAAATTTCTTTGAGCTCTGAGTATTCGTTTCCATTTCTAACACGGAAGAGTCTATTCCCGAGATATGAATTCAAAATCTCGTATAGGTTTGCGGGAAGTACTTGTCGTAGTTTGCATTTCAAGCCATCGTGCCACACCTTATCAAAGGCTTGCGAGACGTCAAGAAATACGGTTGAGCATATCTTTTTTTCTTCTAGTGCTTTTTCGATTACGTTGGTAATTCTATGCACCTGGTCAATCGTCGAATGCTTACTTCTGAACCCAAACTGGTGGTCAGGTATTAGATTATTTTCTTCTATAACCGGTTGGAGACGCCTTAGCAATATCCTCTCGAAAATTTTGGATATGACGGGAAGAAGCGATATTGGTCTGTATGATTTTACTTCATATGACGGTTTTCCTGGTTTTAAAACCATTATGACTTCCGCAACTTTCCATTGGCTCGGCACGTGTTTTAATCTGAGTGCAGCATTTATAATATGGAGAAGCTTAATTAATGCTTTTCTAGGTAAGGCTTTGAGAATTTCTCCGGTAATCAAATCATAACCAGGAGCTTTCTTAGGTTTTAGTTTCGCGATCTCACGTTCGAGTTCTCTAAGCGTCGCAGATCTGCGCGTTAAATGCGTGTTGTGTTCTGTATCTCTTTAATATGACGCGGTAAAGAATTCCACAGTTTAAACTACAAGGTCTTAAGGCATTTTTTTTTTTTTGAAAAAGCTTAAAACTAACAAAAGCCAATCCGCTTTGTTTGTCGGATAAGCGATAAAAGAAAATGATTCTTTACCAAAATTTCGTTCGTTTTGAGAAATTCATTGGGTGATGAAATTCCAAAATAAACATATGAGCACATAGCCTCTAGTAGTAGATACATTAGTTGTGAAATGAAAACAAAACATATAACTTAATAGTAAAAAAAACAGCACTCTACATATATTGTACACAATCAAATAATCATTTAAATAAACAGTACTCTACATTATATTTTACACAATCAAATAAACATTTAATAAAAAAATGTAAAATGCGGAAATTACTTTAAATGGACGAAACTTTTTATTCAAACCTATAAACAAATACCAATTTCGCTTCGAATTATTCCTTAGAACCAAGCTTTCCTTTCAGATTGGCTTAAATTATTCCCCGTGAGATTCCAGACTCAAATAAAAACAAATTTGCATTTTGCCTTTACATTTCTAAATACGAAACCGTCCATTTTAAGATCAAAATAAATACGACTGAATCACCGCGTTAAGTATTCAAATAAAATAAAATAAACTTCGAAAAAAAAAATTGCAATAAATTCTGCGATTTCTTGCATCCTGTCGTAAACCTTTCTTTCGCACAATCTTGTATCTTGCTAATGGATTCCTTTTAAATCTCTACAACATAACATAAAACCTCTAAATTAAAAAAAAAAAATGTTTTGTCTTCTTGACACCGAAATAAATAGCTTACTCATATAATCCCATCAGACAAATACAAATATCAGATCGTCGTAACTTAATTGGCTAATAACCGAGACGCTATGGCTTATATGTTTATTAAATACATCTCCACTTTCCTCCAATCAAATAAAATAACTCAGATTAAAAAAAACATTCAAACCACATCAATGGTTCCTTTAAAAACATTTGATCTTCGAAGCAGTTTTTGTTATATAACCGCACAAAGAAACGATCACCAAAAATTAAATCATTTTAAACCGTAAATTAAAAAAAAGCAGAGATAGCCCATCTACTTCTCACTCAACGCTGGTATCTTATTTATCTTATATCCGAATCCGAGCAATAGGAATGGAATATTTTATTTAATTCGTCGAAGAAATAAAAGATACTCGTATTGTCAGTGAAAAAATGTAATTTTAGGATTATGTTAATTCGATGCGATTGGTGTGATTTTGTTTAATTTTTTCTTAGATTAAATATAAATGCAATCTAAATATAGTTTATAATTAATTAACAAATACAGTTAATACATACTACATAGATTTAAAGAGAAATGATTATTTTTCAATGAATCCACCTGCAATTATTTTTTTTTATTCAATAAGATACTCAGCTTTGGGCACAACTATAAGTTAGAAGAAAATCATTATATCTATTTAAATTTATAAATATTTTATTTTAGCAATTTGTGGTATTTTTTAAGACATGCGTTGAGTGAGTGCATATTAATTCAGCTCGTTTGGGATTAAACAAATAAGATTACAAAGGTCATGTATTGGTTTCGTAAAAACATTTAATTTGGAGACTTTGATTTCGAAATTTTGTCCATTTTTTTGTATGTACCTCGAACCGCCTCGCTCAGGTCTCTGTGCCGCGACGGGGCGTCGTAATGGCGATGGACAAGCGTCCGACGACACAATCAGGATGGTGACCACTCGGGGCACTAGGCAACGAGCGCTTACCACCCTGATTACAATTAGTTTAGGTTAAGTAGATTAGGTTATTTTAGGAAGGTTAAGTTTTTTGTAGTTCTAAGGAAAAAATAAAAAAATATGATAAAGTCTCCAAGTTTCAAAACTTTTTGTTGGCAGTAAATGTTAGATTAGTTTAGTCGTAATATAGTTAGGTTAAGGCCGAAAGGCAAAAGTTTGTAATAATAGAGTTAAGCGTAGAGTGACCCCGAAGGGTCAGTAGCTAGATTAAGACATTTTGTTAGTTTTAAATTAGACTTAATCATTTTTGTCTAGTATCGACAATTGAATAATAAAAATGTTTATAAATGTAAAAGAAACTGTACCGCCTTAAACATTTTACTTCGAAACGCATATGCATTTAAAGCCAACGGGGGAAACCGTAGTTGCATTCCAACATCAAAATTAAAAGAATTTTTTAAAACTCTTTATAATCTGAGATACTTTTTTGTATTTTTTTTTTATAATCTACACACGCTAAAGGGGATATGAATACCCTTATAATGTTTACACACAGCACGAGCACATAAAGAACAAGTACGAGAGACAGACAGACTTGCAACTTAAAAATGAGAAATACTAGATTTATCAATAAATGTTAAATAAAATAATTTCCAAATGGCCAACATACCTGTATAAGCAAATGTATGCGACATAGTCATGGACATAAATTTTCGTTTAAAAATGGATCAGATTAGAAATTTGAACATGTTTTCAACTTTCAAATGGTGAATCTTTGTGAAGAGTCAACTAATGCACTATGTATGTTTTTAGAAATTAAATGTGCTATCATAAACAATGGATTAATAGTTTTTTCCAACCAATTTTACACACATCGAGGCAAGTGGCGGGCACATACACGTATTTCGAGAGATTAAAGTTTGGATTTAAAAATAGATTTCTGTTTCATTGAGAACTAGCAGAGCAATTAGCAAGAAATTTGAATATTTTGTTTAAACAGAAGCTGATTTGATTGGCTTTTGTTATAAACTTTGTTGAAGATAACGCTGGGTCAATGCCATTAAGTAATTGCAGAAGCCCTTAAATGTCTACTCCAATAAAACGTTGATTTAAGCTCCACTCTAAACATATTTATTTTATTGCAAAAAGCAACGCCCACTTTAGTCATCAATGAGATATTTAAGTAGCCTTTTAGTCAGTGACCATTTATTTGTACATAAACCAAATATTAGGCAATAAATTCAGATGAATAAATAAATAAACAAATATTCCAAGACACGCCTTGTTTTATGAAATTGATTATTCAATTTCGTGAAAATGACAGAAGCCAATAATACGGAACTATTATATTTACAAGAATGGACTTAACATAGAAATGAATTTGATCTTGTGAGGGCGGACGTCGATGCATTGGTCTCTTACCACATTGGAATGCAAAATGAAAAATAAAAGACACTCCTTGGTTTTAAATGTGTGCATATTTTAGATTAGAGTTAAAATAACATATACCTAATAGGTCGTTGTTATTAAATTTCTGGCCAATTTTATGAAAACAAAAAAAAAACTAAATGTTCAAAACCACTTGAATTTTAAATAATAATAATAAAACTAAGAGAAACTACCAAGTTTTTGTACACAAAGAAATTTTATGATTATTGTATTTTAATCACAACTTAATTCAATTATGTGTGAAAAAAGGTAGTAAAATGCAAAAATAATAATAATCAATTTCGTAATGGATTTATACCGAAAACATTTTCATTTAAATAGGCTGCGAACCTAGAGAAATAGCAATTAAAATTAAGAAAAATGTTTTATTCATTTTTGAAATACCTGCTTTTCTTTAGGAAAAGACTATTTATAGATTTAACCAAGCAAGGATTGTTCTAGACAAGTAATTAAGCATAAGATAAATGATGAAACTCCTTTCTTTTTTGTCTTTAAAAAAAACAATAGTTACCCATTATATGTAGTAGTATATATGTACAAATTAAAAAAAAAATATACGTTCTTTTTTACATCTTAATACATACATATAAATGTGAAGGTAATCTTATGAAATATTTATTTTTAGTTGTCATATTGGATTTTTTTAATTTAAACAATTTTTTTTAACACTAAAAGTGAGACTACTAAAATGGGATCTTATGAAACAGACATATACTGGACGGCCGAAGTAACGAATGTCCAGTATAACGAATCGCGACTTTGAAGTACATTGATATCTCTAAATAAGTAATGAATATAATAAAGGATTTTACTAATAATGAATGCTCTTATCTGCACAACAAAACGGTACATACATAAATGACTCTTTTTCCTCTCAAAATTTATTCAATTTGTGCAATTTTAAAAAGTTAATATAATAACATTTTTTTTAATGATTGGTAAATATTGTGTTTTAATTTTTTTTATTTTTCAAGGTCGAAAGAACTGATTTCGAATCTGACGAATCTTTCGATATAGCGAATTGGCTGAAGATTATATCTTTCCTTATACTAGACGTTCAGTGTATTTAAATACAAGGGGTATTTAGCTATTTAGTTTCAATATATCATTATTCAAATAACATCATTATGTTGTCAACGGTTTATTGATACATATGTCAATATAAAACAAAACACCGTTGAAGTTGTGCCACGTAATTTATTCGGTGTCGACAATTAATGGTCTACACGACACCAATTTCTATTTCCTACACCATTTTTAATATTTTTTCATGGATTCTTTTTATTCAATAATCAATTTTTTAATATATAAATACTAATGGTATACTAATGGATGGAGATGGGGAGAAACTCGATCAGAAAAAATGTGTGTCATTAAAAAGAAATGTTTTGTATCAAATTTCGGGAAAAAGAGACTTAAGTTTTTTTCCGGCATTGAGTTACAACTATCTTCTTTTTTGTGCAACCAAATTCAATGCAATACAGTATCTACTCTAAATAATTTAAATGATCAGTGAGTAAAATTCGTACCCCACCCACGACTGCATTGATTTAACTTGCCTTGATTTTATCATACTAAATACATACATCGACGCCCGATTGTCCTTTTAAAATGAGACAGGCATACTATAAGGTATAAGTACAATATAATGTAATAGATGCTAGTATGTATGATGTACGTATGTGTATGTACAAAGTTTATTATATAGATTTATGGTACATTTACAGTACATTTATAGTAGAAATAGATCAACACAGCAACGACAATTTGTCATATTGTAATGTAATTTCTATAATAATTGCACACCGTGCAAATATTTGAAGGTTGGGAAAACTGGATTTGCACAGCAACAGCGAATTTAGGGTTTAGATCTTACGTTGAAATTGATGTCAAAGATGCTGTGCTATAATGTGTTCTTTCACATAAAAAACCATTAGTTGTAAAACAAGTGCTGTGGCTGTCAAAGTCAATGTATTAAACATTTATAAAAGCGACTGTGAATTTATTAATTTTATGGATGCCACCTACGTACGCACTTCAATGACAAGGCATCCACCGAACAATCATGTCACACCTCAGAGTGAATTGCCCAATGCCAATTTCTAAAGCGTTCTCAAATTTACACGTATGTATAGGAAAAAAAAAAGATTCATCCGGTGAGGTGGATTTACACCCATTAAGGGGAGCAATCCCTTAAGAACACTTCAAAATAACTCATTTTGTAACAGTGTTTTTAAAGATTATAAAATAATTGAATCATTTTGAAGTTGTAACATCATTTTATTCGAACTATGAAAATATAAATAATATTTTTTTTTTCACAAAATGGCGGCTTAGTTCAATTTCTCTTCAGGTGGCTTTGAAGCGAGGTCCAAAATTGCTGCATTTGTCAGTCTTTCTCTATTTATCTTTTTACCAGAAAAACAATTACTTTCTATTCTAACAAATGTATGGGAAGGATAAACCTATAACATCATAAAAAAGTATAAAACTAAAAATTAGGTACGCTCTTTAATAAAATGTTCAAATTTTATACTGTTTTTTCGACATTTTTCATCCTCAAAAAGTAGTTTATTTAAATGAAATCTTTAAAAATGTAAGGTTTATCCTTCCGGTAGTGATATAGAGAAAAGCCTCACAAAAATTCAGCCAAATCGATCAATATCTTTTTAAGTTACAGTACGAGCAGTTTTTGAAAATACGGATTCGAAATAATCGCGTTTAAAGTTTCACTTTAGCTTACGCAGTATACTATATGCACTCGACTATATGTGCGATAACTCTGTACATATTAAATATTTTAATTTTTCCTCGGGTCAACATATTCTCAATGCATTATATTTTCGAAATATGAAAGAAAAAAAAATCGATTTTTTTAAATTTCTAAAGGGATTGCCCCCCTTAAGTAGACTACGCTTTATCATTTTTGAAATGACATTCCTAGACTGTCATTTCTTTCTAGGAATGACATTTTAGTAATGACATTCTAAAATCTTTTTTTCTGAATTTTTCTTGTTCATTGTTGGATTTATCTTCTTTGGGTGCGGACGTTTGACATTTTTTTTTATAGATGACTCAAAAATATTTAACAACTTATTTTAAAAATAATCTTTATATGATATGTCCCAAAGAACCCTGTAATTTCTGTAGCAATAAATGAATCTCTCCAAAAGTTCCATTGGATCGGTAGAAGTCATTGTTTTAAAATTGGTCTTTGGCAAACTCGACTTATGAAAAATGCCGAAAGATAAAATTTGCCTACACATTATCATTAATGCACCAATCTCCGTTATTCGAAAAATTTCAACCCTCATCAGTCATCACTCTCGCCATCATTCCAATCGTAATTTTTTATTCCAGTTACACAGTCATTTTTAGATCATTCCACCAAAAATTCATACGTATGTATGTAAGTCGCTAGCGAAGGTAAGAAGTGTAAACATCGGTTTTAACAGTATTACTCGATGGAACATGTGTAGGTATTAAACATTGCAATGTCGGTTCGGAGTAAATTCTGGAGCGGTGCGTCTTCTCTTATACCTGCATTTTGGAAGAGGGACGTTCACGTGGGTTTTAAGTGTACGAACTTATTAGATTACGAACATAAATGTACATATAAACGAAACCCACAAGTAGTTGCTTAGTTATAAAATAATGACGGCTTTTATTTTATTTAATGTCACCTTTTTATGTTAGCTTTATCTTAAGTAAATTACTGCAATAATTTAACTGTCAATCTAATAAGCATCTTGAAAGTATTGTAATAGCAGCTTCTCTTCAAATTAGAAATAAACACGATTCTGTGAATTTCATTCATATTATGTTCACCTTTAAAGAACATATTTTTAAGACAAAATGCATAATAAAGTCCTATTATTTAACTATCCTCTAAAAAAAATAATAAATTTAATAAGATCCGTAAATATTTAGTTTTCCCCTATACATGTATACAAAACCTAATATTTTCCTTCTTTCAAATCCAAGATGGTTAAAATGTTGGGGAATCATTTTAAAAAGTCTACGAATGACTTCATCTTTTATATCTATTTATATTTAAAATCCTTTATTTTTATGTACCCTTGCCATAATTTAAAAGAACATTAAGTCTTTATTGAATATCAAGAACACCCATAGAAAAGCAAGAAGTTTAATGGTTTTTAGAGATATACCTACCACAGTATAATATAGTGATTTTAATCGATTCTGTCGCCAAACTATTGCCCATTTGGACTATCCATTTTGTAAACCCGTAACTCAACAAGTTAAACTAGATAATTTAAAAAACTAACACAAAAGAAAAGACATTTAAAAACGATTCGATATGTCAAACATCTCATCCCGATTATCGTGAAAAAATAATGAGACCCTTATATATTTTGGTTATCAAAATAAATTGGACCTTTTATTATTATTCTTTTAGAAAACAACACATTTGATATCAAATATGCAAATACTAACTGTTAGCTAATTGGCAACACACTTTTTCGTATAACCACAACAAAACTTGACTTGCCGTTGGGTTTTTGATACTAAGCTAAGACTACAACTTTAGCTTAGTATTGAACGCGATATTATGAAATTCCATAACAAATCAAAATCTTGATTAGCTGGAATAAATTAAAAAAAAAAAGCGAAGAGCAAAAGAACAAATTCGATGAATAAATTTTTACATTTAAGGTGCAGAGATTCGACATCAGAAAAAAATATATATACATAGAGGACTTTACGTCTCCACAAATAGAGAGTAGAACGCTTATCAGAGCAAACGACAGGTGGAAAACCCTCAACTCTTGTATAAACACAAGAAAGATGTGGCCAATTTACGACAAAAACAAAACGGATAAGATATTAATGAAGGACAGAAACTCTCTGTCCAAGCTGGTAGGCATAATAACCGGGCACAATATGCTTCGGCACCATGCCAGCAAACTAGGTCTTAATGTTAGTGATCTCTGTAGAGGATGCGGTGACGAGGAAGTCCACGAGGATACACCCCACTTCCTCTGTCATTGCCCAGGTCTCTACCACATAAGGCATAAAACTCTGGGTAGACATTTCTTCCAGGACATAGAAGAACTCTCCGGATTCCCGGTAAAGGACATCTGCAGCTTTATTAAAGCTACGGGTTGGTTTGACAATCCTTAATCGCCGTCATCCAAACGAATAAGGAAACAACACTTATGGGCATCACAATGGATCTGTATTGATCTAAGTGTGGCGCCAGATGGGCATCCCTCGGCGTCAACCCACTAACCTAACCTAACCTACGTCTCCACAACATTTTACAGCCTATGCGCAATGTTTCGCTGATTCGAATTACATAATTTGTTTTGTGTACTTCTTCTATTCCATCAAATATTTGAACAATAGTCGGGCTTTTTGATAATTTATCATCCATTTTCACATCATATAGGCAGAAATACTATAAACCTAGTCTATGTACAAAACGATTTAAAAAAATTGTTAAAAACCTGCAGATTTCATCTTTTTCGATCAATTTTCAGAAATGCGCATCCTGTTTATTTCTCGCAAAGCATGAACTAAAGATTCTCTTTGAACAATTTAATATTAGTAGAACAAATTAATTTTTCTATACTTATTCA
The DNA here is from genome assembly GCA_949775065.1 of Brachyopa scutellaris. Classification (NCBI taxonomy): domain Eukaryota; kingdom Metazoa; phylum Arthropoda; class Insecta; order Diptera; family Syrphidae; genus Brachyopa; species Brachyopa scutellaris. Next base: position 183,172,243 of record OX459112.1, on the reverse strand, counting down.
ATTAAATTTAGTTTATCCAAGAGTATGTATTATGTATATCCAATACAAATTGTTATCGATAACCAGAGTATGTTGAGTTGAGTTGCGCAGTAATACTCGTAATAGCTTCGGCACCAGAAACTCAGAAGTAATCCACAAGAAGTATTGGTGCATTGCCGCTGGTACTATTTAACAACCATTACCAAGAAAAAGTAAGCATTTTTAAATTTGACACATAATTTGCTTCTTTTTCTTTGAATATTATATTGTTGCACTTTTTACTATAACAAACACTTGTTTACCTTTTTTTATTTCACCATTTTTCCACAATATTAACTGATTTTAAATAAAACACACAAACATTGAACACCAGAATTTAATATCTGCCTTTAGCAAAAACTATTTCAATGGGATTTTTTTCGACACGAATTATTACACTATTTATGTATATATCTTTCGATTCATATATTTATTTATTTATTTAAAAGAATATTTTAATTTCAATTGTAAACTATTAAAACAAAAAAAGAGAGATAATACCAAAAATTATAAAATCCGCGAAACAAAACCTCTCAAAATCGCGGTCATTCAAAAACTGGAGAATAAGATGATGGCCACCAAAAGAGGATCGCCAAGATCGCCATACACAGTGGTGTAAGTGAGAGAAAGAGAAATATATGTACGCGCCCGCCAGGTAGGTATCGTATAGGTACAATTTTATCATTGGATATATTTGTGCTCTCCCACTCAATAAATACACAGGTATGGGAAAATGGAAAATTCTCTCAAAATGTACTTAATCTAATACACATGCATACCAGTTGGTGGTTCTCTCTTTTAGCTACTTGTTGTACTACACACAGGTAAAATGGCATGTTAGGTTAGGGTTACCACTGCCACTTGGTAAAGCGGTGAATGAATTTCTAAAGATGTTACATTGTGTACCTGGGAGGGATTTTCCTATTAAATGAAAGATTATTCTTTTAAAAAAATAGAAGGGAATGAAGAAGATGAAATTCATATCTATCCTTTTATCGGTATATAATGAAAGAAAAATTAGAGCCAATTACCTGGAAGGAATGTAAAACCTTATCCGGAAGGAGCAGCTTTAGGAGACAAATAATTTCGATACGTTGGCATTTAATCTCCTCTCGGAATATGTATGTGAATTGTTCGTCTTTTTATTCCAATTATGTACAAAAAAAAGTCTTAATGTTGATTTAGAAAATAGGTAGGAGAAATCTTAATCTTAGCTCTTGCTCTTTTGAATGGGAGACTGTCATCCCCTATTGTACATTTAGTCCTTTAGCATGCTTACGCAGGAAAACTTAAACGGGTTTAGATGGGATTCCTTCCCCAGTTGGATTTAGTTGGTAGACGATACTTTCGACAAAGCTTTTAGGGCATAATTAAGTGGTTTGTGTAAACAGTGAAATTTCCCATTACGGACAGCTCCATTCGACGGATATATCACTTGGACATATTTTTATATCCAAGCTTTTATGTTTCAGATTGCATACATTTACGATTGCATTAGCCAGACTCCCTTGGTCGAACGCGGACAAGCATATCTGTTAGAAATTATTTAATTTAATTCCATTAGTCGGAAAAAACATAAAAATCCTACTGGCTTAGCTTCACACCGAATTGTTACTTCTTGCTCACCGTCAGTCGCAACAGATGCCAACGAAAAGACAAAATACACTGGTCCTTCGCTTTGCGCAGAGGTTAGGGGAATGAAAAGTCTCGTTCAAAGCGAAGTATAAACCTCATGTAATTTAGAGGGTTGTGTTCCTGAAGAGTGAAATACATATAAGCAGTTAAGACAACACCGTAGCTAGTAATAAGTTTTTCCAAAATAATTTATTTAAAAAAAAACGATTAAAAAGAAAAGAACAAGAAACTTGAAATAGTAATTCAAGAAAAACAAGTTACGAAATTAATTTGGAAAAAAAAAGGATCTATAAGATTTCTTATGTCACATTGGATGGACGTTTAAAAAGATCTGTCACTACAGAGTACTTGACTTTTTTAGACTTTCCAATGTGCAACTCCCGGTATGGTGCCAAGGCAGTCCTTATGTTGGTTTGAAATACCGAGTACAGAAGCACGTTGTAGAAATCATAAATATTCAAATATCTTGAATACAGACGGCGTATTTAGGTTAGGTACGGTGGCTATCCACCATACTTGGTAGGATTCACCTAGACCAAAGTATGTACGTCCATTGTGTTGTCACGTGAACCGATTGTTATCAGACTCTGGGAACCATTTTGAAAGTTGGATACATTTCCATATCTTATTGATATGCATGTAGGAAATATCCTGAAGGTCTATGAAATATTCTCCCAGCGAGGATTCCCAAACTTTGTTGTTTTGTTTGTTTTTGACTGCTTCTAATCTTATGAACCGATTTAAATGCATGCGAATCTAACTGATTCAGCTAACATGTCTCAAATGTACAGTTAGCCTGTTTTTTAGCATTTTGGAATTCAACGTTTCATTCAGCACAAACCACTCTTTCTTTCACCATAATTTTTTGTTCTGAAACTGCCATATATCGGAAGATAGATCATTTTCATTTCCCGAAATTGCCTGCTTCTAATCTAGTGAGCCGCAGTGTATAGTGAAAGCGTAATTCGTCACTGCCCCAGGAAATTCTCTTTCTTTTGACACCTCATTTGTTAAGATTGATTAAGTGTGAGAGCCGAAAATGGTACCTATACTACGGAAATAATATATGTATATGATTCCTATTTGAAAAGCTAAGTTTTATAGTGAGTTTTTAAAAAAGGATAATGGCAACCCTATTCCGCTTGAAGCATTCCAACCAAAAAATTCCTCTCCAGCAATCAGGTTTTCTTTCGTCTTTGAGCACAAGTTGTGTCTTGTGTTCTACAACCTACAATAAATTCGTATAAGCATAGTCCACAAATATCGCTCTCTTTTTCATCAAATGCAACACCAACACAAAACAACTCAGTCTTGCACTCGGCATCGGCTCGGCAGTCGGCACTGGTCTGCATCAAAATACCTGTAAATAAGTTCTCTCGCGCTCACATCTTAGCGCATTCATCTCATAAATGCAATTGTGTACTTTACAAGCAATACCTGTTTCATTGAGGTGGCGACTTTGATTGTGGGTAATTGAACTAGGGTCTCTGACGTTTTATTGTTCTTTGGCTCATTTACGACTGCTTAAAATCAGGTTTTCTTTCAATTCTCTCAGTTTTCTGTTTCTCTCTTTCTCTGTCCATGAACACGCATACAAAAATCAAAATACCACTGATCTTGGAAAATATTCCTTGGATATTGGAATGGCGGCTGCGCAACCACCTATACATAGACAAAAAGCCGGTTGGTTTGTTTTTGTTTTCATCCATAGCTCGTGAGACATAGCATAGCATAAAAAAAAACCACCAACAAAATGCACGAACGACAGGTATTTAAAAAAAAAAAATTTATTTGTTTTCTTTCATTTCGGAGTTATAAAATGAATAAAAATAAAGTAACGTAGAAACTAGAGATAGAGAAGTAAAAAGAGAGAGAAACAAAACTATTTTCGAACGTAGGTGGGGAAAAGAGTAGAATTTAGGCGACACAGCATGCATTTTTAAGACTTATGGTAAAGGAAATTGTTATTATTTCAGGGTTTGTTTTGGTTGGGATATTTTTTTCAGTTCATAAATGTTCTAAGACTAAGTAACAAAGTATCGGTGAATTTATAAACAGATCTCTAAATAAATACTTTTGTAACTTAACAAGAAATGGTGAAACTTTTTTCGGAGCACCAGACAAATGTTTTTAAGCCTTTTCCACCTAGCTTAGCAAACGAATGTCTTGATTTCTCTAGATGAAGACGTAATTGCTTATTTTAAGCTTAGAGAGATCAGTACATACATTTATAAACTATCCAATAGAAAATCTCCAGGTTAACTTATAACTGCCCAAATCCTTAAAGAGCTACCCTTAAAAGCATTGTTAAAGCCGAAGCTCATAAAGGTTGTTTTAAACAAAGATATGTACATATATCCGACTTCACTTGAAAATAACAGAAATTATTGTTATACATACCTAAACAAGGTAAACCTCTATCTTCTATGACCTTATATAGGCCAATCTCACTTTTACCGGTATTATAAAAACTTTTCTTGAAACTGCTTCTTAAAATTCTAGACAAAATCATAGAGCAAAGAAGGCTTTTTCCCACTCATCAGTTCGGGTTTAGAAATAAACATTCGAGGAGTGCATCGTATAACTAGAAACTATAAATAGCACTAGAAGAAAAGCAAGTTTGTTCTGCATTATTCTTAGACGTTGCACAGGCTTTCGATTGGTTTGGCATAAGGGTTTAAGTATAAACTTCATAGGGATTTACCTAGACAATATTATAAGATACTTAAATCTCATATAGGAAACAGATTCTTTAGAGTTCGCATGGTTCAGCGTATTCTGAACCTAAAAAAATACTAGCAGGTGTTCCACAGGGAAGTGTTCTAGGGCCCATTTTATATTTATTATATACTATGACACGATGATAGCCACATTTGCAGATGACTCTGGTCTTCTACCAACTGATGGTTGCGTAGCTAAAGCAACTGAAAAGCTACAAAACTCAGTTCATGAGATTATGCGATTGGACGCAACGTTGACGAATTGTGCTAGGTTTCCACTTGTCGATTTGAAATTGATAAACGACGTGTTTTTACGTCAATTAGAAAATTGGCAAGTGGAAATAATGAAAAACTGCTTATTTATCATTATTTCCAATTGCCAATTTTCTAATTGACGTAAAAATGAGTCAAAGTCCACTCATATGAATTTAACAAAAAAAAAAAAAAAAACGAATCTTCCTGTGGTTGTTAATAATCAAGTAGGTAGTTCCTTATTCTAACACAGCTTAGTATCTGGGTATGAATCTTGGGTGGCTGTGGCGTAGTGGTAGTCGTCGTCGCTTGTCACGCTGAAGGTTCACTGTTCGAATCCAGATATCGCCGAAACATTTATTTCTCACGAAATTGTACGAATTCTAGACCAACCTTGTCCTTTACATAAAAAAAGTACTCGTAGTAAGAGAGAGAGTAAAAATTTCCCCTCACTAAAAAATCTTACGAATTCTTACTCAACAAATTTCTGCCGGTAAAAAGTGAACTATCCGTGAAAGTCAGCTGTTCCGTTTGTTCGGAATTATTTGCATTTTCTTATTTTAATGCAAAAGTAAAATAATGGAAACAAAAGGAACATAGGTGAAAGTTGAATGTTCTGAATGTTGAAATTTGCATTTCGCAATATACTGCATACTGCATTGGCTCTGGGATATTATCAAGAGTGAAATTGTCTGTAAAACCCAAAATCGTACAACACCACTCTGTTTCCTCTTGCTTCACATATGTTTATGACATTTCGTTTGTTGCAGCTTTTGTGATTAAACGCGTTTCCTTACGTTTTCGTAATTTTACCTCTCTCTGAGAGAATTTTACCCCCACTCCATGAAATTTAATAACTTGCTATTTTTTGAGCAGAAAGTAAAGGAATAGACCTACAATAAGGATATTCATATCCCCTTTAGCGTGGGTATATTATATTGGATGCTAAACTGAAATGTAAAGAACATGTGAAAAAGAAAGTAGAAGAGCTAAATATTAGATATGAAAAGCTTAATTAGCTGTTAGGATATAATTCAGAAGTGTCAATTGAGAATAAAATCTTAATATACAATTAGATACTAAATGGTATCTATCCAATTGTGGGGTTGTTCCAAGAAAACAAATGTTCTAATAATACAATCATTCCAAAACAAAGTCCTTCGGGGAATGGTAAATGCCCCATGCTATGTTAAAAATAACGACTTGCATCGTGATTTGCAGATTGATCATGTCACGAAAGTTATTAAATATAACGAAATCCATCACAACGTGCGTCTGTAGATGCATATTAATCCTGATATAGATGATGTCTTAACCTTTAACTGGGTAGCTGGGGTGCTGACAACACCCCAAGCCCTTATTTTTCAAAAATATTATACTTTGCGACTGACAACACGCGTTGTCGGTACGGTATCTTCCTGTTGTTTTCTATTATACAGATTCAGATGGTTTTAAAAAAGTTTGGTTGCACAAGTAAGCCGTGACAGTCTCTTCAAGCTGCAATGGTGCTGGCAACACCCCACCTACGCAGTTGTGTAATTTTTTTTACTGGCTGAATTTGTATAGGCAATTTGAAAATGTTATATGAAAAAGATTAGGAACGCATTCAACTGTTATTAACATTATATAAGTGAAGATTCTAGTAAAGAGCCGGACTTAATTGATTCGAATGATGGTGAATTTGTTAAAACAAAAAATTGTTTCAAAAATTAATACGGAAAGCATTATTTTGGAAAGGATGACTAAAAACTCTATAAATGGGTCTTAAAGTTAATTCTTTTCACATTGTTCTACCCCAGAACGATATCATAATGACAATTCCGCCATAGAACCACTAACCAGAGGAAAGATAAGCGTAAGGTCATCTACACCGACTTCTCTAAAGCATTCGATCGCGTTAATCACGATATCTTAATTCGCAAGCTAGCTAAATTTGGATTTAACTCTAACTTCCTAAAATGGATTAGCTCCTATCTTAAGGAACGTATACAGTATGTCCGTATTAACGGCATAATATCAGCACCTATTTATGTGACTTCTGGTGTACCTCAAGGCAGTCATCTTGGCCCTTTGCTTTTCCTTCTATTTATAAATGACATTCCTGACTTGTTCGTAAATTCTCAATGCCTAATGTTTGCCGATGACTTAAAAGTCTTCCGGCCTATAAACTCTGAGCAGGATTGTACTCTTTTGCAAAAAGATATTGACAAGCTTTCGATTTGGTGCCTCAATAATGACCTTCATCTAAATGTTTCTAAATGTCAAAGCCTTACTTTTTGTCGTAACCTTTCGCCAATTCCTTTCACATACATGATCGGCAATGTCTCACTGTCCTTTATTTCCTCCAAAAAAGATCTTGGAGTTATTTTTGACAATAAACTTAGTTTTGTTAAGCATATTGAGTTTTTAGTGGCCAAAGGTAACTCAATGCTAGGATTTATACTACGCAATTCTAAAGACTTCCAGGATCCTTATACTCTTAAATGTCTATTTTTTGCCTTTGTCAGATCAAATCTTGAGTACTGTAGTACCATCTGGAATCCATTTTATAACATACATGCCAACAGAATTGAGAGGATCCAGAAACGTTTAACAAGGATTGCATTGCGTAGATTACGCTGGAATATCGAAATGCCTTCTTATGAAACGAGGTGCAAATTATTTGGAATTTTGCCTCTTTTCGTAAGAAGGCAATATTTTTCTGTTATGTTTATTCGCGATTTGATTACCGGTCATATTGATTGCCCTTTTCTGCTTTCATTAATTGGATTATATGCTCCATCGAGAGCTCTTAGAAATCGTTATTTATTTTATGTACCTTATCATAGAGCAAATTATGGTTACAATGAACCAATTTCTAGATGCCTACGAGAGTCAAATAATTATTGCAGTCTTTTAGATTTTCATCTCAGTAGGAGTTCATTTAAGAATAAATTAGTTTTAGAGCTCCATTTCCGGTGGTTTAGTCAGTAGTTCTAAGTTTATATTTTAACTGTACCAGTAATCTAAAGAGAACAGTTGATGTATACTCATTTGATGAAATGAAATAAATAAATAAATAAATAAATAAAGTGAAATCATGATGGGGTGTTGTCAGCACCCCACTACCTACTTACGTTACTATTACTCACCTACCTACTTAAAGGTTAAATGTACCTACTTTATAATACTCTTAGATTAACGTTGAAACTAAAGTCATTTGTCGATCTTTCTCTGATTGGTCGCGATTAATGAGGTGTTTTTGGTGCGGTTAGAGTCCCACATTACTCTCGGTTTCCAACCCCACATTGTCCTTCGAGATTTTCACCTTCATTCAAAACAAAAAAGTTTATAAATGATTTGTTGGTAAAAAATATAAATTGGATAAATGCGTAGGTAATTTTGTATTTTTATTATAACTCTCTGACATGGAGCTAACCGCTATTTACTGCCCGTTTTCGAATATGCTTGCAGCTGAAGAATATCTTTTCTACCATTAAGCACTTTTTTAACCGATCAAATAGCAAAAGGACCACATTGTGATCTCTCTAAAATAGCAGCCTGACAAATACGGAATTTTCTCTACAACTATGGGGACTATTTTGTACCCCAAGTCCCCAACAAATGCTCATCCATAAAATATTTTCAAACGACACTCAACACGTATTCAATACAAGTGTTTTTCTCCGTGCACAAGTACTGGTACATATCTACTCGTAGTTGCTGGCAGTCTTGAGACTCACCACCACCTATATCATTCACAAAATACCCATAAAATAACTCAAGTCCGTAGGGCTCGGATTGTTTTTCGTGGCTCTTTCGTTATATTTGTTATGATTATTGTTAAGATGCTTTTGGTCGTCCTGAACGACGTTCCTTCGCTTCCTTGCACTAGAGACCCTATCCACTCCGACCACTCAGTTCGCCACATATACATATGTACGTGTATATTTGTCCCATCACTTTGGATATCGCTGTCCATGGTGGTGCTACGGCTGCTGTGGCTGAGATTGCACTCCATGGTACCTATATCTATAGCATGTAGCATTAGTCAAGTTATTGCCCATGGTGCCTGGTCACATTTTTATCTTTTGAGGAATATTACAAAAACACGCAATGTCTGTGCACAAAGGGAATACGCCATTGCCGTCGTAGTCGTCTTCTTCTTCGTCGTCGTCGTCGTCGGTCGTCATGAGAAAAGGAATGCAAGTCATTTTATAGAATGGACGGGATGGAGATTGGAGAGGGTGCTTGGTCGAATCGCGGAAAACCGCACTCAGCTAAAATGTCTTCAAAAAAATAAAAATAAAAATAAAAATCCATCTTTCTATCTCCGTCTTTCAACCATGAAGAAAAAATTTCTTTTTTCCAGATTTCTATATGAAAATCAAAAATCGTGATGGAACTCATTAGCAGTTCCATGCCCTCCTGTGTGGATACGAGTGAATTCAAATTTTCAAATTCAGGATCCTCCCTCTACCCTGAAAGCTGAACCTTCAAAGTGCCTGAAACAACAACGACGACAATTTTGCATGATAATTGTGAATAAAAGAGTTTGCACGATCCGATCAAGAAGAATGCTCATTGGATTTGCCCAAAAGACAAAACGAACATAAAGTGTTTTTTTTTTTGTTTGTTAATTTTTCTGGGTTTCAAGTTCGAGTAATAAAAATTTGCTCAAATTTCCATAGGAGCACACGTTTTTGCACCAAAGTGGATCGGCCGCCTCATGACTGGGACATGGGGAGATCCAAATTTGTTATGGCGAACGATACAACCGAAACCGGAGAACCGTTCGTTTAATTAATTTAACTACGTGCCGGCTGCAATGTGCTGGTTGATTTGTGTTAGTGCGGTACAGCGGAGGGTCGAGCAAAATATCACTAATTGAAAATTGTATCGCAAATTAGCATTCAAATTTGGAAAAGGCAGTCCAAGTTTGATTTCGGAGGGACGACGATCCTCTGAGCTGAGCAATACATTTTCCTTCGTAGGGTTTCGTGACTCACTCAGGTGAAGGGCACGTTCAAGACGGGATGGCACGTTCAAGACGGACCACAATAGTCGAGATATTCCTATTTTTTTAAGAATATGTTTATGGTAAACGATCTAAACACTGTTGATGGTGCTATGGGGAGCTTGAAAAAGAAGTTAATATTTAACATTTTAGCAGGAGATTCAAAAATCATAAAACTGAAGTTTATATGAAGACCGACAATCGTTTTCAGGATTAATTGGCAAAGTTATATGTAACTTCAAAGTCATAGCATCTTCATATGTTTTATCAAAGTTTAATCCGTATTTCCCACCTGCTTTTAAAAGTACAACGATGGCAATTCAAATCACATTAGTTCAAATAGATATAGCCCCAGGCTAATATTTGACACTGGTTCCATCAAATAACCCGAACGGTAGTTGCACATCAATTACCACCCAAAACGCTTTCCACACACAGGCACACGAAAACCGATTGAACATCTACCATCTTGAATCTCCCCTCATACAGCCTCCTCTTCAGCCTGCAACACCGAGTAGAACGGGCGCGCGCACCAAAATCACCAAAACATAATTTTGTCAATCGCTGGTATTACATGTACTTTACCTTGAAAGTCATCATCCACCACCACGCAACCGCACAGTATCATGAGGAGCAATCGTCTCCCTCCTGGACGACATACTATATTATCCCGCCGCCATATTCATGACCATCGTCATCGTTGTCAGTTGGACGCCCGGACCGTAGTAGATTCCCTCATGGCGAATCGCGCGCTACATACATTAGTCATTTGCACAGCGCGTTCGAGTACGGTGCGCAAAGATAGCCTGCAAAGTCTGATTTATAATGTTCTCCACTTTCGTGGCGCACGGAGTGGTGTAGTGCGGTTGGTTGCTTGGTCTCACAGGAATCTCACATACAAGCGAGCTATGATGCGAACAGCACTGTATCTACGGCTATGTTCCTGGGCCCCTCTAGGCTGGTTATGGTGACTGCGCCGTCTGTGTCCTTGTGTGCTGCTTCAACAGCGCATGATGGCATTTGTCGCGTTTCTTATCCTCCGAGGTTTTTGTGTTAATTTATTTCCATCCCCCCGGGGGCGAAAAAGAAAGATTATTTTAGGACAGACGGACACAAGAGAAGAGTCGGAACAGGAGATTGCTTTTTTGTGCCCTTTGCATATGTAAATTTTGACATCACACACGCACTTAATGCCTCAAATAACGCCTGAACGGATAGACAGAACTGTGCTGTGCACAGCGTACATACAACGGTTACATTTTCAAGGTGCACGAAATGGGACGCATTTTAAAATCGCGTTCGTCGCAAGGAGGACAGTGCAGTTTTTAAGTTGTGGCTTGAATAGCATTTCATATCTCATAAAAATGTGAAGTGTAATAGATGCTCAGTCAGGAGCTGTTAGTGGAGATTTTACTTTAATAGAACACGTTGAGAAGTGGGTAATAAGATTTATAAGACGGAAGATTTTCTAACAGCCTGACATTCAGCACATTCGTAACTTCCCTTGATGATCGCCATGTAAACGTCGAATCCTATTTAAAAGAAGCTCCATTTTCAGTATTGGAAACGGGTTAAATGGATTCCAGACATTTAGATCTCGAAAGCATTGTGTCACTCATAAATCCGCGTATTTAAAACCACTTCTTCGTCATTAGAAACTAAGAAGTGTATCTCTCGCGACGTGGCGACGAGTAGTAAATAGTAGCCACATTCGGTCCGCTGAGGCTCTTTCTCTTGTGTCGTCCTCTCCACCTGGATTTTAATAATTCGCATAGAGCGGTATTATTTATGACCTCCAAGGCAACCAAATGCAAATACTACACCCGTACGTAAATAATGTATGTATACGCGATGATTGATCTCAGGGTCGCATCTCTCTCACTCGTTCTCCTTATCACATTCTAGTGCACTGGAATAGTAATATCCGTGGGGCAAGCACTTGTTATTTGTTGTACGAAGGTTACTCCGTGGACCGTCGTCAATGACGATGATTATGTTTCACACCAGTTCTATGTCACGATTTACATCGAAGGATCTTGTACTTGTCAATCGTTTCGAGCGGGAGAGCAACTACTTTGACGACCGCTCATACTTCCTCGATGGTGCCAACATTTCATCAATTTTACACCGTTGCGACGCTTGCGCTATCCATAACTCAATGACATATGTGGATATTGTCAGAAACACACGCCTGAGCAGAAAACAAAACATAATTTGTTACACTAGGCAATATATCAGGTCTTAGCTAACATTAGTACACATCAAGTGTCACGGCGAAGCAGGGTAGGGAGGAGGCAAGCCAAAATACTCATAGAAATAAATATCTTACACCACCCACCCACTTGTAATTGTCGTAGGTGTCCCGTCCCGGTCTGCATGTCGAGGTGTCCTTTTGATATGTGTACATTAGTCGGAGGCTAGAAGAGCCAGAGAGGAACTATAAGACACGCAACCATTGCAGGTTCTAGTTTCAAGAATTGGACATTAAGAATGTTTTCGTATGTCCACACGGATTAGGGCCCTGGTAGCACTGAACATTGGGATGTATGTACGTACATAAGACATTGTGTATGCCCACAGTGCAAAAACATTGTACCAGAACAGATTGATATGAGTTCTGATCGCCTGGAGATGCGAAAATGCGATTGTGGGAGACGATCAACGATGCGGAGTCGAAGTTTGCGGGTTACTACGATCAGGTTTTTATTACCTCCAGTGGGAGTTTTTAATCCGCGAGTAACAGGAGATTGAGTCGATCGAGGGGATTATGGAAATGCCACAACGCAGTTTTTTTTATATTTTTTTAGTTTTTCTATGCAAATAAGGAAAACAAATATGTATTAACAAATTTCTGCATATGAATGCAGCTAAGTAGAAGCATTTTATATATTTTAAAGCATATAATATAAATTATCTCCATTGCGTGGAATTGGCGGTTGATTGAGTGAGATTTTTCGAACTTAACCTTTAACTACCGTAAAATGGGGTGACAAGCAACATTTTTTTTTTCGTTTTGACTATATTTTCTTAAGTTTTTATCGTACTCTCAATGTGAGTATACCAAAACATGAGTCACGGGTCCTATTTTCATTGGCAGTCACCCCGATGCTGTACAACAAGCCGTTCTATTTAATTTTGGGCAAAATATGCCTTGTTGCGAGTCACCCGGTCGTTGGGGTGACTAGCGACGGTAAAGGGGTGACAAGCAATTACACTGGAGTGAAAAAAACCACAAACTTATTAAAATCCAAGTTTAAAAGTTTTAAAATCCACTTAAAGCAGCAATCTGAAAAAAAATTCAACAAGTAATACAAATAATGCAAAGCAAATATATTTTCGTTCATAAAAGTGCAACTTTAATAGTTTTGAATAGTTATAAAAACAAAACAAAAAGAATTCAAATTAAATAAATGATGATTGCGTTCTTCACCCTAGTGTAGTTGCTAGTCACCCCTTTCCCGTCGCTAGTCACCCCGTTTTTGTCAAAAAAATGTATGGTTTCAAACTTTAGATTGAATAATATGTTTTCTTCAGTGAATTACTTACTTTTTTTAATTAATCTGCTTAATAATCAAATAGGCTCTGCCGCCAATACAAAATAAAGAATAAATCTTCACTGTTTCACACCGAAATTAACAGAGTTTTCAGACCAACAAAAATCACTTCAAAATATATTCAACACTCAAAGCCAATTTGGCGCGAAAGTAGGTCTGATACTTGGTGTTGGAGTTGCTTATATGCAAAAAGAATGTATCTTTTTTGATTTGACCAACAAATTCGTGCCAGTGTGGAATAATGTAGACGTAGAGCATGGAGTACTGTTTATTTTTTTACTGGTAATTGTTGCTTGTCACCCCGCAGTTGCTAGTCACCCCATTTTACGGTAGGTAGGTGGGGTGCTGACAACACCCCAAGCCCTTATTTTTTAAAAATATTATACTTTGCGACTGACAACACCCGTTGTCGGTACAGTACCTTCCTGTTGTTTTCTATTATACAGACTCAGATGGTTTTAAAAAAGTTTGGTTGCACAAGTAAGCCGTGACAGACTCTTCAAGCTGCAAGGGTGCTGTCAGCACCCCACCTACCTAGTTGTGTAATTTTTTTTTACTGTGTGAATTTGTATAGGTAATTTGAAAATGTCATTCGAAAAAGATTAGGAACGCTTTTAACTGTTATTGACACTAATAAGTGTCAAGTGAAGAGCCGGACTTCATTGATACGGGTGATGGCGAATTTGTTTACACAAAAAATTGTTTCAAAAATTAATACGGAAAGCATTATTTTGGAAAGGATGACTAAAAACTCTTTAAAGTGGTCGTATTCTTTTAACATTGTTCTACCCCAGAACGATATCATAATGACAATTTTGCCATAGAACCACATACCAGAGGAAAGATAAACGTAATAAAGTGAAATCATGATGGGGTGTTGTCAGGACTCCACTACCTACTTACGTTACTATTACTCACCTACCTACTTAATGGTTAAAGGCCGTTTTTAGCAAAAAGGGAAGGGAAATAGTCATATGATTAGAGGAACCGGTTTCTAATAGGTAGAAGTGCAATGATTTAGGTATCTCTACCGGCCGGCCTCATGAAGTATCAATTAGTCTCGTCAAAAGTTATTGAAATTAAATGCCCTTCGATAAAGTAAATATTTAAATCCAAAAGTAGCAATATCTATTGTTTTCAAATCATACTAAAAAATGTGACCATCACCAAGAAAGCTAAAAATTTTCGGAATAATTTTTTTATCTAAAATGTAGAAAAAAAAAAAAAACCAAGCATGTGAAATAGAATGAAATAGATGGATGGATAAATCCAACGAGATTCCCAGCCAGTAAGACAAGTGCCAAGGGGTGAATGTCCAACGATCTAGAATGTCCAACGGTAGAATCATCATTCTTCCTAAAACCTCTAGATAGACTGATTGATACTCACCTTCGTAGCAGCATCGAATCAGGACAGCTATCAGAATCCCAACATGCATACTATAAAGGCAAATCAGTGGAAACTGCACTGCACTCCCTAGTACCATTGAAAAGACGCTACAATGCAAAAAATGCACAATAGCCGTCTTTCTAGACGTAGAGGGTGCCTTCAGCTTCAATAACGTCAAATCGGAAGCCATAGCAGACGCCCTTTCAAAGCTCAAGGTCGAGAACTCGCTTAGCAAATTGATAAATTTGCTGCTCACTAGGCGAACTATCAACACTAAGCTGAGTGAGTCCTCTTCCAGGAGATTAGTCAATAGAGGCACTCCCAAGGTTGTGTCCTATCCCCCCTTCTTTGAAACTTTGTAGTTAATTAACTTTTGCTTCTCCTGGAAGGTGTGGGGTGCAAAGTAATCGCATATGCTGATGACGTCGCTATAGCTATTTCCGGCAAGCATCTTCACACGATCAATGAACTCATGCAAAATGCACTAAATAAGCTCTCGAAATGGACTGGTAAATGTGGACTGGGGGTTAACCCTCAGAAAACGGAGTTGGTTCTTTTTACTTGGAAATACAAAATCCCTCAAATATGCCCCCCTTCTTTATATGGTACCAAGTTAGTTTTCACCGACAAAGCAAAGTACCTAGGTCTCATCTTGGATAGTAAACTCAGCTGGAAACTCAATATCCAAGAAAGAGTAAAGGAAGCTACCATAGCACTCTACTCCTGCAAGAAAGCCATTGGCAGCAAATGGGGTCTTCAACCCCGTATCGCCCACTGGCTCTATATATCTGTCATCAGACTGATTCTGATGTATGGCGTAGTGGTCTGGTGGACCGCCCTAGATAAAGCTATACATCGCGACGGCTTAGGGAAAGTACAAAGATTAGCGTGTCTGTGCATTAGTGGAGCACTAAGGTCAACACCCTCCGCAGCATTAGACATCTTACTATATCTCCCACCCCTAGACTTAATTCGTAAGCAATTGGCAACCAGTTCTGATATACGACTCAAAACCATCTCACAGTGGTCAAGTAACTACACTGGCCACTCCATAATACTAGACAATCTTACTCTTCCCGAAAACATAGACTACACTGTACCCAAGCCCAATTTTTACAAAAACTTTAAGGTCACTATTCCAGATAGGTCTTTCTGGGATGACATAGGTGCTATAACAGACAAGTCGATACAATTCTATACTGATGGCTCTAAAACCAATGATGGTGTAGGAGGAGGTGTTTTCTCAGACAGATTAAAACTAAATCTCTCCTTTCGCCTCCCTGATCAGATCACTGTAGCGTGTTTCAGGCGGAGATCATGGCGATTTCGGAAGCACTGTCTTGGATCAAGAGGAATGTTATATCCACTAACGATATTAGCAAGGCCAGGCGGCCTTGAAATCTCTGGAATCAGTCTCATCCACTTCTAAGATCACCTCCAGCTGCCGTCCATCTCTCATAGAGATGATTAAGCAGTTTAATATTCACCTTCGCTGGGTGCCGGGATACAGAGATATTCCAGTAAATTGTATAGAGCTGACGAGCTCGCTAAACTAGGAACAAAAATAGCTCTTCTACTCGATAAAAAGAATACGAATATAGTATGCCACTCGCTAGCACTCAAACTTGACACAGTCAAACCAACACTAGATGGGAAGGTGGTGCCTTGCCACCAAACAAAACAGACTAGATCTAAACCGCTCCAAATACCTTTTATCCTTAAAAAGACTACATATAAGCACGGCAATCTGTGTCATAACAGGACACTGCTTTATAGGTAAGCATGCAACTAGGATTGGCATCATATCAAATGACTTTTGCCGAAGTTGCAGATATGAAGACGACTACACCCAGGAGAATACTTCTTCGACGATCTCAGTGACCTAGCACAAAAAGACGTGGGAAGCCTTTTTCGCTTTATTCAAAGCTCGTCGAGATCATGGGTATCAAAATAGGCCTCTATGGGCCTAAGTGTGCTGGTACTAGTTACCGGAAGCCACTGCTACCCAACCTTTGGGTAAAAAAACAATTTCTTAGTTCATAATTTTGTTCATTCCCCATTCAATGTCGCAAAAAGAATACCTGTCTGTCTATGTCCAAATCTACTTGCCCGTATATTCCCAAAAACGTATACTAACCTTTCTCTTTGCTGTGTCCCAGGTTTCAAAAATGTTCGGTGTTTAATTATAAGGCTTGTCATCTGCACTGTCAGTTCAGATTTATTAATTTCGAATTATATCGCCGTTATATCACAGTGTCATACTTTGTTACATTTTGAACATTTTATCAAAAGTCAAAAATTATTTTAACGATTCTGCACGAAGAACAGTTGAAGCCTCCCACCTTAAGCGAACACCTTTTCAAATCAGTATTCTTTAATTAACTTGCCACCACAGCATGGTATTTTAATCCGCCCCTAAAAAATATTTCATATTTTTTTCCAAAAATACTTTTTTGATGGACGCTTGATTTTCTTCCAAAAAACTAATAAAAAAAATCCGTCCACACCGACACTGGTGGCGCAGTGCAGTGTAGCAAGTGCGAACAACAACAAAAATCTATTTAGAACGAAGGAACAATTTTTTTTCGTACACTCGACCGAACCGTGTCCGAACTTATTACCAAAAGGACACAAGAAGGCGTGACCTATTTCACCATTTTTTTGCCGATCATCAGATCCCCTTTTATGTATGAAAGCAACCAAAAATAAAATGAATTGAAAAAAACAAAAAATTTAAATCTTCAAGGGGTAGAGAAAAATTAAGGTGTTGAATGAACATCACGTCATCTCCCCCACAGACGCATGTCTCATGTCCCTCTTAGCGGAATACAACCGCATAAGTGAAGGTGAGGAGGAGGACACTTTTGATAGAATTTTTTGTAGAACCTTTTTTTTATTCCATGCTTCCTCTTTCGGTTGCGAAAAAATTAAAAATTTGGATACATGTCAGGTTGAGAAGGCACCCAACAGAGTTAACAGCTACAGTGGGCCCTCCCAAACATGCTCAGAATAAAAATATCAAATATCGTGTGATGTTCCAAAGCAGAAAACTGAAAAGATTAAGAAGGAATAGATGTAGGACTAGAAATAATGCAGACGTGGTAAGATGTTGTTTTGATTAGAGCCAAGGTGACAGGAAAAAAGGACAGATTTTAGATTAAAAGAAAGAGTTTACCGACTTTAAGCATATATACTTTTTTGGGACAGAAATATGCAAGGTGATAGTGTAGAGAAATGTACAGTCGTGGCGAACTAATTAAGGACGATGGTATCAAAAAATATGAATGGATGGTTTTTTTTTCTTTTTGGTTAGTTAAAAGATATTGTACCTTGTTATGGTTTTTTTTTTAATAGCAAAAAAAGCAAGTAACAACAACAAAAAATATAAACAAAAAAAAATATTGAAATTCAATTACGTGTTTGGAAATGGTTGGCGGACTAATTAAGAACATTATGATTTTGTTATCTTATTTGCAGAATTGTCATGTACTCGCTCTTTATTTCGTAGAAAACCCTTCACAGCCTTTCACCTCCATGGCATAGATGCAATAAGATTACTGCATAGTTTAGGTGGCATATTAGCCCAAGCCGTCCTTGCGACTTCGTTCAAATTTCCATTAGGAAATTTTCCTGTAGGACTTAAATCTGGACTACACGATAGCCACTCAAAACATCGACAGCATTTTTATCGAACTAATCATCATTATTTCTGTAGTATAGGTATACCATAATCGGCTCTCACACTTAACCAAATGAGGTGTCAAAAGAAATAGAATTTCCTGGAGCACTGACGAATTGCACTTTTAGTTTATAAATTTTGACAAATTAAAAAACCGATCAAAGCAAATACCCAAAATGAACTCGGCAAGGAATAAACACTTCCCGTATGATTTCCACGGGATTTCCAATTTTCCATCAGTTGACATATGGAAATCATATGGCAATTTTGGATTTAGGGGTAGGATTTTCTCTTGCGAGAGTTCCTCGCACGGACACACTAGTGTTTTGTTGATATTGCAGATGCAATGTGCTCCAAGTAACGGGGAGTTCTTTCTTAGTATAAGCATAGGGTTACATGACATTTTCTAATATTTGTATGTATTGCTCATTAAACTTCATTAAACCTATTCGTTATAAGGGCCCGGTTCCTTCGAATGACATACATACATCTCCAAAGCATCACAATTCCTCCTCTGTGCTTAAGTATAACCGTCGCACATATATAGGTTGATTTTTAGGTATAAGACGGCCAAAAGTCAATTTTTCAAAGCTAACTTATAACAAAACAAATGTATTCTTTGATAAGCAGGTACCCCAACAGATAATATCTGCCCATCCGCGGCACCTCACAGGTCGGAACTTAATCGTCTCGCAAGCTGTACACGTTTTGTTATCGGTGGCGCCGGCCGACGCTCATAGCGAAAGAATATTTCATGTTATACAGTGCAGTGCATAAGTTAAAGTGATGAATATGGATAAACCAGGTAAGTTTCTTATAATATGATATAAATTTCAATTAGAAATGTTAAAATTTAGTACAGTAATAGCGTTTTAAAGGCTACCCTTTTGTGCAATCTCTCACCAGTTTTCGTTCTCAATAGCAAAAATGTTATACTTCCGGGTCTTTCCGAGTAAAATTTCTTATTTTGTTCTATAGTATAACTCTTTGGCTTGATAACCAGAAATTATCAGCCACTAATTCATTAGGCTGCTCGGAATTGAAAGTAGTAACTCGTAAATATCTATTTGATAAGATGAATGAGTAAAATTTTCCATCACTAAACGAACAATTGGAATACTTGGAAAATTATTTGTTAGTGTCTCAGATGAAGACAAAAAATACCTGAAGCATAATTTTTTACTTTTTAAAACAAAAGTAAAAAAACAGATTATTTGGGGTCTAAAATAACCGATTATTCATTGTAGTGCTGTTTATTACTGAAATAAAACATAAAATAATTTTAGCCGCCTAATTCCTAGAAACCGAACAATGTCCGTCGTGCATTTCGTATTAAAAGACTAATTTTTAGGGCATATCTTTTAGTATCTAAGTAATCTTTGTTTCATCGCTCCATAATATTTGTTTCCATTCACGAATCGTCCAATCCTTATGTTTCTTCTAACCTTTCTATTCGACTTTTTAGGGAAAGCAATGGTTCCTTTCGTATCCCTCTTCCAAAAAGTTGAATCGTACCCCTATGGAACGTGCTGAAAGGGCATTCGGATCCTCACCTAAAGCTTCATTTTGAATTCGTTTCGAAATCATAAATGTATTTTTTATTATTCTGCCTCATTAGTCCTAACGCGGTCTTTTAAGCGTTGCTACCTTTTCCGTAGTTTGATGTTTCTCACATTAGCTTACTCTATTGGAGACCATTGTTTTTGAGCAATTCAAGATTTTCCCGATTTCTGGAAACGATAATTTCCGAACTATAACTTCTCTTTCCCATGGCCTCCCCCATTTGTGGCGAACAGCTCTTATTTTTGCCCATTTTTTCATTAACCCTCCGATTGGCGACAGTCCCGATAGCGTTATACAAGCAACAAGGTCCCTAGGGACCTAGAGACATTTGTGTATACTTTTGCCAGAAATGAACCGCATTATCATTACAAATGAGGTACCGTTGGATTCCTCTTGATCCAAAGAGAGTCCAAAGCTGTGTAACTTTACAAAAAATGCAATATGGCGGACGCAGCAATCAAAATGGCGGACTATCTGTTTTTCTTTTATTTTTTTTTTCTCTACAATCGCCTTGATAGTGGTATCAAATGAAAGGGCTTGGCAAGTAGCTTAAAATACGGCACAACGTCATTCTAAATTCAATATGGCGTACGCCTCCAATATGGCAGATTACCGTTATCCTTACTCTTTCCTTAATAT
Source organism: Brachyopa scutellaris (assembly GCA_949775065.1). Taxonomy (NCBI): domain Eukaryota; kingdom Metazoa; phylum Arthropoda; class Insecta; order Diptera; family Syrphidae; genus Brachyopa; species Brachyopa scutellaris. Next base: position 183,151,798 of record OX459112.1, on the reverse strand, counting down.
GGCTATCAAATAAAAGAGTTTGACCAGTAGAATACGACATTTGCTTACCTACATACATAAAATCCTACATATTTTTTGAAACAACTACATACAACTAAAATGTTGTTTTTCTTAAGGTGTGTCCAGACCGAACGAAACATTTCAAAAACATTTCAGAAACATTTCAGAAACATTTTAGAAACATTTCAAAAACAAAAAACATTTTTTAAATGTTTCTGAAATGTTTCTTTTGGTGTGTACGCTAATGAAACATTTCTGAAATGTTTTTGAAAAGATTCTGAAATGTTTTTTTATTTCCCATTCGAAATGGAAAATTATTTTTGTTTCTCATGGGGAAAGTCTGGATTTTTGTGAAGATAAACATGAAAATGTCAAGAAAGGCGTGGAGTAATGAGAATAAAATTATTTTTAATAATTTTCTGACACATTTCATGCTCTGCTTAGCCTATGTATACAGAAGAAATCGGTTATAACAATACATCGATTTTGGCTGTAAAGGCCGTATCTCAAAAAACAGAGTGCTTTGGATGGCTCTCAATAACCATTTTTTACCATTGCTATAATCAGGTTTTTCGACTGTGTGTCGAAACACATGAGTTGTTTAAAATTTGTTTATGTGCACAAATGGACAAATTACTTTTAAATTGTGGTAGAAAATATTCGCGCTGTGGGTTGGATACGAGAGACAAACTAATTTGGAATATTGTTTGATTGATAAACATTATATTGACTTTAAATAATTGCCAAATTAAATATGCTACATAGAACTAAGCAATATCATCATAATCTTTGAGAATAGTTTCAAATTGCATTGTAGACATATTTACGAGACTATAAAATAAATAAAAAAAACCTGAACGTAGCCTTATTTTAACGCGAACGAGAAGGACCCAATTGTTTGTGTACATCGAACAACTCATAAAATCGTGTAGAAGCTACTGGGATCAAGTTATTCTGAAGGTACTGCTATATCAGGTATTGTTATAACCGATTTCTACTGTATACAAAGGCAACTCAGAGCTCGAAATGTATCAGAAAATTAATTAAAATAATTTTATCATCATTACTCCACGCCGTTCTTGGCATTTTCATATTTATCTGCACAAAAGAACAAACTTCCTGCCTGATAAACAAAAATAATTTTCCGTTGCGAATGGGGAAAAAAAAACATTTCAGAAACATTTCAAAAACATTTCAGAAATGTTTCATTAGCGTACACACCAAAAGAAACATATCAGAAACATTTCAAAATCATTTCTGAATCAAATGGGAAACAATCGGGAAACATTTTTTAAGCAATGTTTCTGAAATGTTTCGTTCGGTCTGGACAAGCCTTTATAAATAAAATACTTTGATATGAGCCATAAAAAGACTTAGAAATTTAGACTCTGCAGTAACCAACGCCTTCAACCACCAGCAAGTAAAAAAGACCTCGACCACGTCCGCCAAAAATGTCGTGCACTCAAAATGTTTATTGAAAAAAACAAAGTATGCATCTTCAGCAGTATGATGAATGGTAGCGTGAGAGCGACGAATATGACTTCCATCATTTGTGCACGGCGAATGCAATGTACTCTGAAAAGAACAGATGTATTTTTGCTTAGTCCTGTGGACATGAGCGCGAAAAGGAAAACTATGATTTGTAGCTGAATATGCTGGCCGTGGCCGTGGTGGTTAGTGCGTTGGACGACTACGCATCGGGTTCAGTTTTTCACGGTTGTCACCTCTTTCGAATGTCTGACAAGCAATCAAAGAGTATCATTTGTCATGAGAAGCTTCTCAACTCGCCGTTCGGAGTCGGCAAAAAACTGTAGGTCGCTTCCATTCGTGGGATAAAGTAACACGTACACACAAATGGTTACGAGAAGCTAGGCTTGGCTCTGTATAGGACTGCTGACGCCGAATATTTATTTATTTTATGCTGGTAAGTGGATGCTGCCAAATCTATCAATATTTTAATAGTTCAGGTGACTGACTCGATGACAGTCGTTATTATAATGACATGCGACCATGGCTATACAGTCCATTGACAGAAACGCAAATGTGCCATATACACGCACTATGATGAAGAAGGATGATTTATACCTCAAATGAATGCTAGGACTGTGTAATGACAGAACATTTTATTTTCTGCTGCTTCGATCTCGAATTCTCAGCTCCTATAAGTAAAAGAGTATTTTGAATACAGCTATAACGACCGCGGATCATCATAGTGAAAACCGCTTCCAAATCCGTTCAGTGGTTTTCGAGATTAGCGCAGTCATACAGACAAATTTTGGGGACTTCCTTTTATAATATGTATAGATAGTCTCACACTAGCTAACCAAAGTCAAACACGAATGAACATGATTCGTAAATCGTTATTTTTCATAATATCCTCTCTGAAATATACACAGGTCCCTATGGACATTGTCGCTGATAACCGTACTTAATAGGGTTAAAACGAAAAAAATCAAAATGGAGTGCACGTATCGCTTCGGAATTAGTTTTAATCGTTTAAGCATTGCATTTTGATGGAATACAGAAAGCATCAAGTTTCTAGCGTACGCATAAAAAGATTTGTAAGCATTCAAAAAGTCGAAAGGTCCCCAGGGACCTTCTCGCCAATCGGAGGGTTAAATACAGCTCTAAATTATCAAACGTTATTTTATATTTAATTTGAAATAAATTCTTATGTTTAGCGATTATTTCTGTGAAATCATAATTTTACTTTTTCTATCGTGCGTCGCACAGTGGGGCAAGATACCTCAAAAACTGGAATTAATTCCTGTGATGCGCTAGCTTTGTTGAAAATATTTTTTTTATATAAAAACCAGCTACATATGCAAAGAAAAACAACATTTGAATTAATGAAGTTTTTTTTTTATCATTAATCTTGGGGTGGCGTGTCTTTAAAAATATTTTTTTTTTCATCTAATGTTTGAAATCCCGATTCCTTTATAAGGTTAAATAACTCCATCCTTGTTCAAAACAAATTTTTGAATGCGAACCTACGCAGAAATAATGGGCATTTAGAAATATGTAAGAATCTACTAAGCACATATTATAAAATAGTTGATTCAGAAAAACTAAATAAAAAAAAAGGAGCACATATGAGCACCGGTTTTTTTTGGAAATCTGCACACAATAAGTCAAGTTATACCAACATACAAAAATGTCGGTGTGGAAACGCGTGGAAACTAACTTTTATTTTAAAAGTTTATGAACTTACTTTAAATTTCATTGAAATTGTATGCATGTTTTCAGTAAATTCATAAAAAAATGGTTATGGTGGTGTTATGCAAACACTAGCCAATTGAACCACTTTTTAGACACGCGTCGCAAGAGAAACTAAAGTGCTATTTTCAATTTGACTGTATGGAGTGAAAAAGCATGTAAAATGTATAACGGTTTTTCCAATTGATGCATTGCAATGTATACTAACGGAAAAATAACCTTGTATGTTCTTCTCTTTCATTTCATTTTTTGATTTTTTCCGGTTGTGATATATAGGCTGCCAACCTGTGCGTCGGTCTTAATAATGTCGCCAAACTTATTTCACACTCATATGCAAATCATATCATATCATACTAATATATAAATCTCAATGTCACGCTCTTATCTTTCAATCTTACGATTCGATAGAAACAAAAACTAATGCACACAATGAAGTAAAACTATGTATTCCAGTTCATTAACATCCTGTGCCTATTATAGGCCGATTTTTAAATTTATTTATTCGCAATATTATGTAAATTAAATTAAGTTAGCACCGTAGCGCGAGTGGTTAGTGCGTCGGACTACTGTGCCAGCGGTCTTGGGTTTGAATCCCGCCGCAAACACCTAAAAGTTTTTCACAGTGCCCACCTCTTTCGAATGCCTGACAAGCATCAAAGAGTATCATTTGTCACGATTGAGCTTCTCAACTCGCCGCTCGGAGTCGGCAAGAAAAAAAAACTGTAGGTCCCTTCCATTCGTGCAAAAATATAACACGCACACACAAATGGTTGCGAGAAGCAGGCCCAGGTTCACCTCGAGCTGTAGCGCCAACTAAGTAAGTAATGCAAAAATAAAAACACTAACAAATGCCACTTTCTGGCGAAATGTCACTTATTCAAACTACAAATACTTACAATCCACACTTGTGGATAATATGTATAGAATACCTGAATACTCCAAGTGTCGTAAAAAGGTAATTGCTATTTTTGTTAACAAACAAAAATAAATAAATAAAAAACTGCTACATTCAATGAGTAATAAATTGATTATTTAAATTAAATATTACATTTTATCTTACTTCTAAAACTTTTGTATAATATAACCATACACCAGAATGATTTAAATAAAAGCGACATGAAATGCTGTAACAATAAAGAAAGAAAAAAAGGACAATTTTGGAGGGAGTTGATGATAAATCATTTAATTGCGTTTCTTGTTAATACTGAAGTCCATCGCCAGTATTCATAAGCTACGACGATGAGCTCTTAAAGAGATGTGCCAGCAGTTCGGGTTGTGAAAGATTTAGTTTATATTTTTGCACTATGTCCTGTACTTTGAGACGACGCCGAACATGCGGCGGTTGGAAACTGAAAATATTACACATGACACATGAAATCAATAAGCTTGAAAATCTTACCTATCATTATCCAGTCGTCTTCGTTTCGCCATATTATGCGCCGTTTGACGCACCAGATTGCCAACAACTCTACGGCTTAGGACCATGCCATCTACTAAAGGAGTTGCAAAGCTCATGCGACCACTGGGGCCATGCAACTTTACTCGCAACAAACCTGATTGCAACGCGTGTAGAAATATGACATGACAGTCACTGGCGCGTGGAATTTGCAAAATTTGAGATTCTTCACCGGTTCGGGTGTAAGCAAGGAGATCATCTGAAACAAAAGAAATCATAAAAAGTTACAAAAGTTACTTTTAACTTTCTAACTAGAAGTCATTACTACCGATAGGAAAACTGAGATGATCCTCGAAACTTTCGACCCATACGATAAATATCTTTGCTGGTGGCTGAGCTAAAAGTGACGGTTTAATAGCATGCGCCTTTCGTCGTGTGGGTGGAACAGGTTCCTTTGTCTTATCTAATTCTAGTGACAGTGTTCTCGGTTTTTGCCCAAGAACAGCAGAACGACTGCTTGGGATGTCGGCTGAAAAGTTTCTCTCGTTCCAAACGCTTGAATGTGTGCTATCACCAGAGGATTGAGATGAATTAAGAGACAAACAGCTGCCATCTGTCGCGCTTTCGGATCGGCAATTCCATTCCGTTGGCACCACAAACGCAATTTCCGATCCAACATCAGCCCAATACAGAACTCTGGATTCTCCGTTAAATCTCAAATCGACGGGTTTATCTTTAACCGATTCGGTGGGATTTTTAAGCAACCAGCTTGTTGAAACGAATCCAGTCCAGCCGCTATGTTCATCTATATCAACTGGCCAACCCAATGTCAGCAGCATGTTTCCAAAATTCGGATTCAAAGTCCTTATGTTTTCCTCATTCATATTGCCGATGATTTCTTGAGCTGACGTCTGGCCAGTTTTCATGTAAAACACATGAACCGTGTCATGAGTTCTTGCACTCAACTTATCCAGCACGTTGAGATCTTGAGCGAAATTCGACTTTACTGCATCTAAAGCGAGCAGGGGTCGATTACCCGGAGCGTCGGTTGACTGTTCTTCCCCTTCGAATGACAAAAATCCAAATTGAGATAGGAACAGTCGAGCTGTTTGGAATTCATGCACAACTGGCGGTGGAACACACTCTTGTGCATGACTGAGACTCTCTGCGGAGTTGTCTGTTTCTGCCCAAGCGAGCTTTTCAAAGATCGACTGATTTTCAACCATTTTTTCCATTCGATTCATTTCTTCGACCCCGTATTGTTCTCGAATTTGCTCCAATGTCGGGATAGAGTAATCGGCAACGCATGGGGTAACTTTTTCCACACCATCGGGGAAGAACTTTTGATCAAATTCGACTCGCTTTGGTGGATCGTTCATTGGAATCGGTCGACCGGGATTAGTTGCGTGATACTTTGTTCCCGATTTACTGCGCGGTAAGTGACGTAGTTGCATTGTCCATGCATGCCGACCAAAAGGACTTCGTATAAGCACTAAAAAAACAAAATTTAATCTTATACACAAGCAGTTAAGAAACAAGAAATATTAACTAACATGTAACTGTGGGCTGTGGATCCTGATCATTTCCCAGTGGCTCCTCGAGCAATGCGAGTATTGTTGAATTCTCCGTTACAAAATATTTGAATTTGTTGATAGCCTGCTCTGTGGTTACAGCACTAGCATTGTCAACAGAATTACAATGCTTTATGAGAGCCACTTCATCTAACAACGACGAAATCGATTCCGGCCCACACAAGCTAGGAAAATAGCCAACTTGTTCCATAATAATAGTTAGCAAATTTTCAGCTGCATCACGTACTCGCATAGAGGCTGGTTTAAGTTCTTTTTCATCTTTGAATTTAGGCGGTTCGCCTGGCTTGCCAATACTTTTCGTTCCCGATATACCCAATTCGACTACTTCCATAACGGTTGTTAGACAATCCTTATCCTGCAGCAGATACGGGTGTTGCATCAACCATGCGGATGTGCATTGAAACGCAGCCACAATAGTACTATGTAGATCCTTGCTATGGGCTGGCGGTGGCCTCGAGCACTGATAACAGATGTAGTCACAGATCCACTTCACCGCTCGCTTGCACTCTAGAGCGTCTGTGGAAATGATCGTTAGATTTTGACTTGGTTCTTCAATTGCTACTAATTGTTCTATACAATGTTGTTCGAACGAATGAGAACGAACGAAAGAGTTGTTTTTGAAACGAAAACAAAAAGTGCTTGTGTTAGTAAAATGAGTGAATGTCTATTACCGTTTGTTAGTTTCCTGGCTGCAGTTTTTGTATTTTTTGTATATTTTTTTTTTTTTTTTGATTTTTGTTTGAAGTGGGGCGAGGAGAAGAAGGATTTTGATTGGCAACGGAAAGGGTTGAATTGTTAAAGAGAAATAGAAAGAGGTCGGTTAGGTTAAATAAATAATTTATATTAGACATTTTTTTTTTATTGAATTTGATTTCGACTTGGAATGCACAATATTTACAAAAGGTTTTATTTCTTTCTGGGTTAGTGTGTAGTCAACACTTACCTGAATCCCTGATGTGAAGCCGTGCAAGTCCTGAGAGGAGTTCCAGCGCAGCAAGAGATACGTTAAGATCGGTCTTCCAGGAGGATATTAATCGATGACATACAAGGTATGTTGCTCGCACGAATAAAGCGTGTGCATTATCTGGAATGAGGGAGTTGCATATATGTAAATGTAAGTATATATTAAATTTATTATGTTTCGATTCTTTTAATGTAAGAAATGTGAATGTATGGTTTGTCAAATATGTGTTATTTTGAGTATGTTAAAGAATGATAAGCAAAACGGTCAAATTAAGTTTGAAATTCACGAGTTAAAAACAAAAGAATCACACACAAGTAGGTGCCATATGGGTAGTTTTTCTAACGTTTTTCATAAGTTAGGACTACGCCCTTTTACTGACTTAATATCGTATGATATGCAGAAAATGTTGGATGGGATTTACCCACTTCTCTGCCTTAACGTGTGTAAGGATGAAGCCTTTGATAGAACTTATGTATAGTTGGACTTAAGATGATAGACTAAGATACTTTTTATAGACAGCAAATACTACAAGCTCTGCTTCAACAATAACTACAACTTTGAATGTTGGCTAAACCCAAAGCAACATTTATGTAGCGAATTGAAAGCTTAAATTCAACAAGACCGCCAGCGCTGTGGGGCAGCTCGTCAAAAACTTTTTGAAATCACTCAACTACAAGATTTTGGCTGCTGCACTTTGTGACCCGCATTTTAATGTGACCATATGTGACAACGCATATAACGCCATGTCAAAACGCAGGCATCACTTAAGTAACAGTATCTGACTTGCATATGCTACCCTGTAGAATGTAAAATAGAGATATTATTTGCCAAAACGTTTTTATTAAGCTGAAAAATGTTTGTATGTGTGCAATTAAAAACGTAAAGCTACTCGAAATAAAACAAAACCGAAAAATAAATTAGCAGTACGCACTTATAATAATTATAAAAAAAACTTAAATAAACAGACAAATAATAATACATTAACATTTAATAAATAATAAACAAAAACTAATCACAATTTACCATAAACCGAAGCTGTCTCAAATTCTTGCAACAATTCCACGGGAAAATCATCGGACACAGTCAAACTAGGAAACTCATGTTGTGATGTGCTATCACGTCCAGTAGAGTTATTACCTCCGGTAACAGTTGCAGCACTTCCTCCTCCGATACCACCGCCAATAGTAGCTGTACTCTGAGCACCCAAACTAGAATTCCCAACACTTGCTATGGACGCTGATCTCTCTGAACAGGCTACGGTATTCAAATTTAAAGACACGGAAACAATTTCGATAGAATAAACATAAGAAAGAAAGGAAAATAAATAATAATAAAAAAACAAAGATTTACGACAACACAAAGAAAAAACGAAGGAATCTAAAAATGAGCAAATAATGTGAGCGCACAAAAAGCTGAATCACGAGTGAATGCTGAGGAGAGAAAGAGAGCGAAAGAGAGGCAACAGAAGAGCTTGCACTAAGAGAGTCGTTTCAAACCTGAACTTAGGATATTCGAATCGCTGGGTTGAGGTGATGATGCTTGCACGTTTTCTGCTCCCAGCTCGGTCTCTTCAAAGTTGACAGAGTCTTGTACGGTGAGCAGTAGGCCACCCAGAAGCATATGCGTGTTCTGTGCATCAGTTTCCACTTGCAGGGCGTTCATCAATATGTTGATTAAGCGTGGCTTAAGCTGGATAAAAGTAATTATTCTGAAAAAGTAAACAAATTATGAACGGTATGAACGAGAAAACGTAACATTACCCACCTTTCTGGGCTTTCATTGGCCAAGTCACGTATCTGCAAAGTCTGGAAATGCAAAGGTAACGCCAGAAACGAGAGAAGAATGTTGATGGAGGCTCTTCGGAGCTCTGTTCTGTTAAAGTGATTCGCCTGCGATTTAATTTTTAAGTCCTTATCAGGTAAAACCACCTCCAAGGCAGAAATAAATGCAGGCAATAAGACTTGAATTCCATCTAAATCTAGTCGAAACAGATCAGAGGAGTTCAAGAGGATAGATGCCAGAGTCTCATCACATTCTTTGCTCTCGGTAATCTTCATGCACTGTTGTAGGGCCATGTAGAAACGCGCCAAATAGACCGGAAGAATCTCTTCTCCTGTCTTCTTGGCGCAGAAAATCTTACATAATGCTCCAATAGCTTCAGCACGTCCTGATTCATATTTTTCGATGGTCAATCCAGGTGGTAAGTTTGTAGGATCATTTATTGAATTTGGTTGTGACAGAGATATGCTTCCTTTACGATTCTCCATTATCATGGATGATGGACGCTTACTAGCCTCTGAAGCTTGACGTTTTGCATTCATTAACCAAGCATCACCACCAATATGTGCAGCTTCAAATAACCATTCGCCGAAAAGATGAAGAATGCTGTTGCACTTGGGTCGAGTCGGAGCCAGCGGTGGACGATTGTCTGAGCCCATGGACGGGAGTGCTACAAAATAGAAAAATATAATCATCTACATCTGTATAGAAAAAAAAACTTGAACTTACAACTCAAACTACTAGATGATGGTGGTCCAGATGTTGGCGTAAGCGGTGGTTGTGCGTTTGATGAACGAGAACTGGTCAATCCAATCAATGCTGCTTTACTTAATCCTACAAAAAGGAAAAGTACAATAGTAATAGTTTGTCCAACGAATTTTCCAACAATTAACAGAAAATAACTAAAAAACAACGTTACCAAATGCGATAAGAACCTTTAAAGATGGCGTTTATTACAATTTAAAATAAACGCCTCCAAATTTAATTTCATTCACTAGGAGTCAGTTCATATCACAGTTTGACAATCGCTATCTAAGTTACTCTTAACCCAAATAAAAGTGAACGTAGGAAAAGATTTAACCCAAATAAAAGTAACGTGACTAAAAAGCAAAATATGAGAAATTCGATATAAGTAGCTAAAATCAAATGCTAAATTGAAGCCACAGTATCTATTGAAGTGAATAAATCGGGCGTAGATGTGCGTAATCAATACTAAAAGAAATAATCATGAAAATCATTGTCAGTGAATCAGTGTGTTAAAAACAGAAATACAAAATACTCTTAATATTCTTCTGTTATTGAGATCTTATTGCGTTAATTAAGAACCAGGAATATACAGATTTATTCCTACTTCCGTCTTCTTTAAACCATATATAAAAATTACCTGCCCTTCTAAATTCGACAATCGATAGGACGCTGGTATTAAAGGAGTACCATGCGCTCCACAATTGTCCTGACTTTGGAGAAACTCAGTTTTACTGCTCTCTGTTGTTTTTTTTTTTTTTTTTTATTGTTTTCAATGGTCTACTGCTCTACGAACTATGTTTTAACAATAGGTGGTTTGCTCCTATTATAAGCTGCATTACTCTCAGTTTGAGAAACTGGTGACAACTGCTCTTGTCATAATATTTATAACTGGTCGGCCAGCGCCAGCAAGTTAATTATCTTAGGAATCCAATCAGCAGTGTATCTATTCTCATTGAGCTATCTAACAACAAGTCTCTTAAACTAAACGCCGCAAAAGAGTGCACTAAGATCTCGATCTACATCTCGTTCAGCTGAGTTCATAGATTCGATGGCGTTTGATCTCATCACGGATTAAGAATTCGTCTCGACAGTGGTCTGTGATGTTTTATTCTTTAGATAACGAGTTGACAACAATATACACAAAATGCATTAATGACTAAGAACTGGCTAACTGATCAGGTTTACTGGCAACAGTTGTTAATTGTTCACGATTCTTGTACAATATCTAGCGACAAGTTTTGTGATAAGTTTGACATGGACAAGAATAAGAGTAAAGCAAAGTGTTGTTAAACTATGTTTGTGTAGTTTAATAAATACAATGTTCAAAGCAGATTTAACTTAAATATAATAAAGCAACAAATATACAAACATACAGTACAATACAAAGCATTAATCACACCAAAACAATATTAAAGTTAGCTACATAAGAAAAAGCAAACGTAAATTAATATAAAACACCACACCCTTCTGTTGAGAGATCGATGGTGCCACACTGAAAGACTTGGCCAATCGCCTTTGTAATGGTGGTGTTGGTGAATGCGGCATATGTTCTCCGGTGCCAACACTACTACCCAAACCAGAGGATGTGGATGTTAATGGCGTTCCATATGATGAACTACTACTACCAGTACTGACACCTATTCCTGACGAGTGATGGTGATGACCAATGATTGCATTTATCGCATTACTAGCCGTATTACCACTTAAACCGCTAAGAAAAGAGGAGCTACCACCATCTGTGGCCCCGCTTCGACTACTACTACCACCTGCACCAGTACTTATACCAAACAAATGATGAGTGCTATGGCTTAAACCAGTGCCACTACCGTGAATGGCTTCGCTCAGCGATGAGCGAATGTCCATAAGATTTGTGATATTGTCATCGTTACTATGTGGAGGCTGATAGATACCTAGAGTGAGTGATAGTTATTGCTTATAGAATTAAAATAGAAAGAAAATAGAGGTAATTGCTTTCTGCTCAGATCTGTAGAACTTACCTAAAAATGCGTCAACTTGTGATGAAATTCCTTTGATTGCTTTGAGGAATATTTGAGGCAACAGCAGTAAACAGGGATGTTGATAGGGTTCAGCTCCTTTCTCGCGAGTAAGTGCCCATTGGATAAAATGCGAAGATTTGCTTATTATGTGCGGATAACAGAGAGCAGTTGGATTTCCAATTGTTCGCAAAAAGCGATACCACGTTTGTGCAATGCAATCATTTGTCATTCCATTCGGAATCAACTGAGCATCTTCATCCGCTAAAACGGTAGGATAGCTTAAGTCAATTTCTCATTTATTTCATTTCTTACAGATTTTAAGTTCTGGAAAATCCGATCCATAAGTAAATTGAAGAAGCCGTGAGGTTAGTGCTAAATTCACTCGATTCCACTGTTCAATTAGAGCAATACGATGTCTCCAGAGTGCACACGATTCCTGAAGCGTTTTCCACAATGATGGCGATGGAAAGCACCGAACACATGCCAACAGCCATACTTCGAAGAGAACACTTAAAACACGTTCACAAAGCTGATCGCCAACATCATCTTTGACTGTTGGTGGTGCTAAAAGAATTTCATTGATAGCGAGCAGGAATAGCAGAAGCGATTCCCATGTGTCACGGCTCATCGTCAGCGATATTTGAGCAGTTTGTTGAAGTGTTCGTAGAACGCGATGGCAGAGAACGGCCTGACGATTAATTGTATCAGCACCTTGAGTGGGAAATGTTTTAAATTCTATGCTCAAACTAGGAAAGGTGCAAGTAATATCGAATTAATTTAACATTATTATGTCACCTACCCAAGTTCTGATACAAAAATGGTAAGACTTGCAAAAAATTGGAAAAATGTTGAGTAAACATTTGAAATTTTGAAAAATCAATCAATTCAGAATTAAAATTAAGAAAATACATTGAAGATGATATCAGCGTTTCATATTTACAAGATTAGGTCAATATTTAACTATAAACAAATGCGAAAGAAAATCTTTAAACACTTACTCTCTCCCTGCCGTGGAACGAACAAATTATGAAAATGGCTGATGATCTTCCTGCAGTACATGTTGGGATCATCACAGATCGGTTTTGGGACGCTTATTCTTGGATTCGGGTGTAGTGCCGTCATCCATTCACAGTAGACATTTACGCAATCTTTGATGGTCTCATGCTCTTGCAATGGCAATGACAGGCCAAAACAAATCACATCCATACACCAAAGTACCTAATCACAAGCGAAAATGTTAATCATTTTTCTAATATTAAATAAATAAGTAATACCCCACCTCTTCATCTTTGACCAGATGGCTAGGTTCAGCATTCTGCGTAATTCCTAAATTTGATGCCAGCTGTTTAACTACAGACACTGCTACTTCCCGTCCGGCGGATGCTGGAAACTTATTCAACACACTAAATGACTGAGCATCACAACTGTTTGCTGTTATGGTCGAGGACAGCGATACCCACTCGGAATACATTTCACTTGAGTGCACCAATTCGATTTGTTCAATATATGTACTTATTAAAGAAAAATCTAATTTATGCAATTTTCGGCGTCTCCCATGAGAATTTAATTGAATTCATTTCACATTTACACGTCGACAACATTGAATGTGCCATAATTCGTTGATCATCGGTTTCTTGCAATAAATTGTTTTATATTTTGTGTATTTTAGTTATTTGAAGGGTAACTATTTATTAATACTTTCTGTGAGATGGAACAAATCTAAAAAAACATCAAACATAAATATTGTCTTTTATGAAATAAACAAAATTTTCTCTTACACAAAATGCGACTGCGAAAAAGTTTTCTTTTTTTCACGGAATACAACTGAACTGACGTTTGTGACTGACAAGAAAATTCCCTAAGCAGGGATGTAGAGAGTTGAAGAGTACAGGGTGAAAAATTGAACAATCATTTAAGTAGTGGTATATTTGTTTAATTAATTTATAATATAATAATAAGTTTGAAAAGTAAATCGTATGGAAATACACTGGTCCTTTACTCTGCGCGACTTCTTTTTGTGCGGTTTCACCATTGCGCGAAATGCATTTGCGTACCCAAATTCGATTTGCGCGGCTTAAATAAATGCTTACATTTCATTTTTCAGGAACGCAACACCCTAAATTACATGTAATTCATACTTCGCTTTGCGCGATTTCGCATTGCGCGAGATTTTTCATTTTCCTTACCACCGCGCGAAAAGAAGGACCAGTGTATATACAAATATGTATTATGTAAACTCACTAATTTTCTGATAACTGGTTGCTTAAGCTTCGAACTCTCAATTTCTAATAAAAATATGCCTGGCTCTTACGACCTTACAAGTTACTAGTTGCAATCATTTTTTTTTTTTTGTGATGTGATAAATGATTGAAACGGCCATGATTTAACATTGAGTTTAAAAAATTATGTTATACAAACATAGAAAAACGTAAACAAGCAGGAATATGGTACGTAAAAGAAAGCTGAATGACAATAATAGTCGAGTTCCACTTACGAATCCGTCAGAAAACAAGCAGGAATATGGTACCCACTCGTAGTAGAAAGCTGGATGACAATAAAAGTCGAGTTCCACTTACAAATTCCTTAGAGATTTCCACTGCTGCTTCAGCAGAGATTTTTCTATTAAGTGGAACAACGTTCTCAGCAGAGGAGAAATGTATCTGACGTTTTCCAGATTCATTTACTTGAATTAAATATGCATGAAATAAAAAACATGTAAAAGCTATGAATTCCTTCCATGAAATATCAAAAATAACCACATGTTCGGTTTCAGCAGAGAGAATGAGAAGACGAATCCAAAAACAAATTGTTTCAGCAAATGCATTAAAAACTCCGACTCCTCAGTTGAGGAATCGTGTTCGACTTACTTGGAGATATCGGAGGGATTCTTAAGTAGTTTGTGAAGAAACAAAAAGTGGGAAACTATATTGCAGTTTGATAGGCGGTCAGAAAACACAAATGTATAAAATTTTACCGGCCTAAATGTGAAGTGGTAATGTGGTATACGTCTATGTATTACATATTACATCTTTTTTCTATCAATAATCTTTTTTCTAAACACTATTAACTCACTGTACGCGCAAATATGATATTATTTGCTAATTCTATCAAAGATCAGTGCACTTTCATATTCATTTACACATTATTGCCATTTATATTTAGATTTGCCAGGCTATGTATCCGGGCGCAGATTAATCCAGTCACAGTACAACGTAATGTTGGATGTTGTAGCCAATTAAGTCGACCTACATTTGATTTTCTACCGAATTTCCTATTCATTCTCATGTTTCAGATGACTCATTTATAATGTACTTATCGTTATCTCCCACCAAACCAATTAGCCTGGGTCACGTCAGTGGTAAGATAAACGATGTTAAAGATATTTTACGACTCAGAAACGAGCAAGAGCTATATTTACGCAACACAATCAATTGTTTGCACATGTGTAAAATTTAAAGGAAAAGAATAACACGCAAGTGCACACGGCTTTTTGGGTCTCTATGTCTAAACAAACGGAAGGCCAAAAGCCAAACAGAAAACAAGCGAATAAAATAATTATAATAATTTTTCTAATTTATTTTTTTTTGTTTTTCTCCTTGTTTATAAGTTTACAAATTTTACAAGTCACATACCACCGATTGGGAATGAGAGTTTCACAAGATTATGTGAGCTCTAAAACATCTCAAAAATTGCTTTGGTTGTTGTTAAACTTATCAAAAGTTTCTCGACTCGGAACCAGCAGTACAAATAAAAGAAACGTAAACATCTATAGGAAAAGGAAATAAATTACAAAACTAAGGAAATACAAAATTCTATATCTACTGTTATAAACAGTATAGAAATGTTTATCTAAAGAAAATATCATAGGCAGGAGTGAAGGTAAATGAAATAATTTGTGTCCCTTGTCGCTTAATCCTTCTTCTTGTCGTCGGCTGGTTTGATTGCTCCTCCAGCACCGGCTGCTTTTTTGAGGGCAGCTTCTTCTACCATTTCGCCAGAGAAACCAAATTCATTGACCCGCTTATGGTCGACCTTGTAGATCCATCGTTGGTACAAGAACACGAAGAAGATTATGTCATCACGGAAGCATCCCAGCCGATACATGGTTGGCATCTTGATCACAAAAGCAAAGATATCATCGATAAATGTATTCAGGAATTTATAAGTCATCATACGCCATGGTAAATGCGCTACGGACTTCATTTTGTAGTTGATGAACAGTTGTGGTGTCATCATGATAAAGCCGAAGGTAAGAAGATATCCATAGAGCATGTTTAGTACGAAGGAATACCAGCCCTTGTGCTCATTATAGACTAGCGAGTAGACAAAGTAACCGATGAGGAGGGGGAAACATGCCCAACTGAGATATTTGAAGGCAAGGTTGTCGTATTCCTTGGTGGAGCTCTGCTCGTATGAGCTCTTATCTTTGAAAGAAACGCGAGGCAGAATTCCAAACAGCTTCTCCGAGCCATCGTATTTGATGTCTACGACTTTGTTTATTTTCCAGACTTCTATGCCGAGGCCAACAAAGCAGGACAGGCGAATCATAATATTGGTCTCATTGTCAAGGACGTAGAGGAGGACAATCAACGATTGGAATACTCCAAAGAAGACCGAGCGTACAGAGAGCCCCTCCAGAGACTGTCTGTTGTTCCAAAACTGAATGTCGTTCTTAAAGGCCAGCAGCTCGAACACTGAGTGCAGGATAGATATAGCTATGGTTAAACCGAGCAGGTAGATGTTCGTTTCGAGAAGCGTTTCCTTGATGGAGTCCTGATCCTCATCATTCTCGTCGGCGCCACCACCCCCAGCACTCATAATTTCTCCAAACATTCCACCGGCCCACTTGTTTTTCATAGCCTGTGCAGCGTAAAGCTGCCATTTGAACATGCTCAGAGGTTGATATGTCAGATGGAGCTCCAATTCGGGAGTGGTTTGATTGATTGGAGTGTACTCCCTCTGTAGGTTCCAATAATCGTTGATAAACAGAATCGGAAGATAGGTTCGTCCATCCTCGATGAATTGAACATATTCATCTAGTGGTGGTGGAATGCTGCCTTGGGCCCAGTTGGTTTGGTCTGTTACCAGGTTCACCGTCAAGTTCGGATGCCAGTGCGACACAATGGTGTCCTTCAACACCTCCAACTCGACAGGAACCTTTTCTTTCTCACCAGCCAACAGATTGTAATTGCGGTTCAAACGGATTTTCTTAAATTTATTTAGCATTTTTCTTGTATATCCCATAAACTTTTTCGCAAAATACTGACTCTTTGGATCGGGACTTTCCCCAGCACGCGTCACATAAGCATGCATGTATATCGAACCATTGTTCATTAAACTCTGTGACGCCTTAATTGTGGTACTATATGTGTATGTTCCATCTTTACTTGCTCCCGAGCTCCAGTCTCCATAAGTCAGTCCCTCTTGCAGCCACAACAGATTTTTGGGATTCCCGAAGTTCACCTCATCGAAGCTTTCAGACAGATACACGTGCAAATCGAATAACGTCCCATTTTCGAAGAAATTCCAAGCAGTAACCTTTGGGCCAGCGGTGACTGCTGTTTTTTGAGTTTCATTGTTCGCTGCGGGCTTCCGAAAGAATGAAGAAATGAAATAAATAATGAGCGCACGTAGAATCAACGATTTGGTCACAGCGAAAAATGATTCCAATTTTGAAGGCTGACGTGGATTTTCGGCTTCACCTTCAGCTGCTGGTTGTATATCACCACCAGCTTGAGCGGCAACCTATTTATAAATTAAAGGTTTTGTTTAATAAATTAATTGTAAGAGGTTTAAATGAAGACTTACTTCTCCCGCAGGAGCACTATTATTCTCCGGCATTTTATCTGTAGCTCGTTTTTTTTTTATCTTTTTCTTTGAATTTCAATCAAACGTACATCTTCCTTATAAAATAAAGGTTGATTGAAATAATTATATGAGAATGGATGCCGTTTCAGTTTTGTCTCAATTGATTTAGTTGAAAATTTTTTGATAACTTTTTTTTCTTGAACCACTTTGCAGCACCGACGAGCAATCAAATTTTATTGAATCTATCAGTGAGCTAGAATGAGATAGATGACGAAGAAAATGTCATATCACATGTTAAAAGAAATTAAGTGAAGCTGGATGTGGTTTGTTTTTATGAAGGAAATTTATTTATGTGCTGAAAATTTCGATAGTTCGATAAGAAATTTTTTTAGTACCTACTTACAAGAATCAAGTAAAACAATAAATAAAATGTAAATAATTTATTAGGTAGGTACACAATTTATCGAAACTTCGTGGTTTCGTTTGGTGGGACCATGGTATAACCTGAATGTTAAATTATTTCCAATGTACAATTGGCTGCTGGTTGTGGTTTATATCTTTCAGCAATTTACTGTATTGCACCGTTTCTGCTGTTCAAACAGTCAAGTATTGTGTTATTGAAGTAGTGAAAAATAAAGTTTAAATAAAATTACTTCATAAAGCTCTAGTTGCTGACAAGCAGCAGGCAGAGGAGGAGGAACATCTGAAGTTATTTGAATCGGTGAATGAAGTTTTGTTTTTATTAAATTAGGTTTAAACTTGATTATGCAAATGGATTCTAGCGCTTGTTCAATGGCTGCATATTTTAGAACTTGATTTCTCTAAATGCATTATTCTTTAAAAATATTAGAATACCAAAATTAATTTTCCAGAATATCTGTCGATTAATGCTTATTCACCCATTTACAATCTATCGATAACAAATTCGTATCGACAGACTTGTGCTGGCAATACTGGCTTAAAAACATGGCAGCTTCTTCAATATCCCGCCATCTTGGAAAAGTTCTTTTCAATTTGTGATTAGCATTTGGTTGCACGTTTCCTAGGTAAGCTAAAAAAATATGTCCATAAAGTGTTGAGAAATTGTGAAATTGTATTAAAATTATCGTGCGCATTGTGGTAAAACTAAATTGTACATATTGTGATGAGTTTGTTTGGATAAATTCATCAATTTTTCATCAAAATTGTGAACGCATTTTTACTAACCTCATGCGAAACACGTCATTGATTTCAAGAAATTTTTTAACTCAAATATTTTCATTTTATTTCAGAAAACGCTTCAAAATGCAGATCTTCGTCAAGACACTTACTGGAAAAACGATTACCTTGGAGGTTGAGCCTTCTGACACAATCGAGAATGTCAAAGCCAAGATCCAGGACAAGGAAGGAATTCCTCCAGATCAACAGCGTCTGATTTTCGCTGGCAAACAGCTAGAAGATGGCCGCACTCTGTCTGACTACAATATCCAGAAGGAGTCAACTCTTCACTTAGTGCTTCGTCTGCGTGGTGGTATTATTGAGCCATCTCTACGTATCTTAGCACAAAAGTACAATTGCGACAAGATGATTTGTCGCAAATGCTACGCCAGATTGCACCCAAGGGCCACCAATTGCCGCAAGAAGAAGTGTGGACACACCAACAATCTCCGCCCAAAGAAGAAGTTGAAGTAGATTACTGGAATCAAATCCTGCTCTTTTTTTCTTTTTCTTTTCTATGGTTTTGCCGAAAGAGCACGAACTCTGCTGGGTGATATATGCACTTCGATGTGGAGTTCCAGAATTTCTTTTTGTAAAAAAAAAACAATAAAATATGTTGCTTGATTGTGTCATAGAAATGTTGGTTTTGTTTGTTAGTCGGCGTTCTGTGTGCGATATTTGAATGGCCGCTGTTCGTGTTTTGTAAAGTAGTTCAGCGATTCGAAGATTTCACTAGGTTGCAGTCTGTGAAATTAAAATGCAGCCTATATGTAATTTTGGCAATTATCGGTCAACGAAATGAGACTGCCAGCAGGGTTATCTTTACAATTCTTATACACATGTTGCTATGTACATATTTGCTGATGTCCAGGTGGTTCCAATTCAAAATTTTAAACAAACAGGAAGTTTGACAGTTGTTAAATCCTTGAAGAGTATCAACTAAGGGTATGAGTACATAATTATTTAAACTTTCAAATCACTTTTATCTTGGAGCAAAAACACCTAACTTTATTCGTTTAAAAAGCTGTTCACCAAAATACATACATTTGCATGCATTTACATATCATTGTTTAGTTTTAGTTTTAAATGACTTTTATTTCAACATAAATTTAATATAAAACATAAAAGTAATCCCTGAGTCTATAAGGTTTGGTCTATGACCGTCTACCAGATTGACAATTTGTTTATATATGTATACATAGTTTTAAAAATAAGTTAACTTCATAAAAGTGAAACTTAGAAGTTTTCATCGATTATACATTTTCTGTATTTAAGCGAAACCACAGCATACTCGTACAATGAGTTCCACCCCTTCTCTCCATTCAAGATACCGATTGCTTCATCCTCATTTAGACTAGGTTTCCCAAAGAACCTTAAACGGAATTCCTTAAGTACTGGGCAAATTGCTACAAAGTGAAACACGTCTTCTCTTATTTTCAGGTCGCAGATGCTGCACAGGATTGGTAGGTCTGAACGGTGTGGTATGAAATTTAGGTTTACTAGTTCTCCTCTTAGCTTAAAGATCGTACTAATTTTTTCTATTGAGCTGTTGTTTAGAAAATAAGTTCTATCATGAAGTTGGTGATCTATTTTGCTGTAATAACACCTAAACTGGGAGGACCGAGCTTCGTAGGAGTACTTTTCGTACAAGATGTGGGCTGTTTTCTCAAGTAGGATGTCGAATTGGATCCTTAACGTAGTCGGTTGGACATTTTGTGTTAGGAGCAAACTTAGGCCACAGTCGCGTGCAAGACGTTCCCACTCTTGGACTACTTTTCCTCTCGTTCTTATGGCGTGAGTTAAAACTAGTTTCGGCATCCTTTCGTCTTCCATCGCCATCACTTTAATGACATAGTTAAAATGCATTTTAAGCGTGTCTAAAATCAAAGGAGGTGTTCCAGTTTCAAGGTACAGCATATAATTTGGTGTGTTACTCGGCAGTCGGAAAATTCTTTTAAGAAAGTAGCGGAAAAACTTTTCTACTGCTTCAAAAGAACAATGTCCCCATACTTGGGCTCCATATAAAAGGATAGAGGCTGCTGTTGAGCGAAACAGTTTTTGCTTAGCACTATGCGATACAAATCTATTTGCTATGCATCTATTCCAAATCGAAGATATAGCTCGCTTGGCTTCCGAGAGTTTTGCCTCAAGGTGCTTGTTCATATTTAAGTTGGCAGACACCAATACTCCCAAATATTTGTATTCCCGTACAATTTCCACAGCTTTCTCGTCATATGTCCATTTTTCGTCTCGGCAGTAACGCCCACCACCATCTCTAAATACCATCATCTTCGATTTATCCAGATTAACAACCAAATTCCAGCATTTACAGTACTCCTTTAATCTGTTCATCATTAGTTGCATTCCAACAATTGAGTCCGCGAGAAAGACAATGTCATCTGCATACATCAATGCGCGGATTACAGTTTGGCCAAACTCTACACCACCTCGAACAGTATCAGTTATATCATTGATAAACAGTATAAACAGCAAGGCACTCAGGATACACCCTTGCTTCACACCCATAGAAGTTGGAAATTCATCAGATAATGAATTACCATCCCAAACATAGGCTACGTTGCTATCATACATCGCTCTCAAAATTCGAATGATTTTACTTGATACTCCAATTCTATACAATTTATAAAAGAGTGCTTCACGTGATATAGAATCGAAAGCCGCACGAAAATCGACGAAAAAGGCGTACAATTTCTTATGTTTCTTTTTATAAGATTCCGCAATGTTTATTAGTGAGAAGATTTGGTCAACTGTGGAATACTCTTTTCTGAAACCTGCTTGGAATTCCGACAAAACCTTCTTATTATGAACCCACTGGGTAAGTCTATAAAATATCAGAGCAGCAAATAGCTTAGCAGATGTGTTTAAAAAAGAAATTCCTCTATAATTGGATGGGTTACTGCGATCTCCTTTTTTGTGTATCGGAAATATAATTGATTTCTTAAAGCACTCAGGGACAACTGCGGTATCGAAAATTTTATTGAATTCTATAGTAAGCGCAGACATGAAATTATTTGTAGAGTTTTTATAGAACTCGAAAGAAATACGATCTTCACCTGGAGCTTTTTTCGTCTTGGCATTCCGGATGACTTCTTGTACTTCAAGCAATGAAAACGGTGCATCCAAGAACTCATCTACAAATAGAGGCGCAGCATAGTGGAAAGGTGCTGACAGGATAGCTGGGTTAAGAAGCTGGTTGAAATGGTCTTTTAACTTTAATGCGTTTAAAGATAAGGCAATAACATTCACTTGCCCATTCAAATATTTAACAGCTCTCCAAAACTCTGCCGGTGAGCGCGTGTAATTAATGACAGCAATTTTATTCTGCTCATAGGCGGTCTTTTTTGTAAGGCAAATGCGCTTGAAGTCTCTATTTGCTTCTCCATAGAGTGATTTAAAGATGTCAGAGTTGGTTTTCCTCACAAGTTTTAAAAACGCAAACGATTTTTCTCTTGCCTTCTCGCACTCTCTGTCATACCACTTTTGTTTATAGATTCTAGTTTTTCTGATCGACTTATTAGCTGGAATTGACTTTTTAATAATTTTCGTAAGGGTTTCGATATCTGGACTAGTATTCGAAACTTTTAACCTTTCGAGTCCTGAATCAATATTATTCCGGTACACAGTGCACATCCTATCATTCCAAGTCAGTTTTGGCAGCAGCTCAAGTCTCTTTGTACTTCCTGAGGATTCGCTTACTTTACAGGTAATTTCCAGCGGCATGTGGTCCGAGTATGTTTCTAATCCAATGCGAAAGTCCTCTAGTAGGAAAAGCCATTTTCCAGATATGAAACAGTAGTCTATAGTGGAGCTTAGTGTTCCTCTTATAAAAGTAACTTCACCATCTGGATCGCCGTCGCAGCTTCCATTCAAAACGCTGCAGTCATATTCATCTGCGAGTTCTAGTACCTTGGATCCGTTGCTATTGCAGACTACATCTTTGGACCTGCGATCTATGTGAAAAATATTTTCGAAGTTTCCGCTTAAAAAATTGTTTTGGGACAGACCGATCCGACCATTAAAATCACCGACAAGCATTATGTCTGTTGATCCTAAATTCAGCAGCACATCTCTCAACCTAGTATAGTCCCTCTGCCAATGACTACAATTTAAGTAAATCGGAACTACGCACAGGCCTCCACTGCAAGACGATATATCCAGGACGTATGATTCTTCTATTTGCCTAAAATCCACACTTACACCTTCCAGGTCTTTACGATAGCCTAATAACACACCGCCGCTTCCTCTCCCACATGATGCCGTTTTTTCTGCAGGTGTCCATATAACTTCATAATTTGAAAATAAGTTGCTAAATCTATCCTCTTCTTTTTTTAAGACATATCACTTACATATCATTGTGATTAATAGGTATAAAAGAAAAGTACAATACATACTCTGCTTGTAATATGATTTTAACTAAAAGCTCACCATGTAACCAAACCCTAAAAAGCTCTTAATCTTAATTTCGACCATCCACACAATCACACAGCATCCACTTGCATTCCAAAAAACATCTTTTACGTACGAATGGATTGGTGGATACAATTGATGTTTTGTATCCAAGAGTATCTGCCTAAGAGTAAAGTCTTTGCAGGCCGCCATCACCAGCCCCACTATCATTTGATAAATAATTGAAAATCCGGTTCTGAGAGCATCAGCCCCTCTAGCGGCTGGTGGGCCTGAGCATCAACGACAACAACCACCGCACACAAATAATAGTGCCATGTGAACCTCAGCAGGAATGCGAATTTTATGGGATTCGTGTTTCCATTGCGGGACAAAAGTGTACACAACTTGTTTGCGCACATGTAACAAAAAAGAAGCATTGCATACGCCAGGTCAGGAATCCCACAAAAAAGTCACTGTGCACAATGCGGTTCTTGCCAATTTCTTTACCAAATTAAACCACAAAGGGATGTGTACACATACACAGATAAAAGGGCGAAGGGCCGCCACCGGCCACCGCGAAACCTGAGAAGGCTTTTGGCGGATACATGCATCCGCACTCCACCTCGTGCCCTGCTTTGAACGGCATCCAATTCTAGAATCCAATAAAGTGAATTGGCTTCGGCGGTGTTTTTTATTTTGTTATCTTTTCCTCTTCTTTTGGTTGTTATTTTCTTCTTCCTTGGTCTTTCGTTGTTCTTTGGCATTAAAGATGAAGCGAAAAAAAAAAAACGAAAATTCCCAACCGTAGCTCAGAGATTCCTCCAGTGCTCTTACCACAACATCGCCCTCGTCGTCTTCGTTGTCGACTATGATGATGGTGATAATGATGTCGATGATGACGACGACGGTTGGGTTCGAATATCAACCGTGGCCAGACTCAAACAGACGTTCGGTGACTGTTCAACCCGTTGGATCGTTGTTACTCGTGTGCGACAGGGATAGAGGTTATATCGGTGTTTAAAATCAAAACAAGTATCTTTCAAGTTGATTATTAGCTCAACTCAAGGTATCCCCAAATATTACAGCAACAAATTAAAAAGGTATCTCAAAGATACGTGGAGTGGAGCTTGTAGCGTCTCTCTTTTCTGCTCTCTATGTATCCACCTCTCTCTCTCTCTCTGTCTCTCTATCGGTTGCTCGCGCTGCAAATCGACACGAATTCGGTGTGAAATGTTTTGACAAAAAAAAAAAAAAAATCAAAATAATTAAAAATAAAGAATCTATCTTCTTTTCTTAATTGATAACCGTACGTTCGGATCTGATGGATGCAATGCCGGGTTATGCCTGATATGTAAACAAGAAGGTTTTTTTTTGTTTTTGTTTATTTGTCCGTTGGTGGTTGTTTATAGTCAAAATCAAGTTTCCCACTCTTTGTGTGAATTGTAAAACTGTGCTTTGGAGTGTTTGGTATCTTTAAGATAGAAAGAAAGAAAAAAATAAAAACCAACGGAAAACTTGTAGGGCGCCCTCATCTCTTTCGCATTATGCGTACGTAGGATGATGTTGGCCAATGGTATCTAGTTTATTTTCGCTAGTATGTCGAAGGGACTGAAGCCCTAAACGTGTTTCGAGATTTAAACTGGCGCCCAACTTCAGTTGACGAAAAGAATTCCGTGAATTTTGTGCCTCGTCGAAAAAAACAAACGTATAATTTACCTAAAGCTACAATCCACATTCCAGCGGTCTGGCTTAGTGTAATGGTGGTACAAAAAGGCCATCTGTAGGCCAACTTGTTTGATATTTGGATTTTAACGTATTTTTTGTGTTATTTTGCGGGCTCCCTCCCCATTACTGGTCGTGCGCGTATTTGTTTACGTGTGTATTGGTGTGTGCAGTTTGTGGTATTTTTGTTATGTCCAATAAAGTGTCCTCTTCATTGTCCTCGATTGGTTTTAAATTACAAGCCAACATCCTGTTTGTCCTTTTTCTGTGTACCTCAGCATTTCTATTTATACCATGTGCATAACCAAAGAAGTGGAATAGCCAAACAAGAAGAAAAAAAGGAAGTCATTCGAACCGAGAAAAAAGGACGACTGTGCCAAGTCCCAAGGGCGTTATGCTGTGAATGTGGAGCACAATAAACGGATTATTCGCTTCTGAGACACAAAAAAAAAAACATACATACAAATAAAACGTCAACAACCATTCAAACCACCCAGTGTACGAGTATCATACGCAAGAGAGGGCGCTAGTGTGTTCCTCCTTTTCCTTTTTCCTTGTTGCCCAAACCCAGACTGAATTTATTCGGTTACGTTACGGAAGGATCGAATTTCGAATGAGAGTTTTGTGTTCTTGTATTGTGAATATGAATATTTTTTTTTTCTCATATCGTGTGTGGTCGGCAAATTATACGCACATACAAATACAAACATCATTCCTTTATCACCGAATGATGTCCTTTTTGTTATGAGGCAGAGGCAGCGCCTTTTGGAATAAAAAAAAATAACCCCAAAATGTGAGTAAATTTCCGTCTAATTCATAAATGTCTGCGATGGGTTTTTTATTCGATTTTCTTCTTATTTCTCGTTTTTTGGGGCGCAATCAAATCGATAGAAGGCAAAAGAAGGATTTCTTCCATTTCTCGCTATAATAAAAGAAAACTCACTTAATAAAATTTGCAATAAAAAAGGGAGGAAGAAGCAGAACTGAGAAAAACAAAATTAGGCGACCACAAGTCGAGGGTGAGATGTTTTTTTTTGTGTAGCGTTTGAGTATGTTTGGTTCCTCTTGGACTTGTTTTTTTTTTTTTGGGAAGGTTTTGAATAACAAGTTATGAATGAGAAATCCTTTTGAAAGCTTACCAGTAAAGGATTTCAGAAATATGAATTGAATTCTTGTTGTTTGTGAGTGTTTGAGAGTTTGGCCGCAATTGAAGAGGATGCCTTTAATAGAATGAAGTGTAATTAAGGAAGCTCAATACAAATGTACATATATTCCATCCACGCCTTTTGAGTATGGGACAGTTAAGGCCTTCAAGGATCTTCTTCGTTTTTTCTCAGACATTAGTACTCTCTCTATGTACCTGTTGCATATTATTTAGCAGCTGCTGCACAGATTCTAATGTGGCTTTTTGTTGTTTTTAAATTCAGCAAAGCATCTAGATCCCAACTAAATCGAGTGTAAAATGTATAGTTCCCCTGCGAATTTGGTAGCTTCTGGGGTGAACAGTTCCTACTGAAGTAATTGAAGCTGAGTCACATCTCTTAGGTTAAGTTGATGGGTGCCTTGTGACAGTGAACGTGCTTATCTAGGCCAACAATTGTGTCCATTGTGTCTTTTAAGAACCAAAATAGCAGCTGATTTAGAGTCAGCTAGGTAGCGATATGAATTATAGGATGTTTAGTTCCTTCAGCTAAATGAAGACGTAACTGCCAATTCCCGTTTTTTTCGGCGATAGCAGAATAATCGAACATCATTCGTGCCTACAATCATCTCGAGACGCAACTATACCAATGGCGTAGTTCGCTACGATTGAATTGCTTCTTATCTTCGATTGACCACAAGTTTCTATCTGTTAGGCATGTAGGTACTTATATGTGATATACGTAAGTTCTCTTATGATTTCGGAGCCTTAACGACGCGGCGTGTATACAGTAATTGTTTTCGACGATGATCTTCACAGTCAAACACTTCGATCGTTTATATTTCTAAAGAAATGTTGGATTTCTAGCACCTCCTAGTAGACCAGGAGGTGTATTGAAACCCTTTTTCCACCGCCAACATAGTTCTTTGTAGAATCGTATTGCTGACTCCTCAAATCTCCTGTCAAAGATTAGCAATGGAATAAAATTATTGGGTTTTTCCTGCTTACAACCTTGGGTAGTGTTTCTCGTTTAGACCTCTCGAGATAGGCGAATTGACTTTAGTATACGTATAAAGGGTGATTCATTTAGATGTCCTTTTTTTAAAGGACAACAGAACCATTCTTAACATTTATTTTTTAAAGATAATTTGTTTCAAATTTTGGACGTAACTGTGGGTCACAGTACACGTATCTAAGGTAGTATACTTAGAGTGTTCATTTTCGTCCAAGTTCGCGCATCTGTCAAAAATTCAAGAAAATGGCCGCCAACTGTGAGGATATTTGCATTTAATTTTAGTTTTTTTAATGTTTTCTATACTATTTAATTAACTTTTTTGTCAAAACTTTGAAAAATGTGTTGTGCCGTATACGAATGTTGTGTGAACAATAATAAAAAGAACTGTGATGAGAAAATATGACCGACTGAAATATCCGAACAATAACTATAGAAAACTCAAGGAAAATGAAAAGATAAACGAATAAATCGATTTCATAAAGAAAAACGTATGTTATTTTATTAAGAAACTAGGAAAACAATGAATTTGAATTAAATCCCATAGAAATGCCACACAGTTGTCGGCCATTTTTTGCTTTGAAAATGTTTGACAGATGCGCAATATACTACCTTAGATACGTGTACTGTGACTGTGGGTAACATGTTCCATTCTGAAGTTCCAATTTTCGATGACGCGTTGGAGCATTTTGAGTGATATTTGGCGAATGACGCGAGTAATGCTGGTTTCGAATTTCTCAATCATACACTTTGAACATTACGTAGCCCAAAAGGGAAAAAGTCTAGAGGTGTGTGTGATGTCACATGATCTATGTGGCCAATTCACTGGTCCGAAGCGTGAAATAAACTGTTCACCGAAACGTTCTTGAAATAAAGCCATGGGTTCACGGGCTGTGTGGCAAGTCCTGTTGGAACCAAATGTCGTCGAAATCACGGGCAAATAGTACGTTATCATGGCGCGATAACGGGCGTCATCAGTTACGTTTCGGCCGGCCTAATTTTTGAAGAAATATGAACCGATGATTCCCCCAGCCCATAAACCACACCAAACCGTTGTTTTGTCGATGTAATGGCAGGACTTCAACCTTATCGGGTTGCTCTTCAGCCCAAAAACGGGAAGTTTGCTTATTGACGTAGCCATTAAGCCAGAAATGGGCATCATCGCTGAACAAAATTTTGGTCTAAAAGAGTGAACCCTCTCCAAGCTTCTCAAAGGCCCAAAGACTGAAACGGCGTCATTTCGGAAGGTCGGCCGCCTTCAGTTCTTGCACGAGTTGAATTTTGTATGCTTTTAAACCAAGATTTTTCGACGGTATAGCGTTCGGTAGGCTGATTATGTGGACCATAAGTTGTTTTAAATGCACGAAACACATTCCTCGTAGACCGCGGATTTTCGTTATTTGTAGGCGCTATGCCGGGCTTAGTCTTTCCATGAAGAAATATCAAGCAATACTGAACAAGAATACCATGACAGTTTGACATGACTTGCGACTCACGAGTGATCTGTCTTCAATTCCTACTGAAAAAAACCTCTAAATGAATTACCCGTTATTAGCTTCATAGGCTAGTAGAGTGAGAGAATCTTCTCAGCAGACTTTAAATATTCGAAATCCGTCCTTAGACAAAATAATACTAAGCTAGATTACAGTAAGACAATATCGTAAAGTACTTATCCGGGATATTTAGTTATGAAAACCCGCTTAGCTGCTCAGAGGTACTTTTCCACGAACAAGACAAGTCTGCGAAAGGGCTAAAGAACTTTACAACCAACAATCGAAAAGTGACAGCCAAGATAAAACGTCAAAGTCTTACTAGAGTACTAGAACTCACCACATCTTGTACCAGATTAAGTTTATTACCTTTGTTTTGTTTCGATTCTAGTGCTTTATTAAAAAGGATACATATTTAAAAGGGGAATATTTTATGTAAGAAGAATAGAATATTACTTTAGAAACTTAGGGTTTCAAAAATCGAGGATGCTATGTGGGTTTTGGACCTCAGAGGGTGATTCTTAACCAGATTTCACTGCATTATCTGATTGGATTGCGTTCTTCTTTAGCTTTTAATTAAGAGCTTTCACAATTATAAAAATTTTACACATTTTTTTTTGTCTTTCAGAAAGTTCGTGGAAGTTAGCAAACTCTCGTGTTTACATGTGTACTTGTCATCCAATCGCTTAAAACATAAAAAATTCCTGTATTTACCTGTAGTCTAGTAAATTCGCGAATAATCACGATCTTACGTTTTTCAGATGTGTGTGTGCTTTTTTTGCGTGTATTTTTGTGATTGATTTCGTTCCCTTTTCCCATTGATAATAATTACATTTGATTGAATATAAAAACAGAGTGGAAATAAAAAAGAAAAAGCGATAAAAGAAAATCTACAATTAAGGCCGCGCACCAGTTGGAGTAAAATCTTCTAGATTAGCTTTAAATATTGCTCTGATTTCGACACAAGCAAGAATAAGAAGCAAAAGAAGTAGAAGAAGGCTGAAATTGGATTAAGAGTATTACACAGAGAAGTAGTCACCTGCAATTCAGACCATACTCCAGATACCACACATATAGAGCACTCTATCCTAACCCCACCCAGGCAGACGTCATTAGCAGGGATCAAGATCATCTGAGCAAACGGGGACGTGAGCAGCGGAACGGTGTTAATCAGGTGAGTGCCAACCACGTTCGCTTCTATTTTCTATGTTTTTTTTCTTTGTTTGTTTTCTCCTCCAGATTAGGGGCAATTGTCTACCAGAAGCTGGTAGTTGGCTTAGTACAGAATCCTGGTGAATTCTTCTCTCTCTGATCCTAATTTCATTTCGCATAGAAAGAAATTAAAATGTTACACGGAATAGGTTGAGTATGGGTATGGGGTTTGGTTTGAGAACCTTGTACCTATGTATGTATGTATGTACGTGCTGATTGGGTTAAATTGAATTGCGCGGGTGGCTGTCATTCGTATCCTGAAATTGGATTAACCGCAATCGCGGATGCAATTCAGATCTAATGAAGCAATAGATGAAGCTCTTAGTTAATTGGAAATAAGTTTTAAGCTAAATGGATGGTGGCAGATTGGATATCATAGTCGTAGATATAGCCGTGTAGAAAAGCACCGTTCATTATGGTTTGCGTAATAAATTTTCATATTTCGGTTAGTTTGGAGTGCGGATTATGCTATAATTGAAGGTGTTTACTTCATGCCTGATGACGTACATATTTAGGAATGAATACACGCAATCATCTGGAAAGGATTGCAATTGAATTTAAAAAAATTGTTTAAATTAAGTTAATCGATGTTAAAGAAATTATTTTTTACTACTACTACATATAATGTTATCAAACCTGCGAAAGATATCGTGGGTTGCTATATCCATTGAAGTCAACTCCAGTACTGGCACTCGACTTAGTATCTATTGACAAATCGGTTAAAACTTAAAAATGATAATGTTAACTGTATTTCATCTTTCTATATTGAGAATGCCGTACCTTCTCCGAATATGGAACTTAATCGGTTACTTACTTACTTACTTACTTAGGTGGCGCTACAGTCCGGGGTGGACCAAGGCCTCAACCAACAACCTCTTCCAGTTAGCCCGGTCCTTAGCTAAACGCCTCCAGTTGCGCACTTCAAGTTGGTTGAGGTCTTGCTCTACTTGTGCTCGCCACCTTAGGCGAGGTCGTCCTCTGCTGCGCTGACCTTCCGGGTAAGAGTCGAATATTCTCCGAGCCAGAGCGTTGATGTCCATACGCTCTACATGTCCTAGCCATCTTAAACGCCCAATGTGCATTTTTTTTTGACCAGGTTGATATCGCTGTACAGCTCATACAGTTCCTGGTTGCATCTTCTCCTCCAGACCCGGTCAACGCAAACGGGACCGAATATCTTACGAAGGATTTTTCTCTTGAAACGACCAAGGATATCTTCATCCGCTTTCGATAAAGTCCATGCTTCAGCTCCATATAGCAAGACTGGGATGATAAGGGTCCATTTTAGCCGCTTCCATTTCTATACTCGTGAAATCGGTGACAGCTCGCTGTGTTCTACCAATGATGTCCATATCGTCGGCGTATGCAAGTAGTGGTTACCGTAGCGCAAGTAGTTAGTGCGTCGGACTACTGAGCCAGCGGTCTTGGGTTCGAATCCCGCCGCGAACACCTAAAATGTTTTTCACAGTGCCCACCTCTTCCGAATGCCTGACAAGCATTCAAGAGTATCATTTGTCATGTAAAGCTTCCCAACTCGCCGTTCGGAGACGGCAGAAAACTGTAGGTCCCTTCCATTCGTGCAAAAATATAACGCGCACACACAAATGGTTGCGGGAAGCTAGGCTTGGTTCTACTTAGGACTGCCGAAGCCAAATATTATTATTATTATTATTATTATTTATGCAAGTAGTTGAACGAACTTTTGAAAGATCGTTCCTTGTGTGTTGGCTTGTGAGTTTTAAACAATTCTTTCAAGTATGATGTTGAAGAAGTCGCATGACAGCGCGTCACCTTGTCTGAATCCTTTTTTGACATCGAAGGTCTCGGTGAGGTCATTGCCGACCTTGATGGAGCAGCGAGCTTTCTCCATCGCCATCCTGCACAAACTCAAACTCATCCGTAATTTGGCAGGGATGTCAAAACTAGACATGGCTCTGTACAGTTCATCCCTCCATATGCTGTCATAGGCGGCCTTGAAATCGATGAACTTCTTGGGGTTTTTCCAGGATCTGCCTAAGTGTGAAAATTTGGTCTATTGCGGACTTTCCTGGCCTGAAACCCCACTGATAGAGGCCAATCAGGTTGTTGACGAAAGGCTTCAGGCATTCACACAATATTGCAGATACGATAACTTAATCGGTTACGTTTTCTTAAAGGTACCAGATCTTCTCCAACTGCGTCGTATTGGAACCACTGTTTAAACAAATTTCAAAATTTTACAATAAAAAGAAAATATTGATATACGTAATGTCAACTCCACCATCTGGAAATCTTGTGGAATATTTATCTTATTTATACGCATTTTGCCCGAAAAAATATAACGAATAAAAATTAAATACACAAGAATCTCGTATTAAATATTCGGCCCGTGTTTATGGACCAAGGCGTTATAGAAGTTAACCCAACAGATGTGACCTGAATAATTAACAAAGCTGACCCATATTCCAGTTCTTGTGTACTTGTACTATCCCTCTCTCTTTCTAAGTTGTATCATTTACAGCCTTTAAGTGTCCTTTGCCACCACGACAGGAAAAGCTAAATTTTTTTTTTCCTTTTTTCTTACCGATAGCCGAGAGGGTTGATTTTGTTTTTGGTCTTAACGACTTAAAAGGAGCTCCTTTCAAGCTATTCTGTAGTCATATCTTCTCCTCTACAGCTCTCATTATCTCTCTCGCTCTAGTTCACTTGTTTTTTTTTTTTTTTTGCCGTTTTGTCGATATCAATTCCCCGAAATCAAATATTCCATTAAGGCCTAATTCAAGTTGAATTTTGTTTTGGTTGAGTGAGGCCATGATTGGGCGGGGTGCTGTTAGTTGGATTGGGATTCCATAGTCGGTCCTTGCTCGCAAGGGTGAGTGTCTGTATTTGAGCACAATAAAACGCCTGGTCCGATATACAGGGTATACGTACATACATATGTATATATATAATTGATTTTTACTTAAGCATTACTACACTTGTTTCTGGTTCAATGGTACGAGTACATATATTTCGAATTCGGTTCGTTCGTTTGTGGGTGCTTGCCGATTTTCTCTGAGGGCATACACAGAACAACGACGATGTAGACAATCCGATATGGATGTAGCTTCCTTCGAGAGTTCGATGTTAGGGTCTGAGAAATGAGAACTGAGACCGGGACCGGGATGTACAAAATTAAGTGTATTGTAATTGTTATGGGCTGGACATGGATCGAATTGGACCTCTGTTCTAACAAGTATTGACATTTTAATGGGTTTTAGGGAAATTATGTACTCCTACTTTACTTGTTTTGTTTTGTGTCTTTCGAGTGTTTTTTTTTGTTCTGTTTTCTCGTCTTATTTTTTCTCTGAAATGGGCTTTTATCAGTGGTGATATTGAGTTTTCAAATTGGAAGACAGTTTGGTAAATTTGCATTTTAAACGAAATGCGTTCGGGAGACAGCAATGTGTGATTTGATTTTGTATTGGTTTAATGGAGTATTTCTTTGCTTTGTGCTATTTACATAATGGCAATGGGGACTAGGACCTTTATGGTGACACTTTGAAGTGGATGAGGGCTGACAATGTGGTTTTTTGTTCATTTGAAATGATATGTAATTGAAGAGTATATGAAGAGTACAGCTCTGTAGCGTAGCTACCAAGAATATCGACGAATGGAATACATTTACGTAAGATGTTCTTTATATTCAAGAGCTTTCGAAAATTAGACCTATTTTGTCCGAATCCAAAAACGTGACTCCTCTGCAAAGTCTCAATCCGAAATTTAATACCCAGTTGATTAACTAGAAATCAAGGGTTAGATGCTTGAATGCTACGCCTGAGAGCCTGAGATGTGTTAGACAATAGTTTTATGCAGTCCTGCCATGACATGAGGGCAGCGGGAATGTCAATAACTCTTTAAGTCAAAACCTTAAATACTTCTCCTCAAGTGTCATGTCGAATTTAATTAAAGGGAGTCCCAAATTTGGAAAAAAATCCGTCTTAAGAAAAAAAAAACAAAAAAAAACCAATAATAAAATTATTTAATTTTTCACAACGTAAGTCAAGAGGGTGTTGATTGCATGGCTTTAGATCCTTTTTTAAATTTTTGGCGCTCTTGAACCTTTTTGTTAAATAAACATTTTTTTCCCTTGAACTTTTTTGTTAAGTTTTCTTTGTCTGTACTCATACTTGTATGTACATATGAACATACCTGCGTACAATGCACCTGGCAGGCAAGAGTGCGATAAGACTCACTAACTTAGGCTACTTAAGAAATAGAAGCTATGGTCATAGCGCTATTCTAAGGGAACTTAAAATTGGCAAACTCGATAGAAGGGATGACATCGTCCCAGTTATGGATTTCGCTACGAAACACTGTACTCGGAGAGAGAAGTTTTGGGGAACACATCGCCTACACGGCAAACACACATTGCGGTCTATGCAGATGTCGAAAACCGACAATGGCATGGGCTCTGGTATTTACGCAGGAGAACCGGAGGTAAATATGTGTCGTATTTGACTTCCAGACGACTGTAGTGTATTTCAGGCAGAGGTCCTAGCTGTGCGGAAAGCCTGGTGTCGAAGCTAATATCAGATAAGGTTATCATCATCTATGTATCTATGCAATTGTAGAAGGATGTCGGTCTCTGCTCAGATCGCTAAGGAAACACAATAGGCTTACATTTGTTTTTGGTGCCTATACACTCTGGCGTAGAGGGAATTGCAGATGAACTAGCAGGGCAGGGGGGTTACTGCCTATAACCGCAGTGGTGAACATAGCACCGCCATCATGCGGCATCAGGGCGAAATTTAACAATACAATAATGAGTATGGCGAACCGCAAATGTTCAAGAATAGAGGGACATAGGGTATCCAACGTTTTTTGGCCGGCCACAGACCACAAAAGGACCAGGGTAGTCCTTGGACTAAAAAGGCCAAAGCTAAGAAATCTATTATAGGAATACTCTTAGTTACTTCTTTAATACACTGCAAGAGGCTGGCCAAACTGGCCATAGTTAAATCTTATAATTTTGTTGGGAAATTAAATGTTTGAGCGGAAATGTTTCAATTAAAGTACCATCATACGATGGTCCCAGGGGATCGCGATGTGCCCAATATGGCGCCTTGTGTTTAATGATGGCTCAGACACCCCAACATAACCTAACCTAAAACAGTTTGAACTGAAATTATATCACTTTATCCGAGATTTACATGCATACATATGTATTCTATTATGTCAGTAAAATTTAATTTGACACGCTGAAAAATCCTGGTTTAGCGGATACGCTTGTGATGTTATGCATTCGATTTACCTAACACCTAGTTCTATGGCAATTGAACAAATATGTGATTAAATTCATGTCTCTTGTCCGTTGAGGTAATTTGTTTCCCGTTTTAAACGCTACGATCTACATATACATACATATATATGTATGTACCTACTCTTATCACTGATCAGCAACAAATTGTCATAGACTTGAAATCAACTTTTCCGTTCCCATGACTAACAAATAACCATTAAAGTATTATCTGTGAAACACGTTTAGATTCGTTGCACTCGTAGTGATTTATTTCACAGCTTTCCACTGTTATTTTGGACATTTACAACCAATTAAACGCATTGGTTTAAAGACATTTTATTTAAGCTCGCTTTAATTTCAAAAAAATTACGTACATAGATTAAAGCGATTTAATCTCAAAAATCCGACGGAACACAGTTCACACAAAATCTCCCCACCGCACGAACGAAAAAAAAAAAGAAAACAGAAAATTTGTTCGTCGTTTATCACGACGCGACGCACTGTTGCAGCGCTACTTCATTCACTTTATTCCGAACCATTAATCTCTTCACGATGCAAGTGATTTTTGTGTTTCTCTTTATAGTCCTCTTCTTCTTCACCGCTGTCCATCAGGATCAGAATGTGAATAATAAATTGGATGCTCTTACTGGGTGGCGATTGTCACTTCACTTACGGTCCAAAATTGCAATTTCTTAATTTAATTTCGACATACGCATAACGACATGTATATCAAAATATATGTTAATACATACACATGTATTCTTTATGTATAGGTGGAGAGCAAAGGAGGTTAATCAACAGATTTTAAACGGTATTAATGTAAATTAAAATATTTAAATTAACAGAACTTGTATACATACATACATTAGTAAGTAGATCGAATACTGTCGTAATAACTATGCATAACGAAATTTATGTAACTCAGCGTTACAAAGTACTTCTAATTCCTGTTATGAGTTTATCTTAATTAATTACATGTATCAACCGAGGTTATAATTCGTCTAACATTAGTGTAGATCACGTTTCCGGAATAGATTCGGATCAGACTCAAAACAGAGAAAAATAAATGCTAATTTCGATGCGAAATAAAACTTAGCCAATAAAAAAAAGAAAGAAAAACTGGAATATTTCTCCATTTTGGTAACCAAAAAAATATGCGACGCTATACAATTTTGTCAAATCAAAGGGAGTAGTCGTACATAAATTCTTTGAACTGTTTATTCGACTACAAACATACATAAATTTGTTATCTTTTATGTTTATTAGCAAAGACCTAAAAATGTCCAAATCCATAGATTATAGTGTATACATGTATACATAGTAGGTATATATAAACGATTTGTCACTCCTAATGGCTTGGTCCAAATCGATTAAGCCTACATTGGTTTGGAACTTGAATACAACAAAACAAGCATATCTGGATGATTGGTTAAGTTTTTCGTGTATAATTTGTTAATTTACGAGGCATCAACGGCGCCATTATCAATGCCTATTTGGACCATCAAGCAGCTATGAACTCAGATTCCATTGACTTAAAAAGCTAGTTGAGTGTTGAAGCACTTAGCAAGCCACAAATACTTTTCAGTGGCATCAATTCAGCCATAACTCTTACTTACTTACTTAGTTGGCGCTACAGCTCGAGGTGAACCTGGGCCTGCTTCTCGCAACCATTTGTGTGTGCGTGTTATATTTTTGCACGAATGGAAGGGACCTACAGTTTTTTGCCGACTCCGAACGGCGAGTTGAGAAGCTCAATCGTGACAAATGATACTCTTTGATGCTTGTCAGACATTCGAAAGAGGTGGGCACTGTGAAAAACTTTTAGGTGTTTGCGGCGGGATTCGAACCCAAGACCGCTGGCTCAGTAGTCCGACGCACTAACCACTTGCGCTACGGTGCCCACTAGCCATAACTCTAGCACCATAAAAAAATTATATGGGGCAAGTACATTGTTTCAGCGGTTAGATAATTATTATAAGACAAATATTATGTTTAATTAGATCATACACCTAACAACATTGTGTAGACAACTACTTAAATTCAACAACGAGCTTTTCATGAATTTAATGAGCTGCGTATTAAGTCATTAGTATATACGCATAAAGTCTTTAGACTTTGTTTAGACATGGACCTTTATCCATGTTAGATGTTCACCTTATTAGACGACAATTTAACGAAGACCGAAGCTTGATTTTTAATCTGCAGGCAGTTGTAATAAAGTACAAATAGTGGCAATGGAATAAGTGAATGCTTGATGTGCAGTGCTGCATTTAATTCGAACGGGAATTATACCTTCTTTCTTGTTTAGGTGGCGCTACATACAGTTCTAGGTGAACCAGAGCCTGCTTCCCGTAACCATTTGTGAGTGCGTGTTATATTAGCCGTGTTTTTTTTTGTAGCCTATATAGAATAAAAATTTTTCAGTTACACAGCCTGGATAATTATCCGGTCTAAGGTTTTGTTGTTCATTGAAAGTTTTTTTTTAATTTTTTTTAATCGGTTTGCGTCGTTTCGAAGTTGCGTCGTTTAAAAATGATTGTGATTTAGAAGCTACGTCGTTTTTATTTCAGTTTGCTTCGTTCACAAAATTTTGTGATTTCGAAGCTGCGTCTATGTGTTTTCGGTTTGCGTTTTTGTTATTATATTTGTTATTATATTATTATTATTATTTTTTTTTGTAAAAAGGGGATTCCCCAACTTATTACACAGGGATTGGATATATTTTCTGATAATGATGCTAACGAAAACCGTAGTTTATCACTAGAAAGACGGGCGGGGGTCATTTGACACATTTTGAAGTTTAGTATTTTATAATTTTAAATGTTTTAATTTTTATGGCCTGTTCTCTTGTGACTTTTATTAAAATAGTTTAAACTTAAATTTACATTAGTTTCATTGTTACATATATTCATAAAGAATTAAATAAACATATCGTCTACCTACAAAGCCGGCGCCGGTCATTTGACCCATATGGTGTAATTTTTCACAGTAGGTACAGGTAAAAGACGTTACTGTTATCTTTCCAGCTGTAATATTTGTAAAACTGTGCGATATTTGTAAAACTCCATTAAAATTGAAAATGTAATCAGTCAAAAGCAATTATTTGTCATGATTGTGGTAAGAAATAAAAAACTTCTTGTAAATAAAACACGTTAATATAATTATATTTTAGTTTGTTCACTGATTGATTAGCACTTTTAAATGATTTACTAGATCAAAATCTACATTTTTATTGTATGGGGTCAAATGACCCTTGCCATCTTTTTTGGTAAGAAGATTTTTCTGTATTTCTAGTGTTAAAAGGTACAAGATCAGTGACAGACACTATCAGTTGTTACAAAGAAATTTACTTGGAGAAAAAGGCAGTGAAAATTCAACAAACTATGGACAAATTTTTAATAAAATCAACACGACAGCCAAAACAGTCGACAGAAACGTCCATTGACATTTTAAAATGAATTAAATGTCACATAATAACAAAATATTGAAGTTATATTTTCTGTAGGATTTATTGATTTCTTAAAAATTAGATTTTTAAATAAAATAAATAAATATAAATAAATAATAATAAATAAAAATAAATAAAAATAAATAAAGCCATAAATTTACACCAAAAACTCAATCGCTTGTGCAACCAGGCTAGAGTCACGCTTCTCTGGGTTCCAGGACATAGCGCCATTGAAGGGAACGAGAGAGCCAACGAACTTACCAGGCGATGGTCTTGGTCAGCCCTTAATAGCTCCTTAGCGGAAAGCGTTCATATTCCTATAGTTGCTGTTAAGGGCAATATACTCTCACACTTCTTTAAACTAGCCAGTCTCCGGTGGACAAGTCTGACAAACTGTGTCATATCCAGAAGGATATCTGCTTTTGAAAGAAATCGTCGAAGTTTTCTCTTAAGCAAAGCCCGAGATCTACAAAGTCTAGTCGTTGAGTACAGCCATTATGCAGAAAAGTAAAAGTACTCACACCTAATTGACTACTTTCACAAGACGATGAGAGAAGAAATAGTTCAGCTTTAGCAAGTAGCTAAAAGTACTTAAGTTCCAGCCTATAAATATTTCCCAGGTTACACGATGATGCTTCACATGCAAAGCAAAAAGTTCTTTTCTTTCATAATATATGTATAATTAAATACTAAAAATAGGAAAGAAGAGAAAAATACAAACAGAAACTGCCGAAGAAGAAAGAAAAATGCAAATTATGAATACATAATTAGAACCTTAACATTTGCTCGCGAATCTACGAGTATGTATACGTATCCGTGGAGTAGATGAGTCGCGTCTAGTTGCAAAGGGTTGCCTGAGCGTCAGATTTAGAATTTAAGCAGCGCATTATCATCATTCGCTCATTTGTTGAAATTGGGTCACTTTTTTCTTTAACTTTCCCTTGAATGGCAGCTTTGCCTGCTCCTTACAACGTTAAGCACTTTTAAGCTAATTGCAGAGGAAAAAAAAAAAATACTGTTTTTTTTAACAATAAAAGAAGCTCTGTGTGCGTGCTTCATCAGAGCAGAGCGGGGAGGGTGTGGGCGGGGGGATATGGAAACTCGTACTTATACAATGGGAAATTTCGCTCGCCGAGTTAAATAGCGTGCGTCTAAATGGACCTTAAAGAGCGGTTTATGAACAAAAACAAATTATACGATGGGGGAGATTATGTTGTTACCTTGGCATAGCTCGTTTCCCAGGGAAAATCTAGGATTTCAAAGAAGCGGACTCTTGGTTGGTCGGCATGGACTGATTATAATGAAAAGTGAGTTGCTGTTCCCATTGTAAAAAATTATACACTTCAAATGAGAGAGGGGAATTAGTTCTTGCAGGACTGGTGGTATAGTGTACGGGGCCCCAATTTTGGTTATGCAAGGTGGGGTCTGGGGGGTGGTGTTCCCCCTGAAGAGAGGGAATGGTGCGCGTGTAGAGTCGACTATTGTGTGTTGTGTGTACACACATATAGTAACGGGTGCCTTTTGAATACTTTCGTTGTTTTGCCATTGTGTGCTAATTGCTCATCTATGCAGATTTGAATTAATTAATTTATACTTGTACTGTTTTTTTTGAGGGGCGATGCGCAATGACATGAAATATGTGGACTTACGGGAAGTAATTCGGAGTTTCATGTTTCATGCTCAATTCGGTTCATTAAGTTTCGTGTTGCGTGTTGTGATGTCGAGCAGTTCTTACTACAAATTGAAAGACTTTAACACTTCATATTCAGAGCGACGCACGCTACAAAAAGGACATTTTATTTGAAATCGGAAGATGAGTGTTAATATGAGCTGAAAATGGTAACAAAATCGAATAGTTTCGATGCATCAAATTTAGTCTGATTTACTTTGAATTTTAAAAACATTGCATTTAATTTCGAATTAAGTATAGATTTTTTTTACACATACATGATACATAATATGTATGTATGTATGTACAATATACAGTGGACTTCCAGTTTAATGAATACCCGATTTAACGAATTTTCAATATAACGAATCAGAATTTTTTCCATTGATGGCTCTATATTACGAATTTCGCAAAAAATGTCCGCTTTGTTTAACGAATGCTTTACAATTTCTGGTTAAAAAAAAAAAATAGTTTGTACCTACCTAAGTTTTGTGCATCTAGCCCTACTTCTGTTATTTTGTCTATGCGAATTGATTTCTCTTTTTTTATAGCAAGTACATTGGTGGGACTATTAGGTAGATTTAACGAATTTTTCAACTTAATGAAAAAGTGTGCACTATATAATTCGTTATATTGGACGTCCACTGTACATCCATATGTATCTAATAAAAGTGGCACCGTGAGAAACCTTTTTTGGTGAATGCTGGGATTGAACCCACTAAACGCACTAACCGCTGAGCCACAGCACCTAACATCTACTTCAAAAGTCAGAATAATCAAATATTGCTCGTACCACATGAAATGTCCGATTTTCCTATTTCAGATTTTCCTATTTCAGATTTTCCTATTTGAGATTCTCCTATTAGAGATAGATGCCAACTTATTGTCATGGCAGATACTCCCATGTTCTGTGCAATGTCTCGCACCATTTTTATTGGGACTGATTCTACTGTTGGTCTCGAAACATTGTCGTCAATTACCGTTTTTGGTTTTCCACGTGATTCGTTTCCAAGACATGTTAGATTAAATTCGTAAAGGAAGAGAGTCCGAATTTGAAACGTCTAATGCATGATAAACAATTCCTAGAAAAAAAAAAACTGTAGTTGCAAGGTACGACGAACGCTAGAAATCTCACACGTTAAACACACACAAAAATTAGATTTTTGCTAAAGATGCTTACTCGAGGGTTTCTTATCGCGAACTGAGTGAAAATCGGACATTTCATGTGGTACGAACTAATAGCAACAAAAGTTTGGATAAATTTCTAGGCGGCCAGGGTTTGACGGTTACGAGTGACAAAATTTATATTTTCAAGCCTAGTCGAGTGGGGTTTCATTGTAGATTCAATAAATAAT
This sequence comes from Brachyopa scutellaris, assembly GCA_949775065.1. Classification (NCBI taxonomy): domain Eukaryota; kingdom Metazoa; phylum Arthropoda; class Insecta; order Diptera; family Syrphidae; genus Brachyopa; species Brachyopa scutellaris. Next base: position 183,110,386 of record OX459112.1, on the reverse strand, counting down.
TTTATTTAATTTTAAGTCACCTACATATGTATAACTAAAAATTTGCGTTTTCAACTAGTCTTTTCTCTGCTTAAATCCTTCATGTAGAAATCAATTGGGACCATCGCCCTATTAAAGGATATATAGACTTAAAAAAAATAAAGTAAAATAAAACGAATAATTTGTACATTAATGTCTCGCTAATCCGAATCAATTATTGCAGTGGTATATTTGGATTATCGAATTATTCCGATTAATGAGTATAGAGCAATGTTTCTGTTTTGCTTGCTGTTTGCTTGCTCTTATTGGACATTTCAGAATAAAAGAAAGTAATTAAAAAGGAAATCAATTAAACAAATAAAAACTACCTATTACCTGGAATAAATGTAAGCACCGGAGAAAAAAAAAAATCAAATGTGTACGTGTGTATTTATTGTGCTTAGATTTGAACATCCAGAAGGCGAGTAACGACTAAAGAGTTATAAATTAACAAAATTACAGTAAAACTTGTGAATAGTAGAATCTGCGAATAAAAGACTTTAGCGAAACCTGGATAGTGGACATTTTTGGATGCCAATTTTGATTTTCTTCATACAAACTCACTCTTATAAATAGTGGAAACCTGCGAAGTCTGAATACTGGAAAATTTTTCAATGAATTTTGTTTTTTCTCCATGCAAATTCACTCTTAAATAGCAAAATCAATATATAAATGCGCCAAAATTCATTAACATTTTGTCGGCTTCGTTTCCTTTCCCGAGAATTTTGACATTTTAATTGTTTCTTTTCGTGTGTGTCTCACTCTGCTACCGGCTACATTCAACAAGTACACATTCTGAAATCCGACATCAAAATTGATCGAAAAATAATAAAAGAAATTAGGTTGCCGATAGTGGACAAAAATTGCGAATAGTAGATATGTTGCGAATAGTGGAACAAACATGTGCACCGAAGCATTCCACTATTCGCAAGTTTTACTTTACTATAAAAGTCATCTGTGGTCTTACGAAATTTTTGTGGTATTCGTACTGCAAAATAAAAAAATGGAGAAGATTCGAATACATAACGGGCATAAGGGGGTGATTAGGATTAGCGTGATATTCGGATTCAAGGTGATTCGGTTTTACTGTATTCATTTATGTACATACATACATATCCAAACATTTGTATGTATGTATGTAGTCTATTTGCAATTATTATTTTTGTTTCAAAAATCTTTTCCAATTTGAATCAAATACATACGTTCAGACTTTTTCACACAAACTAAAATTTCTTAAGCTTTCAGCTTCTGCTTAGTTTGTTGATACCTACTCTATAATCCATACATTAGGTATGTATGTTTGTATTTTTGTTTTTGGGTAAGAATGACCTCAGAAGTGTTTTATATTTTTCTTTTCTTGGGTATTTTCGTCTCTAGGTCATTAAGAGACTTGCAGGTGAGGTAATTTCTTACCTATACAAAAGACGTGTATGTAACTCCCACATTTGATATGAAGATCGTTAATTTTTCGCCTTGACACTCCCTCACTGTTTTATAAATTAAAAAAAATTCAATTTACATAGGCATACATTACATACATACATGCATAGCTATACATGCATGATATTTGTTCAACCTCATTAAATTGTCATCATTCAGTCATTAAAAGTCCCCCGTACATACTTAACAATGGCAAATAATCTTGCAAACTAAATACATAACGGTCACGGTTTTTTAAGGAACTCGAACAATGCTTTTTTTTTAACTGTAATCGTCATTATCCATGAAATACCTCTGTCGATCTTTCTGTGGTCACTTCGATAACACACACACATTCACAAATATGTATTCCCAAAGCCAACAAGAAGCTTCCACCAAAAGATACATTTCTATCTTCAATTGTAAAATAAAATCGACCAACAAGAGATTAAAAAATCCAAGTACATAGAGGAAAACCTGCTTTTGCCATGGGAACTAGAGGAAGTAAATTCCATGCTTCAATCTAGTCTTATTGTTTAAATCGAAAACAAATAGAAGGTAAGATGCTCAGTGGCAATAGTGATGATGACGAACGTCTCAGAGCGGAACTAAGTGAAAGTCGTAAAAGTAAACAATTATAGGTCATGTTTGGCTTCCTAATCTTAATCCCAGTTGACTTCAGACGATGTGCCCACGAAGTTCACAGGAAAACCTGAATTCCATCTAAGCGCCATTCATCATATAAACGTATACCAGTACGTATCTATTCGTGTCTATGTGCATCAAGCAGTCATCCATCTTTTGAATAGGCCTCAGATAGATTATAGATTCATTAAAAGAAAAGAGAAAAAACTGGTTTCTGGAGATGATCGCAGTTGGTAAACAAAATTTTGTATCTTTATCTTTTTTTTTTATAAATAAATTATGTAAAATTCTATTTAAATGAACACACACTTCCATTTATTAAGTTGCAGTTTTGCAACTGCCGGCCTTCGGTGCGGCGCAAGATTCAAAGTCAGGGTCATTAAATAATACGACAACGTACGAGTGCGAGTATGTTGTAACCGTTACCGTATAAAGAAAACCTTTCACTTATGTGCTCCTTTAGTTGATGATGCTACTTCCTGTCACTGTATGCGCTTGGCCTGTAAGTCGGCGATAAGTTGAATGAACCTCACAGCTCGGGTGACTTGAAATCAAGTCGCGAAGTAAACGAACCAAGCTGGGAACCACAAACGAGATTCTCAACAGTGTAACAAGTTTTTTTTTCTCCCATTTTTCTTTCTTTCTTTTTACAGCACAGAGCAACTTGAGGCGCGCGTTTGGATCGCGTTTTGTTTGGGTTATGTAATGCTCGGGGTGCTGAGCTCTAAACGTTGCAGAAAAATTGTTGTTGGTATGAAATTATGGTTTCACTTTTCCATTAGGCTAGCTGTGGACACTCGGGAGTCGTTATTAATAGCTTGACATGGAAATAAGTGTCGTAGTATCATAAATCATTTGTAATGATGATTCTGTGGCTTCTAATTCAGGAAACTCCCATAGAACATCAGAGAAGTGGTGCCGAAAAAAATGTTTGTTTACAAAACTCGTTTTGTTGAAATTAGTTTTCTTTTTGTGTCTGCGCTCTTTACAGATGAGCTTTGTGGTATACGGGGATGGGTATCGCCGGAAGCGCGTTAACGTCGACGTGAGAAATTCACTTAACGTTGGATGTATGTAAATCTGGATATTTCCAAATAGTAGATATCTAGCAGAGTTTAAAGCCGAAGTCAGTTGGTATAATTTATGCACATCCAAGGAGGTAGTCTATATTTTCCCCCGATCCCTCATCATGACTCTACCATACATGTGCACTCCATAAAATAAACTCTACAACATTATAAAAGTGAGCATAAGTTTTCAATGTTTCTACAAGTAATTCATTGTTTATCGCTGCAACTTTGAACACACTCACTCGGAATGTACGAACAAAAAAGAACATACTCGTATCGTAGTCCTATTCCTTATCCTGCGGAAATCGTTTTCCATAAATTGCAACACGCAATTCGCCTCTAAAACGCGTCACCTCCGAGTTGCTTTTATATCCTTCCGACTGACGCTACCTATCACGTGCGAAATTGTTTTCCTTAAGTTTTTGTCGCAGCATACCCAATGCAATTACCATTTTAAGTGGATACCGCATGTGGCGGATACAACGTCATTTTTAATTAATGCTCCGCAGAATTTCTTGCTTTTTGCTGCGTGTTAGGAGAGCAACAAAAACACCATCGTCTTTCTGTTTTTCTTCATCTTTTTCTATGCTACCAAGGGAAGCAGGTGAAACAAAAACGACCGCAAACCCCAAACACACAGACAACACAGGTAGCATGTGTTGTCCCTGCACGACGACGAGACGTTAGCAACAACGAAAAGGACAGGACATATGTTCTGTTTGGTCAGTTGGTCTGTTCTGTATCTCTGCATATATAACCAACAGGATAAGAACAAGTTCACATGCATACCTATATAGCAAAAGAAGAGTAGGTATATCTTCATGACCATCTCCAGCAACAGGTGTTGGATGAGTCCCAACAAATCTTCATAAATGCATGCAAACGTGTGTGGCTTTTAATTGGATTTAGCTTAGTGGGATGTGCCAGGGTGTATTCAAATCATTGTTAAGAATGTGTTTGCTTTTGGACTAATTACACTTCGTACATGATACAATTCAGCGTATAAAACCACCAGTTTGGACAACCAAAAGCCAAAGCCACATCAAAAATTGGAAACTTATTGGTTTCACTCATCAGAAAAACAACCCTCATTAGTATTCAATTCGTTTGTCAATTGGAAAACAATTTATCGGTATTCTCTAACCCATATGCGCCCACCGCCCCATTTTTCAAGCGCCCTAATATGTATTAAATAAAATACAGTAGTGTATTTTTCTTTCTGTATTAGTATTATTTTTAAGATTTATAAGTACGACAATACTTATTCGAGCAGTTACTAAAAGTGCCCGTTACTTTGTCAGTGAGTTTTTTTTTGTTGAAGTGTGCAAAAGATAAAAAGCTGCAATGTCCCTAAAACAAATGTAAGAAATTATATTCATCTTTCGAAAAAAATTTTGTTTTTTTATTTTTCTTACTAAACAATGTTTGTGCAATAAAATGTGTATGCTCAAATTGAGTTTGTTAAAAAATTACAGATTTTATTAAGTATTTTATGAACTGCCCCATTATTGGGGCGGTAAGCACGGTCTAGCACACTCCTTTCCAGTTTATAATTTACCGTAATTTCTGCATAATTGATGCAGTTGCATAATTTAAATACTGTTGCCCAAATTATTGACATCTGACATACTGCATTAGACCCGGTGGATAGATTTTAAAAATCGATGGCAAAACTCAATAAATAGTGGATGCGTTACTGATACCCAGATGTAGGCATAGACGAGTCTATGATATCATACCATGGTCATCATGGTACAAAACTACACTTGCATGGTAAGCCAATTTGCTTTTGTGTATGGCTACCCATCTTGGGTACCACCTGCAGGCTGAGCACTACCAAGGTGCTGCTACCGGCAATACTGTTCCGGAATTGGGAGTCGCAGGGTCAGTGGTGATGAACCCCATGTCAAAGCTATCAGAAAACTGCCATGTTTATGTGTATATCGATAATTTTTTCACGTCGATTCAATTATTGACAGCTTCAAATAGCTGGTCACCAAGCTACCAGAACAATTCGAGCTATAGCCGCCACATAGCTTGCTAGATATCCCCACCCTAATTCCATCAGACCTTCGCTGAACGGCATAAACGGTCGAATAGGTGCGGATGAAATGAGGTTGGATGGCAGGGAACATTTGATACTACACAAATCTGATACGTGGAATGTCACAAAAACATTACCAGAGAGTATCGTAAATGCGATGTTCGCTGCCACAGTAACTGCTTTGAAGCCTTTCTTAATTTTATTTATTTTATATAATAATACTGGAATAATACTTCATAAGGTTTAATAAAAGCCAAAGCTCTGATAAAATGTGTGAAATAAATTTTAAATTACCGGCGTTGTCTTATTTTCGTTTCGCCCCATTATCGGGGCGGTCCATAACTCCAAAACCAAAAAAAATAATTTTATGTTTCATACTACAATCACTTATTTATGTCCCCAAATGCTGGAGAATATATAAAATAAAATGTATAACAAAAAAAAAAAAGAAGCTTGTCACATACAAGTTAATATGCTTTGGCATTACTTACTTACTTAGTTGGCGCTACAGCTCGAGGTGAACCTGGGCCTGCTTCTCACAACCATTTGTGTGTGCGTGTTATATTTTTGCACGAATGGAAGGGACCTACAGTTTTTTGCCGACTCCGAACGGCGAGTTGAGAAGCTCAATCGTGACAAATGATACTCTTTGATGCTTGTCAGACATTCGAAAGAGGTGGGCACTGTGAAAAACTTTTTAGGTGTTTTTGCGGCGGGATTCGAACCCAAGACCGCTGGCTCAGTAGTCCGACGCACTAACCACTTGCGCTACGGTACCCACTTTGGCACTTTGGCTTTGGCATTATGTTCCACAAAAAAATTTAATAAAATATAAAAACTAGTATAATCAAATTCACTTCCTCAATTAAATTCAAATTCAATCACCGGTAGGTAACAAAAAATTAAAAATAAAAAAAGGGCCACCAGAATATCCATTTAAATTACATTCTATGATATTTAGTTATTTATTTCAAATATCCAATTAATTTATTCAAAATTAATTAGATGAATGAACGACATCCCACGGTGGTAACATAATATATATTAATAAGCTACTTTGATTCACACGAATATATATTATTTATTAAAATGAATAAATTGTTAATTGCTACGCACACATTGACGATCGAACAATTGGGATATATTTAAATAATTAGCTGTAAAATAAATTGCAATGCAAATGGATGAAAAAAAATTGTTGTCTGACCACAGAGACAGTATTGCATTAATTCATTTATTGACATCAATAAAACAAATTTGGGTTGTTTTCATATCCTGGGAATTGTTTGCAGGTGTAGAAATTATTACACGCAAATGGATGCAATTAGCTGATGTTTTTGGTTAATTTCAAACAACTTTCCTAGATATGCCAAAAATGCCATAAACTTTGTCACCAATGGCAAATAAATGAAATATACGATATACTGCTAATCAAGGCCAGTCTATGCATTATTATGCATTGAAGGGTGAGATGCACTGCGACGTTAAGATGTATTGTGCCCCCTACAAGCCCTAGACATTCCCCCGTCATTATTCCTATTCCGTAGTCCCTCTGGACTTCCTTAGGCCATGAACGGCAATCTTGCTGAATCTGTATCTCAGCACGCCGATATTAGAGAAAATCGCTGCATGTGAGTCCTGATCGAATTCGACCGCTAGTACCTACCCGGCGCCTTCGTCATGGTTGTGCAGAGTTTTACACGCATTTGTGATGAGCCTTTCATTTTGCGTCTCAGTTTGGGAACCGCTACCTTTAGCCATGCTGCAGTTTGTACCATATGTATGTATGTATGCCCAGGAATTTGAGCTTATGCTCCCATTCCAGCATTACTTCCGTCATTAGTGACTCCTCAGCATTTCCTGCGTATACTTTTTGGGGAGTATCGCCATCCGCTCAGTGTTTACCCCACTGGCGTAGCTTTTACTCGCCGGGGTTCACCTGCCCTCAACCTTTTAGTGCCTGGTAACTCCATTCTGTGGCATTTTAGCTCATCTCTTGTGGGAGGAGTAATATTTTCGCTACCCCTCTTGAGCGCTGGCGTGTCGATAGAGCCGGGCTTAGCCCTATACTCTTCCGCTTTCTTTCTTGCTTCCTCTGGTGCAAAACGCTTTTCGAGGTAACGCAACTACCATCTGCTGCCTGCTCCCTTTAGTCTCTTTCTTCGGGGGTCGTCTTTTCCACCAGGTTGATCCGGCGGCAGCATTTGTGGGACGTTACGTTTGCGGGTGGGCCCGACGATATTTGATGTTCCGGTAGTTTGAGCACGGCTCTTATTCCTTGGGTTCTGCCGTGGCCGCTTGCGTGGCTGTGTCATCTTTTGAGAAAGAGTTCGATCTGGTTTCTTGGATTCGCGGTTAGTTGCTTCCACCCACCTCGAACTTCTTCCATCACTGGTATTGAGTTTGGCACCGGTGAAATATTCAGCATAGAGCTGGTGCTCCAGTTTGCCTATGATCTCAGTAACGGTTAGGCCCCGCATTTTATTAATTTTATTTTTGTTTTTGTTTTAAAATTTTTCTGTTTTAAGTTTTTTCTAAGTATATTTGCTCCCACGAGTATCAGGGGAAATGAGCCCTGTATGAAGTGATAAGGCCATGGTTATTCCCCAAGTTGGCCCGGTATCTCGGAGGCTCCATACAAATACAGGCGGTATACCGTATACCCCCTAGCTGCAAACCATCTAATAGGCACGGGTCGCATTACACCCTGGATTAGGGGGGTCATAGAGTCTGCGTCATTGGGATTTAAGCCCCCACCAACCATCAAGGTGTCTACCAAATAGGGGAAGACCAGTCCATGCTATGCTGCAAATACTTACATATTTGATTTTATCCCACATGCATTGGGTCATTTAATTAAAATTTCAATATTATTGTTTTTACAATAAGTGCATCACACAAATTAAGGATGCGCTCTGTGGTGCCTAAAACTTTTCACAAGACATCTCACTTCTCTATCCAGCGGAGTCAGGCTTTCTGAGCATAATTTATTTTGAAATTACCTCCGTTACTAATGACTGGCAAAAGTGAAATTAATCGATGTAGGAAAATCGTGAAATTAATGGGCTGTTGGTGGTAGTGGTGGTGGTAACTTCATAAATATTGAGTTTCCTTTATACTGGTACTACCTAAACTTTTAATTAAACTCACTTGAATAGAATCTCATTAATACGAGAGAAATAATTATTCTCCAAGATAAATTAATTGGATAATGAACCATAAGATTAATGCTTAATTTACCACACACTACAGACTGACTTTGTTATCGATTTAGAATAAATACTTATGGTTAGCGAAAATTAATTGAAAGTACCCACTTTTATTGGCAATTTAATTTTACAAAATTATTGCTGGCGCAAGGGTATACGAGTATTGGTCATTATTGTGGCCCTCGAAAAACCACAAAAAAAAGTTTTCATCATTCGATTTGATTGTTAATGTTTTGTACGAGTAATACCAGTGGCGGATTATCCCTAAGGCAAACTAGGCAATTGCCTAGGGGCGCGAGGTTACAAGGGGCGCCTGCCCGAAGTTATTTACAAAGAGACACACGCGCAAAACTTTTGAAAAATAACCAAAACAAATTAAAAAGATTCTTCAATTCTAGAGATTCCGAATCGTGTCTTACCTTCTTGATGTTTACTACAACGCGTGTACGTGTACATACATACGTATGTATGTAACTATACCATAGTATGCAACACAGTCGGACCCACGCTGGTCAGCTCGAGCTCGATGTTTGTAAAAGTATGAGGGAACCATTACCAAAAATGTACAATGCTTTGAAAGCTTTCGAGAGCAATCCTGAGCAGAAGCGTTCCGCTGTTTGTGAAGCTAAAGGCATACGGTTTAAATTTGAACGACTAGAAACTGCTTTCATGATCGTGTCTTGGGGTTTTATTTTGGTTCATGTCAACAAAACCAACAAAAAATTACAGTCCGTTGATATTGAAATTTGTAAAGTTACACAAATGTATGACACTCAACTTATTTAAGCGGAAAGCGAAAACTTTTAAATACGTAGAGCAAGCCTTAGAACTTTCATTAGTCAACGAATATGAGAAGGACACAAAAAGGATTCGAAAGAGGAAGGTCACTCCAGATGAATCTGCCGAAGATATTACTCCTTTATTATCTGGTCGGGAAACATTTAAAGTGACATGTTATCTAGTTATTATAGATAGACTTGTGGCTGAACTTCAAAGGAGAAGAGAAGCGTACGGCAATTTAAATAGAAAATTTTCTTTTTTAAGCAATTTGGTTAATTTGAACTCTGAAGAAGTTGAAAATAGAGCATGCATGTTGGTAACAATGTATTCTGATGATTTCGAAAAGTGCTTGGTTGATGAATGCATCCATCTTCGCACTTATTTAACAACTTTGGCTCGAGATAGGGTACTGCGACTGCCTCGAACAACCAACGCAATTTTAAAGATAATAAAAAAAGAAGAACTTGAGACAATCTACCCCAATATAGATATAACCTTAAGAATGTGCGTATCGACGGAAGTCAGCAATTGCAGTAGTTAGAGGGATTTTTCTTGTCTTAAAAAAGTAAAAAATTATCTTCGAGCGACCATGGCTGGAAAAAGATTAAATTCTTTGGCAATACTAAATATATAAACATCGAATCTAATGCTTTTTTTTAAACTATAATGATATTATTGATAATTTTGCAAGCCAAAAATTCTGCGTCCACATTTTTAATTTTTTTTTAACATTTTTTCTTGAATGTCAAGTTAATAATAAATATACATACACATGAACTAACACATTTGTACTAACATTCAAAACTCTATTTTTTTTTTTTATCAAATATTAATATTTTTTTTAGGCTGGCTGCCTGAAGGACGCCGATGAGATGCTTTGCCTAGGGCGCTCTATTCATTTAATCCGCCACTGAGTAATAGCCATGGGAAAATCGTGCGCATTCCCGAGCTAAATAATTATTTGATTAACACCACTGATTTACCGTTTACACGATAGTAAAACAGTATTATTGATAAGAACGTCTGAAATAATCCTTAATAATAAAAATTTCACCTAATTAGAGTAAATCATTGGAATTGTAGCTGACACATCTAACTAGACTAGATTGATACGGCAACTCCAATTATTATAGAACTTATATCGTATACGACATTAGAAAGTTTTTGTTTGAGTAAATATAATTTTGATTACTCTTAGCATACCTATGTATAAAAATAATTAATTAGTTTCAGATGAGTTAATTTGAGATGGCTTGGACATACTTCGTATATGCTCATAGCCCATACTTCATGAGCAATCACCTGCCGAAAAGCGACAGCACATCCGTTTTTGGTAAGCTGGCAAAGCAATTCAGCGAAAAAAGCTCACGCATGTAGGAGATAGGCATATCAGTGATGTGCTACCCGCATTCAGTGGGGGCTCCCTGGTTCATCCTTCCGGACGGATGTTGCAATCTCATTCATGCGAAAGCATATAACAGCAGACAGCATGAACAAAAGCGGGCTGCCGTAGCTGGTGTCCTGAATTGATCTGTATTGATAAATTCCTCCACGTCTTTTGTGTCACGCATTTTGTCTCCAATGCGCTTGCAGGATTGGAAATTACAATAGTTAGAGTGAAGTGAAGGTAAAGGCTTTGTTTGCAGGTATCGACGTAAATTGAAGTGAAACACATTTAGGTATTGAGTGGAAGGTAACTACAACATGTGTGGCGTACTCAGCGTGAGCGATTACTGATTGAGATTCTCTGGTAATGGTATTAACTCTTCGGAAAATTCAATGCTTTCCATTTTTGTTTTATCTTTTTTTTTTGTTCACAATTCAATACGGAATATTGTGTGTGTATATTTTGTAATACAGTTTTATTTACTTTACTCAGAGGGAACTGACATAGTTTTATAATGCTTCCGTTGTTTGAAGGTATATTCATATGTATACATTTCAGTCACACATTATGGTATATGTACATATACATTATGACGGTAACTGTAGATAGCAATCACCTTATGAATAGTATTCGTCGACTACTGTGGAGAATTACACATACTTTTAATCTTTTGTGCGCCATGAAGTGGTTATGGAGTTTTAAGTAGGTCTAAGTGTCGAACAGCCTACACACGTGAACTTAAGAGGTAAAAGTGAAAACAATCCAATTTTAGCGGCGCGGCGGTATGTATAATGTAATTAAAGAAAGAAAGTCATTATTGATTTTACTGGATTTTTTTATGAATAAAACTAGCTGACCCGCCCGGCTTCGCACGTGTACGCAAACAGTACCGTTGCTCACATGGCAGATATAAAACGTCGACATGCTTTATATAATCAAATATCCATAGTATAAATACCTAAAGAACACCATGATAACCATCATCAGCATCTGGTGGAAATATCCAGAATCTTGCGTCTTAGAAGAAAATGTAATTTATTAGAGGGCAACATAATCGTATTACTAAAACACTACCTTGTTACCAATACTTTCACCCTTTGTTCACCAAGCTATTAGAAACAGTTATAATCTTCATTGTTTTGTACGAATTTTTTAGCTGAGGGTATTTTAAGATGGAAAATATTTTTTTTTGATTTTTCAACGACTCCTAGGGACAAAATATATTTTGGCTTCAGCAGTCCTAGGTAGAACCAAGCCTAGCTTTCGGCAACCATTTGTGTGTGCGCGTTATATTTTTGCACGAATGGAAGGGACCTACAGTTTTCTGCCGTCTCCGAACGGCGAGTTGGGAAGCTTTACATGACAAATGGAACTCTTGAATGCTTGTCAGGCATTCGGAAGAGGTCGGCACTGTGAAACACTTTTTAGGTGTTTGCGGCGGGATTCGAACCCAAGACCGCTGGCTCAGTAGTCCGACGTACTAACTACTTGCGCTACGGTGGACAAAATATGAAGGTCAAACACCAAAGTACCGTTAGGCTATAACTAAAGTTATAAAAACAAAAATGATTTGAAGTTTTTTTTATTTAACTATAATAATTTTGGCTTTCGACTACTTTTAATAAAATTAAAGATCGAAACTGTGTAAAATGCCAATTTAGTTTATTAACACCGACATCGACTAAAACTACTTTCTTCAAAGTATAATATGTAGCCAGAGAAACCGTTATATCTGTGTCTAAACTAAGTTAAACATATGTACATAAAGAACAAATTTCATTGAAGTACCATATAAAAGTCTCGTTTGGTCTTAGTGTCTAAAGTTGTTCCTAGGGATTTCATTTGAAGTTGAACATGCTGGTACTTGTAAGTACCGTCGGTCAACACAGGGTTAATACAACAACAACACGAACATCATTGTTTTGACAATCATTTGTTGGTATCGACGATTCAAATTATTTTGTGCCTAAGCTCCAACAGATCGAGTCGACTCGACTATATCCGTTATTCCGCAGTCACGATGGATTGCGCTTGAAAAAAATTCTTATTCGATTTGCCTCTGAATGCTGTAGGTATACCCTATTTGTCAGTCCGTTTTACTCGACGATCATGTAGTTGGCTTGCGTTGTGCGTACGCCGATCGATATTTCGACGACTTACTGGTGGCATTTTTTCCAAAGAAATAAACCACGATCTGAGATCAATTGAGTTTGCAATACAGCAAACTTCAATTTACAACATAATCACAATTCAACTGAAAATGCACTTCAGAACTAACAGTAGGTACTTCCGTAAATTGGTTGAGAACGAAATTTAGTTCGAATTATACTCGATTGCACCCTTTGTAATAAGGAGCTTTAAGTTCCCGGCTAAACTGATCCAGTTATGCCGCTTGACGCTGGAAAACACACGGTGTAACGTGCAATTCGGAAATAGTTCTTCCGAACTATTCCAAATACGTACTAAATTTCGACAAGGAGATGGGCTATCATGTGACTTCTTCAATCTTGTGCTGGAACAGATTGTGCGCAGGGCCGTTGTGAACACGAAAAGACACAATCTTTCACAAATCTGTCCAGCTACTGGGATACGTGGACGACACCGACATCATCGGTCGCTCCCAGTGCGCCGTTGTAGAGGCTTTTACGGCAATTGAAGAACAGGTGAAGCGAGTTGGCCTTGAAGTGAATGAGGACAAAACCAAGTATATGTTGTCAATAAACAAAGAAACATGTGTCCACCGCCTTGGACAAAACGTCACTGTTGGCAACAATAACTTCGGTTAAGGAGTTTACCTTCCTCGGAGTAAATATCAACTCCATAAATATCACCTTAGTGGAGATTCGACGAAGACTTACCCTAGGAAACCACTGCTACTTCGGTTTGGCAAAGCAAATGGGTTCAAAACTTCTAACTTGGAAGACGAAATGCATGCTCTACAAAACATTGATCCTGCCAGTTCTGCTGTATGGAGCCGAGTGTTGGACGATAAGCAGAAAAGCAGAGCAGATTTTGAATACTTTCGAGAGAAAAAGAAATGAGCCAAATCGTCCATGGAAAAAAACACTTTCAGTTTTTCCACAAATTTCCGGTGGATTTTCTAAAAATGTTCTTTCATAAAAACCTTGTCTTGGCAATGATGATTGATCGAGCCGTTCTCAAGTGATGATTAGTCATACATGCGGCAATTGATTTTTATATATACCTAGAGATAACTGGACCTGGAAATGAAAAGACTTAACTCAAATATTTGATATTTGACACCTATTCCCCAGCTCTTTACGGGAAGTAAATGTTTTTTTTACACTCGCATTAAATGATAAAATTCAAATAAATTCAAATTCACCGCTCCATGTACCCAGTGTTTTCCACTTCATTGCCTCGCAACTAACCTCATCAAATGAAACAGAGTTCATTAGTTGTTCATTAGTTTTCTAGTTTTTTTTTTTTTTTTTGTTTTTGGCTTACTTTAGGGTTTCACGGGCAAAGCCACAAAACATTTTCCTCTTTGGTTGCACACAGAAGAATTCCAAAATTCAAATGTTAACCATTTGTGGGGATTCCAAAGAAACATTTTAGTCAATTAAATTAATTTTTTTTGTGAATATCTCAAATAGTGGAAAAATTGTGCACCTTTTATTGTAGGAATGCTTAAGCTTTTCATTTCAATAAAAGCAGATAAAAACACAAAGGTGAGTGAATATTTCTGCACAAAGGACACTCAACTAAAGAGTATTGCAACCTAACCCTACCTTTCATTGCATGAACGGTAATGTGCGACAAGTCTTTGATATTTTACCTGTGAAAATACTCGTAAGTGGAGAAAGTTGAGTAAGCCAACTGCTCTGTACAAATAAAAATCTAATTTTGATTGAATTTCTTCCACTACAACGAAGTTGAGATTGACGATGCAAGGTGCATCCTTGTAGTTGGAATGTTCCCTGTAAACAATGGATCCTTTTTCAAAGTAAAACTACTAGCTAGTATTAGAAGGACAGAACTTATCAAGGTGAAAGTATCTCAAGTTTACCGCTAAAGATTATCGAATCAAAGTGTTTTCTTCTTCTTTGTTTTTGGTTTGTATTTTCCACATGAATTGGGAGCTGACAACGGTGTTTTATAACAAATGTTTTCTGCTAAGAACTATAACTGTATCCGAAATAGCAGCAGAAACTATGATCATTAAAACAAGTCAAGTATGTAGTAGATTGTGCATTCCTAAGGAAGTTTGTTCTTCTTTCAACGAATGGATATCGAAAGAAATCGCCCTCTTTAGTATTCCTTTCTATTCATTCTGTTCCACAAATAAATTCATAGAACAACAGAAAAACCAACCAATCTTACTACATTAAACAAAATCAATCGAAACAAGAATCACCCAACAAAGCCACCTTCCTTTATAAATATTTGTTGTCCTGGATTCCACTCGATTCTTTTTGGAACCAAAACCTTTTCATCCGAGACTCCTGATCCAAACGAAATGCGTAGGCTTAAAAAAAAAAAAAATTGTTACATTAGGAGGAGCGGGTAGGCGACAATCCCAAACAAAATCTCCACAATGTGATGTTTTCACGTTGCTGTTCAATTTCACCTTGATACACAGAAAGAGTGCACAGAGTAAACAGCATCAGGCAACACGAGGAGTGTTCCTCCTCCAGTTTATCTAAATTGGAAACTCTGTGTCCAAACACACTCACAACAACAAATACGAGTACGAACGTTGAAGCTTTACTTTTTGTTTATAAGAGGTTAGCTCGTTTTACGCCGAATGGCAACTTCAACTTTTTTTCTTGCTCAACTTACTATCCACGAACCACGATTGTTGCATGCCCTAGTGAACATGAGTGAACATATAAAGCCACTCACGCATGATCCCACTCATGGGGCATTGTTATTTAACATTAACAGTCTGTTCCCGTAGGTGTGGCTACTGACAGGCAATTTTATTATGTAGTGTTGATATAATAATCATATCTTTAATACATATTTTATATTTAGGTAGGTGGAAAAAAATTTATTTGTCAATTAAATATCAATACATACATAAATAATTTTTATTTTTATTTAATTGCCAGCTGTCCCTCCCGGCTTCGCCCGTGTACTAAAACAGTCGTGTTACTTATTAGGTAAAACGCTGCTCTTGTAATATGATTTTGTGTAGAAATAACGCGTGCCAAATCCGACTTTCCCGTATATTACGCGATGAGTTTGAGTTAAATATGTACTTAATCTTTACTTGATTGATGAAGTACTGGAGTAAAAGATTTTCCAAAAACAAACTTCTGCTTTCACAACATAATTTTATGCAAAATATATTTTTATTTAAATACTAAATTATTGATGATCCCGTGAATTCGTACCACCTAAAATTATTTTGATTGTTATCCTTCATAAGCGATTATGAATCCCAATCAACGCTTCAACTCCAATGCATTGAGATCAATGAGATGTGTATGGTTTGAGTTTCGTTTGGTTATTAAATTAAACTCGTTAAATTAATGGCTTTAAATCTGTTATATAAAAATTAATGCATATATGCTTGTTTGTTTGTCTTTTAAAGACTCGGAAACTACCCAACCAATTTTGGTATAATTTTCAGAGTACGCTTTTCTTAATACATATAGAATGCAACACAACATCAGTGTGGTTACTCAACAGCTGGTAGTTTTGGTAAATGTCGTACCAAATTTCATAATTTCAGGTGAAATGTGAATATGAATCATTTTGTTCAATTAATATAGACAGACAGACAGACAGACAAATTGATAGACAATCAGCAGACAGACAGAAAGACACACAGGCGCGCAGACAAACAGACAGACATAATAATAAGAGAATAGCTTATCAAAATTGTGGTTAGGTACTTTTTTTTTGTTAGTTTTAAATTACTTTAAGTTCAACGTAGATACTATACCTATGCACATAAAAAAATTAAAAAAAAAATATTCAAAATTCCCATACAAAACCCAAATTTAAATTTTTTCGATTTTCCGGCTTATCCTTGACGCGCACAGGCAGATAGTTATGCTAATTTGTGGTCTTTTTAGGGATAGAAGAAAGTTAGATCATTTCAGCCTAACCAGATCTCTCTGGTGGTAAAGCAAGTGGATCTTCTTTCCCATCAAAGATTGCTTTTCTGACTATGTCAAGTTTAAGTGATAGCTTGTAATTGTAAGTAGCAAGGGGAACCCCTAGATTTTTCTTGTCCGGTAGATTAGGTATATTACTAATGTGCCCGTGCGAGAACTCCCGCCAGAGAAAATCCAATCTTCCCACCTGTCAACTCAGGGAAATCCCATGGAAATTATACAGGAAGTGTTTATTCTCTTGAGAGTTCATTTTGAGTAGAATATTTGTTTTAATCGTTTTTTTTTTTAATTTTTAATTTGTAAAAATTTATAAAGTGAAAGTGCAACTCATCACTGCTCCAGGAAATTATCTTTTTTTGATACTCGTACCTTATTTATTAAGATTGGTTAAGTGTGAGAGCCGCAAATGGTACCTACATATACTACAGAAATAATATCTATGATTGCACCTTATTTATCGATTTCATCTCTCTCTGTGTTCCGACACCCAACAGAGGTGAATATTGAACTTCCTTCCCATCTCTATAAGAGATGAACGAAAGTTCATTATTCCAAATCTTATATATTTTATCACATTCATTATAATAAATGGTCAGCTTCCATATTACATACGAGTATCAGTCAAAATACAGTAAACACAGATGCTTAGTTATGCAATTCCTTCGGAAAGTTGTTTCGCTATGTTCGACGCTGACCTGTAATTCGTTAAGTAGCCTAACTGAATGAATGGTAGATGTAGCCTTAGGTAACCCGGAAATCCAAGCAAACTTGTTTCATTTACTTTCCAAAATTATTTGCAATGATTTATGTACCTATGTATATGTAAATATTTTAAAATAATAAACCGATTCAATCGGAGTAAATAGTACAATAATAGATTAGTTAATTTTACTCAACTTACTTACTTAACGGGCTCCCGACCCGTGAAGAGTACCTGCCTGAGACACGGCAGCCTTCCACTCTCTTCGATCCCGAACACGCTGCTTCCAGTCATTTAGACCAAGCGCACTGGCATCCGCGGTAGCTTGGTCCTTAAACCGGAGGTTCGGTCTTCCTTGTCGTCTCGAACCTGGAGGCTGTGATTCGTAGATCCTCTTTGCTGGAGCATTGTTGTCCATTCGCTCGACGTGGCCAAGCCAGTGCAGACTTTCCGAACTACATCTACATCTTGGTACAGCTCATAAAGTTCGCGGTTGTATCTTCTCCTCCATTTGTTCTCCTCGCATACGGGACCGAATATCCGACGAAGAATTTTTCTCTCGAAAGTATTCAAAATCTGCTCTGCTTTCCTGCTTATCGTCCAGCACTTGGCTCCATACCGCAGAACTGGCAGGATCAGTGTTTTGTAGACCATGGCATTTCTTCTTCCGAGTTAGGAGTTTTGAATCCATTTGTTATGCCAAACCGAAGTAGCAGCGGTTTCCTAGGGTAAGTCTTCATCGAATCTCCACTCAGGTGTCATTCGTGGAGTTGATGTTTACTCCGAGGTAGGTAAACACCTTAACCACTTCGAAGTTACTGTTGCCAACAGTGACGACGCTTTGTCCTAGGCGGTGGACAGATGTTTCCACACCGATGATGTCGATGTCGTCCGCGTATATCCCAGTAGCTGGACAGATTTGTGAAAGGTATTGCCTTCCGTATTTACACCTGCCCTGCACACTATCTGTTCCAGCACAAGATTGAAGAAGTCACATGACAGTGCATCTCCTTGCCGAAATCCGGTGCATGTTTGGAATAGCTCGGAGGAACTGTTTCCAAATTGCTCGTTGCACCGCGTGTTTTCCAGCGACACGCGGCATAGCTGGATCGGTTTAGCCAGGATCCCGAATTCGGCCATCGCCTTGTAGAGCTCAAGATGATGAGTGCTATCATATGCGGCTTTGAAGTCAATGAAGAGATGGTGAGTCTCGATTTAAAATTCGTTGGTCTTTTCCAGGATCTGTCTTAAAGTGAAAATTCGGTCGATCGTCGATCTGCCGGGCCGGAAGCCACACTGGTACGTGCCGATTAATGTGCTGCAGAAAAGTTTCAGACATTCACACAGTACGTTGAATAGGATTTTATATGCAACATTAAGCAAGGATATGCTTCGGTAGTTCTTACAGGACATATGATCGCCTTTATTGAAGATGGGGCATAAAGAGTTGATATTCCAGTCATCGGGCATAGCTTCCACCACCCATACTTGGTTGATGACTTGGTGCATGCACCCTACCAAAGCATCACCACCATGTTTGAAAAGCTCCGCTGGTAGACCATCAGAGCCGGCGGCCTTGTTGTTCTTCAGCTTTTTGATGGCTGAACGGACCTCTTCAAAACTGGGGGGATAGATTCTTCACTGACTGGATGCGGGTTCTCTTCTTGCCCTATCACTCTCACTACCTGATGCCCATTAAGTAGCTGCTGGAAGTGCTGCTCAAACACATCTACTATTCCCTGCCCTTCGGTGACTAGGTTTCCTTCACTGTTTCGAAGAGCCTGCGTTCCGGCCTTGAAACCTGCTGCCAGTTGCTTGCCTTTCCTATAAAACATCCGGATGTTGTGCCTATCGCGGGACTCTTCGATATCATTGAGCTGGGAGACTGCGTGGGCCCTTTTCTTCTTACGTAGGATCTTCTTCTCCTCCCTTCTTCTGGCTCGATACTCTTCTCTCGCTGCTCTTGTTTTGCGCTGCAGCGCTTATATGGCGCGGCGTCAGCAGTCCTAACTTCTCACAACCATTTGTGTGTACGTGTTATTTTTTCCACGAACGGAAGGGACCTACAGTTTTTTGCCGACCCCGAACGGCGCGGCGAGTTGAGAAGCTTCTCCCTTGACAAATGATACTCTTTGATTGCTTCTCAGACATTCGAATGAGGTGGCGACCGTGAAAAACTTTTCAAGGTGTTGGACCCGGGCTGGGATTGAACCCGAGCAGCATGCGTAGTTGTCCAACGCACTAACCACCACGGGCACGGTCACCACCAGCGCTTGCACGTGTGCATTTTCTGTCACGCTTGCACGTGTGCATTTTACTCAAGCATTCACTTATTATCGGCATACCTCGTTCACAATGAGAACAGAAACACTAAAGTCGCATTGCAAAGTAAATATATTCAATACACAAGGCAGCTAATAATAACATGTCTTTTGTCAATTAAGTCTATGGAAAGTATCTACCATAACAGTAATTATTTGAAGATACGAACGCTGTAACCCGAAGTATATCTTTACTCTCGAACACCGGAAAATGTCAGTAACTACCCTCAATGCATTGCTGCCAACTTGCAATGAATTCACCCCATAAAATAACTGGGAATTCTAAGAGAGAAAATTAGTTTTCCTAATTTAAATCCAGAAATGCTACCAGAAAAAACGCTTAAGCTACCTAATTGAGAGCACTAATACTCGAAGAGGTGTGCACAAAAATGTTCTGAATAACTTTCAAATTAGCAAACTTCAACTCGACACCTTCGAATAGAGAGCCTCAATCTGGGAACATTGAAGAAGTTTACATTAACTCTGCTTTCCTCGGCGCTACTTTCCTCCTTCAAGAGAATTATAAATTTTAAAAGAATTTCACCACCGTACCTTTCTCGAAAAGAGTACTTAAAAGGTATTGAGGTTTCGACACCCACTCATCCCGCTCTCGTGTTCCTCGGTACTTAACATGGCTCCAATCAATGGGCGAAAGTTTTCAAAGTTCACTGGTTCCATGCCATCGCCATCTTCACAGGATCAAGCAGCAGCAGCAGGGGTACTCACCGTGACGGCAAATCTCATTAAATGTGCAAAACATGAATTTCGCAAAATATATTTGTACTCACCACCACTCGTCCTTCTCCTACAACACTAATACACAATTTAAATTGCATGGACTGAAAGGATATTCTGTAGGATATCCAGTCGCAGGGCTAAGTAAACTGTATAGAGTCAGTCACATCTCTTCTAAAACTGGATTTAACAAAGTTCAACCATCATAATCCCAGTTGACATTACACCCCTTTCTCTACTCTATGGCTGGAATGTTTTTCTTTCTCATCGGCTGCGGCTGTTTCTTCTTTCTTTTTACCCATCACCAAGAAATATTGATGAGAAGTGAAGGGAGCGGGTGGAAAAAAACCAACGTCTACAGTTTTACCTGTCTGGACCTCTGCTCGTGGGTATGGCATGGTTGTGAGCACAATTCTTAAGAAAACACCACACGCTCTTACTGGGTATATTGAACTTATGGCTGAGGTTACACAGGACCGTAGCCGCATCGATATTTAACCCTTCCTCGTCCGCCTCATGCTCATTTCATCGTCGTCGTCGTTGTCGTCCTCGTCAATTAAAGCTCATAAGGAAGGTTTCGACATTTTCCCTTTTGGAAAATATTGCTTTATGAGATTAAGGGCTTTGCACCTTAATTCGGTTCGTTTTTCTTCGACGAAAGTAGGAGATGGTTCATAACCTGCTGGTAAAAATTAATTGCAGATGAGGGAGTGCTGACTTTTCCCTTTCCCCCTGCCAGGGCTTTGTGTGCGAGCGCGAATCGAGGCGAAAATAGGTGTTAAACGTTTCGAGTATGGTTGAACACAAAAGGTGGAAGAGGAAAATCTTTTAAGCTGCTACGATTTACATCCAGTGTCGAGCAAAAATTAAATTAAAGAATTTAATACAAACAGAATTCCAATTTTATTTATACATATCTCTCTTATCAAAATAGAACGAACACGTATACAAACAAAAAGCGAGATTAGCTCGAGTGGAGAGGAAAACTCATGGAGAAAATTAAAATTTGTTGTTGCTCAGTATATTTATTTTTATCGCCACACTGCAGGGACATTTTGCAGTTTTTCCTTAGTTTTATATTATTTTTTATTTTTTCAACTCTGAAATAACACAGTGTCCAGAACCATCGCCACTACCCCTTTAAGTTGAGAGGATACAAAATCCCTTTGAAAGGGATGAAAGTGTTGACAAAAAAATAAAATGGAAAAGAAAAACACTCTTAACCCCAGAGAGGTTGAGAAAATGTGAATGTGTGTTGTAAAAAAATAAAAATAAAAAACTTTTCGCTTTGGGGAATGCAAATATAAAAGAAGAAAACATGTTTTTCTTTTTTGCCCCTATTTTTCCTATTCTGGATGTGAAAAGTGAAATATTAAATGGAATTAGAGGAAGAAAACTTTGGCTGCATTGGTCGTATGCTGTTTTATTCTTTTTGTTTTTAAATGAAAGTGTTAAAATTGTTTTTCAGTTATCCGCTGAATTTCTAATTTGCTTTGCTTACTCGTAATGCTAGTGACTTTAATGAATATATACATACATATGCTTATGCATGTATATTTTTTATCTGCTTCATAAGCGCTTGCAGCAGAAATGAGTATGCGAAAAGAATCTATTCAGAAAGGATACGAGTATTATTTGGTAATTTTTTATCCACGAAAGTATTATCCTTAACGCGGGATTTCAAGTATGTGCAGTCTGTACAAAATGTTTAAAAGGGAGCTGTTTGTTTGACCATTCTAGCAGCAGCTATTACTGAATTTAATAGTAAAGGAATTTCATCGAATTAAATACCGATTAAAGTTGTTTTTCATAAGCAAAGTAGGTACTTGGCAATTATGTACATACATACTTCTACTTCCGCTTTCCTAAGGTAATGTAGTGGGAAAAAAGGTCTTGGGGGTAGTTTCGCATGTTAACGTAGTAAGAATCTTTTGAAGAAATGAACCGTTCCTAAAGAATTAAGTACCAAATCAAAATCACTGGAGTCTATACCTTGAGCGTGTTATCCAGCACATTATGTACATGCCGATTAGCTTATTCGTAGACTGTTTGGAAGCAGTATTGTTAAGGAGCGATCACATTTAAAGTTAAGTGCAAAAAGTTGAAACTTGGAAAACCACACGTATACGCAGATGCCCTCTGATGCGTACAATTGTCCCTAAAGCAATTTTTTAAAGCTTCTATAAAAAGAAAACAATACAATCACATAAAAGCAGATATGGACAAGGAGATTTTGTATGTGTGAGTGTAAAAATCGAATAATTGCGCCTAGAACTATGCAAATTTTTGTCAATGTGGGGTTTGTGTCGACGAATAATGGAAAACTTGGATAATGTTTTGAGAGCATATGAGTCATTAAACAATTAGGCGTATTTTTTTTGTAAACTGTATAGGCTAAACATGTGTCAGCAGCATGTTTACCCATGTAAAATACAACAAAACCTTAGCCTGGATAATTATCGAGTCTTATTTTTGCACTGAAAGCTTTTTCGAAGTCTATATAGGTTACAAAAAAAAAAACACGCCTAGTTTTAAAAAGTGAGAGCTAGACTCTGTTTAGCTTTGAAGTGTTTAACTTTCCGAAATTTGCGACAGAGTGCTAAGAATATTCAGTGTATCGGATAGAGAAAGAACATTTTGTGTACTCATTGCACTTAAATTTGAATGTGACTGACCCTTTACTGTAAATTTAAAAAAAATTATTTTAAGATTTTAGTTTTTGTGAACAAAATTAGTCTTTAGTGGCAGGTTATTATAAGTTTTAAGCAATTTTGCATGATTTGGTTTAAAAATCTCAAATACTAGGCTTACTGATTAAACCAGTTTTATTGAAAAATATCATAAAAATAGACATTTTTCATTGGATTAACAGAACTATAGTCAAACATACAAAGTTGCTTGCTACTAACATCGGAAAAAACGTGTTGAAGTTATTAAAACATATTATTTAAATACCTAATTGTTGGATTGTTAATCATGTTCATGTAAGCGGGTTGTGGTTAAGTGATAGTAAACAGTATAGCACCGAAAACACTACACCATCGTAGCCCACTACACCCTCGTAGAGTAACTGCATGATGTTCCTGCTGGGCCGGTATCATTGGGCCATATTTCATTGAGGATGCTAGAGGCAATGATGCAATAGTTACTGGTGAAGGCTATCGGGACATGTTGCCCGAATTGGATCAGTTAGGCCTATAGTACATGTTGTTCCAACAAGACGGCAATACACAGCAAATTTCGCGAACTATTTTTCGTGGCCGAATAATGCAAAAAGTGGTGATATAGGGTGGCCCCCATGATCTCCTGATCTGACGTCCCTCCCATTTTCTTCCTATGGGGGTATTTGCACACCAACACACCAACTACAACCTTGATGCTTAAAGACAACAGAAGTCTGCGCAATTTCTATGAAAAAAAGTACTCAAAAGAGCTCGCTTTTACGCAACGGCCAGAGGCGGCTACTTGACCGGCATCATATTCCATACATAATGCTAAAGTCTATATATTCCATCAATAAAATATTAGTTATGAAATTGTATTTCAGCTAAACATAAAAAGTACGCTGTACAATAAACGTTGTTGCTTCTGTTATAAAACACCTCATCTAGACCAAAATAACCTTGAAATAAAAATTCGTTTACTTGCATTGAGGTAAATGTCACTATTTCAGGAATATTTTTTAATCTAGTTTTTGTTAGGGTAAGGTCGGGAGGATTTGACAGGCAGGAGGAATTGACATCACCACTTTTCTGAAAAACTAAGACCTTGGCGGAACTTTGAATGATGAGAAAACTAAGTTAATAACGGTTGGATTGAGTGATAAATAAACAATCACTAAGATCTAGGAGATAAGCGAAGTGGATGTCTTTTTTATTTTTGTGCCCATTTCATCTAACTTTTATTGTAAGCAATCCAACTGTAATATTTTAATTATGTAGCTTTTGACATTGAAAGTGCAATGTAGAGCACCTTCATTCGTTTTAAAATTATTAGTAAGCAATAGTTTATCCGGAGCAGCATTACAATTTTTTTTTTTTTGTATTAGTCCCAAAAGTAATCAAAAAGGAGGATTTGACATTTTTGCTGAAGGAGGAATTGAAAAAGTGTCAAATCATCGATTATGAGTCAAAATAAAAATTGTGTGGTAAAACAACTTCTTACTTTTTTAGATTGTAAAAATGCCAAATATTTACAACAAAAAAAAAAAACAATCCCCACCTCAAAATCGATGAAACAAGTTTTAAATTAAGTTTTTATGAAATGTTTTTACTGTTGGTTAATTTATTTTGTTATTTAAGTTCTATGTCCTTAAACTTAAATAAAAGTAGACTGAACTAATAAACAAAGATTGATATGCGTTAAAAATAAAATAATAATTTATTTTTTGAACAAGAAAGCAATATAAGTTGTTTTATTATCCCTCTGCAAAACCTCTTTCATGGTAGGAGGAATTGGCACTTTGTAAGGTTTTGGAAAAAGCCTTACAACTCTGTTAAAAATATTTATATCGATTAATCATTAATGCTTTTATATTGCTAAAATAATATTGTAACTTATGTAAATTTTAAAAATTTGAAATTGTTTTTATATTTTAAGATATTTCCAAATGTTCGTTAACGTGTCAAGACCTCCCGACTTTACCCTACTACCAAACATTAATTTTAGACGAAAAGTGCAAATTAATTTTCTTTTTTTTCCTTCCCCAAACAAAGTCAATCGACTGACAAATGTGTCAACATTAACTGTTCTTAATAAATATAATTCACTTTGTCTCAAAATGGCTCCAATGACCCCATCAGACCTTACCAAATATGCCAACAAAGTAAGAGAAAAGTGAAACCCTATTAAGGGAACCGTCACTTAGCAAAAGTTAATTCATACAATGTACTTTCTTCTCTAATACCCCCTGGGAAAGCTACTAAATCCCTTGAAAATATTATATTTTGTTTGTGTATATGTATAAAGCATGAGCATGACGACAATACGACCTACAAAAATATCTGAATTTATTAATAAATAATGCGAAATCATCAATCCAACGAAGTGAAACACGTGGAAGCCATCTTACACAAAGGGACATTAACCATTTCACTTAATTTCAATATTCAAAAGTTAAGGAATTATTTATTGTGGTGCCAGTGTTACAAACCTACAAACCATCCCGATGCTGCTCCTGCTGCTGCCAGGGATTCAATGGTTAGTTAATTCCGTTGCCATTCGAAGTTTCAACTTGGGAGCAAAAAAGGGAAAAACGTTTCATAAAATTCCATCCACCTCCTCCCGAAAAAGGAGAACCTATCCCCATTTGCTTTGCCTCTGCCACCGAAAAGGAGAAACACCACCATGTTATAGTCGTACTGGATGGCTTTATTTTTTGGCATTTGAAAGATGGTGTGTCCCTTTTTGGAAGTCTTTGTCACAAATGATATTTAAATAAACATGAATAACGCAAGTTGCTGCTGATGTTGATAAACGAATGTCTGTTTTGTTGCATTGTGATGTCATGGATTGTCGAATATAAAACCAACGAGACTAAGATATTTTTTCATGACAACCCAACTCAAATACATCAGGCATGCTCTGCTAAACCACCAAGAGCGAAACATCAAAGTGTGACTGAGGAGAACATGTATACAGCTTTCTTGTGTAGCAGACTGTATGCTTGGAAGCTTTCCCATCGGAAGAACACATCCAGCCAAGAGGATCTTCGAAGGATCCAGAATCCAGACGACAAAGAAGTCAGAAAGTCAGTTTTAAGAGCCAAGATTTCGCGGATGACAGAGTGCTCGTTCTGGAAAACCGAAAATAGCATGCCCAGGAGCGGCACTGTTGCACAATCTGATCCACCTACATACACTGCGGTTCACTAGATTAGAAGCACATAACTTTGGGAGATAAAATTGATATTTCTCCAGTTAAATATCAGCGAAAAAAATAATGATGGTGAAAGTTAGAGTAGTTTGTATTTAATTCAAAATCAAGATTTAAAAAAAAATTCGGAATGACATAGCAGTACATGGGAGACATTTTTGCCCAATGAGTAAGAAAAGCTTGAATTAAAGTCAGTTCATAAGATTAGATGCACCTTACAAATGAATAAAAAAAATAATATTTTTTGTTTTCTTTTTATGAAAGTTTAA
Source organism: Brachyopa scutellaris (assembly GCA_949775065.1). Lineage (NCBI taxonomy): Eukaryota > Metazoa > Arthropoda > Insecta > Diptera > Syrphidae > Brachyopa > Brachyopa scutellaris. Next base: position 183,083,826 of record OX459112.1, on the reverse strand, counting down.
TTTTTATATTGAATTCATACTTCAGGTACAATTTTTAACAATGAATAGAACCACCTTTCTTCAAAATAACATCAAAAATTAAATCTTTGAGTGAGCTATACAATAAGGCCAAATAGTCTCATTCCAGGCAAGTTTAATTGTTTCGATCATCGCTTCTTTATTATTGTATTGCTTTCCACCTTCGTATACTTTACGTGTGAGCCAGACCCAGATATTTTCTATAATTCTAAGGTCTGGCGAATATGGTGGCTATGGAAGAAGTTCAAAATTTTTACTGGCAACAAACGATTTAACAATGCGAGCTGTGTCGTGCTGAAATATCCATAAAAGTGCTCCGAAGAGATATTGGATCTTCAGAGAAGCAGATTCCATCGCAGTTGTGTAGCTATTTCCTGTCATTCTAGAGCTTTGAACCACCAAGTGCCATAATAAGGTACTGCACCGCAGACAATTACGCCCCCTTCTCTGCTATGATGGCGGTTTAAAAAGAGCTTCTCTTTTCTCAAATCGTGGAAGTAATAGTTATAGCCATCCGGTTCATTTAAATTAAATCCCGTTTCATCAGGAAATACCTCTTTTCCAGCTATTCGAACTTGGTCCTTGTTGAACATTCCAGATCATGTGGTCATTTGCGAATTGTAAGCTTTGGATTTTTCACGAACCATTAAGTGGTGGTTTTTTCTTCAGCTTAAGTCGCTTGAGGTGTTTGGCATTGCGAATTACACGACCAACAGTAGTTGAACTTATATTAACACCAGCTGCATCTCCGATCTTAGCTGTCGAAACATCTGAATTGGAGGCTAATCGGAGAATTTTTTCTTTTTCCGCAGCTGTATGGCCGGGATGAAAAATGGCGTTTCAGCAGTGTATTGAAAGTTGAAAAAAAATTGTATTGAAATTGTACTTTTTGATTTTTTTCAACTTACATTGTGTTTGAATTCGCGCAAGCCGTTTGTGATTAAAGTATTTTCTTAATAAATTGTGATAAAATGTACCTACTGCAATATCAAGCTACAAAAAAAAAAAATAAAAAATTAATCAACACAAAAAATAGATTCGAAATAAATTTACCACAATATCCAGTTTATGGGTAAATAAAGAAAACTAAAATAAGATTTTTTTAAAAATGTGTATCGAAATTTTGGTAGTGGAATCTATTGGACTCAATCCAGAAACAATTTGAAATCAACGTATTTTCGTGCTAACTCGATTATAAGGTAATAAGAAGGCCACAGTTTCTATGTAAAATTTGCTTGATAGTGGACAATTGTTTCACTTTGCTGTCGCTACGAAACACGTGGCGCTAGTTATGTTGGAACCAAATTTTCCGCAGACGTTGTACAAGATTATAGAGAAAATTAAGTTTAAAAAACTAAAACCCGACTATGGGGAAAACTAACTAAAAAGTTCGAAACAAGATGAAACGAAACGATGATTTTCAGAGTATATCCATGGTCGCATGCCCCTTTGCCAATGAATGCTTAATTATAGGTGTATGTAAATATGTTATTGTAACTGCATGCGACCACAGCTATACTCTGAAAATCATCGTTTCGTTTCATGCTGTTTCGAACTTTTTAGTTAGTTTTCCCCATAGTCGGATTTTAGTTTTTTAAACTTAATTTTTTATTTCCAACTTTTTAGTTGCACAAAATATGTAGTGTATATAAGTAGCCAATGTCGTGTTCTACTTGTCAAACCCTTTCATTTGATACCCATATTAAGGATGTAGTAAAGATAACGTGTATCGGACGTCTTGAATTTAGAATGACATTATATCGTATTGTATTCTACTCGCCAAGCCCTTTCATTTGATACCACTATCAAGGCGGTTGTAAAGAAAAATGAAAAAAGAGGTAATCCGCCATCTTGCTTGCTGCGCCCGCCATATTGAATTTTTCTGCGACGTCCGATAGCCTAGGACACTCTCCGCATCAAGATGAATCCAACGACACATCATTTGTTCAAATCGATTCCATAGTTTAGATTGTACATACAAACAAGCCCAGCCTGTTAAAATCATATTAACCTCTCCTCTGCGTAGTCGGGTAGAAAACAGTGATTGTGAACTGACAACAAATGGGTTGGGTATGTTCAGTGAAATTGGTATAAATTCGATTTTTAGTAGCAAAAGCAAACTATGTGATGTTTTCGTTTTTTTAAACATACTTTTTTGAATAAATTATAGCAGCAGCGCAAATTGTATCGAATTTTATAAAAGTGTATTTGTGTACTGAAGTAAAGTCAATTGTATCGAAAACAGTACAATTGTATCGACTTTTGCAACCCAGCTGTATGGCCGTGAAAACATTTTCTTTGTAATGTATTCCGTAAATTTGTTGATCCTTTAAATAATTACTAACAGCATGATTATCCCGATTGAACTTGGCAATGATAGCACACTTAGACAAGGCTTTCGAATCGTAAATTTCTATTTTTGCACTCTCTGGCAATATGAAAAAAAAAAATGTTTCCCATTCTTGAAAAAAAAAAAAATAATAAAGCAAACCCTTTCTTGTTGACAAAATTAACTTTTTTAAAATAAAAAATAATAAATCTATTCACAAAAAACGGTAGTAATTTGACTGCTTCTAATCTTATGAACCAATTTAATTGCATGCGAATCTGGGTGATTCAACTTGCCATCTTTTTTGTTCTCTAACTGACATATATCAGAAAATATGTAGATCATTTTAATTTCTCAAAATTGCCTGCATTTAATCTGGTGAACCGCAGTGTATGTGTTTTTAATTGGAGTTGAGGACGAGCCTGATTCTAACAAGGGAGCATGATGATCCCTCTACTTTCTTCATCTACAGCAGCAGCTGTAGCTAAGACAGGAGCATTCAATTTAAAGGATGGCAGAAGACCGCAATATTTCAAAAAGCTACTCTTTATCGGTTGGGACTCAGCTAAAAATTTGTTACATATGTTTTAGTATAGAATAACATAATACGCCTTGTTAGTTGGTCTGTATTTTCTACCACAGACTTCCAAATTAAGTCCGGATTTATCTTTCACTTTTTGTAAGCCGTTCGGAGTCGGCAAAAAACTGTAGGTTCCTTCCATTCGTGCAAAAATATAACACGTACACACAAATGGTTGCGAGAAGCAGGCCCCGGTTCACCTCGAGCTGTAGCGCCAATTAAGTAAGTACGTTTTTCTAAGCTTAACATTTAAATTTCTAACTTCTCTGAAGCAGCATCATCTCGTATCTCAAAACTTGAATCCTTAATATAAAAGCACCCAATTTAAAGCCCGATATCGCTTCTCAATTAAAGGGACACAATCGCAAAACATTAAGTCTCAAACCCTCCTAATGTAACAAAGTCAAAGGGAATACAAAATCGTCTCAAAAAGAAAGCTAGAATTTCTCCTTATTTCCGCTTTTGTACTCGGTCGAGTAAACATGACACCATCCGATTAAACAGTATCAAACATTTATTTCTTAAGGGAGGCGACGCAGGGGAAGGCTTGGCATTGCCAGACTTGTTCAAAGATATGGAAAATAATCCATCAAAGTGTTTGCGTCCAGCTATAAAAAAAAGACCCCTAAGAACATCATATTTAGTCCTGCCACTCAGTGCGACGTAGATGATTACAGTATCATAGGAAAGTTTCTGCCAACAATACGTCACGCCGCCGTGCCTCGCTCCCTAGGGAGAGTAAAAATATTACAACTCCCTGGAAGCGGAGACTTGATATAACGGAGTTTATTGGCTGCGAGATAAATATCTTAACGAAATCGATTTCTTTTCTCGGCTGTAGTTGAATTGTCCATTATTATCAGTTGTTCAGCTGTGATGAGTTGGTCTTGGGGATGGCGGCGATGCCATCGACGACGACGAAATTCTAGCCGCAATGTTTGCTAACTGCCTGCCAACGGGCCCGCCCCTATTTTATGTACGAGTAATATCCTAATAGTTTTCCACAGTATTTCGCAAAAGATAAAATGCTTTCAAGATAATGGTATGACGTGATGGAAATAGAGCCTTAAGGATGCTATAAATATGACTTTAGGACGATAAAGGTGCTGCCGTTTTCTATGGGCACCAAAGATGGTGTTTGTTCCTTTTAATGGTCTGATGGTGAGGTACCTATGTTAAAGTAAGAGACGCTCAAAATGTTGTAAATAATGAATGCTTGTATGTAGTGAGGATATTGAGATCCTCTTAAGCTCGGTGAAGCATAGAGTGTGGGCAATAACTTTGTACCGGTAATGGTGGTTGAAAATTTCACCATTATACGAAATGTTTGCCCAAGATGAGGGTATGTAAGGATGGTAACTCAAATATTCAGCATATTATAGGTATGTAGAGTGCTGTTCGAAAATTCTTACTCTTTCGGATGGCTGTTCTTGGAACTTATGAGAGCTGCGATGTTTTTTTGCACTATGTAGCACAAAAGTCGATGTAGTTATGAATAAGAGGTGCATTTAACTCGGGATAACAGAAAAATGGGACAAAACAGTTCAGAGTGCAAATCTAATATCTTGTGTCTGTCAGGTCTAAATTTGACAATCCGTCAAAATTCTGAAAGATTTAATATTGCTCGACGAATTGTAGCATAGAATTGAAAAAAATATCGTGAGAACGGGACTACCAGTAGAATTAAAGATTCAGGGAGGATAAAAAAGACGACCCCAGTTGAAGATCATTTTTTTGTGCTCCAAAACTATCGCCACAAAAAAGGTGACTATGATGATCAAAGGAATTACCGGGGCATATCATTCCTAAATACATCGGCTAAGCTGTTCGGAACCATTCTGTTTAAAAGGCTCATTCAGTGGGTATCTGATAAATTCTTAGAGAATTTCAAGCCGGTTTTAGAAAAAGTTACTCAACAATAGATCAAATTTTTTCGCTTGTTAATATCGCTGAATTTTACAAAAGCCAACACAAGAAGTTGTATGCCTTTTTTGTCGATTTCCGTGCAGCTTTTGACTCGATACCACGCGAGGCACTATTTTATAAACTCCACGTAATAGGAATATCTAATAAAGTTATAAACATCTTTAGGGCAATGTATGACAGCAATTTAGCTTACGTCTGGGATGGCGAATTTATTTCTGAGGAGTTTGGAACATCAATGGGGGTGAATCAAGGTTGCATACTGAACGCGCATTTATTTATTCTGTTCGTCAATGACATCACCGATTTCGTGAGGGGAGGAATTGAACTGAACCAAGTCAAGATCCCTGCGCTTATGTATGCAGATGACATCGTCTTTCTTTCGGATTTTGTCAACGGGATGCAGTTGATGATAAACAGACTAGCTGAGTAGGGCAAGCTTTGGAACCTGAGAGTTAATCTTGAAAAATCGAAGATGATGATATTCAGAGGTGGAAGTGGTAGATATTCACGCAATTGAAATAGTGAGGGAATACAAATACTCAGGAGTTCTGATAACCGCCCATCTCAAAATGAAAAAAACACATTAATGCAAAGCTAGCGGAAGCAAAACGTGTAATATCTTTAGTTTGGCGTTTTATCACTAATAAATGCATAACTCACAGCTCGAAACAGAAAATATTTTTTGCAACAGCAAAATCGATACTACTATACGGAGCCTAAGTGTGGGTTTTTTTCCATTTGAGGAAGTAGAAGGGTTTCTTCGAGACTTCTTGAAACTAATTTTTTGCCTACCTAGCAACACTCCTAATTATATGTATGTTGCACTTGGGGACTATGGTACCTCCTCCGTCGCCACCGATTGAAGACTTCAGTGGATATCTAAAATGACCTATTTCGAGCTACACAAAAAATAATTTAAGCACGCTCAGTGTGAAAAAGATTCGTGAAAGGTGGACTTAGAGCACTCAAGCCAGTACTAAAGCCGGATTTTCCAATAAGAATCGGAGAAAAACGATTAATTTGGTCAGATAAAATCTTAATTGGATTCAAGGCATGTGGAACAATGTTATCTTTTCCGACGAATCCAAGTTTAAGCTGCATGTTGGAACGGATGCTTACAGATGCCGGCAAAACTGAAGGTGTGATGGTCTGGGGATGCTTCTCTGGAGATGGAGAGGGTAGAATGGCCTTTTTAGAATCGAAACTCGATGCAGCAGTTTATATACGGGTCCTAGAATATGAGCATCAAAGTTTTTTGGTTACACTTGCAGATTCATTTCTCAACTGAACAATGCTACTAGCCATACAGCCAAAATTGGAAATATGAACTTGTTTTATTTTTGAATATAAGATTAATTTTTAGCTTTAAAATAAGCTACAATTTTTATGACTAAAAACAACATATTTTCATTTTTTTTTCTTAAGCTAAGAAGTGCTTCGAAAAAATAATGTTCCCTGATAGAAAATCCAAACCCACAGCGGGCAAGGAAATTTCTGAACTTGGGCAGAGCTCAATTAAAACCGATGATTGGCCTATACACGGGACACATTTACTTGAATAAACATGCCAACCGACTGGGACTAGCGCAGTGCAGCACCTGCCCGGGTTGTGAAGAAGAGCACGAAAGTATAAAACACTTCCTATGCGATTGTCCGTCATAAGGCACAAACACCTAGGAAGACACATCTTACCTGGGCTGACATCGCTCAAATCAATCGATTTCTCGAAAACCCTGCAGTTTTTACTGCTTACAGAGTGCTTTTCTTGAACCCATATTTCACTTTCAACCTTTCCGTTTCACTACAAAACCCCTTTCACTTACAAAATTCCCAACCTTTTTCTTTCTCAGCCCAGTTTTTTAGAGTGGAGCACAACGGGCCTGATTCGAGGCCTACTCTCACAAATCAACCAACCAAGCTGGCCTCTCTAGAGCCCAGATCGCAATCGGAGCGCCCAAAGTCAATTAAAGTCCTTATACATTAACTAATCCGGCTCTTGAACACCATACCTGTATCTACATGGAAAAATCAATGAATCGTGAGTCAATGAATTGTAGATGCTTAGCAGTTATAAAAGCAAGAGGAGGTCCAACGAGTACTGATTTAATGGACAATGTTTATTATTAAAATTGACGCAAGTACCCAAAAAACCCAATTTTTCGGTCTAACAGCATTTTGTTATCTTGGTTAAAAATTCCAATATTCTAATAGCGTCATAAAACCTTTGAAAATGCCTATGAAAACAAAACCTCATTACAGAATATGTTCATAGTTATCGCAACCAATTCGCAAACTTCAAAAAAAAAAAATAAAAATAGCTTGGCCAAAATTTATCAAACGACACTGTATATCTTAGATGCATGAAACGCAGCTGCTTGCGTCTTGAGTATTATCACGCAGTCATTGAAGATTGGCGAAGAGCGATGAGAATTATACACAATAGGGCTCAAATAATGCAGCAGTCTAAAATTGCACATTTTTCCTTATGCGAATCCTGCATAAGAATTGAATTCCGTCATGTGTACCTTGATTGAAGTGTTACAGTACTACAAATACTCATCGCTTCCCATTGTTTGTACTCCGAATGTTCCCCTCAGTTTGATAGAATAGAATGAACGACGAATGAACATCTTCCTTTGACTCCATTCCGTTGGGAAACGGAAATACCTAAATCCTTAAATTGGGTGGAAGAATATGAGAAAATTGATATTTCCCAACGCAGGAAACTAATTTTTCATTTTTTTTTGTCAATATATTTCAAGCAAATTGGGTTTTTAAATTCATAAAAAAAAAACGGAACAAAATCAGCGCAACAATTCCGAATCCGAACCTCAAAGAACTCATTCGTTTCAGTCCTGAATAAATATATGCCTGATTAGCTGGATGCCCTTGTGATTTTTTGCCTTACTCCCTTATTAGGGGCTACACAACCGACAACATCGCTCGTGCTCTAATCCAAAATTTAAAGCTGTTTGTATTTCAATATTCATGCACATAGCACATATACATACAGGGTGACATAAGACTTTAAATTTGCAAAACTTTCTACCATCTCAAGGATACATATACTTGTATGCGTGTACACATACATATTCGGGCTGTGAATGAGTTAAGATACTACTTTGGCTGCTATGCTATGTGTGAGCCATTTGCGGAATGTGTAGCGAAACCACCACTTTATACTCGTAGCGTTGGTTGGGGGTTGGTAACGATTTTTGTGGCAATTGCATGAAAGACTTCTGAAAGTTATGATTGCAAAATGATTTTTGGCAGAAAGGAGCCACCAGAAGGGTAAAGAAACAAAATTCAATTGCTGGAATACGCTCTGTGTATCCGTTGATTTTCTTGATTCGGTTGAAATTGGATGATTGTAATAAAAATAAATGACTCAAATGATAGGGGTACGATGGCAGCTCGGGTCGGTGGTTGTTGGTGCTGTGTGTGTGACAGAAATTTATATGCGGTTACGTTAAGATGGTGTTTTGAATTAAATTTCCATGGCTTGACTTTTTCCCTTTTTTTTTATAAAGGAATTCATGTGCCTTTGGGGGGCAATGTGTATTGTGGTGGTTTTTAAGGCAATTTGCAAATTGCATCAGAAATGTATTACTATGTAGATACATGTGTATCTATGTATATGTATGAGTATTAAAAATTTACCAGGAATAAGAGTGTATAGTTTACATTTGCATTGAATTTTTTTGTACTTTTGAATGGATTTAATGTTACGTATACGACCGAGTACAGTTAATTTGAAGATGTTCTGTGGAATGTGATTATTGTGGTATGAGTTCCTTCGGGATATTCAAAGAGGATTACCTTAAAAATTCTTTATTTTCATTGGGAAATAAAAGTAGGTTCAGGTCATTTTTGAATTAGTTATTCGTTTCATGAGTGAATTTGGTTTTACTATTTTTGATTTCCTGATCGTTAGTGACAAATAAAGCATCATCATTGATCAATGAAAGCGAAAGCTAGCTTTTTGATTCAGAAAATCAAATTCTTTTAAATTTCAGTTTTCGTGGCATGATGAGAATGGCCAACCTTCAAATAAAAAAATGCTCGGTGGCATATTTCACAAACTCACAAATTTGTATTTACAAGCATTTTTTAACAAAATTTGTGATTACATATTTGGATTTATGTCGATTCACCAAACTCTGGGTATTACATATATGTAGTTCTATTCTACAATGGGAAATTTGTGGGAAAACTTCACTTTTCGTTTCACCAAAAATGATTTGTAGTTATAATTTGCAAGTTGAGTTATTGGTGAGTTAACGTTTCACCAAAGAAAATGCATTCACAAGTTTTGTGTCATATGTGAAAATTATTCACACAAGCAAAGACGTCTGTAATTTTTGCTACAAATTTTGTTTTTGCATCAAAAAGTAATCAAAAACTGGCTTTGCGATGTGTGTAGGTACGCACAGTTCAAGTGATAGTAGCGATAATGATATTCTTCTAAATGCAAGAAGAAAAGTTTACTGTCCGCGTATAAACTATAGTACACTGAACCAAAAAACGTTCTCATATTGACAATTTTTGGAATCAATGTGATGACTACTATAGTTATCAATATGACAATTTACGATTTTAATTTTTCAACTTGATAACTTGTTTTTTTCATAATGACAATTGCAATTGTCAATGTAATGAAAGCAGCTGTCATATTGAAAACTGCGGTTGTCAGATTGCAAACCTCGATTTTCAAATTTAAAATGGAATTGTCATATTGACTATGTATTGCAATTATCAATGTGATGAAACTCGTTGTCATATTGAAAACCTCGATTTTCAAATTTAAAATGCTATTGTCATATTGAAAACTACAATTTTCAATATGATAATTGCAAAGATGCGATAATCATATTAAAAATCTAAATTATCAATGTGATGACTGCAAAAGTAAGATAATCATAGTGAAAACCACAATTGTCAATATGATAACTGGGGTTATCATATTGAATTTTCATCATATTGACAATTTTTTTCATCACATTGATAATTTTCAGTTGACAACCGGCAATTGTCAATATGACAACGGTTTTTTTTTCAGTGTAGGCAGAAATGTTATATCTCAGCGTTTCGATTTTAATGAGCGTTTTCGTCTCAGTCACTGCAAGGTGGAAGAAATAATTTCGGTTTTCGGGAACAAATTGTTCACACCACTGGAAAGAGGTTGCATTATCCCCAAGGCAGTAATAACTTACTTAATGGTGGACAATATCGCGGAATTGCGGATATGCATGGCATCTCAAAATGCAGATCTGTTAGCCGCGTTCGCGCATCAATTGTTGATTAATTGTTTGACCAAGTCATACAATAGTCTAGTCAACGTGACATAATTTGGAAACAATTTTACGCTATTGCTGGTAGGTCATTCTTTCAACTTTTGCGAAAGCAAAAATGCAATATAATTTTTTTTTTAAATGCAAGCGCATGCCCTTACTGTATGGATGTATTGATGAAAGTTTAATCAAAATACATATGCGCACCACGTGAGTTCAAAAAAAATTGTTTGTGGTCCAGATTTCACATTCTTTAATGCTTACGTTAATTGGCCCGGAAGTGTCCATGATTCAAGGGTACATCATTAGCAATTTGAAACTGGCTTCATGTCTTTTCCTCACGCTGTGTTACTTCGAGATACAGGATATCCATCTAAAGATTGCCTAATTACCCCCATTTTACGAATTACAAATATTTGTACAATGGACAATCGAGCACATTGATATTTCAAAGGAAAATGTCGATGCCTTGAATATATGGTTGCGATTGCAAATAGAGGAAACTAAAAAATAAAACTTGAAAGAAAAATATACAAAAAATTTGTTTTTCAATATTTTTCTTTCGTTTATAACATAGTTTCCTTAATATGTAGTTGAAAAACTCTACGACGTACCCTTATTATACATGTATGCTCTTAAGCACTAGAATAGTTCATAGCCAAAACTTACTGTTAAATAGCTTGGTCTTTTTCCTTTTTTCATGCATCTAACTGCATTCATACAAGTTTTGTCCCACAATATTTTGTATTGACAATTACAAGTTCGTAGAACAATTACTTGTTCTTTGTGAACCCAAAATCAACTATAAATTTGTGATTGTTATTTGTAGGTGGTAAAATAGGTCACTGGTCATAAGTATCATCAGTGCCAATCGACGATATATCCTCTCAGAACAGCAATTTCTATTTTTCAAATTAAAAGCTCAGAATCTTGTTATGTTGGTGGAACCATGACGGTTAGTTTGTAAATTGGTTTTTCTAAAGTAATCGATCGAATTTTCTTCTTAATCCGAAAATCGTTAGTATGGCTTCAAATCGAGCTTGATACAGTACGAACAAATTGTTTTGTGATGACAATTAATAAATTAACAGAATCTTACTTCACTCGCAATGAAAATCAACAGAACTGTCAAAAAACAACTGATAGCTGAAATTTTAAAAAATAACTTAAAATGGCAACCTGGCAAAACCAAGCCATCTTCATTCGAGCACTAATGATTCCCCATCTTCTGCCTAGCTTCTCCTTCTTACATCTTGTACTTCTTCTCGAAGAAGAAGCAACTGCAATGCGATATAATTTAAAATAAATACCACGCGTAAACTATATGGATTAGGATGTCTTGTGCACAGTGCAAAAATGCGCGTTTTTTTCACAAAAGCTGCAAGCATTCACCCTTTATCATTTTTATACCAACCAACACCATGTACAGTTTGTGGTTGCTCGGGGAAGTGCATTCTAGGATTTTCCAAGTACCCGCAGCTATGGGTGTATAACGTGCACAGATTTAAAGAACATTAAAGGCGATATGGTGCTGTTCACTTGTAAATATCTATTATCCCGTGCAGGAGGGCGTACTAAATGTCAGAGAGCGGCGCGATAATACTGAAAATGTCTTGCAGTTTAGTTTTAACGGTTTAGTTAATTCTTTCATATCATACCAAAAGGCGAACGATAGAATTTGATAAAATGGGAAGAGATTCGCTTTGCTGGCATATCTTACTCGTTAAATAAAAGGAAACGAACGCGAAGTGAATTGTAGCTTCTTTCCTACGAGCTTAAAGTGTGAATGTATTTTTTTTATGGGATTAGTTTCAGGAAATTTAGAACTATACAATCTCCAAGGCATTTAGTTATCTATATCAAACTAGCGGATACCCGGTGTGCGTTGCTACTCTTTATTTCACAGTGATTTTTTTCACTTTTTGATTTCTTCAATTTCCGGACTTTTCCGGAGGGTTTTCCCAAAATTTTCTTTCATAAAAACCATCTCCTCGCAATTACGAACAACTGATCTCAATTGATGAATTACTATACATTTTTCACACTATTTTTCTATATCAAATGTGTTGACCAAATCACAGTCCATATTATAAACAAGTTTGAATTAGAAGCTTCAACTATGTCACAAGGTTTCGCCCCTTCGGTCCTCATTGGTAGAGTCTGTGGTTAACTGGTCTTTAGATTTACAGACTTATTTATTGAAGTGAAACTTTTTAGCTCGCGGTGTGAATCCAAAATCGTGTAACGAAATTTCGTCACGAAAAACATTGCATCTCTTTCAGAACCCAACGTATTAGCACGCGTTAGAATGAGATACACTCTACACTCAGTCTCAGCTTTGTTTACAGCCCAGCTCAGTCGGGCGGCCGCTCACGCAGTGTAAGTGCACGTGGTGGGGTTTCGCGTGGTATACAGTGGAACAGTGCTAGCGCGCTCATACATGATAGCATTGTATCTTGTACTTGTATGTAAAACCACTCTCATCAAGCTCTTTTCGAATTGAAATATTGAGAGCGCGAATAATGAAAATTAAGAATGAGATTGAGAACTAAAATATGGGATTTGGCTTTTACTACTTACGAGCTTACGACTTTCGAGTATGAGATTTATTTCTCTTTCTTTGGTAGGAATTTGAATGAAACCATATGAGTAGTAAAACCCATTGTATGTGTGTGGATGTGTATGTTCTCAAAATCATACAGTGAATAAGCCAACACAAAAGTCAACATTGCTCAGGTTATAGATATTCAAACTTTTGGTAATTTTGGTGAATTAAAATAAATAAGTTGTTAAATTCAGTTGTCCGTGTTGAATGATGTTGATGTATGTAGGTATATGTATGATTATGATATATTTCTTCTGTCCGTCCGTCAATTTCGCTCTTTGCTCTCTTGCAATCTCTATCTCTCTGTATTTATCTCATTTCTCATTCGTAAAATTATGTGACCAATACAAATAATATATACACCATTTTAAAAAAAAAAGTTTCACTTCTACCGCGTATGACTGACACACACACTTTTTTTTATTGCTTAATACAAGCATACTTAATACTTAATCTTAAACAATCTAAAACTTAAAGGTATATTAAAGATATTCAAGGATCGGTCTTTCGAATGCAAAAAAAGCAATCTCGAGCCTTCCGACCAGCGTTTAACAAAGCCAAGGGTAGAGTTGGCTCTGTTAATTATGTTATCTTTATGGGTGCGAAAGTTGAAAAGCTGTTCAGGTCATCTTGGAGTGGGTGAGGGTCAGCGGGGGATCTAATGAACCTATAGATTTTAATATCATCGGCGTTGATGGATAGATAAGAGTTAAAAACAATACATTTCACATTATTAATTGTTAAGAGAAATAACAAAGGTCCAAGGTGGCAACCTTGTGTGACTCCAGAGGTGGCCTCGAAGCAGTTAGATACAGAGGACCTAAAGCGCACTTGATAGGCGCATTCATAGAAGTTAGATTTTATCCACATAATAAACCTAGGGTGGAAGCCGAGTGCTTTGAATTTGAAAAGGATAATGTCATGGGAGAATTCGTCAAAGGCCTTCCTTAAGTCGATAGCTATTACATCAACATCGTTACCATCTTCCAGAGTGCACAAAAAACCCGATACGATATTTGGAAACCATCACAAGAGAGCATTCACTCCATATATACTTTGGCATTCTTTTAATATTTGGGTTGACGTCAAAATTCAAAAAGGATGGCAAGGAGTCAGTTTCCATAAATGAGATCACCTACAAGACGTCAACTTTCTTGAGATCGTTTTTCTTTCAGAGTCACTTACCTAACCATCTTCCTACAGTACTGAATGGTCCCCATAACCCTTCGTTCTTAAACAATCTACAGTTAACATTTAACTTTAGTACAACATCCTTCCTTAGTGGAAAATAATTAAGATACCAGCCAAAGCTCTAAACTTACCTTTCTGTATTTTAGAACAAATTTATTATTAACTTTAGGACAAAGATCAAAATCAGCCGGCATAGGCACTTGTATTCTGCAGTCTCCACTGTTATTGAAAACGATTAAGCTCCAAAAGCAGTCCATTCCATGTCCAGTCATCACTTTCTGAACAATACACAACAATGCTTAGTGTCTAATGCACTTCCTTTTTGTCCTTCTCCTCTGCTATCACATCATCTACCATTTAAATTCTGGTTCTCTCGGAAGAGCGGAAGGATCCATTAAAAAAAAAACGACATAGTGAGAAATAAGATCTGCTGGTATACAGTACATCTACATATTTATGCCCGGAAAGACATAGTGAAATTGTTGTCCCCTTATAAAATTCCAATCGAGGCCAAAACTATTACACAGGCCGGGTTTCATTGTATACATATGTCTCTTCAACCCGCCCACAAAAATCATCCTTTGCTTTGTCGAACATTATAATACTCAAGTTAACTTGTCGACGTACACAGGCTGCAGGCAAAAGGACGAGAAAATCCAAACAATTGCTCCTGCATTATTGTACTCATACTCCCACACTCTACATCTTTATGTCTTGTATTCCGTTAGTCATCCTTTGCTTGCACTCATAGAACCAATTAAATGTTTACTACCATCTGCATTCCAATATACTTCGGTACTCGTATACGTATATGAATACAGTTCGAATTCGTACACAGCTGCATATGGCAAAGGAAATACGAGTACGAGTACGAGTACATATCCACTTTATAGTCAGGATCGATGGTTACGAGGATATGAGGATGATATTTTACAGCAGCTTGAGAATTTTCTACTCCTTTGCCTTTGCCCGCACAGCACAGCGTTGCTCCTGCAGGCTCATAATAACAGCGAGCACTAACTACTGTTTAGATTGTCTATTAAACAAGTTGAATGTCCATAGTGTGTGCCTGGGGCGTTGTTTTGCCAAGAATTTTCCAAGTTTACTATAATTCTTTGGGCGGCTGAGTGGGGGGTGGGGATCCTTTAATTTTGACGCCAAAGTTGTCTGGTTGTTTATTTAGCTGATAGATATCTGGATGTCTTTTCACACGTATATTTCCAACGCCAAACCGTTTTTAATGCTTAGCAATTTTAAGTTTACACTCACTTAGCACGTCGTCGTCGTGGTAGGAAGGTTGTTTTGTTCATTGTTAACGGTGAGCGAATGCATTTCGAAAATCCCAAGAAAGTCACCCCCCTCCCCTGCCGTCCGGATGTCCTGTTTCACCGAAACAATGCTAGACAGCAACAGAGAGGATAACGAATGAACAATTTCACTGTAAAATTGCCAGGAGGAGTGAATTAATAGGAGGTGATTTCCCGTTAAGTTGAGTTTGTCTACGGTTTGTCCTGTTTTATTTGTTAGTTTTATTTTGTATGTGCCAGTGTGAGTGAGTGGGCATGTAGAACTCTCACTCAATGTTTAATCCACTCGTATGTATTTGGAATTTTATTAGCTACGTTAATTAAAGCTGCCAGCATCTGTAATCAGTAAGCTGTCCATGTGGTGGGTTCAAAGGATGTTCTTTTGTCCTTTAGTCGCTCTCGAAACCATAGAGAAAATTCACCGGTCTCTCACTAGCCATATATACATATGTACATATCATGAAGCATGAAATAATATTCAAAGGATTATGGTTGATGAGGCTTAAGGTGGATTTACTTGTCGATTTTGTTCATCTTTTTTTTTCGACTTGTGATTAGATTATCAATAATACATACATACATGTTTGTATTGTATGTTGATGGGTTCATTAATAATACGAAATGTTAGATGAGATATTACTTAATTCTTGTGTTGAGGATTTTGCCCTTCTTTTGGGTGATGATAGAAAAATAGGTTTAGTGGTGCTGCTGCTTAGACATATCATCAAATATGACGTAGGTAATATTTCTGAAATAGAGGATCGCAATAAAAGGAAAATGATAAGGATTATACGGCCTGCTGGAATGGATAACTGGGTGTGTTTGTAGCAATTTCGGAGTTATGAGTTAAAATTGTATTTGTATGCAGGATGAGCTGTTGCAGTAGTAGCTTTTAATTGGAAAATGGATGGATAGTGTGCTTGAAAATAAAAATACTAGACTGACGCTGGAAATGCTAAATGTATGGGTAAGCCATAGAAATCGAGAATGTTTCAAAAAAAAAAAAAAACATAAACGGCGTGTATTATGTACATTACTTACTTAGTTGGCGCTACAGCTCGAGATGAACCTGGGCCTGCTTCTCGCAACCATTTGTGTGTGCGTGTTCTATTTTTGCACGAATGGAAGGGACCTACAGTTTTTTGCCGACTCCGAACGGCGAGTTGAGAAGCTTAATCGTGACAAATGATACTCTTTGATGCTTGTCAGACATTCGAAAGAGGTGGGCACTGTGAAAAACTTTTAGGTGTTTGCGGCGGGATTCGAACCCAAGACCGCTGGCTCAGTAGCCCGACGCACTAACCACTTGCGCTACGGTGCCCACATATATGCCCATGTACATTATATTTGTAATTTTGTAATTTATTCATTTACTTTATGAACATGTTTACACGTAGATATACAATTATCTTTAAAAGTGAAACAGTGATTAAAGGTTATTCAAATTATTAAAAGAAGATATTAACAATAAACATATAAAAATACATTTTGAGTTTAATAGACAAAAATAATGAAAATTAAAGGCTTTAAATTTAAATAATATTTTTAAGATTCATTGCTTAGATATTATTAATGTATTGAAACAAATATTTAAAAAAAAAAAAAAAAAAAAACAGAGTAACAGAATAAAACAAACCCTAAAACTCTTCAACAGAAAAACAAAATAAATTTAATTCTAAGTTATTAGAAATTTTAATTTTAATGTCATAATTTTGTTTTTTATGTGCATAAATGTTGTTTTAGTTTTCTTTGGAAGTCGCTAATGCCTATTGATCTTTTTATATTAACTGTCAGCGAGTTCCACAGTCTTATGGCGTATACAAAAAATTGTTTTCTTGTTACGTTAAAATTGAACGTGGGTGCAATAAATGCACCACTTCTGACTGATGATGCAAACTGTAATCTCTGAAAAAGATAATCTGGGGTCTTATTTACTTTAAGATTGAACAGGAAATTCAATGTTTTGAAATCCAGATATTTTTGTAGGTCCATTCCGAAAAATTCCCTAACGCGGCCAGAAATATGATTTCTATTAATTGCGACTTTAAACTTCCACAAGCTGTTGCTATCTAGGTCACAAAACACTGGATGGGCATATAATAACATTGGTAGCAGCAGTAACCTAACTAACATAGCTTTTATTTTAAATGGGAGATAATTTCCAGCTTGATATAGGGCTCGTAGAGATCTATAGACTTTAGAGACTTTATTAATGACATGATCCTCCCAAGTGAGGCTTTGATTAAATATAACTCCTAGATTTCTAACGCTGGAGACATATGTAAGTGGCGACCCATCAATATAAAGTTGAGGGAGAGATAGATTATCTATGGGTGATCGGCTGATAGCAATTGCCTGACTCTTGCTTGAATTTAACAATAGTCTGTTATTTCGCGACCATAAAGCTATTGACTTCAAGTCCTCCGTAAATCGCTCAGTTGCATCCTCCACAAGTCCCAAAGGGTAGCTTAGATACAATTGAACGTCATCCGCATACATTTGAACCTTGCAGTGTCTTAACACGGACGGAACATCATTATTAAATAGGCCCTCTCGTAGGCCCATTATTGATCCTTTTGGGACGCCGGCTTTTGTTTCAAGGAAGTTAGATAGCTTTCCATTAGCCATTCCATATATGTATATCGTTAACCTCTCGGATAGACAATTAACTCTTAAGGCCCTGAAGTTGGTTACGATACACCCTATCGACCCAAGCTATAGGGTGACCAAGGGCCTGTAACACAACGCGACAAGTCGACGAGTCTAAATTCACTTGTCGAACTATGTTTGTCCGACAAGTACAAATTAATTCTGTAACAGAACTCAAATCGTTGCACTTGTCAAAAGAATTAATTTCCCTTGACTTGTCGGCATTCGTATTTTATTGTAAAGTCTGGCAGCAAGATTATGTGCAGTTGAATGAGATAAGTGAACATTTTTCAATAAACAGATGATCACTTACATCTTAAAAACTTTTAACCTGTGACGAGATTCACTGTTATTACTTTCAATCTCAGACAAAAAAAGTACATTTTTGATTAAATATTATATTATTTCTATATTTGTATTCTGCTTTTTCAAAGATATTGCAGATATTGTCGAGAAACACTTGTAGTGTTCTGTTACAGAAAGTGGGAAATTACATAATCTCCCACTTGTCATATTTCCTCGCGACAATTGTCGAAGAGCTCACGGACTTCTCGATTTGTGTTACACAATTTTTTACAAGTTGCCGGAATTCACTTGTGCTACAAGTACTTGTCGCGTTCTGTTATAGGCCTATAGGAAAAATATTTAAATAAAACAACAACGGTGTAAGAAATATGATTGACTTCGGCCTCATTTTGAAGTTACATTCATGCCAATATGTGTGAAATAGCACCTCATTTAAATGGTTTCCTCAGCTTCGCTGGCAGTGCTTCAATCGGTCGGTCCAAATTTTGATGACTCGGTCCAGTATGTACGGCGTTATTCTATCAATAGCATCTCGAATATTGGCCCCGAGCTAGTCCAAAGTGGTCGGCTTGTTAGTGTAGACTAAGGACTTGACACAGCCCTAGAGAAAATAGTGGCAATTTTGCCTGTTGACATAGCCGCTGACCCAAAAATGGGCCTCGTCCGGGAAGATGATTTTTTGGCCAAAATCCGGATCCCCGCCCAACATTTCCCGCGCCCAATTAGCGAACTCACGGTGTTGTCCGGCTTCAATACTTGCGTCAACACCGTCTTATATGGATGTAGGCCCAAGTCCAACCGCAAAATAAGCCGGGTTGACTCTCTGGTGAGGCCCAATCCATCTGATTGGCGCCGAATCGATATTTCTGGGTCTTCTTCGTTCGATGTTTTCTTCATTTCCCACCGATCTCTGTCTGATTGATTGCTTAATGTCCAAAAGAGTGTACTCACGCTCAAAATTATACTTTTCCATGGTGCGACGAATCGCCTGTACACTGAATCCATAATGACGACCGACCTCACGACGAAATTCACCTCGCGAATTTACAATTGAGCCGTAATTTCGATAATTTTGTTTAATAATTTTCGCGCATTGTTCGGCAAGCGTGAAACGATGTATGATGAAATGGCAAACCTTACTGAATATTTTGACAGCTGGATTGGTAACTTTGACAGCTGCTGAAACATAACAAAAGCGACACCGACGGCTGCTTGCTGAAAAATGTATGTATTAAGTCTTGAGTTCAAGGAACAAACATAAACAGAAATAAGTTACAGAATAGAGAAGAGGTCTATAGAATAGTGTTTTTTTTAATGAGTTATCCTGCCCCAAGGCGGACACTTCGAACTAAATAATTTAATGTAACATAGGATACTAATTAGTTCAAGTGTCGAAAGGTTTGAGGAGTCTAACCCCAAAAACTGTTGGGCATTCACAGAGGACGTGCTCGGCCGACTCGACTCCCTCTAAACAAAGTCGACAATCGGTGTCGCTAGACAAGCCTAAATTATTTAGGTGGTATCGTAACTGGTAGTGACCGGAGAGGAAGCTTGTAAGATACCTAATATCCTTCATACTGTAGTTGTGATGGATGTAAGGTTTAATTAACAGTTTTGCTGTATGAGCCCTTTCTCCAATGAGAGAGATGGAGGGTATGCTCCCATTTAATAATTAAGGCTGAGATTGTTGTCCAGTTATTCCACAGAAGGGTTCCGGGCCTCAGAATTTGGCAGCTGAATTTGATCGGCCAGGTACCTGTACCACAAAACAACAAGCATTGTTAAAAAGGCGAATTTTAACAAGTAGCAAGCTGTTCGTCGCGCCGTACAGAAACTAATGTTACTTGTTAAAATTCGCCTTTTTAACAATGCTTGTTGTTTTGTGGCACAGGCCCCAGCTCATCCGCAATCTTATTTCTTTCAAAGCCTCTATGACCAATTACCCAGCAAAGTTTAACTTTATTGTGAGTGGCTAGGGATCGGAGAGGATTGATGCAGCACTTTTTACCAGTCTTGAGGCCAAAGAGTAGGAGCTCAGAGCTTTGAGTGCGGCTTGGCGGTCTGCAAAGTTATTTATGTTAGAGCCCCATTGATTCCTCTCTGTAGGTTAATCTCAACGGCATGTACCTCAGCTTGAAACACGCTGGAAAATGTTCCAAGAGGCACAGAAAGTCCAATATTGGGCCCAAAGATCCCAGCACCAACAGGTAGAATAGTTGTCAATCGGCCGAAAGAACGAAACTGGGTTCAACAACTAAAATACATTTTTTTTTCTCAATTCTCTTTTATATAATAACGAATCTATAAAAATTGTGTATTACTCATTACGATGATGTTTAAATGTTACCTGCATATCTCTTCATTATTTTGTAACTTCGTGTCATTAATTTTAGGCAAAGTTATTCTTATCTCTCTCCCCTTCGCTATGGAGAGTTAAGTAGGAACACACATCTATTAATTTCGCCTGCAATTATATTTCCAAGTACTAACACAACGTTATGCGCTATAAATTCTAACCTAGAAGCAAAGCCAAAGCAAACCCACATGGCATGGCAGACCGTTTATTGCACTTAGGCAATGCCAATGCCAGCCTCCCTCATTTACGATTCTATCAATTTTGGTTTTGGTTTTGTTGTTCCACTGCTGCTCTTTCTGCCTCACTTTATCTTCAATTACCTCAAATTGCAATAATTTGCAAACTTAATTAATTTCACTCCTAGCATTTGCTTAGGGCAGCGCGGCCAGCATCGTTAGCTCTACGAGAGTACTGCTCTTTCCAATCTAAAGCGCTGCTATTCGAATACGACCAGGAGTACGTACTGCGATAGTGGCTATCTGCAAATGTTACTAAAACAAAACCATATCCGTATCTATTCATTGCAATTACTGGAAACGGCCTAATACGACAGCGACTAGGCATTGAGTAAATTTGCGAAAACTTCAAAATTTAACAGCAATTATTGCCGAAAAAGATTTGTTTACACATGACGATGCCGCGCTGCCACATGTACCCTTCTGGTGAAACAACTGCACGTGCACACATACGCATACATAAAGTATATAATTTGGAAACGTTGCAGTTTGCAGGAAGTGTTTTGTATTCAGCGTGAGCAGAGCAGTGATATCATTAGCGTTGGTCAATGGTTATCGTGCAAATGGGCCCTAATAGTGTTTCTGTTGGTTTCGGAACGAGCCCTAAACCACCATTAGGGAATTGTTGGTACAACAAATAAAATTGTGTACGTTTATAAATATTTGTATGCTCTTCGATTTGGTGTAAATATTAATTATCGCCACAGTGTATGTAAAAGTTTGTTTTGAAATTTTGTAAAATTCAACTTTTCAGTCAAATTCATTTCAGTCAAGTGGAAGGTTGCTTGTTCCATGAAAAACTAATAAAGTGTCAAACAAATAATGCCATATAGAACTAGAACTAAAGTAAAAAAAAATATAAAATAAATGGAAATCATTCATAATTCATTCATTAGTTTCTGATGACACCAATAGAGCAACCGCTATCTATATTTCATTCATCCCAATTATGCAAGTCATATCTCGTATATCACTTTGAGTTGTACTCCATTTTGTTATACAATATTTCGTATCGCATCGTACTTTCAAATGCACTTTCTTCTGTCACTGCTGGTTTTATTGCCGGCAAGGTCAAGGCGATGTCTTACTACAACTGAGTCCCAAAGATGCCACCGCAAACCCAATAGATTCATTATTTGATGACCACATTTATATGAAGGAAAATCCCAAAAAGCAACTATTCACAGATTGTTTAAGCCCAATGAGTATGCCAAAATCATTGTAATTTTTAAAATTTAAATTACAATTTTCTTAGCCTGAAGAAATAATTTACCATTGCAATTTTAGAAAACTATTCCGGTTGTCAAAAGAACCATAAAAGTGCATTCAACTTCTGTGATACCAATTTATAAAATGCTATCGGTGATTCTTTTCTTCGGAAAGGGAAACTAATCATATATATTATTTCTGTTGTATAGGAACCATTTGCGGCTCTCGCATTTAACCAATCTTAACAAATGGGGTGTCAAAGGAAAGAGAATTTTCTGAAAAATTGCACTTTCACTTTTTAAATTTCAACAAATTATAAAACCAATCAAAACAAATATTCTTATTCCTAAAAGAAAAAGCACTTCCCGTGTTATTTCCCTCTGTCAACTGATGGAAATGAACTCATTTTGGTTCATATATGATATATTGGCTATATGGAAATCATATGGGAAGTGTTTGTTGTTGTAAGAGTTCATTTTGGTTGATATATTTGCTATTGATGCAAGTGGTGGTGGACAAATATGTATGTAGGGTAAGGCGAGGTGGTTTCGACATGTAGGAGGTTTCATCAAACTCAAATTTTTCACTTCCTATAAATATGACAAATATGATATTTTCTTATGTCCACAGTCTAAAGGTACCTCTACTTTTCCCCTTATTGAGTTCAGTCTCTGATCAGCGCGTAACAAGTTAAGTCGTGTTTTCATTTTTGGTAAGTTTGCATGAATTTTTTTCAGTGAATTCTTCAGCTATAACTTTTTTTGTTTTAAGTGTTTGAAAGTAAGAATACAAAAACTATACGAACAGATTAATAGTGTTTTTATTAGTTGTGACCCTTTTACGTAAGTATAAAATAATAAACTTTTTTAAAGCGTAATTATAATGCATGCATTGAAGGAGGTTTCGACACGTTTCGCTTAAGTCGTTTTGTTTCGTTTTTTCAACGTTTCGTCTAAGTCAAATTGTCGAAACCTCCTCCTTTCACTGTTTTACTTAGTTTTAGTTTTTTTTATATTGAAATTTTATAGGTTTATATGAAAATGCCTAACATTTATAAGAGAAAGTATCCTGAAAAGACATTTGACAAGAAATTCATGAAAGAAGCAGTAAAAGCATAGCATGTTGAAACCTCCTTCTTAAAAGTCGGAACCTCCTAAAAACTAAGAGGTTCTGTCACTTTTTTCTTATATAGAAATTCATCAAAAACTCTGAGACGGTTATTAAATTAGCCGCTTAAAGTTGTTCATGTAATAGATTACATGTTAATAGAGTAAAATTTGCATATATATAGTTTTGTTTGTAAACGGATGTACCTAATTTTTGAGAATATCCGTTAACGTGTCAGAACCTCCTCGCCCTACCCTACATATATCAACCAAAATGAAGTTACAAAAAAAGTGCTTGAGACTCTCACGTTCAAAGGTGTATTGCACTTGTATTGTAATGTGTATTGCACAAGAAAGAAGTCTTATCTGCCACCAAAAAACTATCGAAATATTCAAAAGTGTATTGCAAGCTGAATTTTAAGGTTTAAATTAAAAACGACGTTATTTATTCTTCATATCTTTAGGAATAAAACTAAAGAATATACAAAAACCCAAAAGAAGTCGCATCTCATATACAATTTTTATATGAAAACATTTTTACCGGCAGAACAAATTGTATACATAAACCTCTTTTCACTGTGGTAGTATTTTTCGGAGCAAAATATTTTGAAAGTTGTGTAGGTATGCATCAGTTTCCTACATCATTCAACCGCTAAACTCGGTAGAAGATTTTCAGTCGTTTCTTTCCGCAGACCTCAGTCCCTTCGCCTACAAAAGCGATTTTCTGCCGGCAAAAATCATCTCGTGTGCGGTGACCCAATGTTTGCGTGGTGAGATTGAAAATAAGAATTTTATTTTCTTCGCTTGGTTTGTTGTTGTTTTCTTCGCTTGCTTGTACTTTTGATATTTTGTGGCTCGATATGTATGTGTTTTTTTTTTAGAATTAATTTTACTGCCTGTTGAAGTTGGAGAAGGGGAAGCGTTTCACTTTATCGTCTGATTCAGGCAAATTGGGCACCGTAGCGCAAGTGGTTCGTGCGTCGGACTACTGAGCCAGCGGTCTTTGGTTTGAATCCCGCCGCAAACACCTAAAAAGTTTTTCACAGTGCTCACCTCTTCCGAATGCCTGACAAGCATTCAAGAGTATCATTTGTCATATAAAGCTTCCCAACTCGCTGTTCGAAGACGGCAGACATTGTAGGTCCCTTTCATTTGTGCAAAAATTTAAGGCGCACACACAAATGGTTGCGGGAAGTTAGGCTTGGTTCTACCTAGGTATGATCCGATACCATTGGCAGCTAAAAAGTTCTTAGCATTCGAGTATGTCCGTAGAAACATGACTTCCATAATATCAAATAATAATATATGTTCGCGTGTGACTCGCGCAATTGGGGTGATTATCTCATTTAAACCTAAAAAGATAACGTTCGCCTTGGAGGCGCCCTCTAATGCCCTGATATTGTTTGTAGAGTGAGCCTAATTGGATGCTAGCATCTTAGTTTTCCGCTTGTCTTGAGGCGTTAACACTGTTTAAATTCTTTCTTTGTAATTGCTCCCATAGCAATCGCGATTATTAATATTATTTCGCACAGCACGTTCACTCCGCTCTATTTTACGGGCTATTTCACGGTTTGAAAGACCTTCCAAATGGTAAGCATCTATTTTTGCTCTTTCCTCCAAGGTTAACAGTTTTTTTTGCCCATTTCTTTCTTAAGTAAAAGACAAAAACTTCCTTTAATCACAAATTAATATTTCACTGCAGTTTGCTCGATTACTCTTTGTCTATTAACTAATTTTGCCCGTGCGTCTAATCAAGTGAACCGAAAAAATGCTACAGTTTTGACATGATTGAGGAAAAAGAATGCAAAAATACCGTTAGGTGTCTCTCACCAAAATTTTTTTTTATGTCATTTTACAAAGAAATTGCTAACTTTTCTGCTGAATGCAATTGATTGCTTATTGATCCAAATTAGGGGACCAAAGTAGGTCCACTGTGTTGCCACATGAGCCGACTTCTATCAAAACTCCTGGAGCCATTTTGAGAGTTGGATGAATTTCCGTATTTTATTGATATCCGTTCAATTCAATGATATCCGTTTTAATTCATCAGTTAGTAAGACATAAAATATCTATATTTCACCTGTTTTTAATAATTTATATTTAAATACAGAAGACCTCTAATTTTTGTTACTTTTGTAAGGGATTTCTAAAATCCTACATAACTTACGTATAAATAAAAAATAATAATAGATATTTGTGTTTTATTTAAACTTATTAATAAAGTAACAATTCATTGAAGTTATAAAAAAAGAATAATTATTAAATAAATCGGCTTTTCAGCGTGTACTTTTGAGTACTATAAAATAAGGTTATCTTTCTAGGGTTAAGCACCTCCTCAAATTTCAAAGTCTAATTCAAGCATTTCCAGTCCATAGGACTAGAATTATAAAAAAATTCTTCGAGTTGTTTTCGAGTCTAGCAATCGAATCACAAATAAGTCCAAAGACTGAAAGACATTTTTGGTAAGATGATCGAATAGCAAAAATGTCATAAATTATGCGATTTTAAGTGTAATGAGCCTAAATCGATCTAAAATTGGATTTCCTTACAGATTATAAATTTTCGTTGACTTGCGGATTTCATTCCGTCGTTTATCAATCAAGCTTTAAAAAAAAATATTACAAACTCAAAACTCACTCATATACAGGATGTCTGTAGAGAAAACCAGACCGCCTCTCCCCTCACTATGAATGTAACAGAAGCAGATAAATGTTTCGCAGTCTCTAAGCCCCTTACAAGTCAACTGCAAAGCAATTAAAATTTCCAAGTATTAATTTTAACCAGTCGTCTTTTTACTGTGCATATGCGCAGAGGAAGAGCTTTCCTCATCCATGGCGCGTTACCCGCTCTGGCACTGTACAAAAATCATCCATCCAAAAACCAATCTTTCTCATTAGGGAAACGAATGGGCATGTGGACTCTGAGTCGCAAAACCAACGACTGCGACGTCAGAATGGGAAGCTCGAAATGGAAAAAGAAAACATCATGATACATCCAGTTGCCCTCGGGATTTTTTGAGATGCCTCTTGCCACGTTTACATTGCCATCATGATGAGACTCATCGTTCGGACCGGCGACGGCCGGCGGTGCATTCGGCTTGTATTCAAGATAGAATCACTGAACAGAATGCAAGCAGGAATATGATAGAAAAGTAGAAAACACGGAACACAGGGCAAACCTCAGAAACCTCTTAAATTTTTCAAATGCTTTCAAGTGGTAAATGGTATGCAGAGGCATGAAGCCGCTTCAATAACGCCACCCAACCTTAGTATCCAAATAACAAGAGTGAGCATACTCGTAGATATCTTGAATGCAATGGGATGATATACAAGAATAGGGTAGGCAATAAGGGTTTTGGAATGGTGTGCCCACAAAAACGATGTGGCCTGCCAACTGTGTGAATGTAAAAAAAAAGGATTTTTTTTCTTTCTCCTAGTTTTTAGAATTTTTTTTTATTTACTCCTTTACTCACCACCTTCCTACCCCATTTTAAGGGTGTCTTTTCACTGATACTGGAAAGTAGACCAAAGGTCAAAAATTCACAATGGCTTGTGCTGCTGGCACAATAGCAAGGCTTTGGCAGCAGCCAGGCACCCCCATTGCCGGTTGTTAGCTCTTTGACTTCGTCCAACCCCTGCGGGCTTAATATAATGTAATGGTATGTTGTTGGGAGTTTTTGTAGGTATACGAGTGCTGGAGTGGAAGTGACGGTATTCAACAGCAAGCTGGATGTAGCTAAACAGGCGTACATACACACACACATTTTTTGCATGACAGAAACTTAAAAGTAGAGATTTTACGAGAACGAGCCAGGCAAAGTTTCCGTCGTCCACCCACCGCTACTATTTAAACATTCAAGCACGAGAGACTACAGCAAAATGCGGTTAAACTAGGCTCTCAGTGTCATTAAGGTGGAAAAGGGGGGGAAAAGAAATTTAAGATTTAACTGGACATTGTGCCATTGTTTCGCTTTGAATACAAAGCGAAAATGCCGCCATTTTGCCCGCAGTGTAAATGGCAGAGCCCGACGTCGTCGTAGTCGGATGTTAAATATGGATCTGTGTAATTTGTTTGAATACCTAATGCAGGGGCTGTGAATGTTTAATGCTCGTATATTTTTATGGTAATTTAAGCCGCATATTTATTTGCTTTACTTAACAAGTTATTTATTAAATGATTTCCGGCACTGGAATGGGGGAAGGATACTTGACACCTTCATGGAACTACTTAGAATTAGACCTGGCATTGGGTTTTGTACAAAAATAATAAAATCAGTTTTGAAAAACCCCCAAAACTTTCAACTTGCAATTTAGCATCCTTTTACCAAAAATGGAGCAGCACCAGTTACTAGACTAGCCACACACTTCCGCTTCCGTTGGGATTAATTATAATGAAACCGAATTCAAGTAGTTAATTAATTTGAAATTCGCTCGGAAACTCCAGCCTCGCTTACTCCTTCCGACAAAACTACATCGCTATACCGCGCACACATACATATGTATGTACATCTTGTACATTTCGCTAAATTTATGAAGCCCTTAGATAGTCGTCTTTTTTCGATGTATCCTCTTTGGCTGCTTTGCAAACAGCAAACCGCAACCATCATAGTTCAAGATATCCAAGATGGAAAATGTTAGAGCTAACACCACTCCGGCCGCTTGATGAATCTACCCGAAATTCCTGGAGTGGTGGCAGACTGGCAGCAAATACCAACGAGTACTCGTACTCGTACTCCTACTCGTTCTCTTACTTGTACTTGTAGCATTGAAAAGCCACAACAGTGAGGCGAGTAAGGAATGCACATAGTACTACAATGGAGCAGCTCAGCGCCAGCGCCAGCGTCTATGGCTGTGTTAAAGTGGAATATTATATCATTACAATTGTTCCTGTCTAACTTACAATCTGTGGAATTTCAATTTATCCTCACCCGGACAGACGAATGAATAAAATAGCTGATAAAACGATAAACGGTGAATTTTCAAATGGAATGCACTTCAGTCAATATTGCACTGCACTCTCGAATAACTTTGTCAAAACAAACTATATCCACCGAGGTGGATTGCCATCTGTTGCCTGTATGTCTTTACTGGTTTTAACGGTACGTACTTCAGGATGTACGAGGATTTATGCATCTGGATGTAGAGATGTTTTTTATTTGAAGAAAGTTGAATGTTGTTTTAGGTGATTGAATGAGCTGAGGAAGTTATTAAATTTTATTCTCAGTCGTAGTATGAATTTTGAAATATTATTTCAAAAATATTCCAGTCTTTCATAATAGTTTGAAATTCGATTTCAAGCGTTTATAATATGCTCTTAAATTTATGCCCTTAAAATATGCCCTATAAATTTTTAACTATGCTTTTTTTATTTTATAGCAATAAATGAATTAAGTAAGCAAAAAGACCCAAAGAATAGATGCAAAACCTCCTTCACTGCAAAGTCAAATATGTAAAATAGACCATAAAAGAAGTCTGTTCAAATTTACTTGTGTTCGTAAAAAAACTAGCCATCATTAATTTTTCTTGGACAGTAAGGAAAAAACACACTTGGGAAAAAGTATACAGTGCACTCTCGATATTTGCAACCTCGATTTCTGCAAATCTGCAAATAAATCGTCTTGACGCAATGTAGTAATAAAACCGTGTCGAAAAAATTATAAGAACTCGTGATCATTGGGAGGAAGAAGACTCTGTTACTTACTTACTTAGTTGGCGCTACAGCTCGAGGTGAACCGGGGCCTGCTTCTCGCAACCATTTGTGTGTGGGTGTTAAAATTTTGCACGAATGGAATGGAAGGGACCTACAGTTTTTTGCCGACTCCGAACGGCGAGTTGAGAAGCTCAATCCTGACAAATGATACTCTTTGATGCTTGTCAGGCAATCGAAAGAGGTGGTACCGTGAAAAAACTCTTTTACGTGTTAGACCCGGCCAGGAGTTGAACCCGGGCAGCTTTGCGTGGTAGTCCAACGTACTAACCACCACGGCCACGACGACCACTAAGAAGACTGTGTTCCTTTACTCTAATTTGGGATAGAACTTTGTCAGAAAGGCACCGATGAGACGTCGGAATGGATCTCCAAGAAACTGCAAAACGTAGAAGCCCGAGGAAAGAAAACGTTTCTGTTAAAAGTGCGGAAATGGATATTAGGCGAGTTTTCTTTCAAATCTATACAGACTTCGGAAAAGCTTTCCAAGTAAAAATAAGACTGGATAATTATCCAGGCCTATTATTGATTCGCAACCAAAAGTTAGATTAGAAGTCACAATAAAATGATCCACCACATGCTTTCATCAGTGGGCAAAATAAAACTACCTCACAATTGAAGAAAATGCGCGATATGTGCAAATCAAAATTTCTACTTTTTTTTAAAACTTAGGCTGTATATAAATACATGTGTATGTACATAAAAATAAAACTCCTAAGTATACAGGCCAATTTTATTTTAATAATTCAGAGAATAGCATGTAGACCTTTTTAAATCGTTTTAATTTTCTGTTCGATTTGTTGAACTTTTCGATATTTGCAACAACGTCTGTTTTCATTAGTTGCAAAAATCGAGAGTGCACTGTATTTCCCATAGACCTGCAACGGTTAAAGAAATAGTAGGTACTCGTAGCAAAGAAAAATTGTAGCACGCGCCGGCGCGTCGGTGGCACTAATGGTTTTTTTATTGAGTCGCATTTGCGTATTGCGGATGTACATACATCTGTAGGTAGTAAATTGCAGCATTTTTTTAAATATGCTGGATGAAATCCTTTCGGTATGCTCTGAAAGTAGATGGGTTCACTTCGTGTTTGCGAGGTTTTTTTTGTTTATGACTTGGATTTGAAATTGGTTACTGGTCTCATATGCTTAATATGCTAAGTACAAACAATTATTATATGTTTGATATATGAATTTTTGATAAAATATGCAATTACATATATGCATTTATATTGAAATATGCCAAAATATGGCCTAACAAATGGCCTTCAAATGGCTTAGTTTCTCATGAAACGGATAATTAGCTTAGTCACGTCTCAATAACATTGCTTAAAAAAAATATGCTTTTGCATGCTTTTGGTTGCCCTAGTTATAACAAATACGCCATACATACACTGAGTTACAAAAAAGCGGCGCACATTGAAATTTTGCGATTATTTCAAGTGAGTTCGAAAAAAACTTTGTTTATTAACATAAGTAATTCATGTATAAAAAAAAATATATAAAAATGGAAGAACTTACATCTAACCAATTTTTAATCCGCCTGGACATACCTTGAATAAGGTTCCTTACGATGTTGTCGTCCAAATTCTCCCATTCTTTGAGCAGAGCAGATTTCAGCCCACTGAGTGTCTCTGGAAGGGCAAAGTGCTTCCTAATAATTCTTCCCAGCAGGTTCCAAACGTGTTCGATGGGATTCATATCCGGGCTCATCGCAGGCCAAGCCGTCACGTCGATTTCTACTTCTTGTGAATATTCGATAACGCACCTGGCAACGTGTGGTCTAGCATTGTCATGCATCAGAAGGAAGTTTTCTCCAATAAATGATGCGAATGGAACCACATATTCCTCCAGAATATTGGTGATATAATACTTGGAGTCCAACGACCCTTCCGCGATGCACAGCTCGGTTTTTCCGTGTATGGAAATTGTGCATGGAAATTCCTGCCCACACCATGAGGGAACCTCCCCAGAAATGTTCCCTCTGAGCAACTGTCGCTGAAGAGTATCTCTCACCTGAACGTCTCCACACTCTGCTACGTCCATCTGGTGAGCGCAGACAAAACCTGGACCCATCCGTGAAAATAACTCTACTTCAGTCGGCCTCGGTCCAATCTTGGTGTAGGCGAGCAAATTCCATCCAACGTCGCTTGTGCTGTATCGTGAGTCTGGGTACACGAGCAGGTCTTCTTGCTCTCAGGCCACTCTCCACTAATCGCCGCCTCACCGTTTGAGCACTCACATCCGTCTCTCTAACGGATCTAAGTCCGTGAGACAGCTCAACCGCTGTTTGATGACGATCTCCAAGGCTTTGAATCAGCAAATATCGATCATCCTTGCAGATGTTGCTTTGGGGCGACCTGAGCCTTGACGCCGGGTGTAGAAGTTGGCTTTTAATGGCTCTTCTTAGCGTTGTCTCCGGGTAACTAATCATAACAGCAGCATACTACACACTTCGTCCATCCTCAACCAAAGCCAGCGATTGGCGACCTCTTCTGCCGTTATTTGCATATTTTTTTTACAAACATGACTAAAAAACTATTAAATAAACAAATTATAATAAACCCATAACATTTAACGTAATAAAACATTTACCGGATCACGGAAGCCAAAATGTGTTTATCTTGCGTCTAGTGTAAAAAAATGATTATGATGCGGTTTTGCTTAATATAATGTGCGTATAAGAAAAATGGAAACAGATTAGACACACAAATATACCGCCAAACTAAAAAAATAACGTTCTGCAAAAAAATAGCTGCCTATTATCAAAATGATAAAAAACACATCAATAAGTGTGACTGCGCCATTTTTTTTGTAACTCAGTGTAGATGAATATCATTCTTAAAATATGTGACAACACTGCACTTCCACCAACACCGTGACCAAATAGGAACTCCGTAAGGTGGGCGTTACAGTTTCCGTGCCTTCGGTTTGTTGAAACGTCTATGGTTGGGATCAATCTGTAGGTCTATCTGTCACTCGTAGTGGTGTCCCACCGAGCTTGCCACCTGGTCACTGAAGTCACTCTTTTTTCTTCCTTGATTCATTTGATGACCGTCGCTTCTTGGTTACCAAAGTTCTACTATTATAGATTCTTTGCATCTCGTCCGCAAGGATATCGATGGGAGCCACTGAAACCACTGATTACTCTTAGGGCGCTTAGTCGATATGTTGACAATAAATTTCTCCCTGTTTCCTTTGTCCCCACATAAACTGGGGCAGCGTATAATAGGATTCCGGCGGAGACTTTATAGTACTTTTCTCCTTCTTCGGATTTATATCTCAACCTTCGATTGATGAAGTAGCTGGATAAAATCTTTCCCAAGTAGTTTGGCGTATCCATTTGGCTTAGTGCACATATTTATTTTCACATATGCATTTTCTTCACAGCAAAAATAATGGGTAGCTAGCAGGCGTAACCAATTTCACCGAAAAGTCGAACTCATAGCCTGAAAGTTTGGCCACCCATGTATGGTATAGAATAGGTACCATTTGCGGCTCTCACACTTAACCAATTTTAATAAATGAGGTGTCAATAGAAAGAATTTCCTGGAGCAGTGACGAATTGCACTTTTAATTTACAAATTATAACAAATTAACGAACAAAATATAAAAACAAATATTCTACCCCAAGATGAACTCACAATAAATACTTCCCGTATGATTTCCATCTGTCAACTGCAGTGATGAAAATTGACTGCTCTCGATTGTACTGAAAACCGAAAAAAAATAGTACTGAAACAGAAAAAATAGTACTCAACTTCTTTGATTAGATTAACTGATACATTTCATTAGTAGGGGAACCTGGGGACACCTGATCCCCCCTTTTTAATTTGTCAAATATCTTAAAAAGTAAAACATTAATTGCCTTTTTATTTTAACGATATTATAAACAATTTAATTGTTCATCATATTGTACAGTTTAATTAAGAAAGTATGTAAGATAAAATATATTTTTTGCCATTTTTCTAAAACTATTCAAAATATCCAAGTGTCCCCCATACAGGGAGACTTAATCCGGACTTAGGGCAGACTTAATTGTGGGAGGATACAGCATACGGCCCTGCAAATTTTTATATAGGAAGATCATTAACGGGGAAGATAGTTCCCCATTTCGTTCAGGTATAGCACAGCATGCAGTTTCCAGTTCACCGCGCTCACCTGACGTCATTTTGTTTACTTGTTTTTTCCCCTTGGTAGCAACCACTCTTTGGTTTATGGACTGCAGTTAGCTTAGTCTCGTCAATGTTCCATATAGATTCTACCCGCAAATTTAAACTTTTTCATCATAAGCGTATATTTTCGAAAAACTGCGAAATATTGTGCTTATTGAAGCACAATATCTTGGGAACAAGTCTCCCCCACATTATAGGGATCAAATCTACCCTGGGGTCATAATTTTCTTTTGAAAATTTTTCTAATACCTAACCTATCTAATACCTATGTTAAAAAAACAGAAAAAACACTTATAAAAAAACAATTGGACAGTTAAAAAGGAAAAACACCTCACCACAATACTGCTATCTGCGCGCGAGTTGTAAATTAATATTTGTCGCTTCTAACTAACGGTAAATAGTGTGTTGGCAGTGAGCAGTAAAAACAAAAACATTCCCACATCGATATAATAGCCAGTGATCAAGTCTCCCAAGGGATCAAGTGTTCCCAGGTTCCCCTATAATGAAAAAAAGTCTCATGGATGGATAAGAACCTTGACACAAGAGCATTATATTTATAAGATAAGTACTTTTCTGTTATTAAATTCCACGTTTAGATAACAAGAGGCATGTTTTCTCTTTCAAACCTATAATTATAGGCTAAACATGTTGCCGCAACATGTTTTATTTATTTATTTATTTATTTATTTATTTATTTATTTTACTCAAAACTAGGTAGTACAAAAAGAATTACATTCTTATTATCAGTACTTAATTCTATATTTTAATAACAAAAATATCAAGAGTGCATTTATTATAACAATTTAATTACTATTTTGATTCAATTTAAGAATTAGTAAAATAGATAATTCAAAAAATTCAATGAAAAAAGTAAAGAAGAAAAGAAGCGATCCAAAAATTTCCTACGAAAAAATACTATTATTGTTGCTGTTTATGACATATTCGTATATAGCCCAACTGAAACTTTTGTGAGTTTTACACTGACAGACGGATAATGGCAAAGAATTCCAAAGCTTAATGGAATGGAAGAAAAATAATCTCTTGCTTTCTAGATAGTTAAAAGTGGGTAAAGTAATATGGAGAGTTCTGCTAGACACACCGAAGTTAATCTTTTCAAAGAGATATGTTGGCTCTTTATTGGTTATTACGTTGAAGAGCAAAATGCAGCTTCTGCAGTTTAAAAATTCTTTAAGAGACAATGTTATGTAGAATACAACAAAACCTTAGCCTGGATAATTATCCGGTCCTACTTTTTACTTGGAGAGCTTTTTCGAAGCCTACCTATATAGATTTGAAAAAAAAAACGCGCCTAGTCTTACTCTAAAATTTCTTACTCTAATCTTCTACTCGATAGATTTTTGTTCAACAGAGTTTTTTTTTACAATAAATTTAAGAACAAACGATTGCGTTCAGCATATTTATTGATTGGGCCATGTTCGCAAATACTTTCCTGGTTGTGCAGATATGAAGTCAGATTATATTTGTTTGATTTTAATATTTAATTATTTCAAAAATTAAAAATAGTACAAATAGTACTGAAAATTGAGACCTTAGCCTGTATAATTATCCGGTCCTACTTTTTACTTGGAGAGCTTTTTCGAAGCCTACCTATATAGATTTGAAAAAAAAAACGCGCCTAGTCTTACTCTAAAATTTCTTAATTTTTAAGTGGTTTACCTACTCGATAGATTTTTGTTCAACAGAGTTTTTTTTTACAATAAATTTAAGAACAAACGATTGCGTTCAGCATATTTATTGATTGGGCCATGTTCGCAAATACTTTCCTGGTTGTGCAGATATGAAGTCAGATTATATTTGTTTGATTTTAATATTTAATTATTTCAAAAATTAAAAATAGTACAAATAGTACTGAAAATTGAGAAGTGGTACTTGCGTACTACGGAAAGTGAAATAGTACTGAATTCAGTACAATAGTAAGCCTTTTTGCAGCTGTGGTCAACTGATCG
Organism: Brachyopa scutellaris; assembly: GCA_949775065.1. NCBI lineage: Eukaryota > Metazoa > Arthropoda > Insecta > Diptera > Syrphidae > Brachyopa > Brachyopa scutellaris. Next base: position 183,048,870 of record OX459112.1, on the reverse strand, counting down.
AAATGAAGCCATTTTGGTTGATATATTGGCTATATGGAAATCGTATGGGAAGTGTTTGTTGTTTTAAGAGATCATATTGGTTGATATATTTGCTATTGATGCAAGTGGTAGTGGACAAATACACATGTATGTATATCAAACAAAATGGAGTTTCAAAAAACAAGCACTTTCTATATGGTTTCCATGGGATTTCCATGAGTGGACAGATGGAAATCATATGGAAAGTTTTGATGGTGGATGGGAAGCTTAGATTTTTTCTTCCAAGAGTTCTCGCGTGGGCATACTTGTTTCTTTTATTTTGATTAGAAGATAGTAGCTAGAAAACTGCATGGAGCAAATGTCGTCAAAAAATGGCGAACATTTTATTTTGACTGGTGGTCTGCTCTGGAGTCTGTGAATGTGAACTTCTGTGATTTTATTTTTAGTGCCATTTCGAGACGGAGATATACATACTATATATATATTATCTATGTATATATATGTGGTCGCCGTGGCTGTGGTGGTTAGTGCGTTGGACTACTACGCATGCTGCTCGGGTCCAACACCAAAAAAAGTTTTTCACCGTTGCCACCTCTTTCGAATGTCTGACAAGTAATCAAAGAGTATCATTTGTCAATGAGCTTCTCAATCCGCTGTTCGGAGTGGGCAAAAAACTGTAGGTCCCTTCCATTCGTGCAAAAATATAACACGCACACAGAAATGGTTGCAAGAAGCAGGCCCAGGTTCACCCCGAGCTATAGCGCCACCTAAAGTAATGTTCATATGTAGGTTAGGTTAATGGGTTGACCCTGAGGAAGAATCTTCAATGCCACACTTATATATATACAACATATAACTTTTTACACAAAAAATAAATTCCACATATTCACACATTGATTTCGTCTTCTCTTTCCAGGTAAGAAGGCTAACATTTCGTAACTGTACCAACTTGTAAGTGAAGTACCTACTTAATCTTGATTTTTCACGAGTATTTAGCATATCTTGAGAGTATTTTAACAATTCACTTAGCGGAAATAGTTTAAAACTAATGAGTGACACTCGTTGAAATATATTACGGCCGCAGGAACCATTATTCCTCTTCGAAAAGATGTTGAGCCTGTACATCAACGACTCACGCTTTACACGCTCTGTGCAAAACCAAACCAACCAATGACATCGACGACAGGATGCCTTCAAATTATTGTCATTCCACTCAATTTGGCAGCATAGAACTCTCCGTATGCGGATGTGACTAATGCGTCTTCAATGAGAACATGCAAGGAGATTGGTTTACCTTGTGCGGTTCTGGTTACTCAACGACTCATTGCACACATAGAACTAAATGCATTAAGCAGATACCTGAGTAGAGTTAAGAGCTATGCAGCGTATACATACGAATACATATAGTATATATACAGTTTAAGGGAAGGACCTTTAAACATACCGTTTAGTGTAATTGGTGTGCATGCAGTAGTCCCGTACTTACTGACATGCACCCGCAACAATCATTATCACCAGCATCATTATCTGAATGGCAGCTGGAAGCAGCCATCGCTGCCTACTACCTAGAGAATGGTATTCAGTACACCTAAGAGTTGTTCAGTTCAGTTTGGTTAAGTTTCCAGCGAATCCATTTTGAAGACGGAAAGGTGAAACCAATTTCGGTTTTTGCCATTTTCTCTTGCCGTCAAATCAGCGAATTTCAGTTGGGAAATAATTTGAAGGATGCTTTTAAGTTTCCTGCGATGTATGTGCTCCGACTCTGAGTTTCGGTAGGGGCGGGAAATGATATTTGCAGTCAAACATTAATCTCAATTAAGTACTTCCTAGTAGTCACCCAAAGGGGTGAACTCATTTTGTTTTCTCGTTTTGGAAGATATCGGTTTGGGTAAATGCATTTGCCGGTGTTAATTGGAAATACACGAGGATTATGCGGTTTTATACTATTTTATGCAAAGTGAAAAGTTAATGCACATACAAAGTTACCGCCTATTTTATTTGTAGATATGATGAAAAGGGAATACATATCTATTATAATATAATATACACTGCGCTGAACAAAATTAGAGGAGCGACACCAAAAAGTTAAACATTTTAAAATTTGTTCGACTTATATAAATCTAAATTTCCCTATAAAATCCCTCAATGGTTATACCTGAAGCGAGTTTTTGTGCCATATTTCTAAGATCAGTCATTAAATTTTTACTCTCGCACATACAAATTTCATAACATATCTGCTTTAAGGCGTTGTAAAAGGGTTACATGATTTCTGGATTTGTAAGAAGGAAAAAGTGTAGTTGAAATTAAAAAAAAATTAAATAAAAAAAAACTGTCAAACATAGGGGAGTACTAATAATTTTCCGTCCACCTATAGGTTATTCTTAGTGTTTGTGATTTTATTCAGATATTTCTGAGCGATTTTTTGTAGATATAGCCAGGAACAGCAAGTTATTAGCCTTTTGTGGAAAAGTGTTAAGAAAAAAGTAACACAACAAAAAATATATCATACATTTTCAAATTCGTGCATTAATGAGCTTTCATTTGACACCCCATACGATGACCTCAAAATTCTTTTTTTTTTTTAAATTGTCCATTTGACCCCCAAAAGTCGAAATTCAGCTTTTTAAGTTCTAGTCTGTATTTGGGCCACTATTTGCTAGAACTGTTCCAAATTCCAATAAAAGAAGAGGGAGAAAAAGGCCTGTGACAGACAAACAGACCGATAGACACCGAACTGATTCCATTAGTTTTTCGTTTTGGTACGGACGGAACACTGAAAAGCACAGAACCTGATATAGGGATATTTTGCTAAAATTAATGGTTTTCTTTAATTTATAAAATTTCCAGTATAGTTTAAAAGTTCAGCAAAATTGAGGATGATTTAGTACTTGGTACTCCTCCCTTTTGCTCTTATTACCGCACGAAGTCTCCTTGGTATACCTACTTCTGATGATGTTATTGATGTTTTCTTGCGGGGTAAGCAAAGCACATTTAAGCTTCTCCAAAGTGGATGGGTCCAGATTTTTTTTCTGTATGTATTTATTTATTTTTTATGTATGCATGTACCAGACATGCTCAATAGGATTTCGGTCAGAGGGGCAAGCTGGCCAGACTAGAGTGCTCAGTTGTGCATTAAAAGGAAGTTGGAGCCGATTCTTGGGACAAACGGTGCACCAAGTTCTTCTTAAATGTCTCTTACATAGCGCTCTGCTGTTAAGGACCCGTTGAACGCTGTGTATGTTAGTGAACACATACCATCCCAGACTAATATGGAACCTCCACTATAAGCCACTCTTGGAACGATGTTGCATTGTGTATATCGCTCACCTGGTCATTTATACACTTTTTCCCGTCTGTGGTCTGGCTTCAGCCAAATTCGGGACTCATCAGTAAAAAGCACTGGCTTCCAGTCGTCGTCAGACCAGTTTTCGTGAGGCTGCTAATCTCGGCTTATGTTGTTGTTGGTCCTGTTTCTGATGGAATAACTTACCACAAATCGTTCGTCTCTTTGCGTCGCGTCGTGGCCCTTTTCCTACTTTGTTCCCGATTTATTTTCAAAGAACCGGTGTCTCTATATTGCTTTACATCGCGAAAAATAACGGACTTGGACATACAGTCGAACTTCGATAACTCGAACCATCACTTGCCACAAAAAAAAATTCGAGTTATCAAGACTTCGAGTTATCAAGTAAAATACAAAATTGATAAAAATATATTTAGCATTGAGGCCACTTCTTGGTATGATTGTCCATTTTCAATCCAACGTCTGGCATAGGCTACCTGAACTTCAGTTAAGTCTGACATTTTCACGTAAATTATTTACTTTAATCATAACTATAACTGCAATAACCGTTTGAGAGATACATAGTTCAAAGAATTACCGAAAAAAGCGCGAAACACTCAAGCTTGGTAATACGCATTTTACTACCAAATGTCTATTGGCTGCAGTTTAAGTTCTGTGCATTTCCGTTAGTCAAATAAGTTTAAATCTGTCACCTACATACCATAAGAGTATCTTAAAACATAAAACATGTAACAAAAAGCATCCCGTTAGTATATTTAACCATCAAACAGAAAACTATCTAAAAAAACCTAATTTTGTACAGCAATAGTACACTGCTGTGTGTATGTATGTATATATTAAAAAAAAACATTCATACACTATCTCTCACCAAAGCTTTCTCCGAGCATTTGTTGGAAAAACTGGATTTGGATTTGAGTTTCCACAAATTGGGTCCTGAGCTACTGCCATTATCAGGAGATTCTTCATTCTTTATAATTTACATGAAATGCGCAACAGTTTTCACATTTTATCCACCACCATAATTTTCGCGTGAAGCTAATGCCATGATGCTTTTCCAAGAAATCAGTGCGCGCAACACTTCAGTCATCCTTTTCCATCATCGCTGAACCTCCCTCCAGCGTTATTTTTCTTGAAACTTATTCAACTTCATAATTAAATTTTCTTCTTCTCTTCGTTCATCCGAAGGGGATGCCCATACTTGCACTTAGCTTTTCCAGTTCTCTTTCTCTACCATCACATCCAAATGTAGACATTTGCCGGTTTCTGACGTCTTAGAACGTTTAAGGAGATTCCAACTTTTTGCAGCATACCTGTCGCTGTTATCGGTACGCATAACTTTGAAAAATATGAACAAACACGAAGAAGTTACACCGAAGTTGTATCTGCTTGTTTTCTTGCTTCTCATGCTGCTGCTGTTGTTGGATGCTCATGAAGGTGTTGGTATCATAATTAAAGTTTTCCCTTGCGCCCGTCATGTGTATCTACACGTTATTGAAACCTCAGAGCAATTTTTCATTTCAACTCTTGGCTACACACACCCTAAGTAATCAACAAAAAAGAAAGACGTCTACGTCGCGTTCCAACTCCCAACGACAACCAAGACGACGGACGTCATGGCAGACACTACTTAACCATATCGTGTTGGAATAAATCTCACCAAGTATCACATGCAGGAGCCGACCGACGACGTTGGTGTTTCCTAGCTGCGACTTCGACCACTTCTAGTAGCGGCAGGCCTTGGTCATAAATGAAAATTAATTTTCCCATTATGGTGGTATGCCAACGTCTTGTGTTATCCCTTCTGGCTTCACCTACCTCTGGATTTATTCCTCCTCGCGTTCTTTGTCCAACAAATGACCACCATTATCAGTGTTTGGTTGGGGAAAAAACAAAAAAAAAAAAACGCTGTAATCATCGTGACTTCATTACCGGCGGGACACGGGAGTGTGAATGAACCTAGCTACATTATCCCAGTGTTTGTATTTAGATTCCATCAGGAGTTTTCTTTCCCAGTCCGTTGCTAGTTGGTCTATGGGTTATGTAAGGAAACCGTAAGCCAAGGAGATCATAACTTCTTATTATGCAAGAACAAATGAGTCCTTCGTATGGTTGTTTCCTTTTTCTTTCCTTTTTTTTTGTCGGGTTTCTTCTGTTTCATCTTGTTCTGCTTTGTGTTTATTTTACGAGTTCCCAAGGCATATCACGTCATGTTAACATGGCAGGAACTTAATTGGAAAATATTGTAAGACAGGTAATTGCGTGTATTTTTAGAAGCTCCAAATGATAATAATTACGAGTATACAAGAGCGTAAGGAATTGAAGATATTTTTAAACAGTTATATACATAGAACATGAGCTGTTAAAGTTTTTCGGCATTTGAAAAAGTTATTAAAATGTGATATACTTTTCCTCAATAAATCCTTTTTTTACTATTCACTTGATAGTTGTATGTTTGCCAGCGAATACAATGCCTAATTTTAATTTTATTTAAATAAACACCTCCCCAATAAACAATTCTATATTGCAGTTTCGAATGGAAAATTCCCTAATAATAATTTCTTTATCATTTTTGAGCAGATGTTTCGCAAATAGAAGAAATGTCTAAGTGTGCAACGAATATACTTCCTCGGAGTTTCTGTGTGATTCGAAAAGCTCATTTTAGAATCAATTTTAAGTCCCAAGAATTTTAATTCATTCACTTTCTCAATTAAAAAACACTTATCACTGAAATTCGAACATTCACAAAAAATTGGAGAATACGTACACTTGCAATCTGAAAGTTTGTATTTTAGGCATTCAGATGCGTGATAAAAAACATTCGCATCCAAATTGTTGAGCGATGACAAACTGAAAAAAAATATTTCAGTTTTAGAGCTTATTATCAGATTATGTTCAGCAAACCAGTTTCTCAATAAATTAAGATCCCAATTAATGTCAGAAACAAGATTCAAAGGACTGTACAAACCATAAGAAAAAGCTATATCATCCGCAAAAGCTGTAGGTGAACCTTTTAAATTAAGTGCAAGAAGTGAATTAATATAAATGAGAAACAGAATTGGTCCCAAAACAGAGCCTTGGGGTATTCCTAATTTGAGGAAACTCATTTCGCTCCTAATCTCATCTATCTTCATTCTCTGCGACCTATCTTTTAAGTATGACCTAAGCCAATCCAGTACGATTCCGCAAAATCCGGTTTTTTCCAGTTTGCTCAGCAAAATATTGTGATTGACTATATCAAAGGCTTCTGTAATATCAATAAATAAACTAGCAGTATATTTTTTCCCATCGAGGTTTGACATTATATGAGCACAAAACTGCAATAGCGGATCTTTAGTCGATCTACCTTTCTGAAAGCCAAACTGACTTGGGTTGAAAAACATGGGTTTGTTTAAAAAAACTCACAATTCTATTTTTTACCAGTTTTTCGAAGATTTTACTGAAAACTGGAAGAAGTGATATGGGCCTGTAGTTGTTGTCAGCATGAATGTAATAAGTCCTCTCGGTGTCACTTCTCTTTCTAGGATGTGTCTAGCCGCCGTGTACCTCTGACATTCGGTCAAAATATGTTTCGCCTTCTGGGCTTCGCCTTCGCAGTGTGGGCAGTATGGGTCATCCACGTGCTTGTATTTGTGGAGGTACGTGTATGTGCATTATATAGAATATTGTTACTTACTTAGTTGGCGCTACAGCTCGAGGTGAACCTGGGCCTGCTTCTCGCAACCATTTGTGTGTGCGTGTTATATTTTTGCACGAATGGAAGGGACCTACAGTTTTTTGCCGACTCCGAACGGCGAGTTGAGAGCTCAATCGTGACAAATGATACTCTTTGATGCTTGTCAGACATTCGAAAGAGGTGGGCACTGTGAAAAACTTTTAGGTGTTTGCGGCGGGATTCGAACCCAAGACCGCTGGCTCAGTAGTCCGACGCACTAACCACTTGCGCTACGGTGCCCAGAATATTGTTATATTTATAAATTTATTATACAGTGAAGATCGACATATGTACATATATATGTACATTGCTAAGAAGTTGATCGATTTAATTAAAACTGGGAGCAGAAAGCAGCTTATTTGTTAAACTATTATGTGATGTATGATTTAGAACTCAATGGGGTCAGACAGGTGTTCCAAAGCGTATTCTGATTGATTAGAATGGTAAAATAAAATTAACACTTGCTACATGGAATGGGAACCTCTCGACGAGAATCACTGCTCACATTAACTAACAGTAGGTTAAGGGTCCAGTATGCTTTTTGCGAACTACCCTGGAAATCTTTACGTGAATACTTCCAGTGCAATGCTTACAAATGATACGAAGGATGAGTCGAATTTAACGCATGCCTAGTCGTTACGCATGTGTACATAGATATCTAAGTGAATGCGATACTTTGCATTTGTTCGTTTACGTCATGCTTGGATCCTGAAATCTATAAAATCGTTTAGCAATGAGCTCTAATGTATCTATCTATCTTCTGGTAAAACATAAAGCCTTCAAACATAGTTGTTGTTGTTGAGTTAATGTCCTTGACAAAATTATCTGAACAGGTAAGTGATTTTGATGTTCCTTTATTACTGAAAACCTAACAGAAAGATTTAATTTAAAAATGGGACCCTGAATGTGCTGGCAATAAATATGGATACCTTGCGGAAAAGGTGACGATGATTTCAAATTGGACAAAATTATTTTTTTGACTATTTCATGTTATTCTTATGAGTTAAGTATATTGAAATAAAAAAATTATGTTTTAAGTGCTTTATTCACGTTTTGTTACTTACTACTTTATAGGGTAAAAAAAAAACAAAATAAAATGAAAAAATGGACATTTCTTTGATATTTTTTTTTTATATTGTGTACATCATATTCATCACTGCTGCAGTTTTTGAGTGAGTTTTCAGATTCGGAGTTTTTATCTGAATCAATATTTCGTTGCTTAGGTAATGGTGGGACAGCAGGGCCGACTAAAAGAGCCATAGCTTGCTCTATTGGGATGACCTACAAAAAAAGCACTACTTTTTTGCGCACGTTTGCGTACTCTGATTAAGAAGTCTATCTTTGTATCAAAATAAGAATTGACCCGGGACAAGGTGGAGCTCATATTCAAAAGTCAATGTTTAAAAAATATGCCTAAAAAAATTACATCTTATGATTAAAAAAAATCTTTAAAAAAACCGTTAAATTTACTTTAAAAATTTATTGGAATTATCTATTCACTCTAGTTAATTTAATCCATACCAATTTGGTTTGATTTTTCACACAAAAAAAAAATAAAAATTAATTAAATACAAATTGATCACTAATTGTGCATTTGACCTGTCATGTAACACACTCCACTTTGACTTGCTGTAAAATCATTCCGACGGTCTAAAATAAAGAGAACATCTTGTTTACCTATCTTTCAGTTATCCGTTATAAGAATTGCGTTAGCAACTATATACTCTCAATTTTGACATGAATTTTTTTGAATTTTGTCCTTTTATTGGCGTAAAATGGAAAACTGTGCACCGCCGTGTCCATAGTGGTTAGTGCGTTGGTTCAATCCAGGCAAAAACACCTAAAAGTTTTTTCACGGTGCCACCTCTTTCGAATGTTTGACAAGCAATCAAAGAGTATCATTTGTCATGAGTAGCTTCTCAACTCGCCGTTCGGAGTCGGCAAAATACTGTAGGTCTCTTCCATTTCGTGGAAAAAATAACACGCACACACAAATGGTTGGGGGAAGCTAGGCTTGGTTCTGTATAGGACTGCTGACGTCGTATATTTATTTATTTATTTTATTACATCTAAATACATAATTAGAAAAACAAATTTCAATTTATTTCAAATTAAATAATAGCGCCAGACGCTGAAACTCTGAAAACCGACTATGTCTTTCATTACCTCTATACCTACCAGTAACGAAGTCACCAGACCATTGAAACTAGGCCACTCAATCAAGTGCATTCGGAAGCTTCTTCTGCTTTTCTCAATGATGCTGTCACTCGATATGACAATCACTTGGCAGTTATTTATGTTACACCACGAACTTAAATCGATACGCCTATTCCCATCAATATCTTTTTCACCAGCATTCTTCTATTTCAATGCAAAAAAAAAAAAATTAGGTCAATAGGAAGTCCCATGGTTTCCAATACCACTAGTTGTCATTCTACCACCATTCTTCCTGAAGAATAATTCTGCTGCACATTCCCTATTTGGCCAGTCAATGATTGAATAACCGATGCAGCATATTGCAAAAAAAAAAAAATTCTCATGTTTCGACAGCACGAACTGTTTCGAGACAATAAACACTGTCCAAAGGCTGGGTAATAAAATATGCACAGGGAAGTAATCGCAATGTCATCCTCACTATCTCGTCGTGTAAATTGTGAACGGACGTGAGAATATTTTCCATTTGCCGATGATAGATGCTGAAAAAAAAGAGCACCAGGTTCGTCCATTCATACTCGTACAGGCCCGCCTACTTAATTTGCATTTTCTGCAATAATGATAAGTTCGAGGTCGAGGATAAAAATATGAAAAAAAGGACCAGCCCTCCTTACAGGAAAGGTATATATCATTTTTTTTGTACGCCCATTCTGCTGACGAGTATATCAACTGTGAAATTACCTGCAACATTAAGGTATTACGTGATATCATTAAAATCTTATCAAGGATAATTTGAATACATCTTTTTTTATTCCCTGTTTGACGCATATACTTACACTCGTAGGTGATAAATGGTCGTACAATCAAGGTAATTCTGCCATCTTCATTGACTTTGGTGGTGGAGGCTCCTGGCTGAGAGAGGGGGACGGCATTCACACAGAATGTTGAAATGAGGTGGTTAAGGTCATCTGCTAGAGTGGGTGGGTGTATCAAACAAGGAGAGGAGATAATTCATTTGAATTTATTTATCGTGAATCACTGCTTTTGAAGTTTTGCACCTGAACACACGAGTGATCCCAATAAAGGTCTGCCACAGAACTTAAACCAATAAAATGTTTCGAAGTTAATTTTCGAACTCAAGTACCTAGTTATGTAGTCTACAGCTCGGATGGAATTTTGAAACTCAATTTAGGCTTTCAGTTTCGACTTAAAAAAAATACTCCATCTTAGCATCCATTTGTGCCTGTGCGTGAAGAGTGGACGAATAACACAGTAAGTCGGCATATAGACACTGCAGTCTTCACGGACGGGTTTAAGATGGCAACCGGCACGGGGTCTGGTATCTACTGTGTGCAACCAGATCTAAAGGTGTCCTTAAGACTCCCGGATACCTGCAGCATTTTTCAGGCACAAGTTCTAGCCGTACTTAGAGCTTCTGAACAGGAAAGGAATACCCGGTAACGATTTTGATATTTAACATATGTACACCGACAGCCAGGTTGCGCTTAAGGTGCCAGAATCGTGCACTTTCAAATCGGCACTAGTCAGGAGCTGCCGCACAATGGTCACTCCTGGTCACTCCGGAATAGAAGGCAACGAGTTTGTTGATGAGTTGGCAAGGAAAGGTGGGGAGTTGCCACTATCAGAGGCGGTGAAAGCTGCTCCACCACTTTGCTGCATCAAATCAAAGGATATGATTACGATAGGTGTGACCATAGATGGTCTAACGTTGTAGGAGACAGGGTTTTCAAGGGACTTTAGCCGGCGCTGGACCGTAAAAGGACTGATGAAATCCTTAGTCTTAGCAGGGCACAAATGAGAATAGCTATAGGAATATTACCCAGGCATTGCCTTCTAGGCAAACTTTATAGGCTCGGACTCATAGACATGGATACTGCAATGATATTGGCGTAGCAAAAGATATCGCACATATTTTGTGTGAATGGTGGAGCATAGCACGCAGTCGCAGGAACATTTAAGGCTCCTACTTTTTTAGTAACCTAGAGGAGGTGAGCCAAATCAACCATAGACTCGTTCTTAAATTTTGGACGGTTATAAAATGCTTTGAGGAAATTGTGGCGGTTTAGGTGCCATCCTTGGATGGACTCTTAGGGGATCGCGATGAGCCGACTCTGGTATCTGGTGTTTTGAGATAGCTCAACCTCTCAACCCCTCTTAACCTAACCTAATATTCATTTGAGAATCATATGATAGATACTATTTTCTCATTTTCTGGGTTTGGAAAACGCTTTGCTATATGGAAGATTCATTTGTTAATTCTTAAACATTCACACGGCTTTTAGTGCTAAACCGAAGCAACGCAATCAAATCTACAACGTAGATTCTTTGAAATGAATTCCAACAAAAAAAAAAAAAAAAAAGAAGACCACCATTCAGAATGCTATCACAATCTCCAACAGATGACACACCATCTATCGTAACAAAGGTAATTTCCGAAGTATCCTTCACCCAACCACAAGTGATAATGCTACAAGAAAAAAAAAAAAAAAAAAAAAAAACACAGGAGAACCACAAGAGAAGATAAACATGAAAAATAACAATAACTCATTTTTCCTGATTGCATTTGAATTTTAAGCATCACCCAGAGATAAGGGAGGACTAAGTACAAAAAAAAAGAAGACAGAAAAAAAAAATAAGAAAATCACAGATTCCCTGTTGAACAATAAACACAATCAGAGTGTTCAAGGAGCGCTACAATGACATTGAGTACAACGACAACGATGGCAATCCGCACGCAGACAATATCGTGCTAATGGTAGCCAAGGACCATATCGAATGCCCGTGACAATCGTTAAGCGTTTCTTCACTCTCTGTGTATTTCTCTCCTCAAAGCAAGGACCACAATCTTCCTTTAGAACCCACCCACAGGTCGCCCATTCCCCAGACATAATGACGCTTCATCATACTTCGTAACAACAAAAACCGAAGAGCATTGTCCATGATGGCGATGGTAGTTGCGGTGTTGGTTCGTGTACGACACACAGGACATGTCATTCAGATAAATGTAGGAAATTGCGTTGATAATTTCTGTGATCTCCTTTGACTCGTTCTCCCATGCTATGTAGTCACAATTAAATCGAAATATAAGTTGCCACGGGAAACAATAAGGAGAAAAAAAAAACTATAACGTAGTCCAAACAAAAAAGGACGAAGACGACGACAACGATGATGATGATGATGATGATGATGATGATGATGATGACGACAGAAAACCATCAAGGAGCCGAACAAAAATCGATGCCTGCCATTGATGGCTGCAAATGGTTTTCTAGTGCTCTTGCGGTTATTGCCATCTCGGCGATTTTCCATTAGAAGCGGAAGTTCCATGCAAAGGATCTTTATAACAATATCGCGATGAATTTCTACCACACTCTCTATACCTTCTATAGCATGTTGAGTTAAGGCACATTTGCGGCTTGGTGAATATGGTATCGAGTGGTTCGGTGAATGAAACGTTTAGTGGTCTGGAAGCTTGAAAATAAAACGTATGTCCTCTCACCACCCGCCCCGTCTGCATTTAATGTGCCGGCACCCAATATGCCGGCGGGGGCGGCATTTTATTGCAATAATAATGCAATCGAAGCCCGTTCATATCTGCGAATATTAATTAAGTAATCTCCGCCATTAAGGCAGCGTAATTTGATGGTCGATTATTTGAAGCTTCGACGTATGTAAGTGGCCGTTGCCATCGCTGTTCAACGGGTACAAGCAGCTGCACTGCCAGAAGCCAACAATGGGATTACATTAATGTGGCGAAAATGTCCACTTAAAATTAACCCAAATTGATCGCGCAAGGTAATGGGGATTTATTTAAGTGGATATAAACGTACCTATACATGACAATAAATATATATTTGGATGCATTTACGCCGTGTGTCAAAGCGTGAGTACGAGTATCTCATAAACATCGCTTGGAGCAGAGTTTAAATTTGTTAAAGCGTTATGCGCTTCACCTTAGGTTATAGGTTAGATTAGAATGGGGTTATGAGGCTGGCACCATAGTAGGCCCATCGCGATCGCCTGGAACCATCTATTAATGGTACCTAAACCGAAACATTTACGTTCAAACATTTGATTTCCCTGCAAAATTTTAAACTCATCCGCGAGTTCATTTCCCTCTATACCAGAGACCAGAGTATCCTGATACCCAACATAGTTTAATCCTGTTATCTCTACTTAGGGTTTTGAGCGCAGAGCAAAAACCTTCTACAATTGCCGATTTAACGATACACGATTCTAGTGCTCTAAGCCCGGCCTGACTGTCAATGGTGATATATCATAATCTGATATCAGCTTCGTCACTAAAAGCTCCGCCGCTCTCTGTACTACCAGTACCTCTGCCTGAAAGACACTACAGCCATCCGGAAAACGAAAGTCTTAAAAACGTATTTAGCTCCGGCTCTCTTAATCCGTGTAGACCGCAATGTGTTTTTGCCGGGTTGACCACGATATCTCGAAATTCACTGTGTTCATGCATGCAAATGAGTTTACTCAATACAAACAGCTCTTCTAAAATCTGATCGATGTGGACATGGTCCTACAAAAAAATGTATATAAACTAATAAATTTGTCTTGCTTTGGGTCATGTACTGTACAACATTACAAGCACAACTAAGCTTACCAAGAACACTAAATAAAGTTGACGCTAAAAGTTTTGAGTCCATGTTGACAGAAAAGAGTTGTATGGGATATTCAAGGGGCATTGCCTACAATTTGAGTTTCAAATATTTATATAATATCAATGCATTTATAATGTACTGTACATATACATACATACATATTTTGAGTAAATAAATGAGTTATTTTAGTATTTGGGCATACATAATGTAATGTGCAGAATTATTCCTTGTATAAAGTAAAAAAAAGTACTACAGTAAATTTGGAAAAAAAAAACTATTTTTTGGTTGCAAAAAGTTTGTTAAATTCTTATTATTTTCAAAAAAAGTTACAAAATTTATATTTTGGATCCGTTTGAATAACTTTTGCAGTGAAACGAAAAGATTTTAAAATCTCGAAAGTAAATTTTTTTCGAGATTTTTTTTCGAGATAAAGTCGTTCGAGGTATTTGTGCTTTCTAGATTTTGTCCATTCGAGATTTATCAAATAAATTTTCGAGATTTTTTTCGTTCGAGATTTTATTCGTTCGGGATTATCTACGTGCTGATCCCGTTTTTGCCGTATGTGCGCAATACTGCCCCAACCTTCTCTCTCCGGGTACAGCGTTTCGTACGGTGTATCGAAGTCCAGAAGCGGGAGAATGTCATTCGTTCTATCGAGGTTGTAAACTTCATTCAGTTCATTAAGAAAAGCGTTGTGACCGAAGCTTCTATTCTTGAAGTTGCCCAAGCTCGTGGGTATTGTGCCCAGGGCTCCAGTTATGGCTACGCTAGCTGTTCTCTGTACCGCCGCTAATCCTCCCAGTATATTTTTCTTAAGAGCTGCCAACCACAAGACAAGTGCGCCGTGCGTGAGTATGGTTCTGACTATCATTGTGTACTGCCAGTGCATCATTGCCGGTTTAAGCCCCAAGTTTTTCGCGCTGTTCTTTTGCAGATGAAGAGCGCATTATACGCATATTTGATTATATCCTGTGAACTTAGGTTCCAATTTAGCTTTCTATCGAGAATAATACCAAGATACTTCGCATGATCTGAAAGACAGAGATCAGTGCCGCCCATCTAGCTTGGGAAGCTTGAAAGTTAGTACCGCGCTTCACCTTAAATGGATTGTAATTTTAAACCTTTTTTGGCGGAATGGTAGTACAGTAGTTGGTAGCAGGCTTAAGCTTTAATATTTTCATTAAGTTCGAACTATCAAGCAGAGAAATAGGTGACAGCTACAGATATGGAAAGAAGTACGTAACTTATAGAAACGTATAACACAAAAAAAGAACCATTTAAATGTTAACCATTCCCCTCCTAGTTAATTCTACCCCATGGCCACCTTACCAGCCGAGCAGGATCGATAGCATGCCTCAACATTTCTTTGCCAATCAGCGCAAACAATGTCAAGGATACTCTCTATCGTGTTCCTCTTTTGTACTTCGTGTCATGATAATAGAATGCCAAAGTTGTAAACTCCTTCCGAATGACTGAATTTCTTAGTGATTTGTTTTTTACGCACCCGACTTATCTATGCCGCTCCCCAAAAGCCGATTTCTCGAAATACCAACTAAAAAAAGACCACCAAAGAAGTATCACCAAAATGAGACAAAAAAACGAGGATTCCTACGAATTACAAATGACAAAGGAAAAAAAAGTCGATTTCCATCTATCGTTCAAGGTTAGAACTAGGATGGGATGGTGTTAGCTTACCTCCTCTACCTATTGTTTGGGGAAGACAATTTCAAGTCCATTCTACCTCCAACCAGCCAATCATCCCATATTTAGGGAATGTATAAAAAAAAGTTCCTCTCTGTTGTATGCAAAGGAACCATCATCATCTAATAGCGCTGTACTGGTACATAAGTAACATTGCCTTTTACCATTATCCTCCATAGGAATGTTATAGGCGAGAGCTCTAAAACATCACAGGGAGAGTAGTAGTAAAAAAAAAACACATTGTATTTGCGTGTAATGCCTTTCTGATGTTCCCGATTACATGTAAAACCCATTTGCCCTCGCAGGTTCTCTCCTCGTCCTTGTCCTGGTGCTGAGGGTAGTGGTTTGGTTGGTTCTTCTCCCTTTGTATTTGGTGTAACCTATTTGGTTGGAAAGGAATTTTCTTTAAAGTTCCTTGGAGATAGCGGTTCAACAGAGATCGAAAGAGAGAGAGAGAGAAAGAGAAAAAAAAATTAGACCAACAATACAAATGACGACAGGCTAGGGGAGTTAAGTTCGAAGCGATAAGGGAGCTTTTTTTCTTTATCCTACACTATGCGAAGGAGCGAAAAGCCCTTGACGCTTCATTGCTTTCAAATAACGTTATTTTTCGTAGGTTTCTCTTCTTCTCCATTTCTTTTCTTGCGAACAATTTTCTTCGGTTTTTTTCCCACAACCTTTGCCTATCAGCCATCTATCGACGGTCGTTTGAAGTCATTGTTTAGTTGTCGGTGCGTGAGGGTTTTTTTCGTTTTTTTTTTTTGGTAAATTTAAAGTATTCTTTTTTTTTTTGTATCTCGAAAGTTACAACAACGGCCAAAGGATATTTGAAAGGATAAAGGTACATACTTTTGGGATGAAATAAGATGCTGCAGGCTTATGGCCATTACCACACCCGCTAAACTCGTTTAAAGGGAAGGTTGTTGTTGTTATTTTTTTTGCTCCTCTTGTAGATGTTTGATGTTTTGAGGTTTTCCAAGGGTATTCGTACATAAGCATCACATAAAATGTTTGGGAGATTTGTAAAGAATTGTTTATTGGAGGGGATTTGTTTAGTTCTATTGATTTTAATACTTTAAAGATTAATTCGAATTTATATGCGTCCTCGGTATTCCGGCGGCGCGGTGCGGCGGAGAGAGAAAAGTTATGGCATAGTAGGTATATTGAAAAACATTGAATGGAAAACCTAATAAGATTTTCTTTTGATTACGTGATGTGAGATGACCTTTAAGTTTGACTGACATGTAATTCGCATTGGTAGAGTGAACTTCTAAAGCTGGGGAGTATTTGGAAAAAAATAAACTGATAGGTGCTTTAAAAGAAATAAATTAGCCTGATTAGAAGACAGCACCAATATCGATGGGCGTGGTGGGTAATGGATGCTTTTTGAAAGTTGTCCATGGTAATTAATTATTTAGAAAAGCGCATTCAAAACTGCTCAGGTGAATGTGAACTTCAATTATATTGTTAATCACGAAAATATCAAAAGGAAACTTTTCTAATATATAGGTACATATGTATACAAATATGCGACTTTTAACAAATGTACGATGCAGCCAAACAATCTTCTTCCTTTTAAAGTCAAGATTGCTACTCGCAGATGCCATATTTGTGGTAATTGCTTAAAACGAAACGAAAACGAAGCATTTCTATTGGACCGGACCGGGACCAGATATTTTGTATCTCTTAGTTATTTTCAAAAAAAGCATTTATATGGACGGGATTAATATCAAAAAACCAGAGCAAGTGCAACATGCATATTTGCTTGATTTTTTTTTTGTTGGAAAGGTTATGAAGAGGGTCAGTGCAGAAAGTAATTAATTTTCCAATATGTCGTGTCTAAACCAGGTAAAATAATAAATACTAGTGGACCTGTGCGAGAAATCTCGCATGTAGAAACCCTACAACCGTTTACGGTTTACGAACGTAGGTATAGTTAATAATGTTTTTTCGTAGTAACTTTACTCATATGCTCTTTTTCAAAATTGTTTATACTGATGAACCTCATAGCGAAACAAACTAAAATGAGATTGAAAGGGAAAAAGTAGTACTAAAGGATGCGTTACTTAGAAATGACTATAAACATTTGCTGTTCTCAAAAAATTACTTCAAATATCGCCAAAAACCGTGTTTTTAGCACTTTGAGATCGGTATATCTCAAAATTCGGACGTCCTAGAGCAATTTTGTTGCCAGATTTGGATTGAGCATTTTAAACTCTTTAAACTGATCATGCTTTTATTGAAACAACGATTTCGTTCCTGACCAGTGTTATGTGTCGCTGCCAATCGCTGTTTATATAGAAAATATCAACAGCAAAACAGTGTTACCATTGTTAAAGCGAATCGTTTATGCCTTTTCTGTGGTTTTTGTCAAAGAGCTTTGGGATTTTGTGCTTTGAGAACCAATAAAATTAATTCGATTATGTGAGGGTATTGCCACATGGCTTTTGTTTTTTCAACTTTCTTGTTTTTCTGGTGAAACCGTTAAAATTAAGTTGAACGCCTTTCGACACCAAAATACTCAAAAATATGCACTTTACAACATACCAAAATTTTATCAAAATCGAGGTGGTGTCCACTTTGTACACAATTATCTTTTTTTCGTTCAACAAATTGTGTTGTTTTCAAATCAGCAGATGGTAGCCCTATGGGTATTGCTCACCGATTTCGGCGATTTTTCATGCATACTATGGTAACCCAGTGAGAGCTTAAAAGAGGGACAGATTTATGAAAGCTATTACAACCAGAATGAGAGGCAAACGCCCTATCTTCCCTGTACTGACAATTCGGTTGGGACAGACTATAGTTATTATTATTGAATGTTGAGATGCACTGCGACTTAGATGACTATTGTGCCCACTATGAGTTCAAGATGAAGGAACATCCCTCTCGTCATCATTCCTTTTGGAACTGGCTACAGAGGTCTAAGCTCACACTTAACTCAGGTGAGAATTGCATAGGTCATAGGACTACATCCAGACCAGACGATCACGTAGAAGATTTGGTGCTATGAGTGGCAGATTCTCTCACGAACCCACAAAACTGGCTAAATAAATAAATACCATATCCTTAGCGACTCACTTAAGGGGTCTGCTATCCCAAAGTACTCATAAACCAAACTTTCCAGCACAATTAGAGCTATACCGACGTGTGTTTTTTTTTCGTCCGCGTCCGATCATAACACCGAGACCAGGGTTCAATTCCAACAAACACCCAACATTTTTTTCACGTTGCCACCTCTTGCGAATATCTGACAAACATTCAAAGAGTAAAATTTGTCAGGATGAGCTTCTCAACTCGCCGTTCGGAGTTAGCAAATAACTGTATATAACATTCTTGCAAAAATATAACAGGTTCTGGTTACCCCCCGAACTGTTGCGTCACCTAAAGAAGAAGTCCGATCGTAGCTTTATGCAACGCTCGACAAAAGAGATTTTGCCTCGAACTAACATTCCATCAACATTTCTTCACCAATATAACTATGTACTGCGGTACATTTCCAAAAATAATAAGTACGGAATAAAAGACGGGATTTTGCCCTTTTGTTCCATTTAGTTTTGCCCTTAGTTGGCAAGAGTCCCATCAAAGACCAAAAGCTTACAAAATAAAATTCATGAGCTGCCTCCAAACAGGATATCATTAACTACCCTTTTTAGAAAAATAAATAAATAGACCTTCAACTACACTCCAACGAAATGAGATCTCCACTTCTTGTAGTCTTGGCATTTTCAAAATTGTATTGCAATATACGAGTATACAATCTAAAATTAATTACCTCTACCCAAGCTAAGGATAGCCATCCATCTTAAGTCGGGAGAATGGTGCATTACATAATTTCTTAATATTTCGAATACTCTATCGCAAAAAAAAAGCAATTACACTGAAGCGGCTAAATCTTGAAATCATCCAACCGTCCAACTGGCGCAACGCGACGGACCCATCATCCGAACAAAAACGTCCTCCTTCACCTGCACTACATTTAATCCGTTTTCAAAGAGATACTACTCGTATACCATGCTATGTCAGACCGCAGTGGAAAGTTTAAAATTTTAATTATTTCGCAATTACGCCATTAAATCTACATTTTATCCTTAAATTGAATTTAATTGCTAAATGTTATGCAACCGGAAGATTCTGACATCACAAGATACAATGCAGCAACGAATCCCTTTTCTCAAACACACTCTTAGTTGGGCGGTTAAAAAAGGGAGTGAAAAACGTATAAGGACGTATTTTTTTTATTCCTTGCAATTAACCGCGTTTGAATTAGGATGATGGGATAAATTGTATATATGAATCAGCAATAATACTTTTAACTAAAAATGGTGAAAAGGGCCGTTACAGTTTCCAAGACGTGCATGGTAATTTTGATGGACAAAAAAAGGGCGTTCTTGTACATAAATCTATCCCTGCTACCAAGGTATCCTTTTGAATTTACTGGTTTCAATAATTTTTTTTTTGCTGCCGGCCTTTCGTTGTCTACTGCAGTGTATGTCTTTATTTGAAGTGATGGCTGTGCTGTGTCCTATAAACGTGAGATACAACTTTTTTTTAGCTCACCATGTCCTTTATGAACAGTCTTCTTCATTAAGCAGTTGTACCTGTGAAACCAACAATGTATCAGTGTGGTTCATGGTAACTTCTACTCAGAATGGTGACACAACAAATACTTTGACATGACACTGTTTCCTGTCTGGTGGAGTCGTCCCATTGACAGGAGTAGATTCAGTCAAATTATTGGAAAAAATATGGACACCAGGGAAATGTGTCCTCAATAAGATTCCGGAATATTCAAATGGAAGATGGAATTTTTTTTTCTGTTTTGCCTCATCGTCTCGTATGACTTTCCAGGACACTAGTCAGCTGCCAGCTCAGGTTTCATGTGAAATAAAAATATTTTCCTGTGCATTTTCTTTTTGCATGTCAAATTATTGATCCTAATGATTGTCAGGATGGAGTCGTTTGCGGTACACCGAATGGGGCGTCCCTATTTTTCCTTTAGTGCACCGGTATTCATGAGGTGGTTTCTTCATCGACTAAAAAGTGCAAAGGAGAGATACTTATTCGATTTTACATTTTTTTCTGTTATTTGGGAAATGCATATGGAAAAGGATGTCGCCCTGTGTTAACTTGTCCATGTTTATTTCGTTTATTTCGGTACTTCAATCATTGTTGTATTTTGCCATCTGTCTCTTTTGTAGCTTTTCTCCCCAGAGAAGAGGGGAAACATCAGCTACCTAGATAATCATAATTATCTCTAAAGATCCTCAAACAAATTTAAATATTTACATCACTAAGAAAATATTGTTCTTATCTATCTTATATATACATAAGTCCTAAATCCCTAAACGTTGTTATCATCTAACTTTAATAATTTCAATTCACATGAGTAAGATACTCGTACCAGTCTCACAAAAACAAAACAAACAACCCACTTCGTCCTTTCTTGCCAGCCATTTCTTCATAAAACGTGTCAAAAACTTTGTAACCCTCCAAGTTAATTTACACTCCTTTCTTAATTACGACCCATGTAGTAAAAGTTAAGTAACTTTCCTTTTAGCACTCCGAAAAATCCCAATATCATTTGAGAGGGAAGGTTCATAGGTATCCCTATCCACCCTTATGTATATGTATAGTAAGACAAAAAAAAGAAAAAACCCAAAACTACTTCTACACTACGGCCAGCCACACCTTGAACAATTTCAAAGTTTTCAAACTTAGATGAATTTCTAATTTTACCCCAGTTCACCTACCCCCACGTTTACATGGGACAACTTTGAGCCCTTCCGCCCTATTTAATTATGAAAAAAGACGAATCTTCTCGGTAGCCTTCGCCTTCGCCAACTTCATCGCTGTCGCCGTCGCCGTCGTCGTCGTTGTCGCACATAAAAGAGGTTGTTTTCCTTTCTCGTATCTATGATGTCTATTTCACAAAGGAACCTCATTACTTTGTTGACATAGTGTTTTTCATACAAATACATATGTAGTTCATGTCCTGGCATGGCTCTTAAACTACCCATGTCCCAGTTGCAGGATTCCTTCTTCCGCATCCAATTTCATTGCGCAGCTACATATGGTCGAAGGTTTTCATTTTACCACTTTATTTGGGCTGCATTCAAAATTACCGCCAAACTCTGAAAGTAGATGGCGCACATACGTGCATATAAGTTTGTTGTCTCCGCTGGTCTTTTGTCCTGATCCTGGTTGTGCTTTCCGTAATGTTCCTTTCAATAGAACGTAATAAGTTGCTGCTGTCGTGTATCCAATGTTATTGCCGCTGTTGTTGTTGTTGCTGGAAATGGTGGCGAAGTCCTTCGTTGGCATCTATTTGCCAGGTTTCGATTTCCAAGTAACGGAAATGTACCGCATATGGGACCAAATATATAGCGGCCGTGAGTATATCAGGTAATACCGCAAAACAAGCACGGTGTATGGTACAACGACGAAGAAATTGTACTTACAGATATCCTGGATACACACACAGGTATTGACAGGATACTATGAGTTACATATATTGGCTTTGATTTTGGTTCGATGAGTTCGGGAGGTGGGTGGCAGAATCAATTCCAAGAGTGGCTCCTTTTTTTTAAGATACAATTTTCCAAAGAAAATATTATTTTGTTGTCATCGGTTCAGGGTTTTGATCTCGATTATTATTTTTCCTGCTGTTGCTGGAAGCGACAACAGTTTTAGGATTCTGTTACGTTTTCTTGTTTCTATCGTTGAAGTGGCTGAAAATGGATGAAGACATTCAATGGATTGCAACGCTAACAGCATGTGTGTTTTTGTTGGAAAGTATATTGCCCGAAAAGGATTTGATTGGAAGAAAATTGCTTGTGGTCGTCATTGGCAAAGGGAAAAAAGGAAAAAGGACGATGAAGTTTAGGTTTCAGACTGGGCTTTCGGAGAACGACAAACTGATGTGCTCAGTGCTTGTGGTCTGGAATATGAATTTTTTCCTATCGCAAGGATGCAATGTGGAATATGAACATATTGTATTACTTCCTGTCGACTCAGGGATACAATTTGATTAGTGTTTGGTTTCATGTCCTCCTTACAGGAGGGAATTCTTGTCATTTGAGATCTAAAAATAGAAAAAGAAATTGTATTTCCGAGCAACAATATAGTGTCCACATGAGAAAAAAGGCATGCCAAAGAAAAGGCCCGCGGGCCATGACTGGCCCCCGAGACAATTGGTTGTGGCCCGTGACATCATAATTAAACTATATCACCGTTAATTCACACAATTTTTAAAAGATCTTGATGGTCAATATTCAGATATTCCCTACTTTGTAGAATTTCAGTGGCTGAGTCGTGGATCAATACGTGTTTTTTTTTTCGAATTGCGTCAAAATATTGTTACGTGTATGGCTCAAAAACGCAAACCGATGGAACACAGTGGCTTAGCTTTATGTTCTTTGTACAACAGTTGTACATACAAATTGGAACGTTAAGCTTAAAGGAAAAAATGTTATCGTAACGCAGCTATACTCAAGTGTTCAAGCTTTTGAAATTAAACTAAGGTTGTGGGAATCACATCTTTCTTTCTTTCTTTCTTTAGGTGGCGCTACAGTTCGGGGTGAACCTGGGCCTGCTTCTCGCAACCATTTGTGTGTGCGTGTTCTATTTTTGCAAGAATGTTGCACACAGTTTTTTGCTGACTCCGAACGGCGAGTTGAGATGCTCAATCGTGACAAATAATACTCTTTGATTGCTTTTCAGACATTCGAAATGGATGGCAACCGTGAAAAACTTTGTTTGGACCCGGGCTGAGATTGAACCCGAGCAGCATGCGTAGTAGTCCAACGCACTAACTACCACGGCCACGGCGACCACACATCATCTATTCTAAGAAGTCACATCTCTAAGAATAAAAATTTGGTCATTTCCCTACCATTCATTTGATTGATCTTATTGCTGAATTTGATATACTTACTTACTTACTTAGTTGGCGCTACAGCTCGAGGTGAACCTGGGCCTACTTCTCGCAACTCTTTATGTGTGCTTGTTATATTTTTGCACGAATGGAAGGGACCTACAGTTTTTTGCCGATTCCGAACGGCGAGTTGAGAAGCACAATCAAGACAAATGTTACTCTTTGATGTTTGTCAGACATTCGAAAGAGGTGGGCACTGTGAAAAACTTTAAAGTGTTTGCGGCGGGATTCGAACCCAAGACCACTGGCTCAGTAGTCCGATGCACTAACCACTTGCGCTATGGTGCCCACGAATTTGATATACATTTTGCAGATATTCGCGACATGCAGATATGTACTACTTTACAAACTGTGTAATAATAAACCAGACACATGCGTTTTAAAGCTTAAATATTTCTCTACTACATATCTGACATGACCAGGGAACGGATTTTGTTGACTTTTTTTTACTCATATTGCGTTTTTTGCCTTTTTTTAATCCACACTGCCTTTTTTGCATTTTTGGTACTACTTGTTAAAGTAGTTGTGCATTTCTTCTTAACTTTATGATTTATCCTTGCTCATACGAATGACATTTCAGTATCCACACCACTACAACCCTAAATATATTTGTATCAACTTAACATACATGCGCTTATTGTACCGTACGTGCAATCTCAGGCATTTGCTGCAGGTTTATTTACCATCTTTTCATCTTACAGTATTTTTTTCGTAACTGTGCGCCTCTTCATCTAGATTCATATTCTGTGACATACTGGTCATACTTAGTGCTAGTCCGTTGAATATTGCGTTTGCTTAAATGCTTGCTGTTCTCGAAATATTTTGTTGCTTGTCATTGAAAGTGAAAATGTCCCAAGATCCATGTAAAGATTCGAGTCAATTGCAATTGTTTGTGGTAAAATTGGAAAAAGATTTTTAGTCGACCCGAAAGGGTACATATTTAAGAATTTACAAAATAACAGGTGACTCCTAGTAGCTGTATGTATTTTAGTTTAAGCATTTGATCTTAGTGCAATGCGTTGTATTTAGAAGAAGAGGTGTTAAAGATTTCGAACGGACTCGAGGAGAAATTACAATAAGCTAAAGGGCCAGTAGCTGAGGATGGGATTGTGCGCGACTTTTTCAGCAAATCAACGAAATGGCGCTGCAAACTCTAAATTGGATTCAAATATTAAAGTCAACGACGCACGTGACATCTCTTATCTTGGCTGTACTAGGCTCTGCCCATGTTGAAAGATCCTTTATTTCATTCAAGGCTATCCTGAGAGATAATCGCAGGCGATTGTCACTAGAGAATTTCAAAATGTTTTGGGCTGTGTTTTGTTCCACGCAAAACTTGGTGATATTTTTATTTTTTTTTTAACATAATATTTATTTATTAATTTTTGTATATATTAAACTACATTTATCATTATCTATATGTACATACATTTTGCTGTAAACATAATTTTTTATTTTTTTTTTATCAAATTGAGGGTTTTGTACGATTTTTTTCCTCAAAATAAATAAATTCTCAATTAAACGAATAAATTTTGAAAATAAGATAATGCTTCAGTAGAAGATACATACATAGTAATATCATATCTCTGATTTATAAACTGTGCGGTAGTAATTTATTGTATTTTAAAACGAAATAAATATCTATCTAAAAAGCTTGGTAAAAATGCATCGGAAACATTCCGATTGATGCAACAAGTGTACCGTGATGATTGTTCGAATATAACAGTTCTTTCGAGTAGCTTTTGGGCGAAAGAGACGCTGGCGGAAACACGAAAAGTTCATTCAAAAATCAAGACAATGTTTATCACATTCTTCGTTAGCAAATGAGCTATCCACAAGGAATTCGTTGCAACTGGTCAAACAGTTACTACCGTATATTATCGTGAAGGTTTGAAGAATTTGATGGCCCGAATCCATCGTATTTGACCCGAATATAGCGATCCAGAAAGTTGGTTTCTGTTGCACGATATTGCACCGAGTCACACAACACGAATTGTTCGTCAATTGTGGACTCGAAATCATCCGCGTATTCACCTGATTTGGCACCGTGCGACTTCTCTTTGTTCCCGAAATTGAAATGGAAGTTGAAAGGAGCTTCGACACGGGTACTGGAGGCAATCCCACAAAATGAACTAGAGATTTGCATCACTATTGAATCGCTGTAACAAGTATATTGAATATTTCAAATAAAAACACCGAAAAAAAATCACAAATCGTGTTTTAATTATGTTTCCCAGTGCCAGTCCGTGTACCCTTTTTTGATCTATGTATTTGCGTTCGATGTTGGAAAAGTACCGACTTACTTGCAAATGCAACTATGCATGTATTAGATTTGCAGTGTGATACTGCTTTAAAAAATAAGTTCAATGAAGTCGACATTTCATACAAAGTACTTTTTCAAAATCCAAAATAGCTTTCCCAACTTAAGGTACAACGATGCCCGCATTTTATGCATGCTTGGAAGTTTATATATGAACAGATGTTTTCAAAAATGAAGATTAATAAATCTAAATACCGTGAAAGACAGCCAGATTAACATCTACAGTCCATTTTGGAAACCAATACAACATCGTAGACACCAAACATCAAGGAGGCAATGAAACGTAAAAGAAGTCAAATTTCTAAATCCTCAAATTAATATTTCGGTTCAATACCTACATACATACGTCTCTACTTAAAGAAAAAATTATAACTTTAAAATAATTGTTTTATATAAAAATAAAAATAAATACAGTAGAATCCGCTCAAGACGCTCTTCAAGGGACCGACAGAAAATAGCGTCTTAAGCGGGATAGCGTATTAAGCGGGAAAAACTAAAAAATACATCAGTTAAAAATATGGTTATTTTATTAAAAGAGTTGAAATTATACATGTATTATGCTAGTTTTCCTTTCATCCCTTGTACTAACCATTGTACACAATCAAATTTTAATGCACTGACACCATCTGTAAGGCGCACATAAGAAATGAAACAAAACTGACAAAAGTAACGACCACAAAAACGCTTCATATGGTTTGTTTCCGAAAAACAAAAAAATCCCTATAAGAACGGCGATGGCCGTCGGTGCCGGCGTATATCCCAAGAAAATACAAATTTTACGAAGTGTATCGTTTAGCTGTGTGGGCGTATTAAGCGGGAAATAGAGCGTATTAACCGGATATTTTTTCATACGAATTCTTATTAAAATGAGGGGACTGGAGAAAAAGAGCGTTAAAAGTGGGATAGCGTCTTAAGCGGATTCTACTGTATTTGGCTTCAGCAGTCCTAGGTAGAACCAAGCCTAGCTTCCCGCAACCATTTGTGTGTGCGCGTGATATTTTTGCACGAATGGAACGGTGAGTTGGGAAGCTTTACATGACAAATGATATGTACTCTCAGGCATTCGGAAGAGGTGGGCACTGTGAAAAACATTTTAGGTGTTTGCGGCGGGATTGTTTTATATACATTTTAATTATACTGGGTATTGTATTACATTTGTACTTTATTTTCAATCGGGGACCAGATTACTTACTTGGGACCAAAAATCGGCACTTGAGGAGTTTGAGTTTGACACCCTGTTAAACAGAACTAGAACAAACATTTGAGGAAAACCAACGCTGACATATCTGGTTTCTGTAAACTTGTTTTAAGGTAGGCATTTCTGTTTTAAATCTGTGGAAAATAAAGGAGCAAATTAAAAGAAAATAAAACTGAGTCCTTAAGATTTAATAAAAACTCTTCCCACTTCTTTAGCGACACGCACTCAATGTTCCAACCATGTGGTCTTTGATCATGTGATCTTTTAATTTCTTTGACATTTTAAAAGTTGCACGAAACTTAACCTCAAAATGAATTCATGTCTAGACATATCAATCAGCAAAGCACATATGTATGTACATACATATCCCACTCTCCATTAACATCGTCCACGTACACATCTCCTGAGCTACAGAAAGGGAACAAAATAATTTCAATCTTCCTACCTTCTACGTGGTGCTTCGAGCTGGATGTAATATATGGTAACCTCGACGGAGCGGACTGTAACCGCAATCCTGATCCCCCGCTGTGATTGCAGACACTTTTCGACTTAGCGGGTAACAAATGAGCAAAAGTCCTTTAAAACTTTATTCAAAGTTGAAGTTGAAAAAAAAAAACGGGAAAACTCATTTTTTTAAACTCTTTTTCCTAGAATCCCGCTAACGCTACCCACCCACATAGGGCATCAGGAATACCGACCCTAGTCCTGGGGGCTATGTCCTGCACTCTGGGAGTGTTGTCTCGCGTTATTACCGTGCAAGGCTCTCATTTTGCTTTATGGGGGGGTTTGGTTTTTAGTTTGACATGTTTCGCCATTTGTTGCGGTAATTTGAAGGATCCATTGGGGGATTGTGTGACAACTGTTTTGTTTGTGTGCAGCGCAGCGCGTCGTTGCTGCGCGCACTGTTGGAGAAATTTGCATAATTAAGGGAGCAGTAATTGCAGCACGCGGTGTAGGTGTATGTATATAATTAGAGGGTACGGCTGGCATGAACACAAAAATATGCATATATGTGAATACAAATGTGCATTGAGAGGAGCACTAAGCGAAGGACATTAATATTACGCGATGCGGATAAGGATAACGTATTCGTTGGTTCTTTGGAATTTACGTTGGAAATACGATTTGACAGACGAAATTAAATTGTTCACGTTGCACATTCGTGGAGAGCAATTACCCGTCGAGGAAGGGTACATTCCGCGGCGAGGTTATAGCATTCACATATATATATGTAGTATATATATGTGTAGGTGGCGGGACGGATGTCGAGAAGTGATACTTTTATTACGGGAATTAACAAAGAAACGTTTTGCATGTACAGCTTTCACTTGAAAATGGTTTTTGAGTTGCTACAGGATTTCTCAAACTTACCAACGAGTACACATTGTCTGCGTAGTCTGAGATGTTTATTTTACTGGTTTATTGTTTGTTGTGTTGAGGTGACTAATTACTAAGAGAAAAATGTTTGGTAAGGTAATTTGTATTAGGGGTTGGTGAGATTTCGAGATTTTCTGGAACTCTGAATGCTTAAAATGTCACATTGGGCATAATTATAAGTCATAAAGTTACACAAAACTTAGAGCAAACGGTTGCGGGCAAGAGGAATATAGATTTCTTATTCAGTCGAGTGGGGTTTCAGATGAAAGGGCACTCATTTCACTATGAATTTTTTTTTCAATTTAGGGTCACGTAGTCATATTAGACAAACTCGCAGTAATAGATCAAAAGATTTAAGAGGCTTCAGTAAGAATCTGCAAAAATCCCATGTTTAATTTCTCTATGCAAATAAAGTATGAAGAGTCGTTAGGGGTAATTTTGCGCTGCGCAGTGGGTAAGAGTACACAGTGCCATTTTCTCCATCTGTGAAAGAATTAGCGGAAATCGCTATATGAGAAAATGTGTGCTTCACTAACCGCCAATGAAGAACAACTTCTACGAAATTTTCCAACTGACAGTATAAAGAAAAACAACAAGAAAAAAGGCCGGATTTGTATGTGGTAGGTTGTAGCTCTATCTTTCTGTTTTTGTTTGTCCTGAAAAATGCCTCGTATCTACCAAATACAAACGGAAAGGAAATTGATAACCCAAAAGCAAATCTGCGAGGCTAAGGAGCTGATTTAAAATAGAAGCAGCCCACGGAAGGCTGCCGAAGAACTTGGTTTGAAATGAAATTGTGACTTAATTGGTTGCGCACTCTTACCCATTCTTCTGTGCACTCTTGACCTGACTAACATCAGCGAAACTTGACTAACATCAGATTTTTGATCAGAACATATGAAACACTAGCTGTCTCGCCCGTGTACTTAAATAGTAGCGTTACTTAATTCTAGTAATGTGGTTCTACAACCTTGTTGCATCACACCAAATGTTCAACGTGTGAATAAACAATTGCATAATTTTCATACTATTACCTATTTGGTTGTATGTAGGTACCACATGAAATGTTCGATTTAGTAGGAAACATTTAAAAGTCAATAATACTTTTTTATACATCTTTCTTTATTCAAAATGTAAGGCGTTCGTATCTACAACGCTCTTCCGGCTTCAAACGTCAAGTAATTTTTTTTTTAAGAATTTCTGAATTCCTAACGCAATCGTATCTTCAAAGGATTCTATGGGCTTTGGCCACTTTCTGGTGGCTAAATGATGTGTTTTAGTTTTGCATATACATATGTATGTACATCCAACCACTACCTAGGTCCATACATACTCCACTTTTCACAACAGGTGATTATCCGGTACAAAATTCTTAAATTAGAGCCTACCTTTTCCGTCTTGCATTTGAGAATTTGATGAAATTCCTTACCATTCTACATGTTGTTTCCCTATATATAGAATTCATTAATAACTCGACCTCAGCGCCACCTATCAGGTCCAGATATTGTAGTTTTCTCTTTCGGCATACTTCAATATGCATATATTGTGAGTATGAGTCATTTTGGTCAATTAATATAGATCTTGTTAATAACTTGACTCCAGCGCCACCTAGCGAGTACAAATTTTGTATTTTTCTCTTTGGGCACTATGCGAATATATATTGTGAATATGAGTCATTTCGGTCAATTAATATAATGTTATAAAGTCATCGAGCTTCACCCCGAAGGAATTATCAATTATACAGGGTTTGAGTTACAGATATTTTCGGATCTGACTCATTGATTCATACTATGAAAAAAATCGTATGAGAGGAGGGGACTATCTAGAGCACCCACTGAACTACAGGTACAGGGTGTTTAAAAAAGTTCCTTCATAGAAAATGGTACCAACAGTTATTCAATTATAATTTCTAGTGTGTTAAACTTAGAGCAACCAAAGTAGGCTCGTTTAATAGGCAATTGAGTAGTGTTTATAACAGTTAAACACTATTATCATCCGTAATTTATTTTTCGAGATATTGGTACTCAAACACAGATTTTTTTTTTGATTTTTTTTAACAAATTTTCGTGAAAATTGCATTTATTTCGGGAAAGTGTGCTCATAATTTTTTTTTGTATTGTTATTATTTTGATGCGCCATTATGTCACCTACAAATTCACCATAAAAAGTTTTTACCTGGGGGTTACAGTTTTGCCGGTATAAGGGTAATTTGATTACAAGGACCATTAAAAAAGGAGCATAATTTGTGTCCAGTAACAAACTTTTTACCTGGGGCTCACAGTTTTCCTGGAATTAGGTTAATTCAGTCACAAGAACTATTCAAAAATGAGTATTAGCTTGCATTCACTCTGATGATGGACACTTAATACAAGAAAATGCTCGTTTTTTAATGGCCTTTGTATTTGAATTGATCTTATACCGGCCAAACTGTAAGCAATAGGTAAAAACATTTCACGGTGAATTTGTAGGTGACATTATGGCGCATCAAAATAATAAGAGTAAAAAAAAATTATAAGTACACTTTTCCGAGATAAATGCGATTTTCACAAAAATTGGTTAAAAAAGATCAAAAAAAAAATCCGTGTTTGAATAACAATATCTCAAAAACGAAAATACTGATGGTAATAGTTTTTAAATGTTATAAACACCATTCAATTATCTATGAAACGAGCCTACTTTGGTTGCTCTTTGTTTTATAAACTAGAAATTATAATTGAATAACTGTTGGTACCATTTTCTATGAAGGAACGTTATAAAACACCCTGTAGCTCAGTGGGAGTTCAAGATAGACCCCCCCTCTCATACGATTTTTTTCATAGTATGAATCAATGAATCAGATCCGAAAATATCTGTAACTCAAACCGGGTCCACCCTGTATAAAAGATTAAAAAAAATAAAAATATTTTTGTATAAATTTGTTCCTGTTGTAAGTTTGTTTGTTATCCAAAATGCGCACTCTTGCCCCGAACGACTATATGTATGTATTTTTCATCTCTCACCACTGTTACTTATCCCACTGCCGAATATCCCTCCACAATTTCATACACCACAACCAAATCTGAAGGTACATTAAAATAAAACTATAAAGGATCAAAAAGCTCGTATTAATAATACAAATTAAGCATAATTGCAATCCACTTGGAAAACTTACAGCTTAAGCTGAATTATTAAACATCCCCATATACTTACTTCAGAAAGTAAAGAGTAGGTATACTACTCCATTCTGTAAGGGAGAAAAATGTAACAAAAAATAGCATCCGCCGCTCTAATGTGGCTTAAGGGCCCTTGACATTTAAACTTTTCCAATTATCCTCTTGAGAAAAACGAGCAAAAAATAGCAAAAGAACTAAAAACAAAAGAGCAAATCTCAACTTTAACCAAAGTTAACGTGAAGTGAATGTAAAGCCACACAAAAAAAAAAAACAGCACAGAAACAAAACACAGTAAACCCACAAACTATAATCAAACTAAATATATTCTCTATTTCGAAATAAATCAAAATACCGGAAAGAAAATCTCCCTGTCAATTCCATACTAATTTCAGTTAAACCACACAAGAGCCATAAGCACGATACACATACATACACTTAAATAGAGAAAAGCGAAACTGAAGAAAAGTAATTTTCAACTTGCAATTCACTATAAGTGGATAGTCAAGGACCCTCCCGTCATGCCAGTAGGATACTCGTACTCATACATACATACATGTACTCATTCGAGAACAAACATAATTTGTCTGTACCCAAAAAGACTATTAAATTTTCAGCTTACGGTTTAATTAGCCTTCTGGCATTTGGGATCAAACTCAACAGAGAAAGATAGAGAGGATACTCATATCAAAAACAACAGCAGGACCAAAAAAAAAAAACAAAGAGAAAAAAAAAATACCCACAA
Source organism: Brachyopa scutellaris (assembly GCA_949775065.1). Taxonomy (NCBI): domain Eukaryota; kingdom Metazoa; phylum Arthropoda; class Insecta; order Diptera; family Syrphidae; genus Brachyopa; species Brachyopa scutellaris. The sequence goes on along the minus strand of OX459112.1, from coordinate 183,016,655 downwards.
CATTTTATCCTGCCTACAAATCAGAATGGAGAGCCGCATTCCGCAATGGAGAACTTCTTCTCAACTTCTTATCAGGGCATGCATATACAGACATACTGCTGTTGGTTTGTGTGCCTTCTTCTCTAGAGCCTAGTCCTCGCCCAGGAAAAAAAGGATACTTTGAAAATATATTTATTATGAAAATCTGTATCCTCCATCTCCCCGGTAGTCGTCGTCGTGCAACCATACTTTGTGTTTAGTGGGTAGTAATAAAACAAACTTTTCCACTCACCGGAAACGAGGAATTCTGTTGTAAATCTTTTATCCGTTTCCTCTTCTTCATGGTATAAAACTTATCCCACATGCATATACAGGATATTCCTTTAACCTCAGGGCGATAAGGGAAGGTAAAAAGCATACTTATTTGATGAATTTTATCTCGTATGGTTGTGTGGAAAAATTGCACGAGTACCTATGTATTTTTATATGAGTATGAATCAAGGTCAAGTAGGACCGTAGATAGGTTTTTAAATGAACAAGAAAGGCCGGTTTTAGTAGTAAAAGTAGACCTATTTGGAAGTAGTGAAGCGTGATAGTCGAAATCCCTTTTATTGGACATCATTCGACCGCAATTGAAGATTTGTTGATTTATTGCAAAGTCTATTCGAATATATGTGTGCCTTCGAAAGGACTTCCGGAAATCAAAGAGGTTAACGATCATTAGACTTCAAATCTTACTTACGGTGGCGCCATTAAGATCCCAATGCAATCTAAACCTTTTGAAAAAAAAACTCCAACGAATAGCTAAGTGTTAAATTAAAGTAGGCTTTGAAATACTACCGATTTACCGTACTGGCAATCTTTACAGAAAAGGGTTTTAGAGTTTTAGAATGACCTCAACTTCTTAGGAAACACATCAGCACCCTTCCAGATCAGTATGGGTTATTATAGAAAAAAGTATTTCTTTCTTACTGGGCTCTGGATAAAATGTGGATACGGGTCTCGTGACCTTATCAGAAGCACCAAAGTCTTTCATCTAAGATAGGGTTGCCAGAAATAATTTAAAGAAACTAGTTAACGAGCATGAAAATCCCGATCCAAAAAAGAGTACAAAACTAGTACCAAAACGCAAAACAAAAAGGCACTTTTATTGCGGTACCTTATGTCTTTAATATTAAATAATTTATAGTTCATACTTTAAATTTCGTCCGATGATGCCTTCACCCCAAAAGTCCGCACCAAACAGTGACACGTTGTTTCTCAATAATCACTCGTGGATTTTTTGAATCACAAATCTGACACTTTTGATGATTAACAAAGCCATTAAGATGAAAATTGGCCTTCATCATCATCATGGGTGAAGATGATTACTTTTGAAAACTCAGCATTCCATTTTTGTTGTTCCATAATTTATTCAACGAGTTCTCTTCGCTGTTCGTGATCAGTATGCATTTTGTATCATGAAGATGCAAATCTCTCGTGAGAAAACGCTGTAGAGAGTTTCTTGAAATGTCAAAAATTTGGTCACACGGTGCCAAATTGATGTTCCTGGACTCTCAGCAACGCTCTCACAAGCTGCTTTGATGTTTTGTATTGAACAACTTGTTAGAAAATTTTTGAATTAATCTTTGATAAAGTTAAATCACTATTTCTACCATATTTTGTACGAAAATTGCGAACTATAGTCGAAAAACCTTCATTATTTTTAAGATATTGCTTAACAATGAAAACGTGTTGTTCTTTCATGTACATAGTACTACATTAACTCTGTCAGCTGTTACGCTGTCGTTTTTTTTTTTTTGTTGACAACAATTTAGCGCATTAAATGGCAAAAAAATCAAATCTTGCGTAAATTTTAGGACACACATTTCTTAATAGATGTTTTTTTATTTGTAATTAATAACAAATATTAACCAGATATTTTAATTGATGAACAATGGAAAACCCGGACAGCTTAGAAAAACTATACCGGACGTTCCCCCATAGGCAAAAAAGAGTACATGTCCGGTAAAACCCGGACAGATGGCAACGCTAATCTAAGATCTTCACGAAATATGGGAAAATAGGTCAGCTAAGTAACTAGCTCTGCAAGTTCACCCATGACTGCCAGACAGAACTTAAAGCTTCTGAACGACCATGCAATAAAAAGCAGAAGAATGAAGCACTAACCAGGGATCTTAGCTGACAGACTACATCACCCGCAGTCGTGTCATTACTCAAAGCCTGTAATAGATATGTACAATATCCTTTTAATAAATCAATCCGAACAATCACGTTTATACATAACTATGGAGTACTGCACTGTTAGCAATTTGGCCTTAAGATTAGCCTTTCTCCATTTTTCTCTGTTTCTTCATCGCCAACTTTTATCCGAGTTATTTCAAAGTAAAACCTTTTACAGCTTTTGGCAACGTTGGGAGAATAAAACTTCCAATTCTCCACTTTCTTTAATAGAACGTATCAATTAGATTTCGATGCCATGTGTTAATGTTAATGTGGGGTTAATATGGGCACTTTCATTTTATCATATCTTGGATACTTTCGAACTAAATATATATATATATATATATATATATTTCGAAAAATATAGAAAAAAATAAATGTTGGCAGTTTTTCGACTGATTTTTCGTCAAATTGTAGCAAACGTACCTTATTAACCTAACCCAGGTTAATATTTTAACTTTTGTATGAAAAAATTCTAAATTTGTCCTATAGTTCTTACTCTTTTTTAGGAAAACATACATATATACATGCATGAATACGAGTTTTTATATATAAACATATATATACGTATGCACATATGTATATACCGATATTTTTAGATATGAGTGTTGCACACACAGTTTCAGTTGGGTGGTATCTGCAAGCTACATCTTCAAAATTTGTGAACGAAAGAAACCAATTTGTTGTTTATTATATTTCAGCACCTTTATGAACATGCATAGGAACTATGTACATTGTACATATTACATTTATAGGTTAGTAGTTTCGCACTTCGTCATTGTCAAAATACGCACGTATGCTTCCTTCACTGTATGCAACTCTTTCGTGTTGCTCTTTCAAATTTTTTATTTTTTTTTTGCTGGTAACACGAAACAAGAACCTCTAATTTTTGGGCGACCTGAACATTCTTACTGAGAAGCATCATCAGGCAAAAATGGCTGGTAGGTATTGTGTTCAATTTGAGCAATTGGAATACCTAAAATGAATTTCACTGCGATTTTAAGCGTAACTTTTCCCACTCTTCTAGTTATTGTAGGCGTACAAAAATGCTCCCTCAACTCTTAAAGAAACTCTCTGCGTTGGCTCGACTTCACAGTCTTAGACAATCATTTTATTGGACCGGAAGATTATGTATGCCCCTAACTCAGCTACATAGTGTATACGCATGCATGTCTATGATGTTCTTAAATATAGCCAGCGGTTTGTTTTCATCTAAGTTGTGTTTTGACGAAGCATTTGATTCATCACTTCCACACCTCCTTTTCTTTAAGACTGTTTGCTATTTTCTTCATCATCAGAGTGAAGTGTATCAAGAATCGATTTCAAGTAGGTATTGTTGTTGTACTTCTTGTGCCAATTTTGAAGAAAAATCACATCATGTATCAAATTGCACATCCTACATCGACATCGACCTATCTAATTGTATGAGATGGGTAAATATTTTACATGGATAATGCCCACACTTGAAAGAAATTTAAATTTTATTTTGATCCATTTTCACACAAATAAAACTCATAAGTGTACCGATGGAATATGATTGTCAAACAAATTTGATGAGGAAATTCGCTGAATTCACATAAAATTTAATTTTCCAATGTAAATCGTACTAATGGGGGATTTCCGTTGTTATTGATGATGTGATGAGAATTTGGCCAAAATGTTTCTAGATATTGATCCAACTCGCGGCTAACAGAGCACACAATGTTTAGTCTTGTACGAGGATGTATTTGTTTGAGTTGGCGTGGTTAATTGTAGATTTGTAGATGAGATTGAATGTATGTTATATAGGTTTGCTTTGCTTTCTACACAATAATAATAATGATAATATTTGGCTTCAGCAGTCCTAGGTAGAACCAAGCCTAGCTTCCCGCAACCATTTGTGTGTGCGCGTTATATTTTTGCACGATTGGAAGGGACCTACAGTTTTCTGCCGTCTCCGAACGGCGTGTTGGGAAGGTTTACATGACAAATGATACTCTTGAATGCTTGTTAGGCATTCGGAAGAGGTGGGCACTGTGAAAAACTTTTTTTAGGTGTTTGCGGCGGGATTCGAACCCATACCCAAGACCGCTGGCACAGTAGTCCGACGCACTAACCACTTGCGCTACGGTGCTTTCTACACAATAAGGTATAAAACTTGAAGACATTTATATAAATATACGTAGATAGGGCAAAAATCTTGACTTATGGAAAATATGTACGTTCGATTAAAAGTCTACACGTGCACGTGGTTTAATAAGAAGTGTATGATAAATTTTTTTTTATTAAAGTAGCTCTGATTGCATGAATCCGGCGCGGTGCTGCAAAAAATAACGTCTGAATCAGAGTGATCCTAAATGTATATATACACACGACTGCAAAACTTAAGCTGTGGTTGACACAATCAATACAAAGATATGGGTATCAAAAGCTACATCGTTATCAAGAGTATACTCCTTTGAGTCAAGTGGTCAACAAACTGAACTTATCCGTTGAACTTGTAATTGAGGTCGTCGTTTATTAGCTAAATGTTGTGACTTATAGCCTTCCCATTGGACTAATAAAAGTCAAATAGTTTATTTTATTTCTCAATTTTGTATGCGGAAGTTTCCCCACCTTCTGTCTACCTATGCTGTATTTTACAGATATAATTGGAGATCTAATCTGACACTTTGCTGGTGACCTTTGGTTCTTGCATGAGTAACACAGTATTACGGTTATTCAAGACTGTAAGAAAATTTAAAAATCTTATGATTTAAATAATGTCAGTGGGTGGCTATGGCGTGGTAGTTGTCATCTTCACTTGTTACGCGGAAGGTTCAAGGTTTAAACCCAGATGTCTCCGACATATTTATTTCTCGCAAAATAAAAATAAGTTGATCAGTTTCAAAAGCTAATGTCGAAACCTATTGCGAATGCAGAACTCTGGTAGTAGGATGGCTGAATAAATCGATTGCACAAGCAATAATAAGAAGCATCTAGAAAAAAAACTTCTGTGAATCATAAGCAACGGCAAAACTTTCAATTATACAACTCTACAGTTATCCTGTACACCACCCATAGAGTTCGTTAAAACCTAGCAATCTGTCTGTCTCTAGTTCTTGTGTTCGCGCTGTGTGTAATGTTATAAGGGTATTCATATCCACTTTACCGTGTGTAAATTATAAAAAAAAATCGGCCAAGTGCAAGTCAGCCTCGCGCTCAAAGAGTTCCGTAATCTTATTTTTTATGACATTAACGAATATTGAATGTCTTATGATATGTACTGAACTCATGTATGTATGTACATATGTATACCTACATGTACAGTACGCCCCCGGTAAAAGCAACCGATGAAAATTCGAGCAGTTGCGTTCATTGAGGTAGTTGCAATAACCGAGTCACAAAAAGATCGAGCCTTGAATTAGAATTAAACGTGAAAACCAGGTTTTTCTGATGCACCGTTACTCAATTTATTTAAAACCTCAGCATTCTGCTTTGTAGATAGCTTGGGAACTTTTTTTTACGACAGTCATGATTTTTAAAATAAAAATAAGCAACTTAAAAAAATTAGCTGAACACTGGTAAATTAAAACGCAAATACAATGCACCTACGATCTATGAACGAGTGTAAAAAAAATTCTGTAACTGTAAAATAACTGCCCTGTTACAGCAAAACCAAACACCAAAAAAAAAATAGAAACAAAGATAAAACGAAATAAGAGATCATGGATGGAAAGTTGCGTTTAATGAGTCACATTTTTTGAAAAGTTGCAATTACTGAGTCACTAATGGTAAACATTTGGGTGTTGCTTTAACCGAGGTATTGCATTTATCGAGGGTTGCTTTTACCGACGGCGTGCTGTATAACATTTTTTTGGAATAGATTTGTGGGGTGTGTTTTAGTTTCCTAAATTACTGCCAAAATCATGAGCAGGACCACTGAGGTTGGAGGTTCGAGTCTCAGCAAAATCACAGTGCTTTTTTCATATTTTTTTTATTTATTATCTTTATATTATTTTGTAACTTTGGAATATCTATAATACATACCCCTTAAGGAATGATCGATTGAAAGTTATAATTTCATTGGAACCTATCCTGTAGTTTACTAGTTAAGTGATTGAGAAATGGAATATTTTAACGTTAATTTCTCAAAAACTATACAACTTATGAGATTCGCTATAGTTTTCTTTAAATATATAGCTAATTATCTAAAAACTATGATTTTTTCATGTTTTTGACTTCAGTGGTTTCGGAGATGAGGTGGGGGTACTTTTGGTATGGATTTTTTTCACACATTTTTGGCAATAACTCCCAAAGTTTTTAGCGAAAAAAGTTGAGAAAAATATTTTCGGAATCTTTGATTCGAGCCCCTTTGAATGATCTCCCACATGATATATTTTTTAGACATTTTTTTCGAGCTTACATTTTGCCCGCCCTGTATACTTTTTCACAATATTTTTGAGTGAAGTTGTCTTAAATATGTGAACCATCGAAATGTTTAAGTCTGCCATATTTCAAGTTTCTGGAAAGAACGGTTATTTATGTTTTTATCGTGACAGCAATTTTAGAGTTTAGAGTATTTAAATTAAATTTAAATTTGTTACACTATCTACAGGTAAGCAGCTGCTAAATAGTTGTCTCGAAAATTATGCTTTTCATGAAATAATAAAAAAATTAAATAAATTAAATTCAAGAATGTAGGAACCAAATCAATGTCTGTGTCTAAATTCTCATACACCTCTTTTCGTCGAAAATAAAAGTCTCACTTTGCTGAACCTCTCAAGACGCATAGAACGTCATCCACACGGTGACTAAGTGCTTTCGATTTATACAATTGCCCTCAGTCAAGGCACTTAAATGCTCGGAATTGTATTTTCAGTCTGAGAACACACAATTTGTGTTGCACAAACAAAAATCCAATTTGTTTATTTTTTTTTCGCTTTGCTTTGCAGCTCGTCTGTGCCTCCAGGTTAAATCAAAAAATTGCTCCCCTTTAAGGAACTATTTGAGTTTCTTTACTCGATTGCCTTGCAGGTAAAAGAAGTGCACACGAGTGATGTTTCTCTTTTTTTCTCAATTTTTAAGCACCATTTCTAGGAAAGTGTTCTTTTGTGGGAAGATAGTACGATGTGCGCTGATGTCAACGGCTGAAGAGTGGCATCAGTAGACACATCATAAGAAGAAGAACATGTGTCAGGGGTGGAACCAAAGAGGTTTCCAATTCACAGACCTTCTTTCCAAATATTAAATCCTCACTCTACGACATTTTTTCTTATTTTCGTCCTGTTTTCTATGTGCCGCTATGTGTGCACTCCAACCGCTCAGAAGGACTCTTTGAGTTCTAGTTTGTGTTTTTTTTTTTTTTTTTTACATATTCATACACCACTTGAAGGAGAAGAAACAAAAAAAAAAAAAAAACTCTATGAATGTCCTTTTATCAATGTCGACAAGATTTCCTTTCCACTTCATCCACTTAAGTTGGTATTTTTGTGTGTGGGTGTGTTCTCTGTGGATCCTGTTTTTGTTTGGACGAGGTATTCTTTGACATTGTGTCAACATTTGACTTTGTGGTAGGATCGATTGGGAAATTTTCGAAATGGCTAGAATTTGACTTTTTCAATTGACGGAGTTTCCATTTGTGAAATGAAACCAAGCATTTGGAAATGCTCAGGATTACGTTATTGCATTAGTAAATCGCTGGGAAATGAAGTGGAGCATCCTTTTCTTTCCGATGGGCGTACGAATGTGATTTGATAACCGTTCATGACGCAAGAAATTTGTATACACAATAAGGAGAGGGGGGGGGGGGGGACCATAAATTTTGTAGCAGCATCGTCGTTGTGAAGATTGATGACTTTGTTTGCACCGAGATTTGTCTAGATTCCTGGGAATGTGGGGCTGGGGGGGGGAGGACATTCAGCTATAAAATCGTCAACAACATTTTTTGATTGATGTTGCCATTTGGAAAATTAATTTATGGATACGTTGCCCGCCGTATATGGATTGAATTTGCAAGGTCTTCTCTCAAGCAATGCGATTTATTTTGTTGTTTACCTAGAAGATATATTTTTTTATTATTTTATTTCTACTATCTGACATTTTAGGTATGATTCATTTGAGGAAGAGTTAATGGGTAAACGTGTACGCAATTTATTTATTGTGAAAAGGTATAGAGTTTCGTATTGCAGGCCTTCGAAGTGTCATGTTATTTGACGCTGAATAATGAAATCATGAAGTGGGCTGAGACTCCATATAAAACTTTAGTCCATGATTCCGTGTCCAGTGAATCTAGGCTATAAGTTTAATTACTGTGGCGTCTATCTACATATGTATGTCAGTCTGTCAATTGGCCTACATATCTATCCAAAGATGCATGAAAACAGAGGACATAAATATATAGTAAAACCTCCCTTAGGCGGAAGGTGAAAACATTTATGTACATATAAGGGAGTTGTCCGTCCAAAGGATAAACATAGTTTTTTTAAATAAATTATCTTTATTTATCAAAACATAAAAAAATACTGCAACTTTATTTAAAATGAAAATAAAGCACAACAAAGATTGGGAGTCCTCCCAAATGACGTCTGTCGCAGCTGCATGGATGTTTCCTTCTAAAGAAAAAAAGATTCTGGAAAAATATTTCTCAAAAGGCCTTCAAGATATTTCTTCAACGAATATCAATAAAATATTGAAATTTATCCAACTTTTAAAAACGTTCCAAGTGCACGTGGAAACACAATGGATGTACTAAGTGAATCTACTCACTAACTTCATACACATTGCTATGCATTTATTCATACACTAGCTGTCCCACCCGGCTTCGCCCGTGTCTAAAAAATATAGTGTTACTAACCATACATGCGTTGTCATTTAGTTCTAAGAATCGAAGACAGTGCGAACGCACCGCAAGGCTTGCAATCTACCAATATATATATAATCCATAAGTGTGGATTGTGAGTATTTGTAGTTTGTATAAGTGACATTTGTTAGAGTGTTTTTAATTTTGCATTAATTTAAATAATATTGGGAATAAATTAATTTAAAAATCGGTCTATAACAGGCACAGGATATCAATGAACTGGAATACGAAGTTTTACTTCATTGTGTGCATTAGTTTTTGTGTTTATCGAAAGGTAAGATTGACAGGTAGGAGCGTCACATTGAGATTTATATATTAATAAAAGATAAGATATAAGATAAGATAAGATATATAGGGAGTTGTTTTACTATACACATGGTATTTATCCTCGCACTCCGGCCGATTAGAGCCAGAATGTACCTTATTGTACTATGAATGAGTGCGTTATTTCTGTTGTATTTTGTCTTTTCCTTTGCATCTGTTGCTACTGTGAGCAAGTGTGCAACAAAAACTCGGTGCAATGCTATGGTGTTTTTTTTTTTTTGTTTTTGTCCGTCTAATGGAATCAAATTAAAATTCTGACAGATATGCGTGTCCGCGTCCAATCGAGGAAGTTTCTGGTTAAGGGAGTCTAAAATGTATGCAATCTGAGACACAGAAGCTTGGTTTGGAAAATTTGTCCGTCTAAAGGCCCCGACCCATAGAATCTGTCAATGCCGCTGCGTTCAACGTTGACGCTGACGTTGGCGCATGATAGAAAGGTCCGTCCCATAGAATCCGTCGCATACCAGCGCTGAAAGGATGACAGCCGATGACATTTTGCTATTGCTGAAAGCAGAGCTGTCGTTTCGGTAATTTTTTGGGTGCTTAATTTTTGATAACATGGTGGTACTTTTAGGATGAAGGTACATAGTACCAATATTCACATATGAGAAAATGGTAAATTGTTTGGAATCAGAAACAAAATTATCTGAAGCTCACTAGTTTCGATTTTTTTCTTTTTTGAATTTTTCAGTGTATGTTCCTATCGATTGCCGGCTGGTTTTTCAATCCAAACATAATCTTATCATGGCCTTTGGAGTTTTCTTACCAATGTCTTACCAATAGAGTTCTATTATTTGGTATAAGGACCTGACATTGCAATCACTTTTTTTCATCTCGAGCAGTTTTTATCGCTCCAGTACATATTATCATTTTCCAACCGACTAAAAAAGCACTTTTTTTTTTGCTCGAGATCAATTTTTGTGAATTTCGGATTCAACTCGAGATTTACACCTACATGCACTAATACCAAAACATTTTATACGAAATTTAAACGCTGCACATCCAAATGCTATTAATTAACACACATATTATCAGAAAAAACTAGAAAAAAAGTGTATTTACAATTGTATTTATTATTTTTCTTTTTTTATTTATTTCCTTTTACGAACAAAATGTCAAATGACACACTAATACAATTGCAGAAAAACAGATCAATCTCATGTGTTTTCTATTCAGCACGAAAAATCTGAGACCTGAGAACAAACTCTGCAAAGCCCAAAAAAAAAAACGACATAAGGCAATTGTAGTACGGACTGCAGATGGGTATACAGAACTACTATTGTAATACGACCGACAACACTGGCTGAAAGTGTTTTCTTTTCAAGCTGATGTCAGCTGATTTTCAACATCGATGACAGTTTCTCTATATTTCTCTATGCTTCCACCAATTAAAATGCATACTCTCAATTTGTAAATGCGTGAACTATAATATGTGAAGGTGTGCACTTCAATGCGTTAATGTGTGAACACCCAATGCACAGCGCAGAGAAAAAAGTAGAAAGTAAACCTACTTTCTGCGCTGCGTTTTTATGTGCGTTGGTTATGGGCCACCTTCCATAAGAAAACGTGTATTCTATCGAGCTGTCCGTTAAAAAGGATGATTAAACGCACAACGGATTCTATGGGTTGGGGCCTTATGGGAGCTGTCTGTAATACGAGATTTCACTGTAATTAAATCTTCAAGGAATGCTTAAAAACTAGCCCGCGTTTCTATGTAAACGACATTTGTCTTAGAAACTAAACGTATGCTATGACGTATGAAGCAGTAACCAGATCTAAATCAGTTTTTCATTACAAAGTGAGAAAAAGAGAACTAAGATCCCATAAAAGTGCTTGAAAACTCTTAAGGACAGATTGCTTACATCCTCGGCCGAGGTGAAATATTTTAGATATTTTGCAATTACAAACCAATGTGGGATGTTGATATGTAAATTTTGTGACATTCTCGTTATCTTTCAGCTGAAAACAAACAGGATTACTTCCTGGCATCGATAGAATCGACCACAGCTTTGAGTGTTTCAGTGGACTTCCCTCATCGCCATAGAAGAAGCATAGTAAGCTAATGTAATGGATCACAAAACTTAAACTCGGTGAACTTGCCAAATAAGTCTAAAACTCCCATCTAAATGAAACTTCTAAACACACCACGTGTACTTGATCAGCATTTTAAACAATTTTGAAGAAATAATCTTTCCATTTATTTTCAAAATAAAGTAAGCCGCATTTCTTTACAAACAACTAAAAATAGCTCCGAAGCCAACGAATTCCTTCTAATTACTTCGCCTAACTTCGACCTGGATTAACTACTATTCAAAAACAGTACAAAAGTCCAAATCCAAAAGGCCTTTAAAACAAAAAGACATTCACAAAACGTAAACAAGCGAATTATTCAAATGACTACTCGCTGACAATGACCCAATTGGTATTATCTCTGCTAAATCCCTTGTAAATCTGGTGATTCTCTAAAGTCTGTCATTCAAATAACAAACTTTCCATCCAAAAAGAAAAAAAAAAACTTTGCAACATTAAACTACTAAATAAATCCACCTCATGCATAAATTAGAAATAAATTTGACCTACTTTGTTGCTGGTCTCTTCCACCTATAGTCACGACCATCAGAAGTAGCAAATCCCTAAGCGCCATTCTTTTCATCTAAACTTCCGCATTACGCCATAGCAGATAAAAGACTGCATAATAAGTTTCACTTCATTGCCAGGACCACGATATCCCCTCTTTTTGTTGGTTTCAAATATATAAAAAAAAAAACCGAACATTTTGCAACACATCTTGAAGCATCCCATTAATCTTTTTCAGAGTGTTGTAGTATTTTATTTGTTGCCAGTTTTTCAAAACAACAGCAGTCACAACTTACTCCATTGACGTCATTTTTATAGACAGTCCAGGGATACTAAGTGTGAACTACACCGAAAGCTATATCGCGCGCACTCACAATCGAGATAAAAATTTGGAAATCTAGGTCACATCCTGAAGTTGGTTTGGTGAGAGTAACATTCACACAGGGGACAGTTAAACTAATCTTAGGACATATTAGAATCATATGTACATATGTGTGTGACTGCAGGTAATTAATCTTCAGGCTCCTGATATGCCACTGCTTCTAGTTAGACGACATATATCACTCTTCCGTGCGCCACTTTATTATTAACCAATTTCTTGTGACTGCACACATCTGTGTGTGTCTATCTACATATCTGCCATGGATTGAGTTTGAGAGATGCGAGCTTACTACCTCAGTACAATCTGCCACCTTCAAGGAAATGAGTATGCACATTCAACTCATATAGGCAAAGTCGTGTGCACGAGGAGTTTCAATGTGATATATGTGTGCCAGTGGGACGTTGTCAGGTTATATTGCACGCAACAGCAGGACCATTTTTCCCACTACATATATGATGACGGAAATGGTCGGCGCGGTGCGGCGTGGAGCTAGAGGTAATAAAACACAACTCGCAAGTGCTAGTTGTCTATATCTCTTTTGTTATCGCTATTATATGGCATTGCTCTAATTCACCATGATGCCGCCTTTGGGGTAGGTTTGTTCGCAGGTAGCAGCCGCCGTGCTGGCTGGCTGGGTGGTTTGTTCGAGAGGATGTGTGGTATCAACGTTAAATATAACAGCTAACAGCGATGCTATTCATAAATTTCCCTTTATTAAAACTCTTGTTTATGTAATAACATTTTCCAACACCCACTGCTGCCGAGACGTTAGTACCTACTTTCTTCTGTCTTTCATTTAAGTATACCGTAGCACAGAAATGTCTTTGTAGGTACCTGATGGCAGGACAACTCAAGAAAAAAAGGAGACATAGTGGAATACTTCCGGCAAGAGCACAGATACATACATAGAAAGAACCGACTGTTGAAAATGATTGGTTTTAAGACAATCATTAGATATACACAGATACACTTACTCACATCTATATTTTCTATTTTTGTTGTTTTTGCTGTGCTCCTTGAAGATATGAGATTTTATATTGATCGTGCATAAATTTCTTACATAAAGCCAAACCGAACAAAAATTAAAGTAAAATGAATAAAAACGAAAAAAAAAATGTTACGTATACGCACCGTAGGCCACAGAGCTTTATTACACATTAATTTGCTTATTCAGACCATTTGGGTGGAAATTTATAGGAAATTTTCAACTTTTGGGGTATCCATGCTTATTTTCATTATTTTCACCAGTGCTTTATGAACGAGTATCTAATGCGCGCTTAGATGATAAATATCCTTTGTCGGCCGTGAAGTTTAATATATTTTGTTTATGAAGAATCTGTAGAAAGGTTATGAATGGCATCATTAAATTACTTTACGAGGTGGAGCGCGCACTGTTTTTATTTTCGTTATCTGTTGCTACTTTTGTTTTAGTTTATTGTTATTATAATGGGGTGTTATATACGGAAATAGGATAAAAATTAGACTACGTTTGATGTGATTGTGCTACGGCTCTGATAAATGATTTTTTCCCTCTCATTTTTAATATGCATGTATACATGTTCAATACATATTATCTGCAAAGGTGTTCTTTGACTAATTTTAAGACATTTTTCTTTTTAAAAATTTTTTTCTAAAGCTTATAGTTTTTAAGAAAACGATAGATTAAGATTTTTATAAAATTTTTTCACTCTCGCCGCCATTTTGAAAAAACGCGTCGATGAAATTTTCTGAAAAAAATTCCTTTTAATGTTTGAGTGCCATGATCACCTCTGATCATAGTAAAAAGTTGATAACTTTGTGGTATCATTGTGAAAAAAATGCGAAATTTTCACGTTTTTCACGTTTCAATCGACTTTATTTTTTCTCGGTGTCTAATCGAAATTTTGAGCTCAGATTCTGAAAGAGCATTAAATTTCGCGTAGGAATAGAGGTATTGCATTATTTTTTTGGTCCGATAACATAATAAATAAACACGTTAAGAAGTTAGTAAAAATTCTGATCATCTGGGCGTTAATGGGTTAAAACAATTTGTCTTATAAATTTGTGATAAGCTCCAATTTAATACATTAAAATGTGAAGCTGCGGTTAGAAAATTTCAATCGTTCAATATTCAAATAAGGAGTGCCATCGAAAAAATGTACCCACTCTCATATTTAATTTACTTGACTTGACTGACCAAATTTCCATGCACCATAATGAACGATGAATCGTATGTTTTTGGTGATTTTAATTAGCTTCTGGGTCAGGCATTTTACACTGCCGAAGGTAGGTGAAAAGTTGAAGCAAAGTTTCGAACCCAATCGAAAGCCAAATTTCCAAAGAAATTCCTGGTTTGGCAAGCAATATGTTCTTGTGGGCTCAGAAGCCAAACGTTCACCACATTCACATTCGCTTACTGCTTTTTTATAACAGTTATCAAGAACGCCCTCTATTTTGGCCTGATCTTGGATCATGTCACTATGGAAAGAAATCGATGTTTTGGTATCAGCAAAATAACGTTTCGGTGGTGACTAGAGAGGCCAATCCTCCAAATTCGCCAGAACTTAGGCCAATTGAAAGATATTGGGCACTGGTCACAAAAGAGTTAAGGTCCACCAAAAAAGCTGTAACACCATGGAAGAATTCAAAAAATTCTGGACAAATAGCTCCAAAAAAGTGACAGATGAGACGATAAAAACAATAATGAAAGCTGTTCCGGAAAAAGTTTGAAAATTTGTTAAAAATAATTTTTTTTTTTGTTAATTTTTATAAATTTGAAATTAAAAGCTAAATACCAATAAATATTTTTAATTTTTTGAAATTATCTTTTTATTAAATTATTTGTTAATTTTCTGTGGGTACATTTTTTCGATGGCACTCCTTATATCAAAAATAATTTAAAACTAATTTATACAGTACAAATCCAGAAGGGATGGATACAAAATAGAACAATGAAAGAAGAGGAAAAAATGTTGTTATTGGAAAAATTATAATTTAGTTTCGTCCTTAACCCTCATCATGTAAAGAAAAAAAACTACATATTCAGTGTTTTGGGTGAATTGTTCTTAGCACAATTTTATTGCATTATTTGCACGAGTTTTTTAAATCTCAAAATGCGTTTGAGCAAAATTTGCCCAAAATAGATTTTTATCAGTTTCGACATACGTGATTGGGATGTAATATAGGATCACAGGGGAAGAGTATGATAAGTCGACAGATTTCTTCGATATCACAAGAGACATATACTTTTTAGGGTTTAATAAAAGACCATTTTGCTCAGACCAGGATGCAATGTCCTTGAGATCATCGTTAATACAACCTACTCCGTATATAAATCAAATACATTGGCACGTCATCGACATACATATGGATTGAACTGTGTTTTACTATAGACGGTAGTTCATAAGTGACAAATGTCAAACTGTCATTAGCGTTAAAATAAAGAGAAACCATCAGTCAGCAAATAGCCGTCTTTCACTTCACATCTCGTTACAACAATTAACAAAGAGCGAGAACAGAAGAGCGCCCAGATAACAGCCTTGTGGGACGCCATGTGAGGTTGGAAGAAGATCGGACAAAACTGCCTGCATGCGATCAGTTAAGCAGGAGAACAAAAGCTTTACAGCACATGATGAAAAGTTGAACTGTCGAAAAAGTTTCCTACAGAAAAAGTGTGGTCGACCATATCGAACGCCTTAGAGAAATCTAAAAGAATTAAGAAATTAATGTTTCCATTATCCATTTGTCGCATATTTTAACTGGCTTTTGGTAACACTGTGACACAACTATGACCTTTCCGAAAACCGGATTGCTTTGATGTTAGTAAGTTTGAGGAGTCGAGATGTATGGTCATTTGATTTTGCAGGATTCTTTCAAAGACGTTAGACAGGAAAGGTAACACTGCAATAGGCCTTAATTCATCACGCTTAAAATTGTTAGCTACTCATGACTAAGGTATGTGTTATCGTTCTGAAAATGTCTAGAAGGCGAATGATATGAGGACGAGTCTTCTTAAGGGTCTACAGTGCTCGGCTGCCGCCTACAACATACATACAAAATTGATGCTAAATGCTTACTTTTGGAAATATACACGTAGCTCTATATTTAGTTAGTCGCTTAGGTCTCGTATTTTTTGCACTATTTGTGAAGTTTTCTTTGAACATGTGCTAGTTCAAGGAGTGGACATACATTTCATACAAAATTTCAGAACTAATAATTTATTTTTGATTTTTGAAATTAGACGATAAAAAATCTTATGCGACTATACATATATTACAGACGTGTCCTATTGCAGAAATGTGGATTATTTGGTTGTGTTTCTACTCTAGATTGATTTTTTCTTATTAATTCTTACAGCGCAGTTGGTTCAAAATTTGAACCACACTTTTTATTATTTTGTCCCTACTACCGTTCATTCTGTAGGCAAAAATAACTATTCTTGTGAACAAAATAATTCTGTTAAGCCCCTTATTCCCAGAGCAAAAATCGTTGCGAGAAAAAAATCGGTGCGAAACAAAAATCGTAGTTTGTGGTGCAAGATTTTGAGGGTAAATTCCTAGAATTTCAAATTTTGCAACGAGATTTTTGACGCACAAGTTTTGACATTTTTCTTCGTCATTTGAGAACTTTATTTTTTGTGTTATCTTCCTCCTCTTATCACTCATATTGAATTAAGAGTATTTTGAATAACAAATTTAAATTTTTTAAAAGAGGAAATGACGTTTGAAGGCGCAAAAATGTGTAGTTTCCCTTTATGCTACTCAAAATTAATACAATTGTTTCCTCTTTCATTGAAAACAATGTCAAAAAATATAAATAGAGAAATAAATCGTTGCGAGAAAGAATGGTCCGGACCATTCATTTTCTCGTTGCGAGAAAGAATGGTTTCTCGCAGTGAAGGTGCGAGAATTTCGACGTTTTACGCTACGATTATTTTTCTCGCAACGATTTTTGTTCTAGGAATAAGTGGCTTTAGTAAATTGCAGCTACATAATGTTCGTGTGAAATAGCAAAAGTTGTTGGCGCAAAAGTGTTTTCTAATGTTCAGGTTGCTGTAAGGGTTAAATGATTTTGTAAAATATTTTTTAATGTACTTGGTCGTGTCTTTAGTAATATGCGGTATTTGAATTTATGGACATTTTCCTTTCGATCCGGGTGGGACATATATATGTCCCAAGCAAAGTATAAACACTCCTAAGTAAAAGAAAATACACTGTAAATGGGACTTTGAAGTCCCATCCAGTAGCTTTTACTTTTAATAACGGTAAAATATTGTGTAATCGCAATATGGGTGATGCAGTTTTAGTAATTAGTGGGAAATTTTGTGAGGTGTTAACCCTTCTGTCAACTACAAGGATCGACTTTACTGAGTAAATCCTTTATAAAAGTAGTGAAAAAGATATGTGTACATAAAACAATTCTATCTATACTACTTGGAATA
Source organism: Brachyopa scutellaris (assembly GCA_949775065.1). Taxonomy (NCBI): domain Eukaryota; kingdom Metazoa; phylum Arthropoda; class Insecta; order Diptera; family Syrphidae; genus Brachyopa; species Brachyopa scutellaris. Next base: position 182,998,931 of record OX459112.1, on the reverse strand, counting down.
TTGTGAGATAATTTTAACAAATCTGGTGGCCGTGGTGGTTATAGTTTTTTCACGGTACCACCTCTTTCGAATGCCTGACAACGACAAGCATCAAAGAGTGTCATTTGTAACGATTAAGCTCCTCGGCTCGCCGTTCGGAGTCGGCATAAAACTGTAGGTCTCTTCCATTCGTGCAAAAATATAACACGCACATACAAATGGTTGCGAGAAGCAGGCCCCGGTTCACCTCGAGCTGTAGCGCCAACTAAGTAAATTATTTTTTACTTAGTATTAACATTTCTTTACGCATTTTTAGTTGTTTGGGACATATAATGTCCCATCAGTATTCTTTACACATTTTTACTCTTACTACTTCCTAGGTTATAATAACAATATGATGCCGCCATTACACCCTAATCAAATAGCTGATACCTCTGTACATTTCATTGTGTTCGTTTATTAATTTGAGCAATAAAATTAGATTTTGTATTTACCTCTTATTTCAATATTTTTGGGAAAAAGTACGGAATGGGATATATTTGTACCACTAAAGAATACGGATGGGACGTATACATAATATGTCCGTCGCCCCCACCACTCCCCCCTATATGAAAATTTTAAAATTGGAGTGGAAATCAATTTAACATTTTTTTTTTTAAAGGGAAAATCTAAGACCGAAGTTTTCTTGGTCTCGATACACATCCGGATCGAAAGGGTTAGTATCCTAACGCCTTTCCGTAAAAAGTTTCTCGGTATTGTGCCGCTTTGCAGTCAATCCGTATGTTAATCAATGACATAGCGCAACCACATGTAATAAATATACTCAGTCTCTGAGCCTACATACTTGTGTGTTAGACATACTAAAAAATACAAACATGAAATGAAATGATTATTTTTAGCCTAGGGTTCTACTTCAAGCGAACAAAGAAGCAAGTATAATTAGTTTCCGCGTTGTTAATTATAATCCTAACAAATTTGACTTCTCCATCCAGTAGTCAACTACTTAAATACCCCTGTAATCCTTCAAAGTCAGATATAACTTTCTTCCACCACCATACGCCTGCCTCTAGAAAGCCCAGCATTATGTGCGTGCCTAAAGTAATCGCTAGAAATCATTTTCGTTAAACAAACTTACCCCACCGCCCAAACTCCTATCTACCATCATATACATATGTACATACGTATACATCTTTGTCCTGATCGATGTTAAATTAAATTCCAATTGTATTTGAACAAATTTACGCCATTGCAAGAGAAAATCACAGAAGAGAGATAGGCATATCAACACACATCCTTTCGAACACGTAGTTCATAATTCCAGGACATCCCCTGGTATACCCGCGTATAGTATGTTGGATTGGATTGTAACATAACATTGGTTCCGCCATTCTTCAATTGGCAATTTCACGATTTTCTGCCGTTCACAGAAATAAAAGGCAGTAAAAACAACCAAAGAACAACAACAATAACAACAAACACCAATAACATCTTCATCGTAACATGTCTCTCGAAGAACAGCATCCGATCCAAAGTACCTCTAGCGCCACAGACACCGTCGTCGCTGTTGTCGTCTTGTGATGAAATTGAATTTTGAATCCTTAAGCCTTCACTTCAATTTTGTCATATTGTTGATGTTTCAATGTTGTTTTTTCCTCAGCAGCCCCATTTCGTTTGCGTGTATGAATGTACATATGTGAATAAAGGACGAATGATGAAATTCAATTTTTTGTATCCTTTGGAGTAGTAAAAATATGGGAATGGGGCCTCTATGGATTCGCCATATATGTATCTGTCTTTTCGTCTTCCGTGCCTCACAAACGCACATACGAGTGTGTAGACATTCCAAAACTATGCAAATACAAAATAGGCACAAATTGAATGGTGCTAGTCCTTTTTTGGTATGCCTCGTGTTAACAAAAAAAGGACGAAACAAAGGAATGAAAAAAAAAGAAAAAACTGAATATAAAATAAAATGTAAATACGAATAACAACAGTTATGTGCGCATAGTGCTAGTGCCGATGAAGAAGGCTAAGAAACGAGCCAGGATATTATTATTGTTCTTTGTCGTATCTACATATGGCCGTTGCGTCGTCGTCGTGTGCCAGTATAATATTTGTTATTTTTACTACGTGCCGTACGAAAAAGAAAGTGGTCGGGATATTTATTCAGGTCGTGCAACACTTATTATCAAACACGTACAAAACAAATAAAACAGGATAACATCCATCCACCTGAAATGGTCTGATGACATAACCTAAATTTCTCATACGACTGCGTGCATAAACATTGCCATTTTATCTTTGTGTGTGCATGTCGTTCGTATATGGTGTATTCGTCCACCACACAGATCACACCTTTGCAGGAGAATTAAAGAATCCTTGCGCTAAGGAGATGCTGTAGGGAAAGGGATAGGGAGCGGCAGCGGCAGTGGCAGCGGCATGATGCTTGCTTTTGCTTACGAAAATAAGGTGACTGCTTGAGGGAGCCTCGGATGTGCTTGTGTCTTCCTCTCGGCTTAATATAATGGACAAGGTGTTGTTCGTTGTTCGTTAATAGCATGAGTGCTTTCCCTGTGTTTTACTTCGTATTTTTTTTCCTTGTAGATCCTCTCTTGGTATTAGTTTAGTGCTGAGCTGCTGATGTCCTTTTTTCAAGAGACACACGTATAATAACCGTAAGGATGATGAAATATGCATGCTTTTATCTGTAGCCAAACTTTGTGAATTGACGACATTCACGCATTCACGGTGGGCTAAAGCAATGGTGGTGGTGCTTTTTTTAAAAGGGTGTGTGAAAATGGAATAATCCTTTCGTTAGATGTAATGGGGTGAAGAAAATTGTTATTCACCCCATCTTGATGCGTTTTATGTTCATCTGCTTGAGAACGGACACTTGGAAATAGGGTTTAATGCTTGGGTAGTTTTTATTTAATGGTCTCGAAATTTACAGGTGCACGCCTTAGCTATCGCTCGTTGTTGAATTATGTGCAAGGGTATGTGTGTGTGGTTAACGGATGTTGATGTTTTTTATGTGATACGAATTCCCATCAATGTTTAAAGTGTGAGTGAATTTTTATTGCAGGAAAAAAAAAAACAAGAATCCCATTTTAAAGTCATTTGAATGTCCGGGACCATCGTAACGTTTTTTTTTGCATTCGCGGAAAAATATTTTGAATGTCCTTCTGCGTAGGAACTCTGGTGAATTATTGGTGCTTCAAAAATACGAACCTCATCCATAATCAATTGTATGGTGCATTGGACGTGATATCAATTTATGTGGATCGTTTTTTTTTATGTTATTGATCGCAAAGGAATGTTTATCTCAATTTTGAAACCAACATTTCAACGTTTATCCTTAAAAAATCTGTGAATGACTCGATTTTGGGGAACTTATGTATACCACAGTAGGGGGCGAAAACCCATGTGCGTCAGCGCGTGACTCTTTTGATTTGACTTGACGTCTGTGAATGTTTCAAATGTTTTCTTGTGATGGTTAGTTAGTTTTAAATGACTTTTATGTCAACGTAGGGTAAAGGCACTAGTGGTCGGCCACTTTAACCCTTTTCCTCATGTAATATAAATACCGTTAGGAATTTTCTTAATGTGAAGATGCAGATACAAGCAGATACATACATGTCCTACACATCTATCCTCAGATTTGTTATTATTACGCAAATACTGCAGCTGGTAGATGTACATAAGTCCGTGCACATTCAAATGTGGTGATTGCTTTGGTTTTTTTATTTAGTTGTGCGTATTTACAAAATTTTTAATTTATATTATAATTTGTTTGGAAGATGACATTTTAATGAATTTGTGGTGAATATACATTTTTAATGGATTAACATATACTAATATTCGTTCATTTTCATTTTAATATTTTTGTTTGGCAATACCATGAAGTATACAATACGTTTAAAATTCATTTTTTGATTCATCTCTCTCATTTGTCATCCTTCTGATGAAATAGCGACGCCTTTTAACTTTTCAACTATTAAAACCTAAAAACAACTGTGTATCTTTATTTAATAAAAACATAAGTTAAGTAATACTTTTAGTGTTGTGTTTTATTGGTGTTACGAAACACTAAATTGGTGACCCCGACAAACGAACACCAGTAGTTTTAAGGTAATTATTGCACCGAATCTGCAATGATTGAAACGCAGAACAACGAAAATAAAGACTCTACGTCCACGGGCTCTGGCGCCACAGCCATGAACATCGGCCCAATTGTGAACCGTGTAGCTGTTAAGGTTCCACCTTTTTGGCCTGATCATGCGGAAATTTGGCTAGCACAAGTCGAGGCACAGTTTGATGTTGCCGGAATAACAAGCGATGCATCCAAATTCAACACCGTAGTTGCTGCAATAGAATCGAATGTTCTGGTCCAAATATCTGACGCAATCCTTAATCCGCCTGAAAAAGATAAGTATGTCAATTTAAAGAAGTGTATTGTAGAACGTTTCTGTGAGAGCGAATTAAAAAAAACACAGAAATTACTATCTGACATCGATTTGGGTGACAAACGACCAACACAATTGTTAAATGAGTTGAGCGCTCTTGGTAAGAACAAAATAACCAAGGATTTTTTAAAGTCATTATGGCTGCAACGATTGCCAATACAAGTGCGAGCCATATTACAAGCATCTGACGCTGATCTATCCGAACTAGCAAAATTGGCAGACAAAATTATGGAAGTTGGTGAGTTTCACAATTTAGCTGTCGTTTCGAATGTGCAACCATCAATCTCAGGTAACACTGAAATAGACAAGCGTCTAGGGCGTATTGAACAACAAATAAACAGCTTAATAAAAAACAATAGCAACTTCAAACGCTTATCCCGTTCAGTTTCTTCTAGACGTCAAAAATCCCGTGATCACTCCAACGTGTCAATACATGCCGACGAAGAACTCTGCTGGTATCATCAAAAATTCGGACAAAACGCTCGCAAGTGTCGTGATCCGTGTGCTTATCGAAAATACGCCAAAAAACTAACTACGTCCTCCGATCAAGCGGGCGGATCTGAAGACAATTATCGGATAGCCCGCCTAGTTATTAACGATAGCATTTCAAGACAACGATATTTGATAGATACTGGTGCGGATCTTTCCGTGCTACCAGCCCATAACACCATTAAGCGAAGAACAACAAAATCAACTCAGCTGTTCGCAGCCAACGGCACACCGATACAAACATACGGCGAAAAGCGAATAACACTCTCGTTGGGATTAAGACGAAATTTCACCTGGACGTTCCTACTGGCTGACGTCAGCTGTGCTATTATTGGATCCGATTTTTTAAAACATTTCGATCTGTTAGTCGACATTAAGGAAGGCCAACTTATCGACCGAATGACAATGCTCAAATCAAAAGGAAAAAACACCTTATGTAATGTTGTACAAATAGTGGCATACGATACGCACGAACGTTACGCACAATTACTACATGAGTTCAAAGACCTCGCTACAATTAACGCCAACAAGAAACCGACCGACTCTAAAGTAACGCATCATATTACTACAAAGGGGCCTCCGACATATGCACGTGCTCGTCGCCTTCCCACCGATAAACTACAAGCGGCAAAAAAAGAGTTTCAATATCTGTTGGAAAAAGGCATCTGCAGACCCTCGAAAAGCAACTGGGCCAGTCCGTTGCATTTAGTAAGAAAAACGAACGGAGAGTGGCGGGCATGTGGTGATTACCGTGCGTTGAATGATATCACAGTACCCGACAGATATCCGATACCATATTTACACGACGTCACCAGTATCTTATATCGCAAAAAAGTCTTTTCCACGATCGATTTACAGCGAGCATACCACCAAATTCCGATGGAACCGTGCGACATTCACAAATCAGCTATTATCACTCCATTTGGCTTATTTGAATTTCTCTATATGACATTTGGTTTGAGAAATGCGGCTCAAACGTTCCAGCGTCATATAAATGAAGTATTGAAAGGTCTCGATTTTATCTTCGTTTATATTGATGATATCCTCATCGCATCGGAATCGGTAGAAGAGCATGTAAAACACATCCGCATCGTATGTTGTCGTCTTCGTCAAGCACACCTGGCTATCAATTTTAATAAATGTCAATTCGGAAAACGAGAACTAACTTTTTTGGGCCACACAATCAGTTCAGATGGATTAAAACCGCCAGAAGATAAAGTAAAAACAATACGAAATTTTCCACAACCGAAAGTCGCAAAAAATTTAAGGAAATTTCTAGGAATGCTGAATTTTTATCGTCCGTTTATTCCGCATGCCACGAAAAATCAACATATATTACAACGATTGGTCAATGGCAACAAAAAGAATGACAACAGTGTTGTAAATTGGACACCCGAGGCTGAGATCGCTTTCGTTGCTTGCAAGGACGATCTCGCAAATGCAACGCTATTGAACTATATGGCACCAGAAGCACAAATAACACTCACGACTGATGCTTCGGACGATGCTGTAGGCGCTGTTCTTCACCAGATCATCAAGGACCAAATTCAACCACTCGGATTCTACTCAAAAAAGTTTACACCTGCGCAGAAAAATTACAGCGCGTATGATCGAGAATTAACAGCCGTATACCAGGCAATTCAACATTTTAAATACGCACTCGAGGGCAGAGAGTTTATGGTTTTCACAGACCATAAACCACTCATTTTCGCGTTTAAGCAGAAAAGTGAGAAAGCATCGCCACGAAGAGCTCGACAACTTGATTTAATAAGTCAGTATACAACCGACATTCGTCATTTACCAGGATCAGACAACGACATTGCAGACTTACTCTCACGCATTAATACTGTACAAAAAGAAATAATTAGTTTCGATGAGATGGCCACACAACAACAAACAGATCCAGAACTGCAGACTCTTTTAAGCGAAGGTAACGATAAATCGATAAAGTTATCAAAACTATCCATTCCAGATTCGACGTATGAGATTTTCTGCCACGTTCTGCGAGACAAAATAAGACCATACGTACCGAAGTGTTTTCGTCAAACAGTGATTCATAAACTTCACTCTTTATCACACCCCGGTATCAGAGCAACAAAACAACTGGTAGCTGATCACTATGTCTGGCCTTCGATGTCCACAGATGTAGCTGCATTTGTCCGTTCATGTATTCCGTGTCAGAAAGCAAAAATACATCGACACACGAAATCACCTTTAAGCGACTATGCGTCCATCGATGTCCGTTTCGAGCACATAAATATCGACATTGTCGGACCGCTGCCAACTTCAAATGGATTTCGGTACTGTCTGACATGCATTGACCGATATACAAGATGGCCAGTGGCGATTCCGCTAATAGACATAACAGCGCAAAGTGTGGCAAGTGCACTAATCAGCGGTTGGATATCTACGTTTGGTATCCCCTTACGAATTACTACGGATTTGGGTCGTCAATTCGAATCGGCTATTTTTCAAGAATTAACGCAAATACTCGGCATCAAACATTTACGCACAACACCGTACCACCCACAGTCTAATGGGATTATAGAACGTTGGCATCGAACATTAAAGGCCGCCATCAAGTGTTCGGAGACGAATTGTTGGAGTTCAGCGCTTCCACTAGTGCTCTTGGGAATGCGATCAACCATTAAGAGCGACATCGGTTTAAGTCCGGCAGAGATGGTGTACGGAGCGCCGCTACGAATCCCTGGTGAGTTCCTTATGCCGCGAAAAAGCAAAACCAGCCAAACCGAGTTCGTGGAATTACTTCGAAAATCAATGCTCGAGTTACCAATGACGAAACCAGTACGACACGGGATGGAACGATATTGTGTGCAGCCAGCATTAAGAGACGCCAAATACGTGTTTATCAGGACCGATCGTGTAAAAACGCCTTTGGAATTCAACTACGAAGGTCCGTTTGAAGTAATATCCAAATCTGAAAAATACTTCGTTTTAAAAATAAATCAGCGAGTGACAAAAATATCGATCGATCGTTTAAAGGCCGCATACATATTCGACGATACAACAACACCAACAGCAATACCTCAACAGGAAACCAGTAAAGAACAAAAGAACGACATCGCTTCGAAAAATATTACTACATCAAATGATGCAAAACAAAAACAATCGAAAACCGACAACGAGCCACAAACAAAGAAGACATCATCTGGAAGACATGTTAGATTTCCTCTTAAATATCGTTAGTCGATAACTAGGTGGGGGATATTGTGGTGAATATACATTTTTAATGGATTAACATATACTAATATTCGTTCATTTTCATTTTAATATTTTTGTTTGGCAATACCATGAAGTATACAATACGTTTAAAATTCATTTTTTGATTCATCTCTCTCATTTGTCATCCTTCTGATGAAATAGCGACGCCTTTTAACTTTTCAACTATTAAAACCTAAAAACAACTGTGTATCTTTATTTAATAAAAACATAAGTTAAGTAATACTTTTAGTGTTGTGTTTTATTGGTGTTACGAAACACTAAAAATTTGTATTGTTCTTAAAAGCATAAGGAATGTATTTAGTTGTACAAAGATTACAAAAAATATTAATATCGGTGTAAATAATGGGGTGGCCGACCACTAGCATTCCATTTTAATGCGAATTTCAGCCCTCGGCCTGGTATGGCCAAACACTAACGAAATGCACTTTATAGCTAAAATTTATCTTTTGACGCACAATGTTGAAAGTTTATTAATGAATTGCTCTGATTTCACCGTTGAGTACACAAATGTTTGAGAAATTACTAAAGTTGTCGGCGCACTGCCGGCTGACTATTGAAATTACCAAGCTAGTGTTCGGCCACTGAAGCCTATTTCGATTGGTATCGGCCTATTTCTCCAATTTACTAATACACTGTTCAGAAGATAATAAAAGACAGTAAAAGGAAAACACCCTTCAAAGACTGCAGGTCTGCAGGCCTGGTTTTCTTTATTTTTAAAACGAAATCCTATACTTGCTTCAAGGGAAGTTTAAGGAATAAGCGAAGCAATAAATGCGGTCTATGCAAATATTTTTGAAGTTCCTTAACTATGTATTTGTGGGCACCATAGGGCAAGTGGTTAGTGCGTCGGACTACTGAGTCAGCGGTCTTGGGTTCGAGTCCTGCCGTTAACACCTAAAAAGTTTTTTCACAGTGCCCGCCTCTTCCGAATGCCTGACAAGCATTCAAGAGTATCATTTGTCATGTAAAGCTTCCCAACTCGCCGTTCGGAGTCGGCAAAAAACTGTAGGTCCCTTCCATTCGTGCAAAAATATAACGCGTACACACAAATGGTTGCGGGAAGCTAGGCTTGGTTCTACCTAGGACTGCTGAAGCCAAATATTTTTTTTAACTATGTATTTTGTTATTTTGTTGTTAAACCTTGTTAATCTCTTAAGCTATTCAATAACTTTTTTCTAGATTAATAGCAATTATTTAACTTATTTCTAAATAAGCAAAAAGAAAACTAAGTAACTAAGATCCAACAAAACTGATTTCAACAAACTGTTGCCAATTTAGTGTTTTTTTGTTTATTCTATGCCATTAAAAATAATAAAATATTATTAACTAAAAGTTTTGCATTCAAATAAACCCTTAAATGATCATTGAATATGTTCTTTTCATTGATTTATTGGACCTGGCCGACCACTAGAACTTTTATGGCCGACCACTAAAATTTGGCGGCCGACCACTAGCGCAATATGACTTTTTTTATCAATTTGGTCATTTCTAGATAACAGTGAGGGTTTAATTAAAAATTCTCTTTTTTATCGATTATATATTTGTTTCGACGTTCAATAAAATTCTGTTTAATCGTTTTTCATCAAATATTTACTTTAGTAACTGGAGATGCGCAAAGTGAAAAAAATTTAATACATAAAAGGTAATCCTTGAGTCTATAAGGTTTGTTCTATGACCAAAAATTGACAATTTGTTTATACAGAGTGGTCCGGGTTGGGTTACAGATATTTTGGGAATCGATTCATGGGTTAATGTTATGAAAAAAATCGTATGAGAGGGGGGGGTCTATCTTCAATACCCACTGAGCTAAAGGGTGTTCGAAAAATATCCTTTAGAAAAGTTGGTACCAACAGTTATTCAATTACAATTTCTAATGTATGAAACTTAGAGCAACCAAAGTAGGCTCGTTTCATAAACAGTTGAATAGTGTCTATAATAATTAAAAACTATAACCATCTGTACTTTAATTTTTGAGATATTGGTCTTTAAACACAGATTTTTAACCAATTTAATGAAAATTGCATATTACTCGGGAAAGTGTGCTTATAATTTTTGTTTTAATATTATAATTTTGATGCGCCATAATGTCGCCTACAAATTCACTATACGAAGTTTTCACCTGGGACTTACAGTTTTGCAGGTATAAGGTTAATTTAATTACAAAGACCGTTAAAAAATGGTAGCTTACGCTAAAGGCTTAATCTCCTTATATAAGCTTAAGCAAGAGAATATAAAAGCAAGAATTATTACCGTCGAGGTCAAGAAAACTAAGTTGTATTTTATTTTGCTTAATGCCCCCGGGGTATGACTCCAGTTGGTACTCGAACCTTCAAACTTTTCCAGTGCAAAAGTATATCTTAGACAACTATCTTGATTTATACGCACAAGCCAAAAAATCGGATCTATTTTTTGGTTCAATTCCTTAAAGAAAACATTGTCCCTCCTTGTGTGTAACCACATCCCTTTGGTTCCTTAGTTTCTGTTCTCTGAAAACAGTTCCAAGGTATCAACAATAATAAACTATACCACTACACTACCACCATTGAACCTGATTAACAATGACAGTAGACATAGGATACTATGCTTTGCGACTTTCGAATAACCCCCAAAGGATATTTCCATCAATCGTCTTTGACCCACACCCTGCAAGTTAAGTTAAATCCCATTTCGAAAGCACAGAAAGGGGATTAGTCCAGGGAATAGTTACAGTCATTCGCAAAAGGATTACGCTCTTCTGTCGCCGAAATTATGAAAAATATACGCCGGGCGAATGAATTATTGAAACCAGTTAAGTTGTATATCCTTGGGTATAGTCGTAATCGACCCGCCACCACCGCACCGCCTTGCCTCAGAACCCTTTCATAAATAGGAAATCTAGGAAAATCCACTTTCGGATTTTCTTTTATTCTGTATGTGCTACCACCGGTAAGAGAAAGAACAGAATGCTTGTCCATTGTAGCTGACATATCCCTTCGAGTTCTAGTGTACTCACAATTTATTTTTTCTATGGCACTTAAATTTTTCTACTTAACTACAGGACCCACCTTTTCAGTGTACCTGTTGATGAAGTTTATAATTAAAATCAGCGAAGGAAAAAACGCAAACGCTAACGTATTGCAGTTTGCAGTGTAGTGCTAGAGTACTGAATGCATGTACATACAGAACATAGCGTACAAAAGGGATCTTAACTGAATCACGGTTTTGCAGGTGCTGATATTTTACTCCGTTAGAAGGATTCTTTGTAGAGTTTTTAATGGGCTTAATGGATAGTTTCTTGAAATATGTGTTTGTGTTTATGATACGTGCTCCTTGGCAAGCACATTGATTATGAGGATTTCCTTTGACACTTCTTTTGTTATGTTTTCATTTGGCTTAGATTAAGAGTACATTGTTCTGCGATTGAGGTAAAACATTTCTTTGTTTGTGTGCTAGATGAAGTGTAAAGGCTTCTTCTTCTGGAAAGTATTCTTCGAATAGTTGCAGAAAATAATTCTATTGTTGATTGAGTTTATAGGCGTATGTCACCAGATAAATGTCACGGTAGAAGACTGAAATGAGGATGTCATTTTGGAGCCAAGTTCAGTTGGTATCTTGAGGACTACTATATTATGCATTAGCCTTCGATCATAGCAATGCCCTAGACATGACGTTAAAATCGTACTGGGCGACTTTAACGCCAAGATAGGAAGAGAGGACATCTTTGGTAGGACGGTTGGAAGGCACAGCCTACACGACACCACGTCCAAAAACGGACTAAGGCTGATTGACTTTGCTGCGGGGCGATGTGTCAGTATAGCAAGCACACAGTTTTCACATCTCAATATCCATAAGGGGACATGGCGGTCTCCGGATCGAATAACCGTCAACCAAATCGACCACATTGCGATCGACACCAGACATGCCTCCAGTATTATGGATGTCCGAACCTTCCGGGCGGCCAACATTGGCTCGGACCACTACCTTGTTGTAGCCAAGGTACGAATGCGGATATCCACAGCGCCACAACAACGAAATACTGTGAGAAAGTACAATGTCGAAAAGCTACAATCGCAAGACACCGCCAGAGCCTACAGAGAACGCATATCCCGATCTCTTGCTACGAGTCCTACCGCAGCAACAGCTAGTACAGAAGACCAGTGGCAACAGTGCCAGCAAGCCATCATAAGTGCCGCGAATGATGTGCTGGGTTTCACACGACCACCACCACGAAACCCCTGGTTTGATGAAGAGTGCAGACTAGCTAACGCGGAAAAACAACAAGCGTATAAAGCGGCGCTGCAAAGAAGGACTAGATCTGCTCGCATGCTCTACGAGCAAAAGAGACGGGAAGAACATCGGCTTCTTAGAAGGAAAAAGAAAGAGCACGAGAAGCGTGCATTCGAGGATATTGAGAGATGCTACTCCAGGAACAATGTACGGAAGTTTTACCAGAGGGTAAAAAGAATGTGCCAGCAAAACAAATCCCGTACAGAAACCTGTAGAGACGCGGATGGAAACATCGTAGTAGAAACACAGTCGGTGCTGAGAATTTGGAAAGACTACTTCTGCAGACTGTACAATGGCGATGACGACCAAAATTCCGCTATCAGGCAGAATGAACCATTCAACTTAGATGATGATAGCCAAAACTCCCATCCACCTGATCAAAACGAAGTGCGGATAGTAATATCCAAACTTAAGTCCAACAAGGCTGCTGGACCTGACGGTTTACCCGCAGAGCTATTTAAAGCAGCTGGAGATGACTTGGTAGTGAGCATACACCAACTCATCTCTAAGATTTGGTCAGATGAAAGTATGCCAGATGAATGGAATCTCAGCATCGTTTGCCCGGTTCATAAGAAAGGAGACCCTCTCAACTGCTCCAATTACAGAGGCATCAGTCTCCTGAACATCGCCTACAAGATCCTATCTGCCATATTGTGTGAATGCTTGAAGCCTTTCGTCAACAACCTGATTGGGCCCTATCAGTACGGTTTCAGGCCAGGAAAGTCCACCATAGACCAAATTTTCACACTCAGGCAGATCCTGGAAAAAACCCAAGAAGTCCAAATCGATACCCATCACCTGTTCATCGATTTCAAGGCCGCCTATGACAGCATCTGGAGGGATGAACTGTATAGAGCCATGTCTAGTTTTGACATCCCTGCCAAACTCATCCGTCTGTGACGATGGAGAAAGCTCGCTGCTCCATCAAGGTCGGTAATGACCTCACCGAGACCTTCGATGTCAAAAAAGGATTCAGACAAGGTGATGCGCTGTCATGCGACTTCTTCAATATCATACTTGAAAGAATTGTTCGAAACTCACAAGCCAACACACAAGGAACGATCTTTCAAAAGTCCGTTCAACTACTTGCATACGCCGACGATATTGACATCATTGGTAGAACACAGCGAGCTGTTCGCGAGTATAGAAATGGAAGCGGCCAAAATGGGTTTAGCGGTAAACGAGGGCAAAACTAAGTATATGCTGTCAACAAAAAGAGACAACCAATATCGACGAATTGGACAGAACGTCACAATAGACAGCTACAACTTTGAGGTAGTAAAGGACTTTGTCTACCTCGGCTCTGCCATAACATCAAAAAATGACATCTTGTCGGAAATCAAACGAAGGATTACTCTTGCCAACCGCTGTTTCTTTGGGCTAAGAAGGCAATTGAGCAGTAAAGTCCTTTCCCGATCGACTAAGGAGACTCTATATAAGACCCTTATCATCCCAGTCTTGCGAGATATGAGATATGAGATATGAGATGAGATTGAGATATGGAGCTGAAGCATGGACTTTATCGAAAGCGGATGAAGATCTCCTTGGTCGCTCGAGAGAAAAATCCTTCGTAGGATATTCGGTCCCGTTTGCGTTGACGGGTTTTGGAGGAGAAGATTCAACGACGAACTGTACGAGCTATACAGCGACATCAGCCTGGTCAAAAAACTGCACATTGGGCGTTTAAGATGGCTAGGACATGTGGAGCGCATGGACATCAGCGCTCCCGGCTCGGAGAATATTCAACTCTAACCCGGAGGGTCAGCGCAGCAGAGGACGACCTCGCCTAAGGTGGCGCGACCAAGTAGAACAAGACCTCAACCAACTTGGAGTGCGCAACTGGAAGCGGTTAGCTAAGGACCGGGCTAACTGGAAGAGGTTGTTGGTTGAGGCCTTGGTCCACCCCGGACTGTAGCGCCACCTAAGTAAGTAAGTAAGCCTTCGATCATAACTGAGCTGTCTTATGATATGATACGATATGATGAATCTGGGGTACTGCAGAGATGTCCGAATGCAATGCAACGAAAATAGGTCTATTGTGCGTGTGCCCCTTTTTGTCATTGGAATCATGTCAAATTTTTCGAAATTTGATAATCCCTTTGACTGGAATACTTCTGTAATCTTCTTCCGTTAGAATGCAGGAGAATATGATGTAGAACTACACCTAACTCGAGAAAATGTCAATGATTGACAAAACAAACAAATTCTACCAGTGTATATCACAAATAGATGAAAACTGCCTTAACAAGGTGCAAACGTCCGCATCTAGAACCCTATATAGAACGCTAAACCATTCATTGACTACTCACCACTAGCTATTTCAGCAATGAATTGACAGCTTATGAAATTATCATAATCTTCAAAATCAGAACTGAGACTTTGGGCCTAAATTTTATACCGCACAGACAGGGTCTTCAAACAAAGGCGTTTTTCCACTTCCTTGCAGATTGTCCAATACTTCTCGAAATTAGAAAACTGTATTTTTCCAAGAGCTTTCTCATACTTCAGGAATCGAAATAGTTGTTAAACAACTTGTCTGGTTGGAAACTGCTCTCGCAATATAAATTGCATTCCTAAAGTACGCAATAGCTTTGTGAATTTGTAAAATTGTAAAAATTGTAACATACCACCTTGATCAAAAAGTTCCCGGAATAACCACCGTGTGGCGCTCCCATCGTTCCGATTTGAGTTCTGTTTGGTACATCTGTTGTTGATATTCCCTCTAAATCTTAGTGTCATAGCTTGACATTTGCAAAAATTACGTAGCCAAGAGTACATCTATCTCTGTGTATGTTGGCGATTTTTTACAATTTTAGAAATGGATTTAGATTTGCAACAACGAACTTGTATGCAATTTTACGTAAAAAACGGATTTAGTGGTGCGCGAATGTTGGAAATGTTGGAAAGGTGTTTCAGCAACGATTCCCTAAAGAAAACGGTCATTTACCAGTGGCACGAGCGGTTCACAAGTGGTCGTGAGTCAATCGAAGATGATGAACGCAGTGGCAGAGCATCAACATCGAAAACCGACGAAAACATTGATAAAGTAAAAGAAATGTTGGTCAATAACCGCAAATTAACCATCAGAGAGACAGCGGAGGACTTGAACATTGCCTATGGATCCGTCCATGACATTTTGGTTAATGATTTGGGTTTCCATCGTGTAGCAGCAAAGTTGGTGCCAAAAAACCTCAATTTCATGCAAAAAAGAGACCGTGTTGACGTCGCACAGTGCCATCATTATTCGTAATTTTTTGACGAAAAATGCAACAGTTACCATCCAACAGCCACCGAATTCACCTGATTTGGCTCCCTGTGACTTCTTTCTGTTCAATTGAGTTAAAAACCATTACGGGGAACGCATTTTAGCAGCCGAGAGGAAGTAATGGAAAAATCGCAGGAAGCACTGATGGACATACCGAAAACCGAATATAAAAAAATGTTTCGAGGATTGGATCAAGCGCTGGCATAACTGTGTTGCAGTCGATGGGGATTACTTTGAAGGGGACAATATAGATTTAGATTAATTGACTTGTATTTTTAATTTTCTGAATAAATTCCGGGAACTTTTTGATCAAGGTGGTTTAAGTAACTTACACAAGTCTAATCAGAATTCATGTTTCTTGTTATTCATAAATTGTATACCATGTTAGTTTAATATTTTAATTACATATATCCTTTCTTTTAATTTATTAAACGAATCATGAAATGTCAAAACAATTTTGAGGAATATTTGTATGGAATTTTCGTAGTGGCTAACTTAGCCAGGTGTCCTACTTACAAGGGTGTCCAACTAGACAGGCTTCACTGCAGTATGTATGTATTTGCCTAGTGCGTTGGCTCTTCTTTTTGCTTGAGAAGGGCACTCTGAGATTAGTTGACAGAATCTGCAGATGTCTGTGTTACTTATTTTCATTTTGCTGACGTTGGCTGTTGCAGATTGAATGTCCTGTCAGACCTGTGCAATGAATTTTTAAATTTCCTCGGTTTAGTCTTACGGTTTCCCTATCCTATTGAATTGAATCAACTTTATAAGTGTCTTCTCTTGTGAAGCCCTAGTGACGGCCTGGTCCAATATATGGACTGTTGGCCAAGATCTTAGCCTTTTCGTTGCAATCAAGTCCTTTATGCCCGGGTGCCCATATGAGTTTAATTTTGTCAGACATTGAGCTTTGTTTTGTTTAAGTTTCTCTCCAGTAGGATCTGTGCTACTGTACTGTTGGCAAATAGTTCCGCTTGGAAAATTGTTGCATCTTTATAGAGGGGCATATGTATGTACTATGTGAGATCTTGGCCCCACTATTCCCGCTCCGACGTCATTTTCTGTTTTCAACCCATCTGTGTACCACATTTGGACATCGATCTTAAGCCGCTTTGGGCTGTTTTTGCATTTGTTTCTGTTAGGGAAGAATGTTTTGTAGTTTTTGCGAGGCTTATTTTTAAAGACATATGATCACTTGTCTTTTTTCTAGCTAGATAGACCTTGTTTAGTATACCCAGATGTCCTTTTAGGTTCCCGTCTTTGAATCTACAGATCCTATAAAAGGAAGATCTTGTTTAGCTTCTTCCTGTATTGCGGAGCTTCCAGACCTGCAGTTGGTGTGGCAATTATTGCCAAAATATGCTTGTCTCTGGGTCTGGTTTAACCGGTTAATGGCTAATGTTATTTTCAACCGTTCACTAGTACTTTTTTATCTTCACAGACCAATTCCCCAGGCACTTATATTGTATGCCATAGGTAGAGTCAGTATCTGGCTAGAAATGGCTTAAATTAGCTTAAAACATCAGACCAATAGTTTTTTTTATGGAAATCTTGTTAAAACTTCTGTAAAGAGTTATCATCGGCATCAGAGAACCATGTACATCTTAAAGATCCCTTTATTAGATAATCAAACTAACTTTGGTTAAATTGCTTTAAGTTTTTATACAAAAGATGTTAGATAGTACATAGAAACGTGACGAATAAACTTTCCGGGTTGATGTTGACAAGATGACAAGTAAAACACATTTAAATATACCTGAATGTTTTTAAGAGTAAAGAAGAAACGCTGACCTCTAGGTTAAACCTGTCCCTCGAGACAAATGTAATTCTACTTACTACTTTCTGAACTTCAAAGTTCACTTGATAGTAATTTAACATGGAAATTGTTTTAAGAAAATTCCAAAATTGTGCAATTTCCTAAATCACTTACGAGGCTACAAGTTAATCCAAATAAGCAAATTAAAATGTTTTTTTCTGAACTGATAAATCTGATTTAAAAATTTCACAATTTTTTTTTTCTAATTTAAAAGGTTTTTCTCTTAACGGGCATCTGATGCCCACGAGAAAGGGTAAAAGTTAAAATAAGTCCTTCGAGGAAAACCTAATGAAATAATTATCCTTCCTGATTTTATTTTTTCTTCTCATTTTATCTAGCTGTCCGTAGCAGATTCACTTTCGTCGCACTTCTTACGGCCAGCCAGGGGCGGCCTGTTTTTGCCATGCATTAGTTCTTAGCGCTTTTGCTCTTTTGGGTTAATTTTGAGAAATTACTTTGATTCCGTTGATTTACTATCGTAATTAAGCATGAATTAATGTTCTAATTAATCTGTGCGCATTCTTTCGACCTTTCTTAGCTCTCTGGGGAGGCATTTTCTACATGTTATTTCAGTTTGCTCAATTAAAGTGTAGCTTAAGTTATTCAGGTGCATTAAAGGTTTGGCTGGTTAAATAGCGTATCTATACAAATCCTTATAAAATTTCGAAAAATTATAAATAACACTCGACTGGCAGACATTGAATTGTTTAAAGTTAGAAAGTGCTGTTTGGGTGCGAAATTGTTTATTTATGGGTGGGCGGTATTGAAAGCATCTACGTATCTGCTGTGACTGAAATAAATCACGCGTATTCATGCAGAATACCTTGGCTGAAGCTCAGTAATTTGTACAAGCTTAACCAAACCAGGCTTACCCTTTCTTTGGAGTTAAGAGGTACAATCTATTTATTAGAAAAGTTAGTTCATAAACTACCAAAAATAATGTGTAAAAGCTTTAAGCTTAACCCATTAAGGACCGGAACATTTCAACGTTGGAATTTTATGGTGAAATTTTCAGGATCGTCTTATTTTGTGATAAAAAGCATTTCTGCAAAAAATTAAAAAAATTGGGCCAGTAGTTTTCTCCTTGTGTGCCGTGTGGTCAACCACACGCTGGGTCCCATAGCATGTTTGACTTTTTTTCAGAAAAAATTTTTTTTTGTTTTGTTTGTAAATGGTTAGTATTAAGGCAGATATTAAGAGCAAGTAATGTCGGAAGGTTAGTGTAACTAATTACAGGTAAGGACAGGTAAATAAAAAAAGCAACTTTTAATGAGTTTTAAATATTTATTTTAAGAATTTAAGGAATATTAATATTAATTTAAACTTATTTGTGCTTTTGCCTGCGTTCAATATAATATTGCTTATTTTCGTGAAATATTTTAAAGCAGTTCTCTGCGTGAACGTGCACATTGCATTTTTCACATATGAAAACGGTGGCTTTTGGCGTGCAAACAATACAGCGGCGTCGATTTTTAGTATTGAGTGGAGTGTGCATACCGGTCACACATGGTAGATTGCTCGGATGGTAGACTTGATCTGCTGCGATGTTATTTCCATTTTGCGGTTCATCGGTAGCAGCGGATTCTGCGCACACTGAATCCTCCGATGCAAGAAGTAGACTTTTGACGATGCTATTCTTGAAATCTAATTGGGGCATCGGTTTTGCCTTGGTAGAAGTAGCGACGAAGCAATGCAACTTCCAGGCATTTACCACAGCGCTGTCCAAACATTGCACCCATAATGGCCACCACCACTTTTTCCCTCTAATGCCAATACGATAATTAGCAACCCCATTATCGTGTAAATCGACGCCGCCCATGTGTCGGTTGTAGCTGTTAAATACATGTGGCTGTGGAACACCAATCTTTTTCTTTTTTTCTGCACTATATCGTTGCACATTTACCATTGGCTCAACAGTGTCGTAATTTGTTGCGATTGTCACTTCGGCATTGTCCATCCAACGAACCACCAAAATGTCATTTGCCTTATCGTATAAATAATCCGATTCGAATTTCCTTAAACCAATATCGCCTTTGACTTTCCTGCCTGTTTTTAATGTGGCACCAGAAATACGGTTAGACCGAACAGTGCCGGATGCACAGAAGCCACGTTCTTTCAACAAGCATAACAAGTAGTGGGAAGTGAAGAAATTGTCGAAGTACACTGTGTGTTGCTGTGGATTGTCACAATGTCTCAGCAATTCCATAATGACGGATGCGCCGAGTCCCAATTGCTTGTCGTATTTGTCAGATGCACCGGAATATGGCAGAAACTGGAACATATAGCCACTATCCGAAGAAAGAACCCACAGCTTGTAGCCAAAACGAATCGGTTTACCACGAATAAACATTTTAGCAGAATGACGGCCAAAATATGGTACCATGGTTTCATCGATTGACAAATGCTCAGCCCAGACGCCAAATTGCATATAACGCTCGTTGAGCATTTTGAATAGTGGCCGCACTTTTGCAAATTTATCAGCCAATTCCAATGTGTCATTGTTTGCGATGTGAAAATTCGCTTTTAACCGTAAGAAGGTGTTTCGCGGCATTGTTTGGCTTACGATTGGTACGCCAAATGCAGGATCCGTACTCCAATACAGTTTCACATGCGGCACATGATGATACCCAGAAAAAAGGAGTATTCCGATGAAATGTAAAATCATATTTTTATCGCATAATTTGGCGATATTGCGTTGTCCAGCATAACGATTAGTCTCCTCTACAAGCATTTGAATAACATCATTGTCAAAAAATAATTGAAATAATTCAAACGGATTCTTTTCACCTGTAAAATAAGTAAAATGTATGTAAGTTAGTATAATTTATATGTTACTTAAATGTATTAAATAAGATATTTTACCAATTGCCTGGAGCATAGGACTTTGTTTTTCTTGCTTTAGTGGCTCGTGCACCGGGTGAATATTATATTTGAAATGATTTGTTCTTTTCCAATTCGCCTTGAATTCACTTTTTGGACGGTATTTTGTCTCAGGCTCCGATGTTGATGATTGTAGATCTACCACTTCCTCAGGTGCAGCATAGTCTTCAACATTTGATTCGTATACAACCTCAATCGTACCTACACACACGCACACGATTCGCCAAACACATTTAAACAAAAACGCAACAAAATACTTACCGGCAACTTCATTTAACGGGCTCAAATCACATGCAATATTCGTTGATATATGATCATCATCGATTAACTCATCATCCGATTCACCGACAACATTATCCGGCGGCAAACAAATCACCGTTTCAATTGTTGATTGTGTTTTACTTTCCAATGGCGGGTCAAAATCACGCTCTTCGTCGCTCCAGTTCTCGATTATATCTAATAACTCCTGATTAGTTATGTACTTTCGGCGCGACATTTTAGTTTAATTCACTATTTTTACACTTTTTATACAAATAAAACTGACTGAACTTTTTTATGAAATAAAAATAACAAATAATCTTAACGAGTCCAATACACCTGCTCTTCTTTCAACGGATATGAAAAAAGCAGTGAATTTGAATTAATTTTGCTTAGAGATTTGTATGGCTGTATTTGAAAGTTTCGAAAGCCTACTATTTCCAGAGATATTTTCAACTGAACCAAAACTGATGTAGTCCTCATACCTTTTGAAATCCTAACTACTCTATTTCAAAGTGAAATCAAAGTAACAGTATTCCAATGAAATACAGATTTGTTCTACATCAACAAGTCTAGAATAAGTGCCATAGATACGTATGTAAGTCGCGCCAAGCAATATAACGTCAAAATGCACACATAGTACTATGGGGCCCAGCGTGTGGTTAACCACACGCCATTTTTCGCCGACCGCTGGCGGCAGGTGAGGGTTACTGTGGTACTGGTAAGAATTACTAAAATTATATTTGGATATTTGCGAATACACACAATAACAAATAATCTAATTTTTATTTTTATTATTATTTTTTATTTTTTATTTAAAAAAATGCTTTTTTTGGACACTTTTTCTACTTGCCCAGGTGAACCCATGGATAGGTGAAAAATGTCCAAAATATATATTTTTGCATTCTCAAGATACCAAACCTAATTATAAGCCAAACAATTATTTCATTTTTTTTTTTTAATATTTTTAATATTTTGTCAAAGTTAGCCGTGTGGTAGACCACACGCTGGTCCAAAATGGGTTAAGGCCGTGCGTCAATGTTACTTATTCAGTAAGGATTTTTTGACAGATCACGCGTAAGTCGTGTCAAACTGTCACGATATTTTTGTTCAGTATTATTTGACATTTCATCATGGAAAGACTAAGCCCGTCATTGCGTCTATTAATTATTCAGCTGTATTACGAAAATCTGCGTTCTATCAGGAGTGTGTTTCATGCGCTTAGAGCAGCTTATGGTCCACATAATAAGCGAAATTGCCACATTTGGGTTGAAGAGGTTCAAGACCTGCCATTGCATCCAGGCAAAACAAAGGTTTGGTGTGGTTTATGGGCTGGTGGAATTATCGGTTCATATTTCATCAAAAATGAGGCCGGCTGGAGCGTAACTGTGGATGGCGCCCGTTATCGCGTCACAATAACGAACTATTTCCAATACTGGCGCTACTCGCCACTCAGCCCGTGAAATCATGGCTTTTATTTCGAGAACAATTTGGTGAATAAATAATTTCACGCGTTGGACCGGTGAATTGGCCACTTAAGTCATGTGATATCACACCTTTGGACCTACGAAAAGTCCAAAGTCTACATAGATTCATAAGTCAGCCATGATTCAGGAATTGAAAGTCAGGAATTGAATGAATCGTGTCATTCGCCAAATATCACTCGAAATGCTCGAACGCATTATCAAAAATTGGAACTTTGGAATGGACCATGTTAGCGACGGTAAAAGTTTGAAAGAAATCATCTTTAAAAAATAAATATTAAGAATGGTTCTTTTCTGTGAAAGATAGAATAGTAGAATACGGTGAGTTCGTAAACGTCTGACTGACAAAGATCTGCATTACTTGCGTTAATAAAGCGAAATACAAATCCAACTTACGCAGGCAACGGAAATAAAAGTACGTTCATAAACGTTCAAAAAATGCAGTAAACAAGTTGGCGTCGCGTCGGTCAGATATTGCAGACAAAAAAAAAAAATATCTGCATGAAAGCAGGCAAATTATGGTTTTACGAAATAATGTAATGAATATTAATGAATATGAAAGTATATATTTTTGTTTCGGAGAATGATAAAAAGTGGAATTGTCAGGACACTAAGTTGCTAGTTGCAACAAAATTAGCCATTGAGGGCGAGATTTCGTCAGGAAAAAAAAAAATTTTATGGGATAAAAGTAATAAATACACTCTTTTCATTTGAAAGGGATGAAATAAAGAAAAGGTATTGAAAAGATTCGATATTTCTCAAAATGTCAATCTGTCGATCTCTGTGGCTAACTTCCATAGAGTTAAGTATAACGCCAACTTCAGCTGCAGCTAAGATCGCCCTGTTGCTTTCTTTTGCCACAAGTTTAGAAATTTATTCTCTATAAACTGTTTCCATGTTTTTTTATTGGTGTTTATTTATCGTACATTTATGAAAGGTAAAATAACCTTAAATGTCGACTTTGTCATTCTGAAATGGCTTCAAAATATATCATCTGTATATTGGGCACTAAACGGCTATACATATTAGGCTTACAAATATTACACTGTGTGACATTTTTCAGGTCATCGTCTCCAGCCTAAGATTTGAGCATTGATTCTGAAAGTACATACTTACTAAAACTAGAAACTCTGCATCATTCGTTTTGCCGGATTGGCTGCCTAACGTATTTTATAGCCTCATGAATATTTTGGCTCGAACTTTATTTTGAGCACTTTTTGGTTGTTTTCTCATGGCTTAACAGAAGGGATTTTTTTTCTGTCTTCAGCAATCTTAAAGGTATTGATAAGGAAAAAAAAATGCAAAACAAACCGACCCAAAAAACTGCATCTAGGGCCTCAAAATCTTAAAAATGCCCATTTTTTTTACAATTTTTTCACATTTTTCAACTATTATTGGCCCATAACTCGTACGTATTTGCAATAACACCATCTATTTAAAAAAAAATCAGCCCAAGCATTTACATTTAGTTAACAAACAAAAAAAAAAAACGTATTTTCTATGTAAAATGAATTAAAACATAATAATTGTTACAATATTTGTGGACAATGTGGCGTATACGTAATTTTTTTTCTTCTTTTTTCATTGTTCGTTCTTCCTTTGACGCCTTTTCTTTTTCCAAAAAGTGCTCGAAATAAGGTTTGAGCCAAAATATTCATGAGGCTTAAAATACGTTAGGCAGCCAATCTGACAAAACGAATGATGCAGAGTTTCTGGTTTTGGTTAGTACTTTCAGGATCAATGCTCAAATCTTAGGCCCGAGATTAGTGGTTGCACTGTGTTATTAGCAGCTTACCTTTCTTTTTAATTTGCCTTAACCCTTTCGGGACGCAAACAATTTTAGTGATTTTCATTTAAAATAAACGGTATAGCTTAATAAATTTGAGGTCTGATAGCTGGAAATACATTAAGATACCGTTACAAAAATGTTGGAAGACGATCTGGTACAGATTTCAACCAAATCAGAGGAAAATTTCGGTGTTTAGGGATGTTTATACTTTTGGAGGTACATATATGTACCAGCGAGTCCTGGAAGGGTTAATCGATCAAGAACTACATTTCCACTTTCTTTTCGGCATAGTTCTCTAAGAATAATATCTAAAACCCTCTTCACTGGCATGATGATTATGAACGCCATTGTAGTAGAGTGACTACAGCCTGCTTGTCTTCTGCGCGCAGACGAACATTTTTTTCGATTTGCAGGCATGTGATTGGACTTACGCAGATTACTGCGTTTATTTTTATTTAATTTTTGAAAATAAGTACAGCGGACGCTCAGAAATTAGAACCATTTTGTTCCTGGGATAATTCTAATTTCCGAAATGTTCTAATTTCTGGACGTTTTTTTAATCACTTAAAAAGTAAAAAAAAGAGTGAAACTACCCCCAGATTTTTGTTATTTTCACAAAAATCTCTTTTATTTATTAACAATTAATTCTTTTGTAATCAGTAATGTATGTTTGTTTTTCTGGTTTAATTGAACTTGATACAACGATATCGTTACGAAGGGCCAAAAGACTGGTCATGTGCGTAGTGGAAAGCAACTCACTGTTTTTGCACCATTTGATTAAATGATTAACGTTTTCAATGGCTGTAGAATGAGAAATAACTGGTACGATATCGACAACATTGTCTTCGTTGTTATCTGAAGCCTCATCATCGCTACTGAGTTCATCTTCAGATGCGCCTTCAAAAACATCTTGATTCCATTCTTCGATTTCCTTTATACCTCCTTTATGATGGAATCGTTGGGATCAATTTCTGCTGAAAGATTTTGATTTATTCGAAGAACTTCATTGCAGTTCCGACTTTTTTTCACCAATTGTGCTAGTGAGAAATCATCGTCGCTGTCGTAGTGGTCCGAGTCTCAATTTAACAAGTTGGACGAAGAATTCTTTAGCGCTCTTTGTGGCAACACATCCCAAGCTTGTTTCAGCAATATTACTGCATTGCGGATTGAATGGCGTATCAAAAGATTATTCAGCTCACCACCTTCAGCGATTAATTGAGCAAGTAGATTAGTTCTGTATATATTTTCTTTAACGTTTCATTCACTTTTTGATCGAGACTGAGCCAAATATGTACATGCGAAACAAATATATACAGGCGTATAACAAAATATGTACCTGAGTATGACAAAAAACGCGAAGGGAATCACCACATACAAATATAATTTGGTGATTCTTCTCTTAATTTTTGCCTTGTTGAAGCAGAATAAATAAAAAAATGAGGATTCTCCTATGTGTACAAGACTAAGAAAAAAAAAATCGCTCAGATATTAGAACCTGAAGTTCTAATTTTAGAGCACTCAATGCATTAAAAACTCAGGTTCGAATTTCTGGAAGATTCGAATTTCCGAAAGTTCTAATTTGTGAGCATCCGCTGTACCTCTAAATGTAGTGGTATTTTAAGCCACTGAAGTATGGAGGTTAGTTGCGTTGAATGCATTTGACTCCTCAAACTGTTTATATCAGGAGATGACAGAACGATGGACGTAACAAGTGAAACATTAGATATCTAAAAATATTTAACGATTTACCACCTCTAAAATCTAAATAGACGACCTGTCTGCACATACAAGTAAAAATCTATCTCAAGCAACTTGTTGCCACAGCTAAGGAAATATGTTTGTAGAATCTCCCATTACCACCCTATCAATGAAGTACAAAATCAATTGAATAGCTCGCGCTGGTGATTGATAGTTAAATGACTAATGCGCAGTAAGTACTCGTAATGCTTGATTTTCATCATCAATCAAACGACTAAGCGATAAATGATTTAGTTGACACCAATTTCTGTTTTATAATATTCTCAATTCTTTCAATTTAGCATCCTCGCACCTGCAACATGGTAGATCGTAGGTACGTCCTGAAATTTATTTATTACGAAATTTTATCTTTAGAATTTTATCCCCGGAATCCCATTTTAAATCTTTTAATTTAAATTCTCTGCCAATCCCAAAACAATCCTTCAGCAATATATTCAAGTCTCGGCATTTTGACGTTACTCCTCATTTCGCTACGTTGTTTCGCCTTTAAAACGAATGAGCGAAGAAGGATTTCCTATCAACTTCTCATAAATATTTCTTCTATGCCAGCATCAGCGGTATATACGGATCCTTATACAATGCTATCCATCCTTATCATGTCGTCAATCATAAAAGCCATAAAAATTGTATTCCAATGAATCAATTGAGAGGGAAAATTCAAGGACTTAATATGGTAATTTCTTTTCATCCTTTATTTCCTGCATCGATTTTTGTTACTTACTGCTCTCCGTCGCTGGTTGTGGGCTTTCTTTCTCTATTTATAACTGAATAATTTCCCCCAAAAATCAATCCAAATTTATTTACATAAGAAAATGGCTTTTGTTTTATTTTTCTCCTATTTTGCTTTCCCTTCATTTGATTTAAATATTAAATTCAATTTTTCCTCAGTCTTTGGGTCGCACACCTCCCACCGCATGGTTTTTATCTAAGAGATACTCATAGGAAACCATGGGGATATGTCTGAGTATCTGATATCTTAAGAAGCCTTAATCTGGACCATATGGACGTGCTTAGGGGAGTTTCACAAAGCCGCGCGGCCGTCGACATTCCCGCTCTTTGCGAAAAACTTTTTAAAAACTTTAAATAGTTTTTGGCCCGTTCTCGTTTTCATCGCTTTAGAAAGGAGGATGAAAAAGAAAAATAAAAGAAAATGGCAAAAGGCACTCGTTCTTTTTGTTGATTTGAAAATTTGGGTCACAATCCGAAGTGGAGGCTGGAAAAAGACTGCCGCGGCTTCGAAGGACGAGCGATGAAAAGTTTAAGTGCAGAATCCGAAATGCTATACAAGTTGGCATTTTTTTAATAATTTATTCCACGATTTCGTGTAATGGAACTCGCTGTGTCTCTGTTTAATACGCTTATACCGTTTTTCTTTTTTCTTTTTCTTTTTTTCAGCGAAGAGGAGGATTTTTTTTTCAACAGTTTTTGTTCGGTTTCGGTTTCGCTTGCTTGTGTTTGAAATTGCCTCAAAGAATTTATATCAGCCTATGTGAAGATATATAATAATGTATCCCTAAGGACCTCTGCTGGGAGTGTGAGTATGTGTGGGAATAAAGTGCCAAAAAACGAAAAGAATTTCCATACGAGTGGAGGAGTG
Source organism: Brachyopa scutellaris (assembly GCA_949775065.1). Lineage (NCBI taxonomy): Eukaryota > Metazoa > Arthropoda > Insecta > Diptera > Syrphidae > Brachyopa > Brachyopa scutellaris. The sequence continues at coordinate 182,971,647 of OX459112.1, read as the reverse complement.
TTTCTCTTCGATAGAAATGTGAGCTGAAGTAGTATTCTCGCTGAAGGATGTTAATATTAATGTTGAATTTTGTGGAAATTTGTGCCTCGTAACGGGTTTTCATTCGTAAAATCCTGAATGTGGCATTAAGAGTTTTTTTTATTTTTTTATTTTGGAAGACATCTGAGGATATTTGGAGCAGAAAATGATGTAAAAATATAAGTCTCACCACTTTTGGTATTGAGAAATGGTCTGCTGGTTTTGAAGTGTTAAATACGAAGTACTAAACTGTATTTTAAGCTCTGGGTAACGTATGAAGGAATAATTCATGTAACTCTGAAAGTTAAAATGAATGCTTTTTAAAAAGAGAATTTAGATGAGAATGCAGATTCTGTAATTGTAAGTTGTTCACTATCTGCTTACGAATGAACATTTTGAAAGCTTCAAACTTGTATTAAAAAAGTAGACAAATGCCGATTTTCCGTCAGCATAATGAAAGCGTTATGAAGGACTTTTATCTTAAAGCAAATAGGTATGTATATAAAGCAAAGAGATGTAACCACTATAAAAGAGAGGCTCAAATATTGGCGGGCACCGTGGCGTAGTGGTGAGTATCTTAGACCACAACGCATGCCACCCAGGGTTCAATCCTAGCAAATACCTAAATTTTTTTTACGGTGCCACCTCTTTCGAATGTCCGACAAGCATTCAAAGAGTATAATTTATCATGAGGAGCTTCTCAACTCATCGTTCGGAGTTGGCAAGAAACTTTTGTGCAAAAATATAACACGCACACACAAATGGATTTCCGGAAGCTTGCAAGAAAACTCAATGGTGGAAGATATGCTATTAATCGTCAGATTAGCCCGAATATCCTCCTAGCCGGCTTTAAAATGTTATTAAACCCATCTGTTATTCCCTTTTCTTTTCAATATATCAGAGAAGTATCTTGGATAGTCCGTTTACTCATCAAAGTAGTATTAGGGTGCTAATTAGCATGATAGCAAAGCAGCAGGTTCGGTCATTCGGATGAAATACCGGCTGAATCCTTAAAAAAAAAAATCCTTCCTTTCATACCAAAAAACTTCATTTTAAACTTATATCCTTATATAACAACATCTTGGAGTCAGAAAGCGTTCATTCATGATGATTCAAGGAGTTTAAGGAATCTTCAAAGGGGTTGATGCCAAGGCTTGATCATGATATTTGAAGAAGGCTCTAGGATCGTTTCGGGATGAATTCAGCATCGATGAAATAGCGATGATCTGGTGCAAACTTTTAAAACCTCATTATGTACTACACAGAGAGGATTAATCCCTACTATGTAGTGTGTAGTTTGTGTAATTTTGCAGAGAGGGAGGATACCCTGCGTTTCATCGGTGAATTCCCAGTCTTGAGAGAAACCAGAAGACATATGTACATTATGTATCTATGTATCTTGGGAAGCTATGTACTCAGTGTTGCCGCAAGCTGAAATAAAAAGTCACTAGGCCAACCTCTAAAAGTCACTAGATTTGCTGAAATTTTGAACACAAGTCACCAGAAAAAAAAGTAGTAGAAAAAATATAATAAAAAATACATTTTTCTCTTTTTATTATAGTTAAGCAAACAAAGAACAACTCAACAAAAATAAATTATTGAAGCTTATGGAGGGCTCCATATTCATTGGGATTAAAATTTAAAAGTCGTGTCCAGCGAGACTGTTAGATTTTAAGTAAGTTCAAAAGAGAAGAAATTTTATTCGATACAAACTAAACTTCTTCTTCCAACTCCAACCAAAATAAACTTGTCTTGCTAGAAAGAACTGTAATTCCCATGAACGTGTGTGTGGCCTTACACAAAGGTAATTAAATTCATATGTCAGGGATGTGACAGCACCTGGGCCTTAATATTAAGAAAAAAATATATTTTTGCATGTCACAAAAATCTAGTGAGATGGATATTTTGTTGTCACTAACAGAGTGAAAATTCCACTAGAAAAAGTCACTAAAACGGAAACATTGTATGTACTATCAAAATTATAATCAAATCTAGATAATTGCGGCTCTTAAACTAAGCCAGTTCACTTTCGTCCATGTGTGAAGACATGTTAAATATCAGTCGTGGTTTTATTAGCTATTGATCGATTTCTGAAAGGTTTCGATAAGTGTCAGTTGGTAGAGCAAAAGTATTAAGTGTTCAGTTTATGCCAGCTCTCAAAAAAAAAAAACAAAAAAAAAACCAAATGGCAGTTGTAAATGGGAATAAAATGTTATATTTTCATGGCTGAATAAGATACTGATTTGACTTGTTTCATTCATTCAAATGCCGAAAAGCTTTTGCAGTATTTTTTTCCCTAAATAACAAAAAATTCAGCATGAATCTGGAAAAAGTTGAATTATAGAAACCTGCCTTTCATTTGCCAAGCAGATGGTTGCTAAAAATTCTCAGAAAATGTTCATTTTCATTCATTCATTCATTAGTGTTTTCTGCTTTTTAAATTTCATCCTTAAACGCTAAAAATGAGGACTGGAGTTTAGGTGGGTCTAAGGATCTGCTGTTTAAATTGTGTTTTATCTTCTCATTGCATACAGTATTCTAGCATCATTAGCATAAGCCCTCTGCAACTGACGTGCCCTGATTTTCATAATCCTACTGATGTGGAAGTACGCTAGGCACCACCATTTTGACAGCTTGTATTTTCAAAATTCGTTTTATATTCCTACTTTTAACAATGTATTGTCTTTTAAAGTTAAGATCATGCATTATTTTTTTAAATTACTAAAATATAAAATCAAAAAGACTTAAGTTAAATAACATTTATATGATAAATAATGGCATAACACAAGTTTTCCGATTTTATGATGTTTGCCATACTAAAACGTCAGTCGCAGAGGGCAAAACCTAAGATTATGATACAAGATATAGGTAGGTCTTGAATTATAGGCAAATTTCCATCACAGGAGGATAAGGAATCTATTTCTTGTTCCGAAATGTCAATTTGGTTCCACATGATGTTCACCTTTGGGAAATCTATGTATAGTTAGTAGGACAAGTTTTTTTTTTGCATATTACGTACTAATGTGTTTAAATTATTATACCTGGAAACAAACAAGCATTATAAAATTCTTTGTATTTCTAAAAAAGTCAACTATTAGAAAAAATAACTGGCCCAAAATCTTCAATCATGTAATGATGCAAAGTCATTTTGGGCAGGAGTACGACTTTAAAGTGGTAGTAAATGGTCCTCTTCAAGTTTGATTCTTAAATTTATGCTGATCAATTTGAAAATCTCCTGAGTCCACCACCCGACCAGATAAACTTCTAATATGCACTGCCTTAGGTCTTTGTGACAAAATTAGATTCTCCTTTCGCGCTCGTTGAAATTGTTATTGCTCTGCAGAAAATTAAAAGGGGTACAGCAACAGGGATGGATGGCTTTCCCGTAGAGTTTAATAAAATTCTACAACATTGCCAACATTTTTAGACTATCTACTCTGTTTTTAATAAAAAATTTGTGTCCGAGTCTGTTCCAGATGTTTTTTTTGTGTAAATCGATATTTCCATTTTATAAAAAAGGTGGCATCTAACTACGGAAGTGTCTCTGTATTGTGTGCGGTAAAAAAGGTAATTGCCCAAGTATTATACCAAAGGTAGACGGCCATAGGCCAAACCAATCAGACTTTGTACAAATATATATATATATGTAACAAATCACTTTATAATTAAATAAAAGTCTTTTAAAAACTAAAAACTAACTTATACCAAAGGTTAATTACCTGGGTTGAAACAAATAATCGTTCCAGCGTTTTTCAGGCTGGATTTCGTGCAGTGTTTTCAACGATAGACTTTGCGCTCACTAGCATCGCCGAACGATTTATCTGTAAAAAGAAAAAAATGGTTTGCTCTTTTCGTAGATTTTAAGGCTGCTTTCGACAAGATCAACAGAAAGTATGGCTGAGTTCCAAATTGCATCAGATTCGTTGTAGATACAAAGTCATAAGTTCCGAAACTGAAACAACAAAATTATGACAAAGTCGCAAGTTTCTAAACGCATCCTAAACGTTTTTGATACGCATAAACTAAGCAAACTGCGCATCGATATTTGTTTCGATGATTTTATTTGAATTTCAATAAATTTCATGTTGCTACCAACAACAGCCTTGAAAATTTTTTTTATAAATATTAGGTACTTGGAATGTATCTCGTACCATCCTGAAATTACTATGATAAACATCATTTGGGATATATTTCAATAGTTTAAAAAAATATTCATAGACTTAGGAATCATACTTCGGAATTCCTTAGACTTAATGGATAGTGCTGCATCACGTCTGTTTCTTTCAGTTTTAAAGAATGTCCTTACACGTATAACGTATTGCACCGTAGCGCAAGTGGTTAGTGCGTCGGACTACTGAGCCAGCGGTCTTGGGTTCGAATCCCGCCGCAAACACCTAAAAGTTTTTCACAGTGCCCACCTCTTTCGAATGTCTGACAAGCATCAAAGAGTATCATTTGTCACGATTGAGCTCTCAACTCGCCGTTCGGAGTCGGCAAAAAACTGTAGGTCCCTTCCATTCGTGCAAAAATATAACACGCACACACAAATGGTTGCGAGAAGCAGGCCCAGGTTCACCTCGAGCTGTAGCGCCAACTAAGTAAAGATATTATTTCTACTGTTGGTGGATACATCCATGGGTTTGTCAACATTTTCAAACCGCTGATTTAAAATTCATTTAAATATAACGTTATTAGACATGGGAAATGTCAATCCCAATCGGCTCTGTATAAAATGCGTCCCGAAATGTCAAAATTTGACAAAGTAAAATTTATGCAAAGCATTAAGGTTTCATTGCGGATGCGTATCAAAAATGTTTTGCTACCGCATCGAAACATTTTTTTTTTACATTTTGGAACTCAGCCTATTTATTGTAAAACCTGTCAAAAATAGGCATTTCTAATAAATTTATCATCGCTTATAGTCAACTTTCCAATACATATGCTTCCTGTATTTAACGGTAGTTCACATTCAAATGGGTGTACCACAAGGATATGTGCTCAGTCCCATTTTGTTTTCACTATATGTTGATGGCGTCTCAACCTGTTTATCTGGCGGTGTTTTAATTTGTGGTTTGGAGGTTAAAGCCCTACTTTACGCTGATGATAGATTATTTTTATATATACCTATGGAACTGCTGTGATGATTGTTTTGGTTTTTTTTTATGTAAATTGATTTGGATCAGCCTGTTTCTTCTGTTAAAACATCGCTTCTGTGAAAACATAAAGGACGTCAAAAAATAAGCACAGACAGTGTTTTTGAACAGCTCTCAAATGTTATTAAACAATCTTCTGGTGCACATAGGAATTTACCGCTTCCATATCGATTTAATTTATATTCCCTCACTTAAGTTTTGTTATATCAGAAAACATCCTCCTCCTTCGCAAATACCGAATGTCATAAATTATGTTAAAATCTTCGCCAAAGTGGTAGGTACTTACAAAACAGGAAAATCTTCTGCTATCGAAACTCGTTCGGGTATTTTTCGCCTTTGTTTTAATTAATGAAACAAATACGTAATCTGACAAATCCCTAAATTTATTTACGAGTATACATATATCCTTGCATGAATTTGCAAAACCCAAAAAAATTGTACTATTCATATCTCGTTTTGGAAACAGACATCCTACTAACTCACATACATGTACATACGAGTATGTATGTACATATTACATAAGTTATAGCTAGCGCCTTTTGGTAAGTCATTTAGCCGTCATTAACTGAAACAGAAGCAAACATATCTTAAGCCCTCCGAACAAAAAAAAAAAAACAAGACGAAGCCAAAAATGTTCTCCCCAACAACAACAACAACAAAAAAGTAAAAAATCAAGAAGGAGCGAAAGGAACCAGCGCAAAACAAAGCACACGAGCATGGCACAAGAAAAAGTAATAACAAAACGAAACTGTAAAAGTTTATCCTTTTTATTGTTGTTTGCATAACGTTTACATGGCACAACGTTAATAACCTTCTTTATTTCACAAGCACGCCGCCGCCCGCCGTCGCCGTAGCACCCAGTTTCTTAAGCGCCCCCATCCCCAGAAAAATGTATATTAAATCCCCACGCCTAGGGATTTCAACTTGGCGGTTGAGTGAAATCCTACTAAGAGAAATGACAACGTTTAAAAGGATCAAGAAGTAATGGAGAAGGATATCGCTTCCAGTCAAATGTTGCGCTTACGCGAATTGCATACACAAAGCTGAAGCTATCAGTAGATGCAATTTAGCGGGCAGGGTGACTTTGAACAGATTCCGCGTTGCAGGACGACTAGGTACGGTATTCATAGGATGTACTGCGGTACGTATATAGGTACATACGTCGAAGATTTTAAGATGGTACTTTTTCTTCCATCGTCATGCTTTCTATCATCGTCTAATGTTGTTTTTTCCCCTTTCATCTTTCTATCCACTAATACACTATGAGTGCATCCAGGTTAGAGTATTTTTTTTCTTCAAACGTCATTCGTCTTTCCTGTAGTGTTGCAGGGACGCGTTATTTTCTTTTCATGTCCTGAAGGGATAATGCATAACAGTAACGTGTATGAAAACTAATGTCCAGGACGACGACGTTTAAGTTCGTAAACAGGAAATGCTTTTCCTTCTTGAAAATGAAAAATAAAAAAAAAAAAAAAAAGCCAAGAGCTAAAAGTCTTTTCAGTTTGATGCTCTGCGTGATATTCGCCTGTGTTCATGCATGAGTGTATGTATGGGTGTACATCGGTGTGATGCGCAGGTTTAAATCCTTTTTAAAAATACATTTTGCAATTTTCCTGATTTTATTTATTTTTAGCTTTTATGCATCTATTTTCCTGTTTTCTTTCGCTGCACACCAGAACTAGATACCTTGTTGATGTTGTTTTTCCTTCGGTTTGCCTCGGTGTCGGTAGTAAGTCACCGTGAGTAGATTTGGAATTCATGGCATGTAGAATCTATGGTGTAAGCCGTCAGTGTAAGGTTCATAGTATCCTTTTTGGATTTAAACGTCGAGATGTGTAGTTTATTTACTGTCATGGGTGGGGGGATGCGATTGAAACGTCAATGTGGTTTTTTTGAATTTATCTTTTCTTTTTTATATTAGGAAATCTTTTACCCATTGAGGTCTTATTTTATAAAGATACCTACGTCTTCTATTCTCTGCAGGACAGTATGAATAAATTGTCACTGCTTCTTGTTAAAGAAATTCAGCCTTCATGCTACGATCGCCTGATACTTGATAAGGACTGCCTTTGGTTCCAATTTTATACCCTGCGCAAATAGTGAATAACAAACTCGTTTTTTTTCTAATGCTTTTTCTATAACTTTAGTTATACGATGTACTTGGTCTATTGTCGAATGTTTGTTTCTAAACCCAAATTGATGGTTTGGGATAAATTTTCTTTCTACGGTGATTTTGTTTTATCTTTTAAGAAGTGGTTTTTCAAATATTTTTGACAATATCGGCAAAAGAGAGATTGGCCGATATGACGCCAATTCTTAGTGGCTTACCTTGCTTTTAAAGCATCCATTAATTATATTTTTCAGTTTTACTAATGCAATGAATGGCAATTCTTTGATGATTTGCACAGTTATAAGATCATAGCCTGGAGGCAGTTATTTATCCAAGCGAAACGTGAGGTATGACTTCCTTGTCTAATTTGTTAAGAGTTTCGAGGTTTTCATTTGCCAACCTTCCTTTTTGGGTCTCCAATCCATTTTCCATCAGATATTTTATTGGGGGGGTCTTTTTAATTGGAATCTGTCCAATCGTTTGAAAAGCTTTCCCAAGAGAGTAGTCAGTGACTTTAACAGCCATTAAGTTGCGAAGGTAATTATTTGGATAATAATTTTTTAATTTTACTGATACCTTGTTTCAACATTTTATTTAATCTATTAAATATTGTTTTATTGCCGCGATATCTTGTCATTTGCCATTTTCTCCGAGCTCCTCTCATTTTTAGTATTAGTTATTTGATTTTTGCAGGATACTTTACAGAGGTTTGTCTGTTCAGTTGATACGTCGGTGTACTATCTTGTTGTATGACAGCTATGTATTATACCACCTCAATGTCAATATATTCTGTTGAAATCAGCGGAAATCATACATACCAGTTGGTTTTATTATTGACTGTTAGGAATAGTTCCACATAGCCTCACACAAATTCACGGATTTTGCGATTCCTCAGAGCAAGCCTTTTCCGCAATTTATTTGCGAGTATTGGATAGTTCTCAAAAAAGCAGGTGCCAACTCTAATGTGCTAAAACCAAGGTTGCACTCGTTGAACTAATTACTCTACCAAAATTGGAGGTATGTGGAGCGGCACTTTTATCTAAGCTCATGACTAAAATTCTTCCTATGCTAAAATCAGAAGACCCTTTGATATTCTTGTGGACAGACTCTTCCATTGTGCTTGCGTGGCTGGATTAGCCTACGTGTTCTTGAAAAACCTTTGTTGCTAACCGCACTAGCAAAATTAATGTAAGAGAAATAACATGGGGACATGTGTCTTCAGAAAACAATCCAGCAGATCTCGCAACGAGAGGATTGGCTACCGGTGAAATTCTCGACTGTAAAATGTGGTGGCAAGGTCCAAGATGGCTCCAGCGGGCGGAGTATATTTGACCTTCTTCCAATCCTTCATATGTCGATGGAGCTGACCTTGAGTCAAAACCTCTTAAATCCTTTCACGGCACTTGCGATAAGATTGAGGATATTCTTTCAAGATTTTATTCTTTTCCGCGGGCTCTATGAGTAATCTTACGTCCTAAGATTCTTCTATCAAATCGTTCGCCGTTTTAAATCCCAATACTTATATCCCACTACAGAGATCGCACGAAAAGAGATCTTGTTAGTAAAGGAAAAACTTATATTCATGTCTCAAAAGATTAATTTCCAACCAGAATATCAGATTCTTCAGAACAAGCATCTTATCAATCGATCAAGCAAAGCCTGTTAGGATCACAGGCGTATGATCCGAGGACAGATCTTTGCAGCTTTTGACCTCGCCTTCATTTCTATTAATTCCTTTCGTTATAAAGAAGCCACTAACACCAGGTTTTTTATTTGGGTCAGATGACCAATAAGTTGGGGATCCATCAGAAATAAATTCGCACTTTAACTTTCCTCCAACTTTGTAAAGCTGCATTCCTTTTGACGTTATTAATCTTGACCCCCAAAAGTTGTGTTTTTCATTATAGTCAGCTCCCATGATGAATTTGTTCTCCAAATTTTTAAATAGGTCAGTATGATCGTCATCTGAGGGCGAATACCTGGGTGGGCAGTACATCGCTGCTATTTTAAAATCTTTGCCTTTGACTTCGATGTTTACTGTCGCCACCTACATGTTATTTTAAGGTATTCATAATGTTCCAGTATACTCTTTACAATTACAGCACTGCCTCCCCTGGCACTGTCATCTGGATAAGGAGAGTGGTAGGACAGTTAGTCAGGAATTTAAAGTGTGTCTCACTAATCAGGCATACATCAATATTTTCATTGCATAGAAGCACATGCAGTTCAGATGCGTATTGAAGAAGACCATTTGTATTCCATTTTTCAACTTTTAAAGGTTTAACCATTGTTAGTTTATTTTTTCTGCACTGAGACTTCTTGGCTCAGTTACTTAATTATTGTATCCTGATTATCCAACCTTTGGATATATGACCTGGGAAGTTAAACTGACAGTGACAAACCTCTTATGGCCTGTACATACATAGGTGCCAAATTTCATTGAACACTTGACAAGTATTCGAAAAAGTTTAAGAAACTGGTACGTTATAACAATGTTTTCAAGCAAACACTTGCAAAAATACGAGGACTAAGGAAAATATTTCCAGCTACGAGAATCTCCGCTTCTGTGAATCGTATTAAATCGTTCCAAGCTTTTGTACGCCACTAGGAAGCTCATCAACACTGTCATTCGTAAGCTGCTGTCATCGCGCCATGACTTCCAAAATTGTTTGACCGAAGTGGATATCGGTGATGTAAGCACTAAGGTATGGATTCTCTTCACGGAATTGAACTCGTACATGCATAGTATGATGCAAGCGAAAATTTTCCTGGAATCGATCTAAGTCCACCCTTAAACTTACTTTCATATTTAAATTCTTCCATATTATTTGCTGTGTCATATCTACACACATATACACAGATCCTTTCCTTTCCATAAAATCAAGAAAAAAAAAATTGCAAAATAAAACCAAATAGTATCCAATTCACTGAATGCACTTACGAATAACATCACTTGACACGCGAAACCAATCAAAAAGTCTCGATCCATCATAAATATCCTTTCAATATTCCAATATTCCAGGTTGGCAACCGCAAGTGTTACCACAAATAAATGACACATCAGCGGAGGTTGACACAGAATCTCCGTTGAACCGCATCGAACCATAACTTATCTGTGCGAGCGTGCATCCTTTTGGAAATATCTTCATAACCTCAGCTGCATATGGCTTCTTACGGGTTCTTGGAGTAAATATAGTTCTTCAAAGTGCAACCCTTCAAGTTAATCCTCGCTGCTACGGCTGCTGCTGAATAAAAGCTGTCAACCTTACGTGCATTGGCATGCAGCACGAACAGGACCGCCACTACCACCGCTCTAAACGATGTTCTGCAACGTCTGCACATTGTGTCACATAAATGGATATTGGCGAAAGTTCTCTGAGGTTGATGTGTGTATGTATGTGTGGGTTAGGGTAGATGGAAGCCAACTGGATTAAGGAAGTCAAACAGCTGGAGTGTTACCCAGGTCCACCGCCCGTCTAAGAAAATCTCTGAATAGTGAGATGAAAGTTTTCGATTAAAAAGTTTTTCCTCTGCAACACGTCCCGCCGACCTTAATTCGGTTTTGTCATTTTGTCTATGGTTGATATCTAACTTCATCCCCCTCACCATCGAACAAGATGCATCCTTATGCAGGTATCTTAAAAGTTATAGTAGGGCACATGTTGTTTTCTATCCTTACCTTAGTGCGGAGTTCAAAACAACGAAATTGTAGCACAGGTGGTTAAAGGATCCGTGTTCCTACATGTTCCTCGTACGTCGAGGGTATGCAAAAATTTTGAAGTTGGGTATGGGTACCGCCCTCAAATAACCAGCGCTGTCATAATGATCATCGTCATTGTCTCTGTGTGCGGCATGATAGACTGAGTCAGAGGAGTCCAGCATGATATGGACGACTGTAAAGCCTAGATACTTATTGCGGTATTACTCGTATGTACATACGCACATACCTACATACATACATACATAAGTATGTATTATATATGCCAGCTGAATAAAGGATTTTTGTGTTTGCATTTAAATGGAAAAGTTAATTGCCTAAGAGCTTCCGCCCCGTTTACGGACCTGCCAGTGGTATCCTGTCGGGATTAAGCAACTCATATGTATATTTTCGTTAGCCCTAAATAGGCACTTTACCTTTACGGCTGTCTAACGTATACAAACGAGTACAAATTCGTGCATAGATAAATCTGATTTTGTTTGTGAATGATGGTTATGACGATGGAGTGGAAGTTGCTTACGAAAACAATGCGCCACACACACTAACACACAAAAGAGACTTGAAAAAACAAGAAAACTCATCCTTAATGTCATAATTTACCCAGCTTATTATTAAGGATGTTTGCAAATGGCGATGGCGGTGGTGAACGCCAGCATATGGAAGTCCTTGTTGACGTGGAGTAGGTACCACGTTTGGATAATAATTTTCTACTTGACGTTTCTAGATGTCTATGTTTCCTTTTGTTTGGTGTTAATTGTTGTCCTTTCACTGCAGGATCTTCTATTCACTGTGACTTCGTTTTCTTTCTTTGTTTTTGCGGAATGAAGCCTTGAATGGATATCTGCCGCTGCGTGGTAAGTAGAGAATGTGACATAATTCAAGTGTTCCATTCCTTTAGTCAAATATGAAGCCATACTCGAACACGGAAGCTTACATAAGTTGAAAGATGCTTTTGAAAGTCCAATGAATTGAACGAGCTGCCATCGTTTGTATAGAACAGTTTCCTGGCAGTTCATGCTGAAAAAATGAACTCTTAAGGGCTTAGGAACAAGAAGAAAAAGTACATTACACCACACATTATTATGTGCTACACCAGTCTATATTGCAAATTTTTAAAACTTTTGAAGTTGCTGCATAACTCGTCGAGAAAATTGACCTGTAGCTTATAGTGCTAGTTTTCCTGTTTAACATTTACTGGGCATTTTGGTCCTTGTAGTGGCGCCACTTATAGATTTTATAATGTTTTAGAGAAACTTGGTTCATGTATAAAAACACGCGTTTGTTGGTGTGAGCTTCGCCTTAGGTTTGAAGCGAAAATGTGTAAAAAAAATACCACGCTCCGTTCATACGAGGGTAAAAAGTATTTGGCTGACGCAGAGATGGCATTGCAATCAGCAAAAATTTATGTTTCCTGCCTGGGTGCACACTGCATATGTCACTAGTTCGTAAGACAAGTTTCAACTTGTTCTGTAAAGCAGTTTATTTACACGATTTTTTGCGAGCTTTTAGTTAAAACAGATAAACTTGAATATCGCGCGGTCAAAAATTCTTCGTTTTGAATGGATTAATGCAAAAGGAAATTCATCTAAAGTCGATAAAAGTTTACGCGGACTCTGGTCCTTCCAAGTAAGTCGTTACAAAGTAGGCAGCTGTATTTAAACGTCGTCGCACGTCCCTCGCAGATGACCCACATGAAGGACGGCCAACAACAACAATCACATCTGAAACCATCGAAAAAGAGCATGATATCGTGTTGGACGATAGGCGAGTGAGGGTGAGTGAGATAGCTGATGCTGTGGGGATATCGGAAGAAAGGGTGCGAAACAAAAAAAAAAAAAAAAAAATAAATAAATAAAAAAAATAAAAAAAATAAATATTTGGCTTCAGCAGTCCTAGGTAGAACCAAGCCTAGCTTCCGCAACCATTTGTCTATGCGCATTATATTTTTGCACAAATGGAAGGGTAATGTATCAGTTGCAATAAAAACGCTTTATCAAAAGACTTCAATATTAATTATTATTACGAGTAAATAAATGTACAGTAGTTTAGTGAGACTAATCTTTAGACGATGTGCAGAGCGCGGCGGTTGCTAATCAACTAACTTGCTTAGTGTGTCTGTGTAATAGTTGTAGTGAGCAGTGAGACACTGCACTTCTCCCCCTTCAAAATTATCGCCTCCGGTGCCGAAGAGTTACTGGTGGCACAAATCTTACGACCGGTCTTCGATTTCGCTGTGAGCGTCGTTGGCATGGCTGGTGTTGCTGTGGCTGCTCGACAGGTGCATCTACCTTACCACTGGACGTTGCTTGGGAGTTCGGTTGATGAGCATCAGCCTGAGTGAGGCAAGCTAACCTTCTCCCCTCTTCAAACTCGGCAGCTCCTATGACTTTACGCATCTGGTTTTGATGTCTTCGGCTCGTTCCTGCTGAAGTTTTTACCTCGAACATTTTGCTGCATACTCTTGCAGTGGTTCTAGCAGGTATCCATCTTGGACCTCTGGAGAAATTTCGAACGTAAACTTCTTCTCCAAGCGTGAACTTCGACTCTATGGTGGCATTTTGGGAACTGCTATTCGTGGGGCTAGTTGCGAAAGCAGCGTCCGGGGTTGTCTTGCGTGAAGCAGCTCTGACGGTGACTTCCCCGTTGAATTAGGCAAAGATCTGTAAGAGACTAAAAAATCTAGTAAAGCTTGTCTATGATCATTACCAACTTGAAACAGCTTCTTCATGGCGGACTTGAAGGTCCGGACCATCCTTTCGGCTTCACCGTTTGAGGCAGGGTGAAATGGGGCGGACCGCAGATAGTTAATATCTCGCTGATAACAAAACTTTTCGAATTCCTGTGACGTAAACTGCGGGCCATTATCGGAAACCAACAATTCCGGTAGCCCTTCTACTGCAAACACGTTTTCAAGTGCCTTTAGCGTAGCTTCAGTGGTAGTGCTTGACATCTCAACCACGTAGGGAAAGTTCGAAAGTGCGTCGACACAGATGAGGTACATGTTATTAAGGAACGGACCAGCAAAGTCCACATGTATCCTTTCCCAGTGCTTTGACGGTGGTGGCCAACTTAAAAACTCTTGGCGAGGACTATCACTATTCTGCAGGCACGTTTCGCAGTGATGCACCAATCTTTCAATTTCGCGATCGATACCTGGCCACCAACAATGTCGACGCGCTAGCTGTTTAGTTCTTACGATGCCCCAATGGCCAGCGTGTAACATCTTCAAAACTCTTTTCCTTAAGCTGAAAGGTACAATTACCCTGGACATATTTGATTGCTCCAAGAGAACTCCATTATGTCGTGTTATAGCTAACCGTCTAACAAAAAAAGGTTTGATATCTTCATCTCCAATCCTAACGTTTCTAGGCCATCCTTTATCAAGTAGTCGGGAAATTTTCTTTAATACGGGATCTTTAGCAGTTTCCTTAGCAATCAGCTTGGCATTAGGCGGAAATTCGGCAATCTCATATCCAACGTCGGTGGTAACTTCAAAGCATCTTTCTTCTTCCAAGTTAAACTGGGCATCTGGACCTATGGGCAATCGTGAAAGCCCATCTGCATTGCCGTGGTGTTGTGTGGATTTGTATTTTATTGTATACGTATACGCCATTAATATGATCGCCCATCTCTGCAATCTATGGGCAGTCATCATGGGCAGCTGCTTACTTGGACTAAATATCGACAGGAGAGGCTTATGGTCTGTCACCAGCTCAAACATCCGACCATATACATACTGGTGGAACTTTTGAACGCCGAATATTATAGACAGCGCCTCTTTCTCTATTTGGCTGTATTTCATTTGCTGGGAATTCAATGTTTTCGATGCGTGGGCGACGGGACGCTCAGACCCATCTGGATAGCGATGCATTAACACAGCTCCAACTCCATGCGAAGATGCGTCGGTGGCTAACACGATTGGCAATTCTTCCGTAAAATGCATGAGCTGTGTCGTCTTGACAACTGCCATCTTCAGCCTATCAAAAGCGTCTTGTTGACGTTTTCCCCAAAGGAATCGAGTATTCTGCTTCCTTAACTCATTGAGAGGGGCTGCAATTTGGGAAAGGTTATTAATAAATTTGCCATAATATGTTACCTTTCCAAGAAATGCTTGTAGCTGTTTTAAGTCTTTTGGTGGCTTCATTTTATTAAGGGCTTCCAATCCTCTATTCGATGGTCTGATCCCACTTGCATCGATCTTATGACCTAAGTATTCAATGCTTTGCTGGCTAAATTGACATTTCTTCACGTTACAGCGCAAACCATAAGCTGATAACCGTCTTAAAAGTTCCTTCACGTTCGCCGTATGCTCCTTGCTATTTCTACCTGTAACGATAAAATCATCTAAGTAAGCAGCGCAGTGATTCATACCCGATATAATTTGCTCCATCAGCCGTTGAAATATCCCAGGAGCACTAGCGACTCCAAATGGCAGTCTCTGGTAGGCATATAACCCAAAAGACGTATTGATAACCAAATACTTCTTCGAATCGTCATCTAGAGGAAGCTGATAATAAGCATCGCTCAGATCAATCTTGGTAAACACCACTCCTCCCTGTAACTTATGGAAAATCTCTTCGACTCTGGGCATGGGATACTTGTCTATTTCCAGCTGGGGATTAATGGTTATTTTAAAATCCCCACATATGCGAATATTGCCCGAAGATTTGTTTACAACCACCACGGGGGCTGCCCACTGACTTGTAACTATTGGGCATAAGATTTCCGCTTTTACTAGTCTGTCTAGTTCTTCTTTAACAGCAGCTTTAAGAGCAAACGGGACAGGGCGAGGTTTAAAAAATTTCGGATTAGCATCCTGCTTCAGGTAAAGTCTAGCCAAAAATTTATTGCAGCGACCGAGACCACCACTAAAGACGTCCGTAAACTCAGCACAAATCTCATCAATCTCTTTAGTTAATTCGTTTTCATAGTTGGCATATTGCGAAAAGAACACAGAATCACAACAACTTACTTTAAAATTCATAGCATCGAACCAATCCATTCCTAAAATATTACCTCCTTCATAGGTATCAGCGACCAGGAGTTGCAGATTGTGCTCCTGTTCCTTAAATTGTACTGCCACATGCAAAATGCCTTTAACGGAAACCATGTGATTGCCGTATGCTCTCAAAACTCTAGCAGACTGAGTACATTTCGGCTCACCCAATTGTCGATAGCCATTTAAACCGATCATCGAACATGTGGCGCCGGTATCTAGTTGAAATTCAAGCTTTGTTCCGTCAACAATTAACTGCACCAAATACTGTTTGCCGCTCCGCTTAACATCCTCGCCTTCTTCGTTTAATGACAGAATTTGGTCCACTTTATCGTAGCCTGACTTACGTTTTGTGTTTCGCCAACACACGGACGAAATGTGACCTTTCACGTTGCACACTCTACAAACAGCATCTCGCACGGGGCACTGAAAATATGTATGTCTTATCCCACAACCAGGACAAGATCGCTTAGATTCCTTTCTATTGTTGCTGGTGGAAAAGCTGAAATTTTCCTTTTGCTGTGCCGCTGGCGGGCGAGCATGAGAACGCGATCGTGGTCTCTTGCAACCTGAATCAACACGATGAACTTGAGCAGTCATATTATCACCTTTGATAGCTAGTACTGATTTTTGCGTTCATTCAAATGTCTCCGCTATTTTAATCACGTCATCTAAGCTGGGAATTTTCTTCTGTAAAGCTGCTGAACGAACGGTATCATGTGGGGTATGTAGCACAATGATATCTCTAATCAAATTATCCACAAACGGTTGTTTACAGCTTTCCTTCTCGCAAATGAAGTCACAATCTCTCGCTGCCCCACGTAAATCCGCTAGCCACTCAGAATAGGTTCGATTGTCTTTCATACGCATTTGAAAGAAAGCATAGCGGGCAGCGAGACAATGTGTTTTATCTGCAAAATGCACCGTAAGCTTTTCGATAAGAGCTTGAAACGATTCCCCCTCTACTTTTTTGTCGGCGAATAAATTCCGTATGAGTTCGTATAACTGTGGACCGGACCATGACAAAAAAAATGCCCTTTTCTGCTCATCTGCGACCACATTATACGCATCGAAATGTTGATTTAGCTGGTCTACAAACGAATTCCATGACTGCTTACGTTTGTCAAATGGTGGGAAAGATGGTATATGGCTGGTTGAGGGTAAAGCACCTGCTCCAACGCTTGTTGATGATCCTGCAGCCATCTTACCAATAACATTCTTCTGCTCCGCTAGCACATTTGACATCCAGTTTTGTTGCTTAGTTAGCAATTCAGAAAACATCTCTATCAAATTTTCTGCTTGTGACATTCTTACGCGGGTATTGACGAACTAGTTCTGCAACTGATAACACCAAATAAATAAAATATGAAAAAAAATACGAAAAATCCTCGTCGCCAATAATGTATCAGTTGCAATAAAAACGCTTTATCAAAAGACTTCAATATTAATTATTATTACGAGTAAATAAATGTACAGTAGTTTAGTGAGACTATTCTTTAGACGATGTGCAGAGCGCGGCGGCTGCTAATCAACTAACTTGCTTAGTGTGTCTGTGTAATAGTTGTAGTGAGCAGTGAGACACTGCAAAGGGACCTACAGTTTTCTGCCGTTTTCGAACGGCGAGTTGGGAAGCTTTACAAGACAAATGATACTCTTGAATGCTTGCCAGGTATTCGGAAGAGGTGGGCACTGTGAAAAACTTTTTAGGTGTTTGCGGCGGGATTCGAACCCAAGACCGCTGGCTCAGTAGTCCGACGCACTAACCACTTACGCTACAATGCCCACAAGGGTGCGAAACATCTTGTATAAAACATTAGGGACGCGAAGGCTCTGCGCAAGATGGGTGCCGCATTTGCTGAATGCCGATCAAGAGCAATCTTTGGACCGATTCAATAGGGATGCGACCGATTTTGTGCAGCGATTTCACACCATGGATGGGTCCACCACTTCATGCCAAAAACAAAACAGCAGTCGAAGCAGTGGATGGAATCCGGTGGTTCAAAGCCAAAGATCACATCTACCGGAAAAGTCATGGCCAGCGTGTTTTGGGATGCAAAAAGGATCCTGTTAATTGATTACCTTGACAAAGGGAGAGCAATCATAAGTGAATATTACTCCAACCTTCTTGACCAGCTGGATGCCAAATTTCGCGAGAAGAAGCCTGACTTGAAAAAGAAAAAAATCATCTTTCATCAGGACAATGCACCTGTACACAAGTGTGCGATGGCGATGGGAAAACTTTGGTCGGCCATCCCCCCTATTCTCCTGAATTGGCACCCTCAGACTTCCATCTGTTCTCAAAATTTAAGAAATTCGTTTCTGGGAAGCGCTTCGCATCCAGTGAAGAAATTGAGAGGGCTGTAGATGAATATTTATACAGCTTTCCAGACTCTCATTTCCGGGAAGTAATACTGATGTTGGAGAAACGCTGGACCAAGTCAAGGGAGATTATGTAGAAAAATAAGATAATTTTATGATTCCGAAACATAAAAGTTTCACATCTATTTTATAACTCCTCCCACCATCCCCCGTCACACAGAATTGTTAATAAATTTAGCTGAAAATGCGATTATTTTAATGCATAATCATTATAAACGAGTAAAAACCTAACTAACCGTGCACACAAATTTCCAGCTACAGCCATAAAACTCCATGCACTTGATCCGAACTATGAAAGCTGAATAAACTAATCTCTCTCTGCGAGAAAAAAAAAATCAAACAGTGATCACATTAAGGATTTTCATAGCAAACAAGGAATTAGGTACACGATGCACTCACAATTATCCTTGTAATGCTCTCAAGTGCTTGAGCATTAACCTACCGCACTACTAAAAACTTCTATCTTCTGAAATTTCAAAATTTTGAAAACTCCCAAACCGAACCGTAACAGTAACCGAACGCATTAAACTCCATTAAAGCCATAAAAGTTAAAAGCATTCTGAATATTTAAAATCACGCCATCACGTCGCATTATGTGGAACTAGAAATGGGGCCACCATGCGCTGGCTTAGGAGAAAACGAGAGCGAGCAGCAATTTATCGTCCATCTAAAATCTTCCAACAATTGAACGTGATAGTTGGGGAATTTAAGCATGTGGCAGATGAAGAGCATCTCCATCTACACCGCGGCGGACCACACCGGTCTGGTCTCCGAAGGATCATTTAAATTACCACAAAAAAGAAGGCAAAAGTGTGTGAGAATATTTCTTCCTGGATTCCTGTTTATTCATAGGTAAATGATGTTCTCTGGTACCCCTACTCTCTACATATATCCATGCCTCACAAACAGTAATATCAATAAATTTTATTCGAAAGCATAATGTCCTTGGATGGTCGCATTCTGCTCCGGATGGTTTTTATTATACTATATTCGCCTTCGGTTCACTTCTTTGCTCCTTCGATAGTTATCTAATAATAATTTTATTTTTAAGTAGAGCTGGAGCTGGCTCATTCCTAGTACCTACTGTTGAAAAAGGTATTCTTCCGTTTATATTTTAATAAATAATAGGAAAATTCAAGTTTGTACGTGATTTCAGATGGTTTATGACTTTGCCAACATCTTTCATTGCTTCCTTGTTCTATATGCTTGGTATGTATATATTTGTATATTGCAAGATAACGGGTAGCAGGAGGTGAGATAAGGAATGTATTTATATATTTAAATGGGAATGAGAGTAGAATTAAAAATAGAATGCACGATATTGGCTAATGGTTTCCATTTACTATGTACTTAGCGTAGCTGAGAACTGAAAAGTTCTACCAAAATTAATTATTTAACCTTTTAAAGTAACTTTTACTTCGTTCGTCTTCAGATTTTTGGTCAGTTTCAAAATTAATTTTTAATTACACTAAGAGTTGTTCTTATACTTTTTGTGCTTGGTTGCACTGTATTTTTGGTCGCACTGTCATTTTCTGCAACGATAGCAATATTTTGGCAGTACAAGTGCTTTAGTGCTATAAGTGAAATAAATAATCGATATGGGTAAGGAGTGGGACGTGGGAGTGTTGAAGATTTGTGAGTCATATATCTAGAAGCATCACAGCGTTATGAAAAAAAATGTTCTTCCCTGTCTGCTCTGTGACAATCAATCCAAAATTAAACTCGGGATTGGATGATTCTGAACTACCTCTATAGATTAGGTTAGGTTAGGTTAAGAAGGGTATATGAACGAGCAGTGGACCCGAAGGTCCATTGTAAATCCCCTCATAGTTTGGGAGTAAATCCCCTTTTTTACCAACTCGTAAGCCAGTTTCTGCAATTAGTGCATCTTAGAAGATCCGAGATCTGTTATGTCTTCCAAGAATTTATGACCTAAAGTACGGAGGCGTCATTCTTGGAAGGCGGGGCAGTAGCAGAGTAGTTGTTGGTTCGATTCGCATTCTTTCTCATCTCCGCAGCTTCTACAGATATTGTTGGACATATTCACAGTCGATTCGTGTGAGCCACAGAGCGTTGGTCTCTTTTTCGGTAGCATGGTCGATTATGATGAACAGTGTTTTAATCGGTGGCAGTATGGACATGGAGGTCCTATATTGCTTTTAGAGCGGGCTGACCAGAATATCTATCTCCGATCGGAGGTAGGTCGCTTCCTTTTATGAATATTGCAGCTTTTTTAATCGCTAGTAATTCCTCCTGGAAAACGCTGCATGTACCTAAGTCCGTCTTTGAGTCGGTGGGTGAAGAGTGCTATTTCTTGGTCTTTGATCTTGTTGTTTGACAGCCAGTCTTTCCTACTGGGAAAAAGGATTGGTACATTCCACCCTAATGGAATCTCCACCCCAACTCAGTACTCCGAGGCCGCCCACCACCTATTGCCCAAGAAGAACGCCACCTCTCACGCAAGACAAGAACCACATTGGCGCAACTACGTTCAGGATGGTGCCACTCTCTAAATAGCTACAGGAACCGTCTCGACCCATCCATCGAAAAAAAATGCCCAGACTATGGAAACGGACCACATGACACCAAACATCTATTCAACTGTGCAGCCAAACCGACAGACCTACACCCTAAGGGTCTGTGGGATAATCCAAAAGACGCGGACCAATTCCTTGGCCTAGAGACTGACTCGCCCAGAACAGAAGTGTGACTGCTACAACAACATTGGTACATTCAAGTTGAAGTCATCGTGAGGAGTAATGAAGTCTGAAGTCTTGGTTAAAATTTAAGAAGTGCATCTCTTCAGTTGCTGTATTTTTCCGATTATCGCCGCATGTCCATACGTGGTTTGTTTTAGCAAATCGGATTCTCTTAATCTGAGGGCTCCGTTTGCTGCTGCGCCTTTGATAAACATGTCAAGGGGAAGGTAATGATATGAAGAATCACATCAAATCCCGCTTGTGGTGTACTTTTTATTGCTGGTGTCTCGCTGAGTGCCGCTAATCTTTGCACTTTGGCGAGTTTGTTTATGTAGCTTTTTACTTTTGTTAGAGTCCACAATACAGTGGATGATGATAGGTCTGATGATTGTAGTGTACATCTAGCTTATGATGTAGGGTTACAGTACCCATCCTTTTCCGAAAGTTCTTTTACAGGCTTAAAAGTATTTAATCCTTTCTTCATTCTCATTTCAATATTTTGTTTCCAGGATAGCTTGGAGTCCAAAATAATTCCTTAGGATTTCACCTCCTTTGAGAGGTTGATTGTGATTCCTTCGAGTTGTGGCAGGGGAAATTATGTGATCTTGTTTGTCCTGGTGAAGAGGACAAGCTCGTTCTTTTGGGACTCACGTTAAGACCATTCTGCTTGGGTCATACCGAAAGTTATTTCAGAGCAGATTCCATAAGGCTGATGAATTTGCCTGAGATCATGATTACTAAGTCATCCGCGTACGCTATAATTTTTGTTCTTTTTTCTGAGAAAACCTTGAGGATTTTTCCTACAACTAGGACCCACAGTAGGGGTGTGAGTTCTTCTGTGTGAGGTGTCCCTTTTGTCATTGTTTGTCATGTCACGGCCTTAGTTTTACCAAAAGGTGTTTGATTTCGTTCAAGATAATTATAATGCTACCATGTATTTTTTGGATGTCGTTTTCGTCTGCTTCCTTCAATTTTCATATTTGTATGCAGTGCTGCATTTTTTCAAAATCATGCTGCCCAAGTGTTGAAATACTTTTATATGCTCCACATGTACGCTTTGGACTTTTTTTTATCAGCCACCGAGTTACGCAATTTCTCAACTTATTCGTTCGGTTTCCGCTGAATACTACAGAATTTTTGAGAGATTTCGGATTCGTCATCGACTTAATCTAGATTCGACGCCTTGTTTGGTTTTAGGTTATACCATGCAGATTTGTATGTATGCATAATTCACCTGCTTTTGATACAAGCCAGATACAATCCGATGAATAAAACAGAGACCATATCCAAAGGATTCAAATCGTTAGCCTAAGCAGCATAGGTTAGGTTAGGTTAAAGGGGTATTCTAGTCTAGGATTTTTAAAAAATCGTTTTTTTTTATTTCATATTTTTAAAGATTAGACCTCCAAAAATGTATCCTCCAAAGGTTTCGTGAATTATCCTACAGAAAGTCTCTTATACACCATGAATTCTCAGAAAGTCTCTATGTGAAGGTCGTTGTAACGTAATTCTTTAAATGCGTTTTTCTCGAAACTATCTTTTCCAACACGTCTGACATCTCAAGTTCTAGTGAACCGATTAACTTGAAATTTGGCGTGGATTTTCTTTATATGTATATGTATATCCCACTATCGCAGGAACTAGAATTATGTAAAAAGTTTGTTTTTAACTATTTTGAAAAGATTAAAAACTTTGAAAAAAAAAACGGCAAAAAATCACCTTTTTTTCGAACAGCCGCCATTTTGTGAAAAAAATGTTGTTTTTTATTTCCGTAGTTCAGGCGATAGCGACATTCTTACTGATTAAGAATCTTTTTTTTTTTCGTATCACCAGAAGGGTTGGAATCATGTCAACAAGGACGCACCATTACTTTTCACAGCCCCACTTTACCAGCCTGTAATTTTTTAAATTTTTAAAAAATAAGTTTTTTTTTATTTTTTGTATTGTTAAATGCCAATAAATATCTAATAAAAGACTGACTCATAAAAATACTTGGTTTTTTTTTATCGAATTTTAAAAAAAAACACCCAAAATTCGTACGGCTAGGCTAGGTTGTCCCCATCACTCTGGTTGGATTCACTTAGACACTTGAGGTCCATTGTGTTACCACATGGAGTAGATTCATTCATCGGTACTCCCCTACTCCTATTTGGTTACGGATTAGAACGAACTTGTATTTTATTTTAAGATTTAATGTTCAACCCAGACTGTAAGATCATTTAAGCCAAAGAAAGGCTGACAAGCACGTAGCTGTTCCATTCACGGTTATTACATTACGCTAGCATAATGATACTTAAGCTTCACTGGCTGTAATTCGAATTAAATAACATGAAATTCGTGTCAAAATTGAAGCCTTTTCCATGTCACATGAAGAATATTCTCAAACTCCAAATATTTTAGATGAAAAAAAGATTGTCCTTGCCCAGTATCTCTACGTGACAAATTGCTTCTCAATTTTTCCTTACAAAACTTGCGAACATGTGTACATACATGTGTACATGTTTATATGATGAAACACAACACTGTCAATAAAATCAGGAACCCATTCTTAGTACCACCAAATTTAACCACATAATCCATTCATTTATCATTTTCGTGATTCTGTCCAAAACTACCACAATGAAATCATTCAATCTGTATTCCAGCAACAGAACAGAATTTGTTGGAAAAAATCTCCTCCAAAATACCACGGTGACATTAAATATCTGCAACAACCAATAAATCATCAGCAAAACCATTCGATTCGATTTGATTCATATCACATATTGTCCCAGACCATGGTTATCGATGAAAGGCTAGGTTAACCGCCGTAGTTTGTATCTTTTTTTTCCTGGCCTCCAAACACACACGTCGTCACATCAAATTGATTTCAAAAACGTACAACGTACCGAGGTTATTTCAAAAAAAAAAGAAAACCACAACCGAATGTGTCCCTTAAGTCAATTAGCCTAATTCTAGGTGGTGGTCATGGCTACACCTGTGCGAAATTAAATTTAACATTTACTCCAATTCACGAGACTTGGGTAGTGTTAAAAATTGAACTTAATAGATCTAAAATTAGAAAACTCGGTTAAAACTGACAACAAGGAGGGAACGAAACGTCCAGGGTGTGTGTGTGGGCAGAAAGGGAGCGGAAAGAAGACGAAGAAAACATGTCCACCCCCTTTTGCCTTAGTCGATTAGGCAGCATTGCACAAAAGTAAAAGCACAAGTATAAGTATAAGTATAAGTATAAGTACAAGTTCGGTGGGTAAATTGAGGGGGTTGAATGTCCTTTAGTGGGTTTGAATTTTTTCCCTTCACTGCTTCGGCAAAAGTGGTAGCAGACACGGTGACATTAAAATAATTGGCTTCCCTCCAAACGAATCTAGGAGCATAAAACAGGATTTTCCTTCACCCTAATACAATTATTTTTCAATATGCGGAGTGATTCCCCAGTATACTCGTTCTCGTATGTGTTTACTTGAGAGAAAGCGAGAGAAGGACGAAAGGACGAAGGAAATAAGAATAAGACAAATTTATCGAAACTACGTGATATGCTTATTGATCCTTGATACGAAACGATACTTCCACTATCAGCCGACTTTGAGAAGGGAAATCCTTTTAATTTCTTATTTATTTTCGGGTCCGATCGTCCGCACCGCTAGTTACACAATGACTCGTAGGGGGTTTCATTGGGTCGATTGATGTAGAGCGAGGGAGCGCACGGCGCACGATGCTCCTCTCTAATTATTATTCCATTCAAATCAATAGGACCACATCAAGCAGTGAATTTTGTCCGTCCCGCTCCAGACCGTCCGCCTACCTAATTCGCAACGCGCCGCCTATTAAATTTCACTCGAACCTTCTTGGCTTTGTTTTTCACTTGGAATCGATTGATTGAATCTGTGAAAGAGATTTTCATTGCTGTTATTGTTGTAACGCTCTGATTGCTTTTAATGTTGGGAAATTAAAAGGATATGAGTGGCAGTGGGCGGTTGATTGGACTCCACGAGTCCATTTGCCTTTAATCTTAGAAGTTACTCAGTATCGGTGTGTGTTTGTGTATTTGTATCTCACAGGAGGGAATTGAATTTTGTGGTCGGTCATATCGATGGCATTGGCAGTTAGTGAAATGAATTTGGTCACATGCCAAGCTCAGAGGAATCGATTATTAATTGACAGGCAAAATTGGTAACATTGCAAATGAAAAAGTAATAAATGTGGTTGCAACTGTTATTTTCAGAAACAGTCAGCGGTAAGCGGTGACCGCTGATTGACAGTGAACATTTGGATTCCGTACGAGTACAGTAGGTACGTATGAAATTTTAATAACAATCCAAAGTGGACTACAGATGGGAATTAGGAACTGTCAAACTTGATATTCCCCAAAAATCCTCTCAAGTCAATGCTGGAACAGAGACTTGTTGGGATATTGATTTTTGTGTGATTGGATTTTGTAAGGATTTTAAATGGTCAAAGCGAGGGTTCTTCTTGTACATTTTTAGAGTGAACTGCATTTTCGGTGACACTTTCACCTGTGGTATGAATATTTGCTTGGAGTACTTGGTATTTGAGGTTTGTCAATTGTCAGGCTTTTTCACATTGTATTTAATCACCCAACTCTAGAATCCGTTAGACCTGGGAATGAAATAATCAGACTACAAGTGGATGAGAAATATCAAACTTTGCACCGAAGTAGGTACTTGGTTTTTTCTTTTAAATTAATTAAGTGGGAGTCATTCACATTACCGACGTTAACTTGTCCTGTCGAACCGATTCAATGATATTGATTCGAATTTCGGTGAAACATTCCCGCCGTAACGCACAGTGCTTCGCTTAGAACAAATTTTGGGACAAAAATAAAAAAAAAAACGAAGTTGTTAACTTAGCATTACGATGAATTGGATTGTTATCACAACAAGACAAAGAATATTATTCCGTTAGTATTTTTTAACTACAGTTATCAGGTAAGACAGACATTACGTTGAAATTTGAGTTATTGTGTCGTAGACAAAGTGCATTTGATTTAGCTTGATTTCAGTCCACTTCCATTTTTACTGCCGTAGGTCCTGATAATATGTCACCAAAGTTTATTAAGCTTATTTGGCCTATAATTGCAAGATATGTACTACATATTTTTAATGTGTGCACTTGTAGTAGTACTTTTTCGTCACACTGGAAGGTAGCTAAAATCATACCTATTCCAAAAAAAGCGAGTCCTACCATTCCAGCAGACTTCAGGCCGATAAGCCTTCTGCCCTATCTATCGAAAGTTTTTGAAAAAATCATTCATAGTCAAATGCTTATCTACTTAAATAACAACAATATGATCTCTGTCTGGCAATCAGGCTTTCGAAACAAACATAGCTGTGAATCAGTAGTCATTAAAATCACTACCGACTTACTGATGGAGTTTGATTCAGACAAAATTGGTCTATTGTTGTTGTTGGACTTCTCGAAGGCTTTCGATAGTACTGATCACGCAATTCTTTTATCAAAATTGAGGAACAAATGCAATTTCTCTAGTACTGCTCTTCGTTTGCTGTATAACTATCTCAGAGACTGGGTTCAAGAAGTAAATACTGACAGCGGAACTTCCAGACCAGTTATTATAAATACAGGGGTCCCACAAGGCTCAGTACTGGGACCACTGCTATTTTCATTATTTATTAATGATCTCCCGGATTCTGTAAGTTCCTGCAATATACAAATGTATGCAGACGACGTCCTGATTTACCTTTGTCGTTCTGTAGGGCTGATGGAAGATCTAGTGGCAAGGATGAATGAAGATCTAGCAAGAATTCAACTCTGGTCTGATCTCAACAAACTTAAACTTAACCCCTCTAAGACTCTAGCAATGTTATGCTCAAGAAGAGAATTGAAGGCTTCAGAATTTCCCTGGATTGTTCTTAACGGTGAAATTATTCCATACGTCGATAAAGTTAAATATCTGGGTCTTACGTTAAACAACAAGTTAAGCTGCTGCGACGCCATTTCGACAACAATTGGGAAAATATACTCTGGTTTGCGCAGCTTAAGATGCTCTGCCTATCTCCTTCCACCGAACATGAAACTGCGTCTAGTTAAAACCCTTATTATGCCCTATTTTTTGTTTAACTGCTCTGTAAATATATGCCACATTAGACTACGAATGCAAACGCAAAATAAATGTAGCATTCAATGACTGTCTCAGATTTATTTATAGCGTTCCGAGATATACCAGTGTCTCATATTTCAAAACTTCTCTTTTAGGCATCTGTCTAAATGATCACTATGACTTTCGTAACTTGCTCAAACTCCATGCAATTATTCATAACCATTGTCCTGTGTATCTGAACGAAATGCTACGATGTGCCCAATCCGGTAGCGGTCTACGTTTAATCTTACCCCGATTCGCACACACTATTGCTGAGCGATCTTTCTTTGTAACAGCAATTCGACTGTGGAATAGACTTCCGGTTGAGTTGCAGAGAATAGGCTCATTGACCGAATTTCGGAGGAGGTTATTTTCTCACATATCAAACACTAATTGAAGCCACATAATATCTATTCCCTTATCCTAAGCCTAATTATCATAGCTTTCTTTTTTTATTATTTTGCCATTTGTTTATCTTTTCTTCTTTATTCTTGTTTTTTTTTTCTCTCGCTTTTTCTTTATATCTTAAACATTAATTTTTAAAATTTTTATTTTTTAATTTTAACTTGAACTTTGTAAATGCTATCTTGATACTTATTATTAGATTTTAAAATCTAGAAGTATTTTGTTAAATAGAAATGAATGAATAATAAATAATAAATAATAATAAATAATAAATAATAAACTGTTATTTTAAAACTAAATACTTTTTGGTAGTGTAATTAATGGAGAATAATAATGAAGGTATGTACTAAATACTTAAGTAGATATTTTTTCGTTGTACTGCTTTAGTTTCTTACAAGAAAACACAGAACATGGAACAAAAAACGTATTTTGATGTATTAAAATGCCTGTCCGAGACGATTAAATTTATCGATTAAACTCACTAAGTTCTGCGAGTAGGCCTTCTTGCTGACGACCAAAAGGAGTACGAAACGTTTCCGCGATATTTTCGCTTTTCCAGCACGTATGTTTCGATCCATATTTAATAACCTCCTAGTTTTTTTTTTTTTATCGAAATTTGACAGTTTAGCAATGATACGAAATTTAAAACGACACCCTTCTTGTTCGCTGACCCTATA
Organism: Brachyopa scutellaris; assembly: GCA_949775065.1. Taxonomy (NCBI): domain Eukaryota; kingdom Metazoa; phylum Arthropoda; class Insecta; order Diptera; family Syrphidae; genus Brachyopa; species Brachyopa scutellaris. The sequence continues at coordinate 182,943,374 of OX459112.1, read as the reverse complement.
TTTCTCCTCCGTCCATCTAAAAAATATGCAGTCCACATCCATCTTCAGCTTATACACGTTGAAATTAAATTCCTATTATAAAAATTTACAATTTTAAAATAATTCTATATCTTTTGTTGTTGTTGCCTTTCCTTCACTGAATAACAATTTCAAAGCGTGCGGTAAACGAACGAAAACTGTTCTATTATAATCAATGGTAGCGTGAAATTGTTATCTATATACTCGTAATATGAAACCTATGGACAAGGCGCATGGCGTGCAAGCGGACTGAAAAGAAAAAATAATATGAGTTAGAAGGAACTCAAAAGAACCGAATTTTCCACAGCTAAACACACGAAAATAGATTTTTTTTTTAGATCTCAAATTTTTATCCACACTTTTGTTTTTGTCTATTTTCAGTTTCTTTTTTTTCTCACTATAGTCAATGGAAAATAAAGTAATACAAAAAAAATATTTCGAAGGAGGAAATTCTGCTCACTTGGAAAACCAATTTTCTGGAATACAGATACACTCGTTTTTCTTTTTGTTTTCTTTCCTCGTCTGTTTGATTCCATCCGTTTCCATCTTCAGGTTTTTTTTTATAAAAATTCCCACACAATATCCGGGAGTTATGTGGCACAGCATTGAGCATACATACATTCATAATGTGTGTTGTGTTCTTCTTAACACCTAGTGTGTGTCCTACTAAAGGTGTCCTTGATGTGAAACACGTTGGATAATACAAAAAAAAAAAAAAAATGGATATGGAATATCAACACAAAAAAAGGAGAAAAATAATAATATACAAATATACCGGAACTCACAGAGGAAATATGCGGAATGAAAGGAAAAAATATTTTATACATATTTCTGGATAAATTGGAGGGATATGCAGGTTATATCCTTCTTTAGTGTATACATTGTGAGAGAATGAAAAACAAATATGAAAAATAACTGTAAAAGCCTTAAAGCCTAAAGTTTTTTTTTGGTTATAAAAAGTGAGAAGATATTTCTTATGAATTTGAATACATAATTTAGATCATTGGTTTCAGCAGTTATGTATTTCCTGAATTAATTTTGTTCAGACATACTTGGCAGACCTTCTCTTAGTGCTCACTAAACTTGACATGATCTGCGAGATAAATGACCGAGATTCAATATAGTGATCCCAAGTCGAAAAGTATGGGTATTCCAAAATTCACCATGTAAACCTCAATGTCATCGAGTGGTTTACGGATGGATCCAAAACGAACACGGAATCTAAGACCAATATCTCTGTAAAATGGGAAAAGCCCAGGCTCTCTCAGGCTTAACTCTTTGCCATTCAATAATGTGCGAATATCAGTCTTAGAAATGGATTGAAAGGCGCCACCATCCATATACTCACTTACAATGAAGCAGCACTGAAAGCCTTAAGCTATTATCTATCTGCCTTCAGATCAGTACTGCTTTAATACCCTTTAGGGCATATCTTAAAGAAATAAAGTCAAACGGTGGTGGGTACCAGGGCATAAGAGTAATGATAGAAAAAAAATCCAAAAAACTGGCGAATCTGCAGATTCGTTTACTGGGCCAGAACCTTTCTGCAGCATTCCGAACTCAACAATAAATTCAACGATGGGAGAATATCCAGGTGCCTAGGCAAGCTAAAAGAGCGATAAAATCCTTACAAAATAATTCAAAACCATCGCTGAACCTCAAAAGGGATAAAATCAGAAGATTGGCCAGCCAATCATGATGGCACAAAGCCAGTCATGATGACTCCACCGAAGAGACTCTGGGTTCCTAAACTTTGAAGCATAATTATATAATCTTCTAAATCGCAGTCCCCAATAGCTAGTCACAAAGTAACCTTTTTAAGGTTAACGTAAACTGGAATTACTTTACTTAAAAAAAAAAATAAATAAAAATAAATATTTGGCTTCAGCAGTCCTACATAGAACCAAGCCTAGCTCCCGCAACCATTTGTGTGTGCGCGTTATATTTTTGCACGAATGGAAGGGACCTACAGTTTACTGCCGACTCCGAACGGCGAGTTGGGAAGCTTTACATGACAAATGATACTCTTAAATGCTTGTCAGGCATTCGGAATAGGTGGGCACTGTGAAAAACTTTTTAGGTGTTTGCGGCGGGATTCGAACCCAAGACCACTGGCTCAGTAGTCCGACGCACTAACCACTTGCGCTACGGTGCCCACGAAAGGACCTACGATGTTTAATATGTAAGCCTCCAAAATGTTGCACAAATGAACCCCACGTTTGGGGTAACTTTGTGCCACTGATGAAATCCTTTGGTAATCCTGTCAAAATGTAAGTCTGCTTAGATCTTATCCTATAAAACATTAAATCACATGATAGCAATATTTTTAAAACAAACAAATAAACGTTTTTAAATTAACAGAAATAAGTAAAAGCGTTGGGTGAAGAAAAAACCTGTAAGAATCTGTAAAGATCCCTTTTAGAAATCAATTTGGGTTAATAAATCACCACGACAACGTTGTTGATGTCAAAACAGATTTCATCCTTCTAGTACGGCCATTTCCAGAATAGTCCACTTTTTGTCAGCCTGCTAACCAGGAAAGTGTTAGCATCATCTCGGACAGGACGTATAGCATTTTTCAATGCTCCTGGTGTAAAGTTGCAGTAAGACCGTCATCATATCTTTTTAACATATCTTCAAGGCCTTTCGGCTCAGTTGTTTAATCTTTATATTTGAAATTGGAGAGGAAGCGGTTACTTTGTACCAAGTACGTTTGAAAATAAAAAAGGTGATAACTTTGGGCCAAGCAAGGGCGTTGGTACAAAGTTACCCCATGAACTTGTAACTTTATTCAAAAAGCCTCGTAAAAAGTAAAACAAAAAGTATATTAAAATAATGTAAAGTAAAAATAAATCATTAAAAAATAACATACCTTCAATTCTATAGCGGTTTTAGTTTTTTTGGTTGAAGGTGAAATTATAAGATAAGATAGGATAAGATAAGATAAGATTTCTTCAAATTCAAATATTACAATAATTAAATAAACAAAGTGAAATAATGGTGACATAGGTGTTTCTTATGAAAAAAATAGAGATAATGCTACTTCACAGGCTTTAAAAAGTTAGCATAAATATTTTAAAAAATAAGTAGGTAGTTCGAAAAACAGGTATCGATACCTGATTTAGAGAATTTCCTCGCAAACTATAATTGTCGATTTGAAAAGAATATTTTGAGCACTTTAAAAAAGTACAAGTGGCGGACTGGAAGAATCTTCAAATCCATAAACAATGGAAAACTAACGAGGCTTTCGGGAAATTTTTTTCAAAAAGTGTTTTCGAAGTATCAAAAGAGGTTGAATTTTACTGAAGCAAGCTCCTCCCATATTGTAATCTTGAATGAAAAATTCCATAGTAGATTCTTAACAATAGTTGGGGGGAGAAAATATTGCGCAGAAAATAGACGTTTCTAAGAGTGCCACGAAAATAATTTCTCAAAATGTCTGTATGTCTGCTAAAGCTCACAAAGCACGTTTCCGCTAAAAACTTGACTTTGAATGACAACTCAGTAGGTACCTACTCAGAAACATAAAAACAAAGGATTCCAGATAACACCTGAAAAATCCTTTCCAGCAGCCTTGCACAGTGAAAAAAGGTGCATATTTTATGTAAAAGTGTTGGTTAATTGTAATTGAATGTTAAAAAAACACAATTAGCACAAAGTAACCCCAGTTTACGGTATTAAATTATTTGCCAAAAAACGTATATACCTCTACTGATCTAATACAAAGTTCTGCAGAAGGATTCAAGTAACATCTAAAGTTTCACTTGGGTTAAAACTGATTTATTAAAAAGAATAACGAACAAAAAACATGCTAATTGAAGTACTAGTACCTAGTTTTTTTTTATTACATCTGCATGTGTTGACAATATTTCGAAAAAAACTTGAGGTTAAACATATGCAAAAATTATCAAATCACACATACGGGGAAAACTCACTTCATTTCAACCTAAGCTCATTTCACGAAAACATTCCAAAAATCCAATTAGTGACCAAAACCGGTATAATATTTACCCAAAAATGTAATTTCAAAGTTCACAATCAAAGGACAAAAAAAAACTCTCCTCTTTTTGTCTATCCCTACTCTTTCTCTATATTTAACACTGAAAGGTAAAATCGTGTCCCTGTCACAATAATTAAATTGTTTAAACGAAATAATCCCAGGGAAATTACATGAATGCAGCGTCCCCAACTCTGTAGAGTTTTGGTAAAGGAAACAAAGAGCATCACAATCCAATGACATTTCGGGCATGAATAAAACCCAAAAGTACCACCCTTCGTTCGTTGCTCCACCCTGTGAATCGAGTTTTGTGCCTGCTTAACAAAAACTTAAAAGGACAACAAGAACTTTTGTTATCCTACCTAGCAAACCTCACAATGGTGAAACAGAACTTTCTCTTAGTAGTATGTCTTTTGCGAATGTTTGTTGCCTACCAGAAAACCCCACCACCTTTTGCATTGTTATTTTGTTGACGTTACGTATCCTTGCTCTGATGTTGGCTGTGTATTTTAATCCTTTGTAAGGATTTAATTTCCTTGCGGTAAGGTGTTACGAGTTGTGTTCAAAATGACATTTTTTTTATTTGTAAAAACGAACTTAAGTACTTTAGCACAAAAAGAGGAAAATGGTAAAGTTAATTAAGAAAAGGACATTTGCCAAATCAAAGTCATTCTTTGGTTCTGCTTTGTTGTGAGTAGTTTTTGTAAATGGATTTGTCAAGAATTGTAACTGGTTATGTACTCTTTCTGTTAGGAGCGTTTTTAAACCAACTCGGAGAAAACAAATACCTTCTTCGCATTCGAGGCGTATACGTAACATTTTGTGACTTCACATTCAAGGCGTATACGTAACATTTTGTGCCTCCAATCAAACGAAGGTCAATATGCAGCTAAACCAAGTGCCTACCCTTCTACGAAAATTTCTGTTTCTGTTCAAACGAATATCGACATCCAAACATTCTACTGGCACTGGCAAGTGACCTAAAAGTTGGTTCATATTGCACAAACATGCATCCTGAATTAAGAACATTCAACAGCAACTGCAGAAGCGGTCTTAGAGATGCGAAACATTGTGTTTTATGTGACATGCAAAACGAGTGACGTATATGTACATAAATGTAGGAAGCTGAGAGGGGCGGTTCTGCTGCATTCAGTTTATGATGCCTACCAGATATGGAAACTATATCAGTATCAATTCAAATTCAACATAGTCCTGTGCAATATTTATGAATGCCGAACATGCTAAGCAATTAATCATCGTTGCCGACACACTAAACATACACACATACAGACACAAATACTGTTCAAGAATTCAGTTCACCAGAGCTACATATACTTGTACCATCATCATCGTCGTCCTCATCATCATCATCATCATCGTTGGCGTCGCCATTTCCATCAGCTAAAGCTATTGCATCGTCGTACATGGCAAATATAAATATTTCAAAATTTTCAATATCCACACACAAATAGAGCTACATACTCGTAGATACAAGATACAAGTACATACCTAACATTTCTCAGTCCGGAACCATCATACGGAGTGTGATTCGGACACGGACACAATTTCGAGATTGTGTATCATTTGGAGCAGTCATCGCATGAGATGTCTCATATATCAATTTGACAGGGATCCGCGCAATGGGGAATCCTGGTTGGTAGTGAAGGGAGAAGTTCAAATATATGTGCAATTTGCATTTGATGCAAGAAGCGACAAATAGTTTATATGCGGAAAATTATGCAGCTGGCCGGGCCGCTGTGAATTCTGCGTTTGGCTTTGTTTTGAGATCATAAATGATTTTAACCTTATACAAAGAAAATGGTTATTAAATTCTAATTTTCATTGGAGTTCAGTTATCTTTAAAAAAAAAGACTTCTAGTAGCTCTGAAAGGCTTAAAATCAATATAAATTCGGCGTTAGGTCTTATCGCCCAAAACCATAACGCCCAAAAACCGACACATTGCCCAAAATTCCAACCGCAACGCGGAGCCCCCCCCCCCCCCCCCCCCCCCCCCCCGCGACGGGTGATTTGATAATATTACCTTTCACACACATTCTCAAATACTTTTCTAATGCCACTTGAAGAATTGGTATCACTTGATAGCACTGCACGACTCGAACACTTTTTTAGTGTTCCGTCCGTACCAAAACGGAACACTAATGGAATCAGTTCGGCGTCTGTCTGTCTGTCTGTCTGTCTGTCACAGGCCTTTTTCTCAGAGACTACTTAACCTAGACTATCGAAATTTGGAACAGTTATAGCAATTAGTGACCTAAACACAGACCAGAACTTAAAAAGCTGAATTTCGACTTTGGGGTGGTAGTTTCTTAACAAATTTTCACAAAACGTTACAACTTGCTGTCCCGAGCTTTTTCTCCGAAAATATCGCTCAGAAAAATCTGAATAAAATCACAAACATTGAGAATAAAGTGTAGATGGAAACATAATTCTCACGACTGCCCTACTTCAACCGTTTTTTTTTAATTAATTTTTTAATTTCAACTACCCTACTGTTTACATACCCAGAAAAATATCACAACGCCTAAAAGTAGATACGAGAGTAAAAATTGAATAATTGATGGCAAAAGTGTTATAGCCGCAGCGAATTTTCTTCTTTTCTATTCTTCTGAGCAGATGAGAAAGGACATCAGAGACATATGTACATACATACATGCATATGTAGGTAATTTGTTCAACTTACTTGTTGGTATACATTTATGTAGGTACAAATTTGAATTTATTTTTCGCAAATTGTGCTCAATTTATTTGTATTGAAATGTGCTGTGCACCATAAAACTATGTATGTAGGTACACATGTACTTTCTTGTGTCTGCAGATATACAAGTGCATATGTACATATATGTACCTATATATGTTTTTATGTTTGTACATATATGTGAGTATCGAACAAAGTATCATTGTTTCTTTAGTAGAAATCGTATCGTAAGGAAAGGGTTCATATAGATCTATCAACATAAATCTATGACATACATATGTATGTAGTTAAAATAACTGATACAGTACGGAACACTTATTGCGCAAGTATAACTTGCACTTGACCGGATTTTTTTATATGTTGGATGACTTTGAACTCATTATAAATACTTTCTTGGTCACCATGCGTATGCTCCGAGTTCTTCAATTTTTTAAGAATACCATCCAATGTCACTTCCACTCTTGCTTTGTAATTTTTAGCATAGCAAATGTAAAACATATTACCTTTATACACTGATTTTTTTTTGTACAATTCTTTTTCGTTTTTTAAATAAATTAATTGGGAACTAATCCTTTTACCACTAACGTACTCAACATTTTCACACTCCATTTCTTTGCACTTACAACCGCACTCCAATGCACTTTACTAAGAAATGACTTCTTCTGTTTCTTTTAGCGTTAGGTAGTATCGCTTGTGCAATTATGATTATGAAAAAACGTCATCACGCCCGAAAGCTATGTCATAACGCCCAAATTTAACAACAGCAAATATTTTGGGCGTTATGACATTTTCCAATTTGGGCGATAAGACCTAACGCCTATCAATTCTACTTTAATAGAATCTTTCTAGTTAAGATGACATGAGATATGAATGATATTGCATCAGGGATAAGCAAAAACGAAACACGATTGGGGACTTTGCTTGAAATGATTTGCTTTCATTTAACCTCCTAATCTCCAAAACCTAGTTTCGGTAAAAACTTCAAGGGCACTATACCCGACGCTCTAGCTTCCTTCTGTCCCTTAAAGACTACATCGATCATTGGTGTCATCAGAGGATAAGATAGGTGACCAACGGCAACGCTGTAGCAGGTACTTACTCAAATCCGAAACCTTAAATTTTTAGGGTTCCGTAAAGTACCAGAAACCCCATATTGTAGTTTCGCTCATTCGTATACCTGTTGAGGTAAAATTTGGTATGCAGACGTAAATCAGTGACCTAAATACAGAAATGGAGATACTTATGAAAAAATAATATTTACATCCCCAACCCCCACTCCTCACTGCAGAATATAAGAGTAAAGGTTGTACAGTGAACGCATTAAAAAGAAGTCACACTTTTAAAGTTCATGTCATCAATTCTACGATTATCTGGGAATGCTTAATAAACTGGGCGAAGGAAACAATATCATTGTCTACTGGGTACCAGGGGCCTGTAACAGAACGCGACAAGTCGACAAGTCTAAATTCACTTGTCGAAATATGCTTGTCCGACAAGTACCAATTTATTCTGTAACAGAACTCAAACCGCTGCACTTGTCAAAAGAATTAATTTCCCTTGACTTGTCGGCATTCGGCGACAAGTGTTTAGCAAGTGCAAATGGCGAAGATTACGGCGGACAAAAAAAAAATGCTATTTTAACTAAAATAAGAGAGGAGAAAAAAAATGCTTTTTGGTGCTTTTAGTGATGTGGTAACGAAAGAAAAAAAAGTGAAAATGGAAGGAAATAAACAGCCTGGCAAAAAGCCTAAATGTTGTTCCACAAAATAAAAATTGGACGTATATAAGGGACGTATTTTGGCAAAATGTGAAGAAACGCGCAATTGTAAGTATATACTTGTTATTAGAATGGGCCTATATAGGATTTTCTTTTGCTATTTGTATAAATAAAATGAATAAAAAAAACGTTTTGTAATTAATTTTCAATTGAAATATGATCCGTACATATAACCTCTTAGAACTAATCGTTATATTTAAAAAAAAAAAACTCCCATTCTATAACGTGAACGTTCTATATTTTAATTATTTCACGTTACCGCGAGTTAACTTTGCCTTTTCAAAGATATTATACATAAAAAGTGCATTTGTCAGTTTTTGACAATATTCCAATCGCCTGTCCTAATTGAACCACATTTCTACAAGTGTTTCTTGACACTTGTCGTGTTCTGTTACAGAAACAGGGAAATTATATAAATTCCCACTTGTCATCTTTCCTCGCGACAATTGTCGAAGAGCTCACGGACTTGTCGTTTTGTGTTACACAATTTTTTACAAGTTGTCGAAATTCACTTGTCCTACAAGTACTTGTCGCGTTCTGTTACAGGCCCCAGCACACCTGCGGATAGAAGATAACGATGAGGCGGACAAACTTGCCAGAAAAGGGGCTGCTATACCCTTCGTGGGTCCTGAAGGGTGTCCATTCTAAGGCATAGGGTAGCACACCATAAAAAAGGAACTCCGATCACTGGAGAAGACAAACAGGATCCAGTCCTGGACATATTTAGGGTCTATGACAGGCGAAGAAACTTTTGGGTTATTACAATATCAAAAGGTTCAAAGCCTGGACAGAAACAAACTCCGCACCCTGACTGCGTTCCTCACGGGGCATTGTAAATTTAAGGGACATATCAGGAAGCTTGGTCAATCAGATGAAGACTAATGCAGATTTAGCAATAGGGCCAGTGAATCTCCAGAACTCAAACTAGTGAAATGTAGGGTATTAACCCAGAAAAGATTTAAGTGAAGTCATGTAAATACCAAATTCCAACAGAGGATCTACCACTCATATCACCCAATCTCCTTCTGCGATTTCTTAGGGAAATGGGTCTGGAGGAGGTGCTATGACCTATTTAGTTCTCACCTGAGTTAGGTGTGAGCAAAGCCCTTTCTATCCGATTCCCATAGGAAAAATGACGGGAGGGATGTTCCTTCGTCTAGGGCTTGTAGACACAATAAGGTAGCGGTGCATCTCACCCTTCAATATTTTATATAATGAAAATGAAGTGATGATCGTTTGTAACCGCATAACTTGAGAACGGCTAGACCGATTTGGCTCATTTTTCCTTTTAAATGTTCGCTAAAGTCCGAATGAAGTTCTATCGGAAAGAAAAATTCGGTAGGTGGTGCTGAAGTCAAGTTATTAACAAATTCTATATTTATTGACCAAATGGACTCATATTCAGAACATACATATGTAAATCATCGTGCAACATACAGGAAAGTGCAGGACAACGTTTGCCCCCGGGCCAACTAGTAATAAATAAAACAGAGCCCTATCATGTGAGTACAGAGTGTTTTTTTTTTTACAAGAGTTACTAAGTTTAAATTCAAGGATTTTGAAAAACTTGCGTATGATGGCATTTAATATTTCAAACTTTCAGTTCCAGCACGGAATGGATTTAGTCTCATTGTGTGTTCAGCTTTCAATTAGCATAAGCTTAGTGGTTTCTAGTCTTTTATAGACTTAAATAAAATAGGAGACTCAATAAATTCCATTTAAAAAAAAAACATGCACACACCTACATACATCAAGCACCACATAAACCATTGCTCATAGATTTATAAAAACACACAGACACACTTATAGAAGAACATAAAAAATGTCATCCTGCCAAATAGTGGAAAACTTTTATTGCCGAAAATGTTGTCTACCCTCACCACGTGGGAAGCGACACTACAAACTTACAATGAAAAGCTTGCCACGAAAATGTAGCAAAAATCAAACGGTGCACCGCATACATATGCGCGACACTATTTGTGTTGAATGCGAGGCCTTACAAGGACTTGTCCGTAAAACATACACAAAATGTTTGGCCCCGAAATAAAAGTCCCTTGTAGTTCCTACAACACAATAATAAAAGAAATGTATTCAACACTCTCAAGGACTAGGAACACGAGTATGTTCGTAGAGACCATTTTCGTCGTACAAGGATACTATCACTTTAGTATGAAAACAAACCAAAAAAAAAAGAACTCACATGTGAATTTGGACTTTGTTGTGTATGTGTCGAGGTGGAGTATGAGTAGTACATGTCACACCCCAAACCGCCTCCAATCACATGAACCACTCGAAAACAAAAACTTGCCATAAATTGCATAAAATTTATTCACTTAATATTCGTATGCGGATGTCGATGTCTGCTCCCGCTGTTGTTCGACATAATAAATTTGCTTACTTGCTTGCTTTTTGGTTTGTACAAGTATTGAGTTGAATTTTTTTTTGCGTGCGCAAGTGTGAGTGTAGAACTAGATTAACAGGAAACAAGGAGCACAAGGATAAAACTACTCTGGACTAGTTGTTATCTGAATTATGGTCAATGTGATATTTCAAAAGCAGAGATGAGAGAAGCTGCTTCCACATTTCGTGGTGACATACTATAACATTTTTGGCGTAACGATATGGTCCTGTATTTACTGGTATCGTATGTATACGAGTATAAGCGGGTGGTGTGGATTCGTTTCTGTTCTTCCTGCTGCAGCGTTATAAACGGGTGCCCAGTGTTATAGAAAATAAATTGTTCAATTTTGATAACCACCATGGTGAAGTGGAGTTATGACCAAATGTGAGGGTACAATGGAATCGAAAGTCCGGAGCACAGGGGTGCTAAATTTGTGTTGAGTAGATTGTTGTCTCAGCATTGGGGAAGGTCCAACAATATGACATGAAGTAAGATGTTTACAACGGAATAGGAGGTTCAGATTAAAAGGAAATCTTAAGGTACTGACCCACCATTTGCGGTGGGCACTGCGACCTAGAAGACATATTATACCACAAAGTCAGTTTAAGAGCCCAGATTGTCTTAATAAAATAAAGGAACTCTCTGGAGGAGTTATTTTGTAAATCTGCAGTCCCTATGATTTCTCTGAGGAATTACTGTCTCATTATGACGCAGAGAGCCACATACTCACATCGTATATTTTCTGCGGCTTAGTTTTCGTCCATATAGAGAATTTTGCGTTTGTGTAATCGTGTTCCGTTAGAAAGCTAACCATCTTCTGATATCATCCCTTCTGAGGTTCGACGATAGTTTTGAATTATTTTGGAAGAGTTTAATCGCTCTGAGACCATTGACATTCTCCCAGTAGGATAAACCTATCTTGTTCCTCTAATTTTGAATTTACGATGAATTTGAGGTTTGCTGTTGGGTTTTGGACTGGAAATCACTATACTGAAACTTATGTCAAAGTTTATGGTGTGTAGTTCGTCGATCTCTAAGAGAAGGTTCGCAGTCCATTTTTACTGCAAGATTCGTCTCTCTTGTATTTATTAACCTGATCATGCTGCGAGTCGTAAATTTTTTCACAGATACACGTAAGTGGAGTTTTTTTTTGGTTGCGTCAGGGAGATGGGAATATCCTCAAGATACCAAAATCCCGCGCTGCTGGCATGCACGATACACATACCTGATCCTGACTTATGAGCCAAAACGCGCCTATGTACTAAACCTCACCCCCATACATAGACTTTAACCACTCTCCCGGCTGTTTAGCAAATCATGCTGTACGTCATGTATCAGTTTCTGCTACTTCTGCTGCTTTTCTGTTCTCCGCAGCTTCTGTTGCAGTATTGCAATATAGCTACAGATGCCCATCCAATTCTCTCCTGACCGCAACATGTGTTCGAGGAGCGACAGCAGATTTGGCAGAGTGGTTCTCCGAGTTACAAAGCGTGTGCAGTAAAATTCCGCATTCTCCGTGTCTTCTTCCTCGTTTGGATATTTCGGACAGAATGGTGAGCTGTCGTGTCCAAATCAGTGTAGGTATTTCCGGGAACAGCCGTGGCGAGCCAGGAACTGAGTAGGATGGTAGTTGCAGTCTCTGTGTTTCGGACTTATCCAATCCAGATTGTCGGGATTAGCTTGTAGGTCCTTTTTGTGTGTTGTCCCACCGGGCTTGCCACATAGCTGCTGATGCTGCTTTTTCTTCTAGTTCTATCATCTTGATTGCATTCGCGTCATGTTGGCCCAAGGATATCCTCGATGTCGGTTGGGACCATCCCAGCTACAACAAAGGCGGCTTCGTCTGAGATAGTTCGAAAACCACTGGTCGTTCGTAGGGAGCATGGTCTGTATACTGAAAACATCTTCCTTTTTGTCTTCTTCGTCTTTAATGCATGCGCCTATACTTGAGAAGTATATAATAAGACTGATGTTGTTACTTTGGAGAGTAAGATCCCTCTGCTGTATCCAGACCCACCGACGTTTGGTAAGATGCCAGATAGGGCTCCTTATAGTTGTGATGCCTTTTACTGATGTAATCTACATGCGCTTTGAACTGCAGTTTATTATCAATTATTGTGACTCCAAGATATTTAATTGCCTCCTTTGATCTGATGGTTTGGTTGCCTACCTGAAAATTAACAAACTCTACAGTTTTTTGGCTGGTTATTAATGTAGCTTCTGTTTTTTGGTCGGCTAGTTCATATAAGTGGATTGATGTGAGGCATATGAGTGCTTCAATGGCAGCTATCCATCTAACGACCGCGATACCAATGCATGTAAATCTCTGAAGACGTTCCTGCTTTATTATGGTGGATTTTTTCTTTGTTTTGTTCCACCATTATTACTGATGAGCAGGGACATCAAAATATTCCCGGAAAAACTGTCAAAATATGCTCTTAATATTCCCGGAAAAAGTGTTGAAATATGCTCTTAAAAATTCCCTCAAAAACTCTAGAAGTCTAGAACATCAAATGTAAATTAGCGCTCACATCAGAAAAATACCGAAAAATATGCTAGTCTAACTCAGCATTTAACAATAACACCATGCTTCAAATTTTCAAAAAGGAATTTGTGACGATTGTAACATAATAATGCTTTGTATTCACTGAATACACTTCAACTTCAGCAGCTTAAGTTGGGATAAATTGAAATGCTGAGATTTGCTTTAAAATATATGTAGGTACTGTTTCAAATTCTCCAGATCACTTTCGCCGCACCCAAAATGCTGCAAATTCGACTCAATGTTTCGAAACCAGTTGTTTCCAATCCCAAAACTCAATTTTGTAACGCTCTATCTTTGAGCTGGCTAAGTCGTTTACAAATGCTGTTTATCAACTCAATGGAAATATCAACTGACATACCTACAGCGCGTTTTAATTGATTAAATGCAATCGGTTAAAATTTACTGACGCAGTACGTTTAATGCCGATTGAATACTCTCGAACTTAGAAATTAAAAAAATGAATAAATGGCCAAAACATTCTCTGAAAGCAAAAGTGGCAAAAATATTCTCTAACGCTGAAAAATAGCAAAAATATGCACGGAGCATATTCTTTATGCAATATTCCCGATTGGCGCCCCTGCTGATGAGTATGTGATGATTGGTCTAACCGTCATTGTGTAAATCTAATGGGTGACCCTTGGGGTTATGCTACAGATCTTGCCAAACATACATCTATTGTGTATGTGACAATTCTAGGATACTCATATTTTACCTCATTGGAGTACCTAGGGGTCTAGTATAACCTTGATTAGGTTCATTGAGCGATTTTCTACAACACACCAGACAGATAACTTTTTGGACATTTTTTCTTTTGTTACATAACTCACGTGTATGATTCATTTTCACAGTGAGGACTAGATAATCGGCGTAGCCAATTGCTTTGTAGTCAAGATTTTGTACTTTAAATAGAAAGTCATCGATGACGAGTGACCACAGAAGGGGTGAATGAACACTGTCTTTGCCTAGTGAGTCTTTCAAGCATCACTCTCGCTCATCTGGTGATAGGGTGATCACTGATCAATATCTCTGAGTTCCATGGCGTTGGATATGGAGTCATAACCGGTATTGCTGAAGGCACCTAGGAAGCCACATAATAGCCACATAATGCGAACTCACTACATCGGTAGGCATATTTTATCTGTGATGGATGAAAAAGAGCGCCTTCCATGGAACGTTCTTTCCCATAAGCGTATTGGTTAGGGTGCAGAGGTTTGCTTCTGTTTGAGTTATCTCAAATGTGTCTTTCTATTATTTGTAGGAATATCGATGTTAAGCTTATGGCACGGTATGATTTAGGTAGCTCGCTTGGTTTGTTTCCTGGTTGGGGGATAAAAACTAGGTTGACCTCCCTCCAGGTATGTGGGATGTAACCCAAATGAAAACTAGACATAAATAAGGCAGTCATTATTGGTTGAATGGAGAGCAGATCTTTATTAAATAAAGCTGGAAGGATTCCGTCGGATCCGGGTACCTTGAAAGGCTTTTAATTTGCCTTCACTGAACATTCTTTCAGACACTCTGCTTGTATAAGGTACTATGTAGGTGATTTCGAGTTAAGAAAGATGAATTGGAACAGAAGACGATTCAAATTTCCTCGAAGTGAAATCCCGCATTAATTTATCCTTCGAGAAGTACAAGTAAAAATTGTATCCTTCCGAGTATTTTCTATGTATTCCAATGTCCATCTCACACAATTCAAATCCACCCCTTTACACACGTATAGCTTCCTGATATCATCGCATCAACAAAGGAGATGTGCACACCTCTGCTAACATTTCCGGCTCTATAGCTTCCTCCTTCCTTTTTTTTCTGTTATCTGTCTATCATGTCTGACTAGATGTCTGTCCGTGTGCCCTTTTGTTATCCGTTATCCAGCCACGCCATGCCAACTGAAAATGGTTTATGATTATTGTACTGTAGCGTTCCAGGATCACACCGAGCTGGCCAGTATAAAGGAATGCCAAAGAATCCTTTAGAGTACTTTGTACTTTATTGTATTCTGCAAAAATACTTGTGTCCTGGTGCATGGAGAGCGAGAGATGAATCCTTCGGAAGGATGACCAGGTTACCAAACCACTTGACTACGTGGTCAAATGTATTCAGGTTGTATTCTCTGTTGTATTGTCTGGTGATGGTTCCACGCATGTGGAATATTTTCCCAGTTTTTGAAAAAGCCAAATGTGTCCTTTAACCTTGTATTTTTATTCTCATTCCTGGGCAAACAAAATAAAAAAATAATAATAAAAACCATTACAACAGCATGTCAAAGGACAAACTGTAGGCACTCACTCGTCTAATATCGTGTCGTGTGCGGTAATGGCAATGGAAATATCCTGTCGTGGTAGGCCATGTCGCTTTTTATGGTTTTATTACTTCAATGAATGTATAGGTGGGGCGGTTGGTATGCACACACACACACACACACACGCACCATTTGCGTATCGAATTGTTATACTTTAAAAATTAATTTCTGTCCCACCGCCACCACTATCACCAGGATCGATTCGATATAGAAATTCCCTTATCCCATCGAATTGTTAAATTATCCTTTTGGGAGAGATCTTCCGTTCGATGTCATTTTACGACACATTATTGTTTTGCGTATGTATTTGTGAAGCATATAATACAAAACTACCCCCAGCAGACCTATGAGAGCGATGTTACACTCTCTGATGCTGTCCCAGTTCCCAGTAATAGCGCGTGGTGACGGTGAGCCTGTGAACGAACACGTTAACGGTGTGTAATGAAAAATTTAATTAAAATTAGGATTCTCGGTTATGAGGCTGCCATACATTTTTATTTTAATGTTTATTACCACTGCCAGTCATATTGAAATTAATTACATAAATACGGATACATGTTGCCAACAAACACACATTCACGGTTTGTGGGTTCTGCTGTCAGAATTAAGGGTATGATGGGGTACATGTGGGGATTAGGTCCACGATGGATGCTGATAAACACGGATATAGAAGGAAACACTGGCAATGGGGTGTATTATGCTGGATGGAAAGTTGACGCAAATTAACTGGGTAATGTTGCGTTATGAGTGAAAACTATTGTAACAAAATGTTAAGCGTAACACATGCTCTTGTATGCTCAGGCATAATGAAATATAATGTGAATAAACACAGAGAAATTCCTTAAAGGGTTTTAAAAAACAGGTTTCAGTTTGAAGTATTCAGCGATTCTAATTCTTTTAAAAAATTGTTGGCATTATTAAAGATGTACGCAGCTATAAACTTTTTTGTTTAAAATGCTGCTTTACCGGAAAAAATATCATCAAACAGATCCAAAAATTGCTTTCTTCAATTATTTAATTTATCTTATGTATGTATGTATGATGTACGAAATTCTAGAATCTTATATAACTGGATGATTCTTCAGAGTAAAACAAGAAAATGAGTACTCAACGTTAAGAGAAACTAGGGCTGATGTACCACAAGGCAGTACGCTAGGTCCCTTTACTATTCAGCAGCGATCTACCAGAATGTGAAAAAGCTACTATTCGCAGGTGATACTGCTGTACTTGATGTGGGGGAAACTGTTGAAATAGTCAAAAAAAAGCTACGAAGGGCAGTAGACAAAATATCTAAATGGACTAAAAAATGGCAAATAAATTAAATGCCCTAAATAAAAATGTACAACATGTTCCAGTATACATTAACAACAATGTAATAAAATACTCGAACGTAGCTAAATATCTATGTATGACCCTAGACACTAAACTGGTTGAAAAGCGTATGTAAAGAAAAAAAAGAGAGGAGCTGAATATGCGTTACAGTAAAATGAATTGGCTAGTTGATAGGTACTCCTTACTGTCCAACTACAACAAACTACTGCTATGTAAGCAAGCTATAAAACCAGTGTGGACATATGTAACCAACTATGGGTATGCACTAACAAAACGAATTTACAAAGCATACAAACTTTTCAAATAAAGTACTTTGTGGAGTAACAAGAAACGCCGATCTACATAGAGGTATAGAAGTTCAAATGGTTGAAGACGAAGTCATAAACTTAGACTTCTCAACCATGTCAACTTGTCAACAATAACATATTTATTAAATAATGACAACCAAATAAGGAGATTAAGAAGGGTGAAACCTTTTAAACTAGCTAACTAAATTTACTGAAAAAATTAATAACAATTTTATGCTTATAACCAAGAAAAGAAGAAAGCCAACAAACGGTATTAATAAACTTAACAACTAACAACGAAGAAAAAATTGCTGATTAGTCGAACGACTAGGTGCTATTCTCTGAAGACCGACATCAGTCAGGCTTCGGGAGGTTTTTTTCAATTTGGGTTAAAGTCCCTCACTATTGCAGACGGTTCTCTAGCGTATTTGTCTCTGCAATGTGTTTTGGTGATTTTTCCTTCCAGCGGTCCTCCACAAAAAAAAATGTATTCCACTTCTATTTAGATTATTTAGTACAATACAAGTACAAAATAGATATGTGCATAAAACTATCAAGGCAATGTACATAGCTCCAAAATTAATTTATTCTTTAATGACCTCCCACTGAGATGGAAATCAAACAGACCACAATAATTATTTGATTCCCGAAGGCATCTAGAAATTGATTCATTATAACCATGCTCTATGATAAATTTCTAAGAACTCTCGATGGAGCATAAAGTCCAATTAATGTCCAATAATTAAGGGTAATCAATATGACAGATTATCAAATCACGAATAAACATAATAGAAAAATATTGCCTTCTTACGACAAGAGGTAAAACTCTAAATAATTGAAACCTCGTCAAGAAGGCGTTTCGATATTCCAGCGTAATCTACTGATCTGCAACTCTTGTTAAACGTTTTTGGATCTTTCAATTCAAATGCTACAGTTCTCAAGATTACATCTGACAAATGCAAAAACTAGACATTTCATGTTTTTAAAATTGCGTAATATAAATCCCAGCATTGAATTGACTTTTAGCCACTAAGAACTCAATGGCGCAAATTTATAGTCAACCCCACTTTATCAGTTTAACCTTTGTTGACCAAGCTATTAAAAAAGTTATAATCTGAATTTTTTTTTGAAGAATTTTTTAGTTGAGGATATTTTAAGATGGAAAACTAATTTTTGAATTTTTCAATGACTCATAGGGATGAAATATGAAGGTCAGTCTCCAAAGTACCGTTAGGCCATAACTTAAGTTATAAAAAGAACTTTTTTTTCAAGTTTTTTTTATTTAACAATGATATTTTTTGCTTTCGAATACATAAGCATTTAATAAAATTAAAGATCGAAACTGTGTAAAAATATCAATTTAGTTTGCTAGTACCGAAATCGACTAAAATTTTTTTCTTCAAAGTCTAATATGCTGTCAGAAAAACCGTTATATCTGTGGCTAAAATAAGGTAAACATTTATAAAAAAAAACAAATTTCATTGAGGCTATATGATACTTAAAAGCCTTGTTTGTGGTCTTATTGTCTAAATATGTTCCTATAGGGATTTAATTTGAAGTTAAACGTGCTGGTACTTATAAGTACCGTCGGTCAACAAAGGGTTAACTCCGTACTAGTTATACGAAACTTTAAACTTAAAAGAATACTTTAATTTTTGTTCAATAATAGACACGTTTTAGTATGCTTCTAAATAATTTCTACTTCGCAACGTTCCTATGAGAAATTTTATTCGAACACACATAAAAGCGACAGTTGATAAAACAAAAATTAGTAGTCTAGCTTCATATTAAATATTTAATACGTGGTTCGGGTAATTTTAACTTTAATAAGGCGCTAACGATAAAGTGGGCTTTATGACGACTTTAATTATGAAAACACTTAGTTCCGTACTAAAATAATTTACAAACATTTAGCATTTAGGTGAATGTCATTATTATGGCACAAAATCGAAAGTCTCCTCAGATCTTCTTGTAAAAGAGAACAATCCTGCTCTGAGTTGATAGGGAGGAAAACTTTTATATCATCGGCCAACAAGTCAGGAATGTCACCATCATCTATAATCTATATCTATAAATCTATAATCTATATCTATAAATATTATAAAACTGTAGAGGTTTTTTTGTTGGTTACCTAATGGCGTTTAAACCGCTGAACAAATTTCGATGAAACTTTTTTTGAAATGCGTCTTAAGTACCCGGGATGATCACAAGCTATGTCATTTTTCGCTCAGCCTACTGGTTCCTACATAATAGTCAAAATAACTGTATATCGGCGAGGAATATTATTAATATACAGCCCTAACTCAATAATGGCTTATTGGATTGAAAATCAAAAAAAATAGGTGAAATTAGTAAATCTGTCGCTGATTCATTTGAGATATAAAACATCCTCCTGCGTTATCCTAAAGCTGAGCAATGTTCAAAACAATTATTCAAAACATCGCCCACAATTTTCCTTCAGCGGAGACCACCACCAGCAGTCCTGCAGTAGTGGGTATCGTTGCAATAGTGTGTGTGTGTGAGTACATGTGCGCGCTCTAACATGATCATATGCTTTGTACTTCAATGTGCTGCAATCATTTTCACCATTTGCGGCTCTCGCACTCAACCAGTCTTAACAAATGAGGTATCAAGGAAAGAGAATTCTCTAGAGCAGTGAATTGCATTTTCAGTTTATAAATATTATTAATAAATTAAAAAAAAAAAACGATCAAAAACAAATATTCTACCCAAAGTGAACTTCTGGATTTTTAAGAGTTAATTTTGGTTCATATATGTATGCACATATGTATTTGCTATGTGGAAGTCATCTGGGATGTTTGGTTTACAGTGCTATTTTGCCGAGACTTTAGGCAAACGTTATCAGTAGTGCCACGAGGCACATCTGAACGCACAACAATTCTCTGATTTGTTATTTAAAATTGGTGGTTTAAAGTGATGTATCACAACTAAAAAACCGTAAGAATTCTCAGCTTTGTGAACGAGCTATTTTGTTGCCTCGGAATGATTAAGCTCCAGCAATTAACAGCGAGATATTTTCACGTGCTGATGGTCAAAGTGCAGAATGTATTTCAATCACCCGGGTTGTGGACCAAGAAGTAACAACCAGATATCTGGTCGAATTTTTAAACTCTCGCTTACGCTGCCATCACATAAGTTTAAACTAAAAGTGGGTGTACCTCCTATTCTTCTAAGAAACTTGAGCCCGCCTAAATAATGTAATGGCACCCGACCTAGAGTTACAATTTTGCAATGACATCTGGTAGAAGCGGAAGTGTTGACGGGCTACGGTGCGGTGCGGTTTTTGAGAACTATGAAATCTGCAGTTAGGGTCTGAAAGTTACACATTGAAACGTTTTTGATAAAACGCTGTTAATCAACAAAATTTACTAAACAGTTTTGTGGACTTAGACAAATACTTTGATGTTTAAACGCTCCCACTGAAATTGCATATTTGTATGCATAAGAAAACCCTTAGAATGCGAAGCAAGGCGAGCATGGGTTCAATTAGTACTATATAATAAAGCAGTAACGCTCATTCTGTAAGCACGGCTATATCTTGGACTGGAGTCTAAGCGGCTGGGCGGATTTACTTGAAACATCATATCTGGGAGTCTGTGAGACTATACCACAAGGCCAATTTGGAATTTTCATTCTAGCCCCCAAAATTAAGGTACATACATATACATCTCATAAAAGCTGATTTTCTCGAAAACGGCTCTAACGATTTTGTTAAAATTTCTAATTTAGGTTAGCTTAGACAAATGGAGTTTAATGTCATACCAGGTTTTTGCCTAAAAAGTTGTACAACGGTACTTGAGTTTTTAACTGATTTTCTAAAATTGGCTTTTTTTCGGCTGTTGCTCAGTCCATCGGTATTACTGTTTAAAAGTGAATTAGCAATAAATACTACGATGTAATGTAAAAAGAACGTCGACGTGTTTGCATGTACATATATCTCCCCCCTGTTTTGCTTCTCTTGCAATACGATTCGGCATGAAAGTGGATGCGTATGAATCAAAAAAGAAAACGTCCATCTTATAAATAAATTTGAGGAACAAAAAATATTTATTTGGTCACAACAAATAATGGGAATAAGATTGCTTGAATTTTGATTGAATTGAATTTCTATTTTTTCCAAATTTAAAATCTGCCGCGCATACAATGAAAGCATGATTTGCACCAGAAGGAAATGTCGAAAAAAAAAGAACATCGTGATGTTGTGGGCCCAACGGATCATGGTGCTGTTATTGTCTTTTTTTTCTTTCAGTTCTCCCAATTCAATTCTGCGTTATAGCTTGTTCTACGAATTCAAACTCAGTTTATACGAAGCGGCGCTGAAAAGCACGCGAAAGGAATAAACGAGCACACATGAATAGCGAATTATTCATCTACAGAGGTAGTCATTGAATCTTCTAATTACACTGAGCTTTTATTGGTGAATATAATTCACATAGTTATTTTCTTAGCCCACTAAGCTCTGTAAAAATATTCGTCGTTTTCGACGGGGATCAGCTAGTTTATGGATAAAGGAAAAAGCAAAGAGCCGACTTACATACACTGAGGTACACGTTCGTAAATAGGTGCCGATATTATGTCGTTTATGTGGACATACTGAATACGTTCCTTTAGATATTAGCTAATCAATTTTAGAAAGTTAGAGTTATATAAATAAATCTAAATTTAGTAAGTTTGCAAATTAAGATATCGTGGTTAACGCGTGCAAATGCTTTAGAGAAGTCAGTGTAGATGACAGCGGTAGAAAACCTACCAACCTGTTAGTTTATCATAGGTTAGTTTCTCCGAAAGGTAAGGTGTGACCAACATTTTTCAAATACGACTATAGTTAGTAACATAGAAGCTGCGCAGATGAAAAAGAAAGCGAATCGGTCCAACATCTACTCTACCACTGCTCCGCCCTCCAAGAATGGTAGATATAGGATCTTCTAAGATTCTTCAAGAGCACAAACTGGCTTACGGGTTGATAAGAATAGAATTTACTTCCAAACTATGAGGGGATTCACAATGGACCTGTGGGTGATGATTGCTCGAACAATCACACAACCTTCCTAACCTAACCTTACCTATCTAGTAACACCATGTCTTGATCCGGACTATAAGCTGGCATTAAAAAGGAGTACTTCCAGGCTTTTAGAAATTGTCCGCTTTAAAGAGATAAGTTAAACTCCAAACAGAGAGGTACGGAAATCGCAATAGAACATTTGTGTAGTACAATTTGGAGGATGCTATCGACACCAGGACTCTTATCTATTTTGAATAAAGATATTAATTATTTAACCCCTGGGCTTGAATGCTCAAAGTTACCAGATGAAAACATGACCAAGTATCGAATGTAACTTCTGAAATGGGATATGAACAGACTGAAGGTGACTAGCGAATTTGTTACTAATTGTTCAAAGATTCGAAGAAGATACATTCTTAAAATGCATACAGTTTGGAATGCCTTTTGCGATCGATAAAGCTCCAAAAAGATTTGCTTAGATTCGACAGACTGCAGATACGGACTATATTCCCATACATATGATATATGATATTCATTCAAAAAGTAACTTTTCCAATCAACTTCAGCAGAAGTAGTATCGAGTGAAAAGACCAACTGCAATAATTCACCAATCAAAAACCAATTAACTTTACACTCCATTTCGCCTGATTGAGTGTCAAACACAAAATAAACACCGGAAACTAAATTCCCTTTATGGAAAACTTCCACTACAAGTCCTATTCCCAGTCGATCCTTAAAATCACCATCCACAGCTAAGCTACCATTCAAAGTAGCATGTACGTCAAATTATGAAATTATGCAATAACTGCTCATGTTTCCCAGTTAAAATGCAAAAGAACCACTCACATAAGGACTTTTGAGCTCACACCTAACTCCAGCACTGCAGTGCAATTCTTCAATTTTCCAAACATCAAATGCAAAGTTAATGCTTAAATATAGTTAACCCAATTCCTCGATGGATCACCGTCAGAAAGTTCTACCGAAAATGTCACGTCCTTTCTGGTACTCTGGCAGGTGATTGGAAAACTCACTCCTTCTGCTCTATCAGCTACGAATAGTGTTTGCTAGTTTTCACCTTATATTCGATTGGGGATGGTTTTTTTGCTTTGGCTGCTTTCGAAGCTCATGGAGTCATGAAAAATTCATATTCCTGAAGGACGTTTGTGGTTACTTTTGTAATAAAATATTCCAAATAATGAAGGTATACCATGGAAAAGGGACACAACGTAAGACATCCTTACCGTTGGCTTTATTCACGACTGGTACAAGAAGGAAACAAAAACGAAGAAGAAAAATCGATGCAAAGTGTTAGCATAACAATTCAAAATATTTCCCCCTTTTCACTTGTGATTTGCTTAAGGACGATGGCTACATCGTCTCGTTGAATTGAACCTATCAAAGATTTATTCATTGGCGTCTAGTTCTAGTCGACCAGGAGATGACGAGAGAAGTTGGAGGGGGGTGGGATGTTTTTTTTCTGCTTATAGCACCCTACCCCGTTTTGAAGGTTACATACAGTGTCCTAGGGGTTATTACCCGGATTTCTATTTCTGATCCTTTTTTTTTTGCATGCCTCCTCTATGAATTGTGTTGTGTGGTTTGCCTATCGAGACTCGGCAGAAGTGCTGAGCTTACGGCAATATAATACCATTTGAGAGTTCCTTAAACATGATTGAGTCCTTATATGAAATCGCTGAAGGGTAGGGCTGTGGCAGATAAGGGACTGGAATCATCTCGCGAAAGCAAATGAGTTGTCAAGAGGATGGTTTAGACTCACGTAAGAAGGAAATCAATTTCCTGTGCAGCAGTCTACGTCAAGGATTACATGCAAGTGTCAAGAATGCAACATAATATTTCTCCTTTAGCTCACTCACAAATACACACACATAGCCATTTGAAAGACAAACTGAAGTGCATACAGTCGCTTCTGTACGTATTTTCGTTAGATACCTTTAGGCCAAGTTTTGTGGCTATCCTCATATACTCGTATGCATATACTTAAACGTTTACAATAAATGAATGCATGCAAACCCACTTATTTATACAAAAAACATTCCGAGTGTGTTTCGTTAGAACTCGAGAGTTGAATTAAATTTTCTATGGTTCCGAGTTGAGATGACGATGGTCCATGTTTGTCTTTTTGAAATTTAATTCATCTATCTAAAGGAGAAGATTTTACAAGTTTATGAAAATCAACTGAAACGCAAATAGGTAGTAAAATAACACAAGTACATTTCAAAGCATATGGATTGCCTGTGAGTTGTAAGCCCATTGTCATGTTCAAACATATACCATGATGGGGAATGGAGAATGGAGAATGGGTTGTTCTTTTATTAGAAAATGGTCAAGATGTTTAGATTTACTTTGGAGGGAATTTGGAATTGCTTTGTTCGATATGAGACTGGTCCCTGAAATGCAATATTTCCCTGTATTTGTTGTGTAGTAGAGTAGAGTGTGATATCAATAGCTGAGGAATTTCTGGGCTTCCAACTATATTACAATTATTTTACCTTTAATGATAATTTCAAATGCACTTTCACAAACAATTTAACCCTAGTACAGGGGAAAGGTCCATTTACAAGATTTTACAAGATTAAAACACGTACCGAGCCAATGGAAAGTTGCGGAAGTCATAATGGTTTTAAAACCAGGAAAACCGTCATATGAAGTAAAATCATACAGACCAATATCGCTTCTTCCAGTCATATCCAAAATTTTCGAGAGGATATTACTAAGGCGTCTCCAACCGGTTATAGAAGCAAATAATCTAATACCTGACCACCAGTTTGGGTTCAGAAGTAAGCATTCGACGATTGACCAGGTGCATAGAATTACTAACGTAATCGAAAAAGCACTAGAAGAAAAAAAGATATGCTCAGCCGTATTTCTTGACGTCTCGCAAGCCTTTGATAAGGTGTGGCACGATGGCTTGAAATGCAAATTACGACAAGTACTCCCCGTGTACCTATACGAGATTTTGGATTCATATCTCGGAAATAGACTCTTCCGTGTTAGAAATGGAAATGAATACTCCGAGCTCAAAGAAATTTTGGCCGGCGTACCGCAAGGAAGCGTTCTGGGGCCGCTTCTCTATCTGTTATATACTCGTGATATACCGAAAGAAGATGGCACTATCCTTGCTACGTTTGCCGACGACACCGCTATCCTAGCGGTAGGTAAAACAATCGAGGAAACGACTGCCAAACTGCAAAACGCATTAAATAAAGTAAATGAATGGACGAAGGACTGGCGGATCGCCCTTAACGGAACTAAATCTGTTCACGTGAATTTCACTTATAGGAAAATTAATGACTTGCCCATTTTTATAAATTTGGCCCGAATACCCTTTGCAAATGAAGCCAAATACCTGGGAATGACACTCGACGCAAGGTTGAAGTGGAATTCGCACGTGAAAATGAAACGTAAAGAACTAGATATCAAATACAGAGAAATGTACTGGTTGATCGGAAAACATTCCCACCTTAGTACCGAGAACAAACTGCTTTTATACAAGCAAGTGCTAAAGCCGGTGTGGACCTACGGTATACAACTTTGGGGTTGTACCAAGAAAACAAATGCCAATATTTTACAGACCTTTCAAAATAAAGTGCTTAGAGAAATTGTCCAAGCACCGTGGTATGCTAGAAACGACGATATCCACAGGGATCTCGGAATTCCGACAATCGAAGCTGAAACTAGAAGCTTCGCGCGAAAACATAGAAACCGACTAATCGGACATGTTAATAATACAGTCCTACTTATTTTGGATGAGAGCAATTTATTGCGCCGACTACAAAGAACAAAACCTTTCGACTTGGCGAGATAAGGATTAACCGCGTCTAAATTGTGGAACATGCAGGATCTTTCATTGGAAAGTAACCTGCCAAACGTTTATATTTCGTGATAGAAAAATTGCTTGATAAGTAGTATAACTTAGTTGCAGTATCTGACAAATTTATATCGAAGGGAGGTGTTTTTGGTCAGTAAGAATCTGACACTACTATGAGCACGCGCTTGCTATTCTCATAGTGTCTATGGAAGATTTTCACCTACCCTCGGCAAAAAAAAAAAAAAAAAAAAAAAAAAAAAAATTACAAGATTTAAAGCCTGTGGTAACTTTTTACCCCGTGAATAAAAAAATGTAAGTATTGTATTGTATTGTATTGTATTTTATTTCGTTTGTATAAATTTATAATACGTTATCGCACAATTTACAGATATATGTATACCGAGATTTAATATTAACATAATAATATTTTTCTTCTGAAGCATTGTATGTATGTAAGATTTTAATGGAAATGATGTAAGATTAGTTTTTGAGGAAAAAAAACGAGAAAAACCTCAATTTAAGCGTGGTACGCGTAAATAAATAAATAGATTTATAAATCTATAATATCTATAATAAATATTATAAAACTGTAGAGGTTTTTTTGTTGGTTACCTAATGGCGTTTAAACCGCTGAACAGATTTCGGTGAAACTTTTTTTGAAATGCTTCTTAAGTACCCGGGATGATCACAAGCTATGTCATTTTTCGCTCAGCCTACTGGTTCCTACATAATAGTCAAAATAACTGTATATCGGAGAGGAATATTATTATTACACAGCCCTAACTCAATAATGGCTTATCGGATTGAAAATCAAAAAAATAGGTGAAATTAGTAAATCTGTCGCTGATTCATTTGAGATATAAAACATCCTCCTGCGTTATCCTGAAGCTGAACAATGTTCAAAACAATTATTCAAAACATCGCCCACAATTTTCCTTCAGCGGAGACCACCGCCAGCAGTCGTGCAGCAGTGGGTATCGTTGCAATAGTGCGTGTGTGAGTATATTTGCGCAATCAAAGAGTATCAGTTGTCAATGAGCTTCTCAACTCACCGTTCGGAGTCGGCAAAAAAACGGTAGGTCCCTTCCATTCGTACAAAAATATAACACGCGCACACAACTGGTTGCGAGAAGCAGACCCAAGTTCACCCCGAGCTGTAGCGCCGCCTAAAGTAAAAATTAGTGCGGAAGACGGTAGAATTTTTTTATCGAGTTTTCGGCTTTTTTGTGCCTGTAGTGGAAAGCCTATCAAAATTCTATTTAATTGCAATTCAGTGGATGGTTTTCACATAGTACTTACTAAATATTGAAAGTGAATTTTTTGAACAAAAAATCATTATCGCCTCCCCCCACGCGGTCGTCCAGACCCCTCTGAAGACTAGGAGCGAACACATAAGCAGTATTATCCGAAAAGCGACTGAGAGACTGAGTGCTTCCACTTCATGGAGATGAATTTTTAATATGAGTTTAGGGCCAAGGCGCTATAAAAGGCCAAATTAAAACGACTCACTGCCAGCGTACACATTATCCTTCGACGCGCGCACACACACACATAAACACAAAACGGAAGTAAATGTATCTATGTTTCCACAGGCATCCCATACAAAGAGCCACAATTCCATATTGCATTTGTATGTGTATCTGTATTCATATGCGTGGTGCCCTTTGCATCCTTCGCTCAATTCTGCTTTTGGCAGTCAACTCCCTGACCTGGAAAATATTTCAGATATATCATTGCGGGCTGAGGCTGCTTTATTGTGATTAATAATCCAGCAGAAGATTCTCAGAGGAAGCAAAATACACATCCTTACAACAAAAACAACCAACAACAACAACAAAAAAAACACCAAACCGAAAAAGGGACCCAAAGTCAGGAATCCAACGAATATTTATCTTAATAAAACATTTCCATGCTTTATATTGAGAGGGTGTCGCTTAGGTATGGGATGTGACGCCACAAAAAAGGACCTTCAAGGCATCGCACTTCCTAATGTGCGATCAGAGAGTGCACCATCACATATACCTACATACACAAAGCAGTTTATGTGCCAACATGGAAATTGATTATGCAGAAAAATGTGTTTCTGTGGATTTTGTACCGCTTATACAGGGGTGGTGATTGAGGCAGCAAGCAGGATAAAGAGAACTCACAACTCGGGTGTTGTATTCATTTTACAATCTTGCCGTCGGTTGTATCTTCTCAATAATGTTGTATACAGTAGGTATACTGTGTGCTGTTACTGTGTCGCACTGGCAGTCAGCTAACAAACACGCTGTGACCGCATAACACTAAAGCGCTCTACGAGCTCACACAGGGATATCCGTGGCACAAAAGCGACATAATTCCGCATATGTGCATATTATAGTTAGGTTCTTGTACTCGTACAACTGCATTAACTAGATATATGTACATATGTATACACAATTTTAGAGCGGACGCTGCTTCTATTATGAAATGAAATGCTTAACCAGATGTTAATGTTATATGATTTATGTAGGTATGGTATGTCCATCATAATGCACTTGAAATCCTTTACTTATTCGCCTGTTTTAATAAGAATGCGAGTATCTGCGTGTGAGCCCTGCTACTGTACAGATGATGTTTCATTTGATAAAGAGCAAAGGGCTATCAAGATATTCATGCATGACTTAGAGAAGGTTACTGTGCGGCAAGGGATACTCACTTGTTACACATTTTAGTATTTTAAATGTACATAAGTCGAGACTATGTTATTTCAAAATTTAAATCCATTTAGGAAATAAGATGATTTTTTTCAAAGGTGGATTTGTATATCTGTAGTGAAAGGTGACACTTTCTTATCACAGAATGATGAGAAAGAAGATCCCTTATAGTGCAAACTGATGGAAAAATTGTTTAAAATATTTCATCATATTGATATATGATAGGTGGGCACAATAGATCTTAAGTACGCCGTGCATCTCAGCCTTCAATAATAATAACTTCAGTTCACCCCAACATTAGTCAATATTTTGCTCAATTTCGTATGTACAGCTGTGTTCGATAAAATAGCAGTGCGTTTTTAAAATCTCTGAATTCTATCTTTTAAGTCGCGCCTACTTTCCTTTTAGAAATCCTTATTTTACAAAATGTTTTACTTGACCAAAGCTACAAATCAGGGAAATAATTATAGAATTTCGTATCACTTATCCAATGTAAACAAATTATTGAACTTTAAACGTCTAAATCAGCTATTCTTTAAAATAGCAGTGTCGACGACAGAATTCTTACTTAAAAAATATTGTATTATTTTTTAATATTATAAAATACTTGACTCAAACACTATAAGCTATAAATCAGAGTCCAGAGACGTTTTCAGCCCTATAAAAGGGGAGTTCAAATTTTATAAATCAGTCGCATTCAAGACAGCAAGAGGAATATACTTGAAAGACTAATTTTAAAGCATTTGACAAACAGCTAATAAAACTTTACTTTACTGAATTGAATTAATTACTTTTAAATAAAAAATTATTGTTCATTTTTTATTCATTAAAAAAAAATCCGGTCAAGTGCAAGTTATACTTGCGCAATAAGTGTTCCGTACTGTATCAGTTATTTTAACTACATACATATGTATGTCATAGATTTATGTTGATAGATCTATATGAACCCTTTCTTTACGATACGATTTCTACTAAAGATACAATGATACTTTGTTCGATACTCACATATATGTACAAACATGAAAACATATATATATATATATAGGTACATATATGTACATATGCGCTTGTATATCTGCAGACACAAGTAAGTACATATGTACCTACATACATAGTTTTATGGTGCACAGCACATTTCAATACAAATAAATTGAGCACAATTTGCGAAAAATAAATTCAAATTTGTACCTACATAAATGTATACCAACAAGTAAGTTGAACAAATTACCTACATATGCATGTATGTATGTACATATGTCTCTGATGTCCTTTCTCATCTGCTCAGAAGAATAGTTATACACACACACAAAGTAAAAGAAAAAAAAAAACAACAAATAAAGCATGTATATACATACATACATATATACCTACATAATATGTTCATATGTATATGTATTTACAAGAAATGTACGCTTGTGCATCAGATTTAATTTTTCGTCTCGTTATTCGTTCAATTGCATTAACTGCGTAGAATTTTGCGATTTGTCTCCCTCTCTGTGTCTGTATATACACAAATTCAATTTTTCCCAATATAGTAAAAGTAGAGACACCTACATTATAATAGGAAACCATCAAGCTTCCTTTATGTATTATATTATGTATCATTGGTTTAAGTCTTAGGTCAATAGTTATCCGGTAGAAATATGCCACGAAAATTCGCTGCGGGTATAACACTTTTGCCATCAATTATTCAATTTTTACCCTCGTATCTACTTTTAGGCGTTGTCATATTTTTCTGGGTATGTAAACAGTAGGGTAGTTGAAATTAAAAAATTAATTTAAAAAAAACGGTTAAAGTAGGGTAGTCGTGAGAATTATGTTTCCATCTACACTTTATTCTCAATGTTTGTGATTTTATTCAGATTTTTCTGAGCGATATTTTCGGAGAAAAAGCTCGGGATAGCCAGTTGTAACGTTTTGTGAAAATTTGTTAAGAAACTACCACCCCAAAGTCGAAATTCAGCTTTTTAAGTTCTGGTCTGTGTTTAGGTCACTAATTGCTATAACTGTTCCAAATTTCGATAGTCTAGGTTAAGTAGTCTCTGAGAAAAAGGCCTGTGACAGACAGACAGACAGACAGACAGACACCGAACTGATTCCATTAGTGTTCCGTTTTGGTACGGACGGAACACTAAAAAGGGCAATTAACAAGCAGTGTAGTAAGTTTTTCGTTGAATTCAAATGTTAAATTGAAATTCTTTAAGACTTTACTCTTATTTAATTAAATTTAGGTTATTCGTTATGACTTTTTTAAATAATTAGAAAAAAATAGATTGTTTTAGTCGTAAGAATGGGTCTAGAACATACGGCTCGAAAGAAAAGCGAAATCTTATTAAAAAACTTAAAGATGAAGGAAAATCGTATAAAAATATATTCAGAAGTAGCTTGTTTATTCGGCAGAGATAGATCGAAATGCTATAACATGCGAAAACAGGTGAAAACAGCGAAAACAAACTGCTTCGGAAGATGTCCAAATCATAAGAACAGCTAAGCGTGGTCCTTTTATCTCATCAACGAAGATTCAAATCTCGAGATAAGTGTATACCGGTGAGGAAGAGACTTCTAGAGGCCAGATTAAAAGCAAATTTTCCGAGAAAAGTTGCCCTTCTGTAAATAAAAATCATAGGGTCTAACGCATACAATGTATCCGAAAAAACAGTCAATGGCCACTGTCGAAAAGGAGAAATATTTTCTGGGCCGAAGCTAATTGGCTAAAGCCAAAGCTAAAATATTTGGCTCTAGTGGATCTAGGAAATATGTCAGAAGTTCGGTTAATGCAAAATGCCACCCACAGTATACTCTTACGACTGTTAAGCATGGGGATGCTAAGCATGGGGATGATTTCAGCAAATATCTCTTGTAATGGGTTGGCCCATCATTTTGGATAAAAGAGAGAATAACCTAATACGTTTATATTAGAATTCTTCAAAATGTTATGCTGTCGCGTGCTGAAGAGGGAATGCCTCTTAAGTGGGCATTTATCCAGGATAACGATTCGAAACATACGGCATAAGCAACAAAAAATTGATTTGAGGAGAATAGAGTCGATATAGTGTTAAGGCCACCTAAGTCTTCGGATTTAAATCCATTTGCAAATCTTTGGACTGACGTCGTGAAGACAGCTAGACCCAGAAATATGAAGCTATTGTGATTAGTGGGTCAACAGGCGTGGGAGTCTATTCTACTGGAAAGACACCAGCATTTTATTTAATTATATACCACACCAGTGTGGGGTTATTATAAAAAAAATAAGAGATAAACAACAAAATATTGAAGGAAGTCACATTCGAAGCTGAAAACAATTGAAACAATTAACGATTTCATATTTCTCTTCCTATTTTTCGTTCTAATACTTTTTTTTTTAATAAATTACAATCTAATATAATATTTTTTTTTAAATCTTAGGTTAGTTACCAAGCAAAAAAAAAAAATATATGGTAAATTAATGAAATATATTTTCAAAATGCCTTTCAAAGTGCATTGGTAGATGCATTGCTATTTTATTGAACACAGCTGTATATACCCAACTGAAAGCAAAATTCCAATAAACAAACGAAAAAAGTTTTCCGTGAAACAAAATTCCAGACGGAAAACAAATTCCCACCACTATCTTCGTTCTTCCAGGCAAATAGAAGTTTTTTTTTTACTAAATAAGCCCTTCTGGCTCCATAGTTCGGCAGAAAGATCACAAATGGACCGTTTCTCCCATAACGTTGAACTTCATCACCATCGGTTGTTCATAGATAACACATTTTGTTTGTGTAAAAAGTAAGAAATGCTGCAGATGGAAAAGTATTTCTACTTATATTCGCATACATCACTTTTCAGTTTGCAAACTCTTGTCTGGTTGAAATGATGTTAAAATATGCTAAATGCACCCCATCTGCATCTGTATTTGGATGTCAATCAAAGTGTTTAACTGCAAAGGTCAAAAGGGATTCTGTTTCTCCTAAAAAGCATGAAATCATTCAGTGGAATTAGTTGCGACTGATAAATTGAATATATTGACAGTGAGTAAGCGATTCGTTTCTACAACAAATGATGGCGAAAATAAACTTTGGTCATTGGTAATGAATAAAAATTCAAAATAAAGTTGTTCATGAAAAGTCAGATTGTCCGTTGATTGAAAAGATACAAATTGTGTCTGATCTTACAATCGATCTCTGTTCTTTGAAAATAATTTTTCGCAACAGAATGTTTAAGTGTAATCTTTATAAATATATAAAAATGAGCTGTTCGCTTTATACCTCAGAACTTATAAACAAACCTTCCAATTGAGCTGAAACTTACATTATATACTTCTTTTTTTGATGTTTGAAGTGTTCGTATACCAAAAAATTTGAAATTTTCCGGTAGATGGCGCTAGAACTCAAAAAACATTGAATTCACCGTACGATTGAGCTGAAACTTACATAATATATTTGTAATGAAGTGAGAAATGTTCTTACATCAAAAGATTTCAAGTTTTCCAATAGATGGCGCTGAAAACCAAAATCTCAAAATTATTACTACAGCTATGCATGGTGACAGTTAACAGCAAACTTTCGATTAACGATTTAAGCGAGAAGTGCGCTTCATAACAAATACATGTATTGTGTAAGTTTCAGTCATCGGTAAGTTTTTAGCACTTTAAACGAACAGGTTATTCTTATGATATGAACTGTTGGGCCAGTTCCTATATCTGACCGAAAAGTTCATTTATCCGTATTGTTTTGTTTTTTTTTTTTAATTAAATAAAAGTATTTATTTATGCATTTGAAAATGTTTGAGTTAAACTCGTTCGAAAAAGTTGGATATTAGGTCTGTTCCCGTACCTGTCCAAAACAGCGCAAAACTACGAATATCAGTCAATTCGTGTTCCCTTACGAAGATTTTTCATAGTTTTCGACATAAGAGTAAGAAATTTCCCCATACCGCCGATTTTAGCCCAAGAAATTTCTTTGGGCCGCTTTATGAAGCAGTCAAATCTGTCAAACGTCATACATTTTTTGTTTTTTTTGTTGTTAATGAGCTCTTGTACTTTTGCACAATTTTCCCTCTCTCTGACAGATGTTTACCCCCACTCCTTGAAATTTGAGAATCTATAAATTTTAGTGCAGAAAGTACGGGAACAGATATATTATTGTTTGGATAGTTTTCTTAGATCCAAATAGTGTTGCCGGCATTTAATTCTCCACCAGTCAATACTATTTTTAATGTGAGGAAAATCGATTCACAATTATATTTACGCATATCAAACAGACGAAATTTAAATTCGTTCAAATACATTAAGGTTACACATCCGATCTTGAACAACATTTGCAAATACAATTCGTGCTTCCAGATGACATCGTTCGGCGGTATTACATTTTATGACAAACACTGTTTTCAATGGGTGCAGCGAAGCTCACCGGGTAACCACTAGTCTATTATAAAAGTAGATTAATACATATATACATGAAGCTATTCAGAATCACGAAGTAATTTTTTAAAAAGCAAACCATGTAATCTATACCTTCTAGTTACATGTAATTTAAACCTTATGATTACATGTAATAATTACAGCATTATGTAGAGTTTAAATTGAAAGGAAAGTTTTTTCTTTTATTTTTATGGTAACGAATTTGGTATAAAAATAATAATGCAATTCTGTAAAATGGAATAATTGTTTACGTCGCATGACTGTAATCAATTACAGTTTCATCAATTTAATAGAAGCTCGCACAATTTTAAAGTGTATAGTTAGTAAATGCATTTCTTTCATCAATTGTTTCTTCCAAAATATACCGACAACGCCAGTTTAAAATATTTGCATGCTGTTGCGAAAACTGAAACAGGAAAAAAAGTACATAAGATTGCCACCCAAGAACATCGCCACAACCCACAACCCACCTTCAGCCCATTCGTTCCACTTCCACCATCTTCATCATCGGCCAGGCCAAGACAGGACACGAAACTTCCACCCCCGAGAACTGAGATCCGAATATAAAGCACGCAGATGCATAAAACGGAAAGAAAACCACACGAACTTTGACGTTTCGTAATATTTACAAATATACAACCGGCAGCTGCTTCCGACACCAAACCAAATAGTCAGTAGGCGCATTCAACCCAAAGTTAATCGCATAAAAGTGCAAAAACAAACAATAAAATTGCAATCTAAAGTGCAATTACTTGAAAGTGGCATTGGCATTCTTCTCGGACATTGTGATCTATCGATAAAAAGGAAATTTAATAAAAATTCTGAAAAAAAATATACACCCCTATTGTAGAATCCGTCGGGGGAAATATTCGACCGAAATTCGAAATTCCCTAACATTTAATCCATTAGAAGGGAATTGTTCACTTGTCAGTAATATGAATGAGATTCACTTGATTATTTAAAACGAGCAGATCGAATCTCCCCATACATTTGACATCCGCAACTATTTCAGTGGGGATTTGGGTGTTGTGTAATTAAATGATTAATTGTGCTGAACAACGCTATTAATTTTGATTACATTGTTTTATTACAAAATAAAGTCAATTTTGTTTTGTTTTAAAAACAAAATTAGAATGTTTTTATTTATTTATGTGTAGCTTTTTTATAAAATAAAAAACCGGCCAGTTGCGAGTCAGACTCGCGCTCAAAGGGTTCCGTAGTCTTAAAACTAGTTATATTTTGTTTAAATAACTATTTCATTTCGTTAACACAAAAAATTAAAACGACTTACCTGTATATTCACTTTACAAACTTATAATCAGTATTATTATTTGCTATGAGAAATTTGATTGACATTAAGAACGCGGCTGAGTATGTAGCACGTCCATTAACCTTCTTTGCGCTGTACTACTGAGTTTCAGGTTCGTTTTCTGGCAAAATCTGTATTTTTATTTATTTATTTTTTATATTTTTTTTTAGGTATGGTAGCACAATTTTGTATAGCCTTTAATTTTCCCAAAATAATTGTTAATCGAATAGTGAAATTTTCGACGTGAATTTCTCAAAAACTATATAACATACGAGACTTGCTATATTTTTCTTTAAAAATATAGTTAATCACCTACGAATCGAGATATTTTTATATTTTTGACTTCAGCAGTTTTCGAGAAAAATGTGTGGTCCTTTTTGTATTATATTCTTTATACATTTTTGGCAATAACTTCCAAAGTTTCTAGCAGAAAAAACTAAGCAAAATATTTTTGGAATCTTTGTTTCGAGCCCTTTCGATGATGATATATTTTTCAGAATTTTATATTTTTGAGACTGCATTTTATCCACCCTGTAGATATTGTTGTTTCACAATATTTTTGAGTAATATGTTGTCTATGTATGTGGACCACCGTAACGTAGATATAAGTGTGCCAAATTTCAAGTTTCCAGGAAGAACGGTTCTTGATGTTTTTATCGTAACAGACATTTTTGACTTAGGGCGAACTTATAATGGTTCCGTATTACCATATGGGTACGGAACCTTAAAAAACAAAAGAGTTGGACTACACAAGTTTTCATGGTTTAATCTCGTATGTGTACCGCTTTCTTTTGTGTTTGGCTATAAAGCTTGAGTGCTTGCTCTTAAATTCGCAAGAGCTCTTCTGCTTGCAGACATTTCCTCATCTTATCCAAAAAATGAGCCACAGTAATCCATTTTCGTTAATTTAACTTATTTTATACAAATAACAAATATTTTCACTGTCAACAAATGCAAAACAGCTGTTTTCAAAAACATCATTTCATGCATCCGGCATATTCAGTGATACCGAACCGACAACAAGTTCACGTCGATCGAACTAAGTGTAGTGAATCTCAGATCCGACGGATTCCAGAATAGGGGTGATTAGTTTCCACTAAGGCACGAAAAATATGCGTGGGAAATGTTAGCATGATAGAGGACAAATGTCATTCCCTGGCTGAGACTGGAAGATGACTGGAAGAAGACAGTGCAGATGCAAAGGGCCGCTACACGCAAGACAGTTTGAGTCGTTTTTCAACACTAAACTCGTAGTGAGTTAAAATTATAAAAATAAAATAAAACCTTCCGGGAGTCGACATTTCAGGTGACCTCTTCATTCCATTCAACGGTTACTGACGGATTAGCGATTAGCGTTTCTCCCCTCCCTCTGTTTGCATCCGTGCATACATATACATATAGCAATGGTGTACAGTCAAAAACCAAAAACAAAAATGCATTGAACTGCATAATAATCGACGGAAATTTCTTGTTAATTTGTATTCATGGGCACATTTTGTATGGAAGCATGGTGCAATTTAGAAGTACATAATTTAATGCATATCCAACCCCTTTGGAGCCTTTCATGTCCAGCCTCACTTTAATACTTTTGAATTTCATTTTCCAAAGCCATATTTTATTGCTTCTCAATTTATCTAAGTGATTTCGGAATAATTTGAATGCAGTTACTCATAAGGAAATTGTATCTTTTTTATTCTCTCTCTATCTGAAAGTGTATTTAGTATTGTGACCTTATTTAATCCCATATGTATTCCCTCACACATATTATGACGAGTTTCATTAAGACTATTAAATGGGTTCTATTTACTTCGAAAGATGATAGCTCCCCGAACTTAATCCCACACCGTTCTCTTCATCTGCACCGAGCCTAACCTACATACCATCATATGAGTACAAAGGAATTCATTTGCAAAGATTTTCATCCCCCGCCCTGGAAAGTAGTTTATGCCAGACTCACACTATACGGGGATACGATTGATATCATATGAAATGTTTATTAAATATGCGCTTCATCGATTTCCACTTTCAAGTCCTGATGAAGCAATCCTTGATATCGTCGTCATTGGCAGTCGTCTGTCGTCAGTTTCTATCCTCGTAGTAGGCTAGGCAGGTCTCATAATATCGCACTCTTTCCATAGTCGCCTCGCCATCCTTCTATCAACGGTAGTTGCAGCAGTTGCCATAATGAATGCATTCGCCTGCTGATATTTTGTATTTGTATCACTGAAATAATTCATCATTATGTTTGCTTGCCAGTTGGTTCTATTAAAAGCACCGCACTGAGATAGCTCCTTTCCTTTGATTGCTACTGATATGCAATATGCGAGCGTACGCCTATAGTAGGTTAGAATTTCAAAGGAATTAGAAATGCAATGCAGATGGAAAAGGGAGGTAGGTGTATTGCAATTGGATACGATTGCAATTGCGGATGCGAATGTGAATTCCCAGTATACTGTTGTACGTTGCCTTTGACTTGCGATTGAACTTCGTTCAGAATTCATTGATCGGTAAAATCCTTTTTCTTTTGGCAATGCTTGATGCTGTCGAATCCATTAGGATGCTATCTTTCTCGGGATAATAAAAGGAGAATGAGAAGGTGATTGCGTGCGGTTTTATGCGGGCGTAGATCGCAAGGTAAAGGGTGATTGACTTAACGAAAAGGGTTTATATGAAAACGGATAGTACTGCGCTTAATGTAGATCCGTAAGCTCATGCGGAATTATTTTTCGAATAACTATGTGTTCAGGTGGATTAGGGAGCTATTTCCTATTACAGGGTTTTAGATATACTTCCCATTATGGCTATATTCCGCCGCAGCACTCGCCGTCCGCAATTAGCCTGTCACCAGAGATCTCTATCGCTGAGGTTTGGCTTAATTCTGACTAAATGGTTTTTAGCTAACTACGCATCCTGATAGCCAACTTTTTTAGTTAAGAATCGATCTGAATTATTGGCAGCAACTCATTATAGACTCGTCCTAAGTGGTAGGGTATAGTGTTCATGTTTTGACTGCTCGTGAATTTCACATAAAGTTTCAGCTCTTTTGCAAGTACCGTCGAACTTCGATAACTCGAACAATCAATACTTCGAGTTATTAAGTAAAATACAAAATTGATATAAATATGTATATTAAATATGTAATTGTTCATCAAGGGATAATGTTTTTAACGTACGTATGTGTTTTTTATGTGCCTACTATTTTTTTTCAAAAATAAAAAACTGAGCTTCGAGCTCGTATCGTATCGACCAATATCTATAACAACCTAGTAATTTTACAATTCTTACTTACACATAAAGAAATCACGATTTTCTACACGTATGTATACTAGGTCATAGGAACATACAAATACAGTGCCCACGAGAGTGATGCATTATAAAACGAACTTGTAAAAATACGCAGAATTTGGGTATTCGCCTTCAGAATTCGACTTATCGAAGTTGACGCCGAATAATCCCTTCAAGTTATCAAGACATTCGAGTAATAGAAGTTCGACTTATCAAATAAAAATTAAATGTCAATTTCAGTCTTGGCGCTATTGCCAATCAATTTCATTCGAGTTATTAAATATTCGAGTTATCGAAGTTCGACTGTATTCTATCATGCACTACCGCGAAGTTTAATAAGTTATTTGTTCGGCCAAGAAACCAAGTTTTGCTCCTTTTTATGGGGAACTCCTATACTCTGTTCCACAAAAATTGTCAGTAGGTACAGGCCTTATGGGGGAGCTTTTTTTAAAATCTGGTACATGTACATGTTTCAATGGCACTCAGTTAGCAAAATTGCCACTGAAATGTAAACCAAGCCACTGACTTACTCAAGTTTTGTTTTTGTAAGTTTCCTCGAATTCGCATACATCGCATTATGCATGAGCATACGACCAGCCTGCCACACGGCCAAGCCATTGGCAGAATGATCGTGTGGCCAACCCTCGCTGTGTGTATGGAAAATATGAACATCAAAGCAGTGTACCATTACTAAATTAAAGTAAATCGTTACAGCTTTTTCTGTGGTTTTTGTCAAAGAGACAACTTTTTTTCTGCCAAGTTTTGAAACCTGGATTTTTCTGCTACTACTACAAATTTTGTCCTGAGTCCATTTTTAACGTTTCCAAATGGGAGCACTCCATATATTTTTTCCGTACTCTTTTTCAAAAGTCTACGAGTTATTTTCAAGCTATTTTCATTTATTTATTTTATTTTTATCGGCCTGGGCAGGGTTTTTTATGCCATTTTTGTTGACAACTTCTTCTTGAAAGTAGTCCTTTACGTGCTAAATTATACTTTTTTGGTCTATAAAAGAATCATGCTTAATTTTATGTCAATGATCTTGCCACATCTCGCCCTCATTTACCGTTTACTTACGTTTTTTTATTCGTAGGGTTAAATTTTACCCCAGGCTTTAAAACTGGTAAATGAACCTTGCCCCTGTACAAGGGTTAAGCTTATATCTCATTTAAGATTTATATATCAAAATACTCGAAAAAATGCCCTCCACAACATTGTAAAATTTCATCAAAATCGATGTGGTTTTCACTTTATAAACAACTAGTGGTTATACGGTGTGCTTCGCTACACCCATTGAAAAAAGTGTTTATGTCATAAATGTAATGAAATATTTTCGAGTGACTTTTTGTGAGAATAGTAATTACTCTGGTGGAGAATTAAATGCCGACAACTCTATTTGGATTTAAGAAACCTGTCCAAACAATAATATCCTAAAAACTCAAAACCTACCATCCGATTGAGCTGAAACTTATACAGTATATTTGTTATGAAGCGAGAAGTGCACGTAAATCAAAAGTAAGTTAGCTGTTAGCTATGACCGTGCATTGCTGTAGTAATAGATTTGAGATTCTGGTTTTCATGGTCATCTATCGGGAAACTTGAAAACTTTTGATTTACAAATATTTCTAACTTCATAACAAATATTATATTCTGTAAGTTGAAATCGGATGGTTTTGAAATGTTGGTGTTCCAGCGCCATCTATTGGAAAACTTGAAAACTTTTGATGTACGAACATTTCTCAATTCATTACAAATACAATATATTGTGTAAGTTTCAGCTTAATCGTACGGTAAATTTATAAATGTTTGAGTTTCAGCGCCATCTAGCGGAAAACTTGAAGTTTTTTGATGTACGAATACTTCAAACATCAGAAAAAGTATAAAGTGTAAGTTCAATCGGATGGTTAGTTTATGAGTTCTGAGGTATCAAACGAACAGCTCATTTTTATAAATATAGATTATATTATCGTACAACAAATTCTGTTATTTTTATAGCAGCAGATGGTTACCCTTCGGGTCTTGCTCTCCGATTTGGGGCGATTGGTCATGCATACTACGGTAACCTAGTGTGAGCATAAAAGAGGGACAGGTTTATGTAAGCTATTGCAACCAGACTGAGAGGCAAACATTATTATAATCGTCTCTGTACTGACAATTTTTTTGGAACAGAGTTTAGTTAATTTTGAAGACCAACGCTTGAAGACTTTTCAGTTTTTAGATATGTTGGCCCAAAATCCTTTAACAATATTAAGGGTATTTTCATTGTTCGGACACACATGTATGTTGTTCATACTCGTACTCGTATCCATGGTCAGTAAGCTTGCGATTTTTTATTCCAACTTAATGGTCTTAAATCTAGTATTTGTTCGAAAGGAAGATATAAGATGAAAAAGAGTTCTCCTTTAGTGCAAACAAAAAGATTAAATACGCAATTAAGCGAATGTGAAAAGTCTTATTGGCAGTCTCTCTCACTGGGAATTGGCAAAATGACAGTGTACAGTCAGTCCGAGTTCAATCAACGTTATCCTCTTATTAAATAGAACCAATTTCAAGTAGAAGGACATCCTCCTCAAGTGCACATACATAGAGGAAAAGGTAAACAAACAGACCTTGGAAAACTAGAATTAAATGAAAAGATACGGAATTTATTTCGAACTTCCGTGAAATATCCCTTCAGCCCGATCGCCCGGGTAAAGGATATAACAAATTACAAAAATATGTAGTACGTGCATTTACCTATACACAGAATAAAACATTTAACAGAGTGCTGGCATGAGATTACAATAGAACAAAGCTGTAAGCTATATAAAATGCAACCACCACTTCTACTATACAGTATCCTCTTAAGAATGAACTCATGGTGCAGATAGTCCGATAGTCACTGTGTGTGTGTGTGTGCGACTGAATGTAGCAAAATGGCAGTTTACAAATTTAGTTTCTGCCGTCGCAATGCCTGCTGCCACACCACTCTTACTTTGTGAATATTTTTCATCTACTGCTCCTCACAGGCTGTGTGATCCTTTTGCACTATTTCGTCCGCTTTTCAAATTTTAACTACATTACGAACTGAAAATGACATTTTCATGAATCCATGGAACTTATGCTGGCGCTACAGCAGCAGTAAGAAAGGAAATGCTAAGGAAA
The DNA here is from genome assembly GCA_949775065.1 of Brachyopa scutellaris. NCBI lineage: Eukaryota > Metazoa > Arthropoda > Insecta > Diptera > Syrphidae > Brachyopa > Brachyopa scutellaris. Next base: position 182,901,326 of record OX459112.1, on the reverse strand, counting down.
GCATTGCCGGAATGCATTCATTTTACACTCACACACATGCATAAATTCATTGCTTACTGCAGCAGTACCCCGAAAGGCAGGAAGGACGACGAAACAGCCAAATGGAAGCAAATGAAAAGGAATGAAAAAATTGCGTGTAAAATTTAAGTTCACTCAAAGGCAGACGGATATTTCAAGGCAACTATCCCAATTGAATAATATTTGCAAAGTACTTTTTAGTCTACGAAATGTAGTAACACGCAGTCCTGCATCCCGAGAGAATGGGAAAAAGGCAAAAGTATATTTTACTGGCGCGCAAAATGTATGTGAGAAAGTAGTACTGGTATGTATTATAGAAGGATTTGCCAGCGTGTCCTTGTGAAATTTGTGCAAATGACATTTTAAATGGAAAAGTTGAAAACTATTCAAAATGGTTGAGGAGAGTCGTAGTTTTCGGACTTTGAATATGAAATCGGATTTAATGGGTGGACTATGCTGGATGGGGACCGGGAGTCGGAATTATAAACGAGGACTTCTCTTGCATTTGTTTTTGATTTTATCTGAAAAGCGAGTTCGAAACTAGAATTACTTGGGTGGCGGAGAGATTTCTAAAGAGCAACTTACAAGCTGGGTGTTGTGATTTATGAGGCCAATAAGTGTTGAAAGGATGTTATCTTTTGACGGTATTGATGGACTTGAAACAAACAAAACAAAAGAGATAGAAACTAGTCAAAGCTGTGGTAAGGAAACTGTTGATAGGATACTTGGAAGTTTTTGTTTGCGCAAGGCTTAAACTGAAAAGTAAACTTCGAAAAATAGATGATTTAAGGGTATGTGTGGACTTATGCTATTTAATTGCTATCAACAAACGAGCAGATATTAAGGTAGCATTTTTTTTCTCTTATTTGCTAGAGTTACCTAATTTACTTGAACATACATATACTTACTTACTTACGAGGGCGGTCCGATAAGTACTTAGTCTCACCGCCCGATGGTGCCAGTATTGCAAGAGAGATTTACTATCGTCTAGTTCATTCTCTTAGACGGACTGTCAGCCGAATCGGATTCGTAGTTTTGTTTTGACAACGTGTGTAAGCCAGCTTGTCTACGAATTTTCGAATGAAGAGGTCATCGCCGCCACGGAGGCCTACTTTGCAGACCTCGAGAAAACCTATTTTTTGGATGGGTTAAAGAAGTTAGAGCATCGCTGGATCAAGTGGATCGAGTTAGCTAACACATATCGAGGTATTTAACACTAAGTGCATTTCTAATTCAGATTTCAAGTGGACATTTATTTGTCCAAGTCAATCAAACATATTTTTACACACTAGGTGGATAGTTGCTTCGTGATGTATAGTCACCGCTCGCTCTGCCTAAACATGTGGGCCCATTACCCTGGAAGCTGTAAAGAGACCGCTGATTTATAATCACCTAGATCGAGATATGAATCTCATGAGGTTCCTTCAACTCGATTTGACTAAAGTCTTCTAGCTCATCAAAGAAGTATCATTATTCTGCCAGAAAATGCTTGATACTCACACAGCAGGTGACGAACCGATTCAATTCCTTCTCGTTTCTGTAATTTCTGCAAAACTCGTTGTGAAAGAATCAAGATGTTCCGCTTTAGAACCAATAGCACAGTGTCCAGTAATGATACCAGGGACGGATCTTGTGTTTTTGCAGCTGAGTTTAATTATTAGAGAGACCCATTTCCCACAGAGATCTAGCTTCTGTGCATATATGCACAATTGATTGCTTCTTTCTTAATGCAATTATACAGACAGGTATTCTTACAAAGATTAGGACTAGGAGATAGACAGCACCGATCCCTTTCTTGCGACTTCATCTGCTCTTGGGACCTGCTATAGGGTCACCACACCGTATTCAGATGCATATCTCATTCAAAAGTCTCCTGCATTTACTTACTAGCCTTGATCTACTTACTAAGGAATCCAGAGACTTCACGGCTGTCTGGCTATTGGAATATATATAAATTACCTCTCCTTCAATTGTTATAATAGTTTGGATAATAGCTGTGATATCAGCCCATAAGATGCTGCAAGCATTGGTGATCCTAAAGGAGCGATTGACTTGAAGTCTCACCGCCGGTATCGTCTTCAATTCTGTCAGGAATCCTGATAGCGAACCTCTTGTCAAATGTAGTGAATGGAGACAAATAGTCACTTTTTGTCGGCCTATTGTTCATCTCCCATCTTGTTAAGATGAAGGCATGCACCAAAAGCCCGTTTCATTTAGCCTAGGTGCAGTTTTATCCACCAAAGCAGTAGAAATCTAGCGGCATCGGACATAGAATGGTCTCCGTTGCCGCTTTGGGCGTTGTTCTAAATGACCCTAAAATCCTAATGCAGACTTTTTTTTGGACTTTGTAAGAGGTGTACGAGATTGCATAGATTGCCTACTAGACTATTGAGCTTAACGCTACGGCAGGTCTCACAACTGCCATAAACATATAAACCAATTTCCCATGACTTGTTTTAAACCCCACATATAACTGAAAGCTTTTCTTCAAGTGTAGAATGCTACACCTTTTTTGATGCGATCAGCAATATTTTCTTTCCAACTTAATTTCGACTCTAAAATAACGTGCCGACTATGAAAGTGATAGAACAGCTCTACTTATCGTTGGTGGATTAACTGCACGTATTGTTGTTTTCTTTGTGGAAAGAAAGATCTCCGTTTTAAAGTGTTAACTCCCAGACCTCGACTACTACCCCAATTACTTACAAACAAAACTGCGTAATTAAGTATTTGGCAAGCATTGGAAAAAATTCACCTGATACCAGGATGACAACATCGTCACCGTCAGCGTAAGCTGTCATGTTGAAGCATTTTCCTTCTAGTATTTTTAAATATCGTCAACCACAAGTAGCCAAATAAGTGGTGAGAGCAATCAAGCAAAAATAATAACGAGTAGAGCTGACCATAGATGGTCTAACATTGTAGGATATAGGGTTTCTAAGGTACTTTGGCCGGCGCTGGACTGTAAAAGGACTAGTGAAATCCTTAGACTTCTTAGCAGGGCACAAATGAAAATAGCTATGGGAATATTATCCGGGCATTGCTTTGTGGGCAAACACAACAAGAGGGTCGGACTCATAGGCGTGTAATGATATAGGTGTAGCAGAGGATATAGCACATATTCTGTGTGAATATCAGGGCATAGCACGCAGTCGCAGGAACACTCTAGGCACCTACTCCTTTAGTAACCTGGAGGAGGTAGGCCGAATCAACCATAGGCTCGTTCTAAAATTCTGCAGGCTAACAAAATAAAAATTGGAAATGGAGTAAATTGTGGCAGTTTAGGTGCCATCCTTGGATGGATTCTTAGGGGATCGCGACGATTCTAGTATTCAGAAATGGCTCAGCCTCTCAACCTCTTTCAACCTTACCCAACCTAAGTGGTGATGTGTCCACCTTTTATTACTTTTCTGCAGCTTATACCTTCAAACGTAGAGTCTAATATAGGCGACCCTAGCATTAGGTTCATCAAATCGTGGTGGAGGATGGTACGATCTCTATGTAAATTACTTAGAATGTCGTCAGAACTTACGTTAATAAAGTTTTCTTTAATAAAGAGGAACGCCCTGTCAATTCTTTGTACCTAGTGGAGAGATTTTTCTTCTTTCGATACTATGCTGTGGAGAGCCGTGATAGACAGACTCTAGAAGTAAAAATAAATACTGAATACTTTTTCTCCTTTGCCTGCCACTATTACCATCGCAATTAACTTTATTTTTTCAACTAATTGAGAAAAAATAAAAAAAAATCTCTACACAATCTCAGCGCTTTTTTCTTTTTATTTCTCCTGTCTTTACACTTTAAACTGCCATAAAGTGTGCACGAATTCTCACGCAATTCATCATTTAAAATAAGAATCACCCCTACTATCACACTTGAGAAAATGACACAAACTTCCCCGCCCAGCCCAACCACCCCTAAACGTTGAATAAAAAAAAACACACACACACATATTATTAAAAAACAGAATGGAAAAAATAAGGTCCTCCACGAGCGCTATTTGTCATCGGTGAAATAATGACAATGACGAATATCAAACAATTTTGTCTGCTTTCATTTATTTTTTATTTTTTTTTTTCGAAAAAAACTTTTCTTCTTCAATTTAATATATCCATCAACATCCTTCGTCCTGGTGATGATGGTGATGCTGCTAGTGCTGCTTTGTGAATGCGCTAACCTGGAAAAGCGTCATTTCCTCATTTTTCTTTTTCATATTTTTATCAATGACTCTGGCAAAGGAAGTCTTTCACCTGTCGTTGGGTGATTTTGTTTCCTTGTAGGGTGAGGGGAGGGTTTCATTCATTTGAAACTTGCGTATATTGTACGCAGCAAATCTTGTCGCTTTATCCTTTTGAAATTGGATAGCTTGTGCTAGTGTGTTTGTAGTTTTTATCATTGTGATCGAATATCCTCTTATGATTTTTTTTTACAGCCATTCATAAAGTTAAGATGCTGAACGAGTTATTAATTGAATGGGTAGAGGAAGTCCTTTTTTTCCTCCAGCGTATATTAGGTACGGGTATAGTTTAAAATATGTAATTTCCGTTATCCATTTTTCTACGTAGGTAAAAGTTTTTTTTAGAAAACATAAAGAACACTGCGTGATACTTTGAAGTGCACAGTGTTTTCTGTACTTGAATTGTGGGATAAATTATTTTTCTGCTTTGGATTAGGTGCTTTTATGGGTAAAGGGGAGACAGAGATGCATTTTCAAAAGACAAGCTTCTGGAGATATACCGAAAACCGTGCGCAAAATACGAGTAAAAAATTGATTAACCTCGTGAATATGGACAGCTTCATTGTTTACTTCTTCAGTTTCAATAAACGTCAAACAAATGGGTACGTTCGATCTGTCTTGTCTAATGACAATCGGCCATTTTTATAACAGACGAGATCGACGTGGTCAGCGGTATGGATATGGTATGTGTAACGCTCCCATCTATCCTGTATTTCGCAGGATTATCATGTTTTTTCATACAAAATCCTGCCTCCTGTATTTTGCTGTGAAAATCCTGTAAAACGTTAGACCAAAATATTAATTTATACCCTGAACTCTTCCAATTCAAAATTCACAGAATTCGGAATTATTCTGTGTGCTTTTCATTAACTTCACCATTGCACTTCAAAATACTCACCACACTTTCTTTGCCGTTGTGTTGTGTGTGTCTTCTCTGCGCCACACTGCTTCAGTCGAACAAGTTTTCGCCGCAATAAATAAATAATAAATAAATAAACCGACGACGACGTCTCGGTAAGACAGTTTATCTGACGGATTCAGTGATACAGTGGACACGTTCACGTGGATCTAACTAGTGAAGTGAATCTCAGATCCGACGGATTCCAGAATAGGGGTGATTATTGCACAATACTCGGTATTGCGCAGGATTGCAAGTACGGCCCGCTTTAGAATTTGGATTCGAAATTTGACAGTTGACATTCATTTGTATCCAATGTTAATTTTCTTTTTTTGTCAATAAATAAAAAATATATATATAAAGGGTGATTTTTTAGCTGGTTTGGTTTTGGCAACACTGGTTTTGACAGCTGACGTGTGTTTAGTACCTTGTGTCACTGTCAAACAGCTTCAGTTTGGTTTGCAATTTAACCATGGATCGTCTTACAAATGAACAACGCTTGCAAATTATTGAATTTTACTATCAAAATTCGTGCTCGGTTCGAAATGTTCATCGCGCGCTGCTTCCATTTTATGATCGGCATTCTCGACCTTCTGAGCAGTCTATTCGGAAGATTGTGACCAAATTTCGCACCAAATTTACTTTGTTGGACATTAAACCACCAACACGTTTACGTACTGTGCGTAGTGAAGAAAATATTGCGGCCGTATCAGCTAGTGTGACAGAAGACCGCGAAATGTCGATTCGGCGCCGTTCCCAGCAGTTAGGCCTTTGTTACAGCACTACGTGGAAAATTTTGCGGAAGGATTTGGGCGTAAATCCTTTTAAGATACAGCAAGAACTAAAGCCAGCCGACCTACCACAACGCCGAATTTTTGGTGAATGGGCTCTTGGAAAGCTGGCCGAGGATCCGCTTTTTTATCGAAAAATTGTGTTCAGCGATGAGGCTCATTTTTGGTTGAATGGGTACGTAAATAAGCAAAATTGCCGCATTTGGAGTGAAGATCAGCCAGAAGCATTGCAACAGCTACCAATGCATCCCGAAAAAGCCACTGTTTGGTGCGGTTTATGGGCCGGCGGCATTATTGGGCCATATTTCTTCAAAGATGATGCGAATCGCAGCGTTACTGTCAATGGTGAACGCTACCGAGCGATGATAACAAACTTTTTTTTGCCCGAAATGGAAGTTCTTGACTTGCATGATATGTGGTTTCAACAAGACGATGCCACATGCCACACAGCACGCGAAACAATGGCGCAATTGCGAGGCGAGTTTGGTGAACAGTTAATTTCACGTTTCGGGCCGGTCAATTGGCCGCCTAGATCGTGCGATTTGACACCATTAGATTATTTTTTGTGGGGGTATGTCAAGGCTAATGTCTATAGGGACAAGCCCGCTTCGATTGACGCACTGGAAGCCAACATCCATGCATTCATTCGTGAGATACCGGCCGATATGTGTGAAAGAGTATGCCAAAATTGGACTCAGCGGATGGTCTACCTGAGACGCAGCCGCGGTCAACATTTGCATGAAATTATCTTTAAACATTAAATTGCAAACTATCGATTCAAATAAATATTTCATTCATTTTTTCGAATTTTTTGTGTTTTTTTTTTAAAAAAAGTTCTCAACCTCTTAAAAAATCACCCTTTATATGCCATATGGTTGGAACATGAATAACAAACACTTTCTGCTTTATCGAATATGTGGATAATGTGGGTGTTTATGGTGACCATGCTCTAGCTGAGCATACAAATGTCGAAAGTGGTTTGCACGTTCAGGTCGTTTCCGGAAATTGTAGCTGCGTCTGCCCGTAACTCTGTATAGCGCCCGACTTAAATAATTCTGCATCGAACTAACATTCAATCAGCTCTCCTACACCAACAGAGTTGCGTAAACCAGTACTTTACTCATCCAGAAAGGACGAAAAGGGAATAAGGGACGAGATTTTGATCGAGATTGTTTACACACGTTTTGAAAATGGAGCTTTCGACTTGGAAGACAAGGAACGACCTGGACAGCCAAAAGAAAGTTGTAGAATTGAAGGAATTGCTCAATAAAGACCCATGCCAAATAATTAAAAATCTGTCTGAATCGTTGGGAGTTGACTTGTCAATAGTAAGACAAAAGACAAGAATGATCCAAAAGCAACGAAATTGGGTCCCATTCCCTTACGAATTGAAACCAAAAGACGTCAAAAGGCTTTTTTCACCTATGAACAGCTGCTTCAATGGCAGAATGGGAAGCGATTTTTGCATGGAATTGTAACTGGCGATAAAAAGTGGAGCTATTACGCAAATCCGAAGTGCAGAAAGTCGTGGGTAGAGCCCGGTCTACAATCAACACCGACGGTGAAGCCAAATATCCATGGATCCAAAAACGTGCTCTGTATTTATTGGGATCAAATAGGAAGTCATACCCCACCCGCCGAATTCTCCAGACATTGATCCTTCTGATTATCACTTGTTCCGATCGATGACTCATAGCCTATCCAAGTAGAAGCTAACTTCTTATGAAGATTGTATAGAATGGGTCGACTCGTGGATTGCATTTAAAGATAAGGCGTTCTTCCGACATGGTATTCGTATCCTGCCTGAAAAATGGTCAAAAGTGTAGCAGCTAGCGATGGACAGTATTATTATTATTATTATTGAAGGATGAGGCACACATCAACCATAAGATCTACTGTACTCCCTATAAGTCCTAGACGAAGCAACATCCATCTCCTCATTATTCCTACCGGAATCGGTAATAGAGAGCTTTGCTCACACCTAGCCCAGGTGAGAAAATCCATAGGTCACAGCACCTCATCCAGACCAATTTCCTTGAGAAATCGCAGTACAAGATTCAGTGCAATGAGTGGTAGATCATCTGCTGCAGATACATAATTTGGTATTTACCGAAGCACTTGATTCTTTTCTGAGTTTTCTGTGTTCAGGATTTTCACTGGGCTTATTGCCAAATCTGCATGAGTCCTTTGTCTGCTGCATGCTGGTGTAGCTGCCCCTGAGTTCGAATAGTTTAGTTCCTGACCCAAAAACTTGTTTTGTTAAAAGAAAACGCTGCGAATTAATTCCGTTTCCGAAAACCCCATTGCGGAGCCCTTTTAAGAGATTCAAGTATAAACGTAACAAATAGTCTTGACAAAGGTAAGATCTTTAACAAATTTATACGTCTCAAAGTTAGAATTAGAATTTCAGGACAAATTCGAAATTTTTATTATTTTCGCTGCGCTGTGACTACAAGGACGTATCAAAATAATATTTTTTTTTATCTCTTTCTAGGTACGGGACATTGCTTATTCTATCCAATGCTTTGGACAGACTTGTTAAATTTATTGGTAAGCCATTTTCGATTTTTTTTTAAGTGTGCTTTCAAAGAAATTGAAATATCTGCGAATATATTCAGAAGAAATTTGAAGCACTATAGAAATTGGGCTTATAAAATGTTTTAATTATTTTGTTTAGCTCCTAGAGTTTTATGGTATTTTGAAGCTTTCGAGGTCTCGCTTAACAAAATCTTGCATCATCATAATCTCGCATTATCGGAATCTCGGAATTACAAAATCTCGTATATCGAAAACTCGCCATATCAAAATCTTGAAAACTAGAATTTTGCATTAAAATAAAATATTTATTAATTTGCGCGAATTATTGCGAGATTTTGAAAATCGTCGGCTTAATAACTCAAAAATTGAAAATTTTACAGGAGGAACGAAAGTTTCTCACTAAGCCTAGCTTTTTATTTACCGATGTTAGCTATTTTATTCCCTAAATTAATAAAAAAAAATCGTAGCTTTTCCGAGAAAAACTTTTTTTTTTAATACGACCACTACTTTATATTTTACTGGAGTTACGAGTTTTTTCCATTCTTACCATTGGAGTTATGAGGTTTGCTGCAAATCAATTGTGGGAGTTACAAGGTTTTTCAGGAACTTCGACTGCATTGCATTGGAGTTACGAGAAACGAGATATAAACAAAATGATTTTCATGACATTAAAATTTATTAAGGAGCTATGAGTGTTTCCATAACAATGCGCCTACCGAGTTTCCATAAGATGGCATTTAAAAGTCATTTTCACTGAAAAGTGGAGTTACGAGGTTTTCTTATTAGGCCGACGAAATGCGAGTTTTCGTTATTGGGGATTTATTTAAGAATTGCGAGATTTCGTTATTAGAGATTTTGGTTTGCGGTCAATCGTGGCGCTTCCGCTCGAAACACGGTTCACGATCTTCCGTCGACAAGACTGTCTAGTTGAAAAAGACCCATTTCTGTAGTGTTGTCAGCCGAACACCCGCTTACAACCTAACAACAGATAAAAATAGTTGTGTATCATAAGTGACAGACAGTCTTCTTCTACATAGTCATGTTATAAAAAATTATTAAATTGATTAATTACTCTTTCGCTCCTGAGCGCACTTAAGACACACACCAACATGACACTATGTTGTTTTTTCTGCCTTCATCCATTACCGAACCAACTGCTTCCATTGCATTAAATGTCTCCGCTGCTGGTGCAGCAATTTCGTTAATCGACCACCCATTTGCCAACATTTAGCCTGCTCATAAATTATCCTTTTTGTCCTCCTAACCATTTCTTGTTCAAGTTTAAATTTTCCAACTATAAAAAAAGGCAAAACGGAACAAGTATGAAAAAAAAAGAAAACTAAAAAGAACAACAAAACAATAAATTGCCATCACTTAGAAGGTCCTTACCCCACCGTTCTATGAAATACCACCACACTGCATAAGAACAACCGTTGTTGTTGTCGTCATCATCTGACGCATAACAAGGAGCAACTTTGATTATATCCAAGCCAGCCTCGGGCTACCCTATAAACCAAACGAGACGACAAACTGGACCGCAAGAATTCTGCAGGACTCATCAAGTTTTGATCATTAAATTGCAATTTACATGGTAAAACTTTGTTTTAACACACACAAACATATGCGCACACACACATACATACAAGAATACCAGCATGTGTATAGACCGGAAGGATTTATGCCACCATCTCAGCATAGCAAGGACCATCTTAGCATAGCAAGGACAATGAGGGAAAATCAATGAAAGAAAAAGAACCTTAGAACCAAGATATATCCATGGGAACGATTCTGGGGAGATGGATAGCGTGTACCAGGACCAGGATGAAGTGAAAAATCATCATCATCAAAATTTTAATTTCAAAAATGCCAGCGGTGGTTCATTTGCAAATCGGAGAGTAATGAGTTTTCTTTGGAGAACCAGAGCAGGAAAAATAAAAACAAACAAAAAGTACATACCCTTTCATCGTACTTCCTGTAGAAACGTAAAACAAATGCCAGTCGAAGGATAATCAAGCATCTAAACTTTAAGCGTGGCAGACACATACATATATACACATGGAAATAAAACTCGTAAATACGAGTATACAATTCTTGAAGTTCAAAATTAGGAAAAGTATCAACCGCAAGTTATCCTTCTTTGCTGCTATTTGGCTGTGTTGTGTGTATCCTTGAGGGCATTTTTCTCTTCAGCTGCAGTGGTTCGGTTTGTAACGTTCAAATATTCCAGTGTCGCATTCAGGAAAAGAATAAAAATAAAAGGAAAAGGACCTGTCACAGTTCCAAACCAACCTGTCACTATCATGATTCTGAATCTTTTTGGAAGACGTTTTCCTTTTTCGCTTTTTTTTTTGTATTTTTTTACTCTCTGAGTAAAAGTTTTGAAAAAAAAAAACCTCCCAAGCCAACCACACCGACCGACCAACACCTACCGCAGATAAAGTCAACTTGCTTCCCAAAACTATGTACAAGTTTGAAAGTCAGGGTTTTTCTTATTTCTGTCATCATTCCACTTTGCCTCTTGTTCTGTTTTGTTTCGGCCTTTTCCAGTCTCCGTTATGTTGTCAGGATGAAAGTTGAAGGATTCTTGACTATGCTCAACGGATTGCTTCTTTACTTGTTCACCGCCCATCACTGCCGACACTGCCTGCAACTGCCCCCGCCACGGTTACCACGGTACCACCTTCCATTTGAAAATATCAGTTCAAGTATTCAATGAATCCGCTAAATTGTCCTTTTTTGTGTTACTTCTGAAGTAAAGTAGCCTATTTAGCATAAATCACGGAAGAGGAACTTTTTCCATTTAACCGACTTTTCTTCGCTTCATTGTCCTTTTTTTGTTCGTCTTTATACCCATCCGGCACAATACTCCTACCACTGCCCAGTTTGGGGGTGAGGAATTTAGTATTGCATGATGTAGCGGTGGGTTCGGGTTACATCCAACATCTATCGATTGCTGTAAGGATTCGAGCGCGCCCCGTCAAAGAAAAAATGTTGATACTTTATTTATTCACAATTTGTTGGAGTTCTTGTTTGGTTCGCTATTCGCTGTTCGCGGGTTAAGAAGTACAAAATAAAAGGACGACGAAAGCATTGATAGAGAAAAACTTTTAGCTTTTGTTTTAAAGTTGTTTTGGGATTTTGATCTCTAAGTTTGGATGAGGTTGACAGTTTTTTTCACCCTAGACGGGGAGTTTTTTTTTTGTCCTCATTTTTTTTCCTTTCTGCAAAAGGACCTGTAATGAAGGTATTCGCGCTTATGACTATTCAATTTTCAATAGCGACATGCTTAAGCTGCTTGCTGAAGATGAAATGGACAGGATATACGACAACTTAAAAAACAACGGCTGGGTTTGGCTTACACAATTGGTGCCTGTATCCTCTTATTCATATGATATCCCCACATATTATTCGACGGAATATTTTTTTTAACCTTTGAGTCCGGGGTATAAAAATACCAGTAAAAGTCAACTGTTTTGTTTTAAATATTAATTTGGTAGTACCTACTGTTAATTTCAAAAATTATCTTCTTTTTTTAAGTGTCCTTGTTGACTTGTAGGACATGGTTATCCCTGGAAACCACTAGGAAGTTGTGCTACTTTGTATGAAAGGCCAAGAAACAGTTTCGGTATTTAGTTCAGCACAAGCCAAAATTGCATGGATCTGTGAACATTAGCTGTAGTGCCGGGGTTTGCCTGTGCATTGTTGATCTTTCTAACAGGTGTGCATTTTGGTCATATTGCAGCTCCAGTTGCACAATTTTTTTAAACTTATTCACATTCACATTCGATTTGCGACCTTGTTTTGTATTTGAGCAGTGTAGATGAGTTAGTCCATTGGCTACAGCAAGGCGAAACTTTTTCAAAGCTTAATTAGATGGATATTATTATTTGCCTATAAAGTATGTAGGCACTTGAGGAGTTGGAGTCTTATAATTGTTGTCATTTCAAAGGTTACAAATTACCTCAAGTTCGTGGATAAGAGATACACCCAGCCTGTTACTAATCTGTCGCTGCCGGTAGTGGTAACCATAATGTGCTCGGAATACGTAGGCTGTTCGATAAGTCAGTGACTTTGAAACTGACTTTGACTTTTTTTTTTCAAAATCTTATAACGCGATAAACTTTTCCCAACGATTTTTCAACATTTTTAATCCTTCCAAAAAATATGATTTCTCAAACCCTTTAAAATAGGCATTTGTTGCATCGCATCGGCAATCTCATCATTCGATGAAAATCTTTTTCCGCCGAACCATTTTTTCAAATTAAGAAACAAGAAATAATCAATAGGAGCCAAATCTGGAGAATAGGGTAGATGAGAAGGCAGTTCATAGCGCAATTCAGCAAATTTTACTGTTTAGATTCCAGTCAACAAGAATAACTAGGTACATATCGCACGTTGAAAACAAAAGTGGCACTATACAAAATTTTCCACTTTTGAGTTAGAGCCACATCTAGGTTCCAATATATACCACGTATCTTCTGCAAAGACACTCGTTCTGATACTTCATCTAATTTTTACAAGAGGTCACTAGTGTCACTTATTACTTTGACGTAAATCATTCGGTCGGTAATCGATAAAAAAAACAGTGATTTGATATTCAGTGAAATTAATTATTAGGCACTTTTTGCTTAGAGCCACTCTTTTAATAACATTTTTCAAAAATCTAAAAAAAAATATTAGTTCATAACAGTGATGCTCCGTAAGAAAATGCGTAAAAGTACAGGGTTTTTCAACAGGGACGCTACAAAAGTAGAGCGACAGGGACAGCAAACGACGCCATATTTCTTGCCGCTCTTTTGACATTCCTCTTCAGTAAGGTTTGCTATTTCATGATGGAAAGATATACGAGCCAACAACGGGTCGAAATTATTAAAATTTACTACCGAAATTCGGAGTCAGTGGCCTCAACATTAAGAGCGCTACGTCCAATTTATGGTCGTCATAATCGTCCTAGCAGATCAACAATTGAGCGTCTAGTGGAAAAATTTGAATCCACAGACACAGTACAAAATGTTCCCATGCCAGTGAGACAAAGAAGTGCCCGTAGTGTCGAGAATATTGCTGCCGCTGAGGCTTCAGTTAAAGAAAGCCCAAATATGTCTCTCACACGTCGTTCTCAAGCATTGGGCATCTCTGTGACGTCGTTGTGGCGAATTTTGCGAAAAGATCTTGGCCTACACCCTTACAAGATTAAATTAACGCAAGAACTGAAGCCGCTTGACCACTAGAAGCGTCGTATGTTCGTGAATTGGGCTGAGCAACAACTTGAAAATGATTCGGATTTTCATCGAAAAATCATCTTCAGCGATGAGGCTCCTTTCTGTCTGAATGGCTTCGTCAATAAACAAAATACGCGGTATTGATCAGGCAGCAATCCACACGTACTCTATGAGGCATCATTGCATCCCGAAAAAAATACGGTTTGGTGTGGTTTATGGGCCGGCGGCGTCATTGGGCCGTACTTCTTCCGTGATGATCAAGACCGGCACGTTACTGTGAATGGGAATCGCTACCGTTCAATGAAAACCGAATATTTTTGGCCCCAATTGGATGATATGGACTTAGAGGACATGTGGTTCCAACAGGACGGCGCCACAAGCCACACAGCGAATGTCACAATCAATTTATTGGAAACCAAGTTTGGAGAACGTGTTATCTCACGAAATGGTCCAGTCGCTTGGCCGCCTCGGTCGTGCGATTTGACGCCGTTAGACTATTTCCTGTAAGGCTACGTCAAGTCTATGGTCTATGCCAACAAGCCAGCGACGATTGATGAACTTCGTACGAATATCGAACGTGAAATTGCAGCAGTATCGGCCGATTTATGCTTGAAAACCGTCGAAAATTGGGTTCAGCGTCTGGACTTTTGCAAGCGTGCCCGTGGTGGCCATGCAAAAGAAATCGAGTGCCATACATAATGGCATCGAACGTACTTTCACAGGAATAAAGAATTTCATTGATATTGACTTTTGTAGCGCTCTTATTGAAAAACCCTTTATTAATCAAAAACTGACACTATACCGAACTTTTTCAAAACGCCTCATTTTTTTACTATATCCGCTATTTTTTTTGTAATCTTAGAATTCCATTTTATAAAAAGGTAGTGATATTATACTTTGGCCAAGTAACATAACATTAAAAAAAAATTTCTTAGAAAATTTCTTTCTGGAAGTTAGTCCAAAACTTTAATCGGCCATATCTCAAAACTATGTTTTTTGTATAGTGACACCTTTTGTTTTCAACGTGCGATATCTGAAGATCGACGCGTTGTCTATCATTTCACAGCATTCGTCATTGCCTTGTATCCTTAAATGACACCTGGATTTGTGAAAGCACTTGTGATCATGCATTTTAATTAGTATTTCTCTTTGACAAGGCCATGATCGTGGCAACGCGCATTGATTGCATTGAAATCTTTTTGCATTATTTCGACTGCTTCTTGAATGCGTTTGTGGCTTACAATTATGGCTGTGTCGTCTGCGTACGCATAATCCATGCTTTGTTGTATGGTTGTATTATTACCATACCATTACGAGTCTCCAGAATCCTTAAGTATAAAGTTTACTCCTCAAAGTAGCAAAGCCCAGAGCGATGGATTTATATCAGGTTTCTATGGTATGCTCCTAGTATGCTCTTTTTTCTATTTATGAATCCTTTGGTCATTTGGAAACATATTTATTGGCTTACTCTGGTATAAGAACAGATAAGACCCAATTAGTTTCTTTCTAATCCACACGAGTCGAACTACTATCTGCGGTGAATGCGATTAGAATTTATGTACGTAAAAAATACATATAAAACAACTCCAAATATACCACAACTACATATATGAATGTCAAGGCATCCAATTTAATGGAATTAACTTTGCTTGGATACGAGGATACGACTCAGTGCAATTGCAGTTAGCAGGTCTTTTTTCGCCTCGTCCTTCCGGAAAGGATACTGACTACACCAACTCGTTGCAAATAAGATGATATCTCTCTCTTTATTCCCTTCTCTTTCTATGCTGAAAGATTTGGTTGGCGCTACCGGGATGGTTGCAACTTCCGCCACAGACAGATATGGTTTTTCTATTTTGTCGAAACGGAAAAGGGCCGGACACTACCCCACATGACTACGATTACATTTTGTGCATCTCTTAACCGTGATTGTTTCTGTATATAAAAAATAAAAAGAAATCTCACACAGACAAATACACAGAAGAAGTAATATTGATTTTTTTGTCCTGTTGTTATTTATTTTTTAATTTTTTTATTTTCAACCGAAAATAGCTACCTATCCCTCAGGCCAGAAAGAAGTAAAAGTAAACTCTCCAAATCATTCTACTTTTACGGATAAAAAGAGTACACACAAATATAGGATTTAGATGAAAATAAATAAAATATCTATACACTCGTATACTATAGATACAAAATCGCTAACCCTAGCGGCCAGCGCAGCGCCCACTGAAACTGGGAAATAAAATTCAAAAATTCAAAAACCAAGGCCCAAGAAAACAAAATTGAAACATTTCTCGTGCAACATCAAATAACGTTCCGGGTAAGCTGGTTCTGTTGTAACCAGATGTAAGAGATGAGCGAGCGTCATGCCCTGCCATAGCCGGAACAAGTATTCAAATTTACTTGTGACTTTTGAGTTATTTTTTGTTTTCATTCCTCTTTTTCCAGTGAAATGAGAGCTCCTTATTCGTCCTTGGTTTTAGGTGAATGGTGTACGTGTATGTGTATGTTGGGAGAGGTTTTGACTCCTTTTCCTTCGGTCTATCGTATTCTGTGTCTATTTGGGTATCCTAATGGTATTTACTTTGCGGTTGGTAGATGAGAACAAATTCTTCCGGAATTATGAATTTTCATATACCCTGCCAGATACATTCTGGCTCTTCGCCGTAAAGTGAAAACCACTGTTGTTTTTAGGTTTTGATCTTTCCTTCAGATATAACTACGAATATATACATATAAACTGAAACAGATAAAATTTCGTGCAACTACGTAAATATCAAATTAATTTAAAAAGAATTGTTGGATACTCGTGGTAGGATCTCGTAGTACTTTTAAATGTGACTTGTAATGATTTTTGAGCGAAATGTGTTGGCAAATAGGTCACTGAACATGGACGGATTAGCCCGTCTCTGTGGGAATCAGACTCTGATACTCGTAACTCGCTGGAGGAGTGTTATGTCGACTTCGATTTTAATTGTCACTGCTTTTGATTTGTCATTTAAAAAATGTAGACACTCAATTTTTGATTGACTCTTCCACATATTTCGAACTGGACTTGAGCAAACCATTAGGTTAGGTTGAGAGAGTGAGCCATTTTAATATCAATATCCTTACCGGATATTCGTTTCATGTGCAGAAGCTCTGCAGCTCTAAGTACGGCTAGAACTTCTGCCTGAAAAACGCTGCAAGTATCCGGGAGTCTTAAGGACACCTTAAGATCTGATTCCATACAGTAGCTAGTAGACTCTGTGCCGCTTGCAGTTTAAGACCCGTCCTTGAAAACTGCAGTGTCTATATGCCGAGTAACTGTGTTTTTCGTTCACTCTTATACACAGTGTACAAGGTTCTGTACGGTGTGTTCAAATCAAGTGTAAAGAGGGTATCATCCGTTCTTATTGGATTATCTATTTGGATTTCTGTAAGAATAGTACAGTGTCCGTTGTCGCTTTTCTTGAAAAGACCTAGGTTGGTGAGTTCGAGTGCACTTATACTCGCCGGTTGTCTCAAATACAGATCAAGAGGCAGCAGATTTATTCCAAAATAATTCACTTGCTCCGAGAGTGTTAGCTCATCTCCGTTGATTTTTGGGAGCTTGAAAGGCGGTATCTTCTGTTTTCTGGTGAAGAGAACTAGATTGACGTTCAGTCCACACCTTTCAGCCTATTTACAGGTGGTGGCTAATGCCGCATCCATCAATTCACCCAGTGTATTAAGGACAACGTCATCCACATAACCAGTGACGTTAATACCCTTTGAGCGTAGCTCAGAAAGGATGTCATTTATGACCAGAACCCATATCAGTGGGGAGACAACACCTGCCTGCGGGTTTCCTCTGGTGACTGATTTCCTTATCGAGCAACGTATGTCCCAGGGTGAGCAAACCATTAAATCACGTTATTTTCAGGATTTATTGCAATAGGACACAGAACACAAAAAAATTTCTAATGCTCGTTAAATTCCATAGTCTGCATGTTGTGGAAATTGCGTTTTTTTATTAAGTCATGCACACTGAAGGGAATAACCTTATAAAATTATACACAGCGCGGGCCAGATTTGGGGTAGTGATGCTAGTTTTCAACTAACTCTATGGGTGGTGTCCAGGATAACTGGAGAGTTGTATTATTGAAACTTTTGTCGTTGCTTATGATTCACAGAAAATTATTCCAAATGTTTCTTCTTGTTCATTGTTTGTGCGGCCAATTTGTTGAGCCAAACAACCATCGTACTGCTTATGTTCGCAATAGGTTTTGATATAAATTGATAAATTTGAACCGTGAACCTTCAGCGTGACAAGCGATGAGGACTACCATTACGGCATGCTACAGCTACCCACATCCACAAACTGTTTTCGATGGGCATCGTTAGGCATCGTTAGTCCAGTTTCTGTTCTTGTTATGAAATCATTCAGCCTAAAATGTGCTTAGTTAAAATCCAGATCCTTTTTTTATTAGCTAATATCCGAGATCTTTAGTCAACTGAATATTGTTTGGATGAAAACTCGGCAAGTTGAGGTCGCGGAAAGGCCCACTTTTCTGAAAGACAAAAAAATAATAGATTTCGTCTTCTTTGATTGGCTTTTGAAAGACTCAGCCAAATGAAATAAAGGGATTTTAACCTTATGAGGCAAGTGACAATGTTCGTTTTGTTTGCCATTTACTTCAAGATGTCCGAGGACTTTTTTGGACTTTCGCTCAAGAACAATTAGCCGTAAGCATAAAGAGCAATCTGAAGAAGGGCTATCAACTGACTGAACGAAAATTCCCCACAGTAACCCCATGTCCCCATCAATGACTAAATTCTAAATGAATGTTATTTCGATAGTTTTCACAATCTAGAGGTCTAGGATATGATGTAAAATAATCTACCTAGAAAAGTAGGTAATTAAGATTAGTGAATTTTCAAAGGACTTAATTTCCATATAATTTTTTTTAAAAAAATCACTCTCCACCATGTTACAACACTTCCTTGATTTTCTCACCCGTTTCGAGATTTTTCTTCGTTTGGTTGAAATAAACTTTGGTTAGAGTCCTGACATTATTTATTCGTCCGGCTTTACCACATACTTACATACCTTACTGCACAAAAAACACGGCGAGCTTCACAGATCCTTGACGTGTAAAACATGTGCAATATCTGAATGCATAGATGATGTGATGAAGACAATCCAGGACCCCATTAAGCAATTCCAACATGGAAGGTTTAACAATGGAAAATACCGGAAAATTACGTTCACTATGAAACAAACAAATTTTTCCGCCAGGATGCCATTGGATACAAAGATACGAGTACGAGTACGAGTACGTATATCTCCTTATATCTCTCTGGGTCTACGTATGTATGTATATCTAAAACCCTGTCTGTCTACACATGTATCTCACTATTCTCGAGCCGAACTGGTTTAGTTTTTTTTTTTTGCTGTTGCTATTGTTGTTGATATTCTTTGGTTGTGAATGCAGGAATCCTACGCCCGCATTGATTCTTAAATCCACGTATCCTCTGCATGAATGGCACAACACACACATAGTGGGAGTCAGATAGCAGGACAAAAAACTAAACAACCAGAGTGGTACTATCTCTATCCATGAATGAGAACAACAACAAAAAAAGACAATATATTACAGCGATACGCACCCAATTCCACATGTTGCACATTGTTACACATTGTATGTATGTACATATATACTCGTATCCACGTACACAGAAAGCACACGTATGGTTGGTGAATTTTGAATCGTCAATTTGGCCACCTAGAGAATAGGAAAGGATATGTAATGTATTTTGCGAGCACACCTTAGCGGAGAGTAGTACGAGCGAGTCCAGAATTGGATATCAACTCCAGATTCGTTCGATCACATGATGTGGTGATGTAAATACTAAAGAATCCTTTTGTTGGTTTCGCTGCGTGTGTGTGTGTGTTTTTTCTAAACTGATGCATGCCTGAGCTCTGTAATCCACGTACAGGATTTTTGGTATCTCGTTAGGTACGAGTATTAAAAATGCACAAGTTAAATGCAGCTCAAAGGAGCACTACGAGTTTTTCCATCTGCAGTAAGGTCCCTCGTACGTGCATTGCGGTAATTTTGGATTTAGAAAGACCTAATCCTCAGTTGTGTGTTCTCTGCAGAGAAGTTAAGAGAATGGGGCCATCAATTTAGAATGAGATATGTAAGGATAGTAAGAACCTACAAACGTGTTTTTGTTTTGTTTTTGTATATATGTAATGTATATAAAAGATGAATTGAAACAAAATAAATATTTGCAAATAATGATGTACATTACATTATGTATTTATTTGACTGTCAACGTATACTTTAATTTAAGGACTGACTGTAGGAAATTATGAGCACCGTTGTTTAGTGCTAAGTGCGTTGGGCTACAACGCAATGCAGCCCGGGTTCGATCCCAGCAACACTGATTTTTTTCACGGTGCCACCTTTTTTGAATGTCTGACAAAGCATTCAAACAGTATCATTTGTCAAGAAGCTCAACTCGCTGTTCGGAGTCGACAAAAAACTGTAGGTCCCTTTGAATTCGTGCAAAAATATAACACGCACACTAAACTGGTCGTGAGAAGTAGGCGCTGGTTCACTCCGAACTGTAGCGCCACCTTAAGAAGATTGTAGGAAATTACTTCATTTCGGGAGCTAAGACTGCCAGGTCAGGCGCACACGCTTCAAAATTAGGTATCCTTTCAACCACAATTGCCGCAATTGCAAGAATACCAATGCGGAGAAAAGCCTTTACCACTTCCTGTATAAATGTCCGGCACTAGCTAAGGCCAGGCAATGATTTCCTTAAGGATTTTTCAGAAATTTCATACATAAATTTCTGTATCGTTATTAAGTTTATCAACTTCACAGGTTGAATTTGAACACATCCCTTTACTCACACTAAGGTAGTCAGGTTACTTTGAGATGTGGCATCAAAACAGTGCATTAGCGCTAATTGTGTATAACGAGACCTGTCATACAGCCAATCTACCTAAAGCTCACAACGTCCGAGTAGCATATTGGTTACCAAGACTTTCTAGACTAGAGAATAGAGTTATCTTCTAGCTTATAAATAACTTTTAACTTTTGCAAAGAAAATTATCAAAGTAACTGCCTATCTTATCATAAGCTCATCACACGATTGAGCTGAAACTTGCACTACATACTTTTTACGATGTTTGAAGCCTTCATTTATCAAAAGTTTTCAAATTTTCCGGTAGATGGCGCTGGAACTCAAAAATTTCAAAACCATCCGATTCAGCTGAAACTTGTACAATATATTTGTAATGAATTAAGAAATTTTCGTAGATCAAAAGTTTACAAGTTTTCCGATAGATGGCGCTGAGCACCAAAATCTCCAAATAATTACTACAGCAATGCACGATGAGAACTAACAGCTAATTTTTTATTTACTTGCACCTCTCCATTCGAAACAAATATACTGTGTAAGTCTCAGCTCAACCGGATGGTAATTTTTTGAGTTTTTAGCACTTAAACGAACAAGTTTTTTTGCGATATGAACTTATGATTATTGGGTTAATTCATATCTATAACCAAAAAGTTCATATTATTATGCTGTAGGTACAGTATGGCATAATTTTTTTTTAAATTGTTAAAAGTATTTATTGACTGCAGCTGCAGGTAATGTACAAAACCTAAACATTAATTATTATGTGTTTTAAAATGTTTGAGTTTAACTCGAAAAAGTTGGATATTATTGTTTGGACAGTTTTCTAAAAATTCAAAGTGTGTTGCCGACATTTAATCTGCCACCAGCAATACTATCATATTTTTAATGTCAGGAAAATTTATTCAAAATCATATTTATGTACGTATGTACATAGGTACATATACCAAACAGACGAAATACATATAAATTTGTTAAAATACATATGTGTGAGCACCGTGATGTAGTGGTAAGTGCGTTCGACTACTACCCAATGCTGCCCATTTTATTTCATTCGGGCAAAAATATAACACGCACACACAAATGAATAGGCCCAAGTTCACCCCGAAACGAATACATTTAGGTTACACATACGATTCCAACCACTTCTTGAACAACGTTCGCAAATACAATTCGTGCTTTCAGGTGACATCGTTCGGTGCACCGGGTAACCACTAGCAGTTAAATAATTAACTGCTTATTACATATGAACGTGGATTACGAGTAAAACCCACATTCACATTTTTTCGCCCACAATCCCAACAGTTGTAAAAATCTTTCGAAATGCCCACTTAATGTGTAATTATATTCATTTAACATATTTTATATTAATTAAAAAAAAAATTCAAAAATGAAAGGAAATAAATTTCCCACCCAACTTTTACGATAATAATTTTTATCATCATCATAGCGATAATAATCCAAAAGACAACACCCGCCATTGCTTCCAGCAGTTCCTGACTGAATTCAATAAAAAAAAAAAAAAAAAAAAAAAAGGATACCTTTCCATTTAACAATTTGGTATTCGTTTCAAACATTATGTACCAGCAGCCAAAGTCGTATTAATTTCCAACCATCAGCTTAATCCTTGGCGCGATACTGGGATGAGATATAAAATTGAAATGAATTCGACAAAACATTCCTCGGGCTGCGGTGATGGTGTTTTTGTTTTTCATTAATTTCGGGACCAGACCCAAAAGAGCGGAACCTGTTTCCGACCAACTACCACGAGACGACTATATACTAGACGAATGAAGGCACTCGACCGAAGGAGATGGGAGTTTCAGCGGGATGGGCTGCGAGTGGGAATATCCCGCCGCGTTCGTGTCGTACGAAGGAAAATTTATTTTCCAAATCATAAAATCCAAGTATAAATTTGTAAAATTTTTCATTTTGATTATTTTCGTCGACAAATTGAATTCTCCAAATGAGAAGAGGGGACTATGTACCATCAGCCATTAATTTTTTGTTTTGCCGTTTTCCCTAGCAGTTGATAGTGAGTATTCTCATTCTCTCTTTCACTCCTGTAGCCCTGGGAAAGCGACACAATATGTAGACACAGGATGACAGGATGTTTTATTTCCAGACGCACCTAAAATTAAATTATGTAGGTACTACGAGTACCAACGAGTAGAATCATTTAAAATCAATATTAAGCAATGTTTTTCGTTTTGTTTCTTAACGTGCTGTTTAATTTATGATCCTTGAGCAAGAAGTATTCTATATTAAGGATACACTTGACATTTTGTTGGTATTTTGCTTTTTATATGTATATGTATTTATATTTATATCGTTTGGTTGAATATCCTATCCTACTCCTACTAATATATAAATGTGAAAGTTTGGATGTTTGGATGTTTGGATGTTTGGATGTTTGGATGTTTGGATGTTTGGATGTTTGGATGTTTGGATGTTTGGATGTTTGGATGTTTGTTGCTCTATAACACCTTAACGGTTTAACAGACTTGAATGAAACTTTCGGGAATAGATAGTCTACTTTCTGGATTAGAGACTAGGCTACTTTTTAAACAAAACATACAATTCCTTGATTCCATAATTCGAGTTATTCCAATGTCCGCTTTTATTACTTGGTCATTATTTTTGGGTACACCATTGTCATTGATCGTCATTCTGTTGGGAGAGGGTTGTTTTTGTAGATGTTATGCTCTTCTCTTCGCCACAAATCCATCGCTATCGCTTATTCTTTCATTTTCTTTCTACCCATACGCGCATTGAACGATGGGTAAACCATTGCCATTGATCGTCATTCTGTTGAGAGAGGGTTGTTCGTGTTAATACCCAGCAGGAAAAGGTAATCTATTGGAATCGAACAGGGAATCAATCGCTTGTATACAATATTGATTCCAGAATGCATTATACTTAACACAGACTATGTCCTAGGAAAATAATCGATTACCTGAAAGTGTTTTAAGAATGCATTATAGAATTCATTCTTTGTAATGTATTATATAATTCATGCATTTATAATTATTTACATAATGCATTTCTCGGACATAAATTAAAGAAATGTATTCAGCTTTAAATGAAAAGTACACTGTTTCGTTTTAAAATATTTTATTACAAAAAATTCTAGGAAAAAATTAAAAAAAAAATTTAAACACAAAAAAAATATATTATTAATAAAATAAAGCACACACAAAGCACAAAGTTTTTTCTTTGTTAATTCTCTTCGCCAATCCGTTTAGAATACATTTCTAACTTTTTTCACTCCTCGCTGTCACGCGTTGCAACACAAAATAAGTTTTTCATGCGTTTTTTAATATAAAACGCGAAATTTCTAGGCGACATGAAGGCGCCGACAGACAACACTGTAACCGAAAAATCGTTAAATTCAAAAACGCTACATTACATTTTCTGCAGATGTGGGAATCTACGTGGTAAACAATTTGCTTTGTTATTATATGACATTACCACGTCGATTCTTTTGGTTACATTATATTTCTCATCTATAATAACTAATTATGTATTCGATTCTCCAAGGAATACATACCGTACTTTCCTGCTGGGTAATTAATGCTCCTTTTTGGGATTGTGACACAAAGTAGAGGAGGGATGATTTTGCTGATATTTGCTACCGACTTTAGTTAGTTGTGTTTCTGCTTCATCAGCGTGCGGATCTAGATCCACAGAAAGGGGGAAATGCACGATTTTTTTTACTTTCTTTTTTTTTTATTCACTTTACAGCGGTATTTGGTTACCTTAAGGTTAAGTCAGTGGACACCTTAGAATAAAGTTTTTCCTTTTATTTCAATTCACAAATACATATTATATTGTAGTAGGGGTAGGCAGGCGATGTTGAGTCTTAAAATTAGTAAATAGTTGGTTGGATTTCAGACAAACCTCACCAGTTACTCCACGATCAATGCTTACAACAAAGCCTAATATCTTCGGTGTTTACATAATACTATTGTACTTTAAATATAAACATTAAGTACAACTATTAGAGACAAGAAACCAGAAAGTACCATTATTTGATGCTCATAAAATACATATTATGTACATATGTTTGTAGACGTGTTTGTACACAGGAATATTACATTTACATAAATTTTTTATGCAATCGTTTCATCTATTATAGAGAACAACCACTTAGTTCAGATAATAATGTATTGGCTTCAGAATTCTTTAGAATCTTAATTTAAATAATATCACTTCCTTCTACTACCTTTCTATCATACTACAATCAAATGACGCGACTGATTTTTAGCACGGGCAACGCCGGGCAGGCAACAGCTAGTTTAACAAATAAAAAGGATATCAAAAAAAAATAAAAAATGCCAAGGCTGTTATTTAAAGAAAACGTGCTGTCAATATGTATATAAATATTAATATAATAAATAAATGAACACACCTATAAAGATAATTATGGGTAAAAAAAAAGGCTAGAAAAAATCTAAAAAAGTTAAACCCATCAAGTGAGGTGTCTATTGAAAGCCAGATAGAACACAATCATATTTTTTTTAAAGAAAATGTATTTTTAAAATTGTGAACAAAATTAGGAAACATCTGTGAAAATTGCTTTGCTCCACCATATAAAATGGGTATTTGGCTTCTTATTGAAAGAAGGGATGTTGATCTTTTCTGGTCGACTGCGGACCACAGGCTGCTGGTTATTTCATAGTCGCTAGTATATTACGCCATCGGTCTTCGGCTAAATTAGTGGTGACACGGTATATTTGATTTTTAGCTGTGTTGAAGGCCAGTAAAATCTATCAGTCAGCTGGTGATCAGATCAAAGCAAGTCCTGCAAAGTTATCTGCAACGGTCTTAGGATCTGCTGAAGATGAATTAACATAATTTAGAGTAGATAGATAGCTGTCCGATTTCCTTTTGGTGTTTATCAATTGGTAAAAGCGTTTAGGATCGGAAAGTAAATTGGATTGTATCCGGGAAAGATAATCGAGGTACAGGGACTCACAGTTTGGAGTTCGGAGAAATGGATATAAACGCGTTGGTAGCTGGAATAATCGGAGTTAGATCGAGATATGAGGTATGGTATGGTTGCCACAGTTTGTTTCTTTGGTTGCGTAGTGAGCGTAATTCTTTGTTGTACCAAGCAGATGAAGATGAAGATTTTTTTTCTGGTAAATACGGGATTGATTTTATGAAGCAGGTGATAACTTCGGCGTAGAAAACGTCGAGGGAATTTTCTATAGTGATGTTTGTGTTATCTAGAATAGGGCGAAAGTTAACATTGCATTGGAGGTTATTTAGTTTTGTAAAGTCTGCTTTGCGGAAATTAAAGCAGAACGGAGATTCAGAATGTAAGATTTTATTGTCATTCTCATAAGAAAATGTAAAGTTTAGAGGCCGATGAAAGCGGTCTAGTGTGGAAAGAAGATGATTACCTACTCTCTGTGACTACACAGTTATCGGCATCAGATGAAAATATTAGGTCGAGTTGTCTATTGAGATTATTAGTGACGCCACTCATTTGGTACAGACCAGAGTCGGAGAGACTATCAACGAAAATCGCTTCTTTCACTGATGTGGGATTTGTGGCGATGAAGTGTGACAAGTCGTCAGATTCTACCCATTGCAGAAATGGAAGATTGAAGTCTCCCAAAATTAGGACAATATCGCATGGATCTACGACTTCGCATAGAGAGTCAATTGCGTTAATGGCAAGCTGGTAGCCTTGTATCGGTTGAGAAGGGCGAATGTAGCAGCAAAGCAAGAAGAGGTTGCGTTTTTATATAGATACCTTTACGGAAATGAATTCAAAGTCAGCTGTGTATGACGTTTTAAATAGTGTTGAGTCCAGACGATTATGTATTGCCAGGAGAACACCACGGCCAGAGGAATCATCCTCTTTCTGAAGACCATCATCACGAAATACTGTAAAATCAGAGGTAAATAGCTCATTATTGTTGAAGTCGGGGGATAGGTTAATCGGTAAGACTGGTTTAATCAGAGTTCTTCTGAGAAGACTCCTGCTTCTTTATCTGTTTCGAGCCATTTGTAGAGATGGATGTTTCAATGATGACTTTATCGGGGTTGTTCCAGATTTGCGTGTCTGGTATGGAGCCCTTGAACTTCTTGGTAAAGTCAAGCTGCACTCATCTAGTATTTATACTATAGTGTCGTTGAGTAGAAGAAAAATATATCGAGCGTACAACTCGCATTTGACCATAATTGCATTGTTGCCTGTTTATTGTAAGATGTCGATTGTATTGACATATTTGATGATAATTGACATCTCCTCCATATTTAAATGAAGATGTGATGCTTTTTTAATTGATATTTTCGAAACGTTATAACTGGAAAAGAAAATAGAATGATTCAAAGCTTGAAGTTATAAAAAATGGTCCAACTTAGTAAGTCGTTCAACATCTGTCATCCAAATGTGAATGCAAAATGCAACCGACCAACACAAACTGATGCCATTCATGACAGTAAAAACAAATACTAGCCATACAGCTGGAAGTATTTAAGAAAAACGAAAAAAAACACCCTCAACAACGAATGGGAAT
The DNA here is from genome assembly GCA_949775065.1 of Brachyopa scutellaris. Lineage (NCBI taxonomy): Eukaryota > Metazoa > Arthropoda > Insecta > Diptera > Syrphidae > Brachyopa > Brachyopa scutellaris. Next base: position 182,874,195 of record OX459112.1, on the reverse strand, counting down.
CTTAACAGAGAATAAAAATGAAAAATACCCGTGGGAAGAGGTCAAAGGATGTCAGACTTTTAATGCTCCCTTACAACGTCATCCTTCGTTTTTTTTTGTCGTCATTCTTCTTTTTCATCTTATTTTTGCAATAAAATTGCGAGCTAATTAGGGTAAAGGCTACACAAAAATATTCCATCGCCTATTAGTTTATTCAACGTTATGTTTTTGTCGTCCTTTGCTGTGAAAGAATTAATTTTTAAGAAAAATATTTTCAAATTTTCCTGTTTATGATTTTACTTTTAATTTGCTTGACAAAACGATACAAAGGGAGTAGAATAGCAATAATAAAAAAAAAACAGTGTAGTATCCTTTCAGTTGCATTCAAGTAAACAGATTTGTTTTTTAAGTGCAAAAATAACATGGTGGAAATTTGAAAAACGATAAGGTTGTAAATATTTAAAAATGCCAGAAAAAGTATTTTAATTTGAACCCAAGTTTTAGTAACGGTTATGATTAACCCTTTTTTCGAATTAGGAAATGAAAGCAGTTACGAGGACCCTTTGAAATGTTCCATGAATGCCGCAAAGTACTTATGTAGGTTGTTATTTGATTCATGAATATTTCAAACAAATTAGGTATATACATGTAGCCTTATTTTTCTTCTATCTAGATAACGTGATTTAAGGCAGAGAATAAAAATGTGAAGGTTATTTTTTTTTTAAATAATAACGAATAATAGAGTTGCAAGCATACAACATTGGCGAACACGACTTGGCCACTTTGAAATGAACGTCAACTATTCCTTCTAAAACTTTGAAAAGATAGTGTTGCCAAATGTTTTTCAATCAATGTTCCTCTTTTGTGACGAACTAGTTTTTTAACATCAAAAATGACATCTCGTCGGAAATCAAACGAAGGATTACTCTTGCCAACCGCTGTTTCTTTGGGCTAAGAAGGCAATTGAGTAGTAAAGTCCTTTCTCGATCGACTAAGGAGACTCTATATAAGACCCTTATCATCCCAGTCTTGCTATATGGAGCTGAAGCATGGACTTTATCGAAAGCAGATGAAGATATCCTTGGTCGCTTCGAGAGGAAAATCCTTCGTAAGATATTCGGTCCCATTTGCGTTGACGGGTTCTGGAGGAGAAGATTCAACCACGAACTGTACGAGCTGGTGAAAAAACTGCACATTGGGCGTTTAAGATGGCTAGGACATATAGAGCGTATGGACTTCAACGCTCCGGCTCGGAGAATATTCGACTCTTACCCAGAGGGTCAGCGCACCAGAGGACGACCTCGCCTAAGGTGGCTCGCGCAAGTAGAACAAGACCTTAACCAACTTGAAGTGCGCAGCTGGAGGCGATTAGCTAAGGACCGGGCCACCTAAGTAAGTAAGTAAGTTTCTTCAAATCCACCCTTTGTATATACAGCGTACGCCATTTAAAGTGGAAGCATTTGTTTCTAAAAAAAAAAAAAAAAATTGTTGTTCATTTGGATAATCATTTATTTTAGTTCAAGGAGACTTGTTGCAGCTACTTCTGGAAAGTGATATCTCACAAATGGCCACCGTTAGCCTGGATGGCCAGATGTGCTCTTTTTCGGCATTTTCCATCGTTTTGGCCATATCGGTCGATATGGCGGCGATTTCACGTTGTATGTTGGCTTTCAATTGAGCTAAAGTCCTTGACTTATTTGCGTATACTTGGACTTCAAATAACCCCACAAATAAAAGTCTGGTAGTCGTAAAGTGGCTGTTTTTTAATTAATTGAGGGTTTTCGATGGTATAAAATCGACAATTTTGCTTACTTACGCCTCTATTCAGCGAGAAATATGCCTCGTCTGACATGATGATTTTTCCTCAAAAGTCAGGTTCGTTTTCAGCCTTTTCGATGTTGCATTTGGCATAATTAAGGCGATGCGGATAATCAGCTGGGTTCAGTTTTTATGTCATTTGAATTTTGTATGAAAACATATTCAAATCGCTATGAATTATGCGTCGGAGAGTCGTTCGACGGATGTCTAATTCCTGGGAATGGCGATAGCTCGATGTCGTTGGGGTCTCCTCAATACAGGCTCGTATGGCTTCAATATTTTGATAATTTATTTCAGTTGATTTCTTACAATGGAAGATATGATAATCTTATATAGTTCGTAAGACTTTACAATTTAAGCAAACTGGATAATATATCGTGGTATAACATAGTGGTGACAAGTTCATAATTCGAAAATACAGATATACAAAAAGAAAAAGAATACAATAATAAAAAGACATATGTATATATATAGTATGTTTAATATTTAAATTTAAAAGACGGATAGCTGAAAAGGAGAGCTCTATTCCAAAATGGTGACATGCAAGAGTAAGGCTAATTTAAATTTGTTCGCGTTTCCGATCCTTCTGAGATTGGGTGGCAGATAATTCCACAGTCGAGTAACCTGAACCAAGAATTGTCTTTCGGATGCTAGGCAGGAGTATCTGGGTTGGATTAGCGATGATGTTCTTCGCGATTGAGAGAATTGTAGTTTATTGTACAAATAGTCAGGTTGGCGGGTTTCTACGATGTCGTTTAAGAGACCCAGCGATCTGTAATTAACAAGGTTGTCGAAAGAACATCCGTATATTTGTTTTGAGAACCTGGAAACATGGCTGCGCCTGCTCAGTTTGAAAATATAGCGAGCTATATTGTTGTACGCAACATTCAGTTTTCTTCTATTGTCGTATCCTGGGTTCATAAAGATTTCGCATCCATACAGCCATCAGCCTAATGTTCATTGGAATGAAATGCTGAGTTGCCCAAAGAGTACGTAGTCCACCATTAACCTTACCGATAGCAGCGCTGATATGAGTCCCCCCAGGAAAGAGTACTATTAAACACTACGCCAAGGTTTCTTGCGGAATCAACACACTCTATTGGGCACTGTTCTAGCAGAACTGGAGGAAGAGTTGAAATATCAAGTGCCCTTAGGTATACAGCAAGCACTTTTGATATTGCCGATATTTTTATCGGAACGTCTTGTTCATTGTCTGAATGCATAGCAATCTACATAAGTTGGAGGTCATAATGCTCTCTGACGTGTATTCTTAGGCCATAAAAATTCCAGAATTGGCTGGTTTTACATAGAGTAGAAATCACTGATTTAAGCTACTAAATGTTTTTTCCTCGAATTGAAGAAAATGGTTTGGAAAATTGTCCACCACCTGATGTCGTTTCTCAAAGTTTTCTCAAAAATTTTACACTTCCTTCGTTCATTTCTTAACTTTAAAATTTATTTCTGAGTTGTAGCGATATTTAAACCTTTAAAAAAAATTACCAAATTGGTAACTTTTACTCATTCAACATCTCGTGTTATGTGCACATACATCGGAATTATTCCGCATTTTTAAGGATTTGGAGTCCCATTGTGCTGTCACAATCTTGTTGTTTTGGAATAGTTTCCATGAATACATTCGTACTTTCAAGTCAGATTTTAAATGCAAAAATCATTCTACAAAAGATGATATAAGATCATAAACAAACGTACAACACGTTTTTATGCACAAAATTATGAGTGTTGACAGCAGCTCGAAAAAACTGGAGCACGACAGGATCAGTTGGTATTGTCATGTTCAAAGGAGGGATGCTATGAACCCCGTCAAAAATGCAATGGCAATCAACGTTCCCTTAAAATCGCGTAAAAGAGGCAGGCCTTAAAACTCCTGGATCACACAAATGCAGAAACACCAGCATTTGATTGGCCTCAATGACGAAGTGATTCAAAATCGGGAGGCCTGCAGATATTTTTTGAGGTCGAATCGGCGAACCCCACAGGCCGACCAGTATCATAACCTCGTCCTTTAAATGGAGAGAAGAAGAAGAAGAAGCTCAATTGTTGCCCGATGAACCGTCCAAGTCCAATTATCATCATCCGGGTAGATTGATGGTTTCCGGTGCTCAATAGCAATGCGCTACGATCGTACGCTACGCAATACTCGTCATCGTTTGTAAGCAATGCGGTGGCAGGACTGAATACGGTTGTTTGAAGAAGGAGATTGCTAAATCTTAATAATCAGGAAACAGCATAATTTCTCAATTAAATAAAATAAAATCCAATTTAAATGGGCCTTTGATTCACTCCAAATTCAACTTTTCAATATAGAAAAAAAATTTGTTAATAGTACACACCTACGGCTGTCGGGTATTTAAATACCCATTATCATTAGACCAGGTGTGACAGCTAGGTCTGTTGACATATCGGTGTAGATTTTACTCCATTGCATAAAGGACATCTGCAGGTATCTGCTAAGGGTGCGCGATTTTCGTTTTTCCCAATTCCCTATATTTGGCAGCACTTTTCGCCAGCATTTTCCGCGAAAAAAAAAACGCGAATCTTACCTGTAAAAATCTATAAGTAGGCCACGAAAAATGACATTGTTTTATTTTTTCTTGGTGCACCTACCCTTCCTCTTTACTATAAAACAAATTTTACCGCGATATCTCTCACCGGGCCCACGCCAGAATTTTTTAAGTGTTACCATTTTCTTGGGTATTTAAATACCCAATAGGTTGAAATGGGTTAAGACTAAGATAAATTAGAGTATAGAAATGTATAGAAATGTAATTTTTCTATATTTATTCTGATATCCTATTTACTCATTTGTGTGATTACAAAAAATAAAAAAAAACATTTATTTTATTCTCAAAACCAGGTAATCTTATAGCGGATAAAGTCGTTTTCAAATAAGCACTGCCAACGCAAAACTCCACCGTCATGGGTGGTAACAAAAGGAATATTAAGAGAACTGAACTTATATACATAGGTACATCCAAAAACCTGAAGAACGGGGCATTTTCATTTTCCAGACTGTAAACAAAACAATTTCGTCGGTTGTATATCATTCCCATGTCACCAAACTTTACAGCAGCGAGTCAAAGTCCCTTCGCAGAACAACAGCAAACTGTAAGCAGGAGCAGCAAAAAATAATATAAAGAGGATTCACTCTCCTCCATACCCAGGTTGGTTCTCCTTGACTGTCACGACGTCCATGATGGTACTCCATAAGGGAATATATTTATTTAATTTCTTGTTTTACCTTTAACTAGAAAATAAACAAAGGTGTGTGCGCATCGTCCTTTTCCCGTAAAAAAAAAAAACAAATTCAACTAACAAAATAATCCCATCTGTTGTGGGTGACACAAGAGACTTGAGATTTTTATGAGTGATAGTAAAAAATTCCTTTCGTTTTCTGCACATCCTTTGTATGTCGCTGTCATTATCTCCGTGGCCACCCTGTGTCGTTTAATAATTACATTTCGCCGTTGTATCTGGTCATTGTTGCATGAGTAATGGGTCTGGTTTTTGCACACATCTCGCAGCCAGCATTAGCGAAAAACGCTTCCTTGGTGTCCTTTGTTTCATCAATTCGTTAATTTGTTGAAATATATTTGCATAATTAAATGCGCGTCATACTGTAAGGAGCCCTTCGCTGAAGCGATGCTCTAGAGATGGAGTGCAGGAGCGTAGACTGGGGCTATTGCATTGTTTCTACATTTAGCAGGTGGTAATTGAGAAATATACAGACAAACAAACAACAATAGATTTATATTTGGACAGAGTAAGAGTTGGATGATTTAATTAATGGCTGCCAAGAATTTCACCTTTCGTTTGGCGTGTTTTTGCCAGACTGGGGCTTTTGCTAGGAATGACGTTAGCAATGGAATATGTATAATTTTTAATTAGCGTAATGAACTCAAAACATAGTTGATAATGGGAAGCATAAAACAAATAAATAGTGTTACTAGTATTGTTGTTGGAATGTAATGAAGAACTATGATGTTTATAGATGGACTAAAAGGATAGTGGCATTGTCATAGTGGATACTTGATCACTTACATGTGTCCTGTTACCTGCCGTGGGTCTTAGTCTTAAATCTCTGCAACTCTTTTTTAGTTTCCAACATTCCTTCTCTTTGTTATTTGTGCCGCATTAAATTCTTAGAATATATTGGGAGCAAACATCAGCATGTCTGATGTCTGTACCAATAAGAATAAGTCCGGACATATTTCAAGTGTGCGCCAATATCATCCTCGAATCAGAAACAAAAGGTGTTCTCATCCATGTATTGACGGATAGACAAGCAACTATAAAAGCATAAGGTTATAACTTTGACTCCAAATCAGTCCTGAACTGCTTCATTGCTCTCCAAGACCTCTCACATAGGAACAATGTCAAACCTCGGTGTGTGCTTGGGCATAGAAATGAGGGTTCGGCCGATTTCTTTACTGGCCACGAGTCGTTTTGCAATATATAAGCTAGAAGACAACAAAATCAAACTTTGGTGGGTGTCTCTCATTAGAGGCATTGAAATAAGATTGCGGATGAACTTGCCCGTTCAGGTTCAATTACCAAATTCTCAGGCCCGGAACAGTTTGGTGGCATAAACTGGCCAACAATCTCAGCCTTAATAAACAAATAGGAACATGATCTTCGACTCTCTTATTGGAGATATATTCCAGGGCTCAGACAAGACAAACCATTAATTAGGCCTTATACTAGCGTTGCCATCTGTCTGGGTTTTCCCGGACATGTACTCTTTTTCGCCTATACGTGAATGTCTGGGATAGTTTTTCTAAATTGACTGGGTTTGCAATTATTAATCAGTTTAAATATTTGGTTCATATTTATCCTCCTGAGACCCAAGCTAAAACCAGAATGACCATGTGTTTGATGTTACTTATGGTCACTCATAGAGCTTATCTGAGTGTAAATTTTGACCTTAAAAAGAAGTGTGGTGGGGGGTTTCCAAGAAAAGGGTGGTATAATATATTATACATTGGGTCTATATCTAACAAACTAATTAATTTTTTATATATTTTATTTGTTTATTTTGCAGAAAAAAACAATTGTATATTAAGTTGTGTAAACAAAAGAAAGAAAGAAAGATAGGAAAACAATGCTATACTAATTTATAAATATAGTTACCTCTTCTTCGAAATACCAAAACGACAGATTTCTGAAAGCACAACATTCAAATAATAATATACAAGACTGTGCAACGTAAACAAAAAAATGCCTGCTAATCAGGACATATCTCTGTATTAAATGTTACCTCGGGCTTCCTTCATAATATTCGATTGGACACCGAAAACAAATTAATTAGCCTAGGTATCATATATGATACCGGGGGTCTCAGGAGGTTATCATTTATTACTAACTAGCTGACCCACGTCGAAAACGACGAACATTTTTACAGAGCTTAATGGGCAAAAATATATGTAAGTTAAGAAAATAACTGTGTGAATTATATTTACTAATAAAAGCTCAGTGTAGTTAGAAAATTCAATGCCTACCTCGGAAGATAAATATTTCGCTATTCATACATATGTACTCGTATATTCCTTTCGCGTAATTTTAAGCGCCGCGCCGTATACTGAGTTTGAATTCAGAATTGGGAGAACTGAAAGAAAGAAAAAGACAACAACAGCACCATCATCCGTTGGGCCTACAACATCACGATGTTTTTTTTTTTTTCGACATTTCCGTCTGGTGCAAATTATGCTTTCGTTGTATGCACGGCATATTTTGAATCTGAAAACTGTAAAAATTTATTCAATCAAAACTCAATTAATCTTATGTACCCACTATTGGCTCTAGCTAAATAAATATTTTTGAAAATTTCGTTGCACTTTTGAATAATTTGTTCCTCAAATTTATGTATAAGATGGATTGTTTTCTTTTTTGACCTAACCTAATTCATATGCATCCACTTTCATACCGAATTGTATTGCAAGAGAAGCAAAACATGCGAGGGATACATACATAAGTACGTACATGCAAACCCGTTGACGTTCTTTTGACTACTTACATCGTAGTTCTTATTACTATTTCACTTTTAAACGGTCACTATATGAAAATCGGTAATGCCGATTGACTGAGCAATATCCGAAAAATACCCAATTTTAGAAAATCGGTAAAAAAAAGTCAAGTACCGTTGTCCAACTTTTTAGGCAAAAACCTGGTATGGCATTTGATAGCATGTATCCAAGCTAACCTAAATATGAAATTTGAACAAAATCGAACAAAACCGTTTTCGAGAAAATCCGCTTTTTATAAAATCAATCCCAAATGAAGTATAGGTACCTTAATTTTGGGGCTAAAATGAAAATAATAAATTGGGCTTGTGGTATAGTCCCACGGACCTCTGATATGAAGTTTCAAGCAAATCCGCCCAGCCATTTAGGCTCCAGTCCGAGATACAGCCGTGTTTACAGAATTATCGTTACTGCTTTATTATATAGTATATGATGATAGAAAAAATCTACTAAATAATGTGTGTGTCCCAAAGTTCACGCATGATTTGATTCTGATACCATTATGCGCTAAACTGTTGCAAAAAAAAAAAAATACAGCGTGACAGCGACAGTTGACAGCTAAACTCAAGAACAACGCCTATTCATTGTTGAGCAATATTTTAAATATACAGTACAAGTTGCGAATAGTGGAATGCTTCGGTGCACATTTTTTTCCACTATTCGCAACATCTCTACTATTCGCAATTTTTCCCACTATCGGCAACCTAATTTCTTTTATTATTTTTCGATCAATTTTGGTATAGGATTTCAGAATGTGTACTTGTTGAATGTAGCCGCTAGCAGAATGAGACACACACGAAAAGAAAACAAAGCCGACAAAATGTTAATGAATTTTGGCGCATTCATATCTTGATTCTGCTATTAAAGAGTGAATTTGCATGGAGAAAAAACAAAATTCATTGCACAATTTTCCAGTATTCAGATTTCGCAGGTTTCCACTATATAAGAGTGAGTTTGTAGGAAGAAAATCAAAATTGGCATCCAAAAATGTCCGTTATTCAGGTTTCGCAAGATTCTCTTATTCGCAGATTACACTATTCACAAGTTTTACTGTATGTACATTATGTATATAAAGGTTTGGCAGTATCTTTTCAAACAAACTGATCTTCAGCGATTATTTTCATCTTGATGACTTTGCTAGTCATCAAAATTGTCAAATTTGGGGTTCAGAAAATCCCCGTGTGATTATTGAAATACAACGAGTCACTGTTTGATGCGGATTTTGGGATGGATGCTTCATCGAACCATTCTTCTTTAAAAATGCGGATGGTCAGGCAATAACATAGTTAATTGTGCTCGCTATTGCGGCATGATCATCCATTCATCTTTTGTGCTTAAATTGTAAGATATGGATGGACGATATGTAGTTTGAACATGACAGTACCATATGTCATACAGCCCAAGAGACAATTCAATTACTACACGAGTCATTTCCCGCTCGCGTAGTTTCCAATTTTGGGGATCAGAATTGGCAGCCCAGATCATGCGATTTAACGCCGTTGGACTTCAAGGCTTATCAAGTACCAACAATCCCACGGCCACCCACGACCCAAATATAAAGTGAAAAATATATGTTATTTAATATTAAAGACCTGTAGTACCGCCATTAAAGTGTCTTTTTGCAATAAATAGTACATGCGTGTTGGTCCTAGTTTTGTACTCATTTCTGGATCCAATTTTGTCTGGGAAAGTCCATGATTTTCAAGCTCGTTTACTAGATTCTTCGTAATATTTCTGTCAACCCTACCTTATGCCCATCTTCTTAATTATAAAAAGAAGGACATAACGTATCTATCAAGCTTCCTCTCTGATCATTGCTATCTACGATACCACTTACATGATCAACATAGGCCTGTCCATCGAGACAACTAGCGGAATTCTTTAAGTCTCTACCAGAGACATCCTCAATTTCATCAAAAGAATTGAACCTCTTCTGGTTTCCTAAGCTGGCTTTGCTGTACTGCAATGGCCTCCACAACTCGCTGGTCAGATCAACTTAAAAAAAAAATTATCTCAACACACGAGTGCTTAAAGTATCCATCCATCCATTCCGATTTAAAAAAGAAACCAAACAGAATCGAAAAAAAAAAGATTATGTATGTATGTATTCAAAAAAAAAGGGATAACGAGGCACATGGAAAAATGGTTTGCCCTACATCAATCCTTCCGCTTCATTAACTATGGCTAAGGAGTTTCACTTTTAATGAGCTCCCTCTCTCTGCAGGCGTAAGTTCAAAAAGGGAGAAAAAAAAAACCTATATCCGCATCAGGACTAACACTCGTTGTAGTTCCATTTTGTTCACCCTTAATGTCCTTCAAAATTGCTATCGGCTGTTTCTATTCACATACACAGAATCCCCATAACATAAAGTAACTAAGTTCGAAAAATGATTCTTTCACACTTCGTCCCACCGCCCACCGCCGCCGCCGCCGCTCTAAATACACACATGACAGATAGAATTGTTATATTTCAATGAGATAATATGTGGAAGAAGGTAATATGTGAAGGTGATTTCTCTTCCTTAAACTTGTACCACCATCGGAAGGGAAAACAAGGACTCGGAGAAAAAAAAAAAAAACAGGATCGAAATATCTTACGATTTTTCTTCGAACATTTTTCGGATATTCACAAAGATGAAATAAAGATACAAAAAGAAAACTGAAACACTTCTTTTCCCTTTGACCCACTCTCCAATGTTGCGTATACGCACCGAATGCCAATCATCAGTGTTCTTGTACTCTCCTGTGAGCATGTGAATGTGTATCTATTGGTTGTTGGTATCGTGGACATTTTTCACAAGGCGGGCTGCTTCACATAATAATGGACAGTTTTTGCAGAACGACGACAATGGAGACGCCAAAAAATGTGTAATACCAAGGCCCATCTCATTCTTCATCTCAACACAATCCAAATAAATTGCAGGACATTTTTTTTTTTCTGTTTTTTCACCATTCACACTTACTAGTGAATTTTCGTATCAGCATATAACACCAGCAGCAGCAGTAGCAACAACAACGACGACGGACTCACACAACCACTCAAACTGTATGGCAGCAACTAAAAAAGGACATTATGAGCAGATGACCTTGTTTTAGGGGATTTCCTTTTGCGGTGTGTATACATTCATTCTAGTATTTTGTGTGTCCTCTTTTTGTGTATATGCCAAGCCAATTGAAGTAATGTAAATGTCGCTATTGGTATCCTGTATTCTTACACATATTGAAGCACATAAAAACCAAACAAAACAGGAAAACAGTGAGTGGAGAAGAAAAGTGACACGATGAAGGAAATTCATATTCCGTTTGATTGATCAGCTATGTCCTTGACTTTTGCATACGTAATGTTGTCATGCAATTTTTATTGTTTGTTTTTGTATTCAGCGCGCGGTTCCAATGGGGGAGGGAAGATGTATGCATGTATGTGTGTATGTGGAATAAGGACATTGAAATGACGTGAAAATGTTTGATTTCGTTTTAAGCTTCTATTACCCAAGGGGTATGTGTTTGTTTCGTAAAAGTGTAAATAAATAAATTATTTACATTTGCTATAAGTGATATGATGGGAATACTTTATCTTCGGACCAGCAAATTATTACCGTTATAATTAATCAAGCCAGCAAGAGCATAAACATACGACGCTGTTTAGTCCTTAACAATTTTTTTTTTTGTGACAAGGCTAAATTCAATGGCGATTGTGGTTTTCGAAAAGGCATGGAGATGATGTTGTCGATATGTATTTCATTAAGTTATGTATGTGTGAGCGAAAACGATTATATAAGGTCAAAAGGTTATGTGAGAAATTATTTAAATTTTCGAGAATGAAAAGGAGGAATGGCTTTGTGAAGAAATGCAAAAAGTTTTGCATGCAAGCTATAAGTGGGAGGATGAAGTGTAATATCTACTGTATGAGCAGAATATTGAACTGTGTGGCACTTAAGTAGCACATGGTTGGTTATGTTATAAAGACTTTATGTGGTCAAGGACATGTGTGATTTTTTGTTGAATTTTTAGATTAGATTAGATAGGCATGGCGATGCCATCTGCCAGTTTAGTGACGATTAAATAACTTACATAATAATGATAATTAAAATATATCACATGTTTAAAATTGCTCATTAATTATTCTATCCCGATAAGCTAACGCTATTTTGCAGTAATTAAATAACTAAGAAAAAACATCAATCTCATTAAGCAGGGCTACAGTTTGGTCGTCTGTCTATGTTTCTTTCCAATTTTCTATTGAATATCTGATTTTACTAATGTATGTTCCACACCATTGGAACATAATTTACATGTGTATATACATATGTACATTCAATTTTTTTTGTCGAAGGTGGGACACAAATCCCAAATTTTCGGAGAGAATTTAAAAAAAAGGTTTGTGCATTCCCATTAGGCATCCAATCCATTATCATCAACATACCTTTATACATACAATGATGTATGTATTTATGATGTAAGAAAATTATACAGACATTTTAATAGATTAGAATTATAATATTCATTTAATATTTCATACAAGAAGAACTGAATTTACTTACTAAACATTTAAATACACTGGTCCCTCGCTTTGCGCGGGGGTTACTGGAATGGAAAGTTTCGCGCAAAGCGAAACCGCGCAAAGTGAAGTATGAACCTCATGTAATTTAGGGGGCTGCGTTCCTAAACCGTGAGATATATACCTCGTTTATATGACAACTCAATGCGCATTGAATCGATGCGCATTGGTTCAATCCGCTCATATAAACACTTCGAACCGAATTGAAATACTCAATCCGCATTCGTTCATTTCTGTTTATAAACCGCATTGTAAATTTGAAACCGAATTGAAATATCATATAAACACTTTCAATTCGCATTGAAACATTTTACTCTCTCGCGCTCTCATCATTCTCTTATCTGTCATCTAATGTCAGGCAATTCAATAGTGTAATTTTTAATTAATTATTTTTTATTTTATCAAACTATCAGTTCAATCAGCTGTTTATTAAATTCTCTCAATTTTCTCACGTTTATTTTGAATTCGGTTTTGAATAATTTCATGTAAACACCAACATTTCTATGCGGATTGAACCACTGCGCATCGATTCAATGCGCATTGAGTTATCATATAAACGGGGTAATAGCTAGTTATAAGTTTTTATAAAATACTTTATTTAAAAAAAAAAAAACGATTAAAAAGGACAATTAACAAGTTACAAAATGCATTTAGTAAAAATAAAGGATCTAAAAAAAATTCTTATGTCACATTTGGTGGACGCTTAAATCTGTCACTAATTGCTTTACTTTAGTTAGCCAGCTACAGACAAGAAAATGGCTGTAATTGCAAATAACTGATTGACTGATTGCAAATAACCCGTGGGTAGGCAAGTCTGACGATGATTTGAATGATTTCATCAAGTCTGCCAACCAGTTGTTGAAAAATCAAAATGTTTTGATTTTTCGGTTTGTGTTTGGGATAACTATACTGAAGTTTGAAGATTGTTCTTTGCGTCTGTAGGGAAATGATTACAACCAGTCTGTCAACCAGTTGGCCGATTAGTTTCTCGTCTGTAGCTGGCTTTAAACTTTTCAATATGCAATGTGCAAGTTGCTAAGGTAGTCCTTACTGCCGTACACACACATGCAGATAGGTACATACATATGAATGAAGCAAAAGAAAACGTAAAAAAAATCTGTCAAGACAAACAAAATTCAAATATTCAGGGAAATAGAACATAACGTGTCATAATTCGCGCAAAGCGAGGCCGCGCAAATCGAATTTCGGTAGGCAAATGCATTTCGCGCAAAGGTGAAACCGCGCAAAAAGAAGAAGAATTCTCAAAAAAAAAATTATAAAATTCTAATACATATTTATCAATTTCTCAAATTTAAGAATTTTGTAAGTTTCTTTTCTTATAAGCTTTGTATATATGTACATATCTAGATACATTTTGAAAAATTAAAAGAATGCAGCCAGCTTCTTCTTCTTGGTCGCCGTGGCCGTGGTGGTTAGTGCGTTGGACTACCACGCAATGCTGCCCGGGTTCAACTCCTGGCCGGGTCTAACACCTAAAAGAGTTTTTTTACGGTACCACCTCTTTCGAATGCCTGACAAGCATCAAAGAGTATCATTTGTCACGATTGAGCTTCTCAACTCGCCGTTCGGAGTCGGCAAAAAACTGTAGGTCCCTTCCATTCGTGCAAAAATATAACACGCACACACAAATGGTTGCGAGAAGCAGGCCCAGGTTCACCTCGAGCTTTAGCGCCAACTAAGTAAGTAAGTAAGTAGCTAGCTTCTTACATGATTCGCATTGGCTGTTTACACAAATGTACTTGCCTACATCCACATGATGGAAGAACAAATATTGAAAGGTTTGCATTGTTTTTCGCAAATTGCTAGTAACTGTATTTTAGTTGTATTGTATTGTAAAGGTATACCAATATAACGAGCAAAAAAACTATTTGGCTAACTAGACTTACTCGTTGCATACTCCTTTGTATATTTGAATTAGCTAAGCTTATCTAAAACTAATATGTTAGGTCGGACAAAAGACGCTCGTTACTCACACTATTACTTTATCTTATGCCCAAAAAATATATGAAATCTTTGGGTTTCGAGCCTAAACTAGAGGGATAGTGAGAACGCAACTTAAAGAGTTGTTGTTCAAGCGAAATATGTAAAGTCTGCTCCTGGTACCATTTGACGTTATGAGACTTTAGGAAAGCCACATAAGACCAAATCATATTTGGCTTTATGTCACTTTTAAAATTGTCCTTATGTCGCTTTAAGAAAGTGACATAATGCCGAATTACAGAATTTGGGTTCATGTCACTTTCATAAAGTGACGACATGAGGCCAAATTTTAAGATATGGCCTTATGTCACGGTACCTAAAAATTAAGCAGGTCCACTTTTGCAGTAAGCGCATAAGGTGTTGTCAAGATGTAATTTAATAAATAAATAAAAATGGATTCAACAACATTCACGTCAAATTTTATTTATTAGCCCCAAAGTTCCATATTTATAAAATTCGCTAGGTAATCTATTCGACCCCAGAGCCTTACCATCCTTGAGTCTATTTAGGGCTTCAATTATCTCCAGCTGTGTTATCCGGTCATCCAAGATCTCATCACTGTTGCTAGGCGAAGCGTATTGGAAAGTGCACCCATCAAGTATGGGATTCAACACTTCGCTGTAGTGTTCAAGAAGAGGATTGGGACTTAGCTCACTATGACTCTTTAAATGAAGAAATAAAAAACTCCTGTATTTTCATTTAGTTAAATGTAAGAATTATTTTAAAATCCAAGAGCTGTAAATTCAAATTTCCGATTTCTCTAGGCTAGGTCTTAATTACCACAGACACTTAAAGAAGTTCTCCCGCATATCCTCATGCAATCAATTCTCATTAGAACGACAGGGAACCAAAAAGGAAACAGATAGCAGCAAAACTCAAATGAACACATATAAATTATAACAAATGAACTTCCAAGTGTAAATCTTGATAATCCTTTTTGTACTGCAAAAGTCGAACTGGAGGATATCTTACTCATCCTCTGATTGCTGTATATCTATGTATTATAAAATACAAGTATCCCCTCAAGCTGAAACGAAACAAGCAGAAAATTAGCAAAGAACGAACTTTTCCTGTTTCCTTACGAATTTTATTTCCTCATGCCAAAAAGGATGAAATTTAAATTCTATTTTACGATTGTGAGTTCTCACAGTCATAGACCAACAAATTTATTTTTAGCATTTAATAGTCTATCCTTCGGTATGGGATATATTTTCTTTGTTGTTGATGCTATTCGGTATTGGAATAAATTCCAATCCATTCCATTCGAATGTTTGAACAATCATAGCGCGCCGGGGGTGATAGAGCAAATAAACACCAACCATCGTTCAACAGATGAAAAATTAATAGAAATAGATCCTCGCTAACTTCAAAGGATGTTCTATTTTCTTTTCTTTTTTTTTACACGCCATATGATCTATAAATTTATTTATCATCATTCTGTGCAAACAAAGGAATCAATTTTCCATGAAAATACTTCATAAACTCTTTAAGGATTCACCTATTCTGTATACGCACGCACACTACGGGTAAAAATGAAGAAAATGAAACGACATCATCATCATCCTCGCTATAATAGCGTATGAGAACAAGTGAGCGGGGTTAGGAAAATATAATAATAAAAATGAAAAGGAATGAAAGGATGTTGGCATAGGATAAGAAATGGAAAGATGGAAGAAAAAAATTCTCTGCAATCAAAGTCGATTCATCTATGAAGTGGAAGGATTTTTTTCTTCTTGTTTTCCTTGCTCCATTCATTTATTTTATCTCACCTCATTCAATCCAATTCCTTACATAGATCGGGTCATATATAGTATTCGTATAGTATGCCTATACACTCCAACCTATGGTATATGTTTGAGGCATTTTTTTCCTTAGAATTTTATTGCAGCAGCTTTTCTATTTTATTGCCACGTTTTTACGCTATGGTTGGGTAAGAGCGAAAGAGTTGGACTTTTGCATTTCTTTGAAAATCATTTTACTGCTTGGAAAAAGTAGGTTTTGAAATCGTGAGGAATGGAGAACACTAACAATAAAGTTTGACCTTATTCATCTAAATTGAAATGACGTCAAGGAGGAAGAAGGCTACAACTTTACGATTGTATATAGCTTTCAATGTTTGATGGAGGTGATGCTTCGCGGTTCGTCTTCGTACTTGTAGAAGTTGAGAAGTTGGGCCGAGACCCACTTCAACACGCCCAAAAGAAATTGAACGAATTAAGGTTCGTATCGCATTGCAGTGTGGTATTCTATCAATGTAGCCATGAATGATACCTTAAGAAACATTCTGAAATACATCTCAGAGATTATTACAAGTTGCTCTGGTTAAAAGGACCTTATAGGGGCGAGAAAGAGTGGTTGCATCGATATTAACGAAATATCTTACAGCCTTACCTTGCAACCGATGTAAGAAGCAAGAACTTTTGAAGACCCCTTGTGAATCTGCATATGTGCAATGATTAGACCAGTAGCAGTTTTATCGAAGAAGCATTAATACTGACAGATATGCCTTAAAATCAGAGAAAATCGTGCGCTACTTTAAAAAACCGGACAAGTGTGAGTCAGACTCGCGCTCAAAGGATTCCGTAGTTTTAAAACTAGTTATATTTTGCATAACTCTTTCGTTTCGTTAATACAAAAAACTAAAACGACCCACCTCTTTATTCACTTTACAAACTTATAATAAGTAATATTATTCACTATGGGGAATTGGATAAACATTTAGAACGCGGCTGAGTTTGTAGCGCGTCCGTTAGCCTTTTTTGCACAGTACTACTGAGTTCAGGGGTCTCAGGTCCGTTTCCCGGCAAAATCCCTACATTTTGGTTTTTTTTTAAATTCTTTTATATGGCAGCACAATTTCGGAGAGCTTTTAATTTTCCCAAAATTATTGTTAATCGAGTAGTGATAATTTCATTGAAATTGGTCCAGTAGCTTACGAGTTGATTGGTTGAGAAATTGCATTTTTCGACATAAAATTGAATTTTTCGACGTGAATTTCTCAAAAACTATACAACTGACGATGACGAAAATCGCTATATTTTTCTTTAAAAAGAAAGTTTCCCACCTTTGAACTATGATTTTTCCATATTTTTGACTTCAGTAGTTTCTGGGAAAAATGTGTGGTACTTTTGGTATGATATTTTTCACACTTTTTTGGCAATAACTCCCAAAGTTTTACCAAAGAAAAGCATTTTTGGAATATTTGTTTCGAGCCCTTTCGAATGATGTCCCACATGATATATTTTTCAGAATTTTTTTTTTTAGATTTAGATAGTTGTTTTACAATATTCTTGAGTAATATGTTGTCCAGTTATCATGTATGTGGACCACCGTAATGTATAAGTGTACCAAATTTCAAGATTCTAGGAAGAACAGTTTTTGATGTTTTTATCGTGACAGACATTTTTGAGTAAGAGCAAACTTATAATGGTTCCGTATTACCATATGGGTACGGAACCCTAAAAAATAGGATTTTGTATCAATAGAAGGATCAGAAACTGTGCAAATATTAAAATCTACTCAAATACTCATTTTACAAATTAATTTGTCCAAATATAGGTTACCCGCTGCGCTTACACCCACTGAAAACAGTGTTTATGTCATAAATGTAATGAAATTTTTTCGAGTGACTTTTTGTGAAAACTTATGACTCTGGTGGCCGACAACTCTATTTGGATTTAAGAAAACTGTCCAAACAATAATATCCCAAAAGCTTAAAAACTTACCATCCGATTGAGCTGAAACTAAGACAAAATATATTTGTTATGAATCAAAAGTTAGCTGTTAGCTGTCACCATCAGGGTTGTAGACGTATAGTTGTTGGCGTATTATAAACACATTTTTACGTGTATAAAAGTATGTATTATAAATCTGAAAAATATTGCTGGTGTATAAAAATGTATAAAAGTGTATAAAAGCAAGTAATAGGTATAAAGCTTGAAAAAATATATAAATATCATACATAATTGTATGCACTTTTAGATACTTTTTTACACTTTTATACACTTTAATACACTTTTATACACTTTAATACACTTTTATACAAAAACCAAAAAGTGTTTCATTTAGCAACCCTGGTCACCATACATTGCTGTAGTAATAATTTCGAGATTTTGGTTTTTAGCGCCATCTATCGGAAACCTTGAAAACTTTTGATTTACAAACATTTCTCACTTCATAACAAATATGTTTTGTAAGTTTCAGCTGAATCGGCTGATTTTGAAATTTCGCTGTCCCAGCGCCATCTATCGGAAAACTTCAAAACTTTGGATGTACGAATATTTCTCACTTCATTACAAATATACTGTGTAAGTTTAAGCTTTATCGTACGGTGAGTTAAAAAATGTTTGAGTTCCAGCGCCATCTAGCGGAAAACTTGAAATTTTTTGATGTACGAACACTTCAAAGATCAGAAAAAGTATATAGTGTCAGTTTCAGCTCAATCGGGTGGTTAGTTTATAAGTTCTGAGGTATCAAACGAACAGCTCATTTTTATATACAGTCAAACCTCCATAGTCGAACCTCCTTAAGTCGAATTTTCTATTCCTCGAACTGAAGTTTCGAAACTTAGAACCAAGACTTCAGTTTCCCCACATTTTACACTCCATAAGTCGACTCTCTGTTAGTCGAATCCCTCTTTAAATCGAACTTTGTGACATGTTGCATTATGTTACTTTCATAGAAAATTCTCTTCATATCTCATACAAAAGCGATGAGAAGTAAAAGATATTAAAACTATGTACATGTATGTAGTAGGCATAGTTTTTTTTTTTTTTTTTTGTATTTGTAATGAAATACGAAACAAAGTAGCTTCTACATTTTGCAATTGAGTTTGCTCGTGTCACTTTTATTGTAACCTTATAAGTCGGTAATTTTTAACCACTCCGTTCAGAAAAATGTCGCCGCGCAAATAAAAAACTTAAAATTTAAATAAAAAATGTTTGATTATTGATGAAATCTGATGAAGTAAGAGCGGCATTTAAAAGTATAAGATGTTTTCTGGATACCCGTAAAGGGACTTCTCAACTCATATACAAGAATTTCGACATGATTGAAGATTATTTTAAAAATATTATATATAAATGTAAACTTCAAACAACAATTACCGATTTTTTCAAAGTCAAGGAATAACTATAAAGTTAAAGTCTAAATAAAAAAGTATCAATAATAAACAAATGTTTTAATTCAACTGAGCATGTGCACTCTGTTTTCTGGGTGCTCCATAACTCGAACACTCCATAAATAGAACACATTATTTGATCCCGTGACGATTCGACTTATAGAGGTTCGACTGTATAAAGATTGCGTTGGACTAATACGCAATGCTGCCCGGGTTCAATCCCAATACGGGTCCAACACCTAAAACATTTTTCACGGTGTCACCTAAAGTAAAAGAAGAATATTCGTACATTAAGAAACTTATACAACTTTTTTTTCATTTATTTTAATATATTTTAGTATGTATTCTTTAACTGTTTTTAAAAAACACAATGACAATGAAAAAAATCGGGTGCAGTCAAGTCAGGAGCATTTGGCGGGCGACTGAATATGGGGTTTCTTGAAATCAGTTTATTTGGGAATTTTCGCTGCAATTTTGTCATAACTTGTGTTAAGGTGCACCATCTTTCTGAAACCACACAGAGTTGAAGAGGATTCTCTTTCCTTGTAGTTCTGGGAAGAAAAAATTCTTCAACATTTCGAAATAACGGTTTTCATTGAATTTAAACTTTGTAGTGAAATAAGCTTAAACCCTTGTGCAGAATTATCTTTAGTGATTGTCTGCTTATACCCATTTGAGTAGATAAATTCCGGATCGAAATGCTAGGATTGATTTCTATGGCAGCAGCTACAGCTACAATCACATCCTTTGTACTAACTGAAGGACTTCGATGATATGGTCCTCTTCTGGCTGTCCCACGCTCGGCAAAAGAGTTAACTAGCCTCATAACACTCCATCTGCTCGTTTTGCTCCGACAAACGCCCGCCTAAACTCTTTTTAGACTGAAATCACAGATTTTAAATCCTTGTGTCATCGTCCCGATCACCAGTTTTTGTTAAATCTAAATGCCAATCTGTAAAATAAAATGGACGACAACCGATTGATTACAAAAAAAAAAAAAAAAAAAAAAAAACACCCAGTATAGTTGAAGAAAACTTAAAAAATTACACGTTCGAAAAACTCTTATGTTAAGTGGTCATTGAATTCGTTAAATAACGTAACACTGCATTACGTTATATTACATTATATTACTTAGCTCCTTAGAAGAAAGCCTAAGTAGATGTGCTTGTTTGCACTCTTATCGTCACTCAAAGGCAGCAATATTTCAATTTTGGACTTTTTTGACACATTTTATATGGATAACGCCATGACTCTCAGAAACAATAACTAGTAAATTTTGTACTGGTGACATTCAACTTTCTTTCATGAGAATCCATTAAATTGCCTACAACTATTGAACTAAATAGTAACATTTTTCTGATCCTTAATGATATTAAAAAATAAAAAGTTGCTTCTGAAATAAAACTGAAACGAAAAGTGAGTAGTTGCACTTAATATGAATATTCTCTTTTAGGTTTACTTTGAGAACCGAAAAGGAAAATATTTTGAATTAATCATTACTCCAACCCTTTCATCTAAAAGGATGCTTAACATTTATCAGATAAAACACAAAATTCACAGTGAAATGCCTTACTACTTAAAGTCAGCACTTGACACAATTTCGACATTTTACGAGATAATCAATACAATTATTATTATTTCATTACAATAGCAGACTAAAGGTAAAGTGCCTACTTTTCACTTAATTAAAATCCCTATTCCCCATTCATCAACTCACTCAGCACCGAAAGTAGCTCATACAAATTCAACATCCGACAATAATGGTGATCTCTATCTTTTCACCCATACACAGAGAAACGTCAATAGCCGTCGAAATTATTACAAATAATAAAGCCAATTACTGGAAATCCCCTTTGATCCACTAACAGGATAGAGTATCTATCTACTTGAACATAGAAACGAGGACTTCCTGCACAGGTACACACACATGGAAATATCTACTTGCTACTTATGTATTGGTGTATAAACCATTTTCCCTTTCTGCCATCCGCAGTCAACATCATCCATGCCTCAATCATTTTAATATGATTTAATTTTTAAATTAAAATCTAATATCTAATAAAGCTCTGGCATTCATTCGCCGGGCGATACAGGAATATGAATATGCGACTCGACTCTGCGGATGTTTCATCTTCAGTCGACTTTTCAATCCGGCTGATTCTACTCGCATGCATAAAATGTAGCAAAATCATTTGCCAAAAAAAATAAATAAAATTAAGTGTATGAATTGGTCGCATGTGCTTGCTCATATTTGTTCTTATTTTTAAGAGATTTTAATTGCAATTCATAATTTTTTTAAATTAGCATAACGTTAGTATTCACGTGATTTAAATAGTCCAAATATTTGAGGAAAAACCAAAAATGTACTGCAACAGTTTAGTGTCACAACAAATTTGTAAGCGATCCGACTTTTTTGACAAATGATACCATCGTATTGTCACGTTACTTTACCTTCTGTGCTACGCAATCAAAGTAATCATTCCTTCAATAATGACACAAGCTTAGATTTACTTGATTGAATCACTTTGATTCTGAGCTATTATAAAGGGTCTTCCATTAAGCGCTTCCTATCTTTAAATTGAAATAAAACAAAGTGTGTGTGAGATATCATTGAAATTTTTTATCCATTTGAAAGGCCTATGGATGCCATTATGTGTGTAATATAACATCGTTCAAATGTCCGCCGCGGTTTCTCCGGGTGGCGCTCATCCGAAATGTCCAATTTTCTATGACTCTGGCGCATAAATCAGGCTGAATTTGACCGATAGCATGGGTTATGTTGGCTTTGAGGGCCGCTGTGGTTTGTAGCTTATTCGCATAGCCCTGCAACTTCAGAAAATCCCACAAGAAAATGTCTAACGGGGTCAAATCCAGTTCACATCACCTCCACGTGAGATCACAATGCCCTCCAATCGCTCGTGCAGGATTTCCAATGTGGTGTGAGCTGTGTGGCACATACCGCCGTCCTTTTGAAACCACATGTCGTTGGCGTCCATATGATCCAATTCTGGCCAAAAGAAGTTGGTAATCATAGACCTATAGCGCTCGCCGTTGACGGTGATAGCCTGGCTAACGCCGTTTTCAAAGAAATATGGACCGATGACACCGCCAACCCAAATCATGTGGATTGGTATTGTCTCGAATTTGACAATTTTGTTTGTTGACGTACCAATCCATCCAGAAATGGGCCTCATCGCTGAAGATGATTTTTCGATGAAAATTAGGATCAGTTTCTAACTGCTCCAGAGCCCATTCAGCGAACACACGTCGTTGTCTATGGTCGTTTACCTTCAGCTCCTGAGTCCTGAGTTGAATTTTGTACGGGTGCAGGTCTAAGTCACGACGCAAAATTCGCCAAGTTATGGTCTGCGAAAGGTCGAGTTCTTGTGAGCGACGCGAAATCGACTGCCTCAGATTCTCCCTTACGCTCTCACGGACAGTGGCGATGTTTTCGGCAGATCTTGGGTTTCGTTGACGTACAGGTGTTGGTTGATCGTTTACTGAACCAGTGGACTCAAATTTATCCACCACACTGCGAAAAGTCCTGTCGGAAGGACGATTATGGCGACCGTAAAATGGGCAAAGCGCGCGGAACGTTGCCCGAACAGAACACCCATTTTGATAAAACAATTTTATTATTTGCACGTGTTGTTGAACGCTATATCCATCTATGATGATTTGGCAAAAGAGACTGAATAAACGACAGCCAATTTGATAGATGTAGCTTCAAAAAATTGGCCGCTATCAACTGTCAAAGTTCGGAAGTCCTTATTGGAAGACCCTTTATATAACGAACAAACCCAGCGAAACATCAATCACAAAATTAAAATCGCACTACAACCCCTTTAGACGAGCAAGTAAGGATGAGCAGCTAAGAGATGAAAATGAAAGGATCCAATTTTCCAAATTTTTCAACAAAAAAAAATAAAAAATAAAAAATAGCAGACTAAGCAGTAAAAAAAGAAAGAGAAAAGCAAAACATTAGAAAAGAAAAACTCAACTGCAGGCACCAAGATAAGAGAGAGCTCCGCACTGAAAAAGGTACTCCAGCCAATATCCTGCTGCCGTAGATTCTCATCCACTACCACCACCACCACCGAATCACATTCATTTCGTACAATGGCACATACGTATTATGTTAATGCCAGGTAAATGCGCATAATAATTTCATAAATTTAATGCTGGTGGTTCCTTCCATCCAACCATAACAAATCACATCTGCATATAAGTTTTATTGCGCGCCGCCTTCCAACGTAGAACTTTCTGGCGGCGCGGCGGTGGTGGTGGCTGCACGCGGGCCAGATGAGGAAGTGAGGCCCCCCTTTTTTTTGTCCGACTGACTGTCTGTCAGCCGGAGGATTTTCTGCTAGCTGGTTGAGTGTGCTTTCAGCCAAAGTAGGTGCACCTTATTGGTAGTGGTAGTACGCTACAAAGCAGTACTCGTAGTAAGTATAAAGGAATGCGGGATATTAGCATTTTCAACATTTCGTATTCGGAGCGATAAACCAGACAAATAGACTCACTCACTGGCTGACACACGAGATAAAGGGGTGATGGTTAAGCATAATCTTTTATATATTTTTTTTTGTGCCGAATGTGGCAGACAAACAAACAGATAAAGCGACAGACAGACGACTGGCTTTTAAGCAGATGCGGGCGACAGTAAATCCTGTGTTTTTGCCAACGAATGGCAGGAGGGATAATAATATTAAACTTGTAATACCAAATGATGATTCTCAGATTAATGTATCGAAAATCCAGCAGATTGTACAACAACAACAAAAAAAAAAACGTTTTATCGTAAATATGCAAATACTTGCTGATAAATTGATGCGCTAATGGGGGCGTATACGTACCATTTCAGATAAAGCAATTACCTTCATAAAGTTTGAAAAGCAGATGTAATAGATTCATCTAAAGGGATTTGTTTAATGTCAATTCTAAAGTAAAATGCTTCAATAGTAAACAAGCTATTGGATTAAGAACTCACTTTGGTGGTTGCGATGGCCATTAATCAAATGATTTTGAAGTCATTAGTAAAAGGTTTCCATTCAGCTGATCTGAAAGGAGTTCCAGGATAATTGAAAACCCAATGAGCCGCATTATAAAGAGCGGGAGGATTTTCGGGCAATCAGAAAGAAAGAAACCTCTTCCATTTGCGCACGCAAGTCAAAATTTTATGAATTTTTCTTTATCATTTTTTTATTTTTCCCATCTAAAGGCCTCGTCAAACAGAACGCGTTTTCTAACGCCGCGTTAAGATTATTTTACGCCGCGTCAAGATTATTTTACGTCGAATGCAAAATCAAAATAAATTCATTCTCTTACAAAATGTCGAGTAGCTCAGACGAAGAACTATTACTGTTATTCGCACTACATACACAACGACAAAGAAAACGAGTTTGGGTACATGAAATAAACAAAAAGAGAGTTGAAGGAGAATACCAGCGGTTGTGTCGAGAGCTGGAGTCGCACGAAGATCATTTTTTTTTCGTATTTCCGCATGTCGCAAGGATTGTTTTGAAGAACTGCATGAAGTCGATGATAGAATTTGGAAAAGCTTCGATTGGGGCGTTTCTTGTATATTCTTTTATTCGGACGTAATGAAATTTTCTAAAGATATTGGAGACTCTGATCGTAAAATTGAATAGGTTGCTGAATATATTGGCTGGGGCTGTTCTTCGAATTCTTTTAACTCTGTGTCTGCAAATATTTTAGCAAGTTGGAGAATACTACCAGTTGTGTCGAGAGCTGAGTGGTAATCAATGACGCCAATGTACAAATGCGATATTGTCATTTATAACGATAGCCAAGAAGCTATTAAAGCACTCGAACACCAATCATAAGTTCAAAATTATTTAAGCACTGTCGCACATTTCTGAACGATATATCGAGCAGATGCATGCTCAATTGCTCACCCTGTACTGGGTTCTTGGTCATAGAGACATCGCACGTAATTGTAAAGCAATCGAATTAGCCAGAAAAGGTACAAAACATGAATTCAACTACAGAACCCCAATATAATACACATAGCCACTATCCAAAGAAAATGCCCATAGGTTTTACCCAAAGCGAATTGGAACCTTGTTTTCATCGATTTTACAAATAATCAGAGGTCTCAAACAAGTGGAAAATACCTACACCTGATTACGTGGATTTTCAACAGTCTAAAACAAATGCGAAACAGAAAATGTTACTGCTGTTGGGCATGTAATATGTATATAAGTCGCGCCAAGCAAAAAAATATCAATAGCCTAGCGTGTGATTAACCACACGCCATTTTTCGCCAGTTGTTCAAAACGCGTTCTGTTTACTGTGTATTTCAGTACAATACAGAAAATAATCTTAACGCGGCGTAAAATAATCTTTACGCGGCGTTAGAAAACGCGTTCTGTTTGACGAGGCCTTTGAGAATTTTAAATTATTCAAATGTCTATATTTACATATACAGTCGAACTTCGATAACTCGAACTATCACTTGCCACAAAAAAAATTCGAGTTATCAAGACTTCGAGTTATCAAGTAAAATACAAAATTGATATAAAAATATATTTATTTGCAAACATATGTATCACAAAATTTGTCTTTAAATATAAACGCAAAACGCTTAACGAATTTGCAACCAACTCGTTTGTATCATTGTCGATGTCATCCTTGTTGTCGAGCTGTGCAGATTCGGATTCACATCTGAATATCTCGACAATATTTCGACTATTTTTCCAAAAATAAAAACTAAACTTTGAGTTCGTATCAACCAATATACCAACTTTGTAGTGTGAGTTCTAACCCCTACTAACAAAAAATTTGACAATATTCTTACTCACACACAACGAAATCAAGATTTTCTACACGTATGTATACTAGGTCATAGGACATACAAACACTGTGCCCCCGAAAGCGATGCATTATATGTAAAACGAAGATGTAAAAACACGCAGAATTTGGGAATTCCCCTTCAGAATTCGACTTATCGAAGCTGACGCCAAATAATCTCTTCGAGTTATCAAGACATTCGAGTTATCGAAGTTCGAGTTATCAAATAAAAATTACATGTAAATTTCAGTCTTGGCGCTATTGCCAACCAATTTCAATCGAGTTATCAAATATTCGAGTTATCGAAGTTCGACTTATCGAAGTTCGACTGTATATATAAAAATAATGTGAAAAATGTATAGTAATTCATCAATTGAGAACGGCTATGCTCAAATTTCTTTCAGTTGTTCGTAATTGCCAGGAGAAAGTTTTTACGAAAGAAAATTTTGGGAAAACCCTCCGGAAAAGTCGAGAAATTGGAAAAATCGAAAAGTGAAAAAAATCACTGCGAAATAAAGCGAAGCAACGCCCACGGTGTATCCGCTAGTTTTCTATAAATATCGCTCTGCTCTACTCTATACAAATATTTTAATCACGTGTAATAAAAAATGCTAAAGTGTGCTAAAATGCTAAAAGTGGTCGCCGCCTCGCTTATGGAGCTGAAGCATTAGCATTATCAAAAGCGGATGAGAATATACAGAGGCTACCATAAATAGGTTAACATGAAGAAACATGACGATTTAACTGTTTTATTTTCTTAATAGCGTAACAAATTTTACAACACATCTCTCTTCTTTTGAAGATCACACAAATACTCACACTCAAACACAAAAAATACCGTTAGGTCAAAAGAATTTTCACGAACGAGAAATACTTTGACGTTATACGATCAGTTTGGGTTAGACCAGAAGTAGGTTAACATCATTGCGTCGCTGTTTTTTTTTAAATCAAACATAGGAATTGTTTTTTTTGGGATCAGAATTGATTGAAAGGAGTATAACGAATCTGATTTTAGGTACGTTTTAGTTGGTAATCAGAGGATTGCATCAATAGCTAGTTAATGTTCTTCCATTTCCTCTTTTAAACCCAGTTCCGGAACTTTATTTAAAAAAAACACCAACACGAAAATGGGTAATTTCAAGTACTTGACTGCTGAGGAAAGAAAACTAATTAAAATTATTATGGCCTTTAAAAATGAAAAGAGAACAGAACCGATTCCTAGGCCTGGTCACCCCAGAATGACTTCAGTACGGGAGGATAAGAAAATCAAATCCATTTCCAATGCTGATCCCTCGCTGTCAGTACCAAAAATAAGAGCCATCCTACAAAATAAGGACCCAACACCTCCATCGAACCAAACTATTCGTCGCAGATTACACGAAGATGACAAAAAATGGACTTGTTGCGCGTAAAGTTCCCTATATAAGTAAGCAAAATGCGGTGAAAAGAATACAGTTCTACACCGAAAATGTTTTAAAACCCATTGAGTTTTGGGATAAAGTGCTTTCGACGGATGAATCCATTATTCGATTAAGGCATAGTCATGGCCGAACTAACGTCTGGCGAAAAAAGGAGGAAGTACTTGCCTACAAATTCGTTAAACCAACTTTTAAAGGTCAAGATAAAGGAATCATGATGTGGGGATGCATTTGCCACAGGTGCAGTCTACTTAAATATTTTAAAAGATGTGATAATACCTGAAGGATAAAGGATAATTGGAGATTATTTCATTCTACAGCAAGACAACGTCCAAATCCACCGTGCAAAAATCGTCTTAAAACACATTCAAGACAACAGCCTTGACCCATCGAGAACATCTGGTCTCTGTACAAATTAAGGATTGCTGAGAAGACTCCTCGAAATCTGCAAAAATAACTCCGGAGGAATGCAAAAAGTACACTCGCAGTATGTCATATGTATGGCGAATATGTCCCGATTGCAAGGGGGACATTGCGGGCCATGACTTCTTGTTAACCTCCTTTTGTAACCTTCTAATAGGAACATTAAGAAGAAAAAAGATTATTTTTATATTTTGTTTAACATGAACTGATTTTTTTTCTTTTGTTTTCTGAAGTACACAAAGACCAAAAAGTCTCCGTACAGGTATCACTTCTTACTTCTCAACTCATAAAAACATCAAAGCACAGTGATTTAAGATAAAAGTTTCACCCTAATTTGAAGAAATACATCTGACGAAATAGTTAGTTAACAAAGAAACAATATTTTAATAAAAAAAACATGCAAAAAAAACAATTAATTAAATTCAGTGCTTGAATAAAGCGAAAAAAGTCTCCGTACAGTAGTTAATTTTCTTAAGAATATAAATAAATATGAAAAAAAAATACCAAATTAATACGTAGTTGGTCCGGCTCTATTATGGATGACGTTTCACATGGAATGAACCAGCTTGGATGTGATATCTTGGCCATTTTTTGTCCATTCATACATTAAAACTCTTTAGGCTGATTTTTGTTGCTTATAGAATGCTGGCAACTTTTATTTTAAGTAATTCCACAAGTGCTCGATAGGGTTCAAATCAGATGACTGCGCTGGGTGTTTCAGCTTCATTTGAATATTGTCAAGTAACCAATCTCTTACCAAACCTGAGGTGTGTTTGGGGTCATTGTCTGGTTGGAAACAGAAAATTGTTGCCAGACCTTGATTTAGCTGTGCTTTGATGTAGATTTTCTCTGAGTATATTTAGAATTGCATATTCATCCATTCAGCAATCGACGGAAACGAGATTTCCCACGCCGGAGGAGGCCATGCAACCATTTCATATCCACATCCGTATTTTACTATGGGCGTTAATTGTTTGATATCCGTTGCAGTATTGGGCACACATCACATTATATGATGACTATCCGATCCAAAAATGTTAAATTAACTGTCATAGCTGCATATAACCGTATCTCAAAATGAACTATCCCTGTTAATAGTCTCAATAGCGTACTGCAAATTGCCTTACTAGTTCTTTTTCTTGATGAATGGTTTCCTGCAGCTGACCCGACCATTAAAACCATTTCGTTTCAACCCATTGCTTACACATTTCTTATTATCTATTCACAAACATTAATTTCATCACTTGTTTGAAGATTTGCAGCTATTGCACAGGCACTTGTTTTCGAAACCTTATTCACTACCCTCATAATTTTCTTCTTAAGTGATGGTAAATTTTTCTAAGTCGTCCAGAATCTTGGTTTATTTGTTATAGTTTTGTTTTTTTTTGTGTAATAGCTGGATAACATATTGCACCGAAGAACCCATTTTGTTAACAATTTTTGAAATTTTAGCTCGAGATCTACTTTTTTCCTTTAGATAAACCATATTTTTTAGTTGCGATAGAAATTTGGTTATTTTTAAAAAACTCACTTTTTTAACCAAAAATAGGAAAAACACAATTGATCGTTTCCGAAAAGTAACTATCAGCGTGACTTATAATACAGAAAACACCGTTAGATCTTTGGAACGGTAGCTATACGTTTTTGGTCTTCAGAAACGGTCGTACAGGATGTTTGCGTTCATAACCTTCAAGTTATAATGTGAAAGTAAATGAAATTTGGTAGAAATAAGGAAGAAAAGATTCTCTTTCATAGAAATGTTTCTTTTTTTATTTAATCACTTTATTTGGATCTCATTGAAGCAGTTATTTCGGGCATGTGCCGCTGTACGGAGACTTTTTGGGCTCTGTGTATTTGAATTACATAACATAAGATTTCATTAATTAAAATTATAACTATTTAACATGAATTTAATATTTTTTGATTTCAAAAATAATTCGATGTTGTTAACCTATTTATGGTAGCCTGTGTATTTTTTCGGTTCGAGAAAAAAATCATTCGTATAATATTGTACCCCGTTTGCGTTGTCTGGCTTCGAGACGTACAGTAACATGGACCTAGTAAATAAAAACTATATTGGACGTTTAGGATGACTAGGACATATAGAGCGAATGAACAATAAATCCTACTCGACTCCAGCGGAGACAGTCAGTGAAACAGAGGACGACCTCGCACACAAGTGGAAAAGGACCTCAACCAACTTTGAATGTGCAACTGGAACCAGTTAGTTAAGTACCGGGCTAGCTGGAAAGGGTTGTTGGTTGAGGTCTTTGTCCACGCCGAACTGTAGAAGGTAAGTAAGTAAGTATGGCTGGAATTGCATTCCTGAACTGACATTTGCTTCATTCAAAAAGAACCAAAACTTACAAAAATACTGCAACTAATCAATTTTCAATTAATAAATTAATGTAAACTCATGGAATTCTTGTCAGTCAATTGCACAGAACCAACAAATACAAAAATTAAGCCAAAATGTACCTAAACGAAATCATGAAGCAATTTGACCCAAACAACCACAATACCAGACAGAATTCCCGCAAACAAAAGTAAATTAATTTTCTGACAATTCCAAAACTCAATAACTCAATTTGTATATTATTTGAAATGTTGTCCCAACAGGCATTTAAATTTTGACAATCGTACATTTAAATGCTTACCCACAGTTGGCGTGCCATCAGCCATCACCCGTTGTACAATTTGGTTACTTCAATACCAGAACCAGAAAATTTTAATAATATAATAACAAAAAGGATCCGAACACACCCAGTATCCAACGTTGAACGGCAAAAGGACATTGTCTCAATTTGTTTACTCTTTGTTTCTTACTTCTCGAGTCTAACTAACGTTGGAATTTGTTGAATGAGAACAGTCATCACTGGACTGTGGCCAAGCTCAACAAAATGACCCAAATGCCTATCGAAATGATTTAATTACCCTTCAACTGCATATTGTAGAAGTGAAGATTTCCTATACATAGACACACTGTTCGAACTAAGGGAAATTAACAGATACGAGTTCTCGGTGTAACCTGACAGGGAATTGGCGAGCCTCTCTAGCTTATGAACTTGGCAGCATTTGGCCAAAAACTAAATTATTATAAGTTATCGAGTGGAAATCCTAACACCGGCACCTGACTGGGAATAAGAGTCCTGTCCGGGTGTGGTGTAACTTTACTGGCTGTCATTCATGTCGATCAAGCGGGATGGGGGAAAGGAAATTGATTAGAAACCTTTCAGTGTAATTGTGGGTTTGGATGGATGAACGGTCAACTCGTAGGTAGTGGTAGGAAATTTCATAAAATTCGGAATTCTAGGAATCCCTTTTGTAGTGGGTGGTGGCTTTGCTGTTCTTTGAAATCCTTCAGTAAACGAATTCCGAAATCATATGCCTATTTGCAGTGGCCAAAGAGGGCAAAATAAAAGGGCGATTGGCATTTCGAAGGACCTAAAATGAATTGTGCGGTGGTGTAGCCGATAGCTGTGGTTTAAATGTGCTGGATTGTTTAATCGCCTCAGAATATTCTTTTAGCAATGCTGACTTTAAAGGGAAACTCCACCCCTCTTTTCGATTGATTAACTTGCAGCACAGGGGGTGGATGATTTTTTCTACTTTTTTTCGCCAGCACTTTAATTATGGTAAAAATGTTGTACAGACTTCTTTATTAAAAGAAGTTAAATTGGATTTTTCAATTCCTTTGCCCTTCCACCCACCATACCAGCGAACAACCCATCAGGGAAGAAAACAAGTACATTTATCTGATGATTGCTGCCCGGTTGGGTTTCAACAGTGAACACAGAAAAATCCTTATTGCGGAAACCACAATTCGAAAATCGTTGTAATTGCGCGCACTCACGCCCTGCCACCCCTAAAATCGCACCGCCAGGAAGCAACCAAACGAGGTTCCGCGGAAAAGCTTCAGATAGGGCAGCTTGGGAGGATAGCAAAGCCACCATAGACTACCACCGCACTTCGCGTTGGTGGTTGGGAACTTTAATGAAACACACTTGCACATTATTCTGGTGCAACGGAAACCCTACGTTGCTTCCATCGTACCCTGTCACCCCCTCGCCCACCCGTCGGCATCATCATCATCATCACCATCCAATGTGTACTTTGTTCACTTTAGGAATTTGAATGGTTTCTGCATTTTTTTTTCGTGTCCATCCTGTCGCTTCCGTGGTGCTTGGGGTTGCGAAAACTTCCAAATATATTGCGTTAGCAAGGTGGCCATTGTATATGCGTCCTGCATGTATATGGGTTGATGCATCTATGGCAAAATTTATTAGCACAGTGTTCGTTCGCATAGGATAATTCGTAAATAAAAGGCAGAGCGCCGAGCCGAGAGCCGAACTGGGCCACGTATTGCACCGCAATGAGGAGGAGCATTGTGGATACAGCGTAAAACAATGCGATCTGCAGGAAGCCCACAAGGATGCAACCAAACAATATACCAAATTCTAATGTCCTGGTGGATTGGGAAGTATAGTATACTGGTAGTTCCACCACTGCCTGCCACCACTACATACTCGTATGTGTGTATTCGCTGTACACCTTTAGCTACACTGCTGGACTGGCGGATGCGGATCAGAACTTTAACCAAATCGTATGGTTTTTGGGTATTTTGTACGATGAACTGTCAGCGGCGGGGATGATGATTATTTCTAGTGCAGGATGCGGATTTAATTTTAATGCAAATGATGCACACGATGCTGGTTGTTGCTGAATTGTGAATAGTGAGCTAACAGGAGACAGTGTATCTATGATGAGTTTGAAACCTTATGAATTTTGCAATTCGTTAAGCTGATGATGATATATGGTATTGTCGTCATGGATACATCATGGATAATGGAATGTATGCTAATAAAGGGTATATGATGGCTGAGTGGGTGACAAAAATGTGATTCTCATCTGGCTTCATATTAGTATAGGTGTGTCAAATCAAATCAAAAAGTAATTTTGAGAATAGACGTGTGTCTTTTTAAATTTGTCACTAGAAAATATGAACAAATATCACAGCCGGAGATACTTTTGGGAAATCATTTCATAATATTTATATACAGTGCACTCTCGATTTTTGCAACTAATAAAAATAGACGAACAGAAATCAAATCGAACAGAAAATTGAAACACTTTAAAAAGGTTGACAAACTATTTTCTGAGTTATCAAAATAAAATTGCGTTTACATTTAAGAATTTTATTTTTATTAACCTCTTCGGACCTACGGTGCACATATGTGTACTTCCGGAAAAGAATTTTCATATTTTATTTATTCAATCCAAAGGGAAACTATTTACGGGAACGCACTCGAAATAAGCGTTTTATGCTTTAAAAATATGCCTTTTTCACTTCGGGACTACTTCGCGCAAGATATGACCTCGAAAGTTCAAGAAATCGAAAAAAAAGGAAACCGGACATTAAAAATACAAACAAATCTCTGGTCGCGCGAAGGATAAATTAGTTTAGCATTGTTTTTTGCGTTCTTTCTTTCTTTTGTTTACACAACTTAATATGCAATTGTTTTTTCTTCAAAATAAACAAATAACATGAATAAAAAATTAATTAATTTGTTAGATAAAGACCCAATCCTGTCCTATCCTATCCTATCCTATCCTTCCTATCCTTCCTACTATCCTATCCTATCCTATCCTACTTCCTACTAATATATAAATGTGAAAGTTTGGATGTTTGGATGTTTGGATGTTTGGATGTTTGGATGTTTGGATGTTTGTTGCTCTATAACACCTTAACGGTTTAACAGACTTGAATGAAACTTTCGGGAATAGATAGTCTACTTCCTAAATTAGAGATTAGGCTACTTTTTAATCAAAACATACAATTCCTTGATTCCATAATTCGAGTTATTCCAATTTCCGCTTTTATTACTTGGTCATTATTTTTGGGTACACCATTGTCATTGATCGTCAGTCTGTTGGGAGAGGGTTGTTTTTGTAGATGTTATGATCTTCTCTTCGCCACAAATCCATCGCTATCACTTATTCTTTAATTCTCTTTCTACCCATACGCGCATTGAACGATGGGTAAACCATTGCCATTGATTGTCGTTCTGTTAGGAGAGGGTTGTTCGTGTAGATATTATGATCTTCTCTTCGCCGCAAATCCATCGCTATCGCTTATTCTTTCATTTTCTTTCTACCCATACGCGCATTGAATGATGGGTAAACCATTGCCATTGATCGTCATTCTGTTGAGAGAGGGTTGTTCGTGTTAATAATTAATGCTCCTTTTTGGGATTGTGACACAAAGTAGAGGAGGGATGATTTTGCTGATATTTGCTACCGACTTTTGTTAGTTGTGTTTCTGCTTCATCAGCGTGCGGATCTAGATCTACAGAGAGGGGGAAATGTACGATTTTTTTTACTTTCTTTTTTTTTTGTCACTTTACAGCGGTATTTGGTTACCTTAAGGTTAAGTCAGTGGACACCTTAGAATAAAGTTTTTCCTTTTTTTTAAATTCACAAATACATATTATATTGTAGTAGGGGTAGGCAGGCGATGTTGAGTCTTAAAATTAGTAAATAGTTGGTTGGATTTCAGACAAACCTCACCAGTTACTCCACGATCAATGCTTACAACAAAGCCTAATATCTTCGGTGTTTACATAATACTATTGTACTTTAAATATAAACATTAAGTACAACTATTAGAGACAAGAAACCAGAAAGTACCATTATTTGATGCTCATAAAATACATATTATGTACATATGTGTGTAGACGTGTTTGTACACAGGAATATTACATTTCCATAAATTTTTTATGCAATCGTTTCATCTATAGGGAACAACCACTTAGTTCAGATAATAATGTATTGGCTTTAGAATTCTTTAGAATCTTAATTTAAATAATATCGATTCCTACTACTTCCTTTCTATCATACTACAATCAAATGACGCGACTGATTTTTAGCACGGGCAACGCCGGGCAGGCAACAGCTAGTGTATAATATATTATACCCCACTTTTCTCGGAAACCCCCCCCCCCCCCCACTTTTTTTAAGCTTGAAATTTACTCTCAGATAAGCCCTATGAGTGAGCATAAGTAACTTCAAACACGTGGTCATTCTGGATATAGCTTGGGTCTCAAGAGGTTAAATCTCAATGTTGCGGCAATTTTGTTCTGTTCACTGCAGCACTTCATTGCGTCTTCTAATTTTACTTTGGTCAACTATCGATTTTCGCACTTTGATTGAACCGAAACTTTTTCTCCTTCTCGGGCTTCTACGTTTAGCAGATTCTCGGAAATCTATTCAGAGATGTCAGTGCTGCCGAAGTAATCATCTGGAAATATCTGGCTAAGCACTGTTGTGATGTCAGACCTTTCTTACAAAATTCTATCCTGAATTAGAAGCAAAGGAACACAGTCGTCTTCCTCCCAATGATCAGGAGTTCTGATTACTTTTTTCCAACATTCAAAAATTGTATTCGCTTTTAACTCTTTCCAAGCGTTTGCCAGAAAACGGATGGCATGAATTAAATTTAAGCTTTTCAGCATTTATCGTGAGCAAACCAGCAAGTAACAAGACACAGTCTTAAGAGTAGCTCGCGGAGAGTTGAGTTTTTATTCTCGACATTCGAGTTTATTGAGAGTCATTCAGTAGTGGTAACTATCGGAGATTAGCGCGCAGGAATCCAACACAGTTCGCATATTACGAGTAACTGTCGAGAGTCAACATGGCACACCAGTGGACATCGGAGGAAACATCTTCAATTGGAAGCTCTCTTGTAAGAGTCTGTCTCTCGTTTTAATCCTTCATGTGCTCGAGCAGTGTACTAACAGTATTCACATTCATAACCACTTTCCAGCGTTGCCGTTGGGACGCTAAAGTGTCCATATGGACGCTCTTTAGCGATCGAGACACCCTGGACACAATTTTTTGATAATTAGCTAAAATGGATGCTATTTGAAAATCGTGGACACTTTTGAACCCTTTTTCAATATTTTCATAAAAACCATCAATGTCATAAAAGTAATAAGTTTGACTAAAGGCTAGCGTGTAATGTAAGCTGACAGGCGACTGTCGGATAATTAAAAATGGCTGTGTATGCAAATATAGATATTGAGACAAAAATATTTTGAGTTTTAAATTGTAATTCGGTGAGCAAATTAACAGATGAAAACCTTGGTCACATTTTTATACATTCCTGTACTGAAATTCGGCTCCTTTTTCTATCTTCGACTTATGATTTTTTGACGTTTTTATTACAATACAAGCTTTATATTTACTTCACTTTTGTGAGTGCGGAGTCTGGGAATCGACTTTATACCCAACTCAATACACCGAATTCTGTTTTTACACGAAGGATACGTTCCCAAAAAATTCGTGTAAAAAAAATCGGGTATCTGTATGAACATGAGCAAACAAAATATTGGTTCCAGAGTAGCATAAAAGTAATACAATAGCTCTATAAAAAAGGTAATATGTTGTACATAATTCAAAGAAGATACAACCAGCGGATTTGTAAAAATAATGTTTCATTCGTTGTCATTGTCTGACAAAAGTAACGCAAGATCACTGCTAAGACCAGAAATATCATGGTCATCGTCTTCTCGATCAGTTTATTTATTGGATCTCTGCGCAAAATCTAGCAATTTCGTCACAAGTTTCGGTAGTTTTATGAAGAAACTCGGTAATCAATGGCTGTGTTCCCATTTTAACTCGAATCTTTAGATCACTTTGAAGCATTTCAGCTTGCTCCTCATTAGAATCGTGCATTATAAAATTAGGGGAAAACCCGAAATTTGAAATTGCTTGCCGTTTTATTCGTGTTATTTTAAAATGCATCGTGTAAAAAGGGAACTAATTTTTTTTTTTTTGATTCGTGTAAAAAAAATTCGTGTAAAAGCAGAACTGAGTGTAAAGTATATTTTATGATCTTGTAGATCTAATATGGCGGACGCCCCAAGATGGTGGATTACCATTAACTTCACGACCTCCTATATCTGGGTATCAAATGAAAGAATTTGACAAGTAGAATACGATTAGCTTAGTGACGTGATTCTAAATTCAATACGGTGGATGCCATCGGATTACTTTCTTCTTCACAACCCGCATGGCATGGATATCAAATAGAAGGGTTTGACGAATAGAATCTCAAACAATATAGTATATTTTATGACGTTGTAAATCTAATATGGCGGACGCCATAAGATGGAGGATTACCATTATCTTCACGACCTCCTTAATATGGGTATCAAATCAAAGGGATTGATAAGCAGAATTAGACTAGCCAAGTGACGTCATTCTAAATTCAATATGGTGGGCGCCCCAAGATGGCGAATTACCTTTTTCTTTCAACCACCATGGCATGGGTATCAAATGAAGAGCGAGTAGAATCTCAAACATTCTGAGTAAACTTTCTCATATCCAACCCACCCAAGCTAATATACGTATAGACGTCAGTTTGTAAAAAAAATTCAGATACTAAAAAGTAGAAAATAATTAATATAAAGATAAAAAAATATTTTTTTAAAAACAAGCTTTAATGAACTAAAAAGTAAAAAAATAATTTGTTTCCGAGTCACCAATGTGTGACTATAAATTAAAGCTTGGGGCACGCAGGCTCGAGGTAAAATTTGGCTAAATGACGATGACGATTTCTACTTAAACAGTAACAGTGACACAAAATGTGTTCTGCTAATTCTTCGTCCTCGTTGCACATCGTGTATGTGTTGTCTTGTGCCTGAGCGCCCCAAGCTTCAATTTATAGTCACACATTGGTGACTCGGAAAAAAATAAAATACAAATTTGCGAAAATCGAGAGTTATTTTTTTGGATCTGTTGCAAAAATCCAAAAAAGGAAATCCATTTAGGTAGGTTGCAAATATCGAGGTTTGCAGAAATCGAGAGTGCACTGTATTTCACTATTTGTGTCAAGAAGCTTACAATGACAAACGATGTCCTGGAATGAATTCAAAGAGGTGGCACCGTGAAACAATCATTGTATCTGTATTCGAAATGAAAAAAAAAAAAACCTTTATGATTGGAAGCAACACTTCCTTCCATGTAACATGATGCTGAGTTAACACATTCAATCACTTTACACATCGTTACTGCCTCCATTGTGTGACTCAATAACTCAATGAAGAGTGACCAGATTCACAGTAATTCCCTTCCAAAGACGGTACAATAAAACAAAAAACAAACCCAATCAATTATTCACAAAATAAATCATAGGAACGCCCAGAAGAAATGTAATTTCATTACAATGGCGCCCAACAATGATTGAATAGTGGGCAATTCACGTTAGTCACACTTCATCCTTACGACAATTGAGTGTTGGATACGAGTATACATACGTGGTGGACACCAGTCATTGTTTCACATTCACCCCACCCGCATTGTCAGTATACTACCCAATTGCAAAGAGGAACGGCAAAACAGATTAGGCCTACACTCTCCTGTCTGTCCTGGTACTGGTACCGGTAAAAGAGGAGAGAGCATTGTATCAGCAAGGACAATACGCGAATACGAATGAGTGAGACTGTGGCACGCAAGGATATAAATTACGTAATTTCACCTTCTCCTGTTAATGCTCCCCCATCTCATGGGTTTCGTCCTCTGGCGCGACGAATAACGAAGGAGAGTTTATCCTGCACGTAGGCACGTTTCTGAAGCCTCAACTTTTTTGTTGCTTGCTGTTTTCTTTTTTTTCGCCGCGCCGAACAAATCAGGATTGGTGGTAGGGCGCATTGTGAACCTTTGACAACCTGTCAGTTTCGTATTCTGATTATGCTCCTTGCGCTTTTTTCTACCTTTTTGTTGTTTGGTTCAGTTATTATGGGAGGTTGTAGGAGCGGAGACATCATCCCCGCAGCTAAATTTATTACTTTCCTGTACTCGGTGGCCCTTAAGGCAATTTTGACAATTTTTCTTTCACCTTTTTTTTTAGCTTACTTTTCTTTTTCGTTCAGCGTTTTTTTTGGATACATTTTTCCGACAGGGTGTGAGGATGTAGTAGGCTGGCTGGAAAGTCAAATCGAACTTGTAAGTAATTGCTGGGTATTGTAATGGAAATACATACACGTGTGTATGGGTATGATATATACGTGTGTGTATGCGTATGCACTGTGGCAAAGATTTAACAATTTTTCCTGGTTAGGGCGCCGCATTTATGTCAAAACTCTGAGTAAAAATGTCAAATCGTTGGCGGATTGGAATACAATTTC
Source organism: Brachyopa scutellaris (assembly GCA_949775065.1). NCBI lineage: Eukaryota > Metazoa > Arthropoda > Insecta > Diptera > Syrphidae > Brachyopa > Brachyopa scutellaris. Next base: position 182,834,842 of record OX459112.1, on the reverse strand, counting down.
CGTCTCGGGTCGTTGGTTGCACGTGTATTGAACGATTATATCTGAAAATAAATTTTTGGCTATATGTACGCTTTTTGTTGTTTGTTCGTTTTTACTTTGCTTTTAGCTTTGATTCAATTTTTGGCGGAGATAAATGATGCTACTCCGCCGTTGGGGGGGGGGGGGGGGGGGGGGGGTTTGAATGGGGTGTGGGTTCGAGGATGGCTGTTGCTTGAGTAAATCGCGTGAGGCTTTGCCAAATTAATTCGATTTATTTTTGTCAAATGAAAATATCATAAACATTTTTTTCTTTTTTTCCCGCCCATGTGGAAATCAACAGACGCAGTGGCAGTGATGCGTAAAGGTGGTTCTTCAAGCAGATACGGATCCGTGTTTAACAGATATTGTATGAATTACAATTTCAATAATTTCGAGAATGAGTGAATGAAGTGAATGGAAAGAATGGAGATGGGAAAATTCAATAGAGCAGCATTCTCTTGAAATCGACTTAAAGAAAGAGTCTCTAGAGATCTCTGAGTCTTAGTTAATTTGCGAATTTTAAATACTCTGAGCTTAAGAGTCTTAAAAGAGTAGAAGTTGAAAAAGGAAGAATTGATGGAGCTGGGGGAGTTTACCTTTTACCTTCTTGTTCAACGGTAATAGATTGTATCTTTTTTTCTGATATTTTGGTACGATTCAGTGTGTGTGTATCAATCCTAATAATTTTATAAGGAATTGTAAACAGCAGCTACTTTTGATATATATATATATATATAGCACAGCACAAGTTTTACTGAAGTTTTAATATTAGTTAAGCCATTAAATTTACTACTAGAAGCCATTTCATGAAGGTACAATCAATAATTTTCTAGGGGAAAGACTCAAAAAGCATCTGCATTCCCCTTTGAGCCGCTGCAAAATTTAATGAGTGCAATTTTCCGATGATCATTTTAAGAAAATTCAAGCGACTGTTATCTGTTTAGTGTCAGTACAACTTCTACATTCATTGAAGAGTCGTCAGGTTGTACGTACCTCAGTCAGAACTAGGCCTGTGTTCATCGACTTTGTGAGATTTTGCTTCCAAAGCTGCGTGAACATGGTCTGCAGGACATTGGGCTTCAACAGAATAGTGCCACATGCCATTCTGTTGGCGAAACCATCTAGTTATTGAAGAGATTGTACGTAAAAACATTGTCTTCAATAATGGGCCCGTGGCCTGAGCTTCAAGATCGTGTGATTTGTAGAGTCCGACCGATGGCGAAGCCGAACTTCGGCTTTTTTTTAACCTTCGGCCGAAGCCGCAATTGCAATTTTTTGCGTGAGATTAGTCCAGAATACCTTCGTAGCGGCAAGTCTCTCCTCGGCTGAAATTATTTCCACAAAATTGGTTTTTTGTTTTTGTATAACTAACGGTATTTTATATACTATGCATTTGAATGTTTAAGGAGTCATTCTCATTTTTTTTTAAAGTGCGTAACTCAACCATACAGGATGAGTTCATAATTATTGTAAAAATCAGTCCTTCATATTTTTTTCAAACAGATTTGAAAATGTTGAGAGTACGAAATAGCTCTGTATTGGCGCATGGATTTTGGAGTACCGTAGACTGGCCTAACTTTGACCGGCGCGGCGGTGTAACTTTTTCCAAAAATTAACAAATTCTTTAAATAGATTCTTCTTATATCATAGTTTAGTACCAAACATTTTAATTTTTTTCAATTAGTACCTTTTTACGCTTTTTTCTGTGATCCAAACTTCTAGTTTTCTTTAATGTTAACGGGAGAATTTTCAAAAAAAATTTTAGACAGGTGAATAGTTCAATTTATTTCCTTTACCACTAGTCTTATTTTTATCAAGTTTTTTGCGCTTTTAACTATTTTTAAGAACAATTAAAAAAGTGACTCATTTTTATATTCAACGGCTAACTTTGACCGGCATTTATGTGAAACATTGACCGGCCTGGTCAAAGTTAAACATATGAATTTTCTAAATCTTCTTTAAATCTTTTTATTCTTAATTAATTAAAATTAAAAAAAATTCAAATAAATAAAATAAATTAACCTACAGCAAAAAAATTATGTTTAATTTCAAAATACAAGGTATGATCAAAGTAAGACTAGGTGTAGTGAAACATTGACCACTAAATTTTTGGTCAAAAACTAGTTTAAAATATAAATTTTTGTTTAAATAAATTTATGATTTATTTACACATAATATATACAGATTTCACATGCATTCGAAGCTAAGATTCGGTCAATGTTTGCCAAGTTTACGGTACCTTTTTTGAATACAGTAATAACTTGAGTAACTTTCAGCGCAGACAGAAAAATGCCCAGCTTACGCTTATATTTATTACTAGTTGAACCCGTGCTCGTTTAGCTTCGCATTCTAAAGGCATACAAATATGCTATTTCAGTGGGAGCGAAAAAACATCAAAGTATTTGTCTAAGTCCACAAAAGTGTAAATTTTGTTGATTACCTGCGTTTTATCAAAAACGTTTCAATGTGTAACTTTCAGCCCCTAAGTGCATAGATTTCATAGTACAGATAGCTGGTTGTTACTTCTTGGCTCACGACCCGATTTTGACCATGGACACGTGAACATATGTCGATATTAATTGCTAGAGCTTGATCATTTCGAGGCAACAAAATAGCTCGCTCACGAAGCTAAGAATTCTCACGGTTTGTTAGTTGTGATATATGTAGCTAGACACTGTTTGGCACAAATAATGTGATAAATTTACTTTTGCATTTTCTTCCGGAAGCGTTCCTTCACCAATTATAAGTAACAAATAAGAAAATTTTGTGCGTTTGGACTGCGCCGCCTGTTCCTGCCCGCGTATTGACGGTCAAGTGCATTTGAGTAACCTTTTCAAACAGGCATTTACTTCATCAGCTTTCGTGCCTCATGGCACTACTGATAACGGTTGCCTAAAGTTTGTCCTGTTAGGTTCTGTTAACGATTTCCACTGCCTTACGATGCATTCGTCCCACACAATTAGACAACAGTCACGAAAAACTCGATCTTTATCACTATTCCAGGGAATAACGTAGCTACTAGCCTTGACGACGCCACAGCCATGGACAATATTACGTTGGCTTCGTGTCAATGAACAACCAATACTTCCCAAATGATTAATTTATGTGATGATGATATGTATGTGTACATATATGAACCAAAATGAGCTCTTAAAGCAACAGAAGTTTTTTTTTTTTAATTTGTTAATAAAACATATTAATAAACTGAAAATGCAATTCGCTGCTCTAGAAAATGCTCTTTCTTTTGACACCTTTGTTAAGATTGCTTGAGTGTGATATCCGCAAATGGTTGTAACGTTAGAGCGCGCACATATACTCAGACACACTATTGAAACGATACCCACTGCTGTCCGGCTGCTGGCAGTGGTCTCCACTGAAGGAAAATTGTGGGCAATGCTTTGAAAAATTGTTTTGAAAACTGCTCAGCTTCAGGACAACGCAGAAGGATGTTTTATATCTCAAATGATTGAGGGACAAATTTACTAATTTCACCTATTTTTTTGTTTTTCAATCCGATAATGTTTAATAGATAAGGTCATCCAACGAGAGGTGTCATTTTAAATTTCGCTCCATTGCTGAGCTGTCACTACTCGTTTTTTTTGCAACGCGCTCTTTCTCGGGAGCCTAACTACCGCGTTACACGAGGGTTGACTGTATTACATTTATATTAATGTATAAAATGCATTTAACTTAAAAAATAAATAATAACAATTTTATTGTTTAATAATGAGAGGATATAAAATAAGCTCAACCACTTTAGTGAAAAGTTGTAGGTACATTTTAAATTGTCTACCTTGCAAAGGGAAAGATTACCAACCACTTTGCAACTGTGCCACTTTCACTTTGACTAGAAGCTACAAAAAAACAAACCGTCCTTTATTTATCGCCTAATTGGACAGTTTTATTTGCAAAAGTTAACCCCTGTGGGGTAATTTCACTTAAATGCAAAGAAGACTGCAATACAAAAACACCAAGTTCTGTTTCTATTTTTCAATGTTCCTAAGTGTTTCCCCTCACAAGAAGAAATTGGTCAGTAACCTACAAAAGTCACATCCTGCACCAGCCTTCACCCAAAAACACATTACGCATAAAGGCAAAGAGCATGAAACATGAATTAAAAGAACAATAACACACTTGAGTAAGTACGAATGGCACAGAACAGAGAAACGAAAAAAAAAATAAAAAAAAAATATTAAAAAAATACGAATCCTGCCAGGAGCTTGTATAGTGCAACATTTTGGCGCGATAAGACAGCAGAAGAAAAATGGCCATGAGCACATAATAATTTGCTACTTCTGTATATGTATACATTACATATGCAAGGAGTTCACGTGAAAAGTCTGCGCTACAATACAGCTACAAAAAAAAGGATACAAAATAAAAGAAACTACAAAAAAAGGGAAGTTAAATTAATATTCCAGGTCAAGTGAAAATGCATTTAGTGAAAATGCAAAAGGATAATAGGAAACTGGGTAGGGCTGTTCTGCTTTTTGTTCATCCCACCTCGTTGCAATTGTTTGAGATCACGTCCTTTCCTAACACACATTCATGACTTGTATCCTTCCACACCTAAATGAAATGAGGTGAATCATTGTTACCATAGCGCACAGAGGTCTTTAGAAGGCACAGAAAAATGTTTCACTGGAAGGATAATAAAATGTTACATTCTGTTGGCACAAAATTGCAGTAAGTTCAAGCAACCCCCCCGTACTCCACATGTGGGCATGGAAAAATATGGAAACGAATTTTCCATATGCATGAGTATCCTGCAGCTTGTAGTAACTAGTGTGCGGGCAGAGTAAAAGATATCTTCTGCCATCCATTAATATCTCACATGCAGATTTCGAGTACTAAAAGGCAACCCCTTCAGGACGTGGCGATGGCACTGCATCCACAATTCCCTCCCAGCTGCCTCGCTCATGCACGTTGGAATTGAAGTTGCCTTCCAGCGTCCTGAACTTAGAAGTGTGAAAATAAGTAGCGTATACGCCCCGAGTGTGTCACGAAAGAATATTGTATTCGTTCGCCGCTGTGTGTGTTCTTTTTATGAAGTTGTCCCTTGTGCTATTTCGGGCGGCTGCACTATCTCACGGGCTTACATTTTTCCTATTGCCTCTCTTACCGAAGGTATGTTCAGTTGGTTGTATGGAGCCATAAAAAAGAACGGAAAAATTTATTCGGAAAAAAACCTCGTCCTTATTGGAATTTTGCATGAGCCATAGTCGCTGTAACACAGGGACTTGTAATCCTTCCCAGAGGACAGACACAAGCAATATAGGATGACAGCTAAAGTAAAAAGTATGGATGAAAAATAAGAAGGAAATTGCTATCGAAACAGCTACCCTAGGAATACCAATTTCAAGTTGAAGTTCGATAGTTGCAATCGGACAATTGGTAGAGGAGTTGTCGCGGTAGTACGATGCTGGGGCAACAGCGACAGCAGCTTATTTATGAATTGAGCTATCGCAGGGAGGAGTTTCAGGGATTTACTTTTCTCTTTCGCAATGAATTGATGTTTTTTCTTTCTTTTGTTTTGGAAAAGTCCTTTTCGGGGCTTGCTGCGGTTCAGTCTTTCGCTTGACGATGGTAGACTATTGATGGGATTTCTGGTTCCCTATCTGCTTGTATACACAGTTGATTGTGTTTTGTTAAAACTTTAGAAGATTGTAACTCTATGTAAAGAGGACTGATTGTGTCCTTTATTTGTGTGTGTTTTTGTTTTTGCATTCGAATTAAGAATTACTTCTTTGAATGCAATTTGATCGTAAGAGATGACAGATGTAACACATTTTGATGGGTCAATGAAAGAGATTAAAAATAGCTTTAGCTAAGGAAGAGGTCCGAGAAGGCGCTACAGTTCGAGGTGAACCAGGGCCTACTTCTCGCAACCATTTATGTATGACTGTTATATTTTTGCACGGATGGAAGGGACCTTCAGTTTTCTGCCGACTCCGAACGGCGAGCTCAGAAGCTCACTGACAAATGATGTTTGATAAACGTTTGTCAGACATTCGAAGGAGGCGGTACCGTGGAAATTTTTTAAGGTGTTTGCTGGGATTGAACCCCAGCAGCATTGCGTAGTAGTCCAACACACTTACCACTACACCATGGTACATATTATTTTCATTAAATACTTCACCAAGCACTGAGTCGTGATACAAACTTCCTCTGACTATTTGGAGCTGGTTTGTGCTTAGTTATCAATTAGATTTGATTTTCTTGCTAAGCATGTTTTAGATCAAACCTTAGCCGGATTATTGTTCGGATGTTCATATCAAGAAGCGATGAAGTTTAATTTTTTTTGGAATTTCGAGTAAAATTTTGAAAATATTTTGTACGCCAATTGCTGTTTGAAGCTGACGAGCAGCGGCCCTATGTGAAATGTAATGGAGCTCGCTTCTTACTTACTTACTTAGTTGGCGCTACAGCTCGAAGTGAACCTGGGCCTGCTTCTCGCAACCATTTGTGTGTGCGTGTTATATTTTTGCACGAATGGAAGGGAGCTCGCTTCTTATACGACTATTTTCGCATTCGTAGATACTTTTGTAGCGGTTGAACTTATCCGCAGAGAAAAAGACAGAGCTATTCATGGCAGTAATGTATACACATTTTCTCTTTCTGATTTTTTAGAAATTTCAAATAAAATATAATAAAAAAAAACCGCTACCAACTTTTGTTTTCCCAGAAACTAATTCAGCTGAGCTTTCGATAGGTCCTCAGTTCTAAAGTTTCAGCGCATTTGAAATGTTAAAAATACGAATCTGAACCTAAATTGCTTTATTTTCTGAAACTAGCTAAACCACCAGATATCTGGTTGTTACTTCTTGGTCCATAACCCGGTTGATTGAAATACATTCTACACTTTGACCATCAGCACGTCCAAAAATCTCGCTATTAATTGCTGTAGCTTGATCATTCCGAGGCGACAAAATAGCCCGCTCATTCAGAATACTTACAGTTTTTTATTTGTGATATATCACCATAAATGGATAAGATAAGTTATTCGCTAGCAGACAATGTTTGGCACAAACAATGTGATAAATTTACTTTTCCATTTTCTTCCGGAATTCAGCCAGTATTAGCCTGGCTCAATGAACAAGAAACAAATTTACTGATTTTATTTTTCAATCCCACTAGCGATTATTATAATGATAATTTTCCTCACGGATATTCAGTTTTTTTTTTACTATTATGTAGGAACCAGTAGACTTAGCGAAAAACCAGATAGCCTATGTCCTTCCCGGATACTTTAGAGACATTTCAAACAAGATTTCATAGAAATCTGTGCAGCGGTTTTCACGCCGTTAGGTAACCAACCAAAAAAAAAAAAACGCCCACACCTATACATATATAGATGTTTGAGAATGAATTTTTCCAGTAAATTAAAGCTTAGAATTGATGTATTTAAGAATGGCGTGTACGTACTTATCCCTTAAATTATTGATTATAGCTGGTTCAACAAATTCGTCAGTCCACTATTTTAATTTGGTATTTCATTACTATTTCATTTCACTTATCATACTTCAGCTAATAATAAAACAATCGCGTACATTGAAATTCCATCAGAAATCCATAAGCCACCCTCAAATCATACCGCATTCAATCAGTGGTTAAACAATTAATCACTAATTGTATAAATATTCACACATTGCGTATAATGCCTCTCCACACTGTGTACATCGGCTCAAATTTCAACTTCCATAATTAATCGGGTTTAAATGGAAAAATCATCGCACAACAGCACGCTTTGCGCTGAAATAAGTTTATTACCTGGGTGCTGGTGTTTGTTGTGGCAAAAGGTGTTTCCTCGGAATTTTACGCAGAAAAATATACGTTATGTATGTATGTGTGTATATTGCAATAAATGTCTAAATAGAATGTATGTCAAATCTACTTTTGTGAAGAGTAGCGCACGCGTTCAGCATCACCACCTCGGTTTCGTCATTATCGCTGCCAAACATAAAACCAGCGATCCGTTGCCTAACAATAATGTCCACCCCCCCACCCAGCTCCTCGTACTATCCACACCGAAACTTAATTAAAATCTCATCAAATATTCTATACAATTCCACATCCGAAGGTGGATTTCATTCATTTTGAATAGCGTCGTGTGCCATGCCCGCTCGCTCTGCCGCCACTTGCCAAAAACCCTAAAAGTTTTCTACCTTTTTCGCTCGAGTTCGGGACGCCACCTGCAGTGCAAAAAATACAAAAACAAAAAAAAAACTTTGGTATTTCCAAATTCTGCTACTACTGCCCGTCCATGGAAGGAGATGTGTTTAACCACCGTTTAGCTGGTTGAATGGATGTAGTAGTGCTTAGAAATTCAGAAAGTTCCGCATCCTTCCGGTCGACATTTGCTATTATCATTATAATTATGATTACCATAGCCTCATTCAGAGTCGTTTACATTTTGCCTTATATTTTGGGGTATCATCGAATTAATAAAGTCTAAATGGAGATGTACATAGATATTCTGGGCGGTGTGTGGTGGCGAGCAAAGGATGGTCGGTCAGTGATGTTCGACAACCTTTTTTGATTGCGAGATTAAAGATGGGATTAAAACTGATAAAACGCCAAAGTGATTGCAAAAAAAAAAATAATCTGCTTGCTTCTTATTTCAATTTTAGTCGAAGGCGTCATTGTTATCACGGATTCATATCTGGCTTAGAAATTCATCAGAAGGTAAATTAAAGTTGGGTGTTTCAGCAAATGACATGTATTGTGCGAGTTGAAATGTTGACTCAAATATAAACTTTAAATCACTGTAAAAAGGGGAGTTCTCAATCTGAGGAGGATTTTTGTTATTTAATTATTCCTCTTGAAAAAATCAGTAGATCCGGAGTTGCTCAAATCATTCGTTAATCTACTGATAAAGGCCACGACCATACAAGAGAGAATGGGACTTGACCGATAAAGCAGAAATCAGGAAAATCACATCAATAGCTATTCCGAGGATTAAAGACTTGTTTGATTTCTTAATTATTAAGGAACACTGAATGGAGAATAATCTAGGGTAAAACTATACAAAACGCCCCATTTGACAAAACGCCCCACTAGCCTGACACCTACACAAGTGTGGCTTTGCAGCTGCAACCATACAACATATTCGAACCATTTCAATCAGTAGTGAAATATAATAGTGGAGTGGAGTAGTGCTTTTTTGGTCCAGTCGCGAAATATTCTATAAAAAAAGATTTTTGACGCTAAATCATATTGGAGTGAGTACAACAAAAATTAATTTTTTCAGAAATTCAAAACATGACACCAGAATGCTTTATATGCTACGAAAGTGTATGAAATAAGTTTTTTAGTTCGGTTTTGCTTATCTCTTAGAAGAGGGTGTGGTTTTCAAATGTTGATGGGGCGTTTTGAACTCCGAAATTTACAAAACGTCCTAGTAGCAGTGTAAGTGTAATATGGGACAAAAACCTAACACATTAAAAATATAGAACTATATTGCGGGCATCATAGCTTGAAAAAGACATGAAGAAGGCAATGGAGAAACATCTTCAAATCTTGAGGGAGAGCTGCGAGCGTGTCCGATGGTATTTCGACCTTGAAGTCAACAGGAATTTGTCGCAAATGCCATTCCTGACCACTTTTTTTCATTGTCAGATGATTACATGAGCAGAATTTGATTCAAACTCCTACTGAAAGTTCTGAACCCCAACCGAGATTATACGGACTTCAGACAATACCCGCAAAAATAATGGGCAAAGTTCAACCTCAACCAAGCTCATCAAGAAGAAAAATAACGCCCTCAAAAATTTTAACCGAAATTCAACCAATCCCGAAAATACCACTCATGAAATAAGTGCATCGGGCGTACTGCAACAACTGTGGTCGAAAAGCGAAGAGGCAAGTCATGCATCCTAAAAATTAACGTAATTTTTATACTTTTTTCTTAGAGGCGTTTGTCACTAAAGTGGGACCTTTTACCTGACAACCGAGTTACAAAACGCCCCACTTAACCTTTAGAGCACCGAGTAAACTCTGAGACCTAAGAGATGGACTGGGGTACCGTAAGTCCCCCTAATTGAAGTCAGGTTTAATTTGTATTCAAGTTTATTTTATTTATAGTTATTGCCTGAATACATTAACAAATTGAATATTTGTCTATAAAAAAACGAAAAAAAAGTTGGTTGAAGTACGAAGTGGTTTAACTTGGGTCCCCCTTGCAGTTATTATCAAACGAAGTATGGACAAAAACGTGGTCGTGGGGGACCTAAAGCTATGAATTCAATTGCCAAAGTCATGAAAAATTACCGTTTTATTTTTTTGCAATAAAATATTTTAGTTTTTATTTTTTACTTATGCGTTTTATTGGCGATGTTTTCAAAGTGGGGCGTACTGTATAGTTTTACCCTATTAACTTCTTTTAATTCTTATAATCTTTGTACAGTACCACCTCGCTAATTCGAACACTCGGTAATTCGAACGCTCCACTAATTTGAACACCAATTTTTTTTACATTACATTAGGTATCATGTAATTCGAACACTTGCCAAAATTGGTACTCTTTTCCGTCGTTACTGTGGTGAGTTCTAATTACAGTTACAGAGTTAACAGTATTTTCCTAGAAATGTTAGTGGAAAACATTCTTACGATAAAGACGTATCGATTCCAATTCAATATGCTGTGAGTTAAATTTGTTTTATACAATAACATTGAAGGCTTGCGTGCAGTTAGCATTTTAGTGTTAACTGGCTTTGTGAATGGTTTGTTATTTATCTAAATAACATTTTTAAGAATCGTCCTCAAAAGTACCACAAGTTTTAGTATTTGACTACTTAAAACCACTTTAAACTGCTATTGAATCCGAAATATTGACTAAGAAAAAAGTATCCAGTAATTCGAAAAGCACTGTGGTTCGAATTAGGGTAGGTCTCTAACTGCTCGAATTACCGTCATAGAACTGTAACACCTTTTTTTTTATTTAAATAAAACCAAGTTATTGTTATCGTTTTTTAATTTAAAATTACGGAATATTATATTAATTTCTTCTTTAAATTCAAAATACTTAATGAGACTATGTTCAGATGAAATAAAACTTAAATGAAACGTGGTAAAAAAAATCTAAACAGTTAAAAAAAATATTTATTTATTTACTGATCGCTCAGGTTTTCAAGAACATTATAAAGCTAATGATAAAAATAAACAAAAAAAAATATATTTTATTGTATTTGTTTTTAAATGAATAAATATGTTTTAATCCAATGCTTGTCAGAAAAAAGATACAAAATTTTGCAACTACTCGTATTTTTACAAAGCAAACGCGTGTGTTTTATTTTAGATACATTGGCGCAAAATTATAGTCACTTAAAGTAAACTTCAAAATTATTTTAGCACGGAACTAAGCGTTTAAATATTTTTAGTCGTCATAAAGCCCACTTTATCGGTATCGCCTCGTATTAAAGTTAAAATCACCCGAACTTCGTGTTAAATATTTAATATGGAATTAGACTTGTAATTTTTTTTTATTCAAACTGTCACTTTTATGTGTGTTTAAATGAAATTTCTCATAGGAACGTTGCGAAGAAGAAATTATTTAGCGGCATACTAAAAAGTGTCTTTTATTGAACAAGAGTTAAAGTATGCTTTTAAGTTTAAAGTTGCGTATAACTAGTACGGAGTTAAACTGATAAAGTGGGGTTGACTATAAATTTGAGCCATTGCAAATATCTATAACAACATTTCTGCGCCTCCTGCAATTATCGTCACTCCTGATACCATTCACTGTCCCTAAACCGGTCAGAGTAGAGTAGTAAAACGGAATTGCCAAAACAATTGTACGTACTAGGCACCCAACATTCAAAAATGTTGTTTTCTTTTATTCCACCTGATCGTTGCTGCCCTTTGGCTGGTAAATCTAAAATCTCACTGTTATTCCAAGAGTAAACAGTGGCGATTTATTCAATTTGTGATGGGTTTCCATGTTTGCATTTACAATGAAGGCCCCGGCCTGCACCCATACCCAAAAGTCAACTCCGTATGTTCCCTATGCAAGGGGTGTGAAAATCAACGGTGAATGAAATACATGAGGAACAGGCAAAACTTCAGGAAACACTCGTACCATTCATGGTAGAGACTCCGAATTTAACTGTATATTTTAGGAGTTCCAGCTGTATCCTGGTCCTCTGGGAAGTGGCAGAAAACCCATTTGGTGTATATTTTTAGGCCTGCATAGACAATTTTAACCCTGAGCTTTTTGAATCAGTTGGGGGCCGTTTTAATGAAAATTACTCACTATGCGCTTTTTTCGATTATAACTTCATATGTGGGTGTGTGTGTGCATATGTTAAAGGCGGAAGGAATGAGAGTAAGTCAAATTGTCCACAGTGTACGGGTATGGAATACTCGTTTCGAGCGATGGGACAACAACGAGTATTGTGTGCAGAGTGTTGCTCGTAGTTGTGTGGGGTGTTTAAATTTGATTATGCAATTTCAACTACTATTATGAAGGTATACACAAGGAGTTGTGGGCTTGGTCTGCACACAGCTCTGTGTGAACATTTTAAGTGAACTTTAATATGTTGATTGTAAAATTAAATAATTAAAGACTAACCTGTATGAGAGCTGAAAGTTAGATTGTCTTCTTTAGAGTGGATTACAATCATTCTAAGCAGATTTGTAGTTGAATCTAGACAATCGCTGTATCACATGGCGTATATTTTAAGGTCCACAATCTTACTTCCTCATTTTCTTTGTTCATATTTACTTAGTAGTTTTTAATATGGCTTAAGGCCGTCTACCGGACTGACAATTAAGCTTTTATAAAGTACAGAATTAAATAATAAATAGTTAATAAAAGTAAATAAAAAGTAAATAATAATAATCTCCAATGTGTTCAAAAATCGCCTTCCAAGATGCAGTCTCTGTAGTGGAATGTAGTTTAAGCATAGTTATATAAATGTATGTAATAAATCTGTCCAGCTACTGGGATACGCCGACGATATCGACATCATCGGTCGCTCCCAGCGCGCCGTTTTAGAGGCTTTTACGGCAATTTAAGAACAGGCGAAACGAGTTGGCCTTGAAGTGAATGAGGACAAAACGAAGTACATGTTGCCAACAAACAAAGAAATATCTGTCTATTTATTCTCTGCCTAGTACAAGCCAACTAATACATATTAATAATAATACAAACTAATATAAACTAGGAACTAAAATTAAATAAGAACAATAAGAAATATAACAATTAGAAACAAGAGAATGCTTAACATCTAAGAAAGGGAGGGGAATTAGATTGAGTAGAGGGAGTTTCTCAGTGTAAGCCTGCTGCATTGAAAATCAAATGACCTATGCATTCGATTTGCCGTGCGGAGCATTCTAGATATAGGCTCGTTGCGTGGGTTTGTGTTAAGGGAAATGGTATGGAGGAGCGTGGGGCTGTCAATGTTACCGGTTAGTAGCTGATGGATGAAGAGTGTGTCCGCTACGAGACAACGTTTCTCGAGTGATTGCATATTTATCAGTTTTAAACGATTCTCATATGGGGGTAGGTTATAGCTATCGTTCCATTGAAGGCCTCGTAGCGCAAAACGAATGAATCTGCGTTGAATCGCTTCAATTCTAGATGAATGGGTGACTTGGTAGGGCGACCACACTTGGCTAGCATATTCAAGAATAGGCCTAACGAAAGTGTCCACCGCCTAGGACAAGACGTCACTGTTGGCAGCAGTAACTTCGAAGTGGTTAAGGAGTTTACCTACCTCGGAGTAAACATCAACTCCACGAATGACACCTTAGTGCAGATTCGACGAAGACTTACCCTAGGAAACCGCTGCTACTTCGGTTTGGCCTCAAAGGTACCAAACAAATGGGTTCAAAACTCATTACTCGGAAGACGAAATGCATGCTCTACAAAACATTGATACTGCCAGTTCTGCTGTATGGAGCCGAGTGTTGGACGATAAGCAGGAAAGCAGAGCAGGTTTTGAATACTTTCGAGAGAAAAATTCTTCGTTGCATATTCGGTCCCGTATGCGAGGAGGGCGAATGGAGGAGAAGATATAACCGTGAACTCTATTAGCTGTACCAAGATGTGGATGTAGTCCGAAAAGCCAAAACACGTCGACTACACTGGCTCGGCCACATCAAGCGAATGGACAATAATGCTCCAGCAAAGAGGATCTACGTATTACAGCCCCCAGGTTCGAGACGACAAGGAAGGCCGAACCACCGGTTTGACGACCAAGCTACCGCAGATGCCAATGCGCTTGGTCTAGCGCCCGGGATCGAAGAGAGTGGAAAGCTGCCGTATCTCAGGCAGGGACTCTTCACGGGTCGGGAACCCGTTAAAAAAGCAAGTAAGTATATAAATGTATGTAGTCTTTGGGAGACCGTTCTTGTTTTGGATAAATAAAACACTTCTTATTTAATTTAGATTTGATGTGTATTTAAGTTAATACAAAATTGTTAAATATTACAATTTTATTATTATTCAAAATTATTAGGAATAATAATTAATTTATGGTAGGCGATAAAGGAGGGATACAAGTCGGGGATTATTGGTTATCTTTACTTCTGCTTAGCGCATCGCATATAGAGTCGTTTGGGGTAAGAATGCGTAGCGGGTAAGAGTACGCAGTGCCATTTTCTCCATCCGTGAAAGAATTAGCAGAAGTCGGTATATCAGAAAATGTGTGCTTCACTAACCGCCAATGAAGAACAACTTCTACGAAAATTGTCCAAAAGCCGGATTTTGTTAAAAAAAAAAGTTAATTTTCAAAAGTGTGTCAGGAAAGCGTGGCAACACCCATACCCCATAAGTAGTATGTAGGCAGTGTATATGTGTGTTTGATTAAGGATCAAATTTTAGTGAAAAATATTATTGGTTCTTAGATTTTCAAAACAATGAAAAAAAAAGTAGCGTCTAGGGAAAGAGTGCGCAGTCGTTCTGTGGGTAAGAGTGCGCAGTGCTTTCTAACCCAGTATTTAACTATTTATAATAATAACAAATTTTAGGCTATTACCTTCTATCGAAAGATGCAACGAGCACATCACAGTCGTAAGCGGTAGGTGGTAGCTCGTAGCTGAACTATTTTTCTGTTTTTGTTTTTCCAGAAAAATGCCTGGTATCTGCCAAACACAAACGGAAAGGAAATTGATAACCCCAATCTTCGAAGCTAGGGAGCTGATTTAAAATGGAAGCAGTCCATAAAATGCTGCCAAAGAACTTGGGATGTGCAAAAGTACAGTTTCAAACCATTTCAACTACGAAAACTGTGACTTAAACTGGCTGCGCACTCTTACCCTGACTTCGGGGCAAGAGTGCGCAACTTGACTTACTTTGGTTTTTTGATCAAAACATATGAAACATTAAAAAAAATATAAAATATTTTTGTATAATTTTGTTCCTAAAATATAGAGCTACCAAATAATAGGCTGTTTTCTTTGCTATCTGTTGTAAGTTTTTCAGAATTTAAGCCCGAAGTCCAAAATGCGCACTCTTGCCCCGAACGACTATACTCATCGCATCCCCTCCATGCGCACCCGTTCGAGTTTTCGTCCCCGTATGGCAAGATCCCGGAATTACTCCACTGGAAATTTTGCTAACGCGCGCTTAGATGTTTTCACAGCAATAATGTTCCGATCACCCGTTGAACATTCGCTAATAATGAAACATCAACTTTTACACACACAGTTTTTACTCAAAATTGTACTCAAAGTGTAGCTTAATTGCTTTGACGAAACAAGACACCCACATTGCTTTAAAATGCTTGAATATTTTTATAATTTTGAGGTTCGATGTAAGTAACACACCTAAATATTTGTACTCTTTCACCATTTCAACGCGTATCAGGGTGATAGGACCACGTTTCACTGCGAGAGTATCTTTCACTGCTATTTCAAAAAATTATCATATCTGATGATCATAGTTCAAACTGATCTGCTTTGGTTCATCAAAATTCAACGTCAAAACACTTCACAATAGATACTTCGAAAACTTCGAAAACATTCCATCCCACAATAAACTGCTGCAAGTTAATAAATTTGCAAACTTAATTCTCTCTTAATAACATCCTGGATAGATTCCTTATTAGTTGTTCTTGTTCACTCGGAACTATATAGATTAGTACTTTTTGCACAAATTTTCATCATTGTTTTTAGTTTTATGAAATTGTTTTCAAGTGCTTCAAGAGGAGGCTTTCGCAAATACTAATTGAAGCATTTTGGTAATTGGCAGAGAGTCTCTGAGTATCTTTGATAGGCCATTAAAACCACTCAAATGCATTAATTAGCAATGTTCATCGGCGAGCTGTATTGTAGAGATAAGCGAACTTCATTTGATTTAGATTTATGCACATTTGGATGCGCTCTTTAAAATGTGGCCATGCTTCTCTACTCAACGTTTTCATTCCACGAAAAATAATTCAAAATAAAAAAAATTTTAATTCATTGGATAATATTTTTTGTGTAAAAATTTTAAAAAGCGGAATACAAGCATTAGAGTACTGTTTGATACAGTTATATTATCGAATTTTTGATTTTTCCAGACGCTTGTTGGGTTGTCCCAAAAGGGAGTTCATATTTAATATAGCGATATATGCATATGGACACACCAAGATACTTGGCAATTACCTTAATGGTGACGCCAACTCAGACTACACTGTCCCATATTTGGATTTCGAGAAACCCTTCTCGTCGGAATTTCCAAGCAGAAAGCAGTGGGAGAAAAAACAGGTATTCAGTAACCACCTGCGAGGTATCAAGTCTGTCTCTCGTACTTTTTCTTCATGTGCTCGCGCTATGTGTAAACATTATAAGGGTATTCATATCCCCTTTAGCGTGTGTAGATTATAAAAAAAAGAAGACTGTGAATATAACAAAGCGAGAACAAAAAAACTCCTACAAAAAGACTGGAAGTCATTGTCAATGCTAATAGGAGTGCTGACTGGGCACAACACTCTAAGATACCAAAAAATATGATTAAATGATGATGAGATTTGCAGGGGATGTGGTGACGAAAACGCACATGAGGACACAGCCCATTTCCTCTGTCACAGCCCTAATCTCTGTCAACTGAGAAATAGAACGCTGGGCAAATTCTTCTTTAAATACATCGACGAGCTATCAGATGGATGCCCATCTGACCTGATTGAATTTGCTAGGGCGTCTGGATGGTTTGAACCGAGACACTAACACGCCGGGTGGGAACATATTATGCATATCATTGTGATCCTCATCATTGATCCACATGGACCTATGAAAGTGTGTTGAGGATGTAAACGTTCTTATCAGCCCTAACCTAACCTAAATGTTAAAAACCATTTATTTATCTGGTTAAGGAATTGAAGACTCTGGGTGGCATCTTGATGCTTTAATTCTTGTACTTATTGAATTATATAGGTGTGAAGTTTTAAGTCTTTGTGTTACGCACTGAAATGTCCGGATTATTACGTGTGTACTGATTCACACTTTCCATGTTTTCGTCAGTTCGTGATACCATTGGTCGCCCGGACTTAGGTACATCCATTACTGAACCGGTCTCTACAAACTTTGGAACCCATTCCCTGATAGGCTGAATACTTGGTGCATCATTGGTGCCACCACTTAAACTGCAAAACTCTCTCCGCGCTACAGTCGCCAAATCACTGTTTTTGTAAAATTCTCGCACACACAATGCTCGGTCTACTCCCAAGAAACCGTCCATAGCAACTGATTTCCCAAAAGCCAGGCTATCGTTTGACATGCGCCCCATGCCCCTGAGATGTATTGCGTCTACGCAGTGAGCCCATTAAATATGAATTTTCTTTTGGGACACCCTGTATAGCTATCTGAGCAAACAGTTCTAATAAATTAAACTTTTTAAAGTTAACCAAATAATTCTTACAAAATTGGTTTGATTTCAAATCTCGTGTCAATGATTAAAGGTAAAGCCTCATATTTAAGCCTAAACAGTTGATAAATCTATTTTTGTTTGACAGCGCTTAATTGATTTTCGGATGAATCTTCAAAGACGCTCTCCGTGTAGATCGGAAATAAATTTAATTCAACTTTTACAATTAGGCTGCTTTATTGTATAAACAACAAGTATATGTACGTTGCGTATGTAGGTATATTCGCATAACAATGCCGAAGAAGTTTTCAAATATAAACTGGAAACATAAGTGCCTCTAGCTACATCAAACCAGATCTTCTCGATACTTGTAGGGAGGACTCTTTGATTCCTTCTGTAAACAAAATTTTAAAATTACATCTTACCCTCCAGCTTACGGCTCCAACAGCCGAACGAGAAAAACAGATTGAATGAAGATGATGATGCTTTAAAACAAACGAACTCATCGATGAAAAGGAATTTTCCAATTTTCTCTTATCGAATGTCTTCGGTGCTCGCCAGCGTCAAGGACATTCGAATTTAACGAAGAGGCAAATTTAATTAAACTTAAGTTTTATTTTTGTTTCTTTCCTATCCGGCTTCGTCATTGATTTGCTTTTATTTATTTTTTTTTTGTATTTTTTTTTTTATGTTCCTTCCTCTCTGCTACTGTGTGGGAAAATTTCAAAAGGAATGTCAATCAATTTTTTCAATAATAATTATAATAAGGTTCAGCGTAAAGAGAAGCCAATATAAAAACGAAAAATGCCGGGAGAGTTTTTCCCAAACAAAACACACACATAGAGAATCCTCAAAGTAAAACTTATTCGTAAAGGATAACAATGAAAAAGTTGGAATGTCTTTAATCGAAGAGCGCAATGGAAAAATGCCAATGTTCTGATGCTCCTTAAAAAAAGGATTGACAAATAAAATCGAAATGGGGGACACTCCCATCATCGTCATCTCATAATAAGGACTGGGGCAATACAAATCCACTTTATGCTGCCAATATCTTTTATTTGTTCGTGGTATCATCGCTACAACCGATAATAATGTTGTCGCTCGTAGCATAAGGATGCAAAATGTAAAAAAGAACATAACACTCGTCCTCGTGGTGCAGTTCAAGTAATCAGAGGAAGATGACTTCAACCGTCCAGGACTTTGAAGAATAGAAAATACACAATTGATCCTTCAAGCCATTTTCCAATGTTATGCTATGAGGAAGAAATTATTTTGAAAGTGCTTCAATTTTGACGATACGACGCAACGTTCGGAATCTATTTAGTTTTGTAAGCGCTTTAAGGACGAGTGCAAGTGGATGTGATGAACTTTAGAAATATCTTTCAATTGGTCTAAGTTCTGGTGAATTCGGGGGGATTGGCCTCTCTAGGCACCACCGGCACGTTATTTTGGTCCATCGCCTTCTTTCCATAGTGACATGATGCGTGATCAGGCCAAAATAGGGGGCGTTCTTGATGACTGTTTTAAGAAGGCCTTAAACGCTTCTCACATAAATTGAACCAGTGGTTAACAATGCCACCACTTAATGGTGGTGAATTTTGGCTTCTGAACCCACAAGAACAAATTGCTGACCAAACCAGGAATTTATTTGGGAAATTTTCCATTTGGTTGGGTTCGAAACCTTGCTTCAACTTTTCCCCTACCTTCGGCAGTATAAAATGCCTGCCGCGGTACCACCATTCATTACGGTCCGGTTTACATACAAATCGTTCGATCATGTGTGGAGGATATATGCGTAATTAGACAACCGCTAACGAGAATAACTAATTATGATAACTCCTGTGTCATTTTCTTTCCTTGATTTTCGTAGTGATCAACGATCACAAAGTTTGAGTCAAAGAGAGTATGAGATCGTGATCGCTGTATATCGTGCATTACCCGCAAACATACATGGGGCAGAGTGTCAGTCCAGTTTTAGCATTCCTATCAAATTAAAAGTTAATTTCTAAGCTATGTTTATTAATATGGGCGCTAATAAAAGTATTGTGGTCCTTGGAACTAACCGCGCATGGGGGCGATTTGAACGTCAATCTTTTTTTTGCATTGCTAATCGTCAATTGTAGTGTTGTTGTGATACATATATTTCCTAACTAGCTATCCCGCCCGGCTTCGTCCGTGTCTAAAAAATATATTGTTACTTACAATACATACATTGTCATTTAGCACGAAGAATCAAAGACAATGCGAACGCAACCCAAGGGTTGCAATCTTCCAATATATAAAATCCACAAGTGTGGATTGTAAGTATTTGTAGTTTGAATAAGGGACATTTCGCAAGAAAGTGGCATTTGTTAGGGTGTTTTTATTTTTGCATTAATTTAAATAATATTGCGAATAAATTAATTTAATCGGCCTATGAAATGAAATGGAATACGAAGTTTTGATTCATTGTGTGCATTAGTTTTTGTGTTTATCGAATCGTAAGATTGATAGGTAAGAGCGTCACATTGAGATTTATATGATATGATTTTTTCTTAATTTATTTTATTTACATAAGTTACGAAAGAACAAATTCATGAATTGTACTACAATATTCTGGCCGAAACGTTACCACAGTCAACTTCTTCACATCGTTGCCTCTGCTAATTAATCTCAAGAACAATGTATTGGCATTCGTTTTAAACAAATAAACCTTATATCCGAATGGCGATGTATCCATCGAAAGACCGCGAAATCTTTTCAACTTTGTTTGGCTCAAGAGCCGAAGCATCGATATGTTCGTGTGTCCCGAAGAAGAAGCTATCCCTAATTTTGATAGCTAACATGCATAAAGATGAGGCAATCGATACCACAACTGCATCAAGAAAACCACAAATCATATTAGATTATAACTCGACTAAGGGTGAAGTAGATCATATCGATTTATACGACTAGGCTTCGGTGGTCTTTGGCGTTATTCTACAGTATAATTGATCTTGCTTATTTAGTGGCATATATGTACATATTATTTATATTGAGCATGACCCAGAAAATATCCGAACAGGTCATTGGAAACTTTTCCTGAAATAACTGGCCCGAGATCTATGCTTGCCATCGATTCAACTTCGGAGCTCGGATCCGCTGACAACGCGATTCTGTTTTATCAAAACAGCCGTGGTTAGCGTACTCGACTCGAAAATCACAAGTATGCACTTCCATTTCGCTTCCAAAACCAATCGAAGAACGATATAGCTCCAGTCGTTTGAAGGTGCAAGGTAGTAGCAAGAGGTGTTATAATGATGACCGAATTAAAAGAAAGTATTGGAAGTGTTGCCAAAATTGTTGTAATACTGTTTGCGATCTGCATATTACACTTGCTCCAGTGGTACCCGGGTACCACCCATGGACACTTCCGCCATAGGTTTGAAAAATGGTAAAAAAAACCACATGTCTTTTTTTCCTTTTTTCAACAACTTTTTGATATTTGATATTTTTATTATTTCATATTTTAAAATGGTTTATTCATATTCAACTGTCCTGCGAAGCCTTGCGGCTCATCTGCAGGAGATCGAATGAAAAATTTTATTTTTAAAAGTTAGCAATTGCAAAGTTGATGTATTGATTAGATATTAATAAAACTAACATTAAGTGATTGAAAAAAAAAAAAAAAAAACAAAAAATAAAGAATTTAAAGGCATACTAAGGAAAGCTGAAATTAAAACACAACAAAAAACAAAAAGAGCTTTGGTATCAGAAGTGTACATGCTTGATAATATTAATTAAGTTATTGCTTCTAAAAAAAACTGTTTTAATCTCCGTTTACGTTGATTTATTTGATTGATGCATCTTAATTTTTGAGGGCGGTAAGTTATACTACTTGGTCTAGCCAGACCAAATATTTTTTTGTTATGAGATGTGACCTATATAAACTTTTATTGGCTTGCCAGCTGTACTATTAGGCTTCGGAATTACATATTTGTATTTATTGGCAATAGCTTAAGAAATTACACGGTTATTTACAAAAACTAGAGAAAAAAAAATTTATAAAAAAATGAGCGCTAATGGGGCTCAGAGTAATATTTTGGTCCCAATTTTGTTAATTTTTTAGTATTTTGTTACTTACCGATAGACAATTTAAGAAAAAATATTACAAAAAAAAAATATTGCAACAGAAGTTCCAAAACTGTGTGTCCTATAAATAGGACGCTGGGCAGATATGACGTCTACAATTTGATACATATGTAAATAATTTTCAGTTATTTTAATTATTTTTTTATTTTATTTGAGGAGTTTATAAATGCCTGTTGACCAAAAAAAACGAAATAAATGCCAGGCGAAGAATTAACTAATTGATCATTAGGTTAAAATTTAATTAAATAAAAACACAGTGAACAAATATAAATCGGAGTTGAGTATAAGAAACAAAACTTCTTCGTTCTAACTGCAGCAGCGATGATTATTTCTATTTGTCTGGTACCAAAAACTTGTGTATAACCCAAACATTCACCTTAGCCATATCCTAAGCTCGGGTGAAGTGCACCAGTACAATTTTTCCCCGCTTATTGCAGTATTGTATTTGGAGGCAAGTCATTCATATTTATCAACTTCACACTTGCAAGGGTTGTACTGCTTTACCAACTGATGCTGAGACAATTAATTCAATTCGTTTATTTTCTTTTCGTGAGTAGTGCAAGCAGTGGCTTGCAGGTTCAATATGATCAAAATTTGAAGGAGTTGTTTTTAATCACTAATTGAACTATGAAAATCTCCTTTGCAACATCAAACATGCGGTCAAAGAAACCACGATCGTTTTCTTCATTTCAGCAATTCATAATAATTGGACAGGATCTTAGCCTAGAGATTTTCCGTTATCGTTTCCATTTAGAGGTCATTTCTTAGAATATATGGAAGCTAGAGAGCAAATTAGTTCTCTTCTAAACCTGGAATTCTCATCAGTTACATAGTCTAAAGGCGGAGGTAAAACTGCAACACTTGCATCTTCAACTTTTGAATAACGTTGAAGTAGCTCGAGCATATCGGCAATTTGGTCAACAGTCGGACAAACGATTTTTTTTTTTAAAGATGGGGGATGTGAATTGCAAAATGAATCAATAAAGGGAAAAGTAAGAACCACTCCATTAAACTCAACTATTCAGTTCAGAGTCCTCCGCATCACCTTCTGATTGCTACAGCTAAATAGTATTCTTTTTACCTGACTATGGCAAAGCCAAATGGAAGGGTTGTAAATCTCAATGGCTTTGTATGTGTCTAATGCTGTATTACGTCACAGAAAATTTACCCTCAGACTTTAAAATTGAATATAATGTATGCTATATAGTTAGTTTAGCGAATATTTTACAATTATAATGCAACGAAACTTCAACCATCATATCTGCCCAGCGTCATATTTTTAGGACACCTGATTGTAATCCTTTTTAGTTTCGTCCTGATTTTTATTTTGTTTTAATCTGACTACCCATTTTAATATATAATCAATTACTTATTTAAATCTGAAGTTTCATCCATTTATATTGAAACCTAATATTTTTAAAGTTTTTTTCCCCAAAAAGTGTATTATTTAACCAAAAACTAATTATTTTTAAAATTAAAAAAAAAATATTTTTAAATAATATTTTTTTTTATTTTACCCTTCAATTACATAGACAATTGATTAAACTTAACGTTAGAAATGCAGATCTTGTCTTTTAATTATTTTCTTAGTCACTAGAATTTTTCGTCCTCAGCTGTCCTATAAAAAGGACGCTGAGCGTTAATGGGTTAATGAACGCCATTTTTGTTATTTTTGACTCAATACTAAATGATGCTTATTCCCGCCATATAAGGTAGGAAATTTGTAAAATATAGCAAATAATTATTTCATGAATTTTGGCAACCATCACAAAGGTAATGTCTGACATGTCTCTGCCTAAAAAATTATCATTTTATGTACATATGCCTGAATATGTTCCTAGAAAAATTGTTGTGGTCCAGCCAGACCAAGTGGTCTATTTAGCAGTTATTTTATTTGAAAAAAAAAGTTTCTACAACAAACTAATCCGATTTGACCCAACAATGGCAGTATTTGATTTAGAAAACTATGTTTATATAAGTCGAAGTTGTTTCAGGTTCTTATATTGGATGGAAAAAAAGTTATTGTACGACAAAGTCGCCAGACCAGACCCCAGACCCAGTTGCCCATCCTAGGGTTAAGTATATTCGGCAGCATATACATACATCAGATGCCTTCACCCATAGACGTTGCTGAAACCTGGAAGTTGATACATTCCATCTGCTCGTCTTCTTGGGTTGTATTGGTGGCTTATCGGTGTATGAAAAAGTGGTTCAACATAGTACACCAATGTGGCTGTCATCTCAAAAATCTGGTTTACTCTCATTAACCCCTAACTGCTTGTCTTGTTATACCTTGACGAAATTAATTTGATGGTCCTATTTTGTATCCTTTGCAGTTTCTCAATGTGTGTTTTAGATGCACTACCCCATGCAATTATTCCATACCTCAATCGTGACTTCATAAGGGCGTGGCATACTTGCTTTTGTATACTTAGTGACGGTTTATACTGCAAGCAGGCTAGTGCGGAGAGCGATCCTTTCAACCTGTTCCGCAAGTCGTCGATATGCATATCCCAGATAAAGTGACTGTCAATAATGATTTCTAAGTACTTATGTATATGAGTTGACAACTTCGATATCCCCAATATTTAGGTCGTTAGTGCAATTGAAGTTTTTCAGCCTGATATATGCTGTCGAATACAGTGGTTTTTGAATGTGCATCAGTTTGAGTTTTTATTGCGTAAAAATGATTATCTAGAGATTTCATGGAATCTCCCATCTCCCAATATGTACCCAGGTACCACTATGGGCAAAAACATATGTCCCATTCTCCTTTTTTTTTTGTCCGTTGTTTTGCATCCAAATTTTTTTTCACGTTCCAATCTGGAACTTTTTGGACTTTATGTATTTTCAAGCCCGTAGTTTTTATCACTTCGCGAACTAAAAAATTCGAACAATCTACTTTTTTCGCCAAATTTTGTTTAGAAAAATTTGGATATTTTGGTGACCTTTCTTCGGTTCATAAAACCGTTTTTTCGATCTGATCCTTTTTTCTTTCAGTTAAGAGATCCCCCTTATAAGTTTTTATAGCAGAACCAATTGTTTTTCAGTTAACTTTTACATTTTCTTGTGATTTTTAAATACATATGTGCGTCGTCCAATTCGGATTCCATACTGACTGTTTTAACACAAATTAATGACAAATTAAAAATCACATACGGAGTCCCAGCCATAAAACAAGCAGCATTTCTTTGATTTATCGATAATTTTTGGAAAGTAAATTAAATATAAGAGTGGGTAAATTTTTTCGATTGCACACCATATAAAACTTCAACCATCTGGCTAAGGTCTATGCGATTGAAAGACCTATACCTAGAGGTTCGATCTCCGTACCTCAATTTTTTTCAACAAACATGCAAACTATCGATTTAAATGGGACTTATCGAACTTTACAAATTAACCCGTCCAATGGGATAAATTAATAAATTAAACTTTTACACTAAGCGAATTGAAACAGCAACAGCCCCTACAGCCCACTCTCCATAAAGTATTCATTAATTACTCGTGCTACCCTTTTCGATTGAGAAGAAGAGAAAAAAAAATGAAATAAATAATGACCTTACAACGACAGCTAAAATACAATTCCCAATACTCATCAGTTACAATCAACTGCCATCGTGTTCAGAGAACCAGACCCAGCGAGACTCTGCCTTTTGTTCAGGCGCTTATCCTTGACCACAATCGTCCATCAAACGCACGAGAAATCTAAACTCTAAGCAAACTGACAGGATTATTCGTTTTCTATCCAGCGTTTCCCCCCCCGGGGAATGACCAGCCAGTGCCATGCCACTGACTAGCAATATGTATGTGCCCGAGTATACTGAATACCGTATATACAATTAAGGATCTGGATTCCAATGGGTTTTCAGTTTTCACCCTTCTCCTCGTCCTGCTGGTTGGTGGTTGGACGAGTACCTGAAACGGGTGGCGTTGCTGTGCCTTGTCCATTGCAATTCCCCGATAATCTCTTTAGGGATTGCCGTCAATAATATGGCCGGAGTGGTTATTTGTGGAACAACAGCAGCTAGCGCAGAAATCATTATTTACTAACATGTCGGGAGCGCGCACATCAACTCAGTTCGATGAGGGTGATGATGATGACGTTGATGGAAACCAACCGGGTATATCGCAGTTAATCCATATGCCGCGCCGCCGTTGAGTTAGAAAAAAAAACAAGGATTCCATTACTTCACATTCCACGAAGAACGTTCGAAATGGCAAACGGTTCGGTTCGAATACGTAACCGATATCTACCACTGAGTGGATTAGTTGAAAAACTATCATCTATTGTGGTTCGGTATTGAACCAAAAGTCAATTGTTGGTGAGGCTTACGGTGTGGTCCACACTTAAGTGCGCTTACGAATTGACGATGGAATTCTCTGGCGCAAGGTTAATTTTCAAATGATATCCGATTTATTGAAAACTGGATAAAAGGTGGTTTAGGTTAGGGGAGGTTTGAAACGGAAAGCTGTAGCCCTCAAGGGTCTGGCATGTGTTGTTTGTTTAGGGAGAAGATTTTTATTTTTATTTTTCATAAAATTTTATAAGGGTCGAGTGAAAAAGATCATACCATATCCTTTTGGTCAATTCTAGGAAATTTTTCCTTTGCCTTGTGATAATCTGTTTGAGAAAAAAAATAAATAAAAATCTACACACGCTCTCCCTTATTCAATATTATCAGTATGCAAGGAGCGGGAAGGCTAACAAGTAATATTGCCCCAAGGATTACCATGTAAGCAAGCATTCATTCGATTTTGTCTTTCACATCGCTTGTTTTCTTGTTGCCACCCAAGAAATTACAGTGTGAAAAAGTTTCCGCCTAATAATAGGCACGTACACGTACACACTCTGGCTCACAGTGGTGCCATCAAACACGTGCGCAAAGCATCACAATCATTTTCAAAGAAAATTCCCCACGGACATAACGTATTTCTGTTTTTGTCACACATTCTGTTTCACAAAATTATGGGCATCGCTTAATATTTCACACGATGTCAAACGTCAGGGCCAGTGACAGTAGCTGTCAGTGTCACTAATCAATTTTGTTTTAAAATCAACATGTGTTTCAAAAAATAAAAAAAACTGAATTTTAAATTTTCCTGTGATTCGTAACCCTATTCTTGTCATGCTGTGACTTTTCAAATAGAAATTGCTTACGTTTTCACAAATTATTGTTATTTTATTTGATTTAATTTTATTAATTGGGACCATTTTTCAATTAAAGCCTGTTTTAGGTCCTTTTTGCTTTTAATGGTCCTTTTACGAATGTTCCGGTCCAAATTATCCCATAAATGTTCTATTGGGATTAAGTCCGGTGATTGCAGAGGGTGATCGAGCTGTTTTGGAGTCCTATAAAGCAACCATTCGTTAACGAGCCACGAGGTATGCTTAGGGACATTGTCTTGCTGAAAGTGAACTTATGCACCAACGTGATAACGCGTATAGAGAATGGAAACGCTTTCGCTTGGAAGAACTTCGCCATTTATACTGTTTACTCCGTAACAAAGTTGTTACAGAAATACGTACTGCTAAGACAAATATGTACTCTAGGCGCCTTAGTCCTTCTGCTAGTGGTAAAACGCTGTGGAAAAACTTGCGCACCATCGGCATTGGAAAACTGAAACTTAATAATAATATAGAAAATATCAACATAAATGAACTTAATCAAAAATTTGTATCCTCCCAGCAGTCAAATATCCTAGAGGAATCTATAGGTCAATCTATTACCCAACCTGTTGTGTTATCCTCTACCCGTTTTTGTTTTACTGCAGTAGATTGCACAGACGTTCTGGAAGCTTTATTGTCAGTAAAATCCAATACAGTTGGAGTAGATGATATAGACCCGTTGTTTATAAAAATCATTCTTCCAGTTATTTTGCCTTTTATAACGCATATTTTCAATACGATTTTAATGACAGGAGCGTTTCCCCCTCAATGGAAACTGTCCAAGGTCATACCTGTCCCCAAAACTCCTAAAGGAAATGAGTTTCGGCCGATTTCTATCCTACCATTTCTCTCAAAAGTTTTTGAAAAAATCATCTTAAAACAAATACACTTTTATCTTATGGCAAACAATTGTTTGACGCCTATGCAGTCTGGTTCCCGATCAAAGCACAGTTGCATCACTGCGTTGTTAAATGTTACCGAAGACATACGGCTCGCTTTGGATAAAGATGAGGTAACGTTTTTGGTTGTACTCGACTTTTCGAAGGCATTCGATACGGTAAATCACTCTTTGTTATGCAAAAAGCTATCGGAGTTATATAACTTCTCACCTTGTGCTGTCAAGCTAATAACTTCCTACCTGACAAACCGATTCCAAGCAGTTGCATCAAACAAGAATTTATCTGACTTCCTACCTACCGCAAGCGGAGTTCCCCAGGGATCAATTTTAGGACCATTGCTGTTTTCTTTGTATATAAACGAACTTCCATCGATTATAAAACATTGCTCAATACATCTGTATGCTGATGATGTACAGCTCTATATAAACTGGCCATTGGGCCTTATTGAGCACGCTGTGAGCTGCATTAACGATGATCTTGAAGTAATAGTCCAATGGTCACAGCAGAATGGTCTCCTGTTGAACCAATCGAAATCAAAATGCCTAGCCATATCTAGAAAGGTACTTGACTTGTCATACTTTCCCACTATTTCCTTAAACAGCGACCCAATTGAGTTCGTTGAAACAGCACAGAACCTAGGAGTGACTTTCAATAGATACCTAAACTGGGACAACCACATAAACAAAGTAGTTGGAAAAACCTATGGCGTACCTCGTGCACTATGGACCACACAATATTTCACACCTCTAAAGACAAGAATAATACTTTCGAAATCTCTAATTATACCTGTTTTAACCTATGGCTGTGAAATATATTCAAACTGTAGCTACGCTAGTAAAAGAAAACTGAATGTTGTCTTTAACCAAATCATTCGTTATACTTTTGGATTGAGAAGGTACGATAGAGTCTCTAGCTTTTCTTCCCATTTGTTAAACATGTCCTTCGAAAAATGTCTCCAGTTGCGCACCTTAAGCCTGTTATCGGACATATTACTTGCAAAAACACCAGTATACATTTACGACAGAATTCAATTTGCTTCTTCAAACAGATCCGCACAGTTAACTATACCTCGTCACTCTTCACTGATATCCGAGCGTCAATTTTTTATTCACTCCATTCGTCTGTGGAATACTCTCCCAAGACAAATAAGAAGAATAGGTAGTATATATCAACTTAAAAGAGAATTAAAAATGTACTTTTCTTCCTAAAAATGTTAATATGATCGAATTTATTGTTATATTTTATACATATGTAGCTTTCTTTGCTAAATTTGTCTTAAAATTGAGCTTAGCAATTAATTATAAGATATTATATCTTACTTCGTTTAAGCACCCGATGAAATTAAATAAATAAATAAATAAAAAGTTCCAATTCTAATCGTGTCTAATTTGTCTACGCTTGGTTGCATGTTATCCTTAAGGATGTTCAGAGAGTCTTGCTTAATCATTGCACTTTCAATGAAGACAAAATTCCCGGCCCCAGATGCTGCCATACACCCCCACACCATCACCGAACCACCCCTATGTTGTACTGTACTTCTATCATTTTGTTCACTTTATTCTTTACTCTGTTCTTAACTCGTTGCGTTCTACAACATACTGACCAGGCACCCAACATAGTCTTACGTGTGCATGCGTAATGCCCCTAGCATTATTCGGCAGCTCCTTCCTGACTAGTGCTGATTTGGTGGTGAACTATTCTAGCGCCTTGTGCAGCCTTGTCAATATAAATAACAATGTTCTTGCTGGATATTTGTTGCATTATAAGGAAGTACGGCTAGAACTTCTGGATAAAAGACACTGCAGGCATCCAGGAGTCTCAAGGACACTTTAAGCTCTGGTTCCATGCAGTATTATTCGTCTACTCTTGCTGCACAGGGTTTGTTGGCTTTGCCATAGTCGGGTAAAAATAAAAAAATTAACAAAAAACAACAACAAAACCAAAGGAAACAACTTTCTGTTGTGTCATCACGATTGAAAAATAGAAAAAAAAAGAAACCGCCCTTATTGAGAAAGGAACCTGTAACCCATAAGATGAATAGCCGACGCGCTATACACTGAGCCCAGTGTTGCCGTTTCTACCGTTATAACGGTAGTCTACCTCTGGTTCAGACGATTTTATCCTCTACCGTTGCAAGCAAATTTTTTTATATGATCTACCGTTGTTTCGATTATGGAACAATTTAAAAAAAATTATTTAATAACTGATTATTTCCACTTAAAAAAAGCAAGATCTGGTAACCCCCAAAAAAAATTCAACATCTCTGTTTAATCTACTGGCAACTTGTCATCGTGTTGCATTGGTGACTTGTCAGTTGACGTCTTGTCTACTTGACAGTGTAATTTCCCATCACTTTTTGTTCCATTTATTACACTCAAATGCAGAGTGTGAACGTATTTTCAGTATAATAACTGACGTTAAAACAAAAAAGAGGAATAAATTGTGTACCAGGACTTTAAATGCAATAACAGACATGCAATTCCACTTAAATGATGAAAATTTGATTTGTACCACATTCGAAGTGATATCAAATCACATTCGTGAATGAAATAAAACGCATTATCATCAGAATTTGGAAAGCTATTCAGTTTTTTTTAATGTTTTTTTAAGCGCTTGTAAACATACATAGTACATATCTGTATGAAACATTAATAATTGAGAATTAGTTAGACTGCTCTCTAGTCACTTGATATCCTAATTTAAAAAAAATTATAACATACATAACTTTATGAATTTCACTTTTACGTTTTTTCATTGTTTCGTTAATAAAAATATAAACTTAAAAAACCAAAGACATAAAAATGCGTTTATTACTAATTTGTTACATTCTAAGCAAGGCTGGCAAATCTCCCGTTATTCAACTTTAAGAAATGGGAAATCTCCCGTTTTTTCAAGTTGTCAATGGCAACACTGACTTGTAACAAAATCACTATCCAATTTCTCATACGTTTCTCTGGTAACAGTTTTGAAACACACACATTTTCATAGGTATAAACATCAAGTGGTTAGACATATTTATGTCAAAAAACATTTCATTTATAGGTACATACATATGTGACTGCAACAACGTGCCGGCGCACGTAACACCGCGTCTCCACGTGCTATTGAAAATACTCAGCACTTCTAGTTTAGTTTATATGACTTTTATTTTCATTTTTAATTCATAACATTCAATATAATTCTAAGTCTATTATGGTTTGGCCTATGGCCGTCTACCAGATTGACAATAGTTACATTTCTATTTTTGTTTTTAACAGAGAACAAAGAAAAAGGCAATATGTATATACATTAAACATTAAAAATCTTCTTCAACTATACATTTTCTATAACGAAGAGCATTTGCACAGTAGTTGAAAAGTAAATCCCAGCCTCGGACTCCATTTAAGATTTCAATTGCTTCATCTAATTCCAGGGTATACGAATCGAAGAACCTCAATCGAATTTCTTTTAAAACTGGGCATATTGCAAGGAAGTGAAATATATCCTCTCGTATCTTCATATTGCAAAGATTACACAAGACAGGTAGCTCTGGACGGTGTGGAATGAAATTCAAATTTAATAGCTCTCCTCTGATTTTAAAAATTACGCTGATCTTTTCTATCGAGTTACAGTTTAAAAAGTAAGTTTTTTCTGCTAGATCGTATTTCAACTTGCTGTAATATGTCCTATACTGGGAAGACTGTGCTTCCGTTACAAATCGATCATACATAGTTCGACCTACTTTTTGCAATAAGACGTTGAGTTGTGCTTTTAGATGTTCAGGTTGCTCATCGGGTGTTATCGTTATGGTTTCTCCATAATCTGATGCAAGGCGTTCCCATTCTTGAATGAAGCTTGCTCTACTTCTTATTACACTCTTGAGTACAACTTTTGGCAGTCTGTCATTACTCATTGCCATAACTTTTACTATGTAGTCGAAATGTAGTCTCAGTGTTTCCAAGAACATAGGCGGTGCACCAGTCTCTAGATGCAGCATATAATTAGGAGTAGCACTTGGTAAACGAAATATTCGCTTTAAGAAATACCTAAGAAACTTTTCTATTTCAGCAAAGGAACAGTATCCCCACACCTGCGCTCCATATAAAAGAACTGAAGCTGAAGTTGTGCGAAAGAGTTTCTGCTTCGAGCTATGGCTTAAATACTTGTTGTTGATGCAGCGACCCCATACCGATGAGATTGCTCGTTTGGCTTCAGATAGTTTGGTTTCTAGATGTTTCTTCATATTCAAGTTCGAAGACACCAAAATTCCTAAGTATTTGTATTCGCGAACAACTTCCACCATTTCCTCTTGATATGTCCATCTTTCACTTTGAGAATATCTGCCACCGCCGCCTCTGAACACCATTACCTTCGATTTATTCAAGTTCACGCTAAGGTTCCAGTATTTGCAGTAAACGCTGAGCCTATTCATCATTAGCTGGAACCCATCTTCAGTGTCAGAAAGAAAAACGATGTCGTCTGCATACTTAAGAGCCGGAATTTGTATGTTGCCAAACTCGATTCCACCTTTTACAGTATCTGATATATCGTTGATGAAAAGGATAAACAGTAACGCACTCAAGATACATCCTTGCTTCACTCCCATCGTTGTTGTGAATTCTCCAGAAATGGACTCCCCATCCCATACACACGCCACATTATTTGCATACATTGCTCTTAAAATGTTGATTATTTTCGTTGAGAAACTCAGCACTTCTATAATTCCACAAACATGGAAACTGCCGAAAATTGTTTATTGATTTAATTATCTCTTCTTGTGACATCTTACAGTCGGCCATTATTATTTTTTCTTATTCAAACGCAAAGAACGCAACCAATTTTAATAAAAAATTTCACTCAAATGTCAAAAATTAGTAAGATATCTATAGCTTGCTAAATATCCTGCTATGGATAGCTTGCTATCTCAATTGTCTTGCTATTTGCCGTCTCCATTAGTTATTTTTATAGCATGCTAATTATCTTGCTATAAATTTTAGCTCATAGAGACCGGGTGTAAGTAAAATAACATGGCGGGAATTATAGACCACGACTTTAATTGCAAATTTGCAAAGATGTGGCTTTAAATTATCCTAAACTGTCATTTTTCGTACAAAGCAATGCTCCAAACAAAACCTTTTTCATTGATTTTGCGGTAACATTACACAACTAAGGTCCTAACAGTATGGTTGTTGATTTGGCATTCCCGCCAGGCATTGTACTTAAAACACAATTTAATTGAAATTTCGAGCTTTGAAACGTGAGAAATTTGTGACGGAACAAATTTCAACAATCCTTGCAATAGGTTTCTGTTTAAGTGTACGTTTTCAAAACAAATCTAATGACTGTGCTTTTTTGGAAACCGACTACCATTCTTAATTTTAATGTTTCTAATAAAAATGCTTGAAATTGTTTTTAAGTTTAAACGTCAAATAAAATGTTCGTTTCCGATTTGTTTCTTATACAATTTCCGGTTGATTTTATTTTCGTTTCAATAGAAGTCCTTAGTAACTTCTTACTTTCTTTTCTTCTTTTTTTTTTTGTGGCGGTAGACAAAGGAACTTTTTTGGTTCATCTTTGCTTAAGTGGAACCCAGAGGGACAGATTTTATTTTTGGAACCTAGTAATAGTTATCCTCGTTAAATTGTCCTGCTTTTAGCAGTTGCGTTTTTTTTTTTTTTTCTGTTTATCTCATTGTTTGACAAGGAAGTCGTTGTTCAGATGGCGTTCTGAGTGTAAAGACTCAAAGCATTAAAGTATCTTTCGCCAGAGACAAATGCCGCTTTCTTTATTGTTGGTACGCGAGATCCCTTCATTGCAGGGGTATTGCATGGCAGACTCCTCTGCGAACAAAACTTCATGGTTCCGTGGATTCTTGTGTACGCTTTTCTCAATTATTTCTGTTTCGGTTCCTTTCGCTTGGCAAACGTGAAATTATGCGCCCAAAATATAAAGTCGAGGTGGGAGACGATGGCACATAAACTGAGCGAACATCATTAAAGCATGTTCCACTGAAGGTTGTTACGCTATTTCAAGTGTTGTCGGTGTTGTAAAAATCTAAGAACACGTATGGATTTAACAATTTGATATGCTCAACATTAGGTGTTACATAGCTGCGAATTACTGATCAATTGAATTATATACGCACAGGACTACCTCCGCCAGAGAGGATAAGAGTTCAAAAGGATCTCTGCTGGGAAATAGACCTAGTTGCGTAATGTGCGTTGTGTAATATTCAAGTACAGAGCTTGGTTAAAACTCCCAACTATTATAGAATTGCTTGGGGGCTTGACTATTATGCTAAATGTGGTAAGTAGGTAGGTAGGGAATATAAGGTTAACACACATAAAATGCGACTGTAATGGAGGGTAGTCATAATGGAAATATCTAGTTGATTGTTACTTCCTTTGGGCCATGAACTGACTACAAATGTGTACATATATATCGCTTTTCATTTGTTCTTTGTAAAAGAACATTCCCGATATTTAAGAGTTTGAATTAAATGGGAATTAAATCTTGTAGCTAAGGTTGTGGCTGTTTACCACTTATTTTACCTTCGAGGCGATGCACGTCTCATTCCTCTGGATTCCAACGAAGTCGGTGCCAAGTTTACTATATTATAATTTGGGCTTTTTTTTGTTCAAAGCTAACCATTTAAATCAATACCATTTCTCTTTTAGACAGCAATAGGAAAGTTTTCTGAATCAACCCTAGAAGCTATTTTTTGTCGTTTCATCACAGACACAATTAAAATTCTGCTGTATTTTTTACCGGTCGGGAATCATAGTAACGCTTGACAGGGAAGACCGGAATGGGTTAAAATATGGTATATCGTTGATCCTAGTCATTTTGACGAATGCTTAGCTTTCGTGCTAGTTCTGTATATGCTGAGTGTGCTCTAGATTACACAAGAACAATGTGTATCGGACTCTGAAATGTTCGGATTCTTCTGATCATTTGGAGAACGACGGAGTGAGATTGATGCTCATGACGATTCAGGCTGAACAATCCAGTTCCTATCAGCATTGTTCAGCTCTAACACTGGAACTCCACGCCCTATATGTTAGTTTAGGGAATACCTTCAGTATTTTAAGCTCGAGACAAATAAGAAGAAGCGTGGAAGAAATCATTCTTTTTGGACAATAATAAGGTACAGGCCGCACTTCTAGCAAAATACCTGCAATGAATATCGTGCGTATTGGCAACTGTCTTTGTTGAACCTGTTGGGGCATTACTGATTCACTGTTATTCTGGTATGTACAGTACATATATAGACTATTTTTAAAAATATGAACTGAAATGGTTGTCCAAGCTTCCTGTTCACATAAAATTAATAACCGCATGTATAGGTATACCCAGCCACGTTGCTCCCACTCTGGCTTAATGCCATTACTGGCTGATCGACCCATTGTACTATTCCAGCGGATATCGATTGTGTGTAACACAATCTTCGATTACAAATCATTTACGGATATCGTTCACTTTACCACAAAGAAAAGCCAAAGAAAACAAAAATGAAAATTCTTAGAAATAAATTTCTACCCCCCTCACGTCTGAACAAAAAAGGACGAGACTCTACTCAGATTTTCGTTCTGGATCCTGACTTCAAGCGGTTCTCCGTAATTGCGGAAAAAGGCAGAAAAACAAAATTTCCATAACGGCAAGATTAAAGTATTTTCTTCGGGGGGGGTTTTTCTTTTTGCTTCTTTCCTCTTCTTTTCGTTTTCCCATCCGATTCCGACTCCGACTCTTTTTGAGTGCGATTGATTGATTGAGCAGCTGATTAAATTCTCAAGGAAGCCATAATTAGTGTCAGGATAAATAAGGAAAGTGCTTTCTTCACTTTTGATGGACGCATGAAGAGGAAGTCATTTGGTGCTCACTGGATCTGATGGTTGAATGGGTGAACTCCTCCAGCAATTCAAAAAATACGTTTCTCCTTAACTTGTGTGTTATTTGATGGGAAAGTGAGCGCATTTCCCTTTGATTCATTATTAGGATCAGAGCGGGATTCCTACTGGCGCGCGCGGCGGCAGTAATAATTGAAAGCACAAAGTCCTTTAGAACCAACGAGAAAGGAAACTTCAGATTTATGCCTAATTGGCGAAAGGGAATAGCTTCCATTAATTATAAAATGACATCGCTTAATGACGCAATTTATGAAGTCTCTCTGTGTGTACGCGTGTGACATGTCCTTGACAAGAAGAAACACGGCAAGGCAACTCTTAACTACCTACGGCTGCAGTAATGGCGGATAATTACAATTAATACTCAATTTAGTGGCATGTTTTCTGTACTGTGCATGGTGCGTTGCGGTGGAACTTCTGGCGCAGTTATATGGTTAATAGAAGAGAATCAAATTACCCACGCAAAACATATTCGGAATGATTTTTGTTCCTTAAGTCAGCGCCTCATTTTACTGCCACCATATTCGCCGGCCCTCTCTCGCAGTTATTATACAGCATCAGGATGACACATCCCATTTATTCCTCCGCGACAAACTCATTCATTCAACCTTTGTCGCTGTTGCTACTGCTGCAGTTAACTGCCTTAAAGGCATATGCTATGCGAATGCGACACATTTGGAGAGAGAGAAAAGGACTCATTGCCATGCTATGCTGGCAGGATTTGTTGTGCTCTGTTTTTATATGTGTTCGTTGGGGCTGGAAATAAAAATTTACTACAAATTGCAATGACAGCCACGTCAATGGTGATGGCACACTGCTGACGATGATGTTCATGGCAGCAGTGGCAGTGGGTGGGTGGTGGTGGGGTGGTGACGATAATGATGATGATGAAGACGGGAGGATCCGTGCCAACATTGGCCGGAAGACCTAATTCCATTTTGACCTGCTTCACTTGAAGGGTGTACTACTAAGCACGGAACTTGAACGCGCAATCCTGCATCGTTATCATACTTTTGCGTCATCGTTAAATATTTAAGATTGTAATTTATGTGTAGCAGTTTGTGCCCCTTTTCGTACCTGCTGACATCTTTCCCGTCCGATGGTCCCTCCTCTGCCAACAAACATGTTGTTCCAAGCTGTTATGTAAGACAGGTAAGTGCTTGTAATAATTTTACCTCATAATATTCGGAATGAGGTACTCAACTGAGTGAGTGGTGGTTGCGAACGAAGGACGATGTGTAGCGCGCCTCGCAGAGGGTGAGTGTTAATGAAGGGGGATGTTTTTCTGTCTTTTTTTTTTTTGGTTCCTTTTTTGTCGTTCTTCCCTTTGGTCTGTTCCCTATTTTGTAAGGCAGATTTTTGATGGTGGTACTAGAGATGTAGGGGTGGGAAGCTAATAGTGGGCGTTTAAGGGTTGACAGTGGTAAATTAATTATGAATCAAGGGTTAGGAAAGTAGAGGACATAACGACGATGATATTTACAGCACGGTAGAAAGTGATTGTGTACAACAATGTTATTGGTTAAGGACTGTTTGCCATTCAACTAGTAGAAGAATGTCCTTTAAGCGCTCGCATTATACCTATAAGGGTGTTTGACTAAAACGAGTGAATTAGGTACGAACGAATGCATTCAAAAATGTTCGATATAATTGGGTTGTTATTGTT
Organism: Brachyopa scutellaris; assembly: GCA_949775065.1. Taxonomy (NCBI): domain Eukaryota; kingdom Metazoa; phylum Arthropoda; class Insecta; order Diptera; family Syrphidae; genus Brachyopa; species Brachyopa scutellaris. The sequence goes on along the minus strand of OX459112.1, from coordinate 182,797,314 downwards.
TTTTTTTTTTTTTGTAAGAAAAAGACTGGACTATCTTCTCTTGCAAAACCAAGAACTAAACTTTTGTATTGCAAAAATACTTTACTTACTTACTTAGTTGGCGCTACAGCTCGAGGTGAACCTGGGCCTGCTTCTCACAACCATTTGTGTGTGCGTGTTATATTTTTGCACGAATGGAAAGGGACCTACAGTTTTTTGCCGACTCCGAACGACGAGTTGAGAAGCTCAATCGTGACAAATGATACTCTTTGATGCTTGTCAGACATTCGAAAGAGGTGGGCACTGTGAAAAAACTTTTAGGTGTTTGCGGCGGGATTCGAACCCAAGACCGCTGGCTCAAGAGTCCGACGCACTAACCACTTGCGCTACGGTGCCCACTAGTGCAAAAATACTTTAACCTTGTTTTATAACCAGCTAGAGCTGGATCAGCCGTCAGCAACACCTCCATTCTATTGTATTGTATTTAGAAGGGGGGTTAACCCATAGAGACAACAAGCACGTAGACCTGTAGGCCCATTGTACTTTGGTGAAGTACCACCCCATTCGCTGAGTTAGCGATTTGTTGCTGAGCTATATATCGACCTGAAACTGCCCGTTGCTTTCGCAAAGTCAAGCAATAGGGCAAGATTGAGCTCTAGTAGATCAACGTCCCGTAGGACGTAGTTGCCTAGAGTGGCCTTTCTGATCCGAGCAAAGGCTGGACATTCCCTAATGAAGTGTTCAGCTGTCTCGTCATCTTCCAGGCACATCTCGCAAAGGCCCGAGCTTCTGTTTCCAATTTCGTACAGGTGCTCGTTTAAGGGAGTGAACCCAGTGACGTGTCCTATGAGGATTTTAAGGTCACTTCTGCTAAGCTGTATCAGAAACATAGTTCTGTTTGACTTAGGCGCTTCTTCTAATATTTTGGCCTGTCGGCATGACCTAAGCTCGTGCCAATGGTTGTACTGTTATAGTCGCAGTAGTTCAAGAAGCTTGTTTTTAGCATAGGCTGAACTGCAACCAATAACAGGCTGAGGACCGATAAAAGGTGTCGCTGATCCAGCTCTAGCCAGAGCATCAGTTTTATCGTTTCCCGGGATATCAGAATGTCCATCGCTCAAGCTGGTTCAGTTTATTGACAGCTTCCAAAACAATTTTTGAGTTGATCAACGCTGCTGAACAGGCTTTAATAGCTGCTTAGCTATCAGAGCAGATGTAGATGGACTTGCCTTTCCATCCTTTGTTAACTGCAATGTGCGCTATACTAGCGATAACATACGCCTCTGCCTGAAAGACAGTTGTTAATCTACCCAGTGGAATAGATTGCTCAATGTGGCATTCTTCTGAGTAAACACCTGATCCGGTGAGCTCATCCATTAAGGACACATCCATATAGCAGACTATACTTTCTGATTGGAAACCAGACCAGACCAGATTCAGAGCGATCTGAAAAGAGACATTGGAACCTTCGCCCGAAATTGTAGTTGGAGCTTGTGGTGTCCAGGTGCTGACACCTCCATACTGCCACCGATTAAAACACTGTTCAGCACAATCGACCATATAATTGAAAAAGAAACCAACGCTCTATGGCTCACACAAACCGACTGCGTCACATCTCGTTCTTTATGGCCGAAACTTGATCTTAATAGGACAAAGACGATGTTACATCTGGATAAATCCTCCATATTTTTAAAAACCTGAATAATCACAGGACACTGTGCCATAGGACATATGACACTCAAATATCTACCTGAGTCCAACGATATCTGTAGATTCGATCCAACATCTACTCTGCTACTGGTACTGCCCCGCCATCCAAGAACAACGCCTCCGTACTTTAGGTCATAAATTCGTGGAAGACATATCAGAGCTCGGAAATTTAAAGATATTGGATCTTCTTAGGTTCATCAGGAGCACGAACTGGGGCCTGTGCCACAATACTACAAGTACTTGTAGTACAAGTGAATACAAGTGTCATTGAAAATATGCTTGTAGGGAAATTTAGTGATTTCCCTGTTTCTGTTACTGGAAGCTACAAGTGTAAGAAAAATTTAATCTTCACTGGTTGTACTTGAACTTGTACGAAAAAAGTCATCATTCTTTCATAAATTTGAAAGGAAAAGTTGTGTCTAGCGCGTGTTTGATAAATTAATAATTAACTTAACAACTAAAATGTACTTTTTTGATTCAGAGTCCGAAAGTGATAGTGACGTTGAAAATAGACTAAACATTTATAAAGAGAGGATAAACATTGAAGTTGAGGACCACTTGTTTTGCGAAAAATTTCGACTATCAAAAACGGTTATAAGTTATCTTGTTGGGCAATTTTCGCATAAGTTACGGTCGCCAACTAATAGAAGCAAAGCGCTGAGTTTTAAAGAAATTTTTTTTTATTGCTTTGCACTGGTTTGGATCAGGATCGCAGTACCATACTATAGGTGGTATGCATGGTGTCAGCAAAACGACAGTATGCCGTTGCATTCACGAAGTTACTTCTGCGACAAATGAGGTGAAATTCAAGAGACAATAGTTCGTTGGCCAGCAGATATGGCCTCTATTATTCAAGTTTTTTTTATGAAAAAGGTGGTATGCCAGAGGTTTGTGGTGCTATTGATGGCATCCTTATCAACATTGATACTCCGATTAATAATGAAGCAGCTTTTGTTGATCGGCGTGGTAAACACTCGTTGAACTGTATGGCGGTCTGTGGACACGACTTGCGATTTTTTTACATCAGTGCTTTCTGGCCAGGTAGTATCCATTATGCACGAGTACTGCGCGATAGTTCGTTGTATGATAAAATGGAAGGCGGGTGGCGGCCTTTTTCAAATGCCGTTATCTTAGGAGATAGGGAGCGCATATCCCTTGAAAACGTGGCTTATGCCGCCTTCAATTTCAAATTCTGGGAGCGCATCTATTGTTCGGTACAACTGGGCCCATAAACGAACACGACGTTTTGTTGAGTGTGCATTTGGAGTCTTAAAAGAAAAATTGCCGTGTTTAAATCATTTTAAGAGTCCAACCTGTATTTGCTGCAAACATTTTTAAGCGTTGTGCCACTTTATGCAATCTTTCTCGGAACCAAATTAATGAAGTTAATATATCTGAAATGCTGCCCGCCGAGAGTGCCCAAAGAGATGAAAATTCCGTAACTGCAAATATTTTCCCAGCACCATCCCGAGAAGCTCAACAAACTTTTTGATTTCTTTAACCAAGAATAACAATTCTTTAATATTTATAATTAAATGAATTAATTAAACTAACTTAATTAAATTAAATTAATATTATTTACCTACCATTTTTGCCATTTTATTTGCGTTGCTCACTCATTTTCATAAAACTGAACTCAGAAATGTATTGGAAAACATTGCTACAATGATATTTTGAAAATATTTTGATATTTAAAACAGAAATTCTACACTTGTAAACTGTATGTCTACAAGTCGAGGGAAGTTTCTGTTTTCTACACTTGTATGAAATTTTTCTGTGTTACAGAAATAATCAATAGCTGTAGGACTAGTTCACTTGTACAGGAACTTGTACCCTTGTAGACTTGTAGCATTTTGGCACAGGCCCCTGGTGTACGAGTTGGTAAAAAAAGACGATTCACTCCAAAACTGGAGTGGAAATGATTGCTCGTTCAATCACACACCCTTCCTAACCTAACTAAACCTGTTATATAAAATATGCCAGAGGCAGCCTTAAAAATGTGATTTCTTTTAAGTGTTCCCACATCTCTAGAATCACAATGTTCTACCCAACCACAGCTCTGTAATTCGATTACAAAACTAAGAAAAATTTCAATAAAAAAATATCTTGATTGTACGCTTCATTCGATTTATCCTCGAATAACTTAGATTTGATGCTCTTTTCCACGACTCCCTTCGCCAAAACTAAAAAAAGAAGTTCAATTGGAAAATTTGAGACTAAGTCCCATGAGAAGATGAAATCCCCGGGTCATCGTTCACAAGCACTGGTGATTGATAGCCAAGACTTTGAGCAAAACTTTGTCAACGTCCAATGAGCAGACAACTAAAACTTTGATTTTTCTTATTAAAAAAAAAAATAAAAAATATGGTACATCTCGGATATTGAACTGAGATCCCCGACCTGATGCCTCCCTCTAGGACGTGTTCAATTATTATGAATTCATGTTATCAAATCTATCATGGTGTCCTACTTCGGATGCGTACTGAACTTTTTTTTTGTAGTTTAAAATTCAACCATCGTACGTAAAATAAACTGCTAGCATCCACCTCCACTCCCTGAAGAATATCAAGAGTCATTCATAACTCAGATGAGATACTTTATGTATATTTAGATATATGCATTCGTCTGTGATGCACTTTTCGAGTACTTATATATGTATAGGTTCACTCTTTCGCATCTTTATTCGTTCTGCTGAAGTTTTGGTTTTTTTTGTTTGTTCTTTTAATTTCTAAACTTTAACCCCAAAGGAGTGGGATGCCAACGCGTTGGTATCCCATCAACTTATCCTTTCAATAAAAGAAATCAAGAATTGCAAAAAGAAAACCAGCGAGTGGATGGAGAATGAAAGAAAGAGAAAGAAAAAACCCATCATTCTTTACAAAACAATTTTTATTGATGGCATCCTTTCTTCAAATCCGCATTCAGGATTTCCTTGGATACCTATTTTTTTTTTTTCATTTTTACCCGACTTCTGTTCTGTTCATCACTTTGTCCTTGTTGAAATGGATGCCTTTGTTTTTTTATTTAGTTTGGTTTTTTTTTTTTGTGTCTGGTTTTTGCAGGAGGACTTTTCTAGAGATCATATCTTATGCGGTTATGGTGTATTTTGAACTTTTTTTCATTCGGAAGTTGCATGGGTTCTGCAAGAGTTTTAATTCAATTACAAAGTCTGTGTAAACCGCAAGCGAAATTGAGATGCTCGCTGGAATTAATACTGTATACGGTAATTTTCTTAGGTGTGAGAGACTTTGCTAATAAGAAACAGATATTTTAAGTAGCTGCTTCCTAATTTAATTTGTCGATGCTTTTCAAAGGATTTACTTTAGGAAGTTGTTGTGGTATCGATATGGACCACAGCAACTATGTAGCCACTACCCATAAACTAAGCTACTAAATGAGTTGAAAAAGAGCTCTGGCACCATTTCATGTAAGATCACATGTTAAATGGAAATTGTGATCAAAAGTAGTTAAAAAAAACTGCTTTTTTGAAATGTGGCTTCATTAAGATCTTAGACGATTCCCAGCCAGCCAAACCCAGCCGAATTAACTCCAAGTTGGTATATGTGATTTTGGTTCTACGAAATCAGCTCTTAGGTGTCAACTGTTAAAAAATTCGGCATTCAACCAAATTGTTGTTTTTTTTTACCCGACTACGCAGAGGAAGGGTTATAATTTTAACAGGCTGGGTTTGTTTGTTTGTTTGTATGTATGTAAGGATGTCACCTCGTACAGCCAAAACGATGGGACCGATTTCAACAAATGAGGTGTCTTGGATTTATCTCGATTCGGAGTGTCCTAGGCTATGTGACGTAACAAAAAAAATCAATATGGCGGGCGCACCAAGCAAAATGGCGGACTACCTCTTATTTTTTTTTTGTTTTTTTTTTCTTTTTTACATGACTAGATTTACAACCGCATTGATATGACGTAATCCTAAATTCAATATGGCGGACGCCCCAAGATGGCGGATTTTTGTTATCTTTACTACCTCCTTAATAATGGGTATGAAAGGGATTGGCGAGTAGAATACAATACGATATGACGTTATTCTAAATTCAATATGGCGGACGCCCCAAGATGGCGGATTTCTGTTATCCTTACTACCTCCTTAATATGGGTATCAAATGAAAGGATTTGACAAGTAGAACACGACATTGCTTACTTATACATACACTACATATTTTTTGAAATTGAAAAGTCATAAATAAATAATTAATTTTAAAAAACTAAAACCCGACTACGGGAAAAACCAACTAAAAAGTACGAAACAAGATGAAACGAAACAATGATTTTTAGAGTATTGCCGTGGTGAAATATTTACATTTTTGACTTTTGTTTCATAATTTTGCTTGATATCTAAGTAGGCTGCGTTCAAAAGCACACACCTGTTTTTGTTTTTTTGTCTTATAATTGACTCTCGATAAATTGGTTAAAGGGATTTATGATTAAAACAGCTACTACGGAGAACTATTCATTGGTCCACGTTATAAAAAACTAAACATATGGGAGGGTGGGTCTATATTCAACACCCACGGAGTTATGCACATGGGGCTTAAATAAGTTCATTCAGAGAAATAGGTAAGTACGAATAATTATTCAATTTTAAACTCAGAGCAACCAAAGTGCGATATACAGTTGATCATTGTTTATCACAGTTGCCCATGGCCCATTCCAGCTTTCATTTTCGAGTTATTGGTCTTCAAACACAATTTTTTTTACATTTTTTTTAATCAATTGAAGTGAAAATCGCAAGTGTGCTGATAATTTTATTTCTCTTATTTTGGTGCGCTATAATGATTCCTACAAATTTGCACATACAAAGGGCTTTTAGTTTTGCATGTACATAATATAAAGGAATTATTATATATTTTTTAGGCTTTTCAATTCAATACAGCACGAAAAAATAGTTTGTATCAAATGTTATGAATCTGACCGCTATTTCCTAGCAAAATGAGTTCATATTTATAAAATAAATGTATTTTCATTTAAAAAAAAAAACGAAAACATCCAAAAGGACACATCCAATTACAAATGCCAAAAATAAATTTTCATCCAACCTTTAACCGACTTCAGCGCCATAGGAATTCAGAGTGTGAAACTGCTGTCCAAGTAAATGGTTTACTTGGAGAATTTAACCTAGTGTTATAGCAAGCGAATTTGTTTTTGTAGTGCGGGTGTATTGAAAAGTGAGTATGTACTCACTTAATAAAAAAACACGGCTATTGTTTCTATTGGTACATGGGTTTGACTTTCTGTTTTAAAATTTCCCAGTTTTGTATTTTTTCTGGCTAGTTCGTCAGCTTCACAGTTACCTATTAATATCGTTAGCATGCATCTGCTCGATCTTATAATTGATGATTCTAGTGTTTTTATAGCTGCTTGGCATGTTTAACATTGTCCCAAGAGCAGCGGTGGGTTTGTTTCGCAATGCTCCAGTAACGCAGATGCAGGCCGTCCTTGGATTTTATTGAGTATATTTATATAGCTCACTTTGTCTAGTGCTGTCCACCAGACTGCAATTGCATACATAAGTATGGATCTGACCTCTGTAGTATAAAGCCAGTACATAGCCTGAGGACGAATTCCCCACAGCCTAAGGCTTTCTTGCTGGATCAAGCCACTAATCGTTGGTAGGTACTTACTTCTTTTCCATTAAAAGCGCTAGCAATGTCATCGGCATAACCTATAACTTTTCACGCTTGTTTTTCTAGGGTGAGCGAAATTTCGTTCAGAGTTAAGAGCCACTATTGTGGCGACAATACTCCTCCCTGTGGTGTATCACGCCTCACTGACCTTTTGGATAGAATAGTGGTTACAATAGAACTTAAAAAAATAAAATCAGAGAAATCGGCTAGATTTAAAAACAAAGTTGACAGCAAGTTGACATATTTGGTAATGTCAATATCGGTCGACCATTATAGACGGTTATATTTTATTTTGGATATTTTAGACAATAAAACTATATTTCAGAATGAACAATGACCATGTGATTCTATTCTCCTACATTACATATCCTGCAAAGAATTTGATTGATTAAGGATTTGACTCGACAAATGTACAATGAATCAGTATTTGACATATGTGTTGAATTGAACAGTTTTCTTTTTTTTTTGAATTTACAACAAAACATTCAATTTACTGTTTACCTATTTTGTAGAAATTTTAAATCGCCTTCCTCGATTTTTTAAATGCATGAAGTATTTGTACAAAATAGCAAAAATACCATGCTACGCACTGCAGTACTAAATCTCGTGTAATAATCTCTCCCATGTCAATATTTTCTGGCCTTAATTTGAATATTCAACGAATTCCATTCCTATGTTCACCCCAGGGTATAATTTTTTTATCAAACAATACATTTTTATGCATTGCAGGCACATAACAAATTGGAAAATTTTCAAAACAAAATAAATATCCTGTTCGACCATATTTAGATGCATGCATGTGTGTATTTGTTTGCAAATTTATAACAACATGTACTCAATATTCTATTCATCTACTATAACAATATAAACATGCCGATACTAAATAAAAAATCGAGGCACATGTCCGGTATTAGGGGATATGCACTTACCAACAAAAATACTAAAATTTAAACAAAAAAGTTTTTGTTTATAAAAACAAAAACTACACAAACGGAAACGTAATTTAATACCCAAATAGAGTGATGGATAGATAAGGGGTGGAAAAATGTTAGCAGGCGCCTAATCCGTTTCCAAATAAAAACAAATATGTACCCACAAATGGAGAAAACGATAAATGTAGAAAAACCCGAAAAAGGATGTTCCAGTTTATACATTTGATTTATTTATTAAAATTTGGAATATTGTAGAATTTTTTTAATTAGTTCCATAGGGTTACGTATATGGATTCGGGCTTTTTTGTAAATATCTCTTAGTTTTTGAATTTCGTTATATTGTCAGAAACAACATCAGAAGGTGAATTATTAAAATAATAAATAGTTAAAGTGATAAATAATATTGAAATTTTGATGCAGCAACAAAATTGTGTTTAGATCATTCCCAAAATCTAACTCCACCGGGAAAGCGGACAAGTTCCATTAACTAAGGGATCACTTTTCAAAAAAAAAATATTATTAATTAATTATCAATTATACTTACTAGACAAAAAGGCTTTAATCTAATTTAAAACACAAAATGTCTTAGTTTAAATTACTGACCCTTAGCGGGGACTCGATGCTTTACTCTATTACTACAAACTACTGCGCATTTCGGGCTTAACATATCTATGCCGTGAGCCATGACTAAGCATTATCTTTCTCGTTTTTTAGTTTTTTATTTGTTTCTTAAAACTTAAAAAGTTTACTTAACCTAAAACTAACTGTAATCAGTATGGTGGGCACTCGTAACCTAGCGCCTCGTGTGGTCACCATCTCGAGTGCGTCTTCGGGGGCTTGACCATTAGAACACTTCTCGCGGCACTGAAACTTCAGCGAGAACACAGCGTCAGTCACCCTTCGGAGAAGTTGGTTTACAATAGCGAACCCGGCTACTCGTCGATGACCTCCTAGCTAACTTTAACCTACATAGCTAACCAAAACATAAACCTGGGGGAGCTCTCCAATAAGCCACTAAAACTTGTTCTATTACATTTCAGTATCTATAATGTCCCGGTGCGCAGTTGCGGTTCTACAATGAACGAGCTTATGAGCACTGGCGTCGTACCTACCGTGGTTGAGTCGCTTATATCGCGGACCGCGGTGTAATAATACCAGGATACCATCCTTGTTTGAACTTACCCTTTGGCATCAATATGAAGAAATACTTCTGGTGGGATAGAGTCAGATTGGAGCGTACGTGGTATATTTTATTGCGGTGATAAGCCCTGAAGATCAGGTTGACTACCTTTACTTTTGTGGAGGGCTTCGTATGTTAATGCCCGTTTTCACTGTGCAAGATTAAGTGTCGGATTATTTAAGTGTAGGATTGAACATAGACTTCACTTAACAAGTTTTGGTTTTTACAGTCAACAGCTTAGGTTAGTCATGGATTGAGTGTCATTGTGAACCATTTATGGAAAAAAAGCAATTGTGAATGAACACAAAATATTTAACGAAATTTGGTTTTCATTTCCTTGTCGAGTGCTTTTTAGAAAAAATACAATGAAAATAAATAGAAAAAAAGACAAAGAAGCCGCTGCATGTGTGGAAATAGAAAAATAATGCAATTAATTCATTTTTAATTAAAAAAACGACGAAACAGCAGTATTCTGACGAAAACAAAAAAAATGCACACCCCTTCCTTTCTTCGATGTGCATCTTGATGAAACAGATACACATTACACAACTGAAGTTGCCAGCGCAGCGAGCAGCGATGTCAGCAGAATCATCCCCTCCACTTGCATAAAATAAGAGTCGCAATGCCAGCCGCATTACCAGATAAAACATTTCGTTGTTTAGGTAGGTTTTCTGTACTGTATTTTGAGGTTAATACTATTTTGGTACACTTATGGCAACAATTTACTCTCTGGATTGACACTAAAGCCGCGGAAATCGGTGGCTTAAGTTAAAGGACTATTTAAGTGGATTTTATCGTTAAGCCTGCACTGGGAAAACGCAATTCATGTTGATCTTGAGATTTTCGCTGGATCGACACTTAAGCTCGCACAGTGAAAACGGGCATAAGTAAGTTAAGCACGATGGATACAATGAAATTTTAAGTTTTGTTTCGTTCAGTCTGTTTCAAAGCCTGGTGTGTCAGAGAGGTTTAATATAAACGGTTAAAATAAAAATCTTTAATTTGACTGAAGAAATCATAATGAGTGATTTAAATGGATATGTTACTAAAGATCTGTTTCCACAGGGTTTACCACGATATCGCGAAAACAAAAATCTCGTAACCAAAATCTCGAAACCAAAATCTCGAAAAAAAATCTCGAACAGCAAAAATCTAGAAAACAAAAATCTCGAATTGCAAAAATCTCGAATTGATATTAATTTTTGAGACAATGGTAATAATTCGCGTGCGCGGATTAATTCTGGATTTATTTATATAGAAAAGTGTTTGATTCACTGTTCATGCATGCAAATGAGTTTACTCAATACAAACAGGTCTTCTAAAATGTAATGTAAAATTATTCAATAAAATTATATAAACCAATAAATTTGCCTTCCTTTGGGTCATGTACTGAACAAGCACAACTAAACTTACCAAGAATACAAAATAAATGTGAGTCTTGGCATAAACGGTAGAAGTTTTGAGGGGAAGTCCACACATTTATCTGTACCTACAATATCCAAAAGAAAAAAATATTTTAAAAATCATGGACGAAAAAGAAGAAAAAAGTTGTATGGGATATTTAAGGGGCATTGCCTACAACTTGAGTTTCAAATATTTATACATGTAGGAAGGTAAAGACTGCTTTCACTATTGATTACAGAATTCATTTATTTAAAAAAGGATAAAATATGATTGACAATGGTAGGTACAATGGTTACTACAGCAGCGGATTTCGTCTCAACGGCTTAATGACAGAAACAGCAATGACCATCTTCTTCTGTGCAGCTTCGTATATCACCTCTGTGGTGTGATGTTTCGGTACTTCTCATTATTAGTTGCAGATTATATATGATGAAAAGATGATGACGTCATATAAGTGCAGTGAGGCACTGATGTCTGCTATCCTACATACATAATATCAATGCATTTATAATATACAGAAATATTTTGAGTAAATAAATGAATAAATTTTTTTGTTGTAAAAAGATTGTTGAATTTTTATTGTTTTCAAAAAAGTTATAGAATTTACATTTTGGACCCGTTGTAATTACTTTTGCAGTAAAATGAAGAGATTTTAAAAATCTCGAAAGCAAATTTTTTTCGAGATTTTTTTTCAAGATATTTGTATTTTCTAGATTTTGTCCATTCGAGATTTTTATTTTCGAGATTTATCAAATAAATTTTCGAGATTTTTTCCATTTGAGATTTTAGTCGTTCGGGATTAGGTGGTGCTGGTGATCCCGTTTGCACAACAAATTATCTTACAAAATCGTAATGCCGATTGGCCTCCATGGTCACTGGATTTAACAGATCCGGACATCTGTGTTGATATCTAAAGAGCAACGTTTATGCCAATAGACCGGAAATGCATGAACAATCTAAACACAAAAGAAATTGTGATGAAATTAATGAAATACCGGTTGAAATGGCTAAACATTTTTAATAAAGTGCCCACATTTGTGAAGAAAATAAAGGCGGACATTCAGCTGATATTCTTATTTTAGTTTTTTATTTATCTTAATTCAAGCAAAGAGAACTTAAACAAACTTAAACAAGGACTTAAAACTAAAAAGCTAATACTTAAATCTAGAACTTAAGAGTAAGGTTCTTAACGATGGGGTTTTTTAATCGAGCCCAAGAGCTAACAATAGGAAATTTAATACTATGAGAAGAAATGAGAGGGTGAAATGGTAAAGTGGTTAATAGATCCAGAAGCGGTATAAAGAGGTTCTGCAGTGTTAATCTAGTGCAATGGAAATTGCAAAGTCTAGAAATGCTGTTGTATATTTCGATTTATCATATGAACCAAACCAATAGATTCATTTTTTTTTTCATGGTGTTGTCTGCAGGTATCACAATCTTACTTACTTAGTTGGCGCTACAGCTCGAGGTGAACCTGGGCCTGCTTCTCGCAACCATTTGTGTGTGCGTGTTATATTTTTTAGCACGAATGGAAGGGACCTACAGTTTTTTGCCGACTCCGAACGGCGAGTTGAGAAGCTCAATCGTGACAAATGATACTCTTTGATGCTTGTCAGACATTCGAAAGAGGTGGGCACTGTGAAAAACTTTTAGGTGTTTGCGGCGGGATTCGAACACAAGACCGCTGGCACAGTAGTCCGACGCACTAACCGCTTGCGCTACGGTGCCCCCTGGGAATCGATTTTACACCCACTTCCAGACATCCTGAAATTTTGCGCACGTGTATAATTCCAGAGACAATGCAATATAAGTTTTTTGATGACGTTGTAAATCCAATATGGCGGACGCTTTTTTAACTTTTCTATTTCTGTGGGGTGGAATCTGGGAATCAATTTTACACCCTCTTCCAGATATCCCATTAGGATAAAAATTTTCACACGTTTATAAGTACGGAGACAATACAATATTTTTTGCCTTAATTAATAGTCACATATTGGTGATTCGGAAAGCTTGTTTTCAAAAATTATTTTTTATCTTTATATTTTTTACTACTCTGCATTATTATAATTTAACCATTTTCTTCCGCACATTTTCCTATCACGCTGCGTTACAAAACGTTTGTATACAGTCCACATGACCTTTAAGTGCTGCGCTAGGAGAAGCTTCAACAATTCGTTCACCTTTACCATTATAAATCCTTGCGAAAGTGACCTTACTTATGTCCTTGTAATTTTTCGCATTATTTCACCTCAAGCACTTCTATCTGGATCTCTACCATCGAGCACGCACTCAATACATCAACAAATCCTAAAACTAACAAAAAAGGAAAAAAATTACAAGTGGACATTGAAAAGAAAATTCTCCCTTCGGCCGTATAGTATTGTTTGTTTTGACAAGCGCAGCAGAAATAGAAACCAACAACCTCTCTCTCACCACCGCCACGGTCGTGATTATATACTCGTATATCCCTAAGCGGAAGGCAATGGCAACGAGTGAAGGTCCACTTAAATGTTGATTGGAATACGATCGGGGGATTTACTCCTTACCCGTCGCTGACACACGAGGCAATCTTATTGGAAACAATATTGATGTTTGTTTTTATTTGCCAGCACTAGTGTTTGTAATGCAACTCGAGAGGGTCTCACACGCGCACTTTCTACATATGCAGCCTGTGAAGAGGTGGACGGGTGGACCCTTTGGCCACTCCACAATCCGTCGTCGTCGTGCATCATTACATACCACTGAATCTGAATCTGTCGACATACGAGTGCATAGATATCATTTCCTTGAATGTTTACTTTGTGACCGTGCGGCGATATGTTGTTTTACGCACTCGTAAATTGTTAAATATGAAATAATTTCAAGTGTTTTATTATTTTGAAAAATAAATATTCTCTTCCTGTTTTTCTTTTGGTTTGTTGAGTGCTGAAGGATTGGGATTGAATTTCAAACATACGAGTATCCCTTGGCGTTTGAATTTGTTGATTTATTGCGTGACTATTTTTTTTTTTTTTTTTTTTTTTTTAACATTTGCCTCTTTTTGTTTACTTTCAGGTAAATAATATTCACTGGGACTTTTGAAGACTATTTAAAAAAAAGTGAGTTTGTAATATAAATATTATTAATGTCCTCTTTAAAATGCAGTTTGTTTGGAAAATGTAAACAAAATAGAGAACTAAAGTGAACTTTTAGATTATATAGTAATGACAGTACTGTGTGAACAAGTTTTTTTTTATTATTATTATAATATTCACCACAGTGTTACCACTCCTAGGATCCTTTTAACCCTTAACGGCCCAGTTTTTTATTTTTTTATGAAATAAATTACGTTAATTACAGATGTTATTAGACAAGCATAACTCTCCTTAGAACTAGGACAATTCATGTACGGCATAGGTAATGAAAAATAGGCTAAATTGCCTTAGACTGCTTAGGTATTTTAACCTAGGAGCAATGTAACATTGCCTTAGGCCTAATGTAATTTACCTTAAATCTAACGTGATGTTCCCTACAATTGTCTTAAACTGTGTAAAATTGCCTTATGCCTCAAGCAACTTTGCCTTAAGTCTAAGGTGATATTCCTTCCAATTGTCTCAGAGTAAAATTGCCTTAGGCCTAGGGTAATTTCGCTTCCAACCTCAGGTGATTTTCCATCCAAAACCGTTTTCATTTTGTGCAATGCAAACTGTAAAATTTGCCTTAGGCCTTAACCCTCACACGTTCTTTATTAACCGGGGTTAATATGGGCACTTCCATTATATCATATTCCTTGGATACTTTTGTACTAAATGTCTTTTCATTCAGACTCAGTGACTAAATATTTGATATTTTTCGAAAAATATAGAAAGTTGACAGTGACAGTTTTTCGACTGATTTTTCGTCAAATTGTAGCAAACGTACCTTATTAACCCAGGTTAATATTTTAACTTTTGTATGAAAAAATTCTGAATTTGTCCTATAGTTGTACTTTTTTTTAGGAAAACATAGCTACATACATACATACATACATGCCTATGAGTTTGTATGTATATATATATAAACATATAGATATATATGCACATATGTATATACCGATGTTTTTACATATGAGTATGTTGCACATACAGTTTCAGTTGGGTGGTATCTGCAAGCTACATCTTCAAATTTGTGAACGAAAGAAACCAATTTGTTGTTTATTACATTTCAGTACCCCTACGAACATGCATAGGTAAGGTACTATGTACAGTTCATTGTACATATTACATTTATAGATTAGTAGTTTCGAACTTCGTCATTGTCAAACTACGCACTTAGGCTTCCTTCACTGTATGCAACTCTTTCGTGTTGCTCTTTTCAATTTTTTTTTTGCTGATAACATAATTTTTTTGGCGACCTGAAGATTCTTCCTAAGAAGCATCATCAGGCAAAAATGGCTAGAAGGTCTAGGTATTGTGTTCAATTTGATCAATTGGAATACCTAAAATGCGATTTTTAGTGTTACTTTGCCCACATTTCGAGGAATTCGAACTCTTCTAGTTATTGTAGGCGTACAAAAATGCTTCCTCAACTCTTCAAGAAACTCTCTGCGTTGTCTCGACTGTCTTAGACAATCGTATTATTGGACCAGAAGATTAAGTCAGCTACATATGAATATGTGTGCATGTCCATGATGTTGTAAAACAGAGCCAGCGGTTTGTTTTCATCTTAGTTGTGTTTTGACCAAGCATTTGATTAATCACATCCACACCTCCTTTTGTTAAAGACTGTATGCTATCTTCTTCATCATCAGAATGAAGTGTATCAAGAATCTTACTTACTTAGTTGGCGCTACAGCTCGAGGTGAACCTGGGCCTGCTTCTCGCAACCATTTGTGTGTGCGTGTTATATTTTTTAGCACGAATGGAAGGGACCTACAGTTTTTTACCGACTCCGAACGGCGAGTTGAGAAGCTCAATCGTGACAAATGATACTCTTTGATGCTTGTCAGACATTCGAAAGAGGTGGGCACTGTGAAAAACTTTTAGGTGTTTGCGGCGGGATTCGAACCCAAGACCGCTGGCTCAGTAGTCCGACGCACTAACCACTTGCGCTACGGTGCCCATCAAGAATCAAGAATCGATTTCAAGTATTGTTGTTGTACTTCGTGTGCCAATCTTGAAGAAAAATCATATCATGTATCAAATTGCACACCCTTAATCTACCTATCTAATTGTATGTGATGTGTTAATACTTTACATGGATAATGCCCACACTTGAAAGAAATTAAAATTTTATTTTGATCCATTTTCACACAAATGAAATTCACAAGTGTAGTGATTGAATATGATTGTCAAACAAATTTGATAAGGAAATTCGCTCAATTCACATAAAATTTAATTTTCCAATGTAAATCGTACTAATGGGGGATTTCCCTTGTTATTTTCCAGGTGCGCAAAAAATATAATTTGCAAAATTTATTCAAAAAACAACAAAGAACAATTAAAAGGAATTTTGTTTTTGTAGACCATAGAGCCCATAGAAATAGGAAGGGAATAAAAATATTAACCTGGGTGAGGGTTAAATAATTTGCCTTAAGTCTTAGGTGATATTCCCTCCAATTGTCCCAAACTCTATAAAATTGCATTAGGCCTAAGGCAATTTTGCCTAAACATTGGGTAACTTTCCTGAGTGTATAGTTGAATTCGCGTCGAAATTAGTCAGTTTGTGTTGAATATCCGTGAAGTGAAGTACCTCAGTGTTGTGTTTTAAATTAGAAAAGTGAATCGTTTAACATAAAAAGTTTTATTAGACGGTTATTAAGGAAAATAAACATGAATGAGACAACTTCAAGAAAAAAATGAAGCTCAACGCAGATGTTATCGATCGGAGTTTCCAATCGCCCAATAGAGTCATTTGTAATTTTACGTGTTTGTCCAAAACTTTAAACTGCTCTCCTGAAAAATGAGTAAAACAGACTTTAGCGGACCACAGATATTAAAAAAAAAAAAACAAAAATATGTAAATATCTATTTATTTAACAAAAATATATATTTTTAAAATTTAAATGAGATAAATGACAATACTATTTTTCTAAGAAAAACAAACAAAAATAACAATTTTGTTATATCACTAACAAAACACAAAAATATGTATTATCTATTTATTTAAAAAAAAAAGAGAAAAAAACATTTTCGAAAATTAAAAAAAATAAATAAAATAAAAAATATTATTAAAAAAAACGAACAAAAAATAAAATGTTTTTGAACTGTGAATTGAAAACAACACAAAAATATGTATGTTTTTTTATAAATATAAAAAAAAGGAACAAAAATAAAACATCGTGAAAATAATAATTTGTTTTTTCATTAATAAAATTGCAAATACCTTAGTTCGTGCAAAAATTAGCCTACACCTAAGGCAAAAACGTGTTCTCATCACCTTATTTACTAACGCAATTCAACACAGTTATTAACTTAAACAATTGGCAGAAAATACCTTAGTTTTAGCATAAATCAAGCTATTTCTAAGGCAATTCTACACAGATGAAGTGACACTGGATTTACCTTAGCAATTTAAGGCAAATTGCCTTAGAACTAGGTAGAGTCAGAATAGCTTTAGGACTAAGGCAAATTAGCACACGATTTAAGTAAATTTTATACATGTTTTTCTCTGGGTGTATATATCAAATTCGATTAAACGGTCGCTAGGGCTACATTTTAAGCTTAAATTCGAGAAAGAAAATATCAGTATGGATCTAGTTCTATTACTTTAGGAGTAACAGAATCCTTAAAGTGGTAGCTCGGGCAAACGAGTGGTGTGTTAGAGATTGTTAAGTTCAATATCGGCATATAACAAGGAAAGACGTAGGTACATATGTCCGAGTTTACCTATAATATGAGGATTGTTTCTTGTATAACAACTTATAGATATTTAGTTTATAACAGTAATCCAGATGAAAATATGTCAAATATCTCATGTATTTCTTCACTGTGTACCGAAGCCACCGTCATAACGTTTCTGAGCTCCAAGCGAAGACTACGCTGCTTTAATAGATTTCCAACTTTGCCCACAGATGAACCTTGAAACCACACTCACCACCCAAAACCTCCAACTCAACACATTGATTCTAACTCAATTTCAATACAAAGAACACATGGTTGCTGGACAGTTTTTAATAGCCACTCACTGCATCCTTGCACAATGATGCGGAACTGTTTCCAATTTAAAAATAAATAAATAAATGAAATTTCTTCTTATGCACTGCTGCTGGTAATTACCATAAACTTACTCATTTTTTCCTTGTTCCTAGTTCAGGGTTGACACACTTAAGAGAACAAAAAACGTCCTCGCACAATAACTACACATCCTTTGTTCTGAAAAACCACGCACTTTAAATTCTATAAACGCTCGTGCCATTTGTTTCGTTCGCCTTGATTACCCATTTCAATACATACGAGCACTATCCGTAGTTTGTTTAACTTTTCCTTTTACAGTTGCCCCCAACCACACCCCACCTTCCACTCGCAAAACGAAAACACATAAAATCATTCATGAAGAAGTTATTGCGCAATAAGGCACGCTATAAATAAAGTTATTTTAAATTTATTAAGTTATAAACTCTCGTCTACACGTTTTAATACATAAATAGAAACAAATCAAAAAAAAAAAACTAGAAACAAAAAATGGAAGCAAAGACCGTTGCTTTAGTGTTGTACCCCTCTTAACCATCGAAAAAGGATCATAAAACAACACAACAAGACACTAAAAGTGTCTTCTTCCATCGCCGCCGCGTCTCTACTTTAAATGACTCATGTCCGTGCCCCAATTTACAGTAATTAAACTGCCAAAAACAGCAACAAACAACAACAAGAACACCAATAATAACAAGGCCAAAGGATAAAAACTTGATTATCTTAAAAATTTTAAATCCTTTCCCCATGGGAGTGAAAGAAAAGAGTAACTAACCACCACAACGACGAAGGCCAGTTGGGTTATGTCTCCTTAAAATGTCTTAATTGGAAGGAGTAGCTCTAGCTATGCCTGTTGTTCGGAACAAGCATAAAAAAATGAATAATGAACATGAAATCCTTCACGTAACCAAAGAGACAAACAGCACAGGACTTCATAATTATTCCAACACAAGCTAAAAACAAACAAAAAATACGAGCAACGAGATATTAGCCGAAGTTGTATTTGTAAGGAGCGAAGAGTCCAACAAAATGAAGACATTTGTGCTCCAAAAGGATATCCGAATGGTTAGCCCCTTAATGATTGCTCAACAAATTAAAGCGACCGTATAATTATTCATATTAGACCGACCAGATGGTGGTGAGCGAATATAGTAACTGTAAAGCGAGCGTATGGGGGGCTATTGTCCTGTTCGAGCTGTAAATCATAATCCCCAACGTTAAACAGACACAAGACGGTATTAATTTCAAGGTATTTACACAGTGTGAGTTTGTTAAATGGAATTTGACTTGTGTAAGCACCTTGTCCACTGGCATTGCCTTGCGTCAACTCCCTCGGAGGGGGTTGAAAATGACCAGGCTTATTGTGAACAAGCTACAACTATATATACATACCCTGTGAAAGGATGTGCGCGGTAAGACCTCATAAATCCCTAAAATTGCCTGCTCTGTCCTATTTTTCATTTAATTTTAATGTTGTTGTTGTTGTTGTTGTTGTTGTTGTTTTATGTTGAGTGTATTAGGAATACTAAATAAGACAAGCTCACCTCTAATGGCTTGGGTGCAGGTCGAAATATGGATACAATACCGGCGCGTAGAGTGTTCATCAAAAGTAATGCTATGATCCTGTGCGGTATATTTATATACGGATGTGTATAACCTGGAGGGGGTGGTAAATCAGGGGAAAGCATGTCAGATTAACTCTTGTCGGACTTTATTACATCTGTAGTAAATCTTATATAGATGATGTCTTGTCAGAGTTACAAAATTTTGTTTGTTTCATTCGAGTGAAATTCTTTCAGTGTATCTACAAGCTACCGTAGTCGACTTCAGGAGTATTATCTCGCATGAGCCATAGATCGAGAAGCTACTGATCTTATCAGGAGCAGACTTTGCGTCACATTCAACGCCGGAGAAGTGCTCGTGTATAGGTTGGCAGCTTGTGGATTTTTTCATTTTTGAGTAAGTATATTCTTTATGATTGAAAGCGTCCCGAAGAAGGTCTCAGCACCGTCGTCACCTGGTATTCTATATAACAGTGCTTACCATATATTGTCTTCTGCTAGATGTTTCCATATTGGAAAGATACACGATTTCGTCGAGATATCTTCGTGAATTTTTGTATGTATGCATATTAAAAAAAACATGAGGAAATACACAGAGTGTTTAAAAATAAAATCATTCATTTACTTTATGCATAATCCTTTATTAAAACAGTCGTTATTAAAACTTTATTTATTGTAACATATACAGTGCCATTCGAGAAATTTTGCTCGAACTATTTTTTTTCGAATTTTAGCGAATTGGTTGCAATAACTAAATATTTTTTAATGAGGTTTTGTTTTAATAAGAAGTTTCAAACGTTTCATGATATATTTAGAGTGTAAGGTGTTAGACCGAAAAATGGGTGTTTTGGGTACTTGCGTCAATTTGATAAATGCTTAGTTATTGCACATTTTTTATTTTTGTATTGCTTCCCAGAAATATTGTCCATTTAATAAGTACTTTGTTGGACCTCCTTTTTCCTGTATTACTGCTACACATCTGTGATACATTCAGTCAGATATGATTTTCCATGTGGATGCAGATATGGTGTTCCAGGCCCGGATTAATAAATTTTTTAGGACGTCAATTGACTCTGGACGCTTTCTCGCAATCTTAAGTTTCATGATTGACTAGATATTCTCAATTGGATTGAGGTCTGGGCTGTAGGGAGGCCAACTTAGCACATCAATATTATTTTTTTCGAAGCACTTTTTAGATTAAGAAATAAAAAAAAATACAAATGCAGTTTTTGGTCATACAAATGTTAGCTTATTTTAAAGCTACAAAGTAATCTCTTATTTTTTTGGAACATCATGATTTGATAATCAAAAAAAAAATGGTCCCAAAAGAATAAACACTATCCGTATGATTTCCATCATTTGACAGATGGAAATCTATGGGAAGTGTTTGTTGTTTTATGAATTCATTTTGGTTGATATATTTGCTATTTATGTAAGTGGTGAACAAGTACATATAAAGGGTGATTTTTTAGCTGGTTTGGTTTTGGCAACACTGGTTTTGACAGCTGACGTGTGTTTAGTACCTTGTGTCACTGTCAAACAGCTTCAGTTTGGTTTGCAATTTAACCATGGATCGTCTTACAAATGAACAACGCTTGCAAATTATTGAATTTTACTATCAAAATTCGTGCTCGGTTCGAAATGTTCATCGCGCGCTGCTTCCATTTTATGATCGGCATTCTCGACCTTCTGAGCAGTCTATTCGGAAGATTGTGACCAAATTTCGCACCAAATTTACTTTGTTGGACATTAAACCACCAACACGTTTACGTACTGTGCGTAGTGAAGAAAATATTGCGGCCGTATCAGCTAGTGTGACAGAAGACCGCGAAATGTCGATTCGGCGCCGTTCCCAGCAGTTAGGCCTTTGTTACAGCACTACGTGGAAAATTTTGCGGAAGTTCTTGACTTGCATGATATGTGGTTTCAACAAGCCGGTGCCACATGCCACACAGCACGCGAAACAATGGCGCAATTGCGAGGCGAGTTTGGTGAACAGTTAATTTCACGTTTCGGGCCGGTCAATTGGCCGCCTAGATCGTGCGATTTGACACCATTAGATTATTTTTTGTGGGGGTATGTCAAGGCTAATGTCTATAGGGACAAGCCCGCTTCGATTGACGCACTGGAAGCCAACATCCATGCATTCATTCGTGAGATACCGGCCGATATGTGTGAAAGAGTATGCCAAAATTGGACTCAGCGGATGGGCTACCTGAGACGCAGCCGCGGTCAACATTTGCATGAAATTATCTTTAAACATTAAATTGCAAGGTTCAAACTATCGATTCAAATAAATATTTCATTCATTTTTTCGAATTTTTTGTGTTTTTTTTTTAAAAAAAGTTCTCAACCTCTTAAAAAATCACCCTTTATATATCAACCAAAATGAAGTTAAAAAACAACAAACAGCTTCCGCAAGCTTCCGCTATTTTCGTAAGGGCCCTATCTACAATATTTTCGATTTCGAGTTCAATGCATACTTGGAGTTGAGGCATTGCCTCCGATGGTTCTTTTGTAACTATGTACATATTTCAAAAAATAAAGCACACAGTAAATAACGAAATCATTTTTTTCTTGAATTTTTTGTATTTTATTTTCAGGTTGCGGAAGTAAATTTAACATTAACCTCTGCCATCTCGAAAATGTAAAAGTGTAGTTAGGCCCTTGACGAAAATAGCGGCAGTATGGCTTCCATTGGAGTTCCATGAGTTGAAAGATGGAAATTCCATAGGAAGTTTGGAGTTTGATGGGAAGTTTGGATTTTGGGTTGGATTTTCTCTTGCCAAAGTTCTCGCACGGGCACCCTAGTTTTTAACTTAATTCGTGGACGAAATGAACAGATATTTTTTATGTTTAACTACAATATGCAGTGAATTTTCCAGACATTTAAATTGTACAGTTCGTCATATTATCTACTTTATAAAGGACACAGCCACTTCTTGCCACGAAAAGCAGCACAGCAAATGACAATACCATTGACATGAAGCTCTACGCCTCCCATATGTTTAATACAGGGTTTTCAAATAAGAGGTTTCATGTTGATTTTTTAAACAAATACTATTTGAGGTTATGTTTCATCGATAACGGCGCGGATGTTAGGTTTCAGTGCTTCAATCAACTTTGTTGGCCTTCTTCACCCAAGAAGAAAGAAGTAACATGGTATTGAATCGAATGATTCCAGCGAAGACTTTTTTCGCCACTTATGTATGTTGCCACGTAGCACCGTT
Organism: Brachyopa scutellaris; assembly: GCA_949775065.1. Lineage (NCBI taxonomy): Eukaryota > Metazoa > Arthropoda > Insecta > Diptera > Syrphidae > Brachyopa > Brachyopa scutellaris. The sequence goes on along the minus strand of OX459112.1, from coordinate 182,774,524 downwards.
TCGGTGTAAATAAACATCGCCTACATTCATACTTTCAAGTTCCAGCCACTATAATTCATTTGTCATGTTTCTATAGCACAATCTATTCACCCACTTAATTTTCAAAGAAATAAGGCCCAATGATGCCTTCTGCCTTCTTCTAAAACCTTAACCACACTCCAAATCCAAATTGTGAATAGAGACATGACCCACCATTTTTGCCAATACACTAAGCATAGATAAGGAGCTTTCTTTTAAAAACGTCTATTTTCAAACCTTTTTTTAACCTCTAATAATAACAACTGAAAATGCAGGTAGAACATTTTAAATATATATATAACAAGATGGCAAAGTCAAAAGTCCAGGTATCATTGTTTATAAAAAGGTACTTTTACTTTACAAAGGTGCGAAGTTGTTGTTGCAAAAGAACAATATGTGGCGGAACAATATGGGTTAAGACCACTTTATCCATATTTAATTCAATTAGGTGTTTAGTTGCTTGGTTATCCGAAGGATTATACTTCATGAGGATATTCAAACACGTTATGAATGCTTAAAAGACCACTGGTACTTTTCCAGAGCTATACCTCTTTGGAGCAAATTAGGCCCATATAGATGCATAGTTCAATCAGAGCCAGTATTAGGTTCGGTGTCTTCAGTTCGGATGCAGTCTGATTGTGTCCTTTGCCTTGTTGGGCGTCTTGCACGCATTCAACTTTTCATATCATCCGAACATTGTATTCCAAAGTGTCAATTTAAACAACAACAATAATAAAAATTAAGCTTAATTACATAATTTCTATTTTTTTTTTTTGAGCTGGTATAGCTGCAAAAGGAGTACTGCAAACCTACTCACTCAGATTTAGGGTATCGCTGAGCGCTGAGTGGATGGAGTTCTAGTAAAATGGTTGTTTTGGCAGACGGTTTTTTGGATCAAGGTTATTATTTGTTATATTTCACACACACACATATTGATTTAGGCACTCGCATATATTACCCTACTTAAGGAATAAAAAAAGGGGTTGCTCGCCTATTTTTCGCTATACCGCAATTACTCACCAACAAACGTTTAACATAAAACACAGTCACGGGGGTGAATTATTCCCTTTTCTCCATTCTACTCGTATTTCCACATCGATTTCCATAGCAGGGCATTGGGTTGCTGCGAATAGGTTTTACCCAATACCCAACCCCTGCACACACACACACTTTCAACACTCAACATGGATTGAATGTTCAATACGCCTCGAGCTAGAATTGAAGTTGCAAAGTTGTATTATGCAAAAATAATTGGATTTTTGTTTGCATCTGCGAGAACAAGGATACATGCTTATATGTAACAAAGTTACAAAACGCATTAAAAAAAACCACCCCGAAAATTGTCAACCCCAAATCACACAGCCATGTAGACGAACAGACATCCAGCATATGAAAATTTTGTGTCCAATTTTTATATCTCACTTTAGATAAGATACTAGTAGTATCCTCGCTTGGTATTGGTATCCTTCTTCAGCACAAGAGATCAACAGAATACCAAACAACAAAAGGCAAAGAAAAAGGGATGATAACCGCGTTCCCATATATTGAAACGGGCCCAACATATTGAGGAGAGGAGGTTTAATGGCCGCATATTGAACATGTGTTTTTAGCTATACTCGATGAAGATGCACATGGGGGGTTGTTGGTCGTTGGTGGTAGGATGACGAAGTATGTATGAGAGTATCTTTTGAAATTTGTTTTCTAGAGTTTTGAGTGGATGTTTTACTTGAAATTGGTTTATAGGATAATTCTATTGAAAATAATGTGGTTTTTGTGAGCGTAACTTTAAGGCGGGAAGCGATTTTATCTCACTTTGTTTTTTTACACCATTGTGTACGTTTGTGTGCTTAAAATAATGATAGCAATCTGGAAGGTTGCCCTTGTCTTAAGTATACTTTGCATTTAATAGAGTTGAGCAATTTGAGATACATATGGAGATGGTTTATATATAAGTGAGTGGGAATATTTATGGATACTGGAATAGCGCAAACGATGGTGCTGCATCGATGATTTGATTTATTATTATTTGGAAATGGTAGGCGGGTTTTCGATACTATAGAATTGGATACCATCTATCAAGTCTACATTCAGCTCTTGAGTGCCGTAGCAAATTACGTTTCTTTACCTGAACTTGGGTAGTTTTAGCACAATCAAAAATCACTTGGAGATACGTTATATCATATCATCTAGAGGCTGAAAATTTTGATGTTTTAAAGGTGCTTCCACATCGCTATCACTATTTCAATAACTGTATCTTTTAATTGCAGTTCCTTGAATTTATTGCTTTTTTACCCGCCAACTACTTTAAATTTACTTAAAAATGCGTAAAAATCAATAAAAAAAATTAATAAATCTTTAACTTTGACTTGGACTTTATCACAGTGCTCTGCCTCCTTGACTTTTCCAAGGCTTTTGATACACTCAATCACTCAGTCCTTACTGAGAAACTAAGAAGGTTTTTCGGATTCTGTGAAAGTTCGGTCCGTCTCATCAGTAACTACTTGAGTGATCGGTGTCAAAGGGTCGTGGTTGGTGCTAAAACCTCTCCTGTGAGGAATATACTTGCGGGAGTACCTCAGGGCTCAATATTGGGTCCTATTTTGTTTTGCGTATTTATTAACGATCTTCCTAAAGTTTGCTCAAATGTTAGCCTTCATTTCTATGCGGATGATGCACAAATATATTTGTCCAGACCTATAGGCCTTGTTGACGATCTATCCGCAATCTATCAATGGTCGCGTCGTAATTGCTTGACTCTCAACCCAACTAAGTCCCAGTTGATTTTAATATCTAAAAAACCTCACAGCACCGAACTAATGCCGCCAATTCGCCTTAACGATACACAATTGCAGTTCGATGAGACTGTAACCAACTTGGGTTTTAAGTTTGACCGCTCTGTATGACGAATTTACGGTGGTCTGCGCAAACTTTGGTTATTCGCAAGTTTCACACCTGTAAATACGAGGCTGAGACTCGTCAAAGCCTTACTAGTTCCATATATTGACTATGCATCGGCTGTGTACTGCAAACTCGACTCCCTATCCCAGCATAAATTAACTGTCGCATTCAACGATATGGTAAGATACGTGTATGGTCTCCGGTGATACGACCACATATCCAGTTACCACAAAAATGTTCTAGGTTGTTCGCTCCATCAGTTTTTGCAAGTTAGGTGCTGTATCTTTTTGCACAAAACTATACAGAGCAAATCGCCTCCATACCTTTTTGAAAAACTTCAATTTGTTCGTTCGGCTAGAACGCATAGTCTTATAACTCCCTCCTCGAACTATTTAAATTCGTCGCGTGATTTCTTCGTCTTTGCCACCAGACTCTGGAACTATCTGCCTACTGCAGTGAAACAAATAAAAGGAGCCACACAATTTAAAAATGCCGTTTTAGAGTATTTCTCCTAAAAAGCAACAACTATTTATTTTCTTTCTATCTTCTACCATTCTATTCCCCTTTTTCCTAGCCTTCTTATCCCCTCCATATTTTCCGTATCTTGTAAATTTATTCAACTATTGCTTATTGTAGGTTATTTTGTTTATTTCTGTTGTTTATTTTTAAGACTAAGTCTTATTTGTACATCCTTAAATAAATTGAAATTGAATTGAAATAAATCCTGAAATAATTTTCTGATGTTTTTATTATATTTTATTTTATTAACTATATTATTGCTTAAAAACTGTAAGATACAAATCTTATATGGTTATTATTTTTTTTTTATCAGATTGAACTGCCAACTGTTTTGTCATTCTGAAGTCTTGAAAACTTGAAGAATAGCGCCGTTCGAAAAATTTTGCTCAAACCATTTTTTTCGAAGTTTGGCTACATATTTTTTAATGGGGTTTTGTTTTATTGGCTATTTTCAAACACTACAAGACACTTTTAGAGTGTTCCAATTTATTACCTGCAGTCAAGGGAGCAAAATGGTTTTAGAACGAAAAATTGGTTTTTTGGGTACTTGGCTCATTTTTTGCAATGAATGAAAACTGTTAATTAGTGCGGTATTTTTTTTATTTATTTTTTATTGCTTCCCAGAATTGTCCATTTAATCAGTACTTTGTTGGACCTCCTCTTTCTTTTATTACTGCTGCACATCTGTTTTCCATGTGGATGCAGGTATGTATGGTGTTCCAGGTTCTGACTAGTAAATTTTTTACGATGTCAATTGAATCTGGACGCTCTCTTGCAAACTTAAGATTCATAACTGACCAGATATTCTCAATTGGATTGAAGTCTGGGCTGTAGAGAGGCCAGCTTAGCACATCAATATTGTATTCTTCGACTTTTTAACTTTTTAACTGAAGAAAATTAAAAAAAAAAAATACTAATATGAAAATAAGTTCATATTTACAATTTTCGCTGCATAGCAACGAGCATTATCCTATTGAAAAATTAATCTTTAAGTGTGGCTTTCGATTCTAAAAATGCCAATGTCCCCTTTTCATCTCCGGAGGAGTATCCCCAGACCATCACACCTTCAGTTTTGGGGACATCCGTAAGAGACATTCTTCGCACAAGAATCCTCCCATCTCCAACATGTAGCTTAAACTTAGATTCGTCGCAAAATATAACATTGTTCCACATGTCTTGAGTCCAATTAAGATGCTCGTGACTCCAAAGAAATTATTTTTCTCTGACTCTTATTGGAAAATCCGGCTTCAGTAGTTTGGGTAACCAAAAAATACAGAAGATCTTTTGAAAAAATACGTCACACAAATTGGTTCATATGGGAGTAGTTTTGCTACAAAATTGATATTTACCACTGCCGCACAGTGGTTCAGATTGTATGGAAGTGCGGAAATAATTCAATATCTCTAAAAGCACTGGACCGATTTTGATGATTTCTTCACCAAAGTATTTGGATTTTTTTATTACTATTTACTACTATACCACTGCTAAAAATTTATTAAAAATCGGCTAAAAACTGGTATCTGACTAATAAATATTAATAATTTTTAATAAAAATAAATTCTAATGTATTTACCTATACATATTTGTATTTTTATAATTTTTATAGAGGTTCCTCACCCATATGGTAATACGGAACCATTATAAGTTCGCTCTAACTCTAAAATATCTATCATTATAAAAACATCAAGAACCGCGCTTAACTCCGAAACTACCTACTTGAATGAAAAGAAAACCGGCCAAGTGCCAGTCAAGAATCGCAGGTAGTAGCAGCTAATTTCTATTTGCCTATAAAGCTGAAGACTCAATGCATCAAATGTATTACATCTCAGCTTGACGAAATTTAACGGTTAAAATTTACCGCTTATTGAACTCTTTATTATTGTTTAAAAATACCCCTATGTTAAAGGTCACTTCTCACTGAAATCAATAACTTTTGCTTCGTCATTTAATTGCTTATTTTACACCTATTTTTTTTTTTCTTTGCAAGAAAGATAATTTTTATGCTCTAAATTCTATTTGAATTCCGGCTCGTTTTTAACCCAAAATCGAAGGTTATTTATTTCCTTAGTTCATTATCACATTTCTTTTCAAAAATTATGGAACTTTTAGAATTTTTTTTATTGATTCTGATGCTCCAACTATTCTTTTATAAAATCCAAATGAAAAACAGCCACTTATTTAACCTTCATAAAAATGACTTTTTTCCTCTGCTGAACCACTGTGCGCCGCGCAGAGATTACTGTACTAAATGTGATCGTTATTTCTATTGTATTTTATCTTTTCATTGGCATCTGTTGCGACTGTGAGCAAGTAACAAAAATTCGGTAAATTTTCAGTTCTTGTCCGTCTAAAGAAATTAAATTAAATAATTTCTAAGTGTCCGGTTAATGGAACGTAAAATGTATGCATTCTGAAACTTAAAAGGTTGGTTATGAAAATTTGTCCATCTAAGGGATCTGTCCATCGAATGGAGCTGTCCATTGTAGGAGATTTAACTGTAGTAATAATAAATTGATAAATAAAATCCCTTTAGCCGTTTAAAAGTATAATCAGAGAAAGGGACTTTATGTACGCATGTACATATGTACATAATATCTAAGTCTTCAGCACTCACATGCACATATACTTGTACTATATTTACAACATTATCTTGAAATATTTTTATTTATAAATTTCAGTAACAACCTGAAATTGTACTATAACCTCAAATATCATTTCCTGTTGAAGTAACCTAGATAAACTCTTCTGTTGACATTGTCGAAGTTTATGAAAAGCGGATGTTTCCTATGCCTCCCTATACACACTATACCCATCTACCGTTTCCAAGTACTTATCGGCGTAAACTAGGCCAATAACTTCCGCATCACTCTAGCTCTACCCACACATATTCGTATTGTATTGTATGAATAAAATACGGTCAACAACACCGTATGGTACACGGCTTGCATTAAGTCTAAATAGTTTTGTAAACAATTTACATTGAACTTAAAAGTTATAAATGCATTTTTCTACTTTATTGTTGTAATTAAGTTAATGCAACCCTTGAGAAGAGTATTAAAGCGCATTCTCTATAAGTACACAGTGTAGACTTCGTCCTTAATAGTGCATCAGGAACGAACTAAATCATCATATTTTCTGAATACACTGTGCAAGGATATTGTTTATTAAAACGAGTAGTGAAATTCACTTCGCTGGGAATGGGTATCGTATTCATCCCTTAAGAATTAAGGGATGATATATATGGCAGGTAGCTAGATAGGTACACACCTTGTGCTTGTGCCATGATTTTAGGATATTTTGTAACCGCTCTCTCCTTTTCTCTGGTTCTCTTTAGAAATGGGGAAGAGAAAAAATAAAAACAATAAACCATCGTGGAAATGTTGGAAAACAAGAGAATTTGAGAAAGTAAAGGACGTTTCTTATGCGCTGACTCGACCAAGGATATTTATTATGAATCAAGTACTGGAAGAAAGGTCACTACTCATTACCATTGAGTGAGTTACAGTTACCTTGAGTGAAGGTAACATCTTCACTCAATATACCAAACAGTTTTAAAGGATTAAAAGTATTTAGGTTAACAACTAAAAAAAGTAATGAATTTTGCGCTTTTTGCAATAATCTAGAAAATCATATGAGCAATAGCTGCAGTTGTTTTCGCTCGGGTCCTTTCATTGCCTTTTTTTATTGTATTTTCCATAAATAAAAAAATAGGTCTTATGTATACTTACTTTCAGTGTATTTTATCAATGGTTAAGGAGAGACCATAGATGGTCTAACATGGTAGGACATAGGGCCTCTGAGGCTCTTTGGCCAGAACTGGACCGTAAAAGTACTAGTGTAGTGCCCCTTAGTGGGGCACAAATAAGAATAGCCAGGAATATCATCTGGACATTGTCTCCTGGGCAAACACGTCAAAAGGCTCGGTATCACAGACACGGATATCTATCATGAGCATGACATGTAGGTGAAGCAGAAGATATTAAACATATTCTATACGAATGTCAATGATTAGTACGCAGTCGCGGGAGAATTTTAGGCTTTTACTTTTTCAGTAACCTGGAGGAGGTAGGCCAAATCAACCATAGACTCGTTTAAAAAATGTTTAGGGCAATAAAACGCTTTGAGGAAATTGTGGCGGTACCATCCTGTGATGGATTTTGAAGGATCGCGATAGGCCCACTCTGGTGCCTAGTTTTTTGTGATGGCTCAGCCTTGCAGCACCTCTCAACCTAACCTAACCTAACCTTCGGCGTGTTCTGTTTATCGGGGTTAGCTGAGACTTACTTCCTTGGGAAATTCAGCCAATCATTAAATAAAGAATACATTTTACACCTAACCTCGTTTCAATGCATTGGATTTACTATATTCCTTTTCGTGGAGCATAACGGGCAGAGAATATCGTATGCATCACCTTATGTCCTTTTCCGCTTCTTGCTTAGTTAGATATACAGGGGTGGCAAGCTAATTAGCACACAATTTCGAGAAAAAAAAAGAATGATCAAGATCAATGCTTTATGGTCGTGTTATTATGTGAGGCAGCTGCTATCTAAAATGATACTTAGAGAGTCTGAAAAATAATGAGAATAACTTCAAAGTAATTTAAATGTGATTTTGGCTATTCAGATTTACTTAATATTTGGTTGGGTATCCTTTCTGAACAATAACGGCAGCATATCTCCTACTTAATGACGTCATTAGGTCAGCACAGACTTCAGGAGGAATTTTGTACCATTCTTCCCGAAAAGTGGTCCATAATGCGTTTGCCGTGGTTGGTTTTAATGCCATCACATGTCGTTTGAAGATGACCCATACATTTTCTATTGGATTGATATCCGGGCTTTGTGGGGCAAAGTCAGAACGGTAATATCGTTTGCATCAAACCACTCCTTAACTGTGCGGGACGCATGGCATGGGGCATTGTCTTGCTGAAACACAATTTGCCGATGTGTTGCAAGTGGAAAATCATCATAGGAATGTACCAAATTGTTGGCCAATATGCTCTGGTACATAAGCCCATCCATTTTTCGTTTAACTTGGATTATTGGCCCAACAGTATTCGCGGTAAAGCAGCACCATAACATCACGCTGCCACCTCCATACTTAACCGACTTCGTAGTTTACTTTGGGTTCAAATCCTGGTTATAAGGATGTCGTACGTAGGTTCAGCCATCGGTTCCATGCAGATTAAATTTGGATTCATCGCTCCAGATGACAGAATTCCAGAGAAACTGACTTTTAAAGATATGGCATTTTCCGAAATCCAGCCGTTGTGTTCGATTAGGCTATGAAACCTTCGGTTTTTTGTGACTCTGGCATCCTTGAAGATTATTTTGCAAAAGCCGAGCTCTAACAGTCCTAGCTGATATATTCGCACAGCAATTTTGGTGCATTTGAGCTCTTATTTCCATTGAAGTGGCGAAGGGGTGCCTATGTATGACTATCGGACTATTCTCATGTTTTTAGGCATTTTTTGACCAGGATTGTTTCTGATTTGCAAAAACCCCACGTTAAAGGTAATGCTTAAGTGCATTCTGTACTTTTTTTTGGCGAAAATCCGATTAATCTTGCAATTTGGATATGTTCTGCTCTTTTTGGTGCAAATTCGGAATCTGACTTCTTTCTGCCTTCATTGAACTCTTTTTTTTACCCATATTTATTCTCAAATCTTAAAAAAACAATGAACAACTAAGGGAGATTCGAAAAAAACTAGCCCTGATCACAGAATCTGATTTTTTCAGTAAAAACTTACTTGAATGCTAGGGTGTGCTAATTAAAATGCCACTGTAAAACACAAAAACTCACGGTAAATCTTATATAGCACGGAATCGTATTGAAAAACGATATATTTTTTCCTCGATTAAGTTTTGCCATTGACGCACGCATTAAACTCTTAAGCATTTGTTCGCTTATAAGTTAAAGAAATTGCAGAAAAAAACGCAAGTTTGAATTTTCATAGGTGTGTGCTAATTAGCTTGCCAGCGCTGTATGTACCTTATTTTTCTACTAAATACACATGTACATACAACTGCAAAAAGGAAAAAATAAAATGCAATAAGATATACATAATAGGTATCACCATTGGGCGCCATTTTTTTCTTTCGAACTTTACAAACGAGTTATGGACTTAAATGTATTCAAATCGACTGATAATCTTAATTGTGATAAAGTTATATTCAAATTCGGATAAGATTGTCCCTTTGTGTTCAGCCAAGAATACATCAGACATTTCAAATTTTAATGACACATCATATCTAAGTGATATATTTTCACTTAGTGATAAGCACCCACAATGATTTATTCCTGAGTTACATACATTTTTCCTTTTATAGTTTATCACAGGCAGAGGTTATCGACAATCGCCCGAGTTATCGCCACATACATTTTTTCCTCTTTTAATTTACCATGTTAAGGCTCGAATTTCAACGGCCTTAGAATTCGCACTGAAAATCCACATCTCGACAACACCTGTATTCGAAGTCGAATTTCACTCCTCCATCCGTCACAAAAAAAAAATAAAAATAAACTCACTCCATTTATCATGCGAAAAATGTCCTTTTTGTCCCTATCTTCATACACTTCCCCTTTTAATCCTGGGAATTCTTGCACTGCAGGTATAAAATTTATTATCTCCCGATGCTCTCTATCTCGTATTATGTCCATCCCTCTAGAAAATTGTATCGTGGAAATTTTTCTGGGCGTTGTATTGGTGAATAATTGAGAAAATAATTCCTCGCCGCTGTTCTCAATTACTCATTGATGTTCTACTCTAAATTCTCTCGCAGTACTTGCTACTTGCTAGGGCAACCGAAGTGATAATGACCCACACACCCTTCGTCGCCCATGAATGAACCGTGGGAATTGTATCTCAAAGTCGCTGCTGGTACCAAATTCACATCGTAAAGGTCGTGTGGTGAATTAACTATTCTGCTGCTGGTGGATGATGAGGAAGTACACACGCGATGGGAATTGAGTACCCTAAATGTGTATGTTTACCTTCCACTCAAAACAGAGCGCACTGGCAAACGAAATAAAGAGGACAGGGAAAAAACAGGTTCAAAAAAATGTCAATTAACCCTTTTGGTACCGTTTCAATTGACCAGGCGCACAAGTGAGAGTAGAATTATTATGCAGCTAAAGAATACTTTACGAAACTGGTTTGCCCAAAAGAAACTCTAAGACAGGTCCCTGGTCTAAATTGAGCGGGTTTTTTTTTTTTAAATAAAAAAAGTCAGTTTGAATCTCAGATATAGGTACTACGGTTGTGCGCACGTGTAGGTACTATTTGTATTCGATGGCTACCTTCTCATCTCATCTTATTATTTCCCATTTTCACACTTCCCCTTAGAAAATGGAAAACCTGAAAATCTAACGTCTCTCTATCGCTCTCGATGCTCTCTCAGTTAATGCTCTCATTTTCTTTAGACACAATTTTTACTGTCGATGTGGAATCTGGAAAAACACAATGAGGGTAAAGGAAGAGTCGGAAATTCCCGTGCCTGGTTCGAAATTTCCCACCAAACTCTGTGTCGCGGCAAAGCCAAGCATACGGGTTCTTGTGTGGGCTCTCCGGTTTCAGCTCTCAGTTGTGTTGTGCCGTTATATTAAACGTGTGTACGTACGGATCTCCATCGCGGATACAATAGGCTTTAAGTCATCACAATAAAAAAAAAAAATATATAATACATACTGATTCGCATTAAATTCTCCGCAGAGGATAAGGTTATAATAGAAGGTCCTTTTTTGGAAATATATTTTTAAATTGTGTGCATCGAATTTGAATATGTCCTTGCGTGGATAATTTTTTGACACCTGCAGTGTGGGAAAGAAAAAAAAAACATATTCGAAGTGACTCCCTTCGTTATGCTTGCAGGTTATTCTGTCTAAGCGTGTGTATGTGTTTGACAGGACTGATTTTGCATCAAAATTGTGTTAAAGATTATAATATTTCATTTTTTTAAATTCATCTCGAGCGACAGCAAGAAAAGTGTAATAACCAAAAATTAGTTCTGCACTTGGTGAAGGATAATCTAAGAGAATGCAAAAAAAATTGTTTTTTTTATTATTTTCAGTTTTTTTTTTCATTAAGGACCACACCCGCGCGCGTGCACACGTTGAAAATGTGAAAATTTTCCCAGAGCCACCACCACACCGACGTCACAATCATCCAGTACCATCAGCACCACCACCCACCCACCGAAAAATGCCCACATTTGAACGAACATTTTTGGCAGGATATTCGACACACGACATCGAAAACTGCCACCCACCCCCTGGCACTGCAGAGCAGAGATCCCATCCCGTTTGGTTTGACATTGAGTGTGTGCCTCTGCCATACTCTATTCGATTGGGGTGAGGTGGACATGGAGCATTGCAAAATTCACCACTGATTCCATTCCAATCGGTGTTCCCCTCAAAGTTCATCCGAAAAAGGATATTTTTCCCAATATAGACCGACAATTCTGTTTCGGCCAATTTCCAATCGGGTTGGGAAATTTCTGTCCAGCAATGATTTTCGGGTTGCTCGCAAATACAATTTTCCGCCTGTGATCTGCGGAATTTAACCGAATATACTGTCCAAGATACACATACGAGTCCTTTTTCAGCAGCAGTGAGGTGAATTCGTTTCTGTTCTAAAATATTCTTCTGTACACTTTTGTGTGTATTTCTTTTATTTATTGATATTTTCTTTTATCGAATGGATGATTTTTTGTCATCCCCGTCACCTCGAACATAGTGTTATCCTGTCGACAGAATAGGGGTTAAGTGGTATTTTCACATGAAGCAAAACGTTCAAAACAAATGTCTCGAAGTCTCCTTGAAGCAAAAATAAAGAACGTGTCTCATGTCATTTGCACAACTGTCAAAACGTCAGGGTGTGTTGTGCTTTGTGTGTATTGGTTCGGGTGCTAATCGGACGATTTTCACATTCAGTAAATGTAATTTTATTTTATTCTTTCTCTAGTGTCATCTTAACTGTGTCCTGTCACAAATAAATTAAATCTCAAGTGGAAAAAAAATATGGATATCCTTTTTCGTTTGATGTGAAAAAAATTATAATTGGTGCTTCCCAAGTGTATACCGATTTGAATAAAGGAAAAAAATCAATTCGACATACAAATAGCAAAACGTAGCGTGAGTGAAAGTTGAATAAAAAAAAAAAAATAGAAAGAGTCCTCCATTTGGCAAGAAAGGAGAGTGTTTTGAGTGTGTTTCCTGTTTTTGTTTGATTTTTATTGTTCGGAAAATCCCACGCCCCTTCGCCACTGTAACAACCCACCATCCACTGTTCGTGTGCGAAAGAAAAATACCAAAAATACGAAGGAAAAAAAAAACAAAACAAAAACAACCAACAACAACAAGGCTGATTTTCTCTAAGAGTGGATATGAATATGAAACAAAGGTAGGATTACACATTTATTTTGTTTCCCTGTTAGCTATTATCCCTTGTACTTTGGTTAGTTAGAGAACAATGTGATGGCAGCACAATAGGGATATGCGATTGTGTTGTTTCTTCTACCTTGCTATTCATTATATTTTGTGTACCTATGCAATTTGAATTGCGCGGCTTCCAAGTCAGTGTGTGAATAAAGAAATTTATTCCAAATCTGCTACATGTAGGTATGTCCTGAATGTGGAAATTAAATATTTTTAGCTAATTGCAATAAGGAAAAAATTAGATTAGCATTTAACTTATAAAATCGTTACTTTACAGAAAATGTTTGGTTTGACCCAATTTGTGGGATGATGCGTTTTCGTTTATTTATCTTTTATCCTATTCTACGTTATTAAAGAGTTCTTTTGGCTTTCTTTCACCGACGTTCTATACCTCGTCACTAATTGCAGCCCTGGCTAATGCACATAAATGCATAGTACATCCAAACATAGTGTAGATCCAATTATTTGGAAAATCCTGTTAAAATGAGACCGACAATCAATTACAGTGAAACCTCCCTTAGGCGGACAGTGACGTTCACAACATTTGTGTCCACCGAAGGGAGTTGTCCGTCCAAGGGATAAACACAATTATTATTTTTAAATGTATTACAGTAGAATCTCGGAAAGATGAACGAATAAAAAACAGGCCCTGTTCATCTTTTTGAGTAGGTACTTAATTTTGAGTAGGTACCTAATGTTGGTTCAAATGTCTTTCAACACACGAATAACTAAAACACGAATGAAGAAGAAAATCAAATTTTTGGGTAGAGCGTTTATCTTTTCGAGTATCCAAAAAATCAACCCGTTCATCTTTTAGAATACTGCAATGGTGAACAAATTCCGTTCATCTTTCTGGATAGTTCATCTTTTGGAATAGTTCATCTTTCCGAGATTCTACTGTATCTTTATTTATCAAAACATAAAAAAACCACTGCAAGTTTATTTGAAACGATTATAAAAAAAGAAAACAAAAATTGGAAATCCTCGCCAATGACTTCTGTCTAAGTTGCATGGATGAGGAGGGAGGAGGATCCCTCTATCACCCACCCGGCACTCTCCTCCTAAAGAAAAAAAGGTGTTGGGAGAATATTTCTTATTAGACCTTCAAGATATTTATTTTCGAGCTTTTAAAATGACTCCAAGCGCCCATGGCAACACAATGGACCAACTTAGTGAATCCTACCGAGTATTCACAATACATAGTATTTGAATATTTCTGATTTCTGGAACGTGCTTCTTGGTATTATGTATTCGTTCATATGATGATATTTACAGCCGCGCACCATTCTACTTGAAGCGATATAAACAATGCGCAAACCAAAACTATTGCTTTCAATATTTCTGCGCAATACCGAGTACTCGCAATAATATTGCATCATGTTAAGGACGATGCATTTTCAGACAATATTTTTGGCCAATATCTTGCGAAATAATATTGCGTGGTGTAAGGGCCGCATTACGATGTTCAATTGCCAATTCACACGGTTACCAGGTTTTGTCCCAATTCCTGACAATTTATTGTCGGCCATCAATGCTCTGACAATGTTTTCTCTGACAAAAAAATATTGATTAAAAAAAATTTAAAAAAATTGGGTTTGAAGACCAATAACTCAAAAATGAAAGCTCGGATGGTAATAGCCGTAGGTAACTGTGATAAACATTCGTCAATTGTCTATCTTACAAGCCCACTTTGGTTGCTCTGGGCTTAATAAACCAGAAGTTATAATTGAATAATTTTTGGTACCTACTTCTCTGAATGAACTTTTTTAAACACCCTGTAGCTCCGTGGATGTTTAAGATACACACCCCTTCCGATACGCTTTTTTTCATAACACGGTCCAATGAATCTTTCCCCATGGTAACTTTTTTTAACACCCCGTAGCTCTCTGAAACGCCTGACAATGGCCTGACAATGTCACAAAAACGTGTTCACACGATTGGCAGCGGCCTGACAATTTATGGTCAGATAGCGGTTTGGCAATTGTCTGACAATATTTGCAGACTAAAATTGTCGGTTCACATGGCCGTAAGACATTTGAGATAAATTTTTCATTGGCAGACCTGACAATATTGACAGATCTGGCAATCGTCAGAACATAGCTTTAGGTAAATGTATTTGCTTTAATGAAAACAAGTAGAAATAACCAGAAATATTTAATATTTTGTAGGTTACAATCCAGTCACATATTCTTTTTTTTTAGGGGAAAGTATTTTGAAGGGGCTTTGTAAAGCCTAAAATATCGTTAAAATTCAGATGCAATCTGCAAATATTGCCAAACAAAAAAGTACAAGACTCACTTCAGTTTCAAAATCGTTTCTGACGTATCGGATTACATTTCGTTTTGAATGTACATGCATTTGGAACATGTTCTTACGAATTATATGTACATCTGCAGTACTACAATCTGTTAAATCTGTAGTAATCCTGCATTTACATGCACCATGTACGATTTTAGACCCTTTCCAAAAACTGTGTAATGGAAAAAATAGATCATCCATTATGTCTCATTTTCAGCAACTATTTAATAAATCCATCACCAGACAAATATGTATCCTATGTCGTGATTGTTATGACTATACGTCTCCTCTGTATTTTTTATGTGCCGCACTTGTACATTACACACACACTATGTATACCTACATAAATGTTCGGCGGTAAATTTATCACTTCGACAAGTCTGGTACTTATCACTTCCATCCATAAGAGCTCAGAGCCTGCCTCTGGAGTGAATGACAAACAGCAAAACTGATCACCACCTCCCTAGTAAGTTATTTTATCAATCTAATCTCATGTTACATAGTAAATCATAAGTAACACTGTTTCTTGGTTGAGTGAAGTTGATAAAGAAATACAAATATATTGGGGGAAAAGGTCTATGATCCTGCGAGATTCTTTGATACAAAAATGCTCGCTGGATCTTAATATATGAGTTGTTGAAAATTTCGCAATTTAAAACTTACTTTCTTCTAACATCTGCTTACTCAAACAAGTACATGCATTGCGTTCTGGTTCTATAAATGCGTAGTACCTCAATTTTTGTATGACTATGCGAAAGTCGGTTTTTGAAAATAAATCGTTTTTTTTTTTTGAAACAACTTATTCTAATGAGATATAATTATAGGCGTTTTTTTTGTAATCTACAGTCCTGTGTAAAAAAATTAAGACAAGTAGGATATATGTAATTGTTCACTTTGAACTTATTTTTTTTCATATGAAAGTTTTGTACTTAAGTTGAAACAGTCGTTTAATTAATGCAGCCGAATATAACCCTACAATCTAATTAATTTTTAAAGTTCATAAAAAAGAATGTCACGCTTTTACCTGTCAAACTTCATCCAGTATAAACACAAAAACTAATGCACACAACGAAGTAAAACTTCGTACACCTGTTTCTTAACATCCTGTTTTAAGTATAGACTACTTTTTAATATAATTTAAACATAATGGCGCAAATTAATATTCATCCCACTTTCTCAGTTTAACTCCGTACTAGTTAGAAATATGTATGTTAAAGTTGCAAGTCAATATTTTATAAAATGATCCCACTGCTCTTAATTGTTTACACAGAACTGTATATAGACTTAAAAAATATGTTTGTAAAATACACTAACAACTAACCCTATATAGAACAACGAAATCTAGATACCTAGCTATCGAGTCTTATGTCCTTAGTCAGATCAAAAAATGTGCTACCAAACTATTTTTTTAGATTATTATCGAAATGTTATCGGAAATGTCAAATGTGACATCTTAGTGAAACATTTGTAAACAATTGCGAGATTGGAAGACAAGTGGAAAAGGAGGTAGAAATATTAAGTAAGAAAAGAAAAAAAACATATGAAGGTATTTACTGCCAAAAGGAATTTCAATATTTTTAAATTTAAGATTATGCAATGCAAATTCGTGTTTGCAAGTTTGCAGGAATTATTCAGCATTTTATTCGCAAATGCAAGGACATGAACACTTTAAATATTCTGAAGCGGACATTTCAAGAAATACTAAAACTTTTGAATGCAGATGGTTTCCGAACGTGTATTCTTACGTAACCGATAAACAAAGTAAATTACTGTTACGATACCCCAATTTAAATTCTTTGCAGACAAATACCATAAATTAGTAAGTTCTTGGTGTCAAAATATTCAGATTGTCAAATTTTACTGACTTGGTCTGTAAGTAAAAGAGCTTGAATTGTATATCGATAACATATAAAGAAAATATATAATCGATTAAAAAGTCAGCGGTATAGAAAGGAAAAGGTCGGTTCTTTCTCCGATCACTATCGCCTCTTATATCATCAGAAAAAGATACTCGAATGTATGTAAATTTAGTTAAGATACAGCTAAAAGAAGGATGCCTACACACTATGTGGTAATTGTGGTGCTATGTTGAAAGATGTTTTTTTTAAATTGGAAACAAAAAAATGTCTCCAGTGGAGATATCTGCACCTTTCTTAAGATGATAGAGAATCTTCGGAAAAAAAAAAGAACAGAAAACTCTTCAGGTACATTCATATTCATGTGTATGTACAAGTTCCTATACCTACATCACTCAAAAAATAGATATATTTTTCCTGAAATAGTTTGTGCGCTCTTTCAGTACCTTGCAGCCAATTTTGTAGGACTTACTCTTAAGATTTGCCTTATGTTTTAATATACATAGCCGATAATGGTGTACCATTTTAATGAGCCTAAATTACCTGAAATCTATAAATTTCCCATTCATAAATTGCTTTATCTAATTCTTCTATCTTCTGAAAAAACCGTACCTGAGAGGTAAGGTTGCGGTATCTAATTTCCATTAAAGTGATAGTAAATTTGAATTACTGTTTCCACTTCCTTAAGCTTACCTCTTTAATTAATTTTGAACAGCATAAGATATTGTAACTCTAGCAGTACCCTGATACTAAGACTAAGATACTTAATTATAAAACAAACATTTTTTAGCGCATGGTATTGCTCGTGTCAAAAACTAAAAAATATATGGAAAAAAAGAAAATAACACAACAGGTAAATGGAAACCAATCCGCATTTCCTAGAATTTTAACAATTACAAATTGATTTAAATTATTAGATACCTAGTCCCAAAATGAATGGCTCCGTGTCATATCGCCCGAAATGCAAAGAATCGAAAAAATTTCAAATCACCCCTAAAAATGTACGATTAGACATTTATATATTTTGGACGATTTGGCATGACGTCAAAATACCCTAAAAAGTGATTTTGAAATTTGGATTACTACGAGTACTACTAGTACGATTTTGTGTTTCGGCTTTTTTAAGGCGGATCTGTGTCATATAACACAAAATCTGAAAAATGTCACAATGCCCAACATTTTTGGGCGATTTAACACTATGACAGATTGACCAAAAAATAAAAATGTCAAATCACACAAAGCAGAAATGGGCGTTTTATCGCAATTCGAAAATACCAACATATGAATGTACGTGTATAGGATGGGTAAATTCCTCATCCTATAGGACTATGACGAATTTCCAAAATTTCAAAATTACTAAAATTTACACTGTATTTGTCTTAACAGTTAATTGTAAATGTTCCTCTAATCATAACTCGTTTATATGAAGAAAAGACAAAAAAAAGTGAGTTCGTGATATTTTTTAACAGGGTTTAAAATTGAAAAACAGCCTTTTAAAATCTGTGGTAACAAGGAAAAATACCATAAGTCGTTTAGGTCTGACGAATTGAATTGAAGAAAATGTTTGACTCAGAATAATAATATTTTTTTTTACGAAAGTGAAAATCTCAAGAAATGAATGAGAAAAAAAAGTTTTTTATACAAATTGTATATCGATATGTGTTAGTATTAGTTCCATTAACCGTTGGAGCATAAGAGCATATGTCCAAAGATTTATGGGAAATCTTGACTTATGCTGTTTTTCTATATGTTATACAATGTCTATAACTCAACAACTGTTAGAGATAACGAAACGAAAAAAAAAATCGCAATAGAATCAAATATGGCGCATCCGATGGTATCGATAAATTAATTTTTACATAGGTAAGTCGACTTGTTTTGTTTTTCCTTCTTGGCACAGAAATGTTAAAAAATATTTTTTGTTTTTCGAGTGATGAAGAAGATAGGCGTATACAGCAAGAAAATACAGATCACCAATTTACTACTAAGTGATTTAATTTTTAGAGATATATTGCGACTACATATCTAGAGAGCAAACGGAATACATATTGGATAAAATTGGTTCTTATTTGAGGTCTCAAACTAATAGAAGCAAGGCCTTTGTGCCCAAACAAAAAACTCTTACCGCCCTTCATTGGCTTGAAAATGGCTCACAATATCATGCCATTAGAGTGTGACATAGAATCGCCAAGTCTACAATCTGCCGAACCTGCCATGATGTTGTAAGTCTCTTGTTTTAAGATTTAGTCAGCTTCAGTTAGCCAGACAGCACAGATAGTATTGCAGAACAACTCTTCAGGAAAGTTCTCCGTCGTTTCCCACAACAGTACTCACGCAAAATAAAAGATACTAGTGTGCCCGTGCCTCTCGCAAGAAAAAATCCAACCCCAAAATCCAAACTTCCCATATGATTTCCATCTGTCAACTGATGGAAATCCGATAAAAATCATACAATATTTGTTTTGATCGGTTTTTTATTTTTTTTTTTTAAATTTATAAAGTACGATTCGTCAGTGCTCCAGGAAATTCTCTTTCTTCTGACACCTCATTTGTTGAAATTGGTTAAGTATGAGAGCTGCAAATGGTACCTACCTATACTACAGAAATAATATAAAGGGTGATTTTTTAAGAGGTTGAGAACTTTTTTTAAAAAAAAACACACAAAAAATTCGAAAAAATGAATGAAATATTTATTTGAATCGATAGTTTGAACCTTGCAATTTAATGTTTAAAGATAATTTCATGCAAATGTTGACCGCGGCTGCGTCTCAGGTAGCCCATCCGCTGAGTCCAATTTTGGCATACTCTTTCACACATATCGGCCGGTATCTCACGAATGAATGCATGGATGTTGGCTTCCAGTGCGTCAATCGAAGCGGGTTTGTCCCTATAGACATTAGCCTTGACATACCCCCACAAAAAATAATCTAATGGTGTCAAATCGCACGATCTAGGCGGCCAATTGACCGGCCCGAAACGTGAAATTAACTGTTCACCAAACTCGCCTCGCAATTGCGCCATTGTTTCGCGTGCTGTGTGGCATGTGGCACCGTCTTGTTGAAACCACATATCATGCAAGTCAAGAACTTCCATTTCGGGCAAGAAAAAGTGCTGTAACAAAGGCCTAACTGCTGGGAACGGCGCCGAATCGACATTTCGCGGTCTTCTGTCACACTAGCTGATACGGCCGCAATATTTTCTTCACTACGCACAGTACGTAAACGTGTTGGTGGTTTAATGTCCAACAAAGTAAATTTGGTGCGAAATTTGGTCACAATCTTCCGAATAGACTGCTCAGAAGGTCGAGAATGCCGATCATAAAATGGAAGCAGCGCGCGATGAACATTTCGAACCGAGCACGAATTTTGATAGTAAAATTCAATAATTTGCAAGCGTTGTTCATTTGTAAGACGATCCATGGTTAAATTGCAAACCAAACTGAAGCTGTTTGACAGTGACACAAGGTACTAAACACACGTCAGCTGTCAAAACCAGTGTTGCCAAAACCAAACCAGCTAAAAAATCACCCTTTATATGATCAGCAATCTGCAAACCTTCATAGTGCAGAGCGGAATTGCAGACACTCCTAAAATATTTATGGAACGCTCGGAATCTGCTTTTGAAAATTTTCCAGAGTGCAGAGTTGCAGAGTGCTTTTGTGGAATAAGCCTCTGGTCCATAATCTTAAATGCAAAAATCTAAACCTGAAAACTACAAGATACACTACCGACTTACCCATTTACAGTGTGTTCTCTTGTGTAAAATACAAAGCAAAAAAAAATAAATAAAATAAATTTCCCCAGTTCCACTGCTTGATAACTTTAAGATTAATCGCCATTACTTTTTTTTTCCAAAATCTGTCAAAAATAAGCTCACAATTTATCTCTATATAAAACGAAATAATAATAAAAACTCGTGCCAAGCGTATTTTTCTTTATTATAGCCTAACAATAAACAGGACGAAAAAAGTATAACCTATAAATCAGTCAGGTAAATAAAGAGTGCGGAGCGGAATACAGACCCTAACCCATTGGCAAATTGCCCAAAGGATTTTCCAAAACAACCAAATGGACATTTGGAGTTGTCGAGTGTACAGCTAGCTATACACAATCATCCGTTGATTGATTGCGAAAAAAGCAACGAAAGGATAACAATAAAAAATTAAAAAATAATACAAACTGAATTGGACAAGGCATACAAAATGGCCACTCACCTGTTATATCTTTTCCCCATTTTTTTTTCCAAGCGCCACCCTTATCCATGTCCAACGGTATAGGGACGTGTGTTCATGACACATCTCTTAAGGGGTTAGATGGATGTTTCTGTTATGCGATGATTGACACTTTTTTTCCCCTACCATCTGACACCCAGAAAGTTGTTTAAAACTTTTTTTTCAAATAGCTAAAGTTTGTTTTTCTTAAAAAGAAAAACAACAACAGTTCTCCCCATGCTTTGATACTGATGATGGAAGATAGCAATCAACGTGTCAATAGTGTTAATTTCATTTAAATTAGTAGATCACTCGGAAGATAGTAAGAAAAGATTAAAAAACAAAAAACAAAAATTAAAATGATAGATGCTCTTAGCACCCATTTCGAAGAGTTTTAGAAAAGAGCCTACTAGCACTACATCATGGTAAACAATTTATGGCAGCATCCGTCCATTGTTAGCAGGCAGACACCGCGCCGCTGGACATGTCAAGTTCGGATACCTTACCCACTCAGAATTAAAGGGAATTGACGGAGGAAAAAAAATAAACGTATCTGTAACCTCAGCCCAGGTAGATGCCCTCGAGAGGGCTTAACAAAATTCTGAAAAAAAAAACAGATGGTTGCAGAGATGCAGAGAGGTTGTAGGTATACTAGGCAAACAGACAGTTGGACAGAGAAAAGAATGTGAGGTGTGTCCGCAACAAATCTAATTTGACTAGAGATTTATAAAGTCATCAGGTCAACAGTGTTTTGTGTATAGTGAAGGTTTCTGTGTTGAACCTTTTTTTCAATTCTTCTTGGATTACCATTTCTTGTAGGTAAGTATGGTTTAAGGTGTTTTTAGTTATACTGTACCTTGAACTATTACGTGTTGACTGCTTCGTTCCTCAGCTTAGTGACATCATCGCAAATGTGATGTAAGTTTGAATATAGCAAAATTGTATTTCTGCACGTACTTACACCTATGGTACTCAAACCAAAATCACTGCGATAATACAAATAACATATTTTGGATAGGATATTATGTGGTGAAATAAAAGACAACGACATCCGCTGCACGGAAGTGCTTAAGGAACACTAATATGTCTTTGTAGTTATTTTGTTAAAAATCATTTATTAAAATAATCGTGAAATATTTTGAGAAAAATTGAGAGCAGGGCTATACTCTCAACATCTTGTGTCGTACTTTTCAGTTAGTTTTTCACGTAGTCGGCAATTCCCCTTTTTTCCTTGCCAATTCATAGGCCAACTCGTTGCCTTCTACAGCAGACTAACCAGGCACTCAACATGTTGTCTTTCCTGGTTCTGCTTACTGCATAATGCCCTTAGCATTAATCGGCAGCTCTTGACTATTGCCGATTTGGCAGTGAACTATTCTAGTGCCTTAAATGCAGCCTGACTGTCAATGTTAATAACAATATCCTTGCTGGATATTCAATAAAACTTCTGCCTAAACGACGCTGCAGGCATCCGGAGTCTTAAGCTAGGATTACACGATTGACGCAAAAGCATAAATCTAGCGTCAATAGATTTACGCCCGATTGATGTAGTTTTGATAGAAGCGTAAATAGATGGTTTCCCCCATTTACACAATTGACTTAAAAGCGTCAATTTTATCAACGTCAACCAAAATATCGATTGACGGAATTTAAAAAAAAGGGTCAACCGTCAACCGTACAATCGGACCGTTTACACGATTGACTCTTTTTTAATTCAATCGAATTGACTATTGGTTGACGCTCCATGTCATTAGTGCCAAATGAATTAAATAAATTTATATATTTATTTCTTCGATTAAAATCTTAAAGAAAATGACGTCACAAAGTGAAAAAAGAGCAGCAGCTGCTTTGTACGGGTTTGCAGCATTTTACACTGGTCCCTGGCTTTGCGCGGGGGTTAGGGGAATGAAAAGTCTCGTGAAATACGAAATCGCGCAAAGCGATTCCTAAAAGATGAAGCACCATATTTCAGCCGTGCAAATCGAATTTTGGTAGGCAAATGCATTTCGCGCCAAAGTGAAACCGCGCAAAAAGAAGTCGGGCAAAGCGAGAGACCAGTGTAGTTATAAGCAACAATCAGCAAAGAAGGCAGCAGAAAAATCTCGCGTTGTACGAAGAGCCTGGATGTTTGAATGGCTGAAAACCGGCCAATATGTGCAGCATACAGAAGTTTGTTGAAGGAATTCCGTGATATCGAGAATCAGAGACATTTATTTCAAAACTTTCTGCGGATGAATGAAACTACTCCCAATGAACTGTTGTATATGGTAACACCGCTAATTCAGAAACAAGACACAAATATGAGAAGGTCAATTTACGCATCTTGGCGTTTGGCCGTAACTTTGAGATTTTTAGCTACTGGCGACAGCTTCAAATCGCTCTCAATACTGTTTCGAATGGCACCATGTACAATATCAATCATAGTACCTACCAGATGTCTGCGAAGCAATATATTCATCATCTTCAGACGGCCGTGAAATTGCATCTTTGCTTTGGAATTCGATTTTTTTACTTTCCGTTCTGTTGTTTCTTGAACTGTTGTTTCATTGAATGCATAATATCGTCGAATAATAATTGCTCACTCATCATGTTCAAAAACACTAGAAAATAAATATGTATTTTTTTAAAAAAAAAACTACATGTTCTTTGAAACGAAAATAAACGAGATATGTCAATTTGCCTGCGAAATTGATCCTAAATTGACGCCTGTGGTTGACTCTCGAGTCGTCAACCACTGGGTGACGCAATTGAGCTGTTGGTTGACGATAATGTTTCAATTAATTGGTTTACACGATTGACGGAATCGAGTAAATTTTGGTTGCGGGAATTGGGGGCAATCTGGGGCTCAACCAAATTGGCGTAGATTGACGTAAAAAAATTGTGCCTTTACACGATTGATATCGATTGGAGTTCAAAAAAGCGTAAATATTGACACAAGGCGTCAATCGTGTAATCCTAGCTTTAAGGACACTTTAAGCTGGTCCCATGCAGTAGTCCGTGAGGACTGCAGTGTCTGTATGCCGAGTAATTGTATTATTCGTCTACACTTCCCGCCCAGGATTTATTGGCTTTGTCATAACCGGGTTAAAATAAAAAAAGACAAAAAACACTAGAAATCGAAAAACCTGGGACCCATGACATGGAAAGCCGATGCGCTATATGTATACGGAGCCACTGCTTTATTTCAAAATTTCTCATACGTTTCCCTTGTTACAGTTTTGAAACGCACACATTTTCATACAAACATCAAGTGGCAAGACATATTAGTGTCAAAACTGGCATAAAATGATTGTTGTCTCGAAAGTATGCACTCTTCGAATTTTATTCCTGGTAAGTGTCCTGCTGGGTTTTGCAAATGAACACTGCTCCTTTTTTGCCCCGAAGATTCTATATTTGATCAAAGGGGTGAAGACAATTAATAAATCAAATTAAGTGGACATGGTACTTTGGATCATATAAGTGTAGAGAAAAAAAATATGTATTTTACTTTATAAATACTGTTCAATATTCAAATCTAAGCTATCACAATAAAACTAATATCGAAACCGTAACCCTGAAAATTCCCTACGAGTGAAAGTCCCAGTTCGATCAGTTTTCTTCCAACTTTATATTTTTAAATCAGTGCGATTGAGAACTTTCAAAATTACCCCGAAAATGGAAGTATTTTTTTTTTCAAAATTTTTTTTTCGACATTACCTTCTGGCTGAAAAAAATTCTACTTTTTAACTACGAGTATCGTGGTTATCAAACCGATAAATTTCTCGCTAAACCACGGCGATTTTCGTGTTCACTGTGCGCAATCAACCACGACCTCTAATCAACTTTTTCGTTTCGTAGGCTTAAAGGTAGCTACATAAATATTCGTCCATGTGCTGATGAGTTCTTTTTACAACTTTAAAAATATTGTAGGTAAGACCATTTTGTTTTTCTAGTGAGTTTCGCGTCCACTTAGTAGGTAAATTCTCTTGCATTAACTGTAATTTTTACAATAACCAACATTTTTTGTCATTGTTGGCAGCTCTCGATCATCCTCCGATTTCGCCAAATTCTACCAGATTATAAAAAAAGCAATTATTATGTTTTATATATAAACTGAAAAAGGTGCTCTTCGTTATGTACTACTGAGTTCGGAAGCGGTTAGGGGAACTATTTTCACTTCCTTTAGTTGGCGTGAACTCTTTTCGCATTTTTAAGTGAAAGTACCTAATCCTCTGCATATTCATAGGATATGTTGCACAATGTAGTAATTCTATTTGAAAGCGTTTTCGAAATGCAGTAAATGTTGGCTGTGTGGCGACGGTAAGCGCATTAAAACATAATGGAACAAAAAAGTCTCAATAAAAACAGCAAAATTATTTAAACAAAAAATTGTATATTTGTCATATGGTAGATACATTTTTAATTCCATGCATTAATTACTCTGAATTTGGTATTTTTTTCTTATAATAACTTTTATTGGAATTATGTAGGCAGAGATACCCTATATGAAACAACGCAATCAACATTTTTTGCTGGTCGCATCACTTTAGAGAGTGTTTTGAATTTTTTTTTTAATCAGTGAACCAGATGTGCCCCTAGAAAAGATAAGCATCAACCTCTCACGCAAGCAGTGCAATATGCTAATGCAAGATAGCGTATCCTTGATTACTGAAGTCACGCTAAAAAGACTTGGCCTCATCTACATCGACGCAAAACTTACAGCCTGCTAAAATTCAGAAAAACACGTATTGGCACCCTAGTTGGGGTATAGCCAGATCATTGTGCATTATGCAGATACGCCAGCAAATTGGGAATCCTCGCCAATGACTTCTGTTGCAGCTGAATGGATGAAGACGAAGAATAATCTCCCTCTTGTGCGGCTGCCCGGCACTCTCCTCCTTAAGAAAAAAGATTCTGGGAGAATATAACTTTTTAGACCTACAAGATATTTCATCAACGGATATCAATAAAATATGGAAATTGATCCAGCTTTCAAAATGGTTTCAAGATCACCGATAACCGATCGGCTCACGTGGCAACACAATGGGCATACTATAGTCTAAGTGAATCCTATCAAGTACGGTGGATAGCCAAGCCACACAACCTAACCTAAACTAACCTCTGTATATTTCATAAATTTTGTTACTGTGTAAATGCTTTCGAAAAGAATCTTTTGTCAAACCAAATTTGTTAAATTTTAATGACAGTCTATGCTGGTGCTTTGTTGTTTCTAATTTTGTCAACATTACCCTTGCCGACATGTTCTATGATTCAGATGTTATTTCAAATTCAAAAAAGTAAACATAAAATAAAGTTGAAGTATTTAAAGGCGTATACCAACAAAAAATAAACAAACAGGGTTTCCGACCTCATTGTTGATCTAATACCACTGATATATCACACAATTAACCTTACAGATAAAATATAATGCTTACCCTTAAGGAATTTCCTGAAACGAACGTTAGAATAGCAAGTGTACAGAAGCTCCTGGTTATACAACCACCAATCTACCCATCACACTAAAGAAGTTACATAACAATCAGTTCTCACCGTTCTCTAAAGAGCCTGACCTAAAAGAATTTTATCAATCAACAGGAATACATTTTCAATTAAATTTAATATTTTCCCTACCATAAAAAGGCCGAATTCTTAAATTTCATTGAACACAGCTGTCGTTGCGGTCTCCAAAGGACAAACTTTCCAGCGAATTTCAAACGAAGCACCAGTTTTGTTCATATTTTGTTCTGTGGATATAAAAGATATGTAGATACTCGTAATCAACATTAGTATACCTTTCCATTGAAGACAATCAGCGGAAGGGAAGAAAATATTTTAAAATAAAATTTACATATTTTGTCCGAGTTTTTTGTAAATATTTTCTGTTTTATTTTAATTTAATTGCGGTGAGGGGAGAACTTACAAAAAAAATATGAATGCAATGATGTTTCCGTTTCCTTTGATTTTTTTTTCTGTTACTATTTTAGGAAAAAAAAACTTTTCTAATTTTAAAAGAAGCATTCTTGTGTTTTTTTTTTTGTTGTTTTGCTAAAACATGACGGTCTTCAGATTTTACAAATGTTATTGAAGTTATGTTGTTTTATCTTGGAATCAAAATAGATTTAAAAGGAATATTCTTTCATTAGATATTAAAAGAGAAATTAATTTGAAAACATTTTTCCGCTAATTGGAAAACCTTCAACATAGTTGTATCTGCAATCTACATAAAGAATTTTAATAAGAAGCACAGACCTATTTTTCTGTTTTGTGTGATTTTAATACTGGATTGTTCTCTTCTGAAAAAAGTAACGAACATATCTGCTGGCTTTCAAAACACACAGCGGCTCACTAGATTAGAAGTAGGCAATTCAGAGAAATAAAAATAATTTATCTTTTGATATAAATGGCAGTTCAAGAACAAAAAAGATGGTGAAAGATAGAGTGGTTTGTGTTGAACCTGACGGTAAATTCCAAAACTTTAAGAAGACAGGCTTCTTTCTTTAGGTGGCGCTACAGTTCGTGTAATATTTATATATCACAGTGCCCACCTCTCCCGAATGCCTGACAAGCATCCAAGAGTATCATTTGTCATGAAAACCTTCTCAACTCGCCGTTCGGAGTCGGCAAAAAACTGTAGGTCCCTTCCATTCGTGTAAAAATTTAACGCGCACGCACACACAAATGGTTGCGGGAAGCTAGGCTTGGTTCTACCTAGGACTGCTGAAGCCAAATATTTATTTTATTTATTTTTTAATATAAGAAAAAAGGACTATTTGGACTCATTGTATAACCACCTCAAAGTTCGAGCTTTTGAGGTTATTTTGAAGAAAGGTGATTCTATTCATTTATTAAAAATTGTACCTGGAGTATGAACTCAAAATTTAAATTAAATTTTCATAAAAAGAAAACAAAAAACTATTTTTATCATTCATTTGTAAGGAGCTTTTAATCTTATGAACCGATTTAAATGCAATCGTTTCTGACTCATTGGACAAAAAGGTCAGAGGTACCGCTATGCCGTTCTTCCTAGAAACTTCAAATTTGGTACACTTATATATTACAGTGGTTCACATACTTGAAACAACTTATTACTGAGAAATATTGTGAAACAACTTTACAGGGTGGGCAAACTGTAAATTCGAAAAAAAAAAATATCATGTGGGAAATCTCAAAATATTTTTCTCAATTTTTTCCATTGAAAACCCCCACCTCATCTCCGAAACTACTTAAGTCAAAAATATGAAAAAATCATAGCTTGTAGATGGTAAGCTAGATATTTAACTAAAATTATAGCGAATCTCATAAGATGTATAGTTTTTGAGAAATTCACGTCGAAAAATGGAATTTCTCAACCGATTAACTCGTAAACTACTGAACCGATTTGAATGAAATTATAACTTCCGTTCAATAATTCCTTAAGGAGTATTATGGACTTTGCAAATTTGCACTGAAATATAAAAAAAAAATAATAAAAATAAGAAAAAAGAACGTGATTTTGCTGAGACTCGAACCTCAAACCTCGGTGGTCCTGCGCATGCTTTTGGCAGTGATTTTGTTTTTTGTGTATCGATAAGGAAACTATGTTGAACACAGCTTACAAATCTGTTCCAAAAACTCTAATGCATGTACATTACATACATATAATATGTACACATGTATGTACTGTACATATGTACAGGGCCGTCCTAAGATATTTGGCACCCGTAAGCTACTAAAAATAATGCGCCCCTCTTCATAAGTAAATTCACGAGATGGCTCCAATATGTACATACGTGTTTAAAATGAATGCATTCTGCAATAAAGTGTTTTTTTAATCCTTCATACGTATATATTCGTACAACTTTGCAGCATTCTTCCGAATTGTGTTTTCATTTTAGTTTTTTAAATTGACAAAGACATGCACATTTCGTTATTTTGGTCATGAAGAGATTTTGAATAAAATTAACTAAGCAATTATAGCAAAAAAATACAACACCAAATAAATTGCCACACCAGAAGGCTTGCGCCCCGGGGCTTTAGCTCAATTATCACTGTGGTTAGGGTGGTCCTGTGTATGTACCTATATGTTTTTAGAAACCTCCAAATAAAATATGCTGTAGTTCATATCATTTTTAGCTATCACAAACAAATTTGTTTACGATTTAGTTGTTTTTTGTTTCTTCATCCTTTTTTTTTCATTCTGTATTATGATCTTTGGATGCAACTCCTAAGGGCAAAACTTCTACTATTTACCTTTTCGTTAATATTATCAAAATAGAAGAACGGAACCCTTTGAGCGCGAGACTGACTCGCACTTGACCAGTTTTTTTTGCTTCGCTGACATATGTAGGCATGTTCATATAACAGGAGAAATATTAATTATATCTCCCAAAGTTATGTGCCTCTAATCTAGTGAACGGCAGTGTATTTCCTTTGACCCTAATTTTCTGGCTTTGGTTACCTTGTAATGAGTTATCAACTTCGCTTGGAGATGTATTATTCTTTTAAATGTCAAATTGACTTCTTTCTACATATTTTTCACCAGCCGTAACGTCAGATCACATCATGCGGGTCTTACTTTGAATCACACTATTTAAGCGTTTAAGATGTTACTGCTCTTCTTATTAACTTCTTAAATTTAGTGTTTCTAATAAAAACATTATTGTGCTGATTGTTTATTTGTCGCGAAAGGTTATTGAAACCTAAAACAGCTGCCAGCAACTTAACAGAGGAGCCAAACAAACTCTTTGCTAATAATATTTTTCGACAAAAAAAAAATACTCATTCTTAAGAAAGCAAGAAACGAAACTTAATAGGAAACTTCCATACAAAGTTCTTCCTTTTTATTATAATTCCTGCGACACGAAAGAGTCCTTAACTTCATGGAGAATATTGAAAGTTGTTTCCATCGTTCTACTTTGTCTAAAGTTCACATTTATTAATAAAAATTCGATATCCTGAAATTGCTCTCATCCTGAGCCCCAGCAATTTTTGATTTTCTTTTGTTTTTGTTCTCCTCAATATTTTTTTTTCTTTATTTCCTCTTTCATCCAATTCACCCATAGACCAGAACAAAAAAAAACAGAAATTGAAAACAAGTGGAAGTTGAAAACATTTTCTTTTTTTTTTCTTGGAAAATTGCCTTAACCACGAAAAAGAATTACATTCCATCATCCTGTTTGCCCTCGAATAGCAACAACCCCAAAAAAATATAAAACGAAAAAAAAGTATCAATAGTATATCGAGAGCAAGGACTCACTTCGAATTCCACCTAAAAGCCTCCTCACCCCCTTTTTACTTCCATTCCGCGGTTGCCAAAGAAAACAGAGGCAAAAAAATGAAAACAGTTTTCGGTGTCTGGAATTTTTCTTCTCTCCCATTTGGCACATTTCCAAATGATTGAAAACAAATAAAAAAGGAACAGAACATATTTGTATGTCCTTGTTTCGGAAACAAGGGTTTTCAGGTTTTTATTTTTATTCCTCAAAATTGTTATTACAGATTCGTATAGCTATGTACGTATGTCTCATTGGAGGGAGGAATAATTTGTATCCTTAGAATAATAACGAAAGTGATTACAATGACGGGATTTTTTTATAAGAAGGAAAATATTATATACAAACTTATGTATATCCTGTCTTTCCTTTTTTTATTAGAAAGAAGTAAAGAAAAAACTTTCAAGAACAGAAAGCAAAACAATCTACCACACAGGATATCTCCCATTTAACTACCCACAGGTGTATGTAATAAACGATGATAACCCTCTCAGCTCAGCATGCACACATGCAGAAAATGGCGGATATGTATGTTCCGCTCTAGAAGTTTACCAAAACTATCCAAAAACAATAAAACGAATAATCATGGGGCGTAGAGTTAAGAGTATACCACCACCCAAACTGCTAGAGCTACATGGACAAAGGACTTCAAAAAGTTGCACAAAATATTAAAAAAAAAAAAAAAAACTCCCATCTGAGAGAAGGATATATATTTGCTTTCTGAACTTTATCCAAACTTTTAGTGCACATATCAGCAGTGGGCACATCGGTTGGAACAAATAATTCTTCTTGCATGGAAGTGCAGCAAAGAAAACCTTAAACTAAAAGGAGAATAAATAATGGAAGTTATAAGTTTTCATTTCCATCCAACTATGCACCTAAATAGTTAACTTTTGTTTTTTTTATTTTCAACTCGGTCCGTTTTTTTTTTTTTTTTTCAAAAAGTTTAACTTCAACTAACTGTTTTTTGTTTTGTTGCTTTTCTGTGTTTGCTTTTGTTTATGTTCTTTGTTGCCAGTTTTTCTCTGTCCGTTGTACATACATGTGTACATGTAAGTATAAGGGAGAACTTCTGACAGATATCCTTTAATTTTCAATTCTTGGGAAGAATTGGAATTTTTAATTCATGTTCACTTGAAAAGTAGCAGGGAAAGACATGCGTTAAGATAGCAGTTTGCAGGAATGCATTTGTATTTCAACTATTTTCAATTCGTAAAATGAACATTTTTCAATTTTGCAACAAACAACCCTTAGTCTCACAGGCTTTTAAAAGTCTGCGCAAGTCTGCGCAACCTCTGTTGTCAATAGTTTATTTGGAAAAATTAAGACAGAAACGTAAAAAGTGGTTTTAAAATTAAATGAGCAACAATATCATAGTTCCAACATCGATATCGAGGTAGAACGTCAACGTATCATCACAATTAAATCTAAGATTTGATACAATTCTTAAGACATGGTATCGGTGCTAATATCAATCATAAAATTGAGGGACAGCAACAATTTAGCTTTTGCCGATAAATTGAAAATTTCGTGAATTGGGTCGTCAAGTTTTTGTTGAATTACTTGCGCTTATCCAGTGCGATGTTTGCCCCCTATTACGCAAGACAAATTTGGTGTTGGAGTTGTAAATTGTTGTAATTCGAAATTCGATTTCTTCCAACACAACTTTGAGTTATCGGTCAACAGATAACCAAAGTGACGAGTTGTTTTTAGTGTTTTGTAACACATGTTTTTCGTCTGGTATTTTGATAGACTCACTAGACAACTCATTTGTGTATTGGTGGTTGGAGTTGTCGAAAACAAACAACACGTTTTAAGTAGTTGTCTGTTGGTGATTGTTGTGCGAAAGGTCAAGCAGTAACAAAACAAAAACGTATATAGGAGCATTCCACTGGAAATTGTAATTTTGTCCCGTACAAACGCACATATCGATGTTATGACTTTTCTGTCTAGACATGCATACGCATTTGATTTAAAGCAAGTTACGTACGGACTCTTAAATAGTGCAGTGCTATTTGAAGTTTGTTTTATTTAAGGTATAAAAATTATTCTTTTTTTATTTGTCGCGTACCGACTTGTAAATCAAAAAACTCGAAGTCAAGGAGATGACACTGTTGTCCAAAATGCAATAGATTAGCAGCTACTTAAGTACCTTATACGAGGATTTCTTTCATTTTTTAAATAACTGAGAAAATTCAAAATTTCCATCCATGGGAAGTCTGCAAAATCTGTTTTTAGGAACACCAAAATTTCATCAAATATTAGATGATGATCATGAAGTAACATGCAAAAAATACGCTTTAGACAATCATAGTGTTAAGTTTTAATTTAAAAAATGATTCAAAACCAATTCTTAATATCTGAATTCCGTAAAAGTCCCGTACAAACGAAAATGTCCCGTATAAACAATTTCATTTACATTTTTTATTTTCTCATTTTAATAATTTTTTTTTTAAACTTTTATTGTTTTATAATACCATGACCCTAAGTCTACCTAACAATTTTTTTTTAATTTACAAAGATAATTATTTCTTGCTAAAATTTTTCAACAAGGTCAAAAAATTAAAAGTATGGTGGACTAGGGTTGTCCCGTACAAACGAGCTACTTTTCCTACTAATAACTCCCTATTTATAAATATTTTTAAAAACAAATAATTGATTTTGATAAGGCTCCACCACACTTAACCCTTATGTGTGTGACGAGGTACCCGGGTACCTTTTCAATTTTCAAACACCAATTATATTACTTTAATGGTTAGATATACGCACGTGAGTTTATGAGAGCTCCTAACTTTATGTTTGGTACATATTTTAATTAATTGGAAGTCAGTTAGTTGAATAGGAAGATCACTGTGAACCAAAGAAAATTAAACACCTTAAACCGTGTGACAAGGTACCTGGGTACCTTTTTATATAAGGGATATATTTACTAAAAAATTACAATACGTTTGGACTGGAAATTATTTACTAAGATACAACACGTAACGACTGTCAACAGATGCTGATGTATTAAACGGTGGTTTTTCAATGCATACTATGCTATTTTTAATTTCAAAATTAATATCATATGATTTTGGTTTTTTGAGAAATCAAAGTCTGCAAGTAAAGGCATAGTAGTGTCGTCAAAACACATTAACCGGTAAAAAAATAAAAATAATAAAAAACAAATGATGCAAAAACATAAATATATTATGCATGTGAATGATTTTTGATCTAATTGTCATCAAAACATAAAACAAATCGTTAATATTGAACTGAATTCATATGAAGGTACCCGGGTACCTTGTCACACGGATTAAGGTGTTTTTTTCTTCACACACATAAGGGTTAAATAATCTACTAGATGGTTTGTAAGATAACATTTCGGTTTGTTTTTAGTTTAAGATCTTAACTTATCAAATGCGTACGATTTGTCCCGTACCAACCGTGGAATGCTTCTATGGGACAAATAGAATACAGCAATGATATTAATAGATAATATTGTAATTAAAAATATGTTTCTACTTTAAAAACAACTGCATAGTCCAAATCATCTGGAGAAAATGGTTTTATCTCTTCAGCACTCGGAAGCACTTTATTTTTCTTCCGATAGATTCGTCCTTTAACCATTTGTAGATAATATGGTTTTCCAGTACTTCTAAGACTGCTTTTAAAACCATCGACACAGTTGTTAAGAAATCCTTAACTTTGATTAGCAAGTAGGAAAATGCTTCTTTTAGTATAAAATCACTTGTAAATGTTTAAAATGTTTACAAGTAAACACACATGGCAAATCCATGGTATCCACAGTGGCATTTGGTAGCGCTTTAATAACGGATAGTGTTCAAAACATAATTCAAATATAGTCAAATTGAAAGAAGCCTTAATCAAAACTACTTCCCATAATCGAGTTTTTCACCAAATTATTTTTTACTGGTCCGCCAGGGAAATGTCAAATAGTTAATTTTTATATGTTATTTCCATCTAAAAGTAGGCAATATTTTTTACAATAATCCCATCTGAATAAAGATGCGTGTCCAGTTGAGAACACTTTCGCTAGCAAACTCTCGAGAGTTACTCTCAAATAGCTCTCCATTTGATAGTGAAATATTTGAAATTTACTATCGAGGACAGGAGAGTTGTTTGTGAAATATCTGAGAGTAAATTTGCGGATAGTTCAGTTAGTATTCTCATACCCATGTCCACTTCACTTCGGTCCACTTCACTTTCGTTATCGGTTGAGAGCAGTCATCATGATGTCATATAAATGAAAAGTAAACGCAGTAGTTTTACTCTCAAGTGGACACGCACCTTAAGATTAGTTTAGTTTAATTACTGAAGTACGAGTATAAAATTGTCCTTTTTAGTACATATGAGGAACTAACATTAATTTTAAACAGAATTTCACTTAATTTTAAAATTAAATATATAAATATAATTATTGAAATAATGCATAAAAGCAAATAAAAATTAAAAGGTCGTGATGAGGGGAGTGAGGGAGGAGTAGGGATATTAGGGTGATTAATGTAGTTACTGAGAAATGTTGAAAAATGGCAGATTCAAATTTTGTAATCCCAATTATTCTCTTTATGGAGTAAGGTAGAGAGTTTCAAAGTCTTAAGGCATGACGCATGAACAAAGAAAAGGCGCGACGAGTCTAAGGGGTTATAAGATTGAGCGTTCTGTGCGATTGCGTAAATTAAAGTTTTTTAAACATATATGATGGTAATTTATTATGTATTATTTTGTGTAAGAATATGCAGCATCGAGCATTAAAGAACTGTTACAAGGTACACCCAAGTATTTTTTCCTAATATTTAGAAATGTGATCATATGGTATCTCCGAAGTCCAAACACATATTGGTTATATCATTGAATGCCACAGTTAATTTGGGTATGCACTGGGAATAAGGCTTCCAAAAAACGACTGCGGCATAATCCTAATAGCGAATATTCTCATATTACTATTCCGTTCATGGTAACTGAGCACCATTTCTTCTGTCTTGCTGCAAAGAAATATCTCTAATGTCAGTTTTATTAGAATACGTTATAAGGCCTGACAGGACGTCATCTGCTTTCCAAAGCAAAGGGGGAAAATAAAACATCTTCCTCTATGCCATGCAGATTTAGAAAATCGTATAAATTTCGGCACAGCTCTGTGGAAAAGAATGACCTCATTTCGTAGCGTTTACCTCAAATAAAAATCTAAAACCAAAGAATCCTTGAACGTTAGTCACATGAGTATCCTTTTTTCCCCCACTCAACCCCAATTTTTTCGGTGGCGGTTGCCATAGTTTACTGCAAACTGTCATTATATGTACATATACGAGCACACACGTACGTAAACCGTACAGAGCATATGATGACGTTCTCAGGTTTCTGTTTTATTCTATTTTCTGCTCCCAGGCTGGACATTTTTTTTTCAGCTTTTTTTTTTACTCCATAATTGTGTTTATATCTTTTACTATAACGAGAATGAAGGTGGCACTGTTAAAGGGAAGTGCTATAAGTTTTTTTTTTTTAACATATTATCAGCGTGTGCGTCATTTTTTATGTGTATAGAGCATAATGAATTATTACCATTAAGGACACCGGAAATGTTCGGAATTAAGGAGGGCAAACGTTGTACCTGTTCATTCGCTCAGCCTGCCCCCTTTCGTCTCCTTGCATTCCTTTCCGAAATGAGTTTTATGATCAGAAGCGAAGGGAACTCAAAGGAAGCAAACGAAAAAAAAAACATTCTACACGTAATGTCCTTTAAAACACGTCCGTTTTGCTGTATCATCGTTTCTCTGCGGGATTTTTATTATGTATTTTCATACATACACCCACCAGGACCATTGCTGTCGCCATGCCGGCAGTAGAAAGTTAAATTGTGAGAAAGAAAGGATTTTCTCGTTTTAATTAATGGTGTTTTCCTTTTTTTTATGACATCGGAGCGCTCGAATGAAAGGGATAATGGGGTTTTATGGATTTCATGTGATTTGCTTTTTGGTGGCATAAAAGTGAAGCTGATAATTATTGTCAATTGCTCATCACTTTCTTTTGTGTGGCGATAAATTAAAGAAGGAAGTGAGGTGGTGGTATTCCTGTTTCTTTTTTCCTCCTTCATTGTTATGGAGGAAGAAAGGAAGTCTTATAGTGGCACGGTGGGAGGAAATGATGGCAAAGGGTTCTATTTCTATAATCGGTTTTATCCTGTTTCCTTTTTTGGGTCCCCTTTTTAGATTTTTTTCTATTATAATCCTTATTTGCTGGAGGAAGCATTGGTCATAGCTTGGACTTGACAAACAAGCAAACGAAAACATAAATTAATGGGGTACCTATTGTCTAGGTGAGGGTATTTTATAATGTTTTTCTTATTCAAAGATCGACTTAAGCGTGTGTATTCCAGGAATTCCAGTTCGTTGTAGCTGTAGCGTACCGGTAATCGTCTTTGTTTATAATGAAATATATAGGTCTACAGTTTCAGAAAAAAATATTTCTCTCGAAATAAAATAAGTCGGTCAATTTCAGAAGCAACTAAGTTTCGTACCACTTCGCCAATGTCTTCGTCTCTCTGCCCTATCCGTCATATCTTCACGCTATGTGTAACATTATAATGATATATGTATACCCCCTTGAGCTTGATTAGATTATAAAAAAAACAACATTTTCCTTATCGACACACACCAAACAAAATAACTGCCAAAACCATGAGCTAGGGTTGTAAGTTCGTGTCTCAGCGAAATCACGTTATTTTTATAATTTTTAGTTAAGGGCAAGTTTTGATAGTCTATAATACCTACCTCCCAAAGGAAATATTAATCGAATAGTTATAATTTCATTAAAATCGGTTCAGTAGTTTTCGAGTTTTTCGGTCGGAAAATTAGATTTTCATTACGGTTACATTTCTTAAAAACAATGTAACCGGCAATAACCCCTAAAGTTTCTTCCAGAAAAAAATTAAAACAAATTGATGTTTTGAAATCATTGGCGGAAGTTCATAGTCAGCCCATGAATAGTGGCTGGAGCCGACTTTAGTTATAGCCGGCACTAAATAAAAAAAGCCGGCTATAACTTTTGTTATTCATAAACACATTTCTACCTATGTATTGTATAGATAGTATTGATTTTAGAGTATTATTGTAAAGTAATTTGATGGAACGAACCCAAAAGTCAAAATAGTATTTTATGAGAAATCTAGTACGCACGTTTCAGTGTTTCAAGACCAGAGTGTGATTAGCTAGTATTGGGTTGGGGACTCCTGCATTCGATGAAATTTCGCTCTAATATATTTGCGAATAAAACATGTTGTTTATAAAACTCCATTTTATTTCTTAGGTTTAAGTTTGTTACACGAAGTTTCTCCTAGTCTGGTCGGCCATCAACTCCCTCCTGTCAAATTCATTCTCAGTTATTTGTGCCAACTAGAATAGGGTTACCAAGTGTTCTTATTTACATTTCATATTTTTATTCTTATACATAACATTCTCCCCTCTTTGTCTTTTAACTATAATAGGTACAATAACTCATTTACATATTGGGTTACTATGTCGTTTGTTTTTAAGTCTCTTACTCCTTCTCAATTCCATTGGCTGTAAGAGTCTTGTTCTTAATGTGTACTTAGGTCTAGATCTAGATTCATTATTCTTTTTTTGTTGCAGGTTATCTTTATCTACATCTTTAACAACAATATCTTCTTCATTATTTCTTAACAAAGGAATTCTAGTATGAGTATAATTAAACTTAGGTTTTTGATTAATTTTTCTTAACTGATTTACATGTACAATTCTATTTTGGGATCCAATCCTTATAATGTATCTTATATAACTTAGTTTTTTAAGAATCGAACATTTAATCCATTTTACATATTCATTTATATGATTTCGATACATACAATCTTCCCCCACTTTATATACAGGCAATAATTTGTACCCGTTTACATTTTCCTGATATTTCTCATTTTTACATTTTTTCAAATTCTTTACTTTTTTGTTTACATTTACAGAAATAAGTTTTCTTTTATTTACTATATCTAAAAGTGTTTTTGGCTTAAACGAAAATAATAACTCTGATGGAGCCTTAGATGTAACTGAATTTGGGGTATTTCTATGGTGAATAAGAAATTTAGTTATAAGGTCTTGCAAACAAACATTCTCTGTATTGGATATAATAAATTTCTTTAGGATCTTTTTCACCGTTTGTATATGTCTTTCCGCCAAACCATTCGACTGTGGGTGATACGCCGGACTATGCAATAACTCTATTTTATTTTCATCACAAAATGTTTTGAATTCCGCTGAGGAAAACGGCGGCCCATTGTCGGTAACTATCTTTTTAGGTAACCCAAAAATTGAAAAAAGTGACCTTAGCTTTTCAATAACCGTTTTTGCATTAGTTTTGTTCATGTTAAAAATCTCCAAGTATTTACTATAAGAATCTACTATGAGCATAAATGACTTTTCCCTAAAATAAAAAAAATCTAAATGAATCCTCTGAAAAGGATACTCGGACTTCGGCCATTGACTTAACACTTGTTCTTTTGGAACATTGCGGGTCGCTTGACATGCGTTACACGACTCTACCGATTGTTTAATGTCTATGTTTAATGTTGGCCACCAAACATACGATCTTGCTGTTTGTTTCATTAGAACAATCCCATTGTGGTTCTCGTGTAACAGGTTCAGTATACGCCCCCGCAAGTCCTCTGGAATAACAATACGATCGTTATAAAAAATGCACTCGTTTTCTAAACTCAGGTAATTTTTGTTTTTCTGAAAAGCTTTAAATTCCTCGCCGACCATTTTTAGCCATCCATTCTTTATAAATTTGTATACGACTTTCAGCACTAAGTCCTTTTGTGTTATTTCCTTAACTTTATTAAAATCAAGAGGTATTTTGCTCACGCTTGTAATTGAGTTTATGTTTACTTCTTCTATATTCGTATTTTCGTTTACGGGCAAGCGAGATAGCGCATCAACATTCGTTAGATGCTTGGCAGGCCTATGAACAATCTTGTATCTAAACATTGACAAGGAAATCGCCCATCGTTGCAACCGTGCCGCGGCTACTGCTGTCGTATTCTTGTTGGGGTTGAAAATTTCCTTTAAAGCTTGATTATCGGTCTGAATTGTAAACTCTTTACCATAAATATAATTAAAGAATTTTTTCACCGCAAACATCACAGCTAAAGCTTCTCGATGAAGCTGTGAATAATTTTTTTCTGCCGGCGATAACGTGCTGCTAGCGAAAAGCACTGGTCTTTCTGCACCATCAATACGGTGTGAAAGGACGGCAGCGACACCATACGGACTAGCGTCTGTAGATACAATAATTGGTTTTAGGGGATCAAAAAGAGTCAAAATGCAATTATTCGTAATTAATTGTTTTGAACGTTCAAACTCTTGAGAACATTTTTGATCCCATACAAATCTCTTATTTTTCTGTAGTAACCAGTACATGTGATTTAACTCTGCAGAGAGATTTGGTATAAATCGTCTGTAGTAATTAATTAATCCAAGATAGGATTGAAGTTCCTTCACATTTTTCGGAGCCGGAGCTTTGCGCACCGCTTCGATCTTTTTTGGATTTGCTTTAACTTCATTGTGGCTTAATACATGGCCTAAGTATTCTACTGATGTTTGTAAAAATTTGCACTTAGAGAGATTTATTTTGACTTTATGTTTATTTAATCTATCTAAAACAAAAAAAAG
This sequence comes from Brachyopa scutellaris, assembly GCA_949775065.1. Taxonomy (NCBI): domain Eukaryota; kingdom Metazoa; phylum Arthropoda; class Insecta; order Diptera; family Syrphidae; genus Brachyopa; species Brachyopa scutellaris. The sequence continues at coordinate 182,734,386 of OX459112.1, read as the reverse complement.
CTTCTCTCGACAATCCTCTTTTGACGTACCTCCAATTATTATGTCGTCTATATAGGCAAATACATGCTCTAATCCTGCAATGATTTGGTCTATGGTCTCTTGAAAAATTGAGGGTGCGCTAGATACCCCGAATGCAAGACGGACAGAGCGAAATAGACCCTTTATTGTGTTGATTGTGAGGAGCTCGGCTGAATGTTCAGACAGTTCTAACTGCTGGTATGCACCCGATAAATCTAATACGCAAAAATATGGACAACCCGATAAACTCGCGAAAACATTTTCAATATTGGTTATAGGATAATGTTCCGTCTTTATGTACTTATTTATCGTGACCTTACAATCAGTACATAATCGTACGCTACCATCCGGTTTCGGTACCGCTACCACAGGAGATGCCCACTCACTGTGCTTTACCGGAACAAGAACCTTATTTTTCACTAATCGCTCTATTTCTTTTTCCATTGCCTCTCTTAATCTAAATGGTACATCATAAGCTTTATGAAAAATAGGTTTGCAGTCATGCATGTGTATTTCAGCTGTATACCCTTCAATCGTTTGGTTTGGATCCTCGGAGACCACAAAAGGAAATTTCTTTCTAATAATATTACTTACAGATTGTTCGTCCGCAGACCTTTCTTCGACTACATTAAGATAATTTGGCTTTCTTTGTAGGTTACTTTTCCAGTTCGGTATCAACGAACTCAACCAGGTTCTGCCCAATAACGGCATAAAATACGGACCATTTACGATGAACAATTCCAAATTCTGAGTTACATCTTCCAGCTCCACCGCCACAACAACTTTTCCCAACACTTCTAAGTTTTGACCTAAAATCGTAGACAGACTAATATTACAATTTTCTAGTGTTAAAAAATCAAACTTATCTTTAAAGTCTCTGAGACTTATAATGGAAACACTTGCACCTGTATCCAACTCCATGGTTACCGCAACTCCTTCGATTTTCAACTCCACCTTAGCCGCATCTTCTCCACGAACAGCATGAATGTACCGGATTGTGTGACGTCCAATTGCTTGCAATTGATTGCCTATCTTCTTTCTGCAAATATTTGCCGTGTGACCTTCTCGGTGACATTTAAAACACATCCAATTTTTGGCCGGACATGTTTTCTCCGGATGAGGTTTTCCACAATGCTTACACTTTTGCGAGTAACCGAATTTTCCTGATTCGCTGTTTTTACTTTGGACCCGTACCGAATTGTAATTTGGCTTTTTAGGTTGAACTGCATTGACATAACTGGTAGTGGGATGCATTGAACGCTGTTCTTTTTCTGACATTTCCATTGTGAGCGCCTTCTCACAGCACTTTTCAAACGATTTCGTCTCATCGCCTAATAACGCTTGCTGTATGCGCTCATTTCTGAGTCCAATTATGAATTTGTCGGTAAGCGCATCTTCCAATGCCAGGTTTCGCAAATTTCCTACACTTGATGTATTGTCCGCAATGAAATCGCCAAATTTACACGTTTCCGCTAAGTTTCTGAGTTTAATTATGAAATCACTTACACTTTCCCCTTCCTCCTGCTTAGCTTTTTGGAACTTAAACCGTTCAGCTCGTTTGTTGAACTTAGGGGCATAGTGATTTCCCAAAATCGATATGAGGTCTTCGAACGCCTTGCTGCTTGGCAATGCTGGTGCCGTTAGGGACTTCAATACTTTATACACCTCAGATCCCACGAGTGTTATAAATATAGGTGTTTGAAGTTCTTTTTTAATTTCATTAGCAATGAAATACTGCTGAACTCTGTCTTTGTATGCCTCAATATCGTCGCCTAGAATAAACTCGTTGATATTCCCCACGTAAGACATTCTTTTAATTTTTTCTTTTACACTTCCACTGTAACTTGGTTCACTTTTTGCTATTTGCAATTTCTTTGTTTCCTCTTCGTCTTCCGTGTCTCCCATCAACTTTCTTCTATCCACTCTGTAGCATGTGGTCCCCTAAAAAATCTCTTTTTTTCCTTGCAATCTGCACGTTTTACTTTTAATATTTTACTTTTACCGGTGTACTTTAATTGGAGCTTTGATTTTCTTAAACTATTTGTAACTTTTTATTAATCCTCGTCGCCATTTAATATATTTGCGAATAAAACATGTTGTTTATAAAACTCCATTTTATTTCTTAGGTTTAAGTTTGTTACACGAAGTTTCTCCTAGTCTGGTCGGCCATCAACTCCCTCCTGTCAAATTCATTCTCAGTTATTTGTGCCAACTAGAATAGGGTTACCAAGTGTTCTTATTTACATTTCATATTTTTATTCTTATACATAACACGCTCTTTGGCAATATTCAGTCGCACTGCTACAGGAACAATCACGTTTTTTGTAGTGTTAAGATCTATGCGTAGTCTTTCTTAAATTGAACAAAATTTCGACTTTAATTGTCCGTCTAGGCATTCAGTTTTGCGCCTTGTTGCTCTATGTCTTGGCTATTATTGTACTGCAATTCTTCTATTCGATTAGAAGTATTCCTGATTGGTGTTAGCAAAATATTTGGACATGTGTAACCTACCTTTATGAACATTTACATTTGCTTTCAGTCTAGATTTTAAAATGTTAGTGTTCCCTTTATGCTACAGTCGTGCTTGGAACGACGAGACCTTGCAACGATATATGTAAATAATCTTGCATTTGGCATCGGAAACGATCTGTACATTGAGTGTGAAATAAACTTTCCGATTAATGTAATGGCCAGCCATAACAGGTCCCACAACTTCAGTGTGACGTTTAATTTGCACATGGGTGCAATCTATTACTTCTATTACTTTTGAAAAGCGCAACAATTGTATAAAATTGCTGCTTTGTTTCATCGGACTCTGTCGCTGTGGACGGGATATAATGAAATAAGGAAGTAGCAATGCGATCCTCTTCGAAATAATTTTTATGATTCTGCACACTGTTGGTTGTGAAATTCCATGGAAGGCTCCTGAACGTAAAAATGTGCAATAGTGATTGCCAGTAAATAAAGTCACTTGTTAGTAATTTTTACCAATAGCACATTTCATCCAAAAAATACTGGTATACTCACATTGAGAGTACGATAACAACTCAAGAAAATACAGTCAAAATGAAAAAAAAAAGTTGCTTGTCACCCCATTTTACGGTATTGCTCGATTTGCGGCGATTTTTCTTGCATACTATGGTAACTCAGTGAGAGCTTAAAAGAGGGACAGATTTATGAAAGCTATTGCAACCAGAATGGGAGGCAAACGTCCTATTTTCCCTGTACTGACAATTTTTGTGGAACAGAGTGTAGTGTCAAAAATTAACCAGTGGATACAATTTTAACGCAATTTACACACGGCTTAACTCGCCCATCGGTACTAAACATTTATACTTGTCGGTGTCTGTTGTTCAGGGGCTCAACTTGATTATCTGTCTAAAACTATGAACACACATAGCGTGGATTACAACACGATGACTATACTCTACGTCTCTACTGGGATAATGGGTAAACGTTATAGAAGGTAAAAAATGCACTCATTTCCAGAAAACAATTCGCTAAAGGAAGGGAAGAAGGAAATATAAAAAAAAGCACCTTCCTCCTACGAAAGAAGCGAAATCATTTCGATTCTGTATTCTCGGGGAGTTTTCGTGAAAAGGGGATCTGCTATCGACTTACTTGCAGCATTAACAATATTCTTAAGCCAGGTTGAATTCATCGATACACTTCACTCGTAGAGTTTTCCGTCTGCTCCTGCTATACAGCAAACTGTTTCCGAAGTGTTTTGTTTTTAATTGTTGAAAGTGCTTTCGCGAAAATGTGAAGAAAAAAAAATATCCGGATTCCCGAAGAAAGGATAATGCTGACAAGAACAATACGCTCTTCACATAACACAACAGATAGCACATACACACACATACAAGCATTGTAAGAATAGAATGGTGGCAACAAATGATACTGTAGACTTACCTACTTCAGAAGCGTTGAAAATAAATGAAAACCTGTGGTCGTCATCAATTTTCCAACTGGCATTTGGATTTTTCTCTTCTTTTTTTTTACCATATCACATACCCATTCGGAAGGATATCGACGGTAGGAAACAAAAGCAAAATAAGAAGAAAAAAAACGGAGTTTTGCTCAAACTGCAATTAATCATCAATTGAAATCCTTTTGAAAGGCATCACTTCGAAGAACAAACTCGTACATATCCTTTGAGAATGTGAAAATGAGAGAAATTCAAAAACAATGAGCATCCTGACCGCCGATAAAAATAAAAGAGTATCGTCCTGCTCCTTCCTACAAAGCTTTGAAATTTTTCAATTATAAAATTGAAATTTCAAGCACTCCTTTCTGGTTCTGAGCCATGTGTGGAAAAAAAGCCAGGACTCGTATACATATTTAAGATCTGAGTAAAACTTCCCAAAGGACAATGCACGAATGCACTTTGAAAATCGACAGATTTAATTAAAGAAATTGATCGGGGACGACGTGGTTAAAATGAAAATACACTCTGGGAGAATAAAAAAAGAAAATAATAACGGCAGGCGACACACGATGAAATGAAAAGGAAATTGCAATCTTCCAAAAAATTCCAGCTATGCTTTTGTATCCATTTATTTTGTCTCTATGTTCTTATATGCCAAAGTGCTAGGGCGAAGAAACAAAAAAAAAAAAAAGGATATTTCAATGCGCTGTCAAGTGTGAGAACTGAGAAGGCTTTGGTGGATTTGGAAAGTAGAATTTTGCGAAAAATAAAAAACGAAAACATAACAAGGATCACAATGGAAAGGAAACACAATCTTCAAGAAAGGAATCACTTGCAACATTTGCCCGCATCGGGAAATCGTGTTGAAACGAACAAAAAGCACTTAACAATAAGAGAAACTTTCAACATCCAGGTTATTCGAGAATTGTGCGCATTGAATGTGTGTGTGTGTGTGTGAATTCAGTGTTTAGAAGGATAAAGGATATCATCATTGTCTAATACCGTGCAAGACATTTCAACGAATGCAACAAATGCCTGGAGAGAACGACAGACAGTGTTCACTGAATTTAAATGAATTCAAATTGAAAATTGTCAAATTTTGATTACTTTCAAATGCGATGGAATCAAATGCAGTGAAATGGAATTTGATACCAGCTTCCAGATTATGTTTGTTTTGAAAGCCATAACAGGTTTTGAATTTCAGAAACTTAAGTCTACTTATCCAAACTCGATACAAATAAAGGACCGGGTCCTGATCGGGTTCCACCCATCGTATTGCAGAGCTGTGCGCTTCCACTATCGACTCGGCTACATCTAATTTTTAACCACTTTTTATCTTGTGGACAGTTTCTTGATGAATGGAAAGTTGCTTACGTTTCTTCCATTCATAAGTCAGGTCCAAAATTAGCAATACTGAAGCTTTTCGAAAAAATGGTAAAAAACAAATTATCTTTTCAGGTTAAGCAGCACATTTCTCCATCGCAACATGGATTCGTTTCTTTGCGCTCTACTATGACCAATCTCTTTTCACGAATTTTTGTGTCGATTCAATTTAACGCGGTGTGCAGGTTGATGTGCTTTATACAGATTTTGTAAAAGCCTTCGACAGAATTAACCACTCAATCTTATTGAAAAAATTAGATATTCTCGGTTTTCATTCAAATATTTTGAATTGGTTATCGTCCTATGTTTTAAATAGAAAATTAAACAATTTTCTCTCAGATGTCGTTTTAACCACGTCGGGTAGTCCGCAAGGAAGCCACCTAGGTCCTTTGATTTTTTTGTTATACGTTAATGAAATTCCTGACCTTTTTAAAATGAGTTCATGCTTGTTATTTGCTGACGATTTAAAAATGTTTTCTAAAATATCAGACTCTACTGACTGCCTCAAGTTTCAACATGAGATAAACTTGTTTTTGTCTTCGTGCGACGAAAATAACCTAGAACTTAGTCTTGCTAAGTGCAAAGTTTTTTTGAATTTCTCGTTCACCCTGCCCCCTCCATTACTCCTATTCAGCCAACAATGTAAATTTTAGTCGTGCTTTTGAGGTTTAAGTCAAATTTCAGTTTGCGCACATTGACCGAATAGTATCTAAATCCTATTCGCTGCTGGCCTTTATTAAGAGCAACTCTGGAGATTTTCGTGACCCATATGTACTTAAGACGCTTTACTGCGCTTTAGTTCGGTCCAGATTAGAGTACTGCTGCGTAATATGGGACCCATACTAGTTCATCCATCCCGTATTGAACGGGTCCAGAAATCGTTTACCCGCTATGCACTTCGTAGATTCAGTAGAGGTTCTGAGCTTCCAGCATATAAGTCACGATGTTTACTGCTTGATCTAAGCACTCTCTTTGTCAGAAGGAAAATGCAGTCCTTAGTGTTTTTGAATGACTTACATAGTTTCAAATAGAATACAGTGCGCTGAACTGCTTTTTTCCTTGCCGTTCTACTCGCCTTTAAGAGTTTTAAGAGAAATGCCTCTATTTTATCCTCCACTGCATATGACCAACTAAGGGCTGGCCGAGCCAATAACTCGATGCATTCGTTTATTTAATTCTGTTGCCGGTCTGTTCTCTATTTTTATGTACATACATATGTATAATAATTATATTTATGTTAAGATATGTTAAAAATATTTTGTACCTAGTAGATTAATAAATAAATATGTAAATAAAACTCCACTAAGAATGTATCTATCCATTCAACTCGTTTTGTAATCCTCTAATGCGCTTATGAACCGTAGAATAGCTATTCCTCTTAAAGCTCGTCTGATCATACATTTATCTATAGATTTTAAAACCTTGCGACTTCTTAAAAAAGTGTTTTTCAAAAGCGATAGAAAGGTCCGCTCTTCTTTGTCATCTCGAAACTGAGGACTATAAATCGGACATATGTATGTATTTCGATGGCCCGTGCAAAAATATTACTTATGTGAATCTTACAAAAAGCTTTGAAAACACAACTATGTATAATAGCACTTAGGATAATGTCTAATGTAAACACTTATTCCAAGCAAAATCACACTTCTTCTTCTCTCCATTTAAATGACGAGTTTATGATCAGAATTATACGGATCACAACCCTCCCACTTCACTGCAATCCTGCGGGTTCGACCTCAAAAAATATCTTCGGGCCTACCGATTTTGAATCACTTCATCATTGAGGCCAATCAAATGCTGGTGTTTCTGCATTTGTGTGATCCATGAATTTTTAGGCCTGCCTCTTTTACGCGATTGTAAGGGAACGTTGATTGCCATTACCTTTTTGACGGGGTTCGTATCATACTAAGCGCTCTTAATATTTTTATCACTAAATTTTCCAATAAACGCAGTACGCATTTATGTATCGTTACAATTTTCATGATTGGAAGAATTGTGTGCAGTTGTGTTATTGGGCTAAGTGCGTAATAAGTATTTCTGGCTCCGTGTCATATCGCCCAAAACCATATCGCTCAAAATGCAAAAAATAACAAAAATTTCAAATCACCCAAAAAAAAGTTGAACGAGTAGACATTTTTATATTTTGGGCGATTTGGCACATTGTCAAAATACCCGATTTTGTATTTCGGCTTTTTTTAAGGCGGATATGTGTCTCACCAAATCTGAAAAACGTCACAACGTCCAATACTTTTTGGCGATTTAACACTATGACAGATTGACCAAAAAATAAAAATGGGATTTAGGTTTTTCGAAAAAGTCCTACTAAGTTCGATAATCCTAAAAACCCGAAAGCGAAAACTGGCAGAACACGACTAGCTAATGAACGATTTTGGAAGCGGAATCCAGCCAAATAATACCTATTCGAAAAATTCAGAAAAGCATTACATTTTCTCCAAAGGCAGGATGAAATGTGAAAGCAAGGTTTTGGATGAGGCAAGAGATGAATTGTTTTACAAAGTTTTACAAAATCGAATGCTGAACCATGCAGTTGGACTTTTTGGCAAGAAAAATAACTCTAGTGGGTTTCACCCACTACTTGTAAAGTTCACAATTATTTGAACAGACAGTGACAGTGTTGCAGTCACTATCTTTCTGATTTTTTTTTAAAGAACTAACAAGATACTTACTTACTTAGGTGACGCTACAGTCCGGGATGAACCAAGACCTCAACCAACAATTCCTTCCAGTTAGCCCGGTCTTCAGCTAATTACCTCCAGTTGCGCACTCTTGGTTGATGGGTTGGTTGGTTGAACTAACAAGGTTCAAGCAACCAAGTCCTTTCTTTATTTGTATATATTCCTTTTTGATGTCGCTGATATACTTCCACTCTATATATTCTTATATTCTACAAACCCACCGGCATAGCAATATAAACCCAGTCCTAAAAACAATTTAAAATATATTCCTCCAAGGCAACAGTTACTATATTCGCTTATGTGGCACTGATGTCAATTATTATATGAAATGTACAACAGAACATAACTTGTTATTGACATGACCGTGTCATACTTCAAGTGTCATGAGTAATAGTTTTCCTATAACTTGCACATGGATATTTGTATTTTTATACAAAAAAAAAACCTCAAAGTTACTCTTTCGCCAATAGTATTAAAAATATCGTAAACGAAAACAAAAATGTATGCTTTCCTCTCTCCTTCCGCAACACAGGATGAAAACATAAAAAACAGCAAAATAAGAAATCTGCATGGAAAACTGCACCCGAAGCACGTCGGCTACCATCCTCTCAAGAAACACCACACTAATATTGATCCTTTGTGGAGTGTACATGAAAAGTTTATGAACAAACAGGAGAGTAAAGCAAAAAAAAATAAAAAAAAATACAAGAAAATGTTTTCAAAACGAAACTTTTTCGATTACATGTTATAAATCGGAGTATTAGCCATAAATCAGCAGAGCGACTATATAAACCTACACACACATATGTACGTGTAGGTGTAGGTGTTCAGCCATTCCTTTTGAAAACCTTCGTTTCTCTGTTTTTTATTCGCTCGCTCACTCATTCACCTTGCCTTAGCGCAACTGAACTAATAAACAACTTCAAATTGGCATGTAAAGTCTCGCTTCGATAGAAATAGATACGAGTATTTTCGTCCTTTTTGCCTCCTCACCAAGCAGAGTACCCACATATTTAACATCAATAGACTGCTGCTAGCTATATTGCCAGGACGAAAAATAAAGTTACAACCAGTGTACTCGTATTTAGACTAGAACAAATGCTAGCGGCAGGATTATAATATTGCCACCGTATCTACTAGACGTGAATGTATTTGTGAGTTTCATGTCCTTAAAAGAAGGTCACCATCAGTGTGTAATAAGTGTATTGGTTCATAGTAATTTATTACGGTAATAAAATTGGCCCTCTCCATGGAGCAATTTTCTGCTCTGCAAGATTTCCCATTAATTTTCTCTTCCTCTCATCCCCTGCCGCCGCCGCCGCCTGCCGCGTCTATGTCCTCGGATAAAAAGTCTAACAACGAAGAATAAGAAGAAGAATAAACTTTTCGTTTTAGTCTGTTGGCATGGGATTGTTGCAGATCCTTAAAAAGGCACACAGGCATCCATACACAAATAACAAAATTATAGACGGCAAACTGTTTTTTTTTTTCATTTGCCAAAGATCTTGTTTCTTAAAACACATTATCCGTTGGGTGTATTCGTGCACTTGAGTATACTTCAATATTATAGCTGAGGATGCCATGGGAAGACAAAGTGGTTATTTTAAAACTTTCAAATTTCTGTCATTTTCATTTTTAGCTGCCACTTAAGGATTCCCATTCCTTTGCTGTATTGAGAGGATGACCGGCCCGCCACGTGCATTGCTAGTTGGAGTTAGAAGTTATTTACACTCATCGGGGACCGGAGGTTACCAAAAACCATTTTCTGAAGAATAGATTTAAACTTCCCCGAAAGAAGGGCAAGATGTCTTCAAAAATACTTTTGCGTCAACCAAATATCAAAGCAGCAGAATCGTTGTGGATGCTGCCATTAGCAAAACCGCTTGCTGCTTGCGCGAAAGGATATCTATGATTCCTTACAGCTTATAAGAAACGCAACACCAATGTCTATAGTTGCCCAATATATTGTTTGCTGAATGCGCAATTTATCGGAAAAAAATCCGATCAAGTGCAAGTTAGTAACTGCGCAATAAGTGTTCCGTACTAGGGAGACACCTACGTATGTACATTATAATGTATAGGAAACCATCAAGATTCCTTTATGTGCTTATAATCATTGGTTTAAGTCTAAGTTCAACTCTTGTACCCGAAGCGAATTTTTGTGGCATATTTCTAGGATCAACCATTAAATTTGTATTCTCACAAATATAAATTTCCCTATATCTGCTTTTAGGCGATGTGATAGGGTTACGTCATTTCTGGATATGTAAACAGTGGGGTATTTAAAATAAGAAAAAAAAAATAAAATAAAAACGTAGGGCAGTCCTAATAATTTTGGTTCCATCTACACTTTGTTGTCAAAGTTTGCGATTTTATTCAGATTTTTCTAAGCAATATTTTCGGAGAGAAGGGAGGGGGACAGCAATTTTTTTACTTTTTTTTAAAAAAGTGTTAAAAAAAAGAAACACAAAAAATATTTCATACATTTTTGAACTCGTGCTTTAATGAACTTTCATTTCACACCCCACGCTATCGAAATTAATTTTTTTTAACTTCTGACCTCCCCAAAGTCAAAATTCAGCCTTTTAAGTTTTTGTCTGTAAAAATTGTTCCAAATTTCAACAGTCTTCGTCAAATAGTCTCTGAGAAAAATGCCTTTGACAGACGGACGCACAGTCAGACACCGAACTGATTCGTCTTGGATACGGAACACTAAAAATTAAGTATTAACAAAATCAGAAAATAAAGATACTCATACAGAGCTCCAGCTCACACTTCTTTCTTAATCCTCTTCGCTGGAATATTAATTGCGAACGTCGTACTAAATTAAACTGCCTCTAATCTTACATACGATTTCTCGCACACGTACTCGTAGTTATTGAAAATCGACTCAAAAGAACTATAATGACTCAAAGCACTAGCTTACACAAAGGATTGCGACTAGATTCAATTGAAAATGTAAAAGCAATTCCTTGGCGGAAAGTCCTTTATTTTTTTTATAGTGTTTGATTACAAAAGGAAAAAAAACTTACAGCGCATTTCGTGTCGCATAATTACTCCTGCAATTTATTTGCCCTTTTACAATTGTTTTCTTGTTTTTTTTTTTTGTACTTACTCAGCGCTGTCCTTCTGTTCTTGGGGTTATTTAATCGTCGCCATTGTCGCTCCTTTAAGTGTGTTAAATATGAAAAACGAGGAAAATACTCGTACATACTCGTTTATGTAACACGTAATGAAGTCGCGATAAAGAAAATACAAAAAAAGGAACAGAACAATAAAAATCGTGTTAAAATTATCCTGATGTAAGATCAAAGGAAGATGCTGTTGGAACCCTATTTTTTTTCCTAAAGCTGATAGGGGGATATATTTAGAATGACGTCTAAAATCAACGTAATTATTTCTTACTTCGTAGTTTCTATGTCGTTGATGATTTTTCATCCGGAGAAGGAAAATAAAATTGAAAAAAAATATAACTCTGCGTTTTTAGAGGATTCTTTTTAAAAAATTAATCGATCAATTGCAGTTTATTACCTACGCTAGGTATATTGAATAAATATGGCATATGAATGGCTAAAGTCATATTTGTTGGAAAGAGAACAAAGGGTGTAAGTTAATGGTATTTATAGCACTTCACTTAAGCTTAAATATGGCGTTCCACAAGGATCCGTCCTAGGTCCCGTATTATTCCTTATCTACATCAACTCCCTTTTCACACAAAACTTGTATGGCAATCGCAGTGCATTTGCAGATGATATCGCTTTCACGTACGCTAACCTTTCGATTCAGGAATGCGTCGCAAAAGTTAACTCTGATCTCTAATTGCTTCGAATCTGGTTTACCGTCCACAAACTCAATATCAGTGAAAAACGAAAATAATGAACTTTAAATGAAAGGAAATGTTGAGTTTATTTTTCACTCAAGCATTTGCCAAACGTTTTATTTACCACTACATACTTGCGGGGGACACAACTTTAACGTTAATGGTCATTGTTAAACGAGCTACTTCAAAGTTGAATCAGTTGATTCCTTTTAATATTCTGATATCTTCATTGAACACAAGCTGATAACTCGTAAAATGTATACTTTTAAAGCCATACTGCTCGCAAAGAGTTCTTTTAATGTTCTATGATGGGTTAGTTCACTCGAAACTTCAATATGGAATTGTGAGCTGGGGAGGTACCTACATGAATGCCTTAAAGTCACTATTGATTGGCCAAAAGCATATAATTCGGATTCTGTTTGGTAAGAATCGATATACGGAAAGTTGGCCTCTCCTTATTAGCCTGCGGTTATTGCCACTGAGAAACCTCTATGTGTTCAAGGTACTAAAAGAGTTTTTCAAACGAAGCGGTACTGTTTCTTCTAGAAATTCCTCGATTTATAACTTACGAGTTAAAAACTTGGCACTGTTTGACATCCCAGGCGTGCACGAAACGTATTTCATAAACTTTTATTATTATCTTATTATCTTAACTTAGAGCTACTTATGAAAGTAACAACTTCGGTAATAGATCCTGAACGTTCCTGAAAAGCCATTTTAATGGAATTAGAATGGAAATTTAAATAATCTGACAAATATGTTTTCTTGACCATCCGGACCAACGCACACAGGCGGATTTTCCAAAAAACATGGCCAAAATGATTTTTTGTTTTTGATAGTTAATTCTTTCATAAGTTTATCGGAAAATGAGTAAAAAATATATTTTTAGTAAATTTACATTTAATTTTGAAAAATTTTATTATATTAGAAATATTACAAAAAAAAATCCAAAAAAATAAAGAAAAAGAAAAAGTAAAGAAAAAACTAAGAAAAAATAAAAAAAAACTTGAATTTGATTTAAATAAATTATAAATAAAATAAAAAAAAAGTCTCATCGCTTATAATGGATAAATAAAAACAAGCTTTGCTTCACGATATCTTGCAACATCGCAAAATACCGCAACTTCGTGTAGCTAACTTTTGATAAGGACGTATTAAAGTTTATAAAGCAGAAAAGTAAAAAATAAAAAAAAAATAAAAAAATATTTGGCTTCAGCAGTCCTAGGTAGAACCAAGCCTAGCTTCCCGCAACCATTTGTGTGTGCGCGTTATATTTTTGCACGATTGGAAGGGACCTACAGTTTTCTGCCGTCTCCGAACGGTGAGTTGGGAAGCTTTACATGACAAATGATACTCTTGAATGCTTGTCAGGCATTCGGAAGAGGTGGGCACTGTGAAAAACTTTTTAGGTGTTTGCGGCGGGATTCGAACCCAAGACCGCTGGCTCAGTAGTCCGACGCACTAACCACTTGTGCTACGGTGCCCACGGTGCTACGGTGGCTGCAGAAAAGTAGGTTTTTCTATTTACTCACAAAAAGAAATATTTTGAATGGGTGTACAATCTTTTTTTTACTAAATATTGCGCTCTAGTTTACAAACATAATAATCTACTTACCACCAGCAGACGATTCCATACTAACTTCTTTTGATAACTGACTCACAATATTAGTCGGTGGTCGCCGTGACCGTGGTGGTTAGTGCGTTGGACTACTACGCAATGCTGCCCGGGTTCAACTCCTGGCCGGGTCTAACACCTAAAAGAGATTTTTCACGGTACCACCTCTTTCGAATGCCTGACAAGCATCAAAGAGTATCATTTGTCACGATTAAGCTTCTCAACTCGCCGTTCGGAGTCGGCAAAAAACTGTAGGTCCCTTCCATTCGTGCAAAAATATAACACGCACACACAAATGGTTGCGAGAAGCAGGCCCCGGTTCACCTCGAGCTGTAGCGCCAACTAAGTAAGTAAGACCCACAATATTAAAAAAAAATCAAAACAAATTAAGAGTGTTCACAAAATAAGTTTATCTCTGAAACCACCTCAAAGAAACCTCCACTTTAAACGCACGACTAGACAAATTGGTTGCAAATAAAAATAACGGGATAAATCCGTTATGATACTCTTTCAATATGTAAACAATTTGGGAGGGGAACTTATCGAAAAAATACACGTTTTAATTTTACCTTTTTGGCCATGTTTTGGGAAAATTCGCCTGTGTGCAACGTATGATTTACTTATAATGCATCAGTATCAAAATTCTTGACTTTTTAATGGATCAAGTAGTATCGAAGAGTATAAGATTTCCACAGCATTTTTAAATTATATTGATTAAGCCATTTTTTATTAAACTTCAATTACATTAGTCTTACAATTTATATTATACACATATTTCTGATTTATGAGTTGCAGAAACTCTGAACATGAATTTACAATTTTTTTTCAAAAAGTGTTGCTTTCAATTTTTTCTATTTGAATTATGTAACTTCATTGGTACCTTAATAAATAATTATGTAAATTTTCGATCTGTAAGAATATGGCTTTCAAAAAAATACCATTGACATCTTCTACAGTTCAAAACCAGAATGCAGTGAATTTTCTGAAATACATATTTTGTACGAGAGCTACATTTTAACAGTAAAAGATTTTGTTGTCAAACCAATGGCCGGGAACGAACGAAGTAGATTTACATAATACGAGTTTTAATAAATCTTAAGCTACACGCGTTGAATTGAAAACTTAAGAAAAAACACAACAACACATATTTTAATAACAAAAAAAAAATCTTCACGAGTAAATTGTTCTATTTACCAATGTAATTTCTGCAGAATAGTTCTGGGATTTATTTTCGAGCTCACATCTAAATATAATCAAATCAACTTCTAATAGAAATTCAACCAAACAATTAGTTCGATCGGATTGTCTGTGGTTTGCGAAATCGTTGAACAATTTATGTAATATGATTTTATCAATTTTCTGTTATTTTGACAGAAAATTCCCATCCCAGTTACCACCACTACCTCAACTGAAAACAATCAAATATTCACTTTATTACTTTTCTATAGCACCCTCCAAACATTTCACTTTTGATAGAACAGCTCCTTCTTTTACAAAATGCCATCTATACATATAGATCCTTACTTCCGCACAGTCCATTCATTAAACTAATTAGCTATAGGACAAACTGTTACCACGAACCCGGCCAATTCCGCTCCATTACCAATCAAATTATGAGCATTTCCTAAAACGAAGGATATACCCACCTGTACCAATCAATCTAGTGTGCTCTGCTACCTACTTCCGGCTCATCCATTTTCCATAATATTTGACGTTATTGAGTTACCTTTTGTTTTACTACAGTTCGTTGTAGGAATGTAATTTGAATTCAATTGAATTCAACCGCAAATCAAATTCTACACAGTCCACAAGAGATACTCCTGTATGCATATACCAACGCGAGTAATTACACCGACACCATTGCATTCGCATACAAACGCAGAGATGCAGAAAGTCTCTGCGGGAAATTAATCTCGGTTCAGATTATTTGATTTCCATTTCCGTTTCCATCACTCTGACAGAGTGTCCATCCGGTAAAATTGGGTTATGTGTATGTCTTGGTGAAAATATCCACCTGCTATGTTAGTTAAATATTTGGTGAAATCCAGGCAATGCGATATTGTCCTGGATTGAAGTTTGCTCTCGCAGTGGGTCCAGTAGCAAATCCCAATGGGAATACTATTGAGATCTGTGTTAGTAAATTTATATAAAGGAATGTAAGCTGCGTTATGTTGTAGTAGTGCTCGTGGCTGTGACATAGTGGTAGTCCTCGCCGGTTGTCACGCTGAAGGTTCGTTGTTTAAATTCAGATGTCTCAGAAAAATTTATTTCTCGCGAATTAAAAAGAATTTGATCGATTTCAGAAAATAATTTCAAAACTTACTGCGAAGACAAAACACTGGAAGACAAAACACTTGATCGCATAAACAGTGAATAAAAAGATACATCTGGGAAAAAAACTTCTGTGAATCATAAGCAATGACAAAAACTTTCAATAATATTTGAACCACCACTTACCTCAACCTAGGGGAAGGGCAGGCCCCAAAATGTGGTTTTCATACCGCCAACTCACAGGCCAAGTATTTGAGAGAGTTAAATAACTCAACCAATTGTTGGCAGATCAAAAACCACATGTCGGGGCCTACTTGAACTTAATCTATAAGTTTGCAGCAGCCCAGTCGAGCCACCAATATTTATCACGATTAGGTCTACTTCCATTTTCTATATCTTTTTCTGGTATGCCTATTAGTCCAGTGCAATTAGTCATTATAAATGAAAAATGACGGAGCCAAGTTATAGTGAATGGATTTGAATGATTTTTTTTTTGGTTGGATTACCACTAGAAAGTTTACCCATTAAATATTACCGCAATTCTTTAAATCCGTAAATTTAGGCAAAATATCAAAATTTCAAAGCAAAAAATTAAAAATGAATTTTTTTTCTTACTATACAGGGTATTTTCTTACAATACATATATTTTGGGATCAGAGTCATTGGTTCATGCTATGCAAAAAATCGTATGGGAGGGGGGGGGGGGGGTCTATCTTGAACACCCACTGAGCTACAGGGTGTTTAAAAAAGATCATTGAAGTAGGTACCAACAGTTATTCTAGTACAACTTCTAGTGTATTAGACTTAGAGCAACCAAGGTAGCATTGTTTCATAGACAATTGATTAGTGCTTATCACAGTTAAAAACTATTACCATCTTTAAATGGTTTTTGAGATATTGGTCTTC
Organism: Brachyopa scutellaris; assembly: GCA_949775065.1. NCBI lineage: Eukaryota > Metazoa > Arthropoda > Insecta > Diptera > Syrphidae > Brachyopa > Brachyopa scutellaris. The sequence goes on along the minus strand of OX459112.1, from coordinate 182,717,749 downwards.
AAACACAGATTTCTATAATTTTTTTTTTCATTTTAGTGAAAATCGTATTTTTCTCGGAAAAGTGTGCCCATAATTTATTTTATTAATATTGTTTTCATGTACCATAACGTCACCTTACAGTTTTCCTGGTATTAAGTTATTTTAGTCACAAGAACCTATAAAAGAAATGTACTATACTTAACGCTCCCATCTATCCTGTATTTCCCAGGATTATCCTGTTTCTTAATACAAAATCCAGTAAAACGTTACACCTAAAAATTAATTTATACCCTGAACTCTTCCAATTCAAAATTCACAGAATTCGGAATTATTCTGTGTGCTTTTCATTAACTCCACCATTGCACTTCATAATACTCACCACGCTAACTTTGCCGTTGTATTGTGTGTGTCTACTCTGCGCCACACTGCTTCTGTCGAAAAAGTTTTCGCCGCAATAAACAAAACATGAACAGAAGAAAACACCGACTCAAAGTAGAAACTCTCAAAGCCAATCTTACGCTCAAAACCAATATCAAAATAGAATTTCACAAATTCATTAAATCGACTCTAGATATGCTTCGCACAATTGCATCGAATGAAAAATATGATGTACGAATAAGTGAAAGCACCGAACAGATCGATAACGACTCAGATGACGACAGTTAGAATTGAAATTTCGAAATTATAAAGTTGGCATTCATTTGTATCCAATGTTAATTTTTTGTTTATTTTTTTTTTTGTCAATAAATAAAAAATATGCGGAAAATTTTGAAAATCAACCAAAATTATGCTTTTTTTTGCCTGTTTATTTGTTAAAAGGAAAAATCCTTTAAAACTCCTGTTCTGAACAAAATAAATCCTGTAAAATGGTGAAGTTGGTTCATTTTATCCTGTATTTTGAATAAAAGGAGATGGGAGCATTAACTATACTAGAAGTAGCATCATTTTCATGGGACAGGCCTTAAAAAAACAAAAAAACATTAGCTGAAGGATTCAGAAGGTAAACTTTTTACTTTATAGTATACGAGATTCAAAAAATCCCGAAACATCTAAATCCATTCACTATAGCTGGGTTCTGAGGTATAAACCTAATTGCACTGAACTACATGCAGTATCTCAGTTTAGCATTTTTATCCGCTGAGTGCGCGGGCATATTATTTGTTCTGTTGTCCGTCTAGTAACACGGTAACATGATTTTCACGTCAGATCATATATGGTTAGAATAGAAAAGGCTTTTATGAGACATAAATACCACTCTTGCCGTCTATTTATAACAAACAAATAGCGATTGGATTTAATTACAAATATAAACGAAAATTATTTCACTAACATTTTATCCATTCTAATGATATATATTTTTTTTTATTATTATTTCAGGTGACGCCGCTGCAATGAGGACGATCCGTTAGCGGCATTGACTATGGGACCAGAGGCATGGGCGTGTGCGCGGACCCTGGGTCTTACCGGTGGTGTCAGGCATTAAGCCGGTCGCGATCATCGTTCGCCACAACAAAAACAATAACACAACAAAATATAAAAACAACAACTTATCGTAAAACTTATTCAATCATATCTCGAACAACGCAAAATCTAAAACAACTCTTCAAGTCTCTGGAGCTGGTGTTTTTTGTTTTTGTAATCCTTGCAAAAACCACATTTGCCAATATTCCAGGTAAGTTTCCTTCTACCTTCCTTTTATATGTATAGGTATAGTCTCTTGTCATCTTCGTCCACCTTTTTCTCTGTAAGTGGGTTCATCTTCATAGTCATCGCTCAGTTTTTGGACAGTCCCAACTGTTCGAAGGTAAGGACACTTACCCGAATGAATTGTGTGCACAATTTTCAATTTCAACAACACAGCCAGCCAACCAACCAGACCAGGCGACAACGACTGAATCAGTTGTCAGTAGTCAGCATTATCCTGTCGTCTATGGCACTTCAATTCAATGACAATTGTTAAATGTTGATGACACTCGAATGTTGCCCAATCGGGAGTGAATGGCTCTTGTCGCACGTAATCGACAATTTTCCATTTTCACTTCGACGATGGCGATAGATACTATATCCCCAGGGAAATATTCCCTCAATATGTAGATACTCCGACCGAATGAATGGCTGCGGCGAAAATTGAATTTCTTTGAATGTAAGCAACAACACCGGTGTGAGTTATAATGTCGGCCTATTTTATTCGCAGGCCATTAACCCAGGGTAAAGTAGAGGTAATTCCTAATCCTGGATCTGTGAAGTATAGAATCTATTTGCGCAGAAAATTAATTAAACTTCAAGTCGTAGCTATGAGTACGAGTATTGCGCGTATGAGGTAACCCCAGCAAATACAAATACGAACCTTAAGCCTAACTGTAGATAATCATGCAGCCTGCACGTATTCATTCACACACAGAGAGTCAAGTACTTAATAAAGTTCCACGTGTTAATGGGGCTCGGATTGATGGGGGTGCTGATTGCTCAAGCGCCTGTGATTCCATTGTCCCAAGAGAAGAGTGGAGGTTTCCTCAAGTAACCCAACTTGTGTGTGTGTGTGTGTGTGTGCGTGTGTGTGTGTCCCGGGTGGTGGCAAAAGTACTTGAGAATCCATCCCCATGGACGTAGATTTAGCATATTGGATGAGTGAACAGATCGATTGAATTGTTAGCTAAGAGTCCTTGTTAGGAGTGAAAAGCGGATTTTTTCTGTCGCCCTCCCCCCTTTTGCTGTTCGTATCTATCTAAGCCAACCAATGCGTTTTATCTTTTGTTTGAGTATTGGATCTGTGATACTTAGAGTTAGAGAAAGCGAGTGACATGCATGTGGGTTTGCTTAAAGGATCAGCTTAGTTTAGCATGACCTTCTGGAAAGTTTTTTGTGCTGTAGCTGCAAGAATTACCATAAAAAAATGGAAAGGATAAGATTCAATTTGTCAATGCGATAAAAATTTGCAAAAATGACATAAAACTAATTTATTCCAAGGATACGATTGCAGAATGCTGTTTTCTGTAGTCAACTTATAACCATACATAAGAATCTATAGACCAGTGCCGAATGAAAGATCAATCACTCGTCCTTGGAAGACCTACATATGTACATACATAAAAGGTTTTTCAATAAGAGCGCTACAAAAGTTTTTTTTTAAATAAAACAAAAACGGTTTTGACGTAGCCCCACAGGAAATAGTCTAACGGCGTCAAATCGCACGACCGAGGCGGCCAAGCGGATGGACCATTTCGTGAGATAACACGTTCTCCAAACTTGGTTTCCGATAAATTGATTGTGACATTTGCTGTGTGGCTTGTGGTGCCGTCCTGTTGGAACCACATTTCCTCCAAGTCCATATCATCCAATTGGGGCCAAAAATATTCGGTTATCATTGAACGGTAGCGATTCCCATTCACAGTAACGTGCCGGTCTTGATCATCACGGAAGAAGTACGGCCCAATGACGCCGCCGGCCCATAAACCACACCAAACCGTATTTTTTTCGGGATGCAATGATGACTTATAGAGTACGTGTGGATTGCTGCCTGACCAATACCGCATATTTTGTTTATTGACGAAGCCATTCAGCCAGAAAGGAGCCTCATCGCTGAAGATGATTTTTCGATGAAAATCCGAATCATTTTCAAGTTGTTGCTCAGCCCAATTCACGAACATACGACGCTTCTAGTGGTCAAGCGGCTTCAGTTCTTGCGTCAATTTAATCTTGTAAGGATGTAGGCCAAGATCTTTTCGCAAAATTCGCCACAACGACGTCACAGAGATGCCCAATGCTTGAGAACGACGTGTGAGAGACATATTTGGGCTTTCTTTAACTGAAGCCTCAGCGGCAGCAATATTCTCGATACTACGGGCACTTCTTTGTCTCACTGGCACGGGAACATTTTGTACTGTGTCTGTGGATTCAAATTTTTTCACTAGACGCTCAATTGTTGATCTGCTAGGACGATTATGACGACCATAAATTAGACGTAGCGCTCTTAACGTTGAGGCCACTGACTCCGAATTTCGGTAGTAAATTTTAATAATTTCGACTCGTATATCTTGCCATCATAAAATGGCAAACCTTACTGAAGAGAAATGTCAAAAGAGAAATATGGCGTCGTTTGATGTCCCTATCGCTCAACTTTTGTAGCGTCCCTGTTGAAAAACCCTGTATAACAAATCTATAGAAGGACACCTTTCACATCTGCCAAAACAAGGAAAAATGTAATAATTAATTTCTACCACTTATTAAGCTATTATAATGTAAGTGGGCAAATTGTTTCTGTTCACTGGTCGGGCTTAAAACATATTAAATAAGTATCAAGAGAGCAACAAGCAGCAGCTCACCGCGAAATAAGTAAAACTCATTAAATTACGAAATTTTATTGTGGAAAATAATTTCTCTCCATTTCCCTCATTCATTTCCTTTTCGTTTTTGTTTTCCCATTCAGGAAATATTCTATTTAAAGGTGAAATACCATAAAACACCTTCTATCTTCTCTCGTACAGCCGTTTGGCAGGCAGTAGGCAACGTTGTCGTTTGGTGAATTTATTCCTTCTTTCACTTCAGTAAATAAATCGTAAAATTTTAATTACCCTAGTCAAGCAGTTTTGGATCGTCCTGTGTGCTCCCTTTTCGTATCAAGAGCGCAACTGAATATACATACATACTATCTCCCCAAAAGCAGACCGAGAAGACACCTCCGTCTTACCAAAAACAAAAAAAAAACTGAATTCCAATTCCAATTGGGTACTTCTCATTAAATACAAAAACAATACACACGACAAATGGCGTCCGGTATGGCGCTTATGATAATAATTATCGTCTTTCGTCGAAAAGAAAATTTTTAAAATAGTTGCCAAGTGGCAAAAAGGACACAATCTAAAAACAGCGCAGGCAGAAGAACAAGCTCTTCCTCGCACAATGAATTACTTTAAGAAGAAAAGAAATTATGTTTGCCAGTATGGCTGAAGTTAAAAAAGACGACGAAATGGAAGGGACCAGCAAGGATATAAATTGGGCAAAATGTTAAACAGCCTCAAGAAGATAAAAGAAAATGGGGAAAATGTCCTTTTCTTAACTTAACTCTCGGGCAAATAATTACCTTCATTTTGTACTCATTTTTTTTTACTTCTTAATTAACGAATTGAATTTTAAGGACACACCTTCGAGAAAACACGTGGATGCCAAAAAAAGTAGAAAAAAAAACATTTCAGAATAAAATAAACATTAATTCTACAACCCGGGGATATACTCGTCCTCGGACATAAATGACGGTGGTGTTTCAATCTCTCAGGGTGTAAAAGTAGTTTAAGGATATTTCATTTGCATCCGATGAGATAATAAAAAGCCCTCTTAAAATCAATTTACAGTGTGACTACTATAACAACTATTATCCTTAAGTGCAGAACAGCTCACCCTCCTGTTCCACAAATAAAACTGTAGACATACGAGTACTCGTACATAGACATGGTGTCAGCGTCAGCACCTCAATGGATAGAGAATAAAAAACAAGTAAGCTTTTTTGGCAGCTACGCGGATTACGTTTATCCTTGGTAAAGTGTTGAATGGCGGTGGCTGTATATGGTGAGAGGCACTTTCCAGAAATTGGTAGGAAATTTATGAAGATAAAGTTAGTTTATGCCCGCTTGCTGTTGGTTGGTTTTCAGCGAATTACGTACACCTGCAACTGTGTTATATGCATACAAATAAAAACTTACATATACCCACTTATACAGTAGTGATAATAAAAATTCGATCGTATAATTTTAAAATTTTACTATATACGCTCTACGGGATTGGTAGTAAATTCAATGGGGGAAAACACCTTGGATTGAAGTAGTTTGAAGGAAAAGTGTGTTTTTTTTTTTTTTGTTAGTGAAAATCGGTCGCGGTTTTATGACTTAATTGAAAAATGTTAAGGTGTAAAAGAGGTGTAAAAGTAAACTCATCTCAACTTTATGTCGATTTTAATGGACAAAACCGAAATTTGATTATGAAGTTCGAGTACGAGGTACGCGGGCGTACGTATCATAACGAACACAAGAGCAAAAAATGAGTTTAATGAATACTTTTTGGCAGATGTATAAAGATTTCCATTTAAGGAGTTATAAGTTATAAGTACTATAAGTTACCGACCAGCAACCAATCTTTCGTTTATAGTTTGCACTCCTTAAAAAACAACCATTACGTAGTGAACTTTTATTGTAAAGTTTTCTTGGGCTTGAATCTGACAAAAGGTTATAGGTATAGCGTATAGGTTCGGATAAGATAAAGTAGACTGCTAGGAGCTAGAACATACTGACAGACTCTGAAATTTCTGCTGAAACTAATGCTACTTGTACTTTGTTTTCAGAAAACTGTGCGTATGGAAAAAAAATCACGCGATAAGATTTTGACAAATTTGCAAGCACATTGCGCACTTTTAATCTAAGAATCCAAGTGTCATGGTGTCATTAAAGATTGACTTTGATCTATTTTAATGGTAAAGCCTTTAAAATAATGGCTGAGTTCCAAAACATCAAAAAAAATGCGCATCGGGAATGCATCACTGCCATTGTTATGCGATGGTACGAGTACGATGGTTTTATTTTGCAATGCATCATGCTTTAAAATTTTTGACTTTTTGGAACGGTTTGTTTTGTTTCTAAGAAATGTCCAAGAAATTCAGTCCTTTTTTTCTGAAAATTTTTCAAGAAAATATCAAAATAACAAATAACTAAGCTTAAAATAAACATGGTGATTTTTTTTTTATGTTTGTCGGAAAAAAAAAAAAATCCTCAAATCACAACGCATCACAATAAACTATGATGCGTTGTTTGCTTTTATTTGCGCAGCGGTTGCTTTTATAATGCATTTTGGAACGCGATACATTGCATCACTGCTATTTATTGACGATATAGAACGCTTGGCTTTGCAGTGCTGCGGAAGAACTGCGTTTTGGAACTCAGCCAATGTCTCAGCAAGCCAAATATTAGCGAAGGATCTGAGCAGAGCAGTACGATTTACTTACTTACTTACTTAGTTGGCGCTACAGCTCGAGGTGAACCTGGGCCTGCTTCTCGCAACCATTTGTGTGTGCGTGTTATATTTTTGCACGAATGGAAGGGACCTACAGTTTTTTGCCGACTCCGAACGGCGAGTTGAGAAGCTCAATCGTGACAAATGATACTCTTTGATGCTTGTCAGACATTCGAAAGAGGTGGGCACTGTGAAAAACTTTTAGGTGTTTGCGGCGGGATTCGAACCCAAGACCGCTGGCACAGTAGTCCGACGCACTAACCACTTGCGCTACGGTGCCCACAGCAGTACGATTTGGAATGTAAAAAAAAAACCTCACTATATTTTATCTCGCCGAATAGTGTAGTTAAACTTTTCCAAACATTTCGTGAGAAATTTTTAAAGAATTTTGAAAACACATGTTTTATGTTAATTTTTTTTAAAAGTATTTGGCTGGGCTACTCTTATACACTTAAGGAGAATGCTTTCATAACAGCTGGGGCGTGAGTGAATTATAAGAAAAAAAATATTTATAATTAATCAAATAATTATTGTTAAATGCACATCTGCTGCGAACGTCAAAAAATATTTCAGGATTCACGTGGATCATGGGTTATATTCCTCCTTTGTATTCTAAAGACTTGTGGAGCAATTGAAAAAAAAAATGTATCTTCTTTGAATTAGTCCTGATTTATATTTTTCCATATTATTTCCATTCGATGTTGGAAAATACGAAAAAACCGGTTTGGTGGTTTATTACGAATAGTTTAGGTTTTTCACAATTAACAAATTTTTTGACTTTTGGTTGTTGATTGAGCACAAAATTCGTCGACCTAGATTGGAAAGGTCTTACATAAAAGCCACACTTTGAAGCCATAAGAATTTATTTCAGATTCTTCACGTCTTGAAAGGTATGAAGTTGCCCAGAGAAAAAAAAATGGTAAAAACAGTAACCGAATGTAAAGGAGGCTTTTTCTATGAAAAATCGGTTCATATATTTACATACGAGTACTCATTTTACATGATTGTTTTTCTGTTAAAGAGTTTCTCCGATGTTAGATTTGGTTTTTCTTCGAGCACTAATGGTGGATCGGGTTGGATCAGATTTCTACTCAGAGACAATGTTCAAACGAGAATCCTTAGTTTCGTACTACGTTCTGTCTTCCAGGTAGAATAACTTGCAATTGAAAAGGCTACAATTCCAGTAGAAAATAGTTTTTTTTTTTTTTTTTTTTTTTTTTTTTTTTCCGAGGGTAGGTGAAAATCTTCCATAGACACTATGAGAATAGCAAGCGCGTGCTCATAGTAGTGTCAGATTCTTACTGACCAAAAACACCACCCTTCGATATAAATTTGTTAGATACTGCAACTAAGTTATACTACTTATCAAGCAATTTTTCTATCACGAAATATAAACGTTTGGCAGGTTACTTTCCAATGAAAGATCCTGCATGTTCCGCAATTTAGACGCGGTTAATCCTTATCTCGCCAAGTCGAAAGGTTTTGTTCTTTGTAGTCGGCGCAATAAATTGCTCTCATCCAAAATAAGTAGGACTGTATTATTAACATGTCCGATTAGTCGGTTTCTATGTTTTCGCGCGAAGCTTCTAGTTTCAGCTTCGATTGTCGGAATTCCGAGATCCCTGTGGATATCGTCGTTTCTAGCATACCACGGTGCTTGGACAATTTCTCTTAGCACTTTATTTTGAAAGGTCTGTAAAATATTGGCATTTGTTTTTTTGGTACAACCCCAAAGTTGTATACCGTAGGTCCACACCGGCTTTAGCACTTGCTTGTATAAAAGCAGTTTGTTCTCGGTACTGAGGTGGGAATGTTTCCCGATTAACCAGTACATTTCTCTATATTTGATTTCTAATTCTTTACGTTTCATTTTCACGTGCGAATTCCACTTCAGCTTTGCGTCAAGTGTCATTCCCAGGTATTTGGCTTCATTTGCAATGGGAATTCGGGCCAAATTTATAAAAATTGGCAAGTCATTAATTTTTCTATAAGTGAAATTCACGTGAACAGATTTAGTTCCGTTAAGGGCGATCCGCCAGTCCCTCGTCCATTCATTTACTTTATTCAATGCGTTTTGCAGTTTGGCAGTCGTTTCCTCGATTGTTTTACCTACCGCTAGGATAGCGGTGTCGTCGGCAAACGTAGCAAGGATAGTGCCATCTTCTTTCGGTATATCACGAGTATATAACAGATAGAGAAGCGGCCCCAGAACGCTTCCTTGCGGTACGCCGGCCGAAATTTCTGTGAGCTCTGAGTATTCGTTTCCATTTCTAACACGGAAGAGTCTATTCCCGAGATATGAATTCAAAATCTCGTATAGGTTTGCGGGAAGTACTTGTCGTAGTTTGCATTTCAAGCCATCGTGCCACACCTTATCAAAGGCTTGCGAGACGTCAAGAAATACGGTTGAGCATATCTTTTTTTCTTCTAGTGCTTTTTCGATTACGTTAGTAATTCTATGCACCTGGTCAATCGTCGAATGCTTACTTCTGAACCCAAACTGGTGGTCAGGTATTAGATTATTTTCTTCTATAACCGGTTGGAGACGCCTTAGCAATATCCTCTCGAAAATTTTGGATATGACGGGAAGAAGCGATATTGGTCTGTATGATTTTACTTCATATGACGGTTTTCCTGGTTTTAAAACCATTATGACTTCCGCAACTTTCCATTGGCTCGGCACGTGTTTTAATCTGAGTGCAGCATTTATAATATGGAGAAGCTTAATTAATGCTTTTCTAGGTAAGGCTTTGAGAATTTCTCCGGTGATCAAATCATAACCAGGAGCTTTCTTAGGTTTTAGTTTCGCGATCTCACGTTCGAGTTCTCTAAGCGTCGCAGATCTGCGCGTTAAATCGTCAGATGGTGGAACTACCATCCTTGTGATGTTGATGTTGTCATGAACCACTTGACCAACGTTCGGTTTAAAGGTTTCTTCCAAATGGCCGGCAAAAATATCCGCTTTTTCTTTATCTTCCCTTGCCCATTCATTTTGATTTATTTTAAGTGGCGGCGCAGGGATTTTGGGCCTTTTGGTGCCTTTTACGGCTTTCCAAAGGGAATAATTGGAATCTTTTTTCGCTGTTAAACTCTCAAGGTAAGAGCCTATCGCACGATTTTTAAAATCCTTAATGCTATTCTTCAACAAATTGCAGAGACGATTCAGATATGCTTTATGCTGTGGAGCACGACTCTGTTGCCATCTTTTACGCGCTTTTCTTTTTTCCCTGATTAATTCTTTTATTTCAGAAGGATATCGTAGACCGTATTTGTCCGGCGTTTTTCTTGGATTGGGCGTATTATTCCAAGAGGCGAGCTGTACTATATCAACGAAGCGATCGACTTCAACCTCAAGTTCATAGGGTGTCGTAAGCGGTACGCTCAGTTCAACATTTACTTCGATTTCGTTCCTTCGTAGAAAATAGTGATGTAGCAATATAGAAGGGAACGTGATAACAGACACGAACTAGCTAGAGTGGGATCAGCCATGAGCTACAATGCAGCAGGTATCTCTTTATTGCAACCGATTAAAAAGTCTATTAAACCTGATCGACCATTCACATTTCATTCTTTATGACCGAAAGTAGATGTTAAAAGGATAAAGTTTGTGATATATCTAGACAATAGATTTATACGTTTAATTACCGGAATAATCACAGAACATAGGTGCTATGGGTCATATAACTAGCATATGGCCAGCTGCGTCCAACCATATTTGCAAAGTTTGCGAAGACGAGGAATGTGAATCAATCTAACATCAACGGGGCTCCTGCTCCGCTCTACAAAAACGATGCCTCCGCACCTTTTTAGCTAATACTGTGATTTGAAAGAAGATTTATTGTATCATTGTCCAACGGGCAACCGTATTCCTAATGAAGGTCGTCGTTGGTTGATGCATATCAATCGTGAATTACAATAACCTGGGTGCTAGAAACCTAATGTTCTTTTTATTACGACTAAGACTTTTTTTTAAAGTAGCTAGGCATTGAAGATCTTTGAAGCAGCACCTTACTAGTTTTGACTGCGAAGAATAGGAGCTCAGAGCATGGCTGTCTGTGAAATCATAACCTCTTTGTAGATTTATCAAGGCGCAGATCTCAGTGGTATAGACATAGAAATTTTAGTGTTGGGCCTAAAAAAAACCTTGTTTCAACAAAAATCGCCATTTTCGATCCATCCGTGAACCATACCAGACTTTTTGGGTAGGCTGGGTCCGCTGTTTGATCATGGGGATGTTGCCCATTTATTAAGCCACATATTTTAGGAAAAAAATGCAGACTTAGAAGACTCAAAGATATTGTCAAATTCACAAAGAACACAAACTTGATAAAAAAAAAGAAAATTAATTCCCAAACCATAAAGAGATTGAAGGAAGTGTTTACTGTATAATCACAATCACAACAGCAACACTGAAGCTAGTATCAGATGATTGGTGCAAATACACAAATTTCATTTATGTATGGCATAAACAAATTCTACAAAAATTCGTACAGAAGTACGATCTGTGTATGCCACAAATATTTGTGGTTCAGACGATTTGTATTTTTTGTCACAAAGCCACAAATTTCATCTGTACATATATCGCCATACATAAATACGGCAAACACAAATCAATTTATGTATAGGTACTGATTTGGGGGTTCAGACGATTTATGTTAATCTACACAAATGGAATTTATGTTCATATTTGTGTATATATCAGGTTGGATTTTATTGGATCGTGTTTTGAAGTGTATTCAATAAAATTAAATAATTAAATTAATAAATAAACATTTTTTTTATTGCTTCGATTTATTCTGGGGTCAAAATATAACAATTTTGAAAAAACAATGTGTTGCGATTATTTTGGCCGCGTCCTTACTCGATAATGAAGAGGAAGAAGCTTCCTTCTCAAAAATATTTTTTGTCAATAAAGCGATGCTTGCCTGAAACAACTTTAAGAGCGTTATTTATCTTATTTCAGTCAAATTTAGATATAAGATACAAATTTAGGTACAAGATACTGTCTTTAGCAAAGTGCCGTACTTTTTGGGGAATATATTGGCTTGGCCACCGCGAGGTGGAGGGCTCCAGTTGTCAGCCACTCAGTTCTAATTCAAAATACTTAGTGCACAAAAGGTGGTGTTCAAAAAGTTAAGACATTCATTCTAAAATAAAAATACAACAGACAGAATACCATCTCCACCATTATTCTAGAAGGGCTGGATGCAATTTACAAAGTTCTTGTAGGCGACATCCTGAGGGCGAGTGCTTACATCACATTGCCAATTCAAATTTTCACTTTTCGCACTTTTTTTCAACTGACACCGACAACACTGGCCGGTTGGGAAATCATAGTGTTTGTCAGCAAGTGTTTATTGGATATAACTCATGCGAACTGCAAGATACCGAAAGTGAATTTACACATTACCGCAGTGATTCTTTTAGGCCTAATCATCGCTTCCTTTTAGCATTACATCATGCATTATTTAAACATTTAACATGTTGTTAATGCCATCGATGCCAGGTTATTCAAAGGTATGGTTGAAATTTATTATTTTAAAACAGATGCCAGATGACAGGTCTGAAAAGGGTCATTCACTGACAAGCGAAGTAATAGAGCATTGAAATTGAAACTCAAGTTTTAAAAGTAGGTAGTTGGAATTTTAAAATAGAAGCCATCACTTCCTAGGCATGATTTTGGTAAGATATTGTTTTTTTCCAGATTTTCATGATGAAATCGCCAAAGCTACCCTACTGGAATATTAAATATTCAACTGAACTCTCAAAACCCATTTGTGTATGCGCATGAAATTCGTGTATGCATCAATTTTCAGAATACACCAACGATGTGACGTACATAAATGGTACATAAACAGTCATAAATTCATTTGTGTAGGTACCCGATCAGACGATTTGTATATCTACCCAGTCGCGGTTTTGCAAGGCCTTACCACTGGAACTACTTCTAGAAGTAGTGAACATAGAATTAGGCCGCATTACAGGCAATGAAATGTTTCAATTACAAAAGAAGTCCTTCCATAATGCAATACTGTTCATTAAACCTAAAACTAGTGAAATGGAAGGCATTACCGAACTAGTGAAGAGTAATGCAGAATGGAATTGGTCTATGCTTAAGAAAAGTTGAGGGCATTACAGTACGAATGCGAGGTAATGCGGCAAGGAAGGACTCAACAAGTATACTTTTCTGTAAAATGATCTCACCGCGTTGTTTATGACTGTCGCCTAGTTGTCGCATTTAGAATTGCGTTTGTTTGTTAATCAATGCAAATCATTTGATTTAAGATTTTAAGTGCGAAAATGCTAAGTTTTCGGCTCAAACTATGCTCTGCAAGCTGCAACGTTCTATATGCTATGTAAAATGATTTTTTATAAAACTCTAATTCACAGATTTTCAACTGAGAAAAAATTACCCAAAAAATAGAAATTTTTTTGAAACTTATGAAAATGAGTGGAAAATGCACTACTTGTAATGTGTTCGAGAAGTACTTCTACGTTGACTTTTTCGAAGGCATGAATGCACTACTTCTTTGTAATGTGTTTGAGAAGTACTTCTGAGGCAACTTCTGGGTATTGCAGAGTGGAGAGGCGATCGCTTCCGTCCTATGACATCCAATGCTAAATGTAATGCCTTTTTTACATGTGCTGTAATCGAGTTGAGAAGTAGTTCCGACTCCCTAGAAGTACTTCTAGAACTAGGTCTGGAATCCATGCCATCCGCGACTGGGTACACAAATTCGATTCGAGTAAGCAGCTTGACAACTTTTGTTCTCATTGCGTGTGAAATTGAATTTTTGTGACACAAGCTGAAGAATTGTGAACATTTTTTGACAAAAAACTCTTGAGCATTCGTCCTGTCCATCCATTAATGACAAACACAAGAATTGGTTCAGGTAAGTAATTAACTTTTACTCTTTTAGTTAATGAAAATGTTGGATAATGCGTCTCTTTCCATTAGAGCATGCTCAACGATCTACCAACATAGTTTCCCATGATTTGCAGTATTTTATTTTTCCAACTGACGTTAGAGCTCTGCATTTTATACAAAACACCGAACTAGGTATTTGGAATCATCTTGCAAAGGACTGTAAGAAATACAAATGAAATGAAACGAAATAACAAAGAATGAAAAGCAAATGAATAGTCAGGAATAGTTTTCCTATCTTTTCTCACAGCCGTTTTTTTTTTTTTCTGAAACAAAAAGAAAAATGTATTTCATGGAAATTTCTATCCATCTATGGAAAACTTTCAACAGCTTCTTTTCTCAGCTATCTTCCTTCGAGTTCGTATGAAAGAAAGAAAACTGAGAAATCGCAATCAACTCGGGTGACCACTTGATGAGTGTCCTCAATTTTTTATATCTTGCACCCGTTCCACTTGGAATCTTAATCAGTGTTTACTCTGCTGTCACAACGAAGACAAAGTGCAACATCTTAACCTTATTACAGATCCCAAAGGAGGGCAGCCACACAGACATACGCGCACTCGTACTGCCAGCCTGACAGTCAACCAACAAAGTATGTAATTATTATTATTATTACGAGTATTTGTTAAAATGATAATCGTGTAGAGCAGTTAATTAGAGCATTTAATTGCATACATGCATACATAAGGAGCCCGGCACTGCACAAGTGCATAAATGTCAACTGCCTGTGATAGGTGGTGGTGGTGTCGATGGTGGTTGGTTGGTGCTGGTGTTGAAAGACGTCACGTCGGTCGTAAAGGAACTGCTGATGCAGATGACAATGTCGTCGATGCTAATAGTTATCGTAATAATGACTATGATGATGGGGATGGTGATAGTGATGATGACAGCTTTTCACATTTTCCTAATGGGACACTCGGCTGCACGAAATACGAAATACAGCAAGAGCTGCAAACTCACGTGTATGTACTTAACCTACTCCCAGAGAGGCCATCTTTCCCTGGTTTCCTTTACAAGAGAGTCAATGGGTATTTTATATTTTTCCATTTTTCCTCCTTTTTTGTCGAGCAGTCATTGTGGGTGATGAGATGTGGTGACTACTAAAGCGCGATGCTGTTGAACTTAAGTAGGTGGTCGGGGTTATGACGACGATACCCTAAATGCAGTGTTGCAAGGACCACAATGATGTCCAGGTATATGGGTATATTTTTTTTTAGTAAATGCCAAGTTATCTCCGTAGCTCGTGTAAGTGTCCTGGAGATGGTAGTTGAAGTTCCCACTTCAATTAAAACTCGAATGGCAGAGAGGGGGTACTTAATTTTAGATTTTGAATATTCTAGTGCAGGGTAAATATTGCTGAGGGTAGTTTAGCTTGTACGCGTGTGGGTTCGACCTGTGTAGATATTTAAATGGAGGTAAATGGAATATTCAAGGAGATACCATGTACATAGATTATTCCTGAAATAAGTGAATGAGGAAATTATTAAAGCTGATCATGGCATAAGCTGGTTACGGTTATGAGATATTTTGTATATTTAACATGTAAGGAATGAATGTAACTTACCTTAGAATAAAACTCCGAAACCTTTGAAAATTGCGCTTTAACCTCAAATGGGAAGGGCTTATTTGTTTCGGACAACGTAATTCTTTGTCAAGAAGGACAAGAACGAGAGACAGACAGATCGGCGTAGTAATAGAAAACTCAGATGTTAGGTTCCAACTAACTCTTTGGGTGGTGTCCAGGATAACTGGAGAGCTGTACATTATTAAAAGTTTTGTCCTTGCTTATGATTCACAGAAGTTTTTTCCAGATTAATTTCTTCAGCCATACCAACATCCTACTACCTGTGTTATACCTTCGCAGTAGGTTTTCACATTAACTTCTGACTCATTCCTAAGACCAGACAAAATTAGGTAACAGCCTTATTAAATCCAGCAATAAAATCCGTAGATAGACAGGGCGGTGTAATTTCAACTCTACTATGGCTCTTCTTAGTCAGCAGCGAAATCCTGTCAGCGCTTTGACAGAGCAGAATTCTAGTATCAGAAATGTGTCCCACAGTAATAAGCGAAACCACTGAGTTAACTAACCAAAATACCAAAATTACAAGCTTCTACCACTACCCTCCTGTGTTAGTGACGTACGTGTCATCCTGGATCCTAAATTTAATTGAATTAGAACACGGAAACATCGCCTTCTACGCTTGTAGTAAAACTTTTGGTAAAAGGTGGGAACTGAAACCAAAGCTGGTCCTTTAGATGTGCACTGCCATAGTATGACCTATCCTCACCTATGGATCACTAGTATGGTGGCCTGCCTTAAGTAAAGCCTACAAAATCACTAAACTCGGTAGAGTACAAAAAACAGCCTGTATAGGTGCTACCGGTACTATGTGGTTAAACCAGACCAAAACATGAAACGCCTTCCTAAACATAGTGCCGATCGATCTATTCATATCAGGTACCTGGTGTCCTGTAGCGCTCTTTTACTCTGAGAATCATAGTATTGGTTCTCGAGACCTTATGGTCACGGCACGGTAAGGCTATCGATATTCTGCCGCAAGATTTTGGACTGATTCTTGACTTGATTTCAGCAAATCCACCCAAGTCTATTTCCCAACAATTGCAGTTGAAAAACAACTCTATCATATCAAAGTACTTAGTAGCAAAATCCTCTAACACACTTTCAAAAGCCAGACTTGATCCGTTTTTTTACAATAAAAACAGTTTCCCAGACAAAATCAATAAATCAAAAGTCGAGATCGCCAGAATAGCAGAAGGAAGCCTTTTTTAATTTCTCTGTGAATGTCTGGCACTATCCAAGCCAGACTACTTACTTACTTACTTACTTACTTAGTTGGCGCTACAGCTCGAGGTGAACCTGGCCCTGCTTCTCGCAACCATTTGTGTGTGCGTGTTATATTTTTGCACGAATGGAAAGGGACCTACAGTTTTTTGCCGACTCCGAACGGCGAGTTGAGAAGCTCAATCGTGACAAATGATACTCTTTGATGCTTGTCAGACATTCGAAAGAGGTGGGCACTGTGAACAACTTTTAGGTGTTTGCGGCGGGATTCGAACCCAAGACCGCTGGCTCAGTAGTCCGACGCACTAACGGCGCCCAGCCAGACTACTTACACTCGGCATATACTTCCTCAAAGACGTTTCAGAAATCTCTGACATAAAATTCTATAACCTCATAAGATTCCTCAATTTCACAGGATGGATTTGAGCAGTACATTCCCAAAACACTATAATCTACCAAATTAGGATGTGATAACAAAACAACCCACACGCGCTAATTGTGTATGGCAAGATACGCCATACAGCCGTACTTACCTACCATTCTTAAGACGTTTTACTAACGACATTTCAGATATCTCTTTTTTACTATACGAGTATTCCATGCAAAAGATTTCTTTCTCTTGGTCCTTAAAGATTTAAACGTTTCTAATCGAATCAATACGTTCTAATTACTGCAAATCCCCACAATTACTGTATACGAATATATTTGTACTCGTATAAGATCCAGAGGCTTAATAAATTTTGTCCAATACTTAATTGCTCAAGTGTCGAAAACATGTATATATTGAATGGTTATTGCGAATTAATTTAGCAGCAAAAAAAAAAACAACAAAAACAACCAAAAATAATCGAATTCGCGCGAACACAAATCCTATTATCAGCACAACTCGTAGCAAGCTGTATACGTACTCGAACTCGGTATTATGGATTTTGAGTTTTTGCGACGAAATTTATCATCTGTTTATGACAAGAAAAATGGGCTCTGTGACAAAGTATTTGGTCCATTTAAAATGAATTAGATGCCGAAGCGGAAGCGTAGGCGAAAAATTGATATTTAATCGGTAGCTTGGTAAATGGTCAAAGAATAATTACAGCACAGTACGAAATACCAATAAAAATAAAATATTAATAATCCCACACAATAGCGGAACATAATGACGGGGATGTGAATAATGTTTATTTAAAAATAACGCATATTTGGGGATATATTTTAAATGCTTGTTTTTTGGAATGTCATAAATAAATTTTAAATAAACATGGTTTTCGGAGTGAGTACGAAATATTGGAAATGGATTGTTCAATGTCGCCACAGTTTGTTAATATAAATCAAATAAATATTTTAAGTACAGTTCTATGTAAAAATATTAAGACCAGTAGGATAATTTTATAAAATATTGACTTTCAACTTTAACATATTTTTAATTCTTTTTCAAACTTAAAAAAGTAATTAGATTGTATTCGGCTTTATTAATTTAAAGACTGTTTTCAACTAAAGTACAAGACCTTCATCTGGAAAAAATAAGAACAATTATCCTACTTGTCTTAATTTTTTACGCAGAACTGTATTTGGAATTTGGACATTTTAATAGTGAAGGGTAGCTGTTCATTCCACTCCATATCATATTTCAACAGTTCTTGGAAAACGTTCAAAAACTTGAGGAAAGTGACGATTTAAAATAAGTAAAAGGATAAGTGCAAGTTTTAGCGAAATGGTGAACAGGATTTTAATAAAAAAAAAGCTTAAGAAACCGCACATTGATATGGAAGTAAAAAGCTTTTCCTTAAATATATACTGGCCTACTCCGCCTGGCCTACTAAAAAGGTAAGAGACTTTCGAATAATGTTACTCTATCCGGCGAACAAGAGCCTTAGAATAAACCTGTGAATTGAAAGCGATATCCTATCATTCGCGCTAAAAATGAGATAAGCCTCGGTCGATAAGCCTGTTCTGTTTAGAGTACTTAATATCTGTAAAATTAGTAAGTAATGCTCGTTTTAACAGTGCGTGAGTTAACATGTTGATCTGAGGATAAACTCAGGATCAACACAAATTTTGTTTTCACAGTACAGATTTAATTGGGCACCGTAGCGCAAGTGGTTAGTGCGTCGGACTACTGAGCCAGCGGTCTTGGGTTCGAATCCCGCCGCAAATACCTCAAAGTTTTTCACAGTGTCCACCTCTTTCGAATGTCTGACAAGCATCAAAGAGTATCATTTGTCACGATTGAGCTCTCAACTCGCCGTTCGGAGTCGGCAAAAAACTGTAGGTCCCTTCCATTCGTGCAAAAATATAACACGCACACACAAATGGTTGCGAAAAGCAGGCACAGGTTCACCTCGAGCTGTAGCGCCAACTAAGTAAGTAAGTAAGTACAGATTTAACTATAAACCCCACTTATATAGTGGTTTAAGTAAAGCCACCGACTTGCGTGGCTTATGCCCAGTTTCACAGTAAGAGTTTAAACTGAAGTTCAGCTTAACTTAAACGAGAGTTTAAACTTTTAGTTTAACTCATTCGGTTTTACAGTCTTAACTTATCTTCCAGTTAATCAAACCCAGTTCTGGAAACTTAGTTGGAACGTTCGCGTACTTATTGTTCCAAATATCTGTTTTCTGTCAGATTTTGAAGGGTGAGGTGAAATGCTCTCAAAAATAGTAAAACTACGAAAAAGTAAACGAACGCGTTGAACAAAAAATATAAATAAAACATTTTGTGATCTGACAGATTTGACAGTTCTTATATACATATCTGCCCAAAGAAATTTCTTATGCTAAAATTCGTAGCATGGGGAAATTTCGTACTCCCTCGTGAGCACTTTTTTTTACGAAAAACAATGAATATTTCGCGTACGCCAGTAATGATTAGGTATCCACTGGCGTACATAGAAGTAGAAGCGTAAAGTGAACAAAATTGACTAAGCCGCATATTGAGCCATTTCTAAAAAAGTTATATAGATTATTTTTTGCTATTCTGGCAGCTGTAAAAAATATACTTCAACAGAGCTGTGTTTCAGGAAAGTTTAAGCGGCAGAGTGAAGGCATTTAATTTAAACGATGAGTTAAACTCCACTTCGAGTTTAAGCGAGTACTCCCAAATCCCAAAATACATCAGAGAAAACCTATATAAGCAATAAAATATTTTGTCTGGCAATGCTACTGGCATTGCAACTCTCATGTTGCAAGTGGAGGGAGGATGCTGGTGATATTTTTGGAGACTTTAGTTGTGTTTCTGTTTCATCAGCATGCAAATCGAGGAATGAAAAGGAATACAGAAATTTTATAGTTTTTAAAAAAAAAAAAAAAACACTTAACACAGAAAGAATTTCGAATGACATTTCGTCTACATTCACAATAACTCTTTTCCATAAATGGTTCACAATGACACTCTTAACTAAACCACCCTTAAATATTGACTGGGAAAATGGAATCTTTTTAAATTACGTTTATGTTTGATCCTACACTTAACTAAATCAGCACTTAAGCCAGTACTGTATAATTGGACATAAGAGCCTTATCCATCCTCAAAACTATGACTTGTTCATGTATTTAGAATTTAGAGGATACCAAAGCGTAGTTTCACACATGAGTCAATTTGCTTGATCTGCCTAGATTTAGCAAGCTATGGGATCTTTTCCTAAGTATCATCGAATTTTCCAATTCATTCTTAATCGGATTGGGGTAAACTTTTTTTAGTTTTGTTTTGCATTTAAATACTTTCGCCATAAAAACATTGCTCTTAAAAAAATCCCAAGCCTTATGACAGAATTCCAAACCTTTATTCGTCACTTTTGTCTACCCTCTTCTAAATTGCTGTTCGCTAGTCACACCGCAGGAATCTTCGTGATTTCGTTAAAAAAAAAAGGTGTTCACTTACTTAACGCTTGTGTGCACTAATACATATCCAAAAGACAATTTCATTACTCATTCCATTTCACAGTTTTAATTTAAAATCCAAATAAAATGCACATTTCGGTCAACCACAAGGAAAGGATTTCAAATAAAACCTAATTTTTTTTTTGCCTTTCTTTACCCTTTTCTATGCTCTCCTGGGTTCTCACTTAATTTCACCGACAAGTACCTACCGGTGCGGTACAGGATGAGTGATGACAACCGAACTTAATTGAACATACAAGTTAGCGAAATATGTGTGTCACCGTTGTCGTCGTCAAAGTGATTGCTATTCTTGTTCCACTCGAGTTTACTTTTAATTTCATTTTATCTTCTGCTCCCACGTTGTTCAGCTCTTTTCGACACGCCACCTCCTCATCAAGATGAAAGCAAATTAAAGATGAAACACATTTCTCCATCATTCCACGATCAGTATGCACGTCATACCAAAAACAAAAAAAACAAAAAAAATCAAAAAGGAACCCCAAAAAGGATTCGTCGTCGAATATAAATCAAAAGTGTTTTATTATTTAGCATGCGAACGAATCCGAAATTTCTATGTTCCCAGTGCCACACATAGTGCTGCATGGGAGCGGGGGTTGAAATGACACATATTAAGCCAGAATATACCCCCACCGGAGGCTCTCTTTTTGTGGATACCTACATTTACTTGTGTATGAAATGAGAAAGAAGATGCCACTACTGTGGCATCCTGCCGGTGTGTGTATAAATTAAAAATCGAGGGTTGGCAGTGGCACAAGCGCTGGGGAATTCAAGGTATTCTCACAATTCATCCTTTGCCGCCTGGCCCGCAGAATACATACTCATTCGCATGGCTTAAATTACCCTCGAGGATTGGTACAAATGTGTGTGTGTGTGTGTTGGATACCTGGGTTTAAGGCGCGCACAGACAGGGATAACCTACGACGACAAGTGCTGGAAAACGAGGACAATTCTGTAAGGGAATAATTAGAGCGGAAAATTTATGATTCACTGGGAAACTTTTACTGCTTTCGTCACTAGCGCCGCGCCGGTTGTCGTCGTCATATAGCCGCCGCTACAGCCCCCTGCGATGATGGGGTAAGTTTAAGCACACACTTGCAACAGACGACGACGCAGAGGGTTGGCGTTGAAGCTATATGAAGGAAATACGAAAAAAGAACCATATCTGTGGCTAATTTCAAAACGAGTTGTTTAAGTCAGTTAAGGGTTCACCTAAATTTACTTAATTAATGGCACTTCACATGTAGGAGCAGTAGCAACGGTGGTATGCTTCCAACAATGGTCTTTGTGTTTATGTATACTACGCGTTCTATCTGTCGGACAAGGCCGCTATTGAGGGTGCTCAAAAACTGGGATAACGCCATGAACTCGTTCTGAATTAACTTCGACAAATTGATAGCAATTTTAGTGTACTCGTTTTTTGGATCACTCCTTTTTCACCCCACGGCCAATGGTTGCATGTGTGTGTATTTGAAATGCTATTGTGTCATAGATGGATACACCCAATCACCGTAACGTGATGTAATTTACAGTACTTCAATGGTACAAATGACCCTCCAACTAAGGGTGGAGACTGGTGAGTAGGTACATGTTGGTGATGTGTTTTCCTGTAGGTTTCGGAAACACTTTAGTGTAAAAGGAAACGGAGGCACCATTCACTCGAAAGGACGTCGATAATGTGCGTTTGTATCGGTGTACAACAAAATACTCTTAGTGCACGACCACCCACTAAGGTTTTCAATACCCAGTTGATTATCTTCCTGTCAGGTGTCAGAGAATGAAAAGATGAATCTAGTTGTTCAATTTGTTGTTTGTTGAGAGCTGGAATTGTTGTTGGATGATTTACTCAGATACTTTCGCCAGTCAGTGCGCATTCAGAATCAGAGACTGAGAACGTACTCGTATGCTTGCTTATACCTACTTCTGGAATCATTTATCATTTGAGATTGAAAATCTATCTACTATTTTACATGTGTGTGTGTTTGGAAGTTTTTTGTTTTGTTTTACTAGGACGAGTGCCTCTAGAAGAAAAATGTAAATTTACTTCCGATACTTGAACACACGAGATGGAAATAATGGCTTTTAACTTTTAGAAAAGATATATTTCAGCTTCGCTTTAAACTTCAAAAAGACTGCATACGTATTAAGGAGCTTAAGACGGTTGATGGATATCATGTGAGAAAGTCATGCGAGAAAAAGTTTAATAACAAGGTTCACTTATCAATACCTTACCCTTACAACTTTTGCAAAACGCATTCATTACTTTTACTATTGAAGGGTGAGATGCACTGCGACCTTAAAATCTATTGTGCCACCTACAAGTCCTAGACGAAGGAACATCCCTCTCGTCATTATTCCTATCGGAATTGGATGGAGAGAGCTTCGCTCACACCTAGCCCAGGTGAGATTGCCATAGGTCACATCCATTCCGTACCAGGAGCCTTGGGGGGAGCTCTGGACACCACAAGCTCCAAACATAATTTCGGGCGAAGGTTCCAATGTCTCCTTCTAGATCGCTCTGAATGGAACAGCGGAGGTTGGTCTGGTTTCCCATCAGAAAGTGTAGTCTTCTATACGGACGGGTCCCTAATGTATGAGCTCCCCGGAGCAGGTATATACTCAGAAGAATGCCAAATTGAGCAATCTATTCCACTGGGAAGATTTACAATTGTCTTCCAGGCAAAGGTGTATGCTATCACTAGCACAGCACACATTGCACTTAAAAAGAGATGGAAATGCAAGTCCATGTACATCTGCTCTGATAGCCAAGCAGCTATTAAAGCCTGTTCAGCAGTGTTGATCAACTACAAAATTGTTGAGGAAGGTGTCAATAAACTGAACCACCTTGGGCGATCTAATAAGATCACACTGGTCTGGGCATTCTGATATCCCGGGAAACGATAAAGCTGACAGAACTAAGTTTCTGTTACACCTTAGCAGAAATGATCTCAAAATCCTCACAGGATTGGTCACTTGGTTCACTCCATTGAATGAGCACCTGGACAAAATTGGAATCAGAAGCTCGGGTCTTTGCGAGATGTACCTACAAGAAGTAGAGCACTTCATTAGTGAGTGTCCGGCCTTTGTTCGGATCGGAAAGGTCAATTAAGGCAACTACGTCCTACGGGACGTTGATCTACTGAAGCTCAATCTTTCGCAAAGCGAAGCAATGGGCAGATTTAGATCAATGTATAGCTCAGCAACAAACGTAGTAAGAGATTGGGTGCTATGAGTGGTAAGTCCTCTGCTGTAATTTGGTATTTACCCAAGCACTTGAATCTTATCGGGGTTAGTTCCCCACAATCCACCAGTATATGTTCTAGAGTCTTACTGGGCTCATTGCTAAATCTGCATAAGTCTTCATCTGATAGACCTGGCTTCCTGAGATATCCATTGAGTTTGCAATGCCCCGAAAGGAACGCAGTCAGGATGCGGAGTTTGTTTTTATCAAGGCTGATGCAAGCTTTGAATTTCTGCAATCTGTATTTACTTAAAAGTCTCCTCGCCTGTATTAGACCCTGAGTTTTTGTCCAGGACTTAGTTCTGTATGTCTTTTTCAGTGATCGGAGCTCTTCTTTTATTGTGTGTTCCCTTATGCCGCAGTAGGGTTCAGGACCCACAAAAGGTGTGGCAGCCCCTTTCGTGGCCTCTTCATTACCGTCTATCACCAAGCGTTCTAGTACCCAGTAGATGGTGACGTTGTTTCATTCGCCGAGTCTATTAAGTTTACCAAGGCATTCCCAGACGATTCTAGATTTGATGATATGAGCCCCGATTGATTTGATAGCTGCTTGGCTGTCTGACATTATTGCTATGTCGCATCTGCTGTAGCGTTTATCGAGAATGAGTTAAGCACATCTGTCGATACCACATATTTTAACTTGAAAAATGCTGATGTAGCTGCCCATGGGTTCGAATAGTTTAGTTCCGGGCCCAAACACTCCTGCCTCCGTTAAAACACATTCATTACTAACCACTTTTCTTTCTCTTTTTTCATCTCTTTTGCAGAAGATGCTGTACATATTACAGCAATCCTTGGTGAAGGTGTCATATTCAACTGCCACGTCGAATTCCCCAACGACCATCCGGTGCCGTATGTCCTGCAGTGGGACAAGAAGGTGAGCGAAACGGTACGATATCAAAAATCTTCTCTATACTCTCTTAATAAAAATATCGTCTGTTTTTTATTCCATATATTCTTTATGTATAATGCGTGTAATATGAACGTAACAAAACCGAATCCCCAAGCAAAAACTAAAATAAAAAAAAAATAATACCAATAGGTACAATGATATTATTTAACAAAAAAAATACAAAAAAATATTCACTTAAATACAATACAAGAAAATAAATATAATATTTTATTACTTTAAAACGTCCGTGAGTATTTTATGCTTGATATGAACATGAGATCAAGATGACAAACTTTAAACTTAAATATGAAAAAAAGCTATGCAAAGTATATAATTAATATTTTTTTAGAAATATAATTTTTTTTATTTTTTTGATATCATATAAAAAAGTTTCCTAATTCATTCATATGTCGCGTTGTTACGGTTTAAATTAATTTTTTATTTCTGTATTTTAAATTTAACTTTATAGATATATTTTTTTATGACAATTTCGTTCTAAATGTTTGTCGTTTAAAAAATAAAATTTAAAAAAAATTAGATTTATAAATTTAAAGAAAATTGCAAGAGTGGTGTAATTTTATTTTGTGTGGTTCAATTGGCTTTGAAGGCAGATAATTGCGATTGGCTGTTAAAAAGAAAATTGTTGTTTATTTAGTGAATTTGATTTGATTTTTAAAGACATCATTAAACAGCCGCCCTAATTCAGTTGGATAATACTTTTCATAAAAAGAAGTTTCAACTGGACGATTTCAGTTATAATTTAATTTTTCTTTTTACAGTTGAAGTAAATTTATCGCTTCATAGTAAACACTCAGAAAAAAACGCTTTTTTCATACATACTTTTATTGCCGATAAAATTAATATAAGACACCTAATAAGAGATTTTGATTTGATTTTTAAATTATCTAACTCAAAAAATTAATTAATTCAAATCAATGATTTACACGAAAACATTTTTATACAGAAAAGAGACACAAACAGGGAAACAAAAAACAAAATCGAAATTATTTCAATTAAAATAAAAAGAGAGTGAGAGAAGAATTAGGATGTTAGATTTATTTATTTTTTTATTTATTTAATAAAAAAAAAACTTAAATTTTACTTGAGAATCAATGGTTTTCATCGAACATCAATCATTTGTAATCCATCGAACACAAACAAAAAGATACAAATTCGCATACAAATGTTGTTAAAAAGTGAGACATTTCTAACTTAGTGTATGTGTTTTTTCTTTCTTTTTATACCTGAAGTTATACCTGAAATTTTTGCTCGAAATACATAATACTTTACATCTTTGTAAAATTAAATATTTTTGAATTTCGAATTTTTACAAAACTAAGAATTCATTTCAATTGAGCAAAAATTCCAGGACACAAATATTTTATTTTTCTTTAAAAAATATTCATTTATACACAAAATTTTGTTCAAAATGTGTGCTGAATGTAGAACAAACTAGAGCACAGTAAAAATGACAAAGGCTCTCAAAAGTTAGAATATAATCAATTAATTTCCTTCTTTTAGAATCTCGTCACTCTTTTTGTGTGAATTGTTCTAACATTATAATAATTAATATAATAGAATATTAAGAGTTTTATATTTTTTCCTTATTCAAGCACAAAATTTATTTTTACTTTTTTATTTAACCTTAGACTGCGTTATGGTATTGAAAAGGAGTTCTCAGTTACACCCCTGTGTCATAAACTTCGGACTCTCAAGTGGCGCTCTAATGAGTGAACACTAATGCATTGCGAAGTGAATTTAAAAAGTGCTGCCAACACCGTCTTTTGAAACGAAAATTGATTTTCTATGATTTGATGTCATTAGATCGCAGCCTATAATCTAGTCTTAAAACGTGACGTGACGGCACGAAATAGTCTTCTCATTTGAGGTCTGTTCCTTTACTTTCTGCTCCAAAATGAGCAAGTTATTAAATATCATGGAGAGGGGGTAAAATTCTCTCAGAAAGAGGCAAAGCTACAATAAACGAAATGTCATAAGCATATGTGAACAAAGTGGTGTTGTACGATTTTTGATTTAACTCTTGATGATATCCCAGAACCAATGCAGTATGGCGGAAGCTCTAAAGTAATTGCTGTAAGGGGTGCAATGTATTGCGAAATGCAAATTTCAACATTCAGAACATTCAACTTTCATCTATGTTCCTTTTCTTTCCATTATTTGACTTTTTGAATTGAAATAAAAAAATGCAAATACAGTCAAAAGTCCTAATTGGGACAGTCCGTAATCGGGACCTCTCACAATAGGGACACTCAAAAGAATCCCCATAATTGAGTCAAACCTCCGAATTGGAAGATTTTATAAAAATTCAACAAATATGACTTCTCTAATCGGGACAATTCGAGTTCAACCTTTCAATTAGGACATTAGACTCGAAAAAAAAAAAACAATTGTGACTTCTCTAATCGGGACAGTTATGAATTACAAGTAAGTTCCGGATATAAGGTTCACAGCTGCATCAAATAAAATTAAAGCGAAAGAATCTTCACATTTCTTACAAACTCCGTTATTGAATTTTCGCTGTAAAAATGTTCAGCACAACACTCTCTAAATGGGACACTTTCGAATTGGGACGAAAAAAAATGTTGGTCCCATCGGTGTCCCAATTAGAGAGGTTTTACTGTAATTGAAAACAAAAGAAACAACTGACTGACAGATAGTTTACTTTTTACAGGCAGAGATTTGTTGGGCAAGAATTCGCAAGATTTTTCAGACAGGTGAACATTTTTACTCTCTGTTTGCCTCTCTCTTTTATTACTTTTTTGTGTTAAGGAACAGAGTTGGTCTAGAATTCGTACAAATTCGTTTGAATTTGGAAGAATTTTCAGGTAAAGAAACAGACCTTTAGATTACTGACTCTTTCTTTATATCCCGTCGAAGTGTGCTGGACTGTCAGAATCGCAACTATCTCGCAGAAGTTCAGTCTTTTCAAAGCGGCCAGCTAGACCTCAATTAACTGATCTGAATATCAAAAGAGTATTCTATTTTGCTTTGTTTTATATTTTGACTATCCAGCTAACTTTGTTCCGCCTAAAATGGATTAAATTATTAATGTCCCTTTCGAAAGTCGAGCCAACAAAGAATGAAACTCTTTTGGAATTAAATTAAATTCAATGCATTTTATTAACACGAAAAATGGATTTCGCAAATTTCTGGACACTGCAACGCTTTGTGATAAGCTACGTTGTTTCCAGGTCGGCTTCTTGATCGGGTATTTCGGCGCTAATTATTGAATCGACTTAGTCCGGTCGGGTTTTTATCAATCAACCAAACCAGAATGTAATCATGCGGCAATCCTCGCTTCTGCCATTCGACCAAGTACATCCAGCAACATGGATGTCTAAAAACATTGTGCTTAACGATTAAGTCCATTTCTGTTTTGAGTTTTTGTTTAAAAACTCATGTGGTATGGTAATGCCGTGGCAGTCGCTTGAAGAATTAATGTCCCGAATGAAAAATGTCACAACTGTCAATCAATTGCATTAAACACGAATTGGTCGTTGACAAAATACCTTATTGAAATTCGTTCTTCCCAAATGGAATGAATAATTCAAATTATCAAACCGCAGAAATTCCTGGATGCATAAAGGAAATATGTGTTGATGCAAATCCAGATTCGATGTGCCGATAACCTCACTTCTGGAAATCACAATGTTCTGGAAAAAAGCACAAAATTCAACACCAA
The DNA here is from genome assembly GCA_949775065.1 of Brachyopa scutellaris. Lineage (NCBI taxonomy): Eukaryota > Metazoa > Arthropoda > Insecta > Diptera > Syrphidae > Brachyopa > Brachyopa scutellaris. Next base: position 182,689,317 of record OX459112.1, on the reverse strand, counting down.
TGAATTTCACTTGGTCAGTGAGTAAAAATACCTTTATTCACTTTGTGGATCGCAGAACAAAATACTTTCGTCGATTTAAAAGTGAAAAAATACTGCAATAATTTGCGCTCTATATCGAGACACAACCGCTTCGTATTGTAGCGACCCCCACAACATAGAATTCACCACATGTTGCTGTCGTGACATGCGAACAGAGCCACAGGCATCCATCTTCTTTTGCAGCTGTCACTTCGCCTTTTTCTGGTCTGGCTCTTTCTCTTTTGGATACCTGCAGCGACGGCGATCGGTCATGTCAATGACACACAAATAAAACAACAAATAAAGTTAGTGAGTGAAAGAAAGTATTTTATTTATTTAATTCACTCCACTCGTACACATCAGCACAGTATCAATCGTCAATGCGGAAAGATCGAATATACTACTCACCTGTTGAACGTAAGTCTGAGAGCGTAATGCCATCTGTTGGCTATCCCATTTTCGTGAGCGACAAAATTAGCTGATTGTCAATTCCACAGTGTCTGTTATTCGCTAAAATCAATATTTTCTCCTTCGCATGCATAATGGAACTTTTAGAAATCGCCACCAATCCTCCCCTGAATGTATGCAATTTCGGGTTTACACGATTTTCCGACTTTTCCAGTCGAAATTACCAATTTTCGGCTACGTTATGTGTTTTCCCGGTTCAGTATGAATCCAACAAAAAAATCCCCATGCAAATCGGATGATGTTCGGCCAAGTTATGCGGGTACGAACCGACACCAATTCAATTTTGCAAATCACGATGACATAATGCTGCTATTTACTAACTACGAGTGCTCAGTGCCTCCTTGAATCAAACCATGCTAAATCTGGTTCCATTCAAGTATTCGTTTGGATGCACACCCAAGTAGCGCCGAGTCTACCGCCTGAAATAAAACCTTAGCAAGTTAGACTACCGCCTTAAACTTTAACGTTACAAGAAAACTACTATTAACGTTACAGTCATAAGTTGAGCTCCGAAATAAGTTTAGCCTACTTTAACTACAGAATTCTTTCTCAATACCATTGCACCTTTAATTTCTTCCTGTGTATCTACTAAATTTTATGCAAATTTACTTTCGTTCTTCAGGACTTCTCCTATTAGCACAATTAAAAAAAAAATCAATCCCTTCTTGCAAAGTTTGCACACTCTACTACTAACTAATATTTAACAAACAAAAAAATAAGATTAAATAACCTCACCGCAGTTATAATCTGCTGATAACAAAAGGTCCTTTTCTGTACAAAAAGAAGAGATTAAACAAAAATAGATATGTAGAATGAGAACACAAAGTCTGATTTATTTTAAGCATTAGCGCCAAGTCATACCACAAAAGCAATAAACCATAATTATCAAAAGCTTATCCTTGCCACAATTCACACAAAGCACTAATAAAACATATGCTTTTTTCCCACTCTATACCTACATATATGTACATATATGGATATGTAAACTTATCCTACATACAACCCACACAGCAAACACACATGGATAACACTCATTCGAAACCCGTGGAAAAATTTATCTTGCTTTCATCCTCCTCCTCATTCCACTTCATCCCCACTGTAGTTGTTCTTCTCGTTTTTCTATTTTACTACTATGTATTTCCATTCAATTTGTGTTGTTTTATCCTTAAAATAAAATCCTGTAAAGATGGAGAGCGAGAGCTAATAATAAAACAAAGGAAATAAAGGATCTGGCAATATTTTGGCCTGTAGACAAAAGTTTTTCTTTTTTGCATTCTGCATGTGTGTTTGTTATGCTTTCTCACATATACAATCCTGCTTGTGCATAATCCTTTTTGCTTTTAGTTTTAATTCGGTACTAATAAAACAAAATACTTACAAAAACTTAAGTTTGAAAGAAAATATAATATAAATGTGAGATTCATGTTCTGGCGGTAGTTACGTCCTTTTGTTGTTTTGCATATGTTTGGATGCGTCTACTTTCAGTTTATCCACAATAAAATACACATACATGGTAAGGTCTTTCTATTGTTCATTAGATGCATAATGTCATTTTATTTATACATAGGTAATTCGATTGTACTATAGACACTGTGTACGAAGTGTGTATTCGTGTTTATGGGTTCGTATTAATAAGGATAATCGGAGTGAAGGAATGAAATTACATTGTCAGAACAAGAGAATGCAATTTATTGGTTAACTGAGAGTTTAGCTGACAGTTAAGACATTTACCAGCACAACAACAGTTGCAACCCCAGCATAAGACTGCTGTTGCCGATGCTGGTGCTCCAGGTCCTTTTTGGTACGAGTATGATGTGTGTGCACCCACCGCATGGTGAAAGTAAATCAAAACTTGAATTAGAGATAACCAACCTTACACGTAATATTATCATCCTTTTGTGTTTTGATTCAATGTTATAATAAATACAATTACGATTTGGTAAGACAACTGTATTGTCCTGTGAAGAGGTAGACAATAATTTTGCAGAGCATACTCTTGTATCTTTGCAAGGATCATGTCATGAATTCAATTTATGGTCACAATCAAGTTTTCACAGAAATTCCACAGGATGGATGGCGAAATTTGCATATACTCGTGTGTGTGTGTGTATGCGTGCATGTGTGGTGCAGTTTCTAGGAAGGAATTAGTTTATTTATGACTTAAATTTGAGGAAAGGCGGTTGGTGTTGGGGGTAGTACAGAAAACATCTAACGTGTATGCTACTTGAGCCTAAGTGGCTGGTATACAGAGCATCCTTTTTTAAATGTCTAGGATGTTTTGGGTGGTGTTTCACTCGGCAGAGGAGATTAATTAATTGGTTACCGATTTATGAACCAAAAAAAATGTTTATCGGATAGTAGAGTAAAAGTTTTTTTTTAATAAACATCAAAAAAAGTTCTGTTTTAGTTGCTAATTGCTATCCACGGGACTAGTCCCGAATCCTATTTCCATTCAAGTTTCATGATAATATTCTTTTCTTATTTCTTAGTACAACACTGTGCAGAGATAGAGTGGCATGTGCGTTTTTCTTTTACCCATTTCGTCTTCTAATAGTTTTCTCTCCTTTTATAGCGGGCTAATCGCTTTTTTCACTACCCCCCTGGCTCTTTCAATTAGACAGCAAACGACTAATCGTACCGTTACACCACTAACCACACTTGACCACAACAACAGTCCATTTGTCGATTATCTCTTTGAACACATGAATATGCCAAAGGGAGTTGTTCGAAATGTCAACATAATGTCAACCTCTGCCCCTATACTTGGAATGGAAGTGTCCACTTGAGCGAAAGTGGAACTAATTGTCCACACCATAAAGTAAAAACAGAAAATCAATATATTGTATAACCATAAATAGACATATGCATAAGTAAGTACATATAGCTCCGTTTAGAAGAGTGACGTAAGACAGCTTGCGCATAGGTTGTCCAAGTGTAGGGTCAAGCACGTACTTAACCTCGATACGAGTGAATGTCCTTAATTAGTGCAATGACATAATGAACTCATATCTAATAGAAAAAAAAAAAACAACGATCAACCATCAAAGAGAATGTTATGTACGTAGCTACGTTTATGAGAATAACGAATGTCAAATCTACTTTCGGAACAAACACCACTCTACGCTGTCTAGCTGTCTGTTGACTTGGTATAACTATTTCACTTTTATTGTGTGACGTAATTGTTCCCATTTCTGTGTCGCCTGCACTCTGTTATTTCAAAGACCAAACGGATAACCAACAAAAAGGATGCTCTTTGTAAATGAAATGATTATGTTTATCCTGTCAGTCTGCCAAACTGATACTGAACGTTCCTTTGTAAAAGGCTGCGTAGCTTTGAAGGATTTATATTTATTTTTTTTTGCAAGTGTTACCGACGAAAGCTTGATTCAGTTTGACTTTTTTTTGTATGAAAATAAATAACAAAAGCAAACAATTTTACATGTACAACTATCACAGTTGTGTATATTAACCCAGATACTTTATGTTCAATAAAAAAAAAATTGTTTGCACGGCCTAGTGCTAGTCCTTTGTTTTTTTGTATCTATTTTACAAAATCCATTCATATAACATAAACTGTCATCAGAGTGTTTATTTTTAATGGGCCATCATTTGGAACTGATTCTTAATGGAGGAGAGAATAATGTAAACAAAATTACGTGAAAAGCAGATAGTCTGATATTAATAGATACAGATGGCCATTACCATGTGTCAGATGCATTCAATTTGCATATTCATGGAATGGAAAAAGCCCTCCTGTACATTGGCATCGAAATGAGCAGTAGAATTAAGTTATTTGACATTTGGTGTTACCAATGGTTTGGCATTACTTTTTTTTCTGTGCATGGGGAAAAAGGTGTTATTTATTTTAAAAGCGTGTATCGTGATGAACAGCAAAATTCAATCTGATTGGGAATGACCATCGGTATTAGTTGATACTTTTAGTGGGAGCTTCATCAAACATCATCAACTTCTAAGACCACCTCCAACTGTCGGTCATATCTTATAGAGATGGCCAAGCATTTACCTATATTGGGTGTCGGAGCACAGAGACATATCAGGGAATTGTAAAGCAGACGAGCTCGCTAAACTAGGAACAATCATACCTATTTTACTAGACAAGACAAATATATGTATGTGGATTAGGTATGCCCGTAGGCCCCTTGCTACTTACAAGCTATCACTCAAACTTGACGCAATTAATAAAACTAACGTCAGATGGCAAGGCAGACCCTTGCTTTGCCACAAGACAGATCTGGCCTAGACTGGATCCAAACCACTCTCACCACCTTTTGTCCCTAAAAAAAACTACATATTAGTACGGCTATTGGTGTCATCAGAGCACACTGCCTTAAAGGCAAGCATGCGACCCAGCTTGGCATCATTTCAAATGGACTCTGCACTTCTGCATACGCTGCAGAGACGAAGAAGATAGAGAGATCCCAACACATCTCCTCTGTTCATGACCAGATCTTTCCAGGCGGGGAAAACATCCCCGAGATCCTTGGCCTTTATAGGCCTAAGTGTGCTGGTAATCGTGACTGGCACCCACTGCAAGCTAACCTAACCGTTAACTTCATCAAACATATTTACATTCAAATGGGTTAAGATTTGTGTTGTTGTTTCTTAGTGTTCCGTACCCATATGGTAAAATGAAACCATTGTAAGTTCGCTCTAACTCTAAAATGTCTGTCACGATAAAAACATCAGGAACCGTTCTTCCTAGAAACTTGAAATTTTGGCACACTTGTACATTACAGTGGTCCACATATTTGAGGCAACTACTCACTCAAAAATATTGTGAAACAACTATGCAGGGTGGGAAAAATGTAAACTCGAAAAAAAATTCTGAAAAATATATCATGTGGGATATTATTCGAAAGGGCCCAAAGCAAAGATTCGAAAAATATTTTTTTTAGTTTTTTCGTTGGAAACTTTTGGAATTAATACCGAAAATGCGTGAAAAAATATCATACCCCCACCTCATCTCCGAAATAACTGAAGTCAAAAATATGAAAAAATCATAGCTTGTAGATGTTAAGCTAAATATTTAACTATTCGCTATAGCGAATCTCATAAGTTGTGTAGGTTTTGAGAAATTCACGTCGAAAAGGTATATTTCTCAACCGATTAACTCGTAAGCTTTCGGTCAATAATTTTTTAAGGAGTATTATGGATGTTCCAAATTAAGTTTATGTTTGCAAATTTAAATACAAAAAAAAAAATTAAAAGAAAATTAAGAAAAAAGAACCTGATTTTGCTGAGACTCGAACCTCCAACCTCAGTGGTCCTGCGCATGCTTTTGGCAGTGATTTTGTCTCTGTGTATCGATAAGGAAACTAGAACACAGCTCAAAAATCAGTTCCAAAAACTGTAATGTACACATGTATGTATTTGTATTTAGAAGCATCCCACTAAAATATGCTGTAGTGGAAGTGACACAACTTGACGATGTTTTCATATGCAAAAGGCAGTTACGTATACGATGAACTGTATCAAAGCAAGTGCATTGTATGTCATGACCAGGGTTAGGATTTTGTGGACCTAAAAAAGTAAAAAAAGGCAAAACAAAAGACTAAAAAAGGCAAAAAAGGCATTTATTAAAAAACAAGAAAAAGGAACGTAAATGCACATTTATTTATAGTAGCATTGAATAACCAAGAACTTTTTGAAATTTTCTGGTAATAATCTTCTCCGGTTGTCTCTTAAAGGCGCCTTGAAGGAGCTAAATGACCTTTCTATTTCAGCTGAAACGAGTGGAGCCCATTTAAAGATTTCAACATTATTTACACCAATGTTTGACGGTACTTCTGGAAAATATTTTTCAATTTCTATGGTGGGCGGTAGAACGAGTATAGGTCAAAAATTTCAATTTGTCAGTAGAATAACCTACTATGTCACATACAGTTAGGCTACTCTGCATTGTCTTTTTTTAACCATTTGTGTGTGCAATAGACCGATACAGCGTTTACCAAACATGATATACATACATATAAAATTTGCAATCGAAAGATGTAACATATTTATCCCATTTTGACAAGTTTTGACTTATACTCATTCTACCGCCCACCATAGATTTGTCGGAGTACGTGTATACATGCATATTTATGAATGCACACAAGCAATAACAATTTTCAAACCAAAGATCAGTGATCGCAGGGCAGGGATACTTTTGGTGGCAGCAATGCAATATGTATTTTTTATAAAGCGTAGCAACGCATGCAGGGTATTTGCTAGTTTTCGATATTTCCATGTTCACTCTCCCCACAGACTAGACGTTTCAAATTGTAATGCATCTAAGAATGCAAGTATGCGTATAACCTATTATGAGGAAGAAGCATAATGTTTGCACAGATGAACATGCATACATACGAGCATTATTTTTTTAGCAAACAAACTTTGAGAAAAAAGCAAAATATGCTAAAAAGGCAGAAAAAGGCAATAACAGCAAAAAAAGGCACTAACGGTATAAAAAGGCAAAATAAAATACATATATTTGGAATCAGGAGGACATGAAACGCGTTTGTGTAAAGTCGATACTATCTTCCAACTAAGCAAAAAAAAGAGGCAAAGTTAGCAAAATCCTATCCCTGGTCATGACATTGTCGTTTGAAGTAATCGAACGTGTTGAAGCACCCCACACACATGCGATACACTATGAAATCGTCCAATTCTGCATTAAGAGATCTGTACGAGCAATGTCCTGACAAAAGATAATACTGTAAAATATTTTGATGAATTCTTACTGGCTTTATTCGAAACCACATTTTTGTAATTTGCATTAAATATCCCCTTTGATTCGTGTTCTAAAATAGTCTGCGTTCGTGTCTCATATAAAACTGCAAAAAAAAATCTGCCGAAATCTCCTCTTATTAATATGCACAGCACGCTGTTTCCACCAACACCATAAACTGCGATCCGATCAGGTTTTGAGCTCGTATGGCCAATGGAAGTCCAGACCGAAGACGCTGGCCAATTGAGAATCTTGTATAGCAAGTTCCCACTGTGTCCTGAAAAATAAACGAGTTTTAATGATTTAACCAAGGCTTTGTATTCTGGCACTATTTTCGATATAGTTAAAAAGGTCTTAAGTGCAGGATGACTAACCACAACCACAGTTCCTCTATCTGTTCTCTGACATCTTCTTTACAATGTAGTCTTCAGCTACAAGACATATTTCTGCATAATTTACAAAAGTTAAAATAACCGACTCGTCTGATAGGAAATGCCTGATCATTGTCATGCGGATCTAGAGGACTTCCCTTCGCTCAAGAGGACTTAACATACTATCGAGGAATACTCCAAAATAAGTGTATTTGCATCAAGGAGCCACATAAATAGCACTTCACTAAAAGATATCAAAATATGTATCTGTCGTCCTTAAAACGGCACCTTTTACCTTGTTTTCCTGTTGTCCATAACTCTCCAGGTAGATAAACTAATGCATCTCATTTCCGTTCTTAAAGATTTCCAAACAACTAACATCCATGCTGAGACAGAAATAAATACTGGTATCTCTTGAAAATCCCCCATTCGGATACTGGACCTCAATTCACTTTTTATTCCAAAAGAAGAACAAAAAAGGGAAGAAAGAAAAAATAGTAATAAAGTGCTTATGCAAGAAGGCTATTTCTAGTGCTTCTTTTCTTTACTTTCTTTTGCTTTGTTTTGTCCTTCATAAGGATCTGAGCAAAGAATAAAAATAAAACGTGCGGCCAAACTTTTTTAATTAATCATCATCTCATGAATCCCTTTGAATGGAAATGAAAATGGTAGGAAGAAACTTCACCCTGAGTGGGAACCACCAAGACTTGTCCTTTATCCGTATCTATTGCATGTAGAATACGAGTACGTATGATGTCCTTTTCCAACTGAGCTAGTTTTCACGGGAGTAGGGAACACATACACAACCAAAATTAAAATAAATTTATTGTTTTGTTTTTCTTTCCTTTACTATATGGTATGGTGTCCGTGTCCTCGTACTCGTCCTATACGGGTGGTGATCCTGTGCTACTTGAACATTTCTTGGAAAACTTTTCGATGAGAGTTTTCAGTGTATGTACCTCTACACCATCCAGGCTCCAACCATAAGTAGCTCACTGTTATCAGACAGACATAACATGTCGAGTAAGTATATTGTATCATCATCGTCTGTTGACTTAAATCTCACATCCTGTTAGGAATTCAGGAAAAAAGTTTCCACGACAGTGCACAAAACCCAGAAGAAGGATTCAGTATTGTGCTTTCAGTTTTTATGACGCCCTGTGGTTTTATATCCGTAATTATTGTTCTACCCCCCGAAAAGATGGACAAAGTTTCCGCCAGGACCCAACCTAGGAGCTGAGGCATTAGGATATGATGAGTGGACTCGTACCTACCATATACAGTGTAGTATACTCACAGTACAGTACTTCTCATGTTTCGATTTCCTCCTTTCGGTTTTGTTGCGTAATAAAATTATCGTCGGAAGTTTTTATGCGCCTTGGCCGGGCTGTTTCGCCCGCTCGTCGTCGTCCACTTTCTAGGCGGCATAGACGTGGGGCTACTAGTTTTCTTTTAATTCGCCTTTATATGGGCAAATCTTCACTATTCCCTTTTCCGGAATGCCTTTTGAAGAATATCCAAAGGAATGAGTGTTATGGCGAAAGTTTTGTCTTGATGGTTATTTAATTGCTTGGATGTTTTTAATGACTTTAATGGCCTAGTTGTATTTTTGTGGTTTTTTCTTCGCCCTGGCGGTATTAAGGTCTGACTATCTTTATTATTATCTATTCCTCTTTAAATATTTTATTTATTTACAAAATACAGAAACAAGTGGGTGTTATTATATGGACAATTCAGGTGACTCGTATGTGCTGACTTTATGCTATATATGCTCATATAATCAATCACCTGTTATTCTGAAGATTATTGGCTTAAAGACCATCCAAAGATAGAAGGGGGATAAAGACTTTCCTCTCTATTCTTTACTTTTAGAACTTACGCCTTTTAGTTGCGAAGATGCATTTGACAGACTATAATTTTGACGGAAGGCCCTTATTTACTTCATATGTATGCACAAGCAATATAGCGTAGCTACCGTTCTGTCTGTCTACGGACTGTAGTCGCGGCTATCTGTCAAAGTGACTGTTGGATGTCATATGGAGTTTTCTGGTGTGCGCAAGCGATTATATTACATAAAAATGGTGGATCCAGCCCTTGACCCAAAATGTCAAGCATGGTACATTAATGGATCAAAAATGCCTTCTGGTGTTGGTGCTGGGATCTTCTGGCCCAATACTAGAATCACCGTCTCTCTTGGATCATTCCCCAGCGCGTTTAAGGCTGAGGTCCACGCCATTGAGATCTGCACCTTGATCAACCTACAGAGAGGCATCAAGGGAGGTAACATAAATGTCTTTTCAGATAGCCAAGCCGCACTCAAAGCTTTGAGTTTCTACTTTTTGGACTCAAGATTGGTAAAGTGCCTCCAATCCCTAGCCATTCACATTAAAGTCAAACATTTGTGGGTACCTGGTCTTAGTTAGAGGCATTGATCGAAATAAGATTGCAGATGAGCTGGCTCATTTAGGCTTCATTGCCAAATTCTCAAGTCCGGAACCCCATTTGTGGCATAAACTGGGCAACAGTCTCAGCCTTAATTAACAAATGGGAACATGATCTCCGACCCTCCTATTGAAGTAATGTCTCAGGGCTTAGACAAGCCAAACTGTCAACTAAGCCTTATACCCAGGGAACTTCTAAACTACAATAAGAAAGATATTAGGTATCTAACAAATTTCCTCTCCGGTCATTGCCAGTTACGATACCACCTAAACAAGTTAGACCTGTCTAGCGAGACCGATTGTCGACTCTATTTAGAGGAGATCGAGACACTTTTCGGGGTCAGACAGCGTACCCTACACAAAGAACTCCTTAGAACTTATAAATTAAAAAATGCGTCAACCAAGGACATACTTGTCTTAATAAGAAAGGTGATTTGCCTCTTGGACTAATTAGTATCCTTTGATACAAAATATCTTTTAGCTCGGTATCTTTATCTCTACTTGGCTTTGTTTCATTTTGAAGGCTTTATTGTATAGAAAAAACGTTGACGATTTATAAAGGACATAGTTTTTTTCGTGGGTACAAAATGTACAATTTTGCCTGAACTTCGATCAAAATGCCAACACGTCGCTATCGACGTCGAAAAAGGATGAATACATCCTCAAATCACGTATCCAATCAAGCGTTGAAAAATTATAAAACCCAAACGCCTTGGTTACAAATAAAGGGAAAAAAAATACAACAACCACTCTGTGATTAATGATAAGCCTCTGTGAAAATACATCCATACATACTCGTATATCCTTTTATGGAAATATGGGTGGACTCATAAATTGAATTTGTTTAAATATGAATAATGAAATAAATGTCCACACTTGCTATAAATTAACACATACGAGTGCAACCACTTTTAATTATCTCAAAAAATATATACATATGTACATCCATACATTATGTACATACATATGTATGTATTTACATTTTCACCCATGGAATGCCCAGTTTTTCCTCGCATATCCGTGGGGTATTTTTGTGTCGCTTTATACTTATTTCACACCTGTAAAATGATTGCACATGTACATATACACATGTAGATATGTATGTACCCATAACTGGTAGTGGCGACGATTGGAATACATAAACGGTACCTAGTCCTTTTTATTTATTTATTTTTTAATATTTTATTTTCATGTTTCACAAAGCGTCACAGTAAGGAAAGGGGTGGCAGAATGCAAAAAAAAAAGCCTTAGCCAACACAGGACCAAAACAGTGAGGAAATATTAAAAAATACATGCGAGGATGTATAGTATGTACGTTTGAAAAATATGCAAGTGGTTTAATTTACATAAAGGATGAGAACAAAAAAAAAATAAATAACTGGATAAAGCGTGGATACGTACGAGTAAAAGGGTCTGTGATAAAGGGCTGTACTCTTGTTATTGTTATTGCGCAACTTTTGCACTACATAATACATTTGTATGGATGTCCAAACATACATTCATATATAAATATATTAAAAAGTAGCAGCGAAAAGGTAGAAATGGAAAATGGCACCGGGAATTACAGTCAGAGTGCTTTCACTTTATTCTTATTCTAAGGACTCTTATTTAAATATTACAATTTGAAATGAGCAGGTGGGTCGATCTGGGCGAAATTACATTATTCATGGCTTGGTTATTTAAAAATTTAAACTTCATCTGTCTTAAGTGAACTAATTCCTTACATTTCAGTGATATGAAAAGGATTCATTCATTGAAGGCGCTCAAATCACCTCACCTACATACTTAGAAGAGATGGTTAAGATTTCACTAGAATGTATCATACAAAGGTAGCTACTACCCATTCGCATCCAGGTTTATTCATTTTCGAAGAAGAAATGTCGGACAGACCATACTTACATAATATGTACATTCATCTAATGTCGGATTCCGGGGGCGTATACGTAATCTTACGAAGACTGGATACTAGTTTTTTTTTTTTTGCTTGTGTACCTAGGAATATGTCAATACTCCATAGATACTAGATAATATTTCAAATTAAGAAAATAATCCCACCAAGCTAATCACATATTGTCCACCGCAAGCAACCCACTCGGAGCAAAGATTGTAATTCATAATCCACCTCAAAACTACCAATTTCCACACAAATTACTTTTCACCACCACAAAATTGGATTAGGAGAAAAGAAAACAACAAAAATTAGACCACACACTCGTACGTAGAAAAAACCCATCAATATCCCCCTCGTATGACATAGCCGATTACTATCATTGTCACTCATCCAAATATGAGTACTTAAGGGGTGGGAGCGGGAACGAAGCGGCGCGCATAGGAATATATCGAAACGTAGTACAAGTAGATCCTAAAACAAAACACTGACCATTAATATTGCATTTAGGACAACAATATTTACCAACCCCCGCACTCGGCAGTATCTAATGGCTTTATCCATCCACCTTTTCCCAAAGCAACCACAAATTCTCTGACACTATTTACAATCCCGATATTGTTGTGTCGCCGCACATAGGCTTCGGCTTCGGCAACGGCTTCAGGATCGGTATGATTGGGTGGAAAAACCACCAACCAACCAAACAACCATCATAAGGATATAATAACGATAATAAATTTATCCTATTTTGATGGAGTGTCCTAATATTTTGGATAAATAAATACACACATGCACATACGAATGAAGCAACCTTCAGATATAGCTTTGCTTAAGCGACAACATTTCGATACTAAATTTTACTTTTACTAGTAAAACTATTGCTCGACTGGGGACCCATAAAGCAATTCCCCAAACCCACTGGAATATAATACATACATATGTCCATATATCCATAGTGTGTGTGGATACATACATATGTACATACACGTGTACGTGTAAGTATATCTGTCGCTGTGACATGTAATCGAAATAATAATTCATTAATGCATTTGTATGATGTGGTTGAATTGACTATTATTTTGACTTATGAATAGAAAAGCTTAAGTGTAATGAAGGGATCGATTCGAGTGGTTATGTGTGCTTGTACATATATATGTGAGTGTGTGTTTTGATTAATATTAATATTAGCAATTCAGAATAGTATTTATCCAATTTATCTAAATCTGCATCTGAAGTGGAGGTAATTTTAGCTTAGGAACAAGCTTACATTTGAAATGTTTTTCGTATGGAAATTTGACTGTTTCTAACATTTCAGAAATATTGTGACATTTGACATTTAATTTTGCTAATTAGTAAGTTAGGGGTTAATATGTTTCCACAGACCCAAAAAGTTGAATTAGATTTGATATGAGTTTACCAATCGTTACTTTTCAGTTTTCCTGATTTGAACTACCGAAGCTAGCTAGGTCGTTGGATTTGTGTCATATTTCAGGATTTTCAACTGCTTAAAAAGATAAAGATTCCTTCGTGGGATTTTAACTCAAAATAGTTCTATTTTTTAACTGTCATCGCGGCGAAAATAAAAAGCTACAACTTTTCCTGTCTAACAAAATGAAACAATACAGTTGAACACCACAAAAGAATTTAAAAATTAATTATTGTTATCGAATGACATAAAAAATATTTTCGAAAATAACTACATATTTGACATTCACATCAAACTGTGTCTGTACATATTATAATTTCGCAAATATTAAAAAGCTGGAAAGTGCTACACCTATAGATAGCAAATAAAGCCCTATCAGATTTATGCCATGGTGTGCTTAGTAGTTAGAAGCAGCTACAAGCAGAGATTCTGCAGGGCAAAAGACATTGCGCACTTCACATTGCGCAATTTGACAAGTGTCCTTTTTGCTTCGTCGTTTCACCATAGACTAACTATGTTAAGTTATTAAATATATTCTGACATTCCAGCAAAATCAAATGGGAGCCTAACTCACACGTCACATACAAGCAGGTGGAAGATGGGACCAGCCATTTTATTTAGATCATTAATTGTACATTTTGTTGTTCCTAAAGGAATGACAGGCTACCCAAAATGTTTCGTTCAAAATAAGAAATAACAATCCTATACAGTGTTGATGGCCACGTGCTCATCCATATGCATTCACAGACAGGAAAATTAAGGCAAGTTTGCCGACTATTAGGTATAGGTAGTCTGTGCATTTCACATTGATCTGTTGTTGCTACAGTTGATGCTGCATTAGCATTACTTTTCGAGCATTAATTTATCAGATCTTCAATATTCAATTTGTGCCAAAATCATTCGTAAACGATTACTTACTTAACGGACTCCGGACCCGTGAAGAGTCTCTGCCTGAGACACGGCAGCCTTCCACTCTCTTCGATTCCGGGCATGTTGATTCAAGTTGTCTAGACCAAGCGCACTGGAATCCACGGTAGCTTGGTCCCTAAACTTGAGGTTCAGTCTTCCTTGTCGCCTGGGGGCTGTGATTCGTAGATCCTTTTTGCTGGAGCATTGTTGTCCATTCGCTCGATGTGGCCGAGTCGACGTGTTTTGGCTTTTCGGACTACATCCACATCTTGGTACAGCTCATAGAATTTGCGGTTTTCTATTCTCCTCCATTCGCCCTCCTCGCATACGGGACCGTAAACGATTACTTCATCTCAATCAAGTGAAGTTCAGCATGATATTTATGATCTTTCAGTCGTCAGCTCATGTTCTGTGATTTTACATTGGCTCACGCAGTCGCAATGCACGAAGATTGGCAATTCGCAGCACAAATCAAACCCATGAATTACGCGCCGAAGCGAATGAACAGCTTCGAGCACATGCGTCGTGAATTCGGGCAGTAGGAACAAAAAGCACACGCAGCTGCTAAACGACTGAGACAACAGCGCAATCTCGATCTGCATCGTCAAGTTGAATCAAACGCCAGTCGTCGAGTGAGGAAAACTGCCGTGAATGGCCAATTACATCGCGCCGCTTTCCAAAATGACTGCACGATTCACTACAGCATACTGCCATGTGATTCGATTGGGCCCATGGATGTGATTTGTCAATATTGCAATGCACTAAAGTTTCATTCGGAGACACCAGGATTGTACTGTGCAGGTGGCAAAGTCAAATTACCACCGTTGACTCAACCACCAGAACCATTTCTTGACGAATGCCCACATATACAACGGTTCCTTTCAAATGACGTCACTCGGTGCGAATATTTATTTAATCCGACATTTAAGGTAATTTCTTCTCAAATTAGTCTGTAATTGGATTTCTGTGGACCAACGATACTCACCCATTTTGAACTTGCCACCAACTATACAGATTCAAGGGCAAATCACCAAGGAATCGGATCATTGTTGACGCGTCATATGCAGTAGCGGCGTTAGGGTAGGGCGCGGTTGGGCGACCGCCCAGGGCGCCTGACATGAAGGGGCGCCGATCCAGTTGCATATTCTGCAGCGGCCAGGCCACCTGTAAGAGTTTTAAATTCCTTACCTAAATCTGGTGACAAAATCATTAATGTCGCAATACTGGAACCCGAGTACTGATTTACATTTACTGGGAATGCCCGTTAATAGACAGAACTTATTATTTATCCCTTTTCAGCATTGTATTAAAAAAGAGAGTATGTTTTATTTTTTACTTATGAAGAAGCGGGACACCATTGCACAGGTGCACTTGAAAATAATTCGAATCCGTCACATTGTTTGGGGTATTTCAGAGATTGTTCACATTATTTCCAGCTTCCGATCACTTAGGATTATATACTACATAAGAAACGCAGTGAAATACGTTGGGGAGCAAGAATAAGCAGTGTTAAAGCAGTCCATTAATGGACATGAATCTCGATAGATGCACAGAAGTGTTGAAAAAATACTGCGCTTTCTTGGAAGAGTATAGAAAGACAGGCTTAAAAGCGCCATTTTAGCGAAGGAATTAACTGAAGAACTTAAAATTGAACTTGTATTTAAAGCCACAACAAAAATGCGATATGTTACTGCCAAGCTGGTAAAACTGCCCGCGATGAGCCTACAGCTTCTCCAGAAAATAAATTTGAAGTTAGATTTTTCAACTGTCTATTGGACACTATCTTAATTTCACTCAGTGAATAATTTGAACAGTTAAATTAGTCAAACCCTGTGATGATCTCCAATTAAAATTAGCTGTAGGCTCGAAATCAGTTATAAATACACTCATATTCCGATCTGTGATCGACAATATCTCAATCCAGATTGACAAAATTGGCAGCTTTGTCAATCGAAAATGAAATTGAAGAAAACATAGACTTCGGTGTAATACATAAGAGAGCTTGCCGATAGAAAGGCCAAAAAATTAAAATTCTTTTTTTTTGAATTCATAAATGGTTATTATTTCATTGTTTCCCTTGTTTTATTCTTTCCTCTTTTCACAACAGATGGATAGAGGGCGCCGTAGAAAGCTCGCCCAGGGCGCTGGTAGTGCTAAAACCGGCACTGGTTATATGTTATCCATCGCTCGAAATTATTTCAATAAAAAAAAAATCAATTTTGGGCGAGACGAGGTTCACCGGAGCCGCTTGTTTATTATAATTTAAACTCTGAACAAGCTAATATTGAAATATGATTCTGTTCTGTTCCTTAAATACATATTAATATTTTAGTATGTCCTCATTGAAATGAAACATTACCAACAATTGAAATAGTAAAGTTTAAAAAAAAATATATCCAAAATGTTTGAAGCTGAATTTAATAACAAGTCCGATCTACGAGGGTTATTTGAAAAGTTCTCGGCCTGACCAATAGAACATTGAAAATTTGATAACTTTTTTTATTCCTTTTCTACACATTCCCCTCTTATTTCAATACAATTATTCCATCTATGTTCCAGGACCTTTTTTATAAGCCGATTTCCCCAACTCCTCAAAAAACCGCTCCATTTCAGCTATCACCTCTTCGTTGGTTGTAAATTTTCATCTAGCCAAGTGCTTTTTTGAATAAGGGTCTGATGGTGCCAAATCAAGCGAATAAGGTGGGTGGTTCAGTGCTCCAAATCGGAGTTCATGGAGCTTAGCCATGGCAACACCCGATTGAATATTTGTTCTTCGGTCAACAAACGCGGCACCCATCTTGCTGACATTTTTTTCATTCCTTATTTGACAGTTAAAACATGGAACACCTCCTCGGTTGAGATCCCTATCGTGTCACTATTTCCTGCACTTTTTATCTTCGATCTTCTAAAAGCATTTTATGAATTTTATCGATGTTTTCTGAAGTGGGGGATGTCGACGACCTACCGCTCCTCGGATCAAATTCTACGCTGTATCTGCCATGTTTAAACAAAGCCACTTTTTTACCATGGAATACGAAGGTGGAGATTCCCCCAATGTGCTATCAAAGTCTTCTTTCATTTGACTTGGCGTCATATTCCTTTTGACAAAATATTTAATCACGGCTCTGATTTCAGCTTTCTCCATTTTTTTAAGTGCAAGCAGAGTCGTTCAGATAAAAAATCGCAGAAAAATAATTGTGCGACCAACTACAATGAAACTTGACACACAACTAGCCTAAATATTAAGCTATTGAAGGAATATAAATTTATTTCCATATTATCAATGAATCTAGGTTAGGCCGAGAGCTTTTCGAACAGCCCACGTAACAACCTATCAACTACAATTTAATTTGACTAAACAAAGCTGACATTTTTTCATTTCAAAACAAATAAAATACATACATTGTGAAATACCAATACAACCTTTATGATCGGTCTGCATGAGTCAGATAAAGAGATTTAAAGTTATCTTAGTGTTTGCTTACGATTGCTATTTTTTGTTAGCAATATATTTTCTAATATGAAACCGTTACGATTACTTATGACGATTGTTACATTTAGATAACTTAAACGAATCAATACACGTCTCAAGAAGTATACATAATTCTTCCCATTATTATGATTTATTTCACGGAGAATTTACATTGTAAATCTTTCACCGGAATTAGCTAAACCTATGTCTCCTTAATTTTTATACGAGTATAATTCTGATACCAACAAAAAAAATATATATACCTACTACATACTACTATACTACTTAATTACCCAGACCGAAAGAAGATATGAAAAGCAATTTTTTTACGACTTTATCTTTATGATAAAATATCCATTTTTGCTTCTGCCTAAAAGCTATTACCCAGCTCGTGTTGTGTAGGAAAGGATTGTCCTATGGATTATGCTGACATAGTAATAAAACCTGTTCGAGGCACACAAATCAATTTGTGATATGAAAAATACATAAAAAGTTAACATATTAAATATTTATGACTTTATTTTTGGCAGCGCGTATTTTTGGGGGGAGCGTGGAAAAATGTTGTTTCATATTCATTAATGTATGTATAGCTGCGGAGGAGGACATGAGTATCGTAAAAGCCCACAAAAAGGACAGACGTATAGATCAGTTAGACGCGATGACAAATTTGATGGTTACAATAAATTTGGCTTTACTAATATTAAACTTGTTAGTACGCATTGTTACATTTTACGTTTATAAAAAGTGCGGCATGGTTATGGCTAAATGTTAGTTCATAACGTTGAACTAAAGTATGTATTACTTTTTTTCGACAGTTGTCAAAAACTTTGTAAGTACAGATACAGAGATTTGGATTTTTTAAAACCTTCTATTTTATGAGTAACAAAATACGATGTTAAATTCCACAAGTACCAAGTTCCGGGCTACAAATGGCGGACATAAATATGTAGAATGGACATAGATAAAAAAAAACTATCGGTAAAGTAATACTGTTTAACTTTACAAATACTTCCCTAAATTACTGTAAAAGCCGAATAAACCCTAAGGGTTTCTAGCGAGTCCAACCATCGATTCTAGAAAAGCATTTCCATGGACGTAACCCAGATGGGCTCCATCCTCCCTAAATTTCCATATGGCCCCCGCTGTGCATGACATTTTAAGGGTATTCATAAATCATAAGCCCTTTAGCGCGCGATAGCCGTGCGTAGGATTAAACTTCAAAGAGCTTAGCTGTTGGTACTGGTGGTTATTCTGATCAGATATTTCAATTGCCAAGGCTAAAGATTGACATTCTATGGTCAAACTTATTACATAGCTTTTCCAAAATTTACGAATCTCTTTTTTACAAGCTTTATATTATTTTTCCTTTAAAGAGTGATCCTGCCATAAGGCTGATACTGCCAACTAAAAGATTTATTGTATTGTTTGGCTTGTCTGAGCCCTGGGACATTTCTTCAATGAGAGAGACGAAGGTTATATTCCCATTTGTTAATTGAGGCTGAGACTGTTGCCCAGTTTATGGCACAAATGGGATTCCGGGCCTGAGAATTTGACAGTAAAGCCTAAATGAGCCAGCTCATCCGCAATCTTTCCTTCAATGCCTCTATGACCAGGCACAAAATTTGACTTTATTGTGAGTGGCTAGGGATTGAAGAGCATTGAAGCAGCACTTTACCAGTCTTGAGTCCAAAGAGTGTGACATTTATGTAAGCGCCCTTGATTCATCTCTGTAGATACATCAAGGCACAGATCTCAGTGGCATTGACCTCAGCTTGGAGCACGCTGGGAAATGTTCCAAGAGGCATGGAGATTCTAGTATTGAACCCAAAGATCCCAGCACCAACACCAGAGGCAATTTTCGATCCATCAGTATACTATACTAGACTTTTTGGGTCTAAGGTCCGCCGTTTGACCATGTGGTATGTTCCCCAATATGAACTTTCTGCCAAAGTAGTGTTCAGTAATTATAGTTTAGCGACGCACATAGGAGTATTTTGATCAAAAATCTGGCCAAAAATCGAATTTCTGAAAAGCAAAATTGACAACTAAAAGCTTGGTATAGCGAGTGCTAAATACACATGCTGTACTTATTTTTCTTTTTGTCGATCGTGTGTTGTGATAAAATGAGTTCAAAGTTACCAATTGCATCTACTGTATTTTTATTTTAATGCGTGCTACTTTGGTAAGTGTCATTCAATAAGTGATATCGAAGTGTTGTGATAAAAAGCTTAAAAATTTAAATGGAGAATTCTGCTTCAGGTATTTTTTTCCAATTTCAGTTAAAATTTGGAAATATTTGGGAGTGTTTTTTGCTTCAATTCGGGCTTAGAACTATTGTATCAAAACATAATATTTTTTCAAATTTTAATGATTTTTTTTAGTATTGGCCATTATTGTGCAATAAATTGAAGTTTAGAAGTTAGTTTCAAAATTCCTTAAGTCAATGCAACAAAAATTGGTTGCTCCTACGTGCTCTTTACAGTACTGTGAGTCAATGAGTTTTTCACTTTCGAGTAAAAAGCACCCAGACGTTATGCAACGTTTTTATAGTGCTTGAGAGTTTTATTCAGAAAACATTGATGCGAACTATTGCTAGAGAGTATAGGAAACGATATAAATCCAAAATTGGACTACTAAGATCTTATCTTCTCTGTAAGATAAGATTTACAGAGAAGGGCGTGTTGTGCGCAGGACAAGCTAAAAGAATTTAAACTAAAAATATCAAGTTTGGAACGAATTTAATTTATTTTTTTTATTTTAGAAAAGGAAAAGAACTGCCTCAAAATATCAGTTAATGTTTCAGACATAGATCAGACCATTGAGACACAAAAATATTTTTGTCCACTTTTTTCATGCAAATACCCCTATGTGCGACGGTGCAAAGCATGTCTTGATCGGGAATATTGTTAATAATGATTAGGTGACCCGTAAGATTAAGATGAACTTAACCCTAAGTGGACTACGTTATGCAACATAACCTTACAAATAAAAACGATACATACATATTACATATATGTAAATCATTTATGTAAAATATGTAGATACCTATAATTTTTTATTTTTAAAAAAAATCGTCTAGAATCCAATCCTGCTAGAATGACTGTGGCATGGTTGCGTGCTCTATTGGAATCCTTTCTTGTTCGCATAAAACACGTTTCTGGTTGGTTTATGAATATTTTCAAGGAAACCCCGTGTAATTTATGCAAAAAATATAAAAAAATATAGAAAATCAATTCCGATTTCGAGGTACATAACTAACCGTACATATATCCATATCAGCAATACAACAAAAAATGAATTTTCCACACACGCGTTCGCAAAAAAAAACCCGAACACCATTAACCACGAAAGGAATAAAAAAGAATTCCACCAGCATGCACTGAATTCTGTATGCGGCACGAAAGTGAAACACGTGGAATGGAAATAAAATAAAATAACATGATTACCTATTAATTTGGAAGGATAAATGAATGCGAATATCCTTGCTGGGTGATATCCCCAGGTATAATGATACATATTTATTATTTATTTTATCGTTGTTTTTTTTTTTTTTTGTGTAATTATATGTATGCGCCAAACCAAAATCAGTGTTAAACTAATAACACAGCAGAGCGTTGTGGTTGAGGTTATGTATAAAATACACACCCATACACATGCATACGTGTGATATTTATTGCATCACAACAAAAGGATAAACAAACATAAAAACAGAAATTTATTTCACATTAACTTCTTAGCGAACATAATTTGTTTTTATACGAGCACAGTTGGTTGCATGTTTTTTTTTTTTATTTATTTTTTATATAAGCTTCCACTAAACATTTGCATTAAATATTTTAATAATACAACTAAAACTTAAATCAGCATTTGCATTAACTGTACATAATGTGTAAAGATAAAAAAAAAACGTTTAACTTATATTATAAACATTGCTTTCATATTGTTATAAAAAATATTTATTTTTATTTAATTATGATAAATTTATATTAATTAATTTTTTTTTAAAAAATAAAAATAAAAATTCTATATTCCCATCTAACAAATGCACACAAATAGGGATCTGATTTACCTATTTACATTTGGTACGAAAGTTATCCGGAACACATCGAAGAGGGATACAAGGCACGTGTGTCTCGAGTGTCACAGGACTCACCGTTCGGTTCGGCATCACTCAACTTGACCAATATCAAGGAATCGGATCAGGGATGGTACGAGTGTAAAGTTGTATTTTTAAATCGTGATCCCAAACAGCATAAGAACGGTACATGGTTCCATTTAGATGTACATGCACCGCCACGTTTTAGTGTTACACCAGAAGATATAATATACGTTAATTTAGGTAAGTGCTTTTATTGTTATCATTGTATGTATATTTCTTTATAACGAAACGTAACTATTCAGAGAACTTCTTTTTTCTGTTCGTTAGTATTTGTATCTACATTTGTATCTGCTTTCTATGTATAAGAACGTCGAGGTTGATTTCAGTAAAGGGTGATGGCACTAGTAGTCGGCCGTTTTTTTTTTACGTTTGACTGGTCTTTAAAATTCTGTTATTTAAATAATGAATTGAGTATTTAGTTTATCTGAATATTTGGAATGTGTGGATTGGAAAATGCTAAGCATTTTTAGTGGATTTCCTATATAAAAAAAAAAAAAACTATTTACAAAGATTCAAATCAAAGTCTGTTTCATTAGTAGTCGGCCCCGTCAACTTTTCGATATCTAATAATTAATAAAAACCATTACGAATAATTAAATTTAAAAAAAAACATTTATTGATATTAAAAACTAATAAAAATTTATTAAACACCATATAAAGAGGTACTTACTCACTAACTAATGAAACAACAAAATAACTCAAAAATAATGAAAAAAAACAAAGCAACTTCAATTACTTCCTATATTATATGGAACTTCGTAGCAGCTTAACCTGCATTAACAGGAATGCACGGTGTTCTTATATTCTGTTTTGGGCCCTTTAAATACGCCAACATCGGCTGGTTGGGTGATATTAGTCGTATTTAGCAAACGTTTATATAAAACTATATCATTATTTCTAAAAAAAAGTCCCTCAGTTCCATAATTAGATGCGACTTATGATACTGCAACGTTTGGCCATGTACTCAAAAAACGTCTTGGAATGCATCTAGCAACTCTTTGGCATTTCTAAAATCCATTTGTCTGGGGTGCTTTTCACCACAGCTTAACGTAAGGGCACATATGGAAGAACGACTAATGGAGATAACGATTAACGTTGGGCACTGAACACAAACAAAATGGTAATCATGTCCTTGTCGTTTCCAGGATTGATCCTAGAGGTATTTCCAGCCCTTAGCAGCCGTTGGATCCGTCATAGGTATCTACTATCCTTTTTTAGCCTAAAACATAAGAAGACGACAAAAAAAACCTGTCTCCTTAGTCGGTCACCCATTCTTTCATTAGGCTGACTACTGAAAATACGAAAAAAAAACTCGAAATGTAGTAGTCGGCCGGGGGGCCGAGCTTAGAAGAATCATACAAAAAATGTCTCCTAATGTCGGCTCCCTCTGTATTTAATTTAAAAAAAAAGTTTTTTTTATATATATTTGCGCAGCAGTAGTTACGATAAACTATAAATAACCCAAAATAAAGCAAATAATGTACTTTGTGCCCAAAACTTTACTGATTGTAACATTTTTCGCAGTTCACTTCCACTATTTTTGTCTTAGCAAAATTCACAAAAATTACCACTCGTAAGAACTTGAATCAAAGTGACAATTATTGTGCAGAAACCGGTTGTTGTTTTGCACACAGACAGAAGAAACGTAAGGCTATTGGAAAAAAATTACTGCGTGTGTGATCCACAAACGCATTTACTGTTACGCTTCAATATATGACGCGGCGGCCGACTACTAGAGGGGGCCAACATTAGATGCCATCACCCTACCATGATTGCCTTAGAAATAAATATAATATCGAAAATAAATCTCATGGCTTGGCTATCACTTCGGCCACATACATGGTTCCTAGTCACTACTCATACAGTACCGAACGACAATTTCCTGACTATTATTATTATTATTGAAGGGGTGAGATGCACCACGACCTTAAGTTCTATTGTGCCCTGATCCTGATTGTACAGACATTAGAAAAATATACGACAACAAGGAATTGCATTTGCGACTAATTCTTGAGACTGACATTAAACCAATAAAGCTTTTAAGACCGTTAGAAGAAACGGGGATACATACGAACTTTCCGCAGAGATAAGCAAAATAATTGCAATCATCTGGCTCATTGAACATTGGATATAATGGTTATGATCAACTATTATTTTATTATTATTGTTATGTAAGATATGAATTGCTTCTAAAACAATCTACTTAACACGCGGGCATTATGAAGACTTGAAGTGCAGTATACATACATATGTATATAAAAAAAAACTGGGTGATGTGACGGTCACTTGGAAGCATCCTGGATAAAGTTAACACGGGAATTCAATGGAACTTTAAAGAGCATTTCGAATGTTACGAATGCGCCTATCGAATATATAAATTTAGCGTAAAGATTTTTGAATACCAGGACACAGCGAGATAAAATGAAATTCGATATCTGATGAAATTGCTGTCTGCTACTGGCTTTGCTCGAATGTCGAGGCACAGGAAAAAATGTTTAATTGCAAATCAATCCATCCAAAATAACTCCCAAAGCCTAACCTGTCTAGTCAAAACCGTTTAACATTTATAGATATGATTCGGTTATTAGCATTATTTGCTTAATTACTTACTAGGGCCTCAGCCCGGTCCTTAGCTAACTGCCTCCAGCTGCATACTTCAAGTTGGTTGAAATCCTTTTCTTCTTGTGCGTGTAACCTTAGGCGAGGTCGTCCTCTGCTGCGCTTCATCCAGATTGGATTCAAGTATTTTCCGAACCGGAGCGTTGATGTCCACACGCTCTACATGTTCTAGCCATTTCAAACACACAATGCGCAGTTTTCTGACCAGGTCGATGTCGCTGTACAGCTCGTATTTCATAGTTTATGGTTGAATTTTCTCCTCAAAAACCCGTTATAAAGCAAACGGGACCGAATATCTTTCGAAGGATTTTTCTCTCTCGAAGCGACCAACGATTTCATCCGCTTTCAATAAAGTCCATGCTTTATGCTTCATATTACAAGGCTGGGATGATAAGGGTATAAAAGAGAGTCTCTTTAGTCGATCGAAAATTGCCTTCTTAGCACAAAGAAACAGCGGTTGGCAGCGGTGTCATCTCTCAACAGTATGCGACAGATTCTCTTTCCGTCCATACGTGAATATCAACGTCAACGTTCAACGGAACGACGTCGACATTCTATGGGTTGAAGCTTTAAGTGAAACCATTGACAAGAACATCTTAGATCTTAGATGAACGCAGGGTATTTTTCCTCGTCCAAATACGTTTTATAGAACTCTTCCAAACTCTTTCAAAAAAGGTTTTTAAATATCGATCGCAAAATCTCTCCAGACGCAGTGGCGATAATATCACGAAACTACAAAATATCACGGAACTAAGGTAAGCTGGACTGAAGGAAGTTATGATAATGAGCCCGAAGACGCCGATTTTATCAATACCTAGCATCGGACAAAAAACTAAGCAACCTTGAGTGTCAAATAGCGGTATATTGGAAAAAGCCAAGATCGATGAATTTTCTCGAAAATGTGGGATAAAAATAACTCAAAATCAATTAATTTTTCCAAGAATGCGAGTTATTTCAAAATTTCTCTTAGCTGTAATTTAAAAATATATGATACGAATGGCCCCCGGGCCTTGTGTGGCCACCCATGCACTAGACCAAGGCTGCTCAACCCCAGGCCCGTGGACGAATATTAGATGGTCAGCGCAAGAAATTTGAAAATTTCCTGCCATAGAGTGCACATCACGCTTGAATGTATCTTCCATACAAATTTTCTCCAGAGAAATTTTAGCAAGAATATTTTTTGCTGCTGCGGGAAATTCATTTTCAAAGCTGCTTTCGTGAATGGTGTGTTTCATTTCCAAAATGTTCAACACTATTTTCGTATCATTGCATTATCCACCAGGAAGCCTTAGGTGCAAAAGATATGAATTTGAATGATATTATGGATCCAGAAGTAAAATATAGGGCGTCAGTAGTCCTATACAGAACCAAGTCTAGCTTTTCGCAACCATTTGTGTGTGCGTGTTATTTTTTCCACGGAATAGATCCAGTAGTACGCTGCATAAATTACATACGCTCTTCATAGGCGTCAATTCAGAGTTTTATTTGAAGACGAAATTAGCGAATATGGAGAGTTACAACTATACTGTGCTATGCGATGGCTTTCAAGGGGCAGCATGTTGAAACATTTCTTCAACTTGAGAGAGCAGGTGTTGGAATTTTTAGAGAAAAATGGGGCTTTACCTTTGGAAACTGATTTGCTGAAGAGTACATCCTAGTTGAGTGATTTTGCATTTCTTGTTGACGTTACGAATTACTTCAATATTTTGAATCTCAAATTGCAAAGAAAAGATTGTTCATTTACGATAATGTTTAATTTGATAAACGGTTTCAAAGCTAAATTAAATCTGTTTTTAATTAATTTAGCTACAGAAAATATTGGACCTTTTTCCCACACTCAAAGGTTTGAAAGAGAAGCTCAATATCGCCACTATCAACACTGTTCTAAGTACAAATCCAAAATAAGATGTTTATTACAGTCGTTTGAGAGCAGGTTTGAGGACTTTGAGGGTAAAAAACAAAATGTACAAATTTTTATGAATCCCTTCATAATCAGTTTGAGTGAAATAACTACTTATCCTGCCGATATTCAGTTGGAACTCACTGAACTGCAAAAAAACCTTTTTATCTTCCAAACTACAAAATTCTTCAGAAGATTTTGCAGATTTTTGGAAATTAGTACCAAAAGAAGACTTTCCTGCAATAACAGACCTGGCCCGGCAGTTCTTAAGTAGTTTTGGATCAACATACATATATGTATTTGTGAAAAGGTTTTTTCACATCTTAATTATGTAAAAATAAATACCGCACATCACTAACTGAGCAACATATTTCTGACTTGTTGTTACTATCGACATCCGATTTGATGTCTAACATAATAGTCTAATAGCCCGCAGTAAATTTTGGACGTGAGAGGCAACCACATGAATTCTACTTTAATATGTAGCTATGATGCCAAAGATTTCAAATATGCCAGTCTGGCAGCACAAAATGGCACAAAAGGGTGTAACTGTATATCAAAAATCGTTATTATTCAAAACAGGAATAATTGGTGCAACCATTTGAAACTATTTGGAAATAATAGAGTATGACGCCCTCAGCACCAATACATGTCTCCAAGACGTTTGAGTTGTAGCCAAGACTCTGACAGACGCAACGGAAATGCGTAAGAATTCCAAATTTTGAATAATCAATGCAACCGAACCAATTTTTCGTGTAACATATAATATTACTACATGAATACAAATATGAAGGTCCAAGACGTTTTGGGTGTCGCTAAGGGCTTGCCAGAGGAAGTCAAAATATTCACAAAATGCAATTTTGGAATAATTGATGCAACCACCTAATTATTTTTCAGGGAGTTGTGATTACAAATATATAACCCCAAGACGTTTTACTTGTCGCCAAGTCCTTGCCAGACGAATCCTTACGATCGAAGATCGCTTAAAGTATATTTTCTAACTATAAACACAAAACTTGTCACTTAGTCTGAAATAATTGATGCAACCATACAAAACTTCTTCAAAACATACAATGTTATATCAGAAACATAAACACATAAGTCCAAGACGTTTTACTTGTCGCCAAGTCCTTGCCAGACGCTCTCAAAGTTAAAATGCACTAAGCTCATGAGCCCTCACAAAACATAGGAGCAGAACTTGAATAATTGACGTAACCATACAAAACTTTCCCAACACCTAGAATACAACTCCTTGCATAAAACTACATAAGTCCAAGACGTTTTCCATGTCGCAAAGAAAAAGAAAAAGCGCAGATGGATGACAGAGTGATATCCACCTTCGTCTATTGTTTGGATACTGTTTTGAGACGTGCACGGTTCCTCTTGGTTTTTGAGAAACTGCATCGCCTCGAAGTAAAACAATGTTGGCTCTACTACCTCGTCTCCACTCTTTTCAGAGTCAGAAATTCTTTTTAATTCCTTTTTGAAATTAGTGCGCAGAGAGTTCAGTTTTTGAACTAACTGCGCTTAATCAGCTTCCGGATATTTTTCCTTGTATTTTGAGAGTATTTTTTTATATTGTTAATTTTTTTATCCCTGGTGCTGTATTCCTTGCTCCTTATTTGCCACGAAGCCGGCACAGTTTCGTACACATCAAACCGATTTTGATTTTGCGCAATATATTGTACAACCTCGCAATATTATCTACAAACGGTCAATAATATTGCGCAATATTTATTATTACACAATAATATTGAGCGTCTAAGGGCCCCTTTACACTTCATAATGTTGAATATTTTATTATAAAAAATAGTAGAAAAGTAATTAAAATAGGAACCGTCAGTGGCCCACCGAAAATGTCTAAATCGTCCGTTTGGCCCGACTGCTAAAAGAGTTGAGCAGCCTTGCACAAGACGATGCCAAGCAATATTCTAAATGCTAATGGCGAATGGACTCCCTACTAATATACTCGTAATTGCGCAGCTCGCTTTGTATCAACCTATTTTCATCAGATGATTTTTTGTTATTGATATTTATCACCGTTTTTTATGATGTCTCTTGATATATCACTCAAATCTACAATTTGCATCAAAACTATTTGAGGTACCTACATTCATATTTGCTCATCTGAAAAAATGACAGAGAAAGCAACAAAACTCTTCCCTCCTTTATATTTGTATTCTTCTCTTACCCCTTCTTCATTCGTTAGTCAACGTACAAAAAATTTTTTTTTCCGGAATTTTTAAGTATTCCGAATATGATCCCAATTTGTATTTGCTGTGCTCTCTCCCGTCTCGTCAGTCTCGTTGTATGGTAATTTGACGAAATTTATTTCTCTTTGTTGTTACATAAAAATGTCAGTTCCATTTGCTACCGAGTAATACACTCAAGACTGAAGTCAATTTTTGTTAATATCCCAACCCTTGTGCTTCGTACTATCATACTCATTTACATTTTTAAATCCACCTTCCTGGTTTTCAGCCACTTGTACTCAATTTATCCTGACAGCCAACATAAATTGCCTACTCTGCAAGTAGTTTGTCAGTCATACAATTTGACAACGTCTCCTTCGTGCATACATATACTCGTAAGCAAGACGTCAAGTTTGACGATGAAGACGTCGTAACAAGAAACAGCAGCAACTACATACAAGCTCCATTATAACTTATTACATACATGTATACTATACACACGAGTGGATTTTCGAAAGGATCATGCCAAATAATATTGCATTTTGTCACAGGAAGATGTACATATGTACGTACGTAAACAAGCACCAACTCAAAGTGTATGTATGTGATCTCTAAAGGATAACTGAGAAAAAATAATGACGTACATAAGAAGCGTAATCTACTTCCCACTCAAACTGAAACAGACACTCATACTCGTATATAGCCAAGCCATCCTAACTTTAATGACAAATGCCAGCTTTGAACAACTCATACCACTATTGCTATAAGTATCAGCATATCCTTTTTGTAAATAAACTCCTTCCAGGAAAAAGAAACATCATCATCTTTTCTCGGCACAGAATGAGTGAAATAAATAACACTTAAGATGAAGGATTCTAAACAGGATAAAACACACAGACGGCAAAAGTCAATGGGGAAGAAACACACCCATAGTGGAAGACAAGTCAAAGTATTTTTGAGTACATTAGCGATGTCGGACGTACGAAGCGCGACGACGTTTCAATGCGTGCAACATTTTTGTTTTAGACATCTCAAACAATTTTTTGTATGTGACTACTCAAAGGATTAAAGATAAAAATAAGCTTTAGATGAGACGATCCCATCACACAAAAGTGGGGTTAAAAACATCTTTGTCCTTTGGTAAACAAAAGGAATAGTATACGTGCATAGCGCGCAAACTGACACCATTGAAATGTTTAAGTATACAAAAAAAAAAAAGCAATAAGCAACAACCAACGAGAAGAAAGGAAACATCGTATGGAAATTACTTTCAAGTAGATAACAGCAGGATGTAATCTCAGGAAGGAAGTGTCATTTCATGCTGCTTCAGACACGATGCTTAATAATTATGTATGCTCCAACTTGGCCACCCACTATTGCTTACACTCGTACATACTACATAGTAAGTCCGAGAGTCTCCTTTTTTATAGTTTGTGTTCCTGCTGTGCGCTTTTCGCTTATCTACTGGTGGCTTAATTATTATCCTGATAGAATCGCCGGGATACAGACGCAGACACATCTTCTCTGTCGTTTCCTTTTGTTTTGATTCGCTAAAGTGTCTTTCCTTTTTTTTTCCTGTTATAAACCCGGGTATACTCGTAATAATGTTATTTCAGGAGGTTAAGGAGTCACAACAGGGTGGTTTTTTATTCCTGCATTTTATCAGCGCGCATCCTTTCATCGATTTCGTAGAAGAAAAGCAAGAAAATGCATATTCCGTTGTCAACAGTACAAGACGATATAACAAAGAAATGCAAACCACAAGGCTTGGGTGTTTGGTTTATCCTCGCCGACAGATTGACATGGCTGAAGTCCTTGCTCTTCCATTGTATGAACGCTGTGCACACTGTGTAAGTGTGCAGTATAAACAAAATTGCGAATTATTAGCGGTTTATGATTATGATTTGTCCTTCTCAGTGCGGAACGTGATCTTAGATCCAAGCAGTTGGTGACCTATCTTCAATTGAAAACCCTCTGCCGGGTAATTAGCTAAGGGATGGTAGAATTTTTATATGCTGTTTCATTGTCTTTGTTTTGGTGCTATTTTACGACCGATACGACGCCAGAGTGGGTGCGAACAAAATAAAAAAAAATAACAAGAGCTTAAATAAATTGGCCTGGACGCCTGATTCTCGTACACAGTGTTAATGCTGGAATTGTAAACACGTTATCATAGAATTTAAATCTTTAATTTCTTCAAAAACGTGTATTTTCTCTTCTTGTCTTTTTTGCGGAAAAGAAAAAGGAAATAAATTTATTTTTGCGCGATATGCTAATTTCATTGGGGAATTGTTTAGCTTTCCTATTCAAACCTCGGTCCCTTGTGCATTTACAATATTCTTGTGGGTTAATAATTCTTTGAATTATACCACCAATTCCCAGTGGCAAGATAAAATATTCAGAATCTGACAGAGTTGTGAAAGTTTCCTTTAGCAATCATATAAAAAAAAAAACTGTAGTTGCCATTTCTTATCTCAATTTCTTTCTTTTTTTCTAATTATAGGTGACTCAATAATTCTAAACTGCCAAGCCGATGGCACACCAACACCAGAAATTCTATGGTACAAAGATGCTAATCCCGTTGATCCATCCTCTACTGTTGGCATCTTTAATGATGGCACCGAGTTACGGATCTCCACCATCAGACACGAGGACATCGGAGAGTACACCTGCATTGCACGCAATGGTGAGGGACAAGTCTCCCATACGGCCCGTGTTATAATAGCGGGCGGCGCTGTAATCATGGTAAAAAGAAATAAGATGACAAAACAAATTCCAAAAAAAAAAAAATTACAAGAAAAAATTAAATTACAAAGAGAAAAACAATTAATTTTTTCTTATTTTCTAAATTTAAATTTATTCTCTTAATTTTGTTTGACATTATTTCAATGTGTGTATTTTGTTTACAATTTTACTTTGTTTTGTTGTTTTATGTTTTGAATCCTTTTGTTCATTTTATTTAAAATATTTACAAAGAACGAAATGATTAATTAAATATTTAACTACTTTTAATCATTTCATTCTTTTTGATTGGCAATTTTGTGTTTTATTTTCTTAAATTTTCCTTATTTTCCACACTATAGATTAAAAAAAAAAAAAGATTATTGTTGAATTGGCCTTTCTATTGAATAACGGAAAAACGAAACAAGAAACGAAAAAAAGTTAAACAAAAGAAATGAAAGAATTCATATGAAAATAACCAAAAACTAAATAAATAAAATATTTTCGGTAGTTCTTGTGTTGTTGTCGCCCCCTATTGAATGATTCGTGTTTTTAAATCCCCCCCCTCCTTCATTTATATTCATTCAAATAATTAAATTCATTATGAATAATGCACTTTATGCATTGGCTAAAAAGAACAACTCCCATACTCCATTTTAGTTCATAATTTTTCAGAAACATTCAATCGAGAAAAGTTTTTTTTTGTCAATTTTATTTATTGCAAAGTTGTTTAACTTTTCTCGAATTTAATTCATTGACGCATATTTCATTTGCTTGGAACTTAAAAAAAAAATAATTTAATAATAAATCGACAGTATTCATATTTTTGTTTAAAAAGCAAGTTAATAAATAAAATACCCGACAATTTTTTGTTGTAACCTAGAAATGAGCGAATACCAGTGGTACGGTGAACGAAATGGTGTTCTTTTTAGGCAACTGGAAAATACTTTAATCGAATATTTTAACAATTGATTTTTTATACAAGATTAGGAAGCACTGATCAAATGTTGAATTTTTATACACGATGACATGTTCATAGTGTAAAGTATTTTAAGGGATGATTCTGTGGTATATACTGAAAACGCTGTACACGAAATATATGCCAGAAAAACAACTTTTCAAAATTGTGCACCAACGTTGTATGAATTTAAGAAAATCTGACAATTCACGCTGAGTCCAATATATGGTAATTGTGAAATCATGCACTGCAATTTTATACATAGACTATGTGACAGTGACACATATTCCTGAAACTCCATACCAGGAATGTGATTTTTCGTTTTCATAACTCAACTATCTTCAGAAGATGCACGTGCAATGCTAGGGTCTAGTTTTTACATATGTATGGTGGTCATGCGATACCATACGACAGCATTAGTGCAACGCGACCAGGAAAAAATCCACCATCTTTTTAATCAGCATCTAAGCTGCTCGGTGAGCTACTGCTCTATCCAATAATGGCGCACAACCCGAGGCCTGAACTTCAACGATGCAGACAATTTTTATGTGAAATTCACGAGTATATTTGATATACGTTTCGTTAAGTTAAAATCTCAGTCATCGATAGGTTTTTCACTTGCGAATATAGCTGCGAGTATTTTACAAGCTTTATATTAACTTCACTTTCTGTGAGGGCCAAATCTGGGATTCGATTTTACACCCACTTTCAGATGTCCGATTATGCTGAGCTTTTGTCCGCTGACAACTCAATATAGTTTATTTCATGATCTTGTAAACCTAATATGGCTGACGCCCAAAGATTGTGGATTACCGTTATCTTCACGACCTCCTATATCTGGGTATCAAATGAAAGGATTTGACAAGTAGAATACGATTAGCTAAGTGACGTGATTCTAAATTCAATATGGTGGATGCCATAAGATAGCGGATTACTTTCTTCTTCACAACCCGCATGACATGGATATCAAATAGAAGGATTTGACGAGTAGAATCTCAAACAATATAGTATATTTTATGACATTGTAAATCTAATATGGCGGACGTCCAAAGATGGTGGATTACCGTTATCTTCACGACCTCTGTAATAAGGGTATCAAGTTAAAGGGATTGACAAGCAGAATTAGACTAGCTAAATGACGTTATTCTAAATTCAATATGGTGGACGCCCCAAGATGGAGAATTACATTTTTCTTTACAACCCCCATGGCATGTGTGTCAAATGAAAGGGCGAGTAGAATCTCAGACATTCTGAGTAAACTTTCTCATATCAAACCCATCCAAGCTAATATACGTATGGACGTTAATTTGTAAAGAAAAAAAATCAGAAACTAAAAAGTAGAAAATAAATATAAAGATAAAAAATAATTTTTTTCCGAGTCACCAATATTTGACTATAAATTAATGTGTGTCCACTATTCACGCAAAGGGTACACTTTTCTGTACGGTGTGTTAAACTCAAATGTGAAGAGGGTATCATCCGTTCTTATTGGAATATCCATTTGAATTTCTGAAAGAATAGTACAGTTTCTCGCTATTCTTGAAAAGACCTAGCTTGGCGAGTCTTAGTGCACTGTTGCTCAAAAGTTGCCTCAAATGGAGATCGAGAGGCAGAAGGTAGAGGAATATGTCCAGTACCGGCGGCACCTGTGATGGCAACACCAGCCGTTCTCTGTACCGCGCGCCGCTTATCTTGCCAGCATTATTTTCTTATCTGCAGCCTTCCACAAGACTAGTGTCCCGTACGTGAGTACAGGTCTGACTATCATGACGTATAGCCAGTGCGTCATTGCCGGTTTGAGGCCCCATGTTTTACCCGCCGCGCCGCTCTTTTGGAAATAAAGAGTGCATTAAAAGCTTCGGAGCAATAGTTTGGAGAAAAAAAGTTTTTTTTAGAAAGGATCTAAGTAGATTTTCGACTTTATCGAATTGCTCATATCCCTAAATTTGCGCTGCGTAGAACATACATAACAGATATTGATTTAATTGAAATTTAGCACTTCAGGGGGTATTCTAGTCAAGCGGTATGATCTTTGGGTGTTTTTTAAAATTCAATAAAAAAACCTAAGTATATTTTTACTAGTCAGTCTTTTATTTGATATTTATTAATATTTTAGCAATACAAAACAAAAAAAAAACTTTTTTTTTGAAAATTTAAAAAATCACAGGCTGGTAAATTGGGGCGGTGAAAAATAAGGGTGCGTCCTTGTTGACATGAACCAACCCTTCTGGTGATACAAAAAAAAAACAAAAAGATTCTTAATCAGTAAGAATGTCGCTATCGCCTGAACTAGGGAAATAAAAAACAAAATTTTTTCACAAAATGGCGGCTGTTTGAAAAAAGGTGATTTTTTGCCCTTTTTTCAAAGTTTTTAATTTTTTAAAAATATAAAGAAACAAAATTTTCACATAATTCTAGTTCCTGCGATAGAGGGATATATAAAGAAAATCCACGCCAAATTTCAAGTTCATCGGTTCATTAGAACTTGAGAAATCATGTCAGACGTGTTGGAAATAGTAGTTTCGAGAAAAACGCGTTTAAAGAAATACGATACACCGACCTTCACCTAGAGACTTTCTGAGAATTCATGGTGTATAAGAGACTTTCTGTAGAGTAATTCAGGAAACGTTTGGAGGATACATTTTTGAAGGTCTAATCTTTAAAAATATGAAGTAAAAAAAAAGATTTTTTCAAAATTCTGAGTATTCTTGTGCTCACACAGGTCCTCCAGGTTGAATGTAATACAGTCTTGGCTGCTACTAATTTTCTTGCGAAATATGTAATATCGAATTTATAATATTGTTTTGTTAATTACTTAAAGTATTCCACTATTCTGATACAATAACTCCACCCAAAAGAATACAATGAAGTACAAAAAATCGCCATGCAATTCAGAAAAAAAATTAATTGTAATAAAGTTCGTGCTCTGTAAAATTTAACTACCTACAATGAAGCAGATCAACGTTTTATTCTCCCCTATTACAGTACTAATTATTGTGAGTGAAAAAAATATGCAATAAAAAATAGTTTTGGAGTATGAGATAGCAGATATGTCAGCTTGTTCGAACGAGTTCCGCTAAACAGTGCAGAACAGAAGTTTTCCTGTTCAAGTGCTTTTATTGTATAATGATGAATGGCATACGCGTGGAAGAATTGTTGCATACACTATTCTTTAGCCCTTTATTTGTCGTACTCGTAACTACCTGTGTAATAAAGTTTGCGACCCATCACCACCCCTGGTGGCATGTCATTAGCACGAAGTATTTCGTGTAATAGTAGGCAACTATACTATTGTAATTTTCAATTCAAATTCTATACACATTCGTTGGTGGCGGGTTTTACTTTCTAGACTTTCATTCGACGCTACGGGCCAATATCTATATTTCTATAGGAATGTGTTTGCGGAAGAAAACTTTCTGTTACATAATTCGTATCTGAAAGATACAAAAGTATCTTGCGTAAATTTTGGGGTTCCTTGTGTATTCTCCGCTGCGTGTGTGCGGGTGTATTATGTACATACAAGTACAATTTTTTTTTTCTTCTCTTTATGACATCCCTATTCATTAGGAAGACAAGAGATCCCTTCTTAGAATGCAGTTTAACCGTACAGTATAAGATAAAGACGGCGGTACCCGCTAGCTAGAGGTTAAAAGGAAGAAAAAATAAAAAAAAAACTTTTTCTAACTCTTGTAATGAGTTCGCTTATTTTATGTCATCGTTATTGTGTGACACAAAGTTTCTAATTTAATATATTTATTTACGCATGTATGAGTTTGGTTTGGGTGCGGGTGCGGATTCCTACCAGTGTGAAGGTAGTTGGAAAATTAACATGAAAACTTTTTGTTGCAAATAAAAACAAAAATCGCGGCGGGTGGCAAAATAACTCATGATATACTCGAACTCGTATTCGTGCCTATACTTGAAAGCGAATGAATTTTGAACTCATGTATGGCAGCAGCAACCCGCTGATAACATTAAGAACACACTGAAAAGGAACTTAATTAGCGTAACGCTCCGCCTCATATGAAATTTTGTCATTGGTTTACAACGGGGAAACAGTGTTCAAATTTTCCGTGTAAGGATATGCATGTATTTGGTGTTTTTGTGTTTCAGTTTCATCTGAAAACAATCTCGAAAGGTTTTTAGTTTTTTTTTTGTTTTGGTGTTTTTGTTTGAAACAATTTCAATTGGAGAGTTCACAGGAAGTTTGTAAGTTAAGCTAAATTAACTGCATCCACTTTATTTTTGTTTTAAGGATATTTCAGTAATTACTATTTTACAGAAGGGCCCCGAATAGTGACAGTAAATAAATAGCTCAGTAAAAAGTAAAAAATAAAATAGGCTTTGCAGATTTTGAATACATTTTTTTATCTTTTGTACCACAATGTCAGCTTATGTGCCATAAGAGGATAAGAGGTTCAATTTTGATGAAATTAGTGGAGACTTTAAGGATTTCCCTAGGGCACATAAGTCTTCTTAGGGCACATAGTGCCATGCAGTGACCAGTGACATAGGAACATGGAATTATGTTACGCAGTTTCGTTGTCTTCCATGCCGAGAAAGACATTCAGTTTTCTGATTTAGACCTATTTTCTTTTAGAAAACCCACTAATCTGTCATTCCTACTGAGGAATAGGTGTTTTATAGATTTATTATGGAAAAGTTTAATGGCTCTTTTAGCCTGACGAAGACCCTGTGTATTTTCCCAATTGCAGGCAAACTTTAGATTTTTAAGTTTACAGCTGAGTTTGGAATATTGCAAAACGGGTCAAGGCCAGTGAATGAGTCAGCCGAACCTTTTTTTAGCCAGTTCGTCGGCTTTCTCGTTTCCATCAATACCATCATGACCGGGCACCCACCCAAGTTTAACTTTGTTTCTATGGGAGAGGCATGAAGTACTGAAGCAGTTCCGGACCGATTTGGAGTCAATCTGGATTGAGTCTAGTGCTTTTAAAGTTGCTTAACTATCCGTGAGTACATGAATGAGGACACCTTTCTTTCGAGGTTTGAATACAATTACATATACATTATGTAATATATACCTATTCAAAAACTGAAAAATGTTGCGGGAGAGCTACTTTTGAAGTCCATGTCCACGTCCACAGTGACGTTTAAACTTTCTAACTAAGCTTACCTAAGGGCACCGTGGCGCAGGTGGTTAGTGCGTCGGACTACTGAGCTAGCGGTCTTGGATTCGAATCCCGCCTCAAACACCTAAAAAGTTTTTCACAGTGCCCACCGTTTTTCCGAATGCCTGACAAGCATTCAAGAGTATCATTTATCATGGAAAGCTTCCCAACTCGCCGTTCGGAGACGGCAGAAAACTAACGCGCACACACAAATGCTTGCAGGAAGCTAGGCTTGGTTCTACCTAGGACTGCTGAAGCCAAATATTATTATTATTATTAGCTAAGCTTACAAATGTAAATGCCTCAGATGGGTCGAGCTCATAGTCATAGCTCAAATACAAAATACAGTTAAACCCGGATAAGTGCATCGTTGTTTGGAACTTATCCGGGATCTGTCGTTGTAAATACCGGCTTAAGTAAGTGCTGAATTAATTGTTTACATAAGTCGCTTATCCACCACAGTACTAGATTAAATTTACCACCTTTAACTTTTTTCAATTCATGTTTTTTTTCTTTTGAAAAGGGTACTTAAAAAAAAGTAAGAATAACAATCAGCAATTGAGCGGGGCTGGTAGTTAAGCGAGTGGTACTTAAAAGGGGAGTTTTAAAAGCACATTTCTTTAGTATTTGCTGTAAGAAAAAGAATGTTATGCGAATTATGCACGTATGCGGGTGTTTTGAGTGGGTTTTACTGAGAAATCCTTGGTAATCGTTAAAAACAGATTCGATCCCAAGTAATGTGCTACTCGAACTAGTTCCGCAGTTAAAATCCAGTTACCAGCTTGATCCACTTATAGAGGGTATTCATTTCTCCCTAAATCCTTCAGCAAACAACCCGCAAAATACGAGTACTGTCTGTGGCAGATTTCTGAAGAAAAAAATTAAGTGATGTTTAATTCTGAATAGCTTTCCCAAACTTGGCCACTAAGTAAGCAGCGGTTACATTCGCAAATATTTCAAGAGAATATTTGGTAACATAAGCCATAGGACTAGAAGACATATTTAGAGGAGACAAAATGAATGCTTTAACTAACTTTATGATATTTAATATGTCAGAATATGACAATTAGATTAAGTTAAGTGGGAGGTTCACATTAACATATATGATTTTACCGAAACCTACCGAGGTTGGCTGTGTAATCAAAATGCCTTGCTAAATAAGCGTCAGTACGCCTCACAAGATAAAGGTTTCCTTTTGGTGCAAATGCAACTAGACTTCTTGTACTTATTTCATTTAATTGCCTGTCAAATTTGGAATAACATTAAATTGGCTGCAGGAAATAAACCCCCAATGAAATAACGAAATGACACCCCGAAATTGGGGAATAATTTCACTGTGATCGAAGGTGACATAAGTCCCCAAAAATGTATGAAATAAGTCCCCAAATAGATATATAATAAGTCCCCATTTTCTCAGTATTTTTTTTCCATTTTTATTGCATTATAGAAAGTTAATGTTACCTTTTAAAATAAGGAAAAGATTTTATATAAATACATATCACATATATTATGGATATTTCTCAACTTATATAAAAATCTTAACGTAAACGTACAAGAATTGACTCTTTTACTTCGATTTCACAATAAGGACATTTAACGATCCTCGACTTACATACAAATATATGTCATCACAACAAAGAATAGTGGAAATATCTGTAACTAAAACTATAAAAACAAATAAATTCCAATTGTTGTCTTGCAATTGTTTGTAAATTTTCTTTCAGTTCTCAAAAATCTATATAAATATTACACATTTTTTATAGGTACTTTTCTTACTAAAATATTCCATGTACATACACTATTGAAAGCTGCCGCCGGAAACCTCCCTATAGCATAACCTTAAAAGTTCCATCCATTAAATAACGCCAGTTACCAATCGATATTATTTTCTTCGATGAATTTCATCATGCGATCAATATTATTCCAAATGGATTCTCGTTAAAAAGCCTCAACTTGTACTTCCAATGGAGATTGAATTTTTCTAGTCTTCATATCAATAACAATAGTTAAAGTCACTGTTAAGCATCAATAAAAATTGAATTTTGCATGAAAATAGAAGAGTGAAATAAGTCCCAGAATTTGAGAACTTATTTGATTGTTGAATTTGGGGAATTATTTCACCGTAAAATAACCCTCCAATTTTAAGTATGAAATAAGTCCCCAAAAACCCATGAAATAAGTCCCCAAACTTGGGGGTTTATTTCATATGAAGTAAGTCCCCACTTCCATGCAAATTTTGGGGTGTTATTTCGTTTTCCGTTTGGGGGTTATTTCATTGGCGGGTTATTCCCCACAGCCCATTGAATTAGGCTTTGCTGCTGAATAAACTTCCGGTTCTCTTTATTCTTAAGTTTTTTGTTTTATTTTACTTTTTGTCCGGCTGAGCATCTACATAGAAAATCAACATACTCGTTTTGATATGCTAGCGGCTCTATATCGTATAATATACACACACACATCTGTAGTTTACATATAGATAACACATCACTCGAACTCGTTCCTGCATTTAAACTCACTGGGCATTTTAAAATAAATACAAAACAAAAACATATGTATTTCAAAACAAGAACACCGAAAATGGAACTCCTTTTCTTCACAAACATTTTCCAGCTACGTTAAAAAACTGTATTTTTGTCATGCATCCTTCTCCTCTAAAATTTTTCTAACTTTTTCAAATACCATTAATCGGTATGGCAGTTCGTGTTTTCTTTTCTTTTTTTCTCTTCTCTTTTCCAGCCGGATACTGGTAAAGCCGATGAAAAATTCGGTATTACTGTAAGTCTAATGTTTAAACTTCTCTTTCAAAATTGTTCTAAAAAAAAATGGAGTGATTTAACATTTCAATTTCTGTTTCATTATTTGTTCACAAAAAAAAAAATGTTTTCCATATCCGGTTCTATCACTGCAAGCTGCTAAAAATGGCAGATGAGGTGTGGTCGGGGTCAATGCTTGAGCGCAAATTAAATTCATTTTAAATATTTTTGTTGGTTTTTCTTTCTCAAAATTCCCTAATTTATGTTTTTTTCTTTAACAATATGAATGTTTTGTGTTTTAAGCTCGCATGACTTAAGCTTAAATGTATAAAAATTTATTCTCATAACTATTGATGTGAAGTTTTGATTTATTCTATTTTTAAAATGATCAGGGAGCCTATATATGTACATAGAAAGTGGTTATCTATTTTAATGTAATTTACTACTACCTTTAGAGGTAAATCATTTTCAAAAAACAACAATCTTATTAGCCGCCAAATCCAATCCTTGGTGTACATGTAGGTATTCGTTATTGTTAGTTTTTTTTGCTCATTCGGTAATCCACGCAAACTTTCTATACTGGAATAATTTTCAGAATTCGGGTCATTATTTGAACCAACATTGAATGGAATTTTCAAGAGTCATACTGAACAACCTACAGGTGCCCTAAACGAAGAACATGGTCACCGAACTTGTTATACCTTACGGAACACGTGAATGTTTTAAAAGGGAATTCCCCGAAACACAAGAATGCGATAGGTGCATACATTTTTCGATTTAGGAAATATTGAAAATCGCGTTCTAGCGAAACCCCGTTGTAGAAGTACTGCATTATACGAGGGTTGACTGTATACCTACATAATGTTACTTCTGAAATTTGTTCGCGTTAAAACAAAGTGATGCGAGAAGTGGTTTTTCTCCGATAATTGTGGGTGGCTGTGGCATAGTGGTAGTCGTCGTCGATTGTCACGTTAAATGTTCACGGTTCAAATCCAGATGTCGCCGAAACATTTATTTCTCACGAAATAAAAATAACTTGATCAGTTTCAGAAGTTGATGTCAAAAAATCTACTGCGAAGGCATAACACTGGCAGTAGACGCTGCGATATTACGCCCCAGGAAATAAGGCCCCAAAAAAAATTAAATTCAGCCCCAAAATTATACTCGCAGTGCAACAACAAAGAAAATATGACATATTTTGGGTGTAATTTCATTTTTTGGGGGATTGTTTCACTTTTAAAATTCGGGTGATATTTCATTATGAACTAAGGCCCCAATTTCTAAGAATGAAATTATACCCAAGAATTTTTTTTGGGCCTTGTTTCATTATTGTTATTTTTCTAAGAAATAAAAAAAATACGAACACAGTAGCTTCATTGTAACGTGGCCTAATTTTCATGTTTAAGTCCATATGATTTATAGCTTATAAAAATTCTCGTATTTGAGTGCGATTTTTTGAGTCTTATTTTCTCAAATTCACAAAAACTAAAATTTTATAAGTTTCTTTTCTCAAATTCTCAAAGAGGTATTTACTGTAATCTTTAATGTTTCTTTTATTATTAGCTTATTATAAAAAATAAAAATTTGAGACAAAATTTTAGTTTTTGGGAATTTAAGAAAATAAAACTAACTAAATCGCGCGATTTGTATGCATACTGATTACTAAAATTTACAATGAAAGTGTTCTTTTAAATTTTTGGGGTGTATTTTCATTTGTGTCAAATATAAAAAAAAACAATATACTTTGGGGCTTTATCTCATTTAGTTTGTTGGGCTTATTTTCACTTTTTTGGGCTTGATTTGCACGAACAAAATGAGGCGGTATTTTATTATGAAATATGTCCCCATTTTTTGGGCCTTATTTCATTTTGATCTTTGGGGCCTAATTTCCTGGGGCGTAATTTCGCAGCGCCCTGGCAGTAGGGATGGTGGTATGGCTGAAGGAATTGATCGCACAAACAATAATAAAAAAAAAAAACATAAACATAAGCAAGGACAAATCTTTCAATAGTACACAAAAACTGTACAGTTATGCTGGATACCACCCATAGAGTTAGTTGAAAAAGCATCTGAGTTTCCTATCATTACGCCGATCTGTCTCTCTCTGGTTCTTGTTCTTCATGTGCTCGCGTTGTGTCATATCCCCTTTAGCGTGTATAGATTATAAAAAAAATAAATTAATTAAATACCAGCATCTCTTTGAAAGTGATTCCCAGTCAAAGACAATGACAATAAAGGCAGCTCTGAATTGGTTCAAGGAAGACGTAAACTCTACACTGTGTATGGCGAGACCTGTCATACAAATACCCTACCTATGCTTCTAAACTCTGCATAAGCCAAAAGTATTCTAGAGTCGGGTCTGCTTTACATCGAATGTTATTCTTTGGATCATTTTCATCCTTCAGAGAACCCTTGAGAGGGTTCTTTGTTATTTTTAGTGTTCCGTACCCAAGAACGAAACGGAATTAGTGGCCCAAATAGTTACTTTTTCTTAAAACTTTAAAACAAAAAACCCTAAAAAAATGTTGTCCCGCTACCTTATCTCCAACAAATGTGAATAATATCACAAACATTGAGAATAAAGTGTAAATTGAATGAAATTTATCAGGACTGCACTACGTTGTACAGTTTTTGTATTCATTAATTTTTTTTTAATGTCAACTACCCAACTGTTCATATACCCAGAGTTGACGTGACTTTATCAAAATCAAATAAAAGTGAACACGTTTTGGGAAATTTGTATGTGTGAGAGTACAAATTCAATGGTTGATCCTAGAAATATGCCCCAAAAGTCAGTATTGAGCTTATACTTAAACCATTGATTTTAATTAACAGAACGGAACCTTGATGTTTTCCTATACTTATTATACAGCTGTCTCTCTTATACATATATTTTATTTGTTGTTTTTTTGTATTATAAATCTATCAACATAAATGTATTATACATACATGTAAAAATAACTGATAGTAGGGAACA
Source organism: Brachyopa scutellaris (assembly GCA_949775065.1). Taxonomy (NCBI): domain Eukaryota; kingdom Metazoa; phylum Arthropoda; class Insecta; order Diptera; family Syrphidae; genus Brachyopa; species Brachyopa scutellaris. The sequence continues at coordinate 182,646,186 of OX459112.1, read as the reverse complement.
ATCGCTGCGAGAGTACGACTTGCACTTGAGCGGATCTTTATTTCAGTATTAATGAGCGTTTAAATGACCGCTACCACAGTCATTTATTTTTTTCAAGTTCCTAATATGTCATCTAAAAGTTAAGATGCTCATGCTTTGCATATGAATAGAACAAGAAAACAACCTTCAACATACTTTGAAGAAATCAGTACCACGTAGATTGTTTAATGTACTCGTCTCGTACTGTATTCTGTGCCATTTTGTTTTTATATCTTTATTTTTACATAAAAATAATCCTTTTTGCCATTCGAGTATGTACATGTGCATATGTATATCAAATCACACAGTATTTGCCTCTGTTCTATATATACATACATATGTATGCCAATATCAAACAGTTGCCTTTGTACACACTCACATAGACACACTTTGTTGGTAAATCCACCAAAGTCAGCACAGTAGGCTTGAAGTAAATTAGCAAATCATCTCAGGAACCTGACTCACAATAAAATTAAACGAAAACCTAAATAGGATAGGCAGAGTTAGGATAACACGAGAGGAATACGAAATTAGAAATTCCCGATGTGTATCCTTGCATATGAATCAATCCCCCAACCCAAGCTCGCTCTCTAAATATATTTTTATATGTATGTATGTTCTGTTCGCCTCTGCCGTCTGTTGTACGAGTAGACAACGAGTGAAAGAGAGCAAGAGCGAAAGCGAGGCAGTTGAAGAAAGTTACAGGCCAAAAGGATCCCCACATCATCATTTTGAAGAGCTAACAAACAAACAGTAAATTTGCAGAACCTCCTCTGCCGCCCACTTTATTTACCAACACACCAGCCCCAAAAACCCAACTAGACCAACACTCACCCAGCCCACATTTGAAATTGATTATTTGCTATTTCATTCACAACGTTGCTCCGATTTTGATTCGATTTAATTGTCCTTCGTTAGCTGGGGCTAATTAAAAATGCCAAAAAGCAGGCAGCAGCGGCAATGGCATTACGAAGGATACTGCCGAAAGCCCTTAGCCGAGGAGGGAGCCATGGAAGGAAGCAAGCATATGTTCTCTCGTCAGTATTTAGCAGTCAATCCCTTTTGTCATATGAATTTAGAATTAGTTTGTAGAATTGTCAAGGAAGCGTCAACACAAACAGTCATATCCTCGGTGGTCGGTGTGAGTGTGTGCCGAGCTGAGATCAAAGGGATGTTATTTTATTCACCGCATGATATCCTAGGTATGCCCTCGGACCTCCCTCTTCTCCGACATCCGTCTATAATGGATTGACACAAAGAAGGACATTTACAATCTGATCTCAATCTGGGTGACACTGTGCTGGTGTGGTAGTGGTTAACTTATTTGAATGAAATTCAAACAACGACCAGAAGGTGGGTATATTCGTTACTCGGAAGTGTGGTATGCAATAGAATACGGGGATCCAAATGGCTAATACCCCCTTCTCCCAGAGAATCAGTCATTGATTGATCCGACGTTGATTGGTGACTAATTAAAATTCGGTTATTTTAAATGAAAGGCGGATGGGCGACGATGTTTTTGTGTTGATAATTTAATAAACTGTTTTCCTATGAAAATCAATTTGGTACTATAAATAGTTCAACAGTGTGTGGCCGAATGTGGTGTGGCTTGTTGCGCATCTAGATTAAAATACGTTTTGTCCGAATTAATGGTATTTGGATAGTAAGCAGAACCACCTTCGTGTGAACGCTGTTATATTTTTCTAAAATTGTAAAGGGACCAATGATTTTATTGTTTTATTTTTGGGCGTAAGATTACATCCACCAAATGTTTAAAAAAAAACAAAATCTCTATAAACTGTTTGACCAAGTTTTGATCAGAAATAGTTTTTCGAATACAGCAACTACAGAATGGTCAACATACAGTGCGTCTAAAAATATAGCCTCAGCAGGTAATTTGTTCTTATTTGTAGGATCATATTCTTTCTTTCGTTAGGTGGCGCTACAGTTCGGGGTGAACCAGGGCCTACTTCTCGCAACCATTTGTGTGTGCGTGTTATATTTTTGCACGAACGGCGGGTTGAGAAGCTCCTCATGACAAATAATTCTCTTTGAATGCTTGTCAAACATTCGAAAGAGGTGGCACCGTGAAAAAACGTTTATGTGTTTGCTGGGTTTGAACCCGGGCAGCATTGCTTAGTAGTCCAACACACTCACCACTACACCACGGTGCAGGGTTGCCAACACGGGACGTTTGGGACAAAAACTTTGTCCTTCCCGGTAGTTTCTCAGGCCGAAAGTCAATTTATAAAAAAACTAGCGGATACCCGGCGTGCGTTGCTACGCTTTATTTCACAGTGATTTTTTTCAGTCTTCTTATGCCGATACAATGCTGCATGCGTTGTCTATAATGAACGTGTTTATTACTGGAAACTTCTTAAACAAATAAGAATGAAGCTTTTTTGTTTTGTATAGAAATAAGAATCGCCAAAAATGACAAACCTTGTAGAGAAACTCGCTAAAAAAACAAATACAGTAGAACCATCTAATATCCGTGTTCCGATAATCCGTGTTTCTCACTTATCCATGTAAAATCCGTTGATTGTTACTCAATTACTTAAAGATATACCTACATACAAACATACATATTTCTATTAACTTTTCGATTTTCCGCGTTTTTTCAATTTTCCGACAACCGCTTCCCGGTCATTGTACCGGATAATCGAGGTTCTACTGTAAATACATATTTATGTATAATTAAATGCAGCAAATCAAAGAATATTTTCCAAAAAAATACCCTCATAAAGAGATTGTAGATGTAGATTTCTATATACATACATACATTATGTATTGTCAATTAAAGTTTTCCTATTTAAATGCATCGGTGAGCTCAAAATTGTCAAACACATTACAACACGCAATCAAAAAATGACCATTTCAACATTGTATGTATTCGAAACACAGAAAACGCACATGCATATGTACATATAGTACAAATTAACAGCATCGCCGGCCGCCACCAAAGGGGTACCTGTCTATGCAATCGATCACTGATCTATATATTTACGTATCTACCCGCTTTGGTTTGATAATAATTTTTATTCCTACTCCTTATATACTTGTGTTCAAAAACATGTATGTATGTATGTACGTATTCCGGTAAAAAGCTCATCGCTGAACATTCAACCCTTCCTGTCGCACATACTAAGGAACAAAGATAGTCGCGGCGCCGAATAGATAGCAGCAATCACATTACCCACACTATTACGTCACCCACTGGTGCATGACTTTTGGCTGCGATCTCCACTGATCGAAAATTATTGGCTATGACTTTATGTATTGTTTTGAGCATAGCTTAGCTTCAAGATAACGCAGAATGATGATTTATAGCTCAAATTAATCAGCGAAAAATTTACTAAATCCACCTATTTTTTTGTTTTTCAATCCGATAAGCCATTGTTGAGTTAGGAGCTGTTTAAAGACAGAAAAACTGCATTTTACCCCCTTTTTGCCACTTGCTCAGCTCCTAGCACACCAAACTCCACAGAAACACTCTCAGAAAAATACGGAAATTTTCCCCAAAATTTGAACTCAATCGGATCGGTAGTTTCGGAGTCTATAACATACATACAAACAATGTTTCATTTTTATAAATATAGATGAGCGATGTGAACGCACTCTTGAAACTATTAGTCATGTTTAAATATAAGGAGTTGAAAACTTGAGCTGCTTCAACGGCAGGATATAAAGGGATTTTTCTATCGAAGTTTCACTAGCGATAATCCATTTCGACAAATCCAAGCGCAGAAAGTTATGGGTTAAGCCCGCCCAACCAGCAACTTCAACGCGCGAAGCCAAATTTCCATGGATCCAAACTCTGTTTTTCATGGGATCAGAAGGGTGTGGTCTTCAATGAGCTGCTCAAGCCGAATTAAACCATCACTGGAGGTCGCTACCGAAAGACACGACAAAATGATCATGCAGCACGACAGTGCTCGTTCGCACGTCGCAAAGCCAGTCCTATGCCACATGCTGTATTCTCTAGACATTGCTCCTTCTGATTATTGCGTGTTCCAATCGATGACCCATGGCCTGTCCGAGTAGAAGCTTACTTCTTATGAAGATTGCAAGAAATGGGTCGATTCGTGGATTGCATCTAAAGCGAAGTCGATCTTCCGACATGGTACTCGTATCCTTCCCGAAAGATGGGAAAAATTAGTGGCTAGCGATGGCCAATAGCTTTAAATGAATATGTATTGTAATTTTTCAAATTCATTTTAAATAAAGGCATTTTTTTATGAAAAAAAATTGCTACGAACTTATTCCAACTCCAATTAATAAATAAAAGTTTTGTTAAAAAAAAATACAAGAAACGAAAGTTAAATCTTTGTCCGGAAAGTAGTTTCTCCGACTTTTTTTTATCTTGTATTTGTCTCAAAACCTTTTTCATGTTGGCAACTCTGCCGCAATGCTCACCGTTTGTAGGATCGGGTTACTCAAAATCGATCTTTAATACTTTGGTGAGACTCCTTTGTTTTCGATAACATCAAAAACTCTGCTTGGTTGACTTTCGTAAAGGTTTTTTATATTACTTTAAGGAATTTGGCCCCAAGTCATATTTACGGCCTCTTCCAACTCCTTTATTGTGTATTGTGTGCTCTCCGTTTGAGTACACTTTGAGAGATAATCATCCCCAGAGATGAAAACCACCAAAACCAAGAAAACCAAGCTTTAACTGCTCGAGACGTGTGAAAATCAACTCACGTCTTCGGAAAGCTGTCTCAAACTTAACTTGCTTCACATATCGATGTACTTTTTGGAATTTTGGCGATCGTTGAGGATAACTAGATCTATTAACCCATTGATGCAAACCGCACCCCAAATCATGAGTGATCCACCCCATGATTGGTCCCTTCCTTATAAGTCATGGTAATAGTAACGATATCCATCAGGATCATCCAAATTAAACTTCTTTTCATCACTGAACAAATAATGTATGTGGACTGTGGACATTCAATTCATTCGATAATGAGAAAACTCTAAACGGTTCATTTTGTGCAAGCTAGTTAACGGCATTCATTTTGCGTATGTTGGTGTTAACAGTTGCTCTATTCAGGTCGGCTGCAGTTTGATGTCTTTATCTCTGATAAAGAAGCCATCGAATTGGGTGCCGCCTTTAAAATTAGCCGTTTATCTCGAACGGTCAGTTCTACTGGGCGCCTAAACGCGGTTTTGTACAATTTTCTTTATTTTTAAAATAGTTGTTTATTGCTTATATTTTCATAGATCTAGGATTGTTGATGAGATAAGAGAAAAGCCAAAGAGTTCGAAACTGAAGAAGCTCATCAAAGGTCATATTATACATGTATACTATGTAGTTGCTTAGAATATCGCGAAACTCGAACAAATTTACGTAATCTGTTATCCGTAAATAAAAGCAGGGGCCGAATTAGCGTATACGTTAATGAGTCACTCGTTATCGAAATGTGACGATTTGGCATTACAGCTCACGTTATCGTGTATCATTTTACTTATCATTTACTCGATCGTTCGATAACGAGTCCTACTCACTCATTCGTTAACGGTGAGTTCCTGATGTCTTGGATCATACATTAGGACTGGAACTGCCAAAATTTAAGCTAGTAAGTCTCGCGCGGTTTGAAGGGTGTGAAGGACATACATATTCATGTATGAATTGAGCTGCTTTTGATAAAATTTGGAAGATCATTGATACACAGAAAGAAAAACAGTGGTTCTAATATGGATTCCTGAGGATAAAGGGTCCCTGAGGATAAAGGGTCCGATAAAGATATTTGATTAACCTCTACAGCTTGAAATCTATGAGTTTTGTACAAAGACACTAACTTTACGGTGCGAGGCGAGAAATTATAGACTTGAGATAATTTGCGGCACAAAATTAAGTCAACTGCCTAGTAACTGCCAAGTCTAGTAAAATTGTCCTAATCCAGTGTACTCCTAACAGCAGACATAGATTCAAAGGTTTTAAATCGTGTGACCAATTACATGGAATCTCCAGGCTATGTTGAAATGCCAGGAGTTTCAATGCCCATAAGAACAAACTCGTTTTGACAATACTCTTTTAAAGACGAATCCATTTCAAATAAACACTGTTGTCTTATAAATACAATTGTTTGTTAACTGATAGTGATGCTCTTATTATAAAGATAACCCATGGGCCGCACGGGGAGAGATGGCAGTACTAATTAGCCCGCCAGTTACTTTATCTCATACCAGTAAGTACTTAGAAATCCAAATCCATTGTCAGTTTCTCGGAAATTCACCAAAATAACCTCTGAACTTTGGTATTTTATTAGGTTGCAGGTGTAATTATTTTCACAATTCCAGGAAACACAGTTATTTTTGGTTTACTTTTGCATACTTTTTGACTAACGCTATTTCAGCTCTTCCTTCAAGTTAAAGTTATTGTAGCTTTATTTACATGGTATTTATAGGGAATCGAAATTAATCCTTTATGGAAGGATCTATTTCGTTAATGGAAGTTGATTTAGAAAGGTTTGAAAATTTCTTCCTGCGGCATTGACCTTCATTTATCTATTGATATGCATCTTTTGTGGGATTCTCTTCGAAAATTTTAAATTTAATAATTAAAGGGCGTACTGTGCTTCAACCTTAAGGTTGCACCCTACAAATCGTCGGCAAAGGAACATCCCCGTCATATTTTCTGCCAGAATTGATTGAAGGAAGCTTAGCTCTAGCCCAATTTTGATTTGCATGCCTCACAGCACCTCACTCAGACCAATTTCAAAGAGAATGCGGCATATTCTTTGTACTAATCCAAAAACTTGAACCTTTTCTGGACTATACTCTGTTCCAAAAAAATTGTCAGTACAGGAAAGATAGGATGTTTGCCTTTCAGTTTGGTTGCAATAGCTCACCTGTCCCGCTTTAAGGCTCACACTGGGTTACCGTAGTATGCATGACAAATCGCTGCAAATCGGAGAGCAAGACTCGTAGGGTAACTATCTACTGATCTAAAAACGACACAATTTGTTGACACCACCTCGATTCTGATTAAATTTTAGAATTTAGAGGGCATTTTTTCGAGTATTTTGATGTACAAATGATATACATTAAAACTTGTGAATAGTGGAAAGCTAAGGTGCACATTTTTTTTTTCTACTATTCGCAATTTTTTCCACAATCGGCAACATTGTTTCTTTTATTATTTTTCGATCAATTTCGATATCGGGGTTCAGAATGTGCACTTGTTGAATGTAGCCGCTAGCAGAATGAGACACACACGAAAAGAAACAATTGAAATGTCAAAATTCTCGGAAAAACAACCGAAGCCGACAAAATGTTAACCCTTTATTGCATGGTATATCATATATGATATGCTCTAGTCAATTAGCATTTTCCACCCATTCAAAAAGAAAATGTCCAACTGTCGGGGCGTAATAACCTAAGTATGCTATTACACTTTGAATTTAACCGCCATCAGCAGATTTCTTTTGATTGACCTGTGTGCATGTGTGTGCACTTTTACTATTTTAAGTATTTTATTTTGTGATTATTTTTATATAGTAAATTACAGAATGTAAGCACAAAACTTTTATTGCTATTCTGTGAAAATATTGTTATATTTTCAATTTGTTTAAATTTAAAGTTAAAAAAAAGAGACAATTGCAAAGATAATGGCCTTTTAAATTTTACGAAATCTATAGATATAGCTCAATATCTCCAAAACGCTTAAATATTTTTAAAAATTTGGCCATTTCTGAAATCACTGCAACGAAATACATCTAAAAAAATGTGTTTCAAACCAAAAAAAAAAATCATGCATTAAAGGGTGAATTTGACTCATTAATTTTTCGATTCTGCTATTGAGGAGTGAATTTGCATGGGAATAAAACAAAATTTAGTGGAAAACGTTCCATTACTCAGATTTCACAGGTTTCCGCTATATAAGAGTGAGTTTGTATGAAGAAAATCAAAATTGGCATCCAAAAATGTCAAATTCTTTTTTTCGCAGATTCCACTATACACAAGTTTTACTGTATACCTACATATATTATATCGGAAACGATTAGTTTACGAGTGTATAAGCTAAAAACCAAAAAAAAAAAAAAATACTCATTATTCGTTTCCACACCCAACATTCATCTCGTGCAAGTAAGCCTTTAATATAAAGCACAATATGCGAAAAATTGGTTAAATAGATTTTAACGATTTCTCCAGAAAAACAACAGCAGCAACACCCTTACCTACTCAAATCTATTTACTGATTCTCAAACCACAAAATACTTAAGCTGTTTGACAAAAACCACAAAAAAAGCTGTAACGATTTGCTTTAATTTAGTAGTGGTAACACTGCTTTGATGTTCATATTTTCCATGCATACAGCGAGGGTTGATGGCGGCCACACGCCACACGACCATTCTGCGTTTTGCCATTGGCTCTGTAGCACGCTGGTCATGCGTGATGGGACGTACGCGAATTTGAGAAAAATTACAAAAGCAAAACTTGTGTAATTCAGTGGATTGGTTTCTATTTCAGTGGCCATTTTGCTAACTGAGTGACATAGAAACATGTACAGGCACTAGTGTCTAGAAAAAAGCTCCCCCATAAGGTATGTACTGACAATTTTTGCAGAACAGAGTATAGTATCCCACATTCCTCCAGTACGTGCTCTGGAACTCTTTTTCACTGAACTCTTTACTCTTGGGCTTACAATTGCCTATAAGTAAGTCTTATAACATAGAAACGATTTACTACAGGCCTCACTGTCTATTGGTCTATATGTTAAAGCCACTAATATCATGTATGCTATCAACTAGATATTTGACACAATTATAAAACTTGTCCTTTAGACTTTGGACCAGTGCCAGTAATCTGATTTGCCAACTCTGTATAGTGGGGTCTCTCTTAACATCCCACAGAATCCATAAGGAAATGTTATTAAATTTTAAATCGTGTATTCCTGGAAAATATGCATGTTTAGCCTTCATAAGTTAAGCAATGCGATGAATGTAGTTAGTTTATCATTATATATATGTAGGTCCATAAATCTGTGAATTGTATAAGTATCGCCAATTTTAAAATTACCTATGAATCATGCATCATTATTTTTAACGCGAACATCGATTAAAAAATTAAAAATGTTTAAAAAAACAAACCCTCAACAGAACACCATTTATCGTTAAAAAAAAAAGAAGAAAACATCGCCAACCAACCCGCTCGCTACAGTTTGCTTTATCATTAACCTCATTGCCTACATACTCCATTATTTAATTTATTAATTAATTTATTTTTGTTTAATTTTTAAATTGCCAATCATTTCATGTGCACAAAGTTTAAATCACTTATAAAAAGAAAAAAAAAAAAGTATAATTTCCATTAAAATCCTTAAAACGTTCGCTCTTCCATCCGCCCCGTATTTTGTTTGCTCTTAATAGGTGCCGCCCACAAACCAAACCAAACTCGAGGGCGAGAAGGTGATGTTCTCATGCGAGGCGAAAGCCATGCCTGGTAACGTCACCGTTCGATGGTTTCGTGAGGGCTCACCTGTACGTGAGGTGGCCTCGCTAGAGACGCGTGTCACCATTCGTAAGGATGGCTCCCTTATTATAAATCCTGTTAGTGCTGATGATTCTGGACAGTATCTGTGCGAAGTATCAAATGGTATTGGAGATCCACAAAGTGCTTCGGCTTATTTGAATGTTGAATGTAAGTTTTTTTTATTTCTTGTTCCCATCAAACTCTTAGCTTATGTTTGTCTCTCTCTCTCTTTTGTAGATCCTGCCAAAGTGACCTTCACACCAACTGTACAATATCTACCCTTTCGTCTAGCCGGTGTCGTTCAATGTTACATTAAATCGAATCCACCCCTACAGTACGTGACGTGGACCAAAGATAAGCGTCTTCTCGAGCCATATCAAACCAAGGACATCGTCATTATGAACAATGGTTCGCTGTTGTTCACACGCGTAAATGAGAATCATCAGGGCCGGTATACATGCACTCCGTATAATGCACAAGGCACCCAGGGCTCGTCGGGTCCCATGGAGGTGCTGGTGCGTAAGCCGCCCGCGTTTACAGTTGAGCCCGAGTCGCTGTATCAGCGGAAGGTGGGCGACATTGTCGAGATGCATTGCGATGCTATCGAGGCGGAAGGCACACAACGACCCACAATCAAATGGCAACGACAAGATGGCCTCCAGCTGACAGAATCGCAGAAGAGTCGAGTGAAAATCAATGGCGGCAACATTACCATTGAGAACCTAAGACGCGAGGACTTTGGCTACTATCAGTGTGTGGTTTCGAATGAGGTAGCCACCCTAATGTCGGCAACCCAGCTGGTCATCGAAGGCACTCAGCCGCATGCGCCGTACAACATCACGGGTAAGGCGACCGAGTCTTCGATAACGCTGCAATGGATGCCCGGTTACAGTGGCGGCCAGGAGTATAAGCAAGACTACACGATATGGTATCGCGAGGCTGGCGTTTCAGATTGGCAGACGATATCCGTTACTCCGTCTGGTAGCACTCAGGTGACAATTAACGGTCTAGCACCGGGGATGACATACGAGTTCCAGGTGGTCGGACGAAATACTCTCGGCGATGGTATGATGAGTAAAGTGATGACAGTGCGGACACTTGGTGAGTTGGCATATTTTTGTATTTTATTTTTTATCTTTCCAAACACTTTCCATCTAAAATCTTTGCTGTGAAATTTCTTTAACTGGTAACCTCATTTATCTTTGTCTGGTTCGCGTGATTAAAGATGCCCCGGCAGCACCTCGTAACGTCAAAGCTGCAACTCAACCTCCAGATCATGTGTTTCAACTTATGCCAGATGAGGCTGGTAAGACAAGGGTACAAGTGACAAATGATTGCGAACGCAATTAGTCATTTGGACCAAACATTTTGCCTAAAATTGTGTAAATATGTGTGTCGTTCGTATGATTTGCGCGCCACAAAAGGAAGATAGATACGCTACGCCTCTGTCTGCCATGATGGCGCGCATACATTTCCGTGTTGTCTTTCAGCTGCAATACTCTCGCATTCATCTTCACATGACACATTCATATTTTTTGACATCCGTCACACTGACACCCATTCATTTGCAATATTCATACAATCATTATCTTTATTTCACAATTACCACATCATGCCGCCTCATTAGAGTGAGGAGGAAGATTTTCAGTACAGAAATATTTAAATGCATGCTTTCACGTTCGGAATGCTCTTTTGTTACTCACCGTTATCCTTGCTTTAATTTGATTGATTTTATGATTGCATTTTCGAGAGCTTATTTTTCGTTTACGAAAGGATGCTATTGGAGTTTTTTATTTCAAAATGTCGTCGGAAACCGAAAACATTTCACTTAAATATTTCAATCTGCCTTTGAAGTCCTAGATTGTCAAAAATTTCCAACCTAAATACGTTTTAAAGCTAAGCATAAGGTCTGCGTTTAAACACAATTAATACAATGTTTATTTAAGCAAAGCAGGTGTTTCACAAGGAACTAGGGCCCACTTTATATTTATTATATTATTCAAACATACTCGTACATGGGTGACAAAGGTCACCTGGAATCTATCTCCAGGTGCCCAAACCCAATCGAGACTATACCAAATGGTGAATATAATATATTTTCAGGCGTCACGATGAAGGCTACGATTGGAATTATAGTAGACCTACTGCTTTCAGTAACAATCAGCTGGTAAAAAAAACGAAAGTGACCATTTTCATGGTGAAATGCGAAATATCTGGCCTACCAGTTTAAGCATAGCATTTTTTTCTTGCTAGTCTGGCGCATCCGATGGAACGGTGAGCTGCACCGCGACCTTAAGATCTATTGTATCCCCTACAAGTCCTAGACAAAGGAACATCCCACCATGGGTTTGGCGGCTCCTTTCCTGGCAAGTTTTGTCTGCCTCTTCATTACCTTCTATCCCCAGGTGCCTTGGTACCCCCAGTATAGGGTGACGTTGTTTCGTTCGCCCAGTCTATTTAGTTTATCTAGGCATTCCCAGACAATTCTAGAATTGATGATCTGAGCGCCTATTGCCTTAATAGCTGCTTGGCTATCTGACATTATTGCTATGTAGCATCTGTTGTAGCATTTATCAAGACTGAGTTGGGCTTTATTGCACCATTCTTTTGTAACTGTAAGCCCGTTTTGTATTATATCACATAAGGTCTCCTCGTACTTCGCTCAGGCAATAAGGAGAATGTCGTCAGCATAACCTAGACAGTCAATGCCGATGTTGGTTAATATTTCCAGTAGTTCATCGACAATAAGACTCCAGAGCAGTGGTAGTACTCCGCAACCCTTAGTGGTGTTTATTTTGATGGTATGAAGTGTCGTGCAAGTTTTCCCCGATCTTGTGCTCAGTAGCTCGCGTACCCATCTTAAGATAGTCCTCAACGCCTTTTCCACTCAGGGAGCGTCCACCAGCTTCGTGAGAAGTGTTATCAAAGGCTCCTCCAATGTCCAGAAAAGCGCAGAGTACAGTCTACATAGTGTCCAGTGCACTTTGGATCACAGTATTTAGTTGATATAGACCAGTCCCTGTTGATTTGGGGATCTGCAGAAAATCTCCTCCCGTATAGAGTTATCGACAAGTCTTCATAGTCTTCAGAAGAAAAAAATGTGAGATTTTTCCCCACTTTTAGTATGAAAACCATCTTTGCCCTACTCCACTGACTCGGTACATAGCCCAATGCAAGGCTACTTCTTGTAATTTTCTCTAGGAACTCTCCATCCAAACCAGGTCCGATGGTATCGATAACTCAATTTTGACATAAGTCGACTTGTACTATTGCCACAAAGTTTTCAGTCACATCTTCCCTTTATGGAATATCCTGCTGTACGCATGTTGAACTGAGTACAATAAGTCCAGTGATCATATAGAACATTAAAGCTTAAGATTAATAATACCTGTGACTAATTCGATCTCATAAAAGTAGAACGTTACCCATTACCTATAATAATCGCAAGGTTTCCTTTCCTACATACTTATGTATGACAGGCAAATACTTATTTATAATTCCAAGTCAATATCCTTCAAATGTTACATACATTCCTGCCCCAGTCAGTCAAAGCAAAGCTCATCGGATTTTCTCTTCATAAATATTCAACATAAATTCTGGGCACGCAAGTGCATTTTTCTAAAAATAAATAAAAATAAAACTGCACAACGCTAATTAAGGGAAATAATAATAATTTCCAACTTGCGTGCTAGTTTGTTGGGAGAATTAAACAAAAACAGAAAGGATACGAGTGTACGTATGAACCAACAACAACAAAGGTAAAGAGAATACATTTTTATGTATATATGAAACAACAACAACAAAGAAATAGGGAACAGTGCCAAGGTTATCAATTACCTTCCTTGCCAGCGAAACAATGTTTACAGCGGACTAAGTACACCACACTGCACGTATACGTAATGTTTGATTGTCACGCAACCTTGTACAAAGCGAAAGAAAACTGTTATATTCCTTCGTCCTAGTTTCTGTTCTTTTTGTTTAAATTTTCATTTTGCATTTTAATTTTCCGTTTTGTTTTTTTTTATCGTTTTTTCAGACACAATATTAGAATTCCATGAAATGTATTTTCGAACCGATTCGAATGGCTCCGCAATTTATTATCCCCCAAAACTTAGGCTCAGAGGTACACATACACAGCAATTTACATATACAAAAACACTAATGATAATCCTTTTATGTGCGAGTAGATTTGTTTTTCATTTTAAACCACATATCCTTTTTTGTTCCCTTTTGTTTGGTAGTTTTGTGGTAAAATTTCCCGTCGGACACACACTCAATTATCCGGTTTTTGTGAATATATGTTTATAATTTATTTTAAGACTGACAATCAAATAAAACATAAATACCAACACTTGGTTAGGGCGGGTTAAAAGGGCGACATACAGGATTTCACGTAATTTATTGTGGAATTCCATTTTAATTTCTGTTTAGACATAAAACATTATGTGTGTGTCGGGGAAAATAAAAACTAAACATGAAAAGAAAAACAAGCAGAGTAGGATAAGACAAGGCAATTTGCACACAGACGAGAAGACAAAAAGGATTTCTTTTCGCTTTATGCAGACAGCAAAACGTTGGAGTGGATGAAATGACAAGTGTTATAGTGTGTCCTTTTTGGTAAAGGGATTTGCATACTCGTATAAAGTGAACAAAAACAAAAAAAAAGGAAAAGAAAACCACACTCGTCCGCTTTGGATTAAATTAAAGGAAAAGAAATCCTTTTTTCCTTTTCCTTCTAACTCTGTGTGAGATGTGTGTCCTTGGTTTAGAAATTAAAGTGGTTCCTTTGGAAAATGAATGCCTTCGTCCGCTTTACGGTTTTTACTTTTTTTCATATTTAATCCAACGACAGTGTCCTGTAAAATTTACACTGCAGCACAGCATGTTTCTTCCTTTTTGTTTTTGTTTTTTTTTTTTTTTTAGACCGGTCGGTGGTAATAATTTGTGACCTTTGTACAAAATTTTGATTAATTATTTCGCTTTCCTTTCTGTTCTTACAGTTGTGGTAGTAATTATTTTTCAACACGAATTCTCTGTCATTTGCATGTACTCGTAACTCTAATCACCTCTATAGCACTTTGTTGACCATAATAATAATTTAGGAGTGAGCGCGCGGTTAAGGAGATTAAAACCATCCAATCCTTAATTTCAAGGAAAGAAAAACAACAACAATCAGGAGAAAAAATTCAATTACGAATGGTTTTGTGTAGATAAGCACAGCAGCGTGCTGTTATGATCCGTTCCTGTATTATAATTTTTTTACCGCAAAAACTTTCCAAGTGGTAGTGGAAAAAAGGGATAACAAATCGGTAAAATTAGGCTAATGTCTCAGTTTTTTGATAAAAACAAAAATATGTGTATATTCAAATTTTATTATAACGTTCAGCAGAGTACGCTCTAAATCTGAGTAAAAAATAACAAAAAAAAAGTCAGTTATTTATGAGAAAAGTTTAATTAAGCAATTATGAAAATTTTGCACGCCGGCCGCTTATTAAATTATCATCGCATGAGCGGAACGTGAATTGTATACAGTGTGGAAAGTTTCGCACAAAAGGACATTTTGGACCAATATATTTCAGGGAAGCTGTATATTTTCTCCCGGAAATTGTGTGTTTCATAATCGCGGTGGAAACTTTATATTATATTACGATTTCATGTCCTTGTAGCGAAGACCAGAAATTTAATTTCAAAACGAAGGTCGGTCGGGTAGAGGTGGTTTGGGTTATAATGGCGGTCGCCAAGGTAAAACAATCAAATTGAATTCGAAAAGGGATTTTGGGAAACAAAATCAACGGGGTTGCTTATTGCTGATTGAATTCATTAATTATGAACAAAAAGGTCACTTTAAGTGATGGTTTTGCCTCTGGTTAGATATTGTCTTATAGGACCGCAGTCAGTGAGAAGTCCTTCAGTTCGTGATTAAATGCATCGGGGAGTACGAATGAAAAAAAAAAGGTGCGTCAGACTCCCGCGCGTAAGAAGTGAAACTAGTTTTAAATCCAATAAGCCATTGTTGAGTTAGGACTGTGTAATGACAGAAAATTTGATTTTCTGCCACTTCGATCTCAAATTCTCAGCTCCTATAAGTAATGGAGTAGTCTGAGTACACCCATAAATTCCGCCAGGAAATGCAGACCATAATAGTAAAAACCGCATTAAGTCCCTTTAGTGGTTCTCGAAATTAATCAAATTTTGGGGACTTCCTTTTATACCATGTATAGATTTTACTGCCAGTTAAAGTTAGAGAAGGGGAAACGTTTCATTTTTCGTCTGATTCAGGTAAATTTGCCCTACCGCGGCTAAAGAAGTTTCACTTCAATAAGTCAATGAAGTTGCACCAAAATTCGCAATCACGGATTGACATTCTAAAAACAGCAAATAAGAGACGTGAAATCTTTATTAAACATTGATTCGGCTACAACTGAATAGCAAATGTGCACGCACATCCCCATACCCATCACACCGATCGAAGCACCGACACCAAAAATCAAAAATTTTTCATTTTAGTAACGAAAAATCGATGCGCACACCAGCCCATACACGGGAAAAATTTCCGTGCACCGACACCGGTGTGCACACAAGTGTTGCGTGTATGGGCCGCTTTAGTTTCCTACATCATTCAACCGCTCAAACTCGGTGTAAGATTTTCAGTCTCTCAGTCCCTTCGCCTACAAAACCAATTGGCCCAATGTTTGCAGGGTGGGGTTGAAAATAAGAATTTTATTTTCTAGGCTTGTTTTGTTGTTGTTTTCTTCGCTTGCTTGTACTTTTGATATTGTGTGGCTCGATATGTATGTGTATTTTTTTTAGAATTTATTTTACTGCCTGTTGATGTTGGAGAATGGGAAGCGTTTCACTTTTTCGTCTGATTCAGGCAAATTTGCCCTACCGCGGCTAAAGAAGTTTCACTTCAAAAAACGAACACGTCGGTATAGGTAATAATATTTGTTCGTCTTAACTTTACTCATATGTACTTTCAAAATTGTTTGTACTGAATACTGATGAACAAACATCAGTTGATAAGATTTCGATCAGTGTTAGAATCATTGAAACTGGTGCTCTCAAGAGTAACCCTTTCACTTATTTTACACACAATACGAACCCTGCGTCCGGCGCAGTTTTTTCAGCCAAACATTTTTTTCGCTTTTACGCATTTCCATGGCTATATCCAATTCCTGGAAAAGATTTAACGAAACTCTCTTTTTCGTTAGAAAAATAGTCTCGGACGTATTTTATTCTTTAGGTGGCGCTACAGTTTTTGGTGAACCAGGGTCTGGTTCTCACAACTATTTGTGTGTGGTTGTTATATTTTTGCACGAATGTAAGGAACCTACAGTTTTTTGGCGATTCCGAACGGTCGGCGTGGCGAGTTGAGAAGCTACTCGTGACAAATAATACTCTTTGAATACTTGTCAAACATTTGAAAGAGGTGGCACCGTGCTAAAACTTTTAGATGCTTGTTTGAACCCGGGCAGTATTGCGTAGTAGTCCAACGCACGTACCACCACACCACGGTGCCATGTCCAAGACAGCATTATGAAAATTCATACTAGGGTCCTGAAGCAGTTTTTGGACACGGTCAATGCGAGCGAGTATATCGTTGCAAAATCCTTAGAACGTCAGAAAATCGTAGGACATCATGCGATTATGAAGAATTCCGGCCTCTTGTTTCAGCGATTTGATTGTGTTAGTTCCAATTTTGTCTTCTGAACAGATAAGTTGGTGGCAGTGTAATGTGGTTTATTTTAATTTCTAAATTAAATAATTGGCCTTTGAAAGGCGCCCAGAGCAGGGCCCTACTTACCCTACCCAAGATACGCCATTGAATGCAACATGCATTTGGACTGTTGACTTTCCGTTGTTCTTTTGAGTTTTGTTCCTGTATTTGGTGCACAAATATTTAATTAATGTCAAATTAGAATGAGTAGTGGTAAAAGTCTCCCAGGGAATACAATTTTTGGGCACGGCAACAGAATTTGATAAAATAGATAGCTTAATAGATCTTTGTTGTAGCGGAAAATAATACATTGTTCTTAATACTATATTGCACAATTCACAGAAATATAGTATAAGCTACCTTACTACTGAGAAATTTATAAAAATTATGGGAAAGATGGCATGTAATTCAAGTCATGATCCTTAAAAGATCTATAAACTGCCAAGTTTTTGTGATGGCATTACTTAGCAGCGATATCGTCTTTTTTACCCAATATTTTTTTTCCCTATGAAATTATATATAAATTTAGTATGTACATCTTTTGGTTGATTTTTGTAACAAGTGTTAATTTTAGGTAGCTAAATGTTTTATGTAAAAGATTGACACATTCACATACATATGTATCCACCTAAACTTCATTTTAGATTTTCATAGAAATGCATGCAATTTTTCGATGTTTTTTTCAAAGAGCATGGTAATTTTTTTTTATAATTTAATTTAAATTTTCATTAAAAATTTACTAAAAAGAAAAAAAAACTTATTTAATTTTTTGTCTTTCCTAGGTCCAAAACCAGGTCCACCACGTAATCTAACCGTTACGGAAGTATCAAATGGCTTTTTAATATCATGGCAATCACCATTAGAACGTGCCCATATCGTAAAATTCTACACAATTAAGTATCGTACCGATGCCCAATGGAAGACACTTAATCGTGGCCAAATACGCCCAGAAGAAACGCAATACTTAGTTAAGAATTTAGTCGGCGGTCGTACATATTATTTTCGTGTTCTAGCAAATTCTGAAAAAAGTTACGAGTCCAGCGACGAAGTTAAATTCCCTGTGCCGGCTCGCGTTAAACATAAAGCAATTACGGCCGGTGTCGTTGGGGGGATCCTGTTTTTTATTGTTGCGATCATTTTATCGGTTTGTGCCGTAAAAATTTGCAATAAACGTAAACGACGAAAACAGGAAAAAGGTAAAACCAGCTGTTACTCTAGGCTTATAAAGTAAAATCTAACAATTTGATGGCTTAATTATCTGGGATGCTGTTGCGAATCCAAAAAATTAATTTAATTTATTATATATTTTGAAAAACAAAAAGAAAATTATTTCTAAAGTAGATTGATGAAAAAAGCAATAATAATAATTTGTATTTTGAGTAAATAATATTGGTTTAGAAATAGTTAAACAAAATTTAAGGGAAGTCAGGGTAAAATTAACAACAAACTCAGGCCTGAAGTATATTATTTTAATATTTTTTTATTTTTAAAATAACTTTCTTACCGTTATTCCAATTTAAGTTGCTTAATTTTGTGTAATATTTTCGGTGTGCTTGCTGTAGACTGAGTGCTTGCTTTGCTTTTAAAATTAACAAAAAAAAAAAGGAAATAGACTTGAACCTACCAAACAAGTTTGTAGACAGTTGCAGCTTTTAGGATGAGTTAAGGGCTTTTACATTGTTCTCCTTTTATATAAACTTAATACCATGAAGACTGGTAAGAAATATTCAAACATTACATGGAACACAATACTCATAGATTAACAATGCAATCCTGGGTAGAGTCTGACTTTTTTTTTGCAAACAGGAGAGATAAACTACATAGATCACCCAGTTCAAGTAAATCCTCTCCAAAATCTCAGAGCTCGACATGATCTGCGCGGGAAAATACCGCTTACCTAAAACTTTATGGAGGAGGTGATCCCAAGCCGTGAAGCATGGAACTATAAAAATCATACCTCAGACCAAAAATGTGGCAAGTGGTATACGAATGGATCGAAGGTGGGCACCGGGATGGGTGCTGGTACACTTGGACCAAACACTAGAATATCAATACCAATGGGACAAAATCTCGGTGTATTTCAAGCTGAAATTCATGCGATTCAAGTGTGCGCCAATGTCATCCTCGAGTTGGGAATAAAAGCTGTCCTCATCCATATAATCACGGATAGTCAAGCAACTATAAAAGCACTAGTCAGTCCTGAACTGCTTCAATACTCTCCAAGACCTCTCCCATAGAAACAAAGTCAAACTTTGGTGGGTGCCCGGACATAAGGGTATTGAAGGAAACGAAAAGGCTAACAAACTGGTTAAAAAAGTTTCGGCTGCCTCATTTACTGGCCTTGATCCATTTTGTAATATTTCGAAACTTAAAAATCTAAAGTTTGAAAAACAACATGTGTGTCTCCTATTCGGCCTTCATTAGGCTAAAAGATCCATTAAACCCTTCCAAAATAAATCCATAAAAAACCTACTCCTCAGTGGAAATGATATCAAGATATTAGCGGGATTTCTAACAGGAAGATGGCAATCTTCTATATCACCTAAACAAAATAGGTCTCATTCAGGAAACTGAATGACTTCTCTGCATGGAAGACGACGAAACTGCGGAACTTATTTTGTGTGACTGCATGACAATCTATGCCCTCAGGAGACAATATTTCCACAGAGAAATCCTTATGCCATCCGCACACAGCTCGTATTGTTATCGTAACGTCATCGTCATGTCATGTATTTGCTATGCAGCTACGATAACGATGCGGCGATTGAACTGCACACGACGCAATTTTCAATCGTCAAAATACAAAGCGTAAAGATCGGACATTATTTTAATAAAACACGTGTATGCATATTGAAAAATGTAAACAAACTTCACCCAAGCGTACAGTCGCACATGACGATAAGTCGATCAGCGACTGACACTGCTTGACGATAGTCGTCATGTAGCATGCATGCTGCGACGATTACGCGTAGCAAATGCAAGTGTGAAACAACAAATCGTATGCCTCTCGTACATCGCGTCGCATACGCTACGATGACGATACGAGTCATAGGGGCCGCTTTCCAATAGGTCAACCTTCGGATTGACGACCCCTTAAACAAAAAAAAATAAAATCAAAGTGAGGAAATAACAATTAAAGCAAACAAATGATTTTCTTAATTTTCGAAACTCTAACCTCAAAATACTGAAAACTAACATTGTAATGAATGAAAGCGGTATTTTTATGAGAATTAATAGTGTATTTAACTATATTTTTTGCAAATAATAAATAATGAAACCAATTGGGTGGGTGGTACGCTGCGCGCGATGTGGTTGGCCGTGGCGTAGTGGTAGTCGTCGTCGCTTGTCACGCTGAAGGTTCACGGTTCAAATCCAGATGTCGATGGAACATTTATTTCTCACGAAATAAAAATAAGTTGATTAGTTTCAGAAGCTAATATCAAAACCTACTGCGAAGGCATAACACTGTCTAGGATGGTATGGCTGAAGAAATTAATCGCACAAACTATAATAGGAAATAACTGGAAAAAGCTTCTGTGAATCATAAGCAATGGCATAACTTTCAATAATACAAAAAACTCTCCAGTTATCCTGGACACCACCCATAGAGTTAGTTGAAACCTAACATCTGAGTTTCCTATCACTACGTCGATCTGCCTGTCTCTCGTTCTTATCCTTCATGCGCTCGTGCTGTGTGTAAACATTATAAGGGTATTCATATCCCCTTAAGCGTGTGCAGATTATAAAAAAAATTAAAAAAAACCATGGACAGGACATCGACTGAATTCATTAAGAAGTGGCCGGGTCCTGAATGGCTGTATCCTCAACTCGTGTTACTAAACAGTTGGTTGCCTGGCGCGCTGCGCGCGATTAAAAAAAAGCTATGGACAGGACATCGACTGAAATCATAAGGAAGTGGCCGGGTCCTATATGGCTGTTTCCTCAACTGGTTTACTAAACAGTTGAGTGGATATGAAAATCTCAACTCCAAAAATAATAATAATAATAAAGCATGATAGACCCGCTGAACGCAAAAAAAACAGCCTGTCGAGTCATTTTTATGTCAAATATGTTGACATTTGTACGGTTTTTGTGCACATTTGTATAGTTTTGTGAAAAATATATTATTGTGTTAAACACATAAACAAATGTTTCCTCACATTAATTTATATACAGAACACCTTAGAATAACGTATATTTACCAAAAATAATAACAAAAGGTGAAAATTCAGGTTGATCTATTTGAAAGCACAGCCCAGTCGTATGCGGATGGCCTTACTCCCATGGAAATTCGTAAAGTCTACACTAGTGAGATCCTCAACTTCATCAAAAAAGTTGAGGCTCTTCTGGTTCCCTAAACTGACTTTGCAGTAGATCATTTAGGTCGCGGTACCCTTCGATTTTGGCAGGTCAGAACCTTTAAAAAAAATTGTCTTTTGTGAATACTTTGTCCAGTCTTACATAATATGCAACATTAAAAAATAAACATTCCCCATCATGGTGCAACGAAATAAACACAAAATTCCTTCGTCCTTCTGTCGAACAAAAAGGCGATTAATGTTTTACAATTGATTTACATATACCCGCTCCTGTCGATGTTTTAAATTATTTTCAACCAATCCTATGTTAATTAAGTGTCCCCAGCTGGTAGGGATAAATCGGTGATTGAAAAATCTGTTTACATCAGATGGTCTATGGATGCCCACGAATCGACCTCGAACTTAATTTGAATTGCGAAATGTCGCAATCCTCTTCTGACACTACGGACGGGTACACGGACACATGAAATTGCGTTGTTATGTTCAGTGGCAACTGGCAACAACTGTGGAGAAGAGAAAACATATTAAAATTACTCTTTCTATCCGTTCACAGGGTGCTTTACTTTGTTAATTATTTCCGGGAAAAATAAATGCAAATTAGAATTCAGCCTCTGTGTTGAGGTGCTCCTAATTTCAGAACATCCGCAAGTATATAACTTCAAAAACAATGTAATTATTTAATTAGCAAATACCACGTAAAAGTTATTAAATTAAAAAAAATTAAGGAAAAGGGATGCGTATTAAATTTTAAATTGGACATGCATATGTGGTATTCCAGTTACGTGCCCGATTGTCCCAGCTTCGGGAGTAAAAATTTAATTTCTACTCTGTCAAATTACACTTTATCCAGTTCTGTATTAATATTTACAGAAAGGTAGTTTATTACAAAATAATACATCTCGCCTATCCTAGGATTGCAATTGCACACACACACATACACACAGAGAGGAAACAGGATGAGTACACAGATTAATTACAAAAAAAATTACGGACTTTGATTGTGACAACATGTGCATGAAACCATTAATATATTACTTTGTATTGATTTGTTGTTGTTTAGTTCGGTGCTTTCTTCTCTTTTTTATGTTCTAGTTAGAAAATATGGAAGGGATTCGAAAAATTTGTTTATTTTTTTTAACTTTTACTACGGAACATTTTATTAACAGTTATTTATGGAAATTTAACGGTCTTAGTTCCATCGTTTTAACTGCCCAGAACTAAGATCCTGCGTGGAATAAATACGATGATATTACTAATTTTTTCTGTTTTTTTGTTTTTAAATGGGCAGACGTTTTTTGTAAACAATTCACGCACAAAATTGGTAAAATACCCCAAAACGACAAACCTTACGCAACTAGTATAAGTTAAAAATTAACAACAAAACAAATGGATATTTTAAACTTTTGTAAACTAAGAACAAAATATTTGGCAAAGTACTCGTAAATAAGTTTCACAGATTTAATTCAAATCGTATGTTAAAACATAAAGTCGGTGGGTAAACCGGGTAAGTTTAGTTAATCCTTCATTGTTACGTTGGACACGTGTCGTATGGTAGATGGCAAACTAACTAACTGATCTGATTTTGATCTTTTAATAACAAAAAAAAAAAAAATTGCAACTGATGTCAATTCAAAACATGAACAAAAATAAATTAAATTGACATCAACTGCAATTGGAATAAAAATAAGAACATTGTCAGATCGGTCTGTCAGTGGCGTATTTTACTTAGTTAATTGTCAAATCCAAAAATGATAAAAAAAAAGTTATTAAATGTATCCAAGTCCCTATGAAACATTTTTATGATCAAATCTTTATATGTAAGTGTATGTATGTATTTTCGGCGCGGTAAATTTGTATCCTGACACCATTTCTAAGTGTGTTCCATATATGGCTTTTGTGTTGCATGAGTGTTTAGTTTAATTCAATTCGATGTTGTAGATAAGTATGCACATATTGATCCTTTATATATATATAGCTTATTTGTTTTTGTGTAAGATATTTCTATCATATTTACCGTCATTATTTATCGTTACATCAATTAAAAATGTCTACCCACGCACTGTTGATTGTAAGGTCTACAGTAGATCTTTGTATTTGAGAGCAAAATAGAACGGAACTAGGACTGCAGCATTCTGGAATTATTAGTGGTTTAAAATACAGTGGACATCCAGTTTAACGAATATCCGATTAAACGAATTTCCAATACATAACGAATCAGATTTCTTGCGATTGATGGCTATATTAGAAATGATGAAAAAAATGTCCAATGCTTTACAATTTCTGGTTAAACACAAAATAGTTTGTCATTTTTATGCACTTATCCCTACTTCTGTTATTTTGTTTATGCTATATGAATTAATTTCTCTTTTCTTATAATAAATTCATTAGTGACATTATTAGTTAGGTAAAACGAAGATCGATTTAATGAACTTTTCGATTTAACGAATAGCTGTGCATTTTGAGTATATAATTCGTTGTAATGGACGTCCACTGTATGCAGAAGCAAATATAATGATAAGATACATTTCAGCCGAACGGGAAATAAATTAAGGGACAAGTTTAGTTAAGGAAATATTAATTTAAAAATAAGCATACATCAGACTTTGACACTTCTTGACCAAAAAAAAATGCGATTCCGTACCATCAAATTTATATGATTTTTGGTAAACTTTAAACTCAGCTCCCGCATGAAAATTCGAAAAGAATTTGTATTGATAGTCATTTACTCGTATAGCTTTCGAGATTAAAATACATAAACGAATGCTTATTTTTGTCCTGGCTGACATCTTAAAAGTTCACACTTCCGTATAGATCTAGGAACCCTTATAGTTTCCATCTAACCATTCATCTTTCACTACCATTCGCTCATCTATAAAGTACTTATTAAGATGAATACTGGCCACCTAAAAAAAGAAATGAAAAAAATTGTGTACAGTAAAACATGCTTAGCATGTTGGACTTCTATGCATGCTGCCCAGGTTCAATCCCAGCAAACACCAAAAAGTGTTTTCACGGTCGTCTTCCGAATGTCTGGCATGCATTCAAGAGTAGGTATCATTTTAGAAGAACTTATAAAGGTGGCCAACAACTAAGGGTATTCGTGTTTGTCTTTTAAAGAAAATAAAACATTTTCGTGGCATTCTTAAATCTTAATTCCAACCCGCCTAAGACAGTTGTCCGTTCAAGGGATACACACACATTTATCAACACATAAAAAAATGACGGCAACTTTATTTGAAACGATTAACAAAGCAAACAACGAAAACACAACAGAACAAAGATTGGGAATCTTTGCGAATGACTTCGTTCGCAGCTGATGGGTGAGCAGGAAGGAGAACCCCCCTATCACCCCCTGTGCAGCTGTCCCGCACTCTTCTCCTAAAGATAAAAGCTTTCTTGGAGAATATTTCTTAATAGTCTTGCAATATATTTCCTCATATTTCCTGTGCGTTATTTCTGTTGTATTTTGTCGTTTCGTTTGCATCTGTTGCTACTGTGAGCAAGTACCTAGTATATGAGGACTTTTTTATTTTTGTCCGTCTAAAAGAATTAAATTATATAATTTCTTGATCAACTTTCTTAGATTATTTATTATGAATAATGAGATAAAGTATGTATGTAAAATGGCAGCCAATTTCCAAGATATGCAGGTGGCCATCTCTCAAAGGTGGCCAACTTGACAGGTTTCACTTTTTTTGTAGCTTTTTCAGAATGAAAATTAAACTCCAGGAAACATTTTTTTTTATACAAAGCGGTTCGTTAATTTTGTGAATTTCTGCTTCTCTCTGGTCTCAGAGATGTTTTGTCTAAATTTGAAATTTAATGATTTTTAGTGCATAAAGTTTATGTTTATTGAGTTGTGTCTAAACTCGTTAAATTCCAAAAAACAAAAATCAATTCAATTTAAATTTCCAGAGTGCCTACCTATCAGAGAAAACACGACTTCTATCGGCCAAAGGTTGTACCTTCGAATAAGCAGCTAATGGTGGCTTTGATGCTCACAGTTGCCATATAGCAACACGACTTTCTATGAACTGCATATAAAAAAGTAATATACATATACTCGTATACCTTTCACTGTCCAATGTTGCCGTGTAGCAACAAATCCTTACGGACACGTACTCGAAATCCATTTTTTAATTTTTTTGCATCTACTTACCATCCATTTTACCATTCCTAAGAGTAATATTTGGTACCGCAACTTGAAAATAATTCGGGCATCAAAGGGAAGTAAATAAATGAAGATTAGGTCATAATTTTTAGCGGCAACAATTTTAAAATCTAAGCCTGCCGAATCGCTAGAAAGCGAAAACGCCGACACTTTAACTTCGTGGAAGTCCTGTGACCAGCAAAAAAAGCCAGGCTTTGTTTCAGTTTTCTTTTCTTTTTTTAAGTCGACTTCATCTTTCTTTTTAGTTTAAATGATTTCAATTGCACAGGATATTTTAAAAAAAAATGGCGTATCTAGAACACGACCATGCTTTAATTTTTAATAAATTCATAGCTCTAATGTAAATAACTAGCCATCGTAACAAAATAAGGGTTTGACCATAAAAATGTATACACCTTCACTCCAACACTTGAACAAATTCATTTTATCCTTTACACTTAAGTATATTTAAATGCAACTGCACAAAAAAACGGCATTTTAACATTTGTATTTAATCCTCCTGTTCTACACTCCCACTATTTTATTTTCAGTTTGTTAACTCATAAATTTACACTCAACCACGCACACACACACACACACGCATAAACACCTCATATGAATTTAATTATCAAAAAAACAACTAACAAAAATCTAAATAAAATCAATTTTCACCCGGCAATTCACCAACCTCGAAAGTTCTACTTAACTTTCAAGGAAGGCATCATCAGCATCCTGGACCATCAAATTTCCATAACTTTCAATCTGAGCCGTGTCCTAAATATATATATTTTTGTGTGTGCTCCCCTCCATAATATGCTATATAAAAATATATTAAAAAAAAAAAATAGTAAACTAAAAACGAAATATATTTTTTTTTAATTTTTTTTTTAGTGAGAATGATTAAAACAAATGTGTGTACTTAGATAGTAATCTAAATTAAATTAGATTTAACATGCCAAATAAGTAAATAAGCTTTTCATTGCTAGAATCTAAGTGCTAATATAAAAATAATGTTGATGGTGATGGTGGTAAATATGCATCCCCTCTTCTTTGTGAGTGTAAATAAATGTAATCTAATGTTTGTTTGAAGAACAAAAGAATATAACTCATTAAATTAAGCTAAACTACCAGAATTTGCAAAATTTAATTAAAATGATATTTATGATATTTAGATATTTATAATATAGTTAATGTAATGGTGGTGGAGTATATTGTGCAATGTTCTACTATAGTAACAAAACAGCAACAAAAAAAAAATATATATTTTAAGGATGGCCAATGCTATAACCCAATTAATTTTAGAAATAATTCGATTACAGAGTTCAACATGGTAGCTTGCAGGATGACCGATGCCCGTAACATTGCTGCCAATCGTACGGGCTCTAATTCCAGTGGTCAAGTGCCTTTAAAAAAGTGAGTTGTCATTATTTGTTTAGTTTTAATTAAATAGAAAATTTTTTAAAAAAAATTAACAGCAGCAAACGATTTTCTTTTAATTATTTTGTTTATGTCATTTTCTTCACTTTTTTGTTTCGCATACAAAATAAACCATTCCTAGGAATGATTCCGAATATAATCGGGATTATGAAACCGTTTTTATAGTTCCAGGCCCATCATGTCATAATCAAAATCGTAAGCAAATCATTTTCCTATTCATTGAGTGATGTGTCATGTCAATGATGTGTCCGTGTCACTGTTGTAAATGTTTTTATACTCCCATTTAATTTATTGTGTTAAATGTTTTTTTTTTTTTATTTATGTTTAGCATGATGGAAGTTTATTTGTTTATTTAGAATTGGAATTTTTTTTTGACTTGAATTGAACTTGATTCGTTTCTTAAGTTTTAATTTTGTTTAGGTTAGGCTAGGTTAGCGGGTTGGTGAGAATGGTAACATCCTCTTCCCACTTAGGTCTATGTGGACCCGTACATTTCTTCAGCCGATAGGTCCAACTTTCAAAATCCTCTTTTTGGAGCTTTTCGATGTCGACATTGACTGCATAATTAATCTCTTCACTAGATATGAAGATATTTTCCCCTCAAATCCTTTTTTATTTTCGGAAACAGCCAAAAGTCAAACGGCGCTAGATCCGGAGAATAGGGTTCTGGGCGATTTTCACTGATGCCCGAGAGCACAAGAAAGTTGTTGGTTTTATCAGCAGTGTACGCAGGTGCAAGAGGAGCTGCGGTGCAAAAAGTGCCACCGCAGCTCCTCTTTTTTCAGTTTTCTGGTAAATTTTGGAAAACTTGTGGTAAGCAAGTTTCAGTATACCAATTAGCAGTGATCAGTTTTAAGCGGGATCACGGTGACCATTTTCGCCCTGGTGAAGTATATCGAACTTTTGTTGTTTAGCCTTTACTGGGGGATTTGCACCTTTTGGGCTCCATAACATGGACTGCTGTTTGGTGTCCGGGTCATACTTGTAAAACCAAGATTCATCAGCTGTAACGATCTTATTGAAGCAGCTTGACTCTCCATTTTCAAACTTATCCAGGAAATGCTGAGTTAAACGAACACGAGTCTCTTTTTGCTCTCCATTCAAACCGAGCTGACTTCTTCGAATATTTCAGGTTCTGATTCAAAATTCGTGACACAGCCATGACATTCAGGCCCAGTTCATCCGTTCTCATCCATTGTGTATATTATCCTGGCATCTTCGTCAATTTTAGCACTCGCACATTTTTATCGTCGATCAAGGATCTGGGCCAATATTCACGAGATTCATCCTCCAGAGAAAAATCGCCAGTCTGGAATCTTCGAAACCACTTTGAAATAGTAACAAGAGATTGTGCATTTAATCCGTATGCATTTAAGCATTCGTGCAGAATTTTGACTGGCGTGAGTTGATGTCGAGATCCGAAGACACTGGCAAAACGAATTTCTTCCTGTGTTGGTGATGGAACTTCTACCGAGCTTACGTCACTAGTTTTTCTCTTTCTCGTCTCCATTTTTACCTATTGTTCTGAAATTTGGAAATAAATATTGTTAGATTATAAGCTATAGAAATGGGTCTTTTTTTCAAAAACTACTAACTTAACACCAACTAAGCGAACTTTTGTTTAAACTAGGTATCATCATCATTTAGTCGTAGTTTTTTCATGTGAGTTCTTAACATGTTGTTTGCGATTTCCTATCCTTTTGTAGGAGTTTTCTCGTTTTCAATTTGTTATATTCTCTCCACAATCTTCTTGATACCTAGCAGGTGGTTAGTGATTTCCACCTGTTATGTGGTTCAATTACTGATCTTTCAATTTTGACCGTTAAGATCCATATGCATTCGACTTCCAGTGCTTTGACTGGCTAAGCCTAGGTGCTAATTTTTCATAATTTCAAAGAAGCTTCAATTTTAAGTTGAATCACATCTAGCGTTGCTATAAACGTAAGTGGCGGTGGTCTACCAATGACAACCCTCTTTTTTACCAATTTAAATATTTATTTCCTTAGCAGCAACGCTTTAATAGAAAATTTAGAATTGATCCACAATTTTCTACTGGACTTTCAGCTGCGGTTTCTTTTTTCTTCTTCTTTAGGTAGAGCATTAGCTCGGAACAAACCAGGGCCTACTTCTCAACACCATTTGTGTATGCGGGTTAATTTTTTGCACCAATGAAAGGGACCCAAAGTTTTTGCCGAACGGCGAGTTGAGAAGCTACTCGTGGCACCGTGAAAAACCTTTTTTGTGTTTGCTGGGGTTGAACTCGTATAGCATTGCGTAGTAGTTCAACGTACTTACCACTACACCACAGTGCTAGCTGTGGTTTATGCACTTATAAATCTTCTTTTTTATTTAAATTATGAAATGTTGTCCCAAATCGCACAAGGTTTCGTTGTTCAAGTTTTTGGGTTCGCTCTTATGTGAGACATCCTCGAATTTTGTTTGGTGAGCCTCATCTATGTACATCAATTAAAAAACATCGTTTATAAAAATACTAATGTTATATTTAAATGACAAACACCTACTCGTATAAAACAAAGAGCTGAATTGAGGTTAACCTTAAATTGGTTGGTGTTCCTTCTATTACAATGGAAAAATCACCTAAACCGCTAACCACCTCGCTTCACATATAAATCAAGACGCAATCCTGTTTTGGCCATAACACAAACAAAAAGAGGAAGAATGGTAGAAGAGAGTAGAATTAATTTAAATAAACCACACATTGCACAATAAAATTTCCTTTTTATCCAACAGGTTCCGTAATGAAAATTCCATTCACACACACACACTGTTATTTTCAATGGATATGTTAAGTTTACTTTCCATTCCTTTTTTAGCCAAGGCTATTTCACATTTCCGTACTGTTTCCACATACGATTATACGGCTCTGTGTTGGTAGTAAATAATGTATTCTTATGCATTTGCAGGTGTCTGTTTTTTTAACATGTTTGCAGGTAAAAAAATAAGAAAATCAATATTCACTTGTCGGAATTTTTGTATTTTTCCATCTGCAATGAAAATAAATTAAAACAAGAATAATACAAAAATAAAATCCCATGACGATGGATATTTTCAATTCAAATTTTAAACTTTAAACACAATAGTGTAAATCACTCTTAAATCTATTTAAGTGTTTTATTGATAACAGCCATATTACACAAATACAAGTTCACTTCGATTCCAAGAATAAATCCTTATTACCATCTTCCGAGAATTTTCCCAAAGCCCAGGCATGACCAGGCCCAATCCAATCCTCCATCATCTTCCTTACTGCGCATACATAAATTTTGAAAAATGTATTTTTCAGTACCATTATTTTAACCACATCCTGCCTGCTTCTATTGAGCAAACATAAAATTTCAAACACACACATACTCGTACAACCATCACACATGACCTCGTAGGAGTCATATATCCTTTTAACTCATATTTCCTTTCTATGCACATTTTTTTTCATTTATAGCGCGCTCCCAGTGTTCGCCTATGGAAGAATAAAAACGTAAACGTTTTATATGCCACCAGACATTGTGCTCTGCTGGTCTCCATTCTCTCTCTAACTCTGCAATGATTCAAAACATCGATTTAAGTTATTTCAGTGCTTTGTTGTTTGTTTGCCGTTTGAATTTTAGCATTTGGCTACCATTCCTTTTAAATATTTTCACAAGAATTTACACAATGATTTACGATTGCAAAGGAGAGGCGGGGGGTATAAAAGACGTGGACTAAACGAGCAAAAAGGACCAACAGCGGCAACATTGCCACCTAACC
Source organism: Brachyopa scutellaris (assembly GCA_949775065.1). Classification (NCBI taxonomy): domain Eukaryota; kingdom Metazoa; phylum Arthropoda; class Insecta; order Diptera; family Syrphidae; genus Brachyopa; species Brachyopa scutellaris. The sequence continues at coordinate 182,615,300 of OX459112.1, read as the reverse complement.
CAAGCCAAAACCAATTGCGAGAACATTATTTCCAATGCGGAAGCATAACATAAAGTGGCAATAAAATGGGGATCTCTCGCCCATAAATACCATATCAGAATCAGTTTTTAAGTACGTTTCGATATTTGCGCCTCTAATGGCTTTTGCCGCCGTCCGTTCCCTACATTTCGTCGTCTAAGGTAGCACCACACATACATACGCTGAAGTGTGGTATTTTATTTGGATTATTTACATGGCGCCCAACGCCCATTCTTTTTTTGAAATGGCGCCCAACACTTACCGGTTTTCCTTTATTTTTTTTTCCACTTGATATTGACGCGACGCAAGGGTGACAACAATGGCATTGGCATAAAAATCGCAATTTCAGCGCAAAAAGTCATAAAATCTCTCGTCTATACCGTAAAGCCGGTAACACCAACTGTTCGCCATTCAAAGATTCTTAGAGTCCTTTTAAATGATTTTTTCGTATTTTCTGTTGATTTTCGAATTTTACATGAAGCGGCAAAATGTTTGCTTATATTGGAGTGGGTGGGAGTATTTCAATCTTTTCCTTTTTTGTAATTTTTTTTCCGACCATTTGTGTGTTCATTTGAAACGATTTTTTTTTAATTTTTTTTTTTTTTTGTTTATTTGTTGGATCATTGCAAATAATTTAACGTGTTGTACTTGAATTCTGTTTCTCTACTTTTTTCTATTTTTCATTTTTGTTTGCAAAATACTTTCGATGCCATCGAACGGATACGTAATTGATGTTGCTTTTATTTCTATACAATTTTATGCCAACCGCCTCTCTTGTATGGGAATGCGCAACACTTGTTCGTATTATTTTGGAAAATATACATAATATAACTGTATCTGTGCATTGGACGTTAAAAAATGCAGATTTGAAGGTTTGTGGCGATTTTTAATGCGTGTGTTGATGTTGTGTCTGTTATATTTTTTGTTTTTAGTTGCAATTTTTTTAGTGCTAGATTGTATCCGTTTTATTTATATTTATTGTGAACGACGAATGAAAAAGATACTAAAAAGTAAGCCATTCTGGCAATAATAGACAATTCCTCAAAAATATTTCAAATGGAGGATGTAAGCCACTTAAGCTTCGTGTACACAAATTACTGTAATCTACTTCTTGCAATCACTTTTACTAGCGATGAATATAACCGGTTGCCAGTCTTTTATTTCATTTGCTAGCCAAAGATTCATCTTGGTGTTGTAAAAGGCTGTAAACAAAGAGTCGGCATTAATGTCTCTCAGAAAGAAGCAAATTTGCAGCCACAAGAAAAACAAATAGTGATGTGAAATAAGGCCCAACGAAATAAGAGAAAATTGCAAAAATTTGACATTACAGGGAAACCTCTCTTAGGCGGGCAGTGACGGTGACAACATTTGTGTCCGCCTAAGGAAATTGTACGTTCAAGGGATAAACACAATTTTTTTAATAAATTATCTTTATTTATCAAAACATAAACAAAAACACTGCAACTTTATTTGAAACGATTGACTAAACAAAACGAAGATTGAGAATCCTCGCAAATGACTTCGGTCGCAGTCGCAGCTGATGGATGAAGAGGGAGAAGAATTCCCCTTTCACTTCCTGTGCAGCTACCCGGCACTCTCCTCCTAAAGATATTTTTTCAACGAATATCAATAAAATAGGGAAATTTATCCAATTTTCAAAATGAAATTAAATGAAACTAAGTAAATTTGAAGTGAAGTGAGCATGTTCATACATTATGTTTCTAGTTCAAATCAAAATAAAAAAAAAACTCAGTTTAAAGCTGCGGAGGTTTTTTTCGTTTTCGTCCGTCTAATGGAATTAAATAAAATAATTTCTGATAGATATGCATGTCCGCGACCGATCGAGGGAGTGTCCGGTTAAGGGAACGTAAAATGTATGCAATCTGAAACATAAAAGCTTGATTAGGAAAATGTATCTATCTTAATGATCGGTGCAGTAAAGGGTGCTGTCCGTAATGGAAGATTTCGCTTTTGAAATCGTAATAAAGCAAACTTAGTCAAATTTCGCAATTTGGCTTTTGTTCGTTTTTTTAAACTCCACGGTCTTTGCGTTTCTTTTTTTAACGAATTTTATACTATTACTCTATCTTATGCTCAAAAACTAAAGATTCCATTTAAAAATAAAAGATTTATGCACCGCTAATAACGAAATCTCGCATTTTTTAAATAAATCCCGAATAACAAAATCTTGCTTTTAAAATTCTCGCATTATCAAAAGCACGCGCATATATGTATGTATCAAGAGCAGACTTGTGTAATGTACATACATAAGTACATAGTATCATATATATTATTTCTGTAGTATAGGTACCATTTGCGGCTCTCATACTTAACCAATCTTAACAAATGAGGTGTCAAAGGAAAGAGATTTTCCTGGAGCATTGGCGAATTGTACTTTCACCTTATAAATTTTAACAAATCAAAAAATCTATTAAAACAAATATTTTACCCAAAATGAACTCCCAAAGGAATAAAAACTTCCCGTATGATTTCCATGGAATTTCCATCAGCTAACAGATGGAAATCATATGGGAAGTGTTTGTTGTCTTAAAAGTTCACTGATTTTGGTTGATATATTTGCTTTATGGGAATCATATGGGAAATATTTGTTGAAAGATGGAAATCATATGAAAACCGGCCAGCCGGGCCGGGTAACCGGTTGCCGGCTAAGTGTGAAATGGACTTGTGGGAAGTTTGGATTTTGGGGCTTGGATTTTCTCTTGCGAGAGTTCTCGCACCGGCGCACTAGTTTAGTATAATGCGATTATTTGAGCTTCGACTAGATACCTACATAGCTTATATAGATTTAGAATCTCGTGAAATAAAATATTTAATAATAATTCGCGTGAATTGATAAATATTTTAGTTCAATGTGAGATTTTAGTTTTCGAGATTTTTATTTGCGAGATTTTGTGATTATGAGATTCCGATATTGCGAGATTATGATAATGCAAGATTTTTTCATGCGAGATTTTGAAATGCGGTTAATCGTACCCAACCCGACCAACCCATTCAGCTACAGCTACTACAACGAGGCGAGCACAACGGCCTAGGTGAGAGCTCTTAGCTCATCCTCTCCAACCTACCAACTAATCAATTGGATACGGAAGAAGACTTAAGAATTTTTGAAGGAGCTCTTAGATACATATACGTATATAGAAAAAATTAAAAAATATTTTCTAATATAGAGATGCTATATTTATAGCCAAAGCTAGAAATGCATTATTTTAGGTTTTTAGACTAAACAGCTAGGTATTAGTTTATTCAAGCAATTATATCATAAAATGTGACCCCTTTGAAGCCTACTTTCTGACCTTCAAGTTTTCGTAGCAGTTCATGATGGTAATAACACCTTAGAGTTGATTTGTAGCTACATCTTTAGATAGTCTGACTTGGGACAGATGCTTCTCCATTTATGGATAGCGTCTTTTTCCGTTTAGCTTATACTTTAATTCTAATGAAACTCGTCTTTCTTTGGCAAGAGTACTTCGGAAGTTTTCATCAAAAAATACCATTGCCCCTTCATCGTTCGATCATCTACCCTTTTACCATAAACATCGACTTCTCAGATCAGTACCTAGTTCTCCATTGAATAGTGTATACCCATTTGTCCGTGGATCCCTTTTATTCCCAAGGACTTAACAAGCTTCATTGATTTTATTTGTATTGCATGAATGCAGCGTGATATGTTTTGCTATACATGCCTTTTTTTTGCTCCTTTTGATTCCTTTTATAACCGTAAAGAGAATGAGTTTTAATCTTTTCTGTTTTCCATTATTTTGAACAGATATAAACAAGCCAGAATATCAAGTGTAACCACTGTCCTCATCACCATACTTCATTGGATTTGGCCACCAGATCGTTGTACAAATTGTCATTCTATCTATAGCATTCCGCATGCGGATGAGATAGATGGACCTCGAAACGTTGGCCAAATCCATCGTTCTGTGGATGGACGCTTCGTACTCTCCGAATCACCAGTTATCCAAGCGGTTGATGGTGGCACCAGCAGTGGTGAACGTCGCAACAGCACCGGATCTCAAAATTCCAGCAGTGATGATGGAGGTTTCCTTGCACGACAAAACATGATCAACGCTCGTGCTTCTTGGCGTCGTCCTTTAGTCGCTTCCCCATGTCAATTGAGCTTGCATTCAAATGGTTCTGCAGGAGGTTTCTTGCATGGTCTCGGTGGTTTGCTGCGTGTTGGAGCGGGACGATATCAAAATGTTTACCGCAATCAGCCATACAGCAATGTCTATCGAAATCTACCGCAACCTGCATCGAGGCCTCTACATCAAAACCTACACATCAATACGCTGACGGGGCCACAGACGCCAATCACACCAAACCTCTATACACCATCACGAGTGTCGCGTATTTTCTCCAGTTCGCCGGCCAGCACGATTGGTATCCATTCGCCATGGACACCGGCGGCCAATCAATTCTCCGATCTGAGTACCGTGTACCCAAGTTCGGGTGAACGTTCATTTCCCACTCCGTCTAGCGGAGGACTGGGAACAGCCGCTGCTACAACTAGCGGAGGTATCGCTGGAAATCGATATCACCGATATTATTCTCATGAATTGCCCTCGTTGAGGACAATCCAGGAGGAGACGCGACGCATGAATCAGGGCTTCGTGCCGCTGCACATACCACCGTCACCGTCATGGCGGGGATACTATCACTCGCAGACTCCATATCACAGTTATCGGCCGAGAACGAGATGGTATCCGCGCCATTCGCGTGTGACGCGTTCGCATTCTGAGCTTCTATCCCCGCTGCCACATCTTAATTTTACGGCACATTATCGTACATCCGGTGGCATGGGTCTAGAAGCTTCACCCGAGAGTCGCTCCAGTTCGAGCGGCTTCGGCAGCAAGAACACATCGAACCAACAGCATGGATCTCATCATTCGGGGAGTACAAGTGAATGGCGATTACTGCCTCCGTATCGTCCGCCACCTCCGCCTCCATCCACATCATACTACTATCAGGATCCAGGCCAACATTATCATCATCACAGCCTGCATCATCACCATCATCATCATCCGTCGTCGGCAGCGTCGGCGACAGTGGGTACACAATCAACGCTGCCATACTATAACTACACGGGTAGCTTGCAACGGCCAACGACTCCGCCCTACACAATGGGACATTGGTTGGACATGATCTCGCGCCTGAATGCCGCCACTGACACCGTGAACTTGCACAAGGCGGTCGATGTAGGCAGTGTCGATGGACACTATGAATTCGACCCGTCAACACCGACACCAAGTGCCTCCACGCCGACAGGTGGTCCACGCGATGATCTCAATTTACTTAACATCGATACGGGTAGTTCGGCGGGTGGGATATTCCACACTGCGACATCAGGGATGCCACCGATTGCCACCATGACTCTGGGTCCTATGAGCGGCATACGAAAGCAGCGATATGGTGCCAGTACGCGCTATGATAATATTGAAGTGCGAGTTCAAGCAATGAAGGAAGAGTTCTACGCCTACAGAAAGCGGCAGGCAATGAAGAGGGCCGGAGTCGTGGAGCTAGAGAGCATGTGTTAGAAAAAACCAACCAGATCCAGAAGAGCATCATTAATAGGGACTCAATTAGAAGCACATACGTAGACAAACGCAACACCCCTGTCCGACGTAAAGCAACAAATATCGCATTGGCTATGAACCACAGAAACATTAACAACACGCCTCCTCATTCCTCGAACTTTTTAAAGAGCACTCGAATTATTTCTAAATAGAAATAGGTAATTTAAAATTAAAATAAATATTTCTAAAAAAAAATAGTAATACAACTAAAGTTTAAAAACAAAACCGTACACAAAGGGGAATATTAATTATTATGAATTATTAACACAACAACTTAGAATTTAATTTTAATGTGAAAACAAAAAATTATACAGATATATTATAAAATTGTAAAAATAATATATAGAACAAAAAATTCGATAAGATCGCAATTATTAAACAAGTAATAAATAAAGAAAAACAAATAGTAAATGGCTATGGTTATATTATAAAGAAATACACAACAACAAATATTTAGGATAAAACAAATTATTATTACTAATTATTATAAACAATATAAATAATTACTAAAACTCTGTAAATACTAATTATAATTTTTTTTTTAAATGAACAGTAAGAAATTCTTAATATTTCCGAATAACGATGCAGAAAAATAAATGACAAATGAAATTTTGAAAAAGTTTCAACGAAAACAAAATGTAATTTTTTCCCATTTTTTTTCCAAAAAAATAAAATAAAAAAACGTTAGAAAAAAAATTAAAAAAAAAAATATAAAAATATTATAAATTAAAAATTTAAAATGTTACCTTATGTAAGTAAAAAAAATATAAATATATATGTATATGTATATACATATGTATATAGAGAAGAACAACAAAGACAAACGTTTCATAATTTAAAATAATAAAAACAAAATGATACATACATAAATATAAAAAGGAAATATCTCTATATATTTTCTTCGGTTAAATAAAACTTAGCCAATGATAAAGAAAAAAATATATATAAAAACGAAAAATGAATTAAGTTTAAATATAAAGAAAATAGGTGCACATTTATTGATAAAATTAAATACAAAAAAACAAACAAAATTATATATACATACATACAATAAAGAAAGACAAACAAAAATTAAACTTTTTCAATAAGAAAAGACACGAAATGAAATTATTATTAATTACGGATATGATTTTATTTTCTAGGCAATAATGTAAGAAAAACGTTATATCATTTTGTTTAGTTTTTTTCCTTTTGAATTTCTGTCAGTGAAAAGGAAAACATTCTGTTGCTCAATCATGTCTGCTAATTCTTAAATTTCTACATTTTCATTTAATCATTGAATTGTTATAAAAGGCCTACTTTGTAAACTGTTTTGAGATATGGACATTTTTCAAAACTTATCTATTTTTAACGAAGATTCAAACTCAAATAATTTAAACCTGGAGCATAACCGAGATTTTTGTCTAAATTGGTATCTGTAAAATGTATTAAAGTCACATTGACAAGACCGATGATCAAATCGGGCAGCTAAGCGTATGAGTTGCGAAGTTTTGGATCACAATTTAGCTCATCTTAAATTACTACCACCCTGACATGGTTTTACCGCTCCTACGCTTGAAAGGGACATACCACCCTGTTCTGCATTTCGAGTGAAAGTGGATTGTATTCGAGTTTGGAATTCACTCAAAATGGAATTCAGTGCTCTGCATTCCGAGTGAATTCGAATTCTTGAAATCCACTTCGAATTCATATGTCAAAATCAGCTGAAAAATTATTTCAATATTAGATCCGTTCGCGTACTTTTTGCACCAAATATGTGTTTTCTGTCAAATTTTGAAGAGTGGTGGTGAAATAAACTACGAAAAAGTAAACGAACGCGTTGAACAACAAAAAATTAAAACTGTTTGTGATTTGACAGATTTGACAGTTTTCATATATTAGCCCAAAGAAATTCGTTGGCTTAAAATTCGTAGCATGGGGAAATTTCTTACTCTCTCGTAAGCACTCTCTTTTACGAAAAAGTTGTGTTCGAAGTGGACTAAACGCAAAGTACGCAGATAGAAGGAGAAAAGATGTCCTTTTTTGAAAAATTAGTGATTCCGGTGATTATATATTGCTTCGATGGTACAAGCATTCACCTTCATCCCTTAAAAAATTATAATATTTAATTTTTTTTAATAAAAATTGTTAACTACATTTTTATGTAGTAAAAAAGCGCTCTGATGTCGTGTAACTTCCAGAATAATCGTCAAATTGACTTACGTGTACTTTAATATATACCTATACATTACGAAAATGAAATCAATTTTTTGCAAATTCTAACTGTATATAACCCCTTAAACAAACAAATCATTTTAATCCCATAATGGAAAGTATTATTATTCTACTCACATTTTTCAAAATGAATCTGATCATCAAATCAATTAATTAATTTACTTTACAACGGCATGTGAATTCAATTCACGTCAAGTAATTCAAATGATTTCAATTCACTAAAAACAACAGATTTTCGGAATGCAGCGCACGAATTTACAGTTGTCATTTCGAGTGGAATGTAGAACATCAAAATATTCACTTTCGAACATACAATCCACAATTCATAATATCGGTCGGAATACAGAACATATAATTTCTGGTGGTTTAATACCCTAAAAGTGGAATGCAGTACAGGGCGGATAGACTCTTTCAATTACATCCATCCAAAAGTGGTAAATTATTCTCTTGATGAGATCACTTTGTTATGTGACCAGCTTATCCATAACACTTTTAATAGCATTTACAATGACCTTCAAGAACTTTTTTCGCGCTTAAGTGATTCTCTCAAAACTTCCTGGTAGAAGTTAAATATTTTTGACTCTCGTTTAATGCTCAAATTATACTCAAGATGATAAACTGTTCAATTTGTTGAGGATAAATACAAAAAGGAACGCATTGGATGTTGTAAGTTATTAAAAACAATGCGTGACTTATGTATTTTTCCTAAATAACATAGCTGGCCAGAACATTAGCATTTTTCATTTCCTTTTTCCCATCTCAAGTGCACTCAATTTTTTAAATTAACGCTCAAAATTTGAAACGTTTTATTTTAACAAACAATTATTTTGAACATGATTATAAAAAGAAATATCAAATACATTTAAACCGAAGATCGTGAAAAAAGTTATTAAATCTTAAACAAGTATAAAAATCGAAGAGGAGAATTACTAGTTCTTAAGGATTAAAAACAAATTAATAAGAATTAATTAAGAAAACAAAAATCAGACTTAAGAAATCTAACGCTTTATCGACCATGTATAATTTAAGAAAGGTATTTTCCTCCTTTCGAAAAAATAAATTCTATTCGTTTGTATTTAGTTTAAGATGTTTTCACATAAAGCTTTAATTTTGCGTGTTTTTTCAACTTGTGATTGTTTAACACAAATTATATAACATTTTTTTGAACAAGGCACAAAGTTAAACAATTGGTCGGAAATCCGTAGTAGAAATAATGAAATAAAAAAATAATAATAATTTAAAAAATTGTTACTCAATATTTTTACATTATTTTATATAGTACAAATTCTTTTTATGTTATCTTTAAATTATATAGTATTTATTGAATTCAACAACATAAAGCAAAGAGAAATATTAAAACTAAAACCGAAACAATTTGTAAATCGTATTAAATTAAGAAGCGAGCGGTTCTTCTTGGTTATATATTTTAAAATCGAAACGATTTTTCATGACTTCTAAATTGAAAAAAAAAAGCAGAAATATAAATCTAAAAAAGAAAATTTCGTACATAGTTAAACAATCAAAAATAAATATAAATACTTAATTCATTAATACACAAAACAAGAACAAAAGAAACCTTAGGTAATATTTTAAATTAAGAAATGAAAAAAAAAATAAATAAAGACAAAACTAACAGCAATTAAGAGTTCACAGTATAAAATGAAAAACAAAAACGAATCAAATGTCATAAAACAATTAAGCATTTCATTTATTTCCCCGAATTTAATTACTGCTCATAAATTTGGGTCGAAATGAATTTAATTTTAAAACTATTATTAGTTATTAAATTTAAACAAAAAAAGGTAAAAAAAAAAAAAAAACATATTCTAAAGGTAATTTATAGTTAATGAGCGTTTATAGTTATCACATTTGTAAATACGTATTTTGCAAGAAAAAAAAAACAAACAGAAAAGACAAGTTTTAGTGTTTATTTATATGTTTACAGTTTTTTTTTATTATTTAAGTTAATTTTAATATTTTATTTTTTGGTACAATTACCTAATTTAATTTATTTTTCATTAACGTTTATTTTAAGAAGTAATTTAAAACAAAACAAAAAAAACTGTATAAAGAAAGAAAATAAAACAATGATATAAAAACAACAACAAGAACAACAAAAAAATGGAATAAGGTAAAAATGATGTTTTATATAAATTACGTTCGAAGTATATGTTAGTGAAATTTAATGAAAAAAAAAAAAACAACTGAAAATAAATAACAAAAAAATATTTAAAAAAAATTAAATCTGATATTTTTATTTTTTAATATTTTACAGTGTTGGATCTTGAATATGAAAAACAAGGTAAGTAGATAATATGAGTGTGTTGAAGGGATAATATGGCGTCAATATGCTTAAATACCCTGCTTAGGTCAGTGTGATTTTTTTTATTTATTTTTTTATTCTTATAGGCGTTAACATTATTTATTACCTGCCAAGCCGCATTGCTTATCTGCAGGAAATTGTGTTTCAGGTATTTGTTAAATGTTATGAAAATGAACGTTTACGTTGAAAGACAGTGTATGCAAAAAATATAAATTACATAAAACGATATAACTAAATATATGAATAAGTATGGAAAAGCTATTGGAATTAGTGTTTTGTGATTTTATTTGATTTAAATTAAATGGATCTTAAGTAATTGTTTCTAAGTAATGTTTTTTTCAATTTTCTTTTTCTTATATTGAATTGTTATAGTGTTTCTTAGGTTTTGAGGAAGGCTATTTAAGATGTTTGGCACTGTACGCTGTACCTATACATCAACTTGCGCCTAGGCCTACCGTAAGCGTTAGTGTAATGTGGAAGCTGGTACATCCCACTCGCTTGTCTTCTCGTGTAAAGTAGTGGCTGGTTAGTATCCTATTCCAGCGCCGCTGTCATCTTAAAGACGGCCTCACTCTTAGTTTTCGTAAGCTACTTTCTGCCATGTTTCTTCTCGATAACGTCTGCCATGTAAAGATGGTAATACCAAGGTACTTATACATCGGCACTACCTCTATCATATCAGCAGTGGTTTAGTTAGCACAATCGTAGGCTTTGAGTCTAATTCCTGTAGCTGTGTATTGTGGCTGTGCGCTGCGAATATGCATCACTTTCGTTTTCGACACATTGATCACCAGCCCATTTTTGTGGGACTACTTTCCTGCTTGGTAGAGATCAGTCTGCATCATCCTCGTTGCTTCTTTTACATTGTTGTGACAAACAACTTTTCCCGTATCGTCTACATATGCAAGTGAGGAGCTCTTCTTAAGGCACTTCAATATTCTGTTCGTATACAAAATAGGGCCCCTAATTTTGACCCTCGTAGAACACCGTACTGGGCCTTGTATTCGCTACTGCAACAATCTCTTATATTTACTCTGAAGGTCCGCGCTCTAAAATAATCTCTAGATTCTGCTAGAGTTTATCTAATCCCTGCTGGTTCTAAGACGTCTATTTTCTTATAAGATACTGTATCTTAATGTGTTAAGCTATTGCTTGATAAATAAATTTGAAAGTTTGGTCCAGGGTGTTGAAAGCTTTGCTTAAATCGATGAACGGAACTAACATATGATATTTATTCGCAAGACTGCTGTTAACTGGATTGACGAAATCTCCAAGAATTTTGTTAGTGATTTTCCGTTTTTCAAAGCCGTATTGATTTTTGGTTAATAAACTATGCTTTTAGGTGAATTGCCGCATGCGATTAGCTAGGATTTTCTCCAACATTTTCTCCGCAGTTGGTAATATTGTTATTGGACCATAATTTGTTATCTCTTTTTTGCTCCTCCCTTAAAGATTAGTCTAACAAGTGACTCTTTGAGATTTGTTGGTACTGTTGAAGATTCAAGACTTAAGTTAATGAGTTTGGTGATTATGCAGCATGATCTCCAAATACAATATAAATAGCACAAATCCACTATGACTACTTATGTCAATTGAAGCTACCATAGCACTCTACTCCTGCAAGAAAGCCATTGGCAGCAAATGGGATCTTCAACCCCGCATCGCCCACTGGCTCTATGTACCTGTCATCAGACCGATTCTGATGTATGGCGTAGTGGTCTGGTGGACCGCTCTGGAGAAAGCTTTGCATCGCGACAGCTTGGGGAAAGTACAAAGATAAGCGTGTCTTTACATAAATGGAGCACTAAGATCAACACCCTCCGCAGCATTAGACATCCTACTATATCTATGGCAACCAGTTCTGCCATAAGACTCAAAACCATCTCAAAGTGGTCAAGTAACTATACTGGGCACTCCATAATACTAGATAATCTAACTCTTCCCTAAAACATAGACTATACTGTACCCAAGCCCAATTTCGACAAAAACTTTAAGGTCACTATTCCCGACAGGTCTTTCTGGAATGACCTAGGTGCTACAACTGATAAGTCGATACACTTCTACACCGATGGATCCAAAACCAATGACGGTGTAGGAGGAGATGTTTTCTTAGAACGATTAAAACTAAATCTCTGCTTTCGCTTCCCTGATCACTGTAGCTTGTTTCAAGCGGAGATTATGGCGATTTCGGAAGCACTGTCTTGGATCAAGAGGGATGTAATATCCACTAACGATATTAGCATTTTCTCGGATAGTCAGGCGGCCTTGAAATCCTTAGAATCAGTCTCATCCACATTTTAGACTATCTCCGACTGCCGTTCATCTCTTATAGACATGGCTAAGCAGTTTAACATTCACCTTTGCTGGGTGCCGGGGCACAGAGACATTCCAGGGAATTGCAAAGCTGACGAGCTCGCTAAAATAGGAACAACAATACCTATTCTACCCGATAAGAAAAATATAGGTATGTCACTCGCTACTTATAAGCTAGCACTCAAACTTGACACAGTCAATAAAACCAACGCTAGATGGGAAGGTGGAACTACTGACTTTGCTACAAAGTAAATCTGGCCTAGATAAAATCTAAACCGCTCTAGATACCTTTTGTCACTAAAAAGACTACATATTAGTACGATTCGATGTCATTACAGGACACTGCCTTATAGGCAAACACGCAACTGGACTTGGCGTCATCTCGAATGACTTCTGCAGAAGCTGTAAGGACGTGGAGGACGAGGAAAGTCCAACACATCTCCTCTGCTCATGCTCTCGTAGTAGAAAACTGCACCTAGGAGAATACTTCTTCGAAGATATAAGTGATCTAACACAAAAAGACATAGGAAGCCTTCTTCGCTTTGTACAAAGCTCCAAATCGTTATCTTGAGTAGCGGGGTAAATATCCCCAAGATCCTTGGTATTACAATGGGCCTTTATAGGTCTTTGTGTGTTGGTACTTGTTACCGGCAGCCACTGCTTCCTAACCTAACCTATGTCAATTGAATAATTTGGGTTATAAACCCAAATTGACAAGCTAACGTTAATTATTACGACTTGATGGAATTTGAAAAACTATCAACTGCGTTTTTAAATTTCAGACTTCTAGTTCATCTTTAATTTATTTTACTGACATAACCCGGAAGAACAATACGCCTCTGGTTTGAAGACACAATTATTGTCACTCAACTCTAGCATTAAGTGTGAGTTCTCTTCTCAGCCCTCTATATCTATACATATACATATATATGGGTTTACATGCATAATTATAATATACTCGTATGTATAATATATTTATCATAATTTAAACTAACTAACCACATTGCTGGCAAGAAGCAAATTTTATTTTGAACTTGTAGTTAATGCCTTTTCCAGCAACAATTTTATATCTATTTTTCGCTGGCAGCTCATGAGTGGTTTAATTCAATTACTGAAATCATAGTTCTTTTGGATAGAAAAAAAATTGGATAGAAACCACTGAGATAATCATGTGGTCTCATCTGATATGATTTCTTTGGTCAAGCGTACGCAATAAATGGATAATGAAATGTTCAACAATTATCTATGAGTCCATAGATACGAATTGGTACATACCTACATACATATGTATAAACATATGCTTACTTAGCAGTGGAATCTTCCATGGAAAGAAAATACCGAAAGAGGTCAGATCATAATGTGATAAAGACAATTAGTAGAAATATTGCGCAGTATTTACACAAGTTCTAGAATATACATACGTACATATGTATTTACGAGTATAACCGAACACTAAAGATACATCTTGTTGTTAATGACCGCAAAGTTGATGGAAATGATCTCTTACGCGTACATTTTAATTTCGAAAGCATTCACCCCAATACCACAGTCTTGAGTTTAATGTCGTAATATCAGTCGTCTTTCTATTTCCCAATTGTATTGGATTTCAATTGGAATAGCATATGGTCGGAAGCGATGGTTGTTTTTCAAACAGTATCGTTAACTTAAACTTAAAAATTGTAAGTTAAAAAATCTATATACTTTTTCTAAATGTTTTTTTTTTTTTGGTCTTTTCGATTGCAGTTACCGAGAAGCATTTACTTGAGCCTTTCTTTAATTACGTATCGTTAAGCACTACATATTTAGTATTCATTTATTTCGCTACTGAATTAATGACTTGTAGGGAACACTAAATAATAAATTGATCATTATATACATTTCTTGTAACGCCTGAAGTGGATTAACTGGAAAAGGATATGAACTTTATTCTACGAACTACAATGGAAAATAAGCCACCACCATCACCAGAAATAAGCTAATGAAAAATCACTCTATAAGAGCTGACAGTGGTATTCTGATGCCAAATGAAAAGTAAGCCTCCACGATTAATGTACAAATATGTAATTTTATGTGCGTCGTAAATGAGTGTCTTGAGAGGTTTTGAGAGATTTTCTATGTGTTGTCATATTAATGACCTTTACCTCAACGTCTCTAAATGTCAAAGTCTTTCTTTTTTGTCGTAAAGCTGGGGAGCTTTATTTACGTAGATACGTGATCGATAATATCCCATTGTACATTATCTCCTCTAAAAACGACCTGGGAAACATACATACATACATGAGAAAAAGCTGAGTTTCTGCAGGCATATTGAGTTTGGGGTTTGCTAAAGGTAGTTCAATGTTGGCTTTTATATTGCGGAACTCTCAAGACTTCCATGATCCGCATACTCTTAAGTGGCTTTTCATTGCATTTGTAAGGTACAACCTCGAATATTGTAGTATAATATGGAATCCATTTTATGAAGTTTATTCCAGTAGAATTGAGAAGATCCAAAAACGGTTAACTAGGGTTGCCGTGTGTAGATTACGCTGGAATATTGACATGCCTTCGTGTGAGATTCGATGCAAATTATTTGGTATCTTACCTCTGTTCAAGCGTAGGCAATTTTTTCAACTATGTTTATTCGTGACTAAGTAAACAATCATATCGATTGGAATTTTTTATTATCATTTATTGGATTCTCTGCTATCTAAAGTACGTAGAAACCGTTCTCTATTTTCTGTTCCATATCATACTTGTATCATAGAGTTAATTATGGTTGCAATGAACCGATTACTAAATGCCTTAGAGCAGTGTTTTTCAAAGTGTGGGTCGCGACCCCCTTGGGGTCGCACAGCAATTGTTAGGGGGTCGCGAGCTTCAAAATCAGAAATAACAACATGAAGCTCAGTTTTATTTTTACTTTTTGTTATTTTATTTATATTAATAAGAGGGGTGGGCTTGTCTTTTATCGACTAATTTGTCATAACGTGGAGATATTTTGGAAACGCCAGCAATAAGTCGACTCCGGTTCCACTCTGTTTCTGGCCTTAAACTTTATGTTCAGCATTGAAGAAAACGTAAGCTCACAAAGGTAGGATGTAGCAAATGGTACTAATAACCTGAGAGCTTCTCTTGCAAGATGTGGGTACTCGTTCCTTCTTTTCATCCAGAAAAACGTCTATCGTTTGCGATTGAAACTCCATTTTCAGCATTTCGTCCGCGGAAAGCTCAATCAGTCTTTCCTTCACTTACATTTTAAGGTCAGCTGAATGTATGGATATATCAAGAAAAGGATTTAGTATCCACCTTCGCTTATTGTCCAATGCAGATCCGTCGGAAAAGTGTGTTATAAGCCGATTTGGTACGGTTTCTATTAGGGATATAAGTACATTCAGTGGTTCATATCTTGATTCCAACACCATTTTTTGTAGAGAAGTGATGCATAATGCAATTTTTCGTATTGTGAGGCACAACATGACAAAGGCGCAATATAATTACAGTTATGTGAATAATGAAAACTGTAGGACGCATACTATAGCGACATTGAACTAGATCCCCCATCGGTACAATATATGTAGGTCTGTTTTTTATTGTTATTTTTCGTAATATTACGTAAGATTTCATAAAATCACATGAATTCGTGTTTGTTTACCCAAAAAAATTACGACAAATCTCAAACAAGAGAGCCAAATGAGAGTGACAAAAATTGCCCCTCAATCGAGATAGTTGCAACTGAGCGTGCCAAAGCTGTCAAAACAACCATCTGACAGCTTGTGAAACGGCATAAATCTTTATTTGTTAGTGAACATTTTAAAAGGTTTAACCCAAAGTGTTAGAACGCGTTTGGTTACTTTTGTGCAATTTTTCCACTCTTTGAAAGGATTTTAAATATTTACTATTTGACAGGTTCGTCCAATTTGACCATAAAAAAGAGACCCAAACAAACCTTATTGATTGCAGTACAAGCTTGCAGGTTTGTTTATTTTTTTCTCTCATTTCAATTTCAAAGGGGGTCGCTAAGTTGTTTTATGTGCTCAAGGGGGTCGTTATTCTGAAAAATTTGAAAAGCACTTCCTTAGAGAGTCTAATAATTAAGTAGTTTTCTAGATTTTCATCTAAGTAGGGAGTCGTTTAAGAGTAAACTTATTTTAGCCTTAGGTTTTGGTGATGCTTTTTGAGTACAATCGAACTTCGATAACTCGAGCCATCACTTGCCACAAAACAAATTCGAGTTATCAAGACTTCGAGTTATTAAGCAAAATACAAAATTGATATAAATATGTATAAATATGTAATTTTCCATCAAGAGATAATAGGTCTGTTCCCGTACCTGCCCAAAACAGCGCAAAACTACGAAAACTGCGAAAATCAGTCAAATCCTGCTCCCGTACGAAAATTTTTCGTAGATGAGAGCGCTAACAATAGAGTAAGAAATTTCCCCATGCTACGAATTTTAGCCCAACGAATTTCTTTGGACAGCATTATGCCAACTGTCAAACCTGTCAAATGTCAACCATTTTCCATTTTTTGTTGTTCAATCTGTCCATGTACTTTTGCACACTTTTCCCTCTCTTTTTGACCCTACTCCTTGAAATTTGAGAATCTATAAATTTTACTACAGAAAGTACGAAAACAGACCTAATGTTTTTAACGTACGCTTTTCCTCTTTGTGTTTTTTAGGCGCCTACTATTTTTTTCAAAAATATAAACTAAGCTTTGAATTCGAATCGCCCAATATACCAACCAAGTAATGTGTGTTCTAACCCCTACTAACAAGAAATTTGACAATTATTCTTATTCACACATAACACGTATGTATACGAGTACTAGGTCATAGGAACATAAAAACACAGTGCCCACGAAAGCGATGCATTATAAAACGAACTTGTAAAAAAAACGCAGAATTTGCGAATTCCCCTTCAGAATTCGACTTATCGAAGGTGACGCCAAATAATCTCTTCGAATTATCAAGACATTCGAGTAATAGAAGTTCGAGTTATCAAATAAAAATTACATGTAAATTTCAGTCTTGGCACTATTGCCAACCAATTCCATTCGAGTTATTAAATATTCGAGTTATCGAAGTTCGACTGTATTATGTATTTTGTATTTGACAATCTAGCGAGAACCGTAGATCTCATTTGATGATAAAAGAAAGAAAAAATTTCTTATGAAGTAGCGGTAGCAGGTTCTGCTTTGAAGAACAATAAAAATATAATTTAAGCAACTAGTAAATACAATATACACAGAAATTGTAATGCACCCTTGTTTACGTTCCAATATAATCCACTTATACGACTTGACTAACTCAACAGCATTGATTAAGCTTTTTTCGCACTAACACTTAAACCCCACATCTAGTCATCCGAATTTTCATCTAATAAACAGCTGCTCATCCGAACTGCAGCCAACTGATCATAATAATCATCTTCATCGTGATCGTAATGATGTTGTGGGTTGAGGCACTTAGTGCGAATCGCTGGTAATCTGTTAGATTATTTTGTCATCTAGTAGCAGTTTCGGTTTTATTCTCGTCGCAGTCGGTTGCTTGAATTAAACTTGTAAAAGTCTATAGAAGGAGACTAAGTTTTTTTTAAAGAGTTTATAAGCGTTTTATTCTAACGAGATACAAATAAGTCGAATGACCTGCATCCGAGAAACTATACGAATACGTATGAATTTATTTCCCTGATTTAATGTGTGTGCATTTATGTGCTAGTAGTAGCTATGTACGTGCTTAAGAATTCGCCAGCATAGGAGATGCGAGTACAACTCACGGATATTGTGGATTTTTTGTTTACCTACTGCCAAAAATTATAAATTATTTTAAAAGTTTCTAATTTTGAAATAAAAAAAAAATTAATAACAAGTAACAACGACAAAGTCATCTTGTTTATGTGTACTTCGTTTACTTAATCACCGCTCCATCGTTTATCTAATTCTGATTTTATTGCGTCATTTTAAAAATGAATATAGAAAAAAATACCAACCCAATGCGGTGTAACTAAAAACAACAAATTTAAATTAATTTAATACTCGTATGTTTTATTATCACTAATTAAAACACTCTAAGCCGGGTCCATTTACCGTTTAGCTTAGCTAGTTGTCGTCAATTAAAACATTCACTGCCTATGCTTTAATTAAATATAAACATGGATATGATTTTGTCTGCAGATATGTACCTATATAGAAAATGAGTGCCAAGTGCAGAAGTGTTGATTAAAAATTAAAAAAAAAAAGAAGATAAATCCAAATATTTATGCAACCTTCGTTTTACTTACTTAGTTGGCGCTACAGCTCGAGGTGAACCTGGGCCTGCTTCTCGCAACCAATTGTGTGGTATATTTTTGCACGAATGGAAGGGACCTACAGTTTTTTGCCGACTCCGAACGGCGAGTTGAGAAGCTCAATCGTGACAAATGATACTCTTTGATGCTTGTCAGACATTCGAAAGAGGTGGGCACTGTGAAAAACTTTTAGGTGTTTGCGGCGGGATTCGAACCTAAGACCGCTGGCTCAGTAGTCCGACGTACTAACCACTTGCGCTACGGTGCCCTTCGTTTTAATTATTAATAAATCGTAAACGCACAAGTCTTCATTTATTATTTTATTTGTTTGTCAGATGCATATACTGTTAATCTTCGAATAAGGTTTTGTGAATAAGGACATTCAATTCCTGGATTCCTGCTTTTATTTCTACAAAATTATGTTGGCTTACATAATCTAAATGAATAAACAACAAATTTCCTTTTTCGCTTTTAAAAATTCCTTATTTATCTATCCTTAAAACGACAAATTCAAAGCAAAATTCTCTAGGATACGAATACTTCAATAGACCTGAATTTTTGACGAGATCCTGTCACCCCAACAGGGATACTGAAAAATTATTTCAGTAGTCACAGTTCCCAGGAATGTTGGACCTCGCTTGGTATAATAGGCAACATTTTCTGAACTGTGTACATGTGTAAATGTAGGTACAGTATATGTCCTTCACAATAACTGTTCTATGTGCCTTATAACCCCAATTCGATTGCGAGTTTTATTGAGTTATGTATGCTCAATACTGTTGTACATACAAGTGGATATATTTTTGGAGAAACATGTAGTCGGCGAATACTTTCATATGAGACTTTGGATACCTTATGCTTTCAATCGAAATATTTGTTTAATTAAACATTTCTTGAAATACAGCTTTAAAGTATCTAAATAAGATTAAAATACAAAGTTAATTACTATGGTAGTATGGTTATAAAGGTATATCTTGTGGTCGTTCAATAAGTTCTACGGTTTTTTTCAGCGGTGTTTATCGCTTCAGAAAATCTCTGTCATGAGAATATTTTTTTTGTAATTCAGTAGAGAGGGTTATTCTATACATTGTTACCATATCGAGGGTTAAAGTGCAGGACCTCGTAAACGCTTTTTGCATGTTTAACAGAAATCACGAAAAACTTTTTTAAAAAAAATATATCTTTGCATGAACTGCCAATATTAGCTTTCAAATGTACTGGACTTACGAGGTACTGCATAATTTTTTGGCGGGAAACATTATACGAGGTTTTGATTTTCGTTTTTCCTGTAAAATGTTTAGAACAACATTAGTAAACTAAAAATGCCAAAAGGTGGCTCTGATTTTACTGATTATTATGAATAAATAATATTTTTTTGAGTTTTTTTGACTTACGAGGTCCTGCACTTCAACCCTCGATATGTTTTGTTTTGATCTGACGTCTTTTAAGAACTCAATAATTTTTTTAAAATGGAGGAAAAATAATGCATTTCAGGCATGTTGCATTGTTGTATTTATTGTGGCAGAAATTTTACATATTTTATCATAAAATATTAATTATAGAGATTTGGCGTATTTGCCTTACTACTAGAATATGAATACAATTTCGAAAATAATATATCACAGAATCTTTTAATTTTGAAGAAAAAGCATTTTTTTTTCTGTAAAACAAAGTGTCAAAGCGACAGAGGCGCAACAGGATATTTGTAACGTATATTGGAATTCGGTTATAAGCGGTTATAGCGTTGATTTTCACGCTTTCGTTCTGGAAATACAGACCTTGCTGACGATACCTTGAGCTGAATTCCTCTAGTTGGGAACCTTTGCAGCACTCCGTACTCTCCAGACCTTCTGACTACCATCTGTTCCAGTTTCTCATAAACAATTTTGATGGCAGACGATGCATTTCCGAAGATGAAATCAAATCGCACCTGGAAACGTTGGGGGAATATAATGTACCTTGATAGACAAAATCTGATAGATTACCCAAAATGCGTGTTTAACTTTAATCCAAATAAAACCGCAGAACTTATTAAACAACCCAATAGTTCAAGAGTAAGAGCTTTCAAGCATCATACAAACATCATGGAATATATGGACATAAATATGTATGTGCATACAACATAATAATGGTTATATCCATACTGACGCGTATGAGCTTCAGATTTAGGTTTTTGTCTAATGTTGTTTTCGATTAGGCTTTTCAGATTTTGCACTCAGATTTTCGTGCTGAATGAAAAACAAACGAGATTGATCTGTTTTTCTGGAATATTGTATTAGTGTTTTATTTGACATCTTGTCCGTAAAAGGAAATAAATAAAAAAAAGAAAAATAATAAAAACAGTTTTAAAACACTTTCTTTATATTTTCTTAAATGTTTTGGTGTAAGTGCAAATAGGTGTGAATCTCGAGTCAAATCCGACTGCTCTTGAGTAAACAAAAAAAATTGGAAAATGAAAATTGTACTAGAGCGATAAAAATTGCTGAGTGATTTTTTTGCTCAATCGAAATCGACATAAAATATTGGTCAATTCGCATTATTTCCGTTCAAAGCTTTGCGGAAACTATGCAAAGTAGATAGTTCCACACACACAAATGGTTTCCAGAATCTGATACATATAATATTTCTAAAACGTACAAGACTTGGTTTACGTTCTTCAATTTGAACACATTTGTGCTGTTATTACAAAAATGCTCTTCACTTCGTTTTCATATTTTTTTGCTTCGTATTTGATTTGCATACATTGCTCTCCTGTCTACAAACAATCCAACCACGGAGTACTACATAAATCCAATTAATTAACTGAAAGACAAGAACATTTGGCAAAACCAAATTTTCAAAACCTTAATTGACTTACCGCATTTTCACATAATACAAGTATGTATATTGTTTCATACTTATTGGGAATAGGAACAATTACTGCACTAAATTAAAATGTTTTTATATCCCTTTGCTACACATGCCGCTGAAACTCCGTACTTTCATTATAATACATACATTCACACACATTCAAATTCCGAATTTGACTGAATCTACATATGAGTAGGTACCTAAACACATTCACGTAAACATTTACATTAGATCATTTCTCCGATTAATTGGTTGTTATTTTACTTTTGTTATGTATTACTGATTGTTTCATCAATAAATGCAAGCAACTGATAGTATAGAATAGAACATGTCCGTCATAAAATGATTTGCCACATTTTAATAAAAAAAAGGGGAATGTAAAGTGACGCGACGTGTGTCTGTGAAAGGAAGTGTCTGGTTGTACAGAATTTGTGCTTGGGAAATAATTTTTGGAAAAAATGCAAAAATGTTGGCCTTTTTGATATATGTATTTTGTGAAGCAAATGGATCGAACTCCGAACTCAGTCATATTCAATTTCTCCCAAAATGAAATGATTTTATCTAAGGGAAATTACCAACATGGTGTTGGAAAGTGAACACCGTGGTGTAGTGGTAAGTGGTAAGTGCGATAGACTACTACGCAATGCTGCCCGGGTTCAATCCTAGCCTGGGTCCAAAACCTAAAAAAAGGTTTTTTCCACGGTGCCACCACTTTCGAATGTCTGACAAGCAATCAAAGAGTAACATTTGTCAATGAGCTTCTCAACTCGCCGTTCGGAAACGGCAAAAAACTGTAGGTCCCTTCCATTTATGCAAAAATATGACACAAATGGTTACGAGAAGCAGGCCCAGGTTCAGTCCGAGCTGTAGCGCCACCTAAAGTAAAAGTAAAGGTGTTAAAAAGTACTCACATTTACAGTGTTCTTACTTGCTTAGTTGGCGCTACAGCTCGAGGTGAACCTGGGCCTGCTTCTCGCAACCATTTGTGTGTGCGTGTTATATTTTTGCACGAATGGAAGGGACCTACAGTTTTTTGCCGACTCCGAACGGCGAATTGAGAAGCTCAATCGTGACAAATGATACTCTTTGATGCTTGTCAGACATTCGAAAGAGGTGGGCACTGTGAAAAACTTTTAGGTGTTTGCGGCGGGATTCGAACCCAAGACCGCTGGCTCAGTAGTCCGACGCACTAACCACTTGCGCTACGGTGCCCACTATTTACAGTGTTCAAGCGATCAATATACTTAAGTCTTTTATTTTCTGCGAAATACATGCAAGATGAGTTCCGCAATGTTTGAGCTGCGTATGAGTAATGCTATATTTTCAATGAACACATTCGATTCTAACGTTTTCCACGATGCTCATTTACATTTACTCATTTACATTACCGACAAGTGAATGATTCGTTCCGGCAGTTGCGACGATACTGTGATGCGTTATTTTCGTTCTTCGCTTTTCCTGAAAAATTCCAAAGCAAATCAAACTCGTTCGACTTTCAAAGCAAAAGTAAAGTTCCAATTTATTTCATCATGCTTTTTAAGCATAAAAAATCGTTTCTCTCTCTCTTCAAGCTCG
Organism: Brachyopa scutellaris; assembly: GCA_949775065.1. Lineage (NCBI taxonomy): Eukaryota > Metazoa > Arthropoda > Insecta > Diptera > Syrphidae > Brachyopa > Brachyopa scutellaris. The sequence goes on along the minus strand of OX459112.1, from coordinate 182,592,138 downwards.
TCGTCTCTTTCGATGGTCGCGTTCAGGCCGCAACCACTAACCACCATCACCCACATAGGCAGCATTCAGCTGACAATACCGATGCTCAAATTACAGTGAATCTTTTCCCACGAGCGCCGTGGATTCTACGATAGGGCATACTTTCTCATCACAGGCACAATGGCTTTAAGGAAACAACCCGCACTCAACATCTACTCAAGCCTACGTATAAAACCTCACAAGCTACATTTATTAGTCGGAATAAGATATGTAGTTTAGTAAATGACCACATTAATAGGATTTGGGTTCTATAAGCCTACAGCATAGACTAGCAGCGGTAAAGCATTTTTCTCACATTTTCCGATACCAAGAAAAGCATCACTTATTGGTTGCCTTCGAAGATCATCATTTGTTTTTCAATACACTTCGCACAGAACGAGTAGGTTCTATTTTAAAAACTATTTACAGAAACTTAAAAAATAACAGAATTGACTAAACTGGGTTTCGATTACAAGCCGCTTATAAGTCATAGAATTTTATATTCTAGGGTTGATATGGTGCGCATTGAAAAATCTAAAAAAAAGAAATGCATTTTGTATAAAAAAAAATTTTTCTACCCTCATTATTCTATTTCTGTCAAATTTCAGTATCAAAGAATTAAAGATTCAGATTTTCGAAAAAGAATTTGATTAGGTAAAAAAATGTCTACGTGCCATTTAATATAATTACGAACGAATATAATAAAGTGAAATAAAGAACAAAACAAGTGGCCACTAATAAAACTATGCAAACCAATGCCAGTGTGAATAGTAAAACCACAACTTCAAACATGTACTCTAGCTCAAGTGATGAAACCACTCGAAAAAGGTACTCAATACCAAATTCAATATCGACACTCAAGACCAGTGCCATCAGAACACGAAATCTGCAAGCAAACCTATCATCAGCAGCAGCAGCAGCAGAAACAGTAGTAATAAAATCATCATCATCAGCGTTATCGTCATCAAATTTGTCAGCGTCTTCTCAACCCCTCTATGCTGTAGCCGTCGCTTTACTATTAGTTCTACTAATTAATATATCCTGTGTCGATGCCAGCAGAGACCACTCAAGTCCGATGAATCTGGAAGGCAAGGTCGGATCGTATGTCGTGTTCAACTGTCGAGTCGACTTTCCATACGAGTACCACATCCCATATGTGGTCCACTGGAGCAAAGATGTAAGTAAGTTTGACATTCATCTACATGTGTGTATGAGTATCCATAAAATATAAATTTTAAATGAAAATAGTGCAGTGTACTCATTGCCACAATTGGAACTTGTTTCATATTGAGTATCGAATTTCAATGATGACCGCATGGCAGCGGCAGATCCCCGAAACTGATAAAATGTCAAGCGGTATCGCTGCCATTCACTGGCACCCGCTCTCCCCTTCTAATAGAGCAAGTGGCAATTGGAAGTGCTATACACTGAATGTGAATAGATACATCTACATATAAGCTGAATACAAATAATGTATAGTAGTAATACCTTAGGTAACTATATACATACATACATACTAATGTATTGGAATGAGTTTATTTCGAAAAGCCACCCTCCCGCCACCACGGACTAATTATAGTTAGAGTGAAGTTTGCTTGACATTTGATTTGGGTGGAATTTTTAAACGTGGGGTCATCCGTCAACACCTTTGGCGTTCGTCGCTGACAGCGCAGCGGTGTTGAGTTTAGCATGTTGGGCTGCATGCAGATTTATTTATTTTAATTAAATTGGTGGGTCAGTAATCATTTTAAAATTTTGTTTTTAAAACTTGTTTTTAACTGAATGTTTTATTATTATTTATTGAAGGGTGAGATGCACCGCGACGTTAAGATCTATTGTGCCCCCTACAAGTCCTAGACGAAGGAACATCCCTCTCGTCATTATTCCTGTTGGAATCGGTTAGAGAGAGCTTCGCTCACACCTAGCCCAGATGAGAACTCCATAGGTCACTGCACCTCATCCAGATCAATCTCCCTGAGAAATCGCAGCAGAAGATTGGGTGCTATGAGTGGTAGATCCTCTGCTGTAATTTGGTACTTACCAAAGCACTTAATGCCCCACATTCCACCAGTGTGTGTTCTGGGGTTTCACTAGACTCATTGCAAAATCTGCATGAGTCTTCATCTGATAGACCTTGCTTCCTGAGATGTCCCCTGAGTTTACAGTGCCCCGTAAGAAACGCAGTCAGGATGCGGGGTTTTTTTTTTTGTCAAGGCTGATGCAAGCTTTGAATCTCTTCAGGTTGTAATTACCCAGCAGTTTCTTCGGCTGTCTTAGACCATGAGTTTTTGTTGAGGACTTAGTCCTGTTTGTATTCTCCAGTGATCGGAGCTGCTCTTTTATTGTATGTTCCCCTATGCCACAGGAGGGTTCAGGGCCCACAATTGGTGTGGTAGCCCCTTTCCTGGCAAGTTTTTCCGCTTCCTCATTACCTTCTATCCCCAGGTGTCCTGGTTCCCTATTGCTTTGTTAGCTGCTTGGCTATCTGACATTATTGCAATGCCGCATCTGTTGTAGCGCTTATCAAGATTGAGTTGGGCACATCTATCGATAGCACAGAACAATGCTGGTGTAACTGCCCATGGGTTCGAAAAGTTTAGTTCCGGGCCCAAAAACTCCTGCCCCCGTTCCTTTCTCAGTTCTTGAACCATCCATATAGATAACAATCTTATAAATTTGCTCAACTATTTTACACTTGGTAAAGGAAAGGGAAATACGATTTGAACGATTGATCAAACACAAATAATGTTATGTTTAAGTACTTTTGGTTTACATCTTAAATTTGGGATGATTATGAAAACTTAAAATTTTAAAATGTGAGTTTTGTATAACTTTTCATATGAAAGGCCGTTTTATCATTATTTCGTCGTTCAGTTTGTCCAATAATGCTGCATAATACTCTCCTGTGACTGTTCTTCCCTTTTGCTGATAATCGATGAAGATTATGCCATGTGCATCCCAGAAAATGGAGGCCAAAACTTTCCCATCTTTTGGTCGCTGTAGTCGGCTTTCGTGGCTTTCCAGCCACTCTGCAGACTACCCATTGGACTCAGGAGTATGGTAATGGACCCACATTTCATCCATCGTAACAAAACGTCGAAAAAAGTCCGCTCGATTACGCTGCAAAACGCTAAACCCGCCGTTGAATTATCACCGTGCTGCTTTTTTTTTGTCGACGGTCAGCAATCGCGGAACCCATCCCGCTGATTGCTTTTTTCATCCCCAAAATATCGTGCGAAATGTATCGCACCTGTTCTTTTGAGACACCCACGGCCTTGGCTAACTCGCGCAACTTCACTTTTCGATCACTCAAAACGATTCGATGTACTTGCTGGACGATTTCCGCATTCGTAGCCTCTTTTGGCCTTCCAGAGCGAGGTGCGTCTTCGGTGCTTGTACGACCCATTTTAAATTCACTAAACCACCGATATACTACTGTTCTTGAAGGAGCAGATGTGGGATAATATTTCTGCAACCATTGTAATGATTATTAGGAAGTTCTTCTCATCATAAAACAAATATTTGATCAAGATGCGATACTCCTGTTCTCCTTTTCAGCCCATGTAGTATCTAGTATATAGCTCAGTTAAAATGCTTTATTTTCTTTCTGTATTCCAAGTTGCTTAGCTATGTAACATTTTCTTGATTCAACAACAACAACGAAATTCACTCTCAAACTTATTAGACCAAGAGCCCACAGCAAATTTTGTTTCGAGAAGGTTTTTTTTAGAATTTTAAAACTATCTGGCAGGGTGTTAGCCACGTTCAAATGGTCTTGGACCCATAGATCTGTAATCTGGGGAGTATGACCAGTGTTGCGGCATTAGACAATTTCGGTTATAACAATTATTTCGAAAACTGATTTTTTTGAATTTTGAAACAGTCTGGCATAAGTCTTGCCACGCTTGAAACGTCTTGGACCTTCATTTTTGAGATGAGATAAAAGTACTCTATACAATAAAACTATCATTGACTGGTTATATCAACTACCTCAATTTTGGAAAAACATGGATTTTCGACATAGTATTACTCACATGAACTGCAAGACTTTCGTTTATAGCATTAGCCCTACACCAGCTTTCATCTCATCTACTATTTTTTCGGTTATATTTTACACACAAAATTTGCTGTGGGCTAACTATATACCTCGTGAGCTTAGGCTCAGTTTCTGAAAATTAGAAGAACCACTCATCAGTAAACATTGTCCAAAATAAGAATATCCTTTTCAATGACATCATGTTGTTTCTACAAAACGCAAAAACAAATCACAACTGCTCCAAGTAAATAATAATCAAAACATGTATGCACCTACATACATATATGCACATCATTGGACTCCAGCTGCGATTTAAATTTAAAGTACCCCAAAATAAATTTGATTCCCGAAATTCAATTAAATACTTATTCAGCTGCATGATTTTTAATGAATGTCTCGTTGACCCAAACCCTCATATCCACTGAATGCCGCGCACTCGAGTGTCTTTGCCATGGTCATATGGAAGCCTCTTTTAAAATATTCCGCGCGGCTAATTTTTTGGAATTTAATTGTCCACTGACCTCTCAACTGAACGTAACTTCTTCAATTAATTGATAAGCTCTGCATAGTTTTATAGCCGTTCTCCGCTCACACAGCCAATTAATGGTGAGCTGATTGTATTTTAAAATGTCACATTTGTCCACATTCTCTACAGTTGCCGACACAACCAACGTAGAGAGTCTTCACCATTTACAGCACACCCTTGATTTTAAGTTCCTATAAGTATTATACATATGTATGAATCACACTCTTGCACTGTCACTTCCGGGGTTTTTGTTTTTCATCACCACCACCACCACCACCACCCAGACGATGGGCTTTATTAATTAAATTGATGGACATGACATCATGATTTCCCGGCTATAACCAGGTTCTAACCCACTCAGCCGGCAAACGCAGAAACGAAAACAACAAACAAAAGTACGTAACGCATCAACCGATATTATCAAATTGCGTCGATTGAATTAAATTTAATTCATGAGTAGGTACACCACAATGCATGGGACAAATAAATAAATTAAAGAATCGTGATCATGAATGACGGCGCGCGCGAGCGTCCGCGTTCGAACTCTGTGATTGACAATGGCCAGCAATTGGATATATTTGTGAAACGGAGGGGAAGGGGGGCGAACTCAAACAAAATACCATCACTCCACTGTTTCAATCTCGGCCAATGGTCCATGGAGTTTCACAGTTCAGAGCATTTCCATGACATAATCCAATGAACTTCTCCCTTTTTTTACTCTGCGCTTGCATTGCGATATTGGTTTGGAAATGGACACTGGTTCCTGGTATATGTATGTTTGTATGCCAGATGGGAAAACTAAGAGAACTGAAACTATAGAGAATGGCGAATTGAATGCATGTTGGAAAAATAGATGCTACGTTCAATGGCTTTTGGTTTTGGGAGTATCATTGCGTGTTCATCACTTGCGACAAGTCCTTGAAGCCATTAGATAGGAACTGAACGATACATATATCGTTGTTTTAAGCTTGAAAAAATAATAGATAATATTTTGACTACAATGGAACAAATTCCAAATCCGAAGTGGTAAGCCAAAATCCTCGTCTTAACTCATTTTAAGTTACATGATTTTATGTCTCCTGGAAATATAATAGGGTGTCCAAAAATTCGCTCAAGATTTGAATTTTTCTCCATCTGTGCGGTAAAGTGTTGGCAACCACCAAAAAAGGCAGCGTGACAACTGACAATGCTACACGAAAGAACAAGACGTTTTCATTGTTGAGCAATATTTTAAAAATACATAATTAAGTTTTTGTAAACAAAATCTTTTGCGAAGAGGCTCATTTTCATCTTGATGGCTTTGTTAATCGTCAAAATTGTCGAATTTGGTATTCAGAAAATCCACGAGTGATTATTGAGAAACGGAATTGTAAGTAATAGAAGTGAGAGATATGTGCCTACTCTCAACAAGACCGTACTTACCACAAACAATTCAAATTGTGCCTGAGTCATTGTCTGTTCGTGTAATTTCCCGTGTTGGTGATCAGAATTGGCTGCCCAGATCATGCGATTTAACGCCGTTCAACGTTTTTCTTTGGGGGTTTTTCGAACCCACAGTTACTTCTTTGGGGTTATTGCACCAGCGCAGTTGAGATCAATTCGGCAGAAAACTGATTTATTATCATACTTTGAACGCACACAGGTTGATTCCTGCCGGCAAGAAAAAAGGTGTACATGAATCCCTTGTAGTTTTTCAAAATTCTTGCGGACCTGATATTTTGGAGTTGTGTATGGATTAGTTTTCTGCCTCATTCATCCGCTGAAACTCTGTATAAGACTTTCTGCCATTTCTCAACGCAGATCTCAGTCCCCTCGCCTAAGAAACCGTTTGCCAGCAGAATTCATCAATGCGCTGCCCCATTATCTCGCGAAACCACAATGTCAATATTGGCCACCATTGTACGATTGATATTCTTATCCTTGGATTTCTTTCTTTGGGGTTTAGTATTATCTAACCTACGCCAGCTATTTTCCGGAAAACAGCTGTCTTTAGGCGTGAGGTCTCAGGTGGACCAGTCTGACAAACTGTGACATATCCAAAAAGATATGACTAAGTTGCAACAGGTCAAAAGCAATCGAGCCGCTAAAAGAACCGGCGCGGCGTAGGCATCGCTAGATTAGTGACAGTTAATGCAGGGCACTACCAAATAGGGGACCATGCAGCCAAACTAACGATCCAACACAACAACTTCTGCCGTAGCTGCAAGGCTGAAAATTAAAAAGAGTCGCTTATTTACTTTCTGTGCAAATGTCCAGCTCTAGTGAGAACCAGGCAACGCATACTGGACAAAATTTTCTTGGACGACCTCACAGAGACATCCGAGAAAAGGATTGGAGAGCTAATCCTTTTCCTTAAATCCACAGGGTGGATATAAATAACTCAAAATTACATTTGAATACACGGGTCCCCTGAGGTTGTGGTATCAAAACGACGCTCTTTACGTGCTGTCATTTGGTTGGAGCGTAAATAGCAACACTTTGTACTTTAACGAATACGTCGAACTCCGTTCGGGATAAATTGTTTTTGCGGGGAGTTTTACGCCTTTAAGCCATGGGAATGATCCAAAAGCAAGAAACTGGGTCCCATACGAATCAAAACCCATAGATGTCGAAAGGCGTTTTTTCACCTGTGAACAACTGCATCAACGACAGAATAAGAAGCGATTTTTGCATTGTATTATCACTGGCGATGAAAAATGGATCCATTACGATAATTCCAAGCGCAGAAAGTCCTGTGTTAGGTCCGCCCAACTATCAACATCAACGGTGAAGATAAAAATTTCCATGGATCCAAGCTCATGCTCTGTATTTGTTGGGATCAAAAGAACGCGGTCTACTATGAGATGCTCAAACCGAATGAAACCATCACTGGAGATTGGTACCGACTACAATTGATGCGCTTGAGCCGTGCATTGAAATAAAACGGCCCAAATACTTTGAAAAACAAGACAAACTGATTTTGCAGTACGACAATGTTCGTCGCCGCATTTTGCAAAACCGGTCAAAACATCCGTCCTACGCCTACCCCACCCGCCGTATTCTCCAGACATTGATTCTTCTGATTATCACTTTTTCCGATCGATGACTCATGGCCTGTCTGAGCAGAAACTCACTTCTTACGAAGATTGCAAAAAATGTGTCGATTCGGGGATTGCACCTAAAGATGAGGCGTTCTTCCGACATGGTATTCGTATCCTGCCCGAAAGATTGGAAAAAGTAGTGACTAGCGACTTTAAATAATATAATTTCTTAATTCATTTTAAATTCAAACGTATTTTTAAAAAAAGCAACGAATTAATTCCAACTCCCGATATTTTCAAATATTTTGCCATAGTTAATTAAATTGTGAGTCTTTACACTACAAATACTCGTAAATATGTACGTACATACATAATGTGCTCGTAATACCGTCAGCGCTTCAGAATTTAATTTTAATTCTCATGATATGTATGTTAGTATGTACATGTGAGTATTGTTTGTAGTATTGTAGTAAGTTAAAGCTGTAATTTTTAATGATTTCATTACGCTGTAGTGCCCGAATGAATGGCTGCTAATTATTACTGCAATTTTGACTCAAATTACAACCATGATTACATATCTCGAGTACACTCTTTTATTTCTGTCATGATGGCCAGAATTTAAATTTAACGTTTGGGATGAACATATTCTGCCATTTTGTGAGAAAACAATATTCAACTTATTATTATTATTCACCTTTTAATTACAATTACTGACTTTAATTAATTCAAACGGTGCCGCTTTAAAATGTATGGGAAAAAATATTCGTCGCGGAATACTTTAGCATTGAGATAACTTATAGTACAAGTAAATAGCTTCTGGATGTTTTATTTGCGATCCATTAAATCCTGAAATACATATTACCGCAGTGTTTTATTTTCATTAAGCCCTATTAATATGGGTTTGACTGTTGGTACATTAAAGGTATGAATAGGGACATCCTATTTAGGAATGATTTGACTTTTTATCTTTCGTTTGCATTATAAAGTTTTATATGGTATAAAAGGTTACTTAATCGCCTTCATACATATTTGATCTACCTTTAATACTAACGCATTCGTTATGTTTTCCTATTTCTTCTATAACTTAATGAGAATGAACTTAAAGAAACTATTAAAAAAAAGTAGGTCAATAGAATAGGGACGCTAGTGAAGTTCTGCTTTTACTCCATAAAAAGTAACAAAAAAAAGTAGGTATGCATTTACTTTTTTAACAATGAGTACCTACTTCCTCTTTTATTAAAACTAACTCAAAAATTCGATTCGACATGGAATCGTGTAAAGATTTGATTTCACCCCAAGCGACTTTAATGGCCTCAATCAGCTGGTTTTTGTCCTCGTACTTCCGGCCACCTTCATACACTTTTCGTGTTGAACATCCCCAAACATTTTCCATAATGTTTAAATCTGGCCATGTCATCAAATCAACATTTTGAGCTTCGATCCAGTTTTTAATAATTCGGGCTACGGGGATGGGAGCATTATCCTGCTTCAATGTCCATCGTAGCCGTAGGTGACCAAAAATATCATAGCATTGCGGAACAGCTATTCCAAAACCGTTTGATATGATCTTGCTGTCATTTTTGTACTCTGGAAGTTTAATGGTATAGCACCATAGTAGGAGACAGCTCCACAAACCATAACGCAACCTTCCCTGCTGCGATGCCTCGTCGAAAATTGCTCTTCCTTTTGCAGATCATGGATATAGTAGTTGAACCCGTCCGGACCACCGAGGTTAAACTTTTTTCATCCGAGAAATCTACTTTTTACCACTCTTGTCCACATGCCATGTATTGACATGCGAAGTCCAATCGTTTTTTGTTTTTTTCTTATGGAATTTAATGGTGATTTTTTATTCCTCTTTTTTTTTATTGCAGCTGATAAACTAGCACTCATTCCAGCTGTGTCCCTTATTTTAGCCGCAGACCGTGCCGAATTAGAGGCTACTCGTAAGATTGCTCGTTTATCTTGAGCAGTTAGCGCTCCCCGCGTACGCCCTTTCATGTTTATGCCAGCACCCAAGCTCTTTTTTTTCAAGAATATTATACTTTGCGACTGACCTTCCAGTACCTTCCTGTTGTCAGCACCTCACTTACCCAGTTGTGTAATGTTTTTAATTGAGTGAATTTGTGTACTGAATTTAAAAATTACATTTGAAAAAGATTCAAAACGCATCCAGCGTTTATTGCAAGATATACAATTGAAGATTCAAGTGAAGAAACGGACTTAATTTATGCGGATGATGGCGAATTTGTTAAAACAAAAAAAAGTTTCAGAAATTAATACCGAAAGCACTATTTTGGAAAGGACTACTGAGCATTCTATCCAGGGGTCTTAAAGTTAATTGTTTTAACATTGTTCTACCCCAGAATGATATAATAATGACAATTTGACCATAGAACCACTTACAGGAGGAAAGCTAAGCGTAATAAAGTGAAATCATGATGGGGTGTTGTCAGCACCCCACCTACCTACTTAGGTTACTATAACTCACCTACCTAGGTAAATGTTAAATCACACTGGCAAATTAAAAAAAATTCAGTTATGATTTCTTGGTATGTACCACTTTCAGAAATCCATATTCTATTGACCCAATTTTAAACTTGGAATTTATGAGTGCATCACAACAAAATTGACGAAGCATAACTCTTCTTAACCAAATTTCTCTCATTTTGCCCAAAAAGTGTGAGCTATGAAGTAACCTATTATAACGGGAACTAAGTTTAGCTCTCCGAGCTAAAAAAAAACAAAAACCCAATTTAAGTGATCCGCAGTGTATCTCTTCTCATGTCACCTTAAACTCCAGAGAGTTCAAATTCTTCTGTCAAAGTATTGGTATTGGTTTGGTAGTACTCAAAGTTCTACATTCCCTCTAACTGCCAGTTTTTGACATGAAAATAAAAACAGTAAATAAGACCCAAACAGGAAGCAGATTACAATTCTTCATTTAGATCTTCCGATTCATATCATGCAATATGAATATAAATCTCCAGTACAAATACCTTGCCACACAGTGACAAATAATCACAATTAAATGTCAATTACCGCTCCACAAAATGCAATACATTCTAGCCTATTACCGTTGCTTCCTTGTGTCACGATATTCCTTGCCAAAACCCACCTAGCCGTATTGGAGCAATCGCCCTCACATTATAATCGTACTCTGCATGCACGCAGAGTCTCTCCTGCGGCGCGATAGTAGCGATAAATCAAAATGGCCTCCGCGCCATCAACGATTTTGCAAGTTGATAACAAACAAAACACCAAACACTCAAAGCAGCAAAACAGTGTCCACAATGCGCGTTGATTGTGACCAATTTAGAATCCGCAAATGCATGCCACATGATTTCCTACTCGTACGCCACCTTCTTGCACCGCCACCTACCGTACTTCTGTCAAATGCACGTTTGACGCATTTTCTATACTCACGTGTAGACGGGCTGGTCTTCCGTCGGCTCATAGCGATTTGAATAATTTGATTGATTGGGGCGATGGGCGGGGTGAATTATGCTCTTGCACAGCATTAAGATGACTAACACAGGCATGAATGAATTCCGCCGATGTGTGTGTGCGCGCAAACCAAACGTTAAATCGATGCCACACGATACGCGATGTGCCTTAGGGGGATTTCAATACGGAAAAAAGTGGCAGCCCCAACAGTTTATGCGGGCAAAACATGAAGAATGTAAAATCAAATTGAATTTATTCCCCTTACCAACATGGGCAGCAGCGGCCGGTGCGGTTGTGTAACACTGAACTTGAGAGAAAGTTTGACATCACTGGCGTTCAAATTGTGCTCGTTCAGGTAATCAGCGGGTGGTACCAAGTACGCTGAATGTAGAAATGCTGGCTGACCGTTCGGGTAAAATTATTGCCAGGGTCAATGCGAATGCGAGCGAGCGACTTGCCTACGATGGAACAGGCCTTGTGTATTGGGCTTGGACAACGTTATTTTTTGCTGTTGCTCTTATTTATGATAATTGCGATTTGATTAGCAAATTACTAGCGGGAAATATTTCCATAAATTAATTTTTATTGTGGCAGATACTAGTACGACAGCCTGGGGGAATACCCCCGGGGGCTGTTTGCGGTTGGCATGGGAACATTCTATGATACAAGAGCAAAGGAAATCACGCAAATGGCGGGAGAAGCTCTTCTTGGAAGACACAAATGCACATCGTCTGTGCGGATGATTATGTCCAGCGGCATTGACGTTTAGCTTTAGAAGGTTGAAAATGCAAATTCTCTACTCACATGGGGTTGGGTAATTATGATCGATTTGTTTTGTAGCATTAACAATGTCGGATATCATTACCCATTTGTCTCATTCAGTAAAATGGTTGTTTTCCTATAAATAGGGACACATTAGTGAATGTAACAGTTTTCACATGTTCCCCTTTTATTTCAGGGTAAGAAAATCTTCACCTGGTACGATGGAGACGTGTCCACTAGTGAACTCTTCTCGGGGCGCTTGAGTCTTGTGGATAACCATGGTGACTATGGTAAGGCATCAGCAAATCTCACCGCTATACGTGAATCCGATCAAGGACTCTATCACTGCCAAATTATATTCCCGAATCGAACTCCAAGTATTCGTAACAATGGAACGCTTTATCAGTTGACAGTCGAAGGTGGTTCGCTAATCAAAATTCCACCCATAAACCAGACCATCATGGAGGGTCAAACTGCATTTTTCCACTGCGTTATGAAATACCCCGACACCTCGGTGGTGACATGGTACAAAGACGGAGTCACCATGAAGGAGCAGCAGGACCTTCATCGACGCTCATTCATGGGCCCCGACGGTAGCCTGAGCATCGACCCGACTATGATGAGTGACTTGGGCGAGTACGAGTGTAACGTGCAAAACAACGACGGCGAGATACAAACTGCAAAGGCATACCTCAACATTCAATGTGAGTTACCAGGACACTCGCATTTATTTAGAGTTTTTTTTAATTAGAATTTAATTTTACACATCCAAAGACAAAGCGAAAGTAGTTTATTCTCCGCCGGAAGTGTACTTACCCTATGGTCTGCCGGCCGTACTCGACTGTCACTTTCGATCCAATCCACCACTAAAGAATCTTCGTTGGGAGAAGGATGGACTACTTTTCGACTCCTACAATGTTCCGGTAAGTATCCCTGTATGTACGTATATTTGTATCACCTAATGCATACCACCTTCTCAGGGTGTTTTCTATAAAATGAACGGCAGCTTGTTCTTTAGCAAGGTAGATGAGAATCACGCTGGCAGCTATACATGCACCCCATACAATGAGCTTGGAACCGATGGTCCTTCGCCAATCATAAGTGTGATTGTTCAACGACCACCGATATTTACAATCACCCCGAAGCCGATTTACATTCATAAGCTTGGCGAAAATGCGCAGCTATCATGCGAGGCCAGCGAACGTGATGGCAACCATCTGCCCACGATGGTCTGGACTAGGGTGAGTTGTGTACCCGTTAGAGATACAAATACGAGGACGATTCTATTTTATTTCAACAGAAAGATGGTATTCCACTGCCAGCGGGAAGGTACAGAATCGAAGGTGGCAATTTGACTATCGAGGGAATCATCGAATCGGACCGTGGCATCTATGAGTGTTCGGCGACAAATGGTGCTGCGACTATAACAGCGGATACGGAATTGATGATTGAGAACGTTGCTCCTCGGCCTCCGCATAATTTGACAGCGAACAGTACAGAAACAGCCATTACTGTGCGATGGCAACCAGGTAAGTCGAGTACTGCCAAATTGGTTTGTTTTCTAGTCAAACTTGTGTAAATTTCATGGGAGTCACGAGTCATGAATATTTACTATAATCAAATATTATAATTGAGACCGGTTTAAACTACTAAATCACACTTTTTGGCAACGCAAAACCAACAACCAATCAATTGCCTCCACGGTCATCTATCACACAATAAGCAAACCGTAATTTCCCCAGATGAAAGTATGAACCCTTATTCAAATTCCTGTCGCTATTCCTGCCACTGCGTTCCCCGCCTCCACTCTAATATTTACCATAAATCGCTTGTGGCTAATTGCTACCACCAAACGCTAATGGCCTCGGGTGCACCTCGACGCGAGAATGGCAATTGCGATGCAATAGAGCAAGTATCCAAATTCCTGCTGACGACGATGATGATCTGGGGGGGTTGGGACAATAATGCAATTTCGTGAGACTCACCCTACCAATTTTCTGCCCTTTTGCAGGCTATTTGCGACGCAATTTGGAATATATCGTCTGGTATCGACTGTCAAATGCAGATGAATGGCGCACAATGCGAATCCTCACAAAGAACGTAATGGAGGCGACAATCAAAAACCTCATACCTGGCCGGGAGTATGAATTTATGGTCCTCAGTCAGGATCGATATGGAGATGGAATGTTTAGTAAACTATTTCGCTATTCCACCAAAGGTAACAGCGTCCAATTTGTCGGTGTTTACCCATTCATTTTTCTTTTTAGTTTCAGATTCAATTGAACCGGAACAGTTCCATGATCCGATACCACCGTTCACCCTAATAGGTCCTCCGCTTAATCTCACTGCAATTGAAAACTCCCATGGATACCTCCTGCATTGGGATCCCCCCGTGCATGGTTTGGACATCCTTCGATTGTACATGATACAATGGTGGCGTGAGCCAGAACACTATCTCATCGGAACGGCCGAAACCACTGATACATACTATCAGCTCAAGCACTTGAAGGAGGATGCCATCTACAAGGTCCTGATATACAGTCAATCAATCAAAGGCGATCAGCAGCCAGGCAATGAATTGGAACTGGTAGTACCATCACATCGGAAGACGAGAGCTTTCGTCATAGGCAGCGCTGTAGGAGTGATCTTCCTTGTGACAGCATTCTCTGTGTTCGTGTATGTTAAGCGGAGCTGCTTTCGCAGCAATGAGAAAATTAACGATACATAAGATGAAAAGCGGTGGTACTGCTGCTTTATTCATGTTTTTATATCGTTATCACCTCTCTTCCTTATGTTCTCTGTCTGTTTCTTTCGTCTTTCGTTTGGAATTAAGTCCAATGCCGTGTATTTTCCTAATGCTACTCAATAAGAATTATTGTACAACTAATGGACATTAAATGTAACATTGCAATCGTGAAACGTTTAATTTAAATTAAAAACTTCTCCGAAAATTTAAATGAAACCCAGTTTTGTGTTTATTAAATTATAGGGAAATTTCCAATTGGATTGTGTATCAGAAAAGCAGGTTAGTACATCTTGCAACCACAGATTTACGGTCATGCGCAGTGCGTTTTAGTTATAGCAGACTGACAGCTATGCCATAAAGTTATGGTGAAATATGTCAAAATAATGACAGCAGGATACGCATATGTTCACAGGAGTAATTGTTCTTGTCTTTTGAGTAAATAATGGAAAATGAAATAAAAATGTCAGAAATGCGTGTAAAAAGAAAATGTTTTCTGTTTTATTGTAGGAATTACTATGCACATGCTTAATCGTTACTATTATATAAAGACGTAACTTCAAAAAACTTTGTCCCCGATGATCACCGCAAATACTGCGCCGATTAACGTGAAATAAATTCTATAATAATCGTTATTTTTGTCAAAACCAGTTAGGCTGTTTTTTGTTTAAATAAATGCCTACATTTCATTTTTCAGGAACGCAACACCCTAAATTATATGAAATCCATACTTCGCTTTGCGCGATTTCGCATTTCGCGAGACTTTTTATTCACATAACCACCGCGCAAAGCGAGGGACCAGTGTATCTATTTTTTTTTTTTTTGTAGTTAATTCCTGGTAATGATCAGTTATGCTAACATGTATATACATACATAAATGTAATTTTAAAGGAAAATTAACTGTTTCAGTTTGTTGGGTTTCTTACATTTTATTTTTACGCCTTTCATTTCGCGAAGTATATCTGAAAAAATTTATGAAAAAATTAAACATTCAGAAGCAATGAATTGCTTCAATAAATGCATACAGTGGTCAGTTCAAAACAATATCTACTACTCAAAAACACTTTTATTAAGAGAAATGCTAGAGGAGGTGGAGGGAACCAAAAGGCAAACTAATATTAAAGATCAAATCATAA
The DNA here is from genome assembly GCA_949775065.1 of Brachyopa scutellaris. Taxonomy (NCBI): domain Eukaryota; kingdom Metazoa; phylum Arthropoda; class Insecta; order Diptera; family Syrphidae; genus Brachyopa; species Brachyopa scutellaris. The sequence goes on along the minus strand of OX459112.1, from coordinate 182,576,450 downwards.
TTGTTTTGTTTACCGAAAATAAATTTCTATTTTCTTATAAATAAATACATAAATTTCATTGCAAAAATCACTTGTTTTTTATATTCTAGTATTAATTAGCAAACAAAAAAAAAACGTTCGATATAACGAATTTTTCGATATAACGAACGACTGTGCATTATAAAGGGTGATTTTTTAAGAGGTTGAGAACTTTTTTTAAAAAAAAAACACAAAAAATTCGAAAAAATGAATGAAATATTTATTTGAATCGATAGTTTGAACCTTGCAATTTAATGTTTAAAGATAATTTCATGCAAATGTTGACCGCGGCTGCGTCTCAGGTAGCCCATCCGCTGAGTCCAATTTTGGCATACTCTTTCACACATATCGGCCGGTATCTCACGAATGAATGCATGGATGTTGGCTTCCAGTGCGTCAATCGAAGCGGGCTTGTCCCTATAGACATTAGCCTTGACATACCCCCACAAAAAATAATCTAATGGTGTCAAATCGCACGATCTAGGCGGCCAATTGACCGGCCCGAAACGTGAAATTAACTGTTCACCAAACTCGCCTCGCAATTGCGCCATTGTTTCGCGTGCTGTGTGGCATGTGGCACCGTCTTGTTGAAACCACATATCATGCAAGTCAAGAACTTCCATTTCGGGCAAAAAAAAGTTTGTTATCATCGCTCGGTAGCGTTCACCATTGACAGTAACGCTGCGATTCGCATCATCTTTGAAGAAATATGGCCCAATAATGCCGCCGGCCCATAAACCGCACCAAACAGTGGCTTTTTCGGGATGCATTGGTAGCTGTTGCAATGCTTCTGGCTGATCTTCACTCCAAATGCGGCAATTTTGCTTATTTACGTACCCATTCAACCAAAAATTAACCTCATAATGAGCCGATCATAAAATGGAAGCAGCGCGCGATGAACATTTCGAACCGAGCACGAATTTTGATAGTAAAATTCAATAATTTGCAAGCGTTTTTCATTTGTAAGACGATCCATGGTTAAATTGCAAACCAAACTGAAGCTGTTTGACAGTGACACAAGGTACTAAATACACGTCAGCTGTCAAAACCAGTGTTGCCAAAACCAAACCAGCTAAAAAATCACCCTTTATAATTCGTTATACTGGACGTCCACTATAGGTATATATTGAATTTATGCAAACATTTTTTTTTTGCCAATTCCTTTAACTGCTTTAAAGTTAGGAGTTAATATGTGGGTCAACCTCAAAAAAATAGGTATAAAAATATATAAAAAAAATACATTTTCTTAAGAACAAACAACATTTAAGCCGCGCAAATCGAGTTTCGGTAGGCAAATGCAAAAGTGAAACCCCGCAAAAAGAAGTCGCGCAAAGCGAGGGACCAGTGTTCACTCAACCGATGTTGCTAGCCGAAGCAGAAGTAAGGATACATACAAAATATGGCAATATCCGACAAAAGTAAACTTGCACCTACAGGAATTTGCAAGACATTCGTTATATCGAGCGTACAATTTTTAAACCATTTGTTATATATTTAAATAGAACCATTAATGGGAAATAAAAATTCATTCGTTATACTGGAAATTCGTTATATCGAGCATTCGTAATACTGGACGTCCACTGTATATACGCAGATTTTAGGACCTTGATCTTTTCTTAACTCTACGTACATGCTGAGAAATAAATAAAAAACTATTTTAAAAACATAAAACAATTCATGAAATCATTCCGAACAACTTTCCATCAGTGGTTGTTCATAGTATGTGGTGTGTATGTGGCATATCTGAATATCTGCCCATTGACTGACCGGCCTACTACGATCAATATGATTGTAAAAGCAAATTCAATTAAAAAAGTGCACGGGAAATGCTGGGCGGGAACAGCTATCTATCTATAACTATACATATTATGTAAAACAGTTTATGGTCTTCGGCGCTCATCCCCAATACAATTTGTTTTGTCAACAATGGCAGGGGGGGCGAGCACGGGTCAGCTAGTAATAAATACAATACAAAACTCAAAAATAAACAATAACTTAATCTTTTTTAAACATATCAAAATAATGGTGACAAAAATCTACGTACACATTAAGATTAATTAAGTACGAATTAGAAGAAGAATAAGATTAGCAATAAGATTTTGGATTTCCATTTTAATTCTGTCGCTGCTTAAATTCTCTTTGACAGCGATTTGACATTTTTTTTGTAACTGAAGGCTCAATTGAAGCCCATTCCATGTCAAGAGCCATTTTTAACGCATTTCTGTTTGTTATGTGCCTTTTTTTAAGACGTCGTCGCTTGATTTCGTCCCATAGGTAAATGCTCTATGGGGTTTATGTCAGAAGACTGTGGTGGTGTCTTATAGCATTTGTTTAAAATTATTTTTCAGAAAATTCAAGTAAGTAGTCGAAGCAGTCCATTATTGAGTCCATGAAAACTAGGTTTCCAACCCTCGCTTCAGACAGACAACCCCACACAAGCACATTACCACCTCCATGTTTCACTGTACCAACAGAGTTGGACTTTGTCAATCCGGTATTGGGCTTACGTCATAATACCTTACCGTCATTATTCTAAATATTAAATTTACATTCATCGCATAAAATTACTTTCTGGCGGAACTCATTTCCACGTTGTTGGTGAGCACCAGTGCAGCCACTTCCACTACCATCGAAGTGATTTAACTTCCCTTTTTTTGATCTACTACCTCACTTCGGAAAAAAGCTAAACACTTCACTTTATTAAAACCGAAGCGTTAAGTATCATATACAGTCAACATCAGTTATAACGAAGTTGAAGGGACTAGGAAATTTGTTTGTTATGACCGATATTTCGTTATAACCGAATTTCGATTTTTTTGTAATAAAACAAAAGCAGATGTAATGATAATGGATATAAGTTTATTCATGCTTGCAGTTCAAAGTAATCTGTAAGTTTTTGCTGTTGATTAGCTGAGTAGAGCAGCATCGATGTGTGGATGTTGAATATTCAGCTGCCAAACTTCTATTTGAATTAACAGATTCGAATCCGGAAATTTTTGAAGCTTTTTCTACAATGCTAAATATTCTTCGTTTAATACAATTTTAAAAGAAAAATATAAAACGCACTAAAAATAGTTTAAATTTAAAACTTGTTTAGTGACCAAACACTTCCTGCATTGACTGAAATCAAATCGAAAGCGATACAGAATCAGTTTTCTGTGTAGAAAATGTTCGCTACAACCGATACTTTGTTATAACCGATTTCGTTATAACCGATTTTAACTGTATATGGTGTAAAAATGAAACCGCTAATAAAAAAGGAGAAAATGTTCAATTATAATGCGGGGCTCTATGTCTCTATGTCACGAGATGTTCCTTTTTCACTTCACTTTTTGAAAATTAAGTGGCTGCCCTGGTGAGCACTAGCGAAGTCTAACCACTTTTTTCGATTTATTTCGCTAATGAACGGTTTTTTCGGGCTACTATGCTCCGAAAACCCTTTCTTCTCAGCCCTCTTCGAATGGTGTTTGAATCAGAGGACTTAACAGCTTCATCTAGAATATCGGTCCTTATTTTCGATACGGTCAGTCTTGAATTTTTTTCACTTTTCGGTCAAAAACGTACATCATTAGGTACGGTAAATACTTAACTTTTAGTGTTGGACCCGGGCTGGATACAGGCACCACGGCGCTCACTTAGACTTTTGTCACTTTGATTTTTTGTGAGTGTATGTACTATCGACGCACTTAATTACGGAACATCCCTATGTCGTCCACGGAAGCGTCTGCACAAGTGAATGCACTACTCACAAAATTTGACTTTTCGGTGTGGGTTTAAGGCCCATACTTCTTCTTCTTCAATGATGCTGGCAATACGAACGCAGTCACATGCTGTGGAGATTGAGTTGACCACCTATTTTTGTATGGAAGAGAATGACATGGAGCACACATGTCACACAGCTGTCGAGTTCTTAAAGTCTACAGCTTGCCACTGTGTTATTCCCAGAAATAGAGCAGTAAATTTTCCACCTCGTTCTTGGTATTTGAAGGCCTTGGACTCTTTTCTTCTGAGCTGTATCAAGTTTATGGTCTATGTCAATAAGGATCGTAATTGCCAGATAATTGGCTGATTCATGCTAAAAATCGTGCAAAATTCGCTTCGCTCATTCACTAGTGCAGGTATTTCCGACATTTGAATGATGTTGTGATCCATAATAAAAGCATCGACATTAGGTATTCTAAGCCGAAATATTTTAATATTTATACTTACAAACTGTTTTATTTAAACAGGGTCTCTCTTACAAAAATCTCTTTACATACATATGTATAGATACATATACCTATATTGAATGCCTACGTAAATACATAGTACATTCTACTTCGTTGCGAATGAAATGCGTCCTGCTCCTGCCGGTTTTATAACGCAGTATGTACCTATTTGAATTCTCTGTGCATTTAGAAACGCTCGTCCTCGTACATGCGCAGAAAGGTAGATACACATCTGGTAGTAGATATTTTCTGTTTTGTTTTGATTGACTTTTTTCCACCTCTAAGAAAAAAGCATCGTTCACCTGATAGTTGTATTTATTGTATCGTGCTAAAATTTAATAATAATATAATTCTTAAACGCTAACATTTAAAATGGCCGTTGCATTTAAATTCGAAAACAGAAACAACAACCTCGAAAATCCGAGCCAGGAAGAAATCGAAGAGGTAAAATATATTGGCTATGGCTTTCTAAATTAAATATTGGTTTTAATTTTTATTTCAGGACATTGAAAGCGACAATTCAGAAGACTATTCATCATCATCATCCATAGATGAAGATGAAATAATGAAACCCCCAATAAATGTTATGCAGTATATGGTGCTTTTTATTTTGCTTTCATCCACAATTGCGGGGATTCTATACTATGATACTCGCTCAGGTGGCAAAGGTATCTTCTCCAAAGCACAGATCAAACAATTTACAAAGTTAACACCGCGGTTTAATAACGCCTATAAACTGATTACAAATAAGACCAGCGATTTGTACGAGGTTGTAGAGAGTACAGTGATAAACATTTTTTCTTTAGGCGTATTCTACGTCTATTATTTATATGAATCATTATTTGTTAGTTTTTCTCAATAATGGAAAATAAAATTAATTTGGAATTTTATTTTATACTAATATTCATGAGAAATCAAATTATAAACTTATTTCCTATCATGATTTATCCAGTCGATGGCAATGTACCTAAATGTTTTCGAAGGAGGGGCGTCTACCTACATCTACGTACATATATCAAAGCCCGTATGTAGGTCATACGTAGACCTGTTGGTCCATTGTACTTTGGTGAGAAACCACCCTGTACGTCGATCTAAAGGTCGCTTTGTTCACAAGTGGTTAAATCTGTGGTAAGGTTACCTCCGATTTTGCTTAAGCCATGGCTATGAGTCGGTGGTAACCAAAGATTGTTTATTCACCATGTTTTTTTTTTTTACTTTGGTTACCAAACAAAAGTTTTGTGACAAATCAGTTAATTTGTCCAGTTATTTGTCGATTCAGTTGTCAAACTGAACTGTTTTTGGTGATTATTTCGTTTGTTATATTAATTTACATTTTCTTATCTAACGGAATACAAATGTTTTAGCACAAAAATGTCACAACTCACTCTATTTTACGTTATATTATTGTTTATTATATAATTTATATTTTTCATCGCATAACATTTACACAGAACAAAATTCCAAAAAAATTGGCGCAAAGGTTTGAAATCGCGCGATTTTTTCGTTTTATTTTTTCAAAGCCTGATACCTACTCAAAAACTAAAATTTTATAACATTTCTTTACTTAAATTGTTAACAAGCGATTTTTTTGTTTTACCGAAGCAAAAATACAGCAGAATCCGCTTAAGACGCTCACGCTTAAGACGCTATCCCGCTTTTAACGCTCTTTTCCTCCGGTCCCTTTATTTTGATAAGAATTCATATGAAAAAAAATCCGGTTAATACGCTCTATTTCCCGCGTAATACGCTCACACAACTAAACGATATACTTTGTAAAATTTGTATTTTCTTGTTTTTTAATTTTTTTTTCCGGAAAAGCGGCGCCGACGGCCACCGCCGATCTTATAGGGATTTTTTTTTTGTTTTTCGCAAACAAACCATATGAAGCGTGTCGGTTTTGTGGTCATTACTTTTGTCAGTTTTGCTTCATTTCTTGTATACACCTGACGTACATACAGTTGAAGTCCGTGCATTCGAATTTGATTGCGTACAATGGTTAGTACAAGTGATGAAAGGAAAACTAGCATAATCATGCATAATTTCAACTCTTTTTATAAAATAACCATATTCTTAACTGGTTGTATTTTTTTAGTTTTTCCCGATTAATACGCTATCCCGCTTAAGACGCTATTTTCTGTCGGTCCCTTGAAGAGCGTCTTAAGCGGATTCTACTGTAATTAATTTCAATGGGATTTCCATAGGAAAAAACAAATGTTTAAACCTCAATATGTTTTAAACTAAGCAATTAAACAATATTTTTTACTTTATATTTTGTGCTTATTTCACCGAGATTTAGAAAATGGCAATTTCAAACCTTTGCGCCATGGTAATCGTAAGCGTGCCAAAAAATTATTTGTTACATCGCGTTCATCGACCAAAATCTACTGGATTATCTGATCAATATTTTTGTTGAACAAACCATTTTTGTTTACCAGCTTGGATTGATTAAAGTTAACGGAGAATGAAAAACGCGGCTACCTGCCCGCCAATTTCGCTAAGTGTAGAAATTGGAAAAGATTGGGCACATGCAAATATTTATCTCGTCATTATTTGTATTTTACGTATGTATAGGCTAAACTGCAGCCAATTGCAGGCTGAGAACCAGTCGAGTCCAAGCTTCTTCTTCTTCTTTCTTTAAGTGGCGCTACAGTTTGGGGTGAACCAGGGCCAACTTCTCGCAACTATTTGTGTATGCGTGTTATATTTTTGCACGAATGGAAGGGATCTATAATTGTTCTCCTATTCCGAACGGCGATTTGAGAAGCTCATTGCCTAACAATATATACCTACTCTTTGACTGCTTGTCAGACATTCAAAAGCTACTACCTAGTAAAAGACGATTCATCATCTCTGAATTCAGATTCAGGTGGCTAACGTCTATTATGAACCACTTTTCAGGACTTATAAAAACGAACGAACGTAGATTGAGTAAAGCTGAGTTTATAAAGAAAGACTTTTTACTGCTTTCCATAAAATTATTAAATCAGAAAACTAATTTAAAGACAAAAACTCCATATTACAGTCGTGTTCCATTTATTATGATATCCGAATTAGTGGCGATTTTTTTTTTAACTTGCTCAGATTAAAATGTTTTAGATTTGTATATTTAGTCCTAACTTTTCTTCACTCAGTCCGTAATTGGAACATGCCTGATAAGTATTATCTGTGCATTAAAGTGCCATTTTCATTACTGGGTTACAGGGATAATGACATTGTCAAATTAATGACTCAATGTTGAATAGAAGTCTCAAATACATATTTCGATTATTACCTACCGCAAAGTTTTTCGACCAATAATAGTTTTGTTTGCTATTTTTCTATTAGATTTCTATAGAAAATGCGAACTTTCTTACCGACAATAGTTGATTATTTTCCCCTAGCCTGGCACCATTGTTCGGCCGAGCAACAGCTGTTCTTATCACATCTGCGTCTGCTAGTGCTTTGACATTTACTAAACAATAAAGTGCATTTACCTTCACTTTCATTGTCTGAAAATAAAAAAACAAAGTGAAATTCTTGAAATTATTCCAATATTTCCTAATATGTACTAATAAAGGTTGTCACTTGTTTCAATTGTGCGCATTTGAATCATATTAGTTATGTGTTAGCACATCTCGTCGATATAAGTTTGCTGTTCCATTTGCCATCATCAATTATTTCAGAATCAGTCATGTCTCGCCGAAGAAATGTAAATAAATCCGAAGCCGAATATACTCGGTTAGATTCGTCGACCTACGACACAGCAGATGGTGTCGATCCTGAGCAGTTCACAGAGCCAATACGCAAATTTCCACTCAAACAAGTGATTCTTATTATCGGCTTCATGATTGCTGGAGCGGTAAGTGTTCAAGTTTATATTCTCATATCCAACCTTTTACTAAAGAAGTGTTACTTTTTATTTCATTCTAGACCTGCATTGCATTTAGTATGCTCATATCAGCTGGTTATTATGACGCCAAGTACGAGGACCGTGTTTGGCCACTCCTCATGCTGGGCATTATGATGTTTATCCCGGGAGGTTATTATGGATATATTTTAATATGTCTTTTATTCAAAAGAGATGGATTTACATATGACGATATTCCTATTTTTTAAAGTGTTTTTATAAATTAACATTTTATAACATGTGCAATAAATTTTCTTTTTAAAAAAAATTACATTTTATTGTTTACTGAACATACTCTAAATGCAATTGAGTGCACTGCTGAATTCATCGGCGAATGAATTGTACCGGAGATTTGTCGAATATCATTCAAGTGTCATCGACAAAAAGGTGTCAACGTCACAAGTATCCACTTTTTTTGAAGTTTTACTTGAACTTTGCATTTAATTTTTCCAATTTGAAATTAATTTTCAATTAGTTTTATAGTTTTTTTTATCGCATTTGATTTCTTATATTCACTGAAATGTCGGCCAATCAATGGGAAGTTGTAACCAAGTCAAAGAAGCAGCGTAATCTTGAGAAAAAGGTCGAAGCGCATACTGAGAAGAAACGTTTGGCGTTAGCCGGTCCACGTTTGGATGAAATACGTAAAGTTTTCAGTGATTTTGACAAGAAACTTTAATTTCATTTATTTGTATAGTTCCTCAGCATCAGTTGAAAAGTATATTTGGCAAAAGCCCCAAGGACAAGGAGAATAAATCTCCAAAGAAGAGCTCTACAAATACCAGCAACAAGTCTTCACCTGCAAAGAAACCCAAAAGCAATAATAATGAAAGCAATAAAAAACCGCCCGCACCAACCGCGCCAGCTGCTCCACCTAAACCAAAGAATCTGGAGACAGCTCTGCTTAAGATAACGGCGGACGAGCTGAATGGCCTTATGGAGCAGTTGCGGGTTACATACCCTGGCAATGAACTATACTGGTTAAGAGAGGTAACAATCGAATAATTAATTATTACCATAATATTTATTTTATATCTTTAAGATTGCCGCGTTTTTCAATTCGCATCTGCCATTTGATTCTGATCCGGTATTCGTGGGGAAACCCGTTCTTTATCCAAGCAACGTCGTTCCAAAGAATCTGAAGACTGCAATCATTGATATTTTTAAAACTATGGGAGAGGTGAACCTTTCATATTTTTATGATAGTCTGCTGACTAGATTGACTGAGGAAATGTCCAAGAATAAGCCAGTCGTTGGTTATAAGGTGAGGTTAAATTGATAAACTGAGGTTATTCTAATTGAATTGACATTCCACAGCTTCTCCTTCAAATCGTTGGCCAAACTTGGCCATTGGTGTGCTCAAATAGCCTTGCAAAGACTGCGATATTAAGAAATTCATATCAGAATCGAAACAACATTGGACTTAGCATTTTGTGGGGCGTGGGACAGGGTGGCTATCGTGATGTTAATATTGGTATTAAAGGTATGTATGCACAGTGCTTTTTCCATTTCCTCTGCTTATTTCGCTTATATTTGCTAGTTTGGCAGAACATTATGCTCCCCGTAATTGAAATGAAGAGTTATTCGCGTTTTGTTGCTGATTATATTGAAAAGATTCTCTCATCCAACGATGGCAATCAAAAGTAGGTCTCGCTATTAATTTACATCAATGTAGCTATTAATTTTTAATACAAATTTTCAGACTAATGTTGAGTCAATCTGACTTCTTTATAACTTACAATGCATTAAAAGCTAAATACAGCATTCCAAGAGAGTGTCAGCAGTTCCTTACGATCAGTTCTCAGCTATTTTTGGTAAGTGCGTGGACATAAGAAAAGTTTGAATGGTGCTAAGGGAAATAAATACATTTTTTGTTAACAGAAAAAATACATCGAGAGCTCATCGAAACATTCAAACATTTTCTTAAATCTTTTCCGTGATATTGAGAGTTCAACAAATAGTCAAGTGGAGATCGATGGTTGTATTGATTGCCTCACCAATGGCGATGAGTGCTTTAAGGTGTGGAAAATGAATTACAAGAAGAATGTTCTGGCTTCGTTTCTACTATTACAGCAAATATGTAAGTATACAATGCCATACAATGGATCAAAAGTTAAACCAGCGATCGTGATGAAATGTAATTGGTAACATTGTGTACATGAAAACAGCGTTTTACATCTTGCTTAATGCATAATTGTAGCTTTGGGCTCTACATACTACTTCATTTGCTATAAACTATGCATGTAAACTTCATATCTTGCTATAAATCGACGTGGCGCAAGTATTGGTTGCTTCGACTATACACTGAGATTTTTTCGCTGTAGACTGACTCTCCTACATAGAAAATATTACAGGCGTACTTTTCGACTCTCCAAGTCTCCAGCCATATTGGAAGGACAAACATTAAAATGTTATGCTGATCCGCATTTCTGCTGATTCCACTGTATGGCATATTTCATAACATAATAGCCTTCAGTCTCTATAAGCTACCGATCTTTTTTAACTCACGCTTACGATCGCTTACAGAATGTACAACTTTATTGCTTGGTCGACCTCTGCTACTTTTTATTATTTATTAAAGCTGCAAATACACGATACAATCGTTGTACAACCCTGGCCCACTTGATTGTATAGTGTGTTAGAAAGTTTACGACGTGTGTACCAATATCGCACGGTCGAACACTTTGAATCGAAAATCTGCGGTTGCATGGGCCGTTGTATGGAAGCCGCACGTAGATTGAATAGTGTGTTTACTACATACAACGGTTGTACCAATATAAGTTCTACTCGCGGTTGTACAACGATTGAATCGTATATTTGTAGCTTTAAATCTGTAGACCTGAAATTGGATTCAATTAAACGATCCATTGCAAAGCTAAGACTGGAATCTATTACTAGATAAGATAAGATGTATTAACACAAAGTTCTCACGCATATTGATAAAATTTTAATAAATAACATGTAGCCACTTAAGAATGCATGTGTAAATAGTTCTTATATTGTACCTTTGAATTATTAATTGTTTCAAACAGATAAACAATGGGACGGCTCCGCAGTTAAACTACGCGATTCTAAAGCGTTTGATGAATTCCTTGTCGTTGCAGCGCAACTTAACTTGGAATTAGATTCATCCAAGAAAAGGGACCCACATTTAGATGACTTACTTTCGTTGTTTGGGGTAAGTTTCCACATGTGTTTTTATTTTCATTTTTGTAAGTATTTTGTAAATGTAAGTGCCTGCTGTTTGGTTGGAGATAAGTATTATCTGCGAGGCATCCATATGTGGCATCTAATATAAAGCGGAAATAGTCTGAGTGAAAGATATCGTATTGACGATCTCTGTTACCGCAACTTCTGAATTCCTTTATAACAGTAGGTAAGTAATTAAAACAAAAGAAAACATGTTTTGTGGATTAATCTAATTACATATGTATATAAACAAGTAACACAATCACCCCTGTGGTCAATTTCGACCGGATTGAAAACGAATGGAATTACAAGCGATGAATTCGGAAAAATGCGTTAAATTCTTCCCTTTCAATCCGGTCGGAATTGATCACAGGGGTGAATGTTACATGAATCATCATTTTTACGTCATCGGGACAGTTTCTTCTCTAAAAAACCGTAAACCAGTACTAACTAAACTATATGATCCACATATGTTATATGTATATGATAAGCCTTCTGTTGCCCGGACTGCTGTTCCGTCGACCGACGCAAAACTGGTAAAATAAAAATGTTTCAAAATTTCAAATTTCACAATAGCACAGCGCCACCTGTTGCTTATTTGCCATTAACTTTCTCATTCAATTACCATAACCGAATGAACTTTCCTGTTCACCCCGCAATTCATCGTACCACCACCATTTTTATCGATTTATTTTACGTTCATTCAGCTGCAAATGCAAACTAGCATAGCTGAATAAATCGGAATCGGCCATCTTCACCAGGTCCACCACCGCCACCCCTTTCAACAGTCTTTTATTCATTCGTTGACGTGATTTGTGGTGAAGTTACAAATTCCACCGAAGATATCTTATACAAAATTTTCGACTGCATTTAAACGAAATTAGTTTATTTTTTGCTTTCGGTTTCGTATTATTTTCAATCCCGTGGTTTCTTCGTAACTCTGTGGAATTTCGTTTTTGAAATTTATTACAATTTACAAAAAATTGAATAAAAGTGCGTAAGAAAAATTGAAAAATTTTCATGTGCGAAGAAAGATGAGAAAGTGTTTTTTGGGATGAACGTGAACCGCGTCAGAGGTGAACTCGATGAGAAAAAGAAAAAAAAAAATATTCCTACCCATTGATGGCTGTCAATCTCCGCCCCTGCGCCTCAATTGTTCGGCATGAAAAGAAAAGAAAGATTCTTCCAATAGACAAAAACTTGTTTCTCCTTTCTAGTCAATTGTGGATAGCATCACCATCGTTTTTTTTTTTTTGTGGGATGAATGACACGAAGACGTGTAGTCGTAGTCGTGCCGTGCCCCGGTTCCCGGTGCGTCACATTAGCAATTGTGCCTACGTGGAGGAAACTATCAAAAATGTTTTTTTTTTTTAAATTTTACGAATGCAACTAGGTTCGATAAGCATAGAACATAACAACAGCCAACGGAGCACCACCCACTTTTTTTTAACTCTCATGAGATAAGAATGAAAGCTGTGGTAGACTTTGTCCACTCGGCATCAAAAGAAAAACATTATCAGTGCAAACGCCGGGTTGCTGGTTGGCGCTGTAGTTGCTATTGCTAATGCTATCATCATCGCCTGATGTTAGATTGTTCATTTGAATGTTTTTTTTTTTCTAATAGGTGTTGAACTGTATATGTATATGTATGTATGATGTACCACCTACCTTTCACTCTTCTATTCGTTTATGGGAATGTTTTCCTTTTACATTGCTAGTCTAGATAGAGTAGATATGTTTTGTCGTGTATAGGAGCTAGGCAACAACTTGCACAATCCAATCTAGTTTCACCACGTGGCCACTTCTTTCTCCCCAACTAGCAGAGAGAGTGAACATAAGAGCTAGCGACCCGCGCTCTATCCTCGAAAGTCTAGCGCGTGTTCGCCTGCGCCAACTACAAAATCATATCATATACACTTTGTATATTGTCTTTTTATTATATACATACCTAATGTAGATGTTTTTAATGAAAAAGAAATCTCTTCGAAAGCGATGTAAACATTCAATGTGCATAAACCAAATTTAGACAGTGGAAGTGATTAGTCTCCCTTCTACCAATTGGGGTTCTTATAGGGTGGTTGACCCATAATTGTACCAGAAATAGGTCACTCGGTATGGGAGAACAAACTCACGTTTGATAAGTGCCGGAGTATTTTTCTTAAAATATGTAATAAGAAATGGCACGTTTGCTCTGTCAGATGTTATCGGCTAGAGGAGCACATTAGTTAATTATTTTGCTTCTAACGTCTTTTTGAAAACGCACGTACCTCTGTATATATTATGAACTGTCAGGCAAGTGAAGCGTAACATTAGCTATCTCTCTAAAATGTTAAGTTTCTCTTTGTGTTTATTTCAAGCGGCTAGTGTAAGAACTTTTCGCAGTCGTGATCAAAGTAAACATATACGTCATATATTTTACACGTACAAAATGTAGCTTTAACATTTTATATTGTGGCCCTGGCTAAAAATGATTGTTCTGGTTATCTTTTGCTTTGATCCGACTTTTTACATTGATAACGTTTCGGCAATCAAAAAATCAACCAATTAAATAATGCAATTATTAAATTTAATAACACGTTTTTAACTCCTTATCATCGAAAGTTAAATTGGGGTATCTTTATCTCTTTTTTTTTGCAGTCGTAATTATTTTGCTTAGTTGTTTATCCTTTGTCGCAAGAACGCCAAATGTACCACACTAGGTCACAGAATATTTATTTATTTTCTTCAATAACCGAATAAATAAATAAATAATAATTACCTTACCTCACATAAGGCTAAATATTTCAATGACGGTAAAACTTACCAACGGAATTTAAATGTTTACTATATCAGCATATTAATGTGCTTGTGTTTGATAAACATTAACGCTTGGCGCATAACAATTTTATGGTGTCATTGTTCTGTAAAGCAAATAAGTTTCCTATATCTGTAAAAGCAGTACATACTTTATTTTCATAATGTATGTTTATACACATGTACATATTCGTATATATCATACATATATATTATACTTTGACTTTGAATGAGTTATTGAATGTTGTGAATGTTGTTACTCATCTGTCATTTATAACAATGCTTTGCAAAATGGGAAAATCTAAGTTTACGTGCCGGGCCCGAAATACATACATATGTACATGATATTATTCTTGACGATTCGCTTAATGTACCTTGCAGGCACCTTCGATAAATGGGTTTTCACGTTGCATTTGATCTTTGATGTTGTACTTAGATTTGTACGATACAAAAATGTAATCCTCGCCTCGGGTAGTTGCAGTCTATGGAGACGGTATGCCAACTGAAACAGCTTGAAGTGCTAGGGAATGTAGATAAATCTATATATCCTAATTGCGTATCCAATTGTATCCATTTTGTGTATCAACAATTTTTACTTGGGAATAGCAATATCTCAACGACTAAATTATTTGCTAATTTTTGCACGCATTCTCTTAACTTGTTAATCTCACACTGTGATAGTTCATACGAGTATGTGTAGATGATCTAATTCTAATACAACCTACACGTTTAATCTGCATCGCTTCGTTGCATAATATTTTGACCTAATATCACCTCAAATTTAAACAGAAATCGTCAACTTTGTTAGTACTTTCTACTCGTGTGAAGAAAATAAATATACTTGCACCATTATCTTAATTTGTCTACGACTACTTGTTTTGTACCCCACTGCTGATAATTCATTACAATGTAAATAAATTTCACTTGCAATTAACTACACAATATTACCTCGTTCTTGTTTACGTCAGCTTTAGTTGTAGATAAGGTCATCTCTTATATGCGTTTGTTGTTGTCAGCAGCACCCCCGGGGGCACTTTCTAACTCCTCTTCGTATATTTCAACACATTTTTTTGCTAATATGGTATTTTATCAACGACATTTTCTGCAGTTTATTCTCTTGTAGTTAAGGAACAAAATGGCACAAAGCACAAAGAACCAAAAAGCCAAACAAACCAAACAGCAGGCAAAGAAGGTAAACAGTTTGTTTTAACAGTTGCAGGCGAATAAGATAATTTTATTAATATATTTATTTTCAATTATAGAATGTCCAAGACAAGTCAACACAACAAAAGAAGAAAACTGCTGCGGGGAAATCTTGCTCGTCGTGTGGTTGCAAATGGTTCCTCGGCAGTATTGTGTTACTGGCCGTAATCGCTGGCGTTCTGCATTACGATACAAAAACAAATGGTAAAGGTGTATTTGCTAATTCAGCCACAGGCAAGATGCTTAAGAATGCCGGCTTACTGCCTTATGTGGAGAAGGGCTACGTCGTTGTAATGACGAACACCGCACGAGGATATAAGTGGGCCGAACAAAGATTGCCGGGCTATGTGAAGCCAATTGGGCAGTTGACCTGCGATTTGTACAAATTGGGACGTAATGCGGCATGTAACGCCTGTGGAATAGTGAGAGATTATGCTGTTGCTAAATGGCCAGTGGTGTCGGCAGCTGTAAGTCTTTTTTTAAATATCTAATCGTGCATGTTGTATGACGTTGAACTAGTGTTTCCTACAGAACCGTAGAAAATCAAATCTGTCGTTAATTTTGTGCGCATACTTAAATAAACTATTTCCAAGTAATAGCTGCCTTCTGCTACGTTCCGTACCATGTATTTGGGTTTATCCTCAACAAGTTTAAAAATTACAATAACAGCTTAAGAAAATAGTGCAAATCGTTTCCGACAGGTTGACATTTCTTGCATGTTTTAGTTTGTTTGTAATACAATTTCAGTCATAATCTGCATTCTTACACTTTTTATATTGCTGGGCGATGACCTTACTTTATTATTTGTAATTATTTCGTGTTCCCTTCGAATACTGTCAGCAAATTTTCGAAGAATTACCGCTGCTGAATTAGCAGAAACTTTGTTTTATACTCGATCAACTTTACCCGATTGAATTTATCGGAACAGTATAAGCTAACGTTTGTTCGTATTCACTACGTTGATGAATAAAAAATATGCGCGTAGAAGTAAATGTGTGTTGTCACGTTCAGTGTTCATCGGAAATTGTCAATTTTGCACTGAAAGTGGTAATAACTTCCAACATTCATTCGATTTTCCTGTATTCTTTCAAGCTAAGCTGTATGCGTTGATCAATTTTTAAATCCCATTCACTAGCAGCATCAGAATAATTTGAGAGTTTATGAAACATTTTGTTACTTTTTATCATTCTAGTTGGAACAATACCTTCCGGGCCTGCCGAAGAAGCTGGAAAACATCACGGTTTCAACACGTGTATTTATTTCCGACAGTGTCGGAAGAATAACCGAATTCTTCAAAGTTAACGTCTTTGTGTAAGTTTCCTTTGGTTACATAAAAATAGCAAATTAATAAAACTGACTTTATTAATCGCAGAGGATCATTATCGCCTGAGAATCTTGGTAAAGCTCTCAATCAAACCCAGGTTGCCGTTATCAAGTACGCTAACGAGTTCAGTCAACAAATGGACGCATGGGCGAAACGGAAATGATTCGGATAGGAATTCATCTGAATCAAAGAGTGAAACTTATTGAAATTGAAACAAGAAACAAATAAAATAAAAAAAGGAAAAAAGAATTTTAGATTTATTTTTTAAGTGAAAAAGTAAAAAAAAAATAAACATAAAATATTAAAAAAAAAAAAAAAATAAATAAAATCAACTGTGTGAATGATTGCAAGGGAAGAGATTTATGTGCATATGTATTTTTTTCATTGATTCCTTTTCTCTTAAATGTTTAAGTAGTTTTTTTTTGTTTTACTTTTCAAATATAAACTAAGTAACATCTAAAAAAAAATTATAAAAACAAGAAGTTAATTTTTGGTTGGAAATATTTATATCAGGGCTCCTTTGAATTAAGGTCATTCGTAGATTATTCGTTGAAGTTAGTAAATTAATAAGATGTTTATAGTTAGTAACAAGAAACAACAATGCGCTCCATAATTCCAATCCACTCAACAGGAGAAAGTAGCTACTCTATAAAGACCAACTTGAGAAATATGTCAGTCTGAAATCGATCGAAATCAACTATATAAGCGAATATGTTTACATCACTTAATCTTAAGATGTATACAATTACTTTTCCAAATCTACTTTAATTCGTGAATAGCGCTTGAGAATGGAGAGGGGCGTTAGACATGCAAAATTGCAATATCTCTAAATTAACAAATGAACTAGCTTTTAGGCTCCTTCATATTGTGTTTCGGCACTTTCGATGGCTGCAATTATTAAATGCCTAACCATTAAGAGTCACTTTATCCTTTAAAGTCTTTAGTTGATTTACTTTCTACAAAGTAAAATACAATGCGTTCCAAACTAGCATACATTTCCATAACTCAGTCATTATTTCTCTCCTTTTACCACTAGTAAATTAAGCTAATAGAGTGCATTAAATGATAGTTCTGTTAAAAGAAATTCATTTCCATTTTTTTAAATACATATTCGCTTTGTATTAATTTTTTTTTTTTGTATAATCATAAATAAATAATATAAATTGAATTGTTTTAAATTTGTAATAAATGAGATTTTTTAAATAGTACTGGAACTTTTGTGTTTTATTAACCTACTATTGTAAAATACTTCATCTATAATCTATAACTATACACATACACAAGTGCGAGTCAGAATGTTCTCAAGTTTTTTGGTTGTTCAGTTGTTTTTTCAAGATTGAAGATTTCCGAGCAAAGATATTTTTGTTGATCAGCAGACGCATGTACTCAATCGTACATGCACACGTATGTCTACAATAAAACCCGATTACATACTTAATGTAGGTGCAATATTTTGCTTTTGACATGTAGTTGGGCAACATACTGAAACTGGAAAGAATCCTCAAAACTGGAAAGATTGGATTTCAACTGCAAATTCAGAAAAACTCCATAAAGTTATTCAGAAACTTAAATCTCTTTTGAATTTAAATGAGTGTTCTGATGATTTGGCTGCCAAAATTAGACATTTTAGTCTAGCATTGAGTAGAAAGTGGAAAGATTGATTTAGAAACCGCAACTATTTACACAAGCGACACTCGCAATGGTTAAAAAAAGAAGTACTGATACCGATTGCAAGAGAAATCAATGTGCAACCAATATCCCAGAGATCTGCAGAAAGAAATTCGTCGCCGGAGGCCTTTAGTCAGATTTGAAGAAGCATCAATGAAGACAAAAAAAAAACGTAGAGTTCAAGAGCTGATAAATTCCCGCTCCGTTAAAGAGCTTAGTTTTGCATCCAACATTTCAAGAGGATCAACATCAGCCCACTTTAAATCCTCATCAAGTCATTGCCTTAAATATTGACCTTGGCCTTTTCGAAAGAAAGAACTATTTTCCACCTGACTCTGAGCAAGCTAAGAAAACATTTTTACCCAATATATCTGTAAGTTGGTCAGCGCGGCCGTGGTGGTTAGTGCGTCGGACTACTACGCATGCTGCTCGGGTTCAATCCCAGCCCGGGTCCAACACTTAAAAAAAGTTTTCACGGTTGCCACCTCTTCCGAATCTTTGACAAACAATCAAAAAGTATCATTTGTAAATGAGCTTCTCAATACGCGCCGTTCGGAGTCGGCAAACAATTGTAGGTCCCTTCCATTCCTGCAAAAATATAACACGCACACACAAATGGTTCCGAGAAGCAGGCCCAGGTTCACCCCCAGCTGTAGCGCCACCTAAAGTAATATCTGTAAGTGAAATATCTGCCTAGGTTGACCTTTAGGACCTATTAGACATTATCCTAAAAAGCATCTTAAAAATCCTTCAAATTGATATCGTCTCAGATTTAAAACTTATTTGCAAATGGGGATTTGACGGCAGTCAGTTTACAAACAGAAATTCACAAAAAACACCTCTCAAACTGATGAATTTATATTCTTGGTAATTTTTGTGCCTCTAAAATTAGTTGATGCCAATAAAAATGTGTTATATGGGACATCAGGAAGTACGAAAAAATCGATTACATCACACGCGTAAAATGAGCAGGGAGCATACGAACACGGATCTTATGAATGTATTATTACTTACTTCCGATCTTTTAATTTCGACCCATAGAAATATTTCTTCACGAAAATCTAGTAGGAATAGTATTTCAGAAATAAGTAGTATTTACATACTTACGAACTGAAATTTTTTTAAATGATTTTCGAAATGTATCGGCTTCCTCATTTTCGAAAATCGTTTTAGGTGATACAGAGTTTGAAGATAGGCGCGTTTTTTTTCAAACCTATATAGATTTCGAAAAAGCTTTCCATACAAAAATAAGACTGGATAATTATCCAGGCTAAGGTTTTGTTGTATTTTACATTGAAAACATGTTGCGGAAACATGTTTAGCCTATATAGATTTGAAAAAAAACATGCCTGATAACGATGACAGCAGCTTATTATCCGAATAATTTAATTAGCTCAATTATTTTCTTCATGTTATGTTTTGTATTTATGAAATAATAGGGGAAGCCGGGGCATAACGGGCCCCTTAAGAGTTTTTTTTTAACTACAACTGAAAAAATGTGTTTTCTATCTCCGAAACAATTTTATTAGAAAGAAGATTGATTAATACATCAATTCAGCCTCAAGCTGGGCTTGTAAGGAGAACTTGTTATTATAGCAATTTTCCCTCTCTCTCTTTTTTTCCTGGTGCTTTAGGAACAGATGAGATGAAGAAAACTTTTGAATGGGCATGGGCATTTGTCAAAATGGGCCATAAGGATGATATCAATGGATCCATTGGTCTCAGATTAACGGAATAAACGGTGGCACCGAATATGAAACGACAAGAGTGGTTTCATCTAAAAGCGGAGTATCCTCCTCATTTGGCATGTCCTTGGTTTGACATTGCAAAAATTAATGCTCCTTGAATACATTTGGATTAACCGGCTATATTCCAGTCTTTTGAAAACAGTGTATGGCGACTGGCATTGTTCGAGCTCAAGTAGGCTTTTCGAACTACGTGAAACAATTTCAAATTGATGCTGTTAGAATTATACAAACAAATAAAAAGAGTGCAAAATGAATTGGACATACTGGATATCCGTGCGGCGTGCCCATTATGCCTCGTCCATTCTGCCCCATAATGTATTTTGCACAAAATCTATAAAAAAAATTTCTTTAACCTAACCGAAAAAGGGAAATATAAATGGATTTATACAAACTTTATTTACTTACTTTGAAATTAAGTAATGGAAATCCAATTTAAAATTGCCCTTTGATTAAAAAAAATACGCTTTATTCCACTTATAAATAACTTCACTTACTTACTTAGTTGGCGCTACAGCTCGAGGTGAACCTGGGCCTGCTTCTCGCAACCATTTGTGTGGGCGTGTTATATTTTTGCACGAATGGAAGGGACCTACAATTTTTTTGCCGACTCCCAACGGCGAGTTGAGAAGCTCAATCGTAACAAATGATACTCTTTGATGATTGTCAGACATTCGAAAGAGGTGGGTACTGTGAAAAACTTTTGGGTGTTTGCGGCGGGATTCGAACCCAAGACCGCTGGCTCAGTAGTCCGACGCACTAACCACTTGCGCTACGGTGCCCATTATGCCCGGGGTGCCCATTATGCCCCGGGTTGCCCTATGTACATAAATTATAATATATAAACTAAAACAATAAAATTTGTGTACATGAATTTGAACTTACGATTTTTGTCCAAATTTCCATACAAATTCCGCACTGTGGACGCTACGGATTACCTCTACTCATTTGGTTGACAAATTGGTCATTAACCTGTTGGCATTCTGTGAAATAAGAGTCGCTACGGGCTTATTCCGCGTATGTACCATCGTTCTTTCGTTGATTGAGTATTGAGTTTTTTTTTTCTCATTTATCAATACCGAACAAGCCTCACCGCGGTCAGAGTTATAGTTGGTAGCACTAGAATATAGCACCCTTAATGGCCTCCTCAAGCCCTTTAGGCATAGAATTCTTTGAATCCCCTTATAAATGGTTTCCACGGAAGGCTTGCCCATCAAATTTACAGAATTTCATGAGACAATTTTAACTCAATTTATCAATAAGTCATCACCTTTTAAAGCTTATTTTTTCAAGTAGGTAATTCAATTCAATGAAACTTCAATTCCTTTTATTTTGCGAATCTACACTCTCCTTTTATTCATCCAGCCATTTAAATGGACTCAAAAGTTTGCGCTAATTAAATTCAAAAAGTTTGAGAATAATTTTTTTTGTTGTTTTTTTGGTTAATTTCTTTTTCCTTATCTGCTCGCTTTGCTGTTGAGCATCCATATTGAATGATATGAACATCAACCTTTTCAGCGAAGTAGACCATCATCACCTAGGTTGCCTTATTTTCTTATTTGCCAAAAGGTTTTAAGGTGCTTAAAGGCTCTGACATTGATGCGATGAGATTACCACCAGGGGGGAAGGATCGAATTCTAAAAACTTAATTAGATGACTTTGTTCAGTGTCAAAAGAAAATGAGAACGTGATACATAAGGTTGAAATAGGGGATGTTTTGTTGTAATAATCATCATTGTCACCACCCCAAATGGGACCCACTAATCCGAACACACCGCATGGAAGTGAAAATTGGAAAAATTAGTTTCATAATTCTTGGCTCTGAAACAAAGGACAAGAAGGTGTCGACCCGATATGCTCATATTCGTACATAATACACTTTTCGTTCAAAATAAAGCGAATTCAAAGGAAAATTAGAAATTGAAAATTTGTAAAATTTTTTCATTCGGCGATTGCTTAACTGCGGCTTAGAACCACGTGGGTGAAGCTACAAGCACGGTTTACACGGTGCGTTTTGTGAGCATAGAAATGGAAGCGGATAAAATTGATTTGGCGGTAAACGAGGTCAAAACAAAGTATATATTGTAATGGAAAACAGGCACTGTCAACGTCACAATAGACAGAAATAAATTTGTCTACCTCGACTCTGCTATAACATCAAAAAATGACATCTAATCGGAAATCAAATGAAGGATTACTCTTGCCAACCGCTGTTTCTCTGGGCTAAGAAGGAAATTGAGTAGTAAAGCCGTCACCCGATCAACTATGGAGACTCTTAACCTTATCACTCGAGTCTTGCTATGTGGAGCTGAGGCATGGACTTTATCGAAAGCGTATGAGGAAATGCTTGGTCGCTTCGAGAAAAAAATCCTTCATAAGATATTCGGTCCCGTTTGCGTTGACGGGTGTTGGAAGAGAAGATTTAACAACGAACTATACGAGCTGTATAGTGACATCGACCTGGTTTAAAAACTGCACATTGGACTGCAGATGGTTGGAATGGACACTAACGCTTCGGTCCGCAGAGTACTCGACTCTAACCGAGAGGGTCAGCGCAACAGAGGATGACCTCACCTAAAGCGGCGCGCATAAGTGGAAAGGGATCTCAATCAACTTAGAGTAGAGCAAACAACTAGAGGCAGTAAGCTAAGTTAGGTTAGGTTAGGCAGAGTGTGTGATTGAACGTGCAATCATTTCTACTCGTAAGAGGAGTAAATCCTTTTTTTAATCAACTCGTTAAGCAGTTTGTGCTCTTAATGAATCTTAGAAGATCCGATATCTTTAAATTTCCCAGTTCTGTTATGTCTTCCAAGAATCTATGACCTAAAGTACGGAGACGTCGTTCCTAGAGCGCGGGTCAGTAGCAAGATGGATTTTGAATCGATTCGCTTTCTTGCTCATCTCCGCAGCTTCTACAGACTTCGTTGGACATAGGTAGCTATTTGCTTGTCATGTGACCTGTCGCACAGTGTCCTGTGATTATTCCGGTGATGAAGCGTATGGAGAATTAATCCAGATGTAGCATCGCCTTTGTCATATTAAGATCAAGTTTTGGCCTAGAGAACGAGATGTGATGCTGTTGGTTAGTGTGAGCCACAGAGCGTCTCTTTTTTGGTAACATGATCGATTATGCTGAACAGTGTTTTAATCGGCGTCAATATGGAGGTGTCAGCATCACTGTTGCTCATGGCTCATGGGTAATCCAGCTCTAGCTTGTTCGTCTGCTATCTCGTTCCCTTCCCCGGGTACCCAGTACAGTCAAGACTTATGGAGCCCTTGGCTTATCCTGGACTGTAGTGCCATCTAAGTAAGTATATGTAAGTAAGAGGTTTGCACGTGCTGTTCCTAAAGCGAATCCAAACCAATGCTTACCCTTTAAATCGGCAAGAAAAAATGAGCTCTAATACTTCAACCGGTTGGTGGTCGTATAAAAGCAGGTACGAGTAGATAAGAATTAGCAGACAATTTTGAGCGCTACCCGGTATTATACCTACCCAAAGGAATTTTTCCATCACTTACTCGTACCATCCTTCGTGATGTTTTCAAGGGTCGTCACGTGTTTCATTAATTGTCAATAACACAGGTGTAGACTTTGAATAGCTAGACTTAAAAAATCAGTGGTTTAAATGTTTGGATAGAAAATATTATAAAGCAATAGGGATAATAATTCACGAGAATGTTTAATTACAAAGCGAGTTCTGAATATAATTTTTTTTATTTAAATAAAAAAGTTTATCTTTCAAACCAAAAGCATAAATCGGAAGCAGAACTACATACGCTACACACATTTTTGCAGTTCAAGCAGGAGCTGTTACGTTGCATCTTTGTCGACGTCCTTTCTCTTATGATTTCTAAACGTTTCCTTTGTTTCAATTGTGTGGTCATTCTGGGCGGCCTTCTCTTTCCTAACAACTTTATGACAATGACAAGCAAGTGTATGGAGAGACATTGTCCAATCGGGCAAACGGCCCCCAAGCAAATGTCTAACATGTTTCCCAGTCTCATTTGCAACATTTTGAAAGTGTTTTTTTAGGTTGATTGTTCATTTATTGTATTCTCTACGAATGTGTGTGAAATGGAAATTTGTCCATGCAGCTGATGTTAAACGTGGTGACGTAGCTATTGTGATGAACAATGAAATGGGGAAACCTTTTTTCTTCACAAAACTAACATGACCTTGAATCTTCAGTGAAAAGAATTCGAATAAATTTTACTTGAGGCAAACAGTTTAATTTTGTTTTAATAAATCTATTTTGAAGTTGCTTGAATTTTTACCCTTAAACCCTACCCTTGGGGCCAGCGCGATGATCAAACTAAACTTTTGTGAGTATTTCTAAAACTACGAAACTTACGTAACAACTGCTGTGGGCCGCCGGTAACCAGTTATTCATAATATTCATGGGCGGTACTGTCGTTTTTAAAACAATGTCCGGGTCTCCTGGACCCCAGGGCCCAGGGTAGGAATACATAGTGTAATATTTTCCTTTTTTCCTATTTTCTTTTTTGTTGAATACGTTTGATTGGGAAGTGGATAGATTTTTTTTATATTATTCCCAAATTTAATATAACATCTGTCTTAATGACACCAAGTAATGGTAACAAAATATGTGGAGGGATATATTTGTAAATTAGACCATTGTCTCTAGATACATTTTTAACATGAACATTTTTACGATTTTTTATTTTTATTTATTTTTTTTTTATTTTTTTAAATACTTTAAATATTTAGCAAGTCTACGGGCTTGCGTCTATTTAGTCGTCTTCTTGAATTTAATTCATGCTCAGGTAAACATCGTATTTAAGAGTTGGTGTGATCACAAAGCGCTATTTGATGTCGCCTGCTGATTATTTTGATTGCCTCTTTTACGGTGAGGATGTTAAGGTCATGGTGTAAGTCTGCATTTGTTATGTACCATGGTGCATTTACTATTGTCCCAAGAATTTTTGGTTTTAGTCGTTGAAAGTGGGTAAATTAAATAAATTTTATTTGTTTAATAAGTTTTAAAGATAATGGCGCAAATTCATAGTCAGCCCATGAACAGTGCCTATAGCCGACTTTAGTTACAGCCGGCACTAAATAAAAAAGCCGGCTGTAACTTTTCGTTATTAAAAAACACATTTTCGTCTGTGAATTAGCAAGTATCGAGTTTGGTATTTTTTTGTAAAGCGATTTGAGCGAGCTAACCCAAACGTCAAAATATTATATGAGAAATTAAAAACCGACTCTAATCATTTAAAGTGACGTTTGGCTCATTTTAAATTTCGAACCGGCTTTAAGTTTAAAGTCGACTATAAGGTGACTGTGAATAGCAAAAAGTACATTTGAGGTTTAGGTGAATAAATTCTTTTAATGTTGGTTTTATCTGACTATGAATTTGCTCCAATAATTAAAAATTGTTTTCGCTAGAATTAAAATTATTGTCGACTATGCACGTTTTGATAGACCAAATCTGTTACAAAGTGTATCCAGGCTTACCAAACGATGGCCGTTGGCTATGTTTTACGGTATTCTCAACATAGTGGGTGTACTCCTAAAAATGGCATCAAATCAACTAAAAAAAAATGCTTTTTCCTTGCAAGGACCTCATCACGGCCGAAATTGAAGAAATATTTACTTGGCCAACTTTACCTGCAAATCTCCAGGTTCTCTTGAGAGATTATTTAAAAAAAGGAACGCCCATTCGTTGAGCCAAATGCTTCTATTACTGCAAAACAAAGATGTGCAATCTGCCCAACGGCCGGAAGACGAAATTCAGGTGTGGCAGGTGTCGAAACCCCATCTGCGGTTAACATAGCCGGACTGTGTGATAGGAGTGCCTCGACTCTGAACTTTAAGTCAAAGGATAGAACTCGAAAGCAATTCCCATCGCTTCTCTGGCCTAAAAGAACACCTTTTTGAACAGGTACACTTACTACGAGACAGTACGTAAGTTGCTTACAAATCATTTCGCCTGTCTTGTTTGGGAATTACCTACAATTCGACAAAATATAAATTATACTAGTGAAACCTGAAAACACCCACTAGGGAGCCCAACACTCCAAACTAATTACGACAAACTGATCTCTCGAGTGGCGGTCCTTCATTGGTTGCCCATATTCCGCAATACGCGTGATTCATTAAAATTTATTGAAATCAATTCAAGAAAAATTCAGAGAAATATATATACATATGTGTAACATAAACGTGTACCTATTCACATATGCATTTTTAAGGATACGCTCCTGTAAAGGACATTCGTCCGATTTCATCGCGACGTCATTCAGAGACGACCATGCTTTGCTCTGCCTCTGCTCCTGTTGTTTATTAATTTATCTGTGCAATTATGCAATGCAATGGCAAGCAGCGCCATCAGACAGATCCAGAATTCAACAGCAAGTGGCACGAAGTAACCAGCGACCGGCAAGAATTAATGAAATTTCGACACATAATCCGACTGAACCGTAAAGTCATAATATTGTGTCCGATTCCATACGCGCGAATGTAACAAGTACTCTACCATCGTCATGCCAGGAAAATTCTCCAGTCTGTGTCTTTTCCAACAATGTGCAACTGAAATCTCATGTAGGATCCGGACACATAGCCTGGTCATTTACGCATACCGCCCCCATATAAGCTGTACAAGGACTGTGTTGACTATTCAAATATTCACTCGCATACATACTTTTAGCAGAATTTATGTTAACTGTATTTCACTTGAATGAAATAGGTGACGATAGGATGTGGCAGGGCGACAGGAGAAGGAGGAGGAGGTTGTGGAGGCTTTTACAGAGAATTATGTCGCCACCAAGCAATTCGAAGGGCTTTAGACTTAATTAATGCCAATGGCAACATGGAATTAAGAGTAAAATTAGGCCGAACCAAGTTTTGTACGCGCATACCATGTACCTACCTACATATGTAAGTAAGATTGGAGATACATAACCATTTGCAGGCGTTATTAGCCTGTAAATTCAGTGCCCAAAACTAGATTATCAAAGGGAGAAAGGACACCACTCATTTCACCGAATCTCCTACTGCGATTTTTCAGGGAAATTGGTCCGGATGAGGTGCTGTGACCTATGGAATTTTCACCTGGGCTAGGTGTGAGCGAAGCTCTCTCTTACCGATTCCAATAGGAATAATGACGAGAGGGATGTTCCTTCGTCTAGGACCTGTAGGGGGCACAATAGATGTTAAGGTTGCGGTGCATTTAAATATAGAATCTAAAAAATTTCTTTAAATGGTCGATACCTAACGAACGGAGTATATTTAAAGTTTCACAGAGGAACCCGATCTAATAAGCCAACTGTTAAAATGGATTTAACTTAAAAAGGGGATTCCCCGTTTTATCAGTCAATAGCGTAGAAATAGGAGTTGGTCTCTCAATTCTCTCTATCTATACGTAGGTAGGTATGCATTTTATGATATCTGAACCTAAAAATCTGGACCAGGTTTCTTTAAAACGTGGAATCTAATCTCTCTCGGTGGAAAAAGTTTATTTAATAGGATGCATTTAACTTTGTTTATTGTTACCCTTAAGAGAAAAAACTATCGATACAATATCGACAACTATCGATAGTCAAAAACCAACTATCGAGAACTATCGATGTCACTGACTATCGATATTTCTCCACCTCTTTATTTAGACTGCATTGTAGTTCAACCATTGACATATTATATATGGACTGCTAGTACCCAACTTCGCGTTGGTTCCAACATAAGCACTAGCCCTCTTGTTTCGTAGCGGAGAAATGTGGAAACTTAGATTGTGTTTGCATTCACGAAAGCCGTTGGTTTGTGATTTTAGTATTTTTTTCATAAATTGTGAGAAGTTGTACTGCATTATAAAGCAAAAACATATAGTATTAATCAACACAAAAAATTAATTCCAAATAAATTTACCATATTTATCTAGTTTATGGGTCAATAAAGAAAAATAACGGCTATTTTCAAATTTTGTATTAAAATTTTGGTAGTGGCATCTGTTGGTACCAACGCGGCAACAGTTTAAAATTTAACGTATTTTCGTAGTTACTCGTACATACGGCAATAGATGGCCTCAGTTCCTACGTAAAATAAGTATGATGGCGGATTATTGTTTCACATTGCTGTACCTACGGAACACGTGGCGCTTAGGGACGTGCCGTGATGTTCGAAGCACGGTGTTCTACTTTTTTTTTTGATAGATAAAAACGTCTATTCTCAGTTTTCTCCAGGACCACGACGAGGACGTAAAGTAAACAAGGTCAACAAAATAATTTATTAAGAACGGGGCAACCACACAACCAAAATTTTCCTTCATAAGGCGTGTTTTTTTTCAAACCTATATAGGCTAAACATGTTTCTGCAACATGTTTTCAATGTAAAATACAACAAAACCTTAGCCTGGATAATTATCCAGTCTTATTTTTGTATGGAGGGCTTTTTCGAAATCTATATAGATTTGAAAAAAAACGCGCCTATAGTTAAAAAAACTGAAAATATCTACTAAAAGATTTACTTTTAATTTCCACCTTACAAATCAAATCCGGAAGAGGTGTTGGCCTTCCAAAACTAATTATTTCCAGTTTTTCTTCCGAATTTAAGTGCGAATATTGTTTTTCCAATCATTTTTCAATAGCGCATCAACAGGTCATATTTTTCTCTTATATACTTTGGCTTAAAAAAACGACATGCACATCTTACTACTGCCAAAATGCGAATGAACAATGATTAGTAGGTGTGTTTTCTTTTATAACCCGTATAGATTTCGAAAAAGATTTCAGAGTAAAAATAAGACTGCATAATTATCCAGGCTGTATTTAACATTGTAAACATTCTGCTGAAACATGTTCAGCCTATATAGGCTTGCAAAAAAAAACGACTAGTGTTGTGTTGCTTTTTGATTTCGCTTCAGTCGATATGGAGAATGGAGTTCTACAAATATAGAGCACATCGAAATCGAACAAATACTAATCAGGGATGGAAAACTAAATTTTTGAGATGTACTTAAAACTGTTTTAAAATTGTACTGAAATGGATCCAATTGTATTGAAAACTATTTTTCGCATGAATAAATAATAATATAAGATAAACTCAAAATATTTTATTTTCAAATATGTACATAAACAAACAAAAATAAATTAACAATAAATTAACATTAATAAACATTATTAACTTTATAACAAAACTTTACAAAAAAAAAAAAAGTACTCTAGTTTCTACAAATCTTCAGTTCACAATTTAGTCTGTGAGCTCTCTGAATGCTCTCTTTTTAAACATATATGTTCAAAATATTGCCGCTTACTTTAAATTCATAACAGTTTTTGTTTCGATTAAAGCAGAGCAAGTTTCGACTTAAAGTCGGTTTTGATATTTTGACTGTATTAGTGTCTAATAGGAAAAACTCTTTCAACATTTGCTGATGAATGTGGAATAGAGAGGGCACCTTGAGCAATTGTATAAATATTTGCAACCATCAACTCATAGCACTCTTTCTTCATTAAATTTATTTCAGTCCAACAATCTGAAATTGACTAATTTTTGAGTTGCTTAGTTTTTTTTGCAGTCGGCAAGAATGCTCTATCTATATTCATTGATTGATAGATTGTATCGAATTTAGGCAAATTGTACTTTTGTACTCTAACAAACTCATTTGTATCGAATTCGATACAATTGTATCAACTTTTCCATCCCTGATACTAATATCAAGAGAAGAGAATCGAACAAAATTCAACCAAACAAACGTTAACATGCGAAACAAAACAGAGTATGAAAAGCAACATAATACCCACAGCCACAGCTAACATCTTCATCACTAAAGAAAAGGATAGAAAAGGGTTGCATCGATTCTGGGTGCGCAGTTCTCTGGAGAACCCAAATTAGTGTTTTTGTACAGACGATATTGTTGGGACTTTGAATGTGGTATAATTTTTTTTTATATGGATATTTCCGTTGGGTTGGTGCGCTAGTAAATGGAGAACAACCGGGCGAGTTGACGTCAAACTGAATTTGTTTTGTTGGTTTGGATAAGTTGATAAAGCTTTGAAAGTATGTATGACGGCGCGCGCCGTTCGATTTACTTACGAAAAGAGGAGAGTAATTATCCAGTCTTATTTTTGTATGGAGAGCTTTTTCGAAATCTATATAGATTTAAAAAAAAACGCGCCTATTGTTAGCGCATGTACATAAACAAATAAATTTTTCATAAAGATGGATTTCGTTAGGGTGTGCGGAGAACACCTGCGCACCTTAGAATAAACGTCACTGTTGGCGATAGTTATGTTGAAACTAAATTGTCCGCAGACAATGTATGAAAATGACATTTCACTAGCAGTCCATATATAATATGTCAATGAGTTCAACTCACTAACCACTACATCACGGTGGTCACTGGGGTTGCGCCATGTTCAAAAATCAAAACAAACAAACGTACTTTTTACATACATTTGTAGATGAAGAATAATGAAAAGTTTTCAGTCCAGCTAAATAAATTTACTAGAATGCCGTCTTTCTTAAAACTGCAATTGGCATCGGTTCATTACCAGGGTTACCTCTGAAAATGTCCGGAAAGGTTCCTAAAAGGCGAACAAAGGGGTCCCATAGAAAATTCGAGAATAGGATTAGTATTATTCGCCGTGTTTTATTATCAAATTTTATTTTGTTCGAATAAATTAATTTCTCTGCTCATAATGATATTTAAGCGATGTGAAACTGATACTCTTTCGAATGTCTGACAAGCATCAAAGAGTATCATTGGTCACGATTGAGCTTC
The DNA here is from genome assembly GCA_949775065.1 of Brachyopa scutellaris. Classification (NCBI taxonomy): domain Eukaryota; kingdom Metazoa; phylum Arthropoda; class Insecta; order Diptera; family Syrphidae; genus Brachyopa; species Brachyopa scutellaris. The sequence continues at coordinate 182,545,683 of OX459112.1, read as the reverse complement.
TCAATTCGCCGTTCGGAGTCGGCAAAAAACTGTAGGTCCCTTCCATTCGTGCAAAAATATAACACACACACACAAATGGTTGCGAGAAGCAGGCCCAGGTTCACCTCGAGCTGTAGCGCCAACTAAGTAAGTAAGAAACTGAAATTATAGCTACAAAATATTATTCTCATGCGGTATCTGTTAATCATAATTAACAATTTCCTCCTAAAATAATACAAGCGATTTAAATGATTTAAAAATAATACAAGCATGGCAACTTCGCACTAAATGTCAAAATGAATTTAGCTTGTACAATCACCACAACACAGAACTTTGATATAAGTTTGTTTTACGGGGATAATAAAACACGGCTGCTATTATTACTTTTATTTATTTATAATATAATTGCTTTAAAAATACATAAAGCAAAAAGAAAAAAAAATCAGTTCATTTACGAGTGAAGGTGAAATGCTCTCAAAGATAGTAAAATTACGAAAAAGTAAACGAACTCGTTGAACAACAAAACATGAAACATATATTATGTTCGATGTAACAGTCTTTATATTTGTTTTTCTAAAATTCGTAGCATGGGGAAATTTCTTACTCTGTCTGTCATGAGAACTCTCTTTTACAAAGGACTACGAAATTTTTGCGTACGCGAACGGGTTTTCGTAACTTTTCGTAGATTTTCGTAGTTTTAGGAGCCTACGCGAAAGGCGGACCCGGACCCTGGCGTTGGCAAACACATCCATAGATAGAAATCGGATAAATGCAAAAGTGAGATTGCTGCCGATGGCGATTATTGCTATAAGAGCTGCAGGTGTTTTCGGTTGAATGTATCAATTATTGTTTCCCAATTTACAGAAAGGGTCCAAAAGGGTCCTCTTTTTTTCAAAAATGGGGAACATTTCGATGATTTTCAAAAAAGCGGGTCCTGGGGTCCGTGCCATCAAAAAAGGTTAAATTTGACTCCAAAGGGGCCCAAAGGTAGCCCTGTCCACTACCCCAAATATAAACTATCAAGAACAACCCATAAACAATACAGGAAATACCTAATAAAGAACATGAGCAAATGATGAACCTGTTAACAGTACAATAAAGCCACGAAGGAACTGTTTCTCCACTGTTATCCTTTAAGGAGAAACTTTGTGGTGAAATTAAGTGTTTCAGTTTCTCCTGAAAGCACTTTTCGAAAGCTCATTCGCTTTGGGAACACTTTTTTGTGGATGCCATTGCGAAATGAATTTTCGGAGTAACCCTTCGGATTGAGCTTACGGCGAAAAGCTTCTCTAGAATCGTAGAGTAGTTTGAAGGACTACCGCACATCTTCCAATTTAATACGGTCTTAACACCGCATGACCACAGTTCGTTTGTTCTGAATTGCCGTCGGTTTTTCAATTAAGGACGAAGTCACGTGAATCAGGGATTTATCTAGTGCATCTACATTCATATCGTGTGTCCTTTAATCCTGTACAATAAAAGGAAAAGAAAAGCACGTGCGATTATCCATGGATTACCATATTTAAAATAGCAACATTTACGATCAGAGTAATTCGGTTTAGGTACGCTGTACACACAACGGGCGGATATTCCTCATCACGGGCGGTGCACGAATGAGTGACGGTCGTTTCCATGTTAGCATTCTCCTAATTTGCACCTGATTAATGATAAAACAAATAAAACTACATCACTGGCACATCCTTGTTTCCGCCTACTAGTATGGCAAGTGTGCAAGGGCAACTCCCTGTATGATTGGGAAATTAGTTTAACAGTGCGTGTGGGCATCACGGATCGCGTGCAATCTAGTGCGTCCAATTCAACGCATCCGTGTGCTTACAATTCACACATAGAGAAATACCGAACACTAGTGTTCATACCGTAAATGTAATCTCGTTTGTTGAGCGATTCGATGATTGAATGCAGGGCACAACGGAGTGTCTCAGTACAGCATAGTGTTTGAATTGAATTAGTGGTTCGGTAGTGCGGGGGGGGGGGTCTACATTGACCAAATACAATTATGTTGCTATGCAAATCATAATCAGTGTCAACGATACGAAACTACTGCCTGTAGCAGTATTCGATTCAAGCACATATTTAGATATCCTTCAAGTTTCTTTTGTGAAAATATGTTGACGGACAGGGATTACCAGCGACTAACTACACAGCTATATACCAACAACACACAACTGCAGCATCAGGATCAAATATACAACCACAAATTGGAGTATCTGCAGCAGCAGGAGCAGCAGCACCAAGTGAATGCAATATAATTATATCTACGCAGAACACACAGGATGTGTTTGACAAATGGATTTACTTTGCTGATTCTCATTATTAATGTGAAAACTTTCGGTATGTCCTTTATTCCTTAGTTTGCTTTTCTTCTCATGGATTATTGTTTTCTATTCTTGCTACGATTATCACATTGAAATTTGAAATATTCGAATATCGGATCTAAGGACGATGGGGGGGGTGGTTCTTTTTTTGTTATCCTCAAATGCCATCTCGGCTTTATGGTGGGATAATAAATCAAACAAACAAAAAAAAAAAACGAGGTGAGATGTCAGTGTTAGACGGCAGATTTTATGTACACACGAGAAGGAAAAAGGATAACACTGGCACGGGAGGTCGAAAATGTTTTCATTTTGCTTTTTTTGTCAAATGATTTATTGAGTAACATTGTATAGACTTTACAGAGTTATGGGTTAAATAGATGATCAAGAAAATTTTAATAATTGGGCGGATACATTGGAGTCTATTTCATGATTTTATGGGTAACGCCAGCAAAGGTCCTTAAAAAGGTTTCAGCTACGAGTATGCTAGTACATAATCGTAAGTCGTAACCATGCTGTGCTGCTGTGTACTCGTACAAGTTGATGCTGTGCCAAAAGTTGTTTAATTTGATGGAGAAAAAAATTAGGTTAGGTACTGTATCTACTAATTTACGAGCACGGTCGCTTAATGAACTTAGATAATATTGAAAGTGGATAGGAGAGCAGGCAAAGTACGAGTACATATTATAATAAGAATGAAAATGGCAAATGTTCAATGTTGTGTTTTTCAGTTTGTGGTTAGCAAAAAAAGGATTACACAGTTAAGGGATAGGCTTGAAGTATTTTCTTCCTTTTAACCGAAACTTTGGTAAAAACTGTTGAAAATCGTAAATTCCTTCAACTTAATTGAGTGATGCCAATTTCTTCCAAATACATTTCCTGTCATCACATAGTATCAAGTATTTCATATTTGAAAAAAAAAATAACCAAAAATACAATTTCAGTAATTTATTCAATTTTCATCACAATTATCATCACATCAAACAGTCACTTAGTAATTCTTACATGACCTTTTCCTGTTACGAGACAGTTAAAGTTTTAATTATCTAATGAAATTTCTTCGGAGACTTTTTCGTTTCCGTTTCCTTTTCCTATTGCTTGGTTTGTTTGTCTTTAGACAAGGGGTTTAGTCATTTGTGGTTATTTCAGATGGTGGTATAGGTGCCTACTTCTGTTATCATTTAATTTTTCATGTACCTACATCTTATTTACTTTAGAAGGTTGTGTAATAAAATTTTATGGTGTATGTTCATTTATTTAAATGAACAGATCTATTTTATAGGTACAATATCTTTTACATTTTTATTAGGCTGATCCCCCGTAGAGGAGCTTGGAAGTCTCTCATACGGTTTAATCGCTATATCTTGAAAAAAAAAAAATTCAAAACGTATACCTAATCAAAATCTAAAAAAATAAATTAAATTAAAATGGGTGATACATAGATAATTTAGTCCAGTTGTAGATTCAAACTTTGGTTATCTATGTAGGGTGGGTAAGCTGAGGTGCATTTGACACTTAATTTGAAAAGACCTATGAATATTTCCGAAAATTATTCATAAATTTAAAAATTTGTTATTGATTTTCTATACATTGTTTTATAAAAATTGTTTGAGCCCTTTTTAACTTTTTACAAAAAAAAAATGTTTTGTCAAAAGTATCCTAGCCACCTTTGGCACCTTTGACTTTATAATGGGCATATTTGACAAGGATGATTGTCTCAATTCAATCTAAATTCTATCTCACAGTCATGTGCTTTTTATTAAAAAAGGTTATTAACGTTGCTTGAATTGAAAAATACTGAGCTAATTACATTTAGTTAAAAAACACATGCTTTTTGCACTTTTCGGTGGGCAAAAATTATAAAAGTCAAAAAAATACGTGTTACTTCGAGAAGAGCTGCAGTATAATTGTCAAATTTGGTTCCATCTATGGAATTCGTCTGCTGAAGTGTATTATAGTGCTGCTATTTTCGTTTGATCAGCACTCGCGCTTAAAAGTTTAGCAAGTCGGGCACGGGTGGGCAGGGGCCAGTACCCGATGGCTACCACTTGGAGGTAAAATAAGCACAATTGATTTGTAGTAAGAGTTACAACACTGGGCTTTGCCAAGTTAAGTGCCTACTCTATTTCCACAACATCCAATCATAAATTGTCAAATTTCGTGACGTTTTTTTAAATCAAATTACACTGTTTTCAGCATTTCAATTTTTAGGCTCTTAGACCCTAATAATGATGAAATTTGCAAGGTCAAGTGTCAAATGTACCCCACATTACCCATACGAACCCAAAGCGGGGCTGTACCGCCCTAAGCGGAACGTTTGCTCACCCTACATATAATACCTTTTTTTAACTTCCATTTTCTGACTCCTGTTTCCATTTGTTGTGCTGAAGCTATAGGCAAGTACAGCCCTTCACTCAAATAAGATTCAAAATTGACGTTCTATCAGAAAGTCAGGTTATAATGAGCTGAACATAGGTAAGTGTTTCACATATTGTTAAGCCACACTAGCCTACAAAGTCATCAGTTCCGAAACTCCAACAAACAAATTATGACAAAGGCGCAAGTTTCTAAACGCTTCCTAATCGGGTTTGATGTGCATGAACTAAACAAACTGCGCATCGATATCTTTTCGATGCTTTTATTTGAATTACAATGAATTTTAAGTTGCTATCAACGGCCTTTAGAAAAAAATTATATTAGGTACTAGTGGTAACCCGGTGCGCTTCGCTACTCCCATTGAGAATAGTATTTACGTCATAAAATGTCATGACATTTTTTCGAGTGACCTTTGGTGCAACGAACGATGTCATCTGGAAGCAGGAATTGTATTTGCAAATATTGTTCAAGAAGTGCTTGGAATTGGATGTGTAAACTAAATGTATTTGACCGATATTAATTTTGTCTATTTGATATAACATATGAACATATATGTATATCATTTTGAATATTTTCCTGACATTAAAGATACTAATGACTCTGGTGGTGGATTAAATGCCGGCAACACAATTTTTCCATGCGCACCAGCACATTCCTGGCATTTCATCTTAGTACTTCAGTGGTTAGCAATATCGACACAATTTGTTGTTTTGTCCAAAAACAACTAATGCATGTTCACTATAGTTAATTTTCGGATCGTCATCGAATACCAAATAATGTAATAATGCGTTGCCTATTGTACATTTGCGTACACTTGCGACACGTTCGTCATGCACTTCGTCTGTTACAGTCATACGAAATCCTAAGTTTTCAATACGTACTAAACTTTGTTCGTGTGGTGCATGCTGTCTGCAGGATAATGCACGTCGTACTTGACGTTGTTCGCCAATTTCGTTGGTATAATATTCACAAACAATCCCCTCTTAACGGGCTCACGAATTAGGATAATATTTGTCCCAATATACCCCCTTAGGCATGGAATTTAAAAAAATCCTCTCTTAGCAGTTGTCTACATATATGTATGTCATTATAGAAATTAATTGTCTGTTGAGATTTTGGTGTTCAGCACCGTCTATCGGAAAACTTGTAAATTAAAAAGTTTTGATCTTAGAACATTTTTCACTTCATTACAAACATATTGTGTAAGTTTCAGCTCAATCGGATGGTTAGTTTTGAAATTTGGTGTTCCAGCGCCATCTATCGGAAAACTTGAAAACTGATTTAAAATTCTTTGAAATTTAACGGTATTGACATTTTTGTTGTAGGGTATGTCAATGCCAATCCGCTCTGTACAAAATGCATTCTGAAACGTCAAACCTGTACAAAGTAAAATTTATGCAAAGCATTAAACGTTGGCGCGTATCAAAAAGGTATTGCAACCAGCTACCACATGAAACCATTTTTTTTTACATTTTTGAGCTCAGCCAGTATTTTAAATGAAAACTTCAGTTATTAAAAAAAAATTCTCTCAAATAGTAAAAATTTTATGTATCATTTTAAAATTCAACGGACGGCCAGGCCATGTTCTTGATTTTTTTTCACAAGTAATTGATTTGCTAATAAAAATCAATTTAATCTTAAAATCCATTTTATTTCCATTTGATATTTCAATGCAAAATTTTAGTCCGCTGTTAGACATCAACCAGCTGCATCATTTTGCAAAGTAATCCATCGTCCACGTTTTTTTCGCCTTCGATCATAATTGTTGACATACATACATACATATGTATGTATACACTGACTACGTGTCATCGAGGAGAATAAAAATGTTCACGGTGAAAATTTTACGCTGTTAACCAACTTAAAATATAAATTCAATTTTATTAAATGTTTTTTACTGTGAGTGTGAAGCCCCTGTTTGCCACATTAACATAAGTCGGCGAAAATTGTTAAATTTAATTTCGCATATCCGCGAACTGACAATTAATTACCATTCGCTTCAATATTCTAATTGAAAGTCAATTGCACCCGTGTATTTCTTTTTTACACAATTCCTTTCGTCCTTTTTTTTTTATTGTGTTTTGGGGGCATGTGTCACATGCGAACCTTTAGGGACTACAATATTCAATTCGGGATTATTTATTGTATCCTGCTTAAAGTCGCTTATGCAATAGCAAATACATCCAATACACATACATACGTAAGACTTTCTTTGGTTGAATACAATCAATCAAAGACGTATTGAGTTTTCTTTTCGAAACGTGACTGGTTTTAACAATACATAATTCCAAGTGAAAGGTGCTTTGATACCCTGTATGTTAGGTTAGGTGTATTGAAATCTATTACAGGTGCCAAACCCATTTCACCATCTCGTGCTCGTGGGAAATTCAATATTGTTTGACAAACAACAATCTGAAATAATAAAAAAAAAATAAATATTCAAAAGTTGACAGTTGAAATACAAAATGCAAATTACACTCCTCTGGGTGTTGAACTGTTGAGGCGCAAAACGAATATTTTATTGCCATATAAATAAAAGTTAAATTAAAATAATACAATACTACCAACAGATGTGCTAAAATGAAATACATATGCATAATAGTTGCGTTTTCAGTGTAATTAATTCGCGATAAAAAATGCATGCAATATGCCACTAAAGTTGGTATTTTACCGCCTAATTAAATTCATTTTGGAAGGATTTTAATAGGATTTTCTTTGCATTTTTATTAAATAGTATCAGTGTTTACTTACTTAGTTGGCGCTACAGCTCGAGGTGAACCTGGGCCTGCTTCTCGCAACCATGTGTGTGTGCGTATTATATTTTTGCACGAATGGAAGGGACCTACAGTTTTTTGACGACTCCGAACGGCGAATTGAGAAGCTCAATCGTGACAAATGATACTCTTTGATGCTTGTCAGACATTCGAAAGAGGTGGGCACTGTGAAAAACTTTTAGGTGTTTGCGGCGGGAGTGTTTAAGCTGTAAATATATCACATATACATATATCACATATACATATATCACATTTCACAATCGTCTACAATCCTCGCCTACAATCAAAATTTTGGTCAATGTTGGAAATTTCTGATCGTAATAAAGTCCACTTTTCTTGACTTTTGCCACAATCTTAAGCTCTCAATTACTTACATACTTAGCCTCCTCAGACCCCCTAGAATGACCATGTGTTTGATGTTACTTAAGGCCACTCATAGGGCCTTAAGTAAAGTAAATTCTAAAGTAAATTTCAACCTGAAAAAAAGAGTGGGCGAGATTTTGAAGAAAATGTAAATATATATTTAGTTATGTAAACAAAAGAATTATTTTCGAGGATGACAAATGTCAGCTGCAGACATCCATGTAGTCGGCATTTTGAGTGGGAGCTCTGGCTAGCAAGGTCTCCAACAAAGGAATCGATGTAAAGTATCTGTCAATATATGTTGATGGCAATTATGGTAGGCAACGACGTCACTAAAGTGAAGATGGCCGAGGTATCACATATTTTTTTAACACTATCAGATCTGTGTCATGGTGTGCTTAATACAAGCAACAACCACAAGCAGAAATTTGCCAAGGCAAAATATGCATCAACAGGCTCATCATTTAGTGCTGGTGTTAGTGGTTAGGCTGCGCTACATTTCAACACTACCACAAGCAATAAATAGACAAATAATGAGAACAAATATATATTGTTATAATAGTATTTATGTGTGAGGAACTACATTACGCAATATATTTTTTAGTGTAATCTTGTTAAGATTAAAGTCAAGAAAGTTTACATTTAAGTTATAGATTTTACTCATGTGGTTAATAGGCTCATGCATCCCGTAATTTGATACCAAGAACAAGAATATAATTTTTTTTGGAAGAAATGTTAAAATGTTGCCTATTTTACAATTTTGTGTCTTCTTTTGACATGTACACTGTACAGTGACGAAATTGTAAAAACAGCAATGTTAAGCTAATTAATAAATAAAATCGACTCTTCTACGAAATGCCATCAAGACATCTAGCTGAAAGCATAACTTTGAACAAATAATATACAAGGCTGTGCAATATTAAAAAAAAATGGTCTACTAATCAGATATATCTCTGTATAAATGTTACCTTAGGCTTACTTCATGATATTCGCTTGAACCCAGAAAACAATAAAAATAATATATGGTCTCAGTGGTCTGAGAAGGTTAGATGGTGCTACAATCTGGGGTCGACAAAGACATCAACCAACAACCCTTTTCAGTTAGCCCAGTCCTTAGCTAAAGCTCTCATTTACTTCTCCAAATATATGGCCACCTTCTTGAATTTGCCAAATGATTCATGAAAGTCACGTATCCCGCTGTTGGTATCACCACAAACACGGTAATCAGTTATTACAGGTACTCGTATACTGTATACCTCTAGGGAAAATAAATTATATATTAAAAGCTGTTCCCATTTAAATTCATAACGATTTTGAAGAACCCACAACAAGTACTTAAAATAGAACTTTCTCCAAACTTTTAAATTTATTTCCACAAAGGTATTATTTCCCTGGTACAACTTAGAAAATTGTGTTTTTAATTTTCCTTAGAAATACCAAAATATTGCCTTAATTGTTTTAATAAGCCAATCTTCCTATTCAAAGTGATTTCTTACCGTTAGCAACAAAAAACTTTTCTCCTTCTGGGCAAAACAACTTAAGGAAGTTGAAATGGAATAACGAGGATAACAAACATACATGGTACGAGTGTATGTCGTCCCGTACACGAAACTATTCCGTTCTACCCACATACATAAGTAATTACGGTAAACAGGTACCTACTACTTGTGTTTCATGTAAACTGTAAGAATACCTGCCTCTCCGCAGTCAGGACAGACATTGCAGAGAATGAACAAAACTCAAATGCACTGCAAGGAAATCAACAAATCGTAACTTTCCAAACCTCTGTGATCGAGGGAGCATGACATCCCCTGTTCCTAGTTGGAAAGAAAAAAAAATGGTAAAACTTATAAAATTGTTCTATTTACCCCATTGGCCACGAATTGCTCAGTTTTCAGTCACTGGTCCATGCAGTGGGAAGGATTCTGTTTTTTTTTTTTTGCTTCACCCATTGTTGACAAACTTTGCTCTTCGATATCTGCACACACCCACACGAGAAAACTTACTTGTGGTTCCTGTTGTAGTAGTTTGCTACTTTGGTGAAAGTTTCTGTAGGATCTTTGGTTTTATCTTGTAGGTAGGTAGATACACTTTGCAGTTGAGTACGAGTACAAGGCGCTTTTAGCAGGTGGGTCGTTCGATTACTTTACGAGACATGTAACTTCAGCATGTGAAGTAAATAACTCTTGTGCTGCTTATCCTTAATGTACGTGATTTGGTTAATTCACTGGAGCTGAAACACGGTATAACAGGAGTTCGAAATAGTCCCCGTGAATTCCCGTGCTACTCAAACTTCCTGGTGCGAAGCTAATTTCTTCAAAATAATGGTAGTTTTGCAACAAGTAAGGAAAACTATCATTGTTGTTGTTGTTGTGAGAGATAGCGGTTGGCTCCTCTGCTGAGATTTTATACATAAATACCAGCAAAAGCAACTGCATTGAGAACAGACATTGATTAGTGTATTTCGGAATAACGTTGACAGTTTGTTCTTGGAATACTAAAGTTTGTAAATCCTCAGGAGTACGTCTAGGCGAAGTAATTAAGAAGTTAATTTTTAACTGAATTCAATTCCAGCAGAGAATTTTGATTCGAGAAACTCCATTTCAATGGTGAATAAGGAACGAGATTCAGGAAACTGGACATATACAGGAAATACGAGTGGTTCTTCTTCCTTTTCATTCATTGCGACTCAACGTGAGTGCTGTTCACTGTTAGTTTTCAAAGCCGTCTTTCGATGCACTTGTCGGCGTTATTTATTTTGCACCCTAAGTAAATTATCCACTGTGTAAGTATCCTCTTATTCTAATTAACACCAAAGATAATCCTACGAAGTTTGTTATGCTCTATGTGCTTATAACTCTGGTCACTTGTGTAATACTTGGACAGGGTGCGGTGTTTAGGCATCTAAGAGGAAACCTTTTTTAATGCAACTGAGGCAGCTTAACACGGTATTTCTGTTTGACCAGGACACTATTTAACTGTACTAGAATGAAGGCAGTGAAGGGTAGAAGTGGTGGCTTCGATGGAAGAAAACCCAAATAGCGCGTGGAGCGCCGTTTTGATACCACAACCTCAGGGGAGCTGTTTGTTAGAAGGTAATGTTGGGATATTTATATCCATCCTGTGGAATTTAGGAAGAGGATCAGTTCTCCAATGCTTTTCCTAGATATCTCTTTAAGGTCGTCGAAGAATAGCTTGCCCAGTACGCGCTGCCTGGCTCTCGCTAGGGCTGGACATTTGCACAGAAAGTGAATAAGCGACTCTTTTTCATTTTCATCTTTGCAGCTACGACAGAAACTGTTGTGAGGGATTCCTAGTTTGGCTGCATGATCTCCTATTGGCCAGTGTCCTGTACTGACTGCTACTACTCTAGCGATGTCTACACGAGTTCTTAGCAGCAGTTCGTTTGTTTTGGGCCTGTTGTAACTTGGCCATAATTTTCTGGATATGACGCAGTGTGTCAGACTGGTCCACCTGAGACCGGCTAATTTTAAGAAGTGTGAGATTATGTTGCCCTTCACAGCACCTATAGGAATCTGAACGTTTTCCGCTAGTGAGCTGTTAAGGGCTGACCCTCGCCTGGCAAGTTCGTCGGCTCTCTCGTTTCCTTCAATGGCACTATGCCCTGGAACCCAGATAAGCGTGACTCTGGCCTGGTTGCACAGGCGATTGAGTTGTTCCTGGCAACGATCTACAAGTTTCGAAGAGGTGGTTGCCGAATTTATGGCTTTTATTGCGGCTTGGCTATCCGTAATAATAGCGATATTATATTTGGGTGTTGGGTCGTTTATTAAGTTGCGACATGCTTCGAGGATCGCCAGTACTTCCGCTTGGAAGACGCTAGCAAAATTTGGAAGGCGATAGGACTTTGATATGCCGAGTTTTTCCGAGAAAATTCCCGCACCCACCCCGCAGTCCATCTTTGAGCCATCGGTGAATACCGTTGTATCAAAGTCTGTCACCACTCTCCCTCGCTTCCATTCATCTCTACTTGGGACAATTGCGGCGAAGGGTTTCTTGTGGTTAGCGTTGGGGATGATGTAATCTGTTGGTGACACGACCAAACCATTTGGTAGTGTATCCAGAATTTTACTGTGACCATACGGCTTAGCAGTCCAACACTCAGATTCCTTGAGTCTGACTGCACTGCACATTGCAGTACTTCTTGCGTGAAGATCAAGTGGCAGAAGGTGCAAAAGCACAGAGAGGGCATCGGTTGGGCATGACCTGATTGCGCCTGTGATGCCAATGCTTGCCGTTCTTTGGACTCTTCTGATTTTGTTGATATTGTACTTTTTGCTTAGGGCCACCACACTACGGAACCGTATGTGAGAATTGGACGTACAACGGCTGTATACATCCATAGTGTCATCTTAGGCTACAGTCCCCACTTTTACCGAACGTTTTGTTGCAGGCGTAGAAGGCTATGCATGCTTTCTTGACCCGCAGTTCAATGTTCTTCTTCCAGCTAAGTTTAGAGTCAAGGACAATGCCCAAATACTTAGCACTGGAGGATAGTGAGAGTGTTTGACCGTTAAGTTTGGGGAGATCAAAGGTTTGTACTTTGATTTTTGTGGTAAAAAGTATCATTTCAGTTTTGCTTGTATTAACACCGAGGCCGCAGCTCGCCGCCCAGGAACTAACTTTCTCCAGAGCATTCTCCAGTCAGGTAGGAGGAAGGCAGTGAAAGTCCTCTCTGGTTTATGTATAAGGGTGGGAGCCAATATACAGTACCCAGTATGGAAAGCGCAACACCAAAAAAACCCACGTCTCTCTTCATATCTTCCTTTTTTTTCAATGGAAAAAATTAATAAAATTATACATAAGTATTTTTGATAAATTGTTTACCAACTTATGGATAGCAAAACGACATATAGAACTATTTGCTACATGTATAGTCGTTCGGGGCAAGAGTGCGCATTTTGGACTTCGGGCTTAAACTCTGGAAAATTTACAACCGATAACAAACAAAAGAGCCTTTTATTTGGCAGCTCTATATTTTAGGAATAAATTTATATAAAAATATATTTTTTTTGACATACATATGAAACAATGTTTTGATCAAAAAACAAAAGTAAGTCAAGTTGCACACTCTTGCCCCGAAGTCTGGGTAATAGTACCCAACCATTTTAAGTCACAGTTTTCGTAGTTTAAATAGTTTGAAACTGTGCTTTCACTCAAACTAAATCCGTCGGCAGCCTCCCATGGGCTCCTTCCATTTTAAATCAGCCCTCTAGCCTCGCAGATTTGCTTTTAGGTTATCAATTTTCCGTTTGCCTTTGCTAGATACAAGGTATTTTTCAGGACAAGCAAAACAGAAAGATAGAGCTGCAACCTACCACCTACGACTATGATGATAATAGCCCAAAAATTGTTATTATCCTAATTGTATGCCGCACTCTTACCCACAGAACGACTGTGCACTCTTTCCCTAGACGCTACTTTTTTTTTCATTGTATTGAAAATCTAAGAACGAATAATATAAGCCACTAAAATTTTATCGTAAATCAGACACACATATTCGCTGTATATACGCTACATACTAAATACTTATGGGGCATAGAGTTGCCACGCTTTCCTGACATGCTTTTAAAATTTTTTTTTTAACAAAATCCGGCTTTTTTTTCTTGTTGTTTTTCTTTGTACTGTCAATTGGAAAATTTTCGTAGAAGTTGGTCTTCATTGGCAGTTAGTGAAGCACACGTTTCCTCATTTAGCGATTTCTGCTAATTCTTTCACAGATGGAGAAAATGGCACTGCGTACTCTTACTCGCTGCGCACTTTTACCCCAAACGACTCTACAGAATCCGAGCAAATTAGAATTTCCAAGAAAGTATTGAAAAAATATAAATAAGTAAAGTAAAGTATAGTAAAAAAGTTAATATTTATTTATTGTTAACAATTACGAGTTGATGACCACTTGTACATTTTGGAATTCTGGTGCAAAAGCATTTTGGTAGGCATTTCGCTGCTTATTTTGGGCATTTTCATCGAGGTAGGCATTTTGCTGCTTATTTTCAACGCCATAATGTACCGGAGATTTTCAATGGGGTTAAGGTCCGGTGAATTACCTGGCCAGTCGAGTGTGGAAATCCCCTTATCGATCATAAAATCTTTAATCTGTGAACAAAATAAATTTTATTCATTTTTTTTTTTTGTTGAGTAGAATTACTTAGGGATTAGAATAGAAATAAAAAACGAAAATAGCTAACAAATGGAACAATGGCACGGAGCACAGCTCTTGAAAAATCACATCGTTGGCCTCAGAGAAATACATTTCAATTGGCGGTAAAAGTGCTTTATTAATGTATTTTTTGTAAACTTCCGAGTATACAGTTCCTACTACGAAGCAAAAACCTCCAACTCCATAGTGGGTAAACATTCCCATATCATTTGGACGGCTGGATGTTTCACTGTTCTCTCAAGTAGTGATGTAAAAAGTCGTTACTTCTGAGTATTCATACTCACTAGTTACTTTCGCCCAAGTAATCACTCAAAAGTAACGAATACTTTGTACTCATTGGTACTTTTCATTCCCTCATGTTTCATGTTTCTTTATAAACACGAACTAAGCAGCAGCATTTCACAATTTCATTTTTTTAAAGTGCTTAAATGCTTATGGACGACTGCGATCATTTGGTATTATCCAAGCCGTAATACCAAATGATCGCAGTCGCAAAAATTACATTCGCTTTTGACGTCACAAATTTGGCGAAATGCGAAAATTCAAACATTCGATTCAGATTCGCTAACTATAACAGAGCAAAACATAGCATATACATAAATAAAGACGAAAACAATAACCAATGAAAGAAACTATACGGCTAACATTTCCTTATTTCATCTTTAGGTTGTTCAAAATTCCCACATGTTCTTGTTGATCCTTTTAAAGGCTCTTTAAAACTCATAAGTAAGTGTACTTCATACTTCAAGCGGTTGTGATTATTTGTATCAATGTTATATAGAGTGAATTCTTATTTCCTGTTTTCGGTTATATTGCTTTTTAATATTTTTTTTTTTTGAAGAGAACAAAGTTTTGAGCCAAATGAGCCAAATGTGAGCCATTTCTCTGTGGCTCGGAGCATTGAGCCAAATCAGAAATACTTGAGCCGAATTACCCAATTGAGTACTTCAGCATAACGCTGATCGTGGTGGCTGTCTGATTCTATAAAGAAAACGTATAAGAAATACATATACATATTCCCCGTCGGCATCAATTATCTCTTTCTGCTAAAAACTGATGAATTTATCCTCTACGCTTGTCTCTTTCTTTTGCATTGCCGCTGTTATTTGTATTCGATGTGAGATTAAGTTATTCATTTGCTTAAGACAGTCGAGATCGAACAAGTGAGTGAGTACATAGTAGGTAATCATAATCAGTTACTGCGAGTACATTCATGTATTCGTTACTTTGTAACGAATGAATATATTTTTTACACCACTACTCTCAAGGCAATTTTTTCTTAAGCACTCTCCAGCTCTTCGACGCACGCACTGAATCATACTGATCCATAAATGTTGAATTTGCTCTCATCGGAGAATATGAATTGTCTCAATCAATTTATGTCCACTTTTCCTATTATTTTGCCCAAATTAACGGAGATTTAATCATTTTAAGTCCAAGCATCTTGAGCACCGTGGTGTAGTGTTAAGTGCGTTGGACTGTTCGCGTTCAATCCCAGCCCGAGCTTAACACCTATTAAAGTACGGTGCCACCTCTTTCGGATATCTGACAAGCAATCAAAGAGTATCATCTGTCAATGAGCTTCTCAACTCGCCGTTCGGAGTCGGCAAAAAACGGTAGGTCATCGGTTTTTCTTCGGGTCGCCATTAAACCAGATTCTCTGAGTCTTCGACGCACTGTATGCACATTAATTTAATTGCATTTGACTCCGCAAGCTCTGCTCTTATTTGTACATCTATTTGAAAACGGTTCCTCAATGACACCCGGTGTAAAACTCGATCATCCGCGGTAGATGTCTTACGCCCTTCTGTTTCTTTTTGCCGTTCAACTGTGCTCCTAAGTGCTCTTTTTTAATAATCTCAGCCGACTTGCTGCAACCAACCTCTTTACTTATTTTGTTAATAGTCAACTTTGCCACTTCAAAACGTGCAGTTATCTGATTTTTTTGGTCCTCC
This sequence comes from Brachyopa scutellaris, assembly GCA_949775065.1. Classification (NCBI taxonomy): domain Eukaryota; kingdom Metazoa; phylum Arthropoda; class Insecta; order Diptera; family Syrphidae; genus Brachyopa; species Brachyopa scutellaris. Next base: position 182,529,719 of record OX459112.1, on the reverse strand, counting down.
CTCAATTGCTTGTAATTTGTCATTTGTTCACAATTATTAATTTTTACAAAATCGCTGATAACTTCAAAAACTAAAATGACTCTGAACTACTTGTAGCACACTTATGTAACATATGTAGGTATACACCCAAAAAGGATGAATGTAATTAAGAAAAAAAAAACTGCTACCTAAAAGCAATTAATGATTATTCTGTAAAAAATGGATGTTGCACTCTCCGTGTTCGCTACTGTAGTTGCACGGCGAGTTTAGGGGATTACCCGTCCAATTTTTAAAAGGACTTCAACTGTGATTTCTGTTTTCGAATGATATTCTCCTACTGCCTTTTTGTGGAATTCGCATAATTTTGTGTTAAATTAGGAAAAATTTGATCACTATTGAACTACTCCACCGTAGGATGTTCAAGTCTTTTCATTTCTGCAAAACGCATGACGATTAAAAAGGTCTGCCAAATTGAAACGAGTCCAGTTTTATTTAACACACAGTGTTCGCTCTTCACGCTCCCTAGTAAATTCCCAATTCCTTCCACGTGCAGTTGGAAGGACTGATTAAAAACCTACAAACAACTAGGAACTGCTACTGCTTCCACGAGACTTTAGATACTCGTTTGCCATTTAATCAAATCAAATATGTATTTTTATAAAATTTCTCTCATCATTTCTTCAATTATTCTCCTCCAATCCTGAGGGCAACCATCTCAGACTCTACATAAATCCTAAAATAGGCGAAATGTTGCATAGTAAATAATGGGGATGTTCTATGTAAGAAGCACCTAACCTACAACAATATTAAGGATATTTTCATTGCATTGATGCTGAAAGGAAGCTCCTCGATCAAAAATCAATATCTCTCGTAGTCGTACTATAATCAATTCACCTTGCTAACAACAGCATCAATTAACTTCAATCAAGGACCTCTTCAGTAACACTCAATTTAATGGAACAGAAGCAAAACCTCCGACAGAGCATGGCAATTGAAAGTAAAGTGCACATCGAAGGCGTTTGAATGGATATCGGGAAACGTGCACCACTATTGGCTGCTCCTGCTATTCCCTTTGCGCCAATACTTTGTGCTCCCACTCAATCTCACTAATAAACTAATTAGTGCCTCAGAATGAAAACCACCACAGCTGCAAGACATGACACAATCTTATTTTGTTATACCCATTTATTTATCTTCCGCCTCACATGTGGGCTGTTTCCGCACTGAGCGCATAGAATCCTTAAAACATACATACATACATACGACTATATGTACTGGTATCGCAATTAACTTGTGACCCCAGGAAGCAATGTGCTTTTTTTAATCTTCTTTTCGTTTATACAAAAAATAATTACGCAAAAAGCAAAACATCGTCGCCCATGTTGTGCGGGAAATAGGAAAGGATATACACACATATGTATGTACATACATATGTATATGGGAACAATACAATATGGGCCAAGAACAACAATAGCCAACGTGATAGGAAACCCCAAGGATGTGCGAATTCACGAGAGAAAAACCGAAACACAAAAGCCTTTCAAATAACTGGCGGGGAGCAAGCTGCATATCACCTGGCAAGGATGTTTTTATACTGCATAAACACGGACCTGTGTGCTGTCTGTGCACGTTGCGGATAAAGGAGGGTCGCAATAATAAACAACAAAATAATACTTCCCCCCAACTGAACATCATCATTGCATAAGTGCGGCGTGGTTGCAAAGTCTTAAAGTCTTCATCGCTCTTTAGTAGCACCTCCTCCTGTGCATCCTTGATAAATTGAAAGAAAAACGCCGAGACCCAAGATCCGAGACGTTGCCTGCGAGGTGTAATATCAAAAATTTACTCATCGTAATGTGCAGCACGGGGGTGCTGTTGTATAATCGGTATTATATGGCATTCAAGGTGCGGCACTGCCTGGCACCATGGAGGAGGACAGGAGAATGTATTAAAATTCGAAGGAAGAAAAATAATAGAGAGAAACGTTTGCCAGCAATCACCGCTACTTGCTGTGTAAACTGAAGCGATTGGAATTGATTGCAAAGCGGAAATGAAAAGAAAATGGATTTGAATGGGAAGAGAGCAGTCGCGTAAAGGTTTTTCAGTTCTGCAAATTGGAAAATAATTTGAATAGTGTCACTTTTTAGGATTTTGAACACGTTCATAAAAGTAATGCTTTTGGAGGTCCTCTCTGATGGGAGGCAAACTTTAAATGAATAAGAAGAGTAGGTATCTACTTAAGCGAGTGTCAATTTGAAATGAGATTAGTTGGAAAACCATTTAAATGCTTGTTCGACCTAATTTTGTTAATTTCAATCGATTATAAGTGATGATAACTGAGCCTGTGGAAAATTTGAAAAAATTCTAAATGTATAAGCCTTACTTTCAGCTAAGATCCAATCAGATACTTTGATCTCTTCATAAGATAGCAATGGGACAGGCAGGTCCAAATTTAGTACGAGAAAACAATATTCGCAATCATTTGGCAGCATTGCACCTCAATGTATAGGACTAGAGGACATTTACAATGGACCATATTTCATAAATCTGGTTACAGATGGTGATGCTGAAAAAAAAATACAGCTAAACGTCCCTTAGGCGGACAGTAACAGCATTTGGCCGTTTCCATTTTTACGGGTGTGACATTGACACTCATGTTTTTACAATTTATATATACATATATATATATATATATATATTTATATATACATATTGAATTATCTATAAAACGCATGATGTCCTTTAAATGAAATAGTATAATTAATTTAGAAATCACTTGATTTGGTAATAAGACCCATTTCAGTGGCGTTACGGGTGTGACCTTAGAAAACTAGTGATTTGCGGATTGTACATCTAATGTTCATGTGGCGTAAAATCTTGCATTGAAACTACAGTGGACTCTCCCTAAGTCGAACTTTCCCTAAGTCAAATTTTTCTCTAACTCGAATTTTTTCGCCATATTTTGTCATTCCCTTCAGTTTTCCATACAAAAACCATTCTCTAAGTCGAACTCCCTTAGAGATGAATGTTGTTGCATTCAAAACAGGTTTTTCAATAGATCTATCTGCGTATGTACATATATAAAAAGAACTTGTTTTAGTAAGATTCCAACTGGAATTTCAAAATCAGTTGATTCTAGGCAGTTCAACAGAGCTGATAAAGTGCATGTTTGTAGCTAGATCAATTTGAAAAAGAAATGTATGTTGCATGAATTATTGCGAAGTAAACTGTGTGGTCAAAAGTTTTGTTTATTGTTTGTAAGTACCTACGTTAAACTTTTTTTTATTAAACAAACGTTTTAAAACAAAAATAAATGTTTCTCTTTATTACTCGAATTTATCCAAAACTCTCTCTAACTCGAACAAATCTTGGTATTTCGTGAAAATTTGACTTAGGGAGAGTCGACTGTATTATCTTGTTTTTTTTTTTTAAATAATTACCTGAAAGTAGATCTTGAGTACCAGTTTAGAAAAGAAAACCAAATGTGTGGGAAACTGACAAAAAAATGTTAACAAGTGAATGGTGTGTGTGGGACATGGGTGTGACCTAGTAAAATTGAACAGAATATAATAAAGAAAGTTCAAATGGAAAATTATTTATTTCTATTTCAATGAAAAGAATACAATTTTATCTTTTATATCTTTTCAATCTTATTAATATATAAATCTCAGTGTGACGCTCTTACGTGTCAATCTTACGGTTAGACAAACACAAAAACTAATGAAGTAAAACTTCGTATTCCAGTTTATTAACATCCTGTGCTTATTATAGGCTGATTTTTAAATTTATTTTATTCGCAAGGTTATTTAAATTAATTCAAAAATAAAACCATTTTCTTGCGAAATGTCATTTAATCAAACTACAAATACTTAGAATCCACAGTTGTGGATTGTATATATTGATAGACTGCAAACCTTGGGGTGCGTTCGCACTATCTTTGATTCTTCGAACAAAATAAAAATGAATGTATTGTAAGTAACGCTATAGTTTTTAGACACGGGCGAAACCGGGCGGGACAGCTAGTGATAAATATATAATATTGTCTCTTTTAGCATTAAATCTAAATGCTCTCTCAAAACTATGATTTTTGATATTTATAGTACCTATTTAATCGTTTTTATCGCCGGAGTCTGTGTAAAATCCCGAATAACTCAATCTAGTGTTTTTCATAGTAATCTTGTCTAATTTGGATAATACTGTACCGTCCGCAGAGTCGCGCTTATCAATTCACGGTCCTTTTTTTTTTTTTCTTTTTTTTTTTAGTCCAGGGCCGGTTTCTATGGAAACATTATAAGGGTATTCATATCCCCTTTAGCGTGTAAAGATTATTAAAAAAAAACACCCATTTGTGTCCGTTCAAGAGATACATTTTTTTTTTTTAAATAAATTATATTTATATATATATATAAGAAATCACACCTCGCCTGGCACTCTGGGAGAATTTTTCTTGTGGGTCGCCGTGGCGTGGTGGTTAGTGCGTTGGACTACCACGCAATGCTGCCGGGTTCAGCTCCTGGCCGGGTCTAACACCTAAAACTGTTTTTTCACGGTGCCACCTCTTTCGAATGTCTGACAAGCATCAAAGAGTATCATTTGTCACGATTGAGCTTCTGAACTCGCCGTTCGGAGTGGGCAAAAAACTGTAGGTCCCTTCCATTTGTGCAAAAATATAACACGCACACACAAATGGTTGCGAGAAGCAGGCCCCGGTTTACCTCGAGCTGTAGCGCCAACTAAGTAAGTACTTAAGTATGTATTGTTTTTCCTCAATGTATATCAATAAAATGTGGAAACTAATCAAAATTTTAAAATGATTCCAAGCGCACGTGGCAACACAATGGACCCACTAAGTGAATCCAACCGAGTATGGTCGAAAGCCAAGCCACCTTACCTAACCTAACTAGAAATACGCAGGCTGTATTCACGATATAATACTTCTGTTTTCTGCAACGTGCTTCTGTGTTTAGTATGTATTTGGTTTTTGTATCTACAAAATACAACATAGCTGTAGAAAACACATGTTGGTATTTATTCGATCATACATAAACAAGGAGTAGTTTTAACACCCACATGAGATTTTTCGCTTCCGCCTCAGAATGTACCGTTGTATTTTGTCTATTTCAGATTAAAAGAAAACAAGAACAAAAACTCGAGGTTAAGCTATATTTTTTGTTTTTGTCCATTTAATGGAATTAAATTAAATAATTTATAAGAGATATGCGTGTCCTCGCTCGTTCAAAGGAGTGTCCGGTTAAGGGGACGTTAGATGTATGCAATCTGAAACACAAAAACTTGGTTAGGAAAATGTGTCCGTCCAAAGGATCGGTCCGTCTAAGAGAGCTGTTCTTAATGGGAGATTTTACTGTACATTGTTTTACATATCAAGGAAAACATGTCGTAATCGCAAGCATTCACCCTTGCTGTTATTGTTGTGGTAGCAGGACTACCATTTTGAACACTTCCGCCCCTTAGAATCTCCTAGTCGATTTTCTTCACCCTTTGATGAAACGCAGAAGAGAATGAACCTTGTTCATCCCCATAACAGCAGAACCTAAAAAGCAAATTATTAGTCTTGCGGAAGCAGCAGACTGGCAGATGCCAGCCAGCCTTAATAATGCAAAAAAAGCCGGAGTTATTTTAATATCGTACTTTCCGGGAAAATTATATACGTATGTATGTGTGCGTTCCTCTTTATCCATAGAAACATATCCTGAGGCAGAGATTCAACGTAAAATAACATTAAGCCCACACTATCTAGGAGTAGCAACAGTAAGTACAACGGATATAAATCTAAACTGCGTACAATATTCATACACGTACTCCAAACAAAACAAAAGGCAAACAAAACACAATTTAATCAAAGTAAAGCTCCTTTTCTTTCTGCATACTTAATGTAAACAATAAACAAACGTGTTGCATTTAACTAAAATAAATATTTTCCCACAAAAAAAAAAAAAAAAAACAAATCGTTCACAAAAACGTCCTTCGTGTATTTTTATTTATTTATGTATTGTATACTATACCATGGAATCCTAACTCTCCTTTTAACATTCATCAATAAAATTCCAATAAGAACTTAAACGGTATCAAAGAATGAAAGAAATATCTCGTGTTTTGTCATCCGCAACATATAGCCATAGAATGTGTCTATGTTTGTCCTTGGGACCCTTTTAAATCACTCCCAATCAAACAGATTCTAGATACATATTAATAGACTCTCGCACACAGTTTACACAGAGAAATATTTACAACATACACACATACACACATAGATACATAAATATAATTTCTGGAAATGGAGTGAAATGGAAATTTATTGTTATATCAGATTCCGTTGTGTTTTATATCTCCCTCCACCTCTTTGTTTCGGAATTGTTTTGATTGCCTGTTTTGTTGAGGGATAGGCAAAGAATCCAAGGCTCAGTTCGATTTTATTATTAGAGGAGAAACTGTTTTCTTTTTTGCTTAGTATTGTTATTGTATTGTTTAAAACAAATAGCTTCTATTATATCAACAACAATTAATGGAAATTGAATCTCAACGCAAACAATATTGTAAAAATTATCTCCGCTTAGGTAGACAAAACAATAAGCAAACAATATCCGAGGTTCAAACCCTTAAAAAACAAATATTTTCCTTTGTAATTTACACGGTAGTCACAATTTTGTTAGGTTGATATGTTAATTACAAAAAACAGACCAGATCAAATACACCTTTGATTTAGGACTACGAATGGCATGAGTTTTCAACGGTTTTTAACAGTTTTAAGGCCGACATTGATTTTGGTGCTCTGATTTCAAATATGTATGCAGCATCTATGTATCTACCTCGGCAACTACTCGTATGATTTTATTATAAACTTGCTGTTTATTGTGCCAGGTTAAATGTATATATAGGTCACCGTGGCTGTGGTGGTTAGTGCGTTGGCGAGAGATTTTAACCCTCACGGGAGCGCACCTTACAGAGCCACATCCTTCGGGCCGCTGCACTGGGGCACAGGGACACAAAATTAAAAAATTATGCTATCCTTACTCACATAAAAAAAACTTACACTTGATTATTACATGCGTATCCACAGATTAGGAACAAAATTTTTACCGAGCCCCAAATAAAAGATTAAAAAAAAAACTTAACACACAAAACAAAATTTTGGCCCACTCGTTTATAAACATTGGCCGTTTTTCCATTTTCCACTCTCCGGCATACGCCGGCGCTTTTATAAAAACTGATGAAAAACCGGTAGTAGACTTATACGATCGAAATTGTAACAGTCGTATGAGAATTGCTCGTCGAGTTGTGTTTGGAGTTTGAAAGCTGATTTCCTGATAAGAAAAATGTAGATTCCATTGCGCTTCCAAATTGCCATGAAGTATATGGCTTTGTGACCAGCTATCCCAATATAGGGAATGCACTTCGTCTAGTATTGCTGCTACCTGCCAGCTGTGAAAGATCTTTAACAAATTAAAATTAATGAAAAATTTATTAACGATCGCAGATTGGTCAAGAACGCTTGATTTATCTTGCTTTTCTATCGATTGAGTATGTATGCCATTTTAAAAACTATTAACGTAGACCATGTTATTGAAAAATTGGCCTCAGAAAAGCCAGAGAAGTAAACTTTTAACAGATTTTATATTGCCTAAATTGTATTGTATTGTATTGTATTGTATCCCTTTCTATATAATAGCAATAATAAGTAAGAACTAATTTTATACTTAAATTAATGCATAATTTAAATTACACCTTCAAAGTTGTTGCTGTTGTGCTGTTTCTCTTCCTTGAAAATAATTCTTGGGGAGTGCAAAATTCAAATCTTGCCAGTGGCGCTCATGACCCAACGATACTGAATATATACATTGCATGAACCCCGTGTTTTATCTTTTTATGTGTGAGGCACTTAAAATTCATTACAAAAATAAACATTTATAAAATATTAAATGACGCGGTTCACCTTCGGCTCTACCATACAGACCAGGGATGGAAAACTACATTTTTCAGATCTACTTAAAACTGTTTTAAAATTGTACTGAAATGGATCCAATTGTATTGAAAACTATTTTTCGCATGAATAAATAATATAAGAAAAACTCAAAATATTTTATTTTCAAATACATAAACAAACAAAAATAAATTAACCGTAAGTTAACATAAATAAACATTAATAACTTTATAACAAAACCTTACACAATTTAGTCTGTGAGCTCTCTGAATGCTCTCTTTTTACACATTTATTTTCAAAATATTGCCGCTTAAATTCATAACAGGATGGGTTCCTAATTAAGTCTTTATTTCGATTAAAGCAGAGCAAGTTTCGACTTAAAGTCAGTTTTGACATTTTATTTTTTTGTATTAGTGTATAATAGGAAAAAACTCTTTCAACATTTGCTGATGAATGTGGAATAGAGAGAACGCCGTGAGCAATTTTATAAATATTTCCAACTCATAACACTCATTCTTCATTAAATTTATTTCAGTCCAAAAATCTGAAATTGACTAATTTTTGAATTGCTTCATTTTTTTTTGCAGTCGGCAAGAATACTCTATATTTATTGATTGATAGATTGTATCGAATTTAGGCAAATTGTACTTTTGTACTCGAACAAACTCATTCGTATCGAATTCGATACAATTGTATCAATTTTTCCATCCAATCTTTTCGTTATTTTTCGGATGCCCAGCAGCGGTGAAGGCCGATGCAGCTAATGCAGATGTTATGGGTGACGCTACCTGAGCCTGGTGTAGCCGCGATTGGTGCCGGAAAAGAGGAGAATGAAAGGTAGAAATAGTTTTATGATGTGCTGTATGTATTTATAATAACACAAAACTTTGTCATTGCTTGTTTGATACGAGGTTGGCGTGAAACATGACCATTTATTGCTCGAATCTCCATATGTGGAGTAACAATAATTGAGTCGACAATTTACGATGTTTGTAAAATGCTCTGTTCGCAACAAAATCATGGCTTTATTTGGCTTTGGCACGTATGAACATAACGCATATTTTTCATTGTAAAAACCAAACAGTGTCTGATACAACGGACGATTTTTTGATTTTTTAAAATCAGCCGGAACAAAGCGTTTACTAGAGCGAACGGTGCCCACAATGGCGAGTCCGACTTTAAGAAACTATTCGGCCAAAAACAATGAAGCGAAGAAATTATCACAATAGATGGTGTGGCCTCAATTATGATAACCTTAGATCAATGATCACATCACTGCTTATCCTAATTTACCTCTCGCTCTGTATTGGGTAATTTGCCCATATAAACGGATAATTTGTGCGCGTAACGCAACTCCACCATACCTTGATGAAGTATTTGGTTGGTTTTGAGGGTATATATTGGGTGAAGCTTGTGTGGCCGCGGTAGAGGAACGATTGCTCGTCAACGGTTATGTTGGCACCTGGCGTTATGCTCTCACTGAATTCGCATTCAACATAATCCATATATTGGCAATTATCGCATATTTACTAGTAAGTAGGCGATGTTCGCGTGTATTGCCATTATCAAAGGGAATATAGCGAAGTAAAATGTTGAAACTTTTTAGAGACATTTTTGCTGTGTAAATATCGTAATGATAAGGCGCCGAGTTGAGAATGCCAGCAAACAATAACAAACCAATTCGTTTTCATTCATTGGCTGCCAAACCTTTCGATTTGCTGCTGGATGTGCTTCGTTCCAAAGGCTGATCTACTTTTCGGTTTGTTTCACGGCAATCGATATCAAGCATCTCTGGTGGTCGGCCGATTCACAATTGTATCTACAGCATCATACAATTAATTTTTTCCTGCCATTTTTCATTGCTTAAGGAACAAAAATGAAGTGCTATGCTAAAAAATAAAGTGCTATGCTACACACTATAAATTAATACATACGCATTTACTCTGAACCTACTGAGGCCCAGCGGGTAGGTACTTTTCGATATTGACACACGAAACATTTTTTTTCTCATGAACTGGACTTGAAACGACCCTGGTTTCGTTGTGCTCAGCAAACATCCAAATCGAGGATTTTCCGTCCTATTTATTTGGAAAAAAAATGATGTCTGTTCAAACTCAAATTGGGCCCAGCTACCCATACTAGGGTCTAGGTAAAATTAGAGACTGTTACACGCAAGATTAGAAGTTAAACCCTGATATAGATATTTGCTTAAAACAGTAGGTACTGTATGAGTGATGCAGAGATTTGCTGTCAAATCTAGAGGCTCACCTTTGCTACAAATACCGGCCATTTTAGTTTGCACGAGTATGTATGATATATTTTTCTAAGTTCTCTAATTCTAAGAAATTATGTCCAAAAGGGTTTCGGATCTGTTCATATTCGGACGACCTACTAGACCAACCACTATAAGTGAACAACTTTGTCCACCAAAATCTTTCGTTACTGAGCATGTTAACTTTGATTTCTAGAAGTGCATCCAGAGCATCTCAATCAAAATAGATTCAGTGGCCGCTAAGGGGAGCTGCGTCAATTGTATATATGTACATATATTCCCTTTCGTACTCATACATAATCTATCTACTACATAATTTCCTTTTTAACCAGCTTACGTATATAAAAGATACAAAAGCAAAGGAAATTTATACGCTCTGTGAAAGAATATTGATCTCTTCTGGCAAACAGTTAAAGCAATGTATCTTCTGTTCGAAATCATTCGTACTTCAATGGATTACGGAGAAAACTTTGTTGGAAATCCTGCAGAAGTGGAGCACTTTGAATGATAAGTCAGATATTGCAATCTGAATAATCAGAACTTGAATGATTTAATGCCATGGAAACTTGTAAACACAACCAGGTTTGTTAACATGGATACTTGAAATTTTTAAAGAGGTAAACCTATACAATTGGCTGAAGAGTAACACAAAAGGACGAGAACATCACTACGCCCCATTGATTTCTACTGGTATATGGTGTATATAGTACAATATAAAAGATACTGTATACTCTGAAAGCAGAGTTATTCAATATTTGAACAATCAATTAAGTGCCAGAATGTGTTTACTATTGTGGTAGCCGCACTGGTCAATATTGCATTTACTTTGCTTCAATTAACATTCAGAGTAATAGGGGCTTTCAAGTTAAATATACAAAAACAGAAATGAATTGGTGAAAGGATAAAAAATTCATTTATCAGCACAGTAACAAGAAGTTACGGGTTTTAAACAAAATTATAATAAAAAGGAGAAATTAGCTATTTTCGAATAGGTAAGTAGGTAAGTATGAAGTCCGAAAAAACATCAAATATTGTTCCAATCTACTTGAAAACTTGGAAACAAATTTCCAAAGAATTCAAGAAAGAAAGACTTACTTATAGGATTATGGATTTGGAAAATTGTCGAAGTGGTTCTGAATGTACTTGACTCATATCAGAATATGTACATATGTATGTGCATATGAATAGATACCGACTCTCCGATTCTATTCAAATGCGTGGCAATGGTAGAAGAAGTTAGCGTCAGCTGGGTTCGTTCAATACATGGAGCTTTATCAGTAATCGGACATGTGCGAGGATTATTTGATGTATTTACATGTACATCTCTCTCAATGGGAATCGGTTTAGCATACGAGTAAAAAGGAAAAATATAACTTTCCTAATAGCGCTCTGGACCATATCTTCTCAGAATTGTTCGCATTGTGAGTGTTCTGTTCACATTCACACAAACCGAATAATAATAATAACGTTATCAATACAAATCATGCATTATGTATATTTTTTTGGCGGTTGCTTAGATAAGTATGTAGTAGGGCTGATTTTGTAGATACATTTGTACCTTTTTCGGCTCTTTTTTAAATAAAATAAATATTAGGTACAATCTGTTCAAATTAGGTACAATTCAAAAAAAAAATAAATCCCGTTCTTAATACATATACATATATTTAAATCAATTCAAATCAAATCTTTATTTGTATTAGACTTACACAGTAAGATACATATCTTTTAAATTTGTGCAAGCTTCGCCGTAAAATATTATGTACACACATATTATGTGCTACTAAATAAAATAAGAATCAAAAATAACAACAATTAAAATAAATAATTCATTATTGTAAGAAAAAAATAACAAAAGTAAAATATATGTAAAGAAATAATTAACTGAACGAATATGTACTATTAAATAATTAAATCATTAAATCATTAAATCATCATCATTGAAGTGCCTCTAAGTATTGCCTAAGTTTCCCTTTGAACAGCGTTGTACAGCTCAATATTCGAATAGATCGGGGAAGAGAATTCCACAGCCGAATCGCATGAACAAAAAATTGGCGCTCTGATACCAAGAACTTGTAGCGTATGGGTACGAGGTCACATGTTCTATTTTCCAATAGAACACGAATAACTAATTTTATTAAAAAGGTAAGAAGGTTGACGTGTTTGCATTACATCGTGAAGCAAGGTAAAAGTCCTCAGTTTAAAGAGGTTCTCAAGACTAAGTCCATGTATTGATTTGGAAAAAGTGGAAATATGATCATATCGCCTCAGTCCATAGATATAACGCGCAATACTGTTATAGGCTACCTTAAGCTTACGCTTGTGCTCATAATCGCAATTTGAAAAAAGTTATATATTTATATATTTTAACTTATTGTTCTATGCTTTGTACCAGTCATTCTCAAAGTGTGAAAGTTATACGCTGTGAATATTTAGTAAAAAAAAAATTGTGAAAAAATTTAAAAATTGATTACAACAAAAAGTAAGAAAATATTTATTATTTTTACATATTTTTTATAATATTTTAATTCCTCATATTTAATTAGTTAATAAGCTGCAGTTGGAGAAATTGAATTTAGTTTCTGCGGTTTAGAACATATTAGTAGGTTTTATTAGCCGTGACGACTATAGGAGTAACCAAATGGTCACGCTGGGTTACTTGCATTTAGTACTTATGTGGGTATTTTCTAAGAGATGTAGGATTTGAAATTGAAATACAACACAATATTTGAACAAAAAGCCATAGTTTTGATTTCGATAGACAATTTAATTGCCGTCTCAGAAACTGCATCCTGGAGCTCCAATTTCGAGCATTTGAGGCCGTATCTCGGGAATGGTGCGCTCGATGTTGACTTCCAAGACTGGAATCGTTGTAGACCAACGACTTCAAATATCTAGCGTTAGCGTCGTCAAACCACACCATCTTGGAAGCCAGTGCACATGGTTATTTCAAGAGATGATGTTGTCATTGAACACTTCCTTCAATTACTCGATGGTTTCTTTGGCAGTATGGCATGTTCAGGCCATTGTTAAAAGTGGATCGACTTCCAACTGTTCAAGCGCCAAAAAATAAAACTAAACAAATTGCGCGATTTTGTTAGTTCTATTTTCTCAAATTCTCAAAAGCAAACATTTTATACGTTCCTTTTCTTAAATTTTCATTTCGCATAATGTGCTCATAAGACAAAAAAAAACTTATACTATAAGAGCCATTTCACACATACCCGGCAGCCGGTTACCCGGCCCAGTTAGCTGGTTTTCTAAAAAAATAAGTACACACATCCGGCAGCCGGCACACAGCAAGCTATGAAATGTGAATTTTGTTCCATTCTACTGTATGTTTTCAGTTTTCATATCGTTCAGTCGAAAAACGAAAACCGGCTACGGCAGCCGGGCATGTGTGAAGGCGCAATTTGATTTTATGTATCCAGTCCACTACTGACTTGAGAACTGTTTACCCGGTTTCGGCAGCCGGCTGTGACAGTGAGCAAAGCCGGCGACATTCCGGCAGCCGGCTACCGGTTAACCGGGGACGGTTTCGGTTTTCAGGTGTGAACGCGCCCATAAGAATGTATTCCCAACGACCGGGTAACCGGCTGCCGAGTATGTGTGAAATGGCTCTAACTGCTCCATTATTTGAGAAATGTATAAAATTTTAGTTTTTAAGAATTTGAGAAAATGTAATTTTACGTCTCTTTTCTTAAATTTCCATTTTTCATAATAAAACAAAAAACTTATAAAACTCTATTATTTGAGAATTTGAGAAAGGAAACATAAAATTGTACACCTCCTTCGTTTTTAAGTGCTTTAAAATTCTTCTCTTCTTTTGTTCCGGGAGCTGCTAACGCAGCAACACTTTAACTCCTCCTGGAGCATAGGGCGAGAACCAGGTCTTTCCATCTCTCTCTGTTTGCAGCTCGATACCTCAGCTGTGTCCACAATCGCAAATTTTCGGATTGAGCTTCCGTCAAAACAGTTTATCTCCATGTTGCTCTTGGCCTACCAACTCGCCTTACACCTTGAGGGTTCCATTGGAAGCATTGCTTTGCTATGTTGTCATCAATTTTAAAATTGACAAAAATAAAAATCTTCAGAACTTTCCAAAAACTAAATAAGACCAGGCGGGCATTATTCTGCAGCATTCTTTGTAATAAGACCACATGACTCATGTGGTCTTATTTCCACTAAGAAATGGAAATAGAACCACATGTGGTCTTACTTCGTAGGGCGTTATTTCACGTCACCCATCCTTTCATCCTGTTAAAAAATATAAAATAGCATAAAAGAATACCTTTTGACTCAGATAACGATTATTAATTCAATACCCAAGACACGTGCAATATTAAGGGAAACTAGTTTACATAATAAATACCAGTAGAATACTCGTAGTTACCTGCAAAATTCAATGACAAATCTGCGAATAAAGTCCTCAAATGTATTCATTAATAATTTAAAAGGTAAAGGCTTGAAGTAATTTTATCTCAACTAAAACTAAAACCTTACCCAATTTATATTTTCAAAAATATTATTCAGGTGTCTTCCACAGCCGAAAAAAAATAACAAACTAATAATAAGAGAATACACTCAAATGTGCCCTGGAAAAAACCTTCGGCTAGATGTTTCCTTTTTCACACCTCCTGAATATTAGATTTCCAATCAAAATTAAGGAAAGAAATGGCCTGCTGACTTTGCAATATAAAGAAAGTATTATAAAATAGATTTGCAACTTACATACACACATATATGTATGTCCCAGGATCCTGCTTAACTCTCTCTCTCTAACCATTTATCTAAATCCGTTCTGAAAACAAAAGTCTCCCACTCACAAGGAAACACTCAATTGATTTCTCTTATCGACCCTGAAAAGGAAAAAGAAAACTCGCGATTGGGATAATAAGGACGAAAAGGAAAAAAGTTGATAAATCTTGAGGAAAATTTTTATTTTTCAATTTCTCGCTCAAGAAAATCCAAAGGCGAATGGAAAGAAAATAGGAAAGCAAAAAAAAAAAAAAAAAATGGAATTATTCTTTTCTCTTTCGAATCGAATTTAATAAAGAAAGTCAGGATATTCTTTTATACACATTTTGTTTCCCCCTTTGCGCACTAATCCGATATTACTTCTCATCATTATCATCAGCAAATTGTAGAGGATTACACCCGACCCGATGCCAAATGCCATTGTCTTTGCAACCACCAGCCAGCGCTTCAAGGACTTGAAGTTTTCTTATTCTCATTTTAATACCCCTTCTCTATGCAGGCACCGGAACTCGCACTGACATACAGCACAAACACTGATGGAATATAATAGAAAAAACGGATAAGAAGGAATCTCGATTTGTCAGTGTCTTCTTTGGTATGTAGGAGGTAATAGGAATTTTTTTGAGTGTGAAAATATGAAATTATACTTGTCGTCGTCGTACTAAACTTATGCAAGTTTGACGGAAGTAGTCAACGAATTTCTTATCAGACGACATGAAATTTCTGAACAGTGTGTGTTGCAGAAATAGAAACATCTGCCAAATATGATTTTTTTTTAACAGGATTTTATGTTTTATTATGATGACATGTGCACATGAAGTGATTTGGAATTCGATAGGCTAGGTGTGTTTAAGAAGGCTGTGTGATTGAACGACCAGTCATTTCCACTCGGAGACCCAAAGGTCCATTGTGAAATCCCTCTATATCTAGAAAAGCTGCTTACGTGTACTCCTTTCGATCAAGGGATTTTTCAATTACTCCCACAACCTCATTTAGTGCACTATCTACTGATCTACCTTTAAGATAAGCATTCTGTGCACCGCTGAGGTTTCATCTTTGTTCTGATGTGCAGGTCCAGAACTTTTTCTAGGGTTTTCAGTGGGAACGACGAAAGATATCCTTTGCGGTTGAGTTATTCGTTTTTCTGGCTTTGCGAAGGAAAACTACTCTGACCTCTCCATTCTTTTGGTACGTAGCGTACCGTCTTAGTGGGCATGGGCAGTCTGTAGCCATTTTTTACTAAATGTGGTAAACAATTATTTAGGGACTGCTGTAGCATGGCTGCGATAATCCTATCCGGACCGGCTGATTTGCACGATTGAAAAGATCTGACCGCCCACTTTATGATCTCAGAGAAAGCCGGTAACTCCTCTGTGTGAGAGGTAGTACAGGTATCTTTACGGCCCCGAAAGTGTGTTCCCATTAGTAGTTCCAGAGCTTCCTGACTGGATTCGATCGGTGAACCGTGATCCATCGGACTTCCTGATATAGGCTGGGATGTTTGAGTCTTTAGCTAATATTTTCTGAAGTCTTGCGGCTTCATTAACGCAGTCCATAGATTTGCAGAAAATTTGCCATTAGTAACGTTTTGCCGATTTTGTGTTACTTTTATATACGTTGAAGCTGTATCGATATTCATTTCAGTCCTCTTTCTTTCTGCTAGATTTTAAAAAATATATGGCATCGGCAGTCTTATACAGAACCAAGCCTAGCTTCTCGCAACCATTTGTGTGTGCGTGTTATTTTTCTACGAAATGGAAGGGACCTACAGTTTTTGCCGACTTCCGAACGGCGAATTGAGAAGCTTTTCATGATAAATGATACTCTTTGATTGCTTGTCAGACATTCGAAAGAGGTGGCACCGTTTAGGTGTTTTTGCTGGGATTGAACCTGGGCAGCATGGGTAGTAGTCCAACGCACGAACCACCACAATGCCAGGGCGACCACTGCTGGATTTTGCTTTGTTAAAAAGTTCCTGGTCTTCATCCTAGGTTTGCTTAGCTCTGTAGTCCACCACACAGCGTTGGTTTTCTTTGGAGGTCGACTAATGGGACAACACTTATTGAAGGATTTGACTAGAGTGCCTGTCAAGTCACAGACTAGTTTGTCAATTCCAATTACATTCGTTGAGATTCCAGCTGGTAATCTTTTAGAAATTATTTTCTAGAACTCCGACCAGTCTGTTTTTTTGCAGATTTTGAATCCGTTCTGGGAATCTTCAACTAATAAAGGACAGGGAAACGTTTAAATTATGTATTATAGACTCCGTGTGACAGAAAAAAGTTTTGTAAATGACATCTTTCTTGAGATTATCAAACCAAACGATGGAAATAGAAAAAATATGTACACGTATGCTATGTCCGTATTAAGGTTGAAAATATATACCTTTCCTTGTTGGTCACACTGTATCTCTCTGTCATATGCTTCCATTCTTAGAATGACGACAACGTGAAATCTACTGCATATTTCAATTTATATGATAATTTGACTTAAGTTGATTTGTTTTACATGCATGCGCACACATAGTATACTGGAATATTTCTGTAATACGCCCGTACAAGGATAATAACATTTGGGCTTCCTCCAATCGGGAGTCGCTCGCAATCGCAATTGAATTTTATCACAGCAGAAATATCAAAGAAACCCTCAATTGAGTTGAGAAGGATATCAAAATTTCGTTATATAATGCTTTCTCCTTTTTTTACGCCAAATAAAATCTGGTTAACATTTTTGCAACTACCGCAAGTCCTTGAAACTTAAATCTGATATGACATCCATGTGACATTGATGGATTACTTTCAGGCCATCGCATTCTAAATCCTCCAAAGTCACTCGAATGCGAGTGTGCGGCTCGAGTTGTCTGTTAAAATTGATGCAATCATCTACGTTACATATTAATGTATTCTCGATGAATCCTTGACAGTTTGTTATTAATTGTTGACTCCGTTAAAGTGAAGCGTTCGAAAAGTCAGAGGACAACGCTTTTGAGCTTATTTATTGCAATGTCAGAGCATTATAATTGCCTTTTCAAATGTCTATCAGTATATATAGCCCGAATGTTCGATCCTATCCAATGAGGTAGGTATGTATACAAATGTACATACATATGTATGGTACAAGGTGTCAAAGCGTTATCCTTTCCGTGTTCCGAATATTAAATGGGTTATGTCGGAAAACGTGCGCAACAAAAAAAAAAGGTGCTTCTTCGCATGTTTGATGCGGCTTTGTACCGTTGAATCCTGATAAGGTAGTGACATGAAAATATTTGTATCGAAGATATAGGCAGACAAGTCGATTAGTTTTAGGACTTGACTAGATTAAGATATCAGAAGTTGAAGCGGGAAATCATATTGTCAGCAGCTCAGTTGAGTGGTCCGGATGTTTGAAAACATATTCGATTTATTTATATTCGAACAGCATAAGGTTTAGGGGGAAATTAATTCACTGGAAGCTATGGGTGAAAAATACATACATACAAATTATTTGTGAATCTTATTCAAACCGGAAGCAGGTACAAGGATACGACAACGAGATACGAGAATTGTCAATATATTCATTAATCAAAAAGCAAAGTAGATAATCATGTTTATATGTATGTATGTACATAACCTTTTTGAAAAAGAAAACTAACAATAGCCTTCACTTTGAGAATGAACGTCACTGAAGCTTTGAGCAGCCGTTCTGAAGTTCTTTAGACATCTTTAAAATGAGCTGTTCGTTTGATACCTCAGAACTCATAAACTAACCATCCAATTGAGCTGAAACTTACACTATATACTTTTTCTGATGTTTGAAGTGTTCGTACATCAAAAAATTTCAAGTTTTCCGCTAGATGGCGCTGGAACTCAAAAAATTTTAAATTCACCGTACGATTAAGCTGAAACTTACATAATATATTTGTAATGAAGTGGGAAATATTCGTACATCAAAAGTTTTCAAGTTTTCCGATAGATGGCGCTGAAACACCAAATTTTCAAAACCATCCGATTGAGCTGAAACTTACAGAATATATTTGTTATGAAGTGAGAAATGTTTGTAAATCAAATGTTTTCCAAGTTTTCCGATAGATGGCGCTGAAACCTAAAATCTCAAAATTATTACACAGCAATGCACGATGAAAATTGATTCAGAATTATATTTACGTGCAACAGGTAAATATCTAATCTATTCCAAACACATTTGCAAATACAATTCGTGCTTCCAAATGACATCGTTCGGTGCACCAAAAGTTACTCGAAAAAATGTCAGAACATTTTATGACATAAACACTGTTCTCAATGGGTGTAGCGAAGCGCACCGGGTTACCACTAGTATGTATATAAAAATGAGCTGTTCGTTTGATACCTCAGAACTCATAAACTAACCATCCGATTGAGCTGAAACTTACACTATATACTTTTTCTGGTATTTGAAGTTTTGATGTACCAAAAAATTCCAGGTTTTCCGCTAGATGGCGTTGGAACTCAATTTTTTTTAAATTCACCGTACGATTGAGTTGAAACTTACAGAATATATTTGTTATGAAGTGAGAAATGTTTGTAAATCAAAAGTTTCCATTTTTCCGATAGATGGCCATGAAAATCAAAATCTCAAAATTATTACTACAGCACGGGTGACAGCTGACAGTTAACTCATGATTTACACGTGCACTTTTCGCTTCATAACAAATAAGTTTCAAGTTTCAGTTTATAGGATATTATTGTTTGGACATTTTTCTTAAAACCAAATAGAGTTGTCGGCATTTAATTCTCCACCAGAGTCATTACTATTAACCATAAGTCACTCCAAAATATTTCATTACATTTATGACATAAACACTGTTTTCAATGGGTGTGGGGAAGCGCACCGGGTAATCACTAGCATTCAAATATAAATGAAAATCTTACGCTATTCGAAATAATATCCTGTGGATACGGGCAAAAACATAAGTACAGTTGAAGTCGCTTATAACGACTTCGCTTATTACGACCAGTCGTTTATAACGACCATTTTCCTTTCAGTTGGTTGGTTTCTTTATATTTTAAGCTATTCTACCGTCGGTAATAACGTCGTCATATATAGCGACGGTTCGGATATAACAACCAATTTTCGAGAAGAAAGAATCGATTTCGTCGCTTATAACAACGAAGTGAAATAAAAAAAAGTACATAGGTATACCCATTCACGTTTATGCATATGTATGTATGTATGTATGTATGTATGTATGTTAATCTGAATAGTTCTTGTTCATTCTTGTGATTTTACACAAATGTTTAGTGTTTTTTTTTTTCGCGCCGCCGATGATGGTCTACAATTCTACATTGTGCAGCTGTGTATCTGTTGCATATTATTATTATCGCCAGGACAGCTGATCTTAGTTCTAGTGTTTTGTCTATTATCATTAGGATATTAGTAAGGAGTTTATTGATTTTATTTTCTTATGCAGCCATGAGTTCTAGAAAACGTAGGATTTTTTTCTGTAGAGGAAAAGGCAGCGATTTTCTTCCGTTTAGTGTCAGGTGAAAAAAAGCGTAATAGCACGCGAGTTTGGATTTTGGAATGATTTATCGCGTTAAAAAAAAATAAAAAATTACATTTATTTATGAACTCTGTAAATAAATCTGTAATAAATTCATTTGTCTGTGAATGGTTTTGAGTTTTCTCTGAATACTTATGGCAGCCGGATAAAATGACCGCCGGTTATAACGACCACATTTGCTCGGTCCCTTCACCGTCGTTATAAGCGACTTCCACTGTAGTTATATTTTACCCGACTAGGTTATGATTTTCACAGGCTGGGTTTGTTTGTTTGTTATTTGTTTGTTTGTATGTAAGGATGTCACCTCGCACAACCTAAACTATGGAACCGATTTCAACGAGGTGTCGTTGGATTCATCTTGATTCGGAGAGTGTCCAAGGCTGTGTGACGTCACAGAAAAATTCAATATGGCGGAAGCACTAAGTAAGATGGCGGATTAAATTGTTTTCTTATTCTTTACAACCTCCTTAATAGTGGTATCAAATGAAAGGGTTTGATAAATAGAATAAATACAATACGATAAGCTAAGTGACGTCATTTAAATTTGCGTAGGTACACACCAAGTTGGTATACACCAAGTTGGTATATATTAGCGTTATCTTTACGAAATCCTTAATAGGAATTACAAATGAAAGGGTTTGACAAGGGAAGACGAAATTGCTTTACCTACTAACTTACATTATACCTACATTTTTTCTGAAACTAAAAGTTGTAAATAAAAAATTAAGTTAAAAAAACCAAAACTCTACTGTGGGGAAAACTTGAAAACTTTCGGGCAGCATATTTGTACATTGTAGTCCGTCGATACTTTCAGTGCTCCAATTTTACGGATCACTGAATCTTTTCAAACCTGAAAAGAATAAAAAAATTGTATTTAAGACAGTCAATTTAAAATTTGCACAGAAATACATTGTGTTCAATTGCAAACCGAATACAAAGATTTATTCATTCCATCATGTATGCCATCCCATTATCAATTTTAGATAACTATGTCAATACTTCAAAGGAATAAATAACTTCACCAGTATCAGCGAAACATATTCAAAATGATATAACAAGGATAAAAAGTCCCTCCATCCCTTTTGAGCTAAAATCGATTTATGAGCAGACGATTGCAATTTTCTAAATAAAAAAAAAAACAATTCCATGACAATATATCACTAACGTCCCCATGCTCCACATACTCAGAGGACAAACGAGTACCATGCACTTGCCCTGCAAAAGGGAAACTTCAATATTCACCAGTGGCTTCGTGTGCACATCAAAAAACAAAAAACAAAAATCATGAAAACCCGATCATTAGCTCTGTTTGTAGCAGACAATCCAATCAATCAAATTAAAAATGTGATGTTGGCATGAAATTGTAGTCCTTGTTCAGCGATTCAAGTATTTTGTGGACCATAAGAATCTCTGCCTGAGACACACAGCCGTTGGCCATCGTCGTAAATGAGGAAATTGATTATTAGTATCTAATACTTTCGTTGTCTTCCTTTTTCGCACATGTGTGTAGTTTATTTTCTTCGCGGTAAAGAAGATACAATCCAATCAATCAAGTTCGAAAGTTTTAGTCCTTCTTAGCACACACCCATTTACAGTGAAACAATATGGAAAAAATAATGACCCCGAACCAGAAACGAATTGAATTCCTTTTTTTCGCCTTTCCCTGATTTATTACAATAGATTACCACAGCGAAATCGGTCAATCAATTCAAATGGCCATCCTCACGTGCCCCGAACCCTTAAGTAATCTTTCATCATCTTCGGGAGAGTTTCTTAACCATAAAAGGGCGAACAAGGAAACGATATCTTTTCAGTGATTTATTTTCCCATTGCATACCTCTATTACCATATCACACTACCTTCGCGTAGCAGTAAAAAAACATAAAAAGGGATAACACGTGTTCACAAGCCCGCAGCATAGGCAATTTATTATCCCATCAGGAGCAATGTTGAAAATTGCTACATTAGCCAGTGTGCGGTGTATAGACCTAACTCAAAATTATGTACCTTAAGAAGGCCGTAAGCGTTCATTACTACGTCACCTCATCCTTGTGGTATCCTTAATTCGTTTAAAATGATGAGTTCAACTCAGTGCAAAAAACACCCCTGTACAGGTTCCGTCCTCTAAGATGATGATGTCCCGCAATCAGTGGTCTAATGTCGTGCAAAATGATATTCGCATTGTTGTTCAAATAGC
This sequence comes from Brachyopa scutellaris, assembly GCA_949775065.1. Classification (NCBI taxonomy): domain Eukaryota; kingdom Metazoa; phylum Arthropoda; class Insecta; order Diptera; family Syrphidae; genus Brachyopa; species Brachyopa scutellaris. The sequence goes on along the minus strand of OX459112.1, from coordinate 182,507,059 downwards.
TCGACCTGAATAGCTGGCAATTTATGCCTCAATTAAGGTGGTCCACAAGAAGAACTAACATTAAAAGAAGACCTCAAGGATCTAACTCATTTGACCATGCTATCCATCAGAAGAAAGTTTTTTTTTAGGGTACACATACATACATAGTTGTGGTGGACCGAAGAAGGAACCAGTAAAGGAAACCATCACGGTAATTTGAACCTTAAGTTGTGTTTACTTGTATTGTTGTGAGCTTCATCTTAAATTTACAGAGAGAGAGAAAGAGCGAGATAGAGGATAATCTCACAATTAGAGTGTTATTTACTTCCGGCACGGCTGCTGGACAAAAGGATTTCATAATACGAAATGTGATTAGGCTTATGCGTGAGCCATTATTACTAGTGCATTAGTCTCATATTTTGGTTAAAATCTACAAGGACTATTTGTATCTGTGTGTAGTGGGCGTATAATGGCACAGCGGGTGTGGTTCTTACCCCAAAAGATAATGATGACGACTTAGGGACATGATTATCTTAGCTGGCTAATGATTATGGTCTAATTGGGTGAACATATCTGTATGGGCTATGAGTATTTATGCCGTGACGTGTAACCTAATTGACCAGATGCAATAATGAAAGATAAGAGTGCCCACTCGGGAAGTCATGCATAATGCTATTGAAAATATACATACGAAGAAACGAGGCACGTGTGTGCAAGTATTGCAAAAAAATGAAATTTTTTTTGTGTTTGTTATTGTATTAAAAAAAAAAAATTAAAAACTTTCCGAAAACACACTTCACCGCGTAGGGACAGAGAACCACATTCCTTGATAGACTATCCGCCTCCACGTTCACTTGACACACTTGTGTCCTTCTGATGATGATAAACGAACATTCAATGTCCTTAACAGAAATCCCCGTTTTAATTAATCTTTTCTTGGGTTGAATTGAGGAACAACAATGAGGAAGATAAATTTTAATTAATTCTGCATGTGAAGCGGGCGTGATAGGTGTGATGCGAAAGAAATCATATAGACGGAAGTTTAGTTGACATGGATTGGTTTGCATCTAGTACACACAAAATCCTTTGCCTATCAACTTGTATGCTCACCTCCACTCAGGTACCTGTTACCACGAACATAGATTGGATTTCTTATGAATCCATTTGGAAGTGCGTAAGTGACAGCTAAATGACAGAGTATTTTGTATTTCCACCTAGGTTGCTTTTTAATTAATTCAAGTGACAACAGAAGACATTTAAAGATTGAATCAACAAAAGCGACTAGAGTGGCGCAATAAGGTTGATTTACGCAGTCGCATAACAAAAAAGTAAAAACAAAAAAATTACTTTTATAAGTGCTTTCTCATGGGCACCGTAGCGCAAGTGGTTAGTGCGTCGGACTACTGAGCCAGCGGTCTTGGGTTCGAATCCCGCCGCAAACACCTAAAAGTTTTTCACAGTGCCCACCTCTTTCGAATGTCTGACAAGCATCAAAGAGTATCATTTGTCACGATTGAGCTTCTCAACTCGCCGTTCGGAGTCGGCAAAAAACTGTAGGTCCCTTCCATTCGTGCAAAAATATAGCACGCACACACAAATGGTTGCGAGAAGCAGGCCCAGGTTCACCTCGAGCTGTAGCGCCAACTAAGTAAGTAAGTGCTTTCTCATACCTTTTGTCCAATGTCCAAGGTGTAGGACCAATTTATAACAATTTCAAGGTCAAGCTGGATCTTGATCGCTTTCGAGAGGCCACCTAGTTGTCAATTACTGTAAAGTGGCAGCTGTTTTCGAAAACACGTAGTTCAATGCATTTATACAATTTTAAACTGAAGTTTAAAAAGATGTGATTCGAAACTTTGCTACCGTAGCATCTAAGCTTCTTCTTTCGTTCTTTAGGTGGCGCAACAGTTCGGGGTGAACCAGGGTCCAGGGCCTGCTACTCGCACCCATTTGTGTGTGCTTGTTATATTTTTGCACGAATGGAAGGGACCTACAGTTTTGTGCAAAAAATAACAGTTTTTTTTTTAGGTCGCAGCAGTATCAGCCTTCCTTGAAGCAGGATCATTATTTAAAAAAACAAAAAAAAATTCTGTCTTTATATATTTACAGTCCCACAAAACACTATTTCCATCAAAATGTTCAATTCAATATGTCTTTTATTTCGACCAAACTTTAGGAACCAAGGCGCGTGAAAAAAAATCACAAATCTGACAACCGAAAATAATTCACAACGCAAACACGCTCAAATTCTATTTCCCGTAAGCAGAAAACTTACAGGTGCTGTTAGCGTAAAAAAAAAAAAAAAAAAAAAATATAGTGCGTCAGCAGTCCTATACAGGACCAAGCCTAGCTTCTCGCAACCATTTGTGTGTGCGTGTTATTTTTTCCACGAATGGAAGGGACCTACAGTTTTTTGCCGACTCCGAACGGCGAGTTGAGAAGCTTCTCATGACAATTGATACTCTTTGATGCTTGTCAGACATTCGAAAGAGGTGGGCACTGTGAAAAACTTTTAGATGTTTGCGGCTGTTAGCGTAAGCTGTGAGAATTCCGTAAGTGATTGCGAACGTATCTATACCGTTTCAATTTTCTCTCCACTTACAGTTTACGTAAGGTGGTAAAATTTACTGTATATTACTTACAGAGCTTACTTACTTAGTTGGCGCTACAGCTCGAGGTGAACCTGGGCCTGCTTCTCGCAACCATTTGTGTGTGCGTGCTATATTTTTGCACGAATGGAAGGGACCTACAGTTTTTTGCCGACTCCGAACGGCGAGTTGAGAAGCTCAATCGTGACAAATGATACTCTTTGATGCTTGTCAGACATTCGAAAGAGGTGGGCACTGTGAAAAACTTTTAGGTGTTTGCGGCGGGATTCGAACCCAAGACCGCTGGCACAGTAGTCCGACGCACTAACCACTTGCGCTACGGTGCCCATGAGAAAGCACTTATAAAAGTAATTTTTTTGTTTTACAGAGCTGTTCACACTAGTATTTTTTTCAAAAGTTACTTACGTAAGTAACTTACGTAAGAAAAGGCCACTCTTCGCTCAGACTTGTCGGCCTTTCGCTCATCACTCAGTTTGTGGCCTGTGCTTTAAGCAATTTTTTTGAGGTTGCTTCTCAGATTTTGGTAAAGAATCGTTAGTTCTAGCAACAGGGATGATGAACAGTGACAAATACATCGAAAGATTTGATGACATGGTCTGGTCATGCATCAAAGAAAGTTAAAAAGATATTTCGCTGAGGAGGCTATAACTTCCTTGAATTGCCCTGGCGAGATAGCAGGCCCAATTTGTGGGCTATATGGAAAACTAAGTTAAGGAAAATGGGTGAAACTGATTGAGTCAGTTATTCAAGTGGGGCACCGGGATTAAAAATTGTTGAACATTTTTAAAAACTGGTGGAATCCATGCCAAAACCAATAAAAATGGTGCTTAAGTCTTAACTTAAGATGGCACTACAGCTCGGGGTAATCCTGGGCCTGCTTCGCGTAACCATTTGCGTGCGCATGTTATATTTTTGCACGAATGGAAGGGGCCTACAGTTTTGTGCCGATTTCGAATGGCGAGTTGACAAGCTCATTGACCTATGATACTCTTTGATTGCTTGTCAGATATTCGAAACAGGTGGCACAGTGAAAACACTTTTAGGTGTAGTCCAACGCATTTACCACTACATTTAATCATTACTTATTGCCACTTTTTAAATATACAGTGAACTTGTGCATATATTAACTTCGGGTATTGTGGAATATGCGGGTAGTGTGGGTAAAAATATTCAGTTTCGGCTAATGTGGAACACTAGCCATGGGCTACAGTGGTATAGTATACCACATTATCCGTCTTAAAACTTTTCAGCTAAAAAAAGGTATGCCAGATTACTCGCAACTTTTTAAAAATGAGGTTTTCGATGTCGGAGCACATTTTTGTCAAAATACTCTATAGTAATGATTAGAATCCCACCAAAGGATACTGAATGGTAGTTTATAAATACTATTGAACCTTACGAAATTTGGATGCATTTAATCGTACACTTTGTCTGTTAAGTCCAAAATAGAAATGGGTATTCCACAATACCCGAAGTGGAATCTGCTAATGAAAGAATCTTACGAAATCTGGATAGTAGACATTTTTGGTTGGCAATTTTGATTTGCTTAGTTTTTTCGTACAAACTCCCTCTTATAAAGGGTGATTTTTTAAGAGGTTGAGAACTTTTTTTAAAAAAAAAACACAAAAAATTCGAAAAAATGAATGAAATATTTATTTGAATCGATAGTTTGAACCTTGCAATTTAATGTTTAAAGATAATTTCATGCAAATGTTGACCGCGGCTGCGTCTCAGGTAGCCCATCCGCTGAGTCCAATTTTGGCATACTCTTTCACACATATCGGCCGGTATCTCACGAATGAATGCATGGATGTTGGCTTCCAGTGCGTCAATCGAAGCGGGCTTGTCCCTATAGACATTAGCCTTGACATACCCCCACAAAAAATAATCTAATGGTGTCAAATCGCACGATCTAGGCGGCCAATTGACCGGCCCGAAACGTGAAATTAACTGTTCACCAAACTCGCCTCGCAATTGCGCCATTGTTTCGCGTGCTGTGTGGCATGTGGCACCGTCTTGTTGAAACCACATATCATGCAAGTCAAGAACTTCCATTTCGGGCAAAAAAAAGTGCTGTAACAAAGGCCTAACTGCTGGGAACGGCGCCGAATCGACATTTCGCGGTCTTCTGTCACACTAGCTGATACGGCCGCAATATTTTCTTCACTACGCACAGTACGTAAACGTGTTGGTGGTTTAATGTCCAACAAAGTAAATTTGGTGCGAAATTTGGTCACAATCTTCCGAATAGACTGCTCAGAATAAAATGCCGATCATAATGGAAGCAGCGCGCGATGAACATTTCGAACCGAGCACGAATTTTGATAGTAAAATTCAATAATTTGCAAGCGTTGTTCATTTGTAAGACGATCCATGGTTAAATTGCAAACCAAACTGAAGCTGTTTGACAGTGACACAAGGTACTAAACACACGTCAGCTGTCAAAACCAGTGTTGCCAAAACCAAACCAGCTAAAAAATCACCCTTTACATAGTGGAAACCTGCGAATCTGAATAATAAAACATTTTTCAATGAATTTTGTTTTTTCCCATGCAAATTCACTCTTCAATAGCAGAATCGAGAAATCAAGGCGCCAAAGGTTATTAACGCTTTGTCGGATTGACATACCAATTGCTTCTTTTCGTGTGTGCCTCATTCTGCTGGCGGCTACATTCAAAAAGTTCAATTCTGAACTGCGAATTGATCGAAAAATAATATAACAAATTAGGTTGCCGATTGTGGAAAAAATTGCGAATAGTAGAAATGTTGCGAGCAGTAGAAAAAACAACCGGCCAATTGCGAGTCAGAATCGCGTTCAAAGGGTTTCGTAGCCTTATTTTTTGTAATAGCAACGAATGTTGAATGTTGTTTTGGAACGGATTTGTAGGCTGTGTTCTAGTTTCCTAAATCACTGCTTAAAGCATGCACAGGACCAGTGGCGTACGCAGGATTTTTTTTTGGGGGGGGGGGGGGGGGGGCTTAGCCTTGATTTTAATGAGCTGTTTTGGGTTTTCACTATGACTCGGTTTTAATGAGACAAAATATAAGACGTTTTGATTGTTTTGTTTTTTTAACCTAAAATGAATAAGCCTTATTTTTGCAACGTTAGGTACAGGAAAGAAAATTTCAGTTAGTGAAAAAACTGAAATAAAAAAAGTAAATATTCGGCGTCAGCAGTCCCATATAGGAACCAAGTCTACCTTCTAACAGTCAGCCCTATGTGTGTTCGTGTTATATTTCTGCACGAATGGAAGGGACCTACAGTTTTTTGTCATCTCCAAACGGCGAGTAGCTTCTCACGATAAATGATTCTCTTGAATGCTTGCCAGACATTCGGAAGCGGTGGGCACCGTGGAAAAACGTTTAAGTGTTTTCAGGAATCGAACACAGACAGCAGCGCCCTCAGTAGTCTGATGCACAAGCCACTGAGCCACAGCCGGCGCGGCGCCCAGTTAGTAAAAACCCAACAAGAACTCAAAAAAAGCATTGAGCTGTCTTACTGAAAATGAAAAAAAAAACAGGCCTTGGTTTATGAAGTAGTAGGTAGTATTTATTAAAAATACTTTTTAAAATGTCAAGTTTGTTTTGTTTAAAAAATTAAGTCCATCCTCCGCTTTCCTCGATTTGCAAATCGTTCCACCACATCTTCAGGGTTAATATGAATTTCTCTATGAATGTTCAGCGCTGCCAATCCGTTCAGTCTTGTCTCAGCTGTTGTGGCCCTCAGCCACGTTTTCAACCGTCTCAAAGTAGAAAAAGAGCGTTCTGGTTCTGCAGATGTCACTGGTAGAACACAAAATACTTCAAGAGTCTTTCGTAGGTTTGGAAACAAGTCTGCATTGCAAACCCTCAGCGAAGTTAAAGCTGTGTCTGTGACGTTTTTAGCAGTTTCATCCCTCCACATTTGTTTCCATATCTGAAATGAGAAACGAAACAATTATTTGGTAACCTAACATAGGTCAAATGAACAGATTTTCTACCTCTGACTCAAGTAGAAGCTCACTCTTTGAAATATCAGGATACTGAACTGATTCCACAGCCCTTTTAATGTCGTCTGTATGTCCTAGCATTGGTTATGTGACTTGGTAAAAATGTCTGTAGTTGACAAATACTCAACAACTGAGCTCCAAATCGTTCACTGAGCGACTAAACAAAAAATTCTAACGTTTCAGAACCCAGCATAGTCGCCTTTTACATGCAGAGATTCGAAGTAGGCGATTTTTTCGAATTTTCTTTTGGAATTGCCTGTACCTTTTACACGTTGAAATTGCGAGTAGGTACGAAACATTTTATATCTGCTTTGATTTGACATTCCGTAAAACTGCCTAACTTTGAATTTCTATGCACAATCAAACGGTAGAAAGCAGAAAATAAATATGAAGCAATAATATGAAAAATATACGAAAAGTGTAAAGAGATATGTCAAAAAAATCGCAACAAACGCTGACCGGGGAGATTTTTCCTTTTTCCATTTCGACTTCGAATTTTACCAACAAAATACATTGCTCGCCGCGATTTGTTTCAACGGGGAAAAGTGGGCATAGCAGACAAACATGACATAATACATAATTATAGAGAAAAATGTTCGCAATAAGGAAAGGCTAGCTGAGGTTATGGAAAAAAAATAGTCAGAGGTGAAAATGGAAAATAGTGTTCATATGCCACGACATACATATAAATTTGTACCCAACCCACTGAGCCATTGGGGTGGGCTGGGACTGGGGGGGGGGGGGGGGGCGCTAGCCCCTTGAGCCCCCCCTGCGTACGCCACTGCGCAGGACCACTGAGGTTGGAGGTTGAGTCTCAGCAAATTCACGGTCTTTTTTTCTTATTTATTTTTATTTATTTTTATATATATTATAGTGCAACTTTGGAATATCTATAATACTCCTTAACAAGTTATTGATCGAAACTTATAAATTTCATTAGAACCGATCCAGTAGTTTACGAGTCAATCGGTTGAAAAATTGAATTTTTCAACGTGAATTTCTCAAAAACTATACAACTTATGAGATTCGCTATTGATTTCTCAACATATATAGCTAATCATCTATAAACTATGATTTTTTCATATTTATTTTTGACATCAGTATTTTCGGAGATGACGTTGGGGTACTTTTGGTTTGGTATTTTTTCACACATTTTTGGCAACAACTCCCAAAGTTTCTTACGGAAAAAGTCGAGAAAAATATTTTTGGAATTTTCATTTTGAACCCATTTCGAATGATATCCCACATGATATATTTTTCGGAATTTTTTTTTCGAGTTTACATTTTGCCCACCCTGTATACTTGTTTCACAATATTTTTTAGTGATAAGTTATCTCAAATATGTGGACCACCGGAATGTATAAGTGTGCCAAATTTCATGTTAAACATGTTAATTGTGTTGCTATGCCAAGGATAACTTAAACTTTTATGTATCTACTCGTATCTATTTTACTTTTTGTTTTACGACCAAAATCTAATGGAAATAAATAAAAATCTTAGCGAAACAGCGCACTTTTATAATATATCCATTTTCCTTTTTCTATGTTACAGAAGAGTAAATTTGTTTAGGCGTACACACACACACAGAGATAATAATATTTTAAAGATGAAGAGAATTATTCCTGGAAATATACTCTATGTACATACTCGTCCATATATTTATCGGTAGACTTTTTCTATGTACTTGAATTTTTGCACAACAAATATGTAATTTATTTACGAGTACATTTGTCTTTTACCAAGGTACGAGTAGGTAATACATTTATATTTTTCCCAAGACTTGTTTTAAACAAACTTTGTTTGTAAACATTGAGAGAGGATTAACTGACAGGATATTATTCCAATTTGTGATGGAAGTATAAGATGAGAGATGTCTGATGACGTGTGGATAGATAAATGTCTTATGACTTAAATCCGATTAAATCAAAAGACATTCGTTTTTCAACTTCCAATTGAATGAATATTTAATTTTATTTGATTCAAAGACAAAAAACTCATTATCGAAGGAACAAATCAAGAATACCTATATTTGATTTTGTAAGAAAAACAAAAAGTTTCTTCGTTACAAATATCTGCTTTTACGAACAAAAACTTTGGCAAAAGGAATACAATTCGTCGAAGAAAATTTCAATTGTCTGAGTTTCAATAACTTGCGATTCTATTCCAAGTTCAGAGCAATGATTAGTATATTTATGTTATATACATACATATATATTGTACATAGATATGCATAAGTATTCATAGCACGTACGCCGCGTGCAGGTTAAAGTTTTGGGCACCTCATTTAGAAACCGTGCACAAGAATTGGCAACACAACTTTGAGCAAGAATGAGATATAAAACAATATGTGGATTCAAACAAGAAGTTGACATATCAATAAGCATAGCGAGAAACATTTTCTAGTTTATTAGTATGTACTGTTTATACTTATCAGGAAAAGCTATTGTGACAAATTGTTTGCCGACTCTCACAAAAGGACTCTTTAATACCTCAGGTCAATATATTGACCGCATCTCAAACTACATACAGCGACATGTCAGGGTCTATGGTGTGCGTTTTCAGAAGCTCAGAAGCGCTCCAAGTAAAAGACAAGAAAGACAATGTAACAAATCAGAAGCACCACCAGGGTGCACCAACATAGCACTGGGGCCACATAGAGCTTGTCGACTGGCCCTGCGCTTTATTGTCGGTAAGTTGAATGGGAATGCCAGAGCACCCCACTTCAAAATACAAACTGTTGCAATTCTTAAAATAAAAGTCGTAATTTTCGTAGAATGCCATTTCGTTTGTATTTTATTTGTGAAAGGTGTTTAGTGGATTTCCTTTCTCCGTATTGAAGATATCGTGGTGACTGGGATGCGCTGGCATCCCATACATATGTGTTAGTGTGATTTTTTTTTTAAAGTGAACTAAATGAAAATTAGTTAGTTAGTTAATGAACTATTTCAGATTTGCATAATAAAACGTTCCCTTAGTGCAGAAGTACAAAAGTTATCGATTGTCTGCACAAGATGTGTCGAAATAAGGCCATCTATGATGAGGAGGAGATAAGGCAACTTATTTTAGATGTCGGTAGTGATATGGACGAAGAAGATGAATCTCGCTTAGATGACATAGAGATGGATTGTGTAGAGGATGATGAAATTTCCGCCAGTGACTGTGAAGATGATGCAAATCCAGAAGAACGCCATTACTTAGGAGTTCTATCAGGAAAAAAGTATGCAACTGCTGCCTTTATATGTGCAATAAACAAGATTAAAAATATACCGATAATATTTAGAAAATTAAAGCTTGTTATATATTGTAATGTTGCCTTACATGTCTTCTTTCAGAAACAAGAAAATTTTTGCAACTATTGAATTCGATGAGCTGTATTTTCTTCGCTTTTTTTGGAGCACCCTATGGTCGCACCACCTCAGTTCATCCTTGTTTAATATTTTTCTCATTATTACGGCTATAAATATAAATGTCATTTTTTTTAATTTAATTAATAAATATATCACTTATAAGTTAAATAAATTAACTTTATCAAAATTGTATCTAAGGATGATAATTTTTTCAACCCAAAGTGTTGGGGTGCTCAGAAAGCCCATATGTCCTTATGTAACAAAAAAACACGTATGAATTCTAGGGTTAAAACTGAACGGAAAGGTGTTTGGAAAGACGGGATCGTCCTTGCATCTTGTTAAATTCTTGACTTCTATCACGTTTTGTGGTAGATTTGTGACCGTTAGTCTTAGAAGAATTATTGGGGTGCCGACTTTAAAATTAATTTTGTGTGATGGAAGGCTGGGTGTGCTTAGGAAATTGAAAAATTCAACCGGATAGGTGCTTATGTTTCTTCTTCCAGAACTCCATGAAAACATGTCAATATTTCAGTGCTCGTTATTTCAATATTTCTGGTCAGTTTAATTATTTTTAATTTAGTTTCTTTATTGTGTCTAGGATTAATATGCCAAGGTATGGAATTAGTTTATGTACTTACCCGTTTTATGACAAATATATTAAACGAATGCAAGCTTTAGCATTTAGTACTCCGTTATTAGTAAATCGTTTTTCTACTCCAATTTGAGTATCATCGGCAGATACTAATAATGCGTATTGGAGATCAAGGCTAACGGCTACTAAAGGTATGCAACTCCTAAGTACAATAAGAGTGATGGGAAGCATATCGTTAGCTATTCACAGGTAAATCTGCCTACTGGCCGACTGATCCGACAACAATATCCGACTTAATTGACTTCTTCATGGTTCCATATATGTATTTCATTACTCCCTGCAGATTGAGGAAAGCCAAAATTTAAGCAAAATTTAGCAGGGGTTGGGTTTGCTTTAAATAAACTCTTGGGGAGGAGGAGACAAAACCTTTACAATGTAAAGAGCACCCTGAAGTAAATTTAATACCAATTATAATAACCGTAAATATTAAATTACAAATATTGACAATGGATTAAAATTTTTAACAAATAAAGGAAATAAAGTAAGATTATATGGAATACAAGGTCTGTTCCCGTACCTGTCCAAAACTGCGAAATATCCTGTTTCTGGATGAACATTTTTCTTACAGATTTGCACAGAAGAGAAACCCAACGAGAGAGTAAGAAATTTCCCCATGCTGCAAATTTTAATCTAAGAAATTCATTTGAAAACTGTCAAATCTTATGAAAACTGTCAAATCTGTCAAATATCATTCATTTTTAATTTTTTGTTGTTCAACATTTCTGTACTTTTGCACACTTTCACCTTTCTCTGAGAGATTTTTACCCCCACTTGTTGAAATTTGAGAATCTGTGAGTTATGGTGCAGAAAGTACAGGAACAGACCTACACTGTCGAGAAATATTATGTACGGAGAGCGATATATGTATGCATTGGGTCTCTTTCTTTAGTACTTTTTAAAGTAGGGACAAGAAAAGTTTACAATTTTATTATATTATGTTGTATAGACTATTTAAAAATTTAACTTGAAAATTTCTCGCAAAATCAGAAAATACCTTCACATACATGTACATGTTTAAAAACGTGCCGTACATAATAGGAGAATAAAAAAATACATGTACATATACATAATGTAGACAAGAAGACTTTCAAAGTTAGTCGACAGCACCCAGCAGGATACGATACAATATTTATAATTTTATTTATAAGATACTTTGAAGGGGAATAAAATGTTTTTTTAATATGCAAATTGTACGCATGGCTGTGTGTTGACACTTTCTTTGATTTGACAGTTAAACAAATGTGGTAAGACTTTCAGAGTGACAGATATTAAACACATACGTAACGATTTTTTGTGGATTAGGTACCACATTTAAAGAAAATAAATCATTTCAGTGTTTCCTATAATTTTCATAGTCAAGTTTTTTAAAGTGGGTAAAAACTCATACATCTGAATGTGAAGAATAGGAAATTAAATTGTCTCTAGCAAATATATCTATACTATTCGAATCATTTTTAGTGGAAGGTGGGAAATTGTGCAGTGCGCTGAAATAAACAATCCTAGTTGGTTTGTATTAACGCTGAAATCAATTATTAAAATGACATTCAATATTTCTACTTTTTAACATACGAATTTAATTAATTTAATCATAATACTTAAGGGGTCTAAGCACGATACAATTTGTTAGACTGTCTGACTGGTTCCATTGTTTTCTATTGTCGGATGACATCAGTGGTATTGTCATTGAAATTTGGAGACGATTTCAGACTGACAGTCGTATATAATCAAGCGTACCGTCGCGAAATGAAAGGGTGGTTATAAACTCAAACGTACATTTTCAGTTTTGTTCGAATGAGTAATGAACTTTTGTGATTAGTTTTGTGACAAAGTATTGCCAGCCGATACCAGCAAGAGGAAAACCCTTTAATGGCTTAAATGCTTTTTTAATTTTCTGAAAAAAAAAAATCAAATTGTTCAATAAATTGAATTGAACTTGAATTTATAAAATAGCTGAATGACACAAAGACAAATTGCCAATGAAATAAATCTTTCTCAAGGTGAAGAGTTTTTTACCAGCCGGTACTGAAAATGACCGTTGGACTACCACGCATGCTGCTCGGGTTCAATTCCCAGCCCGGGTTTAACACCTAAAAAAGTTTTTCACGGTTGCCACCTCTTTCGAATGTCTGACAAGCAATCAAAGAGTATCATTTGTCATGAGAAGCTTCTCAACTCGCCGTTCGGAGTCGGCAAGAAACTGTAGGTCCCTTCCATTCGTTGAAAAAATAACACGCACACACAAATGGTTGCGAGAAAGGTAGGCTTGGTTCTGTATAGGACTGCAGACGCCGTATATATATATAAATTGAAAATGACGGAACAAATAAACGATTTGGGAGATCAACAAAATTGTCGCCGGCGGTAAAATGAGCTATTCTATGTGAAATGTGCAAAAAAGGAGCTTCTTCCTCCCAAATGGTTTAACTTGGACTGCGATTCTGGCCTCATTAGGAAATGCGCAACAGCCTCAAGCAACTTGAAGTATCGAAAGTAGTTGTGCAAACCATCACACAGCAACATAAGGAAGCACGCATCGAATTCGCTGGTACACCTCTGACACAGTAAAATGTGGTCTTACTTGATCTTCAGTGATGAGAAAAATTTAACCTGGATGGGGCCGGATGGTTTCAAGTACTATTGGCAAGATCTCAGGAAAGAAAGGAAAATCATGTCACACAGATCTTTAGGAGAAAGAGGAGTTTTGTGTGAGCAGCTTTCATTGGAAATCTGAAAACAGAAATTATTTTTATTTATTATTATTCCAAGAATTATTTATACCAAGAAGTGTTGGAAGAGCATCTTCTTTCCTTAATAACCCTAACAGACGACGAATATGTCATATTTAAACAAGACAACACTCCTATCCATACAGCATGAACAACAACAACAACGTGGTTTCAAGAAGAGCATTGAATTAAACTTTTACAGTAGCCAGTTTTACTATTAGACATAAACCCCATTGAGAACCTGTCGGGGATCCTGGCAAGGGCGGAACAACTCAAAGAAAAAATTCTTGAAGCATGGAACAATATACTGGACAACATTTTAAGCAATCTTACTTAGAAGTTCACTGGGCACCGTAGCGCAAGTGGTTAGTGCGACGGACTACTGAGCCAGCGGTCTTGGGTTCAAATCCCGCCGCAAACACCTAAAAAGTTTTTCACAGTACCCACCTCTTCCGAATGCCTGACAAGCATTCAAGAGTATCATTCGTCATGTAAAGCTTCCCAACTCACCGTTCGGAGACGGCAGAAAATTGTAGGTCCCTTCCATTCGTGCAAAAATATAACGCGCACACACAAATGGTTGCGGGAAGCTAGGCTTGTAGAACCAACCAAGCCAACCAAGGACTGCTGAAGCCAAAATATTTATTTATTTTATTTTTTATTTCCAGTCCACAACGAAGATTCAAAACTATTATAAGACATAACGGATAAAGCATTCCATATTAAATAAATTATTATACAAAAATGAAAATATAAATGTCCTAAGTTTATACTTTTTCACAAGCGAACTTTGAGATTTTCCAGCAAATTAATTTTAATTCCTGGTAAAAAAACATTTAAGCCATTTCAGCCTTTTCCCCGAGCTAGTGTCGGTTGGCAATATTTTGTCACAAAACTAATCATAAAAGTTTATTACTCATTCCAAGAAAACTGCAAATTTACGTTTGAGTCTATAATTTTTCACACCACTGTATGTGTTCGGTTTCTAATACTTTGGCAGAATTTGTGCAAATATCAGAAAAAAATAGCACACATTCAAAACATGTATATGAGTTGAAAACAGTATCCGAATAAATTTGCCTTTCTCAAAAATAAGTATATTTTAACTTTACCAAGTAAATACTAACTTCGTCTCTTCCTTAGTACAAACATTCGGTCTCTGTAGAGTTAGTTTAGTTTAGTTAGTTTATTGTCTTTTGATTAATTCTAACAAGGAATTAATTTAAATGAAGATAGATAAAAATAAGAAATTTAAAAAAATGCCTTCACTAACTGGACAACACCTTAAAGCGGTAGAAGAAAATCAACATGAAGCGTTAGCAAGGCTCACCAACTATGCAGTTATTTAATTATAATTTGTTGAATAATTTAATTTAATATAATTTTGACTCTTTATGCATACAGCGTTTCAAAGACAAAGAACATTTTTTTCTACGAAGCCTTAGAGGCTTATTGGCAGAAGGTTGCCTACGAAAATAAACATGCATTCTTGGGTAGTAACTTGGTGGTAACTGGTGGAGACTACGAAATTTCATGGGAGTTAGAATTTCTCTGCGGAGATGTTATCTCCTGTGGGCATAAAGTGCCATGCAGTCACATAAAATATGTTCCGCAGTTTTGTCATCTTTCATGCTACATTCAGTTTCCTGAATGAGACCTATTTTGTTTAGGTGATATCGAAATCCCACTAATCTCTTGATAATTTGCATTTTACCCGCCTTTTGATCACATGCTTTGACACACCCAAAAAGAGTAGGTTATTTATGGATTTATTTTGGAAGGGTTTAATGGCTCTTTTAGCCTGACGAAGACATGTTGTTTTCCCAACTTTTAATTTTTAAATTAATAGCTGAATTTGGAATGTTACAAAACGGTTCAGGGCTTATGAAGGATTCAGCCGAAGCTTTCCTAGCCAGTTCGTCAGCTTTTTTGTTTCCATCAATACCCTCATGTCCGGGCACCCACCAAAGTTTGACTTTGGTTCTAGGGGAGAGGTGTTGGAGAGTATAAAAGCAGTTCCGGACTGATTTGGAGTCAATTAGGGTTGAGCTTAGTGCTTTTATAGTTGCTTGACTATCTGTGAGTATATAAATAAGGTCACCTCTTAAAGAGTTAACTGCATACCGTGCACCAAATTTCGCTTTCAGTAAGATCTCGAAAATACAATTTTGAATCCTTCGAAGTTCAGCTATAATGTATTCAGATGTATTACCGTATATGGCTATTCTATACTGCAAAGCTGATTTGACTAATGAAAAGCATACTTGTTTGAGAACTGAGAATGCAGTGTAGTTGCTCAGGTAGTATAAAGCATAGGTGGACTGTCGCAACCTTTTGCAAATTTGTTTTATATGTGAATCCCACTTGAAACTTCAGTTGACTTCTAGACCAAAGGTATCGATATACATTCACAGTTTCAATCAAATCTCTGCAATTATCCAGTGTATACAGGCCTTGTTGGTTCTTATTTTCATGCAAGCATTAAAAGTTGTGAAATCGTATCTTTATTTGTTCTCAATATGTGTGGAGGAAGGGATATGGATTAGATTTGTCTTTTTGGAGTTAATTATAAGTCCGTTGTCATGACACCACCGAACTATTTCACCAAGCTCTGTTTGCATTATTTCGATTGCAGAATTTATGTCATGGTGACTCACAATTATTGCAGTGTCGTCAGCATATTGAAACCCGATACCCTTCTTCAGTAGGTACTGATAGTATATCGTTCATATAAATAATAAAGAGCAAAGGTCCAAGAATGGAACATTGGGGTACTCCGACTGATACTGATTGGAGTTGACCTAATTTGTCTGATATTTTTACCTTAAATCTTTTGCCACAAAGATAACTGCGAACCCAGTCCAACATCCTACCTCGAATACCGATTTTTCCAATCATTTGCAGGGGCGAATTCGTAAACGCAAGACTTGCAAAGCAAAACATCTGCAAAGCAAATGTTGCAAAGCAGTTGCAACGTCAAAAGCATAATCTGTTTGCAAATGCAGAGTGAAATGAGCAGCATGTATTTGACAGCTGCGCAGATGCTCTTGCTTTTGCGCAAACTACTACGTTTTAGAACTCTGCTTCGCAGTAAATTTTGCTGATGCGTTTGCGAACCTCCTGCTTTGCATATATTGCGCAACATATGCGTTTATGAATTCGACCCATCTCTCACAACTAAATAATTTATAACTATCGGTTTTCAATTCGGGACACGGTGATATACGTACTCATCTCAAATCTGCATATCACTCCCACACACATTGAGTCACTTTGATACTTAAAACGTTTTAAAATGGATTTCCAATGCGAACATCGACGTTCTGATTTCGCGGAGAGTAAGCATCTTTTATTTCCTTTGATCAATTTAAGGTTTATTTATTTTCAAAATTAATTAAATCCCAGCAGCTGCATCTTTTATAAAAAAAAAAAATCCATTGATTTTCGAAAAATTAATACAAAAAAAAAAGAAACACAAAGGATATAATCCGAGAACTTCACCCAACATAATACCACTGATGTATCTTTAGCAGAATAAAGTAAAAAATGGATAAACCCCTCTTCAAAAGTTTCTAAACAAAAAAACAAAACAAAAGGAAATAAATATATCTTCCATCACTTGGATTATTTCCGTTTTCTCCATTTCACACTAGAGCGAAGGGATTGCCATTGGCGCTGCTGTTTGCTGTTTGCTAACTAATTCCAATTTTTAACTTTTGGAAGGTATGCTCCCGCTTTGTCTTGGAAAACAATTTTCGCCAGTTTTTCTTCTTTCCATTTTAGCAACGAGTACTGCAGAACATGTTGGTGGTGGCAAAGGGCAATCGTAAGCGTACTTAAAAAAAAAACTTAAAATAATCTTTTTGAATGCTTTTCACGTAAATACAGGTCGAGAACAAAACAGAAATAATTTTACAAAATTTAGCACAAACTCCTTGCACCGGTGCACTGGAATACTCGTAGTTGGTGCATTCGTTAAATTCACCCACACGAGTACCTACGTACATATAGCGGTGTTACGTAAGATTGTTTAGGGTTTATAACGAACGTGCTAAGTACCATTCTCAAGCTTTAGACTTTTTAAGGGTTTTGGAACAAGGAGTGCGCAAAGTAAATAACCAAATGCCAAGAATACATTTTTGAATTTTATCATTTTAATTTATCCAACATCATCATTGCATTCATTGGCATGATTAGGGGATTTATTTTTCTCCTCTCCTCCTCTTCAGTTGCTTTTGTTTGGAGGCTTAAGGCTGCTGGTTTTGAAAAGAATAAAACAAATCTTATCATATCCTTTGGGTTAACCAAAAAATAAATTTTCCAAAACAAAGATACGCTAAACACACACATGGAGAGAGAGAGAGACACTCGCTATGTAAGCAGGCGGATTAGAAAAATACGTATGTATGTACTTTGCTCTTTACGCATGACGTGCGTTTCGTGTACGCGTGAAGTGTTGGGCATAATTAGCGTATTCATACATTATATATGTACATACATACATATAAGCGCCCTAAAGAAATGTAAATAAAAAAGAGTTAATGTTTGCACTTAGAGGGTGCGGGCGTAGGCGCGAGTGATCATTTGACTACATATTCGCTCTAGTTGCGTCTCGAGTGGTGCTGTACGCAGGGTGGTATGTGTGTATACCTTCACCTCATCGCCACTTTACGCAATTTAACGAAAGAACCGAAACATCTCGGCAGCATGTACACCTTTCGCAACAGAAAGATTAATATGAAGTGAAAGTAAACATCAAATTACCCGTTGTAGGAGGCCAACAAAACATTTCGTCGTTCTCCATCAATTAAATGAATTACGCACTTTCCAGATCTCATTGCTCATCTTGAAGGATAAGAGCAAGGAGGGAGTTTTTTTTCCTCCAAAAAATACAAAAAAACATAACAACAACAGTAAACTGGGAAGTTCCTTAATTGAGTGTATTCCGAGAGGGAAGCCAGTTAACGTTGAAGAGTTCAGCGTAAAGTGCAATTAAATTAAAACGAATGTTGGGGGTTGTTCTTGGTACACGTAATTACATTTGTCAAACACACATGGCAGTTCCCTTCACCCTGCCACATTTTATTTATTTTTGTTTTGCCAAAGTAACGAATTGAATTGAATGCGCGAAATTATCTCCCCAAAAAAAAAGTGGATGCTCGTGTAAGGTATTAGCAAACATGATCTGATAATATATGTATGTATGTATCTAGGATGTTTTCTAGGGATTATTGGTGATAGAGGGAAGAGGCGCCGACAACATTGAGTCGGTTTCTTGAGGTGACAAAGTGAAATACTTACTTTGGTGGTTGCCAGTCTCGCAGGTGATGGTAAACAGTAATATGGCATTATCTCTGTATCTTTACTTCATCGTTATGTCAAAAACCATGAATACATGTAGGTATATTGATGTTGTTCATTGAAATGGAATTATGGTAGACATTCATAAAAAAGAAAAACACTCTGACTAGACACGTACTTTAAGATATTGAAAAGTTGTCGAATAAATGATATTTGAAATACATGACGTAAGTCCTTTGGTGATTATTGGTAAGCAATTTGCTTATTTTCACTGAGCATCTACCATAAGCCATTTTTGTCAGCTTACTGTCTACGGTTTTGCATTTCGGTTGAGGTAACATAATTTATTTCTTAACAGTGTCTTTACGCAAAAAGAAAAAATTGAAATAAATACATTACTTTGTTTGATATTTAATTTGCAGTAAAATGGAAAAATAATTGTATTTTATATTTTATTTATTTGGTAGCTTTACCCAGTAAGATACAATGGCGTAAATTCATAGTCAGATAGAGCCGACTATAAAAGAATTTATTCACCTACATAACCTAAAATATACTTTTTGCTATTCATAGTCACTTATAGCCGGCTCGAAATTTAAAATGACCCAAACGCCATTTTAAATAATTAGAGTCGGCTATAAATTTCTCATATAATAGTTTGACGTTTGGGTTTGTTCGTTCAAATCACTTTACAAAAACATATGAAAGTCGATACTAACTTATACACAGGCAAAAATGTGTTTATGAATAACGAAAAGTTATAGCCGGCTTTTTTATTTATAGTCGGCTGTAACTATAGTCGGCTATAGGCACTATTCATGGGCTGACTATGAATTTGCGCCAATATGTTTTAAGGGTGGGGTAACGTTAATTCGGGCGAAAAAAGGTACATTTTTGTGAGTTTTTCTTCGGCGATACAGTTGAAATCTATTTATTAAAAGCAATGGCACATTAAAGTATAATATTCGAAATATATCGTGTAAAATCTTCATATTAAAAAATACGGCAATGGCAGCAATAATTATTCGGAAGCGTCTCGGAAAAAAGTACAGTTGCAGTGTCCCCCCCCATAACTCGGTGCTGGATCATCGGAAATCAAAAAATCAAAGTTCTTTTGTGAGACCATCGCTTTCCCAAGGTAACGCCGGGAGGGTTTTTCGAAATTTCAATTTTTCCCTTTTTGGAACACTTTGAAGTGAAAAACGCGATTTTCGCGAAAAAAAAGCGGCTAATTTGTTGCTGTAAAATAATTTTTTTTAACAAATTTGAAAAAACTCTCCTCGCCAATTATGTACAAAAAATAGTGTTCAAAATTTCAAAAGGATCGGTGTAGTAGTTTTGAAGTTATGAGGGACACCGACTTTGAAAACGTGAGTTGTGGGAAAAACGCTTCAAAGTTTTAAACACTAAAAACTTCGGAAAAAAACGCTCAAAATTGAGTTTTATCGGCTTACCTCACACTGAATCATCGATGCTAGGTCCATAAAGGATGTCGCTATCATCGTTTGTACTTGTGTTAAAATTTCTATTAAGAAAGGTAGGGGGTAAGGTTAGGGATTATATAGAGAGCGAAGCAGCTGCCAGGTAACAATAGCGCGCTCGGGCGCTGAGTCATGTATGAGGCGCGGTTGCTTAAACCGCTATAACTTCGTTTGTTTTGCTCCGATTCATCTCAAATTAATTCCATTAATTTAAATTACTTCACATTAAATAAAAAAAAAATTAAAAAAAAAAGTTTAAACACGTTACCCCACCCCACCCCAGTATATACAGTGGTGGTCAAAATAAAAAGCCTGAACAATTGGCTTTGAAATAAACGCTTATTTTAATTATTTCAAAAATGCTAAGGGCAATAACTTGCTACAAAATTTATTGGAGCGATATTGAAGTTTGTATTTCCAACATTTGTATTTTGCTTATCAAAGAACCGTTACTTTTATATGAAATGCACACAATTGGAAAAAATGGTGGACAAAATAATAAGAGTGTTTTTTTTTTTAAAGTGATTTTTTCTTAAAAATAAGTAAAATATTGTCGCAAATTTATAGTCAACCCCACTTTATCAGTTTAACTCCGTACTAGTTATACGCAACTTTAAACTTAAAAGCATATTTTAATTTTTGTCAATAATAAACACTTTTTAGTATGCTGCTAAATAATTTCTACTTCGCAACGTTCCTTTGTGAAATATCATTCGAACACACATAAAAGTGACAGTTTTGATAAAAAAAAAAAAATGGAGTATAGCTCCATATTAAATATTTACTACGAGGTTCGGGTGATTTTAACTTTAATACGAGGCGCTAACGACAAAGTGGACATTATGACGACTATAATAATGAAAACACTTAGTTCCGTGTTAAAATAATTTTAAAGTGTAGTTTAGCCGACTATAAATTTGCGCTATTGTTCTTGTTAGGCAACTATATTTTTCATGTCTAGTAAAAAAAAAAATGGGTCGAGCAAAACATTGATCCGAAGAAGAAAAAGGGCTAATTTTAAGACACGTACTCAAGGAAAAACGTAAAAACTAATATCTGATTGACTTAAAAGATCATAATGTATTATAGCAAAAGTTATAATATGACGTATATGATAAACTTCCGCCAAAAACCAAAGTAAGCTACTAAAGGACTGCTGAAAAATACAACGGCCGGCTTTGATAAACGGGTCATAAGGTAAGCGGTAAAAAAAACCCTTTCACTACTTCGAGACAGCTTAGCGCGAACTGAGGACAGATATTACATATTAGCAATAGATCTATAAGGAGACGTTTCCAAGATTCTGGTTGGTATGGAGAAAGAACAGCCCCTTTTCTAAGTCCCAAAAATATAAAGCATATTATTAAGTTTGGTCATGGTTGCTAAAAGGAATAAACTAACACCACTGGAAACTGGTAACTGGAAACATATTTTATTTAGCGATGAAACTAAAATAGTTTTTTTCAGATCAGATAGCAGGGTTTATGTGAGAAGAAGTAAAAACCAAGATCTTAATCAGAGAAACACAATAATTGAGACCATTAAGCATGGCGATGGTAACATCAACATATGGAATTGTCTTTCTTATAAAGAAGTGGGTGGTCCAAGGAAACATGACCAAGGAAATTTATTTGGATGTCCTAGAAGATGTCATGAGACCTTATGCCGAGGATAATATGCCACTAATTTGGAACTATCTACAGGATAACGACCCCAAATATACTGCGAAGGTAGTGAAATATTGATTTGAGCAAAACAAAATCTCAGTTTTACCCTGGCCATCTCAATCCTGCACCGACATAAACTCCATAGAAAATCTATGGAAGGAGCTAAAATAACCTCCATAAGCAAAGCAGGTGTGCATTCTATACAGCTGTCAGATAATTTCGTTTATGCAACGGATTCGTCGTATTCACTTTAAACTCGAACAATATATGGTCGAAATACATTGTTTTCATTAAAATATGGTTTTCGAAGTCATTTGGATAACGTTATTTGGGTTGGGTATAATTTACATATCGGAGCCATCTCAGACTTTTTAGACCTTGTCTCTAATGTAATTGTCACTTGGCCTGCTAAGCGTTTTCTAATGCACCTACTGGCAACGTTGCCCGAAGTTTTCAACCAACAGCATAGTTAGGTTCCTCATCATAGCGCCATATTATTGTGCCTGATTTTATAGGGCCCATGTCTGTGTCGTGTATAGTGAATTTTGCACAGACCAGCGGAAAATTTCATATCGTTAACATGAATAAAAACACATTCCTACATATAGACAATTTTGTATCGAGTTTTTGGAAATTTATAAGAGTTTGCCGGTTTTGTGCAAAGTAAAATCCAATGATTGATCAAAATTCTTTTTTTTTTCTTTGAGCTGTCTTTTTTTTTTAATTGCCAAAGCGGCACAAGCAGTGTCTGTCATTTTTCCGACCCAACGACCACGACGAAACGATACAAACTAATGTCTGTGCAGATTGTCTGCACCCTGTGTAGCGAAGGGGTGTTTGCACAGACTTACTGCCCGAACACAATGGAAAGTAGCGCAGCATGTTCAACTCAACTTTGCGCTTCATCATATACATATATTCATACTACAGTTGTAACTTCGCACTGTGTTCGCTCTATAGGGTTTACGTGTATTTCAACTTTGACAGCGCTGCATACTTCAACTGCAGCTTCACCATTGTGTTTGTCCAGTTATGGTTTGCAGCCACATGTCTGTGCGTGCATGGGCCCTATTACGGTCGGAAAACTTTGCATCAAAAAGTTTGCAAGGAACTACAGGAATCAAATTAAGCATAACAAAAGTCTGCCATGGAACTGTCCAAAACAAGGTGTGTTCTCCATTATAATCTCTTCTAAAAGTCTTGGTGAGCAGTGTGGCTCAAGTGGTTATGTGTTGGACAACTTTGATGAGTTTGCTTAAGTAGTAGAAAGAAGCTCTCCATCTTCATTAACTTCATTTTGATGGCTAAAAACTGAGAGCTATAAAAAAACGAGTATACAAAAAGGATTTGCTAAAACTTTTCAGAATTTAAGCACAAACTTAAATTTCTTTTCATCTTCCTTTTTGACAAGAGCAGGTATAATAAAATTGAGGAATGTTATACCGCGTGTCCAAAATACCAATTAATATCAGCAATTTCAATGAGTGTCACAAATGTCAGCACATTCCTGTGGACGTTGGTAACCAGAAAAGAAAAGATACTCGTACTTCCATTCGAATGATCAAAAGTTAATTTCTTTGAAAGTAAATTTCTCCTTTTCCCTTGCTTCCTGTTATTGTCCGAAACTTACTATGTATACTACTAGTAGTATTTTGCCGTAAACAACATTTTTCACTTTATTCGATGAAACTTTATACTTAGCTAGCACCCAATAGTCCTTCGGTTTTGTTATCGACATCTTTGCCTCGTCTCTTGTTAAATTCCATGATGGTGGGCTTTTGAAGTTTATTCTTAGCATCGCCGTTCAACAGACAATATCAATTTCACACCATTGATAAACCAAAGGACGTCAACCACTAAAGAACAACAAAGTTTCAACAAGGTGGATGTTAAGAGCGGGAGAGAGTAGGACAACGCGACACTATACTGACAATAACACAAACTGAAGATTTTTCATTAAAGTTGTCATTCTTTTTTTGTTATTTCCTTTTCCAAGTCTACCGGGCCTTGCCGTAATACAAAAGGACTCTCACAAAGGCTCTAAAATGAGAAAAAACGAGCATTGTCACACATACCATACGCCACATGTAGTTAAGGTACATGAGAGGTTAGCTCAAAAAAGAGGATATTAAATTTGGTGTCCTTCGGCGGTGGTTTTGGGTTTTTTTTTTGCTAATATCTAGGCTTTTGTCCTCCGTCCATTGTTATAAAGTCAATGTGTCTGCGGTTTTTTTTTCTCGTAATTTTCATGAAATCATCTGACAACAATTCTTGAGCAATTCTTAAGCAACAACGACGTTAAGTTCGCATCTTGTTTTTGGGCAAAATTTAAACACTCATACAGTCGATATATGAATAATAAAAAAAAAAAATACTGAGCAAGTCAAGTGAAAAAAAATAATGTATTCCAAAACCAAAAAAAAAGATAGACAATGGGAAGACGAATGGGAAGACTAAAACCAAGGTTACCCGACCAAGGTACATACATATATCGAAGCGACATTGCCCATAGACTAAAACAGTCGCGTAGGAAGCAATCACTGCTCTTTTATTTTTTTATTTCAATGTCCATATTAATTACTAAGTTATATTTCAGATCGTAATCAATAGCAATTAAAACAGGAAATCATTTTAGCGTCATCTATCACCTAAAATGCAAGTAATTACTGCGATCGTACCCTAAGGTTTTTTGAAAACAACCATCAAGTACAATGCACAAAAGATTGTTTTACTCCGCACAGGATGCTCAAGTACAGATAGGTATACGAGGCTCAACTTCATTTTGTCAATTAGTTTTGGAGGTTATCTCTGTAGAAGTTTGACAGGTAGAAGCGTGACATTAAGATTATTATATTGTTATGATTCTACATTGGCGCAAAATGTTTTTAAGATTTAAAACAAAAAACCAAAAGACGTTGGGCGCAATGCGCAATATAATAGTACGGAGTAAAGAGCTGCTTCCGTTGTAATTTAAACGTAATTTAACTCATAGACTACAGTATGACTCGAAAAGGACATAAGTCTTCACTAACAAAGGCACCATTCGCATCATAATAGGCGCCTTAAATAGAAGAAGTTAAGAAGAAGTCTGTGCTATCAAATACTGGTGGCAGAATTATGTATAATGTATATTAAATCTGAAGGTACTAGCATAACACTACCAATGGAATGATAGCCGAAACTACAATATTTGGGCGTGCTACTAGATAAGCCGATAAGTCCCACCAACTTTACAATTATCCCTCTAGTAAAATTAATTTTGTTACATTATAAGCAAGTTCTAGAGTTCATTCCCAGGAAACAAGTTAATCATCTGCAGGAATTTAACAGCTTAATCAACAGATACCGTGGTGTGATGATAAGTGCGTTGGACTATAACGCAATGCTGCCCGGGTTAAATCCCAGCAAACACCTAAAAGTTTTTTCACGGTGCCACCTCTTTCGAATGTCTGACAAGCAATCCAAGAGTATCATTTGTTAAGGAGCTTCTCAACTGTAAGTCCCTTCCATTTATACAAAAAAATAACACGCATACACAAACGGTTGCGAGAAGTAGGCCCTGGTTCACCCCGCACTGTATCGCCACCTTAAGAATCAACAGCCATTTACACGGATCAACGATATAGGCTAGGCTCACCCTATTATTAGTTATTATTATAATTATTATTGTTATTGAAGGGTGAGATGCACCGCGACGTTGCGGTCTATTGTGCTCTCTACCAGCCCTAGACAAAGGAACATCCCTCTCGTCATTATTCCTATTGGAACTGGTTAGAGAGAGATTTTTTTTCACACCTAGCCCAGGTCCATTTCCCTGAGAAATTACTGTAGGAGACTGGCTATGGCAGATTCTCTGCTGTAAGTTGGTGTTTACCCAAGCACTTGAACCTTTTCTGGGTTAACACCGCACATTCCGCAAGCTCTGAATCTCTTTAGGTTAGAATTACCCAGCAGTTTTTTCGCGTATCTTAGCTCCAAGACTCTAAGACGCCTCTTCGATACCTTCTATCCCCAGGTGTCCTGGTACCCAGTAGATGGTGACATTGTTTTCATCGCCCAGTCTAGTAAATTTATCTAGGCATTCCCAGACAATCCTTCATTTGATGACATGAGCTCCGATTGCCGCCTTGATAGCGGCTGGGCTGTGTGACATTGCTATGTCGCATCTGTTGCAGCGTTTTCCTAAGATTGAATTGGGCGTATCTGTCAATAGCTTACCCTAGAATAGATCATATACAAAAAAGGACCGCCTGTGATGTTCCCGGGATCAAAAGTCTTAAAGACCAGGCGTCCTGACTAAAAAGCCACTAATTTTATAAATTAATTCAAGTGTTAAAAAATATGAATATCCTTTATGGCTCCAGTAGCCACAACTCCTTTACAACCAAACCCCTTTTTGAAGGTTGTAGTCGCTTGAAGTTGTAAAGTCGATTCAAGGTCCAGGCAGGCATAAAGAATACTTTAGGGTCTTTATTTTAAGTCGTTCCTGATTTATTCTTTGCATAGATACTCGATTTCACACTTGAATTCAATAAAGAAGGTCTTTATTAATGGAGTTGCGAATTTCTTTGGATAGCATTCGTATTATCGACGTCTTTTCCAGTCCAATTGTTTTGAACAAAACCCACCCAACCCCTCTCGGTTGATTACAAATTCACAAAATTCATTAAAATTCACCGAAGATTCATCGTGTCTTACCTTATAACCTGCTGATGTTTTGTGTTTTTTTTCTAACTTTCACCTCACAGGTATGTTTCTATGTGTGTCTATGTACACTCCTTCCAGTCATTACACTCTAATGATGAAAAACATTATGAAACTCTGATGCGAGCACTATACACAGATTAAGCGATTCCTATCAGTGAGCATTTATCATTTTAATACATCCTCATTAGTGGCTCAAGAGGATTCTTCATTTAGAGCAGTGTACAAAAAAAAAGTACACTGTTCGCCTTTTTGACTGCCTCCTTTCATTTGAGCTGAGCCCTATTCAGATTCAATGTCGCTGCTCCTTTCACTCTGTCTATGTATACCTCGTTTAACACTTTTATTTGACACCAGCTCTCTCGTCTGAATTATGAGGAAGAGGAAATTATGCTAATCCAAAAAAGGGAAAATCCCTTAGCCTATATTTCATACACCGGCGGCGTTTTTTGACTTATTTTTTCTCTCTTTCTCTCCCATTCTTCCTTCAGTATCATTAGAAGAAAGTTAGCGATGAACGCTCCCTGTAGGCGTCCCGTGTCGATTTTAATTTACTTAAAAATGGTACTGAAAGATCAGTGTGGAAGTAGAACCCGTTTGAAGTGCCTTTATTTTTCAAGCAGTCTCCAAAGGGGTGCGAAAGGATTCCAAGAGCTTTCATCAACATCATGATTTCACGTTAATCATGTGCTGAAATATGGTAAATCTAAGAATAGTAAACAGGCCGCAGTGATGAAAAAAAAAAATAACCACCCGCCCCCCTCCTCATTGTGTATCGTGTTGTAGTGACATTTTTCGAAAACACTCACACCAAACACACACACACACACACAAAAGGTACAAGAGAATCGCAAAGATTTTGAGTGGCATATTTATGGATGTCGCATTTAAATATCATTGCAGGACGTCGTTGACACAATCCTTTTTTTGTTTGCCTATTTCAGCGTGTTTTTCTCCTTCGTATCTCTCTCGTGCATAGCATATGTATTTCTGTGACTTTTGAGAACGTGCTAAAAATATGAAAACCAACTGACTACTTGTTTCAATCTATATCCAAGGCATCATCTCCAGAGCTACTATCTACATATACAAGTGGGTACATCTCCAGCTGTAGTAGCAGCAACAGCAAAGCAAAGCAACATCATCAACACGACAACTCACGTAACACGAATTCATATGTGAATGGTGGTTGTTTGCGAACAGGCATTCACGAAGGTGGGAGCAGAGTTGGAGTATCCTGGCACCATTCATCTGAATAATAGCACAAACTGACAGTCATTAAAGCCACATTTCCATTTAAACACGTTCCCATTAAATCGTAACCATATAATGCTGCTGAACAGGATGAAAAGCGACGTTCAACATGTCGACTGCAAGGAACAATGAAAGCCAGAATTAGGAATGCCTTCCCAAAAAGGAAGAAAAACGAGAAAAAGAAGAAGTTGAAAAGGAATGTTCTTAAGATTTCTATGAAGGACATGCCCAAGTATACGTTGTTTGGTCTCATCAAAATGGCGAACAGGAATCAAATACAGGACTTTCATCGTAACACGTATACATACTCAATTTTATGTATATGCCTATACGAGTATAATGAATAATAGCAGAGGCGATTGCTTCGAATAATATCCATAGACCGATGCTCATCCAAATCCAACCTCGGTAATCAGAACTTCAATTCAGAGGGTGGATTGGGTACCGTACCGAGCTAAAACAAAGAAACCGAAGAAAGGCAAAATAATAATAATAAACGCTCGTATATATGCCACACCAGCCAAGTGTCGTAATACATTAAATAGGACCTGGGCTTTTGGTCCTTTTCTTGTGGTTTTGTATACGGCCGACGACGGATAGAAGGATGAAATTTTATCTGAATATGAACGGAGCTTTTGTTTAGATTTTGCTTTGCAAACAAATGGTTTTTCTTCTAAACCAACAAAAAGAAAAAGAAAATCCAATTTGACCAGAGTTCAAGTCCTTTTCATATTCGGCCGACTTAAAAGGGATATACTCGTCGGTCGTCGTACTCGTACATTGTGGTGGTTCTCCTATAGGTTTTGTATTAATTGAGTGATTTAAAAGTTAGGGTTTGCCTAGTTCCTTGCAGTTGACGAAGTGGAATTATATGTCGAGGACATTGCATGGGAGGAAGTCAAGGACTATGCAACCCCGGTCGATTGTTGTTGCATACGATTAAATAAATTAGTATAGTTGTGAAAGGTGTTAATTACTTTGCGTTTGTTTTTTTTTTTTTTTTTTTAATTTCCATGATTATGCCTTGGAACGAGTAAGCTCATTTGTTCGTATTACAGAGGAAAACCGCAGGTGAAACGGAGTGTGTTTGGAGTATTCCAAACGTGAAAAAATTATTAAAGCGTTAGAAAAATTATACAATACAATGTTATGCGGTAGAGCTCATTTTACGTACATTTGCAAAAGAGAAATTAAAATGTCCTTAAAGAAATGCTTACGAGGATTAACCTGGCATAAACTTTCAATTGTTTCTTTACGAGTACCTGTACCATGATGCAGTTAGTTGCCAGCTTAAATGAAGGTAGAGGCAAATGTTGGATTGCACTTGTACAGGGTCTTTCAGAAAGGTCGCTTATTAAATAAAAAGAGCTGTATGTAAACTTCCTCGAGACTTCTTGTATATGCGGAAATCCGAGAGACCCAATTTTAGATGCCTTTTCCATATGAATGGGGTTGGATTTAACAGTGGCTTCAATGAAGTTGTTCACCAGATCGTAAATTGGAAATCTTGACGTCCACTTAACAACACTTCGAAATAGCTTGACCTGAAAACTTTTGAATTTTCCAACGCAATTGTATCACTCGCTGTTGGGTTTTTAACAGGTCAGCGGCTAGTTTAAGCCACATGTTGACATTTGACACTTACCAAAAATCCATCCCAAATAGCAAACACGTATCAGATCTGACAACTGAGCTTATTGAAAAACCATTCAGCAAAAAATGCGCTGTTGCCGAAGATGATTTCTTTTACCAAAATTGAGATCGACTTCCAACTGTTACAGAGGGAGGCTAGTACGACGCACGTTATGCTGTAATAATGTGCATTTAGTTCCGCAGTCGATTGAAATCCGAACTAGGGAAATTCGTCAGATTTATTCTTGTGAATGCCGACAAATTGCCAGATTTCTTACGGGAACTTTCAGCTATAGCAGCATACTTCGAGCGCTGCCGCTATGCAATTTTAGTCGGAGTTTGATCCTTTGTGGACGCAAAGATACTATGACTCGACTTAAAAAAAAACACCTCTTTTTGACTCTTTTCAGTTCTTTTGGAGACTTTTTGAGACTTTTTCGTACAAAAATATATTTCCAACAAAAAGCCCATTTAGTTGCTCATCAGCAATCCCTCATGGCAAAAAATAAAAAAAAAAAAAACAATTCATCACTAATTTAGGTATATTACACAAAAACTCACTAATTTATTTCTTCCAATGTTTTCTTTTTGTTTAATTAATTTTTTTTTTTTTGTAATGTGTAAACATATTAGCTCTCGGTATGGGCCTCACGAGTTTCTCGCCATCACGCGTAACCAAACTTAGTATTAGTTCTCTGTATATGATTCTCTTTGTTCATTTCTCCTTCACACAGAGTAACTCTCTTAACAGACTCATGAATTCATGATCATGATCAATGACAATCATGGTTGACCGATAAAAATTCAATTTATAGAATTGAGGAATTTTATTTTTCCGAATCCTCTCTTAGTTAATGTCTATATCATTATAGGAATGTACTGTCCAAATTTCAGCCCTTTAGATCCAGCGGTTTCGTATGTGCGTTGTCTGTCAGTCAGTCAGGGAACTGTTTTATTTATAGCGG
Organism: Brachyopa scutellaris; assembly: GCA_949775065.1. Lineage (NCBI taxonomy): Eukaryota > Metazoa > Arthropoda > Insecta > Diptera > Syrphidae > Brachyopa > Brachyopa scutellaris. The sequence continues at coordinate 182,476,753 of OX459112.1, read as the reverse complement.
TGATGCTTTCTTGTTTTTTTCTTTTTAATAATAATAATAGATATGGAGGTCTAACGTCGTTACCATGTTTACATTATTGGTTTTTGTTGCGACTTTTTAAAATTTGTCAGCGGAAACGCTGATCCCATTCAACTGTGCATTGTGGCGACGGAGAGCCACGGCTCGATTAGCAACTGGAATGGTTTCATTGAATTACACTCAGGCTGACCATTACTTCCACGTTTACTAAATATAGCACACATTTTAATAATGACAGAACTGTTATTTCAAAAGTTAACTATTATACACTGCCAAAGTTCAGATGTTGAAAGACTCAATACTATAAAAAAGACAGAGGATACATTGGTGTTTCAGGCGACTCTGAACTTAAAAGAAACACTTTATTCTATTTAAGGAGTTTACTGTGTAGGGAGTATGAGTTCCTTTAGCATTTAACTTCTTTAAAACACAAAAATCTTTCTTCAGTCTCTTACTGCTCTAACCCAGACACATATGTAATTCTTGCTTCAGACTGGAAAACTGTGTGGCTGAACCCATTCCAAGAATCTCATTTGGAAACTGTAGAAGATCCGGTTATAGTGATATTGTAGTAAATTACCTATTGCACACATTTTTTTTGTAGTCTCAATGCTGAAGTGTCAAACGTGAGGTCAAGTTTCATCATTTCAAGCATCAACGCAAATCTAAAAAATTATTTAAATAAAAATTAATAATTTTTGTTTTAATAAAATTAGCATCCTATTTCTTCCTGTCTCGTTAAATCTCACAAATTAAAATCCGAAATTAAAAAAAATTACCATTAGCTACGGTAAGTTAAGTAATTTTATGTATGTACAATGTACATATAATCACAAGAAATTTAAACACCTGAAAAACACTGCAGATCTACAGGTTTTATATGTTCTTGAAGTTCCGTACGGAACTCTGACGAACAGACTGACAAGAAAGCGAGTTAATATTGCATTGTCATCTAGTTCTGAGCTATGTTTAAAGTAACAAGACTCAAGCTCATCGGGAAGTAAGTGTAAAATCACTTGCAAAATGTGTACCAAACAATAGGACAGACAACATACCGACCTAATAAAAACAGAGTACAATGGATTAAATGGCATAACTTGTGCAAACAAAAAATTAAAATTAAATTAAATTTTTTATTTTATTTATTTACTATATACTTTTATGTTAACTTTATATGTACTTTATGTTAAATTTTTAATTTTTAAATCTAATCATTAATATTTGTACTATTTAATTATTTATTTATTTATTAAAATATTTATTTATTTATTTATAAATCTTTTTCTTTATTTACTTGTTTAGTATTTATTTATTAATGCATATACCTATATGTATATTATGAAGTTATTTATTTATCTTTTGGTACGCGTAGGTATTTACTATTTTTTTCCTCAAAAACTAAATCTTACATCTTTTCCATTAAAATCTCACATACAATGCACCAAAAGAAAACTAATAATACTACTAATATCGACACTATTTACAATCTCGCATGTACATATATATAATATATCCTATTTCAGCTATCATAATCCGATTGTATCCATCCTGCTAAAACTAAAACAAAATCAATAAATGATTGGCTTGAATTTCATCGAACATACGAGTACACTGCTTAAAATTTACTTTTTTTCCAATGAAGTGGAGCAACACACCTCATCCGTGTGATGTTTACACATAGCTCGGGACTGTTGGATACGTTTGCATAATTTTTTTTTTTATGTTGAGAGATGCAAGAATCCAACTATCAGAAAATTCTGAAACTATACCATCTCAAAAATAACGAAGTTGTCATGGAGTCAACAGATTTCGACAGTGTTGTGGTTTGTGTCGTATTTAAGTTTCAGTTTATTGGTTTTACCACCGTTATTATAAAACCATTCTATAGAAACAAATTGCCATTTATCACTGAAATGTCCAGGTCATGAAAACAGAAAATTAAGACTAGCAGATATAATTTGCTCGGTAGTTCACACCATATAAGCACACCAATAAAATTCAGCAAACATAAAATGGAGAGTTGAGTAATATCAACAAAATCATTGAATTCGAATATATTTCACCCATTATTTGCCATGACCTTGTGACTGTATAATATTCAATTTATAAAATAACATCCACATTTTATTTTTCTAAAACATGATCATGTTCAGAAAGGTAAACTTTATGTAATTATAAATTGATGAAAACTTTTTCGAAAATCTGAAAAGCAAAGTTAGAATAAAATTTCTGCCAAACTTGGGAACAAACAAGTTCGATAAAAGTTCTTCAATTTTGTGGCTTACGATAAATCAAATCATTAATGCTTCTAAACCAAAAATCTTCTCAAGGAACATTTTAATTGGATATGTACGCATGTATACGTTTATCTGGATTGGCTTTTAGAGCTCATTTTCTATTCCTTTTACCGTGCGGTATTTGTGGCGAATGAGTGATATTTAATATTTCAGCTATGTTGATACAGTAAACTTGGTGGGGTTAGTAAAACAAAACATCATTTCCATTGTATTATATACATCTTCTATGTCGGTATGTGAATATTGAATAACTTAAAAAAAAAATTACCAACTTTCATATATGAGGTATTTTTATTTTAATTGGTTCTTTATAATTTATTTGGACTAGTTTTTGAACACAACATTAATCAAGTGACCGCCTATTGACTAAAGCAAAATGTCCCCTTTTTCGAGCATCTCGGGCGGTATGGCGATGATTTGGGCACGAATGTGTGCCTCAAGCTCGTCAAGACCTTTTTCACATATCTGTGGGCAGACATAATGAGCCAACATCCACCGTTCAGAGTTAACACCACTGAACGACTATTTTCTATGTACTGCCCGGGTTCAATCCCAGCCCGGGTTCAATCCCAGCCCGGGTCCAACAACTAAAAAAGGGGTTTTTTGACGGTGCCACCTCTTTCGAATGTCTGACAAGCAATCAAAGAGTATCATTTGTCACGATTGAGCTTCTCAACTCGCCGTTCGGAGTCGGCAGAAAACTGTAGGTCACTTCCATTCGTGCAAAAATATAACACGCACACACAAATGGTTGCGAGAAGCAGGCCCAGGTAGCAAGCGTCACTATTTCGACGCATTGTTTCGGTACGAAGCGATTCATGGTTAAAATTGTACTGAATTGACGTTTCAAAAATATGTCTACTCAAGTCAATCAAGTCAGATGGCGCACCCTGTATATGGTCAGTTTTCAAAAATTATGCTTTTTTAAAGAAAACATGGTACAACGCCGCGGCGTTCATTAGTCTTTTGAAAAGCATTATCCTGCTCTTGTTCCAATACTACATAAAATTTACTGCAGTGCTTTTAGTTCCACTGCATTAATTATTATTATTTTTAAGATACATAGCCGACAAATTAGTCCTCATCCTCGTATAATGGGGCCATAATTCAGAAGCACATTATGACATTGATTATGTCCTTGTAATTTAATATTTATCATTGCTTGTCGAAGTACGACTATTGTCATGCTATAAGCCAATAATTTGTACTTGTCGTATAGTGTCGTTGTGTTTCTCTCAGTTATAATGTTCGAAACAATGACTAATTATCTATCATCCTGCGATGATTTCCGGAAATTGTACGTATTGCTTATCCACTCGAGCAAGCAACCATTAATAATAGAAAACTATTCATCACATCACATGCGAACAGGATACATTGTGAGATGCTATGCCAATTATGATACATACATGTAGCTGAAACCGTCAATTAGATGCAATTGGATTTATTAATGTAGAATATATAGTTGAGTTTAAAAATTTCGATTGCGTCTAAGCGACTATGTATTTTATTTATCTTAGTATTTAAAAATCACGTGTTTGTATATGCTAATCTCCGAAACCGCCAAACCGCTTTTGATGAAATTTTGTGAACATATATGGATGGTTTCAGTTTGAAAGATAGGAGCCAAGTTATTAACAAATTCTATTTTTATTGATCAAAATGACTCATATTCACAACATACACAGTGTGCAAAATAATATTCCGGACACGAACCATATCTCAGCAGCCAAGAGCGCCATCTATTTATTGGAACATGCGTTTGAATATTTCTCTAATATCTGTCAAAATTTCATGACATTTGGCTGACATTTAACAATTATAAAAATTCTTTTTCCAGAACACCTTTTCATTTGATGTTAAAATTTTAACATAGAACAAAAAGCGGTCATTAAATTCCATGCAAAACTTGGTAAAAATGCATCAGAAACATTCTGATTGATGCAACAAGTTACGGTGATGGTTGTTTGAGTCGAACAGTTATTTTTGGGTGACAAAAACGTTTTCTGGGCAGCAGAGAGACGCTGGAGGATAACAAACACAGAAGGAGGCCATTTTCAGTTCGGACGCTTGAAAGCATCCTAAAAGTATGTGATTTTGTTGCAGACGACCGCAATGCTTTAACTAGAATGATAAAAGAGGCCTTAAACATCAACAAAGAGACTATTGAAACATTTTCACAATATACATATGTTGGTTAAGTGCCAAAAGAGAAAATTATAATATCTGGACCCGATAGGTGGCGCTGGAGTCAAGTTATTCACAAATTCTATATTTATTGAAAAAATTAATCACCTTAATAATTTGATTATTCGGTATTTCATACATATGTTATGTATACTTTTTGTTTGTATGTTCTCGATAAATTCCGAAACTACTCGGCCGATTGAGCTCAAACTTGGACATTTTTCTTTGTTATTATATTTTGCATTATTTTATATATGTATGTATGTTACCGGCAAAACCCGATTTCATCAACCCTCGCTGTGCGTATGGAAAATATGAACATCAAGCGGTGTTGCCATTACAAAATTAAAGCAAATCGTTACAGCCTTTTCTGTGGTTTTTGTTAAGAGCTTTGGGATTTTGTGCTTTGAGAGCCAAAAAATTAATTTGAGTAGCAGAGGGTGTTGCCGCTAATTTTTTGTTTGCTTATATCTCCTAAACTAATCGTTTCCGATATACATATACCATTCATATGAAAATACAGTACAGCCTCGCTAGTCCGGATACATAAAGTTTCGGCTCTGTCCGGAATAGCGAAATGTCCGGACTATAGAGAAAAAACAAAACGCTTTTCAGTTTTTTCGCGTAACCTCTTTAGAAGAAGGACATCCATTTGAGATGCATTATTTTGTTCAGCCCACTGAATACCCCTGGAAAATAATTTCATTGCTCATTGTTTGAAATTTTCGCAACTTCTTTATTTATATATTTATCTTCTTCACTGTCTTTTTTGTCATATTCATCGACATTTAGTTAGATTTGTAAAGTGGACTGATTAATGTCTTCATCAGAAAAGTCCGTTCATTTTGACCAGTTGCCCATTTATTTATTTCATCTGTAGATGTGCTACCATTTGGATCAATGACTCTAATCATGTCATGAATTCTATTTAAATCGACAAGCTTCAAGAGTCAACTAGTTGCCGTAACTGTTCAAGAAGTATAAGCTCTGCATTACTCCATTTGGATGCGGATTCTGGCCATGATATTGATTTTTTTTTTTTTCATATGTTTTATCTTTAAAAGAACTCCAAAATAATGAAAACCTAACGCAACTGAGAAGGCTCGCCATAAAATGCAACAGAGCATGAAAAATCAACAGATACATATGTGCATATGTACATCAACTTGCAATGAGTAAAATCGCAATAGTACAATAATGTCTAGATTCAAGAGGCGACTACAAGCGACGACAAGCAGGGGAACTTCCATAATTGTATGAACATACATACATATGTACATATGTACTTATGTATTTACATATTTCCATAGAACAGAGTCAAATTATATACGCATTTTAAAACTCTGTCCGGAATGTAGAGGTAAAATTTTGAAATTGTCCGAAATATAGAGGTGTCCGGACTACTGAAGTGTCCGGGCTAGCGAGGTCCGGACTAACGAGGCTCTACTGCACTCGAAAAAATCCCCGTAGAACGTTCTAAAATTTCATCAAATTCGAGGTGGAGTCCACTTTGTAAACAATTATCTTTATTTCGTTCAACAAATTGTGTTGTTTTGAAGTCAGCAAATGGTAGCCCTACGGGTTTTGCTCTCCGATTTGCGGCGATTTTTCATGCATACTACGGTAACCCAGTCAGAGCTTAAAAAAGGGACAAATCTATGCAAGCTATTGCAACCAGACTGGGAGGCAAACGTCCTATCTTTCCGGTACTAATAATTCGGTTGGGACAGAGTATAGTTTATTATAATTAACACACAGATTTAGGGATCCTGGTCCTTTTGACATATTATCGTTAAAAAAAGGCATTCTTTGATGATAATTTGCCGATTTTTAACATTTTTAACTACACTTATTAAATAAATTAATGCACCCGCTTTAGTATCTTTTTCAATTGCCAACCAAAAGTTCACCGAAATACCAAATAAACGTTCTGTCAATTTATTACAATTTCCACACCACATAAAACCAATAACAACAAAAACAAAAAAAAGCTCAAACAAATAGTTGAATCGAATTCCTCGATCTACTCAAGAGCAATTAACTTGAACACCACTAGCTTTAATTCCAACACCCAGCTGGAATATAAGGATTTAGCTCCACCCTGACCCCCAGCCCACTTTATCACTTTGCGAGTGCCTGCGAAGAAAAAGTCCTGTTTATATATTGCGAGCAATTATCTGGTTAAGAGTCCTTCAGCGAAATCCATAAATATTGACTTTTGTTAGATTGAACCACAAACAAAGGCAGTATCCTCTCGTTAGGGGTGGTTCGTCGGCGGCGGCTAGCATCCAATGGTTGTGTTCTGGGCTCGCTAGTTGGTGAAAATGTGCGGATAGCGGATAGATCATTTTCTCCCGTTTGTTTACACATGAATTAAGTAGTAGATGAGCAGCAGCACATGAAGAGGGGGAAATACACACACACATAGATAGATAGGTACTTAAGGTATATACGACCTTCGTATAGCGGTGTCTTCCAATTTCCACATTATTCATTTCTTATGAAACATGTGAACAAGTCGAAGATTGTGCGCCACACGACCTACCACCTACACATGTACGCCCTTCGATGAGTCTACGAGTATGTATAATTTACGACAACAATAAATCGAAAACCAAAATCTAGTACCAATTCCGCACAATCCGCTTAATGAACTGATATATTGGTAATTCATTTTTACGAGATAATAGAAGTATTTCAGTACGTGAGTCGGGATCGGGGTACTCGGGAGTATTTCACGTGCGCTAATAAGTCGTTAGTGTCCTTGGTGCGGGGACGACTTAGGTTTGCGTTCGAATTTAATTGCAGAATCAATGGGAAATTATTGGCTGATTTATGTCAATGGGACTCAGCCACGTTGTCGTAAATTGAAAGGACGATGCATCAATTTGAAGAGGCCTGCGTAATGCAAATGCGGTTTTTCCCCCTATAATTGTCCTGGCAGTGTTATTCATCACGTCGGTGATTATATTGCCATCCTTAATCTGTTTTTCTATTTTTGGTTTTTTTCAATTTCAATCATTTGTATTGGTCTTGAGGCTTTTAATGGTTTATTTGGTGGGTGTTATGCGGCTTACGATGATGATACTTCGTTTAGCTCGTCCTTTCATTGTTGAACGATAAAGAGAAAAGTTGAAAGTACTTTACCGCAGATTGAGTAAATATTTGCATGGTTTTTTTCTCGGTTGATGTTTCTTTCTAAGTAAATATTGAATGCGTGCGAATCGAGAATTCTGTACGCACATGTGAGTCTGCAATCCATTTGCTCGAAATACGAAATACTCAGAAGACGATTGTGTTTTTTTTTTACATTCTTTTTATGCGAGACATCAAGTAATGTAACTACTAACGTGGGAATTTTTAAACCTCCTCTGGTGAAATGGTGAATAATGCAGAGAGCAATTTTGCTGAAAATAGAAAGCAGTTGGAAATTCAAATATAAATTCAGCGTGAAAACGATTGCGAGAAATACTTACCTATGCACATGGCAGTCGTCAACAAAAATTGAAGTTCTTTTATTTGAAAGATGTGCAAGCGAATTTCTTTGTCACAGATGGGAATGGAATGAATTCATATGAGGGTACTTTTTGACAAGTGACTTTGAAAAGGAAATGCGACAGGAAGGATATATGTAGTTTTGCTTTCATAGATTTCATAGTATGTCACCGAAGTAGGAAGATAATTCTCTGCTGAAAAGGTAAACTACCTTAAGTCTATTTTCATAGTTTTTTAGGAGAGCAAAAAAACATCAAAAAACGTAATTTGAAAAAAGCCTCTAACTATTACCTCTTAGGGAAGGGCTTTTTAGAACCGAAATTGTATCTTCTTTTTTCCTAGCCACATTTCAAAACTATATTTTAAAAAATCAGCGAAATATTAAGCAAAATGCAAGTAAAGATGATTTACCTTTCGTGTCTTTGCACTTCAAGAAATCTTAAGTTGAGATAAGATACTTTAGCGAATTTTGTAGAGAATCGATGTCAGTTCTTAAATCGACTTAAGATGAATCGCAAATGTCAGTGCATTGTTTAATGAAACATGAGCATAACATAAGATGTTTTGTACTTTTTGAATTCAAAACTTTAGGTCATAAAATAATTGTTTTCTTCTTCAAAAGAAAATAAAAAGCATTATATTCAATAACATCGAACTATGCTTGTCCGACAAGTATAAATTAATTCTGTAACAGAACTCAAATCGTTTCACTTGTCCAAAGAATTAATTTTCCTTGACTTGCTGGCATTCTACGACAAGTGTCAAGCAATAAATAATAAGTGTCAATAAACAGATGATCACTTACATACATCAAAATTAATTCTTGGCTCAAAAACGTTCAACCTGTGACGAGGCTCACTCTTATCACTATCAAACTCAGAATCAAAAAAGTATATTTTCAATTAAATATTATTTTATTGCTATATTATTATTCTGCTTTTAGATATTACATAAAGAATGCACTTGTCAGCTTTTGACAATATTCAAATCACCTGTCCTCAATGAACCACAGTTCTATAAGTGTTTCTTAATACTTGTCGTGTTCTGTTATAGAAATAGGGAAATTATATAATTTCACAATTGTCATCTTTCCTCTGGACAAGTATTGTCGAAGTGTTCACGGACTTGTCGTTTTGTGTTACACAATTTTGTACAAGTTGTCGAAATTCACATGTCCTACAAGTAGATACTTGTCACGTTGTGTTACAGGCCTCTAGTCCATCTTCGGTTGGCAAGTTTAAATAAAAATGATGGAAATTAATATTTATTAAATCTTATATGTCCACCAGATATTTCTTCTTTGCTAAAGTTATGTTAATAGGCCCGCTATAAGATGCTTTCAGGAATTTTCGTTATCTTTTCCTATTTCCACCTGTTTTTTTTAGCATTCAGTATTCGAAGAATGACAGCTGCACGACAATAATCCTTACTATACATAAATCCTGAGACGTATTAAAAATCTATATGCAATGCACTGAAATAACATCTTAAGTTGACGATGATTTAGTAATGATTCGCCTAAATGCACCCGGCAAAATATCTTATGTCGACATAAAAAACAAAAAATAAAAATAAATATTTGGCATCAGCAGTCCTAGGTAGAACCAAGCCTAGCTTCCCGCAACCATTTGTGTGTGCGCGTTATATTTTTGCACGAATGGAAGGGACCTACAGTTTTCTGCCGACTCCGAACGGTGAGTTGGGAAGCTTTACATGACAAATGATACTCTTGAACGCTTGTCAGGTATTCGGAAGAGGTGGGCACTGTGAAAAACTTTTTTTTTTAGGTGTTTGCGGTGGGATTCGAACCCAAGACCGCTGGCTCAGTAGTCCGACGCACTAACCACTTGCGCTACGGTGCCCACGTCGACATAAATCTGATAAATTTTTTTTTTTAAATTTGAATATTATCCTAAGTAGACTTGGGATATTTTACTTTTTCACACATTTGATACACATTTTACATGCATTTTATCTTAAGTCGACTTAGGTACACAATTTTTAGTGACTTCCACGGAGCAAACAATCTTATATCGACATAAGATGTGTTAGCTTTTCACGAAAATATTTTGGCCAAAATATCTTAACTGAAATAAGATGCTTTTTTTAAAAGCAGTATATCATCTTATGTGGACTTAAGATAATTTAGCAAATGCTAATATGCATTTTTATCGACTTAAGATGATTTTGTTTTTCTATAACTCGGGTTACAAGATAGGTACAAGGACGAGGATTTGATACAACTACGCGTATTGAATTGGCGAACGTAATGCAATAAACTGTTAAGAATTTACTTAAGTCGACTTAAGGTAGTTTACCTTTTCAGCAGGGAATTGCTACAAAACTGAAGAAGTGTTAAGAGAAGAAGGTAATTGCTTTGACGAATCGACGAAGTACATGGTAAAACTATACTACAAATGCAACAACTTGTGAGATTTAGCTTTAGTTTTGAAAATACAATAAATTGGTTTTGTGGTTGGTTTTCTTTTTTTTGGAAAGACAAAAAAATGGAAATAAAAAATGCACTCGTCCGAAATAATCTTAAAAAACGATTTTTTTTTCGCAAAGGGTTCTTCTTATGGAGTATTGTTAACGCCAGGTTTCGGCTTCCTCAGATATGAAACCTTGGTTGATTTCATTGTTTTCTGGGTATCTCTATCTGCTTACTACAGAAACTTCATTACTTACTTACTAAGGTGGCGCTTCAGTCCAGGGTGGACCAAGGCTTCAACCAACAAACCCTTCACTTAAACTTAAACTTAATTTAGGTGTTTAATTTTAGAAGAAATAATACTCCTTTTAACTGCGTTTAAATAAAATTGATACCTTTTTTGGCTTTTTATTTATCTTGCCCATGAACATTTCTGACTTTCAGAGCTCCCGCTCGAAATGCCGACTACCTGGATGTCAGTAACGGACATTTGTCAGGTGTTCGATATGCAAAGCATTGTTTTAAAATTTTTCATCAAAAATAATTCTTAAATAAACAAACTTAATTAAAAAATAGTTTTTTGGTTAGATACAGACTCATTGTATCATATTTGATACAACACACTCTTTTTTTAAAAATAAATTTACTCTATGATAAGCCCTATGAGTGACCTTAAGTAACATTAAATACATTGCCATTCTGGAACGTAGCTTGGGTCTGAGGAGGATAGGCACAACTTCCATCAATTTGCTCCCAAGAACAAGATCCGACTCACGTTCAACCTGAAGGAAGGCCCGACCCATAGGATCCGTCGACCTCGTTACGTTGAACGTTGACGCTGACGCTGGCGTTTGATGCAAAGAGCCATCCCATAAAGTCCGGCACAAACTTACGTTGAGAGATAGCAAAAACAAAAAAACAAACATTTTCTTTTCAAATCCCAAATATCAACCCGTGCGTCGATTGTCAACAGTGATGACGCCGTTTCGTAGCCGTAGCGTAGACGAAACGCGAATTCAGCTCAGCACAACACACCAGAATCCAATGAACAATCGAAACAATGGATTTCCTTAGGCGAATCGAAGCCATAGAAGGTCATGCCGACAGTTGTTTGGGATGCGCGCGGTGTCATCCACATTGATTACCTTGAAAAGGCTAAATCGATCACCGGTGCATATTATGAAGAGCTTCTGGATCGATTCGACGCCATTTGGGGAGGAAAAAGTTATCTTCCACCAGGGCAACGCACCGGCGTTGCAATGGCAAAATTGCAGGACTTAGGTTACGAATTGCTTCCCCATCCAGTATATTTTCCAGATTAAGCCTACTGTGACTATTTCCTGTTTCCAAACATTAGGAAATGGTTTGGCGGTGAGAGATTTGTGTCGAATGAAGAGGTTATCAATAAAACAAACTCCTATTTTGAGGGCATCGAAAAATCATATTATTTGGAGCGCATCAACAACTTGGAGAAGCGTTGGACGAAGTTCATAGAGCTTAAAGGAGACTATGTTGAGAAATAAAATGTTCTTTTGCCGAAAAGAGTGTTCCACCCACCCTCGTATGCATGGCATTTGTAAATGTCCTTTAATGCTTTCAATGAGTGGGATATTATTCACAATATGTGGGCTAGTTTTCTAAGGATCCATTTTAAATTGAAAGGCACAAGAATACTTTAATTTCGTATGTGGGTAGCAAAAAGTAAGCCTCATCTGCTTCTTCGTCTTCGAAAGCCAAGGCAAAATCACTCAATGTCACCAACAAACTTCTCATTCATTCTATTTTTGTAATTTCCAATCGTTAACAAGAGAGATCAACTATGACAATATGCTTCGAAACTAAATAGAGTATATAATTACAAGCGTCTAGCATCATATTGCAATACAAATTGTCTTCTACAGAAAGTAACATTTTGTATTTCGCGACAATTGAATTCCCAAACGTGGTATTCTTGCAATAATAATAGCTCCCGCAGTGACAATACAAGCTTCTCGTAATCCAACCTCATTAAACTCATTACGACGACTATTAGTAGACTAGCGGATAATTAACCCACCCACGTCCCACACGAGCTATTTCATGCTCATGCTACAACGCAAGTTTTATTGGTACCGAACGCACAACGAGGAAAAGTAAGAAGTGAGGACACCAACTATAAATAGAACGTATACAAGGATTCTGAGAAAAACTCACTGAAGTAATAAAATGATATAAAATATTCTTTTCAAGTTAAATGTTGATTACAGCTAAAATGTCAAAAGATTATTTTTTGTAAAAGAGAATAATTTGGATATTAAAAAATATAAAATCAATACCTAATTGAATATCCTTTTGATGTTTTCAATTTCTTAGAATTTTAACTTATTGCTGAAAAAAACAAAAAATCAAAGCTCATTAACTTTGATTTGCGTCGTATTCGTTTTGTATACACGTTACGGTTGAATAAAATATTTTTATTTATAGTTTTGTTTTGTCGTGTTGTTTATTTTCACCATTTAAAGGAAAATCATGTGAAAAAGTGAAAATGTATTTTTTTTTCGTTCACGCACGCTTAAGAAAACGGGGGGGGAAAGAAACTTAAGAAACGACGTGGCGCCTCATAATAGTCCTGCCATTATTCCGATTGTGTTTTCCCTTCGAATTTTCTATTTTTATTTTCTTTCATTCGCATTCAGCTGAATATCGATTTACTTTCGAGTTGACCTCTTTCGTTTTTGGGGGGACCGCGGGCCATAATTTTTATCCGATTACAATTTACAATCATGATAATGCCAATATTTCGCCAGACAGAGTGTCGTTTAACTTCGGCGGTGATATTGAGAAGGACGATGACGATGATATAGTGCTTATTGAAATGAGTTTGCAGATAAGAAATATTTCAACAATCAAATGGTATTGCGTACTCGTATTTTGTTTCAATTTTTTTTTTTTCTTTTTGCATTTTTCTCTATTAAGGGTTTGTATTGGTTTTGCACCATCGCGGAAAATATTTGGTTTGTCTAAAGTTTAAAATAAATTAATGGAGGTTAAAACTAGAGTTCGACCGAAGGCAATTTTTTGGCCGAATCAGAAGTTCGGTTTTTTTTTTTTTATCAAGCCGAACCTGATGAATAAGGATATTTTAAATATTCTCTGGTGGGTTGAACTGCAATTTCAAGTGCAAGTTTAGTCGAGAATACCTCAAGGGGTTACATGGGCTTACTCGGGTAAAAAACGGCTTATTTTTAACAGTTTTTTTTTTTTTTCTATAAAAAATGAAATATTTCATTCAAACTTTTTATTGCCTTAAATATACACATTTGACAAAGAGTTTCGCAAATTTTTGTGTAAAAATATTTAAAATTCTGCCATTGCGACGTCATTTTCGGTGATCCCTCGGAAAAAATGTGCTTGCGCGTTGACAGCAGAACTCACGACAGGATCTACTGAAGTTTTAGTTAATAAAGGGTGATTTTTTAGCTGGTTTGGTTTTGGCAACACTGGTTTTGACAGCTGACGTGTGTTTAGTACCTTGTGTCACTGTCAAACAGCTTCAGTTTGGTTTGCAATTTAACCATGGATCGTCTTACAAATGAACAACGCTTGCCAATTATTGAATTTTACTATCAAAATTCGTGCTCGGTTCGAAATGTTCATCGCGCGCTGCTTCCATTTTATTTTTATTTTTTTTATTTTTTTATTTTGGTTGAATGGGTACGTAAATAAGCAAAATTGCTGCATTTGGAGTGAAGATCAGCCAGAAGCATTGCAACAGCTACCAATGCATCCCGAAAAAGCCACTGTTTGGTGCGGTTTATGGGCCGGCGGCATTATTGGGCCATATTTCTTCAAAGATGATGCGAATCGCAGCGTTACTGTCAATGGTGAACGCTACCGAGCGATGATAACAAACTTTTTTTTGCCCGAAATGGAAGTTCTTGACTTGCATGATATGTGGTTTCAACAAGACGGTGCCACATGCCACACAGCACGCGAAACAATGGCGCAATTGCGAGGCGAGTTTGGTGAACAGTTAATTTCACGTTTCGGGCCGGTCAATTGGCCGCCTAGATCGTGCGATTTGACACCATTAGATTATTTTTTGTGGGGGTATGTCAAGGCTAATGTCTATAGGGACAAGCCCGCTTCGATTGACGCACTGGAAGCCAACATCCATGCATTCATTCGTGAGATACCGGCCGATATGTGTGAAAGAGTATGCCAAAATTGGACTCAGCGGATGGGCTACCTGAGACGCAGCCGCGGTCAACATTTGCATGAAATTATCTTTAAACATTAAATTGCAAGGTTCAAACTATCGATTCAAATAAATATTTCATTCATTTTTTCGAATTTTTTGTGTTTTTTTTTTAAAAAAAGTTCTCAACCTCTTAAAAAATTATGTACCTTAAACTAGAACTTGGACGAACGAATAAGAAAAAGTGAAAATTGGATTTTTGGCAGACATTTTTAAATAAAATTTAAAAATTTCGGTAAAATATTGTATTCCACTCTCAAAAGACTAGCTTCAATATAAACACACATCAGCTTGAACTGCACTTCTACAACAGAATTATTGCCGACGCATTAACGAATTTCGTGAAACGAAACGAAACGAACATTTTATTTTTGCAGGAAACGATAAATTCTACATTCGGCTTCAGTGAAATCTTCGGTCGCATTTATCCGAAGGTTGAATTTTAGCCAAAGGTGGCCGAAGCCGAAGCCGAATGTTCGGTCGGACTCTAGTTAAAACATGTTTATTTTTGGATGAATGAAGGAATGAGATTAATATTGCGTGAATTTCGCTTTTAACCGGACCAACAGCCTTTATACTACGAGTATAGGGCAGTGCCAAAAAAGCAGAGCTGTACTGTTACTAAACAGTCCGAATAAATATATTCGGAATTAGAAACGCATTTAATAATTGCTATACCTACCACTTTCAATTCTTGAAATAATAATTTTCGCTTATTTATTGACACCATCTGCATGACTACATATATCTTCACGCACTACTTGTTTCCAACTAAAATTAACACTTTCTGAACTCTTCAGATACTGAAAGGTCTTCTAACTATAGGAGTGTTTTTTTTTTAAATTTTCTCGGCTCCTGATAATGTACATACTTATTACATACATATGTATGTATGTATGTATGCAGAGTTTAACGCTTCCCGACACTTTAGATATTAATAAAAAATATTACCAAAGTTCGAGTTGTGACTGCACAACGTTTGTTCACCAAAGAATTGGGTCACCGTCACCATTATTCTGGGCTGGGCAGGCTATACGCTACGCAGTGGAAAAGTTTGAGCGTGATTTCAGTTAACAGAACAATAAGCCACCAATTAGACAACTAAAGCGCGAAATGAGCCTTCATCGTTACATAATCGTATTGTCTCAAATGTTGAAGCCAAACGATCACAGATTGCGTCAGAAGTTAGTTGATTACTTTAAGTTAGGTGGCGCTACAGCTCGGAGTAAACCTGGGTCTGCTTCTCGCAACCATTTGCGCGTGGGTGTTATATTTTTGCACGAATGGAAGAGACCAACAGTTGTTTGTCGACTCCGAATGGCGAGGTGAGAAGCTTATAGATAAATGATACTCTTTGCGTACTTGTCAGACATTCGAAAGAGGTGACACTGTGAAAAAATTTTTAGGTGCTGAACCCGGTCAGTGTTACGTAATAGTCCAAAGCACTTACCACTACATCACGGTGCCGACAAGTTAGCTGATTTGGACCTTGAAAACTTGGACGATGATTCTGATTCCGCAACAAATTATCATTTCACATTTGAGGTGCATTTTTGTATGAATAGCTTTGTCCACTCATATGATTTGACACTCCTATAATATTTTCTTTAGGGCTACGTCAAATGATAAGTTTAAAAACCCGACAATCTAAATATGTACAAATTTGGATCATTTGGAAGCCAGCAGTCGTGGATATTTCGCCGGCATACAGCCGCAAGCGTCAGTCTCAGCAAAGCCCTTATGGATTTTTGAACATTATCGTATTCTGAGCAAAATAAAGTAAAAACCAAATTGATATGTCAAACCGTTGCTTTTTTTTATTTAAAATTGAATTCCAATGCTCTTAATGAAAGAAAGAAAGTAGATATACGATGCAACACTACCTTCAATAATAATAATTATATAGACATCTAAAACATGCACAGACAAGAGTCATTACAGTCGCTGCATGAAATTAAGAATTTGCAGATTAGGTACTTTGTATTATAAATGAAATTTTGTAGAATTTTGTAGAATTTTGAAAATATAAAGATTATATTCGGCTTATAGCTATATCAGGTATTGTTATAACCGATCTCTACTGTACTTAGTGTTTATAAATAATGGTCACAGAAAACAAAATACATAATAGCTTCAGCTATCCTAAAGAGGTCTAGCTTTTCGCAACAATTTGTGTGTGCGAATGTATCCTAAATTTTTAACCTAACTAACCTAAAGATGTCAAAATGTTCGAAAGTTCGTTAAGACCGCCAACTTGGTCTGCAAGTTTGTCTAAAGATTTTTTAAAATGCTGTTGTATCAAAATAATCCTCTTAGCTACTAAATTTGATGAAAATCTTTTCCTGCTCCTTTAACCAGATTAAAATATTCATCATAAAACCAATATGAGCATCAAAATACGACAACGACGTGGACTTTATTTTTCTTCTCGAAAACAAAAAAAAATATATATATCAATGAAACGTTTTCTGTGCGAACAAGCGAATTGAATAAGAAAAATAAATTGGATTGGACACAATGGAAATTACAACCTAAATTGAATTCTCTATACGTTCGCTCTATTCGTTGGCCACCGTCGTGTTTTGTGGTGCGTTTTGTCCTTGTAGAGTTGATGAGTGGATGGGGAGAATGCAGTCGTGGTAGTTTTCTTAAGAAATTGAGGACATTTTTGTATTTTCCATTTTCACTGCATTTGATAAAATTGGAACGTTCAGATCAATTTATCAGGCATCATGATGCATTTGAATTAAGAGACAGCAGTTTCAAAAAAAAAAAAAAAAAAACATACACAGTGAACTCTCGCTAATTCGAAATTCACCGGACCAATGACAAACTTAGAATTCCTCTTTCTTAAGGTGGCGCTACAGTTCGGGGTGAACCAGGGCCTTTGAGGAAAAACAAATAGAATTCACTTCGAATTATAGAGGTTAAAAAGCAATTAGGTATGTTCGAATTAAAGTTTTCTTCGATTAAAAGGAGTTTTCTCATGGTTCTTTTCGAATCATAGAGGTTCACTGTATATAGTATGTAGCAATCAAATTAAGGGAATGCAGTGTGTAAATAGGTAAGTTTGTGCAAAGCAAGGGAATTCAATTGACACTAAGCAAACATTCACTGCTTCCAGACGGACCTAATTCGGGACCTCGTATGTAAGAAATATAAGAGGCTAGTAATAGGTCTAAACTTTGGAATTCGAAGTAAAATATTTAAGTCGCAAACGCGGAGGATTTTCCTCTCGAAACGACCAAGGATATCTTCATCCGCTTTCGATAAGGTCCACGCTTCAGCTCCATATAGTAGGACTGGGATGATAAGGACCTTATATAGAGTCTCCTTAGTTGATCGAGAGAGGGTTTTACTGCTCAATTGCTTTCTTAGCCCAAACAAACAACGATTGGCAAGAGGTGGTGGGTATCAATTTGGACTTCTTGGGTTTTTTGAGATCTGTCGAAGTATGAACATTTTGCCTATGGTGGACTTTCTTGACCTAAAACCGCACTGTTAAGGGCCAATCAGGTTGTTGACGAAAGGTTTCAGGCATTTACACAATATGGTAGATAAGACCTTCTAGGCGTTGTTGAGGAGACTGATGCCTCTGTAATTCGAGCAGTTGAGGGGTATCCTTTCTTCTAGACTGAGCGACCGATGCTGAGATTCCATTGAACTGACCAGATCTTAGAGATGAGTTGGTGTATGCTCACTACCAAGTCATCTCCAGCTGCTTTAAATAGCTCTGCATGTAAACCGTCTGGTCCAGCAGCCCTGTTGAACTTAAGCTTGCATATTGATATCCTCACTTCGTTTTGGTCAGGTGGATGGGTGTTTTGGCCATCATCCTCTAAATTGAATGGTTCATTCTGCCTGACAGCAGAGTATTGGTCTTCATCGCCATTATACTGTCTGCAGAAGTAGTCTTTCCATATTCTCAGCACCGACTGTGTTTCCACTACAAGGCTTCCTTCGTCATCTCTACAGGTTTCTCTACGGGACTTGTTTCCCTGACACATTCTTTTTACTTTCTGGTAAAACTTCCGTACATTGTTCCTGAAGTAGTATTTCCATACCAATTAGAAAAATTCCCAGTGAATTTCAGGCAAAAATTCATGTCATTCAAATATACGCCATCGTCATCCTCGAATAATGAATGAAAGTTGCCCCCATTAACCATTCATATACTAAAGGATATTCAAGCGGCTGTAAAAGCACAAGGCGTAGATCTAATTGACTCCAAATCAGTCCTAAATTGCTTCAATACTCTCCGAAACCTCTCCAATAGAAACAAAGTTAAACGGACACGAGGGTGGTGATGGAAATAATTTAGCCGACGAACTAGCTAGAAAATGTTCGGCTGATTCCTTTATTGGCATTGAGCCATTGTGCAATATTCTGAACTCAGGTATAAACTTAAAAATCCAAATTTGGAAAAATACCCAGATTCTTCGCCAAGCTAAATAATAATAATAATATTTGGCTTCAGCAGTCCTAGGTAGAACCAAGCCTAGCTTCCCGCAACCATTTGTGTGTGCGCGTTATATTTTTGCACGAATGGAAGGGACCTACAGTTTTCTGCCGTCTCCGAACGGCGAATTGGGAAGCTTTTCATGACAAATGATACTCTTGAATGCTTGTCAGGCATTCGGAAGAGGTGGGCACTGTGAAAAACTTTTAGGCATTTGCGGTGGGATTCGAACCAAGACCGCTGGCTCAGTAGTCCGACGCACTAACCACTTGCGCTACGGTGCCCACTCGCCAGGCTAAAAGACTCCTTAAATCCTTCCGCATTAGATCCACAAAACACCTATACATCAGTAGGAATAATATGAATAGATTACTGGGATTTCTAACAGGTCATTTCCACTTAAACAAAATAGGTCTCATTCAGGTAACTGAATGTCATCTCTGCATGGAAGACGACGAAACTGCGGAACATATTCTATGTGAATAAATCGTAACTCCCTATTGACCTATTGACAGGTGGAACTAAATTATGCTCAATCTAAGCTTAAATCCCCCCAGCTTAGGAAACCTCTTAAATGTCAGAAATAATGGAACCAGTTTCTAACTCACTTTGATAAATTCCCTGGGTTTCACTTTGTTCTATTTCTGTTAGTTCAGTTTTAGATTAATACGACGCGCGGTCGTAACTCTCAAACTGGATAATGCAACTTCCTCCATCGAAAAAGACTCGATTGTTAAACCTTCAAACTTTTCATGACACCCTCCCCCCAAAAAGTATTCCGATTTGTATTACAGTCAAGGTAACCAAACACACGTACATATACTAATGCACAATAATGTAGTCCCGAGTTTTCGAAATGTTTGCTGTCCAAAAAGTTTTCACAAAATCTCACTCACTATAGGAGGGGGACTTTTTCCTGTTTTTCGCATTCGCTTTGGCTCTTTACAGTCATCGATAAGGGTCGTCGTTGGTCCCCTTTTCCTTTTATTGCTTCATTTTAGTTTCATAAAATTTTATTTGAGCCAATTTTATCCGGCAATGAGAAGCATATGAATTTTACACTAAATTACAATACACTCGATGTCCTAATAAACCGCCCTTCCCAGTCGGAGAGGCAAAAGGCGAAAGGATCCCCTCGAAAAAAAAAAAAAAATGTAAATTTCTTTCCAAACAATAGCAAGCGAAATATAAATTGAACAACAAATCTACATAAGTACACACAATGTTGGGCCAGGAAGACTGTCTAAAAAGTCCCTCGGCACACTTTAACACATTTTATTAGAAAACCATTTAAACAAAAAGTTTTTCTCATCCCCCCCTCGATGCTCATCCCCGAATGGGCTGCGAATGTTTTAGCCAGAGACTATTGAAGTCGTCAACAGAAAACCAAAAATTCTCCACCGCGTCTAATGGTGGACGGACGGTGTCTAGGTTCTGCTCTGAATAACATTGAGTTCGAATACTACCCGTACCTGTGTAACACATTCGTTCTCGTGATACTATCGAAAATGTTTTCGATGTAAAGATGCAAAGTATTCAATAGGGATCTGACCCCACTAGTATCTATAGGATCTACAGAAGCAATTTAAACAATAGTAAGCCCCTAACAGTACATAAATACGAGTACGCTACGTTCCTTTCCAATCGAAATTAAGCAACATTCCTTTACGCAGATACAAAGATACTTATGTCTTGATGAGGGGTGGAAGCTTGCCTTCCTCCTCCCACTGAAGAGGCTCAATTTTGTGTTAAGTTTGTCGGCCAAGTGAATGCCAAGCGTCTTGAATTTAAATAATTGAAATTGTTCGACAAAGTTTACTTACGTTGGTTGGTTGGTTGGTTGGTACTCGACTTGTATTATGTATTCCTGGCGATAATGTGATGCAAAACCCTTAAAGTATTCAAGATGGGAAGAGCGCGATGTGCGACCGATTTGATTCCCTTTAATGTTGTTGCAAAAATATACTTTCAAGGTATTTTGCACCGAATTAAGACTTAAAAGTGTGTAAAGGGTCATTGGGCGCGGCGCGTTGAAGACGGTGGCGACGCGATGTAACGATGCTCTTTATGAGATAAGAATTATTCACACAACAAATTCTATCCTGCCAAATTGCCAATAATATAACTTTTCTCGTGGAAAATGAAAGTTCCTGGAATTTGGTTAAATTGTTTTTTTTTTTTTTTTTTTTTTTATTATTATGCGTCTTCTTTGGGATTTCTTTAAGTACTTTTTTATTAACTTAGCGATAAGTTTAACATCATTGAAAGAGGACAAACGGAAAGAATGAAGCGGGATTCTTGTCTCCTGCTTCGCATAATAATTGTGGTTTAGTGTCTGAGAGGTCCTTGTAAGTATTCTCAAAAGGCTCAGAGCAATTTTCGGTACTTATTTTGTTAGTTGTTAGGTGCAAATAAGAAAAAGAAACGAACTCAGGGTGGGTGATGTAGTAAAGTTCTGTTTGTTTAATATGTGAAGTGGCCAGTTATATGGGGAAATAATGAGCTGTGTCTGAACATGATACTTCAAATCTGTGTTAGAATATGGGGAAAGTTGACCGATAATGTGGTACATGCGGATGTTGAATGGTAACATAAAGCATCGACTTGTGAAAACTAATCAACAATATGCGGTTACCATGCTAATTGACATACTTTGACCGCACTTTGGCTCTACTTTGGGCGAAGTTGTGGGTTAATCTACTTTGGCGAATGAGTTGTCCATCATTATAGAAAGTTTTCTAATATTTTCTCCAATCAGGGTCTGAAAAAAATTACTGTAATACAGAAAGATGAATGTGCTAAGTAAACCAATGCACATTATCATAACCCTCTTTATGGGCGGTACCACATGATAGTGTTGCTTGATTCTTTTAGACTCAGGTGTTGTTAGTCATAAAGTTATCTGAACTTGACAGGCCATCTAGAGAACTTACTTAATTTTAGATACAATGTATCAGATTCTCCAGAAATTTCCAGATAAATACATCCGAACGACATATCGGGAGAAGCAAAAATTTCGTTATTTGGCTAATTTGGTAGACGGGTGGTTCAAAGATGGACAATGAGTCTATGGGCCTATGTTCCAAAGAGCGAAAGCGCTGGGACATCTTTTAAGAAGAAGTGTATGCCTTGTGCTAGGTTTCCACTTGTCAATTAGAAAATTGGCAAGTGGAAATAATGAAAAACTTGCTATTTATCATTATTTGACAAATGCCAATTTTATAATTGACCTAAAAATACGTCGTTTATCAATTTCAAATCGACACGTGAAAACCTAGAATTACTGCCCGAACACAATACATGCTGCGGGCGCGTAGTATGCCGCGCTGTCAAAGTAGGAATGTATAGAAACTCAATAGTGCGCCCACAATGAGGTAGTTGCCGCGTAATACAAGTTGGCCAACTTTTAACTTTTGCCGCGCGGCGTTTGACAGCTCTCTTGAAAATTAAAAAAATGGAAGGGATGACTTAAAAAAAGATTTTGAAAGTGAAAGTTATAATTTTTAC
This sequence comes from Brachyopa scutellaris, assembly GCA_949775065.1. Taxonomy (NCBI): domain Eukaryota; kingdom Metazoa; phylum Arthropoda; class Insecta; order Diptera; family Syrphidae; genus Brachyopa; species Brachyopa scutellaris. The sequence continues at coordinate 182,454,122 of OX459112.1, read as the reverse complement.
AAGAAAAATAGTTTTCGCAATATGTTTTCTCAATCTAAATAACAAAACTCCAACCAGCTGAGTTTAAAGTGGAATTTATTTGACATGCCGCGCAGCACCATTGTGGGTGAATTTTTATGTGTACATGGCGGCAACATTTGTTAGCACGGCCTCTTTACTACTGCTACGGGCCGCGGCATGCATTGTGTTCGGGCAGTTAGAAATATATGTGAGAGAACGACAGGTAGTGCCCGAATCTACATACTCTCACGTAGCCAAGCAGCTCTCAAAGCCTTAAGAGCTTATACAATAGGATCAAAACTGGTCTGGTACTGCCTTAATTTTCTCGCAGATCTAGCAAAAGATAACATAGTCACCGATGCCTGGATACCATTCCACGAAGGCTTTTGGGGGATGGCGACAAGAGGCGTTTGTTACTGACTTACCGGCCCTGAACCACTTTTCGGGGTGCATTTGAATTAAATACACTCAAAAGTCAGGAAATAGATAGCAGTCATGCTGATTACTGGACGAACTCCAAAGGCCAACGACAAGCAAAGCTAGTTAGCTACTTAAACTCACTAGCTATTCAGATACCAACTTAAAGAAATAGGCTTAGCCGATGACAATTCCTCTAGGCTCTGCAGCAAAGAAGAAGAAACGATGGAACACATACTCTGCGAGTACCCTGCGGTGGCGAGGAAAAGAGTATTCCATCTCTATAAAGCGAACTTATGCTCTGATGAGATATGGAACATCGAACCTAGAAAGGTACTCAGGTTCATAAAAATCCTACGCACATCTCTTAGTTAGAATTAAAAGGCTAATACTATAAACCTAGTGTCACAGTGTAAAGGTTATGGTTGCGCTATAAGAGTCAACAAACATTTGTCGCATTCAAAACACACCATATTCTCAATAGGGTTCCTAACCAAAGCTGAAGATTTCTAAGAATCAGAATCTGGACAGGACTTTACTGTATTTAATCTTTTACCCCAACGCTATTTTGAAATCGGACAAACTTTTTTTTGCCAAGTTTTGAAACCTGGATTTTTGTGCTTCTACTACAAATTTTGTCCTGAGTACATTTTTAACGTTTCCAACGATCTGGGAGCACTCCATATATTTTTCCCATATTTTTTTTCAAAAGTCTACGAGTTATTTTCAAGCTATTTTCATTTATTTATTTTGTTTTTATCTGCCTGGGCATTGTTTTATATGCCATTTTTGTTGACAGCTGCTTCTTAAAAGCAGTCCATTTAGTGCTAAACTATACTTGTCTGGTCTGTAAAAGAATCACCCTTAATTTTATGTGAATAATCTTGCCACATCTAGCCCTCATTTACCGTTTACTTACGTCTTTTTATTAGTGGGGTAAAATTTTACCCCAGGCTTTAAAATTTGTAAATAGACCTTGCCCCTGTACTAGGGTTAAATGTGGTGAGTCTTGCATTTTCGAACAATTTTGAAACTCCTTTGAATATATAACTCATTTTGGCCAGACCGAAAAGCGACGCAAAATAAACAAGCACCCCAAGGCAGTCTGAAAAAGCTAAAGCTTCACTTATACATGCTTTCGCTATGGACTGATGCTCGTAGCCTTTAAAAATAGTACTCGCAGCACATCGAATGGATAATCCACTACAAAAGTGGATTGGTCAAACAATGCGGAAATTGTACCCGTTTGCTTAGGATGAATGAAGAGCGGGCTGACCGAGAAATACATAGAAATACGCAGAACAATTGACGAGGAATCACCGCAACTAGGAAAGAGCTTGAAAGTTCTAACATACATTGCCAGAAATCGAATATAATGAGGCGTAGTAGAGGCCCTAGAAACAAAAAGACGAAACAGAACATACGTGAAAGTACAAACATAACTGAAATAATCACACTCACCTACTCGCCATAAAAAACATAATCGGTTGAGACTTCCTTTGAATGAACTGTTGGTATCTTTTGAGTGATCCTTTAAATAAAGGACACTCTGAAATACTTATAGAGCAACTTCAGTTTTAGGGTTGTGAAGGCTTCTCTTCTAAGAATCACTATTGCCCAAGAGCTGTCTACCTTCCATGGTTAGATTTATTTCCTATTCAAATAAACATTTTATGGTAAATGCAGTTACTTGATTATTTATTGTTTACGTGGCTATGCGTACCTTATGATTTATTTACTTAATACAAAGTTCCATCAAATAGATAAAGATTAGAATAAATTATGTTAAAGAGGTAAGACTGAGCACCCTTCTCACTATTGTGATATCCTCGTATTGAAGTTAGCTCATAAAGCTGGATTTATTAATAAGTTCAGTGGCCAAACCACCGCATCCGTTCACGAGTTACTCGATCGAAATGTGACGATTTGGCATTACCGGCTCTCGTTGTCGAGTATCATTTTACATACAATTTACTCGATCATTCGATAATGAGTCCTTCTCGCTCATTCGTTAACGGATGCGGTGATTCGGCCCCAGGTTAATCCTTGGGCGGACTGACAGTTATGTTATCTGCCTAAGGGTAGGTAGCAACCGTAGATAAGTTCTTGCTAAACAGCTACAGTGGCATAGCATAGCATACTAATGCTTCCCAGCTTCTCCGTCTTCGTTGCACATTCAACAGATATTGTCTGGAGCAATTCCGATGACCAGACGGTATTTTCTGAGTCCCGTCAAGAGTCCGGTAACAACCCTCCAAATATGTTCACTTTCAGCAGCATCTCTCTCGCTCATCGTTTGATGGCTCAAATAACAGGAAAGACAAATATTCTTTCATTGCCGGAAACCACTCTTTGTCGCCTTTTTGTCGTCATTCCAATACAATAAAACCAATGTGTAAATATTATCAAAAGTCCTACTAGTTTTGTGCATTCATTTGGAAGACAACAACACAAAGTCACATGCAGGCGTGGAAGAGGAACACATCAAACAACACGCGTCGCTCGAGTTAAAGTGGAAAGAATACAAAGTCAAGCACATAGCGGTAAGCCAAACATTGCGAAACTGAAACGAAAACTTAGTAGTTGATGTTCTTGCTATTCGTTGCTACATAACCCCGGGAAAACATGAAGCTACATGAGTATCTACGAGTATACTCTACCTATTGCAAACAGTGTCGACTGCAATAGTGCCACGCATGTGGTAAAAGAAGTGTAACCTATCACAAAACGTAAAGAACCACATACTGCAAATTTTGACATTGTGCAGCTTTCTCGACGAACTCGCTCCATTCAATGGAACAGGTGAGGTGACTATTGGCTGTTTTTGCAGAGGGAACTCGCCAAACGGAAAACATCATGGATACGGATGAAAAGAAAGAAATATTTTTTGATGTTTGTGTGAAGGTAAATGGATTCAAACATTCAACTCGTAAGTATCTGTTTCATGCGGATGTAGGGAGGTAAAGGCAAAGATGTTAGGGCGGTTCATTGCATCGAGTGCATTTTCCTTTTTTCTGAATACTGTAACCCCAACGCAGAAACGAACGCTAGCATCATAACTGAGCGAAAGTATAGTCAAATTGGTAATATTTAGTTCTTATTTCTTTTGTTATTCCTTGTTTTTTTTTCAGATAGATCGATAAATAAATGTTAACCCTTTATAGCATCAAGTGACAGTAATGCTATAAACCGTTTCAATGTTCACGAAAGCGAAAAAAAGTACTTGAGTCCATTAAAACTCAATGTTACAGTATTGTCATAGGTACACCGTTGTATTAATTTTCAGTAAGTTTCCGCTGAAAGAGATCGCCTTATGTGCTCATCTCTGGGTTGTAGTTCAATTGTCGCAAAACTTGTGAAAAAAACACATGTGAAAACATTGTTAAGTAATTAAAAAAATACTCAAAAGTGATATCTAGTGCATATATTTTCATAAAACTATAAGTTAGTTCATTGCATTATGTTTCAATAGGTAAAATAATTGCTTCAAAATATTCCATACATCATAGAGATACGTTACATTAACGGTGACCATCCGTTCATTATAATAATGAACAGTTCTGTATTTGAAGACGATGTTCATTATGAATTATTTTCCATACAAAAACATAAAAATGTTCTGTATTTTAGAACTGGTTCATTATCTGTTCTGTATTCACAATAATATCTTCCAGATTAAGTCCCAGTAAATCCCATGACGAAGATGTCCATAATTATGAAAGAAAATAAATAACACAAAGAATTACACTAGGGAAAAGTGATCACACAACAACAACAATGACCACATATTTTGTTCTACACCCCTTACTGTAAACGAATTCAAGCATACAAATTTAGTAACAGTAGATACTCACATAATCAAAAAGTCTATTTTTCGATATATTTAGTTTGTTTTAATACCTACGTCATCAGTAACATTCAAATATGGCGGCCTAATGAAGTATTTCTTATCTGTTAGGCTTCAACAGATCACACGTTTATTTATTTAAACTTATGGACAGTCGAGCAAGAGTAATGGACTTACATTCCAGCAAGTAATATGTATAGACCTGGGAAGTGCTAATGTCAAGTACACGCCTCTGGTCAATCAAACTGTTATTTTATCTCTTTGCGTATTAAGTTGGGGATAGTAAAAAATCTCTTTAAAGCCATGGACAAGAATGGTGAAGGCTCTAAGTATATGAAGAACATTTTTTATAAACATAGCGATGCGAAGCTTAAAGATGGAGTTTTTATAGCTCCTCAGATAAGGAAATTGATTAGAGACCATTGTCCAAAGATTAAACAAAAAAAAAAAAAAAACTAAAAGCTTCCCAGTAGAAAATTACTGCTTACCGAATCGATTCTGTAAGTGCTGATTGGTAGCTATCAGCGCTTACTTTCCTTATTACAGAACCGATTACATTTACATGGGGATGTTCTAGGGAGGTAAGCACTTACCAACTGGCTTACCGGTAGTCACTTATTTCCGCGGTGAATGGTAATTGCTGAAAACATTGATTAATACGTCCTAGGGTGGTTAGCACCCACTATTTGCCTTATAGGGAATCAATTAACTTAGCAGTTAAAGTTAGTTATTGAAAACATTAGCTACTACATCCTGGTGTGTAAGCATTAACTTACATTCTTAAATTATTGTTATTATTATTATTTATTAAAACTAAAAAGTACTGGCACCGCTCAGTAACAAACTTCAAATAATGCCACATTGAAACAATACCTGACGGAGCTGGTCATGATTGGATTTGTCTGAGTAGAATAACTGTATTTTCATTCCAAGAATGCTTTGGAGAGAAAAACATCTAACAAATGTAACGCCTGGTAAGCGAATAAGTAATGGCATCGGTGTAAAATTTCAATAATTTTTAAAATAAGATTTTCGATGCGTTACACATTCGCTTACTAGGCGTTACTTTTGGTAAGATCTTACATTTTCAATAGTTTCTTTAAAGAAATATGCACTTACCATGGAAGCAGTTACAACGTTTCCCACTGGGTTGGAACAATTTCATCGCTGTTGTGAAAGCTTAAAACTATAAAATATACTTAGGATGCAGAATGTCACTTTGATTCATTTTCTATATGCTCATCTCAACTTTTCCCTAGTAACCTTGGTGCAGTAAGCGATGAGGAAAGTCTCACCAAGATGTTATAAATTATATATTAAGTTGATTCTTGAAGACATTTTTCTTAGATAAATCTAATTAAATAAAATATACCTATGTATATGTAATTGAAAATTGAGATAAGTTTTGTACTATTTTCTTTTGTTTATTATTCGGCTTTCTAAAATATGGTCACCGTAGTTATATTATAACATAATGTGAATGAAAGTGTCAAAAAAATGTTCCAACTATTTTTCCAAAAAAAAATAAAATTCTGTAATTTTAAAAAAATTAGTCTTTCATTAAATTCGGTAAGCTATCAAAACAACTAGTACTTTGATGTTTTTCCAATGTTAAGTTATAAAGGGTTAACAAATAATTTCAGTACAATAATATTTACAATTCTTGAAATATTGTCGCAACTGAGAATTAGAAACCCCTGTTTTGTTAAAAGAGAAAAAAAAAACGCTACATCTGTACATATAAAAATAAATTGGTGTACGCGCATAACTCGGCTAAACATCATCCGATTTGCATGGGGATTATTTTGTTGCATTCGTATTGAACCAGGTTAACACACGACGGAGCCGAAAATTTGAAAAAAACGTAAAAAAACCCTTTTCCATACATTTTGTATGGAAAACATTTCCTGGAAAATATTTTTTTTTTCATTTTGACGTAATAATACAGTGAAAATAATAGAATAAACACTTTTTCCACACATTAACATATTAACATGCAACCGCATTGCAATGATTTTTTGTTTGCAAGATCAATAAGAGATAGCGCTGTTAGTCTACTTGCCATTGCGCAATTTGACAGGTGTCGTTTTTGCTTCGTCATTTCATCATAGACGAACTGTACCAAACTTCGATGCATTTGACAGATTTGCTCCACCAAGCTGAAATTGGTCCAATTCCATTTAGAAGCTTGAATGTTGTCTGACGTTTAAGCAAAATCAAATGGGAGCCTCACTCACACACTCTGACAGGTAGGTGAAAGATGGGCGCAGCTATTTTAATTAGATCATTATTGTACATTTTGTTGTTGTTAGGAGAATGACAGGCTGCCCAAAATGTTATGTTCAAAAGTAAAGACAGAAAAAATATGCTACACTTTTCAATATTAATCAAGTGAAGTTCAGCAAGATTTTGTTTATGGTTCAGTCGTCAGCTCATGTTTTGTTGTTTTTTCTGGTAATTGAAGTGGAACTTTCAGTGATTCAGGTGAATTTATCGGAATATTTTTGCTTCGACGATGATAACTCGAATATTCTTCGACATTGTACTTTCAGTGTTCGGGAGACAATTGGCTCATGCAAACGCAATGCACGGAGATTGATGATTCGCCGTGCAAATCAAACCCCTTAGTAACGCGCCGAAGCGAATGAACAGCTTCGAGTACATGCGTCGCGAATTCGTGCAGGATTAATTTAGGTGGAACGAGAAACACATGCAGGTGCTGAACCACTGAGATAGCAGTGCAATCGCGATCTACATGGCCAAGTTTAATCAAACGCCAATCGTCGAGTGAGAAAAAGTCCAATAACATCGGGCCACTTTCCAATATGACTGCACGATTCACTACAGCTAAATGCATGCCGTGTGTTACCATTGGACGCATGGATGTGATTTGCTAATATTTGCAATTCGCTCAAGTTTCATTCGTAGACGGAGACATCTGTTATCGATCGCGAATGTTTGACCAAAAAAAATAGCTTCGGGTGGGATCGTGAATGCTCGAAATTATTTCAATCAAAATATCTAATCCTTTAAAACGCAATTTAAATAAAAAAATACACACAATAAAATGTATTAAAAACCTTATACAAAAACCTTTTAGCATCCATTCATTCCAGTTTATCTGCAAAGTTCTACTGTGTTTTTGGGTAAAACTCTCTCGTCAAAATTTTACCCCCTAAGGCACCTGAATTCCTCGGTAAGAAAATTATCCACATTTATTAACTGTTGCTATAAATCTCCTTTGAATTCCTAAATTATTATTCCCTTCAGTTCAGTAGCTTATTACAGTTTATAATTCAATCTTCGTGGAATTTCATTCGTATTATCTACTTAAAATAAAGAAGCTACTTATTCTCTGTATGCCTTGTTTTCCAGGACCGGACCAGTGTCACTGCCACTGGCAGTAAATTAAATTTATTTTGAAAAAAACCAGCTGGCAGGCATGAAACATCTGTTTTGCTGAAATGAGACGTAAAAGAATTGAATAAATTATTAAGAAGTAAATTTAAATACATACAGTAAAAATTCCAGGCCTAATAGACTGTGCTCCTGCATTCAGTCATCAGAAAGAATAAAAATGTCTCTTTTTATTTTTATTTTTGAGAATGCAAATTTCATTTCATTTAAATCACTCGAATTCCCCTCAAACCATTTTGGTTAAAAACAGAAACCCCTCCCATCCGCCCTTAACAAGAGTGAAAACAAAGTACTGTATTCTACTGCATTGCAGTGCGCCGTTGGGGAAAAACAACCACCATCCCCCACCCCCCATCATACTATAAAAAAGAGGCAAGGAAATAAAAATAAAAATGTGGATGCAGAAATATTCAAATTTTGGGGTTTTCTTTTTTTTTTATTTTACTGCCCATCTCAAGAATACAAATTTTCCACAAAATTAAAAAGGAACGAGGGCAAAAAAAAAAAACATTTAAAAGTTCATAGTAGATAATAAAGTTGTTCTACACAGCCTTGAAGTCAGCTGCAGAAAAGGGTTAGCTGTTTCCGTATCCAAAAGGGAGATGATGAAATTATCCGCAAAGACGCTCCTCTATCCAGGAGAAAAAAGCAACATACCTGACCTGCTTAGAACATAATGTAGTCAAATGGATTTATTTTGGCACACAAACACACCTAAAACACATCCTAGACAAGACAAAAACGCCTGGTGGGTGTTCCGTTCCGGGAATAGGAAATATGAAATCATTGAGTAACGTGACACGAATGCGGTATAAATTACTGTGTTGACATCTGTTCGGATGTCTTGTTGACTCTGATTTTTTTTTTGTGATTGTAAAAGAGAAGACGGCATCGTGAGGTTTCCGTTTACCACCCCCTCCCTTTTTCAGAAAATCCCATTTCAAACAATCATCAGGGATCCGCACAACGATTAGGATGCGTATCTGTAGCTTGGTCAGATATAATGACTTTTTCTTGTTGACTTTCCCTTCCCCTGTCAAGTAAATTAAATAAAGTTGACACTACACAAGGGGACCAATGTCCCATATGGCTTCGCCAACATCCTGCCTAAGAGATTCTTAAGGACTGAACATTAATTATGTATATATACCTTGTATTCCCACTGATAAAGATGATAATAATGATGACATCAGATGCCATGTTATCCGATCTAGACCCACTCCTGTGCTATCATGAACAAGTGTGTATCCGTCAATTAAGACAGTTTGATTTCTGGCTTCATCCGTGAATATGTGAAAGACGATGGTAGTCCTCAAACTTGTGTCGCGTTGCGGAATTAAATATCCAAAGAGGGGCGCATAGTTACAAAGATAAGATTTCCGGGCTTTCGTTAACTATTGATAAAATCAAATGGACTGGAAGGAAAATAATACACGGCTGGGTGAAGTCCTCCTCCAACAACAACAACAACAACAGAGTCGTTAATTGGGACTTATACCAAAAACACTTTCGGTGGGGTAAAATCTTGCCTCATTAATGATTGGATTGGTTGAATGTCAGTTTGTGTAGATGGGAATTAGAGCAGAAATGGCAAATGTTGTTTCGATATTTGCAATCGGATGAGAGGAGACTAAGATCGGTTTAAGTGAAGGACGATTCCATTTCATTGAGTAGATTGAACTATATTTGGAAATATCATATACATGTGGACTATGACTAGAACATCAGCCAGTAATAGAAGAGTAAAATGATAAGAAAATAAGAGTTAACCAAAAGTAGTATAACAGAAGTTGAGATGTTACAGAGAGAAGGATAAGAAATAGTATAACAGAAATTAAGATGTAATAGAGAAAAGAAATTGAAGTAAAGAATAAAGAGTCAGTCGATAAGTTACCGCGAAGCGTTAAGCAAAAAGTTAAGATTACTAAAAATACCCGACTTGTATTCCCCCCTTTATCCCCTTTAATAACTTAAACTTAATTGTAATTCTTAATAATTTTGAAATTTGAATTTTGAATAAAAAAATAAGTGTAATATTTAACAATTTTGACTTAACTTTAATAAACATTAAACCTAAATGAAATCGAATGTGTTTGATTTATCAAAATAAGAACGCCCAAAAAAGACTACATGGTGTCAGAAGAAAAAAAAAAAAAAAAAAATTGAACTCGGTTAAAAAGTGCGCATAGTGTGTCGAAGGTTATTTGTTGATTTTGTTTTCGAAAAAGTAAAACTGTGGACAAGTGGTGCAAAATAAGAGACAGTGGACAAGTGGTCAAAAAAAAAAAAAAAAAAAAAAAAAAAAAAAAAAAACAACTGTACAAGACAGGGAGTGATTAACAGAAGCGAACTATATTGGTACATAGAAGCATAACTGCAAGATCGCACCATCAGCATTATATAGTTCTTATATATTCGACAAGCGGGTGAGCTCTTTCCAACATTACTTGGCATGCTTTAATTTTATATACATAAGCATACTTCTATTACATTAGAGTTACATACTTATAAACTGGCATTAAAAATAGCATGATACAAAAAAGCCAACGTTACCGACACTTATTTTAAGCTTTTATTGCACTTATTGTGACCTATATTTAGCCAAGAAAACAACCATTAAATAAGTTATCATTTTGCATGCACCAACGCAAAACAAAATCAAAAAGCTTTCGATTACGTATTTTATTTTCGAAAATCTGCATGATTGCTTACATTTTCAAAAGCTCTATATTTTGCATGAAAAAAAAAATATAAATACATAATTTCTGCATGGTATTACAAACTAATTTAAAACACAAGTTTAGCATGTTTAATTCGATTCTCCACCCTGGTTTTCATGACTCTACCTAAGGATTTATCAGCCTTAACCGTAAAAGAGTTACAACAATTACTCAAAAATCGCGGTTTATCATATAGGTATAACTTAAAGAAAGATTTAATTGTCAGACTGAATAAATTTTTGAAGCTAAAAGATTACATGAGACTACATAATAACAGAGTAGACTCATCAACGGAAAGTGAAAGCAGTGAAGAGCAAGAAACGTCAAATATAAAAGGAGAAGCAAACAGTCTAGCAGCAGCAAGAGAGGAAGGACAACCAGCTAACATAGAAGAGGTGGTGAAATCGGGAAACAGAGAAGTGGAAGTTCAACATACCAGCGAAGACGGTGACGAAACGTTTGACGACCATACCGAAATCAAAAATAATACCGAAACACACAACACAGCAATAATGGGAAATTCAGATGCTGATAATAATAAACCTGTTCAAAACAACATACAATTTAAAGATGTCGAGGAATCACTAGAAAAGTTCAATGGTGAATCGGGTAAAGGATTTGAAGAATGGCTTACGGATTTCGAAAATATTTCCGGTGTCTGTATGTGGAACGACGTACAGAAGTTTCTGTATGCAAGAAAGCTGTTGTTTGGCGCAGCCAAACTTGCTATTGAAGCAGAATCAGGTGTTAGCAGTTGGAAGCGGCTAAAAGAGGTTCTTAAAGCTGAATTCGGTTCAAGAGATTTCGAAAATGTTCACAAAATTTTAGAGAATTCGAAGAAATTAGCAAATGAATCTCTACTTGAATTTTTGTACCGTATGAAAAAGATATCTCTACGTGGAAATGTGGTAGTACAGCATTTGATTAGCTACGTAATAGCAGGTATACCCGATGACACAATAAACAAGGCAGTTCTATATCAATCAAAAAGTCTAGAAGAGCTGAAAGAGAATTTTAAAGCATACGAAAGACTTAAAGCAGACCAAACTAAGGAGAAGAAACGCTATAGTTCGGATTTTAGTTACGCGGTTAAAAACAGAGACAACAACAAAACTAGCAATCCGTCGAAACGCTGCAGTAATTGTGGAGCGCTGTCTCATCTGGTAGATCAATGTCCAAATAAAGGAAAAGGTGCACGCTGCTTCAGGTGTAATGAGTTCGGACACATTGCGCCTAACTGTCCATCTAATCCAAAAAATAGAGGTGGTGGTGCAGGTAGCTCTAGAGAAAATACGGCTAAAGTCAAATGGCTAAAAGTTCCGGATCTAACGATGGAAATCGAATTAAAAGGGAAAAAGGTCATAGCTCAATTGGATACCGGAAGTGACATCACGGTTATGAAACAATCGATTACCGAGGCGATTGGCATTGAGTGCTATGATGGTCCGGGAATTAACGTATCAAATTTTGGAAACGATGAAAAAAGAACATTAGGATGTGTAACTTTGGACATGGTGGTGGATTCGGAAGTTTACCTGTTGAGTTGCCATATAGTGCCTGATAACTTTATGACGGAGGATATTTTAATTGGGAAAAACTTTTTAAATGTCGCTTCTATTTTCATCGACCAAGGAAAAATAATAACCTACAAGATAGAGCCTAGCAACGAAAAGGTATTTCTTGCTCGCGTCAATATGGTGCGCTACTTTGAAGAGAGTGCTGCGGCGGAGAGTTTATCGGAAATACAAAATATTAAGGACAGACATATTTTAACGAATATAATTAAAGCATACAACCCAGTTAAGCCCGAGTCATCTTGCATTAAGATGAATATTGTTCTGGAGGATGAAAGTCCTATTTATCAGAGACCCAGGCGGTTGGCCCCAAAAGAAAAGGAGTTCGTAAACCAGCAAATTAAGGAGTGGATGGATGAAGGCATCGTTCGAAACAGTAGCTCCAATTACGCAAGTCCAATCGTCTTAGCACATAAGAAGGATGGTAGTTATAGGCTGTGTGTGGACTTTAGAAAATTAAATGCCAAGATTATAAGAGACAGGTACCCGCTACCGAACATCGAAGAGATTTTGGAGAGTCTTTTCAGCGCAGGTGTTTTCACGACACTTGACCTTCGTAACGGTTTTTTCCACGTAGATGTGGAGGAGTCTTCAAGAAAGTTTACTTCATTCGTAACGCCCGACGGACAATACGAATTCCTGAAGGCACCTTTTGGCCTTTCTAATTCTCCGTCAGCTTTCCAGCGATACATTAACACAATTTTTCAAGGACTTATACGTGATGGCATTGTGTTAGTTTATATGGATGACCTAATTATTCCTGCCAAAGATAGTGAAGAAAATATAGCAAAATTTAAGAAAGTTATGTCTACCTGTGAAGCGCATGGACTGATGATCAATTGGAAAAAGTGTAAATTCTTGAAAAGGACTGTGGAATTTCTGGGACATGTTGTTGAAAACGGCTCCATACGACCTTCAGTGGGGAAGATTCTGGCAGTACGAAAATTCCCCAGGCCAAACTCAGTTCAACATGTTATGAGTTTTCTGGGACTAACAGGCTTCTTCCGAAAATTTGTAAAGGGATACGCACTTCTCGCAAAACCGTTATCAGATTTAACTAAACGCGATAAAAAATTTGTATGGGGTGGAAGCCAGGAATCTGCTTTTCAGGATCTGAAAGACCGATTATGTGAGGAACCAATTCTGAAACTCTTCAATCCAACTTTGCTTACACAGCTGCATACAGATGCAAGCAAGGAGGGATTTGGTGCCGTTCTACTGCAGAAGCATCCGGATGAAAACTTTCATCCCGTTTTTTTCTTGAGCTACAAGACCACCAGCGCTGAGAGAAATTATTCCAGTTATGATCTCGAGGTTCTAGCAGTTATCAAAGCGCTGAAAAGGTTCAGAATTTATTTATTAGGGCTAAAGTTTCAGATTTTTACCGACTGCAAGGCGTTTAAGCTTACTATGGAAAAAAAGGTGCTTAACAGCAAAGTAGCTAACTGGGCAATGCAGATAGAAGAATTCGATTGTCAGATTCAACATCGTTCAGGCAGCTCCATGCGTCACGTAGATGCGCTTAGCAGATTTCCAGCAGTCTTAAGGGTGGAAGACGGAATGATGCAAATGGTTCGAAAGGCGCAATCGTCAGATGAAAATTGTGCTTTAATTCTTAAATTGTTAGAGACGCAGCAGTATCAGGATTTCGAAAATCGTTTTGGCATTTTATATAAGTTTGTGGATGGGTTGCAGTTGTTGGTTGTTCCGAAAAGTATGAGAAAGGAAGTCATCAGCAGTGTTCATGAGAGAGGTCATATCGGCGCACAAAAGGTAGAAGCTGTAATTCGCCAGTCATATTTTATCCCGGATTTGTCAAAACATGTGGCTAACGTGATAAAAAATTGTATCGCATGCATTTTGGTTTCAAAAAGACAAGGAAGAATGGAAGGTTTCCTCAATCCAATCAAAAAACCAGACGTGCCACTGCATACTTACCATTTGGATCACCTCGGGCCACTTCCATCAACAGCGAAGTCATACAAGTACTTACTCGTCGTAGTGGACTCGTTTTCAAAGTTCACGTGGATCTACCCAGTGAAGGGATGTACTGCGGAAGAAGTGCTACGAAAGATGGAGTTGCAAAGTGAAACGTTTGGATACCCTCAACGTATCATCACAGACAAGGGATCAGCATTTTCGTCTAACGATTTCAAAGATTATTGTGTGAATAAGCGCATTTCTCATCACATGATCACAACTGGAGTTCCTAGGGGTAACGGCCAAGCAGAGCGGTTAAATAAAATTATCATCGAAGTCCTCGCCAAACTTTCTTTGGATGAACCTATGAAGTGGTATCGATTCGTCAGCCGTGTGCAGAGTACTATCAATTCTACGGTATCTCGAAGTACGCAAAGAACACCTTTCGAGCTTCTGATCGGAGTTCCGATGTTCACTCCAGATAACTTGGAACTCAAAAGATTGTTTGAGGAAGAGATGTTGCAGCAGTTTGAGGACGAGCGAAGAGGAATTCGAGAGCAGGCGAGGGAGCAAATCTCCAAAGTTCAGAAACAAAATCAAAAGGACTTTGACAAGAATAGAAAGAACGCGACAAAATATAAGCTTGGTGATTTGGTGGCAATTCTACGCACTCAGTTTGGAACTGGATTAAAATTGTATCCGAAATATCTGGGCCCATACGAGGTAACAAAGGTGAAGAGGAATGATCGATACGACGTAAAGAAGATCGGGCAGCATGAAGGACCTAACACAACATCGACAGCAGTTGACAACATGAAACCTTGGAAGAGCTACGATACAGAAAGCAGCGATGATGAGTCGCCTGGGACAGACGATATTCAGGATGACCGTGTGGACTATGACTAGAACATCAGCCAGTAATAGAAGAGTAAAATGATAAGAAAATAAGAGTTAACCAAAAGTAGTATAACAGAAGTTGAGATGTTACAGAGAGAAGGATAAGAAATAGTATAACAGAAATTAAGATGTAATAGAGAAAAGAAATTGAAGTAAAGAATAAAGAGTCAGTCGATAAGTTACCGCGAAGCGTTAAGCAAAAAGTTAAGATTACTAAAAATACCCGACTTGTATTCCCCCCTTTATCCCCTTTAATAACTTAAACTTAATTGTAATTCTTAATAATTTTGAAATTTGAATTTTGAATAAAAAAATAAGTGTAATATTTAACAATTTTGACTTAACTTTAATAAACATTAAACCTAAATGAAATCGAATGTGTTTGATTTATCAAAATAAGAACGCCCAAAAAAGACTACATACATACCCAACCCACATACATATATAAAAGAGAGTGTGTGCTTATATCGTTTATTTTTATATTAACTAAACATAGTGAGGAGGATTAAGGTTACTTTCCTGTTGCAATAAAAGAGCAAGGTCATAACAGAGATTTTGAGTGCCGTTTGTTTGATTGAAAAATAGTAAGGGCTTGAAAACTACACTCTGGGCATTTACTAATTTGCTGATGTTTTGCTAATTTAAAAGGAAATAATATTAGACAAATAATCCGGTTTTTGGATCTCGTCAATTTTTATATTTCCATAAATTCGAATTACCCAGTAAAGAATAAAATCAAATATAGATAGGAAAAAAAAAATTAAATAATACAACAACTGTGTGAGATATTCAATTGATTCTGCATTTATTTTGGCAAGCCCATTTAAAGTGGAAGCAATCGGGCAGCCCTATAACTTTTGTAAGAGCTGTCAGATCGACTAAGGACATACCGCGTTGAAAGCGTTAATCGAAAGAAATTTATACCATGGAACAGTAGGTATACTCCGAAAGAAAACACTGAAATTATTCAGCTATACAGTAGAACCTCGATTATCCATGTTCCGATAACCCGTGTTTCTCGCTAATCCGAGCGTACCAGGCATTTCTCTAATCCGTGTAAATTTTCTGATTGACCTTAATAGGACAAAGACGATAGTACCTCTGGATTGATCCTCCATACGCTTAATCACCGCAATAATCATAGGACACTGTGCCATAGGTCACATAACAAGCAAATGACTACCTGAGTACAACGATATCTGTAGAAGCTGCGGAGATGAAGAAGAAAGCGAATCGATCCAACATCTACCCTGCTACTGACCCGCCTTCCAAGAACGACGCCTCCGTACTTTAGATCATAGATTCTTGGAAGACTTAACAGAACTCGGAATTTTAAAGATATCGGTTCTCTAAGTTTCATCAAGAGCACAAACTGCTGTACGAGTTGATAAAAAAGAGGATTTACTCCCAAACTATGAGGGGATTCACAATGGACCTTCGGGCCTCCGAGTGAAAATGATTACTCATTCAATCACACACCCTTCTTAACCTAACCTTACTTTTTATGATGAAAGTGCACCCAAATTAGCCAAACTACAGGGCTGTCCAAGTTTTATTTTATCTCCCATAATACTGGTCGCATAAGTCAACTTTGAAAAAGCGAAATTTTATCCATTTCAAAGAAAAGACCAACAAGACCAACTCTTGAAAGAGAAGTCTTTTTTATTACCTTTAATATTTTTGGTTTTATATTTTTCATTTTATTATGATAAGGTATAATGACGCTCTTATTCTTTTCGCGGTTCTATCTGATTTCTTTATTAAGGCTATCATTGTTTTTCTATCAAAAAAGTTGCGTTTTGACGAGGCTCTTTAACACCAAAAAGTCGCCAGCACCTAAGTATTTACCGATGCGCTGGAGTAAAATGATTATTATTTCCTAAGTCGTAAAAGTTTATACGATCAGCCGTCTGGACCAACTACATAAAATTTATTTCCGTCTATAAAAATGTACGTAGCTTTAGCTTTATGCTGAGTCGATAAAATATGTTTGACTAGTAAAGTCAGTGTAGAGTTGGTTGTTTTTTTATATGCAACAAATAAAAACTAATCGGGGGTTTTTTTTGTTCTTATGTAAGAATCTCATAAACAATTTTTATGGACAAATTAAGAGCTTAAGTAAATTACTCCACATAAATAAAACTCTAATTGACTTCAGTCCAAATAGAAATTAAGTATCTACGAGTACGAATTGCAGCTTTATTTCAATTGAAGTACGAGTGTATGGTATGTATGCGATGACTCTGGCGTATACGTAATATTTTACTCTATAATTACCCAAGACTTTCCATTTTACGCATTTCTTGTTCACTTCTAAGGCTAGGCGTATTGATTTATGGAAAAAAAATGCCCCTTAAATTTATTCTCTGCAAAGCCAGTACAATTGAGAATGATCCTTTAACATTGCCTACGCACATACACAAACGAAAATAAAATAGTCAAAGCCTAGAATACATTTGAATAGCACAATTACTGTCAAAGAAAGTATAAACACACAACTGAGGACATGAAAAGGATAATGGCAATTTGTTTAAATTGACAATATAAAACAATTATTTTCATACTTTTATCTGCCCGAAGTCTCGAATGGAAATAGGCAGGAAATGATATATTCTTAAACGTTTTATACGGTCTGTCTGTGTTGGCTTAGTGTGCTTCGCCTCGGAGATATAACTTTTTTGTTTTAACTTGATGACCTACATTGTTTCTAAGGGGAAATTATTTGTTTTCTGTTGGGAATACAAAGGATAGAGTTAAGTGTTTAAGATTCCTTTCGGTGTGTAGTTGTTTTTAGACTTTTTTTTTGTTTTTTTTTTTTTTTGGATTGCTAAAAATTGTATCTAAAAATAAATTTGCCTTCTCTAAGAAGTAAAATTAAATAACAAATATACATCTGCCTACAGTATCCAATTTTAAATTAAGTGCATGATTGAATGAATATTGCCTTTTATTAAAACATTTGTAGGTGCATACATACATATGTGTGTGTAGAGTTTTTAAGGAAAGAAAACGAGTCAAATTATAATAACTAAATTTAATATTCAATGCTTTAATTATTACTGGTATTGGTATTAGCTTAGCAAAAGCACGTTGTCTCTTCGGTGGGCGGAAGGCGATTGCCTTTTTCTTTTCTTCTTCCTGTCGTTCGTTTTCTTCTTTTTGTTTTTATGTTTTGTGTTCGTTCATCGTTGGAGTCGTGGGAGAGTTTGGCATACTATTAAAGGGTGTTTCTACATGTACAGTGGCGACAAAATAAATAACAGTTCGGCTGAAAAGTATCGATCCTATGAGAGGGCGCCACTAGAATTACATCCATATCATTTTTAGCTAGTACCAGCCTACAAATTAATTTGTGAGTGATGCAACTATTGTTATTTTGAAAAAAAAAAAAAAATGATAAAAAGGAATTTCGCGTTTAATGAAACACTGTTTTTTTGTGAAAAAAATGCTGCTGATACCAAAAAGTGGCTTAATGAGTGTTATCCGGCCTCTGCGCAGGCGAAGCAAGTAAGTGGTTTGCTAAATTCCGTACATACCATATGGGCACCGAAGACGATGAAAGAGGCTGTTAAGGACGAAAACATCAACAAAATCCATAAAATGATTTTGAATTATCGTAAAATGAAGTTGAACTGAGATAACTGACACTCTAAAGATATCAAAGGAACGTGTTGGACATATCGTTAATAAATATTTCGGTATGCGAAAGTTCTGTGCAAAGAGGGTGCCGCGCGAGCTCACAATCGATCAAAAACAACAACGAATAGATGATTCTGAGCAGTGTTTGGAGCTGTTCAATCGTAATAAACCCAAATTTTTGCGTCGATATGTAATAATGGATAAAACATGGGTCCATCATTTTACTCCGGAATCCAATCGACAGTCAGCTGAGTGGACTGCACGCGGTGAACCGAAGCCAAAGCGTGGGAAGACTAAACAGTCAGCTGGCAAAGTTATGGCGTCTGTATTTTGGGATGCGCGTGGAATAATTTTTATCGACTATCTTGAAAAGGGGAAACCCATCAACAGCGACTATTAAACAACGTTATTGGAGCATTTGAAGGACGAAATCGCGGGAAAACGGCGCCATTTGTAGAGGAAGAAAGTGTTGTTTCATCAAGGTAATGCACCATGTCACAAATCAATGAAAACGATGGCAAAATTGTATGAATTGGGCTTCGGATTGCTTCCGCATCCACCGTATTCTCCAGATCTGGCCCCCAGCGACTTTTTCCTGTACTCAGACCTTAAGAGAATGCTCGCTGGAAAGAAACTTAGCGCCGAAGAAGAGTTAATCGCCGAGACTGAGACTTATTTTGAAGCAAAGGACAAATCGTACTACAAAAATGGTATCGAAAAGTTGAAAGATTGCTATAATCGGTGTATCGCCCTCGATGGCCACTATATTGAACAATAATATCGATTTTTTCAAAAAAAAAGAAGGTTTTTTTCTTTGAAACGATATACGAATTTTTCAGCAATTCAGTTAATGAAATTTATGTAATAAGATACTCAGTTGCAATACTAACAAGTATAAAACAAATATTACAGATTTCCTCAAGTGAAAAATAAAAAAAAATATATAACATTCTTAATATACATTTTTAAGAGGCAAAATACTAAATCGCACACTTTGGTCGAATTCATTAAATTTTATTAAACCTTGCAACATTTTAGAAAAATTTAGTTAATATTATTTTACAATACTAATACTTAGTGGGATAACACACAGGAGGCTTATAAACGAAACAAAAGCTTGATAACGTTCTAAAGGTCATTCCAGGCTCTTTAACTTCTATCCAAAATTGACCGAAATTTGTAGCCGTAGATCTGTCAGTTTTGTTGTCCACGTCATTCCACAAGTTCTTAATCTGATTGAGATCAGGGGGACCGTGCTGACCAACTTAAAACATTGATCTCTTGGGCTAGTAACCAATGCTTCATAGATTTATCAGTTTGCTTCGGGTCATTGTTGTGCTAAAATTTTCATTTTTAGCGGAATTTCCCATATGGAAGCATATGGAAGTACAAACTGCTCAGGATTTTCTTGTATTTAATTTGGTTCATAATACCCTCAATATAATGTATGGGTCACACTCCGTACCATGTCAGACCACCCCGTACAATGATGCTACCACCACCATGTTCCAACGCCTTCAGGGTGTATTTTGGATTGTATTCCTAGTTAATACCACGTCTTAACTTTGCTTAGGCGAACAATGGCAATATTGGTTCTAGAAATTGGTTTTTTATTGCCGATTCTTAAGAATTTTATTTTGGGCAAACCCTGCTTTTTGCCAGTGGTGGATAGTATTCACCCCTTTTTTTTCTTGAACACTCCCATTTTCGCGCTTTTCTCAATTCGAACGCCTTTTATTCTTCAAGCCAAGCACACTTTCCCTTGAGCCTTCTGTTGTATATTTTCCGCGTTATATTCTACACTTTTGTGGGCGAAATTTAATAAATTGCTAAATTAGCTAGCACATATCTTTATGTGCTAAAAAGTAGCTCAATCATAATAATTGGTGGCTAAATTAAATAAAATTTCGAAAGAAACGATTGGGTGCTATTTGAATTGTCTGGACTAAGTTAACCACCTTTCACAAAATGACGCTTATTTTGTGGTACAGAAATCTAAACTGAAAAATATGCCGATACTTTGCACTGCAGTCCCGACCAAAAATCCCCACAATCTAATTGCTTATTCAAAATAAGTGATTTCGTTTTTTATTATTTTTATGAGAAAATAGAACTATGTACAGTAGCGAGCATAGAAAGTGCAACACCCATTTTTTACAAAAAAATTCTTAATTACTTTTAGGTAGCTGTTTTTTTTTTAATGCCATTCGTCCTTTTTGGGTATATAAGTGTGCTGCAAGTTGTTTAAGGTCATTTTAGTTTTTGAAGTGATCAGCGTTGGTGTGAAAATTAATCATTGTGAAAAGATGCCAAATTACGAGCAATTAACGGACGACCAAAAAAATCAAATATTTGCACTTTTTAAAGTGGCAGAGTTGACTTTCACCAAAATAAGTTAAGAGGGTGGTTGCAGCAAGTCAGCTGTTAGGAGATTGTTTAAAAAAAAACCACGATTCGTAAGACATCTACTGCGGATGATCGAGTTTTACACCGGATGTCATTGAGGAACCGTTTTCAAACAGCTGTACAAATAAGAGCAGACTTTATGAAGTCACGTGCAATTGAAGTTAGTGTGTATACAATTCGTCGAAGACTCAGAGAACTTGGTCTAAAGGCCCGTCGACCTGGAAAAAAACCCGATGTTGACACCTAAAATTATGAAATCTCGGCTAATTTGGAGAAGAAAATATGAAAAACGGACAGAAATTGATTGGAGATAAGTCACTTTTTTCGATGATTAAGGCATTGAAAATAAGCAGCAACATGCCTACCTCGATGAAAATGCCCAATGAATTGATTGAAGAAGTTTGGGATAGGGAAAAATCCACAGAATATCTTCAAATTTAGTGGATTCAATGCCTAGGCGAATTCAGGAGGCTATAAAAATTAAAGGAGGCGCTACAAAGTTTTAATATGTCACTAAATGTTATAAATGTAAATGCTCTTGCCCTAGATTTCCAAAATGTACAAGTTGTATGATCGTAAATAATAAATAAATATTTAAAAGGCTTGCCACCCACTGCAAGACAATATATGGTTTTTTTCAACACTTTGTTAGAAATAATAATTTGCTCGGATTCTGTACCTGGAGCAAATAGTTCTATATGTTGTTTCATTGTCCACAAGTTGGTTAAGAATTTATAGAAAACACTTTTTACTTTACTGATTTTTTTCATTGATTAAAAAGGAAGAAACGAAGAGAGATGTGGGTTTTTTTTCGTGTTGCACTTTGTATGCTCGCTACTGTATAAACGTTGGAAAACGTCGTCAATAAAATACTGATTTGGTGCTTAACTCTTACCAGAACTTCTATATGATGGGGTAAAGTACCACACTGTTGATGTTAAAGCAGAAATTATTCATTTATGTACATATGTATGTATTTGTATACCTAACCATTTTCAACATAAAATTTTTTTTTTCTTTGAAATTCAGTCACTTCAGCAACTTCCCTTGTGTAATCATTTTCCCGCACTGCACTGGTTTGATAATTCAAATTAATGCCTACAACATATCACAGGCTGATTTAAAAATTGTTGACATACTCATACTCATGCAAAAAAAAATTAAGTACTCCGTAAAGTATAATAAAATATGACAGCGCATTTAAAAAATGTATTCTTGTTATCTTGTTTATTATGCTGTTGAGGTTTTTTTTTTCACCAAAAAATAATAAATAATATTGCTTTGTTCTGGTATAAACACAGGGGTTTTAATTTGATGTCGATGAAAAACAGAAATGCAAAGCAGATGTGTTTTTCCTTGAACACGAACTTACAAACAGCGCGGAAGAAAATAAATTTAAATTAGAATAGCATTCCGATACAGAAGTGAGAAGGTAGAATATCTTTTTAGAACTTAATGTATGTACATACATTCATCGAATATTTGCGGGGTTTTTATGGGCAATCAATTTAAGAAGTTGTTCGTAAAATGTATGAGTTTTTTTTTTAATACCCATTTGATAGGGTGCACTTAGTATTCACCCCTTTCTAAGCACTTCAATCAATACTCTGATAAAATTCGTTCATCGTACGAGTACATACGTTAGCAATTAGGGCTATTGCCATATATAGCACTTTGCAAGCTTACGAGGGTAAGGTGAAAAGTTCTAGGCCTGACAATGAAAGGTTTTCAGTTAAATCTAAGCATTAGGCAAATACTAAAATTAAATACCCTAATGGCTGTCCACAAACTTAAGTATGGAGATGCACCAGGCGTCTTAACACGTCCCATCAGGAGAGTGGAAGAGGTACAGCCGTACCAATTACGCAATGCTGATGACTTCAGGGTCAGATTCGAGAGATCAACACGAGGCCAAAATACGATACATTTTTAAATAAAGGGCTTAATCTATTTAATTCACTACCTAGTAACATAAAAACAGAAGCAAACATTAGAATATTTAAAAAAAAATGTGTAGGAGTTGTTAAAAATAATACAATATAGCCTTGTGATAAAATGTTTTCTAAGTATATATGATCGCGGTGATAATAACTTTATTTTATGAGTTTTCGTTTATTTCCCATGTGAGTGTTTTTTTTTTTTTTTTATTTATAAACATTTGTTTTCAACGTCGGTCATAATGACAGAATTAAAAGTGTATGTGCCATTTTGTCTTTAGAGTATTTAAATACTAATATATCATCTTGTTTTTCTCTCTAACGCAGTAGCAGGAGGTATCTACAGAGCCTAATCCATGGTATCCACCATGGATGGGTACATTCCGGCAATTGTTCCGAGAAGAATGAAATTCAATCTATCTAAAAGCGATTTTCAGTTAAAAAATGATTTTATTTTTCCACATAATCTCCCTGGACTTTAACACACTTGGTCCAGCGATTCTCCGACAGCAGTATTCCTTCACGGAAGTGAGAGTCTGGAAGGCTGTGAAAATATTCATTTACGGCCCTCTCAACATCTTTATTGGATGCGAAGCGCTTGCCAGACACAAATGTCTTAAAGTTTGGGAATAGATTAAAGTCTAAGAGTGCCAAATCAGGAGAAGATGGCCGAGCAAATCGCACCCCAAATCTCAAGTATTCCCATCGCCAACGTGCACCTATGTATCTGGTGAAAGATTTTTCTTCAAGCCAGGCCCCTTCTCGCAAATTTTGGCATATCAAGAAGGTTGGAGTAATATTTGCCCGTAGTTGTTCTGCCTGTTTTAAGGTAATCAATTAACAGGATCTCTTTCGCATCCCAAAACACACTGGCCATGAACTTTCCGGCAGATGCGATCGAGTTCGCCTTCTTTGGTGCTGAACCCACTGCTTCGACTGCTGCTTAATTTTTGGCGTGTAGTCGTGTAGTGTGTAGTGTTTTATGCAAGATATTTCGAACCCTTTCTCCCGATATTCCCACAGCATTAGGTATTGCACTCACTTTCACACGCCCATCGTCCAACCCGATTCCATGCACTTTTTCGATGGGTTTGGATGTGGTTGCGGTTTTTGACCTTCATTCACGTGGGTTAACTTCGAGGGATATGCAACCACATTTAAATTCATCTGCCCACTTTTTATGGTTGACAGGGGTCCATCCAAAATGAAGAATTTTATGATCGGACGATATTCAAGATTATCCATTTAGAAGAATAACACGCAAGACGTGTACTGCAGAAATTCGTGTTAACAACCTACTTTACAGAATAGATTAAAACTTGTCATACAAACTAATGACATGTACACCCAGGGAGGAAAAATAAATTTTTGCTGATTGGAACGCCATCTCTGCGTCAGGCCGAGAACTTTTCACCTAAAGATTTCGGGGCATTTAAAGATGTACATATCTTTAAGATTCACCGCGAGCCCATATGTTTGTCCATTCCCCCCAAATGTATCTAAAGGCATAAAATTCCCCCCTTCCCTATCAGAAGTTGAATATTATATAACTTCCTTATTTTTATGAAGATACAATGGAAACGTTTCGTCTCAGACAATCTTCTCCTAACATTTATAGATATACTGCCATCAGCAAAAACTGACATTTTATGAATTCAAGTAACGATTTCCCATTTGAAGTACCTACATATCTTTACAAACAGACGGATGCCTTGATTTTGATATTCCATTCCACTCAAATGCAATTGCTCATAAAAGATATTATCCCCCGAGGTGGGGCAAAGTATCACATCGCACATAAACACAACCGAAATTCGAAACTATCATGTGTTTCAATTGCGGAACGAATCAGCCATTGTGCGGATATTTTATACTTTCCAAGTCCCGTATCTGAATATAAACACACATCGACTTTCAGTTCTCTGAATAGAAATGTCCGCCCATTAGCAAATAAACAGTCTTTGGTTGGTTTAAAACGAAATTCCGTGTAGTCCGCAAAATGCGTTCAAACGCGCCCCTTCGCATACAAAACTCTCTAATAGGCTTCTACAAGCATTCCATTTAAAGTCACATTAGTGGCCAAATGTCACAGACCTTTCCACCCTATGGCACCCTCCGTCGGGGACATGAAAACTGACTTTGGTGGTCTGGCGATAGCGTAGCGTCATGTCGCATATTCTGAAACCGAATAATTTCCGTTTTTCAGGAAATCAAATTTTCCATTTGCCTAAATGAAAAAAACCGATTATTTCGAATCAAATGCCACAAACACATACGCGAATACAAGGACAGGACTCGACGATCGTTTTTTTTGGCGGGAGTGGCAGTGATACATGTAGTACGAGTATTACCATTTTAGACACACGCAGCTGTGGAAAGATACCCCCTTCTCGAGCCACTGGGACACCATAAATATTTAGATGGATATACATAGATACACACATGGTTTTATACTTGGAATACTAAACTAAATCGATTGTGGGCGCAAGGAATCGCATCGACGAGGGATGTGAATAGATTTCAAAGGCAATACCATTAACATCACCACAACTAGCAACCCTCGAAAGTGTGTTCAATTTGAAAATGAGATGATTGCGGTGCGACACAATGTTGTCGATAATCAATTTTTGAATGAATTTCAAGTGTACAATGAGCGAGAGTTTGATTTAAGGAACAAGAAAAAAAATCGGGAAAAATCGTGCTGGGGGTTGTTTATTCGAAGCGCCCACCCCTTAAGTGTTGGAGTATTCTTCGAAAAGAAGAGAACGTCTTCTTTCTTATTTTTGTTTTACCCTTCCAGATGTACTTTAGATGACATTTAGTGTGATGGGAAAATCATGCCTGTGGAAATATTTATGTTTAATTGGTTAAGAAGAGGAATGACACTTTTCTTAGGTCGTTTCTGGAAGAGACTGTTCTCATACAAAGGAATTCCTTTTTTTTTTGTGTGCATTTTTTGAATAATTGCGTCGTTGACAGTTGCATGCTATTAGCGATGCTATAGGTATGCGTAGTTACTTGTGTGAAACAAAATTGCTCAGCAGACGAGATAGTAAATGATTGAAAGACATTAATACTTTGGCGTATTCACCGTGTGGAGAGATAACGTCAACATTGTGTGTAAAATATATTTGTATGTCAGTCGCCAATTTGTATCGTTTATCTTCGGTTGGTTGAAGGGAAATGATGTTGAATGGGATTGAGTTCTGTTTTTATTGTGACTTTTGGAAGGTTGACAGATGTGAGTACTCAGTTGGAAGATTTCACACTTGAATGCTTAATAATATCCCAAGCAATTTGTTAAACAATGAAGGAAAATGCTTAAATGAACGAACTTTGGGGGTGGATGTGAGACTTTGAGTGGTTTTGTTATGAGTGTTTAACCTGTAGATTGAGGAATAAATTTGATGTTGGATTTGAAAATCTTAAAAAATATGATAAGCTTTGCTAAAGAAAGGAATCTCGTGTAGCCATGCCTGTCATTAGGACCTAGCTACTGCTTATGGGTCCACCCAATTAAATTATTAATCGTCTGTTTGATCCGAAAAAGGAAAGGTTGCCCGCTGTATTCTGTGCACCCGTCCTCAACAACATTATTAGTTCCTATCAGTGCAGCTTAAAGACAGATAATTTCATCACCAACCAAATATTACAATACGGAAAATGAATGTGCATATACTACATAATATTTTTTGTTCTATAACGTCATAACACAAAATAAAACGTTTTAAACTTGAAAAACTAGTACACATTTTGAACTAACCTGGAATAGAAAACAGTTTTGTCACAAAATATGACACTTTTTAAATCCTCAATTTTAAGTTTTTCATATTATTGAAAACGCCGGGAAGAAAGTAAACGGATGTCGGTAATGAAGTGACAAAAAGTAAGCATTATCGAAACCGCAATCGATTTGCACTCCACACAAAGTCTAACGTTTTCAGTACCTACGCATCAAACTAGCTGCGGATTACAGCAATACCTAAAGTTTGTTTTTTTTATTTCCGAAATGATACAAAGCAATAAAAAGTACGTTTTAATTAGGGATGTAACGATAAATAGTTTGGCCGATACGATACCGACACCGATTACTGTAGTAAAAAATCGGCGATACTGATACCGATATCGATAGCTTAGTAGATAATAAATCAAATATATAATAAAGAATGTACATCGGCCGTTTGTATATATTTAATTTGCATGTAACTTACCTATAAAAAAAAATTTTTTTTGGCTTCAGCAGTCCTAGGTAGAGCCAAGCCTAGCTTCCCGCAACCATTTGTGTGCGCGCGTTATATTTTTGCACGAATGGAAGGGACCTACAATTTTTTGCCGTCTCCGAACGGCGAGTTGGGAAGCTTTACATGAAAAATGATACTCTTGAATGCTTGTCAGGCATTCGGAAGAGGTGGGCACTGTGAAAAACGTTTAGGTGTTTGCGGCGGGATTCGAAGCCAAGACCGCTGGCTTAGTAGTCCGACGCACTAACCACTTGCGCTACGGTGCCCACTTAACTTACTTATACTCAACAGAAAGTCAACCTTGAGTGTAAAAATAAGTAAATAAATATTAAAAAATGTTTGATATCGGATAGAATTTTTATTTAGGAACGAGTTAGAATGAGATATCGAAACGTCATGTGTGGCGATGTCAACCAGGCGCGAAAAAATACAATGCTCAGCAAAAACTCTCGAGTTGTCACGTCGCTTCGTCTGCTTTTTAAACTGTCTGATATCGGGTGGTAAATAATCGGCGATACCGATATATCGGCTATTCCAATATATCGGTATCGGAATCGGAAACGTGACATCCCTAGTCTTAATATACAGAAGAAGATAGAAATGAAGTCGAGTAAGAAGTTTCACTTCAAAAGAAAAAATTAAAGAGATATCCTTCATCTTCAGTTAACGAAAGTTAACAGGACTCTTGAAGACCAATTTAACTTTAACTCCCTCTGTCTTTGTACCAAGGATGCTGTTTTGTGCCTGTTTTCACTTATCCTTTATTAATGTTTTTATTACTTTTGTTACAAATAAACAGAACTAAATAAATCGAATCCATTTTGTATCTTCTTTTTGTTTTTTTATTTTTTTATTTTGTATACACATATACTGATTTGTATAAAATGACATTTGAAAATTTGAAATTTTGACAACGGATGATAGCTTAGTTTCACAATTGATAATGTAATTTGCGTACCGATAAAGTAGTTGATCCGCCGGATTCTATAATAGCTCTGGGGAGAAATGCGAATCCAATGCGGATTTGGATGAACTCCCGGGGAGTACGATTCGCCGAATTCTATAATCGGCATGAATAAATGAATAGTTTTCACATCAAAAGTCACTGCGTAAATGAGAATAAAACTGTATTTGCACAAATAAAAAATTCAAAAGTGACAGTCACCATAACGACACAAGTGCCCTATAGTGTCAATTTTAAAGTTATAGAAATGACGGTCTTCCATTATAAACTTTATAGAGAATGGGATTGAACTGTATCATTAAGTAAAAATTATTGTTTTTTGAGATATGACGGTGTTCTTCTAACCTTCAATTCGAGGGTACCCGGGTATCCTTTTGATTATTGAACCAATATAAAACTTATTTCGTTCAAAGGACTACATAACAATATTTTCAGTATCTTCTTGAAATATAGTTCTGCTTCAAATAGCCTACTCAATTTAAAATAAATATAATCCATGAATTTTATAAAATTTATTTTTCAACGCTAATACGGAGTTATATGCGAAGTACACCCGGGTACCCCTAATTATATCATACTGGTTCGTATATGTTTTCCCGTCCGAACATGTTTTAACGTAAACATTTGTTTAACAGTGTTTCATTATTTATTATACATTGATTACGCTTATAGAGCTGCAATGTGTATATTTTTTACTTACTTAGTTGGCGCTACAGCTCGAGGTGAGCCTGGGCCTGCTTCTCGCAACCATTTGTGTGTGCGTGTTATATTTTTGCACGAATGGAAGGGACCTACAGTTTTTTGCCGACTCCGAACGGCGAGTTGAGAAGCTCAATCGTGACAAATGATACTCTTTGATGCTTGTCAGACATTCGAAAGAGGTGGGCACTGTGAAAAACATTTAGGTGTTTGCGGCGGGATTCGAACCCAAGACCGCTGGCTCAGTAGTCCGACGCACTAACCACTTGCGCTACGGTGCCCTACGGTGTATATTTTTTAGTGTAAGTAATATCAAATTGGAATTATGAGTAATTTTCAGCGCAATGAACGTGAACAATCGTTCGCGGGAGCCTAGGGTTTGAAGGATATGTACATTGCAGGAGCCTAATGGCTATATTGAAATATTGATAACAGCTGGTGCTCATGATAGTTGGTTCGTCAATATGAAGGATCCGGCTGTAATATTAGAATGCACAACTTTTTTACTTCTTTGGATCTCGCCGATTATCTTCTAAGAAAAATCTTACGTTGGTTAGAATCTTACGTGCTAATAAAGCTTACATCACGAAACAAATACTGAAAAGTAGATCACGTACAGCCCAATCGTCTGTATTTGGGTTCATGGGAAACGAAACCATCGTTTCCAACGTCCCTAAAAAATATATGTAGTTCCATCAATCTTTTATCCACAATGCACCACGAAAATGCTATATCGGATGAAAAACATAAGCCAAAGCCAGACATCATAAAATACTACAATAGCTCTAAAGGTGGTATTGATGTAATGTACAAAATGGTTAGTCATCTTACCGCAAAACGATGGCACGGTTGCCATGTTTGATAATATGTGCATTGGCGGCCTACCTTCTTCGTACTCAACATAACAAGGAAGCTGCAATTAGAAAGGATAACCGACGCAAACTCCTGCAAAGCTGGGAAAGCAGCTTTGTATGCTAAATATTCAAGAATGATTCAAAAATCATCTTATTTACCGCAACTTCAGCACAAAAAATATCATTGAATGCTTGGAGAGAACATACGTTCGTGCACACCTGCATCACCAGTACCAATAATAGCACAGGGACCCGATGGACGGCTCAAAATTCAAGAAGCATGCCGTGTTTGCTCGTAGACCCAGGCAAAAAACTAGAAAACGCGGCAACTTTTGCGAAAAGCCAATCTGCGACCAGCATTATACGACTATAAACAAAAAATGTCATTCTTGCTCAAAAAATGGATAAATAAGTTGAAATAAACAGAAATTTTCTAAATATAGATTCTGAACTGAGTTGAATTCACTCTAGATAATGTTTCTTTCCCTTTATATACATAACTCTGCCTATATTTGTCTCAGCCCATAGAAAATACAAAGGGGTACCCGGGTACTCGTCGCGCTGACTAAACGTGTATTAATTTCGCATTGATACAAAGGTTAAATGATATATTTAAAAAATATACTCATAATGTCTTTCTTTTAAACATAGTCCTGTATACCGAGTGGCTAGATAAAAGTAAACACCTTTGAAGTTTGAAATAGCCGAAACAATTGCTTTTTGTGAATTATTGTGTACACATTTTAGTTCAAAATTTTTAGTTTATTTTGAAAAGAATTCCGTCAACAAATGCATACTTTTTTGTTATAAATAAGGTGAGATAATTTAGTAGGGAAGAAAAATAATGTTGCAAAAGTATTAAATTGTATACATTAAAAATGTTTGCGAAATTAATTTTTAGGGTAATACGGAACCATTATAGAGATAAAAAACATCAAGAACCGTTCTTCGTAGAAACTTGAAATTTGGCACACTTAAACATTATCGTGGTCCACATACATGGACAACATATTACTCAAAAATATTGTGCAACAACTATACATGCTGTGTAAAATGTAACTTAAAAAAAAAAATCTGAAAAGATATCACATTCTCTTTGCTGGAGTAGTTTTGTCCATTCGCTCGATGTGGCCGAGCCAGTGTAGTCGACGTAATTTGGCTTTTCCCACTACATCCACATCTTGGTACAGCTCATAGAGTTCGCGGTTATATCTTCTCCTCCACTTGCTGTCCTCGCATACGGACGAAGAATATTTTTCTTGAAAGTATTCAAAATCTGCTCTACTTTCCTGCCTATCGTCCAACTCTCGGCTCCATACAGCAGAACTGGCAGGATCAATGTTTTGCAGAACATGTATTTCGTCTTCCGAGTAAGGAGTTTTGAACCCATTTGTTTTGCCAAACCGAAGTAGCAGCGGTTTCCTAGGGTAAGTCTTCGTCGAATCTCCACTAACTTATAAAAACAAACTCTAAGACCTCACATATCAAAGTAGCTTCACTTGCATATACAAAGACTAATGACCGAAACTTCTTCACCAGAAAAACTAGTCCTGGCTTATGAAAGGGTTCGATTGAGTACAAAGTAGTCCGAACAATATTTTCAATGTCTTCATTTCCATTTTTTGCCCATTTTCTCCTTGCGACAAGGTTGCGGTCGTATCCGTAATGCTTTGATTATAGACGACTACACATACAGTCACATACTCGCACATATAACGGTCTTTATATCGATTTCCTTTTGGTCATATATCAGATAAAGCACCGCTTTAAGGAAATTGCTAACAAATTGTTTTTATTTTATTAACGCATTTGTTGTTCCATTCTTCAATTTCCCCCTCCCCCGCTCCATTTCGTTTGTTTTTGTTCCCTTCCTTCCTTCTGCCATTTTAAATCTGATATCACCAAAAAAGGATTTATTGCGCCATTTGTTTCACGAATAAACGAGAGTTTTGTTAGAAATTTTGGTTTGTTTTTGGGGTTTCTCTGTACGCCATCTGCACTACGTGTCTCATTGCACGGACGAAAAATAAATTATTATCGTTTTGCTATTGTTGGATGAATTATTATTTTCGTATGCACGGGTATGTGTTTTATCGTCTATTACGACACGTTTAATGTCAGTTGGATTTCCATTTACAACAGCATCCCATTAAAAGGAATGCTGTCAATATGTAGTTTGTTTTGTCTGAAGCATGTTTCCCAACTCTGCAGGGCACTTTGCAAATTACCATCACCAACTAGTCTGTGTTTGTTTTTTTTTTCCTTTTTCAAAAATTCCAAATCCTTATAGGGATCACTTTCAAGTGGTATAAATCTCGAAAAGTACACTCAAACTATTTGCATGGGATTTTCAACAAAGTTTTATCAACATTTTTCTTTAATCCACTAAGGGGGGTTTATGTGGACAGACTTATGTCCTTGAAGTCACTATGGGAATTGAAAAAGGAAGGAAAAAATATCTTCGTCTTACACACGAAGATAGAAAACTGAAGAGTGAGAAATAAAAAAAAAAAAATAATAAGATTTCTATGAGAATGAAAAATAAATAAAATACTCTACGAAGGACATTATGCTTTGGACAGATGTGCACAAGAAATTAAGACTATCACTCTGGACGATATAGGCGGTAGGTAGTGGAACTGTGGCGGGAAAGGAACTGTTTAAAGCAGAGTCTTGCCCAAGTATGGATATTCTGCATAAATGATCGCATTCTCTTAAATTAAATTTACTTCAGATGACACTTGAAACTTAAGGAAAGCGGAAGTAGATACTGGGAGACAGAACGATTTTTATTTTTATTTATTTTTTTAAACCCCTTTTCCAAATGCATTGGTGAATTGTTATTTTTAAGTAATTGCTGTGCCACTCGTTTATTTGTTATGTGTAACATTCTGTGGAAAACTATCAAAAATCGCGACATCACGTTCAAAAATATTTGAAATTTCCGCTTATTTGCATCCGAAACGTGACTTTGCGTATTATTCCACGCCATGTGTACCTAGGTACCTAATTGCTTGACTTTGCGCCGCAATAAGTAGCTATAGTCCACGTGATTACTGTTTCCGAATTGGTTGACTTTTATGACCTTATATTCGGTCGTTATGTTGTTAATTTGGGAATCGATTTGACTTTTTTGTGCGTTTTGTATTGAATTCGAGGGGCCAGGACCTGGCAGGTACTCGCATCTGATTGTCAAAAAGAAGCTGGTAGTGATTTAGTGAAACACTGAAAATGTAATGGGAGCAGTATGAATGAAAGTTACTGCTGTATCTATAGGTAACGGGAAGGCTTAAGAGTTTGCTGCTTCCAAATGTGCGATTAAGCTTCAACAGTAATTCCATCACAAGGACTCACATTAGAAATATAAAAGATAGATATATATATAGATATAAATCCTTTTACACTTGTTTAGCAACCAGAATGACATGGCTTCTCCTAATAATAAAATTCCATTGTACAACATGATAAGATATTACACCAAGAAATTTAAAATTAAATGGAAACTATCTGTGTCGATCTAGGCAGGGCATTCAGTGAATACGTGTAAATCCCTTGAATCTGTGCAGCCGGGACTTTATCATATTTGGGAAGGCAATTTTTTATATAGAATAAGAAGAGACTCCTCGAAAAAACGGCAAAAATCATCTGCAGTTCCATCAAAGCTTTGATTTCAATATGCTTAGGCCAAATATTGCCATAAACAAGGAACCTGTATAGGGATAAGTGTAAGTTAGTTAGTGGAAGCATCATCATCGGCATTAATTCGCATAACGTACACGTACCCTTCCTCTATCCAGTCCCCAGACAACGATCAGCAAAAATTATTTGTACAGATAAATCGAGGTCAACCATTAGGACCGACTTAAGGTCCAAAAAGTTTGATATGCGAGCGGAGCGAATATATATTTTAGAGCTCAAAATGCTGATGTCTAAGGGTTTAAGGGGGTACATATGTATGTACGTCCAGAATTTAAAAAAAAAATCGCAATTTTTTTTCTACAGATTATTATTCTCTTTTAGTCGTATTTATGTTTTAGGCGTATTTATGTGAAAGCCGATTGTAAACATTCCCCATAGATCCAAAGATATTAAAGAAAATGTGACGGCCCGACGAGAGCCCGAATCGCGCAGGTGGCCTTTGTTTGAGGCAGCTTTTATCGGAGTCCTGAAGTATGTATAGGGACATTTATAAAGCATGAGAAGAATAAATTTAGGTTTCTGAAGTGAAGGTTAGTTGTATTTGATCGTTCAAAGTAAGCTGCGCGTGAACTCGAGCGAAACGCACTTGAAACTTTAAACGCGTTTTTCTCGAAACTACTTTTTCCGGAGTGGTCTGCATGCGATAACTCATATATGTATTTGTTAATATTTGTTGATGCATTTTTTTTAAAATATTAAAAAATTGTTTTCTCTATAGTCTGGATTTTTGATATTTTGATTAAAATTATAAATATAATTAATGTGTGATATTTTTAAAATAAAATGTTAGTGCGTCGGACTATTGAGCCAGCGGTCTTGGGTTCGAATCCCGCCGCAAACACCTAAAAGTTTTTCACAGTGCCCACCTCTTTCGAATGTCTGACAATCATCAAAGAGTATCATTTGTCACGATTGAGCTTCTCAACTCGCCGGTCGGAGTCGGCAAAAAAACTGTAGGTCCGTTCCATTCGTGCAAAAATATAACGCGCACACACAAATGGTTGCGAGAAGCAGGCCCCCATTCACCTCGAGCTGTAGCGCCAACTAAGGAAGTAAATACTAATAAACAATATGTAAAATATTTTTTTATTACTTTCTATTGTTATCCTTTCTAAAAACAGTTTTTCTTTTAGCGCGTTTTTGGTGCTGCTGGACGTATGTACCCCCTTAACATCAAAATTATGGGATAAAGCCCGCCTGTAAGCTGCATAAAATTTGCTTTAGCTATAAAATCTTAAAGCCTTTCAACGTTTCGTGCTGTTAAATTAGTACACATCACTAACAATAATAAGCAAATGAACCTTAAACAAAATT
The DNA here is from genome assembly GCA_949775065.1 of Brachyopa scutellaris. Lineage (NCBI taxonomy): Eukaryota > Metazoa > Arthropoda > Insecta > Diptera > Syrphidae > Brachyopa > Brachyopa scutellaris. The sequence continues at coordinate 182,419,577 of OX459112.1, read as the reverse complement.
CAGAATTTATGCATTATACCCGACCATATCTTTTCTTTAATTGTTTTTTTTTTTAACTTTATTTAATAATTCAAATTTAACTAGTACAGTGAAATCTCCCATTACGGACAACTCCATTCGATGGACATATCCCTTAGATGGACAAATTTTCATAGCCAAGCTTTTATGTTTCAGATTGCATACATTTTACGTTCTATTAGCCGGACACTCCCTTGATCGAACACCGACAAGCATATCTTGGAACCATTTTGAAAGTTGAATATTTATTCATATTCCATTTCCATACTTTATTGATATGTAGCATATTATGTACGTTGAAGAAATATCTGGAAGATTTATGTAATATTCTCCCGGCGAGGATTCCCAGTCTTTGCTGTTTTGTCCGTTTTTGTTTTGTAAATCGTTTCAAATAAAGTAGAGTTTTTTGTGTTTTTCAAAAAAAATAAAGATAATAGCGCAAATTTATAGTTGGTTAAAGTACTCTTTAAATTTTTTTTTAGCACGGAACTAAGTGTTTTCATAATTATAGTCGTCTAAAGCCCACTTTATCGTAAGCTCCTCGTCTTAAAGTTCAAATCACCCGAACCTCGTATTAGATATTTAATATGAAGCTAGACTACTAAGTTTTTTTTTATCAAAACTGTCACATTTATGTGTGTGCGAAGTAGAAATTATTTAGCAGCATACTAAAAAGTGTCTATTATTGATTAAAAATTAAAGTATGCTTTTAAGTTTAAATAAAAGTGATAAAGTGGGGTTGACTATAAATTTGCGCCAATTTATTTAAAAAAAATTGTGTTTATCCCTTGGACGAACAACTACCTTAGGCGGACGGGAGATTGCACTGTACATAAATTATTTTAGTTCAATTTAAAAACCGGTTTTACAGCCCTACCGCCTCAAGTTCGTACCATCCCTGTTAAATAAGCCACTGTTTGGTTTGGTCTGTTTTTATTTGTAGTGTCAATTGATATTTTGCCGTATCATTGTTATTGTTGTTGTTTTTTTTTTGTTTTTTTTTTGTTGTATAGAGTATGACGTCCATGTGCTTCGATGTTTTCAAATGATTTTTTCACTTCTAGATGTGCCGTGCGGGTTGTTGTGTGTAATCTCTGCTTTCGTGCTCTGATTTCGTGTGGTATTCCATCGATATGTTTTCCCGTCTTCCGTTGATACTATCATTGACCTTGGGTATTGTGTTTCACAAGTTATTCTAGCTCATATTCGCTTGTGATGTTTTTTTTGCAATCGAAATTTTTTGCCCCTTGATCAGAGTGCTTGGTGTCTTATCATAATAGCTTTGTTCCATGTCCGCACTAGGGCGCACTGGAAACGCACTGATACGTCCGATGTCCGCCAGTGCTACACTGAAAATGCACTGAAAATGCTGCCCTGCGTTCGATGTCGACACTTGTTCTGCACTGGATTCGCCCTGCATATTTTGTCAGTGCAGGGAAAAAGGGCTTTCAAAATATTAAATCAGCTGATTTGTCATTTGTTTTTTCATTGCAATGGTTTTGCTCATTGTGCTTATGTTTTAAGTGTTCATATAGATCGGTTGCTTGATTTGATTGGTTGATTGGTTGTAACGAACTAAACAAGTGCAAAAATATACGAAAACTAACCAAATTTGATTTATGTTAAGTTTTCAAAGAATGACAGTTGTCAGGGCAAGATATTTGTCTCGATGAAACGGGGGCTGCACTTAGTTTTTTGACAACCACGAAAATAAATTGACACTAGTCAGGCGACATTGAACGAAGCTAATGAATGTAGTTGCAGTTATTCCAAATAATACAAAATATAATATAATACATTTAACATTCTCTGCCGAGATCACTGCCTTAACAGGATGGTAACAAAAACGTATCCCTCACAAAGTAACAACTTAAAGGACCTCTTCAAAAATAACAAAAAGTATCCAAATTCAGTAGAAGTAGCGAAAAAGTTATATTCCCAACATAATACTAAATATGTAGTAGTGGCTAGAGGAATATAAAAAGATACAAATAAAAAATAAAAAAAGTCTGTCTAGTCTACGAACTGTCCTCCCGTGCGCTTCTGACAAGCGCTACCACTATAGAGCTTTCTAACGCCAAGTAAAACATATATGTACTCTTTTTTATGACAATATGTTACAATTAACCTAAATGACTCTAATCACTGTTTTGTTATCCTCTTTTGCTGTTTTAGCACTCGGAGACGATAATCCCACTGCATTTTCCTCAGACGACTACAACACCTTGGAACACTTAAATTCAGTGGCTGCCACACAACCTGTATTTGATTTTGGAATGCCAAGGAACATCACAGCCAGGGCTGGACAAACGGCGGCAATAAACTGTCGTGTTGAACACTTGGGTGACAAGTCTGTAAGTATATATACGTGTGTGTGTGTGTGTGTTGTGTAAATGTCATATCCTCTTTCGGCACAGCCACATCCTCTGTCACATCATCACTATCCGCATGCCAAAAGGCATTGAAAATTCCTTCTCCTTTTTGTCCTTGTTACTATTTCGGTCTTTTGTTTGTACGTTCTTCTCGTCCGGCTTAAGTGTCGAGTTGCTTTTTATAATGTTAAATTGTGTGTGTGTGTGTGTTTGTTTTGTCTTTCAAAATGAAGGACACAAAAGTTTCATTTGAAAATTTCTCATTTTTACACTGATGTTTATCACCACTTGCCCTTCGGGGATATGATGAAGATGACGCATAAAACACGAAGAGAATAAACACCACCCCGACCCACTAAGATAGTCTCGTGGTTCCCTGTGTTGTGAAATTTTCATGTATTCTTGTATTTTTATAGGTATCTTGGATACGGAAGAGGGATCTGCATATACTGACAGCAGGAATCCTAACTTACACTTCAGATGAACGCTTTAAGGTACACGACTATAATTGATAAGCTTCGACACATGTGCATGTCTGGGCTTAATTAAAGAACGAAAATGACCAATTGCATGTATAAATGTAATCCTAAATGGAACTCATATCCTGTTTGTGTGTTTTTTTTTTTCTGTCAGGTCATACGAACAGAGGACTCAAAAGACTGGTCATTGCAGGTGAAATACGCCCAGCCTCGAGATAGCGGAATCTACGAGTGCCAAGTGAATACAGAGCCAAAAATCTCGATGGCATTCCGGCTGAACGTCATAGGTGAGTGAAGGATGTTCCCAGGATGTTGACTTGTGATTATTAGTTGGTTACGTGGCCATAGTCATTCTTCTTGCAGGCACAGCCAGGGCAAAGTTCTGGTGGTAATGATATGAAAATATTCTAGGACAGGAATTTATGTTAGGTTATGGTGGCGGGTAATGTTGGAGCAGGAGCCTTGGGACCCTTGCGCTATATTTTCCCTTTTCTCTTTCTTTTTTTTCCAAAGAATCGCTTCAAGGTAGTGCCGCACATCATTGTAGGGGTTGTAGGTTGCAGGAGAAAAGTGCATTTTGGGACGACATGGAAGTTTTCCCATCGTAGTCCATTAGTCATTGTCTTTGGTGCTGGCACTAGCGGTGGCGGTAGATCTTCTTTTTTTTTTTGTGTAGGGAAAAGCATAGCGCAACTAGCACGTTGGTTGGGAAATATTTACGTTTGTGTGGCTTGTGGAAATGTTTTATGGGGACTAGCAAGTGGCTGTGTTTCCCCGATGGGGATGTTGTCGTGAGTTGCTAGTATTAAACTGAAGCTGGATTAATGATGGTAGTCAGGAACGGAATGTCAGAATAATACGAGTAGTATGTGCATGTGATTGTTTGTTGTTGTTTTTTTTTTGTTATCGAAGAGTGGCAAGGTTTAGTGGAAAACAAATCACTTAGATACTTGTTGCGAATTATGTGTGGGTGTCTGGTTTTGAAAAATTACCAATTGCGGTTCGTTGAAGTGATGATTATTTATTGATTTTGATGGATTCGGATTGATAATTTTTTTTTTTTGTTTCTGTTTTATATGTTTTTTATGAACACTTCATATTCTGACGTAAGGATGATCGGATTTAAGGATAGAGTAATTTTCGCATGCATTTTTTCCTGCAATACTAAGAGTTACAAGATTGGATTTACTAAACCATTAAAATTCTCTCTTAATGTGTTTTTAGTGTTCTGTACCCTAAAACGGAATACTAATGGAATCAGTTCGGTGTCTGTTTGTCTATTACAGTCCTTTTTCTCAGAGAACATCTGGCGTAGACTATTGAAAGTTAGAGACCTGATTTTAAAAAGTTGAAATTCAGCATATGATAAAATGTTAAAAAAAATTCATTTTGAGGTCATCGTATTGGATGGCAAATAAAAGCTCGTTAAAGCATGAGTTCAAAAATGTATAAAATATTTTTTTGTGCTACTTTTTCTTAACACTTTTTCAAAAAAAACTTTAAAAATTGCTGTCCCCTTATTATTTCTCAAATTTAAATATTACATCTTACTAATTAGACAGATGCAATATTTAAATTAATTGTTATAAAAAGTTGTTGTTGGGATACATATGTAAAATGGTCTTACAATTGCCTTTAGATATGTTTTTAACGTTAGCTGTGTATGATTTCAAAAATTTTATCATTTTATTATTATTATTTTTTTTTTTTTCAAAAACTATACTTAAAATGAATTTTTTTTTCAAAAAATATACTTTAAATATTTCGTAGATCTTCTATCTACGGGCTGCGTCTTTTTAGTCGTCTTCTTGAAATCATTTTCTGCTCAGGTAAACTTCGTATTTGGGAGTTGGTGTGGTCACATAGCGCTATTTGATGTCGTCTGCTGATTCTTTGTATCTCTTCTTTTACGGTGAGGATTTTGAGGTCACGGTCGAGGTCTGCACTGGTTATATACCATGGTGCATTTACTATTGTCTGAAGAATTTTTGTTTATTGCAGTTGAATGATATTAATATTTGTCATGCAGGTAGTTCCCCAGATTTGAATCCCGTACGTCCACATCGGTTTTATTATTGTTACTAGCTGTTGCCTGCCCGGCGTTGCCCGTGCTTTAAATCAGTCGCGTCATTTGATTGTAGTATGATAGAAAGGTAGTAGTAGGAAGTGATATTATTTAAATTAAGATTCTAAAGAATTCTGAAGCCAATACATTATTATCTGAACAGTGGTTATTCCCTATAGATGAAACGATTGCATAAAAAATTGATGGAAATGTAATAAACCTGTCTACAAACACGTCTACAAACATATGTACATAATATGTATTTTATGAGCATCAAATAATGGTACTTTCTGGTTTCTTGTCTCTAATAGTTGTACTTAATGTTCATATTAAAAGTACAATAGCATTATGTAAACGCCAAAGATATTAGGCTTTGTTGTAAGCATTGATCGTAGAGTAACTGGTGCGGTTTGTCTGAAATCACCAACTATTTACTAATTTTAAGACTCAACATCGCCTGCCTACCCCTACTTCAATATATGTATTTGTGAATTGAATTAAGGTAAACAAATACCGCTGTAAAGTGACAAAAAAAGAATGTAAAAAAAAATCGTGCATTTCGCCCTTTCTGACGATCAATGGCAATGGTTTACCCATCATTCAATGCGCGTATGGGTAGAAAGAAAATAAAGAATAAGCGATAGCGATGGATTTGTGGCGAAGAGAAGAGCATAACATCTACAAAAACAACCCTCTCCCAACAGAGTGACGATCAATGACAATGGTGTACCCAAAAATAATGACCGAATAATAAAAGCGGAAATTGAAATAACTCGAATTATGGAATCAAGGAATTGTATATTTTGTTTAAAAAGTAGCCTAATCTCTAATCCAGGAAGTAGACTATCTATTCACGAAAGTTTCATTCAAGTCTGTTAAACCGTTAAAGTGTTATAGAGCAACAAACATCCAAACATCCAAACATCCAAACATCCAAACATCCAAACTTTCACATTTATATATTAGTAGGATAGGATAGGATGTATATATAAGAAGTTTGTTTTCTGCTGATGACCTTGAGCTTTTCCCTTGGAGCCAGTAGAGTTGTCTAAATTTGTTTTTTTATTTGGTTCCGTTTATTTAGATAATATGTGTGATTTCCAAGTAAATATTTTATCTATTACCATACCAAAACAAAACTTATCTTCATTGTCAAAAGTAATTTCTGTGTTGTTTAGTATGATGTTTTCAAGGATAATTTCTTTTTGTAGTGTATACAACTTGTACTGTTTTTTCCTCTTTTATCTTGATTCCCCATTTGTGGAACCAATCTACTGTCCTGTCAAGTGCTATTCTGGCTTGTTGAGTGGCTAGGTCTAAGCGTTTTTTCGAAGATAGGATAACCGTGTAGTCTGCAAAACTAGCTATCATAGCGTTGTTTAGTTTGCTGTATATAAAAGGTAGAGCGTTGGTCCTAGAACACTTCATTGGGGGACACCTGCGTCCATTCAGCATAGCTGTGTATAGTGGCCATGTTATGTAACTCTCGCATCGACGGAACGCTTGAAGTAATAATGATAATACACCTTCTCGCAAATATCTATTTCTGTAACTCTCGATGCCGAATAACTTTTCGCATGAAGCATTTTGGAAAAAAAAACGACTATTTCAGATGCGAGAAAACTTGTTTCTGTAACTTTTTTATGCGAAAAGTTTTTCGCTTTTGCTGTCAAAATTTTTCACTAAGTGTATGGCATGCGAGAAAAGCAGAATGGCCGAGAATAAGTCAGAAAATTATAAATTCAATCATACGGATCTAGAACGAAGCTTTTTATTTTGACATGTGTGCGGTGCCGTCACATAAGGCCATGTGACATAAGACCATATTTCAAAATATTTCAAGATATAGCCTTATAACGCTTTCACAACGCAACATATAGCCATATTCCGGGCTATGGCCACATGTCGCTTTTCGAAAGTGACTTAAGGCCATTATGTCCTTATGTCACTTTCAAATGGATTTTTTCGCTTACCTGATTAAATTTCAATCGGCGCATGAACCATCTCTAAAAGTTCAAAATTATTAAGACGAAGCATGATCTTATAACAAATGCAAATATTTCATTTTAAATAAATACAATTAAGTACAGTGCATTCTTGATTATCGCAACTAATTAAAACGAGGGTAGTTGCAATGAACGAGGTTGTTGCAATAACCGAGTAAATTTTTTAAGGCTCAATTCGAGATGAAAAGCGAAAATCAGAAAACCAACACTTACATATGTATGTATTCAATGGAACAATTTTTATTCAAATTTTTATATCAATAAAACAGTAATTCTAATTTATAGTTTCACAATTTTTTTTTGTAACACCCATTTTTTGAAACGCAACAAGCGACTGATCACTAAACAAAATTCATTAAACAAACAACAAAATCTTGCATTCAATAGATAATACATACATTCATAAAACTTCATCGTACCATCAGTTAAAGGCACTCAGAAGTAGCGGTAAAATAACTGCCCAAACAAAAGGAAAACTCAAAACACAAACATAGCCAAGAACCAGTAAATAAAGATATATTTATGTATAAAAACAAAAGGTGCAGTTATCGAGTCAAAATTATTTTAAAAGTTGCGATTACTGCGCCAACAATGGTGTTAATTCAGCTGTTGCGAAAATCGAGGAGTTGCGTGAATCGAGAGTTGCGTTAATCGAGAACGTACTGTATGTCAATTTAGTGGAAGGAAATTAATTAATTTTAAAATGGATGAAATGGATAAAATGGATTTATTGTTCTTGTTGTTGTATCTAATGCTCAAAATCTAAATATCTCATTTTCAAATCTAAACTTCAGATTTTGAGCATAAGATAAAATCACAGTGAAATCACAAAATACTATAAGTACTATAATTTTTTAAGTTTCTTTTTTTATTAGCTATGTAGATTATGAAAAACGAAAATTTGAGAAAAGAAACTTGTAAAATTTTAGTTTTTGAGAATTTGAGAATTTGAAACTAAAAAATCACTCGATTTTGCGTCTCAAATCTATATGGTGTTATGTCGCTTTTGAATTGCGACATAAAGCCATACCCTGAAATATGGTCTTATGTCGCATGGTGTTATGTCATTTTGACATATTTTGAATGTGTTTTTTTTTTTTTATAAATCTTAGATAAATGTATACACATAAAAGTTTTTTTCTACGATTTTTCCAATAGAATACGAAGTCATTGTTTCAAGTTTTCGACCTCAGTTACAGAAAACGTTTTTTTTCAGAGGCGAAATTCTCGATGCGAAAAGTTTTCGCATAAGTTACAGAACATGGCAACAGAATACAGATACAGACACGCATTCAACGGAATCTGATGCACGCACTTGCTTTACATTTCTTCTATAGGTACTTTTACTGTCGTCTATCGGCATAAATTTATTTCATGTGAAAAATTAACTGACATTAGTACGGAACACTAATTGCGTAAGTACGACTTGCACTTGACCGGATTTTTTTTTTTTTTTTGTTAAATGTGATTGCTAATCAAATCTTCACCGACTTAATAATTAGTACTGCGGATACTCGATTACACATAACCTTAATTCTAATGGCACCAAATTCCAATTACAACTAATTTGTTGTTAGATTCTCCACTTTAACTTGAAAGAGATCCTTAAACCTTAATCATTGGGCATAATTCACATTTACAAGTATGCGCACTTCATTATATTATGGTAATTTACGAGTATGTCATTGGACTTTCATCTTAAGTAATAATCTATATTCATTACCATCCTCTTCGCTCGGTTTAATTAAATTGCTTGCACTAACCGGCTCCTGTAAGAAAATCCAATTATTCCATTCCTTCCAACCATATCTCCCATCAACCGCAACTGGCGAAAAATTACCATTACATTCACACCCACCGCCGGCCGCGCCGTCCCACCACACATGTTCATATTAGTTTCGCAGCATGTCCTTAAGGTCGAAATTTATGACTTTTATACAGTTACTGCTCATACAACTATGACAAAAAAAAAAGCGATGAAATAATTTTTCGAATTACCATCGCATGTCAAGTGGACCATTCAAAATCACTGCACTAAGCAAAATCCTTTCGTAATGATTCCATTTCATCACCGAAAATCGGTAAAAAAAAACAAGGTTTTCCTCGGCACCGTCCATCGTTATAGCTATCGCCACTAACTGGATGATGGTTATCGGGGAACTTCAGGCATGCTGTACAGTTCGAGTAGCACTGTCTGCACTTTAGTTAGATTGACAGCGAAGCAAGGAGGTTGGCGAGGGAGGCAGTTAAGGTTGTTTTATGTAATTGATGGTTTCTGGATCATAAACGTGGTGGCAGCAGCACCATATACCATTTGTCGCACCACAACCTTATGGCCGTATGCCATTTGCTCCTGGTAAATAAAAGCCCAGCTGCTGTTTGCCCGTGAGCTTTATACGAGTCGCATTGCTGTTGCTAGGTGACAAAAAGAGTTGTTTCAGTTTCATTTGTTTAATTCGAGGACATTACTAGCAGCAAAGGAAATATTTGCCGAAATCATGGAATGCACGGAAGCTGTAGGTATCGCGCTCTAACCCATTCCAGTGTCGCAGAGGTAAAAGCACGTAATCGCGTTGTCAATGTTTTTACCTTTTTTTTTAAGCTAGAGAAATCTTATACGAGATGCTCTTTGCAGGAGATATGAGATAACAACGTGCCGTCATCCGGCGACATTATGGTGGAACGTGGAATACCTGTGCAATCTCATTTCGTTGGCTCTCAACGGTTGTGCGTGGTTGAATTCAATGGGATGATGATGACAGTCTAACGAATCTTTTGTGAGTTTGGTTTGCACTCGAGAGGATTGGCTGTGCTTACTCGAACTCATTGTCGTTTTATTAACTTGTCGCACATTGAATTCAAGTTTTTTTTGGTGCTTTTTGTTTGCCTGTTTTGGTTTTACCTTTAACTGTGTACAATCTGTTAATCTATTTTTAAAACAGACTTTTTCTGTAACTGGGTTTAAAGTGATAATCGGACATATCACGTTGACACATAATGCAATGTAAAGCTCTAGGTTAGGGATTTGTTTACTGATCTAAACTTACTTACTTACTTACTTAGTTGGCGGTACAGCTCGACGTGAACCGGGGACTGCTTCTCGCAACCATTTGTGTGTGCGTGATATATTTCTGCACGAATGGAAGGGACCTACAGTTTTTTGCCGACTCCGAACGGCAAGTTGAGAAGCTCAATCGTGACAAATGATACTCTTTGATGCTTGTCAGACATTCGAAAGAGGTGGTGCCGTGAAAAACTCTTTAGGTATTAGACCCGGTCTGGGATTGAAACCGGGCAGCCTTGCGTAGTAGTCCATCGCACTAACCACCACGGCCACGACGACCACAACTAATTTAAACATGTTTAATAAAACAGCTGGGTTCAAAGCTATTTAATTCATTTTGACAGTAAAACATAACCAAAGGTCTCAGTATTCACGTTCGATATGGCAAGTCCGCAAAGCAGACTTCACAAAACTAAATAACCTGCTGTGCAATGTTAACTTTTGTCCTATTCTAGATAACACAGACGTCACTAACGAAAATGGCCTCGACGTTTTCTACCCCACTTCATAAATCAATCCCATATTTACCAATATTGCAATATTGCCCAAGGCAATTTTTGCTTAAGCTAATTTTTTTTTTGCCAATTTTATAAATGAAAAGACAAATTATTAATTTCATTGCTTTATTTTAGTTTATTTTTTTTTTTTAAATAAATAAGTCCATATTATTTATTTCATTTTATTCCTGATAATAACGGAGTTTGTGGCTTTTTTAAGAGTAATTCTCACTGACACTGTGAGCAGTGTGGTGTAGTGGTAGATGCTTTGGACTTCTATGCAATGCTGTTCGATTTCAATCCCAGCAAACACCTAAAAGTTTTTTCACGGTGCCACTTCTTTCAAATTTCTGACAAGCAATTAAAGAGTACTATTTGTTATGAGGAGCTTCTCAACTCGCCGCGACGTTCGGAGTCGGCAAACAATTGTATGTCCCTTCCATTCGTGCAAAAATATAACACACACACACACATGGTTGCGAGAAGCAGGCCCTGGTTAACCCCGAGCTGTAGCGCCACCTAAAGAAAGAAAGAATTATCACTGACAAAAAATATTCAAATGACTATTGCTTTTACTCACCTAACGAATGGAAGGGAGGTTTTTGGTATTCAAAGTGCACGATTTTTTTCTTTCCACCGAAACCACCACCTCTACCTATGTAGATACCTACCTTATTTTATTTATTTTTTTAGTTTTTTTTTAAGTGAATTGTGATTTTATATGTTCTTAAGAGCTTTTGTATTTTTTTAATAAGTTTTTGAAATAAACTAATATTTTTTATTAAAAAAACTCATGATACAAGTTTTCATGTTACAATTTACCCCGGCCTATGTTACAACCCCTCTTTTTTTTGAAAGCGATATTTTGATATTTTCTGAACAGATTTTGTTTCACTTTTTTGGTGGATTTTATAGGTGAAATATTGGTCTACGATTTAAAACAGGTTTGGCTAACTTGTAAAATCTGTGGAGCACCATCAACTTGTGTAAAAAATGTTGGAAGTAACCCCACTCTCCCCTACCCCCTTCTCATAGTCCTATTGTTAGCTCTTAAGCTCAATTAAAAAAAAACCTATCGTTAAGTACCTTACCTACTCTTCGATAGCAGATTAAGTTTCACCTTTCAGAGTCCCTGGTTTATACATAAAAATATCATGACGATACCTTTACCACCGCCAATTGTTCTCTAAAAAAAAATTCTGTTTTAAATTCAATATTTGTTCACAGTGACGCCAGCGGACTCTAAAGCAATTGTATCTGGTCCAGCAGACCTATATGTAAAAGTTGGTAGTGCCATCACTCTGACGTGTCATGTGAAACAGCCCACATCGCAGGACATCGGACCAATACACTGGTATCGGGGACCGTATATAATCACACCATTCGTGGTGCACCCAAACGATGCGGCAATCGATCTATCGCGACGCATCTCCATGGAATCACAATTAGGCGATATCCTCAAATCCAGGTAAGCATATACCTCACAGACATTGCAAATCATATTCCATTCATACGTACATACATATATCCTTTGTGTTCTAATAAATTCCAATTTCTATTCCCATACACCCACAAACAGGCTGCGAATCGCAAATGCACAGACAGCAGATTCGGGGAACTACACTTGTTTGCCAACAACAGCGGAAGGAGCCAGCGTTATGGTTCATGTAATCAATGGTTAGTTCTATCGCACGTACGCAACGCAGTGATGTGTACACGTATAACGTATATCCTTTTTTTCGCATACGTACTTCCAACATCTAACTGAATGAATTTTTATCTTTTTTTTTGTGCTTCGATTTCGCTTTTAGATGAAAATCCTGCCGCCATGCAGAAGAGCAATGCCAGCAGACTCGGATCGCATGGGATTGTGAAAACATCGACGATTTCATTCGCTCATATCATGTGTTTTATCAAAATAATAAAAGTCCTTCTGACGTCATGATAGTTGAGGGGAAGCGCATTTGTAACATATGTACTATATTCAATTGTTATTTAGATCTAATTAGAGTTTATATAAACGAAGGTAATAATAATAATAAAGCGATTTTTAAATTTCATAAGAAATGGTGATGGTGGTTTTATTTTTTTGAAAATTTCCTGAAAAAGTAACTCTGAGAGTTATTGGTAAAGTGGAAGCTGAAATTAGATCGGGTTAACACTTTCTATTAACCTATGCTCTAATGATGACGGAAAACTGCAAGCGGCACAGAGTCTGGTATCTACTGTGTGGAACGAGATTCAAAGGTGTCCTTAAGACTCCCGGATACCAGCAGCGTATTCCAGGCAGAAGTTCAAACCATACTTAGAGCTGCTGAGCTTCTGAACACGAAACGAATATTCATATTTACATACCTCGACAGGCAGGCTGCACTTAAGATGCTAGAATCGTGCACTATTTAATCGGCACTCGTCAGGAGCTGGCGCACAATGATCAGGGCAATGAGTTTGCCGATGAACTAGCAAGGGAATAGGGGGGGGGGGAGAGGGAACTGCCCCTACCCAAGACGGTGGTAGTAGATCCACCACTTTGCTGCATTAAATCAAAGGTTAAGGATATTATTACAAGAAGGACTAACCATAGATAGTCTATCAGTGAAGGACACAGGGTTTTCAAGGCACTTTGGCCAGCTCTGGACCGTAAAAAAACCAGTGAAATCCTTAGACTTAGCAGGGCATAAATAGGAATATTATCCTGGTATTGCCCCTTCTAGGCAAGTACTCTAAGAGGCTCTGGCTCATAGGTACCTATATTTGTAGATACTTTAATTATATAGATGTAGCATAGGATATCGGACATATTCTGTGTGAACATTTAAGCCTCCTACTTCTTTAGTAACCCGAAGGAGGTAGGCCGAATCAACCACTCGTTCCAAAATTTTGCAGGGGAATAAAATGCTTGGAGGAAATTGTGGCCGTTTAGATGTCACCCTTGGATGTATTCCTAGGGTATCGCGATGGGCCAACTCTGGTGCTTAGTGTTTTGGGATGGCTCAGCCTCTCAACCCCTCTCAACCTAAACTATCATAGCCTAATGATGATGGAATACTGGTTTCTTAGCCTTAACATTTGAGGATTGCTGTACACCACCACGCATCTTTAACATCCCATTGTGCAAGATTTTTTTTTTTTTATTCCATTTATTCATAATTTATTTACATATTTAAACAAAAAGGATAACACAAAAGAAGATAAATAAGAAAGTGAACATAGTAAGAAATATGTTTGTACAATGTAGAAAAGTGCTTCGCCTGCCTTAGACCCAGGGCCGTCCTAAGATATTCGGCGCCCGTGGGCTACTAAAAATAATGCGCCCCTCTTCGTAAGGAAATACCCGGGAAGGATAGCAGGAGCGGGGTTATACAAAATTGTAAGAACAAGAAATAGTCAATTTATTAAAAAAAATTGGAAAATTCAGGAAAATCGATTTTCTATGCATTTTGTATGGGGATTTTTTTTTCATTTTGATCGTAATATCATGGTTCAAATAAGCCGTGTTTTTTTTAAACGTAGCTAGCCAGTAGTTGCTAGCAAAGTCAAATTTCACACGTAAAACAAATACAACAACCAGCTGCCTACAACTCTTGATTTTATCCCCAGCCAAAAGCAGCTGGCTAGGAATTTTACGCCTACTCATCGTCAGCGGGCGCTGAAAGCGATTTGTAGAACATTTGACATACTGCCGTGTACGAAAATTATATAATTTCAATTACTAAATGATATTTCAGAGAAATAATCCACTTTATTATGATTTCATATCACGTTATGTAAATTATCCATTGAATAAATTACCGAAATTAATTGTTTTCACAACAAATAACAAAAAATCGATTTGGTTTAATGCCGAATACTTTGACAGTTCACACTTAACAGCTGATCGAAATCACACACATATGACCGAAATCACACACACCAACTTGAAGGTAAGTCAGATGGGTTCGGCTGGCTGGGAATCGTTTTAATGAACGACTGGCTAGCTACGTTTCAAAAAAACACGCCTATAGTTGAAAATATGAGTGATGCGACTGTTTGTGTGCAAGCGGATCAGCTAGTTTAGAAATAAAATGAAACGTTAAAACACTATGGCAAAGCTGAAATAAGCAGACTAGAAGAATAGACTAGAAGTAGGGGTGAAATTCTAAAAGAAAATTCCGAGAAAGTAAACGAACGCGTTGAACAACGAAAAATGAAAAATGTATGTGATTTGACAGTCATGCGGAGCATGCGGAAATTTTGTGCTCTCTCGTGATCGTGAGCACTCTCTTTTACAAAAAACTACGACATTTTTTCGTACGCGAATGGGGTTTCGTACCTTTTCGTAAATATTCGTAGTTTTGTGAGCGCATGCGACCTATTAAGTTAAATCACAAACAACCGGTTTCTTGAGACGTTTCACCGAAATTGAAGCATGTATTGAAATAAGACACAAGGATGGTAAGACTGTGATGTCTTTTGCAACAGTGATATCACTGATGTCAGTAGAGAGATCTTTTTAAATACAACGACGTTTCACGAAGCCAGCCATTTCACGAAGACGGCGCTGCTGAGCTTGAGTACGTCTGACACCTGAAGGAAAACTGGTGCGAAACGAATCAAAACCGAACGTATTTCAATGATACACTATACGAGGATAAGTGACCGGAAAAATTCTAAGAAACCCATGAATATTTATTACCAAACTCCAAAACAAAGATATGAATGATATGACATTTCCATTTCATTTAAAACAGGTTATTTAGTTATTTTTGCTATGAAAAGATTTTGAATAAAAATTGCTTAAAGGTAACTAAATTACTAATAGATAATAACAAAAAAATATAATATCAATAAAAAATGCCGCCCCCAAAAGGCTTGCGCCCTGGGGTTATAGCCATTTAGCCCTGAGGATAGGGTGGCCCTGCTTAGGCCCTGTGATTTTGTCCAGGACGTAGTCCTATTAGTCTTCCCCAGTATTCGAGAGAATATGAGATAGACAGCCACATGACTTTCCGGCTATTATACTTTTATATGGGATACTAGCGTTGACTTGGCCGGATTGATATTAGGCCCTGTATTGCAATATTCGTTGGGCATTCTTTCTTAAGCCCTTTTTGTATTATATCACAGGAGGTTTCCTCGTTTTTCGCTCGTTCAATTAAGACCATGCGTAAGCCATGTCGAGGTTGGTTAATCTGTCTTTCCAGAAGTTCATCTACGACGAGACTCCAGGGTATGCACTATCTCCACGATAGAACTTTACACACCCCATAGTTGTAAAAGGATTTGAGTTCAGTCTGACACCCATACAGATTGCGTAAGTTTTCGTCGTGATATCTGTGAATTGTGTAAAACGTCTAAAACACATATTTAACTGATTTACTTTTTATTGCTCAAACACATTTTAATTGAAAAATTAAACAACATTGGATGAACACGAACAGCCTTAAGGTAATTCAGCATATAAGATTCAAGAGAAGGACAATCGAGAAAAATTTGTAGGAAGTAAGCAAAAGAGTTCGCATGAAAGACCTATTTTGGAAAATGTTAAAAGGCATTTTTGCCTAGAGTGTTATTTGTCAAGTCTACAAAAATGTGTGCTTTTTCTCTGTTCCACCCACTTACATTTTTAGCTTGTTAGCTGGAGAAAGTGATTCCTCTGTATCTTTAATTAAAACGCCGAGTCCATATTTATTTTTTTTTTTATGAACTGGATCCTACCCCAAGGCTGATACTGCGACCTGAAAGATCTATTGTATCATAGGATTCTAATTAGTCCAAGAGGCAAACTACCTTTCTTATAAAGGCGATTAAGTCCTTGGTTGACGCATTTTTTAATTCATAAGGTCTACGCAGTTCTTTGTGTAGGGTACGTCGTCTGACCCCGAAAAGTGCCGGGCAATCACAAAGGACGTGTTCGGCTATTTCGACCTCTTCCAAACAGAGTCGACAATCGGTCTCGCTAGACAGGCCTAACTTGTTCAGGTTGTATCGTAGTTGTCAATGACCGGAGAGGAAATATGTTAGATAAATAATATCCTTCTTATTGTGGTTAAGAAGTCCGCCGTGATGGGTATGAGGCTTAATCAACAGTTTGTCTTGCCTATGCCCCGGGGACATTTCTCCAGTGAGAGAGTTGGAGATTGTGTTCCCATTTGTTAACTAAGGCTGAGATTGTTGCCCAGTTTATGCCACAAAAGGCTTCTGGACCTGAGAATTTGGCAGTAGAGCCAGAACGGGCCAGCCCATCCGCAATCTCATTTCCTTCAATGCCTCTGTGACCAGGCACCCACCAAAGTTTGACCTTATTGTGAATAGCTAGGGATTGGAGAGCATTGAAGCAGCACTTAACTAGTCTTGAGAATAGGAGCTTTGAGTGCGGCTTGGCTGTCTGGAAAGATATTTATGTTAGCTCCCTTGATGCATCTCTGTAGGTTAAACAAGGCGCAGATCTCAATGGCGTGGATCTCAGCTTGAAACACGCTTGGGAATGATCTAAGAGGGACGGAGATTCTAGTGTTCCGAAGAGCACAGCGCCAACACCAGAGGCCAATTTCTATCCGTCAGTGTACCATACTAGACTTTTTGGGTCTATGCTGGGTCCTCCGTTTAACCACGTGGTAACGTTTCCCAATATGAACTTCGAATTTTCTGCCGAAGCAGTATTCACTTATCATAAAGTCAGCGACGGTGCAGAGCATGTCCTGATCGGGAATATTGTTGATAGTATTTAGGTGACCCGTAAGGTTACATGGTTTGTACTTACTAATAAGTTGAAGTTGAATAGCGCTTCTAGCGGCTGACTTCCTAATGAAGATCTGTAATGGCGATACACTTATTATAGCTTCTAGAGCTGCTGAAGGGCAGGTGCGCATGGCACCGGTTATACCAAGACAAGCCATCCGTTGAAGCTTATCGAGCTTCTTGGCTGTAGTCTTTTCGATAACTTTAGGCCACCAGACTAAAACTCCGTACGAAATGATGGGCCAGACCATCGTGGGGTACAACCAGTGTATAATTTTTGGGTTGAGACCACAAGCTCTACCATACAGTCGACGAATTTCCCATAAGGCCCTAGTTGCACGATTAATTATGGTGTTGAGGTGAGATTTCCAGTTGAGGCGCATATCTAAGATAGCTCCCAGGTATTTGACCTCATTGGAATACTCAAGTGTGGTGCCTTTCAGGATGATTGGACCTAAGTTAATAATTCTTCTATTCATGAAGGGCACTAGAACGGTTTTACAGGGGTTGGCTGAGAGTCCTTCTCTGTTGCACCATTCTAAACGATTTGTAGTGAACTTTGCTTTGAGCTTTGGGGTCTATATAGCTCGAGCAATTCATTAAATTCCATGGATTCAGATGAAATAAGTTCGAATTATCGCAACTCCACACCGTAGATATTTGTCTACTCGGCAGGGCCGCCTGTAGCGTCTACGAGAAAGAAACGATTGGCACCGAGGCCTCCAAGTCTAAATCCCTTACCTTACGTTGCGGTATTAGTTATTTTAAGGAAAGTAAGTATATTATTTGAATCTTAACGCTCTATTGTTTAATATATTAAGGTAAGTACAAATGTACATACTTCGTTCAAGCTAGCGATCCAGCGCAACAATTTTTGCCTAAGCTGCAACGATAAAAATGAAATCCAGTTTTACATAAAAAAAAAAAATATAACATAAAATAACATAACTGATAATTATTTTCCATGTTAACGCTTTTATTTGGAAATTATATTTTATTTGTGTACATGATTGAAGAACAAAGTTCGTAATTTGTTAATGGAAAATACAAAGATAAAAATTTGACCAATCGACATTATTCAAATACTCAATTCTACTTGTATTTGCACGATATTGCTTATATGAGGGTTGTTCTCCCACCCTATGTGCACTACATTTGCTCACCGACAATCGATTGGGAAAACCGAAACAAACAACAAAGCTCTCGTCGTCTCTCTCATGCCTTCATGCGTATATACAAATGTCAAAAGATAGGCGCATTTTCCAAAAAATATGGCCAAAATATATATTTTTTTTTTTTTTGATAGTTAATTATTGCATAAGTTTATCGGAAAATGAGTAAAAAATATATTTTTAATAAATTTACATTTAATTTTGAAAGAAATTATTATATTAAAAATTTTTTAAAAAAATCCAAAAAAATAAAGAAATTGTATGAAAAATAACAAAAAGATAATAAAAAATAAAGAAAAAAAATTAAATTTGATTTAAATAAATTATAAATAAAATAAAAAAAATGTTTCATTGCTTATAATAGATAAATAAATAGAAGTTTTACTTCACGATATCTGGCAACATCGCAAAATATCGCAACTTTTTGTAGCTGACTTTTGATAAGGGCATATTACAGTACATTTCAAGTTTAATTTGATTGCTGGATCTTGCCCGGAACACAACTTTTTGCTTTATGAAGCAGAAAAGTAGGTTTTTCTATTTACTCACAAAAAGACATATTTTGAGCGGGTATAAAATCTTATTTTTACAAAAAATTACGCTGTAGTTTTCAAACGAAATAATCTACTCACTACCAGCAGACGATTCCATACTATTTTCTTTTGATAACTGCCTCACACAATTTAAATAACATCAAATCAAGTTAAGAGTGTTCACAAAATAAATTTATCACTGCAACCGCCTCAAAAAAACTTCCACTTTAAACGCACGACTAGCCAAATCGGTTGCAAATAAAAAAACGGCATAAATCCGTTATGATATTCTTTCAATATGTAAACAATTTGGGAGAGGAAGGAATCGAAAAAATACACATTTTAATTTAACCATTTTGGCCATGTTTTTGGGACAATGCGCCTGTGTGCGGCGCCCTTTTTGCGATATTTTGGTTTCTTTCCACCGAAACCACCATTTCTACCTACCTACCTTTAACCCTTTCGGGACGCAGAAAAGTATAATGATTTTCATACAATCAAAACCATTAAAATAAACGGTATAGCTTAATAAATTTGATGTCTGATAGCTGGAAATACTTTAAGATACCGTTACTAAAATTTTGGAAAACGATCTGGTACATCCTAGCATTCAACAAATGTTTGTACTTAGGGACAGGGCCTATAAGAGATGGAAGCGGTTTAAAATTCCAGAGTTCTTCAATGACTACAAAACAATGAGAAACAATGCGAAAAAAGCAGTAAGAAATGCGAAGACTCGGTTTTTCATGTCAAAGTTTAGGCCTGATCTGAGTATGGCAAGCACCTGGAAAAATGTAAAAAATTTAGGCATTGGTAAGCAGAAGGCAGCTAACTCTTGTATTAGCGAAGTAAGTCCTAATGATTTAAATATTAAATTTGCTGCTGCCTCCAATATCTCTTTTGCACAGGAAACTGACATAGATACATCTAATGTAGTACCACCTCGCACTTCCAGTACATCTAGAAGTTTTTGTTTTAAAAGAATTTTTGAAAATGATGTACTTAATGCCATAAAAGCAATTAAGTCAAATGCAATTGGATTGGATGACATGCATCCGAAATTCCTGAAGATAATAATTCTTGAAGTACTGCCCGAACTAACGTTTATCTTCAATAACATTATCACATATTCTAGGTATCCGAGATCCTGGAAGTCATCTAAGATAATTCCTATACCAAAAAATACAACCAAACAATGTAAAGAATTCCGTCACATCTCTATACTTCCATTTATATCGAAGGTTTTTGAAAAGTTAGTGAGTCAACAAATCAACTCGTACCTTATCGAGTTTGGTCTTCTTACGCCCTTTCAATCTGGCTTCAGGCAGAAGTATAGCTGTACTACAACGCTATTAAATCTTGTAGAGGATCTCCGATTAGAAATGAATAAGAATCATCTTTCATCGCTTGTTTTACTGGACTTTTCTAAAGCTTTTGTTGCAGTACCACATGATATACTCATACTTAAACTTAAACATTACTTCACTTTCGACTCAACAGCACTAAAATTAATAGAGAGCTACTTAAAAGATCGTATATGCTAATGGAAAGCTATCAAACTTCCTTGAAACCAAAGCTGGAGTCCCACAAGGATCAATAATGGGCCCTCTACTATTTACTTTATTTAACAATGATCTTCCATCCGTGTTAAAATATTGCAAGGTTCAAATGTACGCGGATGATGTTCAACTGTACCTTAGCTATCCTTTGAGTCTAGTGGAGGATGCTACTGAGCATTTTATTGAGGATTTGAAGTCAATAGCCTTGTGGTCACGAAAGAATAGACTGATGTTAAACTCAAGCAAGATTCAGGCAATTGCTATTAGCCGATCACCCATAAACACTCTATCTTTACCTCAACTTTTCATTGATGGGTCGCCACTTGCATATGTCTCCATCGTTAGAAGCCTGGGAGTTATATTTAATCAGAGTCTTACTTGGGAAGATCATATTATTAATAAAGTCTATAAGGTCTATGGATCTCTACGAGCACTATGTCAAGTTGGAAAATACCTCCCATGTAAGACAAAATCCATGTTAGTAAGGTCACTGCTATTACCGATATTATTATATGCCCATCCAGTGTTCTGTGACCTTGATAGCAGTAGCTCGCGGAAGTTTAAAGTCGCTATTAATAGTACTGTAAGGTATGCATACAATATGAGTCGAAGAGATCACATTTCCGGTCGCGTTAGAGAATTTTTCGGAATGGACCTACAAAAATATTTGGATCTCAAAACACTGACTTTCCTGTTTAATCATAAAGTGAATGAGACCCCGGATTACCTTTTCCAGAGACTTCAATTTGCATCATCAGTTAGAAGTGGTGCATTTATTGCACCCACATACAATTATAACGTCACCAAAAAACAATTTTTTGTATACGCCATAAGACTATGGAACTCGCTTCCAGTTAATATAAAAATATCAACGGACATTAACGACTTCCAAAGAAAACTGAAATTACATTTTTGCACATAAAAAGTCGAATTAAAATATTAAAATCAAATTGATTTTGTTGTAGGGTCTTAGGGTTTGTTTTATTTTATTTTATTTTATTTTATTTTATTTTATTTTATTTTATTTTATTTTATTTTATTTTATTTTATTTTATTTTATTGTTTAATCTTGATCTAGTTAAAGTTAAATTTAAAAATTTCAATCTTATTACTATTTATTATTGTTTTGTTCTTATTTTACTCTTAACTCAAGATCTTTATCCTTTTTTCCTTTTAACTATATTTTATTGTTAATTTTCTCTAAATAATAATTTTGTTTTCCTTAAATCCACATACTGTTACACTTTTAAAGATTACTGTATCTACGTGTTAACATTGTTAAATAAATAAATTACAATTACAAATTACAATTACAAATTACAATTACAAATTACAATTACAAATTACAATTACATGTTTCAACCACATCAGAGAAAAATTTTGGTTGCTAGGGATGTTTATACTTTTGGTGGTACATATACATATGTCCCGCGTCCCGAAAGGGTTAGTAATCGAGGTCGGGTCCAAGTTGATGGATTGTTTTTTTTTTCGAATTTGGTACAGAGATATGTACATATTTTTTTTTATAATTCACACACGCTAAATGGACTCTGAATACCCTTATATTGCAAAAAGCACGAGCACTCGAAGGACATGAACCAGAGACCGACAGATTAGCTTACTGATAGAAAATTCTAATGTTAGGTTTCAACAACACGTCGCTATTTGAGTGTCGCTCAAAATTGCTGGAGAACTATGTTTGTTTTTGACGTTGCTTATGATTCACAGAATATTTTTTTTTTTCGATGTTTCTTGTTATTCATTGTCTGTGCGATCAATTTCTTCAGCCATATCACCATCCTACTGCCAATAGTATGCCTTCGACATTTACTTCTGAAAAAGATCGACTTATGTTTATGTTGATCCTATCAATGATGCTAGATGGGGCCTTACTGGATTGGTATCATTGTACTCGGCTTAACATCACACTTTTGTATTAAGGCATTTGATATTTGCCATTTTCGTACACATACGTCTCTGTCTCTGAAGAAATATGTATGTACATATAGAAATAGATCATTTCGAGTTAATTTAAATGTTTGTACAATCATATGACATTAAGGATATACGAGAGTACATAATTTGTGCCAGTAACAGCCTTTCATTTGTCTACATTTATGTCCATTATCCATGAAACAATTCCCCGCATGGATAGTCCCATAAATTACTCTTTCTCTCCCTCTCTACCCTACTTATCCACATTTCAACTTCCCATTACGAGGCAAATAAAAACTTTTCCCTGTGTAATTGGGTGCAAATCTAGAAAACTCCTGCAAATATTTAATCTTGAAATTCTGAAATACTCTTGTTCTGTTCGTTTGCAATTCGTGTGTAACGCTACACGCAACATCGAACACTGATGAAATTAACCAACCAATTTCGAATCCCTTGCTGGTAACAACAACAACAATAAAGGACACAACAAAATGTTTCGCAATAAAACAGCCATAACACGAAATCAATCTTCTGGTACTTCATGTACATACCTACCGGCTAGCATAACCAACAAAAAGGAAACCGGTAAAATGTCATCGGAGCTTGGCCAACCCAATCGAAAAACGAGAACATTCGTGTTTATCTGTTGTTATTGTTTTTTTTTTCTTTGAACCCCGGTGTTGGGGTGTTAGCTGGCTGATGTCCTTTTTTTTGTTTTCTTACAAAATCAACGAAGTCAAAGCTCACAACCGCCTAAAACTTTATAACCAAATCGACATTTAAAGTGGAGTAAAGTACTTTTGCTTTTATATTAACAACACATTCAGGGGTTTTTTTTTGTATCTTTCTTATCTTACCGTTCACCGACGACAGTAAGGAAACAGTTTAAGGACTTCCTAGGTACGGGGAAGTTAATGCCAGTAAGTCAGAAGGATTGTAAGTTCACGTTCAGGGTGGGAAAATAAAAATGATGAATTTTTAAACGACTTTACTAAAGTCTTAGAAGGCAATGCCGGGGATGACTTTTCCTAACTAGTAATGGATTTCTTTTACTTTTGTTTACATTTCAAGGAAGTCCTTTTGTCTGCAAAGATCAAAGAAATCTTTAAAAAAAGGTGCTTTGTTAACAAAGGGTGACTTTTGTCTCCAAGTATGGCCTACAGAGAGAGAGAGTGGAGTCCAAATTTTCATGTGATTAAGAAAGTCTATTCTTTGCCAAAATAAATATTATAGTTTTTTAGCATATGACGATTTTCTTTTCCCAGGATCGTTAAAGAATCTAGAATTCATCCATTAAAGAAAAGAATTAAATATGCCTATCTTTCTGAGAGATCCGTCCTCTCAGATCCTTTCTTGACCACCTCTCCTCCAAAGTAGCAAACGAGGTCCCCATCTCCTCATCCTAACAACAAACGATCTTGAAAGAGCCATCAAACACTCCTTCTCTATGCTGACGACACCGAATTTTTCAAAGCCATTTCTTCACCCCATGACTCCAATCTTCTTCACCAAGACCTCGATATTATTTTTATTTGGCGCCTCAAAGGTGATTAGTGCCCAACATCGCCAAATGCCAATCTATAACCTTGTCACGTAAGAATATCAAATCCATTGCTCGACTTTATCTTATCCACGGTCAATCTACATATATCCGTCGTTCAATCTCTTCGCGACCTTGCATATAGTACGACAACGGGTTAGATTTCCTTCCGCTTATTAATGAGGATAGTCTTAAAAGACAACTCATCATTTGGTTTTGTCACCCGTTGGTCCAAAGAATTCTCTAACCCTTACGTGACCAGATCACTATACATTACTTTTATTCGCCCCCTCCTTGAGTATGCTAGTCAAGCCTGGTCCCCCTCACATCGAGTTCATGTGCAAAGAATCGAAAGCATTGAACGTCGTTTTCATCGTTTTGCTCTTCGAGGTCTTTCCTGGAATGAAATTTTTAGCACTTTGAGATTGGTATATCTCAAAATTCTGACCTCCTAGAGCAATTCTGTTGCCAGATTTAGATTCAGCGTCAAATTGTCTACCAGAAATGATGTCACTCATTTTTGTTACAAAAAAAAAAAAATAAATAAATTTTGTCGACTAGTGTTATCTATTTTCGACTTCAACCGTAGCATTCGGCGCCTTGAACTTGGTCTCCTTTACCGTCCTCAATATTAGTTTTTAAATCTTACTTTTTAAGTTGTTTTTCTTTCTTTTTTTCTTTAGGTGGCGCTGCAGCTCGGGGTGAACCAGGGCCTACTTCTCGCAATCATTTGTGCGTGCGCGTAATACAGTGGTGGACATATAAATAACACATTCTCAATTTTGTCGATACGAAGATAATTGTAAAGCATGTAATGAAACAAATGTCTTTTCTCCTAAAAGTATTTATCACATTAAAATATCACTGAATATATAAAATAAAAAAATAAATATACGGCGTCAGCAGTCCTATACAGAACCAAGCCTAGCTTCTCGCAACCATTTGTGTGTGGGTGCGAAATGGAAGGGACCTACAGTTTTTTGCCGACTCCGAACGGCGAGTTGAGAAGCTTCTCATGACAAATGATACTCTTTGATTGCTTGTCAGACATTCGAAAGAGGTGGTACAGTGAAAAAATCTTTTAGGTGTTTTTGTTGGGATTGAACCCGGGCAGCATGCGTAGTCGCCCGAGCGTTGTAGTGTGAGTAGGAAGGACACAAGGAGAAACGTTGCATTGAAGCGATCTGCAAATGGGTGTGTGAGTGTGTGTTTACTCAGATAGTAGCAAATAAAAAGAAAATAGATCGCTTGATGTTGATGGGGAATGGCATTCGTTTTCAGACAAGCAAAGGAAGTGGTCGTTACTTAAAACGCTCGTGGTCTCGCTGTGCAATCGACGTAATGAACCCGGGAAAGGAAACGTTTATTGGGGCTTCGCCATATACATCAGGGGTGGAATCTCGTTTTTTTTCTTTCGAATGTCTGACAAGCATCAAAGAGTATCATTTGTCACGATTGAGCTTCTCAACTCGCCGTTCGGAGTCGGCAAAAAACTGTAGGTCCCTTCCATTCGTGCAAAATATAACACGCACACACAAATGGTTGCGAGAAGCAGGCCCAGGTTCACCTCGAGCTGTAGCGCCAACTAAGTAAGTAAGTAAGTAGATGTCTATCTGAGTTGGAATTCATTTTTCTTTGCTGTTTTAGAATTCTAGTGGAAGAACTTTTTTTTTAAAATATCATCAAAGACTATTCAACAGTTATGAGAATTAACTATTCATTAGTTCATTTCCATTCAATTGCGGAGACATGATTACCAAATTTCAATATTCCTAAATATCGTAACCCACACAAAGGCATAAACAGATAACCTCATTGGTGCTCCATTCAGGCAACTTTATACTTAGACTCTTTTCAAATTCAATTTCTTTACCACTCAACTTCTTTAATCATTCAATTTTTGACTTGAAGATAATTAAGAGATTAGTGGTCGAGTATTATTATATTCGAAAATCATTAAAACAACTCCCAACCCAACCCAACAGGACGAGTCTTATTCAGAATTCTGGAAAACCTTTAAAGGCAATTACGTATTTCTCACTCATTATGCATAGAAAATAAGCCATGTCTGCTGTAGCTATAGCTGCTCATTAAATCTTAAAGGACAACACCCGCAGGATCTAGTTGCCCTGCCTTTTTTTTATCATTATCGTAGTTGTAGGGAACGTCTCTGTCGTCGGGTTCTTCATTTTCAAATTAAAGTTTGAATTTTTCTTAGCTTCAGATTGGCCCGTTTCGTTATTTCATTGCAAGCAGCAAGCAGATGCGTAATTTATGTTTTATAAAGTTTAAGTGAAACTCTGAAATGTTGTATCGGTTGCTGTTTGCATTCGCAAACTTTTTGATTCCATTAGCTGAGTAATACGAGTATCCTTTTGCTTGCTTCAGTATGCAAAGCAGTTGAATATTTCATGTCATTTCCTTGCAGTTTCCCCCTAACCCTCGCATAGGGTTTATATTCTTATCACATGACTATACGAATTCTCTATCAAGATTCTGATGGAGAGAGATTCCCTTAATAGCATTTCGAAAGGATATATTGTTACGTATGAGCACATACACTATGCAGTGGCATTTGGCATCTTCCTTGCACATTTTTAAAAGTATATGTATCCGAAATAGACATACAATATTTTTTGAACAACTTAAATATTAGAAAAACAGGCGGACTAGACTGTATTAAAAATATATATCTTAAACAACTGCCTAGAGTTGGAGTAAAATTTTTAACATTTTTAATTAATGTTTCTCTCAAAATCCAATATTTTCCAGATTCCTGGAAAGTAGCAAAGGTAGTACCAATACCAAAAGCAGGTAAACCTCCTGATAGACCAGAAAGCTATAGACCAATAAGCCTTCTTAGTAGTCTAAGTAAAATATATGAAAGAGTTTTGAAGGAGAAAATGCTTAAGATCATTGATGATCTTAAAATATATCCCGACGAACAGTTTGGCTTTAGATGTAGTCACAGCACTTCCCATCAGGTACTTAGAATATCCAATACCATTAAAAGAAACCGTGTAATAGGAAAGTCAACTGGTATGCTACTGCTTGATATTGAAAAAGCGTTTGATTCTGTATGGCACAATGGCCTTGTGTATAAGATGTTAAATTTGAATTTCCCATCATTTCTCCAGTCGTTGTTTTAAAGTGCACGTCAATGGTAGTGTTTCTAGCTGGCGTACCCCAAGGTTCAGTGCTTGGGCCAGTGCTGTATAACGTATATACATCAGATTTTCCAACATTACCACAATGTTAAGCGGCAATATACGCTGACGACACCGCAATATTGTCGTCGCATGAGTTCAGTCTCAACATTCAGACGAATCTTAAAAATGCGGCCACAATATAATATAATTATTACAAAAAATGGAAAATCAAACTAAATGCTGAAAAAATGCAAGCTATCTTTTTCACGCGCAAAAGAAAATCTTGCTTTCTTCCGGCAAACCCTCTAACAATTATGGGATATCAAATAACATGGGCGCCTTCTGTGAGATATTTGGGTATTTTCCTTGACCCAAAACTGACATTTAAAGAACATAACAGATGAACACTTAGTAAAATAAATATCGCTATTAAAATGCTTTATCCGTTTATAAACACAAAATCTCTACTGTCTAATGAAAATAAAATTATTATTCATAAAGTTATTTTTCAGTCGATTTTGCTATACGGATGCCAAGTTTGGGGTGATTGTGCTGACTGTTATATTAAAAAGCTGCAAATCTCCCAAAATAAATTATTGAAAATGATGTTGGATCTACCCTGGCATGACTCCACAGTAGACTTACATATGAGAGCAGGTGTTGATCTGATCTCCGATAGAATAAGAAAACTCAATAGTACATTCATGACTAGGTCTAAATTGTCCGACAATACACTCATAAATCAACTAAATGTTCTAGAACACAATATGACATGATGTATCATACTTATGCACTGTCAAACCATTTATATGTACATTGTATTATCTTAATTTATTTATTCTATGTATTATTTATTATTATTATGATTATGTTTATTAATTTATTTCATATTTGTTTATTTATTTCTCTTTGTTGATTTATATACTTCTTGTTAATTTATTATCTTTATGTTTATCTATTTGTATACATATGTACATATTAACTTAATTTATATTTATTTATTTATTTTATTTTTTTGTTTTTTAATTTACTTAATTTATGTTAATTTATTTATTATATACTTCTGTTAAATTTTAATTTTGAAATCTAGTCATTTAATATTTGTTCCAATTTATTATTTATTTATTTATTTAGTAATATATTTATTTATTTATTTGTTAAGTTATTCATTAATTTATTTATTTATTAATTAATTAATTTATTTATTTATTTATTTATTAATATATTTATTCACTTATAAATCTATTTATTTATTTATTTATTTATCATTTATTTATAAATACATATTTATATATTGGTACGCGTACCACACTTAAATTGAGGTTTTTTCTTGTTTTTTTTTTTCCTCAAAAACTACATTTAACATCTTTTCTATTAAAATCTTACATAGAATGGGTTCAGAAGAAAAATAATATTATGTTAATATTAAATCTCTGTATATATCTGTAAATTGTGCGTATTATAAATTTTTACAAACGAAATAAAATACAATACAATACAAAATCTTTGTTGTTATTTCCATTCATTGGAAGGTAAATATGTATAGAAGTCGATAGCGTCCATATTGTCTGCTGGAGACCATTTAAATTATCGTTCATTAGCACGTTTAGAAATTGTAAACTTTTTAATTTCTTTAAACAAATCGAGTGGACTATAGAATTCTGCTATAAAAACTTACTAGATTAGGTTTTCCTATATTCTTTTTGAAATTGCTTTCTTCCTTCCTCAGCAATAGATACCAACATGTCAGGTTTCGCAATAATATTTCTGACAAATTTCTGTCACTTCTGGAGTGCCCCAAGGTAGTCATATTAGACCCCATCTTTTCATTCTATTTGTAAAAGATGTTGTAAGATTGTAAAATTTCTTCCGAAATGCCATTTATTAATGTTTGTGGATGACTTAAAGACTTACATATATGCCGGGCAATGAGCATCATTTTTTTCACCTCTTATCTCTTAAACTCACATTTTCCGAAATTCTTCGTGGGGTGCTCTTTAAATGTTTGTAAATGTTTCGTCATAACAGTTTCTCGATGTAAAAATCTCCTCTCCTGTGTACATATTGTAGTGATTCCCCGTGTTAATGTTTTCAAAGATTAGGTGTATTATTCGATACTGAACAATCTTTCAAAAATCACACGATGATTCCATCACAAACAAGGCAAACAGAACAGGGAGTATACTGAGGCGCTGTGCTTTTGAGTTTTCTAACGTGTATGTAATCGCATTTGTGTGATCCGTATTAGAATATGCATCTATTGTTTGGTATCCATACTAGATGCATCCAGAATTGAATCAATTCAAAGAAGATTTCTGACATTCTATCTTAGAGGATTTCCTTGGCATAATTCGTATAACTTACCTCCTTATCTATCCAGGTTAAAATTGCTTAACTTAGAATCACTTGAGGTTAAGAGAGCGGCAATAAGAGTTGTCTTTATTCGTAGGGTTTTATAAGGTGAGATTGAGTCTATGAAAATTCTAGACCTTCTCACCTTACACATTCCTTCACTCAATCTTCGAAGCTCTAGATTTTTTAGAGAAGCCCACACTCATACAAACTACGACCATTCTTCCTCAATTTACGGATTAATGATATCGTATAATGTAAATTTAGATTTGATTGGCTTTAACCTTTACTTTCCATCAATAAAAAGAAAATAACTTGATGGTGTTCAGATAAAAATGTTTGTACATTTTTCACTTCGATTTTTCATATACAGTGGCGTTCGAAAAATTTTGCTCAATCAAATTTTTTCGAAGTTTGGCAAATTGGTTGCAATAACTACATATTTTTTAATGAGGTTTTGTTTAATTAGGTATTTTCAAACGTTTCATGATACTTTTAGAGTGTTTGAATTTTTTGGGTTAGGTACGATTGACTTTTTTTAATTTACTTTACTTTATTGAGACGAAATAAATCAATACAATTAGTGTTTTTATAAAGTGGTAGGGCAGCCGACTTAATTATTTTGTCTGACTAAGCGATTAAAAGTAAATATTTTTATACATTTAAATGGCAATTTTAACTTTATAGCTACACATTTTATAAGTGTATGCTTGCTCCCGGCGTACATATTCAACATTGCTTCTTTGGGCACTTAAAACTAAAATAATGACTAGAACAAAAGGAAAAGCTCATAATATCAACATCATCAATAATAACATATTACTAATTCTGTATAACACGATAGTTGTTTATGTAATGTGACTTATAGTTCTTTTAATTTGCTATTCTCTCATACCTCATACCTCAGCCCTTGATCCGCTTAATGTGTTATATCATGTACCAATATAAAGGGTGATTTTTTAGCTGGTTTGGTTTTGGCAACACTGGTTTTGACAGCTGACGTGTGTTTAGTACCTTGTGTCACTGTCAAACAGCTTCAGTTTGGTTTGCAATTTAACCATGGATCGTCTTACAAATGAACAACGCTTGCAAATTATTGAATTTTACTATCAAAATTCGTGCTCGGTTCGAAATGTTCATCGCGCGCTGCTTCCATTTTATGATCGGCATTCTCGACCTTCTGAGCAGTCTATTCGGAAGATTGTGACCAAATTTCGCACCAAATTTACTTTGTTGGACATTAAACCACCAACACGTTTACGTACTGTGCGTAGTGAAGAAAATATTGCGGCCGTATCAGCTAGTGTGACAGAAGACCGCGAAATGTCGATTACTGTCAATGGTGAACGCTACCGAGCGATGATAACAAACTTTTTTTTGCCCGAAATGGAAGTTCTTGACTTGCATGATATGTGGTTTCAACAAGACGGTGCCACATGCCACACAGCACGCGAAACAATGGCGCAATTGCGAGGCGAGTTTGGTGAACAGTTAATTTCACGTTTCGGGCCGGTCAATTGGCCGCCTAGATCGTGCGATTTGACACCATTAGATTATTTTTTGTGGGGGTATGTCAAGGCTAATGTCTATAGGGACAAGCCCGCTTCGATTGACGCACTGGAAGCCAACATCCATGCATTCATTCGTGAGATACCGGCCGATATGTGTGAAAGAGTATGCCAAAATTGGACTCAGCGGATGGGCTACCTGAGACGCAGCCGCGGTCAACATTTGCATGAAATTATCTTTAAACATTAAATTGTAAGGTTCAAACTATCGATTCAAATAAATATTTCATTCATTTTTTCGAATTTTTTGTGTTTTTTTTTTAAAAAAAGTTCTCAACCTCTTAAAAAATCACCACAACAAAAGCAGATCAAACACTGTGGTGTTTTAACGCAGTGGTCTGTGAAATTTGAGAAGTGTTATCCGCGCAGATTAAGCGGCGATGCTTCCTCGTAAAAAGGTACAGTGAGGTTCCCATCTTCAATTGATCTTACAACGGATGTTGACACCGCATTTAATTTATTGAATGGTGAAAGATAGTAATGATTATCTACATTGTCGTTAATATTTGAGTCCATCAAAGATCTAACCATTGTATTAGGATGGTTACTTATACTCTGTAATCATTTGAACAAAAGGTCGATTTGGTAGGTCATAAAGGGTATAACTCTTGTTTCTTCGTATATTGTTTTATTCGGAAACCATTTTTTATCTGGCTTTCTGAATTTACCGCAGCAAAACCTTAATATTTTACTTTCGATTGACCGCATTTTAAAATCTCGTTTTCAAAATCTTGCATTATCATAATCTCGCATTACCGGAATCTCGCAATTACAAATTCTCGTAGGTATATCGAAAACTCGCAATATCAAAATCTTGCAAATTAAAATCTCGAAAACTAGAATCTCGCGAAATAAAATATTTGTTAATTCGCGCGCAATAATAAATACTTTATTTCGCGAGATTCTAAATCTATATTAGCTACTACTACTCCAAACTCAAATAATTGCATTATATTAAAAACTATGTATGTACATTACACAAGACTGCTCTAAATACGCGGGAATTTCATAATAAGCGAGAGCGAGGGAGCAAAATAGTTTTAGACCGAAAAATGTGTTTTTTGCTTCCCAGAAACATTGTCCATTCAATCAGTACTTTGTTGGACTTCCTCTTCCTTTCATTACTGCCGCAGATCTGCGATCCATTGACTCAGATAATTTTTTCCACGTAGATACAGGTAGTAAATGATGCGGATTAGCTTTAGGATTTCAATTCGCTCTGAAGGCAATCCTAAGTTTCATGATTGACCAGATATTCTCAATTAGACTGAAGTCTAAACTGTAGGGAGGCCAGCGTAGCACATCGATATTGTTTTCTTCGAAGTACTTTTTAACCTAAGAAATCCAAAAAAAATACTAATATATATAAGTAATAAAAGTTTTAGCTTATTTTAAAGATATATTTATATATAGATATTTATAGTTTTGGCTGTGTAGCAAGGACCATTGTCCAGTTGAAGAATAAATCTGCAAGTGTCCACAAAAATCTCTAACGCAGGGCCTCTAATTTATATTCCAGGACCTGCAGATTCTTAAGAGGCCTTTCTCCATCTCCAGAGAAGCATCTCCAGACCATCGCACCTACAGTTTTACAAGCATCTGTAAGATGCATTCAGAGCTCAATATTTTATTTGGTTCTTTTTGCGCAAGAACCCTCCCATCTACAACATGTAGCTAAAACCTGGATTCGTCGGAATCGATAACATTGTTCTTGAGTCCAATTAAGATGCTCTTGAGTCCAAAGTAATCGTTTTTCTCTGATTCTTATTGGAAAGTCCGACCTCAGTACTTCAGTGTTCTAAGTCCAGTTTTTACGAGCATTTTGCTCACTGTGCCTGCCGATATTATTTTTCCTGTAACTCGAAGTAGATCGTTTTCAATACCCACTGAAGTCTTGAACCGATGCCGACAGTTTTGGAGCACCGAAAACGATCTTGTATTGTATTGTATTGTATCTAGAAGGGGATTATCCCATAGAGACAATAAGCACGTAGACCTGTAGGCCCATTGTACTTTGGTGAAGTACCACACCTTTCGCTGGGTTAGCGATTTGTTGCTGAGCTGCACACCGCCTAAGCTGGTTCAGTTTATTGACAGCTTCCTCAACAATTTTGGAGTTGATCAACGCTGCTGAACAGGCTTTAATAGCTGCTTTACTATCAGAGATAGACTTGCCTTTCCATCTCTTGTTAAATGCAATATGCGCTGTGCTAGCGATAGCATACACCTCTGCCTGAAAAAAAGTTGTAAATCTGCCCAGTGGAATAGAGTGCTCAACGTGGCATTCTTCTGAGTAGATACCTGCTCCGGAGAGCTCATCCATAAGGACCCGTCCGTATAGAAGACTATACTTTCCGATGGGAAACCAGACCAACCTCCGCTGTTCCATTCGTCGTTTTTTGGCCTCCCTGAGCCTTTCTTTCTGCTGGTAGTCCCGGTCTCACAATATTTTTTAAATTCCATGC
This sequence comes from Brachyopa scutellaris, assembly GCA_949775065.1. Taxonomy (NCBI): domain Eukaryota; kingdom Metazoa; phylum Arthropoda; class Insecta; order Diptera; family Syrphidae; genus Brachyopa; species Brachyopa scutellaris. The sequence continues at coordinate 182,386,083 of OX459112.1, read as the reverse complement.
CACAGTTCATTGAGCAACATTAAATCTTTCAGAAATTTGACGGGTTGTCAAATTTAGACGTCAGAGACACAAAATATTAGATTTGCACTCGGAGCTATTTTTATCCATTTTTTTTTTAATCACTTTGGTTCGTTTTGGACGGCTATCACGAGCTAAATGCACCTCTCATTCATAAGTCGACTTTTGTGCACTAATTGAACGACATTTTGCTACCCAGTGCAAAAAAACATAGAAGCTCTAATAAATTCTAAGAACTCCCATCGGAAAGAGAAAAAGTTAGAGCAACATTTTTCGAAGAGCACTGCACTGTACATACATATGTACATGCACATTAATTAATTTGTTGTATTCTTTTCCTTCTGTCTATTTAAGTTCTGTTCTTTGGTGACATATATTATATTTTATCTTACCGCTACTAACTCAAAGAATCTCTATTTGAATTCGATTTGGTATTTCTAACAGCCTTTAATAACTCGAAATATGATTAAATTCATATTTTGGCTTTAGCATTTTATTGAATGTACATATTATAATTCCACAGCAATGCAAAATATTATCCCATCAATTAATTACCAACGAAGCGTATGAATCGCAACTAAACTAGTCCTAAACCGAATGCATTAGTCGACATTCAAAATGGAATACTCGTACAATCCAATGAATTAATAAATCAATTGTGTGTAGATGCAGAGTCAAATTTAATTTTTAAATGGAAATAGATTCCCGGGTGACCAGCATTACATTGCCATAGATACTCGTATCGTCTCATAGTCTATCAGTCTATCGATACACACGTATTCTTAGTTTGTGCCGCAAATGCTAATTCAATTATTCCCTCCGATTTATTATTCTTAATGATCATTAAGAGAGCGAAAGCTAGCGAATGAATGGTGGATTTTTCCTCAACGGAAGGCTATTATTGCTCTTGGTGCTGTTCCTCCATCGTTGCCTTGCTGCCGTTGCCACTGTCGAGGTCGTTAGAGCGCCTCCAGAATCTGATGGTTGGTTGGTTGCAAAAGTCAACACTAATTACTGACAGAGCAAATACCAGAATAAATGCGTTCGCCTTAACGATGGAATATTTTCTCAGTCAAGGCAGGATTTCTTCCTCTTTTCGGCGCGGCGTTTCGTCCTGGAGGGGTTGATCTCTTCGGGTGGCCTCAATGGTTTATCGGCATAACACGGTGGTGTTTTGTGTGAAGTTGGTAATTATTTTGCTTGGGATAGATATTGTGTTTACCCCGGAATATAGATAAGGAGTGGTATTAATCATGGTGCAGAGATTAAATATGGATTCGTCCTTGAGGGAAATTTGACTAGGGCCAAGCAGACTTGCTGTGTTCTCTTCATTGGTATTCTCGATTTGTACGGCGGATAATTCAATTATTTATAAGCGCATTTTGGTCTCTGTTAAGAAAGAAAGAAAATAAATGTGAGCATTGTTAGAGAAGTTTTCCTTTACTATTCTGTAAGAAGTAATCATCTGTTCATTTGACTACGCGAATGATAAGCAACAGGAACTGAAAAGTTTGATTCTACTCGTAGATGAAACCATAATTGAGTTAAATTTTCAATTCTAAAATGGTCCTTGGAAACAAACTCACCCAAGCATTTCGAAGGATTCGCAAGAATTTGCGAGTGATTTTGTGAGAAAGTTTTTCCTCCGTGGAATTTTCCCAAATATTTTGCTCACACATCATTTTTGACTGTAAAATGGTTTCTCGGATTTCATTGCCATTTACCCCTACTTTAAATATCTTTGTGCACTATCAACAATGGGAAGGTGGAAGAAGTATTGCTGCCTACCTCCAAACACGCACTTACTAACTCCACACACATTTAACTTAAGCTATCATTTACAAATGAATAAAGGATTAATAATTATCTCTGCTGTTCTGCAATTTCATGTGATAGCAAAAAAGTTGAATTATTGAGAAAAAGTCAAAAAACAACCTTCGACCATTGCATGGGCCACCGATTTAGGATTATCGATTCCTTACCCAAACATCGCTTCCACCTGTAGGGCTGTACATTCGCGGATGAAAATTAAAGGTTATAACTTGCAACTTCATTATGTAGGTACATTTCCCGTAGCTTTGACTTGCGAACGCCGTGGTGTCGCCTATTAAAATACAGTGTAATCTCTCATTAGCGGACAACTTGATTTAATGGACACCTTTTTGCGGAACCAATTTCTGATTTCCATTTTTTTTTTTTTTTTTTTTTTAACCACTATCAGATCTGTGTCATGGTGTGCTTAATACAAACAACAACCATAAGCAGAAATTTGCCAGGGCAAAATATGCATCAACAGGCTCATCATTTAGTGCTGGTGTTAGTGGTTAGGCTACGCTACATTTCAACACTACCACTAGCAATAAATAAACAAATATAAGAACAAATATACATAATTAGAATTTATGTTCGAGGAACTACATTATGCAATACATTTTTTAGTGTAATCTTGTTAAGATTAAAGTCAAGAATGTTTACATTTAAGTTATAGATTTTACTCATGCGGCTAATAGTCTCATGCATCCCGTAAATTGTTCTGTGATGAGGAACATGCAATAACTCTATACTACGCAGGTAATGCGATCCCCTACGAAAGTTTAATCCTAAACAGGATAATAAGTCAGGTGCATCAATCAGACCTGAAATCAGTTGATGCATAATTAGTTGAGGCACTCATTAGCGGACAAAAAACTCCGATCCCATGGCTGTCCACTTAAGAGAGATTTCACTGTAATACACGCGACAACACTTATTACATTTCATTAAAATTCTTTATTAAAGTTCAAATTCATTTTTTTCTTATTACAAATAAAATTCACAATGTTTTTAGGTTCTGGCGCGAGCCTGCACACGCCAACTTCCAAAATGCAACTAAAAATGCATTGAACCGATGTGATTGCTTGATGATTGAACTAATGCGAAACGGGTTTGTTCTCAATGTAGAGAAACATGCGTGCGACGATGTAACGACACGAATTGAATATATGACGAGTGCGTTCCGCGCGCGCAACGTAATGAATGCATTCAGTTCATTTGAATCTTACCATCGTCAAGTCCCCGCAAACTTTCCCAATAGTCACATAAACCCATTGTCATTAACATCGGCATTCAAATATCTATTGTTAAATCTCTTGCCCAACCTAGATGGAATTTCACCAAAGCCTCCTGGGACAGTTACTCAAAAGACCTGGACGCCAATACAAGATAGATCCACGCCCTAGCCAAAAACTATGATCAACTCGTCGGCACCATCCTTTCCGTAGCCAAGAAGTATGTTCCGAGAGGACATCGGAAACCACGGCGAACCAACCAATTTTATTACTGCCTCTTGCGCTGCTATCCAATGGCTACAGAACCTTGACATTCATTTCAATGAATTGCTGTGCAATTTTTGTTAACCTATCTTTATAGTTTATAGTATTTCACATGTATGTATTGTAGTATTTGTAGTCTGTTTCAGTGTGTATTTAATGTTTATTGTAAAATGAATTTTGCCATATGCTAAATAACATCAAACATTTGAATATAAAATGATGTCTGAAAATGTATGTAACACTACGTTTCTTTGCTTTTACACAGCTATGTACATATGTATTAAAATATTTGACCAATATTTTATCATTGTTTTCAATTAGTTTTTGAATAATTTTAGCTTTTTTTCAATTTTATTTTTAAGCTTTTCTATATGTTAGGTATAGGACATTTTTAAAATGAAATATTCTGTAGACTTTACCCGTAGGTAAGCTAACAGTTGATTTTCGGTATTTTATTCATGTTTTCGTAGCTGGCTACTCCAGATGATATTGTTACTTCGTATAGGCATTTTTTTCCTAGTGGCATAGTAGCCTGAATTTGGAGTTTTTTTTTATACAAAGTAAACACATCCCCACAGAGGTATACTAATTTGTATGGTAAATGATTTTGAGGGTTTTTTTCTTACTAAAATTTACATTTTTTTCTGCGAAGTAAGCATATGAATACACGACGTACAATATTGTATAAGAAGTGTTTCATAACCTAAATGGAAATGACTATGGTTGGCATTTTTGAAATCAATCATTGTTGAAAACTTTTTTGATGTTGTAAATATTATTCCCAATGGTTTTTAAATATGACTGGGAATTTATTTAATTCTGAAAGAACACATTTTAAATGTATATTACATTAATTCTAAGAACGTAATCCTTTATAAAAGGAGTACAATTGTCTTTTGCTAAGTCTTTTGATTATCAAAATATGTTACAAAAAATATGTTTCTGCAATCAGAAAACCATGATCAAACCAAATTCATGTAAATTCGGCTTTTTTTAAAGGTCACTCTATGTATATCTCACAATATCCTAATTGTTGTCCCTTTCTTCATAGTAGAATGCAAATTACTGTCTTTTTGCCATAACTATACCATCACGGGGTTTTCGTCTTTTCTTCTTAACTCCCTCAAGCCGTTTTCCCAAAGTTATGGGCAGACTCCTTTATTTTCCGTATCCATAAAAAAGGTAGAAAAAATGGCATATCAAACTACTAAACTCTCTTCTATCCCCAAGCATTTTTGAAAGCATTATGTATGACTCACTGTATTTTCATTTCAAATCCATCTTTTCCCCCTCAACAGCACGGTCTCTTAAAGGGTAGGTCCACAACGACTAACCTAACCGATTTCGTCTCCAAAAGTGGATGTAATTATTACCAACTACAGTAAGACTTAAAGCCCTCAGTTTTCCACCCTTTTTCATTTTATGACTGAGATCGTATCTAGAGAAACGCCAGTAGAGGGTTCTGTTCAGATTTTCAGTCTCGGTCCTTCATAAGACTCCGATCTGTCTATTTACGCGGATGACATGAGAATCATTAACGTAATATCTACTATACCGATTCACTTTTACTTCAAAACGAACTTAATTCATTCTATACATGGTGCGATAAAAACTTTCCAGAACTTAACGTCGGTAGATGGCAATTCATAACCTTCTCCCGTAAACGCCTTCCCCACCGCTCAGAATCTATTACTTTCGTAACGAGCATCCCTTAGTTTTTTCCATACGCGATCTTGGTATTATTTGTTAAAAGGAGCTTAACTTCCGCTTTCACATTGATCAAATACTACACAGGGTCAATTGTTCTCTCGGTTTCATAAAACGATGGCCCAAAGAATTCTCGAACCCTTACGTTACAAAATTTCTTTACATAACCTTTGTCAGGCCCCTCCTTGAATACGCCTGCCAAGTTTGGTCACCATATCACGTCACTCACTCCCTTAGCATCGAAGCTATGTAGCGCATATTTATCTGTTTTGCCTAACGCGGTCTCTATTGGGCCGACAGCTATATTTTACCCCCCTACGAAGATAATCTAAAATTGCTTGCAAGCCCTTGCAAAATGTTGCGAAGTAGCAAACATACTCTTCGTGCACCAACTTTTATTAGGTACAATCGAACTACTAGAAGTTATTTCCCTCTACCGCTCTCTCGTCATCCTCACCACCGAACCAACTACGGCCATTTACAACCAATCTCTAGAATGTTACGTCTGGCCAACAATGCACAGAACAACCCTTGACATTCATTCCAGTATATCCTCCCCAAGGAATTCTTTCTACACCTCTTCTGTTATTTTAGGTTTCTCTCTCCTCTTCACGACTTCTTCCCTTATAAATAAGTTTAAATTTGTAAATGTTAGTTTTAAGTCTAGTGTAAGTTTGTTTAAGTTTTTTGTCTCCTTGTATTAAGCTAAGCAAATAAATATTTTTTTTTAATTTTTAATTGCTTTTTAACTAAACCGAAAACTGATTTACCAAATGGTTCACTTCTATGTCCTATACTTTTCCTAACATCAACTAATGACCGAGAGTGAGGCACTCTCATTTCTATGGAAATTTCAGCACTTCTGACTTTGTTCATTGTCTAATGTCTTCATTGGAAATGATCCAAGTCGGAGCGTTCCAACGAAACCATATGCCTACAGGAATCCTTGACATTGATGGACTAATGAATCCGGGTATGAAAGAGAAACGGTGAATAGAGTTCAACGCATCAACAGCTCAATTTTGTCTTCTTTCTCTGAAATGGAGCTAAAAATTGTTTGTACGAGTATGTACATGTGTTGTTTGCCTGTGGAAATATATACCCATTCATAGTGGTATCTATCTGTCCATCTGATCCGTTCCAATACACGTATGGCATCTCCGCACATTGCTTTATTATGTTTATTTTTCGGGTGCAGAGTGAAATTTAAAAAAATCAACACGAATATGGACAAGTTTGCATTCCTCCTTATGTTTAAAATAGTATACGATTTTAACCCTTGTGCTGAATATGTATATATAAATATATATGTATAGGGGAAGGTCATGTACCTTGGACCGATTTTACCTTGGACCGAGTGCCGATTCCTGGCAATTGGCTGAACATGTTGCAACAAGTTCTTCAATAAATTTTCCAGTATGTTTATGGGACTCATTTCAGCTTGTGTTCATTTATCGCATGAGACGGACGTGCAATCAAAACAACATAATATAAATTACACACTCTAAAGTATTTTTTTTTATGTTTTTTTGAAGTGTTCTGTTCATTCAGTTATTATATTTCTTTCAAGTTACTGGTTTTAATGTGTAAGTATATGTATATTTTTCAAAATTCAATATTTTATTTGCTACAATTATACAACATAATGTGTTAAAATTTTGTATTTCTAAAAAAAGTGTAGTGAATGTACCTTGGATCTATGTCCATGCATGTACTTTGGACCGGTCCAAGGTACATGCTTTTCGATTTTTTTTAAGAGTTCTGTTTTCCATTTTCCTCAAAAAAATGCCCAGGAGTAAGTCAGGATCAAAAAGACCAACTGTTGACGTTGACGCTTTACGGCGAGCTGTGGAGAAAGTAGTGTACAGTGGAAAATCCATGCAAAACACTGCAGCAAATATGTTCAACGTTTCCAAGACTACTTTAATGCGGAACATCGCCAAACACAAAGCATCGAACCATTCTGATTTTGTTTATGAAAGCCGAATTATCCACCGCCAAATATTTTCGCCTGAAGAAGAAGATCTCCTGGCAAAGTGATGGGTCGATTTCGGAGTTTCTCACAGCTGCCAGAAAAAGAATATTAAATTTCTAACGTTTTTTTTTTCTTATTTGTTTCTGGTCTTTGTTCTTTTATTTTCTCTTAAATGTACTTTTTAATGAATTAATAAATGGATTGAATTTTTTTTAATGAAATAAAATAGTATTTACACTGCATTTGAACACAATTGATTTCGGTTCAAGGTACATACACTAACAGTCCAAGGTACATTCAGTGTATGTACCTCGGACCGTTTGAGGTTTCCTTGCAAAAAAGCATTTTCTAAGCTTACGGTAAATACTTAAGATGTCGTTTTAACACTATTTAATATCCAAAATAATACACTTTTAACATAAACAAACTAAATTGGAAGCGTTTACGTCGACCAAAAGTTGCAGTAAAAATAGTAAATTCCGGTCCAAGGTACATGACCTTCCCCTATATATATACAGTGAACTCTCTCATAACCGGACACTGACGGTACCGAGAAATTTGTCCGGTTATGAGAGGTGTTTGGTTATAGGGGAAAAATTAATTGACATCAACGAAACACAATAAATAGACATATGGTATTAGTTTTATTTTCTAAATGAATTCATTTTTGTGTGATAAGCTCAAATTACCGAAAAATTCATATTTCTGTCTATGGAAATCAAGCTTGAAATAACACATACATATATACATACACTTAACATACAAACCTATTTAAAAGGGGCAACGGGATTTATAAATGCAATGGATGTTCGCGGACAAAACGGCATATGCCCTCATTGGTTAAGGAAATTAGCGGGTCATGATGGCATATGCCGTCAAAGAATTTTAGGTATGTTAGGACAAGACTGGATACTCCGACGAGAAATAAAGTTTCTATACTTCCATGTTCCGGCATTATTTTATTCTACCAGAGACAAATTTTCACTTCACTGTGACCAGCGGAATCATTTTTATCTAGATGCGGAGATATGCGTGTGTCATTCTAGCGATCTCCACCGAAAATGATGTGTCCGGGAGACCGCGAACGTGATAACAACGCAAAGGCACACTCCAAAGTTTACATTTTTGTTTCGTTTCTTTGCAAAGTGCTATGAAGAGGAAAACAAAACAAAAACAAAAAAAAGTATGTAAATAATTTGCTATACGTAGATGTGTTTTGTCCAGTTAAGAGAGAGCGACATTCTATGGCGGTTACGAAAATTGGTGTCCGTGTCCGGTTATGAGAGAGTCCGGTTATGGGAGAGTTTTTTATATGAAAAATTGAGTTTTTATTCACGCTAAAGGGGATATGAATACCCTTATAATGTTTACACACAGTGCGGCCCGAGCACATGAAGAAGCAGAGAAAGACAGATCGACGTAATGATAGGAAACTCAGATGTTAGGTTTCAAATAACTCTATGGGTGGTATCCAGGATAACTGGAGAGTTTTTGTGTATTATTGAAAGCTTTGCACTTGCTTATGATTCACAGAAGTTTTTTCCAGTTGTTTCCTATTATTGCTTGTGCGATCAATTTCTTCAGCCATACCACCATCCTACTTCCAGTTTATGCCTTCGGCTTAGGTTTTTGATATAAGCTTCTGAAACTGATGAACTTATTTTTATTTCGTGAGAAATAAATGTTTCGGCGACATCTGGATTTGAACGGTAAGCCTTCAGCGTGACAGGCGACGACGACTACCACTACGCCACAGCTACCCACTAATTATGCTGAATATGGGGTAGAATCTAACCAGGCTACTACAAATAATATTCTTACGTTATAAATTTAACTTTATTCAATTCAATACTATCTAACAAATTCAATGAAGATAATTACTATTTTAGGAAATACAAAATTAATAGCAGTAAGCAGATGTAGGGTTTTTGGCGTGTGAAAGCAGAATGCCCGGTTTGATCAGATCGTAGATAAGTTTGTTTTTGTTGGCGCAGAACGATCAGGATATCGTTCATATCATTTCTCTCCTTCATCACGGCTGAAATCGGAGGGCGACGAAGCCGGTTAAATCATCGCGGGCTGCTAACCTTTGGAGATGTTCGTGCTCAGTGTGGGCTTCGATTGTGGTTCCGAATCGCAAATACTAACAGAATTAGTGACATAGGAAGAGATACTTGCCTGGTAGGACTGATTGTTTTGGACAGGAGCTATGATGATGGCGAGTCTATGAGCCTCGTTCAGTGTTAACTAAGAACAGCTTGTTCCCCATCGGCTTATCAATATTCCCTTCTACCATTTTATTGGCGGACCCTTTGCGAAGTTTCTGGTAAAGGTAGGCTGATTGGTGTTAAACTTCTTAGATAAAGTCTGCGATTGTGTAATATGCGTTTTGTGTTCTGGCACTAGCTAAGATATTATGCAGCGATGCTGTCTTCCGTGCAGCAATTCGGCAGGTGATCTTCCCGTTTTTGGATTTGGAGTAATTCGATATGCGGACAAACATTGGGATAAGGCTGAATCTCGTTTGGGATTTCCTTCAATGGTCTTCTTGAAATACGTCTTGAAGGTACGAACAAAACGTTCGGCTTCACCGTTAGAGGCGGGGTGAAAAGGTGCGGTTCGTAAATTCTAGATTCCGTTTTGTTTGCAAAAATGTACAAAGAATGATCATGCAAATTGTAGACCGTTGTCCGACACTAGGCGTGTTTTTTTTTGTAACCTACATATATAGACCTCGAAAAAGCTTTCAGAGTGAAAATAAGACTCGATAATTATCCAGGCTAAGGTTTTAATGTATTTAACATGATAAGCATGCTGCTGAATCATGTTTAGCCTATATAGGCTTGCAAAAAAAAACACGCCTACTAGGGTGAATTTTTTTGATAAAGCTTGAATAGTGGTGTGGTGGTGGTGGTACTTTTCATGGGCACTACCATAATACTTTCGTCAGAAAAGTCAATAGATACTTTCATAATTACTCGAAGTTGAAAAGGATTTGGATGGATTTAACCTCATATTCAGTGTTTTGTTCGTGGCGGAGGTATGCAGTCTAAAAGCTAATTTAAATCTCATCGTCACGTTAAAATATACGTAGACTGTCCGATAAGTCAGTGACTTTGAAACTAAAAACTAAATTTATTTTTCAGCATAGTCTTCTTTTAGCGCGATACACTTTTCCCAACGATTTTCCAATTTTATTAACCCTTCCAAAAAAAATGATTTCTCGAACCCTATAAAATAGGCATTTGTTGCATTGGTGCACGTTCGCCTGAAGAAGTCCACTGTTTTAATCGTTCTTTTATTCCTGTGTAGTGGTGTATCCAGAATTCATCAACTGTTACGCACCGCCGTAAAAATTCACTTGAATTACGCTTGAAGAGATCCAAATTCTGCTTTGAAAACTGCACCCGAATTTGATCAATCGTCAGCAAATGCGGCAACTATCTTGCTAATATTTTTTTCATGCCCAAATGATCATGCAGGATTCGAATGACGCTATTATTTGAAATGGCTACTATCTCAGCTATATCACGAACCTTGCGACTTGCGATCGTCCAACACAATACGTGGATTTTTTGACCATTTCTTCCATTGTGACGTCATTTGAACGTCCTGGGCGCTCAGTGTCTTTCAATCTCGTACGAAATTCAGTGAATCACTTTTGTACCATTCCATGCGAGGAAGCAGAGTATCCATAATATTTTTTAAGTCTATTTTTAGTCTCCTTATTGGTTTTACCGCGCAAAAAGTAGTGTTTTATCAAAAAAAAGAAACTCACTTTTTTCAATTTTCAGCAAATAACACAAACCAAAGTTCTTTCGATCACTGTAAAAAAATCAATGTTTGACAGATCTGTCTAATTTTTTTTCTATGCCTAGAAAGAAACAAAGATGGCGGGCGGTCCCATTTTGCATCCACTTATCGAACAGCCCTGTATCTACATAGAAATGTTCACTTATTCTTTCCTGGTCATAATCCATAATAATGTTGAATCATACGATATCGCTTCACAGTTTAATTAAATTGAAAATCTTTTTTATTAAGAATAGAATGGAAATACAAATTTCCTACGCTCTACATTTTACAATATCTAAGAGCGGAATAATGAAATATGAGAATAAAAAAAGAAAAGAAATAATTTCTAGCAACAGCTTGACCTTAAAAAATAATTAATAAACCAATATTGAAACCAGTCCAGTTGTTGTGCACCTGTTTTCTATATTTTCGTTCTGATAATTCTGCTAGAACCACTCATCCAAAGCAATCAATTTAAAAGAAATATATTGGTTTCCAGAAAATTATCTTGGAATTGGAAGGTAATGCCAAATTGCCAGCCATGCGTAAATATAGAAATAGAATTAAAGTGAATCCTATATAACACCAATTTTTGATTCAATGGAATTGGCTTGATGTTGATATCAACGATCATTGGTGGTGCTAATGGTATTTGATGTGTTTAGTCACCCCAGAGGGATGAAGGCAGTAGGAAATCAATATTTCTTGAACTACACACAGCCGCTTGGGATGGAAGATAGATATTATTTTTCACACTAACAAAACACTTTGCTTTTTAAATCAATCTTGATTAATATGATTTGTATGACGTTAGGTTTGGCAAAAAAAATTAGTTTGACATTTAGCAACCGATGTTTTGAAACGTCAATCACTTCACACCGAAAAAACGCGCCAAAATAGTGACGCTGTACAGTGAAAATAACCGTTAAGTTGCGTTAAGTCAACGTTCAAATCGTCGAAAATGCCGATCGTCGACATGCCGTTCATCAACGCTCAAGGCGTTCCAATGAACTGGTTGAAGCGGTTAGAGGGAGTGTTACCGAGAACCCACGTGTGTCGTATCGTCATCGCGTTCAGCATTTCGGCGTCAGTGGAACCACGGCGCATTTTGAAGGATGATTTGCATTTGTTACAGTATAAAGTGCAATTGACTCATTGCATGACCAAACGGTGACTGTTTGGGCCGGCGTTTGCGCCAAAACCATCATTGGTCCACTTTTCTTCAGAGAAGGCGAAACAGTCGATGGGAATCAATATCGGTGGATGTTGGCTCATTATGCCTGCCCACTAATTAATACGTAATTTAAATGTAATAAATGACCTACTGCAGACGAGCCATGTAGCTTCGCTGGTAAGAGAAATCGAAATATTGTATTAAATATAAAATAAGATAAATGAAATGAAATACAAAATAAAATATACTTCAAAAATATACTCCACAAATGTGTGAAAAAGGTCTAGACGGTTACTGGTTTCAACAAGACGGTGCACCATGACACACTGCAAATCAAACAATGCAGTTTCTGCAACGAAAATTCCCTGGACGTGTGCTGGCAAAAGGCGACATTGACTGGCCACACAGATCTCTAGATTTGACCCCTCCGGACATTTTTTTGCGGGGTTATGTGAAAAGCCAAGTATACGCCAGCAAGCCTCAAACCATTGACGAGCTCTTGGCAAACATTCGTGCCGAAATCATCGCTATACCGCCCGAGATGTTCGAAAAAGTGATGGAAAACGCAGCAAAAAGGGCACATTTTGCTATGTTCAATAGAGGCGGCCACTTGATTAAAGTATTCCAAAACTAGTCCAAATAAGTTGTAAAGGACCAAGTTAAATAAAAATACCTCAATATGGGAATCGGGAAAGGTGGCGCACCCTGTACTTTAAAGCTTTTTTATTGTTTAGATTCTTGAAATCAATGATTTTTTTTTTGAAACTCAAATAAACTTAAAAACTTGAATAAAGTTTAAGATCAGTAACGGCCATATTTTTCACTCAGGGTGTAAATCAAATTTAAATGAATTTTAAACCCGATCTTTAACCTGCACTTTTTAAGCCCGAAAATTTAAACGTATTTTCACTCAAAAACGTTTATTTAACCCGATGCACAGTGCTTCGATTAGAACAAATTTTGGGACAAAAATCAAAAAAATACGAAGTTGTAAACTTAGAATTACGATGAATTGGATTGTTATCACAACAAAACAAAGAATATTATTCCGTTAGTATTTTTTAAATACAGTTATCAGGTAAGACAGACATTGCGCTGAAAGTTGAGTGATTGTGTCGTAGACAAAGTGCATTTTATTTAGCTTGATTTCAGTCCTCTTCCATTTTTACTGTTATTTTATAACTAAATACTTTTTGGTAGTGTAATTAATGGAGAATAATAATGGAGGTATGTACTTAATACTTCAATAGCAATTTGTTCGCTGTACTGCTTCAATTTCTTACAAGAAAAAACAGAACATAGAACAAAAAATTAAGTGGTTTTGTTTTTATTTTTTAAGTTCTCAAAGGCTTTTAAAAAAAATTGTCAGTTGGAAACAACATGATTTTTGCTATTGCTTATTCAATTACCTGTCGATCTATGTACGTCTCATTTAGATTGCCCCGTCGCATAAGTATAAAAAAAAACATTTTGTTTGGGACAGGGCAAACTTTTACAAATGCCGATTTTTTTGAAGTATGGCATAAAGCAGCGAAAGGAGCCGAATCAAATGAAATCCATGAATATATTTTCACGTATTTTGATGTATTAAAATGCTCTGGCGAAGATAAAGGGCAATTTTTACAAAATAATCAAATTTTTTCTATGACTGCCTCTAGAAAATGGTGTATAATGAAAAAGTAATAAGTTTGCTAATTTTTTGCAAACAATTATTTCATTCATAAGGAAAAAATAATAAAACTGTATGATTATTACGCATTTTTTGCAGAAAAGTGACTTGAAAGTCAAAAAAATTTATGGGCAAGATTAATGATAGTGACTTAAAAATAAAATATCTGGAAAGCCAAAAAAGGTATCAATTTTATTTAAGCGCAGTTTAAAAGAGTATTATTTCTTCTAAAATCGACGCCCTAAATAAAGTTTCTGTTGTAAGTATTAGCGGAGATATTTGTATTAGCATGGGTCAAGGTACACCAAAGTAGGCCTTTTCTTAAATCTTCGATATATGATGTCTACATTGGAGATAGACCCTTGTTGTACAACGATTTTTTTCTTCCATTCTGCTCAAGAATCAGTTTCCAAAGTATTGACGAGTTACTTGGAAACACCCTGTATATTTCCTAATAAAGTGTAATAATCTACAATTGTCAAATATTTATAACAAATGCGTTCCAAAATGTTTGTTTATTAATTTAAATTGAAAATTACATAACAACAGAAACATAGAACGTTTTTTTGATTTTTGTCCCAAAATTTTTTCTAAGCGAAGCACTGTGCGATGGGTTAAGAATTCAAAAAATGACAAATGTCAGTTGAAATTAATTAAAAACTGAGAATTCTCTCTCCATGCTTCCACCAATGATATTACATACTCTCAATTTGTGAATGCGTGTCACACGGTTGTCACTCGCAAAAAAAAATTCCTACCAAACTTCCCAATAAAACCTACCAAACCAGAGAAAAACCTACCAAAGCAAAAGTAATTTAAAATAACGTAAGGCTTTAACCAATAATAAATAATAATCGAAGTTGTATGTAGGTACTTAAATGTGTACGATTTGATTCAATTAGTATCTGTTTTCATGTTTTTGAGTTGATTGGAAATTTTGCAGTTTTTTATGTGTATTATTAAAAAATGTTTGTTTCATAGGCTTTCGACTGGTAAAAAAAACCTACCAAATCGAAGTAAAGCCTACCAACCTACCAAAGCTGAAAAAACCTACCAAGTTTGGTAGGATTCTACCAAAACGGCAACCGTGGCGTGAACTTCATTGTATGTATGAATGTGTGATCTTAAATAGGTGAATGTATGAACTGACAACGGAAAAGAGTCAATATTATGGAATTGAGTTTTAACCCGGGTTAAAGTATTTAAACTCGTTGCCAGAGGCAGTTAATTTTATTCGGATTTAAAATTTAATTTAAAATTTTTTCGAGTTAGATTGCGGGTTAAACGAGTAAATATTATGGAGTTGGGTTTAATTTTCGGAATAAATATACTTTAACCCGGGTTAAAGTGAGTGAATAAGTGATTCCAATCTTATGGCCGACCGTGTATGTTGCATTGCAGAAACCGTCCTATATTTGTAAAGTGCAAATTAGAGATGGCTAAAGAAAGACTGCCATGGCTAAGACGAAAGATATAATAATCGTATTCAGTCAGAGTAAAAATTAAGTTCTACAAAGTTGATTATAAATAAATGAAAGAAACGGTTCTTTTAACTTAATTTATAGGACTATTTCGATGGCGGGTTGAGCATCAGCATATATGTAATTCAAAACGATTACTTCTCGTAATGGAGCGAATAACTAAACCTCATAACTCATTACCAACCACAAATGTGCAATTCAAAGTACGAACATACATATCTGTGCAGCCACTTAAAATGGATTTCGAGGTATAGATGCAGACTGAATGTGAATAGAGTGAATAGATGAAACCCATTAAAATCTGGATACTGAACAATTCTACGTAACCGAAAAATGCTTTCTCATAAATGGGAAAATTATTCCAAAAACTCAGAGCAAACGTACAATTATCGTATCACTGCATTATTTATATGTTGACTTCTGATTTAATTTTATTTTATTTGTTCTATTTATTTTAATGTTAACCACATTATTATCGTTTGCTATTTTATGAGCTCTTTTTACATATTTCGATTGATTTTTATAATAACATTCCAGGTTGGAAAAGTTATGTATTTACTCGTATTTAAAAATGTAATAAAATTGGAAATATATGGAACACATATGCTCTATGCAGCTATGTAGTAAAAATATATGTAAGCTAAAAAAAATACTGTGATTGATTTGATTATTCAGATTTAACGTACACACATTTTTGCCCAAACAAATCGGGAGCTTAAATTTAACATGATGAACCACTGTGACAAGAATTCGCGGATTAAATCGAATGGTTGAAATAGAAACGCCCTGCCTTAGAGGCTTTTCGTGTAAAATTTAAATAAAAATATTTTACATCTAAACTGTGACCTTGAAAAGTTTTCGAAAGATTTGTATTTTACAATTTGAATTTTCTCCTACTGTTCCATCTGTTCCATCATCATTTTCCATCTAACAGTCTATAATCGGCTGAGTAAAAAATATACAGTTAATGATATTAAATAGATGTTGATATGTTACGTTAGTTATGTATAACAAAATTATACATTTTTTTTTTTTTTAAGGGTACTGACCCGCCAGTTGCACCGCGACCTAAAAGATCTATTGTACCACAAAATCAGCTTAGGGGACCAGAAGAGGCTCAATTCTTTGAATGAAATTGAGGATCTCACCCTTGGACACTTTACGAAATTCCATGGAAGTTAGGATTTCTCTGTGGAAGTGTTGTCTCCTGAGGGCACAAAGTGCCATGCAGCCACATAGAATATGTTCCGCAGTTTCCTCGTCTTCATACAAAGATGACATTCAGTTTCCTTAATAAGACCTATTTTGTTTAGGTGACTTCGAAGATGGCAATGCCCTGATAGAAATCCCACTAATCTTCTGATAACATTTCTACTGAGGATAACGTTGTTTTTGGATTTATTTTGGAAGGGTTTAATGGCTCTTTTAGCCTGACGAAGACCCTGGGGATTTTCCCAATAAGAGATACACATGTTGTTTTCCCAACTTTTGATTTTTAAGCTTATAGCTGAGTTTAGAATGTTACAAAACGACTCAGGGCCAATAAAGGACTCAGCCGAACCTTTTCTAGCCAGTTCGTCAGCTTTTTCGATTGCATCAACACCCTCATGTCCAGGCACCCACCAAAGTTTGACTTTGTTTATATGGGAGAGGTCTTGGAGGGTATTGAATCAGTTCAGGACTGATTTGGAGTCCATCAGGTTTAATCCCAGTGCTTTTATGGCTGAATTAAACATTATTAGTATTTACAGCTGTTCCACAGCCATGGACCCATGGTCAATCTACTCGAAGAGATAAGACAGGACTTTGACAAAGGTTATGTATGTTTTAATTCTTTTTCTGCTGGATTTCTCGAAGGTTTTGATAAATTTAATCCTAAAGTTCTTTGCCATTTCGGGTCTGGTGAGCTGGCAGTGAGATTACTGAATGGTTACTTTTCTGTCAGATTGCAAAGGGTTGTCACGGGTGAACGCTGTCTAAACTTACTGACAATCAACCAGAGTATACCACAGGGCTCAATATTGGGATCGATTCTCTTCTGCATGTTTATAAATGACCTGCCGACAGTGTGCAGGCGTGCTTCAGTACACCTATATATGCATATGATGTTCAGCTATACCTTGCGCAACCCTACGCAAACCTTAACGAACTCACTACCCTCATTCTGATGACTTATAGAGTAGATATCTATATTGGTTAGTTGCAAAATTAAATCCGAAAAAATCTCAGGTCATTCCGATATCAAAAAGAATCTGAACAATCAGAACTATAAGTTTGCTGAGATCAATTGATGCATACAAATTATATCATTACTGGTCCGTTTTTTGGCGCCAATGATTGTATTTACAAGGGTTTTATCTGTTGCAAATATTGAGGGACGCTGATCTGGTCGGCTTTTATAAGAATATTGAGATTTCTATAATAAGGTGCCCATATATTTGCGAAGTATATTCACGATGAGGACGGACAAGACTGTTAAAAAGTGAGAAAGTGACATAAGGAATTTTAGATTCTTTACACGACGTTTTACCGAAACCTTACAAAGCATTTGATTTATTCATTTATATGCTCTGAAAATCAAGTTTAGTGCTAAAATAGACACGGAGATCCAACTACAAACTCAACAGAGAGAATGATTCGATATCAAGTAATTAAAAATAGACGGCACCAGTTTCCTAGAGAAAATTACAAGATTTTCCCATGAATTGGGACTGCATTTCAAGATTCAGGTCTCTCATCTTTAAAGCTTCAACTGAAACCATAATTAAGGCCAACGACCGATGCATTCTTTCATACGTTTGATGTTAGGCTGAAAATACTCAGAACTTTAAAACCGTTAAATACTTGCTAGGAGCGATTGACGAAAAACGTATTCAATAATTTTTGACTTGGACTAAATTTTTTGAAGTGAAACTTCTCTAGCCGCGGTAGGGCAAATTTGGCTGAATCAGACGAAAAGTGAAACGCTTCCCCTTCTCCAACTTCAACAGGCGCAAAATCTATATATAGTATAAAAGAA
Organism: Brachyopa scutellaris; assembly: GCA_949775065.1. NCBI lineage: Eukaryota > Metazoa > Arthropoda > Insecta > Diptera > Syrphidae > Brachyopa > Brachyopa scutellaris. The sequence goes on along the minus strand of OX459112.1, from coordinate 182,367,934 downwards.
AGCCCCCAAAATGTGGCTAATCTCGAGAACCACTAAACGGACTTAGATGCGGTTTTGACTATAATGATCTGCATTTCCTGGCGGAATTTATAAGTGTACTCAGACATTACTTATATGAGCTGAGAATTCGAGATCGAAGTGACAGAAAATCAAATTTTCTGTCATTACACAGCCCTGACTCAACAATAATGGCTTATTGGATTTAAAACAAGTTTCACTTCTAACGCGCGAGAGAGACTCTTTTTACTTTTCTTAACTTAGGCTGTGTTACCACCACAGTCATTCGCATGCACTAGCCTGCAATTAAATACCTAGACCTGGACTGCCATCCAATATTTTATTTCTCCAGCCATCATATTACGAGTATTTATTTGTAAGCCTTCATCAAGTCAGCAAACTAATAATCACAGCCAACGATTACTCAATTGAATTTAAACAACACGTGAAAATGACACAACAAAATTGCCAATCAACACCCCATCTGCCACAACTGTGTAGCTGCCCCAGAAATAAGTTGAAATCAATTTACACTCTATTCTCTGAAAGTTGTTTCAGTAAAACATGTTTTTAATTACATCAACACAATTTGTCTGCATCACCTCTCCGGGAAGTGTCGAAACAGCTGCTGAAATGGTCTTCTTATTTTTATATTGGAAAAATTGCTTTTCGGATTGCTACCTTACAGTGTTTTGAAAAATGTCAAAGAGTGGCTTCGCTGCGGCTGTTACGAATGAAAACACATGCCAATCAGCCTTCGTCTTCCACAGTTGAGAGGTGGAAGTACAACATTCCAAAGTAATACCGTAAAGTTTGCATCGGTCTCGGTAAGCCAAAACTTTTTTCTCTTCTAGGTATACACAGAAATAATTACTATTTTCCAACTTTAAATGGTTTGAAATGAAATTTCCGATGGTCATATCGTTGTTGGCTTCTTTTTTGCTTTGGAACACTCATTTAGTCCTTACCCGTTGTTTGGTCATGGTTTTTAAATGGGTTTTCGGTTCAGCCATAGCTGGCCCGGTAAAGATGCAGAGGTGATTACTTTCCCAAATTGATTTTTGTATGGGTTTAGATTTTTAGTATATGTAGGTACTCTTAAAATATCTCATTTCACAAATTAACTATTATTTAGTAAGTTCAGGTAATAGTCAGTTAAATGAGGTTTGGGGTTAAATTGCATTTGTAGCACGTGCAAGGGACAAGTTTTTCAAAAGTCACCAAAAAAATAACTTTAAAGGTTTCAAGAAAAAGAAAGCGATTGCTTCCTCATAGGTATGTAGGTACTTAGGGTGGGTCGAAAAATTAAATTTCATCCGACCGTTTTGGAATACGAACCAAAATATGACCCCAACGTCTAAAATGCGTATGTACATATTTTTTTAATTTTTTATATCTATAAAGCGACTTATGATATTTTGTGAAATATGCCAAAAAATGTTGATTTTATCACTACCCGTAATTTTGTTTCCAAATAAATAATTAGGAGCGTTACATTAAAAATTAAAGCATTTCTAGTATTTATGACTCTCTCAGGCAAAAACGAAAATTCTGATTAATCAGATATCGAAAATAAGTTCAGTTAAGCAAAAAAAAAAAGTGTTTGTGTCAGTCACACGCGGTAGAAGTGAAACTTTTTTTTAAAAATGGTGTATATATTATTTGTACTAGCTGTTGCCTGCCCGGCGTTGCCCGTGCTAAAAATCAGTCGCGTCATTTGATTGTGGTATGATAGGAAGGAAGTAGTAGGAATCGATATTAGCCGTGTTTTATTGGGAACTTATAAATAGTGAAGTGAAAAATTGCCAATAAAACGATCCGCAGTTGCCTGGTTTTTATTTTTAAAATTTGGTACTATGTGTTTGCTCACGGTGACATTAGCTGTCAAAACAAAGACAAACAGTCGAACGTTCAATCGAACCCGCAATCGAACTCAAACATTTATCGACACTTGACTTTGGCTGCGGATGTTATTGAAAGTGAAGCGCAGTAGGTTGTTGTATGTGTATTGAATGTAAAATCTTACTTCACTTCACTTCACTACGCATAGGTTTCCCATTAAAACAGGGGTATTATTTAAATTAAGATTCTAAAGAATTCTGAAGTAAATACATTATTATCTGAACTAAGTGGTTGTTCCCTATAGATGAAACGATTGCATAAAAAATTGATGGAAATGTAATATTCCTGTGTACAAACACGTCTACACACATATGTACATAATATGTATTTTATGAGCATCAAATAATGGTACTTTCTGGTTTCTTGTCTCTAATAGTTGTACTTAATGTTCATATTTAAAGTAAAATAGCATTATGTAAACGCTAAAGATATTAGGCTTTGTTGTAAGCATTGATCGTGGAGTAACTGGTGAGGTTTGTCTGAAATCACCAACTATTTACTAATTTTAAGACTCAACATCGCCTGCCTACCCCTACTACAATATAATATGTATTTGTGAATTAAAATAAAAGGAAAAACTTTATTCTAAGGTATCCACTGACTTAACCTTAAGGTAACCAAATACCGCTGTAAAGTGACGAAAAAAAGAAAGTAAAAAAATCGTGCATCTCCTCCTTTCTGTTGATCTAGATCCGCACGCTGATGAAGCAGAAACACAACTAACTAAAGTCGGTAGCAAATATCAGCAAAATCATCCCTCCTCTACTTTGTGTCACAATCCCAAAAAGGAGCATTAATTATTAACACGAACAACCCTCTCCCAACAGACTGACGATCAATGACAATGGTGTACCCAAAAATAATGACCAAGTAATAAAAGCGGAAATTGGAAAAACTCGAATTATGGAATCAAGGAATTGTATGTTTTGTTTAAAAAGTAGCCTAATCTCTAATCCAGGAAGTAGACTATCTATTCCCGAAAGTTTCATTCAAGTCTGTTAAACCGTAAAGGTGTTAGAGAGCAACAAACATCCAAACATCCAAACATCCAAACTTTCACATTTATATATTAGTAGGAAGTAGGAAGGATAGGATAGGATTGCTCATATAATTTTACGAATGAGATAAATCCGAAGAGATACAGATTGCGAGGGCGAAGAGCGAAAAAGACGGACAGAAAAAAGATATCGCACATACATCATTCAACACGGACAACTGAATTTAATATACATACATACAAATATAATTTAATTACTTATTTATTTGATTCACCAAAATTACCAAAAGTTTGAATAGCTATACATATATATATGTATGTACATAACTTCATCTTCAAAATTATTCTCAAGATGACTTTATCAACATTGCATTGGTAAATTTTGAGATTTTTAATGATGTTTCATCATTTATATAACATAAATACTTCTTTAGGTATATTTGCTGACGGTATAAAGATCAGTTAATCCGTTATATCTATCATGAACATCTGTAGAATTCTGTTCAGATATTGATAGTTTCAGTATCAGTTGCAGTAAAAATGGCTTAGTCCTTAAACTAATCAAGTGTCAGTACCTACAATACAGGAAAATGATACCGAGTGTTCAAGTAATTCGTATCAACTCATTCTTTCTGTTGCCGTAATTAGGTTCGCCCCAAACTTTGACAAAGCATATAAACCACATTGTGAATAGATCATACTCAATGTATGACCTTATGTCACTCTTTCACTCTATTTTAACAATGTTGTCCGTCCTCCTCTCGAACATGCTTCGTAAGTACATATGCACACCTTACTGTAAGACCACAATTACCTGCGTAGATTAGTTACTGCATGCTGCGCAACCATATGAGTAAGCTCCATAATTTAAATATGAGCTTCGTTGGCTTTAATTTTTGAACAAAATTACAATAAAAACTAAACTACAACTAACTAAACTAAACTACATGCATACTATGTATGTATGTATGTTCTATGTATTATGCTATACTTAATAAAAACAAACAATAGTTTTTAACCATCTTACATGTAAAAATCAATTTAATCCTCGTTCAAATAGTCAATAATCATACTTTGCATTTTTGGCACAGAACAGATCAACTAAAACACAAAATTCATATTTTTCCGAAATCCAGACATCATAACATTGCGCAGGCTATAATAATAGCCACACATACAATGGTTTTACTCATATGATTTCATTCAAATTTCTCCTACCTACTTGAAAGAAGAAATAAATCCGTCATACTCGTAAGTCGTAAGCTCGACAGCTCGTACGTAGTAAAAGTTAAATCAAATATTTTAGTTCTCAATCTCATTCATATTTCATTCATCACGCTCTCAATATTTCAGTTCGAAAAGAGCTTGATGAGAGTGATTTCACATACAATGCTATCATGTATGAGCGCGCTAGCACTGTCTGTATACCACCCGAAACCCCAGCAAGTAGCACACACATGCACTTACACTACGTGAGCGGTGAGCGGCCGCCCGACTGAGCTGGGCTGTGCACAAAGCTGAGACTGAGTGTAGACTGTAGACTCTGTAGAGTGTAAGAATTTTATCTCATTCTAACGTGTGCTAATACGTTGGGTTCTGAAAGAGATGCAATGTTTTTCGTGACGGAATTTCGTTACACGATTTTGAGTTCACACCGCGAGCTAAGAAGTTTCACTTCAAAAAAAAAAACACTAGGAACAAAAAACTTCAACTATTTCGTAGTAAAAATAGGGCTTACAAGAAAGATACAGTTGACCTATGAAAACAGTAGTCAAAGTGACGATTTGCGATATTTGCTACCAACTTTAACATCTGAAAACATCAATTCTAAGACTGCCTACCTTGTCCAAAACGTGTGACCGATACGGCGTATCTGATAGAGCTGCTGTAACAATTGCATCTGCTGTGCAAGTGGTAGATTAATCGAAATAACGTCCAATAGCTTTCTTCTCAAAATATTCTGTTGAAAGACACAAAAGCTGTGGGCTGCGATGGAACAGCGAGAAATACTGGAAAGAAAGGCGGTTTAATAAGTCGTTTGGATAAACTTTTAAATCAACCCCTACTACAATAGATCAAAAAATCAAACGAAGGATTACTCTTGTCAAACGCTGTTTCTTTTGGGCTAAAAAGGCAATTGTGGTCGCCGTGGTCGTGTTGGTTAGTGCATTGGACTACTATGCAATGCTGCCCGGGTTCAATTCCAGACCGGGTCTAACACCTAAAGAGTTTTTTCACGGTGCCACCTCTTTCGAAGTAAAAGTTAACTGGCACGTGGGTATGAAGCGGTATAACATAAACACGTATAGACATGTTCTGAATTGAGACAATTACTTGAAATTTCGGCGATATATGAATGTATTCGCAATATTCCCCTACATAAACAACAAAAAGTTATTTTAACTCATAAAGGAACGTTAAAAATCGTAGTTATTCTCCTCTGCTAGTTCCAATTTTAAACCATAGAGTTAGTCGGCATAAACACCTATCATGCAAACCATAAAACAACCATCAAACTGTCAATTTTTATCTATAATACCACATACTGAAAAATGCTTATTTAAAGACATTGTGAAATTATCCATCATAACAATATGTAAAGTAAATATTTAACTAGAGCAGACAATGATGTTACTGATGCTTCTGTCAGGACTCATGTGGATAAACAACGAACGGTGATTGATCATAGCCCACAATACGTGCATCTTTTATCGAGCTACTTGAGTTCCTACGTTCTGCTGTTCAAAAATTCTCTGGAAAAAGGGAAGATAGACAAACTTTGGATGCATTTAAAGACCGTAAAATAAGTTCCATCACATGTACAAGATAACGAGCCATGCGGATACCTTAATAGTTTACAAATTCTAAGGAATATTGATTAATTAAGGGTTTTAAGTTTGTTCTGAAGCTTAATAGGAGTACTCTGAAATGTACTCCCTTTAAGTATTAGTTGATCAACTTCCGGAAAACCTAACAAGAGTTGAGGTTTGTCACAAATAAGAAACTTGGAAAATTATTAAGTAGTCCTCTAGCTCCTCTAGCTACTGAATTTAACCGACTCCAAATTTTTTTACGACATGGCTATCGATGATGGGGCAGTATGAGCTTTTAATCGATGACTTCGAAGATGCCGTAAAGACAATCCATCTTTTGATCATAAATTTTGACAAAGTTATCAGACTATAGCGGGGTTGCCAGAAATATTTGGAAGAAGCTAGTTAATGAGCATGAAAATTCCGGACTTACCCGGACAAAATTAGGTCCAAAAAAGAGTACAAAACTAGGACCAAAACGCAAAATAAAAGACACTTTTATGGCGGTACTTCATATCTTAAATATTAAATAACTTATGGTTCTCATTTTATATTTGGTTTGTGGGTGGTGGTGGGTTTGTTGGCATAAACCACAGACTTCAAAAAACCTCAAAGAAAAAAAAACCAGCGGCGTTGCATCGCATAATCTGGGCGGTCAATTCTGATCGTCTAAAATAACACGACCATGACTCATGGCCATGACTAATGTAGTAATTGAATTTGAACTCGGCTTGTATGGGATGTAGAATGTCTTCCACCTCTATATCCAGCAATTTCGGCACAAAAAACTGGATTATCATATCGCGATGGCGAGCACCATTAACTGTTATTGCCTGACCAGTCGCATTTACAAAGTAGAATGGTCCGATGATGCCTTCAGCCCAAAAATCCACACCGAACGGTACACGTTGTTTCTCAATAACCACTCGTGGATTTACTGAATCACGAATTCGACACTTTTGACGATTAACAAAGCCATCAAGATGAAAATGAGCCTCATCGCTGAAGATGATTTTCTTTGAAAAGTCAGCATCCCCTTGTTCCATAATCTATTGAAAGAACTCTCTTCGCAGTGCGTGGTCAGTAGGCATTTTGTTGCATGAAGTTGCAAATCTTTCGTGTAAATTCGCTGTAGAGAGTTTCTCGAAATGTCAAATTCTTGGTCACGGTGGCAAATTGATATTCCTAGACTCTCAGCAACGCTCTCACAAACTGCTTCGATGAATTGCATTGAACGACTTGTTGAAGAGAATTTTTGAATGAATCTCTGATAAAGTTAAATCTTTATTTCTACTTCTATTTTTGTACGAACTAGTGATGAATCTCACTACCAGTGAATTATTCACCGTGAACGAAAAATAACTGTTAACGTCTGTTAACGACTTGGAAATAAACATTGAATCGCTAAATAGTGAATAGTTTCACGTCACAGCTTGGAATTCGCAAACAGCGATTTCACAACAAAAGTCGTGGTCGTGAGTATGAACGTGAGGTGCGAGGCAGTAAGCGCAGTGAACGATATTGTGTATACTATACTGAATAATGCTGCCTTGCACACACAAACATGTATGTATAGTGTGTTATGTACATTGTTTGCTGGGTTGCATTGAGAATTGCCGCTGAAAAAGGGATGAAGGTTGAACTTCGTAGCGGTTCTAGGAATTTGTGTGTGCTAGTTTAGTTCTGTGCATGCGAATATATGATTTTAAGGAAATTTACATGCATTTGTTTGTTTGGTGTTTAGGACTACGTATTTACAAAAAAAAATAAAAAAATACTTTTAAGATGCCGCCAGTAAGAAAAACTTGTTTTTTGTGGAATTTCTTTGAATTGACGAAAGTTTCGTAAAACGTAATATGTGCAATTTGAAAAGGCATATATGGAAATTAAGCATCCGTTAATATCATTAGTTTCTGGGGTAAGTTTATTTTTGAATTATTGCGTCGAAGTGTTTTTAACGGCTAGTACAGCTAGTATACATGCAAACGTATGTACATGCATATTTACACATTACATAGTCAATAATTAATTGTATGTAAATTATATGTAGTTTTATAGTAATTTATGTAGTTTCATAGTCGCATCGTCGTGAATTCACGTTCACTGGTTATATTCACAGTGAATAAAAAATCACGTTCACAGTTATACCAGTGAACATAAATTCACGACTTAGCCCAACTCTAGTACGAACATTCTGAACTATAGTTGCCACACCTTCATTATCTTGAAAATATTGCTCAATAATAACCCTGTCAGCTGTCATGCTGTCGATTTTTAATTTTTTTTTTTGTTAATGGTAGGACCCGTAGCGAGAGATCGGGATATGCGTTTTCTGTAGGCTTTGGCGGTGTCTTGCGATTGTAGCTTTTCGATATTGTACTTTCTCACAGTATTTCGTTGTTGTGGCGTTGTGGATATCCGCATTCGTACCTTGGCTACAATAAGGTAGCGGTCCGAGCCAATGTTCGCCACCCGGAAGGTTCAGACATCCAGAATACTGGAGGCGTGTCTGGTGTCGATCGCAATATGGTCGATTTAGTTGACGGTTAGTCGATCCGGAGACCGCCATGTCCCCTTATGGATATTGAGATGAGGAAACCGCATGCTTGCTATACTGACACTTCGCCCCGCAGCAAAGTCAATCAGCCTTAGTCCGTTTTCGGACGTGGTGTCGTGCAGGCTGTGCCTTCCAACCGTCCTACCAAAGATGTCCTCTCTTCCTAACTTAGCGTTAAAATCGTCCAATATGATTTTTACGTCATATTGAGGGCATTGCTAGTAGATTTTGTCGAGGAGCTCGTAGAAACTATCTTTTGTAGCGTCGTCTTTTCCTTCTATGGGGCGTGAGCGTATATTAGGCTAATGTTGGCGAATTTCGCCTTGACACGGATTGTCATAAGACGCTCGCTCACGTGCCGAAAACTCAAGACTTCTTGCCTAAGTCTGCCGCATATGACAAATCCGCATCCAAATAAGCGCTGTTTGTTTTCTGTATAGCAATCACCGTAGTAGATGTCGCAGCTTTTCATCCTCTTTCTGCCTGGCCCATCCCATCGCACTTCCCGGACGGTGCACATCTGCTTTATAGCAGTCTAGGGCAGAGTATATCTAATAATGAGTAGGGACACTCTCCATGTGTTTCTTATCAGTTCCATTTTTCGTCACACAGACACGGAGAAATAGACGGTATTAAGAAGTGTAGTCGTGAAAGAGAGATAGAAGAGAAGAAAAATTATTTCAGAATTTGCCACAGGGTGCTTATTTCGAAATAAGAATAAATTAATTTGTGATAGATGAATGTTAAAAAATATTTGTATACATTTTTGCCTTTCGATCTTCATTTTTACCTTCTGTTATATTAGCTATTTTTTTTAAATTACCAAATCAGGTGTACCCGAATAATTCCAACACTTAAAATACATGTTTTTTTTAGAAATGCTATTCAATCTTTCTAAATTTGTTTATGTAATAAGTGCGATTTGTTGAAAAAGTGAAACAACTTTCACTTATCTACAAAACGGAAAAGTACAATAACATTTTAGTATGCATACATTACAATCACAATTATTTAATTTTTTGTAGTTTTGCTTAAATCTCACAATTTTTCGGTACGCTAAAATATTTTACGCTTGAATTTTAGTTTTTCTACCGCCAAGCACTTATAAAAATTATTAAATTACATATTATTATTATTATAAAAAGCTTTTTTTGCTCGAGATCAATTTTCGTGAATCTCTATTCCAACTCCGGATTCAAACCTACTTACACTTACACCATTTCATACGAAATTGAAACTCAGCACATAAAAATGCTATCAATCAACACAAATATTATTAGAAACTCCATACAAAATTTAGAAAATATAAAGAAAGTGTATATAAAATTTTATTTATTATTTTTTCCTTTTTTTGACATTTGACATTTTTTTTCGTAAAATCAAAAATGACACAAGAATGCAAATGTTTCTGCAACAGATCAATCTCGTTTGATTTCAATTCAGCACGAAAAATCTGAAATCTGCGAGCAAAACCTGAGAAACCCAATAGAAAACGACAGTAGTTTATGCGAATGTCATAAACATACTCTCAATAAAAAATATCTATTTTGTAATTTCCTAGTCAATATCTTACGCTAATGGCTACCTAATTTCGCAGCTGTGTATTTTCATTCATCTTAATAGGAAATCCCGAAAACAAAGAACGCGATTTTATTTTTTTACACGTTTGCCGCATGCATGTAGTAATCCGTGTCACCCTACTCTATGCTGTTTGCTGCCTTTTCGCTCAACTGATAAAAACCCAAGTCAGGACGCGTTTAATATACGTGTATAAAAAATGTTAACAAAACCCACCCCAATGTGACTGCACAAGTAGTGTGACAAGATGCTATGCTGTGCTTTGCTAAATATAGCTTTTGGAAGGTGTTGAATATAAGGAGCTTTAGAGGTTTTATTGCAATGTACGAATGTTAATATTCATATTTGACATTGAAATATATATTTGAGACATCCATATCTAACCCTATTTAATATTTAAAAAACAAATGAACGAAATCATAAATGAAACCAAATTAACAGCAGCAAATTCGGCCACACCATATCTTTGATGACATGCTCTGCCTTAAAAAGGCATTATGGGAAAACCACACGCAATTTATCTTACGTAGGTAGCCGCATGTGGTGGTGCTGCTGAAAAGTATTGCCGACTCTTTTCACTATATGGAATCGCAGGTAAGGGTTGAAATCAATCCTTCTGAGCTGCTTTTACTTAGTGAACAATTTTTTTCAGACTTTGCTTTGTACTAGTAGCAGTTGCATATGTGTAGAGAGTGTCCCTACTCATTATTAGATATACTCTGGTCTAGGGCCTCCGCCAGTTGTTCACCGTTCAGTGAACGAACACTCCAGGTGAAGATCCGAACGTCATTGTCCTTTTTTCGTTTGGCGTGGTTGTCAACAGTAGATCTGTTCTTTTTCGAGTCTATTCGTAGATATTAGATATTTGTATATCCCTAGGACAAGCGGACGAGTGCACCGGTGTCAGTAACCCGCTACGGGAGTGTGAGCGGTGCCGTTGGCCTAATAGGGGTTCATCCGCTCCCTCGCTGTATGCATGGAAAATATAAACATCAAAGCAGTGTTACCATTACTAAATTAAGGAGTTACATGGGTTTCCTCGGGTAAAATACGGCTTATTTTTAACAATTTTTTTTTATATAAAAAATGCACAATAAATGCCGAAAAAATAAAATCTTGCGTAAATGTTGGTACACACTACTTAATAGATTTTTTCTATTGGTAATAAAATATAAATATGAGTCAAATATTATAATTGATGCATAATGGAAAATCCGGTCAAACCCGGACAATTTAGAAAAACTATCCCGGACGAAGAGTACATATCCGGGGAAACTCGGATAGATGACAACGCTAGCACTATAGTTTATTGTCAAAATGGTATCAGGAAATAGGCTTTCATGAGACAAATGGGGGAGATAGCGTTTGAATTTGGTGGACAAAGTGCATTTTTTTTTCAAATCGCAAAAATGTCGTAAAAAGGCAACACCCTGCGTAGGTCACGATCCGAAGAAGGTGAAAATGATAGCCAAAAAATGCTGTCTTTCCAATTTCAAAAATGCGAGATTAGAAATTAATTTTCCTATATAGAGGATGCCACCTTTCGTTATTCAGTTCACGAACCTAAAAATAAAAAAAATCAATTGTGTGGCGCTCCAAATATTCCATGATAATAAGACCACCGACCACCGACCGCCGACACCATTTAAAACTAAACTTGTCTTTAACGCGGCCGGCGTTTACCGTCCAATAACAATATGAAGACCCACAAAGGAGTTCCACAGTGTCAGCCAGCCAGCGCAGCGTTTTCACTGCGATAAATCAGAAAATCCTATTTGCGGAAATCCCATATGGTCGGCAATAGTGGCAACTGTGGTGCTGGCTCACTTTTATTATGTTCCAATTATCGTCGCAACACACCGGCCGTGCAAGAGCTGAATTGTCCTGGGATTACAACCAACAAAGTTCACTCAGCCTCCGTTTGCTTTCACACACGAAGTAATAACCACGCTGGCAACAACGTTTCGATGATGTATGATTGCGGGTTACTCTGTGTCTGTATTTGTACGCCTGTGAATGCGTTGAAGGTAAATATTTGCGTTTAATTTATGGTCGGGTAGGGTACGTGATTTGTATCCTGTAAGCCGTACATTTTGGGGTCCAATGCCGAGCATCAGATTTCCACAGAACTCAACCGCTAACGGTGCCCGGAACACGACCCTCAATCATAATAATTTCTCTTTGACACGAAGATTGAATAATTATCTGTCACCGTTTATTAAAACGGCGCGGCGTCGTCCCCTTTGTCATATCATGGCTATGACCGATCCCGGATATCATCGTTGTAATCATCATCTCTCCTGAGAGTGAACCCCTAAAATGAGATGGATCTGAATCCATGCTAGTTCCCATCTTGGTTTCGTCCTGATGATGGTGATGATGGTGGTGGTGTAATGTCACCGCTGGCTCATTGGCAATTTTTCTTAATTAAATCGGAGAAAATTATTGAACCATTGAACACGGAGCGTATGTGTGTGTGTGTATGTGTTTTCGCTTCTTTGCTACTCTCTAGGGAAATTTATTTGGTGCGGTGTATCTTCGTCCTGGTCCTGGCCTTATTTGTTTTGCGTCCATTCATTGCTGGCAATTTAATTTCATGTCGATTTTCTGGCTTTTGGATGTTGTATCCTCGGTCCTTTTTAGTCCTTTGTTAAAAAAAAGCAACAACCAGAAATACTTTATCAAAAGAGGGAAATACTTGATTTCCTCACAGCCATGGCGTGTAAATATTAAGCTGGCTATCAAATCATTTTGAAGGTATATGGCGTGTACTATTGAAATTAGGAGAAGAGGGAGGAGGTTGTTTTTTTTTTTCCTTGAAAGCAAACATTTGGGATATATTTTATTTTTATTTTCTTTGTGTGTCCTAGCGGAATGACTTTATGCGCTTGTTTTGTTTTTATAGTCCTCTTTAAGTTAAAAACAGAATGAAATTATCTAGTAATGACGTAGTGAAGAGCGAATAATTTATGTTTTCTTTATTATCTTAGAAATACATAAGTGGAATGTCGGGAGCATTATTTGTTCCTGTTTCTTTGTTTTTGCATACGAGAAAGGTATATTTGAAAGTTTTGTCGGTTTATCGTGAAAGGAAATTCAGAAATTCTATATTAATTCAGCTTAAAAGGTTTTTGATTCATCAAAATAATCTACCTTGGGAAACAATGTTTCCCAAGTTATTTCTTAGAAATGCTATTCATGTGACAGCAAGGAAATGATGGAGTATCGAAAATATATATTAAATCAAATAAATATCAAATCCTTATCTGTATCCCAGAGCATTTGTGGATATAAATCGCATCAGCTATACTTCCAAATACAAACTTTTCAAGTATTAAAGCTTAGGAAGAGAAACAACGAGACGACGAGTAATCAGAACACTTCCAATGGCATAGGTAAGCCTTAGTAAATATTCGAATTAATTTAAGAGCAACAACACAGAAAAACTGACTTAGTATATGTACATAACTGGTGATACCTTGTAAGCTGGCTTCATACTCGTATGTGGGCTTATTGGGAAAGTTAAATCCACAAATACATCCCAATTATGTGGTGTGGGTGGCTGTAGCGCACAGTGGTTCAGGGTCGGAAGAAAGTCGATTTTATGAATGTTAAATATAATGCTATTTTTCATTCTAATTTTATAAAACAATAGTTGGAGCATCAAATCCAATAAAAAAAAAATTCCTACAGGTTCCGTTAGGTTTAAGAAAAATTTTTAGTAACAACTGAGGGAAAAGATAATGTACGATTTTTGGCTAAAAACACGTTACGATTAAAATAATATTTGGAGTATAAAAATTATTTTTTGAGAAAAAAAAAAATATGTATACTGTTCTACCGAAAGCTTTGCCCCGCGAACACGCTTGTTCATCGCTTAAGAATTTTAATTACCGCAATATTGTTTACCGACATTTATTACATATTTTATTTTATTTTAATTATTTTATTATTATTAATTAATAATTCCTTGCAATGGTTGATAGTTGTGGAGAGTGCAATTCTGGCATTTTGTCTGGCGATTTCGTGAGCTGCGGTGGGATTTGCTCCAGGAAGTTCCACATACATTGTGTGAAGCTTTCAGAAGCGGCCCTCCAGCTCATGAAGTCCAATGAAGGGCTTTGCTTCAAGTGCATTATTTGCAATAAAATGCCATTGTTGGGATTAATTTCTAAGCTCAGTGCATTAACGAATGAACTGAGTTTAATGAAATCCGAAATTCGCGAATTGAAACATAATTCCACGCAGAAAACCAGTGCCGCGGAGTTACCGTCGGTTGAAAATTGTGTTTTTGTTGACACCGGTTTGCCAAAAATTGTTGCCTCCACTTGTAATAGTGCGGAGCCGCCGGCGTCGCAGGCTTTTGATACCGAAAATGCCTCCGTAGGCATGGAAACATTTTGCAAAGTGTCGCGTAAAAAATCGCGGAAAAATAAAAAACGTGCAAAAAAGAACTCGCCAATAATTGGCGAGGATACTTCTGCACTTAATTTAGTTGCTACTCCTCTAATGGAACTGCATGCTGCCGGTTTTAACGTGAGTACGTCGGAAAATGCACTGGTGGATTATGTTTCTAGTAAAATTAACGTATCGAGCGATAGTATTTCTTGTTTTAAATTAGTTAAGTCGACCGCTGACTTAACTAAACTGCATTATATTAATTTTAAAATTAAATTACCGACAGAGTTCTACGAGCGCGCATTAAATTCTTCAATTTGGTCGACGGGAATTCGCGTTAAAAAATTCATACCAAAAAACGGAGTTGCTTTGCCCGTCGCAGAAATCAAAACATAAACATTGATCATCTGCGACGGCAAAGCACCTCCGTTGTAAAAGATTATTCCATTTATTACCAAAATATTGGTGGTATGAGAACAAAAACAAAAGAAATTTTCGTTGCTCTCTCTGACCACCAATATGATATTATTGTCTTAACGGAGACATGGCTGCACCCACGCATTTTTTCGGCAGAGATCTTCGATTCAGCGTATGTGGTTTACCGAAATGACCGCTGCCGAACAAGCAGCGAAAGAGGTGGGGGAGTTTTAATAGCTGTCTCATCTCTTTTTCAAAGTAGGCAAATTGCATTGGAGCATCGATCGGTTAATGTTGAACAGATGTGTGTGTGCATTGATTTTATCCATGACGTGCGTTATCAGCTGTTTGTTTTTGTCTCCTACGTTCCTCCAAACAGTGTTGCCAATGTGTATGAAAAACATATTGGTAATATTAGTAGTGTTGTTGCTCGCCTTAAAGCCACTCAATTGCCTTGTGTATTGGGTGACTTTAATATTGGTGATGTAACTTGGAGGAATGTGGATGGTGATAAGAATTTAATGCCATTTAACGTCACCCATGAGTGGGAGCAAATAGTCATCGATGGTCTTCTCTCTTTGGACTTGTTTCAAATAAACTTTATCCGGAATTCTTTAAACAGGATTTTGGATCTAATTTTTGTAAATAATGAAATTAATTTCAAAATTTCTGAGGCCTCGGATCTTATTGATTCCAATAAAATTCATCACAAAGCCTTACTTTTAGAGCTTAATTTTCTTGATTATCCTAAAAGTAATTATATAAATTCCGCGTTATCTTATAATTTTTCTAAAACTAATTTCGTTGCTCTGCAGGATTATTTAAACGGTTTTGATTGGGATGAACTGCTAAAATCCCCCAATCTTAAAGGTAATTATGACATATTTTTAGATAAAATTAATTCTGGTTTTGAATTATATGTACCTAAAACGCGTCATAATAAAAGGTTTAAAATTCCTTGGTCAAATAAAAGATTGGTTAATTTACGTAATGTAAAAAGAAAAGCTTATTCGCGCTACTTATCTGATAAAACTAATTCTAATCGTGAACTTTTTTTGAGATTCAGAAAAGAATATGAGTTTTTAAGTCGATTTTTGTACAAGCAATACATCTTGTCAGTTGAGTCGTCGGTAAAACGTAATAGCAAATCTTTTTGGAATTACATTAATTCGAAAAGAAATACCTCAGGTTTACCTAAGGTAATTCAATTCGGAAATGTGAGTTCAACGGATTTGAAAAGCACTTGTGACTTATTTGCTAACTTTTTTGAGTCAGTATACAATGATTCACGGGTGCAATTAAATGATAATCATTACGCTATGATTCCTGATGTTTTGGACATTGGTGTATTGCAATTCTCGGATGATGATGTAATTATCGCGCTTAAAAAATTAAATTTATTAATTAATTAAAATTATTTTCAACCAGTCACTTGTGTCTGGTGATTTCCTTAATGATTGGAAGTATTCTTTTATAATTCCTATTTTCAAAGGTGGTCTAAGGCAAAAAGTTGAAAACTATCGACCTATATCCAAGCTTTCGGCAATACCCAAATTATTTGAGAGTATTGTTAAGGAAAAACTCTTTTTCGCGGTAAAAGAGATTATTTCAAATAATCAACATGGCTTCGTTCGTGGTAGATCATGTACCACTAACTTAGCTTTGTTATGTAATTATATTTTTGACAGTTTTGAGCAACGTTTACAAGTTGATGTACTCTACACAGACTTCACCAAAGCCTTTGATAGGGTGCATCATACCCTACTTTTAGCCAAACTTGAATCGTTGGGTTTTCATTCCTCAATGCTAAAATGGTTCTTTAATTACTTAACTAATAGAAGGCAAATGGTAAAGGTCGATGGTTGGACTTCCCGTGTAATTAAAGTAACGTTGGGCGTTCCACAAGGTAGTCATTTGGGCCCGTTGCTATTTATTTTATTTATCAATGATGTTCACGAAATATTTAAATTCTGTAAGGTTTTGACATTCGCGGATGATTTAAAATTATTTTCTCGTGTAAATAATATTACTGATTGTATTCGTTTGCAATCAGACATTAATAGATTATCGGAATGGTGTAATCATAATGCCCTGGAACTTAATATTTCAAAATGTAAAATTTTTTCGGCTTATCGAATTGCCATTCCACTTTTTCATAATTACTGTATAAACGATCTTCGACTTCAACGATTGGATGAAGTGAAGGATCTAGGGGTCATGTTTGATAATAAACTAAACTTTATCTTGCATTATGATTATGCCATTGCCAAGTCTAACTCTTTGTTGGGCTTTCTAAAGCGTAATAGTAAATACTTTCGAGATGTACATAGCCTTAAAGTTATCTACTGCTCGTTAGTCAGACCTTATTTAGAATATTCATCCATCATTTGGAATTCACCATATGCTATTCACGAACTCAGATTGGAAAGAGTTCAAAAAAACTTCACGAGATATGCGGTTCGTAAATTAAATATGTTTGGTGTGCTTCCTAATTATGATAGAAGGTGCCAATTAATTGGTTTGCAAACCTTAAGTTTCAGACGCAACGCAACTTCCATCATGTTTATTCGCGATATTATTAATTTTCATATTATTTCACCAGAATTGGTTTTTCTATTAAATATATATGCTCCCCAAAGGTCTCTGCGGGTTAGAAGCTTGTTTTTCCCAGAAAGGCATAGAACCAATTATGGTTATAATGAGCCTATTACAAGGTGCATAAGCGCTTACAATGAACTGTGCAATGAAGTTGATTTTTGCTTATCACGAGCAGAATTTAGAAAACGCGTTTTTTCATTGGTTTTTGATTAACTTAATATTGTTTATTTGAAGTAGTCTATAAGATTGAAAATCGGTAGATGATCCTTAGTCGCGCAACAAACAACAGTTGTGTTAAGCGATACTGAGAGTATACACTAGAGAACGTAGTGTTCTGTGTGCTCTGTGATGGAAAAAAAAAAAAAAAAAGAAAAAAGTTATAGAATAAATTATTCATATCAGTACACATTTCAGTGAGAGGTAGCCTTTAACAACAGAGGTATTTTTTGATCAATAACAAAGAGCTTTAATAGCTGTAAATCTTATGTGCCAGAAAGCGCCAAGCTGAAATGTAATAGATTTAATGCATTGAACCTTCAGCTTCACAAACAAAAAGAAATTACCTGCGGTAACTTGCGGTTCTTGTGTTGGTACGCAATTAACGTAAAGTATTACTTTTAATTTTTAAATATCTTCTCATGAAGGTGGTAAGATGCGTCAGTGAACTGAACTGCTCAAAGTGGTCTTTTCTATTACTTCAAGCTCCAAAGATACCATTACATCCTTCACATGAACGGATTTTTATATATACGTTAGTGGACAGTATCTACCCAGATGGATACAGCCAAATTTCATGTATTTTGTATGGAATTCCCTTCAAACTAACGGTTATGCTTATGATTTTTATTTTTCGTGTTCTACTGTCCGCCTTCGATTTTCCTGTCAAAAATATTATTAGTGTGTTTGTGCATACATAGTGTGTTAGCGGAGAATTAATTTGATTTTTTTTTTTTTTTTTTGAATATGTAAATCTTTTTTATTTTTCTCTTTTGCACTTAATTTTAAACTTAATGTTAAATTTCACTGTTTAGACTTACAAACAATTTTAGAAAGTCGTGTAAATCTACAAACCTGTTTACTTTGTTCACGTGGAGGCAAAAACTTACAAAAAAAACCGCACAAAGTACATGGAAAAATGATGTATCTACCCAGGTAGATACTGTCCATGTGAAGGATATACAAGAAACCATAATCTTTTCTGTGAATTCGGAGTTAGCGAACGAAAATATCAAAAGATATCAAAGAAAGTTTGCTTTAAAAAAAAATGTTTTTTTTTGATTTTTTACTTTTAATTGTAATAAAAAAATTCAAATACTTTGGTGCAAAATTCATCAAAATCAGTCCAGTACTTCAAAAGTTATTGAATTATTTCCGCGCTTCCATACAACCTAAACCACTGTGTGTCGCATAGTGGGAAAAATTACCAATCTAGGAGGAAATTAGTCAGCTTTTATCGAATTGTCCATTTCGTTGCATCTACGTGGTATCTTTTGGTCTCAATGGATTGCTCATAAAAATTTATTTTTATTATTTATTTTATTTATTTTATTTTGTTCTTTATTTAATTTAAAATTCACTTATAGTAACAATAATAATGAGAGATAATTATATTAAAAATATATTGAAAACTGCAAAAAATAATAATTCAAATATAACAATTATTTAACATTAAAGATTTTAAATGAAATCGTTAGGGACATTCTGTTATTCTAAAGAGTAAGAGGCGAATGCACCATTGAGTAAAGAATAAGTATTTAACGAATTTACAAAATTTTTGGGGATTTATAATTAAAGTTAAATATTTAAACTATTCAGTGAAAGCTTTGAAACATTTAAAGATCAGAGTTCATAATTCAAGAAGATTATAATGAATTTAACCAAAATAAACTAACAAAATCAAATTAAGGGACTTAAGATACGATCTATCTCTGAATGATTGAAAGTGAATAACCACTGTTTAATTTTTCTAAAAATGTTAATTCGATTCTCTCGCTTCTGGAGTCTTCGGGTAATTTATTAAAAAGACGTTTGATTTAAAAATTCTCGGCACACTCACAAAATAACGGGCGTTTGCTCTCAAACTGTAGTTTTCTTGCATTCTTACGTTTATATGACCAGTATTTTTAAAAAACAATTTCAAAATATATAAGTAATACAAATGTCTTACAGGAAGAATATATAAATTACAAAACAATGGAAAACTGGGTGAACTACGTGTTGCCTTTGAGATAATGCGAATAGAGTGTTTCTGTTTAATTTAATATCTTATAATTTTACATAACAAAACAAAAATATTCTAGAACAAGAACTAGATTTCTCGTTCATTAATTGCAGTTCAGAAAATGTCATCTTCAGACATTTCTTCCTCTTTTGTCACCATCTTCATTTTCTTCCTCTTCTTCCCTCTTTTTATCTCCTTAGTTTTCTTAAGCATATTAGCCTTGTCTTTCTGGCATTTGTTGGATCAAACAATAAACTAAGCACATCTTAACTGAGAGGCTGTTTGTTGTCTCTTTGAAGGCAAACACTTCTGGAAAGAAATAATGGGATCGGAAGAAATAAATAGGGCAATCATCATATCTCGCATGGTTTTTGTATCTTTGACCGACCTCCAACAAATCCTTTACAGGACCTCCAAGTCCTGATGGTATCGCTTTTGTATTACGAAGGGCTGCTTCGAATTGAGGGAACACAATATTTACATCTAACCACCTTTCATATTGAGCTTTAAACAAATTTTCATCTAGCTTTAATCCATCTTTCATTGAGCTTAGAGGTGGAATTTTGCAAAATTTGTTTCGTTTTCTTTCACTGCTCCTGCATCCTCTTTTCGCCAAACTTCAAAAAGCTCCTTTTTAGAAATCGCTACCATGTCGAGTACCCTAAGAAACTAAACCAACTCTGGAATCGGAAATACAGTTGCAATTTATTTCTTCAAAAACTTACTCAGCATAAAATAGTTTATCATCTTGATAGAACGAATAAGCTGTAGTTTGCGGATGAAATATTTAAAAGTCCACATAAACATGAAAAATTTTGGGTAATTTTTTCGGCTCAGGCCACTTAAAAGCTATGTTTGTAAAAAAAAGTAGGTAATCAGGACTAAACTTTATTATTTTAATAAAAACCTACCTCAGTTCATAAAAACAAAGAAGAAAAACGTTTGCCATTTGTTCAAACTAGATTGTTTACGTGACCACTTACGAGTCGAAATAAATATTATTAAATAAAAAATATAAAAATATCACGACAGAGTGGCGAAATTTCATAGTCAAGCTATGTGTCAACCAATACCGTTATTTTGGATTGAACTAGAAACTGTGCTTAAAGCTTATCAAAGCATAAAAATGTAAACAAAAAATTGGAATAAGCTAGTAATTTTATCCACTGTTTGGTGTAGTGGTAGCCATCGTTGCTTGTCACTCTGGAGGTGCATGGTTCAAATCCAAAAAAATGTATTTCTCACAAAATAAAAAAAAATAAGTTGATCAGTCTCAGAACTTAATGTCGAAGTCTACTGCGAAGGCAAAACACTGGCAATATTTGGACACATTGATCACACAAACAATGAGCAATAAAACTCTTCGGAAAAAACTTCTGTGAATCATAAGCAACGACAAAAATAATCCAATTACACAAGTCTTCAGTTATTCTGGACAATACGATTAGAATTAGTTGACAACTAACATCTGAGATCCCTATCACTACGCCGATTTGTCTGTCTACCGTACTTGTCCTTCATACACTCGCGCTATGTGTAAATAACATAATGGTATTCATAACCCCTTTAGCGCGTGTGTTAATTATAAAAAATGTAAGCAAATTAGTACACTTCAGGGGCATTCTCTCCAATCTCCAGACTTATTAACTTATTTGACGCTTTTATCCTTTATCTCGCTCTTGTCAAATTAAATCCTTTATTTAAATGTATGTACTTAGTATTACTCCGAAAACCTGTCAACCGAGCAAATCCTTTTTAAAAAATAAACTGTTAATATCAATTTAGGTAAAATCACCAGATTCAGAGAAGGCCCCAGTCTCGACAGCTCCCTCAAATGACCACTCAAGCACTTTTGGTTCACCGTAAGTACATACGTAGGTGTCGACGCGTGTATTTCAATTTGTTGACAATAAGACAACAAATCAGATATTGCTCAGCAGACAGTATTTAAGTGTCCTGTACTATTTGAGATAATATTTGTTGTTCGCTTTTAATCAAACAGAAGAAGCGTGGCCAAGATAATGTGTTCTGGAAGAGGGCATACTTCTATAATAATTATTGGAATTGATCTTTGTTCAAAATTCCGGCTACTAAAGAAATTAAGAATTGAATTTTTGAGAAAGACATTTTCGGTAGAGTTCTTGGTTTAAAGCTGTTGCATTGGTGTACAGTTTAAACTCGATCATTGTATTTAATACTTCAATATCATTCAAGGAATTCAAAGAAATTTATTCAAACGATACAAATGTACATGAAAGGATTATGGCAACCGCGTGTGCGTATTTCATACAAGAGGTGCAAACTGAAAAGCAAGTGACAGTGTTGCCACATTTACATTGTATAACATTTGACAGCGTTGTCATAGTTACAAAAAAATCGATGTACATACATTTTTAAATGCTTTTACCTTCATAAATCTGAGTTATGCAACCGACCGAAAAATATATCAAGTACCTAGGCGTATTAATTGACGACAGACTAAACTTTGGAAGCCACATGCAATATTTGCCATATTTCGTATATTTCGGCTTCAAAGGTATTCTTGGCGCTATCAAGAATGTTGCCAAACGTTGGGAGGGGGGTCAAGAAGTAGCAGAAGACTATTATTGGCAAGATTTATTGTTAGCTCAACAAAACTCTATGCATCTTCAATCTGGGCGGATGCGTTGTCTATAGATTAACTGCACTAAGAGTTATTAGTGCTTATAGAACAATTTCAAACAAGGCAGCGTGCGTAATTGCAGGAATGATCCCTATAGATATACTAGCTGAAGAAGCGAAACGAAGTCAAGATGGTAGAGTCCAAAACACTGAAGCAGAGGAAATGAGAAGAAGAGCTGTATCGTTGAGAAAGTGACAACAGCGGTGGGATGTCTCAGAAACACGCAAATGGCCGTACAAACTCATTCCGAAGATAAAGCCATGGATAAAAAGAAGTCATGGAGAAGTAGATTAGCAATTGACACAGTTTCTGTCAGATTATGGCGGGTATCGCCGTTATCTTCATCGCTTCAAACTCGACGACACATCAGAATGTCCCGGATACGGCTAAGTCTCGGAACATGTGGTGTTCAATTGCCGAAGGTTCATTGAAGAAAAAATATGTTTAGAAAATGAATTAAATACTGCACTTAATACCGAGCGGAGATGCAAAAATCGGAAAGCAGATAGAATGCGATAACGACATTTTAAGTACGCCATCAAAAAGATCTCAGACGGAAGAAGAGCCATAGAAGAGGCGCAAATAAGAACGGCCGTTAAAAAATCCGAAAATCAATTATGGTTAGAAAAAGCATTATCAGACAATTGCCAGACCGCTATCTGACAATAAATTGCCAAGTGAACACCTTTTTATAATTTTTAATTATATTTCATTTTGGTGCGCCATAAGGCATCCATACAAAGTTTTTACCTTGGGCATATAGTTTTCCATGTATAATATATATATTTTAGCACGAAGAAAAAAATGTCTATCAAATTTTATGAGTCTGACAATGTCTGGTAATGAATTTGTAGATTTTTTTTGTAAACAGTCATCTACCAACCGTGCGAACGACAATTTTTCATCTGACAATATTATCAGAGAAAACATTAGGTCTGTTCCTTTACTTTCTGCTCCAAAAATAGTAAATTATGGAATTTCAAGGAGTGGGGGTAAAATTCTCTCAGAGTAAGGCAAAAATACGAAAAAGTAAAGAAACGCGTTTTACTACAAAAGTTGCAACAAACGAAATGTCATAAACATATGTGAAGCAAAAGTAAACAGAGTGTTGTTGTATGATTTTGGATTTTACAGAAAAGTTCACCTCTGATGATTTCACAGAACCAATACAGTATGCAATATATTGCGAAATGCTAATTTCAACATTCAGAACGTTCAATTTTCTTCTATGTTCCTTTTCTCTCCATTTTTTTTACTTTTTGAATTAAAATAAAAAAAAAACAAATAATTCAAACAAGTGAAACAGCTGACTTTGACAGATAGTTCAATTTCTACCGGAAGAAATTTGTCCAGTAAGAAATAGTAAAATTTTTACTCTCTCGTTGCCTCTCTCTTTTACTACTTTTTTTGTCTAAAGGAACGCGGTTTGTCTAAGATCAGTAAGAATCAGTAACAATTTTCAAGTAAAGGAACAGACCTATTGTCAGAGCATTGTCAGGTCAACCGATTGACAATAAATTGTCAGAAATTGGGAAAAAACCGGAAAACCGCGTGAACTGGAAATTTAACGTTGTTAGGTATTTTGTCATTGTTAGCTCATTTGTAGCTTATTGTCAGCACATTCGTAGACCTGACAATATTGTCAAATCTAGCAATCATCTGAAGTCTCCAGTAAATAAAAAAAAAACTTCCTTCCTGCAATTGTGTAGGTACCCAAAACTCCAAATTCATTTATTTTACCTCAATCTCATTTCCTTACTCTAATTGAGGCACATTCATAGATTAGATACCCAAAGTCAAACTCATATTTATTGTACATACGTATGTATTTGCCTATGTGTTCTCGAAAGTATGTTTGAGCATTTGTTCCACCCGCTCACTTTACAGTCAATTTGCTTTTTGCCAATTCACATAAATTACTTGTTCAATTACGAATATAATTGCGCATCCTGCTTCTTCATGATTTTTATCCTGATTGACAAATCCATTCATATTCTATTCCTATGTGTTACTGCCTCATTGCTTCCTTCGACATCAAATACGAACTCTAGCCCCCGTAATAAATCAACACGAAACCATTCCATCGGCTTACAATTCTTCAATTTACTTTACAAATACACACAGACAAAGCAAGAGTACAAATATATGCTGATATGTATATTGAATACGATTGCACCCAATTAATCATTGAATTATGAATCTAAAAATATCTCAAAGATTCGAAAATGCAATATCAACAAGAAGAACCCACCCACCCATAGTATCATTTTGTCATGTTCATACGAATTCAAAATACGGAAATGAGATTTTGTTCTTGCACAAGAAGAGGTCCTTGTAACGGATAACAAGTATTTATATTCGATTGGTTCCACTGTGGAAAGTCGGTAGCGTAAGGAGTAGTGCTGAATCTTTAATTCAGTAAATTCAATTGTACCCCCTTTCAGTTCAATTGGAGTGATTTAAAAACAACAAATATCAGAACCCAACTCCCCTGTTGATACCTGTATTTACTGTTGTTTACAATACATCGAATAATATTAAAACTACGACGAACGTCGGAAGGGATGTAGTATTCCGACAAATTTTGCTGAAACTTATGCCGCCGCGCCGGAGGTAATTTCAGATTTACCAGCTCGCCATCGGCAGATGATTCATTTTAAAGATACACATACATATGTATTGTATTCAGCAAATGGAAAGTATTTTAATGGATGGGGGTAGGTACACATATCCACATAAAACATGTATTCATTTGCTGGCTCTGCGATTTTGCATCGCCTTTGTTTAGGTTGGCCTGGCTGTGCAGTGCTGACTCTGAGTAGACGTCCCAATCTCCGGTGGCGTTTGTTCAAAATTTGATTGAATTGCATGCAATATGCATGCCTTCAACGTAAATCAAAAGCGAATGATTGCAGGAGCATCGTCCTCTTTACGTCTGTGCCTGGACGGTGCTGTTGGTTTTGATATCCATCAGGAGTTTTCACCTCTCCACATCTGGCAAATCAATGCTAGCTGACAGTGAAAACGTTAGCACCTGAACCCCCGATTGCCGAAGACATTTTGCATTGGCTGATTGATTGGTAGAGAAAGCCTTGTGGGGTGATCATTCTGAATGGACTGAGTTCTCTTTTTTACTTAACAACAATCTTGCACCGGAAAGCAATTGGCTGTACATCGTTCTCTTCACTATTAACTGGCACAATTGCAATGTACTCATGGTCATAGACTTTTCGTCCTTATCAGGGCATCAGCAACCATCATTTGGTTAACCATTGTGCAGCATGCGTTACATGGGAAATGAAACAAAAATAACAAAGTTGACTTACTGTGTTACTTTTAGTTGAATATCGTCACTGCACAACACACACGTAGAGCACTGCATCTCAACAGCGATGTGGGTTCGTAATTATCCTGTTGTCGAACATTTTCATTATTTCAGCGATGCATAAGCACATCGAGGTACATAAATATACTATATGTACATAAATGAAAGCCTAATTAAAACTTAATGTGGGTCAAATAAATTCGTGGGCCTTTTATCCACAGAAGAACTGGGAAACTGTTTACGCTGTTAACCATAATCTCATTGTGACAGAAAATTCATGGGATTTTATTTTTAAATTCTTCCCGTTGACGTGACATGTACATTGTGCCAATGTTTGTCAATAGCATTAAAATATTAACGACACCTTGCGTAGCAGAAATTGTGATTAAATACGAAATGGGTTAATTTTTATGAACTCTTTTTATTTAACTCAATTTAAGGGCTTCCGACAATATCTGCTTTAATAAATAAAAATGCTGGTTACAAAAATCAATAAGGGCAGTACACACGTCTAAGAAAGCTCTTTTATAGCATAGGCAAACGCAGCTAAGTTCCCAGGAAATATAAATATATGCCAGAGACTACATCTGGGATTATGACCAAGCGGCTCTTAAAACTGTTAATTCGTTAAATTTTGAGTCGAAGCGGGTTTGAAACTGTCTAAAATTATTCACTCCCATAGATTCCAGGTTACAAAGGTATATGATTGCAGACGAATTAAATTGAGCCGGCTCCGAATCTCAATTTATTTGTTTAAAATCATTTTAAGGCCAACCTAGTAGCCAATTTAACCCTTTCAGTGAAACTTTTTTGTTTAAAGGGTTAAACTTTTTTTTTTCCTTTTATTCCCACAAAGGCTTATACTAACAAGAATGAAAAACAATTTTTGTTAAATTTTAGCTCTAAAGTGGTTTTTGGAAATGATGTCCTAAAAACACAAAAATGATGTCAAATTTACTAGAATTGACTTATACGATTTTAAAACTGTGCGCCCATTTTCTATCTACAAAATGACATCAGAAATGTTAATTAATTCGACGATTATCTAAATAAAAATTAAATAATAAAAATTGTATACTTTAAAAAAATCGAGATTAGTTTGGAGGATTTCCTGCACGAGTGCTCAACGCGCCCTGAGAGCTAATAGGATCGAATTTCGTTAGCATCAACTGCTTGAACATATACAGCACGAAGTTAGGAAGAAATTTGAAACAAAAAAATATTCTCATAGAGAAAGATTGGGATCTGGGAGTTACAAGAAACCATGTTACCATATGGTATCAAAATATTGAAAGGGTTAAAGGAGGGTCGGAACAGCAAATGGTCTTCGACATGGTAAGATAGTTATCAACTTATCTTATTGATGGATAAACGAGACGTAAAATTGTTAACGGACGTCCTTCAGAGAATAAAAAAGAACAAATGCAGAATGGGCAGATACATATATTCCGTGCGATGACTTCACAAAAGCTTGTACGAAAAAAAACCCTTTCAGTGCTGCCTAACCACTCTAACCTAAATATTTTTTTTCCCACTCCAGATTCCATAACATCAATAATTTTTTACGAAATAAAAACCAAAAGTTGTTGAAAAAAGGTGAAAAAAACATGTGGTTTTTTACCATTTTTCAATCCTATGGTGAAAGTGTACCCAGGTACTCAGGTACCACCCAGTACATTTTGTATAGAAACATATTTTTTTGTAATAAATATTATTATTTTACTAGCCGTAACCCGGTACGCTTCGCTCCACCTATCTTTTCAAAATTTTCCCGCACACATAGTAATTCGGGTATGATAGAAAGGAACTACATGGTAGGAACCAATCACTGCTGTTCTATTTTTCAACTTCGATTTCCATTTCTTCTATCTGCCTATCTATATATCTATCTATCTGTCTTTCTGTCTATCTGTCTGTATGTCTGTCTGTCTGTCTGTCTATCTGTTTATCTGTCTATCTGCCTGTCAGTCTGTCTATCTGTCTGACTGTTTGTCTGTCTATTTGTCTGGGTATCTATCTGTCTATCTTTCTGTCTGTTTGTCTGTCTGTATATCTGACTGTCTATCTATCTGTCTATCTGTCAGTCTCTCTGCTTGTCTGTCTGTCTGTCTGTCTGCCTGTATGTCTGTCTTTCTGTCGGTTCAAATGTCTGTCTATTCTATATTAACCCTAGACAGGGGCAAAGTCCACAAGTATTAAAGCCTGGGGTAAAATTTTACTCCACGAATAAAAAAAACGTAAGTAAACGGTAAATGAAGGCTAGATGTAGCAAGATTATTCACATAAAATTAAGCGTGATTCTTTTATAGACCAAACAAGTATAATTTAGCATGAAATGGACTGCTTTCAAGAAGCAGTTGTCAACAAAAGTGGCATATAAGACAATGCCCAGGCCGATAAAAATAAAATAAATAAATGAAATAAGCTTGAAAATAATTCGAAGATTATTGAAAAAAATATGGAAAAAATATATGGAGTGCTCCCAGATCATTTTAAACGTTGAAAATGGACTCGTGACAAAATTTGTAGTAGTTGCACAAAAATCCAGGTTTCAAAATAGCGTTGGGGTAACATTTTACCCCAGTCCCTGTACTACGGTTAAGGAAAACGTTCTCTGAAAATTTTACCAAAGTCGGTTCTATAAAAGACAAATATACATACATACATTCATTTTCTGGATCATGGTCAATATAAATAATATATGTATGCCGCTAAACAAACAACATCAATCATATTGAAGAATAACGCCAAAGGCCACCGCTTAGTTTCACGTATAACTCCATATGATCTACTCCACCCTTAGTCGGATTATAATATAATGCAGTTCTAGATGCAGTTGTGGTATCGATTGTCCCATCGTTATGCATGCTGGATATCAAAATTACGGCTTTTTTTCTTCTTCGGAATATACGGACATGTCATTGCTTTAGCTCTAAAGCCAAACAAAGTTGAATAGATTTCTCGGTGGCTGCATCGCAATTCAGATATAAGGTTTATTTTTTCGAAGGGAATATCAATCTATTGCTCTTTAGATTATTTAGCGGAGGCAATGATGTGAAGAAGTTGACTGTGGTCATATTCCGGCCTGAACATTGTAGTTCAATCCATGAATTTGTTCTTTCGTCACTTATAGACAACTTAAAAAAGAAACAAATTAAGAAATCTCTCACCGCAATACTACAATTGACGATTGGCAATTAAAAAAAAAAAAGAATTGACGTTGTAATCGCTCCCTTATTCTAGAGACCGCAGTATTTTTAGTCGCGATCATATAAATAAAAATAGCTCACACATTAACTTTTAATTTGATACGATTGCTGAAACACGACAGACGCTCTACCCCATTTGTGTTTTGAGCAATTTCTGATTAATCTCAGGTTATGTGCGTGGTAGGTGCTTGGTAGATCGAAATACAAAGAGCTTACTTGTAAAATAATACTCCACCAGAAACCTGCTTTGTGTAGACTTTTTTGTTTATTACTTTCGTGACCAATCTTTTAAGCATGAGCATATTTTTTGATAATGGCTTAGGATCAATAATACATATGTAGTTTCTATAGTTCTGTAAACTTCAAATAGAAAACTGCAATATTTCAAAAGTGGGTGAACTCATAACGGACCCAATAAACTTGCATCATAAACAAGTTATAAAAGTCGTTTTCCTAGTGTAAACAGGGGGCTACATATGTTATTTGGATTTTTTAAGTGCATACTTACTCGAAAACGCTATTCCTTTAAATATGTTTGGTTTCCCATGTCAGTGTTATCACACCACGCTACACACATATTGAGTACGAGTTTTATGCAGTTCATGTGGAACGTAATAAAATCCCCAGACATGTACTAAACAGAATGCAATTTCATTATATACACAATAAGCTTAAGTTTGGGTATTTCATGTGATTGCGGAAACAATTCAAAATCGAGTGCAGTGTTTGAATATACATATGTACACTATGATTACTGAGATTTTATGTTCCAGTACGAGCTGATTTTTAAATTTATTTCTATACATAAAAATACAGTACCTTATATTAAATTTAGCATTACTAATAGTAGTGCTCGCGCACATATGTGCTAAAGCAAATAATGTTCCCGTATATTTTAAGGGCACGTTCTGCTTGTGCTTGTATGCTGATTAAATAAATTGATTAAAATGTGCGCAGTATTATTATAAACTTGATTAAATATTATTTACCAAATATGATAATTTGTATCAAGCAATTTTTTGACGGCTCTTAAAATTGACGGAAAAATTGCTGCCCTTTCTTTAAAAAATATTTTAAATTTTATAAAAGTTAGATAATGGGTTACATGCAGTGTTTTCCAAGCGGAACTACTAGCGATCGAAAAGGCCGCAATATTCATAAAAGGAAGAGACCTCCCTCCGTCGGAGATAGCCATTCTGGTGGATAGTCAGCCAGCTCTGAAAGCAATAGGATCAAACACAAGAAAATCAAAGGCAGTCCAAAAATGTCGCAATGCACTAAATGCCATAAGGCACCACAATGTTAGATTGTACTGGGTACCCGGGCATAGCAATATTAAAGGGAACGAGGTAGCAGACGAACTAGCTAGAGCGGGATCAGCCATGAGCAATAGTAAAGCTGACACCTCCATACTGCCACCGATTAAAACGCTGTTCAGCACAATCAACCATATAATCGAAAAAGAGACCAACGCTCTGTGGCTCACACGAACCGACTGTATCACATCTCGTTCTTTATGGCCGAAATTTGGTCTTAATAGGACAAAGACGATGTAACATCTGGATAAATCCTCCATGTACTTAATCACCGGAATAATCACAAGACACTGTGCCATAGGTCACATAACAAGCAAATGACTACCTGAGTACAACGATATCTGTAGAAGCTGCGGAGATGAGAAAAGCAAGCGAATCGATCCAACATCTGCTCTGCCACTGTCCCGCCCTCCAAGAACGACACCTCCGTACTTTAGGTCATAGATTCCTGGAAGACATAACAGAACTCGGAGATTCTAAAATATCGGATCTTCTACGATTCATAAAGAGTTGGTTTACGAGTTGGTAAAAAGAGGATTTACTCCCAAACTATGAAGGGATTCACAATGGATCTTCGGGTCTCCGAGTGGAAATGATTGCTCGTTCAATCACACACCCCTCTCAACCTAACCTAACCTAGATAATGGGTCGTATGAATAAAAACTAATAAATGCTTTTACTAGACAATTTTTACGTAACTACTTGATTTTCGTATGCATAAAATTGAAGTAAATGCTGCAGACCAAGTATCTACTAGGGAACATAATATATACTAGATGCGGATGAATTTTACTAGTAAATACATTTTTTTAGTACATACATACTTGACTTTTTTTTGTGTTACGAAATTTCGCAGCTGTAATCAAGAATGATTACAGTCGTGAGTCTTATTTTGAAGCAGGTTTCTATATTTACCGAAATGGCTACATTTTTACGTATTGACTGCGTAAAATTTCATAAGAAGCGAAAGGTTACCAACATTGTTGCCGTTTTGGTGACTTTGCACTATATCTAGTGGAATTTTCACTCAGTTAGTGACAAAAAAATGTCCATGTCACTAGATTTTTGTGGCAAGCAAAAATATATATTTTTTTTAATATTAAGGCCTTGGTGCTGTCAAATCCCTGACATACGAGTTTAATTACCTTTGTGGCCACACACACGTTCATGGGAATGACGGTCCTTTCTAGCAAGTCAAGTCGATTTTGTTTGGAGAAGAAGTGAAGTTTGTATCGAGAACTCCTTCTGTTTTCAACTTACTTAAAAGCTAACTGTCTCGCTGGACACGACTTTTAAGTTTTAATTCCATAAACATACAGCCCTCCATAAGCTTTAATGCTTTATTTTTGTTAAGTTGTTCTTTGTTTGTCTAGCTATAATAACAATTAAAATAAAAAAGTGAAAAAGTATTTTTTATTTTATTTTTTCTGCTACTTTTTTTTCTGGTGACTTGTCTTCAAAATGTCAGCAAGTCTAGTGACTTTTGGAGGTTGGCCTAGTGACTTTTTATTTCAGCCCGCGGCAACACTGTTTACCAAGTCTAATTTTATAATGCGTTATCGTTTCGGGAAGGAATCGTAGAGTGGTGAATATATATGTATTTTATTTCCTTCCAACTGAAACAAGGGGAGAGGCAGATGGGGATCTTTTCAAGATACGTTGGAGATCATTGGATTCGTTCAACAGCTCTAAAAAATCACTTACCATTCTTTGTGCTTTATTTGCATATTTCACAGTTTCTTTAGGTCTGCCTTCTTCTCAACATCTGGATAAATAATGTTGAGCTTCTTCCTAATTTGCTCTTCCGATTGTTGGACACCGGTTATAGGCTAATTGCGTAGCTTGGGACTTTTCCCTATTAAAAGATGGTTGTTGTGACTTATTCCTAAGTACGGTGTATGTTTCTTTAAAATTCACACAAATTGCATTTGACTAGTAGGAGAAGCTTCGCTGCAAAATACTAGCATACTATATACTACCAGTTTTCGATAAACTGGTAGTATTTACTAGAAGTATTTGCTTGCAAGTCAAAACTTATTTTTATGCACACCAAATCTTGCAAATACCTTTCAGTACTAGCATGTACTTAAGTTTTATACATATGGCCCAATATGTAGATGGTAACTAAATTTAAAGTTTTTCCACTGGTTGGTAAAAATTTCCCAATTTACATCAAAAAATTATTCACGTCTAAAAATGTCAGTAAAAAGTAACATTGTCAAAATATTATTTATATTATAAGACTGACCTGATATATGTCTTCAGGAATTCCAATAATTTTTGAGAATAAAGCTAAATACTTTGGCAAAACGTCAAGATATGTTTGTGCGGTTTACCAAGGTTTTTGTATATTTTGCTACCAAGATCTTCTTTTAATGTAAAGTTAAAAGTCTGTCTTTAATGATTGGCGACTGTCGTTGAAGTTAAATAGAATATAAGCTACAATATCACAGAAATCACAAAAAATTAGATTTTATTGCTAAAGATTATTGCCAGTAAATTATTCTTAAAATTAGTATTTATGTTAAGTGAGTATTTAATCGACTGTTATACAAAAAAACAAGCAGCTTCCCTGGCGCAGTGAATAGTGCGTATGATCACTGCGCATACTGTCTTCTCTTCCGAATGTCTGACAAGTATTTAAGAGTTTCATTTATGGTGAGAAACTTCTCAACTCACCATTCCGAAATAGAAAAAACCGTCTCATTTGTGTCAGAAATATAACACACACACACATGATCGGTTCCTTATACGACTGCTGAGATCGAATATTTCGTTTTTAATGATAAAACTATAATAATAGCGCATTCTTATATATTCATCACATGAAAATATATACACAAACTAGGCAAGAGAAAATATTCGATTTTATCCTATTTTTTTTAAATCCACACAAACTGCTGGATGTACATATGTATGAAGGTACTTCGTTTGTTTTACTAAGAGTATTTTTGGTTCACTCAAAGGGAGCAAGTTTTCGATGTTTCCGATGGATATTGAAACATTGTGATGACAAGCAGAGTCCTGTGATGAGTTTCAACTTTTCTTCGAAGAGGGAAATAACCAAAATATATGTAGTCAATTCTAGTTGTAGAGAAAATGAATCTATTGCAATTTGAAATTTCATTTTCTTTCTTCAAGTTTTCGAAATGAAGAATGCAGAACTCTATCAAAAATGGGATCACCACGTAATCCCGAACGACTAAAATCTCGAACAAAAAAAATCTCGAAAATTTATTTGATAAATCTCGAAAACCAAAATCTCGAATGGACAAAAACTAGGAAGTACAAATATCTCGAAAGACTTTACCTCGAAAAATCTCTCTATTTTACTGCAAAAGTAATTAAAACGGGTCCTAAATGTAAATTCTGTACATTTTTTGAAAATAATAATAATTCTTTTTCCAAATTTGCTGTAGTACCTACTGTTTTTACTTTATGCAAGGAGTAATTCTGCACATTACATTGTGTAAATATGTGTAGCTGTATCTTAATACTAAAATGACTACTAAAAGTCAAGTTGTAGGCAATGCCCCTTAAATATCCCATACAACTCTTTTCTTTCAATCTGTGGAGTTCCTCTAAAAACTTTAAGCGTCAACTTAATTTTGTGTTCTTGGTAATCTTAGTTGTGCTTGTTCACGGAACAATGTTCAGTACATGACCCAAATGAAGGCAAATTTATTGGTTTATGTACATAAATTTTTTGTAAGACAATGTCCACGTCGGCCAGATTTTAGAAGAGCTGTTTGTATTGAGCAAACTCATTTGCATGCATGAACAGTGAATTAAACACTTTTCTATACAAATAAATCTGCAATTGATATTAATTCTTGAGACAATGGTATCAATTCGAAATTTTTGCAATTCGAGATTTGTTTTTTCTAGATTTTTTTTCTTCGAGGTTTTTGTTTTCGAGACTTTTTTACTCCGAGATTTTTGTTTTCGAGATTTTTTTTTCGAGATTTTATTTTTCGAGATATAGTGGTAAACCCATCAAAAATAACATTTCTTTATACCTTAAACAAATTAAGTACAACAATAAAAATGCCACTCGGGCGTATACGTAACAAAAAAAAAAAAAAAAAACAACCCAATATCCATTCGAAGCCAAAATCATTTCCGCACGAAATACGTTCGAATGAATGGCGGATTGCATGCACTTAACTTAAAATGCGGCTCTTGATACATATGTAGGTCACCAGTCACCAATATCCACCCTCTCATTAATTGGAAAAGCTTTGGGGTAGCGACTACAAAATACATAACAACTTGCACACACACTGTCAATGGGGTGGGCCTGATACCCAAAGTATGAAATTAATTAAATGCCAATTAGTCAAATGTAATGGTTATTCGTTAAATCGTGTGCGACGACAACTATTCGGCGTTTAGTTCCGGTTGTAATTTCATACTAACCCCCGTACACCACCACTTATACGAATAGGTACTCCTCTCAATCACGGTTGGTTTGGTTATTAGTGTTTAATGTGATTTATACACTTTGCTGCATTTGAACTGAATGTGTGTGCTTGTACACTAAATATTCAGAATGGAAAATTGGTTATAATTTTGATAAATATGATTATATCGAGAATATGAAGATATTTACCGCTACTGGAGGTGAGTTGGGGGTTGAATGAAAATTGTCCAAATTGATTCCGCATTATCTGACCTATGTACATGTGATGAAGTGTTATGTTTCGGGTAATCATTTATGCCCGATTAGGATTTATTCAAATATATTCAAATGAATTATTGGAAAATAGTGTGTAATCATGCTAATAATTGTCCACAATTTCGTTCGACACTTCAAAAATGTATTCACGAATTTGTGTAACGCAATTAACGGTCTAATGAACCGCAAAAAGTCATTGTTCATCTTGAAAACCGTGATTCCTGTTCACTAGAGCCAGCTTTTCGGAAATCAGATATGATATGAATTATCTGTGGATTTTTGGAACAAATATTATAACGTTTATTTTGTACAGGAACTAATATTAAGTGAAGAATTTCTGCTTAAAAATCGACCTGCTCTTTTAAAACCCGCCATTAGAAAATAGCTTAGGAGTGGACTGATAAAACTGCTCATCGGGAATGTGGAATGATTAAACAAGATTTTATTTTATTTGTTTACATCAAAATTTAGTACAAAATAGTGGCATTGCCGTCTACCTACTTACTTAGTTGGCGCAACAGCTCGAGGTGAACCTGGGCCTGCTTCTCGCAACCATTTGTGTGTGCGTGATATATTTCTGCACGAATGGAAGGGACCTACAGTTTTTTGCCGACTCCGAACGGCGAATTGAGAAGCTCAATCGTGACAAATGATACTCTTTGATGCTTGTCAGACATTCGAAAGAGGTGGGCACTGTGAAAAACTTTTAGGTGTTTGCGGCGGGATTCGAACCCAAGACCGCTGGCTCAGTAGTCCGACGCACTAACCACTTGCGCTACGGTGCCCACCGTCTACCTGATTGACAATATTTTAACATACTTTAGTAGCTCATGTTATTACTTCCAACAAAAATACTTAACAGCAACATAATTTAAAATAATGTCTACTGAAAAAGGTATTAAAAATGTTCAGTCAGTATTCTTTCGCGATATTTATTTATTTATTTATTTATTCAATCTACGATTTCAAATGAACAGATCAAGCTTAAATCTAGATAGTACAGTTTTAGTATAAAAACATATTATATTAATTCAAATTTTTCAATAATAAACTTTTAAATTGATGTCTTGACATACATATGTCGATGTTACAATAAAAAATATTAAAAACACGAGAACAATGAGCGATAGGTTCACGCTGACCATAATTTGTAGTATGAGGCAATTCATAAATAAGTGACCTCGCTCTTAGCGTGCATAAAGGTCAATTAACGTCAGAAGATTCTCACAATCTATGGTACAACAAATAATATCACGATTGAACATAACACTAAACATCTTACGTCGAACTTCAAGAGTCTGCATTCCTAGCAACAAACATCTGCTTTCATAACTAAGAATAACGTTTCCACTTGCTGAAAATTTTTTTTAAGCGAACCTCAAAAAGTTTTTCTGAACTCTTTCAATTCTGCCCGATAGTTTTTTAGTACTCGGATAGGACGAACCATTGAAAAATATAGATCTTTGAAATCCAGCGTATTTCTTTTAATGAATCCTAAGACCGAGTTAGCTTTAGAGACAATGTAACAAATATGAAGTTCAAAAGTAAGTTTTTCATCAAAAATTACACCGAGGTCTTTTACGTTACTAACTCTGCAAAGACGTGCATTTCCTATGCTATAATTAAAAATAATAGGGCTTACTTTATGACTAAATGTTATAAGAGAACATCGAAATTAAGAAGTAGATCATTTAAATCGCACCAATGGTAAAATCTCGTTAAATCCTTCTGAAAAGCAAGGCAGTTACTCCAATTTTTAATACATTTAAATATTTTTACATCGTGCGCATACATTAAACATATTGTAGAGCGATTGTGCAATACTGAAACAAGTTAGGAACACTGATTTCATTAATGAGTGTTAAGACTTGAGTCTCCGATAGAACATCGCTTCCCAAGATATGTCTTCTAGTTTCTCTCAAAACTGGATATTTACCGATGAAATGCATGGTATCCTCCCTCTCTGCCAAGTTGTACAAACTACATAGTAGAGATAGATCGGCTCTGTGCGGTATGATGTTAAGCCTTAGGAGTTCGCCCCCAAGCCTCAAGATCATCGCTATTTCATCGATGCTGTATTCATCCCGAAAGTAATTCCTTTCAAAGAAATTGTGATTTAAGCGGCTGTATATCATTCTATGTGACGATCCTGAAGCTTCCTCCAAATATCTTGCTCTAGACTGAACTTCAACTCCTTCGATGAGCTGGCATAGGTGTTCTTTTTAAGAACCTTGGATCATCGTAAATTATTTCGATTCCACAGTCACGAGCTAGCTCCAATCATTCTTTGAGCCACCCAGTTCTGCTTTTTATTGCTTGTAGTGCCACTATTTCCGGAAGTCGGTAATCTTGCATGCTAAGGACCTTGAGAACATGATCTACGAGACCCGTTTCTAGCATAAGCATATAACTCGGCGTGTTGGGCGGGAGATGAAATATTCTGTTGAGGTAATATCTTAATAATTTTTCAACATTTTCATACGGTTTATATCCCCATAGTTGTGCTGCGTAGAAAAGAATGGACTCAGACACTGCTTCGGAATCTGTATACTTAGCGCTGTGGGCGATGTGTTTATTGCTAAAGCATCCCCTCCAAGCCATGTTAATGGCTGTTTTCGATTTAGCTGATTTCTCCTGAAGATGAATATCCATGCTAAGGTTTTTAATACGGAACACTCCAAGGTACTTATATTTGGTCACCACTTCAATTAGTTCCCCATTATACCTCCATTTTTCGTTCGCACAGTATATGTTTCATCCTTTTTTAAACACCATTATTTTAGACTTACCCACGTTAACGATTAAGTTCCATAGCCTTCAGGAATCAATTAGCCGTTCAATCATAATTTGCAGGGTTTCTAGGGAGTAAGCCGTCTGCGAATAAGAGGGCTTTGATCAGCACTCCTGAATATTCTAGAAAATCCGTTATGTCTTTGATGAAAAGTGCAAAAAGTCTTGGACTTAAAGAGCAACCCTGTTTTACTCCTGTACACGTCTGAAACCATTCGGATAGTACGTCACCATTCCATACAGCTGCTTTGGTATTACTGTACAGATTCTAGATAACCCTTTCATATTTGAGCGACATACCCATACTGTGGAGTTTATAGAATAACGCGTTGCGGTCTACTGTATCAAAGGCTGCCTTAAAATCTACAAAAAATGCATAGATTTTTTTTATCCCGTATGAGGAAGGAGCTCACGATACAACTCAAAACAAATAAATGGTCGATGGTAGAGTATTCTGGAATGTGTAATGATGCGGATAGCATCTTTGGAACTGAACAGCCTGTCATCTGCTGTTTGGCAACAATTCTGCTGAAATAAACAGAAAGTAGTTCAAAATAAAGTTAAACTCCTTAACAGACCTTTAAGTATCTATGTTTCACTCTATATCAAAATGAGCCAGCTTGGTTAAGCAGGTGATAGAATACAATAATTGTCCTTTGTAAAACACATCCTACCGGCATATACCACATGATATCGGCAGTCATACAGCACTTGAACTAAATTCATCTCCTACATCAGCACATTTCAATGGTGATTAGAAGCAAACACCAGTAGCCTAGGGTTTCGCATTATTCTTACACATTTGAAATAGCCTGTGGCCATATAATCGATTTAATAAAGGTCAATTCTCTGCGTCGAAATGGCATTGTTTTACACCAGCCAGTGCCCAGTACACGGACAAATAGGATAATTGATGCTATCGAGATTGTAGTGACCAACTAACAACAGTGCAAACTCAAAACTACTTGAGCGGGCGTGTATGTGGTATGGTTTTGGAATGTCAAGTGGTTTTACTCGAAGGGCAGCATCCAGTGAAACAGAGGCGTGCAAATACTTAGCCAAATCATTACACCAGAGAAAACCAATTGAGTATAATGTTGATTTGGGCATTAACTGTAATTTCATTACCCTGAATCCTTTTGAAAAGTTGTTGATGGCCGCCAATAGGGAAGGATTCAATTTAGGCAACAGTGAAGGAGTTCCACAAATTGAATTGACGTACATGTAAGAATACATACTATTTAATAGTATATAACATAAATGTATTCGTAGAACTACAGAGGCGGTTCTTTCTTTCTTTAGATGTCGCTACAGTTCGGGGTGAACCAGAGCCGACTTCTCGCAGCCATTTGTGTGTGCGTGCTTTATTTTTGCACGAATGGAAGGGACCTACAGTTTTTTGCCGACTCCTAATGGCGAGTTGGGAAGCTCCTCATAACAAATGATACTTTTTGAATGCATATCAGACATTCGAAAGAGGTGGCACCGTGAAAAAACGTTTAGGTGTTTGCTGGGATTGAACCCGAGCAGCATCGCGTTGTAGACCAATGCACTTAGGACTACACCATGGTGCGTTTCTTTACACAAATTAAATTTAAGAATGTTCCGTGAAAATATGTCATGACAATGACTTACTTACCTGCTTAACGGACTTTCAACCCAGCGGGGTTGAGAGCCTCCAATCCTCTTCGCTCTTGTGTACGTTGCTTCCAGTTTTCCAGATCATGCATTACATTACAAGGGATCTCATCTGTATGTGAAATAATGATTTCTGTTAGTTTGGTTATTTGTCACCGAATACTGGGCAAGCGAGAGAAATATACTTCATGGAAATATGTATTTTTGTGCAGTAATGGCTAATGGTGTAAACGAATCAACCGTCCCCATCAATTTTCAGTACTCAACGACCAAGAAGGCCTTTTGTTTGTAAACCTTAAGATACGTTGCGAGTATCGATAGATTTTTCATTCTTAATATATTGAGTATTTAGTCTAAGTGAATCCTACCAAATATGGGGATAGCCACCCAACCTAATATAGTAAGTACATGGGTAGTAAGATATGGATAGAAGAGCTCCAGCCACATTTGAAAATGGTCCAATGATGCCCACCAACAGTCCATTTCATAAATGATGGTCTTTTGGTTGCAATTCTTGCACTAATCGGATCTTGTAAGCCTTTAAGTGAAAACATTATCGCAAAATCTTCAAAAAGCGGATAGACAGAGCTCTATTTCCGGTGGACGGTGCCGACTCGATAAATGTATGTCCTTAGCGACACTAGTTATTTATCAAAATGGACAGTTCGCAATCATGTAGATGAGTGGATGTCCAATGTAGTGAATTGAGTACGTTCGACTATGTGCACGCTAAAACGGACGAAGCACTCTGTAACATTATCGAATTGAACTCTGACTTCCACACGAAGAAAATAATGTGATAAGAAGAAAATCAATATTAAAGTGTTTCTGCAGCTAAAGTGCATCGTAGAACTTATGTTATAGAAAAAGCACTAGAAGAGAAACAAGTTGGTTCTACATTATTCTTAGATGTTGCACAGGCTTTCGATACATTTTGGCATAAGAGTTTAGCGTAAAAACTTCATACTTACCTGTTTGCCCTGGGCGCATCTACTAAAATTTTGGCCTGTCAGCATGACCTATGACACGATGGTAGCCAAATTTGCAGACGACACTGCTCTTCTATCAACTGATGGCTGCGTAGCTAAATCAACTGAAAAGCTACAAAATTCAGTTAACGAGATATGTGATTGGACGCAACGTTGGCGAATTAAACCACCCACATTAATCTTCCTGTGGTTATTAATAATCAAGTAGTTCCTTATTCTAACACAGCTAAGTATCCGGGTACGAATCTGCATGCTAAACTGAAATGGAAGGAACATGTGAAAAATAAACTAGAAGACCTAAATATAAAATATAGAAAACTTTATTGGTTGTTAGGATATAATTCAGAAGTGTACATTGAGAATAAAATCTTAATATAATATAATCAGATATTGACACTATTGTTTGGACATATGGTATCCAATAATGCGGTTGTACAAAGAAGACAAACATACTAATAATACAAATATTTCAAAACAAAGTCTTTCGGGGAATAGTGAATGTCCCATGGTATATTAGAAATAATGACTTGCATCGTGATCTGCAGATTGATCATGTGACAGAAGTAATTAAAAATAACGCAATCTATCACAACGTGCGTCTTCAAATGCATATTAATCCTGAGATAGAAGTCATCTGAAATGTACAATATAATATTCGTAGATTAAGAAAAACTTTTAAACTGACAATTATTTAAATTATATTATAATTCCTTCTCAAATGCAACTGAACGATGAAACTAAAATCATTTGTCGAGATTTCTCTGATTGGTCATGATTAAGGAGATATTTTTGGTACAAATAAACCACACTACACTGGGTTTCCCACCCCACAGTGTCTTTTGAGACTTTCACCTTCATTAAAAAAAAATAAAACAAAGGGGTCCGTAATTTTAAAACTATAGTTATATTTTGTTTAAATAACTGTTTTGTTTCTTCGGCCTACCTCTATATTCATTTAAGACACTTATAATAAGTAAAATTATTCACTATGAGAAATTGAATACACATTAAGAACACGGCTGAATCTGAAGCGCATCCATTAATCTTTTTTTAGGGATCTCAGGTTCGTCTCCTGACAAAATCCGTGTGAGGTGTGCCCGTGTGCGAGCTCTCGCATGAGAAAATCAAACCCCCCAAAATCCAAAATTCCCATATGATTTCCATCTGTCAACTGATGGAAATCCCGTGGAAATCATACGGGAAGTGTTTATTCTTTTCGGAGTTCATTTTAGGTATTTGCTTTGATCGGTTTCTTAATTTTTTTAAATTTTATAAACTAAATAATAAACTAAAATAATAATATATACTAGTGTGCCTGAGGGAGAACTCTAACCGCAAGAGAAAATCTAATCCCAAAATCCAAAATTCCCATATGATTTCCATCTGTCAACTCATGGAAATCATACGGAACGTGTTTATTTTCTTGGGAGTTCATTTTATGTAGAATATTTCTTTTAGATGTTTTTTTTAGTTTGTTAAATTGAATTGAATTGAAAGTGCAATTAGTCAGTGCTCCAGGAGATTCTCTTTCTTTTGACACCTCATTTGTTTAGTTTGGTTCAGTGTGAGGGCCGCAAATGGTATATAATAGGTGTGTTTGCTATTTGGTAACCTGTTAATTTACGTAAATTTACATCCTAGTGTCAAAAATTAAGAGAAGAGAGAGCCCAATGACAGTGTCAAAAAAATTCCCCTTTTGCGAAATCGTGCTACATCTTTTTCATGGAGTCATCGAGTGACATCAATCAAACAGCAATCTGACAGTTTGTTAAATGTCAATCACTTCTTGTTGATAAAATAAAAGAAAATTAGTTTTTCGTAAAAATATTCAATAGTTAAAAAAGAAGAAGAGAGGATTTTCCCCCGCTTTTGTTATTTGACAGATGTGCCATTTGTGTTAATAAAAGTTTACAAACACACCTAATACTACAGAAATAATATATATGATGATTTTTTTTTATATGGTAGCACAATTTCGGATAGCTTTTAAAAATCTCAAAATTATTGTTAATCGAATAGTGATTTCATTGAAATCGATCCAGTAGGTTACGAGTTCATCGGTTGAGAAATTTAATTTTTCGACATAAAATTGAATTTTTCGACGTGAATTTCTCAAAAAACTATACAACTTACGAGATTCGCTATATTTTTCTTTAAAAATACATATAGTTAATCGTCTACAAACTATGATTTTTCATATTTCTGACTTCAGTAATTTTCGAGAAAAATGTGTGGTACTTTTAGCATGATATTTTTCGCACACTTTTGGTAATAGCTCCCAAAGTTTCTAACGGGAAAAAATTAAGAAAAATATTTTTGGAATCTTTGTCTGGAGCACTTTCGAATCATGTCCCACGTGATATCTTTTTCAGAAATTATTTTTTTTTTTTGATATTATATTTTACACACCCTGTATAGTTGTTTCACAATAGTTTTGGGTAATATGTTGTCCATGTATGTGGACCACCGTAATGTATAACTGTGCCAAATTTCAAAAAAGTTTCTGGGAAGAACGGTTCTTGATGTTTTTATCGTGACAGACATTTTGGAGTTAGAGCGAACTTATAATGGTTCCGTATTACCATATGGGTACGGAACCCTATAAAAGGACTGATGGTCTTAGAATTCCAGATGCGGCAGATTCAGATATTTCACTGTTTGCACGTATTGCCCTGTAAAAAGTCCAAAATTTTGTAAAGTTTAAACTTTTTTTAATGGTGGCAGATTTGGTAAGTCCAGTCAGTGCTGTATGCCAGATGAATGGAATCTCAACATCGTCTGCCCGATCCACAAGGAAGGAGACCCTCTCAACTGCTCCAATTACAGAGGCATCAGTCTCCTCAATATCGCCTCTTCCTATCTGCCATATTGTGTGAGCGCCTGAAGCCTTTCGTCAACAACCTGATTGGCCCCTATCAGTGCGGTTTCATGCCAGGAAAGTCCACCATAGACCAAATTTTCACATTTAGGCAGATCCTGGAAAAAACCCAAGAAGTCAAAATCGATACCCACCACCTGTTCATCAATTTCAAGGCTGCCTATGATAACATATAGAGGGGTGAACTGTATAGAGCCATGTCTAGTTTTGACATCCCTGCCAAACTCATCCGTCTGTGCAGGATGTCGATGGAGAAAGCTCGCTGCTCCATCAAGGTCAGTAATGACCTCACCAAGACCTTCGATATCAAAAAAGGATTCAGACACGGTGACGCGCTGTCATGCGACTTCGTCAATATCATACTTGAAAGAATGGTCCGAAACTCACAAGCCAACACACAAGGAACGAGTTCGCGAGTATAGAAATGGAAGCGGCTAAAATGGGTTTAGCGGTAAACGAGGGCAATACAAAATATATGCTGTCAACAAAAAGGGACACCCAACATCGACGAATTGGACAGAACGTCACAATAGACAGCTACAACTTCGAGGTAGTAAAGGATTTTGTCTACCTCGGCTCTGCCATAACATCAAAAAATGACATCTCTTCGGAAATCAAACGAAGGATTACTCTTGCCAACCGCTGTTTCTTTGGGCTAAGAAGGCAATTAAATAGTGAAGTCCTTTCCCGATCGACCCTATCATCCCAGTCTTGCTATATGGAGCTGAAGCATGGGCTTTATCGAAAGCAAATGAAGATATCCTTGGTCGCTTCGAGAGAAAAATCCTTCTTAAGATATTCGGTCCCGCTTGCGTTGACGGGTTCTGGAGGAGAAGATTCAACCACTGTACGAGCTGTACCGCGACATTAACCTGGTCAAAAAAAACTCCACATTGGGCGTTAAAGATGGCTAGGACATGTAGAGCGTATGGACATCAACGCTCCGGCTCGGAGAATATTCGACTCTTACCCGGAAGGTCAGCGCAGCAGAGGACGACCTCACCCAAAATACTGTAAGGTTCAGAATGCTTTGACGTTACATCAACACCGTGGTGAAGTGTACTTAGATGACAGTCATTAAACAAACATGCAGCATGTAACACTAGATACTTCACACTCTACATGGAGTTATTTTCTCCACTTGACTATCATAATTCTATCGCTGGACCCATTTAAAATTCAATCAAATCTAAGGGCATGTGATTTAATTAAAATCCTCAAATAGATTTAAATTCTCGCGACCACTTACATCATTACCGAGACTGTGTAAGGAGAACGGATTAAATTAATTGAAAAGGAAATGCTGTTAGTTTCAATTGTACTTCTTTACACTTTTTCTTTTATCTGTTTTTTTATGTCCTTAACTCTATTCACTTGAAAGCTTCTTACTTTTGATAAAGGAGAACATTTAATGAAAACTCTCCAATATCCAACTGAGTATCTCAATGGGATTTTATTCTTAACTGTATTTAAATCGGATACTTTTTGATGGCGAACAGATGACAATGGAAACCAATATGCTTGTTTTGGGTGCGGAAGCAAAATTAATTTCTCTTTTATTTTTTGTTGGTTTCCTGTTTCCATCTTTTACTCTCCCGTTTTGCTTTGTGTAAACTTTCCGTTTTCAATGTAAATTTCCATAAAAGCAATATAAATTCAAAAAAAAAAGGAAACAAAATGTAAACACTGCAAAAACATAGCGGAAGGGCGAAATTATTAATTTAACAAAGGTGTATGTGTATGGGTGTGTTTACTATTAAAACAAAGACGGCTTACCTATACCGTGTTCTTAATTCTGTTTTTTTTTTTTTTTTTTTTTTGTATTATTATTGTTTATGTTATTTTTAATTGTAGTAAAAAGCAAAAACAATAAATATGTTTTTACAAGCACTGTGCGCATAAATACTCATCCTGCATATTTTTACGACGATAAAAACAGGAGCTCCCGGAACCGGCAGCAACAATGAAATTTACGCAAGTAACCATAAAAACAAAAACCAGGCCATCTGTACTAACCGTAGTTTGTATGTG
Organism: Brachyopa scutellaris; assembly: GCA_949775065.1. Lineage (NCBI taxonomy): Eukaryota > Metazoa > Arthropoda > Insecta > Diptera > Syrphidae > Brachyopa > Brachyopa scutellaris. The sequence goes on along the minus strand of OX459112.1, from coordinate 182,322,940 downwards.
AGATAAGTTTGTGCCAGGACTTGCCTGCCCCGCTATTATATGCGGTCGCCTTTCGGGCCAATGTCCAACCGAAACGTACAAAAAATCCTTTAAACTTTTAGTGGTGGAAATGCATCACGTTTTATCACACCTTGTCAGTGGGTGGTAGCATTTTATGCTCCAATACGGTTGCATGTGACGTTAATTAAAAAATAATGGTGGGAAAAAAAACTTGATATTCATGTAGTTGGAGGGGTTAAGTGCATCAGTTAAGGACGCAGGTAGGGCTGTTAAAAGTGTTTCTACCAGTGAGCTCAGGGCAGCAATGTATGCGTACGATATGAGAATTGAAAGCATGTGCGTGTGCTTGCAACTTGTAAGCGAGTGCGGCTGGCTGGTAAATAACAGTGAAGTCAGTTGAACATGCCAGTACATTTTCATTATGAATAAATGTTTATTTAAAATTTACAGTTGCAGAGGCTTGAAGGGTATGGAAATTGTAAATTTACGGAATATTTTGTAAGATGAATATGAAAAGGGAAGAAAAGCATGTCACGAGATTTGCATTAAGAGCTCTCGAAATATATATATGTAAATGGACAGAGAGTATATTTAGAGCACCGTGGTGTAGTGATAAATGCGTTGGTCTACTACGCAATGCTGTCCGGGTTAAATTCCAGCAAACACCTAAAAGTTTTTTCACGGTGCCACCTCTTTCGAATACCTGGCAAGCATTCAAAGAGTATTATTTGTCATGACGAGCTTCTCAAATCGCCGCGCCGTTCGGAGTCGTTAAAAAAAAACTATAGGTCCCTTCCATTCGTGCAAAAATATAACACGCACACACAAATGGTTGCGATAAGCAGTACACCCCGAACTGTAACGCCACATAAAGTAAAAAAGCAAAGAGTATAATTTTACCAACAACGCTGGTAAGCTGTGAAACATTTTGAAATCATCTTATCATTTGGTAGTACAAAACCAGGATCATTTCTGATTCATTTCTATTTTTAACCGGCTTAACAAACCCTGTGCGGGAAGTAACTCGGCATACAGACTCTGCAGTCCTCACAGATTACTGCGTGGAACCAGCTACAAGTATCCTCAAGACTCCCGGATGCCTGCAGTGGCTTTTAGGTAGAAATTCTAGCCGTACTTCCTGGTAATGAGACAAATATCCAACCTCACAGGCGCTAGAATAGTTCGCTACCAAATCGGCACTAGTCAGGAGCCGCCGAATAATGCTAAGGGCATTGTGCATTATCCAGAACCAGGTAAGACTATGTTGCCTGGTCAGTCTATTATAGAAAGCAAAGAGTTTGCCTATGAGCTGACAAAGTAGGGGAACTGCCGACAATGGGAAAAACTAACTGAAAAGCAGTCCTGTAAAGTACTTAAGTATTTCGAGACTTCAGTCCTTTCAAGTACAAGTACTAGGTACTCGTACTTGTACTTCAGTACCCTGGTACTGGTATTTAAAAGTATTTTGTATTTTGGTACAATTACTACAAGTACTTTCAAGTATTTTTCAGTCTATTGAGTAATGTTAGCTGTTTCAAATTTAACGTCAATTTATAAAGGAAAACTATTAAATATTTCATCAGAAGAAAATTTTTCTTTGATCAGCACAAATTAGAAACTGTAAGTCCACATTGTTATAGCAATCATAAGCGTGATTTATAAATCTATATACATAAATATATAAAAATGGTGTGAAAAATATATAGTAATTCATCAATTGAGAACGGCTGGGCCGATTTGGCTAAAATTCGATTTTAGTTGTTCGTAATTGCCAGGAAAAGGTTTTTACGAAGGAAAATTTTGGCAAACCCCCCCCCGGAAAAGTCGGGAAATTGGAAAAATCGAAAATTGATTTTTTGTAAGGAAATTTGTGTGCAATTGTTCCGGAATGGCTTTTCGAATGGAAAAATATAAGATTCTTAGTGGAAAACTCGGAAAATCCCGGAATACACGAAACGCGAAGAGTTTTCTTTTTCGACGAAATTTTGCATTTTATCGCAGGATTTGATGTAAAGGTGGAAAATTCGTGTGAAGCTTGGAAAATTTCGGATAGTTGTGAAATTCATTCTGATAAAAGACGTTTTGCATGCATTTTGAGTGGAGAAGCTAACGAGATAAATAATAGATGGAGCTGTACTGCGTTCAATGCCACAACCCGATAGATGGCGTTATATTTTGACTTAGGCTGTGCGCAATTCGGCAGGTGTCCTTTTCGCATTATCATTTTCTATTGAGCAAATGTGCTATTCTTCTTGCTGCAATTGATTCGAGTTTTGTGTATTATTACACTGATTCCGGATAGTCGTATATTGCGCATCAAATCCGCAAAAGGTACAAGCATTACGATCAATTGAAATTCAATGCGATATTTATCAACTCGATCATTTTTTCAGAAAATAAGTTTGCGTGTAAATTCATTGTGAAACATTTTTTTTTTTAAATTTCTTATTAATAAGATTAGTCAAAAACGACTTTGTTGTTAGTTTGAGAGTTGTTGAAATTTACTCGCTTGACCTATTAGACGATCAAACCTTGGACGACGTACACGTCTCGAACCAGGTAGTCTTACCTGGTCTAATGCCCTTAGCATTATTCGGCAGCTCCTGACTACCAGTTAACGATTCTAGCGCCTTTCCGGATATTCGTTTCATTATCAGGACCTCTGCAGCCCTAGGTAGGTACGGCTAGAACTTCTGCCTGAAAGAGGGTGCAGGCATCCGGGAAAGGATACTTTTAGCTCTGTATAGATACCAGGCCCCGTTTCGTTTACAGTTTTAGAACCGTTCGTGATGCCGTGTATGCCGAGTAACTGTATTATTCATATATATACAGCCGGGTATAAAGAGAAGAAAAAAAAAACAACAATAAATCCAAAGGAAAGAACTTTCTGTTCTGTCATCCCGATTGAAAAATAGAAAAGAAACAAAAAACAACAACAAAACCAAAAAAATAAATAAGAAACTGCCCTCAACGAGAAACGAACCTGGGACCCACAAGATGGAAAGCCCTATTAAAAATTTACCATCCAATTTCTCATATGTTTCTCTGGTAACAATTTTGATACGCACTAATTTGCATACAAACATCAAGCGGTTAGACATATTAATGTCAAACAATTTGAGACAGTATGATTAATAGAACAATTTTTTCCCCGAATTCGTCAAAAAATGTTAACATTTCTATAAAAATTGGGCAAAATACTAAAATAAAGTACAATGAATGAATAAATCGAGGAACTAGTCAATTACTTGAAAGTACTGGTCATGTACTTAGAAGTACTGCTCAAGTACTTTGGTACTTAAGTACGCGATACTTGGTATTTTCGACGAAGTATTTGAAAAATACTGGTTCTTGGCTTTTTAAAGTACCAGTATCTGAGTACTGAAGTACAAGTACAAGTCCCGGTACTGGTACTGGTACTGCTACTTGTACTTAAAATTTTACAGCTCTGCTGAAAAGTACGACACAAGATGAAATAAAACGATAAAAACTTTTAAAATGATTTTAGAAAAATAACTAAAAATTCATATTAATGTTCCTTATGCACTTCCGTGCAGCGGAGGTCTGTGCCCTTTTGTTAAATGGAATTTGACATTCTTCCCGAAGAATCTACCTTCAACTATCCTAAACTATGCAATTTCATCCATCATCTACGCAAAGTACAATTCCAATTGTCTCATTGGTTTTTGGACAAATGTACCACAAGCAGTGTCCAAAATTGAATTTCTGTAGTTTGAAATAAGTTTATGTAGGTTATGTTGCCTACAATGAACTTCTCCTTTTATGGACTTTTTGCATCTCGTCCGCAAGGATATCGATGGGGACCATTCCTGCCATGCAATCCTCTGATTACCCTTAGTACGCTGAGTTGATAAGTTGACGATAACTTTTTCCTTGTTTCCTTTGCCGCTAGCGCCCCCACACAAACTGGGGTAGCGTATAACAGAACTGGCTTACTACCTTGGCAGTGTTCCAGAAAGTGCTGACTGAAGCTTTGATGCCTTTTTATCCAAATAGTAGAAGTGAGTGTTGCGGGTCAATGCACCCGATTTGACCTACTTTATGTGCAGCTGGAAAGAAGAAAAAAAAACAAAAAAAACAAAAACAAAAATTAGAAACGAAAGCACACGATAAACGAAATGAAATTTCTTGAAGGTTACCACTGGGAAAGACATATACAAACATTCCCAGGAGGCAACCTCCATCACCATTACCTGCACTAAAGTCCAGCCAGTGTATCGTTGTACCTGGAAAAGAAAAAGAAACAACGAAATACCTAAAAATAATAGTGTAAAAGATTGAAACAAGTCTTACCTGGTACGGGCAGCAAAATTTCCACTTATTTACATTAAAGTTTTTGTGCGTTTGACATTTCAGCTGTCAGTACGGCTGCGTATATGAGTTGGGATGGGCATGAATTAGAACAGTTATCCAATATCACACCCTCGGTACGGTAAGGTAGGTTCGATAAGGTTCTGATCCCAGATACACTCTTCGGAGTTATTTCAAACTTCGATTATCGATGTTATTAATGTTAGTGAAAGCTATTTATTAAGTATTTATGTTAGGTGTATTAGATGAAGTATATGTATTGTATTAGAATAAGAAATATATTAGTATAAGAATATGTTAGAGTATTAATGACAGAGACAAAGACTGGAAATACCCTTGGTCAAAGACAACGACTGCAATAGCGAAAATAGCTTCAAACTTTGTGGTAGATTAATTCGAATTAGACGTTGGACGTTTTTATCCGAAGAAGATTTTTTAAAGTGCACTATCTAAATAATATAAAAGCTATTATTATTAAAGAAAGTGAAAGCCTATTTGAATAAAAGAAAAAAAAAAGTAAGAAAGGAAATTGGAACTAGAGACGGGTAAGACCGAATGATAAATTCTTTCATATAGATATATATAGTGAAGTGATTGATAAATTGTTACAGGTGAAGTGGAAATAGAAGATAGTGGCAGGAGCTGTTATTAAAGTTAATAGATACAGTGGACATCAGCAGAGGTAGGTTATAACTTAAGTACAGGATAGACGGTAAAATAAACTCTAACTCTACTGATATAGGTTCTGGGTCCAAAGTTCAGTTACACTCTGACTCAGGCCTCTGCCCGATTTGTGGGGTTTGGTGGGGACAACACGGCATAGCCGCGGGCCATTAGGTTCAAACTCCAACAAGGACCGATACCTAAGCACAATCACAACACCGACATCCACTCCCACTACTTCAAGTTCAACCCCTTCGACAAAAGTACAACAACATTACGAACAGATCCGGGTGCTACGCCACCCACAACGACGGCATTGACAGGGTGTTCCGGGGGACAGTGTTTCGCTTTCGTATAGTTAATATTTGCTGGAAATATATGAATTTTTTTTTTTTATTATTTGGTGTGCTAGATGTGCTAGCATTTTCTTTGAATTTCGTTAGTTTAAATTTTTATTTTTTTTATTTTAAGATTTATCTCTTTTTGTTTTAAGTTTTCTTTTGAATACAGTGAATTATTTAAAGATTGTGAAATAACTTCTTTGGTGAATTGTTTAGTTCTGCCCTTAATTTAATTCATTGAGAGTGGTTGATAAAAATAGTGCTAGAATTAAGCAATACTTCGTCGCTTCGTGTGCTGCCGGCAGAACAACGAGGGACCAGAAAACAGTAAGTTATAGATTTTAAGACATTGAAATATAAATTTTAGGTTAAGAGCAGAAGATAAACAATAGTTAATAACTTAAAGTAAAGATAGAGTCGTAGAGATAAGAAATTGGCTTAATGATAATAAATCTGGCAAAGCCCAGAATTGAATTTTTAAAGGAGGAATGAATAATTTTACTATGGATTGAGAAAGTATCTGTTTTGGTGTGTGGAGAAATGGGACGGGCCGTCCTTCAGTAGTACAAGACAACAATGACTTAACAGGACAGAAGACAAACATAGACGACAGGAAGTGATGACAAACATAAACATCCACTACATGACTTAACTTAGGCAGTGACTGGAGGTCAAGTTAAGGGGCTACCTCTATTACATCGGCCAAAGAGGTAGCCATGGTTGTCTTCGGACATTAAGGGTGGGTTGGCCAGACCTGTGCCAATGACACCAGGCATGTCTCGGGTTCCTGACGAACCTTTACCTTAGAGAGATAAAGGAAAGGAGGAGATTCGACCTAGGGATAGTCACAGGTAGGATTAAATTAGTATAGGTTTAGCATAGGGTTTATTCATATGATTTAGGTTTAGATTAGATTAAGTTAGACTAGCTAGGTTTAGTTTCGCGGCTCCTTTCCTCTCTTTCTCTTTGGTATTGGCATAGGTTCTTGGATTTTCTTCTCTCTCCTATCCTATTTTTAGGGTCCGTCCGTGGTCTGATTAACGTAGCTTTCTCTCTCTCTCTTTTATTTGTATAATGGCACGAGATATTTGTGTATGACCAGGTGGTGTATGGTGGGGTTGGCAAGAACTACCCCCGTCCGACGAGCTTTAGCCGAGCAACCGCGAGCGTGCCGCCGCCCTCCACACCTACACCTAAGCTGCCCCTGTGGCCTTATCCTGCCTCATAACAATGGCGCCCAACGGTACTTTTACCAATTTAACCGGCCAGAGGCCGAATTGCGACTCCAAGGAGACGATTTTCAATTTTCGAAAGTCGTTGCCTTGGACTTGTAATAGCCTCATATCGCGAATTTTAGTTTTTTCTTAAAATTTTACTTTTCGATTTCTCAAATCCAAGAACTGTTTAGGCTCTGTGTCTTGATTTAGATTGGAGACGGCTGTCCAATCCGAAGGCCAAGAGTCAAAGGATCTCGTGAGGTAGTCGAGGGTCTTTATTAATACACAGAGCGGGACGGGGTGGAAAAGCCGAATTGCTGACTGCTGCCTAAGGATCTAGGTATTTTGCCCGATTCTTCGTGAGGTGTCAGCGTAGGGTTTGAAGCCTTGTCCGTGTTGGAATATGTCCTGGAAGTTCTGGCCAGCCTTACATTAGGTTTTACCTGATGGAAAGTAGTGGTAGGAACAGAAGGGATAGGCTACAGCACTCGTCAAGGACCAGAGACACCAGTCACAATCGGACAAGGACTGATGACCAACTCTACACTTGACAAGTACAAACCAAAACAGACGAAATCTACTGAATGGCTGCTGGATAACCTGTCCCAGCATCCGCACACCAAAACACATTTAATTACATATTGCTTGTATTCATTTTTTTGATTTCTCTAATTTTTTTTTATATCTTTAAACTACTTCGAATTTTCTATACCACCTTTTACTTTAATTTACAATTGTTCTATAAACAATTTTGAATTCTTGTCAATGATACCATTTTATCTTTTATATACTTTTGAATTTATTCACTTATTTTAGTTTTATACTTTTCTTTCCTTTATCTTTGAATTACTATCTATACCATTAGGGTTTTGAATTTTATAGTACTCTCCTGGATTTTTTTTATTTTTTTAACCATTTGAACTCATTTTGTTTTTAGATTTCCCCTTTTCCTCCCACCTTTGCTTTGAGTTTTTTTATTGAATTGCTTATTTGAATTTTTGATGATGCAGGATGAGGAAAGTAGAAATCTAGGCGCGGTCCCTAAGAGCACCCAGCCCGTTCCCGAAGACTCATCGACAGTACGGATGACTAGGAACGCGACTAGACAGATGGGACTAGCAGTAGGACAAACAGACAAGACAAAGACCACAACAAGGAACGTAGAAGACCAGACTCAAACGACAAACGAAACCCTTCTCAATGATAGAGAACAAATACTACAGACGACTAGAGAATTAGAACAGGAAATACAAAACGTTGAAAATGACCGACACGCTACAGAAGCGGCAAGACGTTTACTTACAGACGACGACGAAAACGAGGTACTTACATTACGTAAGGAAATAATGGAGACGAACATAACCCGACACGTAAACTCGGTGGTCTCACATGCTATCCGAGAGAACCAGGTTACAATGATGACTATGTTCACGGACTCAATGAAAGAGATGTTGGTGACCTTCCATGAGAACATCAGGGTCATCAACGAGAAAGTCTCAGGGTTGGAGATCTCGGTAGCAGGTAGTGGGGAACCACCACGACAAGACAGGGCCCAACGAAAGAGAGACTCCTCAACCACGCAAAAACGCCACGACCACAACTCAACGCTACAGGACCAACAAGAACGAATCCCTCCACAAGAGAGTCATAGACGGGTGGATGTACATAAGTGGGGAATCAAGTTTGACGGGTCACCAAAGTCTATGTCGGTAGAAAGTTTCATTTTCAGAATTGAAACACTACAGAAAAAGAGTGGGTTAACTGACGAGCAGCTTTTTGCGAACTTTCATCACCTAGTGTCAGGGCCAGCAGAGAGATGGTACTGGCAATACTTAGAAGAGAACCAAGCGGACGAATACTTAAATTATTTTGATCTGAAATCCGAGTTATTGACGCAATTTAAAAATAGTAAAGGTGACCATGAAATCTTAAGGACAATTATGGATAGGAGACAGCTACCTCATGAGACCTTCGACGAATTTTACGAGGACATTAGGGCATTAACATTGCAAATGCGGACGAGACCAACGGAAAGAGATTTAGTGTCGATTTTAAGACCGAATATTAAAGATAGGGTAGCGACGCTGATCTTCGGATGTTCAATTAAGGACATCCGAGATCTAAGAGAAGAATGCAGACGCGCTGAGAAACACTTAGCAACTAGAGAGGCTAAATTTAGGAGAAACGTTAGCGAAGTAGAAGGTCAGGAGAGTTCCCGGATGAGAGACTCTGAAAGAGGCGTAGAAGACGAAGAACTGGAAGTAGCAGCGCTTCAACAAAGACGACCTAACAGACCGACGACATACTCACATACGGACAGACAAACTAATACTAATAAACAAAAGGGTACTTATAAAACTGAACATACCGAACATACCAGGACTGAAGAAGCGCTTCCAATATGCTGTCCATCGAATTTCCACTGCTTGACGTGCTACAGTTGTGGCCAAGGAAACATTTCCTTCAAATGCGCGGCCTGTCAGGGAAACTTGAAGGTCAGCGGTGCTTCCGGGAACAACTCGCTGACGACGAAGACTCTCCCGGGATCTCCAAACCTAGAAAAATAAAAATATTAGAACGTGACAATTCGAGAGAAGATACTTACATCAAGAAAGATTTGACCCCACGCAAGAGCTTACATCAAAGACTGCTAGAATATGACGCAATCAGAAAGCGAATTTTTGGTGAAGAACTGACGACTAGAGAGAAGAAGAAGCGAAACTATTTAAAAATACTTAGGATTAGGAAAAAGATAGCCTTGACTAGACGACGAAAGAGGAGGATAGAAGCATCGGTGATAACTACATCTGACGATAATAGGCCCTATACAAAAGTGATCATCGAAAATGAAGAGATCCTGGGTCTATTAGATAGTGGAGCTTCAGTTAGCTGCTTAGGGAAAGGTGCAATAGATTTTATGACTAGGAAAAATATTAAGATGACAGAGATGAAAACAGAGATTAGGACAGCTGACGGTAATCAACAACGAATATTAGGACGATTTAAGACAACTATCTCATGGGGTAGCAAAACCCAAGAAATAGAGTTGTATGTTGTTCCCAATTTACAACAGCGACTTTATTTAGGGGTAGATTTTTGGAGGGCATTTAAGGTCGCACCCAATATTATTGACGAGTTAGACGTACCATTACCGACGGTAGACCTTTCTCCTGTCCAGGCACTTTCACCACCACAGTTTCAACAGCTGGAAGGCATCAAGCAGTTGTTCCCCTCGTTTGCGATGAAGGGATTGGGTAAGACCAGCCTAGAAGAACATGTAATAGAAGTGGAAGACGAAAAGATACCCATAAAACAAAGGCACTACCCAATCTCGCCCGCCATACAAAAGCTCATGTACGAAGAACTCGACAGGATGCTTTCGTTAGGTGTGATAGAGGAGAGCAACAGCCCATGGAGTTCTCCGGTTGTTTTGGTGAGGAAACCGGGAAAAAACAGATTGTGCCTGGACTCAAGAAAGGTAAACGCGGCTACTAAAAAGGATGCATACCCGCTTCCACACATTGAAGGTTTGCTCAGCCGGCTACAAGATACCAGATTCATCTCTGGTATCGATCTCAAAGACGCATTCTGGCAGATTCCTTTGGAGCCAAAATCAAGAGAGAAAACAGCCTTCACAGTCCCTGGGCGACCGTTATACCAGTTCACGGTGATGCCGTTCGGATTGTGTAACGCCGCTCAGAGAATGTGTCGGCTGATGGACAAAGCCATTCCCTCTCGGTTGAAGGAAAATGTCTTTGTCTATCTTGATGACCTCTTGGTTTGCTCTCCAGATTTCGAGTCGCATTGTAGATTGCTAAGGGAAGTAGCTAAGTGTCTCATGGATGCGGGTCTGACCATCAACGTCGAAAAGAGTAAATTTTGCTATAAAGAGATAAAGTATTTAGGGTATATCGTCGGTGATGGTTGTCTACGAACCGACAAGGACAAGGTATCGGCGGTCGAGAATTTCCCAGTCCCTGGGACCCCCAAGCAACTCCGTAGGTTCCTAGGCATGACAGGCTGGTATAGGCGTTTTATTCCCAATTTTGCGTCTATGGCAGCACCCATGACTGACTGTCTTCGAAAAGGACAAACTTTTCAAATGACAGATGAAGCGCTCTCCTCATTCGACAAACTCAAAATGAGTTTGGTGACAGCACCGATACTAACGAACCCCGACTTCACGAAACACTTTTACATACAGTGCGACGCTTCAACTTCAGGTGTAGGGAGTGTTCTCTTTCAGATGGATGCGGAGAAAAACGAACGGCCGATAGCATTCATGTCCCAGAAGCTAAACTCCGCTCAACGGAACTATAGCGTTACGGAACTTGAGTGCTATGCGGCGGTTTTGTCAGTAAAGAAGTTCAGAGCCTATGTGGAAGGGCTACCTTTCACTATAATAACCGATCACGCAAGTTTGAAGTGGCTGATGACCCAAAAGGATCTATCAGGCCGATTGGCTAGATGGAGCCTAAAACTTCAAGGGTTTGACTTCGTGATCGAACATAGGAAAGGTGTCCAAAACGTAGTCCCTGATACTCTCTCACGTGTCCATATGGATGAGCTCACGACCGATAGTAAAATGCTAGAAGTTGATCTTAAATCACCATACTTTTCCTCGGAGGAGTATGATGAGTTAAAGAAGACCATAGACAACAACCAGAACAAACTACCTGACATCTGTGTTTCAGACGGCTACGTATATAAACGAACTGACATACGAACTGGAGACGCGCTTCAAGAAGACAGAGCATGGAAGCTTTGGGTCCCTGAGGAGTTGCGTGAGGGTCTTATAGGCGCTGCACACAACTCCACTGCGGCAGGCCATGGCGGTATAAATAAGACGTTGTCCAAATTAAGACAGAAATATTATTGGCCAGGAATGACCGCTGAAGTCCAAAAATGGGTTAATTCGTGCGAAGCCTGCAAATGCAGCAAACCTCTCAATCAGATATCCCGACCGCCGATGGGGCAACAGACGATCACGGAAAGACCATTTCAAAGACTATATATTGACTTCTTAGGACCATACCCACGAACGAAAAACGGTAACATGAGGCTTAAAGCTAAGTCTATTGTCGAGTATAACTTCTAGTTATTTTACAGGGTCTTTCGTTCTGATGGTGTGGACATAAGGTCCACATGTTCCACAGTTTTCTGGCTGATTATTAGGATAGCTTCCCTTTTGTGATCTATCAATTATTTGATGAGGTTGATTGCTTCGTTCATAGCTGACTGTATCTCGCAAATGTTTTCTGCAACAGTAATAACGGCGATGTCGTCGACGAATCCGATTATTTACCGCTGCAGCGCGCTGGTGGCAGTGTCAATTACAGAACTCCATCGTGCATATGATATTCCAAAGTAGGAGGTCCTGTACTGATCCTTGTGGGGGTTCCGCGGAGACTTTCTAGTACTTTTCTCCTTCTTCGGTTTCATATCTCAACCTTCTACTAGTGCAGTAGCTGGAAACAATCTTTCGCAAGTAGCTTTGCTTATTCATTCTGGCTAGTGACCTTCTTATGGTGTGTATATATTTTCTTCGAAGTAAATATAAAAGGGTAGATTGCCCGCCTAACTAATTTCAGCAAAAAAACCAAAAACTTGGAAGCCTGAAAGCTTAGCAACCACTGATATATACATACATATGTGCATACATATTTATTTGTTCGAGACATAGCCGAAACCATATTTGGTCCCTTTTCGTCTCCATTCTACGATTCACCTTACCCAGAGAGACTCTCTGAACTTTTCCACACCTCAGCTTTGGCTGCGATTCCTCGTGTAAAAGCTAGCCATCTGCTAAAATGAAGTCTATTTCAGCCTCTGAGTTTTCTCACAGTGATGTCCCAAAACCTCTATTCTTCTGCCAGCCAGTGTCAGACTCTCTCAACTTCCCCCAGACATTGTTTCTAGAGAGCCCGTTTTCCTTAGGTGATATTCGAAATTTGCAGGACCTTTAAATAACGCTACTACCCGTTTCAGTGTTTTCCGGTTATTGCTTAGAACGTTTCTCTGAGTAGAGCAAGTCCGAAGGTTTATTGCCATTTTAGCGTGTCAAATGTTCCGCCATGCCCATGATCTATTTGTTCATCAGGTTCTCTACCATTCATTGAAGAAAATGGTATCAAAATAAAGGGATTCGCAAGCATAGCACCTTCTCTATTGCTGCGAGAATCTTTCCCTACTCTACCATAGGTGTTACGTGAAGTGTCGGATTTTTCGCCACATGGCTTTTCCCATTCGCGTTCCACCCCTAACGTTACATAAAAAATGTTGTCTAACGTGCGATAAGAAATCTTACTTCAACAAAAGAAAATAAATAGCGAAAATAGAAATAAGCAAAAACATCACATTCGATCCCCTCACTTATGTGCAGCACCCTATAAAATAACCAATTATTCAAAATTATCGAAACTATTACATAACTGGCTAATGGCAAAGATCTTTTACCAATAGTTTCGAAGTTTTGTATCCTTCTGTCCAATGTGCGTGTGTGTACCTCTCATCAATTTCAATTGTTATTCTCTGTCATAACTTTTTCAATCTGCCATAAAACTTTCCACTCATCGATGAAGTAATTTCGGTCGGGATGCCTTCAACTGCTAACAATCTAGAAAACTGAAAGCGTATCCGGTCAAATTCGAAATTACTTTTGCGCGCCCTTCTCGCACAAACAAAAGGAAAAACAACACGAAACTGCTAATTACAGTCGGACAACAAAAAAGGGCAGCTCACAAAAATTCCAACTCTTCCCGAAACATTCCCACAGACCATTATCCTGTTTCGTTTACATTGCCCACAAATCCACAAACACAGATACAAATGTAGGCAAAGCGCAAAAAACCCACTCAACGAGTGCAGCCTTTATTGTGGACAAAATCGCAATAACCAGCGATTCGAGTAATTAACTTGAACATGCATCCTTTGGTTGTTGATACTGGCACCGATGGTAATTATCAGTTGGTGCGGCTAAAAAGGACAATGCGTCGTGTTCTATGAGAACTCTCCCGGCGAAGGGAAAGTGACAAAAGCCTTTATGACGGCCATGGTTCGGGAATAAAGCCATAACCTGTGTTTACGTTTTTTTATAGAGCCATAACATCCTTTTTTTTGTCCTCCACAACAGAGCTTTATTACTTGCCAACTCTGTTTTTGCGCTTGGTCCCTCCAATCTACAGGCGGCATTACAAACATATAAATCCCATGAATAGAGAGCAAAGGGATTACCTTTAGCGGGACATTCTCAGCTTGAAAGCGAAAAAAAACAACAAACCCGAGTAAAGCCCTCGAAGGTTTGTCAAAGGTTAGCATCGTAAAGCGTGTTTCCTTATCAAATTAATTACCATCTTCGCGCGCGTAAATGTTTTATTTTCGTGCAGAACAAACGATTTGTGAAATGTTTTGTCGGCTCGTTAAAGTGTTCCCTTCTAATGGGTATCCTCTTGGAGAGCACATTTTGATACGTTTTTTTTTTTATGGTCTTCCGGGCTATTTGCGCATATACGAGTATCCAAGTTTATGAGGTTTAAATTGCCCTTAACTGTTGGATTAATCTCTTACTTTCGAATTAATTGCCTGGAAATTATTGGAAATTACTTCTTTTTTCGGGGGGATAATAGAAACTCAATATTTAGTAGCAATTTTGTTAACACTGGACTCTGTTTGCAGGCTTAAATTTCTCTGAAAGCTCAGGACATGGAGGAATGTCAAAAAATTAATATTTTTTATTGCTACTCAAAGAGATAACCAACCATTAACGTTTTTATATATAAAAAAAAAAGAAATTATGAAAAGTACTAAACATAATATGCTCTGTTAACTATCACCATCACAGAGCCATAATAATGTCATTAGCAACCCTTTAAAAATCTGTTAAAAAAAAAATAAAAAATAAAGAAACAATATGCTGAGTGGTGCTATAAACATTTAATGAGGCAATAGAATTAGAAGCATTTCCTCGTTGCAATTAAGCAAAATGTTAAAGCGGAACAAATTTTATTGTAAGTTAATGATGTTTCGAGGTTAGAAAGAAGCGAGATGTATGAAGCGCCATCGCTACCAGAGCGCTTGAATGGATTTTTATTTAGAACAGCTAGTCTCTGATGATATGCTTTATAAATACAATTCAAACAAACAAGAAAATATGAAACAAATGACTCCTTTGTTCAAATTTATACATATACAGCCTTATTAATAAGAATTTGCTAAAACACATCTAAAATGCTGTATAGTTATGCAGTATATAAGTATTTATGCAGCCTTTATATAGCGTCGCACAAATCCTTATTTATAAAACATTTTTCAATCAATTTTAGTTATACAGGGCTTGTGTCAGATTTAGTATCAAAAATGGGAAATCTATTACATTTATCTGTCCAAACGGAAAAAACTCAGAAATTCAAAACAAACTATGACCTGAAAAATGTCACACAGTGTTGTTATTAATTAATGTAAATAAAATGAGGAATTGTACGCACGGTTGCCAGGTTTTCCTGATACGAAGTAGCCAATTTCCCGAAAATTAGTAGCCAAAAAATCGCCAATTTTTTTCACCCAAAAGTAGCCCAAAAATCGCCTAATTATTTGAACGGAAATATCAAATACTTGAACTAAAACACATATAAACGTTTTTACAGTTTTTATTTTAAAAACCTAATAAAACTTTTAGACTAAAAATACAAAAATTGGACTTCATTGAAATAATAAATAATAATAATACACAAATAAAAAAACTAAAAATTTGCAGCCTCGATATTTTCAGTTTGGTTTTGATATACGTCATTATTAAATAATTGTAACATTTTATTAGTTACCGGAAACTCCTTACAATATTTCTGGCTATTACACTCGCGTTCCTATAATACGTTATATAAGATTTTGTGTTTCATATAAATGCATAGACTCAAATGCTTTCAAATACGTAATATTGTATACCTACATTCCATAAGTGAAAAAAGAAAGGAGAAGTTGAAAATCATGATCTCTGGCCACAGAGGTGAAGCTAGATTTTCATTCAGATCTCAATTCTGGTTTGCAAATTTTTCATAATTGCGATAAATCGTTGGTAACAAAAATTCAATATGTGTGCGTAATTTAAAGTCCTAGTTTTCAATGGAGCCCAAAAATCGCCGTTTTTAAATAGAAATAGCCCAAATTTTGACAAATCAAAATCTTGATTTTTTTGTCGCCGAAAAGTATTTTTTGTAGCCCATTTGGCGACAAATAGCCCAACCTGGCAACCGTGATTGTACGTTTTATTATTTATTTTTTATGGAAAGAATTGTTCTATAAATACACGGCGAGAAATACTTCGATGACCATGTGTCTGCAACGTTTCTTGACTTTCCGGCGAACTTTGTTGGGGGCTATTATCATTTAAAGTGTCATCTGTTTTGGAAAAGTTAAAATCAGTTAAATCATATCATTTAAATCACATATATAGATACCTGAAGATGGAAGCTGGTCTTGAAAATGGATTGATAAGTTGTGCAAAACTGCCAATGCGATTATTGTTATTTTGGCGTTCCTTAACTAACATCTCATTCCTGACAGTAGAATTCGAAACCTCTGTTTCCAAAGTCATGGTTCATGATAATTATCTGTTCAGACAGTGTTGTTGGCATTTTCACGTAACTAGCCCTTTTGGAAGCCAATGCTCTTGCCACACGCTTAGAAATTTGACAAAGAATGGGTTGGCTAAATCCGTGAATCTCCGCTCCGTCGTCTTAAATCTTGAAACAATATACATATTAAAACATAAATTAAGTATAAGCCCGCACCAAGTGCAAGTCATTACCAATAAACATAACAATGTACGTACCTTATTTCGTCCCCAATATCGAATAGCAGCCATTACTTGCAGATCTACAGGAATGTAGATCCTCTGCTGTTTCCCCTTAGATCTGAACGCACAATTGCAATTAGTTTCGCATATTTGCTTTTGAAAACCTGTACCTCGCACGAAATTCCTCATTTTTGAGTGTCATAGGATCGAAACTGGCCTTATACTGTTTTGTGAACTTAGTCTTGTAGACTCAATAGCAGCGTTAATTGCGATCAAAATCATTAACAACTGAAGAATAATGAAAAGCCATATCCAATTTGTTTTTGATTGTATTCAAAATAAAATGTGTCAGATTTTGGTCCATAATGTGATGTCAAACTGACAATTAGATAATATTCCACCCTTATACAGGTACTTATCAATCTCCAAACGCGTTTAGCTTATGCAAGCGCTATGCAACGTTTCATAATTTTCATAAATAAAGTTCTTTCGTTTAGAGGCATTTTAAGGAGTACATAACTTAATACACTCTTTATGATACGTTTATAAATACGGCTGATAGCGAATATCTACATTTTACTTTATATCAAATTCACATTTAAATTTTAAAATAAAACAATTTTCTTCCGAATGAGCCTTGTCTTTTGTCTGCACTAAAGCGGTGTGTCAATTCATTGCATTAAAATTGTATTTAGATATTTGTATAGTATTATTATTATTATTATAAGATGCACCGCGACCTTAAGATCTTTTGTGCCTCCTACAGGTCGAAGACGAAGGAACATCCCTCTCGTCAGTATTCCTATTGAAACCAGTTAGAGAGAGCTTCGCTCAAACTTAGCCCAGGTGAGAATTCCATAGGTTATATTACCTCATCCAGACCAATTTCTGTAAGAAATTTCAGAAGAGATTGGGTGCTAAGATCCTCTGCTGCAATTTGGTATTTGCCCAAGCACTTGAACGTTTTATCGGCTAATGCCCCACATTCCACTAGTATGTGCTCTGGAGTTTCACTGGACTCATTGCAGAATCTGCGTGGGTCCTCATCTGATAGACCTACTCTCATAAGATGTCCTGAGTTTAAGATGTCACGTAGAAAACGCAGTCAATATGCGGAGTTTATTTTTGTCAAGGCTAAATCAAATTGTATTTACCCAAAAAAAAAATGTCCCATCAAAGAGTGAGATAGACGGCGAGACCTTTGTGTTTATTTCGGTTTTCCCAATCCATTGTCCGTTAAAAAAATGGAGCAAAACTGGTGTTCATATACGACGGAAGAGCTACCCGTCGTTAAAATTACATATATTAAAAAAACAGTTCAAATCTTTTTTACATAAAAATATAATTCATGATGGCAAAATCGTGTACAATGAAGTAAACATGTTTTTTGAAAAATGTTGATTGGTGAAAACTTATATTTGCATTTTCCATCTGCCATTTTGAATGGAAAAGCTAGCTAACGTGAACAATGATGTTTGTTCTTCAATCATGTAACATATATGTATATACACAACTGGAAAACTATCAATTTAATTTTTTTAGCAGTATACATTTTAGGTGTAATATTAGTAGGTATCTCAAAGCATCAGTTACAGGAAAAATTGAACTTAATAGATGAAGAAAAATCCTTATTTCTTGGCCACTGTATATATGTATATATATATATATATATATATATATATATACATGATATGTACATACATAATTTGCCAACAAAAACGTTAACACCGAAAATAATTATTGGTAATGTTTATTTTTATGTTTTTTTTTCATATAAATGTATGTATGTACATCTGTGAAAGCAATTTGGTTTTAGTTCTAATAATATATAAGGAATGGGATACATATTAAACCTTTACTCGGATCCGATAGAATTGTCAGAACAGGCCTTATGGGAGAGCTTTTTCTAACCACTGGTGCCGAAGAATGCCTCTAAAATAAAAATTCAAACCACTGACTGACTTACTTTTCCTCAAATGCGCATATGTACAACCCATCATGACCAGCTTGTATAATCATGTGTGGCCGCCATCAACCATCGCTGTGTGTATGGAAAATATTGTAACGAAAATGTAAAAAATAAAAAGGTGTGAGTACCAGGTGCTCACGGAATATGATGTGTAAACAAACGTTTGTATATGATGTCGGATAAGCAGAGAATGCACTAATACTAAGGGAATCATAAACAGAGAGCGCACTAATATTAAGAATGGTTACGCGTGACGGACGACGGCGAAAAATTTGCCCATACCGAAGCTCAATCGTTGACAGAGTTTCCAATCAAAAATAATAAAAGTGTTGGGAAAATAATCAAAAGTCCGATCACATCCAATTCAAAAGGGTTTTATTAAGCGACTAACAATATAATAGAATATGTAGGTATAACAAAGTTCATAAAGCTTTTACATAATCATAGGAAAGGAACTGTGTTGCCAATATTGTGATACTAGTACTAATTCTATTTCTAATACCACCTCTCAAAACAGTGCCTTTATATGTAAGTATGTTTCAATTTAATTTAAGTAGTATTACTTTAACAATCCAAGTTTAAGCGATAAATATTCATGTTTGGTTTTTAACAAAATCTTTGTGAGTACATCGGCAATCATATCATTAGTTGGAACAAAGCACAAAGTTATTAAAGATTTGTTATAAATTTCTCTGATATAATGATATTTAATGTCAATATGTTTTGATCTTGAATGAAAAACTGGGTTCTTAACTAAGTTCTGTGCGCTCAAGTTATCTCCGTTTAATACTGTTGGACCTCTTAGTGCACAATTGAAACCAACCTCTTCTGTCAAACGCCGCAAGTAAACCGCCTCCTTCGCAGCTGCTCCCAAAGCCATATACTCGGCCTCGGTACTGCTGAGCGCCACTGTCTGCTGCTTTCGAGACTCCCACGATATAGCTGCGCCAGCAAGTAGAAAGACATAACCAGTATATGATTTACGATCGTTAACACAATTGGCCCAATCAGCATCTGCAAACCCTTTAAGAGCTTCACCAGTCTTCCTAAACGAGAGTTTATAATTAATTGTATTAAAAAGATATCTTAAAAGATGCTTAGCAGCTATCATATGTTGTTGATAAGGTTCAACATTAAATTGAGCTAATCTGCTCACTGCATGCTGAATATCAGGCCTGGTTGAAATTGCCAAGTAAATTAAAGACCCAATAAGTGACTGATATTGTTTTGCATCTACCCTCTTGCTTTTCGGATTATCTGGACATTTCCTAAGAACATCCCCTGGATCCAATGGAGTACTACATTTTCTTGTAGACATCATATTATGCTGTGCTAGAAGATTTCGAATGTATTGTTCCTGAGAAAGACAAATAGATCCTGTCTTTTGGTCCCGTTCAATGCCTATACCCAAGAAAAAATCTATCGGACCTTTATCGACGATATCAAAAGCTAATCCAATTGCATGCTTGATGTTGATTACATGGCTTTTCTGTAAACACGCAATTACAATATCATCAACATATACGGCAATAATGTTTTTGTGTCCATTTTCGTTATTCGTATACACACACGAATCAGTTGAGCAACGTTTAAATCCGAGAGCTTTAAGTGTTTCATCCAACTTGCTGTTCCATTCACGGCCGGCTTGCTTCAACCCGTAGATAGCTTTCCTTAATTTGCATACCTTTTTGCCGCTAGAAACATCCTTGAAATTCTCCGGCTGCTCCATATAAATCTCCTCCTTAACTTCACCATTCAAGTACGCAGATGAGACGTCAACATGATGAACTTCTAGGTCATATTCAACGGCAAGAGCTAAAATTAGACGAATGGTGGAGTACCTTACCACTGGCGAAAAAGTTTCCGTATAATCAAGACCAAAGCGTTGGCTGCACCCCTTTGCAACAAGTCTTGCCTTATGGCGAATTGGATTTCCATCTTTATCGCGTTTTATTGTAAACACCCACTTGGATTTTATAGCGTGACGATTGGGTGGCAACTCGACTAAGTCCCAAGTCTTATTTGATTTAAGAGAATAATACTCACAGTTCATTGCCTGTAGCCATTTATCTGCATCTGTTTTGCTTAGAGCTTCTTTTACTGTTGCAGGACTGTCGGACAACTTTAAATCGTTTATGAAGTAGTTATATTTAACATTCTTCGTTCGTGGCCTAAGAATCCTTGCCTCAACTGTATCATTTTCACAATCTTCACCGCCCCCGTCATCATCACTTAAATCGCCGTTTTCGCCATCAACGCCATTATTACCAGCAACATTTTCACCATCATCTGCCTCACCGCCAACATCGCCTATGTCATTTTCATCATCTCCATCTCCACAATCTGTGTTAAAAGAGTCTTCACTATTATTTGAAGAATAACTAATATACTTCTTTGGACTTTGAGAATATTCGTCCCCATTAGATTCGCTGTCTTTCAAGTCCATTAATATAAGATCCTTGCTCTTTCCTTGGCCGATGTTGATTGAATTTTCTAAAAATTTAACATCTCTACTCTTACTAACATTTCTCGTCTTGGGATCATAAAGCCTATATGCTTTAGACTCACTAGAGTAGCCAACCATTACGCATTCTACTCCTCTAGGTTGAAATTTCGATTTTCCTGGCTTTTTGTCTAATTTGAATGCCTTACATCCAAAAACACGCAGATGTCCAACAAACGGCTTCTGTCCATACCAGGTTTCATACGGTGTCTTCGAGTCAAGCAATTTCGTTGGAGAGCGATTTCGCACGTAAACAGCAGTGTTGACAGCTTCTGCCCACAGAGAATCAGGCAAATTACTATCAAGGAGAAGACACCTAGCCATCTCAATCATGGTTCTGTTTGCGCGTTCAGCGACACCATTTTGCTGTGGAGTATACTCCACACTCAACTGTCTCTTTATTCCCTCTGCGGCCAGATAATTTGTGAATTCGGCGTTAACGTACTCACGTCCGTTGTCACTCCTAAGAATTTTAATTTTCGAAGAAGTTTCACGCTCAACCGCAGCCTTGAATGTTTTGAACGCATCAAAAACATCGGATTTAGCCTTAAGAAAATAGACAAACACTTTTCGACTAAAATCGTCTATAAACAGTGTAAAATATCTTGCACCCCCTAATGAAGTGGTTCTCATTGGTCCGCAAATATCTGTATGGATTATTTCTAAAGTCTGTTGACTTCGAATCGCGTTTACTTTTGGAAACGCTGAACTACATAGCTTCCCTTTGTAGCAGATTTCACATTCGATTTGCTTTGGAACATTATCCAAACGCAGTCCTTTTACCATCTCCTTTTTATATAAATCATGCAAACTTTTACAATTTAAATGGCCAAAACGTGCATGCCACAGCAAATAATTATTATCAAATTTATTCATGCAAAATACTTTCGATTTATGTTTTATATTTAACAAATAAAGATCACCACATTTTTCAGCATGCAAAATAAGGTTATTTTTATCATCGTAAATGTCCGCACCAGAGTTATTAAAACGAACAAAATGATTATTCTCAGCAGCTTTACATATAGAAATGAAATTTGTTTTTAACTGTGGAACAAAAAGCGCATTTCTAAGTTCAA
Source organism: Brachyopa scutellaris (assembly GCA_949775065.1). Classification (NCBI taxonomy): domain Eukaryota; kingdom Metazoa; phylum Arthropoda; class Insecta; order Diptera; family Syrphidae; genus Brachyopa; species Brachyopa scutellaris. Next base: position 182,301,046 of record OX459112.1, on the reverse strand, counting down.
TTCTTCGATCATCTGTGACAATTAAAACGGATCCAATGCTCTTCGATTCAATTGCATAATCTGCCGCTAGTTGAATTTTTTCTTTATGTGATCGCATTGACGTAAAAAAACTTTCATTGCAGCACATATGGCAAGTTGAACCGCTATCCAGAACCCAATTGTTCCTATTTAAAATAGAGGAACTATGCAAGTTCAGCATGCCAAATGACACATTTTTATCATTTTTATTAGACGAGCTTTTTGGTACTGTACATGATGACGCAAAATGTCCCCTTCTATGACAATTGTAGCATTTACCTTTTACGCGCTGCTGCTTGTTTTTTGGCTCATGTGCTTTCGGTTGCTGCCGTATAAGAAATGCAGACCCACTTGTGTCTTGCGGATTATCCTCTCGCCGCTTCCCTTCTTCCAAAAGTTTTGTCTTCAGCACGCTAATAGGAAGCAAAGCATCTCTGGACTCTATTGCAACAACAAAATTTTCGAAGCTTTTTGGGAGGCTAGATAACAGAATGATTGCGAGCAACTCATCTTGAAGCTTTATATCGATTTCAATTAATTTATCGGCCGTATCAAAGAATTGGATTAAGTGATTGGAAACTGAACCGCTTTCATCTAATTTTAATGCTAAGAGATGTTTAAAGAGTGTTACCTTTCTAGCGGGACCACTGGGTTGATGAACGTCCGATAATTGTATCCATGCTTCGCTCGCAGATGTGCAGTTTTTTATGTGGCTCAACTGCGTTGACTGTACACATAGTAGAATGGTTGCAAGAGCCTTCTCGTCCTTCTTTATCCAGGTGGAGACGTCGGCAGCATTCTGGTTGTTAGCTGCTAACTCAGGTCGACGACTTTCTCCGGAAACATGTGGCCAGAGTTCAGTATGTATGAGGACAGACCTCATCTGTATCTTCCAGCAATCAAAATTATCATTTGATAGTTTGTCGATCTGATACATAGACGAACTCATTTCGCGCCAAATTAAATTTTTAAATTTACTATTCACGAATTTTACTTATATGTACTTCTAGTATATTAAGACTAACTTAAAAATCACGTGAGTCTGGGCCCATAACCTTTGTTGGGAAAATAATCAAAAGTCCGATCACATCCAATTCAAAAGGGTTTTATTAAGCGACTAACAATATAATAGAATATGTAGGTATAACAAAGTTCATAAAGCTTTTACATAATCATAGGAAAGGAACTGTGTTGCCAATATTGTGATACTAGTACTAATTCTATTTCTAATAAAAAGTATATTAGAACTATCGAAAAAAAATAAGAACTGTGTTCATTTACTCGTAATTACAATCCAGTGGTCAAATCTGAGCAGGAATTTCGTACCAATATAAACATCAAAACAGTGTTACCATTATTAAGTCAAAGCAAATCCTTACAGCTTTTCCTGTAGTTTTTGTCAAAGAGCTTTGGGGTTTTGTGCTTTGAGGAAAAATAAATGAATTTGAGTATGTGAGGGTGTTGCTGTTTGATTTTTTTTCGAGTTTCTTGTTTTTCTGGGGAAACCGTAAAAATGCAGTTAAACAATTTTTCGCTTATTTAGCTTTATATTGAAGGTTTATTTATGCCAGATGAATGTTGGATGTGGAAACGCAAAGTGAGTATTTCGTTTCGTTTTTAGTTTATATCTCGTAAGCTAATCCTTTCCGATACATAGCATTGATAGATCGAAATACTGGATGAAATGTCCGCCACAACATACTAAAATTTCATATAAATCGATGTGGTATCCACTTATCTTTATTTCGTTCAAAAAATTGTGTTGTTTCCAAATCAGCAAGCAGCTGGTAACCCTACGTGTATTGCTCTCCTATTTTTGGCGATTTCTCATGCGTACTATGGTTACCCAGTCAGAGCTTAAGACAGGGACACGGTTATGCAAGATATTGCAACCAGACTGAGAGACAAACGTCCTTTCTACCCTGTACTTACAATTCTATTGGAACAGAGTATGTTTAGTGGGAAATTAATAGAAAACTTAATTTAATCCAATTGATAAAACAAACAGCTTACATTCTACTCACCTCTGTATAAACGTCAAAAATTAGCCCGTGAATACAATTTTAACGCCATTGACACACGGCCTAAGTAAGTTTTGAGTGATAAACTAAGCACACGGTGTTCACTGCATATGGTTGGAACTTTCAACTTCCGGGTCAACTACTGTGAGTGGAATGTAACTGTGTACGGAATGTCACAGTTTTAATCTCTTTCAGTAGACGATGCCACGCGATAGCTGTACCCAGCTGTATTCTGTTTTTTAATATCATAGCTATTTAGGTTAAGAGTCCATGTTGGTGATGAATTTCAGCCTTAAAAATATATCTCAGGTGTTCTAACAGTTCTAACAGAACGAAAATGAAGAGAGTTTACAATGATTCGAGTTCCACTTGTAATCTACTAATTGAAAACGGTTCCGACGAATCAACTCGTTAGCTTCACCGCAAGGCATTCAACCATTTCATTCACCTCAAGAATGTTCTGTAATCAGCAAATCACTAACCGATTGGATTGGATTTTCCTTTGACAAAGGTGGCAACATTCTGCTGAAATACTCAGACTCAACACAAAGAAGCCATTGTACTGCTTTCAAGTATGTATGTAGATACTCCCCTCCTTAACATAGTTGCTTCTTTGAAAATTGAAAATTGTGAATTCCATTTAAAGAGCGGATTCCTGATTAATTTATTAAAATCCTGTCTCCGTTCTGTTTAAATTTGTTTTATTTTTCGAAGCGGCTTTTAGCCAGCCAACTCATCAATTAATTCAACTTCAAAATAAGTCCTGACACTAATCACTGACTAGGGAGAAGATCTTACCAACTTTTTCAATATCTCACACTCATCTTTCGAAAGTCGAAATTCCCCCAAACACACATTGAGAGGACTCGTACCCGCGATTCCTTATTATAAATTCCTTTGTAAATTATTGGATATCTCCCAATTGGGCGATGCGCAAGCATCTTCATTGCAAATTACCACATAAGCAAATTTTCCAAACATTCTTTGCGAAAGTATCATACTTTCGCGTAATCATAAATTATCCATAAACGCCATGATTGAAATAACCGGCAGCTATTTGCCGGCGAGAAGTGAAACTCTTTCCTCTTTTCATTTAGAGAAAAGTTCAGTTTTCTCCTTTTTTTGCATTTTACTTGTTTTTCTTAGTTGGTATCGTCTTTAGCATTAAAGTGATTAAAATTTAATTGCTAACACTTTTATACGCTCTATTCTGCCATCGGAACATCATTCGCTTTCAAATAATGAACTACGTACGAGTACGAATACGAGTGTTCGGGGTCTCATTACGCAAAGAGAAAGTAAACAGAAAATATTGCAGAGTTTATATTGTACCCTATAATTGAAAATGTATGAACAAACAACACTTGTGATTAGAGGTGAATTAATTGATAGGGTGAACAGAAACAGTATTTAGCTGAAATCGTAAGGCTTTTTTTTCAGGAATTGTACAAGATGGCTGCAATTTGAAGGAGTTGGAACCAACTTCAAAGCCAATGCCGATGAGTTGCAAAATAAGCGACAGGGTCTTGGGAGTTCCAAGCAGAACTGTCTATTAAAGAGAATAATTAACTTCTGATCCAAATTTTATGCTAGCTCCAAATGTCACATCTAGTTGCTCTATGTTTGGTAGATTTATCTGACATACAGTATTCGCGGTAAAGTTCCGATGTTGAAAGCACCCATCAAAGCAGAATGTTACAACATGGTTTGTTGAGTGTGTGAACCTTTAACTGCATATTCCTGACATTGATAGACAGAGAGCACAGGATCTTCAGTATGTTGGAAGTCTTAGTTAAAGATGATACCGAATTCGATTTTCGCCCATCAATCTTTGGAAGTGCTTCGCTTTATATTTATGTAGTAGTTGTCTCAGAAATATTTTTGGGAAATAACAACAAAAGATTAACAATTACAAAGTTCGCTAGGTTGAACCAAGGGATAAGAAAAGTGGATCTCCCCCGGAACTTGGAACGCAATCATATTAGAAGAGTTAAGGCCAATAGAGAGTTAAGATTTGAAAGCGCATATATTTGTTTTCATAGAATGGCCAATAATAATGACTGAATGTTTAATTCTAAACAGATAACATATTATTCGCATACCACTTTCACAAACATATACTAACTTGGAAAGCATATTTGTTACTATGTATGTATATCCAGCTCATTACCCGGTAACCTCAACCTTAAAATGCCTTCAAGTTGAGTGGTTGTCAGCATTTAATAAACTTCGCTACTCAACCTTTTTATACTGAAATTCTTTCCCATTCAAAACCTCTGCGTGAGACAGACAGCTTTTCATTTTTGCCAGTATTATAACATGATAATAATTTTAATTTAATGTGGCCGCCGTGGCCGTGCTGGTTAGTGCGTTGGACTACCACGCAATGCTGCCCGGGTTCAACTCCTGGGCGGGTCTAACACCTAAAAGAGTTATTTCCCTCTACCACCTCTTTCGAATGCCTGACAAGCATCAAAGAGTATCATTTGTCACAATTGAGCTTCTCAACTCGCCGTTCGGAGTCGGCAAAAAACTGTAGGTCCCTTCCGTGCAAAAAATATAACACGCACACACAAATGGTTGGGAGAAGCAGGCCCAGGTTCACCTCGAGCTGTAGCGCCAACTAAATAAGTTATAATTTTAATTACTTTTTCTTTTTCTGTCTCACACAGGAATATGTCCGATATCTTCTGCTACACTTATATAATTACAGTATCTGCCTATGAGTCCGAGCCTTTTGGCGTGTTTGCCTAGAAGGCAATACCCGGATAATATTCCTATTTATGCCCCGCTAAGTCTAAGTCCTTTTACGGTTCAGCATAGGCAAAAGTGCCTTGAAAACCTTATGTCCTACAATGTTAGTCCATTTATGGTCAGGTGTTCTCGTAATCATATCTTTTACCTTTGATTCAATGCAGCTTAGTGGTGGAGCAACTTCCACCGCCTCGGATAGTGGAAGCGTCCCCCATTTAATTGCCAACATAGTCTTACCCGATTCTGCGTGCATAATGCGCTGAGCATTGTGCGGCAGCTCCTGAATAGTGCCGATTCAATAGTGCACGATACTAGCGCTTTAAGCGCAGCCTGGCTGTCGATTTAAATATCCATATCCTTACTAGATTTTCGTTTCATGTTCAGAAGCCATGCAGCTCTAAGTACGACTAGAAAGTCGTAAAAAACGCTGTAGGTATCCGGGAGTCTTAAGTATACCTTTAGATCTGATTCCATAGGTACAGTAAATACCAGACTCCGTACCGCTTGCGGAGTTACTGTGTTGTTTGTTCACTCTTCACGCACAAGGTTTAAGGTTGTGTACGGTGTGTTAAAATCAAGACAGTGAGATGTCATATTTTCTGGAAATAACAACTATTTGCCCTATAAAATAAAATAATGAAAACACAACTTACACAGCGCACGTATGCAAATACAATTCAATCTGGTGTTCTAATAGAATCTGAAGGAAGCAACCTTTCCTTCTTCCATGTTCTACAGAATCTTTATCATCTTGTAGTATATACGCAAACATCGAGTAGTACAACAGAAGCACATCATCTTGAGTGAGGATATTTTCAAAAGATGAAGAGTTTTAAAGACGCAACATGGGAAAGTTCCTTGGCTCTTGTATCCTTGTATCTTTTATCCAGGATATTCAACATTCACGACACTCGTAGCCTCGTAGAAGTACATATTTGAATATTTGCAGACACAATTTAAGCTTGTGCACAGCATATCCTGGTACACACACAGGAAACTTCCTCCACTCTGTATACGTACATATGTATGTATGTATGTTTGTTTATCCGATTTATTTTTTATCGTAACTTGTCTTTCCAACGAAATCAGTTTTGGTTGATTGCCCAAACTGCAGCGCGAGGATGTTCAATTAAATATAAGGAAACGTGGCAATTTAATTTAATTATGAAAACTACGACACACTTGCCACAAATCATCTGCGAGATTTCCGTTGGATATGCGAGTCCTCAAGAAGATATATCGAGCTCATGAATTTCCTCGTTGTTTTTTCGTGCGAGGAAGATATTCTCCCTGTCTGTAATTGAAAGTGAAAAATATCCTTCAAAACGCATTTGCTAATACCATTAGAAAAACAACGGTCATGCTTAAGGATGAAAAGGAACATTTCGCTCCTCTTCGAAAAGATAATAAGCAGCAAGCATGATACTGTGGTGTGGGTGTAAGTAAGTGTGGGGGTGATAGAGTGAATATAATTTTGTTAAGGGAAACAAAGCTGGATTTTTATATTCCCCAATGACCCGTTGTTCTCATACCTACGAGTATATAAAGCTTCAATAATAAAACACAAATATTTAGTGAGTTGCTCGTGCGGGCATTTCTGATTTCTAAACATGAAATTTCCTGAGGGAAGAAGAATAAAAAACACGTGTAATACGGCAGAGCATGGTTTACGAAATACTCAACTGTCTCCGGAGAGTTCCAAAGATCGGTGTGTTTAGTTTTATGTGGGGCATCGCATGCAGCTATACATTGGTTCCCTTGTGTACCAGAAAAAGCTTAATGGCTCTTCAACTTGTTCAGAGATGGTTGTGACATGGAAGTATGGAAAAATCTGCAAAAATCTATGCCAGTGAATGGGAATTTGAAGAGCTTTTATGGCTTTTTAATTGAATGCAATTTTCGTGGTTAGATTTAAAATACGTATGTAGTTGAATCAGTTGAAATAGAAAAAGAATTTATTAAATTCAAAGGGATATGTTCAATTGGCAATTAGTTTTCATTTTGACAGAACTGAATTTGCTTGGTCAACTTTAGGGGGCATGTGCTTATACTCTACGTTAAATATATAAAAGCTTTTAATTGCTGTATTCAAAACTTATAGCTGTTAAAATTATATTTTAATTCTTTTTTTCACCAGTTACCCCTTTGGACTACTCGAATGTAGCTAGCACTTTCTAGAGAATTTGAAAAGTCACGTAACAACTTACTTACTTACCTAGGTGGCACTGTAGTCCGGGTGGACCAAGGCCTCAACCAACGGTCTTTTGAAAGATTGTTCCTCGTATGTTGCCTTGTGAGTTTCGAACAATTCTTTCAAGTATGATGTTGAATAAATCGCATGAGAGTGCGTCACCTTGTCTGAATCCTTTTTTGACATCGAAGGTCCCTGTGAGGTCATTACCGATTTTGATGGAGCAGCGAGCTTTCTCCATTAGTCATCCTGCACGGATGAGTTTGGCAGGGACCTCAAAACTCGACAAGTCTCTCTCTATACAACAGTTAATCTCCCCAGATGCTTCTATAGGCGGCTTTGAAATCGATGAACAGGTATCTATTTGGACTTCTTGGGTTTTTTTTTTCAGGAGCTGCCTAAGGCTACCAATCGCAACGTATCATGTGCGCACACTTACATTAAAAGCTATGTGTTCTATTTTTTGCGACTGAATAGTCGTTCGACTGCAATCGCATGTGTGTACCAAGCCTAAGTGTGAATTCATGGTGAACTTTCCTGGCCTAAAACCGTCTATCAGTGTCGCCAGTCATGTTGTTTTAGGTTTCAGGCATTTACACGATATGACAGATAAGATCTTGTAGGCGATATTGTAAGCAGTTTAGGGGATCTCTTTTCCTGTGGATCGGGCAAACGATGCTGAGATTCCATTCATCAGACACATTTTCATCTGACCAAATCTAGAGATGAGTTAGCTTATGCTCTGTATCAAGTCATCTCCAGCTGCTTTCCTAGCAGAGGAAATGCGAGGCATTCTGATCAATGACAATTGAGTCATACTTGAAAATGGGAATTTCTATAGTTTCTTAAAGAATTGTCTCTCGTTCTTGTCCTTAATGTGGTCGCACTGTGTGTAAGCATTATAACGGTATTCATGTGAGAGAATTTCCCTTCTATGACGAAATAGTGCCTCGGTGGTTCCTATTATATTCTGATCTGGACACTTTCACCTTATCACTGCAGTATCTGCTGGATTTGTATGCAAGGCCCAGTGCTTTGTAGGTGTTGTCTCAGCTTACAAGTCTTGTTAGGATTTTAAGACTGTTTCGTTCGGTTCAGCCAAATGCATAGTTTGGATCTTTTGCGGTTACAGTTGCCGCATCACCTCTCGTTTTGGCTTATTTTAGTTCTCGAAGTTCATCTTTCTACAAAAAGTCTCTAACACTTTCTTTTGCCTCTTCATTACATTCCACTCCAACATGGACTAGGTTATGTTAGGTTAGGTTGAAAGGGGTTATGAGGCTGAGCCATCATAAAACACAAGGCACTGTAATGGGCCCGTCGTGATCCACTGGGATTATCGTATGATGGGCTATCGTATGATGACATTAAATTCCCTGCAAAATCTTAAGATTTTACTATGGCCAGTTTGGCCAACCTCTTCTAGAAGTAATTCCCTAAAGATTTCTTTCGAGAACGAGCAATAGCCTGACAATCACAAAGAATTTGTTCGTTACTCTCCGATGTACCTACATACATATGTATGTCATTGTAGTATCTCCATTCGTCCGTGTTTGAAAGTCACCTTCTATTAACATGTTTCCTCAACAGACAGTACCCGGGGAGTATTATTATTGAAGGATGAGATTAGATTATTAGAGTTCTTTACTTTGCCCTATTTAGTCCAAGGATTATCCATCCAGGTTCTATTGTGATCTATGATGGCTTTAGATACCATATGTCCCTCTATTCTTGACCACCTATGGTCTGCCATGTGTTGTTGAGTTCTGCCCTGATGCCGCCCCCATCCTTGCTAGCACATCTGCAAGTTTATTTTCCTCTACGCCAGAGTGCCCAGGTACCCAATATAGTTTGACCCTGTTCTTTCTGCTTAGTGCTTTAACCACAGAGTGACATCCTACTACAATACATGATTTTATTGCTCTATCTAGGCCGCGCTCTAGATGTCGATCTAGATGATGATAACTCCATATCTTCACAGCGATCTTCAGAATGTTCCTACGTGATGTTATTCACACTTAGTTTCCACTATTGGCATTCTAAGAAATTGCTGGCTTAAAAAGTTTCCATACATAAATGTGTTGGAAATATAGTACCAAGAAAGCTGAACAAACTCAATGGGTAAGGCCCAAAAGTGACACTAACAACAGATCTCACAAAAAGAATCCTGGAAACTCTGGATCATATTTAACAATGTCGCATGTAAATGGTCACACTATAGATGGGTACCAAAAGACTATTCTCCATGAACAGATACAAACAAAAAAAAACTTTTAAGATACAACAAAATGTCCTGCATCCTCAGCATTATGTACAAGATCCACTTATCGCGCATATCGAGGGCCACTTTTCACCGCCCAAACAATTCCATACTCTTATACGAATAGTTCGATGTCTGAAATACCAGCTTAAGCTACAAATTTGTCAATGTTAATCGGGGTCATTCTATTGCTTATCGAAATCGTTCAACCAATCGATTTCAGTTCACTAAAAACACACTTATTCCATTCATTTCTTTAATGCACTCCGCTTAGCTCCTCCATTGTGGTTAAACGAAATAAATTCGAAGATAAATCGCTGTCGGAGTATTCATGACCAAGCATAATCCAGCAGCTTCCATAGCAGAATACAACATTAAAGCTACGATAATCTGAAATTGGATGCTTGTTCTGTTAGCCCTAAGGCGATTCCACTTTAATTCATCTAAACGTGACAAAGGATTCCGAATTTTTGTATTTCTTTTTTTTTTTTTTTGCATTTCCCAAGGCATCCGCTCCAAGTAAGAGTAGTAGTACAACGGCACTTAAAGCGTAGAGGAGCAAATACAGTTCGTAATCTCTGGCAAGTGAATGAAACTGTTTTCTTTTTTGTAACGAATAAGGTTTCCATAATCTCACAGTCCATTGGATGGACGCACTTTCAAAAATGAACACCCACATCTTGTCCAGTGTCTAACAACACACCATCGAAAGTATTAACATGTCGTATCGGAACAATACCGCTTCGGTAAAATATAACCACATGGACGTGCAGCAAATCCTTCTTTTTTGTTTCCTTCTTATTGGAACAGAGAAAGAGAGACAGAGAGATGAAGTGTCAGAAACTTCAACCATTATCTTTAAAGGGGGAATATTTTTTGCTCTAGGAAAGTAGGAAATTTTGCTGCCCAGTCACACAAAAGCGTACACCCATCCTGTGATCAGAGCACAGAGGACACCGGTGTCATGAAAATTATCAGTCTGACAAGAGACATGCTTCCACAGAATCGACTTGTCTACTATCTCTCTCTCCCTCTCTCTCTCTCTCTTGTCTACCTCTGAGCTGCTATTGACAGTGACACTTGCGGGTTTGATAGGTGTCATAGTGCAGAAGGACAAATTTGCCAAGGGATTAGAAATTCTGTTACTCGTTCAAGGATAGGGCCATTTTATTTCAGCTCCTTCTCCTCCTCTTTGTTTCCAAAGCAGGAGCTATGAAAAATTACATTTATTATTATTTGTTTCACTTGAACCTTTAACGTTTTTGCAAAAAAAAAAAAAAACAAGGACGATGCTGGAGCAAATATTCGTAATTGGCGCGATGTCGTGGCGTTTTATCTGCTTTCCTGCGAACATAAATCACCTTATATAATTATAGGTAGGAATGGAGGAATCTACATCCAGGGGACGGTGTCCCGAATATTTTTTCGAGCGGATAAAGCACTTCCGTGCAAGTAGAGCGACAAGGAAATCAATGCGAAGGGCAAACGAGTGAACGCACAGACTGATGAATAGCTAAAGGACGATTTCAACGACGACCGACGAGTAGGGACGCAAATCGATGATGGCCAAGCGAGGTGGACTACACGAGCGATGGGAATGGGAAGGGAATATTGAAGCGCAACACCATGTGCAACAATCCGATGTGAATGTCACGTACATACTTTTAAGGGATTATTATTTCGAGTTTTTAATTTTTGTTTATTGCATGTGATGGCACGTGATGTTTATTCTATCTGTGCGCAATCGTGCGAATGGAATAATTTTTTTTTCTTATTTTATGTATATAAAAAAAAAGTATTGGCACTAATTGTAAGCGATTGCAGGTAAATATTGTGGATTACATATTCAGTTGAGTGGACATATAATTGAATTTGGTTGATTGGAGATTTTTTTATTATTTGGTTGCTCCCTTATTTTCCATTTGATTTACAATTTTTTATTGAATAAAAGCACAAAGTGAAATTATGCTGGGATTTTGTGGCCTGCATTTCGAAAATATTTTATTTCAAGTGTACCAGTATGAGTACCGTTTGGACTAGTGTGTTAGCATAGTGTTCACGTTTATGCGCATATGAAACAGTTCGTATCGTTCCTATGAGAGGGCGCCACTAGAATTAGATCTATATCATTTTTAGTTAGTACCAACCTACAAAAGATACGTGTATAAATTTGACAGCTGCCGGACTATTAGTTTGTGAGTGAAGCAACTTTTGTTACTTTGAAAAAAAAAAGTGGATAAAAAGGAATTTCGCGTGTTAATGAAACACAGCTTTTTTATGAAAAAAATGCTGCTGATACCAAAAAGTGGCTTAATGAGTGTAATCCAGACTATGCGCCAGGCTAAATTCCTTACAGGCTGTATGGGCACCGAAGACGATGAACGCAGTGGATGCCCAAAAGAGACTGTTAAGGACGAAAACATCAACAAAATCCACAAAATGATTTTGGATGATCATAAAATAAAGTTGAACTGAGATAGCTGACACTCTAAAGATATCAAAGGAACATGTTGGACATATCGTTAATGAATATTTGGGTATGCGAAAGCTCTGTGCAAAGAGGGTGCCGCGCGCGAGCTCACAATCGATCAGAAACAACAACGAATTGATGATTCTGAGCAGTGTTTGATAAGTTATTCAATCATAATAAACCCGAATTTTTGCGTCGATATGTGACAATGGATAAAACATGGTTCCATCATTTCACTCCGGAATCCAATCGACGGTCAGCCGATCAGACTGCACGCGGTGAACCGAAGCCAAAGCGTGGAAAGACTCAACAGTCAGCTGGCAAAGTTATGGCGTCTGTATTTTGGGATGCGCGTGGAATAATTTTCCCATTACCCAGCGTTATTGGCGTGTTTGAAGGACGAAATCGCGGGAAAACGGCCCCATTTGAAGAAGAAGAAAGTACTGTTTCATGAAGACAATGCACCATGTCACAAATCAATGAAAACGATGACAAAATTGTATGAATTGGGCTTCGGATTGCTTCCGCATCCACCGTATTCTCCAGATTTGGCCCCCAGCGACGACTTTTTCCTGTTCTCACCCCTTAAAAGAATACTCGCTGGACAGAAACTTAGCGCCGAAGAAGAGTTAATCGCCGAGACTGAGACTTATTTTGAAGCAAAAGACAAATCGTACTACAAAAATGGTATCGAAAAGTTGAAAGATCGCTATAATCGGTGTATCGCCCTCGATGGCCACTATATTGAATAATAATATTGATTTTTTCAAAATAAAATGGTTTTTTCTTTAAAACCATACGAACTCTTTCAGCCGAACTGTTATAATTCACACGGTAAATATCTTAACTAATAGTTCTGCCCATTAAGTTCTGTAAAAATTTTCGTCGTTTTTGACATAGTTATTTTAAAAAAAGACAAAGACAAAGAAAGGAACATTAATATGTCTTTGTAGTTATTTTTTTAAAATCATTTATTAAAATAATCGTAAAAGATTTTGAGAAAAATACTATGCTCTCAACATCATCGTTTCATTTCATCTTGTGTCGTGCTTTTTAGTTAGCTTTGCCCATAGTTGGCAGTTTCCCTACTTTCTTTTCCAACTCTTCGGCAAACCCGTTGCTTTCTACAACAGACTGACCAGGCATCCAACAAAATCATACCTGGTTCTGCATAATGCCGTTAGCATTATTCCACACTTTCTTCGTTGCATTATTAGGACCACTGGAGTCCTTAGTACGGCTAGAACTTCTGCCTGAAAGAGGCTGAAGGCATCCGGGAGTCTTAAGGATACTTTTAACTCTGTGTTCATGCAAAATATACCAGTCCCCGTTTATTTTACAGTTTTAGATCCGTCCGTAAAGACTGCAGTGTCTATATGCCAAGTAACTGTATTATTCGTCCACTTTTCCCGTACAGGGTTTTATTGGCTTTGCCTAGCCGGGTAAAAATAGAAAAGAAACAAACAACAACAACAAAACCAAAGGAAACAACTTTCTATTCTGTCATCACGATCGAAAAATTAGAACCGTTGCAAACTCAATTTTATATTTGTTATCAGAACAGTAAGTCCTATCTCCACGATTAAAAAATATTAAGTAAGCAAAAACAACTAAAGGAATAAATAGGAAAGACAGAAACAAAATCCAGAGGAAACAAATTTCTTTTCTATCATCACGATTGAGAATAGAACAAAAAGGAACAAAAAAAAAAGTTGCCCCCGTCAGGAAAAGAAACGGGAACCTATGTGATGAGAAGCCGACATACCATACACTGAGCTACTGCCCATCTCATGAAATGAGTATCCAATTTGGTATATATTTCTCTGGTAACACTTTTAAAGCACACATTTTCAGCACAAACATCAAGCGGTTAGACATATTAATGTCAAAAAAAACCAATTCTGATCAAAAACTTAACCATGCATCGGCTAAGGATGCAAACCTCGTAAATCCATTTTTGTAAATTGTGCAGGACAGTGATGCATTTTATGATTTAAGATGTTTTCTTTTTCGTCTTTCTTGCCATTTAATACAACAATTAAATGCATTTTTTTGAATCCAGACATAGATTTCAATGCCTACTTGATACATTTTCAGAAATCTAATTTTTGGCAAAAAGTGGATTTACGAGGTTTGCATCTTTAGCCAACGCATATTGATTTCGCGCCATTCGATTCCCTTTTATCTAGTTCACTTTTATGAAACAACAAATGACAGAAATTAAATTCCATTGCAAGATAATGGAACTCATTAGTTTTTATATTTCCTATTATGTTTCGGAGAAGTACACACATACATACTAATAATAAATAGTTTTCTTAAAAACACATCCCACCCGCAGTCTCAAATGCAACAGCTGGGAAACTTAATTTCACATTATGTATGATAATCACAATTTCATTTATAAGCTAAAACTGATTAAATTTTGTTTATACACATAAATGTATGTATGTATGTATGCTTGAAAGAGTCCTGCACGCTGATTATTCAATTAATACCGGAGCTACGCGAAGTACAACGTGAGTGCTGTCGTCAGTTTTACTATAAAATTTCCTCTCTGGGCGGTATTAAAAATCATTTCTATCCATACAATTCCGTTCGCCATCCAACAGCTAACAATAACCCATGCACAGCGAAATCCTTAACAAATATGTTAGAAACTAGAATCAAAATGCAATTTATGAATCGTTATTGTATCTACGGTCTGCCGCAAGCAGAAAATACGCGTAGCACTAGTTAAACTATAGAGCTCCCTGGCTGCTGCAGCTGCTGATGTTATTTTATTAATATTGCGACGATTTAACCCAATGCTGTGCAACCTGCAACAGAACGAAAATGCATACAAATGGCTGGGGATAGCTACATATATTATTTTATATAAAATGCCATTAGGTTTTATTGATGACAGGCGATATTAGGAGCATTAGCATTTTGTGGCGATAGTATATAGGTGTTGAAAAATTGATTAACGTTTACCGAACCAGTGATGTATTTTCGAAATTTTGTTTACTCTATATGGGTTGAAAGCAATATTGCTAAAAAAAACACCGACTGAAAAGTTTAATGATCAGTTTAAATAAAACTCCTTAGAAAAACCAATACACCACACCTCCCACCCTACCTCCTCCCTAAGTAACTTGTTTTTGATGTGTGTTTTCAAGTTGTATTCAATTTCCTTTTGACTGAGTCAGACTTGTTTTTGAGTTTTTGAAATTTTTGAAAAAATTACATGGGTTTCCTATAACAAGGGTGGCCAAACTTTTAGGCTCGACTTTCCACTAAAATTGGTTACACGTGCTACCTACCCACTATATTTACTTGGAAGAAAATATGTACATACACTAGCCAGAATGGATACGCAAAACCACTTGTGAAAGATTGTATCCTGCTACTTCACCAATAGAAGGTTGAGATATAAAACCGAAGAAGGATACAAGTACCAAAAAATCTCCGCGGGCCTCCACAAGGATCAGTACTCGGCTCTCTACATTGGAATATCATTATGTACGATGCAGTTCTAGAATTAACACTGCCACCAGAAGTAAATAATCGGATTCGCCATTGTTACTGTTACAAAAGACATTTGCAAGATACAGTCAGTAATAACCGCCGGCCTAGAATTAGAATATAATAAAACGGAAGGTTTCCTAATAATTAGCCGGAAAACTGTGGAATATGTTGACATAATGGTAGGAAATCAAACTATTAGAACGGAAGACTTTGTAAAATACCGAGCAGTAATACTCTACAATAGACTTAGCTTTAAGCCTCACTTCGACCATTCGGGCAAAAAGGCATCAAAGCTTCAGTCAGCACTTTCTGCAACACTGACAGACATCGGAGGACCCTGATATACTGGAGAAAACTTAAAATCCAAGGTAGTAAGCTTTCTGAGATAGAGTGCAGTGCAGTGTTGTTACATTTTTTAAGAATGTGTTAATATATATAACACTAGCTGACCCGTGCTCGTCTCGCTTCGCCCGCCTGCAACTTTTTACTAATTTGCGAAACTTATTTCCTCAAGAGCGATTTAAATGATTTTTTAGAAATTCTAAATATGTTCTTTAACTTTCTAATATACATACCAGGAAATCAGAAGCTTTAATAGACTGGTACGATCACAAATTATTCTGCGGGCCTATACTAAAGTATCCACAATAACAAACAATTTTATTAATGAACTACCCGAACCCGTGCCCGCCTTGCTTCGCATTCAATGGGAGCGAAGAAACATCAAAGTACATATGCCCCTATTCCGTAAGACAACTTTTGTTAAGTTGAGTTGTAATTTGGTTGAAATTTAAAATTCGGTATTACTGAACACAACTCTGAGAAAAAGACTTGCCTGTCAACATAAAACCAAGATGGCGAATCCTCTCTAGAGTTGTGTGGGAATTTTTCTGGTATTATGGTAGACAACGCAGTTATGTTTTGGTTGCTAGAGCTGTCAAAAACTAACAACTGGGTTTAAGCAGTTGTTTGAGAGTAAATGTTGAGATACGAAAGATGGAAAATGGACAAAAAGACGTATATCGGACAAATGAAATAATGCAGTATTATTAATAACGTCATTAAACAATGTGTGCAGCTTAAAAGCATATAGTCCACATTAGTTGGAGAAAATAGTTTTACATCTTCAGCACTCGGAACTGGTAGTGGTATTGCAATTGCAATCGAGCGTCCATGCAAATTTAACAAATCTTTGGTTTCGATTTGAACAAAGCAAAATGCTTCTGTGTTCAGTACAAAAACACTTGTAAATATTTAAAAATAACAGAAGTAATTTACACATTGCAAATGCATATTCTTTACTTAGCATTTTTTTAGTTGGAATTGGAATATGTCACGGATAGATTTTCATATGCGCACAACAATAACAATATTATCTGCATCATTATTATCATTAAAAAAAACAAATCAAAACTTATTTTCATTCTGTTTTTATTGAATATTGAGTTTCTGTTGGCAAAATTATTTTCTACTTCGACCACCAGAGGTCAGATTTACGTTAAGTAGTCAATTTGTAGTTGTCATTCGCATCTAAAAGTATGCAATATTTTTTACAATCACAACTGAAAAAGGTTGTTTTATGTAATATGAAAAATTCGTTGAGTTGCGCGAAAGTGGAGTTGAATGACAGCCAACTCGAATAAATTGAGTTGTGTTATGGAATAGGGGCAATATTTGTGCCATATTAGTCCAGAAAATTTTATAATCAATTTTTTTGATTAATTGCATTTTATCAATGTCGTATCAATGTGTTTCAGCCCCTTAGTGCAGATTTCATAGTTCTCAAAAACCAACATGCTCTAAAATGTTATAAAACATCATCTACTATAAATAATTGATAATTGCTACATTATATTCTAAATAAATATTTTTTTTTACAAAATGTAAGGTTGCCTTGCCTGGTGCATAAACAAATACATTTTTACTTTCGCTGACATAGGAAAGAAACACGTATAATTGACCGTGTGAGAAGCAGCCGGTGGTGAGGTCCAGGCCCGCAGTACACAGTGATTGTCCCTGCGCCTTATTTATCGTCACCGCAAAGCAGACGCTGATGAGAAACTGCAAACGCTTAAACTGAAACGAAAAAATGTTAGGTATGGTCGGAATTCGAGGAATAAATACATGTTCGCCGGCACCACAGCCCGTCAACACTTTCGCTTCCACCAGATTTAATTGCAGAGTTGTAACTCTAAATCGGGTGCCTTTACATAACTTAAGTGGGCTCAAATTTTTTAGAAGAATAATAGGTACACCCACTTTTAGTTTTAATTTATATGATGGAATCCCTGGAGCAGATAAAGAATTTAAAAAGTCGACCAGATAGCTGGTTGTTATTTGTTCGTCCATAACCCGGTTGATTGACATGTATTCTGCACTTTGACCATCAACACGTGCCAGTACGTAAGAACTATCGTAACTACTGACAACGCCACAGCCATGGGCAATATTACCTTAGCTTCGTACTAATGAACAACAAATGCCATATAGCAAATACATATACACACATTCATACATATCGCACTAATAATACAATACTGCTGTAACTCAAAATTTGTAAAATTTGAGATATCATCATATTCAAATGTAAAATTCACTTCCCTACGCGTCAATAAGCCGTCGTAGAATAGTGCAAGAAACAATATATTTATTAATAATCCTAATAAGTTTTTAATTTTTTTTATAATCTATAACAGGAAGTAAATACTCAGTGTTTCAATGATTCAGAAAGAAGCCATATTTTGAGTTCCGACAGCATTGCATTATAAGTGCGATATATGAACCAAAATTAACTCTTAAAAAAAACAACAGGAGTTCATTTTGGGTAGAATATTAGTTTTTGGTATTTTTTTTTTAAATTTGTTAATAATATTTATAAACTGAAAATGCAATTCTCTTTCTTTTGACACCTCATTTGTTAAGATTGGTTGAGTGTGAGACCCGCAAAGGCTTATGATGATTGTAGCACATTGAAGTGCAAAACAAATGATCACGTCAGAGCGCGTACACACACACTATTGCAACGATACCCACTGCTGCACGGCTGCTTTGAGTAATTGTTTTGAACATTGCTCAGCCTCAGGACAGCGCAGAAGGATGTTTTACACCTCAAATGAATCAGTGGAAAATTTACTAAATTCACCTGTTTATTTTGTTTTTCAATCCGATAAGCCATTTTTGAGTTAGGGCTGAATAATTATAATTTTCCTTTCAAATATGCAGTTTTTTTCAATATTTTCTTAAAAACATGACATTTTCCGGGATAAAAAGTATAAATGATATGATCCAAGAACATAAGCAATCACTATGTCAATGTTTCATCAAAATCCGTCCAGTAGTTCTAACGTGATGCGCGAACAAACAGTTTTTAATCTACAGTGTTATTATATGTACGTATAGATATGCGTCGGGGTCAACTGTAAATGCCTTCGCGTTCGACCAGTGGACCGCGGTTTGGCCAGCTATGTCCTATAAGATAAAATCAGAGACCCTTCTTCTGACATTTTAACATGAATATCTCCTGAGCACCGTGGTGTAGTGGGTAATGCTGCCCGGGTTCAATCCCAGCAAAACACCTAAAAGTTTTTTCACGGTGCCATTTCTTTGGAATGTCTGACAAGCATTCAAAAAGCATCATTTATCACGAGTAGCTTCTCAACTCGCCGTCCGGAGTCGGCAGAAAACTGTAGGCCCGTTCGATTTGTGTAAAAATATAACACGCTCATACAAATGGTTGTGAGAAGTAGGCCCTGGTTCACTCCGAACTGGAGCGCCACCTAAAGAAAGAAAGAAGAAGTCTGCTGAAATAAAATGTATTTTGTCTATTTCTGTAGTTACTTACTTAGATGGCGCTAAAGTTCGAGGTGAACCAGGGCCTGCTTCTCACAACCATTTGTGTGTGGGTAATATATTTTTATATGAATGGAAGTGATCTACAATGGCGCCATGAAAAAACATGTTGGTGGTTGCTGGGATTGAACCCGAACAGCATGTGTGGTAGTCCAACGCACGCCACTGTCTTATTATAAATAATATTTGGCTTCAGCAGTCCTAGGTAGAACCAAGCCTAGCCAACTCCGAACGGCGAGTTGGGAAGCTTTACATGACAAATGATACTCTTGAATGCTTGTCAGGCAATAGGAAGAGGTGGGCACTGTGAAAAACTTTTTATGTGTTTGCGGCGGGATCCGAAGCCAAGACCGCTGGCTCAGTAGTCCGACGCACTAACCACTTGCGCTACGGTGCCCACGCCACTGTCTGCTAACGTTTATATTTCTCGAATGGTCAATGATAGAAATTTTATCAGAAATCAGCGTGTTGAAGTAAAATGCTGCTATTCATCTCAAGTCAATCTTTAAAGGTTAAAAAGTATCAAATAACTAAGAACAAATGCGTACTCAAATGAAGAAACTTCCAGCCATTTTTAATGAGCTGTTAATAGTGAAATTGAATAAATATTCAAAATAAAAAAAAATTCGAATAAAAACTGTTAACAGTTCGTTTTAATTGTTTGGTTCCATTTATATTTATGTATATAGTTTGTATAAAACATTACAGCAACATACATTTTGCAATTAACTTTGACAATCCGTTTTCATCTTACACTCGGAGTAACTCAAAACATATGTGTGTACAATGTACTATCTAAGTATACGGATTGAATGTTAACTACCAAATTAAAGTCGCAAAAATGCGGCATACGTGTTAACTTATGCTCTCCATTTATCCATTTGTACTCGTAGCTGGAAATTCTCTTGGGGCAATTTTATTAAGTGCGGTCTAGTCCCATTTCAAGATGAGTTATATTGCCGGAGGCATCTTTTATTCATCTTCCCTTAGTGAGCCTTTCGCAATATTCACATTTCGAAGATGAATGACCCTTTGAATAAATATTCAAACCAACAAGTAACTTTAATTCTGTTTAGCATCTGAGAAATAAGGATTCCAAGGATTCGGAATCAGGACACATTTCTGGAAATTTGATTGAAATGCTCGGACGTATTTTGTGTGGCTTTAAAAACTTTAAAAGATTTAAGAGTTTATCCTAATGACTTTAGATCTAGTAGCATCTGAACTTTGTTAATATTGTACTTTGACCATTAACTGGATGAATTCCAATTTAGAATTCAGTTGTTCATCGAAATGAAGCTACCATAGAAGAAAGTAATAAAAGTAAGACGATTAGTTAGGGTCTATAGAGATCACCTAAATATGATACATCTATATCTATACATAATATAAAAGGAAGTCCCCAAAATGTGTCTTGCTATATGTACAGGCTTATCTCGAGAACCACTTAACGGATTTCGATGCGGTTTTCACTATTATGATCTGCATTTCCTGGCGGATGGGTGTACTCAGACTACTCCATTACTGATTACTGATAGGTGCTGAGAATTTGAGAACGAAGTAGCTGAAAATCAAATTTTCTGTTATTACACAGCCCTAACTCAACAATGGCTTATTGGATCTAAAACCAAAAAAAATTGGTTGCAGTAAATTCTTCAAAGATTCATTTGAGGTATCGTATAAATCATCCTTCTGCGTTATCCTGGAGCTGAGCTATGCCCAAAACAATTCATAAAATCATCGCCAACAATTTTCCATCAGTAGAGACCGAAGCCAACAGCCATCCAGCAGTTTACGGCATAGTGTGTGTGTGTGTATGTGGCACATTTGAATTTCTGCCCATTGACTGAATAGTTTTATTCCAGGGCTACTACGATAAATATGATTGTAAAAGCAAATTCAAATTTTAAAAACAGTGCACGGAGAACGCCGGACGGACAACAGCTATACGGCTATTATAGCGCCCCAAGCTTTAATTAATAGTCACATATTGGTGACTTGGAGAAAAAATTATTTTAATTCATTAAAGCTTATTTTATCCATGTAGGTACATATTTTTTTTCTACTTTTTAGTATCTGAATTTTTTTAGAAATGCACCGAATATTGGCTTGGGTGGGTTCGATGTGAGAAAGTTTAACTCAGACTGTTTGCGAATCTACTCGTCAAACCCTTTCATTACTCATGTCATGGCGGTTGTTAAGAAAAAAGTAATCCGCCATCTTGGGGCGTTCACCATATTGAGTTTAGAAGGACATCACTTAACTAATCTATATCTGCTTGTCAGCCCCTTTCATTTGATACCTATATTAAGGAGATCGTGAATATAATGGTAATCCACCATCTCAGAGCGTCCGCCATATTAGATTTACAACGTCATCAAATAACCCATATTGTATTGTCTTCGGAATTATACGCTTGTGCTAAATTTCAGGATGATCAGTTATCTGGAAGTGGGAATCCCAGATTTGGCACTCACAGAAAGTGAAGTTAATATAAAGCTTGTAAAAAATAAATTGATTTGCTGTATTTCTAGCGATAAAAAAATTAATTGGTTAGAAAAAACACAACTTCATAATATGATAAGCATGCTTTAACTGCCGCTCATTGTATTCTGTTTCGTCCTTTGACTTGAATTCTATTAATCGATCATTATAAAAATGTTTTGAGTTCGAAAGAAAGACTTTCTGTGTTCTGAATTTAATTGAATTTAATGTTAACTGTCGATTCTATTGTGCGCACCAGTCAAATAAACAAAATCAAATTTTGCAAGCATTTCTCTTCGAAGAGCTCGAATGCTTTATTCGCACCTTAGAAGAAAAGTTATCAAAAAGTGCAGGTATATTGAACTTTCCTTCATTAAGTTGGAAAAAAAAACTCACCGTAATCTCTGAGTCTTTGGTCTACGAGTCTCCGCCTACCAGATTAACAGTTTGTTTATATACATAATTTCAAAAATAAATCAACTTCGTCAAAGTTAAACTTAAAAGTCTTCAGCATATTCATACAATGACTTCCACCCCTTCTCACCATTCAAGATGCCGATTGCTTCATTCTCATTTAGAACAGGTTTTTCGAAGAAACGTCATCACACGTCTTCTCTTATTTTCAAGGCACAGATGCTGCACATGATTGGTAGGTCTAAATCTAGATTTACTAGCTCTCCTCTTAGCTTAAAGATCGTGCTAATTCTAATATCTATTGAGCTGTTGTTTAGAAAATACGTTCTATCGTGAAGGTGATAAATCATTTTGCTGTAATTAGTCTGTCGATACTGTGAACTAATTAAAACAAGGCGTTTTCGGATTTTAGAGGGACTCACATTACTGGAAATTTTTTTGAGTACTTACTGAACTGATTGAAACGATTTTCAAATCCATTAAAAACAACAAAAAATTATTTTTTTAAAGCACAGTTTCAATATTTATTAACTTTGCACTTATCTTTAGCATCCTGAGACCCCTGGTATCATATGATACCTTGGCTAATTCAATTGTTTTCGGTGTCCAATCGAATATTATGAAGGAAGCCGAAGGTAACATTTACATATACAGAGATATGTCCTGACTAGTAGGATTTTTTTTTTTAACGTTGCACAGTCTTGTATATTATTAGTTGAATGTGGTGCTTTCATAAATCTGTCGTTTTGGTATTTCGAAGAAGAGGTAACTATATTTATAAATTAGTTTAGCATTGGTTTTCTTGCTTTCTTTCTTACTGTTGTTTACACAACTTAATATACAGTTGGTTTTTCTTCAAAATAAATAAATAAAATAAATAAAAAATGAATAAGTTTGTTTAGATATAGACCCCATATATAATATATTATACCCCCCTTTTCTCGGAAACCCCCCACGCCACTTTTTTTTAAGGTCGAAATTAACTCTCAGATAAGCCCAATGAGTGGCCATAAGTAACATCAAATACATGGTAATTCTGGTTTTAGCTTGGATCTCCGGAGGCTAAGTCAATTAAAATGGATGCAATTTTTGTTTTGATGCCATTAGGTGCCAATTGAACTTATTTTACACACAGAACGAAAAAAGAAACACGAACCACACAAGATACAACTAACTGAAAAAATATAACCACGAACTGATCATATAACATCCATACCTATACAAACGGCTCTCTATAGCCTGTAGCTGCATTAACAACTTAAAGACAAATAACAGTTATTTAGTCCCTAATATCGCACGCAAAACGAGCAAAAGAAACGAGAGAAATATAAAAACTTTTACAAAAAAAAAACACATTTAAGAGGTTGCAAATTTCGGAAGTTCACATTATAACTAGAGATGACAATGTAAAGTTTTGCCGATTCACATTTTAGAGGAATTCCCATTATCGGTAATTCACATTATCGAGGGACTACTGTATCACTTAAACTGGGAGGACTGAGTTTCGCAAGAATACTCTTCGTATAAGAAGCGGGCTGTTTTTTAGAGCAGATTGTCGAATTGGATCCTTCACGTAGTCGGTTGCTCCTTTTATGTTAGGTGCAAATTTAGTCCGCAGTTGCATGCAAGACGTTCCCACTCTTGGACTACTTTTCCTCTCGTTCTAATGGCATGATTTAAAACTGTTTTCGGTATCATTTCATCTTCCATCGCCAAATGATATAGTTAAAATGCATTTTTAGCGTGTCTAAAATCGTAGGTGGTGTTCCAGTTTCAAGGTACACCATATAATTTAGTTACTTGGCAGTCGGAAAATTATTTTAAGGAAGTAGCGGTAAAACTATTCTACTGCTTCAAAGGAAAAATATCCCCACACTTGGGCTCCATATACATAAAAGAATAGAGGCTGCTGTTGAGCGAAACAGTTTTTGCTTAGCGCTATGGGATACATTCCTTTTTGCTATGCATCTATTCCAAATCGAAGATATAGCTCGCTTAGCTTCCGAAAGTTTTATCTCAATGTACTTCTTCATATTTTAGTTGGCATACATCAGTGCTTCTAAATATTTATATTCCCGTACAATTTCCACAGATTTCTTGTCATAATGTACATTTTTCGTCCCGGCACTAAGGCCCACTACCTCCTCTTCACACCATCAGCTTCGATTTATCCAGATTAACAACGAAATTCCAGCATTTACAATACTCCTTTAACCTGTTCAAACAGAGGTTGTGGTTTTATTTTATTTCAGTTTTGGATTTTTACGCGTTAGAAATGGCAGTTTCCAATTCATTAAATAGACAATTCCGTACCTACCATTGAATATAACAAAACACCTCGTTATACATTTTTTGTGAGTAGGTACCTTTATTATCTCTGCTTCCCAAATTTAATGTCCATTGGGAAAACCAGGAAGAATTTAATCTTTAAAAGTGGTGCAACCTGGGAGTTACTTTAATGGATTTGAACTTTATTTGCTCGAAAGGTAGTCCAACACATAAAAAAACGAATTTTATATTACAATTTATATGGATCTTTAATACATATATACGAGTACTTTCAAGTCGATACTTCGTTGGTAATCTTGGGTAAGAAAATGGTTTTGGTGATGTTTTTAGTAGTTTAAGTCGTAATCGAGACCTCACCGGAACCTTCGATGTCAAAAAAGGATTCAGACAAGGTGAAGCGCTGTCATGCGACTTCTTCAACATCATACCTGAAAGAATTGTTCGAAAATCACATGCCAACACACAAGGAACAACCTTTCAAAAGTCCGTTCAACTACTTGCATACGCCGATGATATTGACATCATTGGTAGAACATAGCGAGCTGTCACCGGTGCGTTCGCGAGTATAGAAACGGAAGCTTCTGAAATGAGTTTAGCGGTAAACGAGGGCAAAATAAAATATATGTTGTCAACAAAAAGGGACACCCAACATCGACGAATTGGACAGAACATCACAATAGACAGCTACAACTTCGAGGTAGTAAAGGACTTTGTCTACCTCGGCTCTGCCATAACTTAAAAAAATTACATCTCGTCGGAAATCAAACGAAGGATTACTCTTGCCAAATGATGTTTCCTTGGGCTAAGAAGGCAATTGAGTAGTAAAGCCATTTCCCGATCGACTAAGGAGATTCTATATATGACCCTTATAATCCCAGTCCTACTATGTATATGGAGCTGAAGCATGGACTTTGTCAAAAACGGATGAAGATATCCTTGGTCGCTTCGAGAAAAAAATCCTTCGTAAGATATTCGGTCTCGTTTGCGTTGACGGGTTTTGGAGGAGAAGATTCAACGACGAACTGTACGAGCTGTACAGCGACATCTACCTGGTCAAAAAACTGCACATTGGGCGTTTAAGATGGCTAGGACATGTAGAGCATATGGACATCAACGCTGCGGCTCGGAGAATATTCGACTCTTACCCGGAGGGTCAGCGCAGCAGAGGACAACCTCGCCTAAGGTGGCGCGCACGAGTAGAAGAAGACCCTAGCCAACTTGACGTGCGCAACTGGAGGCGGCTAGCTAAGGACCGGGCTAGCTGGAAGAGGTTGTTGGTTGAGGCCTTGGTTCACTCCGGACTGTAGCGCCACCTAAGTAAGTAAGTAAGTTTAGAAAACCCGCTTAGCTGCTCAGAAGTACTTATCATCGAACAAGAGAAGTCCACGGAAAGGCGAAAGTTCTTCACAACCAACAATCGAAAAGTGACAGCCAAGAGAAAACGTCAAAGTCTTACTAGAGTACTAGAACTTTATAAAAAATAGACTGCCGTCCATGTGTGCGATTTTGGGCTTGATGGATTCGCATCGATCCAATGAACGATACCATGGAGGAAATTTGTTCGAAAACAGATGTGCATGCTCGGAATTATTATTTTCATTACTGCATTCATGAATTTGGGCGGATCGAAGTTCGCGGCGTCAGCTAGTTACTTTATAAACTTAGGGTTTCAAAAAACCGAAGATGATTTACGGGTTTTGCACTTAGGGGGGTGTTTTTTTTTTTAACCAGGTTTCACTGTAGACAAAAAAAAAGTAAGATGTACGTGGATGAAAACAAAAAAAAATGATTTTCTACAACAACCCCTAGAAGAGTCAATGGAATGGGTTTGGCCAGACCTAGCTACATATATTATATTGTATGTAGAAACCTATTTATTTCATATTTCATCCGGAAATAAGTCTTTTCTCATAGCTTTGAAATATGTGCAGAGTAAAGTAAACGACAAAACTCAAAGGAAAAAGAGATTTCTATGCACTAGCTACTTGCGAAGAGCGTGTCTGTTTACAATACAGTGTTCTGTAACACAGCTACCATAACTGTATATCAAGAAAATTCTTGGTAATATCACTGTTATGTAAAAAAAAAAACTTTTAATTACAAAGGAAAAATAATAAAATAATAATAATGATTTCATTGTGTTCCATTAACTTCCATACAAAAAGTATGAAGGTCCAGCCAGACCTTTTTCATTGGTGGGAATGTTGCAAAACATCCATTGACAGAAGGGTTAAAATGTTCCCCTTATTGCTTTGAAGTATTTCTTACCTTATGGAAGAAAATTACGGATTCTAATCGGCCAAACCATCGAAAATCTTTAAATGGCTTCATGGAAATGGAAATAATATTGAAATTGCCAGAGTGCGGTCACAATATTGTAAATCCCATTTTTGAAAATGAGTCAGGTCAAAACAACGAAGCTATTCGACTTTTTCTATTGCATAATAGCCACTTATACGTAATTACAACTTTCAGTTGAGTATCTTTCACCTAAAACTAATTCTGCTACTTTGATGACCTGCCAAAAAAGTTCTGCCGCCGAAACTAAGACAAATGGCAAAGCACTCGATAAACAAAACTTTCCATTGGCCGAAAATGTATGCAATTATGATGCACCCACATTCGTTTCGTGATAAATCTTCAGCCTCCGCATTGCTGTTACCTAAGTACAACGCCCTATGCTGGGAAAAAACTGATGATCACCCACTAAAGACAATGTAAACCTTTTCCCCAGATTATACAAGTATCCATAGCCACCGACCGTGTTGGCGAACTCCATTCAAGGCTCATAATAGCGATAAGTAATCAACTCCCTTTGTTGTTTTATTGCCGCTATGTTGCACTCGAAAGGATTCTCATTAAGTATCTTTTTCGAAACTCCTTCCACTGCTAACCTGGCATTTGCTTATCGCAACGAACCCACCATATAAAAAAAAATTAAAAGAAAACACATAAAATGGCACATATGACCTGTTTCAGTCGGTTTCGGCCCTTGTCGTCTGCGATGATAAATAGTCTTGTAAATAATGGACAATAACCACATATCCTGCCTTGTTCTGCCAGCCAGGATGTAGGGCAGTCCATTGCATTCAGATAACTTAAGCCGAGGAACTCATAATGAGTCGCAACAACAATAACAACGTACGGCGGAACGGGAACCTGCAGAGGCTTCTTCGGATTGAATATAATTTTCGGATCCCAAATTGAGTGGAAAAGTTTTATTCAGACTGTTTGGTATAATTTGCTTGCGTTTGGATGTGTAATCGTCGTATGTGTGTGCACTGGTTTCCTTTGTTCCAAACGCTATTGGATTTAGTTGTCCTTTGAAGAGGTCAGCCATAGTGGTCACATGTGTTCTTTATAGAATCTCAATTTAAATATGCTATTGTCATTGTTGTCCTATTATTTTTTTGGGTATCCTTTCAAGTTTGTCTTTCGAGTTTAATGTTATTTTCGACTGTCGTGAACCGTTAGATACATGTATTGTATATAACTACATTCAGCAACGAAAGAGGTCCTATTCGATATTGAAATAAATAATAGAAAGTTTCCATTGATTGGACATAGACAGAGTATGGACGTGAAAGGATGTAGATATAGTATTAGTAAAAAATGTTGCGGTTTCCGTTACGAACACAGATGGTTTTATATAGAGGGTATTCCGTTTTTATTGGAATCTTCTATTTGAAATAGTCTACTATTCTCAAAAAATGAACCACTAGAAACAAGATAAATGAACAAATTTAGCTTCATGAATTTGAGTAATATTACCAAAGAATCACAGTAGGAGTCATTTTAATAGGCACAGGCAAAACAAGTGGGAACTTAAAAAATGTGGCACCTAAAGCTACTGCAAAAAAGTTGACTAATGTGACATAAGTGCCGGGTTTTTTTGCACGAGTACATAAACATGTATGTATAAATATATATATATGTATAAAAGTGCACAAAAAAACGCCTATCGCCGCTCAACGAATTGAAAAAATACACAAACCCTTGTTTATCTTAAATACCAAAAATAAATAAATGAGTGTTTGGCGAATTTAATAAAATTTCTCTTGGAATACAAACAAAAATACTGGAAACTGCATTTAAATTTTACACACATGGAAAAATGTTAAAAACTTTTAAAAACAAAAGTTATCCAATAATACTTTCGCTCACTGTTTTTCTATATGATAAGGGAAAACTTTTATTACGAGTTAAATCTTTTTTTTTATTTTTCACACGCTATGTTGCACACGAAGGCAATAAAAAAGTGTGCAGCCCTATGCTTGCAACCGTCCTGCAATTGACAGTCAATAAATCATTTTCTCATATGACAGTGTGAAATGTCACACATATGTATTTACTAGTTTATACATACATACATATGTTTTAAATGATGTGTACAATATTGGAATAGCTATTAATATTAAACAGATTGTAAATAACTGGAAATGCAAATAATTGATTAAAAAAATATGTAAACATTTACATTATATACATAATCATACATAATGTATATGGATTTCGTTTTGTGTATATCGGCTGTGCTTAAGGAACTTATTTTAAAGGATAGTGTGTCAACCAGCCCAACAACTCCAGTATTTACAATGGTCGAATTTCAGGTTGATGTAGACTTGTTCTTATGAGCTCAGATCTCATTATTTATGAACGTCTATACGGTCGTACTAACGGACAGGCATTTTGGCTTCCATGGTCATTCTGTGTTTTTAAATCCTCAGTGTTGGAATTTACAAATATTTCCTTGCTTTAAAATTAATGGAACGACACCAAAAAGTTAAACACTTTAATAATAATAATTTAATATTGCATTTCCGTTAGCCAAATAAGTTCTGTAACCTGTAATCTACATACCATAAAAGTACCTTGAAACATAATACATGTAACAAAAAGCATCACGTTAGCTTATATTTAACCAACCAGCAGTGTAATATGCGCCCTTCATTTATACACCCGACCTTCTCCATTTGCTCCTTTTCCTCACTATCTTACGTAGGATTATTGATCTGCTAAGCATACATTTTTTTCACCAGTATAAAATCCGTTCTTTTTCATTCATTCCAATTTAACCTTTAACTGGGTAGGTCCTTATTTTTCAAAAATATTATACTTTGCGACTGACAATACCCGTTGTCGGTACAGTACCTTCCTGTTGTTTTCTATTATACAGATTCAGATGGTTTTAAAAAAGTTTGGTTGCACAAGTAAGCCGTGACAGACTCTTCAAGCTGCAAGGGTGCTGTCAACACCCCACCTACCCAGTTGTGTAATTTTTTTACTGGGGAATTTGTATAGGTAATTTGAAAATGTGATTTGAAAAAGATTAGGAACGCATTCAACTGTTATTAACACTATATAAGTTAAGATTCAAGTGAAGAGCCGGACTTAATTTATACGGATGATGGCGAATTTGTTAAAACAAAAAATTGTTTCAAAAATTAATACGGAAAGCACTATTTTGGAAAGGACGTCTAAAAACTCTACAAAGAGGTCTTAAAGTTAATTCTTTTAACATTGTTCTACCCAGAACGATATCAAGCGTAATAAAGTGAAATCATGATGGGGTGTTGTCAGCACCCCAATACCTACTTACGTTACTATTACTCACCTACCTACTTAAAGGTTAGTAATACATATGTGCTTTCGATTGGTAGTAAACATAACAATTGCTATGTTACGAGTCCAATATCAAGCAAAATAAATATTATTTTATTTTATTTATTTTATTTATTTATTTTTATCAATAACAAATTAAAATTTCTTATTAATAGTGGCAATGAAAAGCACTAGCAGCAAAAGACTATCGGCAATGGCAAACCACTTCGATCAACACAAGCCTTTGGCAGTTAGCTTAAAGTTTAATTCATTAATTTATAATTAAATCATTATTCGCTCAAGTTTTAAGTTAATTTTCATTAAAAAAATATATGTACATACACTAAAGCATTTTCCATCATTGTCGTCTTCGTAATTACCACCGAACAAAAATGCTTTTATCGGATATGTAAATGACATGTAAAACGAGTGAAGAAATAATTGAAATTCTTCAAAAATAAATACACGAGTAAAATTGGATTCAGTTTTTATGGAGGCCAGTGGCCACCTTTATGCATCGCGTCGAGAAAAAAGTTATTCGAATGAGGAATCACATTTGTGCATCCCTTTGCGGCGGGTGCACCGTTATAATAAATAATTTATTTCCGATTGAAGCAGCCCAGTGTCAGGATCAGGACACCATCCTAAAGATGAGGGAATTCCCATCGTAAACACAATGCTGCTGGCTGGCATCCGTGGCTGCCACGCCAACCACCTGTACGGCAATCGTAAAATAATAAACTTGTTCGAGTTATTTTCTTTTATTATTATTACGGTATGGTATGCTGCAGCGGTCCTCTATGGAAACACCCACACACGCTGGCTGCACCGCGGGGCATGCACTGAATGTGGTGTGCGATGATATACGGTTACGGTTTGTTTCGTTCTCTTTTGGGTAACTTATGCCCCAGCCATTTGTCTATATGTTGCATTGCAGACGGCACTTGTGATTTCGTTCGTGTGCGGAATGATTCTCGCTTGAAATCGACGGAAGAGTTTCTAGGATATTCGGAAAAAAATTACTAGTCCAAAGCAGTCCAAATACTCGTAATTTGAATGTTTCCACGTACATACGTACCGGCGGCAGTGAGGGGATCCTTTTACTCCCATAGGACGACCAGTATTATATTTACAATGGAAATGAATATAAATTTCATCTCTTGCTAATAGCTTAAGGAATTACCGCTGTGCGGTGCACCACGAAATCGCTGGTAGGTGAAAACAATAACAATATCAACAAACGGGTCTAGGTGTGGAAAGGGAAAATACCGATATCGGGCGAATAACTTCAGGAAACTGGAGCAATGATTAACGTAAGAATTAGATTAGGACTTTTGATACTTTTTCTTGGTTTTCTGGAAGAATCTAAGAGTGTAACACATGTACAGTGCCGTTCGGAAAAATTGCTCAAACTATTTTTTCGAAGATTGGCGAATTGGTTGCAATAACAATATTTTTTAATGAGGTTTTGATTTACTAGGTATTTTTAAATGTTTGATGATACTTCTAGATTCTAGATCTAGACCTAGTAGAGTGTTAGAATTTTAGAAATGAATGAAAAATTTTAACTAGTTCGTTTTTTATTGCTTACCAGAAACATTGTCCATTTAATCAGTACTTTGTTGGACCTCCTCTTTCTTTTATTACGTCTTTCGTCTTTTTAACAGAAAGGGTGAGGGGTGTAGTGAAAATTCTAAGATTTTTTCCAGTTGATCTTTGGCATTTCTCGTTTGACAACCAAAAACAAAGCAGGGAGCTTAATTTAGGGACATATTCCCTTCCAAGATATACTGTGAGTTTCAATAAACGTCAGAATTACGAATGGTCCTATCAGGAACCATATAATCAGTTCCGTACGTACCTGTCAAAATGTCGAATGAAGAAACGTACGGAAAAAAGAATCGTGTAATCTTGGTATAATTTTCAATTTTGAATAAAATTTTTGCTCCTTGTTTTTGTTAATGCCTTGAATTTAATTTTTTTTACTAAAGCAAGGTTTTTTTATAACGATATATTTTTATTTCTTTTCAAAAATATGTTTTTTCATTTGTTTAAAAAAGGGGAATATTGCGGGGAAAATAGACAGATTAAAGGGGAAAAAATGGCAGAATGCTACAAAAAAAGGGAAAACTCATTTGGAATGTCTGGGAACACTGCTTCGAAGTACTTTTTAACCTAAAAAAAAACGGGCCAAGTGCGAGTCATACTCGCGCTCAAAGGGTTCCGTAGTTTTAAAACTAGTTATATTTTATTTAAATAACTGTTCCGTTTCGTTAACACGGAAAGCGAAAACGACCCACCTCTATACTCACTTTACAAACTATTAAGTAATATTATTCACTATGAGAAATTGGATTCACTATGAGAAATTGGATAAATTGGATTAAGAACGCGGCTGAGTGTGTAGCGTCCATTAATATTCTTTGCGCTGTACTACTGAGTTCAGGGGTCTCAGGCTCGTTTCCTGGCAAAATCCGCATTTTTATATACTTTTTATATTTTTTATTTTTATTTTTTTTATATGGCACCACATAGTCTTTAATTTTCCCAAAATGATTGCTAATCAAACAGTGGTAATTTCTTTAAAATTGGTCCAGTAGTTTACGAGTTCATCGGTTGAGAAATAGGGATTTTTTGACATAAAATTGAATTTTTCGACGTGAATTTCTCAAAAACTTTACAACTTACGATTTTCGCTATGATTTTGTTTAAAAATATAGTTAATCATCTAAATACATACCGTAAAATGGGGTGATTACCAACTGCGGGGTGACTAGCAACAATTCCCAGAAAAAATACAAACAGTACTCTATACTTACTTAGTTGGCGCTACAGCTCAAGATGAACCTGGGCCTGCTTCTCGCAACCATTTGTGTGTGCGTGTTATATGTTTGCACGAATGGAAGGGACACACAGATTTTTGCCGACTCCGAACGGCGAGTTCAGAAGCTCAATCGTGACAAATGATACTCTTTGATGCTTGTCAGGCATTCGAAAGAAGGGGTACCGTGAAAAAACTCTTTTAGGTGTTAGACCCGGCCAGGAGTTAAACCCGGGCAGCATTGCGTAGTAGTCCAATGCACTAACCACCACGGCCACGGCGACCAGTGTAGTTGCTTGTCACCCCTTTATATATAGTCACCTCCTTCGCGTCGCTATTCACCCCAACGGCCGGGTGACTCGCAACAAGGCATATTTTGCCCAAAATTAAATAGAACGGCTTGTTGTACAGCATCGGGGTGACTGCCTATGAAAATAGGAGCCGTGACTCTTATTTTGGTATACTCACATTGAGAGTGCGATAAAAACTTAAGAAAATGCAGTCAAAACGAAAATAAAAATGTTGCTTGTCACCCCATTTTACGGTACTAGGATTTTTTCATATTTTTGACTTAAGTAGTTTCCCGAGAAAAGAGTAGGGTACTTTTCGTATGATATTTTTCCCACATTTTTGGCAAAAACTCCAAAAGTTGCCTTATTTTTAAAAAGTTGCGGGTAATGTGGTATACCTTTTTTTAGCTGACATTACCCGCATATTCCACAATACCCGAAGTTACTATATATGTACGTAGTTTTTAGTCATAAAAGTTGTAGCCTATTTTAAAGCTATAAATGAATCTTCATTTTTCATTTGAAAAAAGGTGTTGTTAGCTTTCCTTCATGAGGATGTACCCACCCCAGTATCACACCGCTTCCGGCGTGACACAATCTTGGCCACCATGTCCTCAATGTTGATGGTGGCGCAAGATGGTTCCCAGCCCAAATTAATCGTTTTTCTCTTACTCTTATTGGAAAATCCGGCTTCCGTACTTTCTAGAGTGCTCTAAGTCCAGCTTTTACGAGCCCTTTTTTCACTGAGCCTGCTGAAATTATTTTTTGTGTAGCTCGAAATAGATCATTTTTGATATCCACTGAATATCTTCAATCGAGGCCGACGGTTTTGGAGCACAAAAAACGATCTTCCACGTGGGTCGTCTTTTTTGGCCTTCCTAAGCCTTTCCTTCCGCTGGTAGCCCCGGTCTCACGATATTTTTTTAAATTCCAGGCCACAGTTCATTGAGCAATCATAAGTCTTATAGAAATTCGACGGGTCGTCAAGTTTAGACGTTTGGACACAAAATATATGATTTGTACTCCGAACTGATTTTTCCAATTTGTTTTGTTATTTAATTTGGTTCATCTTGGACGGCTATCACCAGCTAAATGCACCTCTCATTTATAATAACATCGACTTTTGTGCACTAATTAAATGATATTCTGCTACCTAGTGCAAAAATTCATCGTAGCTCTTATGAATTCCAAGAATTGCCATCCGAAAGAATAAGAAAACGTTTGAGCAAAATTTTTCGAACGGCATTGTATGTTCACCGCTGATAGACGGGAAATTATTGATTTTGGGGTAAGAGTCCAAAGTACCAAGTTCTACGTAACTTGCATACTCTTTGCATCATCCTACTTTGGGAAAGGAAAACAAATTGAAACTTGACACCTTTTACTTGTGGAAGATATTGACGTTTGAATTGTCAATACGTGGCCACATCTTAATTACAGTTTCAGATATCTCTTTCCGAGTTTAGATTATATGTAGCCATTGTGAACTGGTTCTGGGGCGGCGATGTTTTTTGCAGGTTGTTAATTGGAATTTCAAAGGACGGAAGTTTTCCATTCTTGGTTGTTGCCAGTTGTTTCTCGTTAGACTTACACGCTAAAACATTCATTCACTACCGCCACACTGTTTTTTTGGTATATACATAATTCGGATGCTTTTTATGCGACATTAAAAATTCAACATAGCAACACAGCAGGGAATTAAACACCAAATAGCTTTTTGCGAAATAATTGCTACTGGCAAACCAAAAGGACGAAGGACATTTTTGTGTGAATATTATATTATAATTTTTTTTTGCTTTGCTCTTTTGTTATTATTATTTGCCAGTCCTACTCAATGTGTGTCATTGTGTCCTACGTTCATTACCAAAAAAAAAACATAGAAAATAAGGAAATTCTTATTAAATGTTGTTCCACGCTTACAAGTATATAACCACAATGTGCGCGCCCCGCCCATGATGGCGAGAGTACTAGAAGCCAACCAAATGACAGGGCCCACTTGGTTACGTCTCCTAGTTTTAGCCTTCAGTCATTTGCACATTGTGTTCTGGATTTGTGATTTTTTTTTTTTTTTATTATTATATTTTGTGGGCATCCTGGGAATTTAGTTTGTTTTGCAGGAGGCATCAGGCATGAGCTCTTTAGCAACTTAATCAGATAATGAATATATTTTTCATTTGGTTAGAGAGTTGTACGCTCCCAGTGGGGAGGACAAGCAAACGTAAACCAGGTGATAAGCCAGATGGTTTGTGTGCGCAAAACCTTATGGAGAAGAGGTGAGATTCAGATTCGGATTTTGTTTGGTGTAAATGGGGATTAATTAGACTCGTGCACCAGAGTCCTTAAATTAGAAGGGAAAATATGAGTATGTGGATGTATCTGTGTATTGCTTTAGAAATATTGTGTGTTGGTGCTGCATTAGGGATAATTTTTAATTAATTAAAATTTACTTTATTATTCGCTAGTTCTGCTACGGATATGTGCATACCATATGCCAAGCTGTGCTTCATAGTAATCCTTTCTTTCTCAAATAATAGCTTTTCATCTTCAAATGTAGGTTAGTAGAATTCAAGAGATGGTTGCTTATTTCGAAGTTTGCTATTTCAAACAAACGCTCCTGTGAGTCATATTGAATTTTCTTAATTAAATCAGAGGTAGGATTACGAAGTGGCAAAACTAGATCTGCAGCATTCGAGTCGACAAAACTACAGCAAAACTCTGCCGTAGATAATAAAAGGTTAATGGATTAACTGTTGACAATTTTATATCATACTAACCTAACTAACATATATATATGTATCTTCATATTGTAAGAAGAACAATCATTGTGACTAGCTGTTTATTCGTTTAGGGAAAATATCCAACATATCAACGTAATTAAACATTTTAACCAAATTAATTTCTATTGAAATCGTGTGCCTCGCTAGACGTCAAATATATTAAATTACTAGTTTTTCTGATGAGGTGCCTCCCATAGCACAAGACAACATCTGGCGAAGGAGCAACAAAAACAATGCCAGTGGAAATGCCTAATCAGAACATCCTAGGGGAACTCTAGGTCCCATCTGGGGCCGCACTGAAGAGTAAAATAAGTAGTGTTTACGACCAAAGTGAACTGACCAATATACATCGTGACAAATATATTCTGTCCAAAAAAAAAATTACCCTAAAATAAAAAATCTGTTAATTAGCAAAGTGGTTTCTTTTTTATTGTAAAAATAATTAAAATA
The DNA here is from genome assembly GCA_949775065.1 of Brachyopa scutellaris. NCBI lineage: Eukaryota > Metazoa > Arthropoda > Insecta > Diptera > Syrphidae > Brachyopa > Brachyopa scutellaris. Next base: position 182,264,847 of record OX459112.1, on the reverse strand, counting down.
TGTTTTTTTCAATGACACCCACTTTAGCCTGGACTACAAGCTTCAAATGGTTTTCAAAATCATTTCAGGTGGCATGCACGACATCTGTAGGCATAGGCATATCATCCCATATTTTTTGAACGGCTTGCTTTCAGTAATATTTCTATACTTGTAATCCTTAACCCATTATGTCCCAGTGGCAACTTTTGTGGCCACATGACAAAAGTCATTGTTATTCCTTTCGACAGAATACTATCGCCTGATTTTCTCTGTCCAAACATTTATGAATATATGTCCAACTCTTTCATTCACATTGAAGCAAGTTTGAAAACAAATTTTACACAAACATTTTTTGTCAGTAAAGTTAGGCTGCAATACATTTCATCAAAACAATTGTTTAGTGGTGGTTATTTATTTCGTTTATCTTTCCATTTGCTTCTACAATATTGCAGCTTTACAAAGGTTTGGATTTGGAACAATTGGGAGATGTTTCTGCTTTGTTTTTTAGACTACAATTTAAGATGCCACTTAAGTTGCCACTGGGACATTATAATCCATATCAAGTGCATATTTTTTTTTTTTGAAAGAAATGTGAGCAAAGAATTTCTATGCTTCTATGTAAAGACGAGCTGAATTCTCACAATATATGGTATTTATTTCAACCAGGATGTCAGGGAGATCAAAAAGCTTAACGGTAGACCAAGTCATCGATGAGATTGAAAAATTAGAAGATACTTATGCTGACGGTGAACTCCCGGTGATATCGATGATTGTTCCGGAAGAAAGACCTGATCAACAAACAGATGAAGATTCAGATTGCTCTGATATTCAAGCTATTGGTGATCTCGATCACGATCACAAGAACTGAGAAACCAAATAGTTGCTTAAACTTATTTATATGCCGGTCAGAAGGCGGTTCATAACTTTTGCTTAACTTCCGAGGACATCAAGGTTTCACTGGGAATAGCCTTATTCAGTGGCTATCATACACTTCCTTCAAAGAAAATGTATTGGAGTTCTGATAACGATTGTTATCGTACAGACAGGAAGGACCATGTTGTAACAAGGGGCGAGTCTAAATACAGGCGCTGTAAGAAATGTTCAAAACGGACCATATTTCTCTTCAAAAAATGCAATGTACCATTGCATCCCACTGATAATTATGAAGAATATCATCGTTCTAACTAAATGTTACCATTTACTACATTAACTTACTGCTTTTTTTATGAAAAATTAAGATTTGCGTTGCTTTTGAGATTTTTATTTGATTTTTCAATGTATATGCTAAGCTCCCGTTGGCAACTAAAGTTGCCACCTCCCTACGTCCACACCCACTTTCCTTTTTTCAAGTTAGGTATAAAAAATTTACAAATACATTATTTAATCACTTCTCATCAAGAAAAAACTTAGATTTTACCTAGGGGGAATTCTGGGATCTAATGGGTTAAGATTCATTAGCATGTCCGACCATACAAAATAATCCAATGGATTAAGGTCAGGTGATGATGGCGGCCATTCGCCCTTTGGTATAAAATCAGTCAAATTACGCTGACACCAAGTCTGTACCAAGTTTGAGGTATGCGATGGTGCTCCATCTTGCTAAAAGCAGTAGTAATCATCTCCGAAGACTTCTTTGGCATGTTTTAGCAGTTCACAATTCACAGTTGGAGTTCACAGTTATTATTATTTTTTTTTACTTGAAAATTATATGAATACTTACCATAAACAAGCTCTCTGATTTGATATATTCTTCCGGAAAAAAAAACAAATAGACTGCGCTTTATTGATAAGAATACCTTCGGGGTAGAATATATTTGTCACTATGTACATACAATGCTGTGCAAAAAATTTGCAACTCAAAATGCTAGTCCATATAATTATAATGTTACCTTTCTTTAGAACAATCAACGGCATAAAGTTATATTATTTTAAAAACCTTATTTATCTTGATACAGGCAATTAGAGGTTGGCCTTCGGAGCTACAAGTCAGCAAAAAAACCATTTATTTCCTTAAAGAATCTTAAGCCTGAATTAATTTCGCTAACACTCATTTGGGCTGGAGCTTGGATAAATGGAGATTGGAGAACAATGCTTTTCCACACCAGTTAAAATTTAATTTCTGCGGATCTGATGAAAGACTCCACGTGAGGAGGCCCAAAAGTGAGAGACTTAATCCTAAGTTCACCATAAGAACAGTGAAACACGGAGGCGGTAATGTTATTGTCTGGCGCTGCTTCTCTGAGCAAGATATTGGTCCAATACTACCCTATGCCGAATGGGAAATGCCGCTATTATGAAGGTTTCAACACGACAACGACCTCAAACATACAAACTGAATTAAATAAATGATGTTTCTTTTCTTTAATATATTCATATGTAGGAACTTAGATCTCATATACAGTTCTCATTGAATTAGTTTTATTATACTTACAATGTTTTTGGACTGTTTAGTACCAACAGTTGAAAATGTTTTGCACAGCACTGTGCATATGTATGCATGCAGGGGAAACTGGGGCACATTTGACGCTTAATTTTTAAGTGTCTGTATTTGATACAGATAGATTTTACTTTTATAACAACTTCATAACTTTTTTAAAATTTGTTTTTTAAAAAAAGTAATTTTGTCAAAAGTGCCCCAGGCACGGGGCACCTTTGACTTTACAAGGGGAACATTTGACAATTGCAGTTTTAACTCATAATCGTATGCATAAAAAGAGAAGAATAATACATAGGAACATTTGTAAATATCTTATTTAATATGGAGTTTGCGAAAGTCAACGTAGAATAAATATTTTTGACGATAGCGAGAAGTTGAGGCTGGATTTGTGGATTTTGGCAGTTTGAATTTGATTTCACTCCTTAACGTTTGTCGCGGCGTATATTTCGATTAAAAAGTGAAACCTTCGTAAGAGCTACTTCCATTACCCGAATCTGACCAATCTTTTAAGGGGTCCTGCTTTTTCATACGCATTATCAATGTGATTCTAATTACCCCATATTTTTCAGCTGCTGATGTTGGCGTTTCGAGTTTTTTACGTATGTCTGGAATAGCCCTCTTCACCTTTTCTTCCTCGATTGCACTCCTATTTGTCTTTCTCTTGTAGGTCTTATAGGTGGTCAAAAATTACATCAAAAATCCAGAAATCACAAAAACACGTGTTTCTCGAAGAAGAGTTGAAACAAAACTGCCAAAGTTCATAACGTTTCTTTATATTAAATGATGCTTCATTCGCCATCCCAACTTTTCTTCTCAAAGGCTGCGTTCATACCGAAAATCGAAAAGTCAAATGTGCCCCAGTTTACGCTACAGAGCTCAAACCCAACGATAAGCTCTAACTGTCACGGTATTGTTAAATTTTTTTTTTTTTTTCCAAATTAAAAAACGTGGTTTTCCCTAAGTAAATGGCAAACAAGTTTACACCCAATGTACACACAACTAAATAATAAATTTAGTTTAAAATAAACATCCAAAGTTACCAGCGTTTAACGTTTTCGAACAATTGACTGACACCCATTGCCAGATTAAAACGGTTTTGAAATGCGCTGGTGTAAACTTGTTCGCAATTTATTTTGGGAAAGCCAAGGTTTTTATTTAAAAAAAAAAAAAACGTTTGACGGTACAATACCGTGACAGTTTGAGCTAATCGTTGGCGAATCAAACATTCAGTTAGCTCAAATTATTTATTACCAACCTAGGTATGGATCTATGGAGATAGGTGCAAAAAAAAACATTAATAGCGTCTGTTGTGAGCAATGACTCCCGGCTCTAAATGTGATATCTGCTGTCATGCACTTCCAATAAATAACATTTTTATCAATAAGAATATATTTTTTGCATTTAAAGTCAATTGCTACAGACATTAAATGGCATGTTTAGAAAACACTATCTCAAGAAAACGCTTCGGGTTAACTTTAATGTCAAATGCATCGATAACAATCTATCATTGTTCAACTGAGTAGGTGCAGATATACATTATCGCACTTGAATACTTAAAATATTTTGCTCATAGCGTTCTATTACCAAACAAAATTCACACATATGTTTATACATGTGTGGTTGGTACGTGCATATATTTATTCATGTGTATCACAATAAATCAGTAAAACGCTTGCGGAAGTAATAAATCCCAACAGAATCAATTGAAATTGTATAAAATAATAGCCCAAGCTACCGCATCTGAAAACAAATACATACTTAATCTTATTCAAATGAAAATTGAATTTATTTTCAAACAACTATTTTTCACCAAAAGATTTAATTTATTTCATTATCTAATCCCGTTGTATAATTTTCCCTAACATATGAGTGTGCAGTGCATTCCTCGTTGAACAAATGTATATGTACCAACAAATATGATGATGCAATCTAATTTTGCATGCATACCTATATTACATAGATACAGTGGAAGTCGCTTATAACGACGGTGAATGGACCGAGCAAATGTGGTCGTTATAACCGACGGTCGTTATATCCGACTGCCCTCCATAATAGACAAAATGAATTCATTTTATTTTTAAATTATGTACATACCTATATGTACATATATACAGAGTAAACTATACTTTACTGTACTATACTATACATATACAGAGTTCATGAATAAATTTAATTTTATTTTATTTTTAAGTTTAAAAAAATAAATCACTCCAAACTCGTTTGCTATTACGCTGTTTTTTCACCTTACTCCAAAGGGAAGATAATCGCTGCCTTTGCCTCTAGAGAAAAGTCTCTAAACCAAAAGCATATGTGAATGGGTATGTAATTTTTTGTAAATTTTCTCTCACTTCGTCGTTATAAGCGACGAAAACGATTATTTCTTCTCGAAAATTGGTCGTTATATACGACGACGTTTTATCCAGCGGTAGAATAGCTTAAAATATAAAGAAACCAACCAACTGAAATGAAAATGGTCGTTATAAGCGACTGATCGTAATAAGCGAGGATGTTATAAGCGACTTCCACTGTATGTAGATTCAAATATTGTGGAAACATGCATTTAATTAGATTGTAAGATGATGCGATGGAAAACAGTTTGATATCTTATTTTCAAAGTAACTATTTGAGAACTCTCCCTTCGCATGTACTCGTAGTTCGCTGTATCCCGGAATGTGTCCAACGTGATAGACATAATTTGGATAATATAATTTTATAACTCCAATTAAATGTGTGTAAGGTGTGAGTTAAATTTAATGAAATTTTCAACTACGTTTTAGCATGGGCGACATTATTTGCAAGATAATAGGTACATGAAATCTAACTGCTAATAATAATTTTTGATGTTTATGTACTTTAGCAATTATGTACTTGTTACTATGTTGCCTGGCAATTTTATTCAAATACAAACTTACATACATTATTTATGTTTTACAGTAGTTTTTATATACACAATTCAAGAAATAATAGCCGCGTTTTATTATCACATATGATCTACATATATGGATACGCAATGAAAATAAAACAGTCCAGATCAACGAAAAGGTTAAGTTCTGTGTTATGGTGATTGTACAAGCTAAGTTGCTTTTGAAAACTAGCACAAAGCTGCCATGCGAATGAATATTTTCTTTAAAATGAATTATTGCTGCGAAATTTCGTAACACAGAAAAAAGTCAAGTATGTAGCGTTCTTTGTGGTAAGAGTGCGCAGCGGGTAAGAGTACGCAGTGCCATTTTCTTCATCTGTGAAAGAATTAGCAGCAATCGCTAAATGAGAATATGTGTGTTTCACTAACGGCCAATAATGAACAGTTTCTACGAAAATTTTCTAATTAACAGTACAAAGAAAATCAACAACAAACAAAGCCGGATTTTGTTAAAAAGAAAGTTAATTTTCAAAAGTGTGTCAGGAAAGCGTGGCAACTCAATACCCCATAAGAAGTATGTTGGCATAAACAGTGTATATGTGTGTTTGATTTAGGGTACAATTTTAGTGGATAATATTATTAGTGGATATATTATTATTAGGGAAAGAGTGCGCAGTCGTTCTGTGGGTAAGAGTGCGCAGTGCTTTCTAACCCAGTTTAACTTTTTATAATAATAACAATTTTTAGGCCATTACCTTCTATCGAAAGATGTAACGAGCACATCACAGTCGTAGGCGGTAGGTGGTAGCTCGTAGCTGAACTATTTTTCTGTTTTTGTTTTTCCAGAAAAATGCCTCGTATATACCAAACACAAACGGAAGGGAAATTGATAACCCAAAAGAAAATCTGCGAGGCTACGAAGCTGATTTAAAATGGAAGCAGCCCATGAAACGCTGCCGAAGAGCTTGGTTTGAGCGAAAGCGCAGTTTCAAACCATTTCAACTACAAAAAATGGTACTTAAACTAGTTGCGCACTCTTACCCATACCTCTGCGCACTCTTACCCTGACTTCGGGGCAAGAGTGCGCAACTTAACTTACTTTGGTTTTCTGATCAAAATACATGAAACATTAAAAAAAATATAAAATATTTTTGTATAATTTTGTTCCTAAGATATAGAGCTACCAAATAATAGACTCTTTTGTTTGTTATCTGTTGTAAGTTTTTCAGAATTTGAGCCTGAAGTCCAAAATGCGCACTCTTGCCCCGAACGACTATACAATGGAAAATATCATAATAAATTATTTTTAGAAATTTATTCGAATAAACATTTTTTAGGTAAAAGAAATCGCTGAGCATACAACGAAAAAATTTCCTCAGTATGATAAGCAAAACTGATCCTAGAATCCATAGTAAGCCCCGAGTTGCACTTAATGACAATGTAATGTATTGTAGATAACACATTCTTTTTTAGACACCGGTGAAGCAGTGCGGGACAGCTAGTGATGCAATAAGAAGTGTAGGATGCTGTTTTTCAATAAACCATAAAATATATCGAACATTTAAAGTTTCTTGAGAATAAAATCAAAGTTTGGACATCGTATTGTTATGTAAAACAAAATTAGGCAAATTTAACTATTGTGCCTTTTTTTTTTTTTTGAAAGTAAGGTACGATTTTCTGTACCGAAAATGCAAAAATTTGGCTTATACCGGTCATGGGAATGCTACATTTGCAATATTTCTATCGTAAAATGATCAGAGAAGAGACTTATTTTGGTATAAAATGTGTTTTTGAATTAATAACTATAATACACCGTAGCGCAAGTGGTTAGTGCGTCGGACTACTGAGCCAGCGGTCTTGGGTTCGAATCCCGCCGCAAACACCTAAAAGTTTTTCACAGTGCCCACCCCTTTCGAATGTCTGACAAGCATCAAGGAGTATCATTTGTCACGATTGAGCTTCTCAACTCGCCGTTCGGAGTCGGCAAAAAACTTTAGGTCCCTTCCATTCGTGCAAAAATATAACACGCACACAAAAATGGTTGCAAGAAGCAGGCCCAGATTCACCTCGAGCTGTAGCGCCAACTAAGTAAGTAATAAAAAAAATATAAAGACACTGTAAAGATGCACCTCAAATCGAATCTTAGCTATGCGGTTGGGTCCCATTGTCACGCTTCTTATTCACCTTATTACTATTTCATGCAATACCAGCCCTTCCGACAGAGGCTTAAGGCCGGAGTTAATACAAGAAAGTCTGGTATTAATAAGACTGAGACCACACCTTAAAGTCATATAAAGCGTGTCAAGGAGTACACTTTCATCTCCCTTCGATAGCATCTTAAATTCAATCTCTACAACTCTCATATTTTGCCACTTGCTACTACATATGTACAGTCAGCGTCAAAAGTGAGTAGACAACAATGCATACATTGTTAACATTCACTTCTCCTATAAAAACAAAAAAGATATTAAATTTTAAAAAACGGTTGAACAAAGTTTTATTCAGGTGCAACAAAATAAAAAACAAAAAATTCACAAAAAACAACAACAACTATTTTTCTTTTAATATTAATGTAAAATGGTCCATAAATAACGCGTCAAAAGTAAGTAGACAGTGTCTACTTACTTAGACACTTCATCTCTCTCAATCGTCTGATAGTAATCCGCTAACTTTACCGTTTTCAAAAGAAGATCAGCGAGAGATCAATGCATTTGAGGAAAGGAGTGGTTCATTCTATTGTGTTTGCTTGATTTGAAAGCGAGTATAAATCGAGAGCAGTGCTTGTGAAAAATTACATAACATCAATTAAATAAAACAACAAAATGCGAAAAGAAATATCTTTAGAAACACGTAAAATTATTGTGGACCTGCATAAAAAAGGAAAAACATTAAGAGAAATAGCGGAGACAGTCGGAAGACACCATTCATCAATCGCGAAAATTGTTAAAAAATTTAATACCTTTGAAACAATAAGCAACTTTAAACGTCCGGGGCGACCAACGCGGCTTAGTGTACGTGAAAAACGAAATATTGTTTTGTGAAACAAAATCCTGCGTCAAGTGCAGTTAAAATTGCGGAAAATATTTCATCAACATCTGAAATACCTGTAAGTGCAAGTACTGTTCGCCGAGCATTACATAAATCTGGACTACATGGCAGGGTGGCTAGAAAAAAACCCCTCATCTCAAAAGTCAATAAAAGAAAGCGATTAAATTTTTCAAAACAATATAAAGATGCTTATATTTCTTTTTGGAAAAATATTTTCTCCGATGAAAGAAAATTTGAAATTTTCGGAAACCAAACAAGGAACAAAATTTGGAGAAAACAGAATGAAGCATTTAAAGAAGTGAACTGCAAGAAAACAATCAAGAAGGGAGGGGGTCATGTTATGGTGTGGGGATGCATGGCGGCGTCAGGAGTCGGGGATCTTGTGTTCATTGATGGTACAATGAAAAAGACTGATTACCTGAAAGTTTTACAAGAGCATCTGCAGCCAAGTGTTGAAAAGGTAAGGTTGCCTAGGCATTGGATCTTCCAGCAAGACAATGACCCTAAGCATACCTCATACCTTGTGAGGGAATGGTTGCTTTATAGAACCCCAAGCCAGCTCAATCACCCCCCACAATCACCTGACCTTAATCCCATCGAGCACCTGTGGGATCACTTGGACCGAAAAATAAGGCTAAGGAACATTAGAAGCAAAGAGGAGCTGAAACAAGCATTGATTGAAGAATGGCAAAATATTTCATCGGAGGTAACGAGTAACCTCGTCGAATCGATGCCGCGAAGAATTAAAGGAGTACCAGAAGCTAAAGGAGCACACACAAAATATTAAATTTAATTTATAATCATTTTTAAACCAAATGTTAACATGATCATTCATTGTGTCTACTTACTTTTGACGCGTTATTTATGGACCATTTTACATTAATATTAAAAGAAAAATAGTTGTTGTTGTTTTTTGTGAATTTTTTGTTTTTTATTTTGTTGCACCTGAATAAAACTTTGTTCAACCGTTTTTCAAAATTTAATATCTTTTTTGTTTTTATAGGAAAAATGAATGTTAACAATTTATGCATTGTTGTCTACTCACTTTTGACGCTGACTGTATATGTACATACGTAACGATCGATACAACTTTTTCGAATTACCATTTGGAATTCGATAAGTTACAACTTTTTTTTTTCAACTAAGTTTTCCTATTTCCGGTCATAGTAGAATGCTTTAATAAAATAAGAAAAAAAAATTAAAACTTAAACGACATGTCCTTCACAGGATCTCCTACATCTTAGATTATTAGCTCCAGGGCACACTCCCACTTAAACATTTTCAACATTGCCTGTGCACTCTCTCTCTCGCTCTAGCGCTCGCCCCCTTGGGCTGCACAGATTAAATTCACTTCCCGCTTATCGGCACTTCACATCCTACTCCATTTTATAAACTGCATATAATCAGGAATCATCCACCCACCCAATGATACTGCCAGGATATGCTCGTACCATTGCAACGAAAACAAAAAGAAAATTGAAAGAATTCTCACCTGAACACTTTAAGAAAGACAAACGACTCCATCGAACGTAACCACAGGTAAGGAGGCACACAAATTCCGAAGAATCGGATGCATACATAAGTGCATACTCGTATCTTTCTCTTTCGTTTCGGCCAGAGAAAGTACGAGTAATATATCTCTAGATGTCATCATTTAAGGCATTAAGGTAAGGAAAGGACATTTCATTGAAAGTTTTCATTCAACTTATTGCAGCAGCACCACCACCACCACCGTCACTAGCAGAGCAGCATCGAGAAGATGAGTTCTCTGTTGGAAAGTTTGCCAAGCGAAACTTCACTCGTTTGCCTCCAAACCATCGTAGTAACATGCTCTTCCTCTAAGCACTACTCAAAACTACTTCGGAAAAGTGTTTCACTCTATGCCGTCTCGAGTTTAAAATGACTTTTCCCATCAATACTGCATGATCCATCGTATGAACGTATCTATGCATTTTTCAAGATGCCATATCACATGACCATGGACCAAATATTCGACCTAAAAATGAGCAAATGACATAAATAAAATAAAAAGAAAGAAAGGACACCGCCGCAATGCAAGATGTATCCGCACACATTGTACTCATCGTACATAGCTTTCAGGACTCGTAATCTAGCTAAAGTCTTGGCCATCTTCTTTGGTAATGCAATTGTGTTGTCATTTTCTTGAGAGCAAACTTAAAATCAGATTCAGCAGCAGCTGCATTTGTAATATCCTTCCGAAGGATAATTAAGCGCAATTGGGCTATTCCCGAAGAAAGAACCGAAAATAGTTTTCTGAAACGCTGCCAATCCTTTGTCAGGAAAGTATTATAGATTGCGGTGGCATTTTCTTTTTCCTTTTGTAAGTGAATCCTCTATCCTTTATGCTAATATCAACAAATTGGGAACGTTTAAATTCAAAGTTACCTCTTCAGCTCGGGGTGTGTGAATCGCTTATTAAAAAAAAAACAGTTTTATTCGACTCGTCGTTGGTCAGAGTGAGTGGCCGACCCGCTTTATAAGTGCTTAATTCAGTGGAAATAGTTCCATTGCAACTTTTCATAGCAGCTTGCCTTCCGGTTGTTACTACTGCGTTATTCTCCCTTTTTTTATTAGACTCACAGTCGCATGAAAGTCCTTTATTTTTTGTTCGCCCTCTTCGTAGATTGAACAAAGTACTCGTATACCACTAAGCACATAGTACAAACTGTGTGCGCATAGTTGGAATTTGAAGCGCGTTTCATTGTATAGTTGGAAATTTTCTATGAAAATAAAAAAGGGAAAAGTCCAGCTATTTCTTCTTTGTTTGTGTTTCTCCTGGAAATGAAATACTACCGTTATTTCCGATAGTTATTTGGTTTTTCTTGCAATTTAAGTTTAAATGGCGAGAACTTGGAAGTTATATTGTGGAGTATTAAATTTTGTCCGAATGCAGTCGTTGATACATCCGATCCAACAAATTACACTGGTCAACACGACTTTTTGCCGTTAATCTAATCGTATTTTTTCGGTATTTCTCATGTGTAAGTATTAACAGAAAAATAATAAGAAAATTCTATTACATCGAAATAGGTATATGGTATTTTTTTTTTTTTTGTGAAGAAGGTGAAAATCTCAAAAGACACTATGGTGGTATTCGATTACCATAGTAGGGTGGGACTCGAACACCACCAAAACACCTTCCATGCACATGAATATAAAGCTTGAAAGTATGTTAACACAAATATGGCCGTCTGGCAGCAATTTGTTGGTGCTTTTGTTAGTAATGTTATGTTAAAAATGTGGTTTTGTCCAAAATCTGGATCGTTAATAAAGTCTTAGAACCGACAGCAAATTTTGGGAGTGGATATATAACCAAAATATATGACTATGTATGTATAGGTAAGCGGTAAGGTATTAACGTCGTGATATCGAATTCAATCGTCTGGTAGTGTTTTTTTTAGCCATGGCTAACAATAGAGGGCTTTCGCATTCTAAATATGAAGTAAAACCAAAAGGCGATGTGACAAGCTTATATGGAGCTTGGGCCAAAAGCGTACATCAATGAAATTGGTATCAAAATAATGTGAAGTTCGTGTTGCTATGATAATATCATTAGCAGCGTAGGACGAACATATACATATGTACATACAACACAACACTTATTTCTGAAAAATCTTCAGTGACAACATATATTTCTTTAACAGTTATGTGAAAGAGCATTTTCCAAGCTTTAATTTGATGTAGAATAGTGTAAGATTCATTCATTATCAACCAAGAAAAACTCTTTCAAAATCCTAGGTGGTGCAAATCAATCAGCAATGCTGAATAACTAATGGTCAATGGTGAGTTCCTACATGTTTTTTTTTACAGAAACTTGAAAAAAATATTGTTTTAGTTTAAGCATATACATAAAAGTATGAAGGCAAGAACTTTTACAAACATAATATAAAGAAAATTAATGAAAAAAAAGAAACAATAATATTACTCTTTTAACAAAGTGGATGTAATCCTTGCTTAACATATCCTGCAGGACACTACAATGTCATTTGTCCACCGCTAGGAACTGCTTATCGAGACAGAGTTCGTATCATCCTACTTGGGGTTGGAACCAGGGCTACCTTTGGGACCCTTTGGGGTCCAATGGACCATTTTTTGATGGCACGGACCCCAGGACCCGCCTTTTTGAAAATCATCGAAATTGGACCCTTTTTGAAAAAAGGGACCCTTTTCGGACCCTTTCTGTAAATTGAGAAACAATTGACACATTCAACCGAAATTCCTTCACTTCTTTTAGTAGACACAGTATCGACAGCAATCACACTTTTGCATTAACCGGATTGCTACCTATGTAATTTTTTGCCAAAGCCAAAATGTAAATTTTCCTTGTAAACAGAAACATTCAAATAGTTACTGCGTTTCGTTTGTCATACTTCATTGCATCCTCGTATCCTCATATAGTGTGTGATCAGTAATCACTTTGTGTGTTATTCTTTGTTATCGTGCGCAACTGGATTACAAGTACAAAAACTAATAATCACAACTTTTTGTCCAAATACTTTTCTTGCTTCTTTTGTTTATGTTTCTTTATTTTTAAATTAATTGCTTTTTTTAAATGAACTGTTTTTTTTGTTTTGTTTTTATGCATAAGCTTTATATATTTTTAAGCAACTAGACAAAAATACAAGAAAAAAAAAATAATAAAATAATACTTATCCTACCCGTTTTATTCTTTAATTTTATATGGGACCCCTTTTTTTCGTCAGGGACCCCTTTTTGGACCCTTTCCGGAAATTTTCAGAGGTAACTCTGGTTGGAACATATGAGCGTTCAAGACGTTGCTAGAAGGAATAAATTAATTTCGATTGAATTTTTTGAAACATTGAAATATCTGAAAATGATAGACCAGCTATATATAGTCATTTCTGACGGCACTTACATATGTTTATATCCAAAAGCGCTCTTATTATGCATTTCAAAAGCAAACGTACGGCTTACATAAATATCAGAATTTGGTTAAACTATTTCTTATAACGTACTGTAATGGTATATTCTTGAAATATTCGGTTCGTATGCTGCCACTACTGATTCGGATGCTTCAGAAATGAACAGGCTCTGCAGAAGAGAAAGTGGGGCAATGAGGCAGTTTTTGAGAAGGGTCTTTATTCTCAATAGAGGCTTTAGAGATTCAATTTCAACTCTTTAATCGCATGGGTTGGGTATAGAGCGCATTAGCCCGAATTTCTGCTGGAAGGACATCAGCTATCAACAACACTACAAGCAAACAAATCGCGATGTATTAAAATGTGAAGGGGGTACCTTTCATTTGATACTAAATTCGTGTATGTGCGTCTTACGGTTCTTGTGATGTTATGTCCATATAAACGGACAAAAATCATCAGAAGATCTATCCATAATACGAACTTTACACACAAAAATCTCAAAATTCTATATTCATAAAACAGTTACAGTTTTAATGTACTGAAGCTGAGCTCTATTTTGATACCAATTTCATTGATGTAAGCTTTTGGCCCAAAAGTAACCTATCTCCTTTATTACGAAAAAACATTATTACCTATACCTACGTTCTCTTTTTTCATTCGTCAACCGTATAAGGTTATAGGGTTACTACATGCGAGATTTTTCGCACTGGTCCACTAGTATCATAGATATTATTTCTGTAGTAAAGGTTGGTGATGAGCAAAAAATCACTACCAGTGAATTATTCACCGTGAACGAAAAATAACAGTCGCAGTCTGTTAACGACTTGGAAATAAACAGTGAATTGCTAAAACGTGAATAGTTTCACGTCACAGTTTGGAATTCGCAAATAGCGATTTCACAACAAAAGTCGCGGTCGTGAGTATGAACGTGAGGTGCGAGGCAATGAATGATACGTAGAACAAAGCAGAACGCGGTGAACGATATTGTTTATACTACACTGAATAATGCTGCCTTGCACATACAAACATGTATGTATAGTGTGTTATGTACATTGTTCGCTGAGTTGCATTGAAAATTGCCGCTGAAAAAGGGATAAAGGTTGAACTTCGTAGCGGTTCTAAGAATTTGTGTGTGCTAGTTTAGTTCTGCGCATGGGATTATGTGATTTTAAGAAAATTTACATGCATTTGTTTGTTTGGTGTTTAGGACTACGTATTTACAAAAAAAAAATACTTTTTAGATGCCGCCAATAACATAACGAAGAAAAATCAGATTTATGTGGAATTATTTTTACAGCATTAGACGAAAGTCTCGCAAAATGTAATTTGTGCAATTTGAAAAGGCATATGGAAATCAAGCATCCGTTAATAGTTTCTGGGGTAAGTTAATTTTTGAATTATTGCGTCGAAATGTTTTTAACGGCACTAAAAAGGATAGTATACATGCAAACGTATGTACACACATGCATATTTACACATTACATAGTCAATAATTCGTTGTATGTAAATTATATGTAGTTTTATAGTAGTTTATGTAGTTTCATAGTCGCATCGTCGTGAATTCACATTCACGGGTTATATTCACAGTGAATAACAAATCACATTCACAGTTATACCTGTGAACATAAATTCACGACTTAGCTCAACTCTAGTAAGGGTACCATTTGCGGCTCTCATACTATACCAATCTTAACAAATAATGAGGTGTCAATAGAAAGATAATTTCCTGGAGCACTGACGAATTCCACTTTTAGTTTATAAATTTTATAAAATTAGAAAAAACCGATCATAACAAATATTCTACCCAAAATTAACTCCCGAAAGAATAAACACTACCCGTATGATTTCCACGGGATTTCCATCAGTTGACAAATGGAAATCATATGTGAAGTTTGAATGTTGGATAAGAAGTGTGGGTTTGGGGCACACTAGTATAAAAATAATTTTTTAAGAGAATAGGTGTTTCAATTCTTTTAACACACACATTTTAACTAAACTCACACCAAGGTTATGAAAAAAAAAAAACAGTTGTGAACCACGGCAAAAAAGTAAGTTATTTAATGGTTACCAGTGTTATTATCCAATCTATTCAAATGCCATTACACTAATTAATTATTACACTCTGGACAAAGTTACTTTCTTTTGGGTTTTATTTGATGAACCCACAATCAGATCACATTCACAAAACCACATTTAGTCATCATTATCCACAGAAGTTTTGTCGGCTACAAGAATTTGTTTGTATATTCGTATGTATGCACTAGAATATCTTTGCCCAATCATCAAAGTCTACTAAACTCAAATAACAGTTACTTTTGGCAAACAATAACAACAACAACCTGCAAACTTATCTCCTGGAACGTATACTTGATTTGTAACAAACTTTGACCTATCAGTAGTAATCCCTGGAAGAACGGCACGTAACACCATATGGAATGGAGTTGTTGTATACTTCTACTCAATTAATATACAAGGCATCCGTTATCCTTATGCTGGAGAGAAACTAAACGTGCATACTAAAGAATATTAAATTGTTATTTTGTACAGGTGAAGGAAGAGAAGAGTTCGAAGGAACACCATGAAGTGAAGTGGATTTTGTATAAATTGAAAACGGAGAGAAAATTTAATTAAATTACACTTCAGGGAAATAAGGGAAAATTGAGTGCTGTTCTGCCAATAGTGTGAAAATGAGTCGAACCAAATATGGATCATTGAGGTTTGTGGACAATTTGGGAGCCTTGAAGAATGTTAGTTGACCACAAAAACCAAGAAAACATTCACAACATCTTTGTACTGAAGTCAAACTGACTTGACAGTGCGATAACATTTCCTTCTCTGGTTAACGTGATGGACGATTTGTCTTACAAGAATCTTTCGAAAATGATAGACACCACAAGATTCTTAGAATGTAGTTCAACATTTCAATTGACATATTCAGATATAAATCCCCTTACTAGTTGCAATATGTACTTCGCAAGATGCTCTGACGGATGAAGGAAAATTTAGAAAAGAAAATAACAGTATCCGTGCTATTCGATTTTCATCTGTCCATAGCACTTGTGTTATTTATTGCAGTCAATATTTTAATTTCCAAATGGGCTCATCGATTCTTAAATCAATAGATTTGACTATTACAAAAGGTCGAGATTAAAAGGTCAACATAAAAATTATTTTATTGGGATGTTATAAGTTATAACATCTAACTGTGATAGCTAGAAAAATATTGGACTTTAACAACGCAGGAAGCTGCATTAAGCTTTCGTACTCAAAAAGAAAGTTTCTGCTTCTCGAAGTCAAACAAAACAAAAAGGAAAGCAAATGTTTTTTTGTTTTTTTTTTTTTCGTCAAAATTTTAGCGTTATCCTTCTGATTATTACAAGCTTTATATTAACTTCACTTTCTGTGAGGGCCAAATCTAGGAATCGATTTTACACCCACTTCCAGATATCCAATCATGCTGAAATTTTGCACAATACAATACAATAGTATGTATATTTGATGACGTAGGTAAATATAATATGGCGGATGCCCTAAGATGGTGAATTACCATTATCTTCGCGACTTCCTTAAAATGGATATCAAATAAAATGGATTAACAAGTAGAATGAGACTAGCTAGGTAACATCATTCTAAATTCAAAACGCCCCAAGATGGCGGATTACCTTCATGACATGTGTATCAAATAAAAGGGTTTGACGAGTGGAATCTCAACCATTCTGAGTAAACTTTCTTATATCAAACCCACCCAAGCCAACATGGTACGTACCGACGATTTCAGATGCTAAAAAGTAGAAAATAAATATGTTATATACCTGCATAGATAAAAACAAAAATATTTAAAAAACACCTTGAAAAAGTAAAAAAAAAAATTGTTTCCGAGTCACCAATATGTGACTATTAATTAAAGCTTGTGGCGCTCAGAAACATGCACTATGTGCAACGAGGACGAAGAATCAGCAGAACTTACATATTTAATGTCACTGTAACTGTTTAGTCTGAAACATGTTTAGCCTATACAGGTTACAAAGAAAACACGCCTATTATATATGTAGTACCTATCGTATCATAAAAAAAGGGTTCATACGAGTAGATCTATCAACATAAATCTATGACATATGTAGTTGAAATAACTGATACATATAGACTTCGAAAAAGCTTTCAGAGTAAAAATAAGACAGGCTAAGGTTTTGTTGTATTTTACATGGGTAAACATGCTGCTGAAAAAAAACAGGCCTAATGTTACAAAAAAAACACGCCTCTATATAGTCTTCGAAAAAGCTTTCAGAGTAAAAATAAGACAGGCTAAGGTTTTGTTGTATTTTACATGGGTAAACATGCTGCTGAAAAAAAACAGGCCTAATGTTACAAAAAAACACGCCTCTATAAAGACTTCGAAAAAAAGCTTTCAGAGTAAAAATAAGACAGGCTAAGGTTTTGTTGTATTTTACATGGGTAAACATGCTGCTGAAAAAAAACAGGCCTAATGTTACAAAAAAAACACGCCTCTATATAGTCTTCGAAAAAGCTTTCAGAGTAAAAATAAGACAGGCTAAGGTTTTGTTGTATTTTACATGGGTAAACATGCTGCTGAAAAAAAACAGGCCTAATGTTACAAAAAAACACGCCTCTATAAAGACTTCGAAAAAAAGCTTTCAGAGTAAAAATAAGACAGGCTAAGGTTTTGTTGTATTTTACATGGGTAAACATGCTGCTGAAAAAAAACAGGCCTAATGTTACAAAAAAAACACGCCTCTATATAGTCTTCGAAAAAGCTTTCAGAGCAAAAATAAGACAGGCTAAGGTTTTGTTGTATTTTACATGGGTAAACATGCTGCTGAAACATGTTTGGCCTATACAGGTTACAAAAAAAGCACGCCTATAATACGGAACGCTTATTGTGCAAGTATAACTTGCACTTGAACGGATTTTTTTAAGAAAGAAAGAATGATTTCAGGTCACCGAGTTGACTCATTTTCTAAATCGTTAGTCTGAACTATTCTTCGTGGAGGGTAAGCACTGTGATGGGAAAAAGGCTTGATTAACAGTCTGGCTTGTCTGAGCTCGGGGACATTTATTCATTGAGAAAGTTGAAGTTCATGATCCCATTTGTTAATTAAGTCTAAAGTTGTTGCCTGTCGATGCCACAAAATTGTTCTGGGCCTGGGAATTTTACATTTGAACTCAATAGGGCCATTTACTCATTTACCTTAATACCTCTGTGGCCAGGCACACAGAGCATTGAAGCAGTACTGAACTTATTTTGAATCTAAAAAGAAGGAGCTCAGAGCTTTGAGTGCAGCTAGGCTATTTGAAATGACATTTATAGTTGCGCCTTTGATGTTTCTTTATAGATTTATATTTCTGGAGCCAAAGATCCAAGCATCAACACCAGATTCCATTTTAGACGAGTAAATCTAAAATAAAAAATCCGATACAAATTTTAAAACAAAAACTATCATTCAACAGAACCTCTTGTTCTGAATTCATACAGTTAAAGTTTAAATATTAAAATCTCCTCGTTCTGCATTTTCAACCAATTAAAATAATAATTCCGTATGAATTAATTAAAAAGTTGTGAACCAAACTTTCAATTGAGCATTTGCATAAAGTCCCCTTTCCCTTACACAATGATCCCGGGGTATGCGATGCCATTCGTATACAAGTACACTTATTCATACAAATAAATCCAAAAGCCATTCAACTCTGTTGAAATCGGTATAAAACGTCGTATGAGATAAAAAAAAATAATAAAAGAAACCACTCAAGGACATGAATACCTCATTGGTTAGCTCTCCCACCCACAAAGCGATAAGCGAGTAGATATACGCATTTTGGGCATATCTTCAACGATGTCTTTTGATCAGTATTTTTTGGAAAATATTTTCAAATATAAAGGAATAAAAAAAAAATGCAAACAAATTCTGTTTCATAATTTCGCTGAATTACACGGCATCGTGAATTTTGTTCAATTTTTTTTTTTTTTTTGGTTCTTGTCTGATTCATAAATTATTCAATGGTTGCTCCGAGTTACCACTGGTAACATTTTCTATTTAATAAAAAAGAAAAAATCAGAACGGAATTTGATGCATTTTTAATTGTACTAACATCTTCGAGTGCTCATGAAGTGGACGCATGGAATTTTCACCACTTAGCAACAAAGGCGAGGGAATAAAATCTAGAGGGTGGTGGGTGGACTACGATACTGAAAAAATTATTGAGGATAAAACTCAAATGAAAGAATATCCTGAAAGTGATACATTTCAAGTGTACATTTGTTAACGAGGTAGAAAAATAGAGAGCTGTATTAAATGCACAAGTAAACCTAGTCTATTTTTTACTTCTTCCTTTAAGCTTTGGCTTTGTTAGTAAGGTACAAATATGGGTATAACGAAACGCATCAAAGTTGACAAAAGTTTAACCCTCAAACCTAACTTCGGACGTACAGTGAAATATAGAGACAGAGAGAGAGACCGCTGAATATAAATGTTGAATCCTTTACCAAATTCGATTTTTCCCTCTCATGACAAGTAACAAATATTCCCTACTAACGCATATCGGTCATTTTCAGGACATTCATATCTCTTGTGTCGTTTTCGATTGGGCTTCTCAGATTTTGCTCTCAGTTTTCAGATTTTTCGTGCTGGGTGGAAAACAAACGAGATTGATCTGATTTTCTGCAATAGTATTAGTGTGTCATGTCATTTGACAAATAGTTCGTAAAAGGGAAAAAAAAAAATAATAAATACAATTTGTTTATATTTTCTAATTTGTACGGATTTTCGGATAATATTTGTGTTGATTGATACTAGTTGGGGCACCGTAGCGCAAGTGGTTAGTGCGTCGGACTACTGAGCTAGCGGTCTTGGGTTCGAATCCCGCCGCAAACACCTAAAAGTTTTTCACAGTGCCCACCTCTTTCGAATGTCTGACAAGCATCGAAGAGTATCATTTGTCACGATTGAGCTTCTCAACTCGCCGTTCGGAGTCGGCAAAAAAATGTAGGTCCCTTCCATTCGTGCAAAATATAACACGCACACACAAATGGTTGCGAGAAGCAGGCCCAGGTTCACCTCGAGCTGTAGCGCCAACTAAGTAAGTAAGTAAGATACTAATTTGATGTATGTAGGTACTGCGTTGACATTTCGTATTAAAAGTTTTGGTGTTAGTGCAAGTAGGTGTGAATCTCGAGTAGAATCCGATATTCACGAAAATTGATCTAGAGCAAAAAAAGAAGAGCTTTTTTGGTCGGTTGGAAAATGAAAATTGTACCAGAGCGTTAAAAATTAATCGAGATAAAAAAAGTGCCATTTTTGCCCAATAAAAATCGACATGTTTCAGTAGTGCTAGCCCCTATTTGTTGTGGTATTTTTCCTCATCTTGTAAGCGATGTTTTGTTAAATATTGCGACAGATACGGTTGCTAGCATACCCACTAAGAGTTTAACTTTAGTTGCTTCGGTGATCTAGTAAACGTATCAGCCAGGTAGCATACGTAGGGACTAAAAAAAGTTCGCTTATATGTTATAAACCTACATAGTTGATTGAATAATAAAACACAAAAATAATTTTAACTTTAGATATTTAATCTTCATCTGTTTTTATTTTTTCCACATAATTTCCATTAATTTCTGCCGATAGATCCATCTTTCAAAATCATCTTTTTGGAGCTTTTCGATATTGACATTGACTGCATTAATAATAATCTCTTCATTAGATGTGAAGATTTTTCCCGGCAAATTTTTTTTTTATTTTCGGAAACAGCCAAAAGTCACACGGCACTAGAAAATCAGCGCTGTCGTTTGTACTACTATAGTAGTATTATACTACTATTGACGTTGCTGTACTACCCATACTACTCCTTTTACTTTTGTACTACTATTTCAAGTTCACTCAGTTTTTTGTGTTTTATTTCATCAATAATAAACTTAACAGTGAATTTATCTGAGTTATTTTCCCAGTCGCGATTTTGCAAGGCCTTACCTCTGGAACTACTTCTAGAAGTTCAATTATAAAAGAAGCCCTTCCATAATGCAATACATACTGTTCATCGAACCTAAAACTAGTGAAATGGACGGCATTACCGAACTAGTGAAGAGTAATGCAGGATAAAATTGGTCTATGCTCAAGAAAAGTTGATGGCATTCCCGTACGAATGCGAGGTAATGGGGCAAGGAAGAACTCAACAAGTATACCTCTCTGTAAAATTATCTCACCACGTTGTTAATGACTGTCGCCTAATTGTCTTTAGAATTGCGTTTTTGTTAACCAATGCAAATCATTTGATTTAAGATTTGAAGTGCGAAAATGCTTTCAACTGTGTTGAAAAGGAAAATTACCCAAAAAATAGAAAATTTTTTTTAAAAATGACTGGGAAGTGCAAAAAAAAGGCATGAATGCACACCGTCTTTGTAATGTGTTCGAGAAGTACTTCTACGTTAATTTTTTCAAAAGCATGAATGCACTAATTCCCTGTAATGTGTTTGAGAAGTACTTCTGAGACAACTTCTGGGTATTGCAGAGTGTAAGCGATCGCTTCCGTCCTATGACATGCAATGCTAAATGTAATGCCTGTTTTACATGTGCTGGAATCGAGTTGAGAAGTAGTTCCGTCTCTCCAGAAGTACTTCTAGAACTAGTTCTGGAATGCATGCCATCGGCGATTGGGATAATATTTCTTCTATGCGTATACATAATTTTCAAACGTAAACTAAACTTATCAAATGATAGCATGTATGTACATATATATTAACGAATTTGACACTAGTCAGTGAATTTTTTGTGATTTTATTTAAAGTTACTCTGTTGAATTTTGCCCTATTTTGAAGTTTTTATATTATGTTTGTATTGTAAAGACAATAGAGTTTTCAGTAAATGAATAAAGGTAAATATGTTCAGTTCATGATAAAACTTGAATACAAGAAGACACACGAACGAGTGGGATTAATATATTTAGATAATGTACTTTGCGTCTTCATGTATTTATAGTGAAAAGACAAAACTTGTGCGTACTACTCTTTCACTAAAAATACTACTCTTTAAAACTAATTTGTACTACTTTTGATTATTTCAAAACGACAGCACTGCACTAGATCCGGAGAATAAAGTGCTGGGCGAATTTCCTGAATTTCAGCATTGCCGTGGTGCAAAAAGTAGCGATGCAGCTCTTCTTTTTTCGCTGTCGTAGTAAATTTTGGAAAAATTGTGATTAGCCAGTTTCAGTATACCAACTAGCGACTGTCCGACCAGTTTCAAGCGGGATGACGGCGACAATTTTCACCCTGGTCAAGTAACATACATCGACATCATCACTTTTGTCGCTGACTTTTGTTGTTTGGTCTTTACTGGAGGATTTACATGTTCTGCGCTCCATATCATGGACTGCTGTTTGGTTTACGGGTCGTACTTGTAAGACCATCACCTGTAACGGTCTTATCGAGCTTAACTCTCCATTTTCAAACTTATCCGGGAAATACTGAGCAGAACGAACACGAGCCTCTTTTTGCTCTACATTCAAAATTTTTGGAACCCATCGAGCTGACTTCTTCGAATATTTCAGGTGATGATTTAAAACTCGTGACACATCCGTTATCATCTCCTGTGTCATCCTGGCTTCTGGCATCTGGTATCGCCGGTCAAGGATTTGGGCCGACGTTCATGAGATTCGTCCTCCACAGAAAAATGGCCAGTCTGGAATATTCGAAAACACTTCGAAATAGTAACAAGAGATGGTGCACTTATTCCGTATGCATTGTGGCATTTGTGCAGAATTTTGACTGGTGTGAGTTGACGTCAAACTTCAACCGAGCTTATGTCACTAATTTTTCTCTTTCTCGTCTCCATTTTTACCTAGTGTTCGAAGTTTGGAAACAAATATTGTTAGATTATAAGCTACAGAATATTTATGGTAGGGACATGGGAACAAAAACGGCGTTGCGACTTAAAGAAACCTCGCAGTGGGTATCTTCTGACTTAGGGCACGCCAGAATAATCTCAATGATTAATTTAAGCTCGGGAAGTATGGATTATATGACTCCGCTCCTGGATTTCAATATAAAATATAGGACTAATATTCCCAACCGACAGGAATGAGAAGGAAATATCTGTCTAAATGACAAATCCGCATTGGAGATCTACACGCATGGGTCCAAGACAGGTGATGGTATAGGGGCGGGTGTCTTTTCGGGCCAGCTCAGCCTAAACTTGTCCTTGAAGCTTCCAGACCACTGTAGTGTCTTCCAAGCGGAGGTGATGGCTATTCGTGAAGCCGCTGAGTGGCTTTCGATTAAATTGATGTACAATCGCGACATTTTCATTTACACCGATAGCCAAGCAGCTATAAAAGTACTCGAATCACCAATGATAAGATCAAAATTGGTTAGGCATTGCCGCGCATCACTAAACGAGATATAGAGCAATTGCGTGCTCACGCTGTGCTGGATTCCTGGTCACAGCGATATACCAGGTAACTGTGAAGCAGACGAGCTAGCCAGAAAAGGTACAAAACTGCGAAGATTTATCACGGAAAGTGAACCCCATGTACCAATATAGAATCAAAAAAACACAAAATCTCCATACAAGCTCTGTAACAGGCAAATTGAAGATGGCGTAATCTTGATACGTGTAGCTGCGCCAGACAGACTTGGCCACAGCTAAACCAACGTAAAACTTGCACACTGCTAAAAATAAGCAGACCACATATCGGCATAATAGTTGGCATATTGATAGGTCATCGCGCAATGGGCAGACATGCCAACAGGTTAGGAATCCTCGCCAATGACTTCTGCCACAGCTGCATTTATGAGGAGGAGGAGGAATCCCCCTATCACCTACTGTGCAGTTGCCCAGCTTCAAGATATTTCCTCAAGGGATATCAATAAAATACGGAAATTCATCCAACTCTTAAAATGGTTCCGGGAGTTTCGATAAGAGTCGGCTCATGTGGTAGCACAATGGACCTACTTTGGTCTAAGTGAATCCAACCGATCACGGTGGATAATCACCCAACCTAACCTAACCTAAGCTGATGAAATGCTTTTTTTTTTTTTTTTTTTTTTTTCAAAAACTACTAAATTGACACCAACTTAGCGAACTTTTGTAAGTTCCTTTGAATGCTGAGAGGGTTCAATTCCCACCCAGGCCAAGGCATTTGTCACTTAGGAGAAAATCAGAGTATGATGGACCGCACCTATTAGATAATACCAAAAATAAGTAATTCGTCTCAATTTATTGGTTCATTACATTCATAATTCTGCGAATCTTTTCAAACAAAATTAAAGCACAAATCACCACGCAACTTAATCCTGATTTCGAAAGGTTCACTGTCCGCATTTAAGTATCCTTTTTCGTAAGTTTTTGAGACCAATCGGCCATTCCGCAAAAGTTCAGCAATCTTCGCAAAAGTTATGAAATTCAAAATGTTGGGAAAAGTTTATCTCATCACTAACTCGGGCGGGGTCGCTCATCAACTCAGTGCTTTGTCATCATTCACTTCTCGTGTTGATAAATTGGCTGAATAATTGAATTATTAATTTGTCCCAAACCAAAACGGAAACCATGAATATAATCGATAGAGAGTGGCCAGAATTCAATTTATGCACCACCAGCTTATGAAATTCGAGAGATATTTTCAAATGAATTCTCGGATGTTCACATGTTTGCCATGACTGATGCCGCTTACTAAATGGCAAACGGCATCCACTAACATTAAGTGTGCTGCAGAATTTATGTGGTTCATTGAATTTTTTTTTTTTGGGGAATGCAAATTCTCCTACTGACTGGCACATCATAACCAGCATACAGTCACACGCCCAGGATATCCATGGATCAATGTTAACATTTTTGGTGTGGAGCCCACTTGGATTGTCGTAAACGAGGAGTCTTTTGCTTGCACAGCTCAAACCGAAATGCCATTCATTCAACCATAAGTTCCATCACAAATGGGTCACAGGAACAGGATATGGATACTCTCTATTTTCCTGGTATAATTTTGTCATGATCCATTCATCCATCCACCACGGTAATCATCATTTCTGCGCCATTGATGATAGTTTTGCCCAAGTGTGACAGTCAGCAAATGTATTTCTAAAAAAGAATGTCGTCCTTCTTCCTGCACATTCACATGAGTATGGACGACCTGAAACTCAATTCCAAGTCACTTATTTTCAATACCCAAATTGAGTTGACGGGAGAAGTTTTCCATGTGGTACGTCACCTTTAATTTGAATGGGGGTGGGGATAACCATTCCCACACGCTTTCATATGTTGGAAAACATCCTTGAATCAGGAAGATGTGTACATATATACTAAAGTGCATATATACCGTCATTTCTTCCAATCTAACGTCGAGTGGATGCCAGTGGCAAGAGCTGAAGGATGTCTTCGTTTTGTGTGTGTTTGTGATTTCAAAGAAATTTCTCTGAAGTGAATCCTTTGAGACTGACTTAGGAATGGTTTCCTGAAGCAAGCCTTTGACAGACTTATGTATTTTTTTTTTTAATAATTCTCCTTCTTTTGTGATAGATTCTGTGTACACCGAAGACAGGTTTTCATGCTTACCATTATGTTATTACTCAGCTGGAGTAACGCACCTGTGCTTTTCCCAAAGAGTTTGATATGCACATACTCGGGAGTCGGTACTGGTAGTCCTTTGAGTTGTAAAATAACCTGCTATATGTATCGTATGCAAATTGCTTTGCTATGGTCAGGATGTCCATTAGAAATTTGTTTACAAGACGAAAAGAAAAAGCGTACTTTTGAGGATAAATTGATTAAATTGCAATTGACTTTGAGCTTTGTCTAAAGACTTTCACTTCTGAACGAAGGCGTATGAATGAATATTCAGCGGATGCAAATCTGGCTACGGCTTTCGGAACAAAGTCCTTGCTAATGAATTCTTTCTCAAGAAATTAGACTCGAGAGCAGGGCGCAAAGACACGGGGGAGTATTCAAACTATATATACATATACATTTCCGTAGCCTGTATGCGATGGAAGTCGCTTCGAGTACCATCGAAGGATCGACCTATTTTCAAGTGATAGTTCGAGAACGTTCATTAAATGAAGTGTTGTGTTTATTTTGCTTCCCCCATGCTCGTCGTCAAAGGACTCCGCTTTTGGTGGGTGTTCTTGTTTCGTATTGTATATTTAAATGTTTAAATTACGTGGTATTATTTGGATGGCCTGGGTGGTTTCAAAGGGAGGAGAATTATCAAAGTAGCATTAAAGAAAGGAAAGTGGTTTAAATGGAATCCAAGGACACAATGATTTATTTAAATTGTTGTTTGAAAATGGTTACAATGTCGTCCCTTTCATTGTCTATTTACAATTGTACCAAAATTTACAATTTCAACTTCCCAAGAATCAGTTGGGTAGAGACACCTTGGAAAAAGGCGAGGTTCTGTGAATTCGGTGGATAACTGAAACTCACGTAATGCCGACCAAGACGTAATGCAGCAAGACAATCAACTAGAAGAGGAGGTTGGATAAAATCATTTCTTGTGTCAGACAATAGTCGAAAAGATTCTGTTAACCTGAAGGTTGCAAAGAGGTTCATGTCGAAACCTGGCCATATCCAGAGGTGGCCATTAGTACCGAGTTGGACTAAGATACAGAATAATTTCAATTGTATGGCTCTCTCAGTTTATAGCCCTTTGACTGTACGGAGAAGTAAAAACCAGTGTGACCAGGATGGAATATTATATATATTTTAGTATGGAATATTTTGGATTCTCGAGCAAAAAATTTAACAAGAATAAAAAAAAAACAATTTATTTACATCCTCAGACATTTTAAGATAAGAAGAAAGTATTATATTTTTAACAATTATAAAATAGCCTTGAAGATGAACCTTCTGGTCCCATTATGGTTGCGTCTACAAAATACAACTTGTCAGAACATAAAATAAAAGATGACCGACCACTTCCTGTAGGTAATTCTTAGTAATAAACTTGTTCCAATAACCTCAGCATAGATCCTTTAAGTTAAGGTTACGTAAGGCAGCAGTGCCTACCAGCAAACTTAAACCCATAGAGGCCCATTGTGATACCAAAGATCTTAGGGGTGATAACCATTTGAAGCTTTGTATAGAGCGAGATAGGCTTCCAACGTCTGCTTGTGCTAGGTCACTGATATTGTTGAAGAAGTATTTTCCTGGATGTTTTTATTGCGGGGAAGATCTATCTGGTGTTAAGGCAGCGCCTTTATTTCAATGAATTTCTCAGACTCAACAGGTTTGAATGCTTGCGTCGTTATAAGATTCAACGAAATCTCACTTTTTGTTTATAAACTAAGTAGTTTAGTATAATTAAAAGTCCAACCTATAGGGGCCATTTCAAAGTCGCTTAAGAAACACTAGTATTTTCACGACTTGTTTGGTGTTCCATACCCAAAAACGGAACACTAATGGAATCAGTTCGGTGTCTGTCTGTCACAGGCCTTTTTTTCAGAGACTATTTGACATAGACTATTGAAAGAGTTGTAGCAATGACTTTTTTCTTAACAATTTTTCAAAAAATGTTTACATATTGCTGTCCCAGGCTTTATCTCCCAAAAAAACGCTCAGAGAGATTTGAATTAAATCATAAACATTGAGAATAAAAAGTAGATGAAACCAAAATTATCAGTACTGGCCTACGTTTGACAGTTTTTTTAGTAATTTTTTTTATTTTCAACTACCCAACTATTAACATATCCAGAAATTACGTAACCCTATCACAATCGCCTTAAAGCAGATATGTATGTGCGAGAGTAAACATTTAATGATTGTTCTCAGAAATATGCCACAAAAATTCCCTCTGGGTTAGACTTATTCAGCCTTATTTTGAGATTAGTTTTCATTCGAAAGTGAGAAAAAGTCGAACGGGGGGTATTTTTACATTCGAAGGCATAGAGAGTTTATTTTACGAAACGAAAGTTCATTCATAATTTCTATTTTGAGATTCTATTCCCTTGAAATAACTGTATTATTCATACGTTTGCAATTTGAATTTAAGTTTATTTCATGATATCCTTCGTTAACGAATTTTATTCATTCGAATGTCAAAATACGAAAAAAAAATCATTCGAAGGAATAGACAAAATCGAACAAATTGGGCGCATTTCGAAAGTTAGATACTTGCAAATGCAATAATCTAAGTTTCGGAACGGCCCCGCGACAAAATAATTTAGTGGACAGTTCAAATGTCAAAAACGTAATTTTTTCTTTTATTTCTTTTTATTTTCGCTCTGAAATTGTTTGGATAATTGTGATTGCAGCACAAAAAATTAATTTTTTAATGAAAATAAGAACAAAAACAAACTTCCAAATATTATTGGACGACTTAGAGAATGAACGATTTGCAGAGTTCGTACGAACTTCATGAAAAATTAAAAAAATAAAAATACAAAAATAAAAAATAAAATAATTCATAATTTACTTAAATTTTCATTTTTAGGCGTGTTTTTTTTTTAAATCTATATAGACTAAACATGTTTCCGCAACATGTTTTCAATGTAAAATACAACAAAATCTTAGCCTGGATAATTATCCAGTCTTATTTTTACTTGGAAAGCTTTTTCGAAGTCTATATAGATTTGAAAAAAAAAACGGGCCTTTTGTAACAACTAACAAGCAAACAACAGCCACGCAGTACATTCAAACAAATCAGTCGGCTTTTTTCGACGTTTAGTCTAGAATTTCTTGACTAAAATCCCGTCCCCGACCTCAATGAAAGTCAAAGTAGACTAGATGTTTTGTCAATTTTTCGGGCTCTCGACCAATCAGAGGCCGTAAACTACTTGCATTTGCAAGTATCTAAGTTTTGGAATGTGCCCATTGACTATTCATTCGAATCTCAAAATAAGGCCGATTATGTTCTTTCTTGAGAAAGGAGGAGGCAAGGACATGACATTGCTGGTGGATCCCAAATCCGCCACTCACCTGATATCCACAGCAGGGGTCGTCAAATTCGGGCTGGGACAACTTCGTGTCAGCATACTGAATAACGATGACCACAGCCAACAAGCTCAGCGTGGTGCAAATTAATTTGCACCATTCCCGCGCCGCTACCGACGACCTGCTGCTCTTCATGGCGGAAGAAAACGTAGATGTAGCTCTGATCCAGGAACCGTGGATCGCCAAAAATAAAGTCCAAGGTCTAAGATCAAAACACTATGCACTCCTACATTCTCCCTGTGAAGGTAAAAAGAGAAGCTGCATCCTGATTAAGAAAACCATTAACTTCATTTTCTCCAATCGTTTCAGCAATAGCGACATGACGGTGGCGGTATGCGACTGCAGGAATGAGCCACAACTCAATCTTGCATCAGCATATTTGCCCTACGAAGACGACAACCCACCACCAACACTGCTAAGGGAACTGGTGCAGCATGCAAGCACGACCAGAACAAACATGGTACTGGGACTGGACGCCAATGCCCACCACACCCAATGGGGCAGCACGGACATAAATAATAGGGGTGAGTCTATTCTTGAATCTATTATTCTTTCCAACTTAGTAATTTGTAACAGAGGTAACCATCCTACCTTCTACAACAAAATTAGACAGGAAGTAATAGATCTGACGTTAGTTCACCCCACAAATAATTTCAAAGTCAATGACTGGAGAGTATCTGGAAAACACTCATTTTCTGACCACCTCAGAATAACCTTCACTATCGACCTTGAAATTAGAAGAGAAAAACCCGATAAAAACGGACTGGCATAAATTCAATAATCTCGTCACATCTCGACTAACACTAAGCCAATTAGGGACATGCTCAAACGTGACACAGATTAACGATACAGTCGACCTGTTTACAAAGACACTCATAACCTCTTTCAACAAATCCTGCCCAATAAGTCGTCCCTCCAAACGAACCCATGCGGCTTGGTGGACGACGGAACTTCGTCAACTTAGGACGAAAACCAGGAGACAGTTTAATAAGGCCAAGCTGACACGTTCAGAGGAGGACTGGAGTGAATAACGCACCAGTTTCAATGAATTTAAAAAGAAAACTAGAGCAGCCAAGAGAACATCTTGGTTCAACTACTGTTCCAACATAGAATCCACAACAGAGGCGGCCAGACTCCGGAAAATCCTAGCCAAAACTACATTCCCGGTAGGAAACCTCTGTAAGGATGACAACAGCTGGACATCAAACAGCCAAGACACTCTGGAACTGCTCCTTAATAGTCATTTTCCCGGCTGCAAAAATGTCCCTCGCCTAACACCTAACCCGGCCAGCAATACACCCCACCTCTCGGAGGAAGAACTAGGAACCATTGTGGCCTGCACCACCGTGGAAAAAATAACATGGGCAATACTATCGTTCCAACCCTTTAAATCAGCGGGACCGGACGGAATAATTCCAGCCATGTTACAAAAGACAATTACAACAGTTACCCCATGGCTCCAATCTATGTTCATCGGCAGCTTAATGATGGGGTACATTCCGAATATCTGGAGAGAAGTACGCGTGGTATTTATCCCTAAAGCAGGGAAACCAAGCCACTCCACTGCAAAGGACTACAGACCGATAAGTCTCTCGTCATTTCTTCTGAAGACGCTCGAGAGACTACTCGACTTGGAAATAAGGAACAAACTCGAAAGAATCATGCCCCTCTGCGAAGCTCAACACGCATACTCCAAGGGTAAATCCGTGGAAACAGCGCTCCATGAGGTTGCGGTAACAATTGAGAGATCCATCGAACTTAAGGAATTCACGTTGACGGCCTTCTTGGATATAGAAGGAGCCTTCAATAATCTGAACACGGGAACCATTATATCCTCACTAAAAGAACATGGCTCCCAAAACTTCATACTAAACTGGGTACAGACAATGCTTAACAGCAGAGTCATTTACTCCAACCTAGGGGACAATTCAATCAGGAAAACTGTTGGGCGAGGAACCCCACAAGGTGGGGTGTTATCACCCCTTTTATGGAACATCTCACTTAACAAAATCCTTAAGTCCCTCACAAACAAAGGTATTAAAATAGTTGCATATACCGACGATGTGGTCATTCTGGTAACAGGAAAATTCCTCTCCACAGCCAGCGATATCATGGAATCGGCGCTAACAGAATTATCAAAGTGGACTGACGCCAACGGCCTATCGATTAACATCAACAAGACAGAACTAGTTCTATTCACTAGAAGATACAAAATCCCATCTTGGAACCCACCAAGACTGAAAGGCACGCGCCTCAGAATCTCCACGGAAGCCAAATACCTGGGCATCATATTCGACTCCAAACTAAATTGGAAACGGAATACAGAAGAAAGAATGAAAAAAGGACTAAACGCATTCTACGCGTGCAAGAATACATTTGGAAAGAAATGGGGACTACAACCGCAAATAGTACACTGGCTGTACACACCAATTGTAAGACCAATCATCACCTACGGGTCAATAATATGGTGGGGTGCGACTAACACCAAATCCTACCTTAGAAATCTAAATAAGGTACAAAGGATAGCCTGTCTAGGCATAACAGGTGCGCTCAGATCCACTCCGCAACTTGGCCTAGAAACGCTTCTGCACCTCCCACCGATTGATCTCTCCATAAGAAACACGGCAGCCAAAGGAGCTCTCAGATTAAGAGAAAATGGCAACTGGAGGCCCCGTTCATCTGGACACATGGTCATACTGGACATTTTCAACCAAAAAGGACTCATGCCCTGCACGGATTATGAGAAACCCCAGCTCGACTTCTCCAGATACTTCAAGGTCTTCATACCAGACAGGCAGATCTGGAACAACCCCGATAGTGCCATTATCGGAACATCCATCTTTACAGACGGCTCAAAAACTGAAGTAGGTACCGGAGCAGGTGTCTTCTCGGAAGAACTTTGCATTAAGCAGTCTTACCGACTAGCCGATTATTGCAGCGTCTTCCAATCAGAGATATATGCTATTAAGAAAGCAGCACAAATTGTCCTAGCAAGGAAACTACCAGCAACGGAAATTACCATTTGCGTGGACAGCCAAGCCGCACTTAAAGCACTGGACTCCATCTCCGTGAACTCAAAATGCGTAAAGGAGTGCCTCGAGGCACTTAAAGCGATAAAGCACCACACAGTTCTACTCTGGTGGGTACCCGGACATGTGGGTATAGAAGGGAACGAAACAGCAGACGAACTGGCCAGGAAAGGCTCTGATATGGATATAACACTAGCTGACAGACATGTCCTTCCGGCTTTCAACACAGCTAAACATCTAATAGACCGCACCACCACTAATTTAGCCGAGGAACGAGGGCACAACACTAATGACTGTGTCATAACCCGCAGCCTGTGGCCCGCAGTCGACCAGAATAGAAAAAGATCCTTACTCTATATGAAAAGAAGCCAAATCCATGTACTTGTCGGTGTCATAACCGGACACTGTATAATAGGAAACATGTCCCGAAGATACGGTATCCTTACTAACAACTTCTGTAGAAGTTGTATGGATGAAGATATAGAATCTGTAGCACACCTTCTATGCCAATGCCCGGCTCTTCAGGAACGGCGCCTATCTTGTATGGGGGCACGGTTCTTTGACTGCCTGGACGACCTAGCTAAGATACCGCTCACAGACCTAAAAAGGTTTATTAATAGATCAAAATGGTTTTGTTAAAAGTATGTTTCGACATACACAACTAGGGTATTCACAATGGACCTTTACGGCCTCTGGGTGAATTTGCATCTATTGCAAGCGACCCTCCTAACCTAACCTAACCTAACCTAACCTAACCTAACCTAACCTAACCTATGTTCTTTCTCTATCCGATACACTAAAATGTCGCAGATTTCCGAAAGTAAAACAATTCAAAGCTAAACAAAGTCTAGCTTTCACGTTTTAAAAATTTTCAATTACATACTTATACACTCCCAAAACATTATCAAACACAAAATCTACATTAGGCGTGTTTTTTTTCAAACCTATTGTATAATTCTAAGCGCAACTATTCGATTTTCGCACTCACCCAATTAAAATCTCCCTGTACGTATCTGTTTGTATGTGATTGTGTTGCTTTGTTTGTTTAGAATGTTCGAAAAATTACTTTAGGGACAATTGTACGCATCAGAAGGCATCGGCGTATGCGTGTAGTTTTCCAAGTTTCAACTTTTTGCACTTAAATTTTAATGTGATGAACGTTTCTCTCCTTTTACTTCATTGGGAAAAAGAGAAGACAGAAATAGGGACAGATTCCAAAGTTCCATGCACTTAATGTTGCACATGCGTACATTTCTGGTATTGTTTATTTGTTTTTTTGAGCAGATGAGAATTTGCATCAGATAGGTAATTTTATCCAGTTGCCTACATATGTGATCATAAATCTATCAACGTACTAGTAAATCTGTTACGTAAAAATGCGCAAGTACGACTTGCACTTGGCCGGGTTTTTTATTCTTCCAACTTGTTGAACCCATCGCATACATATGTAAAGTGACTTTAGATCTGATAGATATATTGATATTTATTTCGTTTACAATTTCAATAGGGTTTGTTACCGCACATTTTACAATACAGAGATTTGATAGACTTTATCTTTCTTCTGAAACATTATTAGATAATTAGATATACCCCCCTGTTCTGGATTTCGAGTGAAAGTGGATTGAAACCGAAATTGAAATTCACTCGGAATGGAATTCAGTGTTCTGCATTCCGAGTGATTTCATATTTTTGGAATCCACTTCTCGAATTCATTTGTTTGAAATGTCAAACACAGCTGTGAAATCATTTCAAAATCATTGGAGAATTTCAGCTCTTGATTTTTGTTTTGTGCAAGTGAATTAAACATGTAAGAAAAAATATATTTTATTAAAAAAATTGAAAAAAATGGAAAACAACATTTTTAAATGATTGGTGAAAACCGCGAAGAAAACCGAATGGAGAGAGTTCGCAGGAAGATTTTCCGAGATAAATCTAACATTCTGGATCTTCCCGAAGTTAGACAACTGAAGAAAAATAATTTATTTAATGATTTTTGCATTTTTACAAACAGTTTTAGGGTGAGTAAGAAAATATTTATTGATATCCTGCGAGAAGTGGAGTCAGAGAAATCTTGATCTTGGAAAATCTTGATTTTCTTTCATGTAATTCAAGAGAATACTCTCTTGCCTCTAATTTTTGTGTTGTACTATATTAAACAAAGGAATTATTTTAATACACTAATGGAAAGTCTTATTATTCTACTTATATTTTTAAAAATGATTCTGATCAACAAATTAATTAATTAATTCACTTTACAACGGCATGTGAATTCAATTCACGTCAAGAATCTCAAGTGAATTCAATTCACTAAAATCACAGGATTTTCGGAATGCATAACACGAATTTACAGCTGTCATCTTGAGTGGAATGCAGAACACCAAAATATTCACTTTCGAACATACAATTCGCAATTCATAGTTTCGCTCGGAATGCAGAACACCCAATTCCACTTTTGGTGGTTGAATTCACTAAAATTGGGATAGAGTTAACAAGGAGAAAATATAAATTATTCTGAAGGAAAATTCGAAAAAAACCTTCAAATGTAAGAAAATAACATTTTTTAAGTTTACAGCTTACGAAAAAAATATTAACGGTCAATGGGTAATCATTTTTCCTGAAAATAAATAAATTAAATTTATTGATTTACACAAAATATTTTTGTATACAAAGTCACAAAATTAAAAAAATGTATTTCTCAGAAATACAAATAAAAAAACCTACCTACCCAATATACTCGTAAATGTGTACTTATGCCAAATTAAATCCCACGCAAATTGTTTTCGTATACAAAACTTGTATGTATCTCATAAGGACTATGCGAAGCAGATGGAGCCACACTTATTGTCTGGTTTGAGAATACATACATACTCGTACATACCCACCTACGGAGAAAAAACTGAAAGCCCAATAACTTTCACTAAAACGTGTCCACATAATTTTCATAGAAAATTGGAAAGTACTTTTTATGGGTTTTTACTTAAAATTTAAACGACCTTATTCGCTCACACTCTTTCACTTTCGGAGTTTTGTCGAATGGAAAATTACCTTCCAACACCTTCACCTAGCATGGGTTGCTCGTAAGTCTCGGCTGTTGCTACCTTAATCATCGGCTGCTTTACTGGTGTATAGTACATATCAATCTGACCTGAAACAAAGTACCTTTTAAAGGAATTTGGTAGGAATTCCTCACGCACACTTTCATGTTTTTGTTTTTAAAGTATTCCTTTCATTAATTAAGGACATCTGAATATGGATACGTGTGCGAATAAAATAAAGGATTGCGTTGTATGCGTAACGGTAACCCGGAATAGTTTAGTGTTACAATATGGCTGCCATCAAGTCTCCTTCACTCAGGACCACCCGATGCCCATTTACCTTGAAATAAATAATTTATCTCAGGGAAAATATGCTGTCAGCTAACATCATCCCAAGGAGTTTTCACTCACAGGATGTACCTACATGTAATAGATGCACAGAAACAGAATACATGTATTTACGCTTATACTACTGTTTTTTAAAGTATCTACCTTAACAGTGCGGAATGGGATGGTGGTGTTATGGGTGTAATGGGGATGGGCAGGGAATCATTTTAATCGTAAAGTTGTACCTTTCGACAGGGTGGTGTTGAAGTGAATGCCGAAAAGCGAAACAATCCTTTTCATAACGTCGCAAAGGATCCCTTTAGGATATTTACATCTTGTTCTTTGCATATTCGTTGGCCCGACTTTTTTTACGGAGCGGAGATGTGTCCGCCGGTGGTGGTCGTTTCTTTTTCCTTTCTTTGTTACTTTTTTTTCTTTCATCACTTTGGCAAGTTATTTATGGAATAGGATACTCCGAAAGGACAAGATATTGGAAGGACAGGATGTAATGTAACGTACATTAGGAAGAAAGCTCTCTAGGTAGATATACATGTAGAAAGAGGTGCGTGAGAAGAGAATAACAAAAAAGAGAAAAGATTAAAAGATTCTCCCTGTTGAAAGATGTTTTCTTTTTGAAAAGCGTGCTTCCGGACGAGTGAAATAAAAAAGACTAAATTGCCTCGAGAAAGAAGTTTTTCAGTCTTCTAACGCCGGAGGTAAATAGGAAAAGTTTTCGTAATATAAAGCCGAGAAAGGTTCATCGCTGTAAAATGCTGTTTCTTTCGATTCTGCTTCTGCTTTTGGTGCTGCCCCAGCAACGTTGTTTGGCATAGAAATATGCAAAACAAGGATATAGAACTGTTTCGACAGTGTTTACATAAATGCGTTTATTTTTAATCCGTTTTTATTGAGTTCTCAATAAATATTTCCATTTCTCCTTTGCTGAATGGCATAAATAAAAGAAAACAAATATGAATATACCTTAAGGAGTGGGAATCGGTATGGGAATTACCATGTGAAATATTGTTATGACTGTGAAAGGATTTGCTTTTACGGAAATTGAAAATTTTTGTTTACAATGTGTGGTATTTGGATAGAGATCTAAATGTGTCGAGTTTTCACAAAAATACCGAGAAAAAAAAATGCAAAAGGAACTTGTTATTAGGAGGAAACATTTGGTACCGAATAGATCACCGATCCTGCATTGTTCTGGGAGCTAAACAAAAACCTTATTTAAAAGATGAATGGTTTTGTGTATAAGGACTTAGGAAGGCGAATAAATTTTATAAAGGTATGGCTGTCTTTTGATGAAATATCTCAGCATGTTCTGCTAAGAATCTGATCGCAATGTGTTCAGTTAGACAGGCCAATTTTTAGACTAATGCTATACATTTTATTTTTGTATTTAACCCTGCAATGCCCAAATTTTTTTTCGGCAAAAGAATTATATGTTGTAGAGGAGACAATACTGAACAACTTTTGTTGGTTCCCTGAAATTACGCCAAATATACCCATACAGAGTTGTGGCGTTTTTTCCTAGGAAAATTCACGCAAATAGTTTGGCGTAAATGCTGAGAATTTATTCACCAGCTCGATCCTTAAGACCGAGGGCTTTTTACTTCTTTTCAATACCTTTTCACTCAACAAACTATGGCTGTAATGAGCCAGTCACTAAAGCCTGTTATTACTTTAATAAATATGCCGATATAATTGATCTAAATTGTCCTAAAGAAATATTTAAAAATATTATCATGAACGGAATTGTGTATGATTGAAGGCATTTATACTTATGTACATATATGTATATCTATATTATACTAGGAACATTAGCTCTAAGAAAGTAAATTATACCAATAATTGTACTTATAGACTATAAATAAATAAATAAATAAAAAAAATAAAATAAATAAATAAATCTCGGACTGGACCCTAAACGGCTGGACTGATTTGCTTGAAACTTCATATCTGGGGTCTGTGGCACTATACCACAAGGTAAATTTGGAATTTTCACCCTAGCCCCAAAAATTAAGGTACCTGCTATACTTCATTTGGGACCGATTTTATAAAAAGCGGATTTTCTCGAAAACGGCCCCAACGATTTTGTTAAGATTTCTAATTTAGGTTAGCTTAGACACATGCTATCAAATGTAGTACCAGGTTTAAGCCTAAAAAGTTGTACAACGCTACTTGACTCTTGTTACTCAGTCCATCGGAATTACTGATTTTCATATACATAGCAACCGTTTAAAAGTGAAATAGCAATAAGAACTACGATCTTATGTGAAAATAACTTCGACGTGTTTGCATGTACATATAAAGTACATATATCCCCACATGTTGTGCTTCTCTTGCCATACAATTCGGCATGAAAGTGGGATGCGTATGAATCAAAAAAGAAAACATCCATCTTTTAAATAAATTTGAGGAACAAAAAAATATTTATTTGGCCACAACAAATAATGGAGTTGAAATTGGTTGCATAAGATTGAGTTTTGATTAAATTAAATTTCTATCGTTTTCAAATTCAAAATCTGCCGCGCATACAACGAAAGCATGATTTGCACCAGAAGGAAATGTCGAAAAAAAAGAACATCGTGATGTTGTGGGCCCAACGGATGATGTGCGTTATAGCTTATTCTATGAATTCAAACTCAGTTTATACGAAGCGGCGCTGGAAAACACGCGAAAGGAATAACCGAGCACATATTAATAGCGAATTATTCATCTACAGAGGTAGGCATTGAATCTTCTAACTACACTGAGCTTTTATTGGTGAATATAATTAACATAGTAATTTTCTTAACTTATATTTTTGCCCATTAAGCCCTGTAAAAATGTTCGTCGTTTTCGAAGGGGATCAGCTAGTATAATATAAAGGTTTCCAAATTCTAAAGTACAAATTGGCAGCGCGACGGCACGCGGCCGCACCCAGCGGCAACCGGCGGAGCGCGTGGCGCCGCGACCCGACTGAATTGCCAATTCTTCTTCGTTGCGAAAATCGATTTTGCGTGGCATTCTAAATAACAAACCAAAGAAAAAACGAAGCAAAAAATAACGAAAACAAACTTTTTTATAAATATGCACACACATAACACATTTTTTGGCCTGCGGTGCTGTTACACCCTTTGTGGATCCTGAACCCTTCTGTGGTATAGGGAAGCATGTCATAAAGATGATTTTCGAACACTGAAAAAGGCTAGTTGGACCTAGTAATGGATAAATACCGAGGCTCTAAGACAGGCGAAAAAAAGTTTCGGTAAAAACAACTTGAAGAGATCCAGACCTTGTATTAGTCTTGAGAAAAATACTCCGCAACCTAACTGGATCCCTTATACGGGGTACTGTTAATCTGAATCTAGTAAAACAGCAGAGCACATACTGGTGGAATGACACTATCCCAAAAACAAAAAGGCTGAAATATTTGAGTAAGAACCAACTGCGATTTCTCATTGAATCGGTTTGAATGAGATGCTATGAACTTTCATCTGGGCTAGGGCGCTCTCTAACCAATTTCGACAAGAATAATGATGAGAGCGATGTTTCTTTGTGTAGTACTTATAACGGGCGCTGTTTAAGTAGTTTGGCAATCTAAACTTAGTTCAGCTGTGTCACTTAAATCAGGCAAGCCTTTTGGTACTGTCTTAACAGCGGCCTTCAGACACTAGATAGTACACCAACTATAGCAATATTCCGCTTTCAGACTTTCTTCTCTCAGTATTACGATCTCTGCTTAGGACGACCTTATTTTCTCAAATACTCGTGAACTCAAATGCCAAAACACAAACTCATCAAGGCAGACCGATGGTCGACCTTAGGGGGTATCCCTAACGACAGATGAAATACGGATGTCACGGTACATGAAACCAACCGGGTTAAAAAGCGACTAGAATGCATGAGAATCGACAACGATGCGCAGATACTGACAATACTTCACAGGATTTGTCCTGTCCTACAGTCGTCAGGAAAAACACATATGGCATCCTAGTTGGCGTATTGACAGGTCATTGTGCACGCCAGCAGGCTGACTTCTGTCGCAGCTGCATGGATGAGGAGGAGGAGGAATCCTCCTATTATCTCCTATGCAGCTACCCAGCACTATTCACCTTAAGAGCAAAGATTATGGGAGAATATTTCTTTATAGACTTACAAGATATTTCCTCAACGGATATATCAATAAAATATGGAAATTTATCCAATTCTCAAAATGGTTCCAAGAGCACCGATAAGAATACCGACCTATTTTGGTCTAAGGGAATCCTATCGAATGCAGTGGATAGCCACCTAACCTAGCCTAACCTTAGCTACCTTCAATTAAAGAAGCAAGACCGTGGGTTGTATTTAACATTTCGGGATTTTTTTAGACTCTCTAATTAACCGATTCCTCTTAAATTAAATATTAAACTGATATGGTATGTTGTACATCCATATGTGGTGTGCATACATTTAAAAATACAAATTTCTACAACCAACATTTTCGATTATAATATTAATTCCACGGTAATATCATAAAAGATGCTTTAATACCACAACCGCAATTTCCGATTACTTAAATTTTAATACAAATTAAACAGCACAGACTATGCTTTGCTACGTACGTATTGTACATGTATAATCGTGCCTCGTCGTTTGGGGTATTAATTTCAAATTTATGTATGTAAATACACGTAATCTAGGAGCAGCATTGAAACCGCACCCGAAAATTCGTTTCGGAAAGTCAAATACCAAATCAGAGAGTATAGGTTAGGTATCCATATGTAGATTCTTACCAATGACGCAATCAAGCTTGTTAAACATGCAGAATGCAAATAATTTTCACACTACTTTAGGGATTCATTGGTCGGTTCATGTTACACACACACACACACTCAGCTCGTTTGCAGTACCAACAACAATTATTATAATAATAATTAAAATTATTAAAATGAATTACATCCATCTTTGATTTTGAGTTCCTTGAGAATCTACATAGGAATAGGAATATCTCAACATGTTCACTTTCTACAGAGTGACCCAACAATAGTCACCCGATTTTGTATTGCTATATCTTCAGAATTAAACGAAATCATACATCTCAATGTGACGCTCTTACCTGTCAACCTAACGATTTGATAAACACAAAAACGAATGCACACAATGATGTAAAACTACGTATTCCAGTTCATTAACATCATGTGCCTATTATAAGCCGATTTTTCAATTAATTTATTCGCAATATTATTTAAATTATTGCAAAAATAAAAGCACTCTAACAAATGCCACTTTCTTGCGAAATGTCACTTATTCAAACTACAAGTACTTACAATCCACATTTGGGGATTGTATATATTGGTAGATTGCAAATCTTGGGGTACGTTCGCACTGACTTTGATTCTTCGAACTAAATGACAATGTATGTATTGTAAGTAACACTATATTTTTTAGACACGGGCGAAGCCGGGCTAGTAATTTCATAATCGTTGATGAAAAATTGGCCGCATTTTCAATCGTTTTGGCGAGAACTTCGGGCGGAAAGTTCTCACACTCTAGTCGAATATTTTCTTTGAGTGCTTCCAGAGTCTGTGGCTTCATCGGAAAGACCCGTGCCTTCAACAACCACAAGGAAAGAATCGGGCGGTCTTGCCTTCCAGGGGAAATCGCCAAAACGAAACATTAGGCGACCTTCAAAATGTCTATTGTCCCGTGAGCTATGTGTGCGGTTGCACTGTCCTGTTGGAACCACATGTCGCAATTCCTCAATTTGTGGCAATAAAAACTCGGCCAATTGCATGGCACATCGTCTGGTCGACGTTGCTCATCCACGACATCTTGAGCCACAGCGGCGATATTCT
Organism: Brachyopa scutellaris; assembly: GCA_949775065.1. Classification (NCBI taxonomy): domain Eukaryota; kingdom Metazoa; phylum Arthropoda; class Insecta; order Diptera; family Syrphidae; genus Brachyopa; species Brachyopa scutellaris. The sequence continues at coordinate 182,223,471 of OX459112.1, read as the reverse complement.
CGTCGGAACGAGCACTACAAGGCCTTCCGCTTCCGCCACCTTTTCTGTCACGTATTGTTCTAATATCTACTCCCTTCGAGGCAAGCGGCTAAACGCCTAAGAGTTTGACCAATTGGCGTACAATGGTATGCGCTGAAATTCCCATTACGCCAAAATTACTGATTCCGTTAAAATATAGTCCACGATTATTCCGCGATCTTGAGGGGTATAGCGTTCCATGGCTTGCCGGCATGTATTCTACATCTGTTTACTTCACAAATATCCAAACTGACAGCTGCTGCCATTTGCAAAAGTTATAGCATCTTCCAATAGGGTGATATACTTTGGGCCACCCTGTACAATACACAAATACCGACCGAAGTTATGTCGAAACTTGTAATTGTATTTCTGTGCAGTCCTCGTATTGAATGGAATAATGAATTTGTTTAATTTTCTGTGAATCAATTCAAATACTCGTACATAGTTTGTTAGTCCGAAAGTGTTGGAGTAAGTATATCAATTTAATACTTGTTTGGAATTCATATTCACAGTTTGGTATCGATGAAAATACCTAAGATACTCGAAGTTTGTATTTGGTTTTGGATCAACGTTGATGAATTTTCAACAGAGTTAATGTACATATTAAGTCAATTTAATTAGTTGCCAAGAGAAGGAAATATAGATAAACAGCAGCATATGATCTGCTATAAGATTAGCGTTTAACCTTGTTTAACTGGGTAGGTGGGATGCTGACAACACACCAAGCCCTTATTTTTCAAAAACTATTATACTTTGCGACTGACAATACCCGTTGTCGGTACAGTACCTTCCTGTTGTTTTCTATTATACAGATTCAGATGGTTTTAAAAAAGTTTGATTGCACAAGTAAGCCGTGACAGACTCTTTAACCTGCAAGAGGGCTGTCAACAACCCACCTACCCAGTTGTGTACAATTTCATATAAAAATTATTTATTTGAAATAATGTTTTTTTATGTATATTCATTTTTTTATTTTATTCACATTTAGTATGGAATATGTCCTTTCTTTGCTTTTATAACAGCTTTAACTCTTCTTGGCATAGAATCTACCAAATTTTTGCAATTTTCTCGAACCGCCTCTTCTCGAAACCACACCTGAATTAGTGCTTCGACCATTTTTAATTTTACTGTGCAGTCCATTTTTTTCAGCCTAGCATTGCAGATTGCCCATACATTTTTAATAGGATTTAGAGATCTGTGGCCTATTTCACCAAATTACAAGTACAATTACAGATTTGTATTTGTTGATTACATATACAAATTTGTTTACTGATATTCTGTTTCACAAACTACAAACTTGATTCCAACAAATTTGTTAAAAATAGAAAAAATGTAAGGGAAATTGTATTTGTTATTTACAAATACAAAAAAAAGTCGTGTCACCATTTACTATGCAAAGTTGTAAACAACAACTATTTTTCACAAATTTGTAAGCTCTCTGAGGGCGAACCCACACCAAATAAAGCAGACACAAACAAAACGAAAAAGCCTGTTAATAACCCACACCAAATAAAGCACGTCAAAAAACACATTTTTGTTATTTGGTGTGGGTTATTGATAGGCAGGATTTATTAGTTTTCTCCTACTGAAGAGCAAAGAATACAAGTTTAGAGCTGTGTCAATCGTTCTAATTTGAACAGTTATGAGATTTTGGTCCACTTAACTTCAATACTTTAACTACCGTTTATCGAGAGCAAGAAGATTGGTGGTGTGCATTTGGTATGATTACAAATAGATTTAGGGGTTTGGAAAAAGTTATGTTGGTATCTCAAGACAAAGTGGATATTATAAAATGACAGCCTGCATTCGTCACAATTTTATAAGGTTTTCATCGTAACACATCTCGATTCGATTGAATGAATAAAGCATTAATTCCGATAAGTCATCGCTCAATTTTGTTTATTTTGTCTGTTTGACTGAGTTGATGTATTTGATTTCATGTATTTTTCGCCTTTTATGCCTAAAATATCTTCTCGTGTCTGTGCCTTACTTAAATATTTTGCTTCAAATAATTTTTTACTTATATATATCAATGTACGTAGTCCCATAAATACACGTGCGATATTTGACTTAGGCAGTCAAGAAAAATCGTTTGCGTTAGTCTGCTTTGTTTTGCTTTATTCAATGGGGGTACTTCCATTGAAATATGTGTATCTAACACAGTTTTGTTCTATTCAGTGTGGGTTCACGCTAACTGATAACATCAAGGACAAAATTGAATAAACAGAACACAATTTGCATCACCGGTTGAATGATAAGAAGAAATTGCTGTGTCGGTGTCATTGAAAAGATTTTTTCAGACTCATTCGCAATCCTAGGTCCAATTTGTCTTATTACATATTTCCTCTGCCTTAACTCGTTTTAACCGAAACTTTTCGTTGAAAACAAAAGAATCTGCAATTTCATAGTTAATTCGCGGACGATATATTTTCCTTGGACTATCAAGCACAAAGTCTGCTCTTATGTATATCACTATCGGTGCTACTATGCTATCGACGTAAAGACATTTTAAGGTTCGAAAAATACAAATTGTTATTAAATCGACACACGATCTTTCTATTGTAAGAAATTTTCAGCAATTGAACAAATTTGTAAAAGTTCTTGATTTCGTGAAACACAAACTTACAAAAAATATGAATTTCAACAATTTTGTAGTTGTTAGCAACAAAGAAAATTAACTTTTGGTGAAACGGAAATAATGAAATTTCTACAAATTTCCCTTTGTAAACTACAACTACAATTTTGTAGCACAAATGTTTTGTGAAACAGAATAAACCGATTATTCTACAAATTTGTTGAAAAAGTGCTTGTAAATTACAATTTGTTAGTTGGTGAAATAGGCCACTGGTGAATTTCCCGACTAATCCAAAATGTTTATTTTCTTATCCTTGAAATATTTCACCATTGTCCGGGAAACATGACACGGGGCTGAATCCTGTTGAAAAATGGGCTTTCCAGTAGCTTGAACTTTCTGCAGCTCCTTCGCTCACTATTCATCATACCTTCAACTGGAATAAGCGTACCAGTGGCCTATTTCACCAAACTACAATTACAATCACAAATTTGTAATTGTAAACTACAATTACAAATTTGTAAACCTAATTTCTGTTTCACAATCTGCAAACATATTTCCAGTAAATTTCTAACAAAGAGGAAATAAATTGTACAAAATAAAGTTGTAGTTTACAACTACAAAAAAATTACGTTGCACCGCTTATTTGCCAGACTTGTAAACTACAATTTTTTCTCTAAGATTTGTAAGAGTCTGACGAGTTGATAGCTATGAATAAGCAAAGCAAAATGTTCGTTGTAAGTTTACTTCGCGATAAAAAAGAAGTATTGTTCGGTAGATTTTCAAATATAGTGACACATAATGACAAAATAATTGAGAGGCAAAAAGTTTATGAAACTATTTCATTGTATTTTAATTGACCAGGATTGGAAATGTCTTCGAGATGTTGTTTGGCTTCTATCGACATACGCTGATTAAAACTCATTTGGTGAATCAATATTAATTGGTGTTCCGTGGATACACACGCATTCAAAAAAATTTGCTAAATTTTAAACTATAAATATATATTTATATACATTTACAATACGCATAACACCAATTTACGATTTTTACAAATAAACAAATTTATTAACAACAAAACGTTTACAAATAAGCGAGCGAGCGAGCGAGCGATGTATACGATGAATGCAATTAGACTCTTATGCCAGCGAACTGATACGATGTGTACGATGAGAACGCTGCGAGCGAACTGATACGAAGAAGAAAACAAACTGCCGAAACTCGATAGAAGCTGCGTTTTGATTGGTCGATCTTCAGCAGATAAACTGACAGCTAGAAGTACGGTGTTAACAGCGGCTGTTGTTCGTGGAGTCTTAACTCACCGCCACATACATTCTGTCAAAAAGTACCGGAAATTGGTCAGTAAAATACAAAATATTTATTATTCATTCAAATTTATCGTATTGTCTTCAAAGTAGTCCCCTTCCGAAATACCTAATACACTTATGCCAACGAATAATCCAATCATCTAAACATTTTTTAAACGCATTTTCCGGAAGCGACTTCAGTTCTCGTCGCGAATTTTCTTTTATATCCTATATTGACCGAAAACGGGTGTCTCGAAGTGGTAATTTGAGTTTTAGAAAGAGAAAGCTGGAGCCATATCAGCTGAATACGGATTATCAGATGATATTTTTTGACTTTCTGGCAAGAAATTCGATCACAATGATAGCCCCACCTAAGAAAATCGAGCACTGTAAACAAATTAAAGGACAGCTGGTTCTTAAACTTCACGGATAGAGGTCAGTTGTGCCAAATTAGAGACAAAAATAATTTGTACAATTCCCTTACGCGGGATTTTTAAATGATCAATTCTCTGTACATTTTTGACAGAATGTATTTACAAAAAATAATATTTACCGGCAGTATTATAGAACCGTTCACAGATGTTTTCATGTTCTTCTGGCCAACGTACACTATTTTCATAAAAAAAACATAAACGATGGCTGCACAAACAGGACTGACACATCTGCATACCGTAGATTTAAATATGCCGTGCATGTCTGCTATCCCATGGTATTGTTCGCATATCTAAGCCAGTGTAAAACTGCACGAAACTGCTGCCTCGATGTCAATGAAATTTTTTTTTTTTCAAACTTATTAGCAATCTGTGTCCAATAATTGTTATTATTTCCTCTGCCTTTATAGGACTTAGGCGAAACTTTTCGTTGAAGGCAAAAGAATCTGAAATTTCGTAGTTTATACCCGACCGATAAATTTTTCATCACCAAAGTAAATCAAATATTAACTTTTATCACTATTGATGCCTCTATGCCTACGTCGCAAAGACATTTTTACTTTCAAAAAGGGATTTATATGTACAAAACACAAATTGATGATGAAATTACAGACGATCTTTCATTTGTAGAATTTTTTCAGTAACTGAACAAATTTGTAAAGTACTTTCATTTGGTGAAACAGAAAACTACAAAAAATATCAATTTTCACAAATTTGTAACTTGTAAACTTCTAAAAGAAATTGACTCTTGGTGAAACGAAAACAAAAATATTTCTACAAATTTTCCTTTGTAAACTACAACTACAATTTTGTAACACTAAAATTTGGTGAAACCGAATTAATCGAATTTTGCACAAATTTGTTAAGAAATCACTTGTAAATTACAAGTACAATTACAAATTTGTATTTGTTGATTACATTTACAAATTTGTTTACTGATTTTCTGTTTCACAAACTACAAACTTAATTCCAACAAATTTGTTAAAAAGAGAAAAAATGTAAGGGGAATTGTATTTATTATTTACAAATACAAAAAAAAAAGCCGTTTCACCATTTACTCTGCAAAGTTGTAAACAACAACTGTTTTTCACAAATTTGTAAGCTCTCTAAAGGGTGAACCCATACCAAATAAAGCAGACACAAACAAAACGAAAAAGCCTGTTAATAACCCACACCAAATAAAGCACGGCAAAAACACATTTTTGTTTTGCTTCATTTGGTGTGGGTCATTGATACGCATGATTTATTAGTTGTCTCCTACTGAAGAGCAAAGAATACAAGTTTAGAGCTGTGTCAATCGTTCTAATTTGAACAGTTATGAGATTTTGGTCCACTTAACTTCAATACTTTAACTACCGTTTATCGAGAGCAAGAAGATTGGTGGTGTGCATTTGGTATGATTACAAATAGATTTAGGGGTTTGGAAAAAGTTATGTTGGTATCTCAAGACAAAGTGGATATTATAAAATGACAGCCTGCATTCGTCACAATTTTATAAGGTTTTCATCGTAACACATCTCGATTCGATTGAATGAATAAAGCATTAATTCCGATAAGTCATCGCTCAATTTTGTTTATTTTGTCTGTTTGACTGAGTTGATGTATTTGATTTCATGTATTTTTCGCCTTTTATGCCTAAAATATCTTCTCGTGTCTGTGCCTTACTTAAATATTTTGCTTCAAATAATTTTTTACTTATATATATCAATGTACGTAGTCCCATAAATACACGTGCGATATTTGACTTAGGCAGTCAAGAAAAATCGTTTGCGTTAGTCTGCTTTGTTTTGCTTTATTCAATGGGGGTACTTCCATTGAAATATGTGTATCTAACACAGTTTTGTTCTATTCAGTGTGGGTTCACGCTAACTGATAACATCAAGGACAAAATTGAATAAACAGAACACAATTTGCATCACCGGTTGAATGATAAGAAGAAATTGCTGTGTCGGTGTCATTGAAAAGATTTTTTCAGACTCATTCGCAATCCTAGGTCCAATTTGTCTTATTACATATTTCCTCTGCCTTAACTCGTTTCAACCGAAACTTTTCGTTGAAAAAAAAAGATTCTGCAATTTTAAAGTTAATTCGCGGACGATATATTTTCCTTGGTCTATTAAGCACAAAATCTTCACTCATTTCACTATCGGTGCTACTATGCCTTCGACGTAAAGACATTTTTAGGCTTGAAATGGCTAAAAAAATACAAATTGTTATTAAATCGATGTAGTCACCACGATTGAAAGATCCCTACACTTTAAAGAATACACGCTGGCAGCATTTCTAGACATTGAAGGTGCTTTTAATAATGTCGAGACGCATGCGATTAAAAAAGCGCTCGAAGATAACCACGTTGAACGCACCGTGACCAAACTGATAGTTAGCCTTCTTAGCAGTAGGCACATCATCGCTGAACTCGGGGGAACCCGTCAAAATGTGATCGCATCTAGAGGCACACCGCAAGGAGGGGTCATATCCCCCCTTCTTTGGATCATGGTCATTAATGAACTACTGATGAAATTTAGATATAGTGGAATAAAGGCAGTAGCATATGCAGACGATGTGGTGCTACTTGCCACGGGGAAATTCCTCACCACTGTTAGTGAACTAATTCAGGAAGCCTTAAACACACTTAACGTTTGGGCGAAGCAATGCGGACTGGGGGTCAACCCTCAGAAAACCGAACTAGTGCTGTTTACTAACAAGAGAGTGATACCACCTTTCACGCTACCAAAAATTGAGGGTACCTCCCTTATGTTGTCTGAGAGCGCGAAATACTTAGGCCTCATACTTGACAGAAAGCTAAATTGGAAGCTGAATATTAAAGAAAGGGTAAAAAAGGCATCAGTTGCTTTCTACACCTGCAGCAGATTCTTCGGGAAAAACTGGGGTTGTGGGCCGCAAATAACGCTATGGATGTACCGAGCGATAGTCAGACCCATACTTACGTACGGAGGATTGGTCTGGTGGCAAGCTGTCACCAAAATAAGCAACCTCAAAGATATGACCAAAGTACAGAGAATAGCTTGCACTGGAACTACCAGCGCGATGAGAACAACACCAACAGCGGGACTGGAAGCAATTCTTAACCTGCTGCCTCTAGATCTCTATATGCAGGAGACCGCAGCAAAAAGCGCTCTCAGGTTAAGTCAGTCAAATTACTGGAGACCTTATGCATATGGGCATACCCAGATACTTGGCATTTACCTCAATGGGGACATCAGCTCAGACTATATAATCCCATACTTGGACTTCGAAAAACCCTTCTCCTGGACTTTTCCAAGCAGAGAGAAATGGGAAAAAAACGAGGTACCTCAAGATGGCAAGTTCATCTACACAGATGGGTCAAAGATGGACATAGGTATAGGAGCGGGTTGCTTTTCGGAGGAACTAGGAATAAATAGCTCCATACGACTCCCAGACCATAGCAGCGTTTTCCAGGCTGAGGTTCTAGCAGTGACAAAGGCAGCCCAGTTGGTGTCAATGATGACAATATCGCGAGACGATATCACTATTGACATTGATAGCCAGGCGGCCATAAAAGCAATAGCTGCTACACAAATAACATCGAAGCTTGTAAAGTGTTGCCGCGAAGAGCTGAAGGTTCTCGGCACGCAGCACAATGTAAAACTCTGCTGGGTCCCTGGGCACAGAGGGATACAAGGCAATGAAGCTGCGGATGAATTGGCTAGAAAGGGCTCAGCCCTAGAAAGAGAACAGGCAGATAGGACGGTCAAACCTCCACTCTGCAACCTTCGTGCCAAAATTGAACAGACATCAGAAACTAAAGCAAACAACAGGTGGAAAACACTAACCACCTGCGAGGTATCGAGAACATTGTGGCCAAAATACGACAAAGCTAGAACAAGAAAACTCTTGCAAGAAGACAGGAAGTCGGTGTCCTTGCTCATAGGAGTGCTAACTGGACACAACGCCCTAAGATACCACATGAAGAAATTGAGACTGAACGATGATGACATCTGCAGAGGATGCGGTGATGAAGAGGCACATGAGGACACAACCCATTTCCTCTGTCACTGTCCTAACCTCTGTCAATTGAGAAACAGAACCCTGGGCAAATTTTTCTTCGAAGATATCGACGAGCTATCAGATGGATTACCATCTAACCTGCTGAAACTCACCAGGGCTTCGGGATGGCTGTAACTGAAACGATAATACCATGGGTGGGAACGTACTATGGGTATCACAATGGGTCCACAGGGACCTAAGTGTGATGGGAATGTCACCATTCTCATCGGCCCACTAACCTAACCTAACCTATTAAATCGACACACGATCTTTCTATTGTAAGAAATTTTCAGCAATTGAACAAATTTGTAAAATTTCTTGATTTCGTGAAACACAAAGTTACAAAAAAATATAAATTTTAACAATTTTGTACTTGTTAGCAACAAAGTAAATTAACTTTTGGTGAAACGAAAATAATGAAGTTTCTACAAATTTCCCTTTGTAAACTACAACTACAATTTTGCAGGACAGATATTTTGTGAAACAGAATAAATCTATTTTTCTACAATTTTGTTGAAAAAGTGCTTGTAAATTAAAATTTGTAAGTTGGTGAAATAGGCCACAGGTCAGAGTAAGAAAATCTGCCCAAAACATCTTCTTGGCTGGGTTAAAAAAGTAGTGCTACTTTGATCAAAAAAACTGATTTTTTTTTCTTGTTCACATTAATTCGCACAATACTTTAGGTAACGAAATCACGATTTTCTACACGTATGTATACTATTTAGGTCATTGGAACATACAAAGGCAGTGCCCCCGAAAGCGATGCATTATAAAACGAACTTGTAAAAACACGCAGAGCATGGGAATTCCCGTTCAGAATTCGACTTATCGAAGGTGACGCCAAATAATCTCTTCGAGTTGTCAAGACATTCGAGTAGGTAATAGATTTTCGAGTTATCAAATGAAAATTACAAGTAAATTTCAGTCTTGGCGCTATTGCCAAGCAATATCATTCGAGTTATCGAAGTTCGGGGTATCGAAATTCGACTGTATAATGATTTTATTTTAGTATATTATACTTTTATTGTGCAATGAATTGAGGCTTATAAGTTAGTTTAAATATTCCTTAAGTCAATACAACAAAAATTGGTTGCTCCTACGTGCTCTTTACAGTACTGTGGGTGTCAATGAGTTTTTCACTTTCGTGTAAGAAGCACTCATACGTTATGCAGCGTTTTTAAAGTGCTTGAGATATAAATCCCAAATTGGACTACTTAGATAAATATTTACTGAGCAGAGCGTGTTGTGCTCAGGACAAACTAAAATAATTTAAACCAAAAATATCACGTTTGGTACGATTTGAATAATTTTAATTTTTTCTTAAAAGAAGAAAAATGTCTCAGAAAAATATCAATCATTGTTTCAGACAGATCAGACCAGACACGAAAATAGTTTTGTCCACTTTTTTCATCTTAATACCCCTATGTGTGACGTGTTCAAATGTGAGCATATGCTTCGTGTTCATACATACATGCGTGATGGGCACACGATATGAACACGTTTGGGACAAAAGTTTAGGTACTCAAATATGCATCCAAATATGCACAGTCAATTGCAAAATGATGGCCTTTTTAAAGTATGTAATCGTACGACGTTACTTATTGCGGCAGAAGGTTACTAATTTAAGCTCGATACGCCCTGTAATCGTTTTCCAAATTAAATCTTTCATTGGTATGGTAATACGCTATGTAAAATTTATAAAAAAGAATTGCATCGAAAATGTATCAAAATATGTTTTTTTAGGTAAGTTTACTGACAGTGAATGTTTGAATATCTTTCCATTTAAGTCACCACTAAGATTGAAGAAATCTACATACTCATAAATATGTAATGTATGCATGCCAAGCATTGCCATCGATTACCATCAAAAAAGATTCGACATATACCGTACAACCGTCTCATTCCATTCACACAACATACTCGTATTCGTAGCTCCAAAAAGCAATTTAAAAATACTTTTTAATTAAATAAATACCAACCCCGACCACAACAATTACCCAGCATACGTCTTGGAAGGATCGACATACTATATACACCACTTGTCGTTATTTCCTTATCTCTTGGTACACGCTTCAATTGAGATCATCCCCAATAATGAGGCCAACCCCTCTAACCGCTCCGTCTTCTGCTGTTAATTTCGTGTGAAGTTGCGTAGGACGTGCTGATATTGGGATTAATTCCGAGCACAACCATACACGTCATCAAGCAGCGAATAATGAAGCTCTGGCACATCCTATTGGTAATAGTTCCCCCCGTCTTTTTTTTTTAAACAAAATGGCAAACATCTCACCATCGCAGCTATTGGCATCGTCTTGTATCTGAGAACATCTCGAGTTTTTCTTCTCTACAAGATACTCGCGTATATGGCGAACAGGAGGCAGGAATACTCAATTGAATGTATTTATTCTGCTCCTCTAAGCGTAATTATCCTGCCGATTAGGGATTTGCATACTTAATGAAAGGTAAGGAAAGCGAAAGCGCAAAAGATCACCTACATAGCACAGGTAAATATGTAAAACGTCCTGGTGTACGAGGACTACAACTCGTAGGTCGTAGCCTATTGACGTTTTCGCTTGTATTGCAATTCCAGAGTACGAGTGTGACATGCCATGGTGGTTGGATTATAAAACCGCTGTGCACTTTTGTTCGCTAGTACTCGTAGTTAACTATGTAGGTGTATATGCATGTGTTTATTATTAAATGCTTTAACTATTGGCACCAATGCCGTAGCCAGAAAAATAGTGATCCCCCCTCTGGCTATGGCCCTGCTTCACACTATCTGAGTGATACCATGTCAGTGGGATTAATTATGTAAAAATTTTGTTTATTTCACAGAGACCAAAAATGGAAAATACATTGTTACCTGTCAAATAGTGAAATTTTGAACAGCAAATACTGCCACAAGAGTATTATTATTTCATTACATAATGGGAGACACTGCGACATACGAGTACAGTGCTACCTCGATAACATTTCTGGATACTATATTATTGAAATATTACTGGGCACCGTAGCGCAAGTGTTTAGTGCGTCGGACTACTGAGCCAGCGGTCTTGGGTTCGAATCCCGTCGCAAACACCTAAAAAGTTTTTCACAGTGCCCACCTCTTCGAATGCCGGACAAGCATTCAAGAGTATCAATTGTCATGTAAAGCTTCCCAACTCGCCGTTCGGAGACGGCAGAAAACTGTAGGTCCTTTCCATTCGTGCATAAAATATAACGCACACACACAAATGGTTGCGGGAAGCTAGGATTGGTTCTACCTAGGACTGCTGAAGCCAAATATTATTATTATTATTATTATTATATTATTGAAAAGTAGAAGAAAGAAAATGTATATATGCGTATATGTAGGGTGAGTAGGGGATGCTATAAACGGGGGGTAGCAGGTGTCAACAGATGATATTGCTGCTACCCAGCATACTGTGTAGCAACAAACCGTATTTGGGAATACTTTTGAAAAACGAACACGGATACACTATACACTTCTTTCTATCTGGTCCGTACCTACAATACAAATGTTTTTCTGGGCGGTACTCAATGAGAAGTGGTTAGATGACCGCTGACAGTTTTGTAGAAGCGCTAAAACGTTTTAACAAATACGCAGTGTTTCACTGATAACCATGTACTTCTTTTGCTTGATAACCATACGAACTATGTATCCAACGAAGCTATAAATTATACAAGAGACAACGGAATAATAATACTGTCATTTCTATCCCACTGCAGTCATCGCCTACAACCCCTTGATATATCTGTATTGTATATGACATATTTAAAAGTGCCTTGAAAGTGCCTCACCAAGACAGTTTGACAAGCAAACTCCAATTACGATATTGCCGAATTATCCCAGATCCCATTTTATAAAGCATTCTCTGCTCAAAATATTGCCTCTGTTTTTAAAATAATATGGAATGTGGCGATATTTCCCCGGATGACATGAACAATATCCGAAAACCTGCCTAGTCCAGAAATTCAGCCCGGGACATGTCCAGCTGCGCATCCATATACACATTTGATGTCGATTAAAAACGAGTGTTTATATGTACCTACCCCAAACGAATTTAATTTTTTTACACCTACCCTATGGGTGGGGCACATATAAACAATATTACTTTATTTTTCAAGGATCAAAATTACTATATTGTTACTGACATTTCTCCAAATAATGAATGCAAAATTAAGCCCAATAGTTCAGTTATGTTTTTTTTCTTCAAAACTTCATGATATTGAAGCCCAAATTATATTGTAGAATGAATTTTCTACTCCCGCTAGTTATTTAACCATGTAACGCGAGTATTAGTTAATTAATAATTAAATTGTTTAATTTATGTTAATCGCATTCACAAACAAACTATCAGTTGCGCACCACAGAAAAAAAATTAATATGTATGTAAAAGGAAGCAGATGCACAGTTAAACCAAGTATAGAAGGTCACATATTCAAGTATCAAGAATTGATTTAAGGTTCACATTTAAGAATATATAATGCAACGTTTTCCTGCTTTACATTTTTGCAAAACTCACATTTCCGATGTTGACTTTATCGAGGTTGTACTGTACTATCAATACATCGCCGATGTTCTTCTACAAAATTACTATAAGCTTGTATGTCAAAAGCTACATATTTTGGTTAGGCTATTTTCACACTATTCGGTTTATGTTTGGTCATAATGAATTAAATGAAACTACAACTTCAGTGGCCCAGTGGCAATCAACCGTACGGTTTCAAACCGTCTGAGCTTGCATTTGGTTACACACACCACTGAGTTATCGGTTGCCGTCCGGGCGCCGTGGATTGCAGTGGCTGCTGTTAAACACGGACGTAAAAAGCTATCGCCGTTTAATGTGAAAGGGTCCATGCTCTTCTTCACACCACTAAAAAAAAGTACGCCATCTGGTCAAAACCGTGCATAAACCGATTAATGTAAAAAAAAGCCGACGAAATCATGTTTTGTATCTTTATTCTATGATTTGTCACTCATAACCAGCCCATAGCTCTTGATATAATTGACAGGCCCTATCAATTGACTTGAACTGATTGAAGTCCATCTGTAGGCGCAGGTATTTGTTGGTTTGTCTGTTCGACTATTGCATGAATGCTGAATCTTGTTGAAATTTTAGTACCCAAACAACAAAAGGTAGCACTAAAAAGTATCATTGTATCATGTCATGAAAACATGCTCGCCAGTAGAAAGCGGTAAAAAAAAACTGTAAGAAACTTCAAAAGTAACTAGACCCAGTTCCATCCCAAAATGTTGAACCTTTGAAATAATATTAAGTCCAAAGTATAAGATTCGAGACGACAAGGAAGACCGAACCTCCGGTTTAAGGACCAAGGTACCAAGCTGGAATCAGTAGCTTGGTGGCAAAAAAAAAATGCGGTGCAATAATAACCCCATTAACATATTTAATAAATTGGAGTTTTGAAACTGGAACTTTTCCTGATTGTCTCAAAACATCAATTATTGTACCCATACATAAAAAGGGCGATAAATGTGATCCAAATAACTATCAACCGATTTCTATTCTTTCAGTCTTTTATAAAATTTTTGAGAAATGAGTAACTGCTCGTATGCTGAAATATATTGAAAAATATAAGCTCATCAGCCCACTTCAATTTGGCTTTCGAAAAGGGAAGTCTACTGAAGATGCAATAGTATCCTTCTTAGAAAACATCTATGATGCAGTCGACAAAAATAAAAAAACCGCTGGTATGTTTCTTGACTTAACGAAAGCCTTTGATTTAGTCAATCATAACATTTTATTGAAGGTACTGTATAAGCTTGGCTTCCGAGATAATATTCTTAGTTGGCTTTCTTCGTATCTCTGTAACAGGAAGCAGCATGTTCGGATAAATTCAACTTTGAGCGAACCTCTTTTATGTACCGCAGCTGGGGTTCCACAAGGATCTGTTATTGGACCTCTTCTGTTTGTTATTTATATAGATTCCATATTTACGCTTCCTCTAAACGGCAAAATTGTTGCCTTCGCTGATGGCTTGGCTCTTTCTTATGCTGCCCTCAGCGTGAGTGACATAGAACGGCAAATGAACATGGATCTTTCTTTGATGAGTGGCTGGTTTCGGTATCATCAAATGGTTCTTAGTAATAAGTCCAAAGTTATGTCATTTGCTCTTACAAATCAGAACCCAATAAGTGGAATTACTCTACACGATTCTGGGTGTAATTTATCTAACTGCGAGAGCAATTGCTTAGTAATTGACTCAGTTTCCGAATTTAAATACCTAGGTGTAACGCTGGACAGTAGACTGAGTTGGAAGCCGCACATAGAAATGGTAAAGAGAAGTGCTACATTGGTTTGAATAAAATATACCATCTACGCAAGCTTGTTACATCTAATCTCTTATTAATTATTTACTATGCCTTGATCAATTCATTTTTGGAGTACGGCATATCTTGCTGGGGTAGTGCATTTGTTACTAACCTGCAACCGGTTATTATAGCTCAAAAGAAGATAGTAAGGAATATGCTGTTCAAACCTCGTTGGGAGCCTTCCCGTCCACTGTTTCAATTAGTCAGGATATTGCCACTGCAATATCTATATATATTCAAGGTGTTGAGGCTGTTCTATCTTCGAGGTGGTTATACCAACATAAGTAGAAATGAAGTGCATTTACTTCGTTCCTCTAACGCTGTGATAGTGCCTAGAGTTAGAACGGAACATTCCGTCAAAGTGTTCTTGTCCATGTCTTTGTACCTTTTTAATTAACTCATGCTTAATACTAATTAGTAAATAAATGGCAAATTAATGGATTTAAACTATGATAAACTCAATTGAACTAAACCTAATTAATTTGTTAACTATGTATTACCTTCTACCTTTATAAATGAATTACTGTACATTGAATTGGATACAAATAAATAAATACAAAAAAAATACAAATACCATGGATGCCAGTGCGCTTGGTCTAGACAACTGGAAGCAGCGTGCCCGGGATCGAAGAGAGTGGAAGGCTGCCGTGTCTCAGGCAGAGACTCTTCTTATGTTAGTGAAGTATATTAAGTCCGTCTGCGTACTGAGTTAGTTCTTCTATGTTTTTTGGGTAAGACTAACTTACATCAGTGATTTGAGATCCTTTCATAAACAAATTGGTTTGGAGCAATGTGGTTAAGTTGATGCGTACTCTGTGATACATTCAGTACCCACTTGGACAAGTAGCTCGTTTCATTGTACTCATATTTTGTTACCATGAAAAGCCTCTTATGATGAGAATAGCCGCCGATTTAGAGGCACCTGGAAGAGGATATAAATCTCAGGAAGTATTTTAGTTCAGTTTTATTCAATCTTTAATTTTGGCATTACTAAATTTGTGTATTTCTGGTTATTCTGAGACTGATTAAGATGGTTCATAAATTCAAGTCCAGCCAATATCACTGATTTTTAGATTTTCTGATTTTTTTTTTGCGTTTTCTGGCCAAATTACTTTATTTATTTTTTTTACAGCAACAACTTAGCTAGGTCTGGTTTTTCTCGAGTTCCGAAGTCAGGAACACCTACTATTTCAGATCTATTAAAAATTATATATAACTTTAGTTCATCCCCGACCACCATAAGTCAGACACAATTCAATGACACTTGGATTACTGAAAGTTGGCCGCTAAGTGCTTTAAACAATTTTCATACATCAGCCCAACGGACCACATTGGTAATACAATTAATTTTAATATCTATCAACATTAAATTTATTCACGCGAATATTAAAAATATTACAAAATGAATTACACATTGTCGGTCCTGGCTGACCTCCTTTTTTTCAACAAACAGGTGATGAAAAACCGCCCACAAAAGTTTAAGTGAAACTCCTTTTTTCATAAATACTCAAATAAAAAATATTGCAGTACCATAATATTCCAAACGAAAAAAAAACCTAAAACCACATTCCGGATATTAAAAATTCAACCACGTGCATCTACAGAAAAAAAATATTGAAAAACAAAAATCCGATTTTTCGCACTGTGATATCAGAAATATCAAAAATTATTTATCAAATAAAATCCAAACTAAACGAAACCGAATTTAAAATTGAGCATATGGAAAATCGAGCTAACGGTTAGTGAGTCAACCAAAAAAAAGAAAACAAAACGATTGACGCTTTCCAACTTTTATCAGTATGTACATAAATAAACCAATAAATCATTTCAGGATATCATGATTCGTCATTTGATTTACATTTATGCTTCTTTCCACATACTTCCTTTTGTATGTGGGTCTGTCTGTGTTTGATCCCTTCTTCCTCTGTTCGTTAAATTTATTTATTTTTAGATATATGTATGTATATCCCACATACGACCTTGAACAGATGTACATATGTAACATAAAATGTACAATATTTATTTCCGATTTTAAAACTACATTAGTGCACATACATATTACCAGATTTGAAAATATTCCTTTTTTTGGTTTCCTTTTTTTTTTGGTCGTATTTTTTCCGTCTGCGGTTTAAATTTTGATTTAATTTTATTTTACCAATTATAAGAGGATGCTGGATATTGAGTTCCCATGGCGACAGTGACAACATGCAGAGCCACCCGAGGGTAAAGACATGGGATTATTAAGGATATTTGGTTGCATAGTCATGCCGGGAATCCGATTTCTAGTTGGTGGACGAGGGGTTGAATAGCGGCATAACCGATTTGGATTCGTATTTGAAGAGTTTTATATTTTATTTTATTCGTTATACCTTTATGGTATCTATACGAGTAGAGGCATACAATTATACATATGACTGAATGTGGGAAAATTGATAGCAGCAACAGCAATTGAATATGGGAAATCTATGGCAACGATACACAATTGGTTTATTGTGAACGTTTAACATTGGTATTTGGAGTTGTTTTTGTGGGAGATTTGAGAATTTTTGAACAGTAAGCTTTAACTTGAAGTACACTTTAATGTATTGAATTTATTTTACTCTGTGTGGAGAGTGGTTAGTTGTTTTTAGAAATTAATTAAGTAACATGACATGAGGTCAGGTTAGACAAAGGAACACCCTTCTCGTCATTATTCCTATTGGAACCGGTTAGAGAGAGCTTCGCTCACATCTAGCCCAGGTGAGAATTCAATAGGTCACAGCACTTCATCCAGACCAATTTCCCTGAGAAATCGCAGTAGGAGATTGGGTGCCATAAGTTGTAGATTCTCTACTGTAATTTGGTATTTACTCAAGCACTTGAATCTTTTCTGGATTAATTCACTTCTAGTTAGTTCACTGTACTCATTGCAAAATCTGCATGAGTCTGATAGACCTAGCTTCCTAAAATGTCCACTGAGTTTACAATGCCCCGTAAGAAATATAGTCATGATGCGGGGTTTGTTTTTATTAGGCTGATAAAAGCTTTGAACCTCTGTAGGTTGTAATTACGTAAAAGTTTCTTCGCCTGTCTTAAACCTTGAGTTTTTGTCCGAGACGTAGTACTGTTTGTCTTCTCCAGTGATCGGAGCTCCACTTTTATGGTGTGTTCCCAATACCGCAGTAGGGTTCAGGGCTCATAAAAGGTGTGGCAGCCCATTTCCTGGCAAGTTTGTCCGCATCTTCATAACTTTCTATCCCCAGATGTCCTGGTACCCAGTATATGGTGACGTTGTTTCGTTCGCCTAGTCTATTTAGTTTATCTAAGATTCTAGGCATTTCCAGACAATTCTAGATTTGATGATCTGAGTCCCTATTGCCTTATTATTGCTATGTCGCATCTGTTGTAGCGCTTATCAAGATTGAGTTGTGCACATCTGTCGATTGCACAGATTTCAGCTTGAAAATAGTTTAGTTCCGGTTCGAATAGTTCAGTTCCGGGCGCCGTGGCCGTGGTGGTTAGTGCGTTGGACTACCACGCAATGCTGCCCAGGTTCAACTCCTGGCCGGGTCTAACACCTAAAAGAGTTTTTTCACGGTACCACCTCTTTCGAATGCCTGACAAGCATCCAAGAGTATCATTTGTCACGATTAAGCTTCTCAACTCGCCGTTCGGAGTCGGCAAAAAACTGTAGGTCCCTTCCATTCGTGCAAAAATATAACACGCACACACAAATGGTTGCGAGAAGCAGGCCCCGGTTCACCTCGAGCTGTAGCGCCAACTAAGTAAGGGCACAAACACCCCTGCCCCAGTTCTTTCCTCAGTTCTCCAACCATCCGTGGCATGAGGACTCAGCCTGTAGATTCTGGATTCGTCGCTCCAGTCCTTCTTGTTTCTAAGTTTAATGTCGAAATTCTTTGACTTTGAGATTCTATGTCCTGATGCCATCGTCCCTAGGGAATGCCAGAAGGAGAAGCTTAGTCAATTTAGCATAATCCTTATAGCTAATGAAATTTCCCTCTTCCTGTTCCTTTTTATCCATTCTTAGAAACGTCCGATTTGCGGTTCCATTCACCACCAAGTGTAATGGAGTAAACTCCAATAACACCTCCGGTGCGGCACTTGGACAGGTTCTCATTGCACCCGTCATGCAAACACATGCTTGTCTCTGCACTTTATTTCGTGTATTTCTCGTAGTTGTCAGACTGATTCTTTTTGCCTATGCTATTGCCTCATAGGTAATTACAGGGCTCACCATGCTAATTTACATCGAACGAAGAATATGGTGTGGTGCCCCACGACTATGTTTTTGCATATCATGAGTGCACGAATCGTTTTCTTAGTAACCTACTCTGTGTTTTTTCCAGTTGAGTTTACTGTGAAGGTATTTGACTTCTAGCACAGGATGTGGTGATTGTTCCTGAAAGAGTAATAGTCTTCATATGTGGAAGCTTCCTCTTTCTTGTGAAAGGTACTAGTGTTGCCTTGGCCGGATTGATGTTAAGTCCCGCTATGTTGCACCATTCTTTTGTTACTCTAAGCCCTTTTCGTATTACACCGCATAATTTTTCCTCGTATTTCCCTCTGGCAATTAGCACAATATCATCAGCGTAAGCTTGACAGTCTATGCCGAGGTTGGTCAGTTTGTCCAGGAGTTCGCCCACGATGAGACTCCCCCTGCGGGCAGCCCTTAATGGAGTTCAATTAAGAGTAAATTAGTTAATTGTTATTGCAAATTTAATGATAATGTGAAATTCTATACTCTGGACTTCTTTGAGTGAGTTGAAAATAGAATTTTCCCATAAAGCCGTGCCTCCCTGTTGCCATTGCAGGGCAAACGCACAGTAGATGCGTTCATTATACTTTCTATGTACACGTATGTCCGACGAGACTGGTTAAGTGTGCCAGCGTGATATTCGATAAGGCAGTGTCCTGTGTAAACGAGTTTGGTGCCACCAGTAAGATCACCTGAAATCGAAGTGTGTTCAACAAACGGTCATACATGGAGGTGGGTTAATAATGGTGTGGGGATGCCTCCCCTCATCTGGTATTGGCAAGCTTGTGAAAGTAGATCGGGTAATGAGTAACGGACTTAGAACAAAATAAAAATACTAAATACAAATACAAAATACTAAACTTTTGCAAAGAAAATAAATAATTAAAATTAAAATAAACATAATTAAAGATTGAATTCACTGCAGTGAATTTTCACGAATTCTTTATTTTATAGGGTTTTGTATGTAAGGGAAAATGGGGCTACAAGTAACAGGCCTGTTGGACATTTGATTTAAAACAGGTTTGGTTTTCAAAGGTAACGTGAAATAAGGACCAACGAAATAAGACCAAATTGCAAAAAAATTTGGCGTTATTTCGCTTTTGAAATTGTAATAAAGCCAAACTAGTCAAATTTCGCAATTTAGCCTCATATCATTTTTAAGCTCTTTGTGTTCCTTTCTTTATCGAATTTTATACTATTACTCTATCTTATGCTCAAAAACTAAAGATTTAAAGATTCCATTTAAAAATTAGATATTCATCAGGTAACATAGGTCGCAAATTTTTGTGCATAGACAGTGAAATATGTATGGGGGGGCATTTGCATATATCCAACCTCACATCAACCCCCATTCCAACAGCGACCAAGCAGGGGGGTTGCAGTGGGGCAGCACGCCCCCATACATTTTTCACTGTTTATGCACAAGACTTTGCAATGTTACATGATGGCAAATTAACCGAACGAAATTATTTGGCTTTTTTTCCGACTTGAATTTGGCCTTATTTCGCTTTTGAAATGGAAATAAAGCCAAATTGGCTACATATTTCCAATTCAAAAGCGTAATAAAGCCAAATTTCAGATTTTGTCTTATTTCGTTGGGCCTTATTTCACGTCACCGTTTTCAAAATCTTAGGAGCACCATCTCCCCTATATTATTTATTTTATAGAATTATATTTTGTTTGTAAAGAAATTTTTTATTTTTTTTTTTTCTTTATTCTCAAAAATTCAATATGAATGGTAATTACAATTCGGGTTTACGAGCAAAAACTAAATAAATAAAGAGAATAGTTAGTGACATTTGATATTTAGTAAAAAAAATAGGAATGTTTTAATTAATTCTGAGCGGGGTAAACAGTATGCAAGTCTATATACATAATTACATGAAAGAAAGAATAATTGAAGAATATGAAAAAATAAAGTACATAGATACAATGTGGGCACCGTAGCGCAAGTGGTTAGTGCGTTGGACTACTGAGCCAGCGGTCTTGGGTTCGAATCCCGCCGCAAACACCTAAAAAGCATCAAAGAGTATCATTTGTCACGATTGAGCTTCTCAACTCGCCGTTCGGAGTTGGCAAAAAACTGTAGGTCCCTTCCATTCGTGAAAAAATATAACACGCACACACAAATGGTTGCGAGAAACAGGCCTAGGTTCACCTCGAGCTGTAGCGCCAACTAAGTAATTAAGTAAGATACAATTTTCTGATCATATACATATTTAAAGTTAAAGTTAAGTAACTTAAGTTTTCATTTTAATAACATTTTTTTAAGAGGTATTGTGCGTCTTCGGTATCTTACGTTTTTGTTAAATTTCAAGATTCAATAGACGGGTAATTATATGCTTCATTTTCTGAATTTCCAACTTGAATGACTTAATGGTTTGCAGTTTTGCTTTGGCAAAGTTAAATTAGCATAGAGAGAACTCTTAATCTGCCAAGACTATATACCCTACCGTACTAAACTTTTACTCTGAATGTCATTGTACTTAGTTCAGAGCTCTCATTAGACCGGTGCAGTGGTATCAGTTCACGAAATTTCAGTATCATCACCAATCAACCTCTGTGGACCTCAGATCCACAATGCAAAGTGTAAAGTGTTGGGAAGGATCAAATAAAACAAAAAAAACACTCGTATCTAAGCACCCGTAAAACCTCCAATTAGCTTTAATTAGATTGTCAGACATCATAATTCTTGGAACTGAAGTTCAATGAACTCACTACACAATAGGTACGAATACATCTACTCCCCCATTCTGTGTTGGTACCCGTTACCTACGAGTATAAAACATCTCGCTTCTACAAAAGTGTTATGCGAATTTCACAAGAATTTTCTTACGCTTCAACAAAGGACACACAATGTTTATCACCACCATCGAATGCTATTGAAGGACCCTTCTCACTGGCATTCAATTAAATTATTATTTTTATTGAAATGTTTTTATTAAATTAAAGTACATACTTGGCATCCTTTTTTTTGTTCTTCAATTAATTGCTGTCTGTCGTGATGACAGACAAAAGCAATGGCGATGGAGGATCCCCCGCTACAGATACAAATATATTGGTACCAACGTAGCAACTTAATCCAACAGAAGCGTTGATAATTTAATTAAATTCCTTTCCTCGTCCCCGCAACTAATTGCTTCTCCGATTCTTCAGCCATTTACAAAACACATAGAGTTCCCAATGATGAAATGAAATCTCTGTGCTGACCAAAGGATAAGAAGCTTCCAGTATGCACTAACTCGTGGCACAAAAAGAGAGAACAAATAAGATTCCCATTCAAAGAGAACCCGAGCGATAGAAAGAGATAAATAGAAGCAAAAGAAATGTTAATGATGATGGTGGTAGTAGTTGTACTGGCATGGCGGCGGGCAAGATGATGAAGCACCATCATGATCCACAAGAGCTGGACTAAGATTTATTCCTACACTACATACACACTCGTATATTCCAAGGCAAGTTAATCATTAAATGGGTGAACGCGTTACGTTACGAGATAGAACGAATGAACAGCCAAAAGGACATCAGCTTAAATGTGTGGATATGAATAGCTAGCCAGAGAAACTATAAATAATCCTTTCCTCTTCGGAATGAACCGAAAAATGCCATTCGATATTTTCTCTTGCATTTATTTTCGTTATCATTTTTCTTGTTCTTCTTGGTATTCTGCTTGGGGACTGCCATTGCGGTTGCCATTTGCTACATTGGCCAATCTTAAAGGTGCCTGAAAGGAATTCCAATTGAAGTTCGTAGTCCGCAGTCAGGAGTCCACCTCCTGAAATAATATTTCTCGCACACAGTTGGCGGCAAATGACAGTGACAGCTCATGCCCGGCGCTTTAGGAAGTGGATTTATACCGTTGCGCCTCCTAATATCCCAAAGGCAAACTGTTGCAGCTTAACGATGATGATAGTATTGCCTTGTGATGGCGAACATAGTTCGAGTTGTTGTAGGTCTTTGGCGGAATGGAGGGGGCGCTGAAATAGATTACTTTTTGTATTTCGTTCACACATTTTCCAGATCTTTGGGATTTGTGGGATTCCACATATAATGGACGGGGAGGGTGCTCCGTGCGGATCTGATAAGTCTGTCTTCTCTTGATTGTATTTTTTTTTCTCTGACCAATTTAACTAATGAAGCGGTAGTAGTGTGGTGTTTAGATTACTTCTATATTACACGAGGCTAATACGTGTGATCAATCGGATTGTTGCTCATGTCTTTTTTTGTTTTTGTAAGATGACATAATCTAAGAAATTGTTGAAATTGACAAAAAAAGGGAAACTGGAAAGATTAGCGGCGGTACAGAGAACAGCTTGTGTTGCCATCACACGACACCCACGGCGGTACTGGACATGTTCCTCTACCTGCTGCCTATCGATCTGTATTTGAGGCAACTGGTGAGTAATTGTGCACTAAGTCTCACCAACCTAGGTCTTTTTAAGAAAAGCGGCAAAGGACACGCTTTTTCTCACAGAAATCCAAATGGATAGTCCAGTAAGAACGGAAGATACCCTTTTCACACTTGATGACACACCGTACAGAATCCTGTAGGTGAAGAGTAGACAAACAACACATCAATTCGACATAAAGTGCAAGCGGCACAGGGTCTGGTATCTACTGTGTGGAACCAGATCTAAAGGTGTCCTTAAGACTAGAAGGCAACGAGTTGACAGGGAAAGGGGGGGATCTGCAACTACCCGAGGTGGTGGAAGCTGCTCCACCACTATGCTGCATTAAATCAAAGGTAAAGAATTCGATAAGAAGAGAAGGGCTGACCATAGATGGTCTAACATTGTAGGACACGGGGTTTCCAAGGCACTTTGGCCGGCGCTGGACCGGATAATGACCAGTGAAATCTTTAGACTTAGCAGGGCAGAGTATAGCTATAGGAATATCATCCGTGCATTTCGTTCTGGGCGATCCAAGAGATTCGGACTCATTCGGCACGTTTATTTGCAGATACTGTAATGATCTTAGTGTAGCAGAGGATATCACATTCTGTGTGAATGTCAGGGCATAGCACGTAGTCGCAGTAACATTTTAGGCTCCTACTTCTCTAGTTACATAGAGGAAGTTAGCCGAATCAACCATAGACTCGTTCTAAAATGTTCAGGGTAATGAGGAAATTGAGGAAATTGTGACGGTTTTGGTGCCATCCTTGGATGGATTCTAAGGGGATCGCGATGGGCCCACTCTGGTGCCTGCTGTTTTGGAATGGCTCAACATAGAGTAAGTGCGGCTAATATGGCCCTTGTGGGTAATATGGCCCACCATAATAGCATAGAAAGCCCACTGTGCATCCATTTCAAAAATATTCCAACTGGCTTTGACTCACTGTAATTCGATGAGTCTGGCTAATATATGTGAGCGGTAAAGCACGTGGCTATGTTTTTGCACTTGGCGTTCTAGTTTTTTGGTAAGTTTTCTTAAGTGTTTTTACATTAAATTTTGCGTAAATATTAATATTTCATTTTATGATTGTGTTGTGTTGACATTTTTAATTCTTCATATGAAATCAAAACCTCAAAAATAGTTGAAAAAATGTGTTAAAATTAAAAGAAAAGTGAAAAAACCTCGTGTGGGTAATATGGCCCACCATAGATTTTTGTAATATGGCCCAGATAAAACTGGCAACAATACCGCGCAGATAGAAATATCAACGTGTTGAAGAATCTACTTCATCGGAAAGTGAGGACATTTTCATTCCAGGTGACTTATCTGATGCAAGTCCCGATAAATGCATTTATTGCTTGAGTCTATTTTCTAAAAAGGGAGAAGCACGGGTGCAATGTGTTCTGTGAACACTGTGGGTCCATAAAGATTGTTCCGGCAACGAAACAAATATTTTATTTGCGAATTTTGCAGTTCGTATGATGACAAAACTTGATTTTATATCAGTGGTCCATATTAGCCGCACTTTTTTAAAAAGTTATTTTTGAAGTTCCTCTAATTTTTTATTTATATCTTTTTGTTAAGATGTTTTTTATATTTTATGTTTATACAGACTAAAAGAGATATAATTTCTAAGAATTTAAAAACATAAAATAAATGAATTGAAGTTAAGTTGTCTGTTTTATGTCCAAAAAAGTTAAGGGTGGGCCATATTTTCCGCACTTACTCTAGAAATTGTTTGTCAGGTTTCTGCTAATATCACTTTTTGTAAGAGTTCATACCGGCTATTCGAAACCACTCTACCGACATCATATTCAACACGGAATGGCCAAAGCAGTACCAACAAGCAGTAACTTGTCGACATTGCATCAACTCCAAGAATTCTGTTTCTCCCCTAAAGCGTCCAGTTTTAAGTGTGCTTCATTATTTTCATTGAAAGGTAGCTTTGTCCTGTTTTTAGTTCTCCAGTACCCAATGGCTTTAGTTTCTTTGTCCACTGAACATACCTAGTAAGCATGAAATTACAGGTCAGGGAGCATTTTGAAATTTTCAATCGATGTCTTCAATCACGGTTGTTTGGTTTTCCAATTATTCGTCCAAAAACTACCCAACCTTTGGAAATTATTTCCTTAAAAACGTCGCCTTATATCTTTTGCATTTTTAATACAAATTTACTGGCATAAGACGTGTTTAGCCATCACGTCCATCACTGATACCATAATCCTTTTACAAGCTGTGAATATAAGACCAAAAACAACTCTGACTAAACTCGTCTACCTTCAATGGTTGTGTTGGGTGTGCCTATTAAATTGATATTTAGCAAAGTAATCTCTCCAAATCCCACTTCTTACAGTAATCCGAAGGGAAAATATATATTTTTATCCTCCCAATGGATAACAAAAACATCCTTACTACTTCATCATATCACAACATGATCTGTAAATCAACTAAGTAAAGTAAAAAAAGGAGAAAAAAAAACATGTCCACAATCAGTACATACACATTTCCAGACCGGCGGCCCTTCGTTTTAAAAACGATGACGTTGTTCAGCACTTCTCTCCATGACGTTGCATGTATTTTCGATTTGATAGTTTTTTATAAAAGTCCCTGCGAAAGTTCAAAGCCACTTCGACTGACTTCGACACACACAGAGAAAAAGAAAAACCAAAATTGAAGGAAACTCTTCTCCAATCTGTTTCCAGAAATTGTGTTGCTGTTCTTTCGCTTTCCTTCTTCCTTTTTGTTGTTTTTGTATTTGCAGCAAGTTTTTCCGTTTTGAGCTGCATCCTTTCGAAAGAATTGTATTTTGATTGCTGGCGTTCTCCTCCTGCGCCAGTACCTTAGAGAGCACCATCAGCATTCGAGTCCTTACAAATTGAACAAATCAAGGTTTGCTACTACTACTGAAACAATAACTACTGCCTGCCTGCCAGTGTTTATGTTTCGTACAGCAAAATTTCCCATTGAAGCAAATGATTTCACAAATTGTTCATTTGAGAGCACGAAATTGATAGAGTAAATGACTGGCATCAGTATTGAATAGACGAACGAAGGACGAAGAGGAATGTGGATGCGGATCGTATTCGCAGGGCTTGTTAAACCATAAAACTTATTAATTAGTTGCGCTTTGTTCGGGCTCATATCGGGAAATAGTAGCACAAGTCAATAACGTCGTTATAAATCGTAAATCAATATTTAATGCTTTCAAGTTTGCGAAAGAACTTTTTTGATTTAATTAGTCGAAACTAAAATCTAATTAATTATTAAAATGTATTCAATAGACGATGCTGATGGCGCCGAAAAAGATACAATGAACTTGTTTGCCAGTTTACAGGATTTATTTACGATAATTGAAATTTATAATTAAAACTCTCGATGTGAATGCACCTGTCGAAATGGACAGAGCCCTGTAATCCGATATCAACCGTGTTGCGGTTCAATTGGTCAATTAGATTGGATTAATTACAGGCAGTTGCTTTTATTGAGGTTATTGCAAAAAATATTGGAGTCAGAAGGGAGCTTCTTCAACTGCATTTCGACATCACTTTGGATTTCCTTGGCTTTCTGATTCCTGCAAATCTTTAATTAATGCAATTATTATTTCGTCTTTGTCATAATCAGTGTTTGAATACATCGAATGCAATAGCCAAGAGGCATATAGCATGCCTGATCCTTCGCTTCCGACCAAATGTTCCAATAGACTTTGTGTTTGTAATAGAGCTTAGTAGAGTCGATCACGTTTTGATCCATTGTCTGGAGAATTGCGGTGTAGCTTAGAAAATAAAAATAAGTGAACAGGAAAAATAAGATACAAATAAGGAAAGATGTAAAAATTTATGAAACAAAAGTTACGTTTATCGAGTCACTTTTATTTTTGAACAGTTGCAATTACTAAGTCAGAAATGGTAAGATTTTAAGTGTTGCCTTTATCGAGGTGTTGCCCGTATCGAGGGTTGCTTTAATTGAGGTCGTACTGTAATAGTATTTGGTATTTTGCAAAGTGTAGAATAACAAACACAAGTACAATCTATATTTGATTTTATAATATTTAGACCAATTGGGGTGGGTGGCCGTGGCGTAGTGGTAGTCGTCGTCGCTTGTCATATGAAAGGTTCACGGTTCGAATCCAGATGTCTTCGAAGCATTTATTTCTCACTAAATAAAAATAAGTTGATCAGTTTCAGAAGTTAATATCGAAACCTACTGCGAAGGCATAACACTGGCAGTAGGATGTTGAAAATCGCTGAAGAAATTGATCGCACAAACTATAATAATAAGAAACATCTGGAAAAAACTCGTGTGAATCATAAGCAAGTACAAAAATATTACACAACTCTCCAGTTATCCTGGACACCACCCATCGAGTTAGTTGAAATTGAAACCTATCATCTGAGTTTCCTACCACTACGTCGACCTGTCTGTCTCTCGTTATCATCCTTTATGTGCTCGCGCTGTATGTAAACATTAAAAGGGTATTCATATCCCCTTTAGCATGTGTAGATTATAAAAAAAAAAAATAAAAATAAAAAAATAATATTTTTATGATTTTTCTCGTCATTTTATGTTAGGAACTTGGAAATGCTTTACAATTTTCAGCTTAATACTAATAACGACGAATCCAGACAGACAGCAATTTGCATTTTATTCGTAGACCCAGTTCTCGGCAGCAGGTGTCCATGAGACCAATTCGCTTTCATTGAACCATAAAGCGATTTCCTTGTTAGCCGTTCAACAGCGTCGGAACCGTGTACGATGTTGCTTCCAACTTGAATGCAGAAATCACCACCGATGGCAGAGAGTTGACGGGATTGGTTGCACCCATCATTTGGCGACCAGTTTTAACGACTTTTAAACCTTCCCACACCATTAAGTGACCAAACCGGAGAAGAATGGACGACTCGACAGATCAGATATGAATTTCATGGCAACCAATTTGAAGTCATTCTGCTCGAAACGCTCGGTGATTTTGCCAACGAGTTCACGCTGGACCGCATCGGGCCTGACAATGATAAAGGTGCGCTCCATATTTGCTGCCATTGCTGATGAAACCGACGAAAATAATCATATCACACTTACTATATTATAAATCAGTAACGCTCATTCTGTAAACACGGCTGTATCCCGGACTGGAGCCTAAACGGCTAGGCAGATTTGCTTGCAACTTCATATCTGGAGTCTGTTGGACTATACCTAAAGGCCAATTTGAAATTTTCATTCTAGCCCTAAAAATTAAGGTACCTATACCTCATTTGGGACCGATTTTATAAAAGGCGTATTTCCTCGAAAACGGCTCCAACGTTTTTGTTTAAATTTCACATTTAGGTTAGCTTAGCCTAAGACACATGCTATCAAATGCCATACCAGGTTTTTGCCTAAAAAAGTTGTACAACGGTACTTCACTTTTTTACCGATTTTCTAAAATTGGGTATTTTTCGGATACTGCTCAGTCAATCTGTATTACTGATTTTCATATAGTAACCGTTTAAAAGTGAAATAGCAATAAGAACTACAATGTAATGTGAAAAGAACGTCAACGTGTTTGCATGTACATACATATGTACATATATTCCTCGCGTGTTTTGCTCCTCTTGCAATACAATTCGGTATGAAAGTGGATGCATAATGTTGCCAACCGATCTGCTTTTGGAAGGACTGTACTGCTTTTCTGCTTCCTGTCCATCCAAAGAATTTGTACTGCTTTACGTAGGGAAAAAAAACTTTGCTATTCACCTATGGACGGAACAATTCGAACATATAAATCGTTTTAAAATCATTTCCTGATTTGAAAACTGTAAATACTTCAATGAAAATAGTTACCGAAAGAACGTCGTACAATTTAACATCAAATTCATCGAAAGTTTTAGTACAATACGATTATGTGAAGAAATACTGCAGCGAAGGGAAGTTTCAGGAGTGGATTACAAAAAGTGCGACAACAGAAGAACGATGGGTGGAAGTTTTTAAACATATGAACACCCACAGCGTGCTATATATGGAACTTTCTCAAATCATTGAATACGTGTTATGTTTACCCAATTCATCATCTCCAGTCGAACGTATATTTGCTAGAGCTGAAAAAATATGGAAAGTACGAGTAGAGCCTTTATCATGTAAAATCAATTCTGTGTGTAAAATACAATATGGAATTTAGCTGCATCGAATTTTTTGATTTTCTGAAGACTCAGCCAGAATTTCTTCGCAAAATGGCAGTCAAGAAAAATACACCTTCAAACAACCAACATCTACAACTAATAATAACACTAGTCCTGGTGGTACATATGTCAATCGATTCAGTCGGTGTATGTAAACGAATAATAATTTTTTTTATTCTTGAATAATAATTTTAATAAAATCAAAACTTTGAAAATGAACACCTTTTATTTGTTCTTCACAGTGTACTGCTTTTTGTAGGAGAAGAGTTGGAAACATTATGGATGCATATGAATTCGTATAAGTAAAAAAAGGAAACAATCCATCTTATAAATAAATTTAAGGAACAAATTATTCAAAAGTGCGCGGAATTTTCAAAAATATTTATTTAGCTACAGCCAATAATGGGGCTGAAAGTGGGTACATAAGATTGATTGAGTTTTGATTGAATTAAATTTCTATCGTTTTCGAATTGAAAATTTGCCGCGCATACAAAGAAAGCATGATTTGCACCAGAAGGAAATGTCGAAAAAAAAGAACATGGTAATGATGTGGGCCTAAAGGATGATGGTGCTGTTGTTGTCTTTTTCTTTCTTTCAGATCTCCCAATTCAATTCTGCATTATAGCTTATTCTAAGAATTCAAACTCAGTTTATACGTGCTTACGTGCTTTTAAAAGCACGTAAAAGGAATATACGAGTACATATGAATAACGAATTATTTATCTTCAGAGGTAGGCATTGAATCTTCTAACTACACTGAGCCTTTATTGGTAAATATAATTCACACAGTTATTTTCTTAATTTACATATATTATTGCCCATTAAGCTCTGTAAAAATGTTCGTCGTTCTCGACGGAGGTCAGCTAGTATATGAAGAATGTAACAGTATCTGTGTTATATTTTTTTTTAACAGCAGACTTGGGTGAATTATGAATACTAGTGGACCAGTGCGAGGAATCTCGCATATAGAAACCCTTCAACCGTTTGCGGCTTACGAATGAACAAAAAAAGAACGGAAGTGTAGATTATAATGTTTTTTCGTAGTAACTTTACTCATATCCAGGGTAAGTCATTTACTACAACTTTGAGGTAGTAAAGGACTTTGTCTACCTCGGCTCTGCCATAACATCAAAAAATTACATCTCGTCGGAAATCAAACGAAGGATTACTCTTGCCAACCGCTGTTTCTTTGGGCTAAGAAGGCAATTGAGCAGTAAAGTCCTTTCCCGATCGACTAAGGAGACTCTATATAAGACCCTTATCATCCCAGTCTTGCTATATGGAGCTGAAGCATGGACTTTATCGAAAGCGGATGAAGATCTCATTGGTCGCTTTGAGAGAAAAATTCTTCGTAGGATATTCGGTCCCGTTTGCGTTGACGGGTTTTGGAGGAGAAGATTCAACGACGAACTGTACGAGCTGTACAGCGACATCAGCCTGGTCAAAAAAACTGCACATTGGGCGTTTAAGATGGCTAGGACATGTAGAGCGCATGGCTCGGAGAATATTCAACTCTAACCCGGAGGGTCAGCGCAGCAGAGGACGACCTCGCCTAAGGTGGCACGACCAAGTAAAACAAGACCTCAACCAACTTGGAGTGCGCAACTGGAAGCGGTTAGCTAAGGACCGGGCTAACTGGAAGAGGTTGTTGGTTGAGGCCTTAGTCCACCCCGCACTGTAGCGCCACCTAAGTACGTAAGTAAGTTTACTCATATCCACTTTTTCAAAATTGTTTATACTAGTGAACAAAGTTCAGTTGAAAAGCTTTCGATCATTGGGTACAGAAATAAATTCTCAGGAGAAATCACAAGCTCTTGCCCTAGCGATTTAATTATATAGATAGATAGATTGCATCATAGAGTACTAGTAACACACAGTAGCTAACAGCATAGTTGCAGAGCTGTGTGATGTAGAAAAGGATGATTTGGTACCGGGCATACACTAAGTTAGATTAAGTCTAAAGGAGTTACGAGGCTGGCCGTCATACAACACTAGGCACCATATTGAGCCCATCGCAATCCCCTGGGACCATCTTATGACGATATCTAAACCAAAACATTTCCGTCTAGACATCTAATTTCCCTGCATAATTTTAAGATTTAATTGTAGACAGCCTCTTCCAGTGTATCAAAGACATAGCTCCATTAAAATTTCTAACGAGATTGAGTAAAGGCTTGACATTTGCAAAGTATGTGTTCGACATTCTCAGTTGTGCATACATATGTATGTATGTCATTGCAGTACCTGCATTTGTCCGTGTTTCAGAGTCTCATTCTTTTGGCGTGTTTCCTTAAAAGACAATCTTCGCAAAGTATACCTATTAAAATTCTTA
This sequence comes from Brachyopa scutellaris, assembly GCA_949775065.1. Lineage (NCBI taxonomy): Eukaryota > Metazoa > Arthropoda > Insecta > Diptera > Syrphidae > Brachyopa > Brachyopa scutellaris. The sequence continues at coordinate 182,191,649 of OX459112.1, read as the reverse complement.
ACTTTGACCTGTTTAAACCAACGATGACCTTGGTTCTTTTGCGGCCTAAGGTCGGCCGAAGAGCCTGGGATGCCATATGCCTTTCTATTCTTGATCATCTGTGGCCTGCCAGACTTGTAACTATGTTCTTTAATTTTGCCCTGATGCCGCGTGATGGTGGTGCTATGTGTACCATCTTGATTATAGGCAGTGCCCCTCCCTTTCCACAAGTTCATTACCGTCTATACCAGAGTAATCTGGTACCCAGCATAAAAATGGACCCTGTTATGTCTGCCTAGAGCGACATCCTTGTACAATTGTCGATTTAAAGACACACGATTCTAGAGCTCTGATCGCGACCTGAATGTCAATGTAGACGGTGATACACTAACACTAACTATATATATTCAAAATATATTCTAAGCATCGTTTGCCTGATTCACAGAGAAATAAGATTGAAAACATATCCACTTCAAACCACTATCTGGAAAGGACCATCTCACCTCTAAATCTAAGCCTTAAAGTAACTATATATGTAATTCGCAACATGTTTGAAAGTTTCGAATAATGTTTACCACAGTAAAAAATTCTCCTATTCTTATGGCATTTAATGAGACGGTTCTATCATATATCCGCCCCTTCAGACACATATGATGTATATACTCGTATTGAACTGTTCCTTTGGATACCTGGCACAATAATAAGATACTCCGTCCCTTCCTCCAGTTAAAACTTCTCAAAACCCCTTTTCACAAATGTTGAAATACTCATATCTCCTTATAGTGAAGATTTTCTTTTGTCATAATAAAATATATTTAACCGTCATCCTCATACCCATCACCCCCTCCCACTTTCAGTAATGGGATACAAACCTGAAGGACACTCTTCATAAACCTGGATAAAACAAAATCAAAGGATGAAACGATACAATGAACAATGCTAGGACACAAATTACCAAATGACGAAGGCAAGAACTTGTTTAGAATTCACACAGACAAAAGGGAAAGGACTTTCCATTCCACCCGACATTTTGTTTTTTTTTTGTAAAAAAAAGGGTCCTTTTTCCATCCTTACAAATTTTTCATCATACTTTTTTATTTGTCCTATTTTACGTTTAAATTATTTATACTTTTGCTAGCCATTATGCTCGCTTCATCAATCCTTTACTACGACCACTTCCACTATACCACTATTGTTATGATTATGATTACACTGTTCGCCGGGAATGGCGGTCCATCTCTGAACTGCCACGATGAATAAAAGCACAAGGCCGAACTAAAAAAAAAAATATGACAAAAAAATGAGAAACAATTTTAAAACTGTCCGCAACAAAAAAAAAATTCTCAAAAACAAATTTTGATATTCTCCCCGTTTAGCCATTTGGGCGAGCGGCGGATGGTATCCATTTTCCTGCCACTGTCAGTCAACATAGTTTAAAGGGGACATTCTGTCGAAAACACAATGCTTCCTGTGTATAATAATGGAGGGCAAATATTTTCTATGCCTTGATCCTGTACATAATGATTGAGCATGTGGTCGAAGTTAATAGAACGGATGGGAGTCGATAGAGTATTTTATGTGTGTTTTTTCTGCCGGCTCCCCCATTCCAACGAATATTGGAGTTTTCATATGAATACTAGTGAATAGGATGTAAAAACTGGTATGGGGTTAGTCGAGCTTTTATAGCAAAACTTTGAAGTTAAAAAAAAATATAATAGGTTTGGTCTTTTTTGTTCTGTGGTTATTGGTGGTAAAATGTGATCACTTTCCTTATGTCGGAGGCCTTGATCCATTTCCCAGCATTTCAAATATTATTGGTGGAATTTATAGAGAAAAACTTAACCCATTTTGGCCCGGTACCAGTTCCTGTGGACATTTTTTCACGATATTTTCAAAAGTAGCTCATATGGACCCCATCAAACCAAAAATGTTAACAAAACATTTTTCTCTTTAACCGTTTACCTGTTATGACCTGGGTAGTTTACTACCCACTGGGCCAATTAGTATAGAAAAAAAAATTATTTCAAGAAAATCAACATTGCATAAATTAAATAGCTAAGTTATAAGTAGTATGTAGGGGTAAATAACTATGTACTTATATGTTTGTAGTATATTTTCCGAAGCATTTAGAATTTAAACTAGCTAATAATACACTTTATACAAATAAAGGGCGCCTTACTGTGACGAATTCTGCAGCGCTTTTGTCACTAATGCTACCATCGAAATATTGTATTATGCATGTGGATGGGCGATTGCTGTCTGCTCTCAAAACCTCCTTAGATACATGGTCTCTTAGCTCCAATTGTGGCTTGACATTTCCCGATTTCGTGACCAAAACAAGCAATTCTCATGCATTGAGCATCATGTTGGAAGATGTATTGACATTGATTGATTCAAATATCGACATTGAAAGATTCTTCGCAATTGAAACTCAAAATGTATGCTGAATTGACCAGTACATTCAATTTCCATGGAGGAAGTGTATGGTATTCATTGCGGAACAGTGTATCCAAGAATCTCTTCAATTCGTGCAGTTTGAATTGAAGCTGTGCATTATGTTGTGCCGCATATTAGTTATTAAATACTTTTATCATTTCGGTAATGCCATCAGGATGGAAAAGAGAAAACAACTGAGATGACGATTTACCACCTAACCTACGACAATGATAGGTAATAAAAGAGCGTTTTAGCATATTTTATACTTGCTTTAGCAATACCCAATAGCTGTGATATAGATTAAATTCTGGCTGCTTCAGCATCCACTTCCACGTTAAGAATACTCAAAGATACGTTATTCTGACAATGATTAAAAGGTGGCTCCAATCTGGTCTCCGACTCTGCCTCATGAGCATGTAAACCACCCTCCTCTAAATATTCTAGCTCCAAAGTTCCACAGAAATCTATTAAAATGAGTGCATTGTTGACTTTTGAAGGTACATACACAACATTTGCGTATTCCGTTCTGTGCACCTTATTGACCACATAATCTTCTTCATCAGGTGACTAAAGCAAGGCCATAATCTCCTCCATTTGCATTGTTGTTGTTTGAATCTATGATATCTACTAGTACACCATTTATTATCTTGACTAAATACTGAATCTGGATGAATCACTTCGAAATGCGGAACAAATAAATAAACAAAAAACGGTAATTTCAAATTGTTTCAATGTTATACATGACTTGTCTTAAAATGAAAAAAATTCTTACATATTGGCCCGTTGGGTAGAAAACTACCCATCAATTTTTGAACGTTGATCTGTCAGGTCTGATACACGGAACACATAAAGTAATGATACAAATGTTTAGTACTTTATATTGACGTCATAGAATAGACATTATATTTTATTGTTTATATATTTATTATTTTTTTTATTTTTTTTGTAAATGCTTTTTCGAAGCCTACATTTTAGGCCCCAATCATAGTGTTAAAATAGAGGGGTGGGGGGAAGAATGAAAAACAAAATGGTAACTAACACTACTAAAATTGCATTTAAATAGAAACATTTTACAAACAGTCATTAATCCTCTGGAGAAAAAATTATAAAAATCTGGGTAGAAAACTACCCACTCGGTCCAAAATGGGTTAAATAGAGTTTAGTTTCCAAACCATATTTTCAACATTATCAACTTTAAATTTATAAAGCCAAGGATGTCGCTAGAGATTGATAAATAATTTTATTTCTTCAAAATGTTTTTTTTTTTTATAAAAAATCATGGAATTTATAATAATAATAATTCTAATATCTTTATATTTATATAAAAATGAGCTGTTCGTTTGATACCTCAGAACTTATAAACTAACCATCCGATTGAGCTGAAACTAACACTTTATACTTTTTTTAATGTTTGAAGTGTTCGTACATGAAAAAATTTCGAATTTTCCGGTAGATGGCGCTGGAACTCACAAAAATTAATTCACAGTACGATTGAGCTGAAACTTACACAATATATTTGTAATGAAGTGAGAAATGTTCTTACATCAAAAGTTTTTAAGTTTTCCGATAGATGGCGCTGTAACACAAAAATCTCAAAACCATCCGATTGAGCTGAAAATTACACATTATATTTTTTATGAACTGATAAATGTTTATAAATCAGAAGTTTTCAAGTTTTCCGATATATGGCCATGAAAACCGAAACTTCAAAATCATTACTACAGCAATGCACGGTGACAGCTAACAGCTAACTTTTGATTTGCGTGCACTTCTCGCTTCATAATAAATGTATTGTCTAAGCTTTACCTCAATCGGATGGTAAGTTTTTGAGTTCTTAGGATATTATTGTTTGGACAGTTTTCTTAAATCCAAATAGAGTTGTCGGCAATTAATTTTCCACCAGAGTCATTACCAATCACAAAAAGTCACTCGAAAAAATTCCATTACATTTATGACATAAACACTGTTTTCAATGGGTGTAGCGAAGCGCACCGGGTAACCACTAGTAATTAATAAAATTTATTAATTAACATGTAAGTTGCATATAAGGTTAAAACAGTTTTTCGGTTTTAGTAAATACAGCTTAGAGTATCTAAATACATTGTTTTGTGCGGTATTACATATATTGTTGTTTAGACTCCAAAACTGCAAACTGCTTTTTCCCCCAAAATACTGTAAAATTTCTGAGAACAAATATAAAACTTTTTAATTTTTTAACGCTTCGAAATCCATATTTACGAGTATCAACCGCAATGTCAGAGAGATCAATAGTAACATGTAGGGAGTATAAGTACAGTAAAACTTGTGAATAGTGGAATGCTTGGGTGCACTTTTTTTTCTATAACTCACACACATTTCTACTGTTCAGAGTATTTTTCGATATATTTTGTTATCGGAGTTCAGAAGGTGTATAGGTATAAAACAAAAACATTATGAAACGTTTTAAATGTAGCTGCTCACAGAATGGGCCCACACGGAAAGAAGCAATAGAAATCTGTAAATTATGATTCTGCTTTTGAAGAGTGAATTCCATCGAAAAAGTTCCATTATTCAGATTTCCCAAGTTTCCACTATCTATAAATATTATAAAACTGTAGAGGTTCTTTTGTTGGTTACCTAATCGCGTGAAAACAGCTGGACAGATTTCGATGAAACTTTCTCTGAAATGCAAGTACTCGGGATTATCACAAGCTATGTAATTTACTGCTCAGCCTATTGGTTTTAACATAACAGTCAAAATAACTGTACATCGGTGAGGAATATTATGATTATACAGCCCTAACTCAATAATGGCTTATCTATTTTTTAAAAATCGATTTACTGTTTTTTTTTTAATTTTTGGGTGAAATATACTGTTTTTGGTCCTAAAAAAGATACGAGCGTTAGACATACTCCAAGAAAGTGAAATGTATTTTCGATAGGATCTAGTTTGCAGATCGTGCAGAGACCAACTGTGTCTTTTCTACGAGCTCTGGCATTCAGATTGAGTAGTCCGTATCTAGACCTCAGAACCAAGCTGATCTTATCACGAGGATTGGAGTCTTCGAAGTAATTGGGGACATCGACGTATGTAAGGATGTCCTGAAACTGAAATTGAAGGGCATGCATGGTTGTTGAATTCTGCCCAGTGGTTTTCTTTTAGCTTAGTGAGAAGTACATATATTCTGTGATTCATTCCATTCAGATTTCATCATCCAGTCGAACACCATTCTGTTTTCCTGGAAGAGCATTGATCATTCACTTGTCCAGTAGATCTTATTGCGTATTATCGCGTCCGATAGCTTCCTAGGATTTCGGGAAGACCAAACACTCGTTGAATACATCGAAAATGAAGTTTCAACGTCACTTTCGCGAGGCCTGTTTCGACCGGAAACACCTTTTTATAAAAAGCGCTGGAGTTTTTCAGCTTGAATGCGTTCAGAATACCCCCACACTTGAGCACAGTAGTTCATGATCGACATTGCAGCGGCTTGGTATAATTTTGTTTTTAGCCGAATGGAGGACGGTTTTCTCATTGATAAAATTGGACCATTTGGCATTTATTGAATGTGTTGCCATTGCAAGCTTTTGGGAGAGATGTGTATACATATGTCCACCAATACATGTTGTGAGTAAAAGTTACTCCTAGGTATTTATATTTGTTCGTAACATTTATTTCGATGTTGCTAAAAAACCTGCCTGCGACGCCCGTTCCGGAACGTGACTATCTCTGACTTATCCAAGTTTACCACTAGACTCCATTAACTTGAGTAAATTCAATTCTCTTTTGAGAAGCCATTCCAAATATCCTGTATGACATTCAATCGAACGAGGGAAATTGATTGATTGATGATTGAAGTAAACCTACTCGTAATGCGAGGCACTTCTAAAGTTTCATAGTATGTATAGTCGAACCCACTTATTTGAAACCCGGTTAATTGGAAACCCCATTATATGAAAAAATCATTCTGTCCCTGTGTATTTTTTCACAAATTTCATACAAATTACTCCGCATTATTGAAAACAGCTTAAGAGAAAAACTCGGATATCTGAAAAAAAATCATTAAACATTTATAACTTTTCATAGAAAAGGCTCCGCTTTTTGTTTACATATTTTTAAAGATTAGACCTTCGAAAATGTATCCTCCAAACGTTTTCTGAATTATTCTTCAGAAAATCTCTATGTGAAGATCGTTGTAACGTATTTCTTTAAATGCGTATTTCTCAAAAATGCTTTTTCCAATTGATTTCTCAAGTTCCAATAAACTGATTAACTTGAAATTTGGCGTAGAACTTCTTTATATATCCCTCTACTGTTGGAACTAGAATTATGTAAAAAAATTGTTATTTACTATTTTTAAAAAATTAAGAACTTCCAAAAAAAAGGGAAGAACATCACGTTTTTTTTATTTCCGTAGTTCAGTTCGGTTCTTACTGATTAAGAATCTTTTTTTCTTTTTATTTCTGATCACCAGAAGGGTTGGAATCATGTCAAGAAGGACGCACCCTTATTTTTTACCACCCCACTTTACCAGCCTGTAGCTTTTTCAATTTTCAAAATTTTTTTGCTCTCAATTTTTTTTGTATTGTCAAAATATCAATAAAAATATCTAATAAAAAAATGGAAATTTACGAATTTCAAAAAACACCCGAAAATTGTGCCGCTAGACTAGAATACCCCCTTAAATGAAAAAAATCACAAAAAAAGAACAAAAATCCGTCGTCACTGAAGTGTACCTCTGATAGTGACAGATATCAGTGCTGACAGCACATCCGAATCCCGTTTAAATGAAATCTTATTTTAGTTATCCGAAGCCCATTTAAGGGTTTTTTTCGTTCATATATTCGGAGTCCGCTTTAAAGACAAACCCGCTTAGTTGGAATAAAAAAACAAGATTTTTTCTCATTTCATTTGAGCGGGTTTGACTGTACCCTTTATTTAATACCACGGAAACTGTGGCTAGCTTAGTTATAAATTTAATTTCCTATGTGTACTCTGTATACAAAGAAGATTCGGAATTTTCAAATTAAATTGCGCGAGTATATCGATTATGACAAATCTTTTTTTTTCAGATTGATATCTATGTAAAATTTCGTGTCATTATATTCATTTGTTAAATCGTTACGCTTGCGTTTTCTGAACAACTAAAAGTAATTTTGGCGATTTTACCAATGTCTAACTTTATTGAGCAAAGAGTTGCATTAAATTTTGTCTGCGCAATGAAACTCCTGCTGCAGAAACGTTGGGAATCTTGCAAAAGTCCTTCGTGTCCATACTATGTCGAAAACACAAGCTCGTATATGTATATTATTGTCATAAAATATTCAAAGACGATGGAACGCGTTAAAGGCGAACTACATCCAAGATGAATAACACAACAACAACCTTGCTGATAGTATTAACATTGGCATATCAGTTGCATCAATAAAGACCAGTTTGTAAGGTACACAAAACACAACATTTTTTTGGAAAAAAACCGTCGCGTTAACTTCTGTGAAACAATGATTTCCAGCAAGTCATGAAACCACCCTTTTCGCTTGATTTAGCACTGTGTGACTTCTGGCTATTCTGTAAATTCAAAAAACCGCTCTGAGGACGACGAGCCGAATCGCTACGCACTTTGAATGCCATTTCGGAAAACGACTATAAGAACTGTTTCGAAGATGAAAAAAAAAACTATGTCGCATGTGAATTGTATTGGATGGGGATTACTTTGAAGGCGATGAAATTGATTTGGGAGAATAAATAGCTATAACCAAATTTCTGATCATATTTGTATACAGTACATTCGCTCCAAACAATTTTAAAACACTGATTTAAGCGTTGCTACGTTCGTGCAGCAATTTCGGAATTCTTAACTATTTCACTTCGTTTATAAGTCTGAGTCCTTCAGCATTTCGATAAGGTTAATCAATGTGGTCAATGGTATCGAAAATATACATATATGAAACATGAATAGCCTCTGCCTTGCCTATTACGACGAGGTGTTTGCTGGCACCAGATTTCAAATCATACTATGTACTTCGAAAATTAGTAAATTTACTGCAGCGCCACCCAAGTTCGATGTAGGTAACACATTCTTAGGTATTCACATGCATTTAACTAAAAGCTGTTTGATATCTACACTTACTGCTACACCCTGCTCCAACCGCATAGACATAATGCAATTAACCCAAAACAATGTGTACCTACCGAGAATGCGATTTCGCAATTATAAGCAATGTCCACAACTGTCCACCTTCGAGAATGCACATAGCAGCCTTAATAGTACCAATCTGCGTCACTACTATATCTCAGAATAGAGTTTTAACAACCAAAGGATATTTACACACACGTATAAGCTTTTGAAGTCAGCGAAATACAATCGAAAATCTTAATAATAATTTCCGATAGTCCTGGCAAGAGGTAAATACAAGTACGTGTATTTCGAGACTTAAATCCTAATCCTTGGAAATAAGCTAATGGACTTTAATGCGTCTAATATCTTATTCAAAATGTACATACAATACATCAGAAATCGATAAGGCTTATTTCGAAATATCTTATAGCATAGAACAGTTAAGCATAATGCAAGATGAAGGGCTTAAGACAGAAATGGTTGATTATGTTTGCGCAATGGCGGATTATCACTTAAATTGCAATGACTGGAGAAACTGGTACTGGAAGTGTTGAAATTGAAAATTGAAGATAAACTTATTTTCATTTGGATTTTGTGTATTTAAAGCTGTATGCATCGAAAGAAAGCATCGAATAGGCATGTCCTTTTTACGAAACCCATTCGAAAACATTGTTTAACTTCTGTGTAGGAGTTTTTTTTTTTGAATTATAAAGAAGGCGTTAGTTGTTTCTTATGAATGGTGATTGGTGATTCATTTAAAGTTACTTTTTTCAGTAGGGATATTATGGCAGATCACGCGTGCATCGCGTCAAACTGTCATAGTATTTTTGTTCAGTATTGTTTGACATTTCATCATGGAAGGACTTATCCTAGCACAGCGTCTACAAATTATTTAGCTGTATTACGAAAATCAGTGTTCTACCAGAAATGTATTTCGTGCGCTTAGAGTACCTTATAGTGCACTAAATCGGCAACGTTCGATATAACCTCGAACAATTTGAAACGCAATTTTCATTATTGGCTAATACGCGACCAAATAGACCACATCCAGTACGTACTGAAGAAAATATAGCTACGGTAACTGAGAGTGTACGTGATGACGAAACTGTGGATGGTACCCGTGATCTCGACGAAATTTGGTTCCAGCAATACGGCAATATATGCCGCACATACCCCATGAAACCATGGCTTTATTGCAAGGACAATTCGGTGAACAGTTAATTTCAAGCTTCGGACCGATGAATTGGCCGCTAAGATCATGTTATATCACACCTCTAGACTTTTTTCTTTGGGGCTATAGTTAGTTAGTTGGTTAGTTAGACTTTTATTTCAAACTGATTCTTAACAATGATTAAATAACTTAGTCTATTTGGTTTGGCCTAAGGCCATCTACCAGGTTGACAATATAATTACTATATCCTGAATTTAATACAAACAAAAATTAATTAAAATAATACAAAAATATTAAAAATCTCCCTCTAAAATTCTCTTTCTATATCGAAGTGCAGCTACTGTGTAATTGTACAAAACATCCCATCCATTTTCGCCGTTTAAAATGTTTAATGCTCCACCTTCTTCTAGAGCATCCTTTGAAAACACCATAAATCGAAGTTCTTTCAAAATTGGGCAAACTGTCCGGAAATGGAACACATCTTCCCTAGTTTTCATGTTGCAAAGTTCGCAGAGTGTTGGTAGATCGGTGCGGTGGGGTATAAAATTTAGATTAACTGTCTCACTTTTCATTCTAAAGATTGTATTGATTTTGTCTATGGAGTAGCTGTTAAGAAAGTATGTTTTTTCATTTAGACGATAGTTAAGTTTGCAGTAGTGATTCCTAAACAGCGAGGCTTCAGCATCTTCAGTATATTTTTTATACGATATTTGACCCATTTTGACCAACATCAAATTAAATTTCTCTCTTAGAGAAGACGGCTGTTCGTTTGTCTGAATTACAAATTCAATTGCACAATCCGCTGCAATTTCCTTCCACACATTGCAAATACTTCCGCTCGTTCTCATTATATTTCTCAGTATTATGTTTGATAATCTCGTTTCTTACATTTCCAGTACTTTTATAACGTAGTTGAAATGTATTCCCAATGTACGCAAGAACATAGGCGGAGTACCCGTTTCAATATATAATACATAATTTGGAGTATTTTTTGGTAATCGGAACATTCTCTTTAAGAAATATCGAAGGAACTTTTCAACAGATTCATAAGATCTATAACCCCATACTTGAGCTGCGTACAGTTGTATTGATGGAGCTATAGAACGAAATACCATTTGTTTCGCACTATGTGACACATAATTGTTTTTAATGCAGCGTTTCCATATGGATGAAATAGCTCGTTTGGCATCTGCTAACTTTTCTTCAAGATCTATGTTTACATTTAGGTTTGCTGATAAAAGCATTCCAAGATATTTGTATTTGCGTACGATCCCCACATCTTCACCATTATACTTCCACTTTTCAAGAATAGAGTACCGGCCACCTCCATCTCTAAATATCATTATTTTGGATTTCTGTATTGGGGCTATATTAAGTTCAAAGTCTACATGGATAAGCCGGCTACAATTAAGGATTTGGAAACCAAAATTGTTCGCGTCATTAGCCAAATATCACTCGAAATGTATGATATTATCAAGTTTACCCGAAAAAATTTTATTTTCTGAAGTTTATTTTATTTTTAAAAACCTCTAAATAAATCACCCATAAGTATAAAATGGAGAAATTGCCACTTATCCCTTATACGGAGCACATGCGTTTAAGTATTGTATGCAGATTAGTAGATAGCTTACAGAGAGTGGGGAAACCCCTCCTACACTCAGGATAATAGATAGTGATATGTAGGTAGTTAGCCTGCAACTGCAGCTTGTTGAATGAGTTGGGGCATTGAGTTAAGCATCTATCCGAGTTCAGCTTGTAATGTTGCGAACGATGAGATAGTTTTTGTGCACGAAACAAAAGCATACCTAGTGAAACAGTGTATTTTAAAACTCGTAGATAGAGAGCTGTTTTTACTTAAAAATAAAGTAAAATCTTTTAACAAATTTAATTTTACAAACAAAAATTACCAGGTCACCTTTGAACTTCCGCCAATAGTTTTTACTTAACGTTGAACCTTTTTTATAGGATCATCTCTAAATGATATTTCTGTAGGGATGATGTCCTTTTTATCAGTACGAAAAGTGGATTTATACTACTCGCATTGTTTTCTTTCTTTGGCACTAAATGTTTTTGCAATCAGTACAGTACGGGAGAATAGGAAAACCTTTTAGCTATTTCATGAAGATATATTTACGCACTACAACAAAACATTTGTATTTGCGTAGGAAATTACAAAGTTCATAGTAATGTACACATAAAATTAATTTAAATCAGTTAAGCTGTTGTTAGCATTGATATTGTAATATTCTAGCCATGGGTTTTCTACCCCCTTAAAATATAGAATTCGTTTGGATAAAACCTTTTTCTGTATTAGAATACAACCGCTTTACAATTCTTTTTCCATCACTTTATTAGCTCTTTTACAATCGCTTTACTTTCACATTTCAATCAGCTTATTATCTCAATCGCTTAACTATTCAATCTCTTTCCAATCACTTTTCAAACACTATTCGCACAGATCACTTCAATATCCAACTCGGAACTGACTCGCCTCCTGTTGGGGTGTTCTATTTATACTCAAACCAATTGCCGCGAATAGTCTAGGCGAAACCCTTCTAGACTTGGAATTCTCGACTGTGGAACATTCTCCATCCTGGAATGCTGGAATCTTAGAATCAGTTCCTTACTGTGGAACTTGCATGTCTACAGCAGATACACAAACCATTGTAGATACCAATACGTAGATTCTCTCCTAGATGGCGCTATCCCCAATCGTCTCAGTAATGCATACAACAATAGCCGTGTTTTATTATGCTGATCTGATCCGGATCAGATCACGGGCATAACAAAACAAACTGGATTATATCGTACACCTTTTTAGTTCAGACACACTCCTTTAGCGCGAAGTTGCCGTTTTATTACACAACTTTTAGCCGGATACAGACATTTAGCAGGTTTTTAGCGCAGGTTCTTACCGCAAACACAGATAAGCAAAGTTCACAAGCGGAAGTGCATCCTACTGAGAAAAAGCCGAACTAATTTTTAGATCACGAAAATTGATCCTGATAAATAGCTTGATCACGTAGTGTTGTTATAATACATACAAACAAATAATCTATGTGGATCATCGGCGATACTAAAATACGGCTAAAATTAATAATTCTTTAAAAAAAAAACTTTAAAACTTGTTTTGTTTATTTGTTACATATAAAGTTCGATATTTATTTCCTCATTGTCACCCGTTGAGTTCAACATCCAGGAAAAGTCTTCGATGCACCCTATACAAACCCTGACCGCCTTGTACACATAAAACAAAATAATCCACAATAGAGCTGCTAATAAATACCTACATACATAATTTACATCACCACCAGCTGAGTAGCGCTTTGGAAAGTTTTATAAATTTTAAATCATTCGACTGTAAATATTAATGACGACGATTGTGGATGTGTTAATGATTATTCACTCGTTAATTACTCATTCATTGGGCGTTAGTTGAGGAGGATTATTTCGGTCGGTCTTCCTGTTCCGGATATCCTCGCCATTTAGAAGCGGGTTTTTTCGCCATAGAATTCAAAGCAATTCAGTTGTATAAATAAATTAGTTTTCAAGCATGAATGTTTTAAATTAAAATACTGGTACCCCACCATCAACATAACAATTTAAATAAATCACACGGTGCGGAGCGAGGCGACACAGTTGATCTATTGTTGGTTTGTGGTTATAAAGAAAAATGCTTTAGTAATCTAGCCTTGTTCTGGCTTGGCCCAGTGGTTTTAAATATATGTATATACGTGTGTATATATCCTGTGGAATCATTATGAAAAATCATCAACATTTATAAATAGCACCTTTGTTCCTGCCCATCAGCCACCAATGAGAAAATTGTTCACTCAAATATAAAAATAAAAAATAAAAAAAAAAAACACAAGAAAGGCAAAAGATATGACAAGACCAGAGATACTCGTATCCTTGAATCAGGGATAATAGTTTGGGTTACGTGCAAGTGGGCTTGGGATTTCCGGCGTAATTTTTCTCCTTTGCGCGTTTATTTTATATTTCTTTACCCAAAATGTGTCTCGTTTTAGAATTTAGATTGAAGGAGATTCACGGTGATTCCGGATGCTCAAGTGTTTAATTTTGTGTTATGAAAAATGTATCTTTTGTTAAAAGAGAATGAATATATTAAATATTTTGCTGGGGATCGTGGCCGGGGCGGGGGGGGGGGGGTTCGATTGTAAGCGGATGTCCTTAAGAAGGTTGCGTCCGACTCTTCTTCTTTTGCTTTTGAATTTTTTCCGTTTATTTAAGAAATAATTATTTCATAACTTAATGAGGGTAAGACAGCCTAAGACTGATATCAAGCTGCGGTATAATGAGAGATACTTTTTTATATCTGAAGAGTGTAATACTTAAATTGATTATTCGAAATATTCATCCCAATTAGCGAATGGAGCTTTGGTATAATTTTTCATTTTTCTTTTTTTTTTTGTTTTTTTTTTTAAGTCAGTTGTGAAAATTTCATATTGACAGTTAAGCCTAGAGAAAAAAATAAAAGGAAGGGTTAACTCTCTTAATGACGGTTGAGTTATTGAGCGCGTAGGGAATGTTTTTTAAAACGCAGTTAAGTGCTGATCATAGATTATTTTTAAGACGGATTTTGTTGATGAGAATTTCGGCACTTGAATACAGTACAGGTTGCAAGCTCCGCAAGTTCGATAAAAGTGAATTAGACATGCCATGTGAATTATCTGTTTAGATTTGCAAAGGGCATTTTGACTTACTTTAAAGATCTTCCCTCAGGAGTCCCAGTAGTCCCTGAAATTGTTTACAATGGTTTCTATATTGCTTTTTAAAATCAATTTTATAAAATTTGAAACGATCGAAATTGATCTTAGTCAATTCTAAGATATAATTGAGACTTTCTGTATACACCCATTCAAAAAATCCAGTTAACAACTAACTGCTACGTGGGAATTAAATTTCTGTTATTTAATCACTAGGCAATATTTATTTATGTATCTATATTATATTTATTTGCCTCGTACGAAATAAAGTTATAAAATGGTGGAAAACTAATAAACAATGGAATGGAAAAATAAATATTGTTTATTTTCACTTTTTTATTTTCATATTTATTTTAAAGATATCTGCACCGTTAAAACATCAATTTGGTACCAAATATCATTGAGCTTTTGATTGCACCTGTGTCGATCACTGAAATTCGATCACAAAAGATTAATTCAAAAATATAGTGCATCGTGCCGCGTCGTTAAGATTTGTAAGTGAAATTTGTCAATGATCGAATATTGATATCATAGTGAAATATTATGGTAAATCTTAACAATTCCAATTATATTCTCATAGCATATGTTACCTTCACTAGATAGTACAAAAAAATAGAAAAAAAAAGAAAAAAGAGTTGCACACTAGAGATGAGAAGGCTTATCGTGCACTGGTACTACCAGGAAAAGGATCAATGGATTCAACTGGAAATTATCTGCTGTACACCAAAAAGATGGTCTAATCTGCTATACTGGTGTACAATTAAACTGGTATCATAGGAAACCCCGAAAAACAGAAAGGGCCGATTAAAGAGGACAGACTTACTTATCGCCAGAGTAACGCCAATCCTTTTTGCACTGGTAAGGACATTCACTCTGCCATGTTGACCCATTTAAGTGCACACATTACACCAAAGACTATAAGGAACCAACTTTTGGGAGGTTTTCGGGGGATTGCTCGCTCTACACGTTTAAAAAAAAAAGTAAAACGACAGCTGCAATTTGCTAAGAAGCATTCACCAAAACCTCCCGCATTTTGGAAAATAATCTTCAAGAGTGATGAATCGAAGTTTAAAATGTTCTGATCTGATCCGATGGCGAAAAATATGGAAGATTGGAAACTAATAAAAAACTCGATCATAAATACACCTCAAAACAATTGAACCAGGGGGCCTATTCCTGTACACGAGTGAGAGTCAATTTCATGTGACAGTGATGAAATGGTATTCTTGAACACGATTCACTCAATTTTGGTATTCCTGTACTCGAACTCAAACGTCAGATTTCACTCGAGTGAAAATGTAGGTATTCCTAGAGACGATAATGACTGTTTTCTTGTGACAAATTGCTCGTTTAAGAATAGTTGTCGAGTGTCGCTGTCGTGTGAAGTAGCAATGGATTCTGCAAAAATGTAAGTTAATTTTATAGCATTGTTGAACGATTTTGGTGTATAGTGAAATTATTTAATATTTGTATTCATTTTAGGGTAAAAATAGAACGAAGTTTTGGTGGATTTTTTTTAAAAACATTAAAAAAAAATGCAACAGCCGCATTCAGTCTGCGGCAGCAAGTCAAAAATCGAATGAATTGTGGAAGGAATTAAAGGACCATCTGTAAAAGACGTGACTGGGTGGAAGAAGTTAATTATATGATACGCTAAAATTATAAAAATTAAAACGTTATATTTTATACTATATTTTTTGATAATTTATTGTATTCTATTTATAGATTTGGTGCAATTACAAAAATATTTTGAAAAGAAAAACACTATCCACTGAAGACGATCTGCTGCGGCTTTTAAAGCATGGTGTGATTGTTTCGAGCAAAAAATGGAAAACATCTTTTTTCACTCTAAATAATTCCTGAAAATTGTAAAATATAAAATTTAACATTAATAACATAACATATTTGTTTTTGGCATAACACTTACGTGTTATTCGGTAATTCCAAACGATTTCACGCATCTCATCCTTTTTGAAGTGAATTTGTGGTCGTCCGAGCTTTATCACGATCATCAGTTAATTAATAATAATTTATAAAATAATATTATTATTAATAAAATTAATTAATAATTCACAAAAAAAAAACTAAACTTTAAAACAACCATTTCATTTTTTCAAATATAAATGCTGAAATGAAATGTCAAATCAGCATTAAGTGAAGTTGGGTGTGGTTTAAAATTGTGTTCTCGAGTGAGAGACAGTCGATCGAGTCCAGGAATACCAAAACGTACTCGACTCGACTGTGGGCTCACTTTTGACGTCTCACTCGACTCGTGTACAGGAATAGGCCCCCTGGTTGTAGAAATATCATAATTTGGGGAAACTTTTCATTGTATTGTGTTGGTCGTGATTTGAAAATAATCCGGCGCGCGCATGAATCAGTATGTTAACAAGAACATAACGCAAAATACAATGGACCCATATGCTTATATTTTTGCATAAAAATGATCCTAAATGCACTTCACGGCTAGTAAAGTGTTGGTTTGAGAATCAACAGATGAGTGCTTTGGAGTGCCCAGTGCAAAGTTACGTCCTGAATCCTTTTAAGAACCTCAGGGCTGATGTAAATAGAGGTTAAGAGCCAAAAAAGTCCACAAACTCTGAGGAACTCTTGAAAATATTGAGAAAGTATGGAAGAGTATCTTTCTATAAAGATGGCAGACTTGGTACCTAGTTTACCGAAACGCTTTTCAGCTATATGTTTGAATAGAGACTACCCCACCAAATACTACCTCTTCTCATAAAATAAACAGTTATTAAGATACAAATTTGACTTTATTTTACGTGGTTTTATGAGTTTTAATGAAAAGAATCATTTTTGTTTCTTAACCCTTATGTGTGTGACGAGGTACCCGGGTACCTTTTCAATTTTCAAATACCAATTACAGTACTTTAATGGTTAGCTATACGCACGTGAGTTTATGAGAGATCCTAACTTGATGTTTGGAACATATTTTCGTTAATTGGAAGTTAGTAAGCCGAATGGGAAGATCACTGTGAACCAAAAATAATCAAACACCTTAAACTGTGTGACAAGGTACCTGGGTACCTTTTTATATGAGGGACGTATTTATCAAAATATTACAATACGTTTGAACTGAAAATTATTTACTAAGAAACAACACGTAACGACTGTCAACAGAAACTGATGTATTAAACGGTTGTTTTTCAATGCATACTATGCTACTTTTAATTTCAAAATGTTCATATGATTTTCGTTTTTTGAGAAATCATAGTCTGCAAGTAAAGGCATAGTAGTGTCGTCAAAACACATTAACCGTTAAAAAAATAAAAAAAATAAAAAACAAATGATGCAAAAATATAAATATATTATATATGGGAATGATTCTTGATCTAATTGCCATCAAAACATAAAACAAATCGTTAATATTGAACTAAATTCATATGAAGGTACCCGGGGACCTTGTCACACGGATTAAGGTGTTTTTTTCTTCACACACATAAGGGTTAATATAATATATTTCCACATGAAAACGTACTTAATTCTTCATTTGCTTAAATTTGATGGTATATGTTATGTATGTCATTCAGCGTTGCCAGATTTTTTTCAAGCAAGGCGGGATTTTGAAACTTTTTGATTAAAAAAGCGGGATTCTTACGTCGAAAGCGGGACATAAAAAAACATAAGTACTTATCCTTTAATTTTAGATTCAAATTAACTTAAAAAGGATGAAAATTTGTTTAGTAAAAATACGTTACTATACTATTATAATAACAATATCTGTCTGTAAGTTTTAGACTTTAGACTTTAGACTTTAGAGGAATACAAATAAGTAATAATTATAAAAATAAATAAATATTTGGCTTCAGCAGTCCTAGGTAGAACCAAGTCTAGCTTCCCGCAACCATTTGTGTGTGCGCGTTATATTTTTGCACGAATGGAAGGGACCTACAGTTTTCTGCCGTCTCCGAACGGCGAGTTGGGAAGCTTTACATGCCAAATGATACTTTTGAATGCTTGTCAGGCATTCGGAAGAGGTGGGCACTGTGAAAAACTTTTAGGTGTTTGCGGCGGGATTCGAACCCAAGACCGTGACCGCTGGCTCAGTAGTCCGACGCACTAACCACTTGCGCTACGGTTACTTATTTATGTATCTCTGAAGACTTAATTTCTTTTAAAGTCTCTTTTTTTTCTTTAATATAGTTGATGAATTCTGCACAAGATAGCTCTGGACTAAATTGGATGAGTAATTCAGCTTTTATTAAATTTACGGAACAATTATTTCTGGCATCCGACAATTTTAAATTCATTTGGGAACAAACGGGTTCGGGAAAGCAGTATAATGCCGGGACACGATATAAAAAAGACTAGTTTAACCCTATCACTGCCACGCTGTGACTGTGTCACTATTCAATTTCAATTGAATACACATAAATCGTTTAAAATATGTTTTAACACAAAATCATATTAATGTATTTTATTATTAAATATTATTGTATGAAATACATTGAACTGATTTTGCGTTAAAACATGTTTTCCGTTATTTATATATATTTAATCAAAATTGAATACTGATGCACAGTCACAGCGTGGCAGGACATATTCTGTCCCGCCAAAATTGGGACGTCTGGCAACGCCCATGTCCTTGTTGTTTCACAAAAAATAACGTTTAAATAAAAGAATACATAAATTGTATGCAAACAAAAATTAATTTTAGTTAATAAGAGCGCTGTTATCACATTTTTGTAGAAAATATATTTGTTTCTAATTAGTTTTCCACCACTGTATATTTAAGACCAGACAATTGATGTTTCAAACGTTTCTAGTGTTGCGTTCGCTGAAATAGAATCAAAGTTAGACAAACTGCTGTTAACCACCAATCAATAATATAAACTTATTATTTGGTCCTTTACAAGATTCATAAATAAAAAAAGCATTTCATGTAAACACCAGTCGTTTGCGGTCAGAGGGACAGGTGACAATCTAACCCAACTAAGACCCATGTTAAATCCGACATAATCCACCGCACTTCAAGTTAACCTTCCCTCGCAGGATATTTCATAAATTCTACCAGAAATTACAAAATAAAACGGATAATTACCCACACCCTATCCGTAGAAAATTTCAATGAAAATCCACGCTCCGCAGTAGATAAAGGTGACGGTAGGGGGGAAAACTATTATTCTCTGTCATAGTTGCTTCCGTCGAATAGGTATGTACGGATGAGAAGGTGACCTAAAAGCGTATAGAAAAACTTTAATCAACAAAAAATATACATATCTCCTCATTTCGAGGATAACATTATACAATCTAACAACTTTATTATATGTACTTCCAACTGCGAGGAGCTACTCCATCAACGACAATGAGGCCCACCAGCATCGAATGACTTATCCCCTCTGCCAAAAGAATGTAATTCACTCATAAGGGTGAAGGGCATAAAAAGGGAAAATTGCTCAAATTGGTAGAGAATCCTTTCTCTGCCTTACACAGCTTACAGTGGCTATACCAAATAATTGTGGGCTTCAGCGTAAACCCAAATTCTTCACCGCCCGCCGCCCGCCGCCTGCCGCCTGCCGCTTTGATAGCCCGCGACTTGAGTGAATTTTTGTCGGAAGTATTAACAAAGCAACCATTCAACGTTGGTAATGGCAAAGTATCTATATTATGATAAGTTCGCATAATTAATTTCCACCCAAGAGGCGCTTTATCACGGTAATGGGATGGGCATGAGCATCGGATTTGCTATAATGAAATAAGGTGAGCGCGTGACAAGAAGGGTGAGTGACAACCGGAGCTGAGTGTCATTTTCTTAGCTTCACATTTAATAATTGCTTAACAATTCGTAACTTTGGTTGAGAGATTATGGATACTGTAGCCGAGAACACTCTACCTTTTGGCAGCGACAATGAACGAATCCATTTTCGAATGGCTGCACAAAGCGGAGAAAAAAAGGATTAATGGGTCTTTGTTGCTTTTGATAAAGTCGGGCACATGACGATAAAAGGATGGCGAAACAGCGAAATCCTTTTGTGGGATTGGTAGTTAGTCCGAAATAACGCATTGTTAAGCGCAGTGATTTGTTTAAGTCTCGTACCTGGCAATGAAAAAGTGGAATTTATTCGGGGCGTTTAATTAAAGTTGATGACATGCTTTTGAGGAGCAACAGCCAGGGGTGGATTTAGCTTTATCTCTTGTATTCCTTGAATAATAAAGTACTGGAGAATATGATAAATGATAGGCCGAACGACAATCATAGAAGTAGCTGAGTAACATTCCGGTGGTACACCGGTTTTTAAGAGTATACATATCATAGCGTTTGCTATGTTTTTCAGTTCGAAAGGGATTTATTTACGTTGATTTGTGTCAGCAAGCACACTCTGTTTAACTGGGAAAAATATGAGGACCAAAAATACTTTGAATGCAACCAACACTGCGTAACACTACCTTCCTTTGAAAGCATGCAGCGCTGAGGTTGCAGAGATGAAAACATATATATCCTTTGGAATTTATTTCACATTCTGTCGACACACAAGCGAAATGGGGCATAAATATAGTTTCGTAATGCAATACAAATCGACCCGTACCACAGCTCGGATTTGGTTGTGGAACGTTTGAAAGCTGATTGGTATAATAAGATGCTTGTTGACTTTCCGCGAACAAAGATAGTTCAAGTTGGAAATGTTGGTATTTGTTGATGAGAGTGAGAAAACTGAAAAGAGTGTACTTCACAAAGTTTCGATGGAATTGGCTCAAACTAAAATTAGATACAAAAACCCATCCCATGTACAGTTGGTCGGATTATTGCCAAGCATGCCTTCGTAGACACACACAATACTGTTTAAAAGTTTTAGCTTGTACGAATATAGTTTTATTTTATTTATTTATTCTACCAGGTACAAAATAACCTTAACAGATCTTAACATAACCACAAATATACATATACATACGTTTACATATAATAAAAAAAAAAATCGAAAATATAATCACATAAATGTGGCTCTTAAAATTTCAATTGGTTCGGCCAACCTTCCTATGTGGTGCAGTATAAAATAAAAAACATACGACGATAACCACTTCAGGATATTGAAATGAAAACCGAGCATTGCTAATTTTTCCAATAAATTACGAATGGGCCTATAGTTTTCAACCAGATGTCCTTCCATCGAGATACTGTCCACAGGATAAGGAGTGGTGTAAAATCGTTTCGAGCATCATACCTACGAGCAGTTACATCGAATTAATTTTGAGTTTCTTAAATTCTTCATAACTGAGTTAGGTATGTTAACATTTTTAATAATTCTCGTCTCTTTTTTATTTCATACTACAGTAAAACCTGTGAATTGTGGAATGCTTTGGTGCACATTTTTTTTCTACTATTCGCAACATTTCTACTATTCGCAAGTTTTTCCACTATCGGCAACCTAATTTTTTTTAATATTTTTCGATCAATTTCGATATCGGAATTCAGAATTGTACTTGTTGAA
This sequence comes from Brachyopa scutellaris, assembly GCA_949775065.1. Lineage (NCBI taxonomy): Eukaryota > Metazoa > Arthropoda > Insecta > Diptera > Syrphidae > Brachyopa > Brachyopa scutellaris. The sequence continues at coordinate 182,169,790 of OX459112.1, read as the reverse complement.
TTTAGCCGCTAGCAGAATGAGGCACACACGAAAAGAAACAATTGAAATGTCAAAATTCTCGAAAAAGAAAACGAAGCTGACAAAATTTTAATGACTTTTGGCTCATTCATTCCTCGATTCCGCTATTGAAGAGTGAATTTGGGTGGGAAGAAAACAAAATTCATTGAAAAATTTTCCATTATTCAGATTTCACAGGTTTCCACTACATTAGAGTGAATTTGTATGAAAAAAACCAAAATTGGCATCCAAAAATGTCCACTATCCAGGTTTCGCAAGATTCTTTTATTCGCAGATTCCGCTATTCACAAGTTTTACTGTACTTTCAAGCAATTTGTACTTTAATATTTATTGTTTTCATGCTAAATATTAAATTGATGAAATTATAATTAATTAAATTTTAAATCACATATGAATAGGTATATCCAAAAGATATTCCACTGATGGCTTTTTTAAAACTTTCGAACTTACCCTTGGTCTCCACTGGCAATAATTCATTGCAAGAAATATGTCATGCAAGTGAAATTTCCAATGGAGACCGTAGATTTCTAAAAATAATTTATTTTATGGAACCACAAAAGCCATTTTGTTTAGAACATGGTGAGTAAATAAAGATTTATAATTTAATGCAATGACGGTTTTTTTATTTTTATCCACTGATATGGAACATCTCCATCGCTAATACAAAATCTTCGTATATTGTCACGAATCCTAGAAGAAAATGTATAGCCGTTACTGTCTTGTGGGGCGGGGCGAGTTGTGTGAACGTTTCTGGAAGCCAAGTGTTTAGACATTTTCTATCGAGTTCTGTTGTAAGGCCTTTGGATATCGTCGGGGAAAGATCGTTGTGTTAAACACAGCATGTTTTGACTAGAATACCACAGCAGTCTAAAGATACTGCGATTGGACGATGAAAAATTCTGAAACGGGCTGCAAGTCTTCCAAATGCCATTTCAACGCTCATCCTCGCGCGACTTAATCGATAGTTAAAAACTTCTTGTCATATAGTTAGGCTTCTATGTTTGTCATAAGCTTTCATTAAATTGTTATCCAGCCCGAAGATGCCGTCTTCAATAAAGTAGTATTGGTGCATACTTCCTGTCCAATTAATTGTTTCGGGGTATATATTTTTAATGATCCAAATGTTAAGGCTTCATATAATGAGCTATCTTTGTATATATGTACCTAACTACATCTGATGCTCTTCCGTTCCCTCCAATATCAATATAAACAAATCTGTCATGTGCATCAACCACAGCTAACAAGACGACACTAAAAATTTTTTTGATTTTCTCCAGTTCTTGCAAAGCATCACGGCAAGAATTAATCGTCGTTGCTTCCTCGTATACGATATGTTTGCAAATGAAATGTCCTGACAGAATTTGCCCACCCAATGAGAAAACAAAAATTTCTGAAATGATGTCTGACATTATGTCGGAAATAAATATGTCTCGTGGAAACTTGGTGTTAACAGTTAACAACATATTTTATGGGCTTATTGAGTAAATGCTTCCTGTGAAATAATATAAAATACCAGCTCAATTAGTAGCAAAGAATTTAATTAAACGTATTTCGGAAAATAGCAGTCGAGCCGTTTTAATTTAGTGGAGTTTCGTTGGAAATGCCCTGTTAGAATGAACTAATTAACAGGGGAACACAATTTAATTTACTTAAGTATGGAAGTGATATTAGTTATCGCCCTCTTTCTATCTCGTCCTTTCGCACTTTAGTCTATTTTAGCACATTAAATTATTGAGTATATTTTCTTTAATTTCTTAGATTTTTATTACGTTTGAAGTGGTAGTTTCGATGGATGAAAACTCAGATAGCGCGTAAGGACGTGATTTTGATACCACGACCCTGTTTATTCGAATGTAGTTTTGAGATATTTACATACATATATCCAACCTGTGGAGTTTAGAAAGTGGATCAGTTCTCCAATCCTTTTATCTTGAAGGGAAGAAAATTTTGTCCAGTACACATTGCTTCTCTTAGTGCGTGGCACTTAGAGCGATAAGTCACCACACAGTTGAACTCTGCTGGGTACTAGCACATGTGGACTTAGAAGGGAACGAAATAGCAGTCGGACTGCCCAGAGAAGGCTCTGATATGGATATAATACTAGCGCGACAGACAAATCCTACCGGCTTTCAATACAGCTAAAAATCGAATAGGCCACATCACCAATAATTTAGCCGAGGACCGATGGCGCAACACTACCGATTGTGTCATAAAACCCACAACTTGTGGCCCGCAATCGATCAGATGAAAAGAATATACCTACTTTCTATGAGAACAGGCTAAGTCCATGTACTCGTCGGTGTTATTACCGGACACTGTATAATAGCAAGCACGGCCCGAAGATACGGCATTCTTTCAAATGACTTCTGTAGAAGCTGCATGGATCAGGACGAAATAAAAACTTCTTCTCTGCCACTGTCCCGGCTCTTCAAAAACGGAACATATCTTGTATGGGAGCACGGTTCTTCGACTGACTGGACACCAGCGCCTCCGCCTGCCTAGTTCGTCGGTTCCCCCGTTCCCTTCTATGGCACAATGTCCTGGAACTATCTGTAATAATAGCACTGTTGTTGTTTTGGTATCCGGATCGCTAGTAGCTCCACCTGGAAGACGCTAGGATAGTTTTTCGAGAAAATGCCCGCGCCTAGCTCACAGTCCATATTCAAGCCATCGGTCATGGGCAATGCTTTTCTCCATCCAGAGGTTATTTTGAACGATTTTAATAGCTACATCAAAAAGGACGCTCATTTTCTTATAAGGCTTGGGTTTATTTGATTGTGCCTTCATTTATCCGTGCATAGAATGGGGAAGCTTAGTTGTAGGTTTGGAGGGCCAAGGCAACGTTGTGGTTGTTTGGTTAAAGCTCGTCGGACGGGAGCAGTTCTTGCCAACGCCACCATACACCACCACAAACATAAATCTTGTGCGAGAGGGAAAAAGCTACTTTACTCAGACTTGAAAAGAGAGAAAGAACGAAAGAATAAATCGAAGAACCTATGCTTATACCAGGCAGAAAGAGAGGAAAGGAAACTCAAAGCTAAACCTAGTTAGACTACTTAATATAAACTAAAGTGGAATCTTATAAATAAATCCTATACTAAACCCATAATAACTTAAATCTACCTTCCACTAACCCTAGGTCCAGATTCTTCTTTTCGTCTATCTCTCCACGCCCTACGGTAATGCTTCGTCAAAAACCCGAGACATGCTTGATGTTGTTGGCAAAGGTCTGGCCAATCCACTTATGTCAATAGACAACCGATGGCTACCTCTATGGCCGATGTAATAGAGGTAGCCCCTTCAATGGACCCCCAGTCACAACCTACGTCATATTTTGTAGTGTTCGTTAATGTCTATCGTCATTGTTTGTATTTCGTTTTGTTATGTCATCGTTGTTCTCCTAAGGGACGGCATGTCCCACTTCTCCACTTTACCTTATTGAATCTAAAAAAAAGGCTCCACAGCCCTTTTATTATTTTTCATTCAAATTGAGCAAAGAAGAGTTCCAAATTGGTCATCAGAGAATTAGTGAATGTCTCTAATAAATTTCAAAAAATTATTATTTAACCCAAAGTTCAATTCACATAATAATGCAGGACATTTTATTGTTCAATCAACAAATCGATTCGAAACTAACCGCCTTCATCCTCCCAGACACCGAAATGGTTCTAGGCAGCGTTGCCGCTATGCGACTTTAGTCGCATTTTGACCCTTTTTTGAAGCAAAGAGACTATGACCCGACTTTTTAAAAAACACCTCTTTTTGACCCTTTTCAGATTTTTTGGAGACTTTTTGAGACTTTTCCGTACAAAAAATATATTTCCAATAAAAATTCCTTTGTTGCTAACTAATTTATTTTTTCCAATGTGTTCCTTTTGTACAAATTTAGTTTAATTTAATTTTTTTTTTTATGTGTAAAATTCTTAGCTCTCGGTATGGGCCCCACGAGTTTCTCGCCGTCACGCATAACCAAACTAGGTATTAGTTCTCTTCTCTGTGTATGATTCTCTTTATTCATTTCTCCTTCACACAGTGTAATATGTAGCAATAGCATTGCAATAGTGACTTCAACGTTCTCTGTATATATTTACACATCAAAGTTCACGAGTACCTGGTACATACTCTACTCACACCTTTTTTATATAATCTAATGCGTTCCTGTTTTTTTTTATTTTTTTTTTAAATAATAATGGATATGGAGGTCTGACGTCGTTACCATGTTTACATTAGGTCTGTTTCTTTACCTAAAAATTGTTACGAATTCGTACTAATTCTAGACCAACCGCGTTCCTTGACACAAAAAAAGTAGTTAAAAAGAGAACAAACGAGAGAACAAACATTTCCCCTCTTTAAAAAATCTTACGAATTCTAACTCAACAAATTTCTGCCGGTAAAAAGTGAACTATCTGTCAAACTCATTTTTTTATTTTAACGCAAAAAGTAAAATAATGGAAAGAAAAGGGACATTATGTAGATGAAAGTTGAATGTTCTGAATGTTGAAATTTGCATTTCGCAATATAATATCATGAAGAGTGGACCCTGCTGTAAAATCTAAAATTGTACAACACCACTTTGCTTACGTTTATTTCGCATATGAATATGACATTTCGTTTGTTGCAACTTTTGTGGTTAAACGCGTTACTTTACTTTTTCGAAATTTTGCCTCTGAGAATTTTACTCCCACTCCATGAAATTTAATAGCTTAGTCGGCTTTTACACTTAAGACTTGTGAGCAGAAAGTAAACGAACAGACCTATTATTTGTTTTTGTTGCGACTTTTTTTGCTCCATGACACTTATTTTACGACTTTTTCAAATTTTTCAGCGGCAACCCTGGTTCTAGGTACGAGTATGTTTGATTTAGACTAACATCTAGGTCCGCAGTTCGATCGTTGCTTCTTTTGTGATTCAAATAACCATTTTTTCTTTTTTTTTTTAAAAAACTTTAGAAATGCTTCCCAATTTCCAGTGACGGTCACAGAACTCACAGTGAAAGTGCAATCCCAGCCATTTTTCTTTGTTTCCGTGAATACTATCACATACCCTTTTCACTCTTGATTATTGCCAATGAAAATTGTAGTAGTTCTTGCTGTTATTAGTATACCACCATTGAATGGTAGAAAGAGCAAAATAATAATAAATGGAAATCCTATGAACGGGATAGCAAAAAGGGAAAATTTCCGAACATACCTGAAAGTGACATTCACCATTTACATTGGAGGCCGGAAATGAATTGCATATAAATGTGCCATAGGCATACTTCCAGCCATTCACAGTCATTGCACAGTTTGTCATTTTCTGCTGATATCCTGTGGTGTGGGGTTTTCTTTTCAAGTGGGTTGTAACATATTTATGTCTAGTTTCTTGGACTGGACTGGACATCGTTCTATCCAGGAATTTATTTGAAATATGTGCAAAATCATTGGAGACTATTTGGTTTGACATTGTCATTCGTCATTTATTGTTTCTTGGCAACAAAATACATACATAAGTTAAAAAATGTATCCAAAGCTAAAGAACAGGGTACCTTAAAAGGTCTATTGTTGACTTGGTTGCAAATTTGCCATGTCCTTAAGCCATTTCCTGTTGGATTTATTGTGAATAATTTTTCACGGAAGTGTGTGGCTTTTTGTTCCCGTTAAAGTGTATCTAGGTTTATTTGGCCATTATAATACCTATAGAATATTTTCAATAGGCAAAAAAGAAGTACATATGTACTCTGTGGTGAATCAAGATGGTCCTGGCGGTGTCTCTGTTCACTTAAGGTTTGGTCCCTACTGTTGGTATATAAGCGTACCATGCTGCAATTAAGGCGTAATCGCCGCAGATTGAGGACTAAAATAAAAGCAGGCAGTTACGCCGTTGACAGTTCAAGATAGTTCTGATTTTATTGTACAATTCTTCTTAAATACTCTTAACGCTAACTGTTATAATATTTTCTGTCTTACTTCTATTTACATTATTTACATGCATAACTTATTCTAGTTTCTTATTGGTTACATAGTCTTCTTAAGGATCCTATTTCAATTGAGTGACGTTCAGTGCAATTGAGTGTAGAACGTTGTATTATGATTCATTCACTCGGTTGAACTTCACATATTTTCGTCACCTTATGTTTAGTCATTGTATATATGAGAAACAGGTGGTGGCATGATGGGTACACCACAACTCGTTTTAGATTTAGATTTATTAATTTAATATAACGACTTTTACAGTATAAAAGCGTATAAGCAAAAAACTTCGCTACGACTTCCTTCTTATTGATTGACTCGATTTTGCCAAATCATTCACATCATTATTTAACGTAGATTAAAAAAATGTACTCAATTTATATGATGGATAGTCCAACTTCCATATTTCAATGCTAGATACACGACAACTTACTTTTAAATGAAAAACTGCTGAAAGAGAAATTATTGGCATGATTCAAATATCCAGTTACTAAAATTAATAAAAATAATTCCCATTTGTAATAATGCATCGGCATGTGAAGATAATGTAGAGAAAGAACAGTAAGACATAGTGGTTGTGGGCCAAAAAGAAATTAATTGCTGGGCGAGAAAGGCGATGTCTTAGAAGACCAGGAGCAGGCAAAAATCGCTACATTAATTGCAGTGGTATCTGAGGAAGTTGCAGTTAGTATGAATAGTAATAGTTCAAATAATCGATAGAGTCACTCATGCTTCATGCATCTAAAGATGTTATTAAGTATACAAAGAAGGAACATAAAGGGTGATTTTTTAAGAGGCTGAGAACTTTTTTTAAAAAGAAAACACAAAAAATTCGAAAAAATGAATGAAATATTTATTTGAATCGATAGTTTGAACCTTGCAATTTGATGTTTAAAGATAATTTCATGCAAATGTTGACCGCGGCTGCGTCTCAGGTAGCCCATCCGCTGAGTCCAATTTTGGCATACTCTTTCACACATATCGGCCGGTATCTCACGAATGAATGCATGGATGTTGGCTCCCAGTGCGTCAATCGAAGCGGGCTTGTCCCTATAGACATTAGCCTTGACATACCCCCACAAAAAATAATCTAATGGTGTCAAATCGCACGATCTAGGCGGCCAATTGACCGGCCCGAAACGTGAAATTAACTGTTCACCAAACTCGCCTCGCAATTGCGCCATTGTTTCGCGTGCTGTGTGGCATGTGGCACCGTCTTGTTGAAACCACATATCATGCAAGTCAAGAACTTCCATTTCGGGCAAAAAAAAGTGCTGTAACAAAGGCCTAACTGCTGGGAACGGCGCCGAATCGACATTTCGCGGTCTTCTGTCACACTAGCTGATACGGCCGCAATATTTTCTTCACTACGCACAGTACGTAAACGTGTTGGTGGTTTAATGTCCAACAAAGTAAATTTGGTGCGAAATTTGGTCACAATCTTCCGAATAGACTGCTCAGAAGGTCGAGAATGCCGATCATAAAATGGAAGCAGCGCGCGATGAACATTTCGAACCGAGCACGAATTTTGATAGTAAAATTCAATAATTTGCAAGCGTTGTTCATTTGTAAGACGATCCATGGTTAAATTGCAAACCAAACTGAAGCTGTTTGACAGTGACACAAGGTACTAAACACACGTCAGCTGTCAAAACCAGTATTGCCAAAACCAAACCAGCTAAAAAATCACCCTTTATAAACAGGCGAACAGAATAATTTGTAAGTGCTGTGATTCCATTTGAAGAAAGCGAAGAATTTTTACCAGATAACGGTATATGTACCTATTCGTTTTTCGAAAAAAACTTTTTCTGACGAATTACTTGAGAAATTTTCATTTAATACAAACTTATACGCCATTAAAAATAATGCAAGAAACTTTAAACCCACTGATCCCAACGAACGAAATCAAAAAGTTGTTTGAGCTGCACATTTTAATTGGTAGTATGGAATTTGCGCTACTTAAACTTTACTGGGATCGTCTCCTTGGGAATGGTTGGCGATGATCTTCTAGACTAGATCAATATACCATATTGCATATTAAGCTTTTATTAAATCAAACAAATAAACTCTGTGCATTATTATGCACTTTTTATATTCAGCTCTATTTGCTTTTTAGCATGAGTATAAATTGCATGCGAAAAGAGTTGGGAAATCAGGGTGTCGAATTCTTGATCACCTGCATTTCCGATTAGAAATTGCCAGCAAACTTCTTTAACAGAACCAAGCATCTACTACCTCTAAACGGGGATGCCCATCAAATTCAAAAGCAAACACCCCAACCTCTTCACCTGTTGCCGTCAAAAGATAAATTGACGTAAGACCACTTCGCACGTAATAACTTTGACGTAATTTCAAGCATGATTTTCTTTTAATAGGAGCGGATTGTACATTTAAATGTACATTTCTAAAAGCCATCTTCCAAAACTTTTTTTTAAACTGAAAATCTCTAAACATGATATTTCAACATAATTGATCTTAAAATATCACCCACATAGTTTTAATATTGCCACAATCAATTTCAGTTCCAAAGGGTTACGGGATTACATGGGTTTCCTCGGGTAAAAACCGGCTTACTTTTAGCAATTTTTTTTTTTTAATATTAAAAATTAAATACTTCATTCAAAATTTTTATTGTCTTAAATATGACAAAGAGTTTCTGAAATTTTTGTAGAAAAATATTTAAAACTCTCCCATTGCGACGTCATTTCCGGTGACCCCTCGGAAAAAAGGAGCTTGCGCGTTTACAGCAGTACTCATGACAGGATCAACTGAAATCAAAAAAAATTAATGTTTTAGTTAATACCTTAAACTAGAACTTGGACGAAGGAAAAACCAATAAATTGGAAATTGGATTTTTGGCACACATTTTTACAAAAAATTAAAAATTTCGGTAAAATTTGCTCTACATTTCTTTTTTAAAAATAGTCATTAAAAAAATCCTTCGTTCAAGTCATTGTCAATAATATCTCGAAGGCGTGTGTAAAATTTCCACAAGATCGGTTCAGTAGTTTTCGAGAACTCTTGACAGCCGACAATGAAAATACAGTTTCGAGAAAAACGCCTTTTAAGTTTTGAGTGACAAGAAAACTGAGCCCAACTGGCGTTGAGCGCGCAACTTCCCAAGGCTCTATCTCCGAAAGGATTATTCCCATCGATTTGAAAATTTAGGACAATATTCCAGAGATGTTGTAGAAGTTAATAGGATAATAAAAAAAAATAGATTTTTTATAGCCGTGAAACCCATGTAACCCCTTAAGTTTAATCTGCGCCTGAAAATATATGTATATGTACGTAGACGTTTTCGTGAATATGAACAGAGAGCGAAAACAAATGTTATTGACCAAAAAAATTCTCACTCTGTGTAGAGCTGATGAAGAACATTGAACATATCGCTGTGTTTGCACCACGGTTGAAAATCTTAATTATTTCGATTACTTTATTCGAACAATTCAGTACGATTTTCTAATGTGCCCAAAATCCCAAGATGAAAAAACAAAAAATAACGTAGTAGCGTGCTAAAACCGATTTCTTATTATACTATGTTTAACTTACGGGTTCATTCAAAACCTAGACCAATTTATTTAATGACATTGACATCAGGGTACCTATAAAATGAACGGAGACTCCCTAGTAGACAGAGTTCGAGTTGAATAGCGCCATTTATTTGTTTTTTTTTTGTCCTTTTATGCCATGATATCGACAAAATATTAAATATTTATTAAAAAAAAAAGCTGCCTTGTTTATGAAACGCCGGTGTAGGTAGACAAATGAAAGTGCTTTCCATTAATTCTCCAAAAAAAACTCACTTTTGTGTTGAATAAATCCCAAACTAGACACAAACAAAAATAAAAGTACCCATACGTACTCGTGCACTGTAGCCTGTAGGTATACATTATAAGCATCAATGTTTAATTTTGATAAAAAAAAAAAAATAACGAACATTATTTCATATGCATAATAATGCTTGTTTTCAATTCGTAATTTGTGCACAAAGGGACTCGAAAAGACTACTCGGTAAGTGCTCAGGTGTCCCATTGAATATGGTTCGGGTAACTTGTTGTCAAGTACAGTAAAAGTTGTCTGAGCCATCAATGATCACTCTGTAATAGCATTCTGATGAAAGGCCTAAGAATTCGTTGTTTGATTAAATCACAAATGCATAGATAACAGTAAAGACTGTTTAATGGGACTTTGAAAGTTTTATTTTTGTTTTATGTAAAATATTCAAATTTGGTTTTTGTTACATTCCAACATACACACAACACATGGGCTGTAATAGTTTTGGGACCCGGAAATTAGGTCAGATACTGATAAATAAGAGCAAAGGTACAGAAATGTTAAAAGGGTAGCTACACACATATGTGGAAAACACTCAGCAATTGATGCATAAACGTGTACTTAAGCAGCTTATGGTAACCATCACAAAAGAAAACCAAAACAATCTGGGACTTGTGTGAATAGGTGAGTTACCTTTGATAGGGAATTATGAAAAACCCTAACAGAAAATTAGTTTGGGTTGAAATGGAGCTATGCCATAAGTTGTTTGTGATATTTTCTAAAGGATTGTGGGGTGGTAGGAGTAGTTACAAGGATCGTTTGGGGCTGAAATTGTGACCCTTAAGCTTTTCACACATTCACTAACTTTTCAATGAGATTTGGTATTTTAAACTACGAGTATGTTGCTAGTGGTAATATCATATTTACCCTCTTTGATAGGATTCTAGGCCATTTTGTTGTCGTTAAAAATATAAATATGTATTTGTATGTGTGAAATAATTCATTGACATTAGGGTCAGTATGATGTAGAATGGCAATTACATTTGCAGTTATAACTGAGTACTGATAGGTATGTGCGAGCACATAAAAGTTTTATAATTTTCTTATACTCAAAGAGCTGTTATGTTACACAAAGCGCGAGTACATATTAAAGAGGATAGGTTAGGTTAGGTTAGGAAGGGTGTGTGATTGTTCGAGCAATCATTTGTTAATCCCCTCTCTGTTTGGGAGTTAATTGCGGTGATTCACGTTCGTCTTCGTATCTCTGATCGCCTGTATTGTGGTTCCTATTGTACCTTGGTCCCTACATTGGTGACATTGTTTTCTTAGGATCTTATTTCTATTGAGTGACGTTCAGTGCAATTGAGTTTCACATGTTTTCGTCCCTTAATGCTTAGTCAGTGTATATTTGGTTTGTGGGTTACAGTAGTGGCATGGACGCATGGTGGATACACCACAAAATTCTCTTTTTACCAACTCGTAAGCCAGTTTGTACTCTTGGTGAATCTTAGAAGATTCAATATCTTTAAATTTCCGATCTCTGCTCCAATCTGCCAAACATCTGTGACCTAAAGTACGGAGACGTCGTTCTTGGAGAGCGAGGCAGTATCAGAGTAGATGTTGGATCGAATCGCTTTCTTCCTTATCTTGTCATTCGAGCCACAATGCGTTGGTCTCTTTTTCAGCTCTAGCTTGTTCGTCAGCTATCTCGTTCCCTTCGATATTGCTATGTCCGGGTGCCCAGCACAGTCTAACCTTGTAGTGTCTCCCTTATAGGGTATTTAGTGCTATGCGACATTTTTGGACTGCCTTTGATTTTATTGTGTTTGATCCTATTGCGTTTAGAGCTGGCTGACTATCCACCAGAATGGCTATCACTGACGAAGGAAGGTCGCTTCCTGAATATTGCAACCTTTTCAAACGTCAGCAGCTCCGCCTGGAAGACTCTGCTCCATTGCGCACTCCAAGTTGATTGAGGCCTTACTCGTGCGCGCCGCCTTAGGCGAGGTCGTCCTCTGCTGCACTGACCATCTGGATTGGATTCGAATACTCTGCGGGCGCTATGGCCTGCTCTATATCTCCTAGCCAGTTCATCTCTCCCGTTGCTATCATAAGCGGCCTTAAAATCGATGAACAGGTGGTGGGTATCGGTTTGGACTTCTTGGGTTTTCTCCAGGATCTACGTGAGTGTGAAAATTTGGTCTATGGTAGACTTTCCTGGCCTAAAACCGCACTGATAGGGGCCAATCAGGTTGTTGACGAAAGGCTTCAGGCGTTCGCACAATATGGCAGATAGGATCTTGTTGGCGGTGTTGAGAAGACTGATGCCTCTGTAATTGGAGCAGTTGATGGGGTCTTCTTTCTTGTGGACCGGGCAGACGATGCTGAGATTCCATTTATCTGGCACACTTTCTTCTGACCAAATCTTAGAGATGAGTTGATTTATGCTTACTACCAAGTTATTTCCAGCTGCTTTAAATAGCTCTGCGGGATTTAAGTTTACATATTGTTATCATCACTTCGTTTTAGTCAGGTGGACGGGAGTTTTGCCTATTATCATCTAAATTTAATGGTTCATTCTGCTTGACAGTGGGGTATTGGCCATCGCCATCGTTATACAGTCTGCAAAAGTAGTTTTTCCATATTCTCGGCATCAACTGTGTTTCTACTACAATGGTTTCCTTCGTTATCTCTACAGGTTTCTGCACGGGACTTGTTTTTCTGACACATTCTTTTTACCTTCTGGGAAAACTTCAGTGCATTGTTCCTGGAGTAGCATCTCTCAATAACGTCAATCGTGCGCTTCTCATCCTCTTTCTTTTTTTTTTCTGAGAAGCCGATGTTCTTCAGGTTTCTTTTGTTCGTAGAGCATGCGAGCAGATCTTGTCCTTTTTTTAACCCTTTTTTCTTTGTACGCCCGTTGTTGGTTCTGTCGGTGTCTTGCGATTGTAGCTTATCGACATTATACTGCCTCACAGTATTTTGTTGTTGTGGCGTAATGGAGCCAATATTGGCCGCTCGGAAAGTTCGGACATCCACAATACTGGAGGCGTATCTGGTGTCGATCGCAATGTGATCAATTTGGATAACGGTTTGTTGATCAGGAGACCGCCATATCCCCTTATGGATATTGAGATGGGGAAACCACGTGCATACAAAGTCAATCAGCCTTAGTCCGTTATCGGACGTGGTGTCATGTAGGCTGTGCTTACAAACTGACCTGCCAAAGATGTCCTCTCTTCCTATCTTGGCGTTCAAATCGCCCATTACGATTTTAACGTCATGATTAGGACATTGCTCGAATGTTTTATCGAGGAGCTCGTTAAAGCTATCTGTGGTAGCGTCGTCTCTTTCTTCTGTGTGGCGTTAGTGCATATTGGGCTGATTTTGGCGAATTTTGCCTTGACACGGATTGTCTTAAGACGCTCACTCACCTGCCGAAAGCTCAATTTTAATTCAGTTCTGCATAAAGATCTTACAAAAATTGCGTCTAACAAAATTCTGTTACAGTTGTCCGATAAACTGCATTTTTTCATACAAATACATATAAGCGGGACCCCTTTTATGGACACTTTTTGAATTTTGCTCGCGGCAAGAGTGACAGTGTAGAGTGACATCAAGCAACTATACATACATACATTATGTATGCTGTATTACTGCCGTCAAAATGAATTCTTCCAACTTCAAAACTTTATTTTGTCTTCTTTATTACATGCATAATTAATAAATACAAGTGTTTTGTGGATTTATGAATCAAAATATAATATACAACCGATTGGTTCACATTGGAAGTCTTTTAGAATACGTAATTGCGTGGTTATATTTTATCTAGCTATTTTTTTTGGAATATAGTACATTACATATAGAATTAATTATTTTAATCCAATACTCTCCACTGTCACCTTATGGACTAAGGCAAATAGACCGCCGGATACCCAAAAATATACAGTACAACCTCGATAAAAGAAACACCTAAACTCTAACCACTGTTTAGTACGTTATTGCAGCTTTTGTTCCATAATCTATTTTTTCTGTCTCACAAATGATTCCACGCTTCATTATCAGCAAAATTGGATAAAGATAGTTGGCTCGGCAATTGGAACTGCCTAGATTTCTATTGTTTGCTTTATCGAAGTTGTACTGTTTGATATCTAGAACTATTCCAGAACAAATGCATAATTTGTGGGAGAACATAATTTTAAACAACTAACTGACCAACATCTGACCGCTGTTTTCATTATTTCATATAAAAAAAATCACAACACATTTGCTTTAAACAAAATAATAATGTAGATACACACTATAAAACAATAAAAAGAGGAAAAAAAAACACCGAACAAAAAGAAAATCCGTAGGCAATTTAGATTTTGCGGCCATAAAATTTAAGCACACAAAATTCCATGGGTTATGGATGGCAGAGGCATGAACGCTAACGCTTATCACAGCCAATTCAAATGCGATTTAATTTTCTATAAGAAATTGTCGCCCATTGTGGACGTCGGCGCTAACAGAAAAACGCACAAAAAAGAACCGAAATGAAAAATAAAAAAAAAAAATTATTCAAGCCAATTTCCACGTTTCTGGCACCACCAGTAACCGCAAGATACAAAATGTAAACCAGGCGAGCCCCAGCGATGGGGTTGGTTAGAATACCCGTCGGTTGGCATGGGCTTCGTTTATCCCATCTTTTGCTCAGCTGTTAAAATATCCTACTTTATGGGGCAGCGCATCATTTGCTTTTATTGATACTATTTTAACGCTGAAAGTTTATGGCCAAACGAAACACTGCCAAAATGGGATTGATGTTTACACTAAGTGTCAAAATGTAAACGGAAACGAAAAGGGTAAAGATGAGGAGATGAAGACTTATCCGAAGGTTATCGCCGGGCCTAAAATTGAGCTGTTATGAAATGGGTTGGACAGACAATGATTTATTAGAAAAAAAAACTTATCGAAAAATAAATGGACGATTGGGAAATTTTCAAGGATTATCCATTGAAAGGAGCCGCGAAAAGATACGCTGAATGGTGGAAGAATATTTATATATAACCACAAGCGATGAAACAGATGTGAATGGAAAATGGTCCTCCGCATTATGTAACAAAACAAATCTTTAATCTTATAAATATGGATAGCTGAACTTATAAAGTCGCGTAGCTATGAACATGTACATACAGTTCCGTTCGAAAAATTGTTTCAAACTATTTTTTTCAAACTTTGGCGAATTGGTAGCGATAACTACATTATTCTGTAATTAGGTTTTATTTTCTAAGGCATTTACAAACGTCTCATGACACTTTTAGAGTGTTAGAATTTTTTACCTGTGGTGTGTGGGAGCAAAATATTGTTAACCCGAAAAATGGAATGGAATTTTGGTAATTGGGTCAATTATCGCAATTTTTTTAAAATTTTTTTTATTGCTTCCTACAAATATTTTCCATTTAATTAGTACTTTGTTGGACCTCCGCTTGCTTTTTTAACTGCTGCACATCTGCAATTCATTGGCTCAGATAGGTTTTTCCATCTGGATGCAGGTATGGTGTTCAAGAGCCGGATTAGTAGATGTTTTAGGATTTAAATTAACTTTGGACGCTCCTTTGCAATGTTATGTTTTATGATTAGCCGGATATGCTCAATTGGATTAAGGTCTGGGCTGTAGAGAGGCCAGCTAAGTACATTAACATTGATTTTTTTTTTAAGTACTTTCTAACTTTAGAAATAAGTATAAGTATAAATATAAGTGGTGGTTAGTGCATTAGACTACTACGCATGCTGCTCGGGTTCAACCCCAGCCCGGGGCCAACACCTAAAAAAGTTTTTCACGGTTGCCACCTCTTTCGAATATCTGACAAGCAATCAAAGAGTATCATTTGTCATGAGAAGCTTCTCAACTCGCCGTTCGGAGTAGGAAAAAAACTGTAGGTCCCTTCCATTCGTGGGAAAAATAGCACGCACATACAAATGGTTGCGAAAAGCTAGGCTTGGTTCTGTATAGGACTGCTGACGCCGTATATTTTATTTTTTATTTTTTTATAAATATAAGTATACAAAAATAATAAAAAGTTCATATTTACAAGGATCATCAAGGATCCAGGATCATTGTCCAGTTGAATAACTAATCTGGGAGTGTCACCAAACAGCTGAAGCTCGTAAAGCTCTAGCTCATTTTTTAGAGCCCGTAGACAAACTGCTGCAGTGAGCTTCGATTCTAAAGCTCCAGAGAAGCATCCCCGGGCCAGCACACCTTCAATTCTGGGGGTATCCGTAAGAGGCATTCAGAGCTCAGTCTTTCCCTTGGTTCTCTTCACGCAAGAATCCTTCCATCTGCAACATGCGGCTTCAATTTGGATTCGTTGTTCCACATGTCTGGAAACCAATTAAAATACTCCTGAGCCCAAAGTAATCGTTTTTCTCTGATTCTTATTCGAAAATCCGGCTTCAGTACTGGCTTGAGTGGTCTAAGTCTCTCTTAATCGAGCCTTTTTCTAACTGAGCCTGCTGAAATTATTTTTTGTGTAGCTCGAAATGATCATTATTGATGTCCACTAAAGTCTTTAACCGATGCCGATGGTTTTTGAGCACAAAAAAAACGATCTTCCACTGGGGTCGTCTTTTTTTTGCCTCTCTGGGCCTTTCCTTCTGCTGGTAGTCCCGGTCTTACGATATTTTTTTCTAAATTCCATACCACAGTTTTTGTTGAGCAACCTTAAGTCTTTCAGAAATTCGCCGCGTTGTCACGTTTAAACAGACACAAAATATTAAAATTGCATTCCGAACTGATTTTTCCCATTTTTTTTTTTTTTTGTTTTTTAATTGCTTTGGTCCATCCTGGATGGCTATCATGAGCTAAGTGCACCTCCCATTAATAATTACATCAACGTTTGCGCACTAATTGAACGACAATATCGTAGTTCTCATAAATTCCAAGAACTGTCATCCGAAAGAGTAAAAAAAGCAAAATTTTTCGAAGAGCACCATATGTAGTATCCATCGCAACTTATTAGCAACTCTGATTGCATATCTTCTCAAGACTATTGACTTTACTATATTTCAGCTAATTTATGTCTCAAAAGTATAAAATATTCCCCACGTTAGTTTTCTAAAATGATTCCAAGCAGCAATTTCAAACTACACTCGTACTCTAGCTAAAACGCCACAAAAACTTTATTATACCCTTGGGCCATAATTAAGACCCGCAGTGAACCCAGATACTCGTAGTCGTAGCAGCAGTATTTTGACATTCTGCCAATGATGCATTAACTAGCATTAGAAGTGATAAAATAATGACGGAGATCCTTGGACGAGACCGACTTCATTCAAACACAAACACCCCTTCTTTTATAAGACTTCATGGAAGGAAACAGCATCTCAACCTCAAGTGATGCGCGCGTGACGCGCATTTTCACAACCCAGTACTTGAATATTAATTTTGCAGGCGAGCAAGGGCAAACTTCGGTAATGTCTTCCCCACATGCCACATAAAACAATAGATAGTTAAGAATTTATTCCAAGCTCCTCTCGGAGCAAATATTAGCGATGTAATAAGCATGTAATTGCTGGCCACCACCCAACAATTGAAGGCGATGATGTACAAGGATATCCTTCGACGAGCTGTTAACATGCTCGGTTTCAGTTTCAGTGTAGCCCGTGGCACAACTGATTTATTACGAAACTTTGATTGGAATATTAAAGTTTGATGGGTTTGAGCTGAGGGTAATAACTTGAATTGGAAGTTAGTTCAGTTAAGCAAATGAGTATAAAAAAAAACAAACAAACAAATCCTCTGTCTGAAAAGTTACAAAATTCATTTTAATGGGTTTTTGAAGCGTCTCCAGCTCCATGCTAAAATGTCTGCCTCGATTCTTGTTGCTATATGAATACACTCTTACCTTTTGTTAGGTGCCTACATTTAATAAGCAATAAATACTGACAATGGCACACATGAGAGGCAACACACATGGCCCCACAAGGACACTAACAAATCCCTGCGATAATCGGGGTCTTGTTAATTTTTTTTTTTTTCGCCTCTGGCCAGTAACAGCAATTGAAGTTCACCGCACAAATGCTTATACCCGTAATCCATTGTTGAAAGGTGGTATACCTTGCTCGAGCGCCTCATTCTATGCAGGACAACGCTCCAAGTAATTCTTAATGGTGGTGAACTTTCGTTTGGCTTTTGTTTCAAGTGGATGTAAACATTTTTTTCTCGTTTATTCGTTCATACATCCGCAGCAAGTACTATCCTTTGTTGCATAAATGCTTTTGTGTAATCTAGAACCTTTGAGACTGTGATCGAAAACCAATTAATCCCTCCTGTGTAAGAGGGACAGAGGAATGGTGAAACTTTGTCTTTATGCCTTCAGGATATTTGCAGAAAGCAAAACGTGTTAAAAAAAAAAGAGAAACAACAACTTGAAAGGACTGATTGGAACATGTGTTGGTATATGGGGGCTAAGGATTAAGGAGTTTAATTGAATCCTTTAATGTTGTGCAATAGACCAGATAAAGTAATAAGTATCGTTTTAAACACGCACACACCTAAAAAGATTCAAATCGTAGCATCATTCGATAGATGTTTGCTTAGCTACATTTTTCTACTTGGCTCAGCATTTAATTGAATTTTTACGGGTAACCTGGAATGATATTACATGTGTATGTCGTTGTATCTTTGATAAAGTCAATGATTGGAATACTTTTACCTTTGTATAGCTATGTTTCTCTGTAATGATTTTGTAAATTCTCGTATGCGCCAGCTGCCTGCGGATAGAAAGTTCTGTTATCGCTCCCTAGGGACGATGGCAACAGGACATTTAACTGGTCAAAGAACTTCGCCATTAAGCTCTGTAACAAGAAGGACTGGAGCAATGAATCTAGAATCTACGGGCAATTAAATGGTACACGGATGGCTCAAGAACTAAGTAAGGAACGGGGGCAAACTATTCGAACCCATGGGCAGCTCACCAGCATTTTTCAGTCTGAAATCTGTGCTATCGACAGATGTGCCCAAGGCCCAACTCAATCTTGATAAGCGCTACAACAGACGCGACATAGCAGTAATGTTAGATAGCCAAGCACCTAACAAGGAAATAGGGGGTCAGATCATTAATTCTAGAATTGTCTGGAAATGCCTAGATAAACTAAATAGACTGGGCGAACGAAACAGCTTTACCATATACTGTGTACCAGGACACCTCGGGATAGAAGGTAATGAAGAGGCGGACAAACTTGCCAGGAAAGGGGCTGACAGACCCTGTACGGGCCCAGAACCCTTCTGCGGTATAGGGGAATTCAAAATAAAAGAGGAACTCCGATCACTGGAGAAGACAAGCAAAATTAAGTCCTGGACAAAAACTCAGGGTCTAAGACAGGCGAAGAAACTTTTGGGTAATTAAACCTGAAGAGATTCAATGCTTGCATCAACCTTGACAAAAACAAACTCCGCATCCTGACTGCGTTTCTAACGGGGCATTGTAAACTCAGGGAATATCTCAGGAAGCTAGGTCTATCAGATGATGAGTCTTCATGCAGATTTTGCAATGAGTCCAGTGAAACTTCAGAACACAGGTACTGGTGAAATGTGGGGCATTAACTCAGAAAAGATTCAAGTGCTTGGGTAAATACAGCGGAGGATCTACAACTCATAGCACCCAATCTCCTACTGCGATTTCTTAGAGAAATTAGTCTGGATGAAGTGCTGAGTAGGTGTGAGCGAAGCTCTCTCTAACCGATTCCAATAGGATTAATGACGAGTGGGAAGTTCTTTCGTCTAGGCTAGGACTTGTAGGGCGCACAATAGGTCTTAAGGTCGCGGTGAATCTCACTTCTCAATAATAATAATAATAATAATAATAATAATAGAAGACACTTGGAGGCGTATGAAATCCATTGTGATCGTTGAAAACTTTAATCACATCCGAAAAAAAAAATTTAATTTCGCTGCAGAATTTCATACAGATGCTGACTGCCAATGCAATCGCCTACAGATTAAGATGCAAGTCCTGTTGTTACAGGACCCATTTGTTACAGTTAGCCATTAACACCACATAATGGATGAATGTTACACTGCTGGGCCATGTACAAAAAGTATGAGTGATGATGATGCTTCGCATGACAGCAGGAGTAACAAAGCTTGATCGAATAAGAAGATCCAAAATCCGAGGAAGCCTTCACGTCAAAGAACCCATCCCGAAAAAACTGGAGCACGACCGGCTCAGTTGGTATTGTCATGTTCAAAAGAGGGATCCTACGAAGCCCGTCAAACAGGCAATGGCAATTAACGTTCCCTTACAATCGCGTAAAAGAGGCAAGCCTAAAAACTCCTGCAGAAACACCAGCATTTGATTGGCCTCAATGATCAAGTGATTCAAAATCGGGAGGCCTGCAGATATTTTTTTGAGGTCGAACCGGCGAACCCCACAGGCGGACCACTAGGAATGCAGTGAAGTGGGGGTGTTGTGATCCCTATAATTCTCATCATAACCTCGTCGTTTAAATGGAGAGAAGAAGAATGAATGAATGTTACTGAAACGTGGAATGATAAAGTTCAGCCAGTCTACTATGTATTTATTTCCATTAACAAAGGACTAAGCACTATGTCTGAGGTTATCCACACCCCCCCTATACACATCAATATAAATGTATGTATCCGGCTGGCCATGCTCAGAATAAAAAGAAAACACAAAATTTAAATTACATTTTCATGTCGCTATAGCTTAGCTAATATGTACATATGTATATACTTTTTGTTTCTAAAATTAAAAAGCGGATTACAGTGTAAAACACGAATTAATGAGCCAATTAAAAAAAATTCTGGAAGCTTAAATGTTATTATTTATCACCAATTAAGAGCAGTGCTTGTCCTTGGGCATTCATTTTAAGTTTCACCAAACTCGTTAAAATCGAAGTAAGTGAAAACAAACGCAAAAAACGGAAGCAATGCCTCCCCGCACACCGATTGGCGATCTAATTAGTATGTTTTTATACCAATTTATTAAAATTATTTCAGCGTTGTTTTTTTTTTCGATGATAAAAGTAATTTAATTGATTAAAAATAATATTAGTGTAGGCTATCGTATGGTAGGTGGACTGTACTAACGCCCGAAGGATATTAAATGGAATCCAAATCCAGATTGGTTTCAAATCAACATGAAACGAATACAAATGAATTACCTACTACATATTATTATTTTTAATTTATTATTCTAATTATTTATTTTTAACTGCACTTTGTTAATTAACTACATAAATGTATATAATGAATAACTAATTAAGTTTATTTGCTGCTTAATTATGAAGTTATGTGTTAGTTTGTTTATCAATACAAATTAGTGTAATGGCGGTTCATAATGGAACTGTTCTAGCAAGTAATATCGATCTTCACTTAATTGGTTTCAGTTTTTGTTTGTGTCACTGTTTTTCCCAAAAGGAAATATGGTGAAATGTATGGTGATTTTCACTTGCAAATATGTATACTTGAGAAAAATGCGAACTTAAAGAAACTGGGTATCGGGTTTGAAAATGAAACACTCGCTTTTACCACGTTATAAATATAAGTAACTTTATTTAAATAAACTTCGTGTCTTATGTACGGTGTTATCATTCTGTTCTTCTAACGTAACTTCAAAATATACATTTAGTTTCGGTAATTTTCTACTGTTTTGACATAGAAAGAGAGAGATAGCTTATTTACATTTAGGCATTATTAGATTAATAGATATGTTTGTTTTATTGGTTATGTTAATGCTATGGTGTAATCTCAGTCATTAACAGTGACAATTTTGGATAGACTATAAAGCACAACTGACAATTTGCCGTCTATTTCTTTCTCACATTATTCACCCTACCAGTTACAAAGCATAGCTGACAGCAAGTGGAATCAATCCACCTCCTGCAGAATAACGAAAATATTCTGGCCGCCCTGCAGTGGCCATAGAACTAAATACATCTTCTCGCTATCAAGAGTGGAATGCAATTTACTACTAGGCATCATCACAGGGCAATGCCTTATAGGTTATCACGCTCGCAGGCTTAAAATAGTCTCATCGGACATATGCAGAAACTGCAATGAACCGGGTATTGTAGAAATATTAGAGCACCTCCTGTGCGCTTGTCCTGCATTGGCAAAAAGAAGGCACAGACTAATGGGAAAATTCTATTTCAACTCACTCCTAGAAGTGGCAGACATAAAACTTCACCTTCTCATTAAATTTGCTCAACAGACAAACTCATTTTGTTTAAACAAAGCAGCAGAAATCAACTGATTACTCTGAGGAGTTGTGGTATCACTATGGACTATGGACCAACACTGGTCTATGTGAGGCTAAGCCGTCACCCCATAACCTAACCTAACCTAACCTAACCACCCTACCACACGACTTAGTTTTTGCATGAACTTTTTAAAGCTAGAAATTAAAGAAACAGACCTTAGGTTAGGTTAGGGTTCGAGTACTAGCGCACTTAGGCCTATAGATACCCATTGTGATACGAAGGGTCTTGGGGATGTGTATTCCCGCTACTGATGAAAATTATTTGTATAATGTGAGATAGGTTTCCAACGTCCTATGTTCGATCGTCAAAGCAGTATTCACCTAGATTTAGTTTCTAACTACGAAAAAGATTTGAGCACGAACAGAGGAGATGTATTGAACTTTCTTCCTCTTCCTCGTCTCTGCAACTTTTACAGAAGTCGTTAAAAAGAATAGCAAGCCTAGTTGTGTGCTTGCCTATAAGGCAATGTCTTGTGGTGACACCAGTCATCATGGTTATATGAACCATTTTTAAAAAATGTCCCCTATAGGGACAGAAGGTAGTGAGAGCGATTAAGATCCAGACTTAGCCAGGAATTGGGTCCACTTGGGAAAGGTGGGAACCTTACATTAGTTTTATTGACTGTGGCAAGTTTAAGTGATAGCTCGCAAGTAGCCAGGGGTATTCTGCATACGCATACCTATTTTACCTATATAATTTTTTCCCGATAGAATAGGTTTTGTTTTTTTTTTAGTTTAGCGCTTTCGTCAGCTTTACAATTCCCTGGCATGTCTATGTGCCATGGCACCCAATTAACGTAAGTATTGAACTGCGTAGCTATCTCTATAAGAGCTGCATGCTATTTGGAGGTGGTCTTTGAAGTAGATGAAATTGATTCCCGGGATTCCACAGCTACCTGACTACCCAAGAAAATGCTAATATCGTTAGAGGGTATGTATTACATTCCTCTTGATCTAGGAAAGACCTTACCTTACATATGTATGTACATATGTCAAATTTGAATACTTGTTGGAGACAAATTATAAAATCGCCAAAAGAGTTAGGTACGTGATTTCTAGAATTGCAGTACCGCCTTCAATGCTGCAATCTTTTATTAAGAGATATGTATGTACATATGTATAGTTTTGTCAGGATTTCTTAAAAAAAAATTCTGATGTCTTGCAGTTAAAGCATGTTGGATTTGCTCTAATAAGACTCCTACCCTAAATGTAGGCTTAATTTAAGCATTTTGCTAGTTTCATGTATTTAATGTGATGCAATCCAGCTAAAGGTTATATACATATGCATAAAAAGCACTCTTCATATATTAAACAAAAAAATGTTTACTTGTATCAAGGTACATTAATTTCCAAAATTTGGCCCTTATTTCGATTCCACGATAAAAGTAATTGCAGTGCACAGAGAGATGGTTTGAGGAAAATACGCTGCCAAAATATTGTTGTTCAAAGTTTGCATAATTATTTAGGTGGAATTCAGAAGTCGACAACGAAGGATAATCCTCTCGCACTACATTACTACATTCGTTCTGTCAGTGAACAATTTTCGTAGTAATAATTATACTTTTTCTGCCTACATTTTACATCTATAATAAATAAAAGCTTTTTGGCAATATTCCAAAATTATGTTTTCCAAATTTACTACATATTTCATTTCAATATTATGTACAAATATTCACGTATTTATTAGCTACTCTCTCTATGACGAAAGATTTTCATACCGATATGCCAGCTCAGTGCGACTCGCAATGTTTCATAGTACTCAATTTATTTAAAATAATAAAAAAGTTTGAATTATTTGCTGCACTAAAACACAAAAGTCAGATAGATTCCTTTAAAGCAGCTTAAATCCAGCTGATTTCGAAAATAACTTTCATCCACTTCTTTCGTTCACTAATGAACCTCATTCTCTGAAATCACAGAATAGCAAATATTCAGTCGAGTGAAAGTTTGTTTTCGAGTGACTTGACTTCGCGAATCAATCGAATTGCAAAATAAGGGTGAATAAGTTTATATTTATTTTTTTATCTAACAAAATAAAGATCGAAATGAATTGAATAGAACATTTTGCAATCACTGCATCGGATGGCAATTTTCTGCGCGAATGAAACACTGACGTTTATTTTAGTTCGCACGAAAGATTATTTTCGATCGAAGTTAAAAGTACATATGTATATAGAAAAAATAATTCTTGATTCGAATTGATTAGATTTTAGTTTCAGGATACCTAAAGTATATAGGGTCTGCATAAATATATTCATTTACCTTCTTTTAACATGTACAGTACTTCAGTGTACTCTATTTATTTCAATCATACAAACTACTGTGTTTAAAAATGAGTACCCCGTCCCCCATTCACTAAGTTTTTTGTGTGCGAGTAGGTCAGATTTGCCTGAATCAGACGAAAAGTGAAACAGTAAAAAAAAAATTTCTAAAAAAATAAAAATTTTGAATCTTGCAATGGTAGGGTAAACTGTCCCACAGAGGACCAATTTGCGTTTGACTTGATGTAGTTTTTAAACTATTGGTTTAATCTTTAAACGGTTGGAAGGTACTTATTACTTGCTTTATTCGCTTTGTATCACTACATGCAGCTTTAGAAAGATGATAGAAAATAGTAAATTTTGAGTTTTTTAAAACGCACCTCAATTGGTTCACTGTGTACTAGGGGGTGGACACAGTGAACCACCGGGTAGTTCACAGTGAACCTATAGTGTTTATTTATTATTTCATAAGAAAAATAAAGAACAAAAACAAGTAATTGATAAAAATCAATTTTTATTTAACATTAACTTAAACAAAAAGGAAACAATACTAAAACATAAGTAATAAAAATAACAGAAAGTAATAACTACAATGATAAATAACAAAATATTAACAAAAAGGACTTTCAAGTACTTCAATAATATCACAAAACTTATAACTATAAAAAAAATAAAAAATAATAAAAAAAAATCACAAAACCATTAACGAATGTTAAATGCTGATAGGTCGCTGCGAAATGAAAATACGGAATTCTGAAGCCTGTGAACCATGATTCACTGTGTGCGACTATGATCTGGTTCACATAGTGACTTTTTGGAGAAAAATATTTTTATAAAAAAAACTATTTCACAAATTTAATTGGCATACTAATTTTAATTAATAATAATAATCAACATTTTAAACTATACCCCACAGATCTCACTAAGCACATTACTTTTTTAAATGGAACAAAAATAAAAAGCACGATTTCTAATATATTTACTTACTTAGTTGGCGCTACAGCTCGAGGTGAACCTGGGCCTGCTTCTCGCAACCATTTGTGTGTGCGTGTTATATTTTTGCACGAATGGAAGGGACCTACAGTTTTTTGCCGACTCCGAACGGCGAGTTGAGAAGCTCAATCGTGACAAATGATACTCTTTGATGCTTGTCAGACAATCGAAAGATGTGGGCACCGTGAAAAACTTTTAGGTGTTTGCGGCGGGATTCGAACCCAAGACCACTGGCTCAGTAGTCCGACGCACTAACCACTTGCGCTACGGTGCCCACGATTTCTAATATACTTACCAGTAAAATTCACTTTTTCTTAAGCGCAACCGACACTGACGAACGCACTACTTCAACGGCCGGGTAATTTCATAACGGATCGAAACGCGGTTTATTTCCTCTTTACTTCGTTTTTTTCTTACAGATAGAGATTCTGTAAATTTAAAAGATTCACTGTGGAACGTGAGCCACTGTGGGAAAGTTTACCCTATACCTACTATTATATTGATTTTAATTTAGAATAGAGTAGATTTGATTCCTAAACGTATGAATATTTGAGATTTTTTTGCAGCGGATTTGGATACAGAAAATTTTAAGCAAATGTCTTAATTCAAAACAGGGGATTTTGAGTCAAAGGGGATTTTGGAACGGGGGACACAAAATTTCAATTCATTCAACCTGCTCATCACGAATTTAATAAACAATTTTTAACAATCTGTTATGTACATTGTGTTCCATATGTGATCGAATATGGTTCAAAAAACGATGTAAAACCTGTTGATTCTAAGAACGAGCAGCTTTTACATACTACGTTTCCAGTCATTATCATTGGAGCGTGCCATACATGTCGGAATGCTAATGCTCTCGCAGTCAAATGGCTTTATATATATTTCCAGAATTATCTGATAATTTACCAAAATTAGATTTAGATTCCATTTTATGCAAGCTTATAACAAGAGAACAAGGTGGCGGCCGTGGCCGTGGTGGTTACTGCGTTGGACTTGGCTTGGCTTGGTTCTGTATAGGACTGCTGACGCCGTATAACAAGAGAATAAGATTGAGAAACTCCTATCTTCGCTGTACTAACAACTTTTGTAGACCAGAGTATAGAAACTAAGAAGTTTCACTTCGAAGGCTGCGGCCACGCAGTGAGCGACTGAGCGACGTCGCTTTACATTCAAATTTGTTTTAATTTGACGTTGATTTCATATGTTTTAATTTTTTTGCATCGCTCAGTACTCGTCGCTCAGTCGCTCACCCGCTCGTCGCTCACTACGTGGCCGCAGCCTAACGCGCGAGGGTCTCACGCACTTTTTTTTCGAAAACATTTTTCTTAGTTTTAAAATTGTAAATTAGATTACGTCGAAAGACATAGTATAAGTATTAAGTTTAGCTTAGAGTGCCCGCATGGGCACAGTAAGTTAGAGTTAATACAGTTAAGTTAGTTAAGCTAATTTTAAGCACTAGCATGTAAGAAACAATCGAATTAACCAATAAAAATGCATTAAGAATGAAAAAAAAAACACCGTACACCAAGTACACCTAGCACACCGAATGGATTAGCTTAAACGAGTTTCTAGCTTTATTTAAATGTATGTAAGTACGTATGTAGGTGAATAAAAAAAACTAAAACCCGACTATGGGAAAAACGGACTGAAAAGTACGAAACAAGATGAAATGAAACGATGATGTTCAGAGTATATATAGCCGTGGATGACAAAGGAACTATTTGATGACTGTAGAAGTTGTTAATTCTATGGATTAAGTAAACAATGGACTTCCCGACTATGAAAACACAAATGTTACTTTTCACGAAGATGTTATTGTTTCAGGCCAATGACACACGACTTCCTTTTTCCGCGTTCCCTTTTTGTCATGCGCCATGACTGAGTATATAGCTCGGCAATGAACCAAGTGAGTTTGGTGGATAGCCACCTAGCCTAAACTAACTACGCAGTTTTCTGCAACCTTCTTTATTTGGTATTTGTTTTCGTTTGCCTAACTAAATATTTTATGGGACGAAGAGCACAATACAGCAGAGGTGTAGAAAATAAGTTTTTTGTTTTTGTCCGCCTAATGGAATTAAATTAAATAATTTCTGACAGATATGCATGTCCGCGTCAGATCAAGGGAGTGTCCTGTTAAGGGAACGTAAAATGTGTGCATTTGTTCGTTTAAAGGATCGATTCGTCTATGGGAGCTATCCGTAATGGGAGATTTCACTGTATTCGTTTTAATTTCCAAGCTATGAGTATAGTAACGAAAATGATCTATTTGAAACTAAATGCCTTGAAGCCTAGGTAAGTAGGTATAATGTTTTTGTTTATTTAGTAATTTCTTTATGTCCATTTTAAAACTTTTCCCCCGTAATTCGGTACCTAAATAACATTTCAAGTTTGACAGTGCTTTGACTTTGCGCGAATTGTCTCTTGACAACTTCTTAATACTTTAGTAGTGTTTACGTTTAATTTCAACGGGAAAAAGTAGGTAGGTTGTAAACAAAAACATTCCCCAATCCATATAAATCCTGGCAAATCACATCAACAAACTAATTGAAATCGACTAACATCTTAATCTGCTAAATAATTACCAAATTAGCTTATACCTACTTATTACATAAAAAAAAAACAAGAAAAATCACAACAACAGAAACCTCTCAGCTCTCACACAATAACAATAAATAAATAATCAGACTGTTGTTGGTTTGAAAAAAACCAAACACACGTTTGTCGCTGCCGCAGCCCCGGATGATCCTTGCCATCCTTCATCAATTACGTATTACAAAACAAAAAACACACACAACAGCAGTGTCAGAAGACGTTCTTATTATTTCATTTAATTAAATTGCTATCCGCAAAAAAAAAACCCCAAATTAATGAAAACTTTTCAGCTCCCAATTGTTCCCTTATCCAAAACTAAAACATAAAAAAAACACATCCAAAACCATTTTGTGGGCAGATGGTGTCTCCATTTTCTTCGTCTTCAAAGGGCATAAAACCGAACCTCAACATTTTATTCCGGAAACGCTTCTCAGTAGGCAGGAAATAGTTGCGCAGCAATAGTTGTGTATACCACTGAAAGGATAAATTGAAAAGGACACAGTAGAACGAACACCCAGCAAATGGTCTGTTGAAATAATTGGAAAAGGACTCGAAACTCAAAGTGACAGAACAAAGATGTTCTGTGTGTTCAAAACGTTCATGGTTATCACTGTGGGCTGTGTATACCACGCCATTGACACTCGTATAACCCTATTAATTAAAACCAACTGTTAGATTGTTCTCGTCCTTGACCGCTAGGAGCAAATATACACACTATCTGACACTGACACGAACATCAATATCCTTTTGAACTGAAAACCATTTGAAACATTTCGAAATACAATTTATTTTGGCCAAAAACAAAAACCCTTTTCTGTTGTGAAAGGTGGTGAGTGCGCATTTTTTTCAAACACACACATACACAAGCACGCATCCCAGACTCTCGTTGGAAAAGGATATAAATTGTTTGTTCCTGTCGATTGATTGTCAGAATATTGGCATCGGACTTGTACACGCAGCAGTTCATATGTAAACAAAATCATTTGTCAATTCGCCTAAATAAATTAGTAGTCCTTCCGCTACATACACATACATATGTTAACATGTGTACATATTTTTAGAATTTTGTTACTGGCACTTTGCGTTGGTTTTCGACATCGCATCGACAGCCTATTGGTTTGAACTTTCTAGTGGGCTTAAAGGGATGACGAATTAAAATTACTGATTGACGGGTGTTTAGGATGCTGAAGGTTAAGTACGTGTTAGATTTGACAAAATCTGGCGAGTATACATTCTTGCTCTTTTTCGTACATATCTACGTATAGGAGAATATTTTTCCACAATATGTACACAAGAGAATGCCAGCGTATGTGCACTCGCACTGATCACTTCAAATGACCATACATCTCTTCTCCTCAAACTTATTAACATCAAAGTAATCAGGTTTTCGAAAAGGTAATAGTTGTGCAACAGCGTTACTAAAACTCACAGAAGATATGCGACAAACCCTGGACAATGGAAACATTAATTTCCTTATTATTTAAGATTTCTCCAAGCCGTTCGATATGGTCGACCACTCTCTCTGTTTTATATGGGAAACTTCTTCGGCAGTTCAACCTTTACCTTTACTACTTAACTGATCGCATTAAGGTAGTCCAGCTAAACAATTTTCTGTCCGATCTTCTTCCAACCTCACGTGGCTTCCCATTACACTCTGTTCTGGACTCTCTTCTGTTCTCGCTCTATGATTACCATCTATGGTAAAACAAATTTCAAGTTTTCCGGTAGATGGCGCTGGAACTCAAACATTTTTAAACTCTTCGTACGATTAAGCTGAAACTTACACAATATATTTGTAATGAAGTGAGAAATGTTCGTACATCAAAAGTTGTCAAGTTTCCCGATAGATGGCGCTAAAAACCAAAATCTCAACATCATTACTACAGCAATGCACGGGAACAGCGAACAACTAACTTTTGATCTACGTGCACTTCTCACTTTATAACAAAAAATCCGGTCAAGTGCAAGTTATACTTGCGCAATAAGTGTTCCGTACTGTATCAGTTATTTTAACTACATACATATGTATGTCATAGATTTATGTTGATAGATCTATATGAACCCTTTCCTTACGATACGATTTCTACTAAAGATACAATGATACTTTGTTCGATACTCACATATATGTAAAGGGTGATTTTTTAAGAGGTTGAGAACTTTTTTTAAAAAAAAAACACAAAAAATTCGAAAAAATTAATGAAATATTTATTTGAATCGATAGTTTGAACCTTGCAATTTAATGTTTAAAGATAATTTCATGCAAATGTTGACCGCGGCTGCGTCTCAGGTAGCCCATCCGCTGAGTCCAATTTTGGCATACTCTTTCACACATATCGGCCGGTATCTCACGAATGAATGCATGGATGTTGGCTTCCAGTGCGTCAATCGAAGCGGGCTTGTCCCTATAGACATTAGCCTTGACATACCCCCACAAAAAATAATCTAATGGTGTCAAATCGCACGATCTAGGCGGCCAATTGACCGGCCCGAAACGTGAAATTAACTGTTCACCAAACTCGCCTCGCAATTGCGCCATTGTTTCGCGTGCTGTGTGGCATGTGGCACCGTCTTGTTGAAACCACATATCATGCAAGTCAAGAACTTCCATTTCGGGCAAAAAAAAGTTTGTTATCATCGCTGTAACAAAGGCCTAACTGCTGGGAACGGCGCCGAATCGACATTTCGCGGTCTTCTGTCACACTAGCTGATACGGCCGCAATATTTTCTTCACTACGCACAGTACGTAAACGTGTTGGTGGTTTAATGTCCAACAAAGTAAATTTGGTGCGAAATTTGGTCACAATCTTCCGAATAGACTGCTCAGAAGGTCGAGAATGCCGATCATAAAATGGAAGCAGCGCGCGATGAACATTTCGAACCGAGCACGAATTTTGATAGTAAAATTCAATAATTTGCAAGCGTTGTTCATTTGTAAGACGATCCATGGTTAAATTGCAAACCAAACTGAAGCTGTTTGACAGTGACACAAGGTACTAAACACACGTCAGCTGTCAAAACCAGTGTTGCCAAAACCAAACCAGCTAAAAAATCACCCTTTACAAACATAAAAACATATATAGGTACATATATGTACATATGCACTTGTATATCTGCAGACACAAGAAAGTACATGTGTACCTACATACATAGTTTTATGGTGCACAGCACATTTCAATACAAATAAATTGAGCACAATTTGCGAAAAATAAATTCAAATTTGTACCTACATAAATGTATACCAACAAGTAAGTTGAACAAATTACCTACATATGCATGTATGTATGTACATATGTCTCTGATGTCCTTTCTCATCTGCTCAGAAGAATAGTTATACACACACACAAAGTAAAAGAAAAAAAAAACAACAAATAAAGCATGTATATACATACATACATAAATACCTACATAATATGTTCATATGTATATGTATTTACAAGAAATGTACGCTTGTGCATCAGATTTAATTTTTCGTCTCGTTATTCGTTCAATTTCATTAACTGCGTAGAATTTTGCGATTTGTCTCCCTCTCTGTGTCTGTATATACACAAATTCAATTTTTCCCAATATAGTAAAAGTAGAGACACCTACATTATAATAGGAAACCATCAAGCTTCCTTTATGTGTTATATTATGTATCATTGGTTTAAGTCTTAGGTCAATAGTTATCCGGTAGGAATATGCCACGAAAATTCGCTGCGGGTATAACACTTTTGCCATCAATTATTCAATTTTTACTCTCGTATCTACTTTTAGGCGTTGTGATATTTTTCTGGGTATGTAAACAGTATGGTAGTTGAAATTAAAAAATTAATTAAAAAAAAACGGTTAAAGTAGGGCAGTCGTGAGAATTATGTTTCCATCTACACTTTATTCTCAATGTTTGTGATTTTATTCAGATTTTTCTGAGCGATATTTTCGGAGAAAAAGCTCGGGACAGCAAGTTGTAACGTTTTGTGAAAATTTGTTAAGAAACTACCCCCCCAAAGTCGAAATTCAGCTTTTTAAGTTCTGGTCTGTGTTTAGGCCACTAATTGCTACAACTGTTCCAAATTTCAATAGTCTAGGTTAAGTAGTCTCTGAGAAAAAGGCCTGTGACAGACAGACAGACAGACAGACAGACAGACAGACACCGAACTGATTCCATTAGTGTTCCGTTTTGGTACGGACGGAACAATAATATATATTGTGGTAGTTTCAACTCAATCAGATGGTAAGTTTTGAGTTTTTAGCACTTAAACGAGCAGTTTATTTTTATGATATGAACTAATGATTGTTGGTCCAATTCCTATATACATATTATGTACATATATCTAACCGAAAAGTTCATATACATATGTATGTATCCGTATACATTTGTTTTTTTTTAAAAATGGGTAAAAATGAAATTAAAGTATTTATGTACTGCAAGTATTGCACAGAATTTAAAACTTAATTATGAATTTTAAAATGTTTGAGTTAAACTCGTTCGAAAATGTTGGATATTATTATTTGGGCAGTTTTTTTTAAATTCAAATAGTGTTGCCGGCATTTAATTCTCCACCAGAGTCATTACTATTTTCAATGTCAGGAAAATTGATTCAAAATTATATTTACGTGCATACATTAAGGTTACAAATACATTTAGGTCACGCATCCGAACCCAGCACTTCTTGAACAACATTTGCAAATACAATTCGTGCTTCCAGATAACATCGTTCGGTGCACCAAAAGTCACTCGAAAAATTTTTATCACATAAACACTGTTTTTAATGGGTGTAGCCTAGCGCACCGGGTAACCACTAGTAATATATAAAATTAAATTAATGTATTAAATTATAGCTTGTCACAAATTTATAAGACAATTTTTCTTAATGTGCATAAGCATTTGAAGAAATAAATAAATGAAAAAAAAAATGATGGATGAAGAGAGAATTGCAACGAAATTTCCTGCACTGAACATTTGGATAATAAAAAAAAAGTCCTTCGATCGTTTGGTTAACTTATTCAAAAACTCTCTTGGCAACTTAAGGATTTTTACGTTTGGCAGCAGAATTGCAAAAAGGTCGTCTGTAATGAAACTTTTCCAGTTTTTTTCAAAACCGCCTAAGGGTAAGCTCTTGGAATTCAGTTTTCACACTAAGCGACGTGCACCTTTCTTTAATCAAACCAATATCTATTCCCGGAACTATAGAGTCCACCAGAATAAAGGACTAAATATCCTCTCTACCGGCATATCCCCAGCCCCAGCCCATTTCATTGCACTTCAACTTGTTGTGCCACCTTCCACCCTCATGATTCCATTTAACCTTCGTTCGATTGACTTCAATAACAATTGCTTTTAGCTTTCCTACAGACAACAAGATGACTTTACTCTCTCTACGTCTATACAATGCGAAGGACTCGTATAAAACATATTCTTCCTTCCTTCAAGTTGTTGTCTATGTGCAATTTCATTTCACTTTAAGCTACAGTATACGATAGCACAATCGATTGGAATGATACTCGTTCTTTCTGAAGGAGGTTTCTGCCTCTTTTATACGAGATAAATTTATTCCGGACAGCAAAGCTCTTGCTGGTCAAACAAACTGATGATGTTGTTCATTATTTAACATAATTCCAAAGCAAAACACATACGCCCACGGCCCACCCATTTTTAGTTAATTTTGAATAAATTGTATTGTTTACTAGTGTACGTAACATCCGGTCAAATTAAAGGTTATAACTTGCATAAGGTACGAGTACGAGTATGGTGTATGGAATTTGGATTATTGCCAACCATAATCAAAATGTGTATAGAAATATAAACCTTCCTATCCTCCCGACAGAATAGATGACTTTCTTTAGATGGCGCTACAGTTCGGGGTGAACCAGTGCCTGCTTCTCACAACCATTTGAATATGCGTGTTATAGATGACTGGATCATTTAAAACTAGTTCTGGAACTTTTCCGAATGTGTATCACGATTTCCCTTATTTACAAACGAAAACTACTCGTCGCTTAAGAATATTATTCACAAAATCTGGCCTCCATTTCGAACTGGGACAAAATCAGCAGACATCCGACATATGCTGTATGTCTTGTCTTGTGGCTTTAGTTGTTTGGGCTTCTTTGGACCGAGACTCAAGACTTTCAGAAAATTCACTAAGTTAAGGTCCCGAAAAAGCCAACGTACACTTCCAGCAAGAGATTTGTTGAACTTAGCGGAACGGACTGTGTCCGAACTTATTTGAAAAAAAAAGTTTCTACGTATTTTTGCATGTATAGTTACGAATGCTATTCATATTTTTACGAAACCCGAATTGTTAGCTAGTGGTGTGGTTTCGTAATTTGACCAAACATTACAAACAATCGCCTCCTTACGCTACACATCTGTTCTGATTCAAAAGCCCCGAATAGAAGCCAAGCAGTGAGTTTCGAACCCATATTGAATATCATCATCTACACTCGACAGCCATTGTTATCATGATGGGCCAACGTCAAAGGAAAAATCTCCAATGGAGCATAAAGTCAGTTTTAGGACATTCACGAGTCACGACATAAATAAAATGGCCACAACCATTGTCGTGTCGTGAATGGACGGCGTCATTGTTGGTGGGTGGACACGACAAACCCACTCTTTGGATTGAATTACCACTTAGCTGAAAGTCGAATGATTGAATGCATTCGATTTTACACTAAATTGAATTGTGTCAACGACCAGGACAAAAGAAGGACCTTTTTGACCACGAAATAGCTATTGTATTACATAAATGAATGAATTATTTAGAATCATTTTTTTTTTTCGTACTTATTGCGAACTAGAGCGAAGGAGGGTGTGGGTGGACCTGTGGGGGAAATATGGGATTGGGAGGTTTGAGATTTTTTTCTTTATTGATGCCGAATTCGTTGCCATTGGTTCTCAGTACCATAGGAACCCGAACCAGCCAAGTAAAGAAACCACACAGCGTTATTTACGCTTGATTGATGAATGTTTGTAATTTGAGTTGGGTGCATTTAAAGGAAGCACTTTTTGCAGTAGTATTTTATTTTTATGGTTACCATGGGTATTGTCACATATTTGTACCACCGCATGACAGCATGTCCTAGTATGCTGGAATTAAAAGCATCCTTCGTAATTGTGGTAATCTCAGAGGATGTTAAGCAAGCAAGGACATCTGCTCGACATTCACTATATGCTGTGGGAGAATATCCACTTTCGGGAACTTTTAATTGATTAAAATGGAATTTATGTCATTATTCTTCTTAAATTATGGCCGACGGGAGCGAGGGATGTACACAGGTTGTATAGTATACGAGTATGTGCACAAAAGTAGGTAAGTGCCATCCGACTCTACTGAGAAAATAGATTTTGCTTTTAAATTAGAACTTACAGTTATTACTTGTTCCAAGTTGTTTCAGTTTTATAATCCTTTTACATGTATACAGACATAAAGATATACATATCTATTTGCAAAACAATAAAGGAGACATTATGTACCTAGTCCTGCCATACGTTTTGTTACAAATTCAAAACGCCATGAAAAAAATACCAGCAAATATTTTGTATTCAGTTATTGTTTCATTTATTATACCATAATATTGATCGTTAGAAAAAATTTATTACATTTTGCTTTAACACGTGCTTCCAAACGCTGTGGCCATCGTTGAAGCTGCTGCGGGTAATGCTCCATTGAGGATTCCCAAATTTCTGTTAGGAGTCTTGCAGGACATGCTCTCCAATTCTAAACATAATGAATAATCCAGTGAACTCAAATCTGGACTTCCCGACGGCTAATCTTTTGCTGCTATAAACTCAGGAATATTGACCCTGAGTCACTCCTGTGTGGTTTTGGTTGTAAGCGCTGGAGCAAAGTCCTATTGGAAGATCCAGTTCTTTCTAGTAAATAGAGTATTGATCAAACCGCTCACTACACCTTCTAGCACATCTTGTTAATAAAGTTTTGCTACCTTTTTCACACCTTTTCCGCAGAAATGGAGGGATGTGACACCTTAGGGAGAGACGCCCCACCAAACCTTTATTGGGGGATGATGGCCACTTTGGACCTTTGGAACAACTTGGATCGCTTCCTTAGATAAATTTGGTTATTTGGCTTGTTAAAAACTCCTTTCGCGGTAAAAATGTTCTCATTCGTAAACAAAATGTTTTCATGGCCGTTGTCCGCGTATCACTGCAAAAGTCGCTTGTATTTGTCCAGCCTAATTTTTTACAGGTTATGAGTTAAAAGATATCCCTTTTACCGATGATAGGCTGTCATGTGACGACTATCCCGATTCAGCCTAGACGTGGTTCTGCTTGATACATATATCCAATTCCTTGGAAATAATTTTCTGCTTCCAGGGAAGATTTCTGCGAATTCGTTCACGCACCGCTTTTACCACCACACTCGTTTGAGCTACGCGCGGACGACCAAATCTTGGCCTGTCCTCTACTTCAGACAATTGGCCGAAGCGACCAGTAGGCCGCTAAATGAACATTCTCGATATTCCGAGTGATTTTAACAACTCGAAAATTTGGCCAGTATGCTCTTTCCGCACCTATGCAACGCGATTAGATTCTCTTTAACGCCCTCTTTTATAAATAGATCGCGAGCTTAAACTGAACTGGCTAGTATTCTGTAATAAATCAATGCGTGTTTTGTGTAAAAAGTTAACTGTTCTAATCCGAGAAACATTTTTAAGCAATGACTAGGTATATATGTATGTACCAGATTCCGCCAATCGGAGGTTTATTATAAGATAGAGGTAAGGTACCACCACGCAAAATATGTAGTCAAATGATGAAAGTGGTCGTAAATAAAGAATAACTTTACTTAGCGAAGAACCATAGCATTCCATTAGAATCATTAGAAGATAAAGTAAAGTAAAGTTGAAACTTCACTGCTTCATATTTATTTAATTGTATTCATTTATTTCTTTAATGAGTGTATACAAATAATCGTTATAATATTTTTCATATTCGTATGTCTGCATTTATAGTATGTAGTTTCTTTTTATTATAATTCCTTAATTATTATTAAATATTTATTTTTCCACCTTCTTTATTAATAATTTAGCATAATCTCTCAATTTAATATTTATTATTAATCAACAAAGTCAACTGCTTAACATAATAAACATCACTTTATATTAGTAAAAACGGTAATATAGTAGATAGCATTTTATTGTGAACGTTAGTAATTAAATAATTGTAGATAACCAAAGAAACTTTATCTTTCATTAAATGTCTGTCCAAGGAAATTACAAAACAAAGTAATAGTTTATATTGAAGTATAAATATTTCAATGCAACTTGTTTTTGGCGTTTTTTTTTTTTTTTTTTTGACAATATTATATTCACAAAAATAAGCTTATATATACTAGGTATATGTATGTAATTAAAACATAAATCCTGATTTTAATTGATATCCTAAATGTACAAGACAATTAATTAAAGAAATAAACGCGAGTCGTACTGATACTATTGTATGTAGCACACACACTTTACAATCTGCGTGAGATTTCCATACAACGGCGCATGCAACCGCAGGTTCTCGATTCAAAGCGTTCGATCGTGCGATATCGGTACAACCGTTGTCGTAAAGTTGCTAACACACTATACAATCGTCGCATACGACAGCAAGTTGGTCACGATTGTATCGTGTTGCTTTAAAAAAGAAATTACTCAATGCAGACAAACCATTAATTTCTAAAAAGACAAAACATTGAGACTAGCTTGACTACGATCATAAGTACGTAAGTTATTGTAATGCATGACTTCCATCTGATTTCTTCTAAAATGTTAACATTAGTTCGGTTTTTGTGAAGCGTTCTATCCTCATACTCATCTAGAATATTCAGATCAATGGCTGTTTCCTGTTGTTTCAAAACAGCAGCCATTGTCATACTATTCTGAGCTGCCTATATTCATTCTTATCCTTTATCGAGTTATTAATAAACAAACGCCATTTCCCATTAGTCCACCACATCATGTTCTTTTAAAAATATAAACAAAGTCAACAAAAAAAAACCATATCAGCAAGGTCGTCTTTTGTAAGGTTGTCTAACGAAAACAAACAATCAAACTCCGGGATGACCGACATATACATTCAACATTTAAGCCATTTCACAGATGTGTGCATGCATATGTTCTTCTTAATCTCTTCACCAAAATCCAAACGATTTCCTTGTGTGTAGTTTTTTTTTTTACATAATCAAATCCATATTAACAATGAATTGAACTGAATGTCGTTCCACATTTTTTTTATTGACAAAAAATATACATAAGCCATAATCTAAACAAAACACAGACGATAAACAATAACAGAGAATAAGAGGATGAACAAAAAAGAATCAATCTCAGACTAGTGCCGAGGACAACACAAAACTGAATTTATCTTTTTCGTTCCATGGATAGATGTATATATTTGTTTCCATTAATCTTATTGTAGGAAGAAGGACAAACAAAATAATGTAAGACTCGCCTGCAAGCGGTAAAATATGGTTTCTGTGCTTTTTTTTTCATCACAAGATAATGCAAATACCTGCGTACAATATAATATATTTGTTGTTTATATGTGTTTTTATAGTGTTATATCATTAAGCAACGAAAAAAAGTGTCTTTACCAGCGCACTGGAGAGTTTTACCGCTGCTGCTGGAATACAGGAATGTTAGTCTTTGCCTCGTTCTGTACGAGGAAGTTTTGTGTCACAGGTTGATTGATTGCCATTTGTTGGGCCATCGCCGATGTCATAAGTCCGCCTGGTACTTGCTGATTGCACATCATGTCGAGTGGAGGTGCAACGGCTGAGGCTGTTGACACGGGTGATGGAGCATAGCCGCCACCAGCACCACCGTTCGGAATCGGATACTGACGCATTAGAAACGCCTGCTGTGGGAGGTATTGTCCGGGAACTTGTGCTGGCACTGAGCTTGGATGGGGACCACTAGTGGTTATGGGGTGCTGTATATGTTGTTGCATCATAGGATGCGGTGCCATTGTTTGTTGGGGTTGAGTAGGTAGTTGTTGCTGAGAAAAATTCTGTGTTGTTTGATGTGGCTGCTGATGCTGTGGTGGAGTATAGGGCTGTTGTGGATTCGGCTGTGGGTTGTTGTTAACCGAGACCTGTGGGGGTGTTGGCTGACCATTTTGTTGTGGTGAATTCAACCGACCGTTTTGAAACTGAACTGGAATCATTTGTTGCTGTTGTGGTGACTGGGACGGATGTTGCATATGTGGACTGTATATCATTTGGCCAACACCACCACCACCAGCAGCAGAACTGCTTACAACAGGAATATGTCCCGGAACACTTGCTGGAGGCTGCGTACTGGGCTGTTGCATGTTCGATATACTCATCGAGGGATATTGTTGAGGAAGGTGATAGTTCTGTTGTTGTGGTGGCATAAATGAAGGGTATGGTCCGGGTCCATACATTTGTTGTGGATTATAACCGCCCATCGGTGGCATGTATCCAGCTGATGGAAATGCTGCTCGATCATCGCGCATTAGCGTATGGTACAGGTTAATAGCATCTACTAAGTCACTCGATAGCTGTGTTAGCTGGGCATGCTTACGATCAACGCGTTCCAATTCAGCGTCAATAAGTGGACCCATCTGATGTACCTCGTGTTCGAGACGCAACATTTCTTCAGTATCCTGGGATGAATCCTCGGGGTTAGCTTCGTGTAACAAATGCAACAAACGATCGACTTTTGGTTCATCAATTTCCGCAACGTAGTTGCTCTCCTCAGTCTTTTGATCTTCATTTTTGGTGTTCGCTTCATCCTCGAACTGCACGGTCTTTTTGGATTTCTGGTTAATATCGAGGCGTTCGGGTTCGACGCTCAAGTCGGCCGTTACAAAATTCGATGGAAATAGCCCTTCTCCACGTTGATTGTACCCCTTCCACCAGTTGGGATCACTGTCATCGAGCACATGAATTATCTCTCCGGCCACGAATGTCAATTCGTTTTCTTCGGCAGCTTCAAAGTCATAAAGAGCACGTACTTTTCTAGGTTCTGGTTGAGAAGTTGAGGATGTAGCTGAAGTGATGCTTCCCAAAGAACCGGAGGAACCAGAGAATGCTGGATACAATGATGGCTATTTAAAAGAAAATGGAAGAAGTGCATTAAATCCGAACAAAGATTAGTAATTTAAATGCTTACATATGTAGTCACAGCTGTGGTTAGCTTCTTGGGACTACTTTTTGCCTCTTTCAGGGAGAGCTCAATCGCCTTGGCAATATCTTCTTCCTCTTGCTGACTGCTAACAACATTCGGATCTTTTAATGCTGCAATAGTAGTCGCAGATTTTGGAGCTTTCTGCGCCATCTCGGAAAAATCAAGTCCTTCGCTTTTTAACTTCTGATAGAGTGACGGAATCAAATTTAATTGCGGATCAGCTTTAAAGTCGTTCTCTGCCCAGTTCTTAATAAGTTGTCGCATTTTCTTAAATAATAACAAAGTTAAATAGGTTTCTTACCATTTGGAATAAAAATGCAAATCAAATGTTTACCAATGAAACTTGCGGTTGAGCCTTTGACAGCAAACGCCTAAATTCATTTTCGAACTCTCTTGAAGCTACCTCCAAATGAAACGGTTTTCCACAATTATTAGAGCACGCGTCCAACAGAGTTACCGCTTGAATAACAACATGAGGATCAGCGTGTCCCATACGTTTCATAATTGCCTTCAAACATTCTTTGGCATTTCTTGGATTCGATGTGACCTTGTCGCATACATCTAATATTAGGGTCCAGTCCTCGTTTGTGTTCTTCTCACTTGTTGCTTTTTCTGTGCGAAAAGTTAAGAATATGGTTAATAGAACACACAAATATGTTCGGCTTCTATATAAAGAAAAATGCAACGGACAGTAAAATGATAAAAAAGGACAGTTTAAGTAAACAGAAACAACATCTTTTAGGTTAGGTTAGGTTGAGAGGGGTTGAGAGGGAATGAGAGGTCTATCCATCCCAAGACACAAGGCACCAGAGGGGGCCATCGCGGTTTCCTAAGAATCCATCCAAGGATGGCACCTTAACCGCCACGATTTCCTCAAAGCATTTTATTACCCTGCTAAATTTTAGACCGAGTCTGTGGTTGATTCGGCCTACTTCATCCAGTTTACTAAGGTAGGAACCTTAAATATTTCTGCGATTGCGAGCTATAGCCTGACATTCACACATAATATGTGCAATATTCTTTGCTACACCTACATACATATGTACGTATATAATTACAGTACCTGCAAATATCTGTGCCTATGACTTGAGTCCAAACCGCTTGGCGTGTTTGCCCAGAAGGGGAATGCCCGGAAAATATTCCTATAGCTATTCTCATTTGTGCCCTGCTAAGTCTAAGGATTTCACCGGTCCTTTAACGGTCCAGCTCAGGCCAAAGTACCATGCAAACCTTACGATGTTAGAACATCTATGGTCAGCCCTTCCCGTAGTCGAATCCTTTACCTTTAATTTAATGCAGCAAAGTGGTGGAGCAGATTCCACCGCCTCGGATAGTTGCAGCTCCCCCCATTTCATTTCAAACTCATCGAGAAACTCGTTGCCTTCTATCCCGGAGTGACCAGGCAGCCAACATAGTCATACCCGGTTCTGCGTGCATAATGCAGTAAGCATTGTGCGGCAGCTCCTGACTAGTGCCGATTTGATAGTGCACGATTCTAGCGCCTTCAGCGCAGCTTCGCTGTCGATGTTAATATCAATATCCTTACTGGATATTCATTTCATATTCAGAAGCTCTGCAGTTCTAAGTATGTACGGCTAGAATTTCTGCCTGAAAAACACTGCAGGTATCAGAGTCTTAAGGTCACGTTTAAATCTAGTTCCAAATACAGGTAAATACCACACCCCGTCCCGCTTGTTTTAGACCAGTCCGTGAAAACTGCAGTGTGTACATGCCGAGTTACTGTGCTGTTTGTCCACTTTTCACGCACAGGGTACAAGGTTCTTTACGGTGTGCTAAAATCAAGTGTGAAGAGGTATCATCCGTTCTTATTGGAATATCCATTTGGATTCCTGTAAGAATAGTAGTGTCCTTTGCCCCTATTCTGGAAAAGACCTATGCTGGTGAGTCTTAGTGCATTACTTTTCGCCAGTTGCCTCAAATGCAGATCGATATGCAGCAAGTAGAGGAACATGTTCAGTGCCGCCGTGGGTGTTGTGCGAAGGGCACCTGTGATGGCAACACCAGCTGTTCTCTGTACCGCCGCTAATATTTCCAGTGTCGTTTTCTTGTTTGCAGCTTTCCACCTTCATAGCATAAATTTTTTTAAGTTTCCGGATTAAAATAGCTTACGTAACAGAACACTGGACAGCCACTTAGTGTAATTCTCACAGTAAAGCTACCTTAACCTACACTACCATGAAAATCATATAGTACAGGGAATCGAATTACAATTCCATCATAATTGGACGGTAGAAGCAAGACTATTGTCTGTAGAT
The DNA here is from genome assembly GCA_949775065.1 of Brachyopa scutellaris. Classification (NCBI taxonomy): domain Eukaryota; kingdom Metazoa; phylum Arthropoda; class Insecta; order Diptera; family Syrphidae; genus Brachyopa; species Brachyopa scutellaris. The sequence goes on along the minus strand of OX459112.1, from coordinate 182,127,515 downwards.
ACGACGTATAATTATAGGCTCTGAATGCAGGTGAGACGACAATCCCCTTTCTGGATTTTATTCCTAAGTTATTTTCGTAGCCTAAGATGATGAAAGTAAATACTAGATGACATTGACGTGCCTTTCTTTAAATAAATCGAAGTTTAATATTTTTGCAAAGCTTTATATAATTTATCACCTTCGGCTGCGATTAAAACAAAAGCAAAGGAAAACGACAATAACAAAGAAATTTAGTTGCTTCCACTGATTGGTATTGATACTGGATTTGAAAATTAAGATAATACATCGTCAGAGACTGATAACAATGCCCTCAACAGTTTAGTGACTTTGTCATGGATAAAGATGAGTCACGCGATCGTTTATTATTTAGTATTGCACTCAAAATTCTAAGCCGAGAGGGAAGAACGAAGAAACTTCTTCTACCTACAGAAAATAGCACTTTAATTAATATTAAATAGAATTATCACAAATTTGCATAACATGACAAATCAACGGTAGTGTAAAAAAAAGTTGATTGCACAAAATAAAGCTAGATGAAAATCGATAAACATATTTTTCTACAGCGTTAATTGGCAGACAAATGGCGAGCAACTTGTGCCCCAATAATTGATGGTGGTGAGCCAACCCACATATTATTTTCCAATCCGGCTCCAGCTGGTTACTTTCCTTTTGTCTGACGGAAATTTTTTTTGATTTTCTTCGTCGACAGGCGGACGTCGTACTTTTCTTTCTTTGTAAAACTTACCAATGTCAGCATCAAACGGTGTCGACTGTCCGAAGAGGCCCATTTTCTTGATGTTTTTCAATCGACTATCATGTAATTCAGCTCGATGGCTAAATTACCTGTTTGATTTAGTTATTTGGAAGAATCTATTAATGGGGATATTTGTTTTCTTCTGGATTTTGTTTTTTATTTTTTGTTCAATAGAAAGAAATCTGTGACGATAAAAACTTCAGCGAAATAAATTACAAAAAAGTGACTAATGAAAACGAAACGACACTGAGCTGTCATCCAATTTATAGGAGAAATGGTGCATGGAACTAGATGCACTGTCACCGAGAATGAAATGGAATGTATGAAATGGGCTTAAGGTGACACTACATTCAGAAAAAGAAAGATTCTTGATGAAATTAGTAAATAAAATTAGTGCTCTGAAATTAATACGTTCGCCCGCTATTTAAATCGGTTTCTCAATTGCAAGGGCGCTTGGCTCCTGAGAATTAATCTTAGAATCTGTAAAAACTGACTTTCTTTTTTTCGATCATTTAATCTTAAAACGTCGCAAATACAATTCAAAGACCAGCATGATCCATACAACTGGAAGGAAATATGGAATACTCAAACATGTTCATTTACCTCACCTTACTGCGTTTTGTTATTCATATGAACTATGAATTAGATAACAAATTATAAACCATCTAAAGAAATTTTTTTAAGAGACAGCATTAAGGCCCCGGGCCATAGAATCCGTTAACCCGTTGTTCCTTCATTTTCAAGTGACGGCTCGATAAAACACACGCATTCTTATGGCCCATCTTATGGCCCATAACCAACGGATGCATCCATCGATACTTTGTCAGTACTCACATTCCCGCATTTGAGTTCACACATTCACATATTGAAATTCACAAATTGAGATTATGCATTTTCATTGGTGGCAACATAGAGAGAGTGAAGAGAATCGTTTGACATTTCTACGTAGATATGTGACGGTTGACGGATGACGGATTTTATGGGACTGCTCTATCCGCCAATACTTCAACTTCAACTTCAAAGTACAAAGGAACGAAGTCGACGGATTCTATGGGCCGGGGCCTTTTATGAGATTTACCAACATAGCAATAAAAATTCAAGTAACAAGTGTAAAAAGTTAATCTAGCTAAAGTGGGTATGTGTGCGCATTCTTGCCCAACTGTGGATAGCAAGGAATGCGCAAATTTTTTTGCTAACGTCATTTGTTTTGGTATACATTTAGTGACATTTATGAAAGTTTGCCCGAATTGTGGTAAGTGAAGGGCGAGTCATATGAGGAATGCGCGTGCATGCATGCTGGTGGATAGCAAAATAGATTTGCGCAAAAACTTGCGCAAACCGAAAATTTTCGAATTCTTGCATGCCTGTGTATATATCCACCTTTAGCTAAAATAAATAAAAGTATGGAATTCCACAACCACCAATGCTAAAATCCATTTCATTCCACTTCCATCGATTCACAGGCACTTCACCCTTTGCAAAAGTCCACTTTTCATTTTGAAATTAACCAATTTATGACATTTGAAACGTCATTGGTATGGAAAACAAGAATACAAATTTTCCATGAAAATGTCTACTGGCCAATCAATGTTTTTATGAGTTTTAATTAATTTTCCTCTCGAACTTAATTAAATAAAAATCAAAATTCATTTGATAACACAACACAATGACATTCGTGCGTGATCCGTGCGGTATTGTTTGTTTATTGGTGACGTACTTGGCTGTTTTTTACGCCGATTATGTTGTCATGCGATGGATTATCCTTCAAACAATGCAAACCAGGTACCAGATCCTTTTTCACTACTAATGGCTTTATTTGATGAAAAGAAAAAAATACATTAAACTTATTTCCTTAGTATGTGGGCTCCACTGCATGTTGTGCTTTTTAATACAGTGGTCTTCCTTTTGGGTATGTCACATTTAAAGGCGGTACTCTCCGATCCAGGTACTGTACCACTCCCATTAAATCGGTTAGATTTTTCCGATTTACATGCCAATCAAAAAAATGGTTCCGGCCACGACCACGGCGAGTGGACCGTATGTACACGATGTGAAACTTATCGTCCGCCAAGAGCTCATCATTGTCGCATCTGTAAACGATGTATTCGACGAATGGACCATCACTGCCCTTGGATCAACAACTGTGTTGGCGAGCGTAATCAAAAATTCTTTTTACAATTTCTAGTCTATGTGGGAATATTGTCATTGTATTCGGTTGCTTTGGTGCTCGGATCATGGATATATCCATGCGAGGAATGCAATACCAATATTGTGGAGTCACAAACGAGGATGTAAGTATTTTTTTTATGTAATATGTCGTAAAGATAGGAGTATGACGTATGAATAGCAAAATAAAACTAAATTCGTCATTTATTTCAATTCTCTTATTAAATTATGTTAATTTCATTGTAAAATGAATTAAGATAGGTACTATGCTAAATTCTAGTGTTTTCATATAAAACTAAATGTTAAGAATCGCTACAATATGTAGATACATATACGATAACGATATAAGATACGATAAGGGTATTTCTACGTAACTAGTCGGTAAACATTTTACTTTTTGGATATATTGAGACTATGAATGAGATCAGTCAGATAACAGTTTGCTGACTAACGAAACAGATTAAAAAACGTTGCAAAGTTATCTGGCCTTGTAAATCTTTTATTCGCCGTATGTGTTTAGAAATTGCTTAAGCTTACTATTTTCATTTGTGTTTAAATTATTTACAGGTTACACAGCGTAATATTACTCTTGGAATCGGCGCTTTTTGGCCTGTTTGTTCTCGCCATTATGGTCGATCAAATGCATGCAATACTCTACGATGAGACAGCCGTAGAAGCCGTACAGCAGAAAGGCTCATATCGACAGAATCGTCGCAAGCTAAATCTATTAGCGGATGTATTTGGGCGCGGTCATCCAGCCTGTTGGCTGATGCCGTGTACGAACTTCAACACAAGAAAATATGATGCACCACTACTAAGTCATGATGTATAAGAAAACAAACAGGAAAAAAACTGCTCTGAACTGATTTACCAACTGGAGATTCCAAAATCAATTGTTAACTCCTTCGTGTTCAGGATGCTTTCTAGGTGCATATTGTTATATACATTTTTCTATAATGTCCTTTGTCTTGTATTGTACTAGAATGAAGTAGGAAAAGTAATCATAATTATTATCCCAGGAATATTGACTAAGTAGATTATGAGAGGCTCTTCTTATAAATCTCCTGCATTACTAAAACAATTGTAATTATTATTCTTTTGTAAATAACCGGTTTTATATTATTTTTATGTTTTCTTACTTATAATTTCCAAAGTATTTAATGTATTATAATATATGTAAGGAAACAGACTAGTTGTAAACATAAGAAAATCTGACTTTATTTTTTAATTTGGTTTTAGTGAATTTTAAATTAAATTTTCTAAGTCGAAAAGGATGATTTTGAAAAAGAGGATTATAAGAAATGGTGAAAAGTAGGTCTTGATGTCTTTCAGGGAATATGGAAATCATTGGTATTCTATTTTATAGTTTATATGCTTTTACTTCTTCCACCATTTATAGACATAGACAAATTGAACAACATTTTAGATAATTAAAAGTGAGAAAGCATATGATATCAACAAAGTTAAGCCCCATCTGTTTTTTGCCCTGAATAAGTTTAGATGACGTTCTTTATTTTGCTTAATGTCAGGATCTTTTTTAATGTCTTATAGACACTTGCAGCTGTGACCCGTTTATCAAATTCTCGTTTAAAGCAGCGCATCCACAATAGTCGGCATATTTTAAGGTTAAACGGTTAAGTTGAAGAAACAGCAGACGTTCCTAGCAGCTGCCTGGAAACTCACTAAGCCACTCAAAAATTAGTCGAATCAATTCACCAATTGATAGAACTGTTCTAACTAACAATCCAACACAGCATTCAATCAGTAGATCTCGAAGTTGATTCACTTCTTTTGAATTAAGATCCGAGAAAAGTTCATCCAATATGGAAATAATAGAAAACGTATATTGCGGACAGTGAACTGCTCTGGGTGAGCACCGTGGTGGTGGTGATAAGTGCGTTGGACTACTACGCCATGCTGCCCGATTTCAATTCCAGCAAACACCTAAACGTTTTTTCACGGTTCCACCTCTTTCGAATGTCTGACAAGCAATCAAAGAGTATCATTTGCTTCTCAATTCGTCGTTCGGAGTCGGCAAAAAACTGTAGGTCCCTTCCATTGGTGCAAAAATTTAACACGCACACACAAACGGTTGCGAAAAGCAGGCCCTGGTTCACCCGGAGCTGTAGCACCACCTAAAGTAAAGAATCGCTCTGCGTACAATACCTTTTGATATTTTTTCGATCAAAAATGATGCTGAATTTGATTTAAAACAGAAACTGCTTCGGCTCCAATTCGAACAATTAAGTTATTTTCTATATTAAAAACCATACAACAGGGTTTGTTAGGTAGGATGTAGCTGTTTAAACACTACGAATACCTATGCATCTGCATAGCCTTATAAAGTATTTTTGGCCAACTCGTAATGTGTAGGTTCATGAACAAAGTTTAATACCAATTTTAGAACGTTTTTGCATTTTCGAGCTTTCTCTAAATGTCAACGACTTGTGCAATATGAGGCTTATGTATGTTCATACATATGTATATCTACAAATTCAAAAAAAATATTTTTTTTATACTCAATTTATTTTTGTGATTTGTACTTAAAAACCAAAATATACATATGTAATTGTAAAAAGTAAAAATTTATTTTATTATAAAACTAAAACAATCAAATGTTTAATTTTGTGCTGCGTCCTTCAATCTCCGTTTATAATTGTTTATTGTATGTATATTTTTAAAATTCGTAGTAAATTGTATTTGTTTTTAATTTTAATAAGCAAAAATCATCTAGCATTGCGCCAGCAGTGTTCTGTGAATATCACTAATTCTCACAACAAACAGAAAAGTATATTTGTGCAATAAAATAGATCAAAAAAACAAAAAGAATAAAACACCTGTGAATAAATGATGTAAGAGATAAGATGTCACTCAGTCGCTAAGAGCACGCTTATTTATTTATTTTATTTAGTATTATTTTAATTTATAGAATAAATCAGATACCTAGTTTCAATTGCGAAAACCCCATCATCAAACTGAGTACAGTTCCAGATCTCAGTTTGGAAAACCGATTTCTAAATTGTGGTTTCTTTTGTATTTATTAGATGAACAAAATTAGAAATATTAAGTAATCAATGTATATGTGTACCTTCAGATAGTTGTATAAATGACAAAATATTCATAAATTTATATATCTATGTGAATCTAAAATCAAAATGCTTTATAAATGTGTTTTGTCTTAGCAATGTGTACGTACATTTGTGTGTACAAAGAGAAAAATCAAACTATATAACAAAAAGCAAACGCATATACAACATACAATCACTGTATGAATTATTATTGTGTTTACACTTATTTTAGATTTAGTTTTAGGAAGATAAACATTACTTCTATGTCAAGCATTTAAATTTAAGTGGGAAATGATAAATTGAAGACGAAACAATTCGTGTAAGAACAACAAATATTATGTTTCATGTCTCAATAATCAAAAGGAACAAACAAAAACTCATCTCTTTTGTAAATCTCTAAGCAATTTGTGTTTTAATTTCGCGTCCATTGTTTAATCATTTAATGTTTCTTCACCATACATCAGTTGGCTAACGTTAAGGATATTATATTGTATCCTTTGCTGGGCCTTTCTTCGTAGTCGTATTCTAGGTCGTATGACATATTCGATGTAGTTACAGAGTTCTATCATCTTGGAGTAAGTTTGAATTCCTAACATCGTGAAGATTCAGACAAAGACTGATCACACGAAGTAGGTCCTTCTACTTCCGAGCTTTTACATTTATGTATGTTCAAAACCCAATTGAACTACAGAATAACAAGGGAGGATTATTCGAAACTTTTATGTTTGAAGTGTAAACAATTTGCTTTGTCGCATTCTAAGTACCAGGGCGGATACGTAAAAGGTTGCTTTATTGATGAGGTATTTAAGCATATATGTCATATAAAAGCCCAATCATAAATTTACATCAAATTGTAATGAAATGAAATGTTCTTTACATTAAAAGCTCCGTAAACGAGACCTCTGCATCGCGGCATCTACAATACAACGCGGAGTTCAACAAACTTTAAAACGTTGATAAATTTGAAATCCTTTTAAATTAAAATTGATTATGGCCAGTAATAAAAAAATGAGTTGAATCCATTTTTATCACAGCGATAAAAAAAACGATAAAATCTTTTTGGAGGAAATAAATTGTGTCTTAAAATAATTCACCACAGGAAGATTCAATACGTTTCCAGCTTTAGAGACGTTCTTTTCTCATTACATCCCAATTCAACAATTTCCTTCACTTTCACGTGCGCAGTACGAACAAAACAACAAAATAAAATGTCAGTCTAGACTAGACTTCCACTTACGAAAGCAAAGGCAAGTGTCAAAGGAAATGTTGTTAAGACTTGTGTTTGTAAAGTTTTCATTATAAGTTAGTGATTTTGTGAGTTTTCCAGATTTATTGACAATTTCAAGGATTAAACGTAAGTACAAACGTGTTCTTCCATCGAGTGGAAACAAATTTCACAAGAATTCTCTCATCTGTTCAAATCGTTCACTTGCCATATGTTGAAAACGGTGGTACCATAGCACAAACGCATCTCGAACGTGGCTGTACAATAACCCTGGGATCTCGTTTGGGCTTCAGTAGTGTATTCTGCAAAGACAATATGATATCTCCAGCTAAGGCATGTTGGCACAATAGAGCATTTGATTGGAAATTGCAATTATTGATGGCGTAGCTTAGAATAGACCGTGTCATTAATTTTACTAAGAAATCCTTATCGATCTCTGGAATGAAATTTATTTTATTAAGTCTTGATGGGTATGTAATTCGGATCCAAACAAACCTTGTAATTCCTTTCGAACACCCAGGATTTTGTTATTCCTGTGACATTCAATTGCAGCAAGTACCTGTTGTCCAATACCAACCGTCAGTTGTCGTTTGAATTTTATAAACAAGTGTTCGACAAAAATATGCTCGTCCCGTGACTGATACATACGTTGTTTTGTAATCTCGTAATTAGATTCATCATCGTCATCTATCACTACCGAAGTCAAGGAACCCTGGAAATATCAATTGGTATAAATAAGTATGTAGTATGTATTTGCTTCTAATTGGCTCGCATAACCGTGTGATGGAAACATGAGTTGTGTCGTGATAAAGAAAATGAAACTGATAGTACCTGGCTGATACATATCGAAAGAAACATGAAAATATCCTGTTTTGGTAATTAACTGATACTTACGTAGGGATAGTTTAATTCTTTTGCTCATAAATATTCGGGCTGTTGTAAATGATTAGACTCAGCTTAGCTAATAACGTGTAGCGCAACAAAGATTGTATAATTCATTATTGAAATACATACAACTTTCATAAGCTTATCTTCTAATTGTCTACTAAGTAATTTCAGAGATAAAAACCGAAACTACTTTTTAAGCTGTATAATATTTTTATGGCTTCATGTAAAGGCTTTCTCACCCACATTTCCATTACATTATGGCACATATAAAATAAAATATACAACTACCCTCCTCTTCATCTTATCATTCCCTTTCATTTGACTAGAAACCCGCACTCACTCGACCTTGAATTGCATGTTACTAGCCTACGAGTAAGATACAGAGGGGAAAAAAACAAAAATCTCAAGCCTCCTTAACACCCCTTAAGTTAATGCAGATGGGTTTCAATTTGAATTCATTGTAGAACGACGTCGAGATATAAATACGCATACATATATATATATATATATATACATTATGTATCTACAAAGTTTATCCGCAGTGTGTGGTCACAAATTCACACGTGACTTGAACGCTTAAAACAACCCCTTGTGAAGAAAAGCGGTTGTGTAAAATGCGGCGTGTATGTAAAGAAAACACCTCTTAATCGTAGGGTGGTACTCGTATAGTGTAAGTAACTCTTGCTTACCGCTGGAGTGGGAGACCTTTCGGCAGTTATCTTTATGTCTCTGGTCAAGGCATAGCTGCCCTTTCCAATTAAAGCCGAAAAACTGCAGAACGAAACAAATTTTAGCAGTGAATTTTTCTTTGTTCTTAACGACGAAAGGCTGATACGTTTCTGGTCATTACGACCGACGCTAAGCCCTCCATCAGAGGCAATGACTTGAGCTGCTCGCTGTAATAAATGCAGAGATTAGAAAATTTCAACAGATTATTAAGGAAAGCTACTTACTCTGAGGACGTATTGCTTCAAATCATTGAAAAGCCTCTGAATACGTTCCGAAAGTAAAGACTCAAGTTGCTTGTTAGAACTTAGATCTTTCTTGAATTTGGCCAAAATACCCTCTAGAATATATTTTGCCGCTTTATAGATACAGTTCTCTAAATCGTGTTCCAAAACCGAATTGGGATCTTCTAGATCTAATGCCGTATGTAGAGCATCATGGATATCCTCAGATGTTAGATTCTTTAAGTCGTCATCTTCAGACTGAAAAGACCATCATTTAGGGTGAGTCAGGTAGTTTAATGACGTCTCACCTTCTCTAGTGTGCGCTGAATTCTTCTTATCAAATATCTCCGCGTGGGATGCGTTTTCCATTGACGACGTGATCTGTTCTCGAGTTGCGTTTGGATTTTTTGCCATTTTTGTTTATATGTTGCCATGTGATTCTGTCAAGTAAAACGTAAGCTGGGATGATGACTAAAAATTGTATATATGTATGTACTTACGGCAATCCATTCCTTCATCATCTGATCATTTTCTTTGTTAATACGTTTTACATGTTGATGTTTAATTATTCTTTCCTTGAGGTGTGCCTCCCAGGACTGTCTGGCCTTTTCTTTGGCCTCTTTGTTGGCGTTCTCTTTGAGGAATCTTATATTATTCTTAAGCCTGTCCGATTTGAACTTCAGACGTTTCTTTAATGCTATAAGTCGCTTCCTCTGTATATCCAGGCTGACATTAAGGCATTGCTTGATCTTAAAATCGTTAAATTCTTTCTTGTGGTGTAGCAAGACTTGTCGAATTTCCTTCATAGCTTCAATCTGTTGCATTTTTCGCTCGCTATGTGCAATAAGAGCTTGAATACGCTTTGCCTGCATGTGGCTAAGTTCTGCTTTACGCCCGAGTATCTTTCCAATGCTTTTTATATCTTTCGTACGCCTCGCTTCGAGTTTTTTTTCCCTATTTGCGATCTCTTCAGCATGGGCTATCAACTGCTTATCCCGTTTTTCTTCGTTCAGTCTGTTGCGCTCCAAATGAATTAGAGCTAGATACATCTCATGCAACGGAACTCGATGCTCGTTAAACTCCTTTAAAGTACATATTACATCATTATTTTGCGTGATCTCGCCATTGTCTCGAAGACGCTTAGAACGAGATTCAATTAGAGATTGGATGAGAATTGGTCTCTTACTTACTTTTAAGAGTTTTTCGTTTGAATAGAACCTCCTCAAGTGCGGATCATGCAACGGATTATAGTCCATTTTAGCATTTAGACACACCGAATCGAAGTCATGCTGTTTTCTCTCGAACTGTAAAGATTACATTTTTTTGAAAAATATTTTTCATATAGAATCTCTTGTAACATACAGATCTGCCGATTTTATTCTTGGAAAATATCACCTGATTGTCGGGACATTTAAGCATGGGAAGCTTGGAATAGAGAGGAATCGACTCCCAGCCTGGCAGTGCATTTATCGGAAGTCCTGGCAGAGTTTCAACTTTCGATATTGCATCGTATTTGCTTTGCCGTGGCATACTTAGCAGTACCACGCGTTTCTCCATTGGGATCAGGACTTGAGGTGGGCTTTGACACACGACACGTTAGATTTCTTCAATATTGACACACAAAAAAGAACAAAAAAACTAAGCAAATAAACTGAAAATTTCGACTGTTTTTGAAAATATTTAAGGTGATCTCTATTTTTATAGACTCTACTCAGTGCGTGCTGTTTAAGTTAAACACCAATGGAAACGGACTTTTTGATTTTGCATTACTGGAAGAGGTTAGGAACATTAATTTCATTGAGGACTGTTAAGACTTAAGTCTCCGATCGGACATCGCTTCCCAAAATATATCTTCTGGTTTCTCTCAAAACTGGACATTTTCCGATGAAATGCATGGTATCCTCCCTCTCTGCCAAATAACTACATAGTAGGTTAGTAGGTTAAGTCTTAGGAGTTCGCCTCGAAGCCTTAAGACCATCGCTATTTTATCGATGCTGTATTCATCCCAAAAGTAATTCCTTTCAAACAAATTGTATATCGTTCTATGTAACGATCCTGAAGCTTCCTCCAAATATCTTGTTCTAGCCTGGACTTCGACTCATACGATGAGCTGGTACAGCTGTTCTTTTTAGCGCCTTACATCATCGTGAATTATTTCGATTCCACAGTCACGAGCTAATTCCAACCATTCTTTGAAGCATCCACTTCTGCTATCTATTGCTTGCAGTGCCGCTATTTTCGGAAGTCGGTAATCTGGCATGCTAAGAACCTTAAGAGCATAATCTACTTGGATTTTTAGCATTTCGGTGCAATACATCCCCATACTTGTGCTGCGTAGAAAAGAATGGACTCAGACACTGCTTCGCAAACTTACACGACTGAGACCATTTGGATAGTACGTCAGCGTTCCATACAGCTGCTTTGGTATTACTTTATAGATTCTGGATAACCTTTCCAAATTTGTGCGACATACCCATGCTGTAAAGCTTATAGAACAAAGCGTTGCGGTCCACTGTAACAAAGGCATAGAGTGTTTTATCCCGCAAGAGAAAGGAGTTCACGATACTACTCAAAACAAATAAATGGTCAATGGTAGAATATCCTGGCCTTAAATCGGCTTGAAATTCCTTCAACAACTTGTTGGCTTCTATCCACTGGTTTAGTCTGCTTTCCATCATTGCTGTGAAGATCGTATGTGAAGCATTTAAAAAAGAAATACCTCGGTAGTTAGCTGGATCCGCCGTAGAACCTTTTTTGAATTGAAAAAATTATTATTCTCTCCAAGAAGTTGTTGTACAAAGATATAAGTTTAAGGTGAAGTAAAATTCGGTCGGTATTTCAGAAGTGTTTTCTGTGTATTGAGCTAATGGATACATTTTTTTTAAGATTAGGGAAACCCCCTTTATTTTGCACACCGAACCTTAATTTGCGCTTTCCTTTGAAAAATATATTTTTAACCTCCAATCTTTCTTCCTACGATTTTGGCTTTGAACATTTATTTTTGAATTTAATTCGTTGACTACACTCATTAAGTCTTCAAACCTTATTAGAAATTTTATTTATTTACTCTAGCTGATTTAACATATCACTTTAATAAAATCAGTAAATAAGCCGGCTCCACACTAAAAGTAGTAAAATAAAAGTGCCAACAAGAACCCCCCTCAGTGTAAGCAACGTTAATTGTCACGCATTCAAAGATAGTTAAGTTGAATAATTGATACAATACAAACTACCGACCGACGCTGCCTGTCAAAACTACTTCCACCCCAAACAGGAAGGGTTGATACCCTGTAAGTCGAAAAGGGGTAAACATCAACTTGTAGTACCTCTACCTGTAGTTAGTATATATCTGAAAAAAAATCAACAGCAATGTATATGTATCACGTTCCGTTCTTTATCGGGTGTACACACTCGTTAACATAGGATTACTTATAAGGAGATTTTTTCAACCCCCATTTGAATGCTACTCTCCTATCCGTCCCCCAACGTTCCATTGAAAACACCAAACATCGTGTTTTAAACAAATTTCCCCCTGCAACCGTATGCGCGCTCTAGTTTTATTATTTTCGAATTTTCGAAGAATATTATGGTTTCCATTCTCTATTTACTGGGCTCTCACACTCTTTAAAAAAAAAAAACAAAACCAAAGAAGAACAACAAATATCAAACATAACAAATCCATTTATGCCAAATTTGGGGGGGTGTACAAGGGTTGTTGTTAACAGTAGCGAAACAAGTGGCGTAGATTCGATTGAGGGTTGATAAGGAAAAACAACAACAAATGGACTATATTCTCTAACGGTACTGCGCATGACCTACTAATCTATAAAGATCTCCATTTTTGCCTATTTTTGAGAGAGATGTTGCGAATCGGATGTTGCATTGTTGATATCAACTCCATTTAAAGGATTTGGACTTTTGAGTACATTTTGGGAAAGCTTTCATAACTTCGAGTTTTTTTTGTTTGCCTCTTTAAGGTGTTTGTTTGTCTTTTTGCAAATGGGGACTTAACAATGGCACACGTAATCGAATAAAATAATTAAGTTTTGCTTAATTTGGCGAAAGGAAAATGTATTTACTCGCAGGCAATAAATTAATTGCAGTTCTTTGGCTTATTTTCTGGCAAACTTTTATAAAAAAAAAAATTAATGTTTTAGATTGATGCCAATTGAGATAACCGACGACCCCTGGTTTAGGGTACTTTATCGTTTCTTGTGAACTCTCATATTGAACCCTTGGGGGTATTTTTCCCTTAATGTGTTTTATTGAGATGTGCGAATGATGTGATTGGAATTTGCAAAGAAAAAAAAACCAAGCAGGGAAGAGGCAAACGAAATGGCATATATGATAGGATTTGGTACGTGGTTTGAGGTTTTGCAAGTAAATGTTTACTTTTGCCGTTTTGACATTTCGGCGCAGGACTTTTTCACCAATTTAGAATTGAAGAGAGATTTTTATTTTGTTTAATAGCTATTTTGTAGGATGTTGTAGAAATCATTTATGTAATCGTGTAGGAAAAGCCCTGTTATCCACGTTAAAACCACTTATACTCTCATAGTCTGTGTCCTGCGATCTCTAAAAAGAGTTAGAAGATATTGGAAATGCAAGAATCACTCGCTTATCATTCTTGTTATATGGTACAGTTCGCAGATTTTGCCAAAGAAGGATTCAAATACCAAACAGGCTTATTATCTAAGAAAAACTTAAATTCATTTTTTCCATTTACAAAGTTCGCTAAGTAACTTAGCAGTTGGTCCACTGAAAAGTGAAAAAATTAATTTAAGTTTTTCTTAGATAACATTTTTTTTCTAAAACCATTTTGGCAGATCTTTTGCGTAAGTATTTGCCCCTTACTTTATCAGTAACTTTTTAATCAACTAACCAACTTTCGTTTGCTCGCCTATGAACTGTATTTGCATTGATGTTCAAAATAGGCACTTTTACAGTTTCAGTTGAAATTATGTTCGGTTCTGTTTGGTTGAGGGAACGGATTTCTATATCAGTTCGACTTGAGGTTTAACAGTAGAGCCTCGCTAGTCCGGACACTCGCTAGCTCGGACACTTCAGTAGACCGGACACCGCTATATTTCGAGCACATTTAAAATTTTACCTCTGCAGTCCGGACAGAATTTTAAAATGCGTATATATATTGCTCTATTCTATGGAAGTATGTAACGACATATATGTAAGTACATTTATGTATGTTCATACAACTATGGAAGTTCCGCTAGTTGTGTTGCTTCTAGTCGGTTCTTGAATCCAGACATTGTACCGTTGTGATTTTACTCATTGAATGTTTAGGTGTGTGTCTGTTGATTTTTTTTATGCTCTGTTGTATTTCATGGCGAGCCTTCTGAGTTGTGTTAATTTTTCATTATTTTGAAGTTACTTTAATGATAAAACGTAGTATTATGGCCAGAATTGGCATCCTAATGGGATAATGAAGACCTTATACCCCTTGTTTATTTATGGTAACAAATTGACGCTGATTCTTCGCTTTCTGATTTAAATAGAATTCATCGCATAATTAGAAACATTGATCCAAATGGTAGCACATCTATATATGAAATAATAACTGGTCAAAATGAACTGTTCTACGTGTGTGAAAAGCTTTCGGTTGTCCACTTCATTTTATTTTTTCTCTATAGTCCGGACATTTCGCTATTCCGGACGGAGTCGAAACTTTATGTGTCCGGACTAGCGAGGCTGTACTGTATTTGTAAATGGTATCCTTTATTTTTTTTGAATTTATAACTTTTTACTGTTACAATACTCATTTTTTTTTTTTTCATTTTTAACTGTTAAGATACTAAGCTCAAGGCATTGCAGTAAAGTGATTTTCTGCACATTATATAAATACAAACTTAAAGAAAACGTTTGCTGCCATTATTAGACTGCATTTAGAATCCAAGCTATCTGCAAATGTCCCGTTTTGCAAGTTTTTTTTTTGGCATTAAGGCTAGTACGGTGCTCGCGCTAAACTAAATTTCCGTCAGTCTCCAAAAATTCACATGAAACCGAAGATAAATGCCAGATAAATTTTGTTTGCAGACCTGGTTGTAGAAATTGATAAATTCACCCTTGTCATAAACCTTTTCTTTCTGTGCTCCTGATTATTTTAATTTTTTCTTTGACTTCCCCCGACATTGCCTTTTCATTTTCATACTCGTGCTTGAATAAACAAACAGCAGCAGCAGTATACATGCACTTAATTACCTCTTTTTACAAAAATCGTCGAAAAATTCAAACCGAATAATTAATTTTTGTTTTAAATTTCTATTTAAATTTGAAACGTCAAAATTCCGCCGCTAAAAAAATGTCACGGACATTAAATGGCTGGCTAAAATTCTGTGGAGACATATCCTATACAACAACCTATTTAGCGAGCATTTTAGCATGAGCACCGTACGCTCGGATAAAATTCCCAGCGGAATTTTATCTTTGCGTTTAGCAACGTCAAATTTTGTATGAAAAATTTAGTTTAGCGCGAGCATCGTACTAGCCTTTAGAAGAAAAGTTGCTTATATTTTGCACAGGCAAGTTCATGATCGTCGCTTAAGTTTTTTTTTTTTTAATTAATAAATGAAACAAATACACCATATAGCTAAAGTTTCTGAGTGTTTCCTTTATCTTTCTTATTTTAAAGTATGAAAAAAAATTACTTGAAGTACTAAAGCCATACGGTTGCTTATATTTTGCACAATACTGTATGTACTTCGCCCCACTGCCTGAGCTCTTTTCGAGAGGTTGTGGTTCTATTAAAGATGATCTCCGTTAAATTTGTTACACCCTTATACCCTTAATTCACGAATAATTCTCTGCTGAAAAGGTAAGCTATCTTAAGTCTATTTTCATAGTTTTTCAAGAGAGCAAAAAAACAAAAAACAAAAAGCAAATTTAATATGCATTTTATCGGCTTCAGATGATGTTGTTTTTCTATAACTCGGAATATAAGTTAGATACAAGGACGAGGATTAGAAACAACTACGCGCATCGAATTGACGAACCTTATACACTAAACTGTTAAAAATTCACTTAAGTCGACTTAAGATAGTTTACCTTTCCAGCAGAAAATTAGAGATTTCGGTGAGAGGAAAATGTTATCTCGAGATTTCGTCTAAAATATTTCGCTGAACTCTTGGATTTTGGCTCGGCGTAGACGTACTATAAAGCGACACGACTCAAAAATGAAATTGTCGTTTAAGATAAGGTAAGGTTAGGTTAGCGGGCTGTTGAGAATGTTAACATCCTCATCACACTAACATAGGTCCATGTGGATGTGGACCCATTGTGATACCCATAGTGTGTTTCCACCCGAGGTGATAGTGTCTGGGCTCCAACCAACCAGAAGCCCTAGCAAATTTCAGCAGGTCCGATGGTGATCCATCAGATAACTCGTCGATGTCTTCGAAGAAGAATTTGCCAAAGGCTCTATTTCTCAGTTGGCAGAGGTTAGGGCAGTGACCGAGAGAATGGGCTGTGTCCCCATGAGCCTCTTCGTCACGGCATCCGCTGCAGATATCATCACTATTTAGTCGTTGTTTTTTCATAAATATACGGCGTCCGCAGTCCTATACAGAACCAAACCTAGCTTCTCGCAACCATTTGTGTTTGCGTGTTATTTTTTCCACGAATAGAAGGGACCTACAGTTTTTTTTGCCGACTCCGAACGGCGAGTTCAGAAGCTTCTCATGGCAAATGATTCTCTTTGATTGCTTGTCAGACATTCGAAAGAGGTGGCAACCGTGAAAAACACTTAGGTGTTAGGCCCGGGCTGGCATTGAACCCGAGCAGTATGCGTGGTAGTCCAACGCACTAACCACCACGGCCACGGCCGCCACTGTAATTTTTTTATGTGATATCTTAACATGTCGTGGCCAGTTAGCACTCCTATCAACAATGACAGCGATTTCCTGCTTCTTAACCTTAAGGTTGCAGAGTGGAGGTTTCACAATACCATCTCCTTGTTCAATAGGGTTGAGTCCTTTCTGGCCAATTCATCCGCGACTTCATTACCTGATATTCCGCTGTGACCTGGGACCCTGCACAGTTTTACGTTTTGCAACGTGCATAGAACCTTTAGTTCTTTGCAGCAATACTTTACAAGTGTAGTTGTCTTTTAAGATGAACTTGAGGATTACTTGCGACACTGCTCGTAGATTTTCATTAAACGACTTGTACATATTTGATCTTGAGCCAGTCCTTAGTCCATACGTCTTTGGGTATTTCCCTTAGTTATTGAGTCGCATGTCAGTTCATATTTTTTTTTATAATCTGCATCAAGTCCTTGTTCCTCTACTTGCATTTTTTTAAACCCTTACTACTTCTTATAGGTTAGAAGCTGGTAAGCCTCCAGGAATCACATCTCACATCACATTTCCCTATGATTTGTGCAAAAATCCCAAGGTAAGTAATAAACTATTTAATTTTTATTTCTCACTGAACCCAACAATGTCACATAAAACATCTGTAGGTATGTATGTTATGTATGTGCACTTAGGCTCCAACTTACCACCCTAACCAAATTGGGAAAACGTATCGACAGATACGAGTATATTGTATATACGCTTTTCCACCATCAAACAGCTTTTATTCCCCACTCAAATTCCAATCCACCTGCAAAGACTCAATGAGAACTGAGAGAGCGAAAGAGAAACGCTTTTTCCGAACCAAAACGCAAAAACTTGGAGCACTCCACTGTAGGCCAACTTCAATCAGTTGTAGTTTATTTCCCGTCCGTGATGGTTAAAAACCGTAGCAGCGTTTCGTTCGTTTATTTTTTTCTGTTGTAGTGAACTCTAAATTTCCCCATCTCTCCACCTCAATTAATTTAAAAATATAACAAGTGAATAAAAAAAAAAAGAAATCACAACAACCCCATGCCATTGTATATTCGTTCAGTGTCTGTTACTTGTCGCATTGTTGTCGCCGTGAATCCATGGGATCCAATCCTTTCGAACAATAGAAACGCTTTTGTCAATTAACGCAACGCATAGTCAATGTTTTGCTTGGCATTGTTTGTGTAACCCAATATCGAATGCTAGTTTTAACCACACAATCGGGAGCTCTTGTGTTTTCAATGAATTGATAGAGAAGTTGTTGTCCTTTTTTTCGTTTATCCTCGTCTGGTATCACTGTTCTATTTTTTCTTCATCATCAACAATTGTTACATAAACACACGGTGTACTCCAAACACACCCTGAAAAATAGCAAAAATCAGGCAACAGCCAAATGGACATTTTTTTTTATGATACCAATAATAAAAAAGTGTTAGGTGAAGTGATTTAGAAAAAACACCCACACACAAACGCGATACGGTTTGATCCCTTTAGTGTGGGGGCGCATAGTGACCATTGAATTATTCCTGCAACAATTACTTATGAAGAATTCTAAGTACAGGTCTACGATATTGAAGATTTTCTAACGCCCATTAGACGCGATATTAAGTTGCGTGGAGATATCGTGCAGTGAAATAAGAATCCAACAGTGCATTAAATTTAAATTTAATAACTCCGAAAAATATCACTCAAATAATTACGATATTGAGGATGTCAAAGATATAATCTCAGCAAAGTAATCAAGAATAAATAATGTTCAAAAAATATTCCAAATAGTTTTTAAATCTGTGTTTTTCGATATAATATTATTGAATATCGTAAATGTGATATAATGAAAAACCTTAATATTAACCTTGGCAGTCTGAGTAAATAACTATATGCAACAATGTATACTCAATTCTGACTATCAGTGATCATATCGTATTTACGATATTTAAAAAAAAAACCTGAACTACGATATTTTCCAAACTAACTTTGGTGAAGAAAACAAATCCAAACAAAAACAATAACAATCCATGGAATGCCGTTTATGTATGCACCTACCCCACAGTGTTTCCGTTTTCTTGAAAAAATCGCTATAACATGCTCCCAGAGCATACGAACTCATCGCATCGAATTGAAACCAACGGTAGCAACGGTCATAGTCTAAGTAAACCATCGGCGATAGAAACATCCACCGATCGTAGTATCTCCCCAAAAGCACATATAGTGCATTTTGCACTTACGCACACAAACGCCAACTACAAGGAAGACGATGACGATGATGACGCTGCTGCTGCTGCTGATGATGATGATGATTACGAAAACACTGATTCTAATGATGATAATAAGGAAAGCAAGCGCATATGTGATCTCTCAAAGTGTATATCCTTTCAGGATAATGTCGCTGAAGTGCAACATCGTAAAGGACGTCGATTAAACGGTTTACAGCTTCCATTACATCCCTTGCAGGTGTTCGGTTGGTTTGTTTTGATTCTATTTGGTGTAGCATCATTTTGGGTGCTAATTCCATCATTTGCGAATGAGCTGCAAGGTCCTCTATATGGTCTTGTGTCAGGGTTATATATCGTGCATATAGTATCACATTTGGCAGCGCTGTTAATAGACCCCGCGGATCGAGAGCTACGTCGACTGCATCGTAACGATAGGATCGTGCCCGAATTTGACCGCGCGAAGCATTCGCATGTTATCGAGAACGGTCGGTGTCACCTGTGTAACATACGAACCACCAGCCAGCGGACGAAGCACTGTTCCGTGTGCAATAAGTGCGTTGGCAAGTTTGACCATCACTGCAAGTGGTTGAATCATTGCATTGGCTCGAGAAACTATGTAGCCTTCCTAATGTGTGTCGTGTCGGCAGTTGTAGCGACGCTGGTCATTGTGGCTGCCGCTATGGCGCAGATTGCTCTATACTATCTGAGCCCACAATGGCTGAGCTTTTGGTACATGGAAGCAGAGGTCATCAGCAAAGCGGTAGTTCAGGGTCCGTTCAATGAGACCACCCTGGAGGATGTAACTTTGAGTCATCAGAATGTCACCCTTTGGAATGATACGATGCTGTTTTTCAATCAGAGCCTGGAAAATGCAACAGCGATTGTTATGAATGAAACGACAACACCATCGAGTATAGTCAAGGAGGCTGTCGAAGCAGGTGTTGTCAATGGTATCGGATTTAGTGATACTATTTTCCTAGTTTTTATCGGATTCCTCGGAGTTCTAGCGGCCATAACAGCCGGCCTGCTACTGCATCTCTGCTTTTTTCACATCTACATTTCATTTCTCGGTCTCACAACATACGAGTACATTCGCAATCATCGCCAGCAGCAGCAGCAGCAACAAGCTCTCTCCACATTGCCAAAGAACGGAAGCTATACGAGCAACAGCAGTCCGGAGAGCAATAGCCCCGATCCGTCCAAGGACACTTGCAATCAAGTGTACTTCTGTTCGAGTCTTCGCCATCCAAACAGTTTCCCTGAAGATTTTCGTCTCTTTCAAGCCAAATCCGAAGATCGCCCGACAACACTGCACTGTTGCGAGAGTTCCCGCGAATACCATCAAACTGCCATGAAAACATATTACATGTGTTCGATGCTGGAGGAGGATGTAGCCACTACCGCCACTACTACAGCTGCGGCCATAACAGTCGGTGGTGATATCGAAGCAGTTGAAAAGTGCAAAACCAAATCGTTCCACTGCTGTTCGGAGTTTGCCCAGAGGCGGCGGAAACTCAGTGCAGCGGCGAGCAAGGCGACAATGGTTAGTGAAATCGAAGCATCTGCCACCACCCGTTCCTTCTTGCACTTCAGTGAGCAGTGCACTTTCTGCACGTTCCGTATAAAGACTCCCCATAAGGCTGAGAATGTAAAGACCATCTCGAAACACCATCGCTGGCGTCGAAAATGGAACTGCTGTTCGAGTGTACCCGACAGTCCTGATGTGCCGAACGACATAATTTCAACTATTTCCAGGGGTGTAAACGGTGCCGATGTCGAACAACAAGGCAACGGAGTGCTGGTGGACAAAACAAATCCCACCCAGATGCCAGTGCATTTCATAAAGACGAACGGTACCAACTTCAAGACTCCCCAGAGGCCACGCTTACACCGTCCATGGCCAATAGCTAGGTTCCGACATATGATGCGGATGATAAACAGGTACAGACGACCCCGCTGCCGACACAACGAACCGATGGCGAATGCTACACACCCGGCTCACCACCCAGCAGCAGCCAACATAAAACAAAATCAAATCCGGCCAATACCATACCCTCCGATGTATGAGAGCAGCAATTCGCGGTCAAATGATCACAGCAGTGTCCAATCGATTGAGACCATTTTGCCAACCTCGGTAATCCGAGACGAAGAGAGTTACACGACCTACAGCGGGAGTAATGGGCTGACAATGCCCTCTGCACCACCTCCAGCGCGACGAAAGATGCCAAATCCCACAGACTTGGATGAACTGGCGGAAACACTGGGTTTCTCGCACAGTCCTCCGACCTCACAAAGGCTGCCGGCGTTAAATTCCGTCTATCGACGACAACGAAGGAAGCACTTTTTACGAACGCGTTCGCCAACTTTATCTCCGATACACGAATCGGGTTTGTCAAATCCAACATCACCACAGCCGTGTCGTCATGGCATGAGTGCATCATGTTCACCAGGAGTAGCGAAGAGCTTGTGCGGCACCGAACTAAAGGCGTCCAATGGATCATTGAACAGTGACAGTGACAGCAGTAGTGCCACATAAAGAGTGTGAGTGTGATAATAGGTGCTTTAATTTGGAACAAAATAGTGTTCACGCTAAGTATGTATAGTTACAAGTTGTGTTGAGGATTTTATTTGGTTAAGTAGTAGGTATGTTTGAATTCTTGCAAATATTTAAACTGATGAAATATTAAAATCTCCGTCCTGGCATAGTTTGACTTAATATCAACGAGTTCCGTTCAACTAAACATACGATTTTGAAATTTTTGTTTTTTTTTTTTCTTTGTTCAGAAGGAATCTGTCAGGATCTGTCAGATTTTTATGGTACTCAACAACTTTCCGATTAACAAAGTGCCAACAATCGATGTACTGTCAAAGTGACGTACGTAATAAACATTAACCTACGAATAAGTAAACGGAAACTTGTAGAAAGCCACAAATGGGTATAAGCTGCAGAATAGCGTCACCTTCACTCTTAACTTTGACATAAGAAACTCCATCATGTCCGATCGTCTGAACGATTCTGCAATAAAAAAATCCCGTTATAAAATGAATAGTTGCATTGCCTTGCCTTCTAGTCTGAAAAGTTTGTGCAAAATTTGAAACAAAAGCCTAGGTACAGAAAAACGCCATTAAACATAAAAACAATCAATCAAATCCTGTTCCCGTACGAAGATTTTTTCGTAGGTTTTCACAGAAGAGAGGGCTAACAAGAGGGTAAGAAATTTCCCCATGCTGGGAATTTTAGCCCAAGAAATTTCTCTGGGCAGCTTTATGAAAACTGTCAAATCTGTCAAATGTCAAGCATTTTCCATTTTCTGTTGTTCAATGCGTTTCTGTACTTTTTCACACTTTTACCTCTATGTGAGAGATGTTTACCCCCATGCATTGAACTTTGAGAAATCTGTGACTTTTTGGTGCAAAAAGTACGGGAACAGACCTTATTAAGCAACAATTTTAACCAAATTATTTCACAGCTGATTTTTGGACAGCTGTTCTCGTGCATATATTTGTCGACGAATATCAGCCCTTTGAAGCGAATTTATTGTAGATAATGCGCAATTTTTGGATACATTTTTCATTGAATTAATATTTTAAATTCCTGTTAAGCTTTATCGTTTCGTTGTTCGTTTCTTTGCGTTCAATTCCACGAAGAATCGCTTAAAGCAGTAACGAAGCAAATAGGGTAGTTTTGTTCACTCGTGTATAACGATGTTGATTTATGCGAATAATAAAACTCTTCTGAAGTAATATAACGTATAGTATACATACATATACATATGTATTCTTAAATATAGCCAAAAGAAAAAACAAATTTACCTACTTATATTTTATTGAAAAAACGTTCTCAAAATCCTGCCACTGTTACTGACAGCAACAATAAGGATTTCTTGTTTTGCTAATACTTTGTTATATTTCAGGGTTGATTTGTATGAAATTCAATATAGGAATTTCCATGTAATTGACATTGAAGTAGGTCGAGTTTTGCAAAAAAAAAAACTCATTTCTGAGAATAATTCTTAAAAAGAGAATTGCAGTTGACACTTTGTCACGTTACTATACGAATTAAGCTATGAAAGCTGATTTAGCTGATTGTTTTAAGGTGGTTTCTTAGGAATATAAAAGTGAGTCGTAGAATTTTGATCGTTATTGCATTTTACTTTTGAGATTATCGGTTTATCGGTTTATCGGTTTTTGCCTGCTTTGTTTGAGAGCCTTGTCGAACGGATATTTTCCGTTCAATTAAATATACATACATACATATGTGCTGTGAAACCTCCTAATTGGGACACTCCAGGGGATCGACAAAGTGTAAACCAAATTTAAGGTGTCCCGATTTTAGGGTTGCTTCAAATTGGGCCAAATATCAAGCAATTCGGTGCCCCAGATCCAATTCAGAGGTGCCCCGAACTTAGTGTATGCATAAAGGGCGGTTCATTTCGGAGTTGCCCGAATTAGAGGGAGTCCCCATTAGGAGGTTTTACTGTATTTAGTAATGAAATAATAAAAACATGAAACCTTTCTTACAAATTTTGTAATTGTTTACATCAGCTTTTCAATTGGTGTTATAAATTCCAAAAAAAAAAGAATTAAATTAATGTTCTTTGCATTTATTATAAATGTTATCAAAAATAAGCTTTTATGTAGAGTCTGAAGCGTGACGAAAGTTTCTACAGTTATCTGTGTTGTGTCCCTTAATTTTAAAGTTACTCGCGCATAGGTGACGACTTTAGTGATATTTTGTCCAAGATCGTCATAAGCGTATCCGTATTTAAAGATCGTCTGATGTGCTACTTTACCGACATTATAGATGTCAGTTGACACTGTATATCATTGCCAAAGTATATCTTGAAATGATTTATTCAGCCTTATTTTGAGATTCGAATGAATAGTCAATTCATTCGATTGTGTCTATTCCTTCGAATGATTCGTATTTTGACATTCGAAGGAATAAAGTTCATTAACGGAGGATATCATGAAATAAACTTAGATTCGAAATTGCAAATGTATGAAGGAATAGAGTCTCAAAATAGAAATAATGAATGAACTTTCGTTTCGTAAAATAAACTCCATTCCTTCGAATGTCAAAATACCCACCGTTCGACTTTTTTTCGATTTCGAATGAAAACAAATCTCAAAATAAGGCTGATTATTTTACGAATACCCGTTCCCAGTTGGTATGACGACGAGCTCAATTTTCCGCCCAAAACGGGCTTTTTAGAAGCAAACTTTAGAGAAATCAAGTACATTCTCTTATTAGACTCCATTAACATTTTCCCATTCTTAAGAGTCACTCCTTTTAAACACGATCTACCTCAGGTCACAGTGTAAAATTACCCTCATATCTACATTATGTTACATTCGTTCATATCTTTGAGGCTGTACGCTTTCCGTCCTGTTTTTTTTTTTTTTTTTTTTTTTTTGTTTATTTGAATTTTTTTTATTCCAAACAACCTCCACCTAAAGAGCTTTTTACCTGATATTATCTATTGGATGTCTAGCTCTGGACCCTGGTTGACGTCTTCTTCAAAACATTAGTGCGGTTTTAAACAAAATGTTACAAACCTCGTTTGAACGCTTTCTTCTGGACAAAAAAGAGTTGTGCCTTAGTAGAAATACTCTTCCTCAACTAGTTCTTTAGCTGTCTTTTTATCAAAGTATTTGACACCTAAGCTTAAAAATTTCGTAGGCAGAAGAGGTACGAGTATGTATTGACATGTCTCCTTTTTTTCATTCTCTCTCTGAAAAATGTGTTTTTTCGACACACACTTTTTAAAAAAAATCAGGTTTATGAATTTATATATGTATCTATGTATCATCTGAATAAAAAAAAAAGATTTGTGAACATTTTTAAAATACCATAAAATTAAATATATTCTTTGTTTTATCTACCATCCGTCCTAGTCTCAAAAAAGACATGGTCTGATGAGGCTGCTTAAATACGAGTATTTCTTAGTTATATTATAAAACAATTTTTTTTAAACCATCCTATTGCACTCTACCGTTATAATCAAATAAAATCCTCAACAAACCAAAGCGTAGTAGCGCATCTTAATAAAATAATTCGCAAAATTGTAACTTAAAACTGAATTCTGTGCGTAAAACAAAAAAATAATGTGAGAAAAATACATTTTTGTAAAACCTAGTTTTTAAGCTTGTTCATAAGACTTATTTTAAAAAAGAAAAAAAATTCTAAAATTTGTCATGACAAAGAAAAAACAAATATTTTTAAAGAATAATAAATAGAAAAAAAAAAAAAAAACAAATAAATCATTGTGTGCAATTACTAGACTGTTGTTTACCGAAGAACGGCATTAGCACTAAATATACAAATAACAAAACAAAAGGCAACAAATCCGTACCGCTACTTTAGCTGAAAAGAAAGAACGAATGAAGTTGTTCTTGCTTCGCTGGGAATATCAAAGGCGATTATATTGATTAAGTATTACAGGCATTCATGTATGTGTACTGGAAAGGGATTATTTTTTAAAGCTTGCAAAAAATAAAAAAAATAAACTAAAAATACTCACACAACTTCTTAGTTGAATAATTAATGAAGTTTTGCCTGTCATAAAAAGGAAAGGTTAAAAGGAAAGTCCTAAGGTATGTTTTTCTTGGAAAATTCTGGTGGACTTTATTTTTGCAGGTTTTTCTTTAATTTCACTTGTAGATTCTGGTCAAACTTTATTCGATGATTTTTATTGCACGTAAATTATTTATTTTTTTCTTCACAGGCTTGATAAGCTTTCAATACACATGTGTGGTGGTATGCTACTTTATTTTGCACCCTTTGGTTGGACTTTATCTTTAGTTGGGTCATGGAGAATTCAAGAGAAAAGTTACTAAAAATTTGAAACTCATTGTACTTACCTATGTAAAGGGTGATTAGCTGGTTTGGTTTTGGCAACACTGGTTTTGACAGCTGACGTGTGTTTAGTACCTTGTGTCACTGTCAAACAGCTTCAGTTTGGTTTGCAATTTAACCATGGATCGTCTTACAAATGAACAACGCTTGCAAATTATTGAATTTTACTATCAAAATTCGTGCTCGGTTCGAAATGTTCATCGCGCGCTGCTTCCATTTTATGATCGGCATTCTCGACCTTCTGAGCAGTCTATTCGGAAGATTGTGACCAAATTTCGCACCAAATTTACTTTGTTGGACATTAAACCACCAACACGTTTACGTACTGTGCGTAGTGAAGAAAATATTGCGGCCGTATCAGCTAGTGTGACAGAAGACCGCGAAATGTCGATTCGGCGCTACCGAGCGATGATAACAAACTTTTTTTGCCCGAAATGGAAGTTCTTGACTTGCATGATATGTGGTTTCAACAAGACGGTGCCACATGCCACACAGCACGCGAAACAATGGCGCAATTGCGAGGCGAGTTTGGTGAACAGTTAATTTCACGTTTCGGGCTGGTCAATTGGCCGCCTATATCGTGCGATTTGACACCATTAGATTATTTTTTGTGGGGGTATGTCAAGGCTAATGTCTATAGGGACAAGCCCGCTTCGATTGACGCACTGGAAGCCAACATCCATGCATTCATTCGTGAGATACCGGCCGATATGTGTGAAAGAGTATGCCAAAATTGGACTCAGCGGATGGGCTACCTGAGACGCAGCCGCGGTCAACATTTGCATGAAATTATCTTTAAACATTAAATTGCAAGGTTCAAACTATCGATTCAAATAAATATTTCATTCATTTTTTCGAATTTTTTGTGTTTTTTTTTTAAAAAAAGTTCTCAACCTCTTAAAAAATCACCCTTTATGTATGTGTGTACAGTGGCGACAAAATAAATAGCACATCATGTAGTTTTATTTTTTTTCATTTGTAAAATATGCTTATTTAACAATTAATTATGTTAGTAAATTTTATGTAATAAGATACTCGGTTGCAATATTATCTAGTATAATAACCAAATAACACAGGTTTTCTCAAGTCAAAAATAAAACATTAAAATATAACATTGTTCACATATATATTTTAGAGGCAAAATAAAAAGCACAGTTTGATCCAATTCATTTCAAAATCTTATTAAGCCTTACATTTTAGAATAATCTAGTTATTATTTTACAATACTAGTAGCTAGTGCGGCAACCCTTATTTTTAATAATGGCAGCACACACAAGGCTTATTACCAATGGTAAGTGTTGACAACGTCCTAAGGGTATGCGTATGACATTCCAGGCTCGATGAACTTCTGTCCAAAGTTGTGCCCGCAGATCTGTCAATTTCGTTGCCCACATCATTTCACAGGTTCTCAAACGGATTGAGATCAGGGGACTGCGCTGACCAACAATGCTTCACAGATTTAGCGGTTTGATTTTCAGTGGTATTTCCTCTTCTCGATACGGAAGCACACCACTGCTCAGGATTTCCTTGTATTTAGTTTGGTCCATAATACCCTCAATACGATAAATTCGTCGCGCGTCGTACCATATAAGACCACCCCGTACAATGATGCTGCTATCACCATGTTTCAACGTCTTCAGAGTGTATTTTAGATTGTATTCCTGGTCAATGCCGCGTCTTACGTATTTATTCCATCAAATCTAAATCCATAAAGCTTTGATATGTCGGTCCACATAACATTTTTTCACCAGGTTGGTTCCTTATTTGGCAAACTGTTTTCGACATGAGAGATTACGCTTTGCCACCAATTATTATTTCTGTTAAGCAATTCGTCCGAATATATTAACGAGCAATGGCAACATTGGTTCTAGAGGTGGTTTTTCGTTGACGGTTTTTTCAAATTCTATTTTGGACCTACGCAACCCTGTTTTTTGGCTGTGGTTCATCACTTTTTTTTCTTGAACACTCTAATTTTCGCGCTATTTTAAATTCAAAAGCCTTTTATTGCTCCAGCCAAGCATACATTTCCTGGAGCCCTCTGTGGAATGTTTTCCGCGTTATATTCTACACTTTTGTGTGCGAAATGTAATAAGTTATTAAATTAACCTAAAGAACAATATCTGTCTTTTCTAAAAAGTACTTCAGTCATATTACAGTAGTCCCTCGATAATGTGAACTTATTAAAACAAGCCATTTTCGGATTTTAGAGTGATTCACATTACTGGAACTTCTCTTCAGTACTTACTTAACTTGTTCTTACACCATGCCTTTGCTTAAATTTGTACACCCAACCTTGACTATCTTTAAAATTTTGAGCTTCTTTAAATTGCAAGTTGAAGTGGTTTGCTTTTCGGCGGAGTAAATCTGTTGAAACTGGAACGTGGTTCTCTTTGCTTTTTTAGTCACTCGAACAATGCATTTTCCAGTTTGGGCATTTCGGATTTCCTTAGCGTCTTTCTTTTCGCTGGTCCAGATTCGGTTTGGTCCAACAGCTTCTTCGAATTTAATTTTATTCCTGTAATTATTGACTTTGACACACCATACTTTTCAGCTAATGCAAATCCACGATGTGCAGCATCTAGTTCGCGTAAAATTTTGCACTTATCTTTAATCGATAAAAATTGATGCAATTTTTGTTAAGATGTCATTAGGTACCAATTGAGCTTATTTTACAAACAAAACGAAAAAAGAAACACGAACCACACAAGACAACAACTAACTGAAAATATATAACCACGAACTGATCATATAACATCCATACCTACACAAATGGCAGTTGTTGTCTCTCTAATATAGCCTGCAGTTGCATTCACAACTTAAAGACGAGTAACAGTTATTTAGTCCCAAATATCGCACGCAAAACTAGCAAGGGAAACAAGAGAAATATAAAAACTTTTACAAAAAATTCACATTTTAGAGGTTGAAAATTTCGAAAGTTCACATTATAGAGATGGCAATGTAATGTTTTTCCGATTCACATTTTAGAGAAATTCATATTATCGGTAATTCACATTATCGAGAGACTACTGTAATTGGTGGTAAAATTAAATGATAGTTCGAAAGAAACAAAGGTGTGATTTCTAGACTAAGTTAAACAACTTTCACAAAATGATGTTTATTTTTTTATGGTACAGAAATTTAGAGTGAAAAATATGCCGATACTTTACAGTGCTGTCCCCACAAAAAAATCCCACAATTTTATTGCATATTCAAAACAAGTTATATGATCTAAATCTAAAATGTCTTGAACGCATTTTCTAAAACTGTGCTAATTATTTTGGCGCCACTGTAGTTAAAGTTTGCGCCGTCCCCGTTGCATTGTTCAATACGTACATACATAGGTTTTCATGTACTGTTTGAATCGGATTTTCGTGCACCTTCATTTATCTTTAGTTCCGGTGAATGATTCTTTCGACTCAATAATTTCTACCACTGCAAATGGGTTCTATATTGCGAGTGTGTAGGTTGGGATTGCATTAAAAATGGATACAAATCTCTTTCGATGTGAGGAGAGGATGCTTGTGTTTTTCGAAGAAATTGGTGAGATGTTTTTGAATGGGGGAAGATACATTTTTTTGCTAAGCTGAACTTGTTTGAAGTAATTTTTCCATTTAAAATGTTCGTATACATATATCCTTCAACGATATTGAGTGGTTGCAAAATTCTGGAAAGATAATATTTATCCATTCGAGTGGATTTCATAGATAATTCTACGAATTGCTGGGTTTAGTTCAGAGTTTGTTGCAACAAATAATTAAAAACACGTGTTTTTCTCTTGCTAATTGTGTGGATGAAAGCACGTAGAGGAGCTTTAATCGAATAATACGAATATTAATAATTAGCCTCGTCAAGTGGTTAATTATAGCGGTGTCATGCGATACTGATTGCATACAGAAATGGATTATGTAAGTCGATTGTGACCTGTTGTGGGCGACAGAAATACAAATATCTTTTATCATTTTTCTTATCCAGATTGTTAGATGCGCATGGTTTGGTTTTAAACTGGTTAAGATTTGTGGTATCTTCTTTGAGGTTATCTATTCGTGGAGTACTATTCTGCATGTGAATTCTTTGTTCCATACCTATATCCATATATCCTTTAAAACATATGTACAGTCGTTGTACTTGTCCGATTAAATCCGTCCTTAATGTTGCCTCAAGATACGAGTTATTCATATGTCCTGTCCATATACCTACATATATTCGTGTCTATTATTTTCTTATTTTCTGAAAATTGTGTATTTACTTCTTAAAAACATTTGCTTAGTATTGCCTTTTCTAAGTTCCAACTGCCATTTTCGGCATTTCATATAACAACCGGTTTTCCACTCAGATACTAGTCTTGAGCTTCCGAACGGTTGCTGGATTTCCATTTCCTTCAAATACATATATGTACTCGCAAAGTACTATTTGAATAACCGATTAAAGAATCCAATATTTGATAGAAGAGAATTAAAAGTAAATCTGAGCTTAAGTTGGGTTAAGATTTCTGTGTGATGGTGTTAAAGTGTTTATATTTAAACAAGTTGTTCCTTTCCAAACAAATATTTCCAAACGTGAAAGGATATGCCTACATACATATGTACATGTGTGTGTACATACACGCAGCTATCATAAATTTCACCTGATTTGTACCATGTCTACAGGAAGATCTATTACCTCCCTGATTGTAGTTTCAGCGAATAACTTTTCACAAATTCATTTCAAGCAGCAATTTACTAGAGTTAATTAACTCCTCCCTCCCCATGTTCGAAGTTTTATGTGACAAATTGCTTAAAGCACGAATAAATCTCTATAAAACGTACTTCACTTCGGAAAGTAAATTGCAGTACAAAGTATGATTTTTCTCTTTTGCAATTAACTATACAAAGTTCACTGTAATAGGTTAAGGTCAAGACAGTGAGAGTTAAAAGAAAGATTAAAAATGTTTGCACGTTAACCTTTCGCCGATTCCATTGAAAAAAAGACGGAATGGAATTTAATGGAGAAAAACAAGAAACACTCACTAGCTTGTGTCACGCACCTCTCAGATATTTATCATTATATCAGCTTAATTCCTTCCATTAATTATATTAAGTTTGTTAACCATCAACCATTGACATATTTGTCAAACATCATTTCCCACAATTAAACAAATTAATTAACTAAATTCGTTAGAACAGACCATCTATCCATTCTGATGTTGTATGTCCTTCAGAATCTTCTTTTTTGGCATATTGATGAACATTTTTTTTGGTACAATATTTTGCAAACAAAGAGAATGTGTATACGAATACGAATATGTGTAACAATAGATAATTATCTCGGGAACACTTTCCTTAATCAAAGTGGGGAAAGCAAATGGAAATTTGGTATCAAAATAAGACTGTGTCTGGGGATAGGCAGTGGTATGTTTTGTGTGAAATTATGAGCGTTTAAGGTGCGGTCCATCTATCGAAAGAACCATTAATAAATTATATAATAACTCAAAAAAAAAAAAAAGACAACGACTGGGTGGAATTTATAAGATTGTGTCCATATGGTAGGTCTAGCTGGATGATTCCTTAATCCATGGGCGTAGCCAGGAATTCTTTAGTTTTAACCATGTCATTGTAGGTAAGGTATTGGATTACATCACAACTTAATGACTAAGCATACGTTAAGTTAGGTTAGGTTGAAAGGGATTATGATGCTGAGCCATCATAAAACAGAAGGCACCATAATGAGCCATCACGTTCACGATTCCCTAGGACCATCGTATGAGGGTACCTAAACCGAAATCATTTCTGTCCAAACATTTAATTTCCCTGCAAATTTTTAAGATGTTATTGTGGCGAATTTGGCCGGTTCTTCCAGTGTATCAAGAAAGTAGTTCCCTAAAAAAATTTTTCGAGAACGAGCAATAGCCTGACAATCAGAAAGGATATATTCGATATCCTCCGATGTTCCTATGTCGTTGCATCATCCGTGTTTGAAATATCGATTCTTTTGGCATGTTTCCTTAAGAGACAGTGCCCGGTGAGTATTCCTACTAGAGTTCTTAACATTGCCCTATTCAGTCCTAGGATTACTCTGGTCCTTTTGCGATCTATGGCGGGCCAAAGAGCCTTGGATACCCTATGTGCTATGTCCTTTTATTTTTGACTATCTGTGGCCCTCCATACTTATGATTGCGTTGTTAAGTTTTTCCCTGATGCCGCATGATGGCGGTGCTATGCATGACTGAGCTTAAGGCGACTTGTTTCTTTCAGTATAGTTTTAGTCGGAATTCTTGATAATCCTTTTTACAACGACACAGGGTGGATAGATAAATCAGCTAATGGTCATCGTTATGTTTGGTAACTTTAACACATATTCATTGTCGAATTGTTGTTAGTTCGTTCGCGTACGCTCTCAAATTACGAAAATTTAAGAAAAGTCACGAAAACCCGCCTAATATATGTTACATATGAAAACTGTCAAATCACATACATTTTTCATTTTTTGTTGTTCAACATGTACGTTTATTTTTTCGTAGTTTTCCTATCTCTAAGAGCATTTCACCCCTGCTCTTCAAAATTTGACAGAAAACACATATTTGGTGCAAAAAGTACGCGAACGGACGGACCTATTGACACAAACACTTGACGTTTAATCTTTTAGACATTGCAATTAAAATAAATGCACGCATAGTTTTACGATTTAAATAAAGGTCCTAAACGATTTTTGAACAGTATTCATCTTTATCTCAGAACTTTGTCCGATCTGCCTATGATCTTATATCAGAAATACTGAGCTTTAGTTTATTCATAAATCATAACTATGTAGTCTTGTTTTCTACTTCTCCTTCAGTTGCTTCTTTGGAACGTGAACGATTAAACGAACTTTCACCACTATCGTGGAATCCGCCGGTTCGGAGATTCCCTTCACTTGTTCGATTCACTTTCACTTTCACTTTAGCTTCGTATCGTAGAATCCACCGAGGAAATTTCCTTACCGACGCGACGTGAATGTCGAAAAGGACGTGTCTCTGTCAAGCAGAATTTAGCAAAGACAATTTGTATTTTGGAATTCTCTTTTGGTGTTTACAATAAAAAAAAGAATTATAAATAATAAAATAATAAAATTGATGGATATAGTATATTTCTGGATTTGTCAGATGACACTTCTTAAATTATCGAGTAATCAAGTAAACAAATCAACAACATAAGATCCCCAACGCTTGAACTGCGGATGCGGATATGTCATATTTTGTATGGATAGATCCGATGCGAACGTTTTCCACGATGCCGTGAAACTCATTCCCATTTCTGATGCTCAATTCTTTCCCCCTGCGGATTCCACGATAGGGATATTTGTTCTTAAAAACTTAAGGAATCTGAAAACCCTACTTTTAGAGTGTTTTTTTTTTTTATAGAAAAGTTGCCGGGGGGGTAGTTCTCCATCTCAGATTCGTATCATAGTCGGTATTTTTTTTTTGTTTTTTTGTTTCTTTATTTATGTTGCTATGACATTTGCTTACGTTGTCATGGCTACCTGTTAAACATATTCATATCAAATCCAATAATAATTATAAACACAATACTCCGATTCTATGTGTATGCGAATGTGGAAGACCAAAGGCATCTCGATTACACTTTTCAATTTATGGACACAAAAGACGAAAGAAAAACATTCTAACTAATAGAAATAATCGTTCAGTTATTGAAGGTCTTCTACGACTACGACCTTCTACCCTTCTGATGATCCTTCCGGTCTGGTTGTTTACCTTTTCCCATTCAAATAAAATGCCTTTGTCATTACCTAGGTAATAAGCAAATGCGCTTATATTTATGAATGCCTTAAGTTCCCCTTTCCAAATAATCCATAATGCAGCCATGAGTTATAGTTCGATGAACTTTCACCTCAAACTTGTGATAGACTTGAACTGCTTGAAATAATTTGGCGGTACGGACAGCAGCTACTCGTACGTGTATCAACGAATTAATGTTCAAGTTAATAAATGTAATTTTCCATTTAGAGATAGCTGCTTATGTTAAATGAATGTAGAGCCAGTAATAAAAGAAAAATGCTAATTGCAATTCTTAAATGTGTCTATACAACTTTAATTTTTAATTTTTGTATAAAAGAAATGAAGCTACATACATGCATATGTATGTACATATGTAATGTAGTTAGAATTAATTAAATATTTATTTTACAATTTAATGCGCAACAAATATAGTAAAAATGCTAATTTTGCATATTAGCTAAGACACAAATAAACAATAACAAAAAAAAAAAACAAAATTAAATGTGATGAAATTATTATAACAAATAAAAATAAAATACTACCATGGTAAGTAATAAAGTTTTATTCTTGTTACCGCAAATTAAAATACGTACATTAATTATTGTGTAGTAATTAAATGTAGTTTACTCATAACTAAATGTATGAAAATGTTTATTGCAAAAATAAAAACAAAGATAAAATGCTAACAATTTGTGGAAATGATTCATGTTTAAGTAAAAAGGAAATCATATGAAATATGTTTTTTTTTTCTTAATTAAAAAATTTAAAAAAAAATAAAATGAACAATTATTTTTACATTTACTTATTTTTTTTAAATTATGTATCATATTTTTGTAAACAATTTGTAATAAGTAGTTGATATTATTCTTTGGTTGAAATAAAGTATTTTTTAACATACAAAATTGTGGCATTTAATAAGTTGTCTTATTTGTCTGTAAAAAAAACACGCTATTCCGCGAAGAGAGGACTTCAAAAGGAAGAAGAACTATCAGACGTAAAGAAATTCGTTTCAACTACAAAAAAGAAGTTTGAACACACGTCTCGCCACAAGTAGGTATTATGAGAATATTTAAGATATATTGCAGATGTCATGACCCCGTTTTGGACCAGATTTGACTCAGTTTTTATCAGAAGCACATTACACCATACATAGCAAAATATAGTTTCTTATCTTTTTAGGGTTCGGTACGCGTACCATTATTAGTTCGCTCTAACTCAAAAATGTCTGTCATGATAAAAACATCAAGAACCGTTCTTCCTAGAAACTTGAAATTTGGCACACTTATACATTACGGTGGTCCACATACATGGACAACATATTACTCAAAAAAAATCTGAAAAATATAGCAGGTTATCATTCGAAAGATTCCAAAAATGTTTTTCCTACTTTTTTCTGTTAGAAACTTTGGGAGTTATTGCCGAAAATGTGTGAAAAATATCATACCAAAAGTACCCTAAAATATAAAAAAATCATAGTTTGTAGATGATTAACTATATTTTTAAACAAAACTATAGCGAAAGTCCTAAGTTGTATAGTTTTTGAGAAATTCACGTCGAAAAACCGATTAACTCGTAAACGACTGGATCAATTTTAAATAGATTACCACTATTCAAATAACAATAATTTTGGTTAATGCTATCCAAAATTGTGCTGCCATATAGAACTACGGATTATATTCGGATTTTGCCAGGAAACGAGCATGAGACCCCTGAACTCAGTAGTAAAGCGCAAAAAAGGTTAATGGACGCGCTACACACTCAGCCGCGTTCTTAACGTTTGTCCAATTTCTCATAGTGAATAATATTACTTATTATAAGTTTGTAAAGTGAATATAGAGGTGGGTCATTTTAGTTTTTGTGTTAACGAAACGAAACAGTTATTTAAACAAAACATAACTAGTTTTAAAACTACGGAACCCTTTGAGCGCGAGTCTGACTCCCACTTGGCCGGTTTCTTTTTTATATAATTTAAACACGTAAAAGGTGATATGAGTACCCTTATAATGTTCAAACACAGCGCGAGCACATAAAAAACAAAAACGAGGGACAGACAGATCAGCGTATTGATAGGAAACTCAGGTGTTTTAGGTTTCAACTAACTCTATGGGTGGTGTCCGGGATAACTGGAGAGTTATGTGTTATTGAAAGTTATGCCATTGCTTATGATTCACAGAAGCTTTTTTCCAGATGTTTCCTATTATAGTTTGTGCGATAAATTTTTTCAGGCATACCACCATCGTACTGCCAGTGTTATGCCTTCGCAGCAGGTTTTGATATTAGCTTCCGAACCTGATCAACTTATTTTTATTTCGTGAGAAATAAATGATTCGGCGACATTACAGATTGGAACCGTGAACCTTCAGCGTGACAAGCGACGACGACAACCACTACGCCCGCCACAGCTACTAGCGATGTTTTCGACCTTTCAGCGCTAATTTTTCTTTCCTGACTTCTCTTTTTGCTTCTTTTTGTTTGTAGAAGGAAGCTTCATCTGGGAGATTTTATTTTCTCGAAAGACTTCATTGAAATAGTACCTGGAATTTTACGAAAAGTAAAAGAATTCAAAAGTCGCAATGCATCAAAGCATTAAATGTTAGAAAAGTAAACTACACACGATTTTTCTATTTGATAAGCTGGAATTATATATGAACCCCAAGGACACTCAAAGCAGTTTATAAATAATTTATGCTACATTCCGACCAAGAAAAGGAGTTTCATCTGTCGGTCCCTTGGTTATCAGTAATTTACTTAACACATGTTCATTACATGATATGGTATGGTTACACTTGTATTTTTTACTGTTACCTGCTAAGTGAAAACTAATTGAAACTCAATATGCACATTCATCGACTATGCGAGAAGACTTCTTCATTCATAAAGAAACAACTTTTCTTCGCCCAGCAACAGGAACACACTTGAGCCTATAATACAATATGTATGTATGTATATGCTTGTATGTAAATGGGTACGTACACGCGTTCTTATATATTTTATGTGATTAATCGATTTTTGATATTCTCCTCGACCGTATCACTGTTTTCGATGCAGGATTCGTGCGGATATGTGGTTGTTGATGTTGTTGGTCTGATGACCTAAATTGAAAGTTACTTCTTGTTTAATAATTCACAGTTAACTTATTTTGCTCCAAAATGATATTGCGATGAAATTCTCTGATGAGCAAGTGGTTTGTATCAACTCCTCGAATGAGCCTAATCAATTTTCCTCACAACACACGCACAAAGGGTTTGATTTATGGGTACAATTGTGTTTTCTATATTATTGCTTACAAGGACCTTGCTGGCTGGATACTACCCAAAGAAATTAATTGAAATTCGGTACTGATGGTACTTGTACATAACGATAACGAGCTTGCACTGATTTCTCTGTTCACCGATTAACTTAAAATGATTGTAGGTACATATGCATACATATGTATGTATGTACCCTCGTTAACGTGAATTAATTAAATCAAAATCTACAATATATACATACATACATGTACATATATGCATTGCAGTAATAGGATTTGGAAACGTCATGGCTTTCTGAAGGTGTTGTCAGCTATTGGCTTACATTTAGTTTAAATATTTTCAATGTCCTTTATCTCAAAAATCTTTGTACCAGCTGTTTTGT
Organism: Brachyopa scutellaris; assembly: GCA_949775065.1. NCBI lineage: Eukaryota > Metazoa > Arthropoda > Insecta > Diptera > Syrphidae > Brachyopa > Brachyopa scutellaris. The sequence goes on along the minus strand of OX459112.1, from coordinate 182,090,171 downwards.
ACTACCTATTTTGTTTATGAAGAAACTTAAGCATTTTTAAAAGCAACTATGCTTGTTGCCACTCGTAAAGAGTCAAATGAGCTTTTACTTTACTTAAGGTGGTGCCACAGCTCGGTGTTAACCTGGGACTGCTTCTCGCAACCATTTGTATGTGCGTGTTATATTTTATATGTTTGCACGAATGGAAGTGACCTACAGTTTTTTGTCGACTCCAAACGGCGAGTTGAGAAGCTCATTGACACATGGTACTATTTGATTGCTTGTCAGACATTCGAGAGAGGTGGCACCGTGAAAAAACTTTTAGGTGTTGAACCCGGGCAGCGTTGCGTAGTAATCCAACACTCTTACCACTCGGTGCTCACGAGAGTTAAAGGAGCACCAGAAAGAAAATAGAGACACTTGTTCCAAACAGAACCATGTACTTAGTCCATATAATGAGCTATCGAAACACGTCAACCAAATGCAATTAAAAAGCTTTTCTTACACATTCTTAAGAGCTATCGTAAAGAGCACGCCCTTATTCCAATTCGTTCTTGACAAACTGAATTATACAAATATTGAAGTTGATAAAAAGAAAGGATGAATCGAAAAAATAGTAAATTTATAAAATGGCCTCCTCCTAATTTAGGGTGACCAGATAATTCTGAAACTAAAAGAGTATCTGTAAATTTTTAGTTGTATTTATTTTTATTAATACATATTAATATTTAGGTACACAGTAAGATCAGTATCTAGAAACAAAACATAGTACCTATGTAGAAGTACCCTGAGCTATCGAAATCCGTCAACTAAATGCAGAAAACAGCTTCACGGTGCCACCTCTTTCAGAGGTCTGACAAGCATTTAAAGAGTGTCAATTATCATGAGGAGCTTCTCAACTTGCTGCTCGGAGTCGGCAAAAAACTGTCCCTTCCATTGACTTTGCAGTCGCAAAAAATAGAACATACATATAACTTTCAATGTAAGTGCGCGCATGTGAAACCTATCAATCGCAACGTATCATGTTTGCTATATGTTCTATTCTTTGCGACTGAATAGTCGTGCGACTGCAATCGCATGTGTGCACCTAGCCTTAGATTTACAAATTGGCCTCCTCCGAATTGACCTTTTCTATCCGATAGTGTAACAACGCATATTTATACATATTTACTTATTCTCAGAAGCCTTAGATCCAACTAACTATGTTGTTGCTCAGATAATAAAAAATGTTTTCATCTCTCGGAATTATTGTTGCCATCAACATTATTATGTAAGAGTACAATACAAAGTACATGAGTACCCCTTAAATTGGGGGGTTGGCCACACTTCATTGTACGAGTATGTATACATTGTGTCCTTCAATTTGAGGCTTCGATATCGTATCCATCGTATACATACATATTGGATTCTTGGAAAATCATATCTCGATTTCTCAAGTTACCAATAATTTTGGTTCTCTTTTATAGCGGTAAAGTAAATGAATTCCATGGACTGGAATTACACCTACGACAGAAGACGTTGGGTCGCCTACTCACTACATATACAATATACATAGATATAATATACAAACTATACTGTACATACCCAAAAAAAAAGTACACAATAGAAAAAAGGAAAAATAATGGCCACGCCATTAGAAATGTCACATTTTGATTTAAGCCCGCTTAATCAGCCGACCCTCTTTCGAGGATATTTGCTTTCGCAGTTCTCGCCCTAAAAATAGTTGGGTCATAATTTGTAAGCATAATTAATCCTGTTCACACCCTTAATCTGAATTTTTTTTCTAACACGATATCCTAGTCAGACGACGATCTCTTTCCATCTCTTGTACGGATATAACCTAAAATAAAGTGAGTCCAAGTTCGTGCTCAGGCAGCAAATTAAATTAACAAGTGAAAACCCAAAGGGTGTTGAATTGTCTGTAATACTTTACACGATGCGGCTCTTAAGCGACTCCCGGTTGTATGTGTCCTTTGCTAATTGTCTGACCTAATTTCCCCCATATTCGCGTCATCCCTAATTGTCTCGATTGTGCGGTGTTGTTAAGTTTTTTTTTTTGTTTGGCCTATTTTCCAGTGCAGATGATGGACACTAATTAATTGTCATACACTTGATATTCTTGTTGTTCGCCTTGCTTTGCAATTTTTCTCTTCTAACGGGCTAAGTACTTCAAGAATCTGTCGCATGTTATCTTCTTCAGGAAAACGTTAACTGTAAATTAAAAACGGGGGAGAAAAAAACAAACTCACAGAACTAGGTAAAGTGTGTAGCCACTTCAACCTCTAAGCCTGACAAGACAAACATTAACGCCCGAGGGCTTCCAAGTGAGCTGCATTCAAAAACGGAATAAAAGAAAATAAAATGCATTTTCTTTTCACATTTCGAATAAAAGAGGTACAAATTGAGAGTTTTTAATGAAGCAACAGTAGGAGTAGTAGGAATATGCCACGTGCCACATGGAGTTATGTTTTTTTTTTTTTTGTATTTTTGTCAAATTTTGTTAAAGAAGCTGCTGAATAGTGTCAACAAGTTCTATTCTTTACCGGTGTTCGACATCTCCATGGATATCACAATGGTAAGTTGGCAGCATGAATAATCTTTCATTGCGTCCACCGTCATACCTTAATTTACCGATGATGTTTAAATTTTAAATGTCAACTTGAAAAGTTAATTGATGAACACTTCGAAAAAAAAATATACTTAAGAGGGTATTCTAGTCTAGCGGTACAAATTTTGGGTGTTTTTTTAAAATTCAATAAAAAAAACTAAGAATATAAGAATCGCATTCACAAAATGGCGGCTATTTGAAAAAAGTGATTTTTTGCCCATTTTTCTAAGTTTTTAATTTTTTTAAAATAGTAAAAAACAAAATGTTTACATAATTGTAGTTCCAACGATAGAGGGAGGGATATATAAAGAAGTTCCACGCCAAATTTCAAGTTAATCAGTTCATTAGAACTTAAGAAATCAGGTCAGACGTGTTGGATAAAGTAGTTTCGAGAAAAACGCGTTTAAGCTAAATTGAAGGCAGTCTGTACTTACATTTTGTTAAACGGCGATTCCTGCTCCATACATTGGGCCTTCTTTTTTTATTTTTGAACTGCACACACACAGAGTACGTACTCTACGATAGCTCAGAACCAACTGAGCTTCACTGCATACTAAACATGAAAATATACTAAATACGTTTCAACGAACTTCACATAATGACTTTATGAAAATTCATGGTGTATAAAAGACAGTTTTGTAGGATAATTCACCCTCAGGAAGTCAGGATATATTTTTGAAGGTCTAAACTTTGAAAATATGAAAAAAAAACAATTTTTTTCAAAATTCTAGACTAGAATACCCCCTTTAGTGGTATGTATACCTTACTAGCGATCCTAAAACTGTAAAGAAACTGTTTCATCACGAAGTTCACAAAGTATGCAAAGAAAACCGACTTATATCGTGGCATGTAAATGAACGCTTTCAGTTTTATACTTACATACATATGTATTTAATGTTCATATATATGTTATGTACGCTTCACGTTTAAATCGTTTGAGTTACACTCTCTGTACACGTCTAATTACTTAGTCAAGTTGTTTTCATTTTCTTCGTATGATGCAATACTTTAAACATCTTAAGTTTAGCTACCTACTTCCGACACAATTTTCTGCCCCAGTTATGAAAACATCAGTTAAATGGTACTGGCACATTTCCACTCCCTTAACTCTAAAAATACATTAATTAGAACAACAAACAAAAAAAATATTTAAGGACTATTTCCCGTGAGTAATATGCAAGTTATATGTATGTGAGCACCGTGGTGTAGTGGTAAGGGCAATGCGGCAGGCGGTGACGAATTCAGCATTTGCAGCCGGAAGACACACAGAAATGCTACTTCCAATACATCTCAGACGTTGACGTACTGAAGTAGGATTTCTATTACTATATAACAGGCATAAATTCAATTACGAATATAACTGCGAACGATAACCACTACTATCGTTCGTAGTTGAATTCGGCAACATGGTATTGTTGATATAATGAATACGTGTAAGCTTTTATGTTTTCAATCATATACGGTGTCAGCAGTTCTTTTTATAAAACACTATCAGATCTGTGTCATGGTGTGCTTAATACAAGCAACAGCCATAAGCAGAAATTCGCCAGGGCAAAATATGCATCAACAGGCTCATCATTTAGTGCTGGTGTTAGTGGTTAGGCTACGCTACATTTCAACACTACCACTAGCAATAAATAAACAAATATAAGAACAAATATACATAATTAGAGTTTATGTTCGAGGAACTACATTACGCAAGACATTTTTAAGTGTAATTTTGTTAAGATTAAAGTCAAGAATGTTTACATTTAAGTTATAGATTTTACTCATGCGGCTAATAGGCTCATGCATCCCGTAATTTGTTCTGTGATGAGGAACATGCAGTAACTCTATACTACGCAGGTGATGCGATCCCCCACGAAAGTTTAATCCCAAACAGGATAATAAGTCAGGTGCATCAATCAGACCTGAGATCAGCTGATGCATAAAAATTATATCATTATTGACCCTTCTTTGAGCCAAAGGCTGCATTTGCAACAGTTTTATCCGATGCAAATATGGGGGGAGGTTAAAAGGATCGTCCCAGGGAAGACCCTTCAATGCGAATCGAATGAAGCGTCGCTGGACAGCTTCAATACGAGTATTGAGATTTTTCTGATAAGGTGTCCATACTTGCGAAGCATATTCGAGGTGAGGACGGACAAGACTGTTAAATAGTGAGAGGGTGACATAAGGATTTTTAAATTCTTTACACCATCTTTTAACGAAACCTAACATTGAATTTGATTTATTCACAATGTGGTTTATATGCTCTTTAAAATCAAGTTCAGGGCTAAAGTAAACACCCAGGTCCTTAAAACTATAAACCCGACTGAGAGAGTGATTCGATATCAAGTAGTTGAATATAGTCGGTACCAGTTTCCTAGAGAAAGTCATGGACTGACACTTGAGTGGGTTAAGGACTAAACCATTTTTAGAGCACCAGGTACTGAAACTATCAATATCTGATTGCAGAAGTCTACAATCATTTATGGTTGTAATTGCTCTACTGATCTTCATATCGTCGGCAAATATTAGAATGTTGCTATGTTTTATGATTGATGGAACATCATTGATAGCAAGAATAAATAAAAGTGGACCTAGGTGGCTCCCTTGAGGGACGCCGGATCCTGCTAAGAAGGAGTCTGAAAGACAACCTCTAAATTTAACCTGATATGACCTCTGCTTGAGGTAAGAGCCAACCCACGAAATAAATATTGGGGGAAAACCTAACGCCTCGAGTTTGTAGATAATAATATCATGAGAAAGCTGATCGAAAGCTTTGGAGAAGTCAGTGTACACACAGTCCACCTCATGACCACTTTCTAAGGCATTGGAACAGTTATGGGAGAATGTTAATAGGTTTGTGACAGTAGACCTGTTTCTAACGAATCCATGTTGTTCTGTACAAATAACACCCCGACAAAGAAAAGTAAGGCTTTCACACACAACTTGCTCAAATAATTTTGGTATGCATGACAACTTTGAAATCGGTCTGTAGTTCGTAATAATATTTCTATCGCCTTTCTTAAAGACGGGCGTAATAAACGATTGCTTCCAGAAGCTAGGGAAATGGCCAGTTGATATGGAGATCTCAAAAAGAGACTTCAACGGCAGAGCAAGGACATCACTGCATTTTTTCAGGACTATTGGAGGTACGCCGTCAGGACCTGAAGAGTAATCATCTTTCAGAAATGAAATAAATTTCGAAATAGTCTGCAAGTCTAAGGCAATGTTGGTAAAGCCAACTTGAGGAACATCTTTGAGATGCTCAAAGTAATCATCATCAATACTAAGCGGCACATCGTTAAAAGATTTACGAAAATTATCCGCGAAAGAGTTGCAAATATCAACAGGGTCATTAAAAACGCTGTTATTATAAGAAAACTCTGCTGGATATCCGTCAGACCTTTTCTTGGAATTAACCAAGCTCCAAAATTGTTTCGGGTTATTCCTAAGTGAGGTTTCCATTGTGCTTATATAGTCATTGTATAAGCTGCTTGAAAGCAGTTTGAATTCATCGAAAAATGCAATGTAAATATTAAAGTCCTTTGGGCTGAGACTTTTATTTTTTCTATACATAACCAAGCCTAGCTTCTCGCAACCATTTGTGTGTGCGTGCTACTTTTTCCACGAAATGGAAGGGACCTACAGTTTTTTGTCGACTTCAAACGGCGAGTTGAGAAGCTTCTCATGACAAATGATACTCTTTAAATGCTTGTCAGACATTGGAAAGAGGTGGCACCGTGAAAAAACTTTTTGGTGTTTTTGCTGGGATTGAGCCGGGGCAGCATGCGTAGTAGTCCAACGCACTAATCACCACAGCAACGGCGACCACATAATTTTGAATAACAAACGCAGTATTTTTTATAAACTTAGAAGCTATTATTGAAAACTATTTAAAAATACAATGGGATTTATAAATGCACCTAGTTGTTGGATAACACGTTCGCGAACAATACAGGATATGCCGTCAATGGTTGAGGAAATAAGCGGGTCATGACAATTTTAAATATGTCAGAATAAGACGGGAACCCTGACGAGAAATAGCGTAAACTTCCATATTCCCGCATTATTTGTCCTACTAGTGACAAATTTTCACTTCACTGTGACCAGCGGAATTTTATCTTTATACAAAATTCGCACAAAATAATATAAAATATCTCTCAAAATGCGGGAGATATGCGTGTGTCATTCTAGCGTTCCCCATCGGAAATCATGTGTCCGCGAACGTGATAATGACGCAAAGGCACACTCCATAGTTTACATTTTGGTTTCGTTTCTTTGGAAAGTGTAAAGAAGAGGGAAACAATCAAAAAAAAAAGTATGTTAAAAGTTTGTATACGTAGATGTGTTTTGTCCATTTAAGAGAGAGCGACATTCTATTGCGGTTACGAAAATTTGTGTCCGTGTCCGGTTATGGGAGAGTTTTTTTATATAAAAAATTGTGTATTTATTTCCGTTCTTTGAAATCTGTCCGGTTATAAGAGGTGTCCGGTTATGAGAGGTGTCCGTAAGGAGAGAGTACACTGTATATCTAAAACCGAAAACTAAACAATGATTATGAAATTCGGTCAATAACGATTAAATTTTAAAATTCTGACGTTATTTCACTATGTGCTTACGTAGGTACAGTTATCGTTATGATCTATTTGTGTCCTTATGCCACTTCTCATACTACAAAGTCCTGACATAGGTATCGACGTAGAACCATCAAACGAACTGCATCTGAACATAAGCACCGACCTATAAAACACTTCAATTCAAAGTGTCGATTTCATTTTGCATATCCCATCAAGTTAGTCATTATAGAACCAAATGCATACGGAGTAAAGGATCTACTTCAGCTGTGGTTGGTAGCCCACACAGAAGCACACACAATGCAAAGAACCTCATTTAGCAGGCACCAGAAAAAAAAAAACATCACCATAACAGTGGAGCTTTTTATGCATCTAATGTTCATTTAACGAGCATAGCGAGGCAGCTGCTTACAGCCGAGTGGAAAATTAAAAGAGCGAAAGGACTCACTCTTTGTGGCAGTTGTCCAATCATCCAGTAGTGAATACACTACACACTTACTCGTGTGTTACGTATCTAGAACGTAGTTTTGCTATCATGATGTTTGCGTTTCTTCTTCTTTATTGCTTCATCTAACGGTGCCCTATGTGGGATATTTTGCTAAAGTAAAATACGACCTATTTCTGAAAGGGCATAGAAAATTTAACAGTTTATGAGTACACCTTAGAAAGCTGAACAAAAAAGGAAAACAGGTTTGATTAAAGTTTACCAGAATAAGCAAGGAAAACATGTCACAAGGATATTACACAAGTTTGAGAGAACAATTTTGCTTTTTTGGCAGACCTAAGGATAAAGTTGTTAAATTTGAATTTAATAAAAGTGGAATGGCGGAATTTATGTGAAAAGCGAGAGGACACAATTTTTGACAGCAAATTGACCTTCCAAATTTTGACTATTTACATTAAAAAGACAATAACACAGAAGCAGTTGGTACTCGTTAGGGACATACAATTTGAAGCTATAAAGAACGGAAAAAACTGTTCAAGTTCTTTGGATGGGATATGTACATATTAGTACAATATAAATAAAATCACAAACTTCTTCAATTACTTTTTCATTACTGAATTAATCATGTTTGTAACCAAAGACGTTTTCCAAAATATCCAGTCTGACTTTGGGTAATTAAATTTGCAAAAAAAAAACTTCACAAGCCACCGACTAACATGTTTAGAATCAATTAAAGTTTTCAAGTCATTACTGATTAAGATTACAAACTTTTATGCTTTCGTACACGAATGACTAATTAAAATATTTAAGCTGTGTAAGATTCAGCTACTACGTAGAATGGAAATCCCTTGGGCTTTTGTAAACAAATATTATAATCTATCGCAGATACACATACAAATGGAAAGAAAAAAAATATTTACATAATTGTTCCATGGTCTCAATACGGAAAGCATGAACGTGAAACAATTTTTATTTACAAACTTCAAAGTACATTGCACTCCAACTAGAGTAAATAAGCGTAAATATAAACAAACAGATACGCCTAGCTCAGATTTTTGGACATTCTGTATTATTCTGCATTAGAAAATAACATTACATTAACCCTTAAAGTTATTTGCACTGAAAAACATACTCGGGTAATGTTTGTTCTGTCAAAACTGGCAGCAAACTGTCAACAATATGAAAGAGTAAATTTTAATGGGTTAAATTACAACAGCTTTAAAGCTATGCTTCATTTTTTAGTGGTCCGACACCCAAAAAGGGAATACTAACACGGCGACTTCACGAGACATTATTCATGTCGGACATATCTGGCCAGCACAAAAACAATATGTCGGAACGAATGTCAAATTGTATGTGGTGGGCATTTCATGTCTCGCCATTTCATTAGAGTTCAGTTCACGGCGAAGAGATGTCTAATTGTCGATGTCGCAAAGTAAATATATTCAGTGCCTTACAGCACTTACAATGTTAAAAGATTTAAAAAAAACCATTGAGAAAACAAGGAAAAATAAATTGTGGGTTATTAATTAGTCATCAACTTTCACAATAAAAAAAAAATGCTTTGCAAAACAATCTCTTGAAAACAGCCGCATCTACCAAAATCTTCAATCGGATAAAAAATTTCAACGAAAGTGACATTTCATGGCCAGACATAGATGCCGGACAGAAAATCCAGACAGAGCTGGCAGGATAGAAGATATGTCCATCCGGTTGCGGTCTCCACTAGACATTTTCCAATCCCTACATAAGGGCAGACATGAATAATGTCTCGTGGAGATGCTGCCGTGTATTGAAATCAGTTCGGTGTCTGTCTGTCTGTCAAAGGCTTTTTTCTCAGAGACCATTTGACGTAGACTATTAAAATCGGGAACAGTTGTAGCAATTAGTGCCCCAAACACAGACCTGAACTTAGTAAAAAATTAAGTTAAAAAGTACGAAACAAGATGAAACGAAATTTTGATGTTCAGAGTAAAGCCGTGATCACATGCTGTTATAATAACGTATATTATGTAAGTACGCATTCATATTGCAAAGCGGCATGCGACGCTAATCCACCATCTTGGTGCGTCCGCCATATTGAAATCTAAATGACGCCACTTAGCTTATCGTATGCTATTTGTCAAACTCTTTCATTTGATGTCCATATTAAGGAGGTAGTAAAGATAACGGTAAACTTGTGGGCGTCCGCCATATTGAATTTATAATGACGTCATAGCGTATTGTATTCTACTTGCCAATCCCTTTCATTTGATACCACTATCAAGTCGATTGGAAAGAAAAAGAAAAAAACGGTAACCCGTTATCTTTGTTGAAATCGGTTCCATAGTTTAAAGCTGTACTAGGTGACATCCTTACATACAAATAAACAATCAAACCCAGCCTGTAAAAATCATAACCCTTCCTTTTGCCTTGTCGGGTTAAAATCAAAGATATTGTACTGTTGAAGGCCCTTTTGATACCTTTGATTTTTTACAATGGTCCTATAAAGAAAACGTATTTCTAAATGATAATGAAGACGAAAGACAAGTGTAAAATTGTACAATTTCAAGTTCGCCTTTATTCTTCGTCCTGTGTTAATTTCACAGACAAAACTATATGTACAAAAAAATTCAAATACAATCTCATACAATGTGTAGAAATTATAATTGAAAATAAAAGTGTGGCGAAAAATGGTTTTACGTTTAACCTCTTCAACTGAACGTTGAATAGAGATGAAAAGTTATCCAGAGGCAGATCGCTGAGCTGAAGTTGAGGTATTATAAAAATCGTCTCTCATTGAAATATCCGCAGAAGTAAATGAATTTATTAGCACTCTTTTATATCCAATTAAACCCGTTATTATCTCTGATCAATATCGTTAATTCAATTTGTTCCGCAGCTAAGGTACATGTATGTATAAATAATCGATTTTGATATACGTTTATAATGTACATTGTACCTACATATGCACTTTACAGGTACAACGACCTGACGTAATAGTTTTTGGACAATTGTTTGTTAATTGACAGCACTTAAGCCTATTGTATGGAGAAAGCCATTCCATCCGGTTGCACCGAATCACGGATGACAGAAAAGTCGAATTCAAAAGACCGATTCTTCAAGCCAATTAAATCCATTAAACTTGTAAAAGTGACTGCTCATTTAGTGTAGAGCCTGTGCGGCGCGTGCCGTTCCTGTTCCTTAAGTGTTGATATCGTGCACTTGTTGTTTCCATGAATATGAAACTCACCACCACCGTCACCACCACATGCACATAAATTATAAACTTTTACAATATTGGATGAAAATAGCAAGAGAAACTTCGGAAGGACTTAATGTGTAAACCAAGCCAGCAAAGTTGCAATAAATCATCGAAACCGCATAATTTGTATATCCTACAAGTACTCTAACTCAAGGCCAAAATTGTATACGTACGTCACATTCTTCGGTAGAGTGCGTGTAGAAATTCTGGTGTATGCATTTAAATATGCAAGTTTGCACCAAGAGTCCCACTAGAAATGACGTTGATAGGAAAATGTCACCTTTGACATTAATGAGCAAAACCAGTTGAAGTGTATTAGTTCTTTTTAAATGGCAGTCATGGGGGCTAAATTTGGAAGTGGCGTGTGTTTTCGGTTTTAAAGAGTAAACTAGGCTTATACTTAACTTTGAGCTAGAGGAGATATTTCGATTCAGAGTTCTTTTATTTTGTTTAATCTCAGTATGCAACTAACTAGCTGACAAATCTAACACAGAAAAGAAATGTACGGGTACTATAAAGGAAAATCCAGTAAAGTGCAAGTCGTACTTGTTAAACAGGTGTTCCGTGATATCCGTTATTTTTAAATACAAATGTAATAGATTTATGTTGATAGATTTATGATGCAAAAGAAGAAGAAACTATACAAAAAATGTACGCATGTGTATCAGATTTTATTCTACGTCTCGTTATTCAATGCGTCGAATTTAAGAAATTATCTCTGTGTCTGTACACAAATTAAATTTTTCCCAATGTAGTAAGAGTAGAGACGCCTATATAATTACTAGCTGTAACCCGGTGCGCTTCGCTCCACCTATCTTTTCAAAATTTGCCCGCGCACATACTTATTTGGGTATGATAGAAAGGAAGTACATAGTAGGAGGAAGCAATCACTGCAGCTCTATTTTCAACTTCGATTTCCATTTTTTTTCTCTATCTGTCTGTCTATCTATCTGTCTATCTGTCTGTCTCTCTGTCTGTTTGTCTATCTGTCTGTCTGTCGGTCTGTCTGTCTGTCTGTCTGTCTATCAATCTATCTATCTATCTGTCTGTCTGTCTGTCTATAATAATTGACCAAAATGATTCACATTTCACCTGAAATTAAATTTTGTATGACAGGTACCGAAACCACCGTTTGTTGAGTAACCGCACTGATGCTATGTTGTTTTCTATATTAAGATAATCGTACGCTAAAAAGTTTCCGAGATATTTTTTGTTCCATAGATGTAGAAGTTGTTAATAACTTGACTCCAGCGCCACCTAGCGGGATAGAATATAATTAACAAAGAATTCTCATGCCTACCAAATATACACAAAAAATTTCATAAAAATCGGTTGAGCCGTTTCGGAGGAGTTCGACCACAAACACCGTGACATGAGATTTTTATATATTAGATAGGCTTTTTTTTTCTAATTTATATAGGCTTAGCTAAAAATGAGGGAAAGAAAACGCTCTTCAGTGACCTGGCAGCACTATGATAATTGACATTTGTCAGTTTAACATCTGCTAAAAGGAATCTTTGAGCACACATTTTTTAAATAAATAATAAAATTATGGACTAATCATTAGTTTTAGCTTCCATTTTGTTAATTTTTTACATTTTCTTTCCATCCATGTTTTCGTCGCCGCAATTGTTTACAAATGTTAACATATGTACATAGCTCTATGGATGTTTAGGTGGAAAACGTTTTTAATGAGAACGTAGAGACAATTTTAAATGGCATTCAGTAAGCTGAGTATTCCCGAATGAATGAAGACCGACCCGTTCTTGCATTAAATTTTTATTTGTATTGACAATGTGCGATTTTGTGTCCCTAATATAGGCATAAATTAGCATCATCACTCACAATAGTTAGAAATTTTACCTCCCACCATAAAATTATCTCGAACCTGTACCAACCTAATTAACACAGCTTCATTGTGAATAAATTAAAGGCTTTGAACAACTTTACATAATTACCATTAAAATGCGTCCTTCATGCTTGTGAGCAATGAATAGGAAGTTTTAGAGAAAGTTGGTGTCGTGCCCTGGTTATCAGGCCATTAAGACCTTATTTCTCGCTCATGAATCATAGAAATCTGCTCCAACCAGAACAGGCTCCCTGGCTAATAGTTTGCTTGCGCGTGTTTTGCCTACGGAAAAAGGAGGTGCTACCATAGAGTACTGGTCCTGGCACATAGTAAGCTCACCTAAAACATTAAATACAACTGCCGACAATGGATACTTTTTTCACTATCAGTGAGTATGTCTGTGTGTGTGTGCATCTCTAGACGGGGTATCTATCGCACTGTGTGACAAATCGATTTTCAGATTTTTTTCCTTTTACTTCCTTTTGCTATTACGTCATAGTGCAGTGTTATGTGTATAAGTATACGCGTTGCGATGCTGCATGATTATGCAGCACTTGTGCCGACAACGAGGTTTAATAGCATCCGACCAAGCAAACGAGGTCAAAGTCAGGGTGAAATATATTCACTTGTAGTAGACAGATTTTATTTTTTTAGTTTGGTTTTTAACAACGTCGGCACATTTAATTTTCCGACACCGCGCGTACCCGGAGTCGTATACGTAACCATTTTGCTTTTTTTTTACACATAAGTGTATTTATTGTTTTTAGTGGAAGTCGGAGAGGCTTGGCGCCGCCGAGGACAAAAAAAAATATTTAGAGACTATGTTCGATGGAAATAAAAAAAACTTGCTTTTATTAGTATTGACGTGTATTTTTGGTCAATGTAAGGCAATAGGACAAAAAAGGAAACATTTTACAAAATCAGGACAACGAAAATATGGAAAAGTTTTTGTTATTTGAAATGTAAAAAAGTTTGGCGATCTCATTTGACAGTTAGTTCCGTACTTTGTGAGAGTCCTAGATTCAATTTGCGAATTGAATTTATGACTTATTGCGTTTGGATTACTTTGAATGTGGATGATTTCAATGCCAAATTCTGTATGAAATGCGAAGACTAATTGAAAATCTCAGCATTCACGACAAAATGAGATCCATGTGCTCCATGTCGTGAATACCAGAACAAGAACTAATAATAATTAGTTGTTTTTCATCGGAAGGTCACAACGATTACGAAAGAATACACAGGGATGAGCAAGAAATAGAAATAGCCCATCTGCCATTATCCTGCACTCTCTGGCAGAAGAATGAGGACTTTCGTCACCAAAAAAAATTACGACTGATGACATTGTTCATCAATGGAATTAAATTCGAAAGATTAAAGATGTTATGGCCAGAATGACCGGATTTGGTGGCTGGGCCGGGACAAATTTTAAAATTTACGTTAATTTACGCTTTTTTTCAGTTTCCGTTAAGGATTAAAAATTCTCAATTTAAAACTAAGACACTTGAGAGTTATAAAGTATTTATTCAATTTATTTGTTTCAGTCTTCAGAGATTACAATAACTTGCTTTAATTGAGGTGGCGCTACAGCTCGGGGTTAATGGAGGGGCCCTATAGTTTTTTGCCGACTCCGAACGGCGAGTTAAGAAGCTTATTGACAAATGATATTCTTTGATTGCTTTTCAGACATTCGAAAGAGATGGCATCCACCATGAAAAAACTTTTTAGGTACTGGACCCGAAATTGAACCCGGGCAGCAATGCGTAGTAGTCCAACGCACTTACCACTACACCACACCATGGTGCTCACAACAATAACTTACAATCATACTTCATACTAATATATAAATCTCAATGTGACGCTCTTACCTGTCAATTTTACGATTCGATAAACACAATATGGATTTTTCGAACTAAATGATAATATATGTATTGTAAGTAACACTATATTTTTAAGACACGGGCGAAGCCGGGCAGCAAAGCTAGTGTATAATATGTGCCGAAAATTATTATTTCCTCCAAAGTTTGTGTTGGCGAGATTGGCGCAAAATGTTTGCTAGATAAATGTGCTCTTTTAATCGTTTCCATTATTCACTGATTAACTCAGACGTTGCTCCAGGCAGAGCCACTAAGTCTAGCAATCTCAGTTTTAGCCCTTTCAGAACCCTAAAATACCTTATTTCAGTCGGAAGCAGTTTTAGATTCTTTTTGTTGGATGCGCCTCAGAGAACAGTATAACACAATTTATGGTGCATACAGCATAGTATTCGTATGCAAACATTTCCAGTACACTTTTGACCACCTATTTTTTCTTCTGTTTTGGTACGAGTACAGAAGAACTTCCTCCTGTCGAAAAGCTTACATATTAAGTGCAGTCCATCTATCTTAAACTGTGATTGTGGAAAATAGTATGGAAGCACATAACCTTCTGCTAGCACTCATTTTAAATAAGGTGTACTGTGTTTTTAAATTATTTGTCTTTATTTTATTAATAAATCAGTTATTCAAAATGTGAAACTTTTGTATTTGCTCTACCACTTTTCTACCAACTTTTTTTCTGGCTTTCTACCACCATTATTAATTTCCCAAGTCCTATCACCACTCGCTTAGTGCTATAAGCTTATACAATATTTTGATAGTTCTTAGCCGTTTTCTCTAGTCTAGAGGTTTAAAGGGTGAATACTGTCTGCCCTACCTAACCTTTTCTTCAAGCTACATAGATCACACAGATCAAGTGGATCTTCTCTCCGAAATCCCAGAGTTTGATATGATCTGTACGGTAAATGACCGCGTATCTAAAACTTTATGCTTCGGCAGGAGGTTCGATACAGTGATCCCGTGAAGCATGGAACTATAAAAATCCTACCTCAGACCTAAAAGCTAACAAGTGGTATATAATTGGATCGAAGATGGACACCGGGGTGGGTGCTGGTATATTTGGACCAAACACTAGAATATCAATACCAATGGGATAAAATCCCAGTGTATTTCAAGCTAAAATGTGCGCCAACGTCATCCTCGAATCGGGAATAAAAGGTGTCCTCATCCATATATTCACGGATAGTCAAGCAGCAATAAGAGCACTAGGCTTAAACCTGATTGACTCCAAATCAGTCATGAACTGCTTCAATACTCTCCAAGACTTCTCCCATAGAAACAAAGTCAAACTTTGGTGGGTGCCCGCACATAAGGGTATTGATGGAAAGCTAACGAACTGAATCCTTTATCGGCCCTGAGCCATTTTGTAGCATTCCAAATTTAGCTATAAACTTAAAAATCAAAAGTTGGGAAAACAACGTGTGTGTCTCCTATTGGAAAAAATACCCAGCATCTTCGTCAGGCTAAGAGCCTTTAAACCCTTCCCAAATAAATCCATAAAAAATTTACTCCTCAGTAGAAATGATATCAAGAGATTTGTGGGATTTCTAATAGGGCATTGCCATCTTCGATATCACCTAAACAAAATAGGTCTCATTCAGGAAACTGAATGTCGTCTCTGCATGGAAGACGACGAATCTGCGGAACATATGTATTTTATGTGACTGCATGGCACTATGTGCCCTCAGGAGACAACATTTCCACTGAGAAATCCTAACTCCCATGGAATTTCGTAAAGTCTCCACCACACCTCAACTTCATCGAAAGTGTTGAATCTCTTCTGGTTCCCTAAAACTGACTTTGCGGGTGCAATAGATCTAATAAATCGCGGTGCTCTCCGCAACTGGTGGGTCAGAACCTTTAAAAAAACATTTTCTTGGAAGAGGCAAAGGTAAGGTTGTTTGGAAAAGAAGATCCATTTATCATTTAGGTTCGCAGCAACAACATTATTTTTTTAATCAGCTAAGAAAGTCGAGTTTTACGTTTTTTTTAAGCTGTGTTCTTCAACTTGCTTACATTTTGTGGTGTTATTACCCGCGGTGGACCTGCGCTGTACAAAGCTATTTAAGGCTATTCTAATCTCCTTTACCAAAATTTGTGCCACGACTTCGAACGGCGGTTTTCAAAACCACTGATTCTCTGGGCATTCGAAGAGGTGGCAATATTAAAAATATGTTTTTGGAGTTTACGCGGATTTCAACACAAATTCGAACCTAGAGTAGTACTTTTTCATGAGAATCCCCTTCCTTTTTTTACAGGAATTTTCATTTGAGTTAATTTTTCCCTTCCTATTATTGTTTTTCTTTTTACTACGTTTTTATTAGGTCGCTTTGTTGTCTGTCCTAATGTTCGGTACAAATTTTGTAATTGATTTTAGACTGACTTTCCGATAAGCTAGACTAGAGCATTGAAACTGGATGACAATGCAATATTAACCCACTTTCTTGCCTGTCTGTTTATTAGGGTTCCGTACGGAGCTTCAAGCACATATAAAACCTGTAGATATGCAACGTTTCTCTGGTGTTTTTATTTCTGTGGTTATACCTAAAATTTTGCATTGCATAGTTTTAAGCTATAACCACATAGTTACCGTAACTTTTGTGAGTTTAAATGAGACAGGAGTGAATAAGATGCTTATTATAAAAAACAAATATCTATAAAAATAAATTTTTCATATACATATCGTATATTAATTTATTATCGTATATTTAGTCGTAAGACGGACTAAAAAGTATAAAATCATTTTTCCTAGGCCCATATAGATAGGCCTGAAAATGTGTGCTTGTGAATTTTTAATAACTATGAAAATAATACTTGTAAGATCTAAAACGAAAAACGAAAATATAATTATTTTAATTTCCCTTCCAATTAAAATATTTTCTATTTTATAATTCTGTTGCTTCACTGGACTTTCAATTTAAACTTTTGGCGTTTTCATCTATTGCCTTGACTACTGAAATAAGGTTCACTTAAACTACGGTAGGAATATACTTCGCTGCTTATAATTTTCATGTAGGAACTAAGCTCGTATTCCAGTTGAAGTACATAATACAGCACAACGATTGTCGATTTGCAGATTAATTGTAAAGTTTGAAAACTGCTCTGAGTTGAAAATTATTCATTCCTCTACCGTCTACCACATACTCGCACTCATATCCCTTACCTAGGTCATAGAACCTGATTTCGTTGTGTATCAACTATCAACCCTCCATGCCCGGAATAGTAGCTGGGTCATTAAACTTCCGCAACTGCTTGCAAGTTTTGCCCGAAAATTTCATCGCCACACAATCAAAATCGTACGCGAAGTATGAAAGTTTTCTCGTTACTCGGTAATATATTTCTAAAATTACAGAAGGACACACAACGATACATGTGCAGACTCCTTTGCAAAGCTTCGGATATTGGTCAGAGAATAAAATAAAATGTATGAATCCCTTCCGTCGTCGTCGGTCGCTTGCAACCGCACATGCACTCGCAATTAAAATGTTTCCAAAGCAACGAATTAATTTTAATGAGATGCGAAAGGGATATACATACATACATATGTCGGTCATGTGCGCTCAGTCAGCGTCAGTCATATGTGTATGTTATTTCAAGAGAATAGCGAAAAGATACTCTACAAAGTGTATATTTTCAAAGAAATTTAATATTTTTTTTGTCTCCCATTTCACAAAGAGCAGACAACCAAAATGACGACGAGTTAGGACAGGACGACTTTAACAATTCGTTATGCATCATTTGAATAGACCATTCTTCTCTCACTTCGGCTGAGTTACCCTGCAGCATATCATCCACTTGAGAAGGAAGACGAAAAGTTATCTGCAATAAGAGAAGACACTTCTGGCATAGAAACTCATTTCTTTTTAGATTTGCAGAGAAATGTGCAAAAGAAAGATGTATAGAAGACGCAGTATTGCCATACAAAGTTTTGGCTTATGACCTTTTTTGTGGACTCTTTAATGCGATAAAAAAGAACAATTGCACTATACAGCAGAAGGGATTTGTTTAAATTGTAATCCTCTTTGTTTTTTCTTGTGCTCCTTATTATCTGCTGAAATCAAATGGAAGGACTTATTTTATTGCTTTGTTTATTATGTGAATATTTTATGGGAAGAAGTTTAGTATTCCAGCAGCCTATATGCAGTGATGGCGGATTCTATTAATTGGTGTTAACTGCAGGAAAATGTTCAGATAAAAACAGCAATGTTCAAACAACAAGTTCAAGGCAACATTATAAATAAGATTATGAGTTAAAAACCTTACTTTATATTACTTTTGTTGGCACTGTCGTCCGAGATGGAGTTCGGACAACACCAGGATATCTCTTCTACTTTTCGTACTGCGATTTTGGTCTAGTCTCCATGATGTATCTTCTTCACCAGGTTAATGTCGTTGTAAAGTTTGGTATTAAAAGGACAATAAATCGTACGAGGAATAACTCACTCAAAGTCAAACCACTCAAACAGTTGCACACTAATTTTGTCAACAGATTAAAATGATTGCATTGCCTTATGAGTTTAAAAGCTTAATTCAGTAAGTATGAATAAGAGTGACTCTTTCCTTTGCTTTTTACTGTATTATTCATCATCATCAGCATAGAAAACAAAAATTGGTGTTTCATTTCGAAAATTAGCAATTTGTGTCGCGATGAGGCGTCTTTAATCATATGTTTGACGTCAGCAAACGCTTTTAATAAATTTGTTCTCCATACCTGTGCTAATCGCACTCTATATTATCATGTCAAGCAATGCATACCTTTAATAACATTTTTTGTCATTCTATTCTAATCTAATTCTAATCTTTGTCAAAAATAATTGGAACTAATTTTCAATTAGTATAAAGTTCACTTAGCTTAGCTTAAAACATAACCTTTTTACCCGACTAGGAACTAGAAAGGAAGGGTTATGATTTTCACAGGCTGGGTTTGTTTGTTTGTTTGTATGTAAGAATGTCACCTCGTACAGCCTTAACTATGGAGCCGATTGCAACAAATGAGGTATCGTTGGATTCGTCTTGATCCGGAGAGGCTATGTAACGTCACAGAAAATTCAATACAGCGCGGCGGACGCACCAAGCAAGATGACAGATTACCTTTTTTTTCTCCTCTACGCCTTGATAGTGGCATCAAATGAAAGGGCTTGGTGAGTAGAATACGATACACTATGACGTCCCTCTAAGTTCAATATGCCGGACGCTCCATATGGCGGATTACCTTTATCTTTACTACCTCCTTAATATGGGTGTCAAATTAAATGATCTGACAAGTAGAATACGATATGGCGGACTTACCAAGAGAGTGGATTAGCTTTATCTGTACGACGACGACCTCCTTATTATGAGTATCAAATGAAAGGGTTTGTAAGGTAGAACACGACATTGCTTACCTACTTACACTCTACATATTTTCTGAAACTAAAAATTTGTAAATATCAAATTAGTGCCCCTATTCTGACTGTGATGTGGTCACAACTCACGAATGTCAGTGATGCGAAAATTGTGATGCTTCTCTTGTGAGGTTTCTTGTGAGTGATCAGCTGTTTGGTATTCTGGCCAGCACCTCACAAGAAAACACCCAAGAATAGTTACCACGGTGTGGTGAATTCATTGTCCTGTCAAAAAATTATTTTTTTGACAATCATTATTTTCTTTTCCATTTCCACGTCAAGTTGGAAATAGAAGATTGGGAAATAAATAATAAAATAACGAATAATGGCGGGAATAACGAATGAACAGCTATCATTTAATGAGAAAGCATCATTCCTTTCCCGCAAATTCCATAAAATTCTTCTACGCTGTAATCTAAAAGAATTGAAATATTAACTACATTTGTATACTGTCCAACAAGAAATGAATATATTTTATTACCTTTCCTCTGTTTTGTTTATTTTACTCTCAAGCAGCAAAATCAAAACTTCCATTCGTTTTTCAAATTTAACAACATGTGATTCTTTATTTTTCTCTTGTGATCGGCTTGTGAACTGCTCAATGGGACATCACAATTTTGACAGTTCTTGTGATGCTCACAACTTGTGAGGTTTTGGTTAGAATACGAAAACCTCACAAATTGTGACTCACCACGATCTTGTGAGGTTGTTGTGACTTATGAGGCATCACAGAGGTATGCCAGAATACGGGCATAGGTTTAACAAAAAAAAACTAAAACCCGACTAAGGGAAACACTTACTAAAAAGTACGAAACAAAAAGAGTTCAGAGTATACCCGTGGTAAACAGTCCCAAAAGCTTATAACCAGCGTTCGGATTTTGTTGACCACAAAAAGTCAAAAAAGGCAAAATAATACCGCAGAAAAAGGCAACAAAAAGGCATTTAATAATAAAGGTTTTTATGCATTATTATTAACATTGTAACCCAAAACATTTTGAAGTTCTCTGATATGTAACAATCGCCAGCGATTATCTCTCAGGAAAGTCTTCAATGAAATAAAGGACCGTACAACATGGGCAGAGCCTAGTGGAGCCAAGATAAGAGATGTCACGTCTTAATATTTGAGTCCAATTTAGAGTTTGCAGCGCCATTTCGTTAATTTGCTGAAAAAACCGCTTAGAATTTGTTCATCCCATCTTCAGCTTTTTGTAATTTTTCTCTTCAATAGGGCTTGCCAAATACAACGCATTGCACTAAGATCAAGTGCTCAAATTAAAATACATACAACTACTAGGAGTCACCTGCAATTTGTAAAATTTTAAATATGCGACCGTTCGGTTCTACAAAAAAATCTTTTTCCAATTTCACCACAAACTCTGTCTTGGGGCATTTAAACAACGCGTGCAGTAGCAGTTATGTGCATGTTCATACAAGAGAAAATCCTGCTCTCATACGTGTGGACACTGAAATTTTTTTCGCGTGAGCAACGATAAATCGTATAGTTAAGAAGAAAGTACACAGCTATTTTGACAAATAAGTACCAAGGCAAAAAAGGCAATATGAGTAAAAAAGGCAATATGAGTAAAAAAAGGCAAAGTCAACAAAATCCGTTCCCTGCTTATAATTAACGAATTAAATCTAACTAATACTAACTAAAACTAACTAAATGCCAAACAATGTTTGCTTGAAATTCTTTTAAATTTTAGAAAGCATTTCAAAACACAAAAACAATGTTGGGTGATGTTCATACATATTTCACATATTTTCAAATTTTCGCTTTTCTTTAATAAGGCATTCATTTAAAATGAGTGAAAATGGAATCATTACACACTTAATGCAACTCAAGGTAATGTGCCTTCCACGCCCCTGACTTACATCATCCATTTGTATCATTCGAGCAAACAAATTTCAATGAAAGATTCGCAAAGCGAATAAATAAACAAATGAGCAAAGTACCCACTGCGAAGAGAGAGAAAGCAGAAGTACTGTATAAGAAGTAATCATCGCATTTTCCAAAGCAAAAGCATAAATGGTAAAATATTGGATCATCATTTCTTCCGCTATCCGTATTTCGTCGGCATCCGCAGTTATTACACAAGTATTAAAGTATTGTGGAAGACTTCCAGGTTTCGATAGATTTCCGGTGGCATTCACACCAACGACAGCCAGAGCTGTGTTGCGTAATATTTTAGGGATGGATATTAGTATTCCCCATTGGCGTGTCGTAGGTAGGTCCAAGCGTGCGATGTCTTAATTTATAAGCTCTTCACCAGGATATCAGGATAGAATTGCAAAGGATACGGGAAATTCTGTGGTTTTCAATTTTTTGCTATAACTTTGGTGGTGGGATTTTAAATAGGAGAAGTAATTCCTTCCGATGATGGAATTTTTAAGTAACAACGAAGAGATTGACTTGAAATGTACTTTAAAAGGTGGCAGACCATGTTCACATTAAAATTCAAGTTTAATATTTGGTATTGATATCTTGACATTGATATGATTTAATTCACAGATGACTCGTATCGCATGAAAACAAGCCAGTAACCAAACCACATAGAAGTGTAACTATGTATGGGACGCACGTACACCATATAGAATGCAAAATATTTATTATCATTTTACAACTCAGTAGAGAGCAGGTGTATCACAACAATAGGCTGTAAAATTTGATATTGTTTGTCAGATGTTGTAAGTGACAGTTGCACGTTCTTTATAATCTCAATGGAAGGATTCATCTTAAAGGAACGGTTGTTTCGAAAACTCATACCTCCACTTAAATTGTGAAATAATGTGTTGTTTTTTTTTGTAGAACCCTTATGATGAGACTACGTTGTCCGTCCGTCTGTATTTTGCATCCAATTTTTTGACTAGCTACATACTCGAACCTACAATTTGTCACCATTGTAGATCTAGTCGTTTCTTGCCTACATCTAGTTCAAATAACAAACAAATATTATTTTATTTTGAAGAAGCAGCGGGCTGAAGGTAACAATTATCCAGTTAAATGAGGTGTCCTATGAAATAACGACTACTGCTGATTTCATAATGAAATTTTTATAAATATCAAGTTCCTGAATTTGGAGAAAATTACCAAAAATGTGTGTTCTTAAGTTCGAACTTAATGTGCCAAAAAATATCACAAAAGCATATTTATACATTGATACCTAAATGCTATAGTTTTCATAGATAAATAAATATTTATTGATTTATTTGCAACAGTTAGTGAGGTGAGATCTCTCCTCTTCACGTAGGCCGCGAGTCGGGCCTGTTGTGTTCAGGAACTGTGCTGAGAAAGAAAGGGTAGGGATTTGTGTAAGTAAAGGGTTTTTTGAATGGTCGATCTAAAGGTTAAAAATGAATATGTGGATTCAAGAAAAATGCTATGTATGTGGTGTGAACTCTAGTGTTTTCGAGAAAATATCAGGCCAAGTAGGATATGTATTCCCTTATATAGGCGAATCATCAGTCTTATTTTAACTCTACCCATATTTAGTACTTTACTTGCTCCGGCACCGTAGCGCAAGTGGTTAGTGCGTCGGGCTACTGAGCCAGCGGTCTTGGGTTCGAATCCCGCCGCAAACACCTAAAAGTTTTTCACAGTGCCCACCTCTTTCGAATGCCTGACAAGCATCAAAGAGTATCATTTGTCTCGATTGAGCTTCTCAACTCGCCGTTCGGAGTCGGCAAAAAGCTGTAGGTCCCTTCCATTCATGCAAAAATGTAACACGCACATACAAATGGTTGCGAGAAGCAGGCCCAGGTTCACCTCGAGCTGTAGCGCCAACTAAGTAAGTACTTGCTCGTTGTGGGTTCGGATTTTCTATCATGGCTTTGGCAGTCTCCCCTTACTTCGGCAATTGCTGTGCCTTGTTGCCAGTTTTCACGGTTGGGGAACTTGACTGTGTAGTCGGTCTTAAATAAGTATTCTTTTTCTATAAGATCACTTTGGTTGCAGAGGAGTCTGAAACATCTTTCCAGATGACTCTGTGTCCCGTGAGCAGTTCGTCTTTGAAGTGACCCATTGCAGCAAGCCCCGCTGTCCTTTTGATCTCAAGTGCCATAGGAAGGATATTAAAGATAGTTTCCAGGGCTGCCGTGGGTGTGCTGGATTATGCCCCAGTTATCCCTAGACAGGCCATACGTTGGAGTTTGGTTAGTAATGTTCTAGTGTAGCTGTTGGTGACAAATTACCACGATACTAGCACTCTGTAGAGTAGAATGGGTTTGACATGAGTAGATTTATTAAACTAGTTTTGGTTTCAAGCCAGATCCAGAAGGCTCTATCGGCTTTGTTAACTCTTTTCTAGATTCTTTCTCCAAAGTAGCTTTTTGTCATGTATACCTATACCTAACCCCTAAACAGTTTACATAGTAGATCCCTTCCATGCGTGCAAAAATATAATACCCACCCACAAATGGTTACGAAAAGCAGACCCTGTAGCTCGGGGTAAACCAGGAAAGAAGAAGCGCTAGTTACCGGTGGCTTTTGTGGTTAGATTCTAATGCGATCGCGAACTTCCGGAATACATTTTAGCATTTACACTCGAAATGTAAAACAACTTATCTGTAAAGCTACATATTTGTACTTATAAAACCTAACAGACAATTGTGAATTGGATATAGATTCGAGGTCACTCTCAAGATCCTTCATACATTTTTCAACATAACTCAATTGGATCGTGCTATCCAATGACCATGAAAAACATTAACATTATAATGAGAATCATTACTTTCCGCGCTAAATAAGTTCGCTCCATATACCGTGATACGGTTGCTGTTCTGCCCGAAAGTATAAAGTAATAATTAAAGAAGAAGAAGGAGAATCTCTAACCAATTTATTTTTGCACGCCAATGTAAGACGAATATGCTGCACTCGTGCCATGCAACAGGCATTTGCTTATTGTGTATCTATATACAAGTATCTAGGTACTGATTGCTAGCGAACCTATAAGTATGTAATTTAATTTTATGGTAGTTACACTATTTAAATGATTTGTTATTTTGCAAAGAAAAAAAAACCTATACATAAAGTATTTAAAAAAAAAAATAAAACACGAACAATGGATGCCAGTGCCACGGATAAATTATTTAGAGAAATTTCCTGACTTCGTATCTATTGAAAGAAAGTAAGAGTGTCATCGAACTTTGTAAAGAAAAAAAAAACAAAGACTATCGGAAGCTCTAGTTTTGTCAGCATTGAATGCGGATTTGATTTTTATTTTTTGTTTTTATTTCTATGGTCGTTTTGTCAGGTTTACCTGGCTCTCATTGAACTGTACCTACTAAGCTTTTATGCAATGGAGAAAAAAATTAAATACTTTTATTGAGGTTTCTATAATGCCTCCGTATAATTATTTATTTCTAGGTCTTCTTAGGTGAATTGATGTAACATTGTTTGAGGTTTATTACTCTCATTAAAAGTTATTTATAAATCGTATAATTGAAACTTTTACTTGGTGTGCACTGTGCTGCTATTGTTACTCTGTGATTTTGTTAAGAAAACGTGTGCTGGTCTATAATAGGCATTTATTTTTACTTAAATTTTTCTTTAGCCTGCATGTAACAAAAGGTGAGTTGAATAAATAAAATACGAGTATCTACGATGAAAGTAAAAATATATTAAAATGTCATACTTTCATACTTTCATTTTAAAATGTCTTTTTCAAAAAGTTCACGTACTTACTGTTTAATTGGTATCGATAAAAATAAAAGTTATATTTATGTTATGATGGTGACATTGTTGATATTTTTTTTTTTTTTTTTTTATTTTATTTTCTGAAGTAAACAATCAAGCTCGATTTTGAACAGATTTTCATGTGATGTGGATAAAATTCACAAAATTACGCCGTAGCTGAAAATATATTTTCACAAGTTGGTTACTTTGTTTCGACAGTTTAGTATTAACCGCCAGTTTTGATTTGAGTGCGGTTAGTTGGACATTTAGAGTATATTCGACCTACTGAGTGCTAAAATTTCACTCATTTGGTTCCATGTACATTTTTTGCAACACATATTTCGTTGTTTTTACTTCAAAAACACATCTGTTTGATTTTAACAGGGAGTGGAGGAAACGAATCCTAAAAATCTATACATGCATATGTAAGTATATAAAACAAAGATGGCATACGTAAACCGCACATAACTCGAGACGGATATCGTCCGATTTGAGCTGTCTTTTTTTGTCTTTGAAAAAATTGTAAAATTTTAAAGGAAAATTGTAAAACTCGGACAAATCGATTTCCATACATATTGTATGGGGGATTTTCTTTTTTTTTCATTTTGATCATAATATTTCAGTTCAAATGGTTGCAAAAGTCCATAACTAGCAAAAGTTTCCCGGAAAATCTTTTTTCTTTTATTTTGACGTAAGAATACAGTGGAAATAATTGCCAGAGCTCCAAATTTGGAAAATTTTTAATCGGAAATAATTCCATGTAACAACATTGCCCAATGTTTTTTTGTTTGTAAGATCAAAAGGAGATGTCGCTGTTAGTCAATTTGACAGGTGTCCTTTTTGCTTCGTCGTTTCACCATAGACCGACTATACTCGACGGAAGCGACACGACAACTCGTAAGCGCACGACTTCACTTTGGAAATTCTATGCATACTAGATGTACATAGAATTTTGTCTTATTTTCTGTATAAATCATTCAGTAAATCAGTTGAAATCAAAACGTTCGACCGAGAAGAATAATCATGCCGACTATGGAATCCGTCGGATGAGATGCGGCGGGAGTTATCCTCAATTTTTAGTTTTTCGTATTACTGAAAACGTCGGTAAGAAAGTGAACTTACTTACTTAGTTGGCGCTACAGCTCGAGTTGAACCTGGGCCTGCTTCTCGCAACCATTTGTGTGTGCGTGTTATATTTTTGCACGAATGGAAGTGACCTACAGTTTTTTGCCGACTCCGAACGGCGAGTTGAGAAGCTCAATCGTGACAAATGATACTCTTTGATGCTTGTCAGACATTCGAAAGAGGTGGGCACTGTGAAAAACCTTGGTGTTTGCAGCGGCACTTGCGCTACGGTGCCGGTGAAAGTGAACGGTTGTCGGCAAAAAAAATGTCTATTACCGAAAACGCAGTCGAATCGCACTCCATACAAACTTGGATGAATCGCATTCGCGCGATAATACCTGCGGATGGCAAGCGAATGTAATCAAAAAACACAAATGATCTATAGTTCTAAACATAGAAAATAAATAAAAAAAAAAATCAAATGAAAATTACTAGAATATTAAGAAATTAATGTGTTCAAGTATTTGTTTGGAAAACAATAATAATTATAAAAAAAATAAATGGGATGCTTCAATCGCTGTTAATTCACTGCAGCGCAATCATTTTTTTTTTTTTTTTGGTTTAAGTTCCCTAATTAATAACTATGGACTTATTAGAATGAGACTCGGTTATTTAAATAAATAAATTGATGGAACGTACACTTTTGCACTTCTGGGTATGAATATTGTCAGGCGAAGAGTTGAAATTTTGACAGCAAATTGATAACGTGGTCTCGCAATTGATAAAGTAGTTTGCGGACCGATAAAGCAGTTCATCTGACGGTTTCTATAATGGCTCTACTACTACTCCGGGGAGTACAATCTGCTGGATTCCATAATCAGCATGAATAACTCAAGAATATTTAAATAACTGAAGAATTATCAGATTTTCAGTATTCAAATTGTGCCAAAATCTTTCGTAAACGATTTCTTCATCTCAACCAAGTGAAGTTCAGTGTGATTCTGATGATTGTTCAGTCTTCAGCTCATTTTTTTGTGATTTTCCCGGTGATTGAAATGGAAGTGTCAGTGATTCCGGTGAGTTTATCAAAATCATTCAACGTTTCTAATGTTTTCACTGTTTTCAGTACATTTGCAAGGTCTGTCGACTTTGACGGCTATCATTTCTATCTTATACCAGATTACCAGATCAATTATTATCTGCCATGTGAGTAACCCGACTGTTTGCGTACCCGGCGAATCAGCTTGTTTGATATAAAAAAAAACTGAGCGCTCTCTCCAAATATTTACTTATATACATATGTCTGTTCAATGAGGCTGTTTTGGGCAGAAAAGAACAGAAAAGTAGAAGGTTATGGGTTTCTGTTCGAAACTGATCTGTTTTGTATTTAGTGAAGTTGCCCAGAACAGAAAAATATAGAAAATCATCAGGTGGGACAACAGATTTGTGAGAAATGTCAAAATCAGCTGTGATTGCATATTTATTTTTTTTACTCAAAGTGATAAGTGTACGGGATACTGTTTACCAAATGGAAGAAATTGAAATCTAATAATTATTAGATATACCTACTCTGATCGAAATTCAGTCGGAGAAAGGGCAATCAGTTATTTTAACAATAATCGACTATGAAGTTGTTATTTTTGACAACTAACATATGGCTGTAATCTTCTCTTCTAACCTGATCTGACATTTTTCACGAATCTGTAATTTGCTGTTGTAGATTTTACTCATAGAACAAAGCTTCTATTATGGAAATTCTGCATTTCCAAGTAATCGTGAATATTTGCATTGCGTTTCTAGTTTTCCATTCCAGTTGACCTGATGTCATTTCATTTCTTTCGTAAGGCGCCTTTAATTTTTACCGCTTCTATCTTAACACCTAAAACTGAAAGATTGCTATACTCTTTCAAAACCGCAACTGAAACCAACTTATGCAAGCAGTTGAATAAATTGCGAGTTTCCTTCAAAATTTTCAAGAATGATGTCAAAGAAATCATAGAATATTGTACCGTCATCTCATTGCTCTCCTCCATATAATGATAGATCAAGAAGATGTCAAAACTAAATGTTTTTTTTTGTCTGATCAGCTTGAATTCATTGCAATTAAAGCAGTGCTTAAATAATTGATGTTCTTCAGAAAGCACATTTCATTTAAAAAAAAATATAAAAATGTGCATACTTACATAGTACTAGCATATTATAACTACGGATATATGTATCTGTATATAATATATATATCTTAATCAGGCGAGCATTATTGTTTTTTTTTTTTATTTGATTTGTATCCTTTTTGCTACTCCTTCCATCGCCCAATAAATCTATTGTATGGAAATGTCTCCTCATACGGGTGGTGGATGATCTGTTTCACATCCGTCCATTAATAACACTCGCATTCTGCTTAATGCCAATACATGTCAAAAGACCTTGGCTGTGAAATGTGATATGTACCACCAATCGATTTATTACTAAACCAGATCAAATACATATATGCGTGTGTATGATATAAAATAAGAATGCCAGAAGGTTATGGGACTTAGGGCTTCTTCTTTTGTAGAGGCTATCAGAAATATTTTGTTAACCTTGCGTATATTGTATTCAGCAGTTCCCTCTATGTGAAAAAAAAATCCGATGTCCACCGCCCCTGAACCGTGTTTCTGCTTTACGACACACATATGTATCATACATTTTTAGAGCAGAATGTTCTGGTGTTTACGGCAATTCATCGAAATTTCTTAAATTTTATCTTTGAAGTCAGCTCTCAACGTTTAAGTTCTCTTTTTACATCAGTAATGTATCGCAGTTGAACATCTTTGCCTGCCCTATGAAATTATCAGATTCATCGTCCTTTTTCGTTCTAGTTCTTCTATTAATAGAAGTGTAAGCACCGCAAATACATAGACGGGTCTCTACCTCTACTCACTAAAAAAGTCCACCCACTCATTAGTGAAATTAAAACAAAATCCTTTTCTAGTTGCACCCCTTTTATACGAAGGACGGACAAGTTTAACACTATCACAACTCTAATCGTTAATCCTTGTTAGCAGTAAAATTATATATAAATCACAAGAAAATCCTTTTATACCGCTCCCATAACCCAAACCCCGAAATACTCGTATAGCCCGTGTAGTCCACATTATAATTATTATCGAGCTGCGTCACCGATCTCAAATTGTCTTTTTGTGTCTATGGAATGGATTTCCCTGTCCTGTTGCATTTAATCGAGCAGAAAATTGCCCGTCATGCAACGCGATGCTTATTGCATTAAGCTTTTCAGTCCGACAAAAAAAAAAACAACAATAGTGGAACAATGGAATTTTAGTAGATACTATAAAGCGTGGATGGATTCGTGTTCACCGTCCTGCTTTGCAAATTTGCAAAATATGACTCGCCAACGACATGGATATCGATTGGAAAACGGGTCAACCCTTCAAAAACCCACCCACAAAAAAGGTTGTCATCCGTTTGCCGTCGATAGGAGAACCTTTTCCGGAACAATATAATTACAGACACAATAATTCGATTAAATTTACTATACCATGAAACAAAAGGGGGGGATAGCAGACAATTCGGTCGAAAGGGGATTTGCTGTGCCGTCGTTATATTGCAATATCAATTAGAGTTCTTTCATCCATAAGAGACACATACATACTCGTAGGCCGTAGGGGAATGGTAAACTTTAAATTCGTGTCTATCAACCAGAAATTCCTTCTATTCAACGTTATCCCGTGGATAGAATCAATTTTACACAACACAGCACATAATGTGGTAGGACACCATGGCTTTGCATGTACTAGTACATTGTCCTTGAGAAATTGTCAAGACAAAGGCATCCTCTTGCCGAGATGATGTGACTGAACGACAAGAAATCGGAGGATGTCTCTGTTTTTACTTGTAGTTTAGTCTTCCCCCTTTCGTATTCGTCAGAAGACCTACGTATGAAACGCGTGCGGCGTAAAATCGTTACTGGGATTAAATTAACATTTTTTGGCAGCTTATGCAAATGAACGAGCGCGTAGAAATGTTAAATTTATGAAGAAAGCCTGCTGAAAAAACTTAACGAAGGAAGCTGAATGCCATTGCCTAGTGGTCTTATACATTTTCCTTATATACAAATGACTATGACACTGTCCTTTTTTTTTATCAGATGAAAACATGTTTACAAAAAAAAAAAATACAAATGGCAGAAGCAATAAAATTCAATTTTGTCGCCAGGGTTTTTTTTTTAATATTTCTTCCCTTTCGTGGGCTGAAAACGTTTTAACACAATGATTGAGGACCTTAAGGGGTTTCTTCTCAGGAGATGTTTATTTGTTAAGCTATTTTTAGAACTGCAAATGTATGAATACGGATATTTTAGTCAGACATGAAAACAACAAGGCGAAAGTACTTGTACCTATGTATCTGTATGTACTCGTACTTTAAATCCATTGTGCTACTAATTTTAATATTAATGCTTTGGTCCTTTTAGAAAAATATTGTCTGCGATAAAGTTAAACGATTTTTTCTTCTTTTTTTTTAGTACGCTTTTTGTTTTTATTAAATAATGGTAATGAAGGTACAAAGTGGTGTAATTTAGAAAGCACTTGCCGAGCTTCTTACAGCTGAGCACTGTATCATGCTATTTTATACAATTAGGCACGACACGATTTCCTATGAAAAGTTTGAAATGGGGAGCATTTATATTTTAGACCAAATTGTAAGGAATTTGTTAGATACATAATGTTTACGCTGCCCATGAAGCATCAATGTTATTCTATTCATAGAGTTAGTTGATGAAACCTAACATTTGAGTTTCCTATCACTAGGCCGATGTGTCTGTCTCTCGTTCTTGTCTTTCATATGCTCCCGCTGGGTGTAAATATGATAAGGGTATTCATAACCCCTTAAGCGTGTGTAAATTATCTTAATATATAAAAACGTTGGTGCGTGCTATCCACCTTATATTCACACCATATGTTCGTGTGATGTTCGTTCGGGTCGCTTTTTTCAAAATTCGTATTTATGGGCCAAATTGGCTCAAATTCAAACCACATACATACATAATATTTAAATAAAAAGAAAGTCTTGACAGAATTTCGACCCGATAGGTGGCGCTGGTGTGCAGATATTTACGAAAATTTAGTTTTCTCCGTATATAATTTTTATATAAACAATATTAAATTTAAATGTAATAATATAGTTTGGTGTAGTCACAAAAACGTCCCACAGGTCGCGTTGGCAATTATCTGTCATGTGAGTAACGCGATTGTTTGCGTACACGGGCGAAGCCGGGCGGATCAGCTAGTGTATTATAATTGATTTCGGAATTTATCAAGAACACACAAGCATACAGTGTATGTATGAAATACCAAATAATCAAATTAAGAATATGTTTTATTTTGGTCAGTAAATATAAAATTAGTTAATACTTGTTGCATCATCGGAACGTTTCTGATGCATTTCTACCAAGTTTTGCGTGGAATTTAATGACCACTCTTTGTTCCATGTTAAAATTTGAACATTAAATGACCATTTTAAATAAAAACATATGTAAATAAATAAAATAAAATAATTTTTACTTACTTAGTTGGCGCTACAGCTCGAGGTGAACCTGGGCCTGCTTCTCGCAACCATTTGTGTGTGCGTGTTATATTTTTGGACGAATGGAAGGGATCTACAGTTTTTTGCCGACTCCGAACGGCGAGTTGAGAAGCTCAATCGTGACAAATGATACTCTTTGATGCTTGTCAGACATTCGAAAGAGGTGGGCACTGTGAAAAAGTTTTAGGTGTTTGCGGCGGGATTCGAACCCAAGACCGCTGGCTCAGCAGTCCGACTCACTAACCACTTGCGCTACGGTGCCCAAATAATTTTTATAATTGTTAAATATCAACCAAATGTCATGAAATTTTGACATGGCTAAAAATGTGAGATATATATAATTGAACTAATATTCTTGTCCGGGATATTATTTGACACACTGTATATATTTTGTATGTTTTATTTTGGTCAATAAATATAGAATTTCTTTATAACTTGACTCCAGCGCCACTAATCTGGTCCAGAACTATCCTATCTTTCAAGCTGGAACCAACCATACATATTCACAAAATTTCATTGAAATCGGATGGGCGGTTTCGGAGATTAACGTGTACGAACACAGTGACACGCGCTTTTCATACATTAAGATTAAGATAAGCTTTATCAATATTTTGTAGGTATATGTATGTACATATGTGTGTATAAAAATAATAAAATAAATAAAAAGACTTGGGTAATAAAATAGAGTTACCTCTTTTTCGTTAAAAAATTCATCTCGTACTTGCCGTACTTTGGCCGTCATCCTAGCCATTCTATCGATCAACTTCTTAATAGTTTCCAATGTTTTTGATCTCCAGATTACTTGAAGGATCTCCCAAAGTTTGTCAGGACACTGTTTCTGAAACTCTCTGCGAAGTCCATTGGTAATGTGTGTTTTTCTAATATTTGTCTGTACCTACTTTTCCTTATTCATGATCACATCGATACGGATGAGATCTCCAACACCAGCGAAAGAGAAACATCCCCAGACCATAACTGAACCGACTCCATGATTGACTTTTGGGACCACACAGCTAGGAGACATTTTTTCTTTAGCCGACTGCCAAGTAAACCTTCTTTTTTTTTGTAGAAAAATGTTCGACTCGACTTTCGACCAGTCGACTAATATTTTTTTTTTTTTTTTTTTTTTTTTTTTTTTCCCGAGGGTAGGTGAAAATCTTCCATAGACACTATGAGAATAGCAAGCGCGTGCTCATAGTAGTGTCAGATTCTTACTGACCAAAAACACCTCCCTTCGATATAAATTTGTTAGATACTGCAACTAAGTTATACTACTTATCAAGCAATTTTTCTATCACGAAATATAAACGTTTGGCAGGTTACTTTCCAATGAAAGATCCTGCATATTCCGCAATTTAGATGCGGTTAATCCTTATCTCGCCAAGTCGAAAGGTTTTGTCCTTTGTAGCCGGCGCAATAAATTGCTCTCATCCAAAATAAGTAGGACTGTATTATTAACATGTCCGATTAGTCGGTTTCTATGTTTTCGCGCGAAGCTTCTAGTTTCAGCTTCGATTGTCGGAATTCCGAGATCCCTGTGGATATCGTCGTTTCTAGCATACCACGGTGCTTGGACAATTTCTCTAAGCACTTTATTTTGAAAGGTCTGTAAAATATTGGCATTTGTTTTCTTGGTACAACCCCAAAGTTGTATACCGTAGGACCACACCGGCTTTAGCACTTGCTTGTATAAAAGCAGTTTGTTCTCGGTACTGAGGTGGGAATGTTTCCCGATCAGCCAGTACATTTCTCTATATTTTATTTCTAATTCTTTACGTTTCATTTTCACGTGCGAATTCCACTTCAGCTTTGCGTCAAGTGTCATTTGGCTTCATTTGCAATAGGAATTCGGGCCAAATTTATAAAAATTGGCAAGTCATTAATTTTTCTATAAGTGAAATTCACGTGAACAGATTTAGTTCCGTTAAGGGCGATCCGCCAGTCCCTCGTCCATTCATTTACTTTATTCAATGCGTTTTGCAGTTTGGCAGTCGTTTCCTCGATTGTTTTACCTACTGCTAGGATAGCGGTGTCGTCGGCAAACGTAGCAAGCATAGTGCCGTCTTCTTTCGGTATATCACGAGTATATAACAGATAAAGAAGCGGCCCCAGAACGCTTCCTTGCGGTACGCCGGCCGAAATTTTTTTGAGCTCTGAGTATTCGTTTCCATTTCTAACACGGAAGAGTCTATTTCCGAGATATGAATCCAAAATCTCGTATAGGTACACGGGGAGTACTTGTCGTAATTTGCATTTCAAGCCATCGTGCCACACCTTATCAAAGGCTTGCGAGACGTCAAGAAATACGGCTGAGCATATCTTTTTTTCTTCTAGTGCTTTTTCGATTACGTTAGTAATTCTATGCACCTGGTCAATTGTCGAATGCTTACTTCTGAACCCAAACTGGTGGTCAGGGATTAGATTATTTTCTTCTATAACCGGTTGGAGACGCCTTAGTAATATCCTCTCGAAAATTTTGGATATGACTGGAAGAAGCGAGATTGGTCTGTATGATTTTACTTCATATGACGGTTTTCCTGGTTTTAAAACCATAATGACTTCCGCAACTTTCCATTGGCTCGGCACGTGTTTTAATCTGAGTGCAGCATTTATAATATGGAGAAGCTTAATAAATGCTCTTCTAGGTAAGGCTTTGAGAATTTCTCCGGTAATCAAATCATAACCAGGAGCTTTCTTAGGTTTTAGTTTCGCGATCTCACGTTCGAGTTCTCTAAGCGTTGCAGATCTGCGCGTTAAATCGTCAGATGGTGGAACTACCATCCTTGTGAGGTTGATGTTGTCATGAACCACTTGACCATCGTTCGGTTTAAAGGTTTCTTCCAAATATCCAATCCTGGTGCTCTTTTCCCAATGTAGCCACTTGACTTTGTTTTGAGGTCGTAGCATAGGTTTTCGTGCTGCTACTCGACCGTGAAGGCCTGCGGTATCTGAATGTTTTTTTTTTTATCATTACTGATATCTGCTTTGAGTGCGAACGGTTGAACTCTGCACAGATATCTGAAGCAGTAAGCCGTCGATCCCTCTTGCTTATTAATTGGCTCCCTAAAATGACGCCTAAACGTGTTTTGGAAAAAACATAACAACATAGTGAGTCATAGAATGCAATTTTCTGGTGGTTTTTGATGTGTAAACATCTTAGCTGTCGGTTATGGGCCTCACGAATTTCTCGCCGTCATGCGTAACCCGTAACCAATCTTAGTAGTATTAGTGCGTAACCAAAAACAGTATTAGTGCGTTCTCTGTATATGATTCTCTTTGTTCATTTCTCCTTCACACAGAGTAATAATAGTAATAGTTATGTTTATACATCAAATTTTATGAGTACCTGGTACTCACGCCTTTCTTTCTTTTCTATTTGAAAAAAAGCCAACCACTTTTTTGGGTTTTTTCCCTTTTTCAATTTGGAAAAAATGCCAAAAAATGTTCTGCCGTTTTTTCCAAACAATTTTTTTTGGCGTTTTTTCATATTTCATAAATGGAAAAAATGTCTAAAAAAGTTATGGAAAAAATGCCAAAATTCTCAGCATTACGCCAAACAACTTTGTATGGAGATTTTCGGGCTTTTTTTCAATTTCCTTTTTTTGGCGTAATTTCAGGGAGCCTTATTAATTTTATGGTATGGTCCTCCTGTTTTGATGTTAATTTGGGCACTCCACTCCGCCCTTTCTTGTTTCTTCCCATTTTTTTTTGCTGTTTATCGGTTAACTTTTAAACATTGAAGTTTCAGGTCTAACTGGTGGCGGAAGAGTACGCACCTACTTCAATATTATAGTTAAAAAATGTCATAGCTTTCCCAAAAATGAACCCGAATTGCAGCTTGGGGAAATTTGCCGTTTAACGGTGGGTTTTAAGTTAATGACGTTTGCATTTTTGTTTTGTTACTTTCTACATCGGCGTATGCCTTGATTCCGCTCCTTTTTCTTAAAACTCTTTAATTGCTTTGAGATGTAATAATGTCTAATCTCGACCCTAATCGGATGTGAAAGAATTTTGGTTATTTAAGTCCTACACAGATCAATGGTGGAGAAAATGGTGTGTCCGGAAACTTCTGAACCGGCCAGTGCACATATACGAGACAAAGTGTTGAAATCTGTACAAGAAAAAATTTAAAATTCAAACACGTTAAACTGACGGAATTGTTTAGCCACAACTAGCTACGTAGAACTGAAGAAATACAAAACCACACAACTACATATTCCAATTAACATTTTTTTTCTTTATGTTTTCAGAACTATGGTACAAGAAAACAACAATAAAGTACCTACAAACAAAAACTGCAGCACACCACAAAAATTATCCGCTTGGGAATTTTACGAAAATGTTTTAAAGTCTCCTAAATACGTTGTAAGCTCCTCGCTCGCTCCATATCCATTTGTGTGTATCCTAATTCCATCACCTCTTTCTCAAAGGTAGCCCCGATGGTAGACCAAAGTGAACTTGCCTGGAGAATGCTCTGCAGAAAGTACGGTGCTCAACTTTGTTATTCGCCCATGTTCCATAGTAATCTGTTCTCCAAAGATCCCAAGTACCGAAAAGAAGCTCTTCAAACATGCCCCGAGGATAGACCACTAATTATACAGGTAATTGTAAAATATTCCTTAGGATTCTAAATCCAGTAGCAAGCAAACATAAATATAGTTGGAAGATAAGAAAACGTGGTCTTATTTTTATCACTCACCTCGTTCAATAAGTAATTAATCAATTCGATTAAGATTAATTCATAAAATTATGATGTATCCTGTAGTAATTGCATTCAATTATCGCGGGCGTAGTTTTGAATTTATTTAATTTAATTAACGACGAATTTTCATTTTTCGTTTTATTATTAACACACAGTTCTGTGGGAATGAACCGAAAACAATACTGGAGGCTGCAGTTCTGGCACAGGAGCACTGTGATGCCATCGATATTAATCTTGGATGCCCACAAGCCATAGCCAAACGTGGCCACTACGGTGCCTTTTTACAGGACGAATGGGATTTACTCGAGAGTATAGGTAAATGAGTTTAGGGCAAACTTTAAAAAGGATTAATGGGTGGAAGAAAAATAAATGACATCAATAAAAATCTACCCAGGGTGAGACTCTCCCGGTGACCTGCTTAGTGCCGTGACACATGACACTTTCAGATTCATCATCTGATTTTACAACATTTTCTCTCATGACCGAGGATAATTTAGAGAAAAAAAAATGTATTATATTTTCCAGTGAAAACTCTCCACCATGGTCTGTCCATCCCGGTGACATGCAAAATTCGTGTTTTCGAAGACAGACAAAGGACAATCAAATACGCGCAAATGCTCGAGGCAGCAGGATGCCAGCTGTTGACTGTACATGGACGGACGAGAGAACAAAAGGGACCACTGACTGGTGTTGCCGATTGGAGCTACATCAAGGACGTGAGGTGAGTTATGATTGCGTGTGTCCCTAATAACATTTAGCTTTAATAACAAAAAAAATTCTACTTTGTTTTTGTTCCTTCTATATTCAGGGATCATATTAAAATTCCCATGTTTGCCAATGGGAATATCCTTTCGTTGGAGGACGTCAGGAGGTGTATCGAGGAGACGAACGTTGATGGAGTTATGTCCGCCGAAGGCAACTTGCACAACCCAGCAATTTTCATGGGAATCACACCAACAACTTGGGACATGGCAAATGAGTACCTGAACTTCGTGGAATTATATCCCTGTCCGATATCTTATATTCGGGGGCATTTGTTTAAAATGTTCCATCACTTGTATGTCAAATGAAATTAGTTAAGAGCTATGGTAATCTTTTTAAACTTCTTGATTTCAGATTAAACCTCCATCCGAATTCGAAAGCCCGAGAAGCTCTGGCAGTTTCGCATGAGATTCATGAATTTCGAAATTTTGTTAACATCCTTAAGAACAAATATGAACCTTATCACAAAGGAGAGCTTACCTATGTCCATGAAGAAATGGATCTTAGCTTAGCAACGGAAGATGAAGAAGTACGCGTAATGTTTGCTTATCTTTTATAAAGTAACGACTACAATTGTTGTTGCAGTATAACTTATCACTACCACCTTGGCTATGTCAACCTTATATTCGACCATCACCTGAGGAGCACAAGAAAACCATTGAAGAAAAGGTTCGAATCGCTCATGATCCAAATACCATCAAGCGTCACTATTTCGATGACGATGGCAATCAAATTTCGCGGAAGAAAAAGAAACGACTGACGAGGAAAAGTCGTCGCCCGAACAAACCTGAAGGAAGACACGAACGCAGTTTGGAGAGTTGTGACGTCTGTACAAATCCCGTGGTAAGAATATGAGCTATTTTGGAAAGACCAATATATAACTTACCTTGTTTTTACAGGGAATCAAGTGTGAATTTCGATTATGTCGCATATGCTGTCGTGAAAAATGTTATACGGAAAACTGCGACTGTCCCGGTCATAGGTTCTGGGTAAAAACTAAACGTGCAAGAGCAAACGCATCCTGACTTAGAATAGGAGTAGTATTTAGTATACTACATATTTAGAAATATTTAATAAAGTGAAAACAACCCAACGATTTTACTATTGTTTGTATTTATACGAGAATCTACCGGCTACTTAACCCTTTGTATCACCGTGTAGCAGATCTGCAACATACCCCAAAAGTCTATTTTAATTTAGACGATAGCACATTAGAGACGTTGTTGGCCATTTTTCCATATCTGCGAATCATATTACAATGAAAAATATACTTATGACTTACAGTAGATACCGTTATATGGTGATTTTTTGCTCCTGCTCATTTTTGTTCACTCAGTCAGCAATTACAGTGATGATCGAAGTTTTTAAGCCAAATAAAAAAATTGTGTTTTAAGTGTTTGTGTAAACTAAAGTTGATTATTTATGAAATGAGTATAGTTAGTATATAATGATAAATGAGTAACATTTCTGTGAAATCATTTGGAAAAATATTGTAAGCATAGTGGAAAACTGTCGTTTTTCGCATATACCCAAGAATGTGTTTTCTTATAAATAAAATATAAATTAACAAATTAAATGCAATTTCGTAAAACAGATCATAGTTTTTGGCAACAAAGGAAGCTGAAAATTTACTTCGTTTTTGATTTTGACGCCGTTCGATACAAAGGGTTAAAACTCTGGTTCCTGGTAGTATGATCATGCAAATCAACTTGAAAAAATTAAGCTCAAGGGCTTGATAGACATCCTGTGTACAAAGTCTGGAGTCTACCTATCTATATATTGTATATCTTTTAAGTGTTTTGAAATGAAATTATACATATGTGCAACTTGCATTATAGCATTATTGCATAAAAGTAAAATATGTTATAGAAAAATTATTTTTGAAATTGTTGATAACTTTGGCACGAATCTTAAACTTTTTGTCCAAATAATTATCCAATATACATTACCTAACCTAACTTAGTTAAATCTTTAAGCAGAGACAGTTATAATTAAGTGCATATAAGTCAAATAACATACATTTTTAATTTTTTGGTGATTAATGCGTTCGTTTACTTTTTCGTATTTTTTCTATGTACGAGAATTTCACCCCCACTCTTCAAAAAATTGACAGATAACATATATTAAGTGTAAAAAAAAACGCGAACGGACATAAGAGGTCTGTTTGGTAACCTGTTAATTTACGTAAATTTACATCCAACTATCAAAAATCAAGAGAAGAGAGAGCCAAATGAGAGAATCAAAAAATGTCCCCGCTTGAGAAATCGTGCTACATCTATTTTATGGAGTCATCGAGGCATATCTATCAAACAGCAATCTGACAATTTGTGAAATGTCAATCACTTCTTGTTAACAAAATAAAAGAAAATTAGTTTTTCGTGAAAATATTCAAAAAAGAAGGAGAGATGATTTTCCCCCACTTTTACTATTTGATAGATGTCCCATTTGTTAACAAACACACCTAAGATGTAGCACGATTTCGCAAGAGGGGACATTTTTTGACCCCTCATTTGGCTCTCTCTCCTCTTGATATTTGGCAGTTTTAAGTAATAGGTCCGTTCGCGTACTTTTTGCACTAAATATGGGTTTTCTGTCAATTCTCGAAGAGTGGGGGTAAAATTCTCTCTAAGACAGAAAAATCACGAAAAAGTAATCGAACGCATTAAGCACCAAAAAATTAAGAATGTATGTGGTTTGACAGATTTGACAGTTTTCATAATACACCCCAAAGAAATTTCTTAGACTAAAATTCGAAGCATGGGTAAATTGCTTACTCTCTCGTGAGCACTCTCTTCTACGAAAAACTACGAAATTTGTACGTACGCGAATGAGTTTTCGTTTTTCGTTATTTTTCGTGGATTTTCGTTGTTTTGAGAGGGTACGCGAACGGACCTAATACTTAGTTTTTACACTAAATATGTGTTATCTGTCGATTTTCGAAGAGTGGGGGTGAAATTCTCTCAAAGAGAGAAAAATTACGAAAAAGTAAACGAACGGCATAAGCACCAAAAAATTAAAAATGTATTTGATTTGACAATTTTCATATATTACACCAAAAAATATTCTTGTGGTAAAATTCGTAGCATGGGGAAATTTCTTACTCTCTCGTGAGCACTCTCTTCTACGAAAAACTACGAAATGTTTGCGTACACGAACGGGCTTACGTTGCTTTTCGTAGTTTTGGGAGCGTACGCGAACGGACCTAATTTTACGTAAAACAACCAGTCACCAAACAGACCTACGTTTTCCTCGGGGTGTGCTGATCAACTCTGTCAAACCAGCTATCCGGCAGTTTGTAAAATGTCATAATCTTCATTGTTAGTGGGAATAAAAAAACAAATTGAAAGGTTTGACCAAGTGTTGTTTCAAAAGCGTTTGGTAAATTTTCTTCAAGTTCTCTGTCTTTGAGAGGATTTCTCTCTCTCTAAGAGGATTGTACTATTTGACAGGTCTCAATTCCTTGTACATAAGAAAGATACCAAACAGACCTAACACACAATATAGAAATTAAGAAAAAAAAGGTCGCGGCGTTTTTTAAGTGCAGCATCTTATACCTACCATGCACATGCTCGATGCTCCCACCGAGCTGAAACCTCAAGGATTCGATGAACTTGAACCGAAACCCCAGTAACACGTTCCCAACGAGTTGAAGGGATTTTAAATGTCATTGGGCCTCAACACACGGGATGAATTCCACCGGCGGAAAATCGAGTTCGTTGGCGAGGGAAACGGAGAGCGCGAAAGAAACGGTATAAAATCCCCATCCCCACCCATCCCCCCTATTCTGAACTGGAATAACGAAGCCGAAAACATCCCGTGTATGGAGGCACATTAGCTGTCAATTTTGAAGTGGTTGGCAAAACAATTGGTTGTTGACACGAAATAATAGTGAGCTCTAAAGACGGAAGAACGAACAGAATCGCAAGAAATCTAAAAAGCTGTGTCGAAAGTAAGTCGTGTTTCTAATTCTGATTTTCAACACTTTCTTAAACTTTGCAGTCACGTGCCACATCTAGAAATGAACACCAAAATAAACCGAAGTTCACGCTGTAGACTTGTTCGGTTAATATTCCCACATTTTGCACGTGCCCCACCACCATACTGAATTCAATAAATTCGAATTAAATTTTCGCACAAACTCTTTTTGCTCTATCCACGATTACAAATAACACTGCTTTTAGATAGATAGATATTTATTTCGTGTATAATTTACATATGGTTTGTTACCGCACATTTTACAATACAGAGATTTGATAGGCTTATCTTTCTTCTGAAACATTATTTGATGATTAGATATACAGTTGACACGGAGAAAATATAAATTATTCTGAAGGAAAATACGAAAAAAAAACCTTCAATTTAAATTAAAAAAAAAATAAAAATAAAAATAAAATAATAACACAAAAAAAAAGTAAGAACAATGTAGCTACATTATAATTTGTATGTACAAAAATATGACATAGGTACATATGTGCATACATGTAAATAAATAAATAAATAAATAAATACACAAATAAATAAATAAATACAAACAAACAATATAAATAAATAAACGTTGCAATTCCTGCTTCCACCAATGAAAAAGCATACTCTCAATTTGAATGCGTGAACTTAAATGCGTGAATGTGTGTACTGACAACATATCGACGGATGCAAAGTTGAAAGTAGGCCTACTTTATCCGTCGAACTTCATGCATCCGTTGGTTATGGGCCGTCTCCCATAAGAATGTGTGTATTCTATCGAGCCGTCAATTAAAAAAAAAAAAACAGAGCAACGGATCGGCGGATTCTATGGGTCGGGGCCTTTACAAACAAACGAATCGCAAGCAGGAATTATTGCAACGCTTAAAAGCGGTCTAAGCCGTCACTTCTACACGCACTCATTCTTTTCACTACGATTTCTACATATTCGTAAAAAAAGGCGCTCTGGTTATCTAAAAAATTCAAATAAT
Organism: Brachyopa scutellaris; assembly: GCA_949775065.1. NCBI lineage: Eukaryota > Metazoa > Arthropoda > Insecta > Diptera > Syrphidae > Brachyopa > Brachyopa scutellaris. The sequence goes on along the minus strand of OX459112.1, from coordinate 182,047,488 downwards.
GTCCCTTAAATGAAATGAATTGCAATGAGTATTGTTACCAACACACCACTTCGACTTTTTATTGTAAACTCAGTTGGTCTCCGAATGCTGCCGCATTACTCATAAAATAGCTCTGTGTACTGTCAATTTCATTTCTATTTAAAATACACCTTAAACACGCTCATTTCATTTCAAATCTGACAGAAGAAGAAAACGGCAGCAACGGCAGACCAAAGTGAGTAAATTAAAAATTATAATAATTTATGAATTCTAAAACGTTTCTTTTTTTTTTAAAATAAAGTTTTTTAAAGCATTCTCCAAGTGGAACAAAACAGATGTTTCATTTTTCATTTGGATGCTACAATAAGTTGGAAACCCGACCAACATTTCTTTAAAAAATTTGTTGGCAAGCGTTGCTGATTTCATAAGAGTCCCTGGAAACTTCCACAACTGCGCATTACTCATTTTCAACGCGGATGCAACGAGCAATAATGAGTCAAGCAACAAGTGGTACTGGGGTTGAAGATCCAACCAAGGGAAGTTGCCGAATATGTAAAAAGGAAGATACTATGCGAATGGTTCAGTGCGACAGATGTGATGGGTGGTTTCACTTCGAGTGCGTCCATGTCGACGACGAGATTTCAAAGCAGGACTTTATTTGCGACATGTGTTCCGCTTCAACATCGACAGCAAAACAGAACAAACAGCGATCTACAGCGACAGACGGCGGTAACTTTCAGTCACCAAATGGGGTGACCTCGCAAGAAGGACAAAAGGTACGTACAGAAAATTTGTCTAATTCATCAAATACAAATATGTGCGGCGCCTCCAAACAACGACGTAGTATGAAATTAGAACTAATGCGTCTGGAGGAAGAAAGAAAAATAAACATGCAATACTTAGAGCAAAAGTATTCGGCTATGCAAATGTATAAGGATTCCGATGAATCCGACGAAGATATTGAGATTGATTTGGGGGAGCAGCAGCTTCAGCGAGGCATACATTGGGCGGATGGCAATGGTTCCACGCTGGGTAAGGTAGGCAAGGGTGAAAAAGGTGCTAGGGTTAGTTACGGTTGTCACGAAAACGTACAGGGCATTCAGACAAATAAATTACCAACGTCATTAAATATGAGCGGAGTGCAATCAGGGTCAACTGCTCGAACATTAAATGCAGATCAGGCTTGTGCGCGTCAGGTCGTTCCAAGAGAGCTTCCAGTTTTTAGTGGCAAACCAGAGGAATGGCCACTTTTCGTAAGTAGTTTTGAAAATTCAACAAGACTGTGTGGATTCAGTAATGATGAGAATCTACTTCGGCTACAACATGCACTGAAAGGAAAGGCTCTTGAATATGTAGGTAGTAGACTTATGATACCGGCACTAGTACCTGAGATAATTTCTACTTTGCGTATGGTATTTGGAAGGCCAGAACACATTATATATAATTTACTGGCAAAGCTACGTGCGTCACCAGGTGTAAATGCAAACAAGTTAGAAACTCTGGTGAACTTTTCTTTGGAAGTAAAAAATATTACAGCTACTATGGAGGCAGCTGAACTTGAAGCACATTTAAATAATCCTTTGCTTATTCAAGAGCTTCTCGAGAAACTTCCAGCACAGATGCGGCTCAGTTGGGCGATTTTTGCCCAAACAGTTCATGTTAAGAATTTAACAACTTTCAGTAATTGGCTATTTGAACTAGCGGAAGCTGCAAGTAGTGTGATCTCTATCCCGATTACCAAATCTAGTCAACCAGACTTTGAGAAACGTAAAACACATCGTGTCGGTTTTCACGAAGAGGAGGGACAGTCCACGAGAAAAAGAATGGATCACAAGAGCACAGAGGCACTAAGGTGCTTTGCATGCTATGAAGCACATTTAATAGTAAAATGCGAAAAGTTTAAAGGGTTAGAATATGGCGAAAAGTGGAACGTGGTGCACAAGAACAAACTATGCCGCACATGTTTAAAGCGTCACGAGGCCAACTATTGTCCAGATCGCAAAGAATGTGGAATCAATCACTGCACCGCTAAGCACCATCCTCTACTCCACAAATCCCATATCAACAATGATAAAGACAAGCCAGATGTAGTCGCAGTACACCATGTAGAGACCTCCAAAGTATTATACCGAATTGTACCAATTACTGTTCATGGAAAGAAATCATCCATCGATGTATATGCGTTTCTCGACGACGGGTCTGGTCCCACTCTTATCGAGAAAGATATCCTTGCGCAATTAGAAATTCAGGGCTCAAAGTCAGATCTGTGTCTAAAATGGACTGATGGGTCAGTACGTGTAGAGAAGAGTTCGGATAGTCTTGATTTAAAAATATCGCCTAAAGGTAACATCGGAAAAATATATTCATTACGAAACGTGCGGTCAGTAAGTGCACTTGATCTACCTTCGCAGACACTAATGGTATCGGAACTTACTGAAAGATATAAACATCTCAAAGGTCTTCCAGTGGAGTCATATCGAAATGTTGTCCCGAAAGTGATCATTGGTATAAACAACAAAAGCGTAGCCATGCCATTAAAATTCCGAGAAGGAAAGGTAGATGAACCTGCGGCTACTAAAACGCGCCTAGGCTGGACAATATACGGTGAACTGGATCGAGACGCCACAGGAACAAAAGGAAATACGAGTGAGGTCCATAGGCAATTACATGTATGTGAATGCGATGACGATGTGGCTCTGCAGCACCTAATGACAGAGAATATGAGAATTGAAAACGAACTGTCGGGTGCACAGCCAAAGGATAAGTTGGATGCAAGTGAAAATAAAAAACTACGAGAGCACGTAAGGCGAGATGGTGATTGTTTTGTTGCAAGATTGCTGTGGAACTCAAGCAATATAACTATGCCCGACAACTATACAATGGCTATCCGAAGACTAAGCTGTTTCGAAAAGAAGTTAAATAAGGACCCAAATTTAAAGATACTGGTCAACGACCATATTAAAAGCATGGAAATTAAGGGCTATATTCGCAAGTTAAGTGCTGCTGAGATAAATACAGATTTCCCGCGAAAATGGTACCTGCCGATATTTACAGTCAGGAATCCAAACAAACCACATAAGATAAGAGTGGTATGGGATGCCGCCGCGGAATGCAATGGCATATCCCTAAATGGATGCCTTGAGAAGGGCCCAGATCTGCTGACATCGTTAACTGGAGTCCTATTCAATTTTCGAATAGGAAAAATAGGAATATGCGGCGATATTTGTGAAATGTTTCACAGGGTAGCCATCGATGAAGAGGACCAGCAATCACAGCGTTTTATGTGGCGAGACGGGGATTCCAGTCGGCCTCCGGATATCTTCGTGCTTAGAGTTATGAGTTTTGGTGCAACTTGCTCACCGTCGCTTGCACAGTTTGTTAAAAACGAAAACGCCAATGAGTGTATAAAGGACTATCCAAGAGCAGTCAAATCTATTGTCGAGAGGCATTATGTAGACGATATGCTAGACAGTATAAATTCCGTTCAAGAGGCTATTGAGCTTGCAAAGGGTGTCAGAGAAGTCCACAAGCGCGCGAATTTTCATATTCGAAACTGGTTATCAAATTCTATCGAGGTCACCAATGCTCTAGGAGAAATAGGTACTGCGGATAAGTTTTGCCGGGCAGGAAAAGTAGTAGAACAAATCGTAGAAGCAGACAAGGTATTAGGACTGTGGTGGCAAACAGCTAGTGACACATTCACATTCAATTTAAAATTTACAAAGGCCAGTCAGGAAATTCTGCGCGGAGAAAAATTACCGACCAAGAGGGAGCTTCTTAGACTGCTCATGTCCATTTTTGATCCATTAGGATTTCTATCATTTTTTACAATTTATATGAAAATATTGCTCCAAGATGTCTGGCGCAGTGCAATAGGTTGGGACGAAACCATACCGGATGACTTGGCAACTGCATGGAAAAGATGGCTGTCATTTCTCAAGAGAGTGCAAGATGTTCAGGTGCCAAGATGCTACTTTGGCCTATCCGTTAGCAACAAGAGTAAGATGGAATTACATGTATTCGTGGACGCCAGCGAGACCGCATATGCCGCAGTAGCGTACTTGAGAATCCTAAGCGCGAAAGGAATAGAGGTGTCCCTGGTGTGCTCGAAAACGAAGGTGGCCCCATTACGTCCTATCTCTATACCTCGCATGGAACTTCTCGCCGCAGTCATGGGCGCCCGCCTCGGAAATACAGTCATCAAAGCCCACGATTTCAAGATTGAAACAACCATGTATTGGTCGGACTCAAAAACCGTTTTGTTGTGGTTACGTTCCGATCCAAGAAGCTACAAGCAGTTCGTCATGCTACGCATAGGTGAAATTCAAGAAACGACGGAAATAGCGAATTGGTACTATGTCCCAACGAAGCAGAACGTAGCAGATTTAGGCACTAAGTGGAGCCAACAACCAGACTTCGATCCAAGCGGGCCATGGTTTACGGGGCCCGCATTTTTGAAACAAAAAATAGACCGATGGCCCAAGTATCAAATAAACTTCGAAAGCAAATGTGACATAGAACTACGACAATCTTCGGAGCCGCAGCAATTAGCAGTTCAAGTCCATGAACCAATGCCTGTTGTATGTTACAATCGTTTCTCTAGATGGGAACGTCTGCTAAGATGTCTAGCGTATGTTAAGCGTTTTATAACATGTCTGAAAACAACAAAAACCGTAAAAAAGGCTTCAAAGATCGATCCAAGAATAAGTAACATAACTAACTTCACTGCTGACGAATTGCTCTGGAGTCAAGAGTTTTTACTTCGCCTTGCCCAAACCCAAACCTTTAGCCATGAGACCTGCCTGTTGCTAAAGAATCCTGATTGCCTGCTCCCCAAATCAAGTCCACTACGTTGTATGTCGCCCTTTATTGACAAAAATAAGATAATTAAAATGCGAGGTCGCCTTGAGAACGCCAAGGTGATAGGTGACGCAACTAAGAACCCTATCCTTTTACCGAAAGATCATTATATTACGAGGCTGCTGGTCGATTGGTACCATCGCAAGTTTAAGCATGTTAACCACGAATCAGTAATCAACGAGATCTTTCAGAGGTACCACATTCCAAAAGTACGATCACTTCTCAGAACTGTTCGCAGTAACTGCCAGCTATGTAAAATCCGAAGAGCACATCCTAATCCACCAGAGATGGGACCTCTACCAGAAGCGCGTTTGTCGGCTTATACAAGACCTTTTTCGTACGTTGGGCTTGACTTTTTTGGCCCATTTTTGGTCACAGTCGGGAGACGCCAGGAAAAGCGATACGGTGTCGTCTTCACATGCCTAACATGCCGTGCTGTTCATATAGAGGTGGCACATAGCTTATCAACGGATTCGTGTGTGATGGTAATTCGGAACTTCATCGGTCGTAGAGGGACACCGCTTCATATCTTCAGCGACAATGGCACCAACCTAAGAGGGGCAGAAAAGGAGCTTCGAGAAGCCCACCAAATGATCGATTTTAACGCAATCCAAGCTAAATTTACAAGTCCGGACAGCAAGTGGACCTTTATCCCTCCTGCTAGTCCTCATATGGGGGGTGCCTGGGAACGTATGGTTCGTTCAATAAAAACCGTATTGTACCAAATCATCACACGCGACACCAAACTGACCGACGAGACGCTTTGTAATGTGCTGGTGGAGGTCGAAAGTATAATTAATAATCGACCACTGACCTATCTATCCTTGGACACCGCCGAAGAGGAAGCTCTAACTCCTAACCACTATCTTTTGGGCTCATCATCCGGCTGTAAGCCTCCAGGCAAATTCGAAGACACCGACAAATACGCAAGAATGTCATGGCGTCATTCGCAGCTCCTCGCTGACAAGTTCTGGAAGAGATGGGTGGCTGAAGTCTTGCCAACGTTAACTCGGCGAACATCGTGGTTCCAGAAAATTAAGCCCATTGAAGTTGGGGATGTGGTAATTATCGTCGACCCTAATCTGCCCCGGCATTGTTGGCCGAAAGGAGTTGTGACGAGCACGAACGAAGCAAAGGACGGACAAGTAAGGAGCGCAACCGTACGTACCATACATGGTGAATATCTCCGGCCAGCTACCAAGATTGCTGTCTTAGATGTGAAAAAAGATGGTGGCAGTGTTGTTCAATAGTGTAAGGTATGCACTTACGATGATCGTGATACCGGGGGGGAGAATGTTACCAACACACCACTTCGACTTTTTATTGTAAACTCAGTTGGTCTCCGAATGCTGCCGCATTACTCATAAAATAGCTCTGTGTACTGTCAATTTCATTTCTATTTAAAATACACCTTAAACACGCTCATTTCATTTCAAATCTGACAGAAGAAGAAAACGGCAGCAACGGCAGACCAAAGTGAGTAAATTAAAAATTATAATAATTTATGAATTCTAAAACGTTTCTTTTTTTTTTAAAATAAAGTTTTTTAAAGCATTCTCCAAGTGGAACAAAACAGATGTTTCATTTTTCATTTGGATGCTACAATAAGTTGGAAACCCGACCAACAAGTATTATGCTTAGCCTTATAGCCCGGCGTTTTTTTTAGTTTTGTCACCTTTAAAATTGTTTGTTTCATGCGACTACTCTTTACGAACTTACCCTAGCATGTGTTTCTCCCTTAGAGGATTCGTAATTGACGAACATGTGCGCATAAACGTCAAAAATGACAGTTGTTTGTTTACAGAATTTGTAAAACAAATTGCTCGCCGAATAGCAGGCAAACTAATAACATTTAACGATAATGGAAGTAACAAAAGGATTTTATGATCTTTGTATCCCGTTTAACCAAGATCAAAATATAATGAAGGCAATGGTTAAGGAACTAATTGAACGTAAGTACAGCAAAACCGCAAATCAATCATTTGAAAAAAAAAAAAAAACTTTTTCAGTTGGCTACAAGACGATTGCAATCGAGGAAATATTTGATCATTCGAAAAAGAATGTTGCCAAAAAGGGCTCCGAAATATTTCCATCGCCAGTGGACATTCAGTTTCTCGATGAATTCAAAAGCCAAATTAAAATTCTTAATCGACTGACCATCATTTATGTGGACGTTTCTGTATCACATGCTATGGTGAGACCGAAAGCAACTCTTGGTATATGCAATAACCAAATTTTATTTTCAGACTAATTCTATGAATATTAAGAAGTTTAATATTATCGCTGGACTACCAAAGACAGATCCTGCGCTGACTGTAAGACAAACAACGTTATCAGAGAAATATACACCAATACCTTTTTATTTGTAGCACTGTTGTACAACATTTAATGGAGACATTGTCACATTCGATCCAGAAGGTGGGAAGCTTTTAGTTAACCGGAAAAACTATCAGGTCGCAGTAAAACGTGGGATATTCTTCGAAATCAAGTATTCTCCAGTGATAACGAATAGCAATTGCCGGAAGGACACGATTAAGTTAACGCATAACTACCATGCAAAGGGCAAATCGAAAAGTATAATTATCTCCAGCAGTGCAATGTGTATATTCGATTTAAGGGGTCCATACGATATAAGTAATTTGTAAGTAGACAAGAGGTTATTTAGAGACATTTTTGATCTAAAATTTTATAATAAAGGGCTTTAATATTCGGACTCTCAGAGGATCAAGGAAAGAACTCAATAGGAAACACATGCCGGCAGTTGATACTTCGAGCAGGTTGGTACAATTGGATAATACAAATGTTTCGTTTTTACTAAAATGCTGAGATTTTTTCTAGAATCAAGGCGCTTGGGCAAAACAATAATGTTCGCAAAAGGCTCTGGTCCCATTTGTTTATCATCATCTTCGGAAATTGATTCCTCAGAAGGGGAAAGCGACGATGAAGACGATGACGATATGAATGAACAACCAAATAAAAAGAAGAAATTGTTATGATATTTATTTCTTTATTTTCTTCCTGCTGTTATATTGGCGTCTGTGATTTGGGTTGCAAGTGGGAAAAATTAGTGACTGGCAGTAACGCGATTTGTAACACCAGTGACTCCGAAGGGATATTGTCAAGAGAGTGGCATGGTAGGCACTTGAATTTTTTGTTCAGGGTTAAAATTTGAGCAATCAGGAAAGGACTATATGTCAACAAAGCTTTACTCTACAGGTCATACAGGTACGTAGACGGTCCTTGATTAAGCGGACACTTTAGGGAGCATTTATATGCATTTATTTATTTTGTATTCAGAAAATATGCCACAGCTGCAAATCTTGAGCATAGACACCTAAGCCAAATGTTTTGAGGCACGTATAAATTTGAATGAAATAGATAATTAATTTATTGCTTGTAATTTCAATTCCAATAAATTCTAGTAGATTCTACCACTTAAACATAGGTTATTACCTATACACAGATTTTAAAAACTTAAATATTTTTACGCTCTTTATATTTAATTTTATAAATCAGTTTATGCTTTTTCCACGTAGTGAGCACATGGTATAATGTCATATATCTGCAGCGTTATCTCATCCTTTTTTCACTAGGTATGCATAAATCATAAAGCTATTAAATAATCACAAACATTTTTTATTCAAAATAAAATGTAAACCGATGCAGCCACCCGCCTAATCAGTATCTGCTCCCAAACACTGCATAACTATGCAGCGCTACTATCGTATAGAAGCAAATGAAACACCGCCATGTATACATGCGAATGCAGCGAAATCAAATATTTCGCTCTTTTACATTTGTCTCCCTCTTTCGCGCTCACCGATTGCACACTTCTTCCCTTCGTTCTTTCATAAAAACTTCTTTGAGTATTTTTTTTTGTCATTCCTCACATCTTCCTCGGTTTTTGCTCCCTTTACATAAAAAATTCTTAAAAACAAAATGGAGGTCTTTGATGTGGTGCGTACGTTTTGTTGAGTGTCAAGAAAAACTTCAAATTTCGGTAATAAAAACTTAAAATCAATTCATAATTTTATGAAAAATCAATTCTTCAATCGGTTCCGATTAGTTTGTGTGGAAAATTTGGACGAAATTCTCCGTAATTACTGCGAAAAATGTTTTCCGAAATTTTCTTCTCCCTGTAAAAGTGTGATGTCTGGCCGTGGGTTCATATCGTTTTATTTGTACCTTTTAAAGACGTTTAGTACTATGGTTTTGTGTTTCCATAGAATGTAAAAAGAAAAAAATGTTTTAATAAAATGAAATCAAAGTTTATGTGGAAAGTGTTAGATTTTTTTTTTCAATATTTAAGAAAAAGTTCTTTTTTTTTCGTCTAAAGACTTGCGAAAAGATGGTGGAAATTACGGCGAGTAAAAAAGAGTGAGAAAGAGAAGGCAGACAATTGGGTTGAATTTTATTACTTTTTTTCCTATCCTGTGTACGCTTCTGCTGCGTGTAATTAATTTAAATTACAAGAAATTGAAAATGCGACGATGAAATAAGACAAAAAAATATATGAGAAAAAGAAAAAGATTACAAAAAGTGTCCCGGTTGTGTTGAAATGAAAAGATAGGTGTTGGAATGAAAGGAGAACTAATCAAGTGTTGGACTGTTGGATTGGTGAATATCAGAATATGAGAGCGACAAGAGAGTTTTGTAACACGAAGAAAAGATGGTGGTAAATGCTGCTCTTCTGCGGTGCTGTCTGTCCGGTCATCGTCAATAAAAATTATTTCTTTTTCCTTCAATTTTTCGGCTTTCCTTATACTCTGTGTGATTTAATTCGTTTTGTGTGTGGACTGTGGAGTGGATTTTGTAAAAAACGCCGCTTGAGGGAATGAAGAAACATAAAAACGCGCCTATGCTGTACACAATTAAATTAATTCTTTTCGTTTTCTCTATTCTATGCGCTTCATTTGTGTATTGAGTGTACATAAAGAAGACAAATGAAAGGGAAAAAAAACGTAATTATAATTATGCCTGTGTATGTATCTTTCGATTTGCAATAAATAAGACGAAAAAAAAAGAAAAAATCATTTATTCGAGGCATAGCTATTGCTGTTTTTGTATGCAAAAAAATCGAACAGCAAGCCTAAAGAGGAATTCAAAGAATCATCTCAAAATGGGTACTTAACTTAACTCATTAAAAGAAGAAAGACTGAATTCCAAGTAACCGTGCTAATAATAATAGACCCTATTTTTTAATTTGAAAATCAAAATGCTTTCCTTTTACTCTACTTTATTGAAAAAAAAATTTGAAAACAGAAACTAAAATCCTTGTAAGGATCGTTTGTAAACACATGTTAGGCGGTTAGATTTTAATCACAGTGATAGCGACATCAACGTAACCGAGTGATTTGGAATTTCATTTGCACCCTGTGCATTAAACTGATCAAACTCCTAAAGGTACGTACACATTTTAATTTCGTTTGCAGATTGTAACCTACATAACATTTACGTATATTTTTTTTCTTTTTGTACCCAACAAAACCGTTAGTATGTGCATGGGATACTTCAAGTAATCTATTAGTTTTAAGAAAAAATTGCAAGTTCCTACAACAATGGCAAGGCAGAAAATGATTTTCGTAATTTCATCATCATCATCATCTTTCTACTTGGTTTGGTTGTGTTTCAATTTCTCATTTTCATTCGTCTCATACATTGGTGACGGGTGGAGGGAAAATACAAGAATAATACCAACAACAACAACAACAATACAGCTACTAAAATTCACTCTCTTGCCAATGATGATGCTCTCTTCTACAGTCTACAATCATGTGTAGGTACATACATATATTAAAAAGTTCATGTCTGCTCTACACTACAGTGTACTCGTCGAACACACGCTTTTTCAATTCACATTTCTTCATTTGTACTCTTTCCTCGAATTTCTATCACGGTTTTTCTCCTATCGTTCATTCTCATTTCTTATTATTTGAATATGTATATGATAAAACGAAACGCGGCGTTGCCTATAAAAAGCGACTAAACTACTGCAAAATGTTATCGAAAAAAGTCGATATAAAATTTTCTTAATGTTTTTCTATCGCTTATTGGTGCAACAAACATACCGTTTCAATAAGTGATGATGGCGGTACTACACGACATACCAAATACCAACTTTGCCATTGAACCGTGTGTGCCTTGTATTTTTTTTTTCTTGGCAGTGGACTATCCTCCATCCTGTCGTGTGCCATAGAATTACCATGCTGCTAATCCACCACATGACACATTCAATATTTGACAGAACATGTTCATATTCTTACATTTCGTTTAAACTTGTTTTCTTTCTTTTTAACTTTGTTCTTGATTTTTTTTGGTTTCTGTGTGTTTTTGTTGTTTTTTTTTCTTTTGTTTGACCCTCTCATGTGTTTTACTTCTCTCTTTCTATTCAATTTTTTTGATATAATTTGATAGGCTCTCTTCTTCATGTTGAATTATTATAATTTTTATCGTATAGTTGTTATTGGAATTATTACGAAAACACGGATCAATAAAATTATGTTCTTTCTCTGTCTTAAGATATGCGTAGATACATATTATGTATGGTTGTATGTCTGTATATCCTATAAAACCCTTTGAATATTCGAGGTAATATTTGACATGTCCAATTTGCTACTCTAGAATAAAATTTGCGGACACTCGTCTGTTTTTCATTTTTTTTAACAGGAAGTATGTACCTATGTAGGTACATTATAATATAAAGGTTTAGAAAATGAATGCAAAGTTAAGAATAACCGGTATTCCACAGTTTCTTACAGCTGTACATACTTAAATGAATTATGTAGGTACATACATTCAATAACACACCACGCATGAGTTGGGTCAAAAGCAGTACAGTAGAGCCTCGCTAGTCCGGACACTCGCTAGGCCGGACACTTCAGTAGTCCGGACACCGCTATATTTCGGACACATTTAAAATTTTACCTCCGGACAGTCCGGACAGAATTTTGAAAAGCGTATATAAAGTGCTCTATAGTATGTAAAGACATTGTAAGTACATTTATGTATGTTCATACAATTATGGAAGTTCCCCTAGTTGTGTCGCTTCTAGTCGGCTCTTGAATCCAGACATTGTACCGTTGTGATTTTACTCATTGTAAGTTTAGGTGTGTGTCTGATGATTTTTTCATGCTCTGTTGCATTTCATAGCGAGCCTATTCAGTTGTGTTAATTTTTCAATATTTTGAAGTTACTTTAAGGATAAAGCTTAGTATTATGGTCATAATTGGCATCCTAATGGGATAATGAAGACCTTATACCACTTGTTTCATTTACGGTAACAAATTGACTGTGATTCTTCGCCTTCTGATTTAAGTAGAACTCATCGCATAGTTAGAAACATTGATCCAAATGGTAGCACATCTATAGATGAAATAATAACTGGTCGAAATGAACTGTTCTATGACTTTTCTGACGAAGACATTATTCAGTCCGTTTTACAAATCCAACTAAATGTTGATGAATATGACAAAGAGGACAGTGAAGAATGCAAACAAAGAAGATGCTCAAATTTCAAACATTGAAGCAATAAAACTATTTGCCAGGGACATTCAGTGGACTGAACAAATGGATATCTTTCTTTTAAAGAAGTTAAGGAAAGAGCTGAAAAGATGTTTTTAGATAAAGCGTTCCAACCAAAAATAAACACGTACTTTCCTGCTCTTTAGATATTTTTGAAATGCGTACATTGTGTGTACATGCATACATATACATATGTATATTTAAATTATGTGTTTTTGAAATTTCTATTTGTAATTTAAGGTGTGTGTGGAAAGTTTTCGGTTGTCCACCTAATTTTATTTTTTCTCTATAGTCCGGACATTTCGCTATTCCGGACAGAGTCGAAACTTTATGTAACCGGACTAGCGAGGCTGTACTGTATCTTTATAATTTAAAGTACCTACCAGTGAATAAAAAAAAAAAAACAGATTTTTTCAGAAAAGCGCAATATAATGTAATACATATGTGTGTTTGTAGTATGCATGTACATAGGTACATAGGTAAGGTACTTTAGAATTTCTCGCTATACTTGGCAGTACACATTTTGTACACCGATTCGATAACACTGATATCAAAACACGGACAACTGTATTGTAATGCGCAAAAATATTATTTTATTGCATTCCGTTTTCATTCAATTCACAAAAATAATGCCTCAACAATATTTTATTTGAATTTGAATTCACTGATTATTATGTTCAACCAGGTAATCTTACGGCTCACCTAAACATTATCAACAATATTCCCGATCAGGACATTCTTTGCACTTTCGTTGATGTTATGATAAGTGAATACTGCTTTCGCAGAAAATTTGAAGTTCATATTGAGGAACGTACCACATGGTCAAAAGGCGGACCCACCCTAGAACCAAAATGTATAGAATGGTACACTGATGGATCGAAAAAGGGCTCTGTCGCACTCAAAGTTTTGAGCTCCTACTCTTTCGACTCAAGACTGGTAAAGTGCTGCTTCAATTCTCCCCAATCCCTAGCTGTTCACTATAGGTACAACTTTGGTGGGAACCTGGTCACAGAAGCATTAGAAACTTAGACAAGCCCGACTGTTAATTAAGCCTTATACTCACCACAGGGAACTTCTAAACCACAATAAGAAGGATATTAGGTATCTAACAAATTTCCTCTCCGGTCATTGCCAGTTACGATACCATCTAAACAACTTAGGCCTGTCTAGCGAGACTGATTGTCGACAGCAATAAGTTTTTTTCATGGTACCACCTTTTCGAATATTCGACAGTCATTTCAAGAGTATCGCCGTCCAGAGTCCGCAAAAAAACTGTAGGCGCTTTTAATTTCGTGCGAAAAATATAACACCCACACAAAAAAGGTTGCGTGAAGATGACAAGTTTCACCTCGGACTGTAGCGCCGGAAGTAGATTGACAACCAAAAGTATGTCGATTAAAAAGGAGTAAGAATAGGCTATCACGATAAAAGACACCGAAAGTTTTCGGTCTCTTAAAGCCAACCCCACTGAGGATAACCGAAAGAAGTTCAAACAAGCCAGAAATGACTGCAATACTCATATTCGACGTGTAAAATTCTTCCATGACCAACAATTGAGGCAAAAAATACTAGTGTCCCAAGGGTAGTAAAAATGTCTGATCATTTGTAAAAATCATTAAGAATTCTGCCTCGTCTTTAACTCCGACGCTAAGTTGCAATGACATTCCAGCTGTCAGCTCTGTGGACAAGACCAATCTGCCTGCTGCACATTTTGCAACGTACCGATAAGAATCGGCTCATGTGGCAACACTATGTATCTTCTTTGATCTAAGAGAGTTCTACCGAATACGGGGATAGCCAGTTAACCTTACATAACCTAACGTGTGGCCAGTCACTTAAGGTGTGGCTTTAAAACAGAACGCTGAGAACAACTTCAAGGTCACTATTCCCGATAGATCCTTTTGGCATGACATAGGAGCTAAGGCAGATACATACGTCTAAGTCCTCCCCACCGATAGTTTTTAAACTAAGGCCGTCCGCACACGGCTCGTATCGTTATTGTAGCGTCATCGTCACGTCATGTATTTGCCGTGCAGCTACGATAACGATACGCCTACTGAACCGCACACGACGCAATTTTCAAAATACAAAGCGATGTCGAGTGATGAAGACGAATTTATTTGTTTTATTAAATTATCTTCGTTACGAAAAAAAAAAATAAAATGCATAAGAAAATATTAAGGGCACCCACACTTTTTAAAAAATGCAAGTAGGCTATTATTTACTGCACACAGGAGAGTTAACAGAAGACGATGTAAAATTTACAACATTTTTTTAAAGAGCTGGTGACTATTGTGAAGCCGCTAATTCAAAAACAAAATACTATTTTTCAATTGATTGAACGAATTTCATATTTTCGCTGACCATTTTTTTAAATAAACATCAGCAAGCACATTGAAAACGTAAACAAACTCCAAGCGTACAATCGTACACGACGATAAGCGACTGACACCGCTTGACGATAGTCGTCATGTAGGATGCATGCTGCGACGATTACGCGTAGCAGACGAGTCGTGTGCGGTTCTCCCTCTGAATACAAGTGTGCGACAGCAAATCGTATGTCTCTCGTACATCGCGTCGCATACGCTACGATGATGATACGAGCCGTGTGCGGATGGCCCAAGGATGGTGTAGGGGGGGTGTTTTCTCAAGCAGATGAAATCTCAATCTCTTTTTCCGCACTCTGAACAGTGATCAGTGTATGTAGTGTGTTTGAAGCGGAAATTATAGTGATCTCAGAAGCGCTGTCCGGCATTAGAAGAATGTAACACGCACACAGAAATAGTTGTAAGAAGGTAGGTTCGGTTCTGCATAGGACTGCTGACGCCAAATATCTATTTATTTTAGTGTCTTCTTCTTATAATAGCGGCCTTAAAATCGCTGGAATTAGGTATTGGGTGCCGGGGCAAAGAAACATAACAGAGAATTGTAATGTTGGTGAACTCGCTAAATTAGGAACAACAATACTACTTATTCTACCGGACAATAAGAACATAGGTATGCCGCTTACTTAAGCAAGCTATCACTTAAACTTGATACATTTAATAAAACCAATGTTAGATGAGAAGCCACTTGCCTTGCAAACCAGACAGATCTGGTCTAGACTGGAATTGAAACGCTCTGATTTATTGGCGTCGTCACAGGACACTGCCTTATAGGCTGACATGCAACAAGGCTTAGCGGCCTTTCGAACGACTTCTGAAGAAGTTGCCCAGCCCTTGTCCGTAGTAGGAAACTAGACTGCTTTAACAATCTTATTGACCTCCTAGAGCAAAAGGATGTTAGAAGCCCTATCTCGCTTTATACAAAGCGATGGTTTTCATGAGTAGCACCAGAGATACCTTTCCACAAGATATTTGGTGTCACAATGGGCATCTATAGGTCCAAGTGTGCTGGTTCTCGGAACTATCTGCAGCCACTGACTGCTACCTAACCTAACCTAACCTACAAAAGAAGTGTGGATTGTGTTTGTTTTTTGAATAAGTGACTTTTCGCCAGAAAGTGCAATTCGTGAATGTTTTTATTTGTGAATTAATTTAAATAATATTACGTATAAATTAGTTAAAAAGACCCCCTATAATTCGTACAGGATGTTAAAGAACGGGAATACGAAGTTTTACTTCATTGTGTGTACTAGTTTTTGTGTTTATCGTGGCTGAAGATTGACAGGTAAAAGCGCGACATTGAGATTTATATATTACTTTATGAAGTATGATATATGATATAGGGCACCGTAGCGCAAGTGGTTAGTGCGTCGGACTACTGAGCCAGCGGTCTTGGGTTCGAATCCCGCCGCAAACACTTAAAAGTTTTTCACAGTGCCCACCTCTTTCGAATGTCTGACAAGCATCAAAGAGTATCATTTGTCACGATTGAGCTTCTCAACTCGCCGTTCGGAGTCGGCAAAAAACTGTAGGTCCCTTCCATTCGTGCAAAAATATAACACGCACACACAAATGGTGGCGAGAAGCAGGCCCAGGTTTACCTCGAGCTGTAGCGCCAACTAAGTAAGGAAGTATGATATAATATGATATGATATGATTACATATGTACATATAACTGCGAGAATTGAACTCGAAATAGGTATTTTGTTTACTTTTCAGCTAAAAACAGATTCTAACCGTTTCACGATTAATTTGCGTCATGAGGTCAATTCTCTTGCCGGCACATATACATAATGTATACTGACATATGTATGTACATAGTATGTATGTAAAACATACTCGTAAACTTTGTGTTTTTTCGGAAGTTTTTTAATAGTTCAATGTGGTGGGGTTTTTTTTTTCAAGAAATCGATAGATCTAAGCGATGTCAGCCCAGGTAATTTTGCCTTAAGCATAAAGCAGGACAAACGCAAAGGAAGTGTTTAATACTTTCGTCCTCTTCCTCGCAACCCGAGCAGATGCTATGCTACACTAGTCCCAGACTGTTTGCATGTCTGTCTATTCAAGTTGATGTGTCCCGTATATAGGTCAATCATTAGTTTTATTTGTGCTCTACCCATATTTAGTACTTTCCTTGCTCGTTGTGAGTTCGGAGTTTCTATCATGACCTTGGCAGTCTTATAAGTTTGGATTTGACTCCACTTAAGCGAATGGCGTTTTGAAAAAGACGGTTTTTACTTCTGTATCGCCGTGCCTATCGTGGTAACCGTGAAGTTTTCCACGTCTTCTTCCGCTGCCCTTGCTAGTTCATTTTCTCTCTCGTTCCCCGGTATGTCGTTGTGGCCAGGTACCCAGAGTAGGTTCACCGTGCAGGATTTCTAAATATTAAGTTTTTCTTTATATTCCTTCACTAGCTTGGAGTTAGTTTTGGGGTTTGCAAGTACTTTAAGCGTGGCTTGACTATCCGAGCAGATATGTACGCAAAGGTGTCTCTGGTGTTGGCGTCTACGAGTTCGTCAACGCCCCGAGTACTGCAATCCGCTTGAAAAACACTTCGGCAATTGCTGTGCCTTGTTGCCAGTGTTCACGCCTGGGCAATTTGACTGTATAGTCGGTCTTAAATCAGTATTCTTTCTCTATGAGTCACTTGGGTTGCCTACAAGTCCAGAGGAACCTGAAACATCTCTGTGTGTCTAAATACTCGTAGAACTGCCATGTCCACAAAATATCGAAGACAAGTCGGTATAATTTTTCCGGAAAACACTTAGTTGCAACGGGCTTTCAGTTAGTAAGTGGTCAGGTCTACCTTAGATCATAGGTAGCTCCAAGTAAGCGATAGAAAGCGGGAGTCTTCAAACTGGTGGACATAAATGAAATTTACATCTGTTTTTGTTTTTTTAAATAAAAAACACATATGAATGTATGCATGTATATGTACATCATATCTATGTATGTATAGTAGGTACATATATCAGTCAAAATTCTTATGAAAGTGAAACATTCCTTTCGCGCCATTAGCATGAGTCATTGATTCAAATTTCTTTCTATTGAATTTAACATGTCATTTTAAAACAAAATCAGACATTGAATTCGTTTCGTTGGAAATCAAAACATATCCTTTTTTTTAGCCATGTAAATATGACCGTACATTATATACATACATATGTATTTATGTCCATATAATAAGTGATTTCCCTTTAAAAAAAGAAAAACAAAACTGCAAACAAATTATAATTATGGGATTAGCGGCTATTGTTGTATGAATGTATGTGTATGTATATACGTATGTGTTTGCATGTACCTATTTACAGAAAAAAAATATAATTTGTTTCGCCATTACTTTTAACATTACATTGGGGGGAGCTTTCTCCAATTTTTTGTTTTCTTCTTTTGTGAAACAAATACAATCAGAAAATGTTATTCAATATATTAGTGTGCACCTACATGTACATACGTATATATTTAGTTCACATCTAGCTGTTGCGACAACGATGAAATTAAAGAAGAAATTAAAACGAAAAAAAAACCCCATACACATGATCACATTCTGCTGCTGTTATACTTTGGTTAACCCTTGCACTTTCTCATATAGTTCGGTTATGAAGCCCATAAAATATTTATCGCTCTTTCTAAGTAGGCCTACAAGATACATTTGTGTGTCATAAGCACTCACACAATATTGTATATTATTCATGTCAAGACAATATAATCAGAATGCCTCAGAAAATGGTGAATGTGAGAAGAAAATGTCATTAGTCCGGTGGACTGTACATTTTGAAGAAAAATAAATTCTATCGCCCCCTCTTGCACGAGGATTAGTGGGTAGTTGGTGTACCTACTACTCGTGCATACGGTATGTAATCTATAGGTATTCGGTGTGTTACACATCTGCAATAAATAATATACTCGTACAAAAGTACAGAAATACAGGAAAAATAAAGGTGGTAAAATAGCAAAATAACAACTATAGATTTAATAGCGGAATGAGGTTAACGAACCTTTTTTTATTTCTAGTTGCTTTTTGTTCGACGTTGTGCTTTGCTGTTTTACACTCACTATCTTTCATTCTCTCTGGCTTCGTTGCTCTCGTATGTCTGTCTCGTTTACCCTTTCTTGTCGGCCATAATCGCAAAGAATTTCATTTCTGTGCGCGATTGCTGCGAATTATTTTTCATTTTCTAAATCTCGAAACTCAAGTACTACGTGTATTTGTTTAATTGCATTTCTTTTTTCTCCTGCTCTTCGTTTGGGGTTTTTGTAAAAGAAAATTATAATAAGAGATATTACACACATATATCTACATAGATATCTTCATTTGTACCTACCTGCATATATGCAAGTACATACATACATATGTATATACATCTAAAGGCGAACATAATAGACAAGAGGTGTAAAAGATACTTTCGAGATATTTCTTCTTTGCACAATCGTTTATATACATACGTACATATTATGTACCATAATAATTGATGTTGTTGTTGCTTCTTCTTCTACTATTATAATCATGTCGTCTAATATACAGTTTTTTTCTTCTGTTTCTTTGGTATCTTTTACATGAGCCAACACACTGAAGTGTACACATGAAGAAGACGCTCGCGTATGCCAGTATGCTGTAGGTAATTGTAATCCAATTCCGATTCCAGTCCAGATGTGTTTTTTTTTTTTTGTTCATCGTCCGTCGTCGTATTCTTCATCTACTTTAATATTTTCTTTTCACTCGTCTTGTCATCGTCATCAACATCCCTGCATGGGCATGCCATTTACCTGCTGTTCTGCTGCCTGCTGCCTGCCGCCTGCCCTCGTGCTGTTTCTGTTTATGGGAGAGTTGTTAATTTCTGTTTAGCTTTTTTTCTGATGTTTTTGTTTTATTATTCAAAATCGATTTGATATTCGAAAATCATATTATACAGACCGTCTGTCTGGAATATTGAAAAAGGTGCGGCAAAGTATTTTGTGGGATTTTTTATTTTAACTGTAGCTATAGCCGAACTGACTGAACAGTTGTTTTTCCTTGATATTTTCATTAAAATTGGTTTAAACAAAATCTCCAAACCCTAGTCACCTTACAACAAATTCATATCAACAATATTCAATATATGAATACTGCTTTAGCAGAAAATTCGAAGACTATATTGGGGAACGTACCACATGGTCAAACGGTGGACCTACCCTAGACCCAAAATGTCTAGTAGGGCATGGTACACTGATGGATCGAAAATGGCCTCTGGTGTTAATGCTGGGATTCCCCAGGGTGTTTCAAGCTGAGGTCCAGGCCGTTGAGACCTGCACCGTGATTAACCTACAGAGAGGAATCAAGGGCGCTGACATACATGTCTTTTCAGGCAGCTTTTGCTCAAAGCTTTGAGCTACTACTCTTTGGACTCAAGACTGGTAAAGTACTGCTTCAATGCTCTCAAATCCCTAGCTACTCACAATAAGGTCAAACTTTGGTGGGTTCCTGGTCACTGAGGCATTGAAGCCCACTCCCGTAAAAACAGGGCCATTATAGGGAAATTCTCAACTACAATAAGAAGGTCATCATAGGTATGTAGATATCTAGCAAGCTTCCTTTCTACAACTCTACTCTAAAGGACGAGACGGCCGAGCACATGTGAACGCCCGTCAATTTTCAGGTTCAGATGGCTTACCCTCCATAAAGAATTTCTTAGACCTTACGATTCAAAAAGTGCATCAACATCAAGCATCAAGGACATACTAGCCTTTATTAGATAGAGGGTTTGCCTCTTGGACTAACGAATCCTACGATACAATCAAACTTTTACGTTGCAGTATCAGTCTTGGGGGTGGATCATTAATTTAAAAACAAAAAACAGTAAATTGGGCCTATTGATCGGTGAAAAAAGCGTCTTACGTCTTACTTCTAATGTTGTAGCAGATGTAGCGTTACAGGCTGTAAAATACTGAGGTTTTCGGCATTTAAGAGTTTAGCATATCGTTGGCCTTAATGTTTCGATCGCACTCGCCAGCAGCATTAACTTTTGTGTTTTCGAAAACAAATCGCTCTACACCTCTTGTTTCTCCACTGTTAAAGTTGCGATACTAAATGTTAAAGCCTCTGGAATATACGGTGGGCGGTGAAACAATTCGAAACCCAAATAATCCAACTTCACCATCGCTTGTATGGTTGAGTGCGCCGCGCCGGTAGGTTTTCATGATGAAATAACATTCTCCAAATGCAGTCGTTTTTTTTTTTTTTCTTGTTCTGCTGGTCTAATGTGCATATACAGAACTCGCCTGTTATTGTTTTCCTAACGTCAAAGAGTCAACGAATCTTTCATTAGTTCGTCTTTAATTTCATTAGTTCATTATTACCCCGTGAATTCCAAAATTGCAGTGTTGTTTTAAGTTTTCATCTTTTTCAGTTCTCATATCGCCGTTTGGATTTCTGTAGCCTTATCGAAACTCATTATAGGTACATGTACAGTATTTCTGCACAGATATGTACATATACGTATGCACATATGTACATTATGTAGATACATACAGTGGCGGAACTTTTAAATAGCACCTTGCTCCTACAAACCTTGTAAAGACTAGGAACGGAAGAAAAACTCGAATGTGCTTATAAATACAGTCGACTCTCGATAAATAAAACTATTGATAACATGAATCTCTCGTTAAATTGAAGTTTTTCTTTGGTCCCTTGAAAATCTCTCGGTAAATTGAACAAATCCTATGTATTTATCTACACTCGTTAATTTGAAGCGATTGTGCTGGCTGTTTCCCACACAACACGCTATAAATGGAAGTAGACAAGGTGACTTTTCGATACGTAAGCAAAAAATCAGAGGAATAAGCTGTTTGTTCTAACCTGTATACTTTTCTTGACAAATGATACATTTTTTTCTCTACGTAATTCAGTTTACATTTGACCGTGATCTATGACGTATGTAGCTTGACTCTACGTTGCAATGTTGCATTGGTTAAAAGTTGTGAAAAAGAATTAGACGACATTATAAATATGCGATGATTTTTTAAAAAAATGTGCAGACTCGATAATTTGAAATGTTTCTTATTTTCTCTCGATAGTTACAACTTTGGTTAAATGAAACTCTCAATAATTTGAACTTTTTTCCAGGTCCCCACAGATTCAATTTATCGATAGTCGACTGTTCATACTTCTTCTATATTTTCACTATTAACTCAAAACATAATTCAGTAACAAGTTTTATTGTAAAATCACAGTACAGGATAAGCAAAATGAAAAAAAAAACCTTAAGAATGATGGTAAACTGCGTAAGGCTCTATAGTATATTGTATATAAAAATTGTGAAATTGAAGAGGTTTATTGAAATGCTTTTTGGCAAATACCGAAAGTTTCCTTAATTGCTTGACTGCAACAAGTGGCTTTCTTCTTGCAATTCATCCATGTAACTCTACCTCGCTTAGGCGCTAACGGAGAGGTCTTGACGTGATATTAACGCCATATTCGTCTTCAATTTGACTCCTTATTTCAATTGAGGTCTAAAATGGGTCTCTTCGACTTGACGGTACCATTGCTCTGTACAAGATTTGTCGTTTTCTTTGGAGGTTTCTTAACTTATACGAAACTATTGGGTCTATAACTTAATTCATGCGGTTTGCTAAGAGATGGCGTAACTTGTATTATTCCATTGTTATTATTCCATTGGAACATGCGTTGGAAAGCTACTGTCATTGTACGTCATTTCAGTATATGTCATTCATTTGAAGCGTAAACAACAATAATTTTTTTTCACTCAAATATGTCGAACTTTGTGCCTGAAAAAGTGTTTTTGCGGGTAGTTCTTTTTCATTACCTTAATATGAAGAAAACTGCTGCCGAAAGTCATCGTATTTTGGTGGAAGTTTATGGTGAACATGCGCTAGCTGAGCGAATGTGCCAAAAGTGGTTTGCAGGATTTAAAAGTGGTGATTTTGGCTTGGAAGACGATGAACGTCCTGGGCAGCCAAAAAAGGGGGATCAGAAGGGTGTGCTGTATTATGAGCTGCTAGAACCGGGTGAAACCATCAATGGACAACGCTACCGAACACAATTAATCCATTTGAAGAGAGCAGTAGCCGAAAAAGGCCCAGAATATGCGACCAGACACGAGGCAATAATTTTCCATCATGACAACGTTCGGCCCCACGTTGCTATTCCGGTTAAGAACTATTTGGAAAACAGTGGATGGGAAGTTTTACCCCACCCGCCTTATAGCCCAGACCCAGCCCCTTCTGACTACCATTTGTTCCGGTCGATGCAGAACGCCCTCACTGAAATACGGTTCACATCAGAGCAGAATATCAAAAATTGGATTGATTCATTCTTGTCTGCCAAGCCTGCGCAGTTCTTTTGGGATGGGATCCACAAATTGCCAGAAAGATGGGAAAAAGTCATAGCTACATATGTATTTATTTTTCCAGCTACACTCACTCCACTTACTCCAATGAGGACACGTCATCTCGCACGCAGTTATGTTCAATATGCATACAGATCTCAAAAAAATGTTTAAAGTTTTAGTTTGAAGAAAATTATATGAGTTTTGATAAGGTGCTATTTAGATTTCCGCCACTGTATTTATGTACCTACTCTTACTTCATTCTTAAACAAAAAAAGAATTAAAAGTCTTTCTCTCACTCTCGCTCCGTGCCATCTGTAGTCTCTCTTAATCTGTTTCGTATGAAGTAGCTCCCATAAACGTGCGTTCATTACCATTTCACGTTTTGTATTTTTTTTTTATCTACACTGTGTTTTTTGACTGTGCTGTGAGTGACGTTTCAACTCGAGTCGAACAAACCAACCGACGACGCGACGTCCGTTCGACAACCCGAATTTTTATATACATACGTATACATACATAGGTATGTACATACTTAATACAAATGTGGGTACACACATAATGTAATGTCGAATTTAAAAGAGAGCTCACTGATAAAGAGCAGCGCATGCAAAACATTCGAATAAAGTCAAATAAATGTGTATACTCGTAGTACCACATCAACACAATGACATATGACGTGTAACGTGTCAATACCACCTAAGAAGTCGAAAGCCTCTGCCATTTCAACACTATTGTACATTGTGCATAATTAATAATTATTATTGGCAAAGGGAGAGGCTCTATATTTTTACAATTGCAGGAAAATTTATAATCCAGTTTTTCATTGTAACTCCTCCCACTCACCTACCACCACCCTGTGGCATTGTGATTATTAGAAAAGTAGTGCGATTGTAATTTAGAGGAAAAAAAAAAGCGAGTCAAAGAAGAGGTTAGAAGCACAAAAACCACCACCAAACGTGGTAATGTAAAGTTTCAGAGCATGAGTAGGTGTATGAGTACATATTTTGATACGGATAATTATGCTTATGATTTTTGGTAGCTAGTAGCGACCGATGATAACTTTCTGCCTTTCCTCATCTACAGACGACTTTTGACTTAACAATTCCCCATCTCCTCTCTTCTCAAACTACAAAAAAAAGGAATTACTTTTGCACGCTTTTTTAAAGCTTCATTTACGCACGCCATACCACTCGTCAAAAGTGCCAAAAACTGTTTTACTTGTGATTTCTCTCTCTCTCTCCAGTCGACAATAGACGACAAATCGACCGACAACTGTCAGATTTGCTGGTTTGTGTCGTGCAGCAGCTGCCCCTTGAACTGAATGTAAGCTTTCCCCAAGTTCGTTCTGCTGCTGGATTGTGTTCGCCAACGCCAGTGTATAATAGTATGCCTGCTTATTTTTTGTATCTATCGCATTCGCATTAATTAATTTTGGTGTATGCGCGTCGCAAAGCACACATATTACTATGGGAATCGAACGACGCGCTGTTCGTTGGTTTTTCTTTTTTTTAAATATTTGCATTCCCATTCTTACTTATGACATGAGTCTGCATCTGTATTTGTTTTCTCTTCCCCTTTGCGCAATTGTTTATTGTTTCATATCAGTTTTTTTTTTTCGCCAGAGTAATTGATTTCGATCAGTATTTTTTTCTTCTCTTCTCTAGTGTCACTGTAGTGGTGTGTCTATTTAAATGTGATGCTGTGACAATGTATTCTCTTTGTGTTATATAAATTTCATTGTCTCTACTTAGTTCACGAATTTTCTAAATGGCGTGTCTACCTTTCATTAAAAAAACGGTTCGAGTTTTTAGGAACTGTATGGCTACATGGCAACTGTCACTGTCACCAAATAGCCTATCAAATTTCTTTCATCTGAATTGCCCAATGTTTACCGTTCTCTAAGGATATTTTTTTGTCAACTATGCACTTTCCATAATCTTTGGTATCAAAGATTTATTTTATTCTTAAAAAAATATATATCCATGTCATTTGCAGCTGGGAATATGCAACATGACATGGTATATAATATATGTATGTACATATGTATAGGTGTCTATATGTTTAAATACAAACACACGTTTTTTTTTGTTTTCTCTGGTTATCACTACTTCCTCCACTTTCATTCACTTGTTGTGTTGTCTGGCGTTTGGCTATGGATAACCATCCTACAACACGCTACCTACTGTTGTTGCCGGCATCAACAGCACCGGCATGGCAGACAGCAAGTAGGCTACATTCAAAAAAATTAAAAAAAAAACACCGAAAAACGAAAAACCGAATAAAGAGGAATAAGAGAAGAAATTGACTGAAGGAATTGATAAAAACAGATGCTTGAAGATACATATACATACATATATGTTTATTTGTTTTTATTTTTATTTTTTTATTTTGTTAAAAATATGGGAGTCTACTCGTGTGGTGCGTTTTGTTGAGAGTAGAGAAGAAAGACCTAGGTCAGGTATTTTTTTATTTTTTTATTTATCAGAAAATGTCTAAAATCTCAGAAAGAATATTTGTACAAACGGTGAATACCGAACATCAGAGCTATAATAGCTAAAGTCCCTTTCAGAAATCAGATGCAAGACACAAATTGGCCAAAACTGACTCTTAGATGTGTGGATGGTTTGGTGTGGAGCTTCATACGAGTTCATACACAATAATTGAAGCTTAGCATTACATATTTGTGCCCTTAAATGTCAGTATGATTCGATACTGGGAAAGACCAGAGCATAAGGCGCGAGATTAATACATATTTACTGCAACTACTGCATCGCTTCACAATTTCAAATGTTTTTGAGTCTCGTACAATTACAGGAAATCAAATTATCCACTCTCCCTAAAAAGAAACAATGGCCATAAGCAAACACCTGATGAAAATGTCACTGAATTGGGATATTCTTCTACATCTTTGAGACTGCATGCAGCATCTTTTCCTCCCTTCGTTTGGTTTGTCAGACAACCTACGGTGCCCTTGTTTTACTTTGCAACCCTGTTTGTTGTACGTCTTATCCGTCGCCCTTTTACATCACACGAATTCTTTAAAATACCACCAGTTCTCTTTGTCGGTGGTGTACCATAATTCCTATACGGCATTGTGGTTGGTTGTATGATTGTATCTATAAAAAGGTTTGGCAACCGGAGTAGTTGGTTGTGTTGGTATAGAGACGACAGAAAGGTTCTATAGATTTCAATATTTTAGTTCACGATGGATTGAATTGAATTGGGCTACAGAAACTACTTTACTATGGCAAAACCCATCTGAAGTAGTACATATGTATGTATGATTAACAAAACGGAGCAGAGATTGGGAATCGTCGCAAATGACTTCTGTCGCAGCTGATGGGATGGAGGGGAAGAAGAAACCCCATATCGTCTCCTGTGCAGGTGCACGGCACTCTCCTAAAGAAAAAAAGTTACTGGGAGAATATTTCTTAAAAGACCTTCAAGATACATATTTCCTCAATTTATCCAACTTTAAAAATGAAGTGAAATGTAACTAAGTGAATTCGAAGTGAAGTGAGCATGTATGTTTCTTGCTGATCAATATACAGCAAAACTTGTGAATAGTGGAATCTGCGAATAAAAGAATCTTAGAAACCTGGATAGTGAACATTTTTGGATGCGAATTTTGATTTTCTTCATACAAACTCACTCTTAGTGGAAATCTGAAAAATGGAAAATGGTTTTTTTTGCCGCAAATTCACTCTTCAATAGCAGAATCGAGAAATGAATGTGCCAAAAGTCATACACATTTTGTCGGCTTCTTTTCCTTTTCCGATCATTTTGACATATCAATTGTTTCATTTCGTGCGTGTCTCATTCTGCTATCGGCTACATTCAACAAGTACACATTCTGAACTCCGATATCAAAATTAGGTTGTCGATTGTGGAAAAAATGTTGCGAGTAGTCGAAAAAAAAGTGCACCGAAGGATTCCACTATTCACAATTTTATTTTTATAAAAGAATTAATGAGAAGGTTAACAAAAGATAATCAGCCTGGAGAACTTTCCATATCGAGAGCCAGCAAAAGAAGAAGGCGAAAATTCCCTAAGAGGTTAGAATGACAGCTTATAATAGATGAAAGCGACATCTCTAATTCAGCCACCACGAAAATGTAACAGCGTGCGTATTGATAGCCACGGGGGAGTTTTTTTTTGTTTGCTTTTGTCCGTTTAATGGAATTAAATTAAATAATTTCTGACAGATATGCATGTCCGCGTCCGATCAAGGGAGTGTCCGGTAAAGGGAACGTAAAATGTATGCTATCTGAAAGATAAAAGCTAGGTTAGGAAAATTTATCCGTCTAAAGGATCGGTCCGGCTAAGGGAGCTGTCCGTAATGGAAGATTTTATTATTGTATTTCGATTTTGTAAAATATTATTTAAGTTCTGTTTCCTATGTTTGCAAGGTGTTGTACTTTTTAATGTCACGTTTTACATGTTAGGTATGCATGCACATTAATTTTTACTTCATTGTTTTATCGATATAAGGTAAATTTGTATAAAAAAAGGAGAGTTGGGACACCTTGAACTCCTTGGCATTTTAGTGTCATATAATATTCACCGAAAAAAAAAATACCTCGCTATTTTATCTCCCATTAGCTTATGTAATTGATTAATTTATTAAACGAATGTATAGATATATAACAGCAAACAAAAAAACGCCTTTTTTCTTCGGATTATTTTGCTACTGCTGTTGCTGCTTCCCCCATACAAAGCTGCGCTAAATTTAGCTACCAGTTTTTTTTTATTTATTTTATTTTATGTTCACTGTGAAGAAAATCGATAGACATCACCATCATCGTCATGATGATTGTTGCATTTATTATTCCACATTCGGGGTTGAAATTGAAACACACACCGCACGTACATACTCGTACTTAAGTAACCAGGGTGGTTGGCGGAATTAAGAATACGCTGCTGCTGTTCATCGGCTATACTCTCTGTATACACCACCAAATGACACAACAGACACACTTGCTAGTGTCGTATGGTTGTTCGTCTCTTGGTGTCGGTTGTCCCTTTCTGGTCGGCTGAATTAAAACTATACCATTTCCATTTATATCATTTCGCACCTTCCTACAAAAAAAAATCAGACAATTTCAAAATTCAGTCGAACAGAAGCGCAAAGAAAAGCAGAAAAAGAGAAAAAACATGGAAATCGAGTAAAAGGTAGCGCGAATATCTCATTATCCGGCAGCGTCCTCCTGTGGTAGTTGCTGCTTGCTGGTAATGCTCTCCGCTTTCTATGCGCTTCTGTGTATGGCGGCGTATGCAGTGTTTGGAAAAGAGGAAGAATACGTACACTTTCATGTTTTTATTCCTTTTTTTTTTGTTGGCTATCGTTTAGGTCCAACACAACAAGATATCATTGATAAGCACCAAGAAAAACCCACTCGTACGCAGAAACAAAAAAGGGCACAAACAAGGACTACAGAAAAGAGCAAAAGAAAATGCTGCAAATAGCAAATATATGCACATTATTCGGGCGTCGTAAGTATTGATTTTCCACAGAGCCGCCTCTTACACAATATATTAGCCCCTATAGTAATGGGGAGAGAAGGATTTTTTTTTTTCCAAAAAAATTTAAACCCCCACACACGTTCGCCGCCATCTAAGAGAAGAAGCATCCGAATCAACACAAGCAAATAAACTATGTAATACGTTTATTATACGAATCGAATAATTCCTCTCTCTCTCTCTTTCTATCTCTAAAAACTTTTATTTTACTTGTGTTTTATCGGTGTCCCGCTTTTACCTACAAAACAAATGTCGCACCGCATCTCTCCCCCACCAGCATTAAGTCACAGTATCGTCAGACAGTCAGTGAGTGAGCTCACCTTGTTACCCTTCCAATTTCAACTGGCGAAATATCAAAATCGAGCACAGCGGAAGGAAATCCACCAAAATACAAAACCAACCCCACCGCCACCACACAATCCGCCCTCTCTCTAACTATCTGGTGTGAGCTACTGCTGCTGCTGCTGTATCCTCTGTGCTGAATGTGAAAATAGCGAAATATGGAAACCACCAACGCTCTGAATAGGTAGTTAGAAAGGCAGAACCCAGTTATTCCACTCAACACTGCTCAAGTTCACGCAACTCGTCCTTCCTTCCTATTCCTTAAAATACCGTCATTCGTTGGGTTGGGTTGGCTGTATGTCCCGTATCTATTCATGTGTCTATCAGAGTATTTGCTATGTACATTTTTTACTACGTATCGGAGAGTACAGTGCTTGTCTTTTTTCCTGTTTTAACCATTTTTTTTGAACTGGATAAGTTTTTTAAACGAGTAGAATATGGATACGACGTTTTATAATACTTTCCCATTTGAAATGTTCAGTAGGAAATTGACACCTTACCGAACTGATTCTTTCAGCTCTCACAATGTTTACCATCGATTACTTTGGACATTACTGAATGCCTTCTCTTAACATGGCGATGTTCGAGGGTTGCAAAGGCTTACCATATTGCATTCTTTTAGAGCACTTATACAGGAGTTGACAGAAATGAATAAAATCAGACCACTCAATTATAAATAAAGATAATTTTGTTTATGTCACTGCACTTTATCTAACTTTCACTGTACGGTGCCGTACCTTTTTGATATTGAACATATCTATTTACATAGATAGACAAAAGACAGAAATATTTTTCACTTTTGGCCATTTAAACGAACATACCTAATTTTACGACAATTCAGGCTAATTTTTGACACTAGTTTGGTGAATATAGACTTCAAGAATTTAGCCGGCTCTGAACTGCATAAAAATTAATCTGTCAAGTGGCTAATTTTTGACATTTGTATATACCACTAAGGGAGTGAGAGAGAGGACGAGAGCTTTGTGTTTGCTCCGGTGTTCCCATCCTATTGTCGGTGGACAAATGTAGCACACTAGTGTTCACATACAATGGGAACACTGCCCAACGTGAAAATTATGTTAGAACCAGTTCAACATTTTTTTTTTATATATATTGGCAAAATCGTTTACAATTATTAAGTAAAATTCGTTTTCTGAACAATGTTGATTGCTGCAATTATATCTTTGCATTTTCCATGAACAACGTACAATGTTTGTTCTTCAATCATGTATCTACACCAATAACATAATTTACAAACAGAAACGTTAACACAGAAAATGGTTATTAGTACAGTAAAACTTGTGAATAGTGGAATGCTTCGGTGCACATTTTTTTTCTATTATTCGCAACATTTCTACTATGTATTCCCAATTTTTTCCACTATCGGCAACCTAATTTCTTTTATTATTTTTCGATCAATTTTGATATCGGATCTCAGAATGTGTACTTGCCGCTAGCAGAATGAGACACACACAAAAGGAAACAATTGAAATGTCAAAATTATCGGAAAAGGATACGAAGCCGACAAAATGTTAATGACTTTTCGCACATTAGTTTCTCGATTCTTCTATTGAAGAGTGAATTTGCGCGGGAAAAAACAAAATTCATTGAAAAATGTTCCATTTTTCAGATTTCACAGGTTTCCACTAAGAGTGAGTTTGTATGAAGAAAATCAAAATTGGCATCTAAAAAAATGTCCACTATCCAGGTTTCGCAAGATTCTTTTATTCGCAGATTCCACTATTCACAAGTTTTACTGTAATATTTCTGTAAAGTTTCGGAAACTTTTCCTTCACGTTATGTGTTCGCTTCTAGAACTGTGTCTGATTTCATTATGTGTGTTCATAAATTAGACAGAAAATACTTTTCTGTATTAAATATGTGTTTCGTGTCAGGTTTTTGTGCGACACATAGAACATCAAAAAGTTGGAGGAATCGAATATATGCTGTGCAAGCGGTTATATCCAGATTTATGAACGTCGACGGGTTTAACGTGGCAAGGAAAAAGAGGTCTGAAACCGGCAAGTTTAACTCAAATCTAACCATTGCATTGTCCTACTCAATTCAAACAATGTGTTCTAAACAGTTAGAATTGCGGTTGTATACAACTAATGCAGAACTATGTAGAACATTGCTTTTAACGAAATATTTAAGTTTCGAAATTTGTCAACATCGGAAACTAAAATGCTGGGAGTGTCTGTCCGTTTACCTGTGGGAGGTATTGGATATAGAATATGTCACTGTTTATATGTACAGTGAAACCTTCCTTAGGCGGACAACATTTGTGTTTGCCTAAGGGAGTTGTCCGTTCAAAGGATAAACACAATTGTTTTAATAAATTATCTTTATTTATCAAAAAAAAAAAAAAAAAAAAACAGATCAAAGATAGGGAATCCTCGTAAATGTCTTCTGTCGCAGCTGCGTGGATAAGGCGGAAGAAGAATCCCCCTATCACTTCCTGTTCAGCTACCTATCACTCTCTCCATAAAGAAAAAAGATTCTGGGATAATATTTCTTTACAGGCTTTCAAGAAATTTCCTTAACGAATATCAATAAAATGTGGAAAATCATCCAACTTTTAAAATGATTCCAAGCGCACGTGGCACACAATGGATCTTCTAAGTGAATTCTATCGAGAATGGTGGATAGCCACAAAATACAGCAGATCTGTAGAAAATATGTCATACACATTGGTATGCATTCGTTCATAAAAAAAAAACAAGGAGTGTCCGGTTAAGGGAACGTAAAATGTATGCAATCTGAAACATGAAAGCTTGGTTATGAAAATGTGTACGTCTAAAGGAGCTGTCCGTAATGTAACGTCTATTTCGATTTGCTAGTTGGGGCAAGTAAAACTAATTTCTGTAAATTAACACTATAGGTAAGTATGTACAGTACATTATGTATGTACATATGTATGATGTTTCAATGTATGTACCTTGCGGTCAATGACTTTTTTGTTGAAATAAGTAACGTTGAAATGTAATTTAGAATTAGAGAAGAAGAATACCTATCTTCAAGTTCGGACCTACATTATTTATACGTACATACATATGTATGTATATGCAGCTACGTAAAGCAAGTCGTTTTGCACTCGTATGTGATTTAATTGAGACGTGAAATTATGTTTACGTACATACAACGAAACGAGTCTCGGTGTTTAGAAAACTTCTTACTCTTACAGTATAGATAACAATTAGTTCATTTATGTACATACATACATATACCACACTTGGTGTATGAATATGATGAAACTTTTGTCATGCACAGCCTGTACATACAGTGCTGGACAAAATAAATCATACACCGTAATACAACTTGTATGTAGACCTGTAACTTCTTTCTAATGAATCAAAAAGCCTATTATTTGTGCTGAAATCAAAGCTAAATATATAAGCTCAATAAATGCGGAAGGGTGAAATAAAAATCGTTCATAAATATTTTTAAATAAATTTATTTTGAATTTTATTCAAATTTGGGGTTGGTCAAAATAAATCATACACATTTATAACTTTTTTTTTACAACGAATATTGTACGATTTAGTGAAAGTTAGTATTTAGTGTGACCGCCTTTTGCTTTTAATACTGCTTCCAGCCGACGAGGCATACTTTCGACCAATTTATGCAAGTATTCCGGATCGAGTTCTTCCCAAGCCTTCTGAAGTACGGCATAGTATGAAGTTTTATTAGTAACGGTTGTTTTTACTATTTTCTCGTCTAAATAACCACATAGATTTTCTATGGGGTTCAGATCCGGCGATTGTGGCGGCCGTTCAAGTAACTTTTCCCTGCTTAGCTTAAAAAAGTTCATGGTTTTCTTTGCCTTGTGTTTTGGGTCATTGTCTTGTTGGTAAATGTAGTTGTTCTCCAAACCCAATTTCAACACAGATTCTTCTAAATTTTTGCATAGAATATCGATGTAACCGTCTGCATTCATAATACTTTCAATTCGAGCCAAATTACCAACACCAGACCATGCGAAGCATCCCCATACCATGACATTACCGCCTACATGCTTAACGGTTTTTTGAATATGTTGATCCTTAAGAGCCTCGCCAGATTTGCGCCACAATCGAGACCGCCGTTTCTGTCCAAATAGCTCAAATTTACTCTCATCAGACCACAGAACTTTTTTCCAGAAGTCTAGAGACATTCCAACATATTGCCCTGCAAACAGGAGTCGTTTCTTTTTATTTTGTTTGCTGATATAGGGGCGCTTTGATGCCAAAAAGCTTTTGAGGCCAGATTCGTTTAATCTCCTACGTACAGTGCGGGCGCTAATAGGCAGATCCATTGATTCTACAATATTTCGAGAAGTTAGTTTTGGGTTTTGTTTAACTATTCGACTGATTCGGACATCTTCACGGGCAGTTGTAGCCTGCTTTCCGCCGTTTCCAGAAAAGTTCACCACAATTCCATGTAATTCATATTTTTTCCAAATGTGTTGGACTGCTCCAATGGATATAGAATACTTGTCAGCAATTTTTCTATACGATTCTCCTTTCTGTCTGTCGCGTAACACCAAGTTTCGAATATCAAGAGATATTTGCTTTTCAGACATTGTTCAGGCTTGACGCGTCTACTCAAAATAACCGAAAACCTACAAGTTCGCAAGTAACTTCCTGCATAATGGGAAGCAATTGATCTTAAATATAGTAAATAAAAAGTTGGGAATACGTTTCTCAATCGGGAACCAACGAATTGACTTAATTTATCTGTTATCCTGCATTTTTTTTAGAGGTGTATGATTTATTTTGACCAAGTCAAAATTTGAAAATATTGCAAAATAAATTTATTTAAAAATATTTGTGAATAACTTTTATTTCTTCACTATTACTTTATTAAGCTACTACTATAAGCTTTGATTTCAGCACAGTAGATAATCTTTTTGAGTCATAAAAAAAATGAAATGCTTATGATATGTATGATTTATTTTGTCCAGCACTGTATGTACATACATATGTATGGGTGTATCGAAAATGTACACTTTATTGGCAAAATTAGCAAATTATAAATTGAATTTTCTCGTACATAACCAGAAAGATAAATGCCGAGTATTGGCCACCAAAATGTCTAACATGGGAACGTGTGTAAAAGTGAAAATAATACCCGTGCCACCCCTCTTATCACTACTCTTGTCAGAGTTCATTTAGTTTTGTTCCTGCTGCTCGTCCCCTTCTTCCATGCCGATATGGTCTTATAATTATTTATCAATCAATACTTTTGCATATCGAATTAAGTAAAAAAAATTGTTCAAACAAATAGGAGAAAATAAAATACTAAAAAAACATAAGTATACAATTTTTAGATATAAATTGAAATGCTTTCGTTTGATTACTCGCGGGCATTGAGGTTACACGAACACGAAAGCTGCATGGCAGCAGAGACGACAAAAAAAAAGAAGGGAATAGCGAAATAAATAATAATTCGAATACTTAAAACAAAATTAAATAATAAAACAACTACAAGAAAGACATGACATTTAAGGGGTAATGCTGTACGTTTTATGTGCTGCTATTTTGATATTCATAAGCGTATAGCTTTTCCCCTTTAATGTTAATGTGTATGCATCGAAATTGTTTCAGTCAATAGGTGTTGTTGTTACACAGTCTGTCGGTATAGATTTTGTGAGATAATGTGATTGGTTTTTGTGGTTTTAATTCGATTTGTTTTTTTTCGCTGTGCTATAGATTCTTTCCCTTTGTCGAAATATAATTGAAGCCATTAGTTTTGAGTAAAAATATCGATAATTAATTCAAAGTGATGAATAAATAATTATTTTATAAAAAAAAAATATATTGATTGGCAGCAGAAAAAGTGTCTGTGTGCAATAGGGAGTGGGAAGTCTGTATTTTAAGAAAAGTGTGTGTATACAATAATAACAAAAATAGTGTAAATCAGTTGACAATAATTTTTACTTTACGTATGTATGTATATTTATAGTAGTGCCATCAGTTTTTTTTTTTTTTCAAGTCGACGAAATGACAAAAAGTTTGGAGAATCTCAACAACGAGACATGTATTTGCAAATTGTAATTCCTGGAGTTGCAGTTTTTGAAATAAAAAAATATAGATTTACAGACGCTAGTTATTGTATTTAAAGTAATGGTTCCAATCATTGGAATATTCTATAAATTGAGCATGGGATAGGACATAAACCGTCTGCTGTTTTTTTTTTTGCCCTTTGAAATGAGTCAGCTATTATATTTGTATACCTTTACTGTTCTTGAAAGAGCTTCTTTGCTCGGAACCCAAAGCGTTTCAATCGTCCAAATTAACATCAAAACAGGAGAACCAAACCGTAAAATTAATTAGCAAGAGGGATCGACAACTTAGAGTTTCAGAAATCTGTGCAGAGTTCAACCGTTCGCACTCAGAGCAGATATCAGTACAACGATGAAAAGGCGTTTAGCTACCGTACCGTAGGCCTTCACGATCAAGTCGCAATACAAAAACCTTTGTTCCCACCTGAAAACAAAGTCAGCGACTGGCTACATTGGGAAAAGAGCACCAGCATTGGATATCAGCAAACTGGTCGAAGGTCTTATGGACGGACGAGTCGAAATTTTGAATTTTGGGACAAAAAAAGGAGAGTTTACGTTCGGCGGTCTGCTAAAAAAAATGTTCTCTAGCGGTGTGGTCCCAATAGTGTATAGTGGTTCCATAATAGTCTGGGGATGTTTCGCTTCCGCTGGTGTTGGAGACCTCATCCGTATCGATGGAACCTAGAATTAGGAGAAGTACAGATAAATATTGAAAGAACACACCCTACCATCGGGTTTGTGATTATAGGCCCTGGATTAATGCAAGATAATTATCCAAAAAATTCTGGCCAACTTGGCCGAGGATACGTGGATCAACGAGAGCAAGAAGAAACATTGACATATATGAAATGGCCTGCCCAATCATCCGACCTCAACCCAATAGAGCTGCTTTGAGACAAACTTGTCAGAGAGGTTCGAAAACAGTGTCTAACATCGAAAGATAAACTATCGGAGATCCTTCAGTAGCCTAGGAATCAATAACATTGGAAACTATCAAGAATTTGATCGATAAAATGCCTAGATCGGCCAAAGTGGTGCAAGTACGAGGTTAATTTTTGGACGCAAAAGACGTCTAACTCTATTTTATTACCTAAGCCTTTTCACTTATTAGGTTCACTTAATTTGGTCATTTACCAAGATAAGAATAGCTTCACAATAAATTTTGTTTATTAAAATGAAAAAGACAACAATTTGTCTGGCAGAATGTACTATCCGGAAACTTATGGACTGCAGTGTATAAGCAACCTACTTTTTCATTCAAATTTACACAACAGTTATTCTTTGAAGGTGCAAAGACGAGCGACAACTATCGGTATTTTTTACCTGTGGCATTCGTTAAGTTATCTAAATGCCTTTAGATTATTTTCGAATGTTTACCAATTTATCAGACACATAGGCTGAAAGGTACATACATAGGTATATGTACTGTACATACATATCTATGTATGTATTTGTTGACCTCTGAACATCTGCTTTGTTTTAGGACTCAGTATAAGAGCAAAGTTCTTATTCAGAGATTCTTTTCATACATTTACTCCCAAAATGAAACCATTTTGAATGTTTGTATACGCATAAGTGTGTGTTTATTTACACGTATGTACATATTTATATTGTTCGCATGTAACATTATGCACGTAAAGCCAAAACATAAATAAAATTAATTATTAAAAAATATATGTACATATTATGTAGGTACATACATATGTGTACCAAATATTTACATATCAAACCACCTGTGTTCACATTGTAGAAAAGAAATATCGCCAATGATAAAAACAATTCGAATATTCTGGGTGGCTTTGTTTAAATTTAAGTTTAATATGCATTTGAAGCGTTAACGTATACGGAAGACCTTATTTTTTATGTAATATACGAGTATACATGGTACGTATGTAATTTATTCCATGAAAGACGTCTAATAAACAACAGTTTCTAATTTATAAACTTTTTATTTATTGAAACCTTAGGATGCCTTTTATTATTTGGGCTGCGTTCACTTGAAGTTTTAGCCAGACAACGTATTCTACTCGTAGATCATGTGTGTATTTATTTGGTTGCAGTTTACCTATTAACCCGGTCGGACCTGAGTTAATTTAACGCATCATTAAAATATTTCCAACGCTTTCCAGTGTAGTTAGGATCTAATTGAAGAATAGTTGCCAAAAAAAAACATCGTTCCTTATATGTAGACTTTTTTTTAAAATTGAATGTCCACTCATGTGGATTATCAGCTTTGATTGCCAATTTCTATTACAAAACGGACATTATTTGCGCTTAAGTATAAATTAAAGCCATAACAAATATCTTTTCTACGCCAAAAATCATATTCGGTAAAGCAAACACATGTTATGCTAAAGAACGTAAAATGAAATAAAATAAAACTGAAGACTTACTTGCTTGGTATGTGTCTATGACTAAGGTTAACACTTAAGGACATAATATTTTCTTACTTACACATATAAACCGATTGCGTTTTGTTTGAAAATACGTTCTCAGAAAATGCACGAATATGGTTAAATTTTTACTATTAGTTCCTGTACACTGGGTCACATAGCATGAGTTAGTAAAGTGTGTCCATTGAGATGGACGCCAGGACCGTAAGTAGTATAAAAAGTACATACCGTGAAATCTCCCATTACGGGTAGCTCCATTCGACAGACAGGTCCTTTAGACGGACAAATTTTCAGAACCAACCTTTTATGTTTTAGATTGCATACAATTTGCGTTACCTTAACCGGACACTCCCTTGATCGGACGCAGACATACATATCTGTTGGAAATTATTTAATTTAATTCCATTAGACGTACAAAAACAAAAAAAAAACTTTTTTCACACCGAGTTTTTGTTTTTGTTTTCCTTTGAATTTGAAGGAAACATTTTTGCTCACAGTCGTAACAGATGCAAACGAAAAGACAAAATACACCATTTAGTACAGTACGGTACATTCTGGCCCTAGGCGGCGCACAGTGGGACGAAAGGTTTTACGTGACATGGCATTTTCACTGTTATTTTAACTGAAAAATTTCACAGTGGATCATATTTTATGTATTTTTTCATGCTGAATCGTTTGGCTGAATGGTTTGGCTGAATCGTATCCGTTTGGCTGTAGGAGTACCGCGAAAGAAGCTTTAGCCCACAGAATAACCACCTTCGGTCTTATTTAGTTTTACATGAAATATATGAAATTATATTTCGTACGAATTGTAATAATTTTTAACTGTGATAAGCACTAATCAATTGTCTTTGAAACAAGCCTACTTTGGTTACCTTGACTTGATTATGTTGCGATGAGCGGAACCCAATTTATCATGAATTTTCGTCAAAATTGCTCGTTTTTGAGGCGTCTCACTGCGGCGGGCACACGGCGGAAAACATCATGTGTGTAGTAAAACTACTCCCTGTATTTTAGGTATGAACGAATGCATAGTAATGTGTATGATGAATTTTCTACAGCTCTGCTGTATTTTGTATATACCCAAACTCTACGTCCCATTAAATGTTTGGGAAGGCGAACAAATACCGAATACGTTGCAGAAAATAAATATTTTATCCTGAATACAGTCTGCGTAGTAAGGTTAGGTTAGGTGGCTATCCACCGTACTCGATAGGACTCACTTGTATTGCCACGTGCGCTGGGAATCATTTTAAAAGTTGGATAAATTTCCATATTTTATTGAT
Organism: Brachyopa scutellaris; assembly: GCA_949775065.1. Classification (NCBI taxonomy): domain Eukaryota; kingdom Metazoa; phylum Arthropoda; class Insecta; order Diptera; family Syrphidae; genus Brachyopa; species Brachyopa scutellaris. The sequence continues at coordinate 182,008,833 of OX459112.1, read as the reverse complement.
ATTCGTTAAGAAAATAGACATTATTCGTGGCGGATATATCTGGCAAGCACAAAAACAAGATGGCGAAACGAAAGTCAATATTTGTGTGGTGGGCATTTCATGTCTTGCCTTTTCATATCACTTCTCTTGAAATTTTCAACGAAATTGAAAAATCCACCAAAGTGACAGTTCATGTCCAGGCATACATACATATGTACATATGTATATCTTACTTACTTAGTTGGCGCTACAGCTCGAGGTGAACCGGGGCCTGCTTCTCGCAACCATTTGTGTGTGCGTGTTATATTTTTGCACGAATGGAAGGGACCTACAGTTTTTTGTCGACTCCGACCGGCGAGTTGAGAAGCTCAATCGTGACAAATGATACTCTTTGATGCTTGTCAGACATTCGAAAGAGGTGGCACCGTGAAAAAACTCTTTTAGGTGTTAGACCCGGGCAGCATTGCATGGTAGTCCAACGCACTAACCACCACGGCCACGGCGACCACCACATATGTATATGGCGAACCGAAAATCCAGACTAATGTAGATGGCGGGGTGCAAAATCGGTCTTGTTGATTGTGGCCTCCACTAGACTTATCCAAGCCCGACATGAGCGCAGGCATGAATAATGTCTCGTGGAGAAGCCCTGTTAAGCAATATTCTCCCAGATGTTTTTTCTTTACGATTACAGTGTTGGGCAGCTGTAGAGGAGGTGATAGAGGGATTCCTCTGTCTCCTCATTGCAGCTGAGACAGAAGTCATTGGCGAGGATTCCCAATCTTTGTTCTCGTTTTGTTAATCGTTTCAAATAAAATTGCAAGGTTTTTATGTTTTATTAAAAAAAAATATATCTAATAAAAAGTGTTTATCCCTTGGACCGTTTCAGGTTTCACTTAACTACATACATACATACTACATTTTTTTTTTTTTTATAATACCCAAATATACATACATAATAAAAAAACAGATTTAGGCAACAATGCTAATAAGTAATACATGTTCTCTTTTTCGTTACAGATTTCCACGATTCATCTAAACTCTTACGTCTCGACATCACACTATGGTCATGCCTACATAAACATAATTTGAAAATCACTTTAAATTCACTTAAACTTTAAAATGCTTTTAGCTATTACACATTAATTTGCTTGGTATAACCAACCAAAATAATTAATCTATTTTTATTTTTGTTTTTAGCTAACAGAATAATAGCTAAAATGTCGAAGTCCTACATTAAGACAGCAGAACATATGAATAAAAGAACATTGTTTTGAATCGATATCCAAAAAAAAAAGGAAATTTATAGCAACTACAACAGACCCTTAAAAATACGGAAAAAATATATTGAAAAAGTGTTGCAAGCGAAAAGATTAGAATACTTAATTTTTTTTTTATTTTCTGAGAATTTCATTTTTGTACTAATGATCAACAGCAGTAACCACAACTAACACGTTATTTTTACAATTATTATTTGTAAATTATTATTGTATCCGATACCGGTATCGTTTCATTTTTTATGACAAAAAATAGTAAAGAAAAAAACCATCAACATCCAAACCTATAAACATTTGTTCTCACGTTGGAACCAACAACAATATCCGTTATAAATGTGTGTGTCAATCCGGAATTAGTTAATTGGAAGTATTTTTTATTTGTTTTCACAAAATAAAAATACAAAAAATAAGTAAAAAAGTAGAGAGTGTGCAAGAAAGAGAGAACAGGAGCAGAAACTTTTCTTCAACTTCCTGAGTCCGAAAACTGATGGATGGAAATGCACAAAATATGTTTCACGGAAATCATCAAGGGTAAGAGCATCGCGTTGCGTGTCATTAGTTTAATATAATGTTAAATCCATTTTCAATTTCGCAGAGATCCTTACTATCGGTATGATCCAGCAGCAGCAGCAGCTGCCACACCACGAGCCATGGGTCCTCCCGGAGGATACCCTCCAAGACATAGAGCACCGCATCCGCTACAACAACAACCACA